>BSQW01000007.1:28457255-31067138 GCA_030161315.1 Eutrema japonicum
TAAATTCTAAATCAAAATTGCATGCAGCTAAAACATTTTGCGATACTTGTCCTTTTCGGTTGCGGTAGATAGCCGGGTCTTTTCCAGGTACCATTGCAAAAATATGCGTTCCATCAATAGCCCCCAAACAATCCTAAGAAAGATTCAAAGCTGTTAAAATTTTCTTACACTTGCAAAATACAAATTAAAAAAATTTCATACCTTAAAATAAGGATAATATCGTGTGCTGTTTTTTATTTTTGCGGGTGCAGTTCCGGGTTTAGCCATGTATGTAGGAGCAAGTGCACATAACACCTTGAGAATTGTGTTAAAACTCGTACTTATGGAGAATCTTGACTTGTTGAATCTATCTTGCGCCTGAATATACCTGGAATTTTGACCAACGATGAACAAAAACGTGGCAAACATTTCTTCAACCGAAACATTTCTTGTATCTTTTAATCCCATCTCATTTCTGATAATAGTGCATAACTTCGGAAAGGCTGGATACATACGATATAGATATCGAAAATGGTCACGATCGTTAACTAACGCATTTTGTTTGTATTCATGTCCAAGTCTTGAAATTGGTCTTCTAATCTGGCGTATTTGCGGAGCATTCATTTCGGTAATCACATAACGAACCCTCTCGATGTTTGACAAAATCAGTAACAAAATATCAACGTCCGTCTTAAAATTATTCATTCTTTTTCTTTTTCTTCTACCTCGTATCTCTTCATTCTCGTGAACAATGAGATTCATTATTAAACCCTATACAATGAAATAGAAAATTTCATAAACACACATAATCCTAGAATTTGTTCTAATTCAACTATGATTCCAATAAGGCAAGTGAGATCATAAACATATCTCTACGCTTAATTAGGAAAAAAGAGTATTTGAATCTTACAGAGAATTCGGAATGCGGCGTTGTTGAGAGAGCGGTGTATCTTGAGGGACGAACACACTCGTCGAGATCTTTGGTCCCTCTATCTTTCTCTCGCTGTAAGTTGTTAGTCGCCGTCCTTTCTTATGAGAAAGATGAAACTGTTTTATCAAGTGTATATTCTTCTCGCCATATATGATCTTCCCGCCATATGTGTTTATGATCTTCCCGCCATGTGTATATTCTTCCCGCCATATATGAATATAATATATATATAGACAAAGAAAGAAGAGTCGTTGTTTATATGTATATAATATATATATAGATAAAGAAAGAAGACCCGTGAAAAGAAGAAGTAAGCTTGTTTAGATGAAAAGGAACAACTATTTCAAACCGTCTAAACCAAAAGATTGTACCTGAGTCAAACGTTGCAGAAGACCAGGATCAAATATGAGGATTGCTGGTTCAAATCAGACAGAGACTGTTCACTTCTACGTTATCTATTTCAACCAATATAGATTGGTTATGAGTAACAAACAGTCTCTATGTCCAAGAAATCATCTCAGAAATGCATATTTTTCACAAACAGAGTCTTAACAATCTCTACTCAAGAAACTATTGGGTCTGATTTCAAATTGAAACTAATCTTAAGAAAAGAAGAAGAGTAAGCTTGTTAAAAGCACTAACTTGAAATTGAAAATAAGATCCATTAAAACGAAAACACAAAAGTGTTGGTAAAACTGAAACAAAAACCATAATCTTGTTCATAGTTATGATAAAAACTCTAAGAACTTTCAAATTAAAAAACCATCTTCAAGACTTCATCCACTTGTTTTACGAAGATTTCGTTTGATCCATCCACAACGGTCTGCTATGGACATATTCATGAATCCAGATTTCATACCCAAACTGTGAACAAGCGTCATTGCTTCATAACGGAGATCTTCGTCCAAATCGGGAATTTCTTTGTTAGCATCCCACACATTATTAGCTTTGTCGTCTGCTTCTTTTTTCTTCAGCCTCTTGTTCCCATATTTTCTGTAACATGCCAAATATCTGACTATTCATTGCATTCAATTCATCACAAACCTTGGTCACATTAGATTCCTCAATTCTAACTTTCTTTCTTTGGGGAAGCTTTTCTCCCATGATTTTTCCTGCTGAAGACACAACTCCATGGTCAGATGATAGTTCACTGATGAATCCTTCTGCATCATCCACCATTTGGACAGAATTTGTGTCGTTTGTCTCCTCATTGTGTCCAACTTGAGAGGGTTGTACATCAATGTTATCGCCTAAGCTCATAGCGTTCTGCCCTGTTGCGACGTTTTGTCGAAATATCATTTGCAAATCCTCGAAATCTTCAAATGAGTTATCACGCAGATGTTTATTACCTGGATGAACCTATTTAACAAGAATAATATAAGAATTAAATTAAATTTCGTAATTAAGCAAACACAAATGTATTCATAACTACTCATATTATAACTTTGTACCTCCAAATAGACATTCCATACTTCATCATCTGCAGTTAATTTCTTCATTACAGGGTCCCACCCAAACCCAGAATTACAACGAAGAAAATCTGCAAAGCTTTGGTACCTACCCTTCAATATCTTCATCCTATTTTTGTACTGCTTATAGGTTTTAACAGTTCCAAGCTCTTTGGTTAGAGTAGACAATATTTTTGTCTCCACTGTTAGTTTGCTGAATTTACCACTACCATCGCGGAAACCCTGATTGATTACTTCCACTAGTAGGCGTAGCAACATTTTGTGTTTAGGCTCAGACCACGCACCATATGGACGTTTACCTTTTGGATCATCCATCGTAGTGTAGGTTGTTCTCTAGAAACATTTTCAAACAGAAATCGGATGCTGAACGCAGGACAACACAAACCATAGAGAAACCTCAAGAATAACAGTAACGTATCGAACCGACAAGAAAACGAACCAGAGTTATGCTAACAAAACTCACAACTAACAAAGTCCTTTTACTATGTCTACCAATTGTCAAACAAACTCATAACTCATAAACACATTGGTCCTTTGGTTTTTCTACCAGAAAAATTAAACAAAACGTAGACATAAGCAAAATTAAATCGAAAAGAATGCTCACTTTGACAGAGAAACCTTGAAACCTCGGAAGCTAACCCTAAAAAAACTAATCGTAAAGTACTTTGATTGTATATATATACACGTACACCTACAAAGCTAACCCTAAGAAAAAACAAAAAACAAGAAGCCCATATTAACATTTCTAAACGAGCAGCCCATAATTGAAGGACATATTTATCCAATTTCAGCAAAGCTACGTGAACGTATAGTTGGGAAAAACTCACTGGTGGGTTCTTCAATCGTAGTAGTTGCAAAACTCATGCCCTGTCAGGATGGATGTAAATTGTTAATATTACTGTCCATAGTTATAACAGAACAAACAGAAAATTTGCACAACTAAATAAACCGAACAAACGAGAACAGAGCATGATCAACAATTCAAAGGGCATTCAAGTCGTCCTTGTAACAATGTAAGCATTGATCCCTTAACAGCTTAATTAACAGTCTTCACAATACAACAAAGGCATAAATTTTCTCTCAAAGACACCACGATAATCATCTTAACTCGTATTGTCTAAAGGACTCTTCGCGAAAAGGGTAAGGAGGATTCAACATTATGATGCTACAGAAAAACCTCCAAATCCAATTTAAGCCCATATGAAGAATTGAACATCATCAGAATTTCGAGGGACGATCTCATCTCAAAACCTAATTATAACTCGTAAGCTCAATTATGGGGAAGAAGAATCAACATCAATTAGATCCCACTTGAAATTTTAGATAGAAAACAAAAAAAGATTGGAAACCCAATAAAAACAAAAATGGCGATTCAGATCAAGGACCCTAAAATTCTAGCTATTAGTACCAAAGCCGTAAAATTCAAAGCATACAATCTTCTTTCCTACATGAAATTTGCATAATCGGGTTTTCGCCCGGTACCTTGAAGAGTTTTCCGGAAAAGTGACGGGCGTGGAAATCTTGCCATGCCGGTGAATCTGGGTAACCAGAGGTGAAATTGATGACGGAGTCCGGCAAGAGGCCGCTTGAGAGGCCGTACTAAGGGAGTAGTCCGACAAGAGGCCGCTTGAAATTGATGACAGAGTCCGGCATCGCTAGTGGAAACTGAATCCGGATCGGGTTCGACGACGGGAATGGTTGTAGTAAGGAGGATGAGAGAGAAGAAGATTATTTTAGGTTCGTAGTAATGGATAAGGAGGTTCGTAGTAATGGAGAAGGAGGAGAATAGAGTAATGGAAAAAAACACTGGTTTTTTTGTTTTAATAAGTAGTAGAGGAGAATCGGGAGTCTCTTTCAAATTACACCTATATAGCTGTTATTTGTCCCAACTCTATTTTCAAGTAAAAATGCATCTTAAATCATCTACAATCCTATTCACAAGTGATTTTCATACAAATTTGTTAAATTTCAAATAACAGAAGATTTGATATGATTTATTACAATTTTTGTTTGAATAACAAAGGATTGTAAGTGATTTGAAGTGATTTTACTTAAATCTCATGTTGAATAACAGGGGATTTTAAAAGACAATTTAAAATCCTCAGTTCAATAATAGGGGATTTTAAAAGGAACCCAAAATCACTTACAATCCACAGTTCAATACACCCCCCTTATTGCTTTTGCTTTGTTTAATTCAAATTTGATTCTTAACAACAAACCACACTTGTTTAGTCTAACTTACTTTAAGTGCCTTGCATTCTTAGTGATTAGGATAAATCCCTTTATGGATTGATAACCTTCATACTACACGTATTGGAGTTATTGATACCTCCTAGAGACTAAAAAGTCTTGTATCAATTTGGCGCCGTTGCCATATTGGGATTTGTTTTAACATTGGGATTTAGGTTCTTAGTGAGCTTAAGTTTTATTTTCTACCAAAGTTACTAATATCTTTCACTTTCCATTGCTATCTCTAAACCTATAGGTGCATGCATACGCGATCTCGAGGCAACGACAATCTAGTTGGACCAAGGGACGACATAAATCGCTCATACCGAGGGTTTAGAACAAGGGAAGCACGTGTGAGACAACAAGAAGTTGAGAACGACATGGATCACTATGAAAATGTTCCACTTGGGGACATTCATGACAATGCGGACAACCTTCCACATCCTAAACAAGGTGGTAATGGAAACCACCACGCTCAAGGTGGTAATGGAAACCACCACGCTCAAGGCAGACAAGCTGAAAACACCCCACATCCACCTGCCGACCAATGAGAGCCCCTAATCACCCCCCAAGGGCTCAAAATGTGGTAGGAGCGGGTGATGCCGCCAATGCCCATCAAAACCGTCAAGGGATACAAGCTCCACCGGTTGAGAACAACAACTTCGAGGTGAAGCCGGGATTGATCAACATGGTTCAGAGCAACAAATTCCACGGCTTATCTATGGAGGATCCATTGGATCATATCGATCCATTTGATAGGATATGTGGGTTAACCAAGATGAACGGTGTTTCAGAAGACAGTTTCAAGCTAAGAGTTTTCCCATTCTCTCTTGGAGAAAAAGCTCATCAATGGGAAAAGAGTCTTCCTCAAGGTTCAATCACGTCTTGGGACGATTGCAAGCGAGCTTTCCTTGCAAAGTTCTTTTCTCCTTCAAGGACCGCCAAGTTAAGGAACGAGATCTCGGGGTTCACACAACGCGGAAACGAATCCTTCAATGAAGCTTGGGAACGGTTTAGAAGCTACACCTCTCAATGCCCGCATCATGGCTTCTCCAATGCCTCTCTTTTGAGTACTCTCTATCGCGGTGCTCTACCCAAGATAAGGATACTATTAGACATGGCTTCTAATGGGAACTTCTTAGCCAAAGATGTAGACGAAGCCATGGAACTAGTGGAGAACTTGGCCCAAAGTGACGGGACCTATGGCGACGATTATGACCGCGCCACAAGGACGACAAGCGACTTTGATGAGAACTAGCGTGCCAAGGACATGAAAGCGCTTAATGAAAAATTGGACAAGCAAGCCAATTTGATTGATAAACTTCTAGTGTCTTCTCAAAAGACGGTCAACTTTGTGGATGCTTATGATGAGAACCAAGGTTGTTATCAAGAGGAGAACGTAGACATTAACACTCAAGAGGAGGTGAACTACTTGGGGAACCAATGGAACTACCAAAACCAAGGGAACTACCAAAACCAAGGGAACTACCAAAGACAAGGGTTCAACCAAAACTATAGGAACCACCCCAACTTCTCTTACCGGAACACAAATATGGAGAACCCACAAGACCAAGTCTACCCTCCGCAACCTAATCAAGCTCATGGAGCCCCACAAAAGCAATTCTAACCTCAAGGCCAAGCTTCTAATACCAACCAACAAGGTTTTGTCCCAAGGAACCAATTCCAAGGGAACCAAAGTGGATTCCAACCCAAAGCTCCACCCGGTTTTCAAGGCCAACAACAAGGGTTTGTGCCTCAAGGTCAAGCAACTACGTCTAAACCGCACGAGCTTGATTTGAGCTCCATGTTCCAACAATTACTCAAGGGACAAGCGGAGATCAATACGCGGATGGATTGCTCTTACAACGACCTCAACACAAAGATTGAGGCTTTGAACTCCAAGGTAAAATAAATGGAGAACAAAGGTGTTGCTTCTTCTTCACGACCACAACGTCAAATCCCAGGTAAATCCGAAGCTAATCCTAAGGAGTATGTAAACGCCATCACCTTACGGAGTGGCACGGTTTTACCTCCAAGAGAAGCTCCTTCTACTCTCAAAGCAGACATTGAGAAGCAAAGTGGGGGGGGGGGGGGGGTGGAACTTCACGAAGATGATGACAAGGTTGAAGATGGGGTAGTGAGAGAGCAAGACAAGATTGAAGAATTTGAGAAGGTCAAGCCTAGGGTTGTTGTTGCTCAAGAGAAGCCGAAGAAGAATGTGTTCGTCCCTAAGCCAAACGTTCCTAAGCTACCTTTTCCTGGTCGGTTCAAGAAGCAACTTATGGACAAGTACAAAGCCATCTTTGATAGGCAAATGGAGAAGGTAGAACTCACAATGCCTCTAGTAGATGCCTTTCTCCTTGTCCCTCAATATGCCAAATTTTTGAAAGATGTCGTGAATTAGAGAGCCAAGGAAATGGAGTCTATGGTCATTCTAACTCACGAGTGTAGCGCCATCATACAAAAGAAGATGGCGCCCAAGAAGCTAGGAGATCCGGGATCATTCACTCTACCTTGTTCACTCGGTCCTCTAGCTTTCAACCATTGTTTGTGTGATCTTGGAGCGAGAGTAAGCCTCATGCCGTTTTCGGTAGCCAAGAGGCTAGACTTTACACGCTACAAGGCATGCAACATCTCTCTAATATTGGCGGATAGGAGCGTGAGGGTTCCTATTGGTTTGCTTGAGGATCTTCCTATCGTGGTGAATGATTTCATTGTCCCCACGGATTTTGTGGTACTTGAAATGGATGAGGAACCGAAAGACCCTATTATCTTTGGTAGACCATTCCTAGCAACCGCGGGGGCGATAATCTATGTGAGGAAAGACAAGATAGACCTTCACTTGGGTATAGGAGAAGTCCTTGAGTTCGATATCAACAAGGTGATGAAGAAACCTACCATAGATGGCCAATGTTTCTACATAGAGACCATGGATGAACTAGCCGACGAATTGCTTGAGGAAATGAGAGTAGAAGACGGTTTGGAAGTGGTCTTGACCAAGGAGCGTAGCGATCATGGGGTTTTGAGTAAAAAAAGTCAAGGGTATGAGCTACTCATGGACTTTCACAAGCCAGTTGAAAAGGATACACCATTTGTTGAGTTGTGTGTTCGTGGTACCGAGGTTCAAGATGGGTCAAGAGTTGATACGGTTCAAGATGAGTTTGTTCTAGCCGTTGAAGAGACTAGCAAGGGTAAGTCTAGTCTTGAGGAAGATAATTGGAGCGAACTCAAAGCCCCAAAGGTGGACCTAAAGCAACTTCCCACGGGACTAAGGTACGCTTTCCTAGGTCCAAACGACTCATACCCGGTTATTGTGAATGAGAGTCTATATGAGAACGAACTATCATCCCTTTTAGGTGAACTTAGGAAGTATAGGAAAGCCAACGGTTATTCCTTGGATGACATCAAAGGTATTTCCTCTACTTTGTGCACACATAGAATCCATCTAGAGGATGAATCAATGACCTCTATTGAACATCAAAGAAGGTTGAATCCTAATTTGAAGGATGTTGTAAAGACAGAGATTCTTAAGCTTTTGGATGCTGGTATTATCTACCCAATATCGGATAGTACTTGGGTCTCACCGGTTCATTGTGTGCCTAAGAAAGGGGGGATAACAGTTGTTAAAAATGAAAAGGATGAAATGATACCTACTAGGACAATAACTGGGCATATAATGTGCATTGACTATAGGAAGTTAAATTCATCTACTCGTAAGGATCACTTCCCGTTACCTTTCATAGATCAAATGCTTGAACGTCTAGCTAATCATCCATTTTGTTGTTTCCTAGGCGGTTATTCGGGTTTCTTTCAAATACCCATACACCCGAATGACCAAGAGAAAACAACTTTCACATGCCCTTACAGTACCTTCGCATATCGAAAGATGCCGTTCGGGTTGTGTAATGCACCCCCGACATTCCAACGTTGTATGATGTCCATTTTCTCGGATGTTATTGAGGACATGGTACAAGTTTTTATGGACGACTTCTCCGTGTATGGCTCTTCGTTTGGTGTTTGCTTATCTAATCTTTGTAGGGTCTTGCAACGATGCGAGGAAGCAAACTTGGTGCTCAATTGGGAGAAGTGCCATTTCATGGTACGTGAAGGGATCGTGCTAGGACACAAAATCTCCGAGAAGGGCATAGAGGTGGACAAAGCCAAGATTGAGGTGATGGTTAGCTTGGAGCCGCCTAAGTCGGTCAAGGACAGCCGGTCTTTCTTGGGTCATGCGGGGTTCTACCGAAGGTTCATCAAAGACTTCTTGAAAATCACGAGGCCTCTCACAAGGCTACTTTGCAAGGAGATTGAGTTTGTGTTTGATGAGGAGGGTATGGTAGCGTTTCTAGAGATCAAGAAGGCATTGGTTAGTGCACCTATTGTTCAAGCACCAAATTGGGATCTTCCTTTCGAGATCATGTGTGATGCTAGTGATTACGCGGTTGGTGCGGTCTTGGTTCAAAGGAATGACAAGAAGACCAATGTCATCTACTATGCAAGTAGGACCTTAGATGACACTCAAGCCCGGTATGCCACAACGAAAAAGGAGTTACTAGCTGTGGTCTTTGCAATGGAGAAATTTAGGTCTTATGTTGTGGGATCAAAGGTGATTGTCTACACCGATCACGCGGCCCTAAGATACATTCATGCAAAGAAAGACACAAACCCAAGGCTACTCCATTGGATCTTGCTTCTACAAGAGTTTGACTTGGAGATAGTTGACAAGAAAGGGATAGAGAATGGAGTCGCGGATCACTTGTCTAGAATGAGGATGGAAGACCTTGTCCCAATTGATGATAAGCTCCCCGAGGAGAGTCTCATGGTTGTTGGTGTCTTGAAGAAATGGGTTGTAGCCGTGCGAGGACTAGAGAGTGCTAATGGGTTATAAGACGAGAAACTACCATGGTTTGCGGACCTAGTGAAATACTTGGTGTGCGGGAAGGAACCATCTTTGGATGGGTATAAGAAGAAGAAGTTCTTCCACGACGTGACGAGATACTATTGTGACGAGCCTTACTTATAAAAGTTGTGCTCGGATGGTTTGTATAGGAAATGCGTGGCGGAAGAAGAAGTCCAAGGGATCCTACTCCATTGTCACGGGTCAAGCTATGGTGGGCATCACGCATCCTACAAAACCGCTACAAAGATCTTGCAATCCGGTTTTTGGTGGCCTTCATTATTCAAAGATGCGCACCTCTTTGTCTCCACATGTGATGCGTGCCAAAGGAAAGGGAATATTGGGAAGAGAGATGAAATGCCCCAAAACCCAATCCTTGTGGTGGAGATGTTTGACGTATGGACCATCGATTTTATGGGACCTTTCCCGTAATCGTATGGTAACCAATACATATTGGTGGCGGTTGATTACGTCTCTAAATGGGTGGAAGCCATTGCAAGCCCGACCAACGATGCTAAGGTCGTTCTAAAACTGTTCAAGTCCGTTATCTTCCCAAGGTTCGGAGTTCCAAGGGTGGTCATTAGTGATTGGGGTAGTCATTTCATCAAAAGGTGTTTGAAAGTATACTTAAGAAGCATGGTGGGAGACATAAGGTAGCAACACCGTACCATCCTCAAACGAGTGGCCAAGTAGAAGTATCCAACCGGCAAATCAAAGCCATACTAGAAAGGACGGTTGGGAGTTCAAGAAATGATTGGGCCAACAAGTTAGATGATGCTTTATGGGCATACCGGACCGCTTTTAAGACTCCTATAGGGACTACACCATTCAACTTGCTCTATGGGAAGTCATGCCATCTACCGGTTGATTTGGAGTACAAGGCCTTGTCAATTTCGACATCAAGACCGCACAAGATAGGAGGTTGATTCAACTTCAAGAGCTAGAGGAGACTAGGCTTGAAGCCTATGAGAGCTCGAGGGTCTACAAGGAACGGACCAAAGCCTTCCATGACAAGAAGATATTGCGTAAGGACTTCAAAGTTGGAGACTTGGTGCTATTGTTCAACTCCCGGTTGAAGCTTTTTCCCGGGAAGCTCAAGTCGAGGTGGTCGAGTCCGTTTGAGGTTAGGGAAGTAAGGGCATATGGAGCCGTGGTACTTGTTAACAATGGGGGCCAAGATTTAATTTCAAATGGCCAAAGGCTCAAACTCTACCGAACAAATCAAATCGTCGAAGAGGGAGCCTCGATCCCTCTCGATGATGTCTCTCTAGCTTGAGAACGGTAACAAACGTCGAACTTAGTGACGTTAAACAAAGTGCTCTTGGGAGACACCCCAAGCTTATCATTGTATATACTTCCTTTTTGTTTATCTATTTTTCTATCTTTGCTAGATCTTTTTGATGTTTTTGTTAAGTGTGCATAGGGGTTCCAAGGTCAATCCCGACGAGTGACGTGGGTATGGACTTCCCGAGGGATCAATACCGACGTCACAAATCGGTACAACACGTCGGTATAGAAACAGGATGAAAATATCTTAGCACCGACGTGTGGTACCGAGGAGTGACCTCGGTATGTCCATACCGATGACCAGTACCGAGGAGTGACCTCGGTATGGTAGTACCGATGCCTAACACCGATTAGTAACTTCGGTGTAGACCATGCCAAACGAGGGGCCAATACTGACGTCATAGATCGGTACAACACATCGGTATGTAAACAGAAGGAACATCTCCTTAACACCGATTTGTTGCACTCAGCTACACGACTTCTGTTTCGCTCCAAAATGCTCCAGAAAGCTCCAATATCTCCAATTATGCTCCAAACGTGCTAAAACCTGTAAAAGACTCTAAAAGACTCCAAAATAATATAAAGACTCTATAAAACGGACTTATATCATGGCTTAAAAGGGGTAAAAACCATGATATATCAACTCCCTCATACTTGTTTCTTAACATGGAAACTCACATGTTCATGAACCATCGCAAAGATCATTTTCCCAAGCACCCAAATGTAGCCTAACCAGCTTTCAATCTAACCACCATGTACTTCTCCGTGGACATTCGCAGCTTTTCCAGACTCCACACATTATCTCGCAGCATTGTTCCCTCATCGCCAGATTATCCGCTGCAACCAATGTTCAAGAACCTTCTAGATTCTTTACCATACAATATCACGACAAGAAACCATCCAAATTCACACTTTCTGGTATTATTTTCTCTCCCCCAGACTTGTTTCTTATCATGTTCTTTCTTTTTTTTTGGATCTGCATATACACATTAAGGTCTGAAACGCGAGTATTGATGGTGTTTGCCACCGAATCCCCGGTTCTTCCCTCTCTATGTATCAAAAGTCTAGGCGAATAGTGGTATCTTTGGAAATGTTCCTAACATCGCTTTCAACCTTTGTGTGATCATTCCCACTTAAGTAGAATAATGGGATCGCTAGAAATGTTCCTAGCCCTCTACTTAGAAGAAAATCATTTCATCTTTTATGCTCTTATTTATCAACTTATAACAGGGGAGAGAGATATACCATTACTTTAAACACATGGGTTCCTTTGTCAGATATGAATGATGAATCACGCTCTATGAACACTAACCACATTGATGAAGTGCAAAAATTTGGCTCAGGCTTTAGAAGAACTCTGCTGGAGACATGGATGTTTTCTAGTCAACTGGTCAGTCTTTGGATTTTTCATTAGTCGATCTAGAATTGATCCTGTAACAGTGGTCATTCAAAAACAAAATCAGAATAATAGGCTCAAGCACATGATCATCATCTCCAACAAGTTTTGACTCAATAAAACGATAATTTTTTTATTAATTTTATGACTCTAAGAAAAACAAATCGCTGTCAGCAACTACCTCCCCCAGACTTAAACAATACTGTCCCCAGTATTATCTAGTCTAGAGTCGGTGAAAGAAACCAAAACAGCTGAGTGAAGACGTGAAAAATCAGAGAAGTTACCTGCGCATTGGGTATCGACCGATACCATTGCTGGTGTCGATCGATACAAGGACTTTTGGTTGATGCAACGTCTGTTTCTCCTGGTGTCGATCGATACCAGTGATGGTATCGGTCGACACAGACCCTTTTCATCTGATTCACACGTAAACACAAGACACAAAAATGAAAAATACAAAAAGAAAATACTTATGTACAGACTCACCAGTGGGTTGCCTCCCACCAAGCGCTCGTTTAACGTCATTAGCTTGACTGTACCACCGGTGATCAGTCAGGAGAAGATTGAGAACTTACTCCAAAACAAGCTCCACAACTTGACATCGCCAGTTTCAGAGTTCTGCTCAACATGCTCTCCACAAACTCCTTTCCTTTCTCTTTCAGCTCTGAAGTAAGAAGAACTCGAGCCTTAGAGAATGGTTTCGAAGTTCTTTTGCACTTCACCTAGTACTCAATCGAATCCCCATCATACTTCTGAGGGATTAAAGTCATAGAAGCATCACCCTTCACTCCTTTGCTCTTCACCTTCTTCTTTGCCTTAGATTTTTTGAAGTCTTTCTTGGTGATGACAGAAGGACTATCTAGAAGGTCTATGAAAGTTGACTCATCAGGAGGCTTTCCCAAAAGATCAACTACCAACGTCTCTCCTATGACAGCATCGATGCAAGAGACATGTGTGGGATTTCCTCTAGTATGAATGGCTTCGTAGTACACCTCCTTGTCAATGTACGAGAACGAGATTCTCTTGCTTGGCGTATCCATAATTGCACAAGCCTTAGCCATGAACGGTCTTCCAAGAATCAAAGGTGTAGTTTATCTTGCACTCATCTCCATAACGTGAAAATCAGTAGGAACCAGACAACCTCCTACTGTGACCATCAAATCAGGGATTGTACCATATGGAAGTGAGGTGAAACAGTTCGCGAATGTGATAGATGTCTTGGGAGATCGAATATCATCCCCCAATTGCTCTGCAATTGCCCTTGACATGACATTGACACTAGCCCCTGAGTCAACGAGAGACTCTTTGAATTCAATTCTTTGAATTCAACTCTAGAGATAGAGCATGGAACTGAGAATATTCATGGGTCTTCCCTCTTAGTCAGCTGCTTCAGCGGTAGTGACTTGCTTCTTGCCTTGATAAAGAGTACTTCGATCTCTTCCAGAGTTTCTCTGCAATCTCGGAAGTGACTCAGCAGAGGGCGGTACTCTAGAGCTTCTTCAAAAGTCAGTGTGTGGGGAATCTTTCGTACCATCTTCTCAAAACCAAGCATCTGCTTTAGATAAATGGGGTCTCTGAGGTGTCTAGGTAAATCAGAAAATGGCATCTTAGGCTTGTAAACCCTTTCTGTACTCAATTCGGGTTTCGTTTCAGCAACTGAACTGGTATCGACCGACACAGGTGTGGTGTCGATCGATGCTTTCGCTCTGGAATCGTCCCTGGCAGAACTTTGGACGTGTGTCGATCGATACAAGGGAGTATCGGTCGACACATGGGTGGTGTTAGAATTCTCATTGTCTTTACTCCGCGAGGGGATAGTAAGGACGTATTCGTTCTGTGAATGAACCATTTGTCCTTTGGCAGTTGCTGAAATATGAGCTACCTGAGTTTCCAGCATCATGTGGCTAGTACTGAGAGCCTCGATTTTCCAATTCAGATTGGTATACATAGCATCCAATTTCCCATTGAGGTCCACTGTCATCTTCTACTTTCCTTGAAGAATCTGTTCAAGCATATACTCAAGCTTTCTCTCAGAAATCCAACTCCATCAATGTAGTTAACATATTCCACTTCATCCTCTTCAGCAAGACGAACAGCCTTCTGCTGCTTGCCCATCAACAAATCCAACTTCGCATGCACTTTAGCAATCTGCGATCCATCAACACCTCCGTGCAGCCTTTTCTGTTCGAGGTCAGCACTCTTGGCGCTATTTCTAGACGCCAAGTTCTCAATGAGAACATACGCATCATCAGGATACCTTGTGTACAAATTTCCATTACTCGCAGCATCTAGAGCCATCTGATACCTCCAATCGATTCCGAAGACGATTCCCAGCAACAGATAGTGAATCCGTGATGTGGACAATCCCTCTGATAAGATTTGAAGCGCACCCAAGCAGCCTTGAACGCCTCAGTAGGTCCTTGAGAAAACTGGGAGATCTTGTTCCTCAGATCCTCGGATCGTGCATCATCATAGAAGCTGTTCAGGAAAACAGCCTTAGTCTATTCCCAAGAATTCAGTGAACCAGGAGGAAACTGCTTCAGCCAGTAAGTCGCATCTCCACCAAGAGAGTATGGGAAGAGCTTGCAGAAGAGGTAATCATAGGATACTCCATGGCACTTGATGCTTGTAACCAAATCCTCAAACCTCTCAATGTGATCCATAGGGTGTTCATGAGAAAGACCATGAAAAAGATGTTGACCCACAAGAGTGTAGTATGCATGCTTCAGCTCAAAGTCATTCCTCTGAATTGGTGGAGGGCGAATCGCTGATCGATTGGCATAAAACTGATCAGGCCTGTTGTACTCACCAATCGTTCTACCGTGATCAACCACTGCATTTCCGACATTCACAACAACAGCAGGGACAATGATATTTCCAGCTTCATCAAGTCGCTGCCCTCTCTCATTGCACAATTGACCCTCTTGGTCTCTCAAAACTCCAGCATCATCACGAATTAGAACCATTGGGTTGTTCATCTCTGCTGGCTTATTCGCTTCCCTTAAACACAAAAGTCAAGAACACGTAAGTAACTAAAAAAAATACAATGAGTATCGACCGACACTGGGTGGTGTCGATCGATATCAACAAAAAGAAAATGACGAGTATCGACCGACACTAATTAGTATCGATCGATACCGACGAACTTAGTCGAAATTCTCAAACTAAAATCTAATGGCGAATTGAGTCCCCGGCAACGGCGCCATATTTGATATGCTCAAATTAATACCCTAAAAGTATTAAAGCAGTTGTTGTAGTATATGTAGGGGTCGAACACAAGAACTCACGGAAACACACAATAGATTATATAGATGAGAATCAAGCTAAACAATTTAGTTGAAACAAAAAGCAATAAACAGTGAAAGCGTTGTAAAATCGATGGGAGAAAGATAGGTTCAAGGTATTTCTTAGGAAATCAATGAATGTAGATAAACTAACTAATCAAGGTTCAGGTTACGTACGGTTCTTGAACTCAAATCACTAAAGTATAATTAACCAACGGTCGTTGCGAGAATTATCTAAATCTAAACTTCAGAATCCCAAATCTCTTTGCAAATTCCTAAGAATAAATCAGCCTTAATATCGAGCTTGATATGTTCACAAATCAACTAAACCAAATCTCTTTGCGAATAATTAATTTGCCCACCCTAGGTTCTATCAGATTTCTCAATTGCACTGTCGTGCCTAATCGATTAACCTAAGATCTAAGTTCCAGATACGTCAACCTAGAATTAGCTTTGAGAACAACCTATGGTGAAGAACTAATTCAGATGGTGAATCCTAATCAACTAATCAACCTAGCAATCAAAGAAAACCCTTTTGAGAACCCTGAACCTAAAGTGGATCTACTCAGACATGGAGAATGAAAACACCATGATTGAATAGATCATCAAAGAAAATCAATAAAAAACATGAGTTCAGAGTTGTCTCTCCAAAAACCAAAGTAAAATCAAGCGTAATGAAAGCGTAGCCATCAAAGTGGCTGTAAAATCCTAATAAATAACCTAAGTCACGTTTTGGGGCTTATTGTAAATAATAAAGTCTTCTAGGGCAATTATGCAATTCTTCAACTCTTGGAAAAGTCGCTGGTCGTGTCTGCTGCAGTGAGTATCAACCGATACTATTCAGTATCGATCGATACCGAGGCTTCAAATCGGGTACTCAGTTACACGACTTCTGTTTCGCTCCAAAATACTCCAGAAAGCTCCAATATCTCCAATTATGCTCCAAATGTGCTAAAACATGTAATAGACTCTAAAAGACTCCAAAATACTAGAAAGACTCTATAAAATGGACTTATATCATAGCTTAAAAGGGGTAAAAACCCATGATATATCAGTGACCTCGGTATGTCCATACCGAGGACCAATACCGAGGAGTGACGTCGGTATTCAACGAATAATTTGTAAAAAATCAGTCAATACCGAGGTGCAATACCGATGAGTGACCTCGGTATTAACCACTATTAAAAAAAATTATCGGTACCCACCCAGGTAAGATCCGATCCGGCCCAGGTAACTCTTCTTCATCTCCTTCTTCCACGCGACATTAGTCTCTCATCTCAACCTATTTTCGCGATTCAAGGTCCAATTTCATCACATCTCCCTCTTTTCTCAACCAAATTTCACAATTCCAAGCCCCATAGTCTCGATTTTCACTGCTCTTTTTGGATTTATCATCATTCCAAGCATTTAATCCCAACCCCCTAAGATATTATCGAATTAAATTTTATAAAACCATGGTGTTCTTAAAAAAATATTGCTTGAATGTGGTTTGATATTGCTTTTCACTTGTACAAATACATTGTGGATGGTTATCTATACTTGAACTTGATGATTTATGTGCAAATTGTTGATGGTTTGATGAAAATTTGAGAAATTGAAATTTTGAGAATTAGGGATTGTGAATTGGGATAATTTGCTTGTTAAGTGTGAATTGTCACCTTGGTTCGTTGCTCCTAGCTCATCTTTGGGTGAACCCTTGTTGATTTGATAAGAAATTATACCTATGCTCACAAATTGTCTCAAGGATATTTGTAGGTACAATTTCTGACAAAGGCGCTCCATCGACACGGGCACGAACCAAGGTTTCGACAGTTGGGAAAGGGAAAGGAATTGCCCAAGCTACGGCCGCGGAAAAGGGGAAAGGGATTGCGAAAGGTAGTACCAAGGCAAAGACTAAAACAGTGGCTACGAGCTCTAAAGCCAAGAAAATGGCCAACGGAAAGGGCAAGAGAGTCAAAGAGGTCAAAGAAGAGGTCGAGAGTGAGAGCTCAAGTGGAGAAATCCCAGAGGTGCAACGGACAAAGCCAAGCGAGCAAGATTACATCGACAAATTTTGCCAAATGAAGTTCGAGCAAGGCAAATTTGTCGATGCGGAGATGATGGATAAGATGGGAATAAGTGACGAAGTGTGGACTCTTTTTGAGAATATGGGGCTAAGGAAATTCATGAGCATGAAGCATGAAGCTTTCAAGGCACTCTCCAACAAGTTCCTAGCCACCCTTCGAGCTAAGTTCTACGAAACCGAAGATGCAAATTCCGGGTTTGGAGTTTTAAGGTTCAGGCTTATGGGCACCACCTACACCATCACTTTCCACGAGCTTTGCGAGATATTCGGGTTTAGGGAATAAGGTACCTACGGCGGGCAATACTTTGATTATCCGAGACTCCAGGTCCGAAATCTTTGGGCAACGATTGGCTCCGGGGAATTTGAAGCCGACGCCACTAAGAGTGCAAGCATACGGCTCCCGGCTATTCGCTACGCGCACAAGGCATTGGTCCACAATTTCTACCACAAGGTGGAGATTGACACAGTTACTACGGAGGAGATGGAGTTGTTGGGGCTAGGTCTAAAACCCATTCTCCCCATTCTCCGCAATGGCAAAGCATTCGAGGGGCCGGAGAGACTTCCTTGTCTCGCAACACTCTTGGTGAGGCACTTGTTTGCTTACCGGAATTGGGCTTGGAAGACAAAGTCAAAGAAGGCCGCGATTTGCATCGGATGGATCATAACGCCTATTCTCTTGGTAAAGGGCATCAAGGTTTCGGTTAGTGCCAATGAGTGGAAATTTTTGGATGCGGCCTACCTTTCAAAGACTAAGTTCTTCAAGGGATATATCGAAGGCAAGATGGCTTACAACCTCAAACTCACCGAGACATCTATGGCACAAGTCCTCTTTCCTAATCCCGCGCTCGCCAACTTCCATGATCCGAGGAACATCATGTTTATTCCTCCCCAAGATTACCTCTACAACTCCACCGTAGATCCGCCTATGCAAGCGTTCTGCAAAAGAGCACAACGGAGAACCGCTACCGAGGAATCTCTTGATCTAGACGAGGAAGTGCCAAACGAGTCGTCACCCGAGACCGTGTACGGTAGTGAGCACTACCACTTTGACCCTTATGATGGGGCTATCACTAACACGGCTACAAGACACGCTCACCACCAAACTCGTCTCCTCCAACGCATGTGCAAGTGGCAAAACACCACCATGAAGAAGATGGTCAAGACGATCAAGTCTTTAAAGAAAACGGTTAAAGCCATGTGTCGAACCATCAGTGAGCTCAAAGACGGAGGTTGTGGAATGAGTTCCTCAAGGACCGGTGAAGGAGATGTCGTCATAGGCACCACTCTCGCACCTCAAGAAGGAGGTAGGGAATTGGTCTTAAGCACTAATCGACCCACGACCCGAGCGGATAAAGCAACAAAGAGGAAAGCGATGCGGTCCCCGTCTCCCATCTCAAGTAATCCATCCTACTCGATGGGGTCTTCATCCCCATCTCAAAGTTTTTAGGTACGAATCCAAAACTTTTGTATATATTTTTCTTTTGAGTCTTGCATTGTCTAGTTTTTTCTTGTTTTTGGTCCTTTCCTTAGACTTATTTCACACCGAGACGGTGTGATTTAAGTTTGGGGGAGGGACCGGTATCTAATGGCATTTATTTTGATCTTATTTTCAATTTCGTCTTTCGAGTCTCATGCATTCATCTAAGGCATAGAAAAAACCAAAAATTGAAAAATTTGAAAACACAAAAAGAAGTAATTTAGTGTGCATATAAGATCGAGTCTATTAGCATATAGGTTGTATTGCACGTGCATAGGGAGCAATGATGATTCTTCCTCATTAGGGTAGCATCTAAAGAAATTGATTCGTTCGTAGTTGTTTGATGCATCTAGGCGAGTTTGAAAGTAAAGACGAACCATTCTTAGATCTCATGCTTCATCATACTTGCCTTGGTTGAAACAAGCTTGAATTGCATCCAACTCCATCTAAGTGATAACCCTAATCTTGACTTGTAGATATTGTGTTTGTGCATTTTTAAATGAATTCGTGGATCACATATACATATTTGGATAATCTTTTTCCTTTCTACCACTCTTGTTTATCCAAGTAGCCATATCCCATCATTGGAATGGTTTCCCCTACCTTAACTTCAACCTCTTTTCTAGCCATTGTTATTAGTGTGTGAATTGTGAGGCCTTTCTTTCGAACAAACTTGGCAAAACGTGTTAGGTTTAGGGCGACAAGAGGGAATTCTCGTGTAGATTTATCTCCAACATCTCGGAGTTAATCTAGGAATAAGCTAGTTAGGATGTTGATTCTTGGTTCAAGTTTGGGGAAACGGTTTTAGACTTGATGAACGATTGATTTGTGGAATGGAAACGGAGAAAAGGAGAAGGGAAAAAGGGGATCGGATTTGTGTAGATTGGTTGGTGCAAAAATCATAAGACTAGCTCTAAAGTATAAGATAGCCTCAAAAGATAGAAAGAAAAAGAAGAAAGCCAAAAGGCCAAAGCATCAAGGAATGAGAAGAGGCGTGAACCAAAAAGAAGAAAAGAAGAGCTAGATCACAACAAAAGGAGCACCAAACCATGAAAAGACAAGGAAGAAGAAGTGATCCCCGAATGAGAAGAAGGTGAAATGAAAAGACAAGAAGCATGTGGGTTTGAGAAGGCAAAATGCTTTAGGATAAAAAGGGTAGCTTAGGATGTGGGCGCAATGGGTTAGAAGGCTTTAGGTTAGAGATACTCTAGGCACTTGGGTAGATGAGAATTCTCCCTTGTATGCATAGGTTGCCTTTTACCTTTAACATTTTGCTAAGGTTTGTTCATTCCATGATAGATCCTTGAACTTAATCACCCATGCATGACAATGAGATCACCTTCATCTCATAACCATACCCTT
The DNA here is from genome assembly GCA_030161315.1 of Eutrema japonicum. Taxonomy (NCBI): domain Eukaryota; kingdom Viridiplantae; phylum Streptophyta; class Magnoliopsida; order Brassicales; family Brassicaceae; genus Eutrema; species Eutrema japonicum. The sequence goes on from BSQW01000007.1 coordinate 28,477,632, forward strand.
AGCCAAACGGATTCGATTTAACCTTGCATAAACATGATTCATGGCTGCACCATTAATGAACGTTAAACAAAGGACCAAGTTTGGTGGAATTGATATCATCACATTTTGCATCATTCTAGCATCCGTTTCACTTAGGTTTCGAGTCATTCGCGCATAGTTCATGATATTATTTTAGCATTTTAGTCATTTTAGGAGTTTAGTGTGTCCACATCAAGTCCTAGTGAGTCCATGCATGTTTTGGATCGTGTTTTAGGTGTTTTGGAGGAGGTTCGAGACCCGCAGAGAGAAGACGGAGGCTATACCGACGTCACTGGTCGGTATCCCTCATCGGTATCGAAGGCAGAAGGATTGCACCGAGGTCACTGCTCGGTGCAACTGATCGGTATAGAAGACGGAGGAAGGCAGCCCCAGTACCGACGTGCAATATCGAGGAGTGACGTCGGTATCGAAGCTTCAGGGGATTGTACCGAGGTCACTGCTCGGTGCAACTGATCGGTGCTGCTCTCGGAGGAAACCCGGGGGAAAAATCTCTTAACACCGAGCAACAACACCGAGGAGTGACCTCGGTATTCATCGAAGGAACATCAAGCATCTCCCCTCAATACCGATGTCATTGCTCGGTACCCCTCGTCGGTACACAAACCCAGGTTCAATACCGAGGTGTGGTACCTACGAGTGACCTATGTATTGGCCGCCAGAACACTCTTTATCCATCTAAACCGGGTCGGTACCCGGTTTGTCCCGGGTAGACCATGTTCGTCACTATTCACTATTTATGCCCAAAACCCTAATTTTGATGGGCTAAGTCTTTTCTTAGGCAAAAACCCTCTCTAAGAGTGATTTGTAAGAGATTGATCTTTTTGATTTATGCAATTTGGTATTAGTTTTCTTGATTGAATCCATCTATCTTCTACTTTCTAATCATCCAATCATCTTGATCATGAGTTTTAACTCTTCTTTTATTAGATTTGTTGAATCCATGATGATTAGTGAGTAGTCTCTTAGGATCTTGAGATATGGTAGATTAAGGTGATTCAATGTTTGATTAGTGGTGTTTAGAGTTAAATAATCTTATATTCCTTTTTGTCTAGTATCCCTAATGCTAGGTCTAGCTTGAAAGAGTGGCTCTAGATAATAAGGCATTTCATGAACACCAAGTGTTTGATGAAATGCCTTGATGAACTAGACAAGAAATCTATGCTCCTAGCCTATGAGAATAGTTGTCTATGGTGTATTTTTGGTTGATCTTGTTTGTATTCTTAATGCTTGTTAATCAATGATTCACAAATGAAAGTTTGTTAATGAATCAGATGATTAGCATAGTGATTAGTTGCTTGAAAGAGAATTAGTCAAGATTAAGGATCATATGCCTAGGAATTAGCTTCTTTGAGTGAATGAACACCACTTATTGGACTTGGATCACCTTACATCAATAACCCCGTCTCTTGCTCCGCTTTTGTTTATTGATTTACAATCTTATTTAGTTCTTTTGCTTTGCTTAATTCGAATTTGATTCTTAACAACAAACCACATTTGTTTAGCTAGTGCCTTGCATTCTTAGTGATTAGGATACATCACTTTATGGATTGATAACCTTCATATTACAGGTATTGGTGTTATTGATACCACCTAGAGACTAAAAAGTCTTGTATCAGACAGCTTTATAATGGATAGTCCGGGATTTATAAGAGATAGGTCGGGTGCATGTGATGAATAGGTCGGGGATCGTATCCTTTGTATTGATGGTTGAAACAAGACGGATTATTTAGATTTTTGAACTAATTCCAAAGGGAATCCAGTTTGGTGTTCTAAATAACGTCGTTACAATAATGTAGACAGAGAGAGAGAGAGAGAGAGCAATAAATTCGGATCCCCCCAATAAATGCATACTAAGGGATATTTATAGCAGGGGCTGTACAGTTGTTTCCCGCGTTTCTGGGGTGACGTGGCGCTTTCAGCGCCTTTTACGGGTAAGGTACCTCGAGATATACGCCCCAGCTTCTGCGGCGAGTAGATCATGATGAGCTCGACGCCGAACTGCTACGTAGGTAGGGCACTATCAATGAACTACCCTCCACATGTCATCTTCTCCCTTGGTCCCTTCGTGCAGAGTTGGTGGGGGGTGTCAGCGCGAGCTCGGTGTGCACTGTTTAGCGAGCTATCCTCCACGTGTCATCTTCTCCCTTGGTCCCTTCGCACAGAGTTGGTGGGGTGTTGGCGCGAGCTCGGTGGGCCCTTGTGTTGACTTTTGACTGGGCTTGGATTTGATGGGCCTTATTTGCGGAGATGGGCCTAGCTAATTGGGGGTGCTAAGCCCACCTCCCGTTCGGTGTCAGAAGGTGTGGTGAATGCATCGAACTTTGATTTTTTGTTAGCTCGGTGCATCTCTGGTCGGTCTCCAACAATTTAGGATCGACTGTTGGGATTTGATGGGCGGGAATGATTTTTAACACGTGTTAGTCTTTTCCGACAAGACCGGGGATTGTCAGCGCGTGTCGGCCACGCGGGGGAGTGTGAAAGACGTTTCACGTTCTCCCAAGCATTTTCTACTTTCCGCGCACGAATTCCGAAATGACGTCATCATTAGGGTTTTGATAACCGTGTCTTTTTGCCACTTGTCAAGCCGTCGTTTCTCTTTCCCTTCTTCCTCCTATTTAAACTCTCTTCTTCTTCCTCTTCCTCCTTTTATTTTTATTCTCCTGCGCGTAGGTTTAAGGTAACCTCTTCCTTCTTCTTTTCTGCAAAGTTTTTGTTCGGGATTTCATTTCTAGGGTTCTTCGCCGTCGTGCTTGAGTTTACCGGAAGTTTTCTCCTCTGCTTCGTGTGATGGCATCGATGCTTGAAAGCCCAGGGCTGAATCTAGCGGTGAATCGGCATCTCTCAGCGACCGGGATGATTCGCCAACAAGAAGCTCTTCGCCGAACGACGGTTCTGAGCGTACCTCCTCTCCGTGTCGCGGCGATGATGGCGAGACACAGTCTGCTCCGTCGATTTCGGGGTCTGCTCTGTTGACTTCGGGGGTTCGCCAAGGCGGGTCAGTGACTGGAGGATTCTCCTCCGGTGGTCGTGGCGCCGATCAGGACGGACAAGGAGGTGGACGAGCTGGGAGGGTTCGGAAACCTAAGGCCCCGAAGCCTCCTCCAGTTTCCTACGATCTGGGTGGCTCACCGACATGGAGCACCCAGGAGTCTCTTGCGAGCTTGGTGTCGAAGTGCGGATTTCCCAGGTCTACCGATCTCCGACTTCCCAGGTCGGGGGAATGATATGCTCAAATTAATACCCTATAAGTACTAAAGCAGTTGTTGCAGTATATGTAGGGGTCGAACACAAGGACTCACGGAAACACTCAATAGATTATATAGAAGAGAATTATGCTAAGAGATTAATGTAATTGAAAGCAAAACGTAAATTAAGCTGGTTGTAAGTTCGATTGGAGAAAGATAGGTTCATGGTATTTCTCAGGAAATTCAATGAATGCAGATAAACTAACTAACATGATTCAGATTTAGCGCAGTTCTTAAACTCAAATCACTAAAGTATAGCTAGCCAACTCTCGTTGCGAAAACTATCTAAGTCTAAATCCTAAAATTCTAAATCTCTTTGCGAATCCTAAAGTCTAAACCACATTTTAGTTCAAGTTTGATTTGTTCACAAAACAACTAAACCAAATCTCTTTGCGAATAGTTATTTTGCTCACCCTAGATTCTATCAGGTAATTAATCGCACTCTCGTGTCTAATCAATTATCCTAAGAGCTAAGTTCTAGGTGATCAATCCAGAATTAGTTTTGAGAACAACCTATGGTGAAGAACTAATTCATATGGTGGATCCTAATCAACTAATCAACCTAGCATTCAGAGAAAACCCTTATGAGAACCATAAACCTAACAAGAGATCTACTCAGACATAGAAATTGAAGAAATAAACATGACTGCATAAATACTCAAATAGATAATAAGAAAGAGTAACAAGAGGGTTCGAAATCTTCTCTCGGACGAACAGAGTTTCAGACTTGTCTCCCTTCAAAAGCTCTCTCACAAAACCAGAGTAAAATAAAACATAGCCATCAAAGTGGCTTTAAAATCCTAATAAATAACCTAAGTCACGTTTTGGGGCTTCTTGTAAATAATAAAGACTTCTGGGAAATTTTGCAATTCTTCAACTCTTGGAAAAGTCGTGATCGTTTCTTGCTGCTGAGAGTATCGACCAATACTAGTCAGTATCGATCGATACCGAGACTTCAAATCGGGTACTCAGCTACACGAACTTCTAATTTGCTCCAAAATGCTCCAGAAAGCTCCAATATCTCCAACTATGCTCCAAACGTGCTAAAACCTGTAAAAGACTCTAAAACACTACGAAATAGTAGAAAGACTCTATAAAACGGACTTATATCATGGCCTAAAAGGGGTAAAAACCATGATATATCAACTCCCCCAGACTTAGCCTTTGCTTGCCCTCAAGCAAATAGAAGACTAAACCAGAGAAAGAGGTTTGAAAACACGGAGAATCACCTGTTCACGAAACATCGCAATGACCCTTTTCCCAAGCAACCAAATGTCACCTAATCAGCTTTTGATCTAACCACCATGTACTTCTCCGTAGACATTCACAGCTTTCCCAGACTCCACTCATTATCCCACATCATCGTTCAATCAAGCCTTCCTCGCCAGTTTCATCGCTGCAGTTAACGTTCAAGAGCCTTCTAGATTCTTCACCATACGATATCATGACTAGGAACCATCCAATTTCACATTTTTTGGAATTGTTTTCAACTCCCCCAGACTTGTTTTTTGTCATGTTCTTTCTTTCTTTTTGAATTTTCATATACACATCAAGGTCTGAAACGCGAGTATTGATGGTGTTTGCCATCGAATCCCCGGTTCTTCCCTCTCTATGTATCAAAGGTCTAGGCGAATAGTGGTATTATTGGAAATTTTCCTAACCTCGCTTTCAACCTTTGTGTGATCATTCCCTCACAAGTAGAATAATGGGATCGCTGTAAATTTTCCTAGCCCTCTCTTCAGAAGAAAATCATTTCATCTTTTATGCTCTTATTTATTAATTTGTAACAGGGGAGAGATATACCATTACTTTAAATACATGGGTTCCTTTGTCATATATGAATGATGAATCAAGCTCTGTAAATACTAACCACATTAATGAAGTGCAAAAGTTTGGCTCAGGCTTTAAAGAACTTTGCTGGAAACATGAGTGTCTTCTAGTTAACTGGTCAGCCTTTGGATTTTTCATTAGTCGATTTAGAACTGATTATGTAACAATGGTCACTTAAAAGCAAGGTCAGAACAAAAGATTCACGAAAAAGTTCACAATCTCCAACAGGTTTTGACTCAATAAAATAAATTTTGACTCAAAAACGACTGACTCTAAGAAAACAAAAACAATGTCAGCGACTACCTCCCCCAGACTTGAACAACACTGTCCCCAGTGTTATCTAGCTCAAGGTTGGTGAAAGAAAACAAAAGAACTGAGTGGAATTGTAAAAACGAAAAACTACTGATCTGGGGTTCGAGTGTCGACCGACACCCAACTTGGTATCGATCGATACCAAGTATTGGTTGACACAGGTGATTCGTTTTTCATTCACATGGGGTGTCGACCGATACCAGCAGGGTATCGATCGATACTCAGGCGATTTCGAGTTTGCTCCTTGTTTATCCTGACACAAAACACAAAACACAAAACACAAACGAAAAATGAAAAGAAAAAGACTTTTATACAAACTCACCAGTGGGTTTCCTCCCACCCAGAGCTCGTTTAATATCATTAGCTTGACTGTACCGCCGTTCAGGTAGTGGGTGCATCATCCAGAGGCATCATGTGTCTGTTTGGAATCTCGACTTTCGCCCAATAGTGTTTCACCCTTTGTTCATTGACAGTGAACTCTTTGCCTGAAGGATTTGTCAAGACAATCGCACCATGTAGTCTAACTTCCTTGACTGTGAAAGGACTTGACCAACGAGAGCGCAATTTACCAGGAAACAAATGGAAACGAGAGTTATACAGAAGTACCTGATCATTTGGTTCAAAGTGTCTGGAGATGATTTTCTTGTCATGGTATGCCTTAGTCCTCTCCTTGTACATCTTCGAGTTCTCATAGGCAAGATGCCTAAGCTCATCTAGCTCATTCAGCTTGATCAATCACTTCTCAGCATCAGACTTGATGTCGAAATTCAGCAGCTTTGTAGCCCATTCTGCCTTATGTTCGATGTCTACTAGAAGATGGCATGCTTTTCCATACAGCAAGTGAAACAGTGTAGTCCCAAGTGGTGTTTTGTAAGCAGTCATGTAAGCCCAAAGTGCATCATCCAGCTTCACCGACCAATCTTTCCTGGTGACATTCACTGTCTTCTCTAAAATCTCCTTGGTCTGCATGTTAGAAACCTCAACTTGTCCACTGGTCTGAGGGTGATAGGGAGTAGCAACACGATGGTTTACAACATACTTCTTCAGCGACCTCTCGAAAATTTTGTTGATAAAGTAAGAGCCACCATAACTTATCACTATCCGAGGTACTCCAAATCGAGGGAAAATGTTTGCCTTAAACAACTTAATGACCACCAAAGAATCATTTGTTCTGCTAGCAATGGCTTCAACCCATTTAGAGACATAATCCACAGCAACCAAGATGTATTTGTGCCCATATGACGAAGGGAAGGGACCCATAAAATCGATGCGCCAACAATAAAAAAACTCAACCTCAAGGATGAAATTATGTGGCATCTCATGTCTCTTAGTGATCTTCCCTCTCCTCTGACACGCATCGCACCGCGAAACGAAGGCATGAGCATCCTTAAACATAGTAGGCCACCAGAAGCCTACTTGAAAAACCTTGGACACTGTTGAAAGTGGCAAAGTGTACAGCATAGTCGGATCCATGGCAATGAAACAAAACATTAGGGACCTCTGATTCAGCAATGCATCTTTTGTAAATCCCATCAAAGCAATGCGTGTACATGTAAGGTTCATCCCAAAAGAATCACCTTATGTCACGCATGAACTTCTTCTTGTTATATTTCTTGAGATGCTTTGGCTCTGCATCTGCAGCGAGGTAGTTGGCAATATCGGCATACCATAGTTGATCAGAATCGGTTACAGCGACTAGATACTCTTCTGAAACACCAAGGTGTTCAACAGTCAAAACCAGCTCGGAAATCGCAGGGTATCGACCGATACCATAGGAGTGTCGATCGATACCGAGACCTGCAATTTGTGGGAATTGCTAAGTTTCTGAGAAACCCATCTGAAACTCAGTTTCAATGAAGTAGATGGATTCTTCTGGTAGTTGATCATCAATAGGCACGTCTGCATCGATCCGAATCCTCGAAAGATGGTCAGCGACTCCGTTCTCAATGCCCTTCTTGTCTTTAACCTCGATGTCAAAACCTTGTAGCAAAAGAACCCAACAACAAAGACGAGGTTTGAGATCCTTGTCCTGCATCAGATATTTGAGAGCAGCATGATCATTATGAACAATCACTTTGCTCCCAATCAAGTAGGATCGGAATTTCTCAAAGGAGAAAACAACAGCAAGTAGTTCCTTCTCTGTGGTGCTGTAATTCCTCTAAGCATAATCCAATGTCCTGCTGGCATAGTAGATGACGTGCAGCTTCTTATCCTTTCTCTGTCCCAGGACAGATCCAACAGCAAAATCGCTAGCGTCGCACATGATCTCAAAAGGAAAAGTCCAATCAGGAGGTTGCACAATAGGAGCACTCACCAAAGCCTTTTTAATCTGCTTAAAGGCTGCAAGACATTCTGGTGTGAAGTCGAATTTGATCTCCTTGCATAATAGAGCGGTGAGTGGGCGTGCTAGCTTGGAGATATCCTTGATGAACCTCTTGTAAAACCCAGCATGACCAAAGAACCTTCGAATATCCTTCACAGAATTTGGTGGTTGAAGATTCGTCATGACCTCAATCTTGGCCTTGCCAACTTTGATCCCAGCTTCAGAAAACTTGTGCCCAAGTACGATGCCATCCTGAACCATAAAGTGACACTTTTCCCAATTAAGGACCAAGTGATTCTCTTCACACCTCTGTAGCACCTTGCACAAATTATCCAAACAGTCCTTGAACGATGATCCATATACTGAAAAATCATCCATGAATACCTCCATAAAATCCTCAATCATGTCTGTGAAGATAGACATCATGCATCTCTGAAAAGTGACTGGAGCGTTACACAATCCAAATGGCATTCTCATGTATGCGAATGTGCCATATGGACATGTAAAAGTCGTCTTCCCTTGGTCATCTGGATGTATCGGAATCTGGAATAAACCTGAATACCCATCGAGAAAACAGTAGTAGGGATGACTAGCCAACCTCTCCAACATCTGGTCAATGAATGACAATGGGAAATGATCCTTCCGTGTAGCTGCATTCAACTTCCTGTAGTCAATGCACATTCGATGTCCAGTGATAGTTCTAGTAGGAATCATCTCATCCTTTTCATTTTTCACCACGGTCATCCCTACTTTCTTAGGAACAACGTGCACTGGACTGACCCAAGAGCTATCCGAAATAGCATAGCTAACACCAGCTTTCAAAAGCTTCATCACCTCCTTTTTGACCACTTCCTTCAGATTCGGATTCAGCCTCCTCTGATGCTCAATTGAAGCTTTTGACTCGTCCTCAAGATGAATTCTATGCATGCACAGGTCCGGTGATATACCTGAAATGTCATCAAGAGAATAGCCAAGAGCTTTGCGATACTTGCGCAGCTTGCTCAGCAGTAAGGTAACCTCTGCGTTGTTCATGGAAGCATTAATAATCAATGGGTATATAGAATTAGGACCAAGAAAACCATACATCAGATTTGCTGGAAGTGGTTTGAGTTCCACTTTATGAGCTTTCTCCTCGCTCCAATCTCCAGGCCCAGCAGCTTGCTTAGAACTTTCGGCCAACTCTCTTTCTGGCCGCAGGGTATCGATCGATACTAGGGGGTATCGATCGATACTAGTGGTGCTGTATCGAGCATCTTCGAGTATCGAGCAGCATCATCATCCGAATGATCCTCTGATTCATCTGAACAGACCAACGCTCTCTCCAATGGATCCTCAGGATGCATCTCTAGGAAGTACTCTTCAGCTATGTCACTGAAAGTATCGACAAAGAAAGTCTGCCCATCGATGGTTAGTTTCTTCATCATCTTGTCCATATTGAAAGTCATGACCAAATCACTGATGTTGAGAGCGATCTTCCCATTCCTGCAATCAATCAAAGTACCAGCTGTTGCAAGGAATGTTCTGCCTAGGATAAGAGGATCCTTAGGTTCAGCATCATACTCCAGTACGATGAAATAAGTTGGGATCAAGCAATTCTCAATCTTAATAGGAACATCTTCGAGTAGCCCCTCTAGAAGTCTAACTGAACGATCATCAAGTATAAGGGAGATTCTTGTTGTTGTGAAGTCTGTCATCCCCATCTTTTTAGCAACTGAATATGGCATGAGGTTGACACTTGAGCCAAGGTCACAAAGAGAACGCTCAAATCTGTCTGTGAATATCGTACAATCGAACACAGAGCTACCTGGATCTGGTAGCTTCTTTGGGATCCTGTTGGTCAGGATTGCACTGCACTCGTGAGTAATCATCAAGCATTCTTCATCAATGTTCACGTTGCTGGACACCATCCTCTTAACATATCTCCTGAAGGCTGTCTGTGAATATCGTACAATCCAACACAAAGCTCCCTGGATCTGGTAGCTTCTTTGGGATCCTGTTGGTCAGGATTGCACTGCACTCGTGAGTAATCATCAAGCATCCTTCATCAAGGTTCACGTTGCTGGACACCATCCTCTTAACATATCTCCTGAAGGCTGGAGAGGTCTTGATAGCATCAATGTAAGGAAGTTCCACAATCAATTTATCCATTATTGCCTTGCATCTGGAGTCTTCTACCTCCTTCTTAGTCTTCCCAACAACCCTAAGATAAGGTATTCTCGGTGTGTAAACTCTCTCTACAACTACATTAGGTACTTCCTTCGAAACCTTAGGAATTGATTTGACTGCAGGATCGGTATCGACCGATACCCATCGATCGACACTGGAGCGATTTCAGTATCCTCATCGTCAAGATCGACGAAAATATCTGCAGTTTGGCCAATTTTTACTCTTGGTTTGTCCTCTTTTCCACTTCGCAATGTGATTGCATTGATGTGAGCCATTGGGTTCTCTCCTTTCCCTGGAAGAAAACCTTCTTGCCTTTTCACAGCATGAAGTCTGAGTTAGCTGAAGTTCCAGCTTCTTCTGCTGAATATTAATAGCGTCGATCCTTCCACTCAGATCACTATACAAGATATCAATCAATTCATTGTTATGACTGTTCTGAGATGGTTTTTGGCCAAACTGATTCGATCCTCCTGGCTGAGAGTTGTTGTTAAAGTTTCGGTTGTTGTTGAATTGATTCCTCTGACCTTGAAAACAAGAACCACCAATGTAGTTGACATCCTCTACTTCATCCTCATTGAAAACCTCAACATCTTCAGCAAAATGAACAGCCTTCGTTGTCTTGCCCATCAGAAGACTGTGCATAGAATCTAACTTAGTCTGAACATCAGCAATCTGCGATCCATCCATGTTCCCACTCTGTTTCTTTCGCTTAAAATCTGCATTCTTGGTGCTATTTCTAGACGCCAAGTTCTCAATAAGCACATAAGCATCATCAGGATACTTGGTATTGAAATTCCCATTGCTCGCAGCATCCAAAGTCATCTGATACCTCCAATCAATTCCTCTGAAGAAGAAACCCATCAGCTGAACATCAGAGTAGCAATGATGTGGAAAATCTCTCTGATACGATTTAAATCTCGTTCAAGCGGCCTTGAACGCCTCATTCGGTCCTTGAGAAAATTGGGAGATCGTGTTCCTCAGATCCTCAGATCGTGCATCATCATAGAAATTGTTCAAGAAAGCAGGCTTGGTCTCCTCCCAGGTAGTCAGTGATTCAGGAGTTAACTGCTTCAGCCAATAAGTCGCATCTCCACCTAGAGAGTAGGGAAAGAGCTTACAGAAAAGGTAATCGTAGGACACTTCATTGCTCTTGATGCTACTGACCAAGTCTTAAAACCTCTCAATATGTTCCATGGGATGTTCATTGGAAATACCATGAAAAGGGTGCTGACCTACAAGAGTGTAGTATGCAGGTTTCAGCTCAAAGTCATTCCTCTGAAACGCAGGAGGACGAATCGATGATCGATTCGCATAAAAATGATCAGGCATGTTGTACTCACCAATCGTTCTACCATGATTAACCACAGCATTCCCTGCGTTCGCGTTCCCAGCGACAATCTCTTCGACAACAGGAGCAGGTGGAATGATGTTCCCCTCTCCATCCAATCGTTGCCCTTGCGCATTGCACAACTGGCCCTCTCGGTCTCTGTAAGCACCAGCTTCATCTTGAACCAAAATCAGTGGATTGTTGTTCATCTCTTCTGGCTTCTTTGCTCTCCTGTTTGTGCGTTCTACGAGTGCTAGCTGCTCCAATGACAATTCAACTAGCTGAGTGCTCTTGTTCCTTCTGGTTTCACGAATAGGCATACACGTGAAAGCAAAATTCAATAACGTAAGTAACACGGTAAAACGATGAGTATCGACCGACACTGGGTGGTGTCGATCGATATCAACAAAAAGAAAACGACGAGTATCGACCGACACTGGATAATATCGATCGATACCGACGAATTTAGTCGAAATTCTCAAACTAAAATCTAATGGCGAATTGAGTCAACGGCAACGGCGCCAAATTTGATATGCTCAAATTAATACCCTATAAGTACTAAAGCAGTTGTTGCAGTATATGTAGGAGTCGAACACAAGGATTCACGGAAACACTCAATAGATTATATAGAGGAAAATTAAGCTAAGAGATTAATGTAATTGAAAGCAAAACGTAAATTAAACTGGTTGTAAGTTCGATTGGAGAAATATAGGTTCAGGGTATTTCTCAGGAAATTCAATGAATTCAGATAAATTAACTAACATGATTCAGATTTGGCGCAGTTCTTAAACTCAAATCACTAAAGTATAGCTAACCAACTCTCATTGCAAAAACTATCTAAGTATAAATCCTAGAATTACAAATCTCTTTGTGAATCCTAAAGTCTAAACCAGTTTTTAGTTCAAGTTTGATTTGTTCACAAAACAACTAAACCAAATCTCTTTGCGAATAGTTATTTTGCTCACCCAAGATTCTATCAGGTAATTAATCGCACTCCCGTGCCTAATCAATTATCCTAAGATCTAAGTTCTAGGTGATCAATCCAGAATTAGATTTGAGAACAACATATGGTGAAGAACTAATTCAGATGGTGAATCCTAATCAACTAATCAACCTAGCATTCAGAGAAAACCCTTATGAGAACCCTAAACCTAACAAGAGATCTACTCAGACATAGAAATTGAAGCAATAAACATGACTGCATAAATACTCAAATAGATAATAAGAAAGAGTAACAAGAGGGTTCGAAATCTTCTCTCGGACGAACATAGTTTCAGACTTGTCTCCCTTTAAAAGCTCTCTAAAAAAACCAAAGTAAAATAAAACATAGCCATCAAAGTGGCTGTAAAATCCTAATAAATAACCTAAGTCACGTTTTGGGGCTTCTTGTAAATAATAAAGACTTCTGGGCAATTTTGCAATTCTTCAACTTTTGGAAAAGTCGTGATCGTGTCTTGCTGCTGTGGGTATCGACCGATACTAGTCAGTATCGATTGATACCGAGGCTTGAAATCGGGTACTCAGCTACACGAACTTCTGCTTTGCTACAAAATGCTCCAGAAAGCTCTAATATCTCCAATTATGCTCCAAACGTGCTAAAACCTGTAAAAGACTCTATAACACTACGAAATAGTAGAAAGACTCTATAAAACAAACTTATATCATGGCCTAAAAGGGGTAAAAACCATGATATATCAGAGAACGTCAATGGAATCCTCCAGAGGGTTTCGTTTGCCTGTACGCGAGCATTTTCACGAAGTGCGGGTTGCGTTTACCCCTTCCTGACCTGTTCATCGCGTACTGCAAGAGACGGGGGTTGGCCTTTTCCCATATCTGCCCGTCCACGATTCAGGGCATGGTTGTGAATCTGACTCTCGGGTGGAAATGCGATATGATGTGACTCCCCGCATGTTCGAGGATCTCACCTATCAGAAGGGGAACTCTGCGTACCCGGGAACGTACTATGCCTCCTTCAAGCCCAAGGTGGATCTGATCGAAGATAAGCTGAGCAAGGTCGACCATTGGTCTCGCAGCTACTTCTTCGTCCATGCTACCGAGGTGGTTGGTCTTGACCCGACGGGAATATACACTCGGGATTAGAATTTTACTCCGGGTAGGGGCTTGCAGATCGTGTCACATGTCTTCTTTTAATTCTAACTGACGCTGTGGTTTTGCTTTCAGGTTCGCATACTGCCGGTATCAATCTATCTGATTACGGTGGTGTTATAGCTATGCTCAGGTCGCTGCGTCCGAGAGATTAGAAGTCTTTCACCCCTGAGAGAATTGCTAAGGCAATGTCTGGTAGGTCGTTGCCCCCTCCCCCAATTTAATTTTTATTTTTTTTACCGAACTGATGGTTTGTTTTGAATAGGTCGTTCGAGATTTGCTATCCCGTCGTACTCGGACTCCTTTATTGTGCATCCTTCTTCGTCATTGGAGGAGACAGCCCAGCAAGAGCCGCAACAGGCTGGTGCATCCCCACCCGTTCCCATGAAGAGGGCGGGTGAGGGTAAAGGCAAGAGAATTGCTAAGATGAGGAGGACCGATGGGGTGGAGTCCTCGTCCCTAGGCCGGGAGGATGTGACGCCGAGTCAAGGGGCCGAGCTGCCTGAAGATCCCGTTGGTGAGGTAGCTGGTGGTCATGGGCCCGACGTGGATGTGGTCCTGTTGACTGAGGTGTCTACTGGCCCGGGGGTCGAAGCGTTGGAAGTTCATAAGGGGGACGCGGTCGTGGAGCGGGTGCCCGTTGAGCCCGAAGTTGTCGAGGTTAGCGAAGACCCCAAGGATTCCGACGCTAAAGTTGAGCCCAAGGTACCTGGTGGTGATGGTACTGGCGCTTCGGGGGGTGCTGATGAGGAGGCCGTGGACCATAGCTTCGACTTCAGCTATGAGCGCGGTGACGCGCCCTTCGTTTTGGACAAGGCGGCATGTGCCGAGCTGGTTTTTGCAGCCGCCCTTGGGAGGAGGCCCTTTCTCTGCCCTGTCTCGGAAATGGCGGAGTCAGACACATTTCAGAGCACGTCCCGCTCTTTAGTTCGGGTGAGACTTGTTTGAGCCCGATATTCAATTCGCTTTTCTCTAATTTTTTTTTTTTTGTTTATTTTTTGCTTGTTTTTGCAGACGATGGTCAACTTGGCTACCCTTGGCGAGCGGTACGAGAGGTAGGTGGTCGAGCAGGAGCGGGTGAATGAGCAACTAAATTTGCGTACTGCGGCGGGCGAGGAAGTGTTGTCGGCTGTTATCCGCGAGACCAGACAGGCACTGAAGGACGAGAAGGCCCGATCTGCCGCTATGGAGTCGTCTATGGAGAAAGTACGAGCCCGGGCAATGGAAGCGGATCAAACGCTCGCCGAGCTGGAGGCGGAGAAGGCGCGATTAGCCTCCCTTGAGGAGGAGCTTGCCCTCGCGAGAGGGGAGGTCGCGAGAGGCGTCCCGCTCCGGGGTAACGTGGATGGAAGGTGCCGTTGAGCGGGCAAAGGTGGCCGTTGCCAAGGAGAACGACCGGGTCAAAAGGAAATGGTCGGCTCGGAACCAAAAATTGGTTGCGAAGATGGAGAAAATCCGTGCCCATCTTGCTGGTCGGGACAAGGCGTTGCCTACACACCTGTTGCTCCACCAGGTGGTCAGTACGCGGGAGTGCCTTGAGAGGGTGGAGCTCGAGGACAACTTGGTGGTGCCGTCTTATAGGATGGCAAAGCTGAAGGCGGACAAGCTGAAGTTTGAAGCTGAGTTGGATCATGTCCTTTTCCCGGAGCTGAGCCCGGAAGATTTGGAGGTTCCTTCCGACCGTACCCCTGAAGTCCAGCTTCGGCAACCTCCATCTGGCCAAACTCGGCATGCCTCGTCTCCATCCCGAGCTGATTTGGATCCTTCTGCCTCGAATCCAGCCTCGGACGCCACAGCGCCGCTTGCCCCGGCCAAGACTGCTGCGTTGTCCGTTCAGACCGGGATCCCGGAAGAGCCGCTAGAGTCAAACCAGCCGTTTCGGGGTGAGCACGGAACAAACGTGAGGATAGTCAGCCCGGATGATATAGATAGTACCCGTGTTGACGGGGTTTAGGGTTTTTTTTTGTAGGCCGTAGTGGCATTTGTAAATCTCTTCCTTTCTTTTTTTTGTAGGCAGTCGTGCCATTTATGTAATATGGCGTATAGCCCCCCTTTTTTTATAAATGAAATGAATTTTGCGAAGCGTTTGCTTGTTTTATCCCGTCAGGGTTTGGTACGAGGTGTAGCTCGGTTTAAGACACTTAGAGCTTGTGTGTCTTTCTTTTGGTGCGAGTAGCAAGCTCGGCTTTGGCACTTAATAGTTTGTGTGCCTTAGGGGTGCGAGCAGCGAGCTCGGCTTTGGCACTTAATAGTTTGTGTGCCGTAGGGGTGCGACTAGCGAGCTCGGCTTTTGCAATTAATAGTTTGTGTGCTGATATGCTCAAATTAATACCGTAAAAGTACTAAGCAGTAGTTGCAGTAAAGTAGGGGTCGAACACAAGGACTCACAGAAACATACAATAGATTATATAGGTGAAAATCAAGCTAAACAATCAATGGTATTGAAAACATAACGTAAATTAAAACAGTTGTAAATTCAATTAGGAGAAGGCTAGTGTTAGTAGGAATTTGCTAGTAAATTACTCAAATCCCACTCATGTCATTGTAGTATTTGAGATATCGAACCACGGAGGTTAAGATTGAAACACCAAGAATACATGAAACTTCCTAATCTAGAGCAAATCTTTTGGGTGTTTATGTTTATGGAAAAGAAACAAATGCAAGAAAGAAAACAAAAGATAGAAGTGTTGGAAAATGAATTAACTATCAAGAAGATGATTAAAGAACAAACAATGATGATAAATGTTGAATTAAACACTATCCTAGAACATGGAATTCACAATTATGACTAATTCACTCTCGTGGCACTAATCACTTTGTTAATCACCAAATCAAGAACAAACCATCGTTTATGATAAGATGATTAACAAGCATTAATCTCCAATCCCACTTAGTTCACTAATCACCCTAGACATCAACTATCGTTGGCTAGGCAAGAAAAGCTCACAAAAGGTTTGGTTCAAGCATTTCATCGAACACCTATCGGGCGTGAAATGCTTAAGTTCTAGCTTTGATCTCTCAATCCAAAACTAGCATTAGGAGCTAACCTTAGTAAATAATCTAACAAGATGCAACATAAATCATCATCATCTAACCATCAAGACAATTGACTAACAATGCCTAAACATTCAATGCACATTTATTCTTATAACATTAACACTTTCAAGTAGATTAGTTCACTCTCGTGACACTAATCATTGTACGAATCATCTAAAGTCAGCATCCACCGATCACTTAGATAATCCATAATTTACCACAAGTCCATTTTAGTCAACAATTCATCCTAAAGTCAGCATCCACCGATCACTTAGAATGAAAAGCATGCTTAGAAGTTTTCTAGACATTTCATCGAACACCTTGTGTGCATGAAATGTCTAAGTTCTAGAAATGATTTTTCAATTCAATCCTAGCATTAAGATCCTTCCTAACATGAGAACAAATGTTTATCTAGTCCTAAGCATCAACAATCAACCATCAAACCATCAAAATCAAGCTATATCTAAGATCCAACAAAGAGGGGCCTAAAGCCTAAACATGAAGAACAAGGAATAACACAAGGGAAAAAGAGACATAAAGATAAAGAACAAGAATTAAATAAACATAATATAAAGATAGATTGAAGAATCCTTCACTAGAGTGGCATGAATGATGAAGATCCATCCCAAATCATCATAAGAAGAGTTTGGGAGAATATCCAATTCTAGGGAAAAGAAATCTTAACATGAAAATTAGGTTTTCAGGGGTTTTATAGAGAAATGGGGACGGACCGGGTCGACCCGGGACAAACCGGGTACCGACCCGGTCGAAATGGGTAAAATCTGTTCTTGTGTAGAACCTTCGCTAAACCCGTGATATCTCCTGGGATACATGTCCGAATGGCCTCAAACCACCTCCTGTGGACAGTTAATACACATGGCTACAACGTTTGTGAAGGCCACCGAGGCTAAATCCGATTGGAGACCATTCGTCCAGCCAGGTCTTTCAGGCATGTCGGGTGGCTTCGTTCAGACGGACATACTCTCAGTAAAGTGGCCATATTTAACGAACCACGTATCCTAAAGACCCAAAACCACCTCCTGTAGTCAGATAACGTACTTGGATACAACGTTCATGAAGACTTCAGATTAAACTGGGCACGGAAAGGTCTTCATTTGGCCTGATCTTTGAGTCACTTCAGCTGGTGCCGTATCTTGGATGTTCGGACCGACCAGAGCTAACCGAGCTGATGGAGGTTGGTTATGATCTTGGTCTTTAAGGACCGACCTCGTTTGGGGTGGTGTGATTTGGTCGGTCGATTTCCCTGTGCAAGGACCGACCCAATTAGACCGTGCTGATGGTGCAAGGTCCGTTTTTTTGGGCAGGCAGATACGTCTTCCTTAAAACCGCGATAATTCCCTAACCAGATTTCCGAATTACCTGATTCAAACTCTCCTAGACAGATAACTTACTCCGCTACAACTTCCATGAAGGTTGTGCAAGCTGATTCAGAACATAGGGCCTCCGTTCAGTCACATCGTTTCGGCGTCTCGGATGGTCTTTGCATTCTACTTCGGCCCATTTCTCCAAATATCATCAATTGTCTCCAAATCACCTAAAACACTCCAAATGCATGTAAAGACTCACTAGGACCTAATGCAAACACCTAATACTCTAATAAATACGAAAATGCTATAAAAACTATGCAAGACACATGCATGAGACATAAAACAATAACAAGAATGCATGCTAAGAAGAGGTAAAATATGGGAATGTCAGCTAGGTTCAGGGTATTTCTCAGGAAATCAATAAATGCAGATAAACTAAATAACAGGATTCGGATTTAGCATGGTTCTTGAACTCAAATCACTAAGATATAGTAAACCAACATCCGTTGCGAAAACTATCTAAGTCTAAATCCTTGGAATTCCAAATTCCTTTGCGAATACTAGAGTCTAAATCAGCTTTTTAAATTAGGTTTGATTTGTTCACAAAACAACTAAACCGAATTCATTTGCGAATAGTTATTTCGCTCACCTTAGGTTCTATCAGGTAATTAATTGCACTTATGCGCCTAATCAATTATCCTAAGATCTAAGTTCTAGGTGATCAATTTAGAATTAGCTTTGCAAACAACCTATGGCGAAGAACTACTTCAGATGGTGAATCCTAATAACTAATCAATCTAGCATTCAGAGATAACCCTTATGAGAACCCTGAACCTAACAAGAGATCTACTCAGACATGGAAATTGAAGCAATAAACATGTTTGAATAAATCATCAAATATAACAGAAATAGTAACAAGAGGGTTCGAAATATTTTCTCGGACAAACAGAGTTTCAGACTTGTCTCCCTTCAAAACTCTCTCACCAAAACCAGAATAAAATAAAATATAGCCATTAAAGTGGCTGTAAAACCTAATTAAATAGTCTAAACATGAATTGGGGTCTTCTTGTAAATATTAAAGTCTTCTGGGCAAGTTCTGCAATTCTTCAAACTTCATTAAAAGTCGCGACTCGTAATCTCCTCGATGGGTGTCGATCGATACCAAGGAAGTATCGATCGATGCTTGACGCTTCGATCGGGCACTTAGTCACCAGACTTCAGTTTTGCTCCAGAACGCTCCATAAAACTCCAATATCTCCAATAATGCTCCAAATGTGCTAAAACCTGTAAAAAAACTCTAAAAGACTCCAAAATACTATAAAGACTCTATAAATGGGACTTATATCATGGCTTAAACAGAGTAAAAATCATGATATATCAACTCCCCCAGCAACGGCGCCAAATTTGATATGCTCAAATTAATACCCTAAAAGTACTAAGTAGTAGTTGCAGTAAAGTAGGGGTCGAACACAAGGACTCACAGAAACACACAATATATTATATAGGTGAAAATCAAGCTAAACGATCAATGGTATTGAAAACAGAACGTAAATTAAAACGGTTGTAAATTCAATTAGGAGAAGGCTAGGTTCAGGGTATTTCTAAGGAAATCAATAAATGCAGATAAACTAACTAACATGATTCGGATTTAGAATGGTTCTTGAACTCAAATCACTAAGATATAGTTAACCAACTTCCACTGCGAAAACTATCTAAATCTAAATCCTAGGAATTCCAAATTACTTTGCGAATACTATAGTCTAAATCAGCTTTTTAAATTAGGTTTGATTTGTTCACAAAAAAACTAAACCGAATTCCTTTGCGAATAGTTATTTCGCTCACCCTAGGTTCTATCAGGTAATTAATTGCACTTATGCGCCTAATCAATTATCCTAAGATCTAAGTTCTAGGTGATCAATCTAGAATTAGCTTTGCAAACAACCTATGGCGAAGAACTACTTCAGATGGTGAATCATAATAACTAATCAATCTAGCATTCAGAGATAACCTTTATGATAACCCTGAACCTAACAAGAGATCTACTCAGACATGGAAATTAAAGCAATAAACATGTTTGAATAAATCATCAAATAAAACAGAAAGAGTAACAATAGGGTTCGAAATCTTCTCTCTACAGAGTAACAACAGAGTTTCAGACTTGTCTCCCTTTAAAGCTCTCTCACCAAAACCAGAATAAAATAAAGCATAGACATTAAAGTGGCTGTAAAACCTAATTAAATAGTCTAAACACGAATTGGGGTCTTCTTGTAAATATTCAAGTCTTCTGGCAAGTTCTGCAATTCTTCAAACTTCATTAAAAGTCGCAACTCGTAATCTCCTCGATGGGTGTCGATCGATACCAAGGAGGTATCGATCGATGCTTGACGCTTCGATCGGGCACTTAGTCACCAGACTTCAGTTTTGCTCCAGAACGCTCCCTAAAACTCCAATATCTCCAATAATGCTCCAAATGTGCTAAAACCTATAAAAGACTCTAAAAGACTCTAAAATACTATAAAGACTCTATAAATGGGACTTATATCATGGCTTAAACAGGGTAAAAACCATGATATATCATGTGCCGTAGGGGTGCGAGCTTTGAGCTCGGCTTTAGCTCGGTGGGGGAGTGGATGATCGAGTCGTGACACTGACATTTCTCACACCAGGCTGCTAATTTATCGCAGTCTTGGAGCATTGTTGGCCAATAGTGGCCCTGGTTCCGGATTCACAGGGCGAGAGCACGGCCGCTGGAATGGTTTCCGCCCGCTCCTTCGTGCATTTCCTTTATCACGTCGATGGTCTCCTGTCCGTGGAGGCAGGTTAGCAGGGTTCCTGTAGTGCTCTAGCGGAACAGTTTGTCGTTGGTGATGAGGTATTTTGCGCATCTTTTCTTTAGCTGCTGGAGGGCCTCCTCGCACTTGTTGTCCCACTCGAACCGTTTGTTAGCGCGGAGAAGTTGGTAGAAGGGTAGACATTTGTCGGTTGAGCGGGATATAAACTGGTTGAGTGCGGCAATCCTTCCGGTGAGCCGCTAGACCTGGCGTGTGTTTTCTCGGATTCGATGATGGCTTGGATCTGCTTGTGGTTGGCCTCGATCCCGCGTTGGGTGACGATATACCCGAGAAACTCAGCCGACGTGACGCCGAAGGAGCACTTGGCGGGATTTAGCTTCATCCCGTACTCGTTCAGGGTCTGGAAACATGACTTCAGATGACCGACATGGTCGCCCGCCACCAAGGATTTGACGAGCATGTCGTCAATGTAGACCTTCATGGTGCGGCCGATCTGGTCGGTGAACATTTTTTTCACGACCCTCTAGTAGGTTGCTCCGGCGTTTTTCAGTCCGAACGGCATGACCTTATAGCAGTAGGTGCCGCGGTCTGTGATGAATGCCGTCTTTTCCTGGTCGTTTGGATGCATGGGGATCTGATTGTACCCTGAGAAGGCATCCATGAAGGAGAGCAGTTCGATTCCCGTTGTGGCCTCCACGAACTGATCGATTATGGGGAGTGGGAAGCTATCCTTGAGGCATGCCTTGTTGAGGTCGGTGAAGTCCACGCAGACCCTCCACTTCCCATTTTTCTTTTTGACGACCACCGGGTTGGCGAGCCAGTCGGGGTATCTGACCTCGGTAATTGAACCTGCAGCGGTCAGCTTCTCGATTTCGTCGTTGACGTCCTGCGCGCACTCGGGTCCGAGCTTTCTTCGTTTATGCTTTATTGGTCTTAAGGTTGGGTCTACGTTGATCTCGTGGCTGCATACCACCGGGTTGATGTCGGGCATATCGCTTGTCGACCAGGCGAAGGTGGAGACGTTCTGTTTTAAAAATTTGACCAGCTCCTCCTTGATGCTTCCCTTGAGGTCTATACCGATCCCGATGCAGCGAGTATGGTCGCTTGGGTCGATGTTGACTTGGGTGACCATGTCCTGACCTAGGAGGTCTTGGTGACTCGGTTCGCCCGGGAGTTGCGCTTCGATGACGAGGCAGGTTGGTGTGGCGTTGCGCAGCTTGTGCTCAATGGCGAAATAGGCGCGCGACACCTTTTGGTTACTCCAGAGAGTGTATGTCCCGGCCTGGTTGGGGAATTTGAGACATTGGTGGTACGTTGAAGTGACTGCTTTCATTGAATGCAGCCATGGGGTCCCGGGAATAATGTTGTAGATCGGGACGGTATCAATCACCACGAACTTGACAATTCTGGTGACTCGACCTACATAGACCGGTATGTCAATGCTTCCGATTCCCATGGTTGTATCTCCGGCGAAACAGGTCAGCGGAGTGGCGGCTGGTTTGGTTTCGTCCCCTTGCAGGTTCATTTTGGTCAGGGTATCCTTGAAGATGAGGTCGACCGAGCTGCCCGTGTCGACTAGGACCCGGTTGACGTCGTAGTCAGCTACGCGGATTTGTACGACGAGGGGGTCGTTGTGAGGTTGATTAACCCCGACAGCATCGGCTTCGGTGAAGGTGATTACTTTTCCGCTCGTGTCATGCGCGCTGCTGTCCGGGCAGGAGTTCCACTTCAGGGAGGCGTCGGTCTTTCTCTTGTGTAGTTTGATAGACCGTACCGAGTCGATGCACGACTGAAATCCTCCCATGATCATTCCGATCATTGTTCGTGCTAGGGGAGGGGATCTCGCTTCTTCCCATACCCGAGAGGGAGACCGTTGGCGACGATCATCATTCTGACCGCGATTTTTGGGCCAAGTTCGGTTGTTCTCACGACCTTGCCTGTCCGGTTGCTGATATCAATTGCCATCCCGGGCTCGCGGAAGCAGGTGCTCAGGCATAAAGATTCTTCTTTTCTGATATTGGTCTAGGAGAACTTCTTGGAGTTTGCGGCAATGCGAGGTGGGGTGTCCTTTCTTTTGGTGGAATTCGCAGAAAGTTGTTTTGTCTCGTTGTTCCTCTGCTCGCGGCTCTTGGGCCTTTGGTTCATCGGATGGATGGCTCTTTTGATGGTGCCCGCGCGTCCATTTGTTCCACGACATTTTTGGCTCGGGATCGGGGAATTGAACGGGGTCACGCATGTGGAACACGGCCGGTGACTCGTTGACGAGGAACGCGGTGGCTCGCTTGCCTTTATTGCCCGGGTTCTCGTCGTCATAATGATGTCGAGGCTCTTGATACCCGTCCTGGGACTTATCCTTCTGAGCTGGGGCCTTGTGCATGGTGTGTCTTTTCGAGAGGGCTGTTTTTTCCTCTTTGAGCTCGATATAAAGCCCGGCACGGTGCATTGCGTCCTCTAGTGAGCGCGGGTTATAGGGTGTTATTTCGTCCTTAAAGGCCGATTCGAACCAGATGCCGTTTCTCAGGGCGGGGAGCGTGGATTCGTCTATCACGTTGCTTTGAGAGGTCGTCGCCTTGAAGCGCTCGATGAAAGATTTGAGTGACCCCTTCGCTCCTTGGTGGAGGGCCCAGAGGTCGGCACTGGATGTAGACTGCTTGATGTACATGGAGTAATACTTGAGGAAGGCGATTGAGAGATCTCTGAAGTTATCGATGGAATGCGTATCCAGCCGTGAGAACCACGTCAGGGCGGGGCCGGTAAGATTCTCCATGAAAAGTTGGCAGTAACCGGCTTCACGCTCTTCTTGGGTGAAATGGGCGCGTCCCATGGCGATGGTGAAAGCCGTTAGATACTGGGTTGGATCCGTGATGCCCGCGTATGGTGGGAGCTTGAGTTTGCCGAAATGTCTGAACGGGATGGACACGATCCGAAGAGTGAAAGCGTATTCTGCGTTTCTCTTAAGAAGTAGTCTATTTCTGGGGCCGAGCTGGTGGCCTGGTGGACTTTGGAGGTCATCGCGCGAATTGTTTCTTTCATGGCTTCGAGTTCGTCGTCTCTTTCACGCTCTGAGCTGACACGTCGGGGGCGTGCTCCGATGCCCGGGGAGCCATCTACCACATGAGCGAATCTTCTGGTTACTCCTTCTGATTCTGATGGCGATTCCTCGAATAGATTCCTTTGGAAGTGCAGCATTTCGGCCCGAGAAGTCGGTTCTCGGGTTTGAGCAGTGGGGGATCCGAAATTGTCCGGTCGGTCGCTAGGGGCTGCGAGCTCGGCGAATCGATGGTTGGTAGCGCGTGCTAACTCGTCAATCTTGGTGAGCAAGGTGTGCATCGCGGAGGTCAGAGTGAGCTGGTCTCTTGGTGTCTGGGACGCGTTTTGGGTGAAATCTGGTGTCGTGGGCGGAGCTGGCTGCTTGCGGGGAGACACGAGGGGCTGAATTTGAGGAGCTTTTTCGTGGATCAAGGCTTGAGCAGGGGCAGCTTATCCCGATGGTGGTTGATCGACCGTCGGAGGTGGTGGTAGCGCTTTCGAGGTTGGTGGGCCCGTCATTGTCGCTGCTGTTGAGTCCGTTCTTTGCGTATAGAAAACCTCTTAAGCCCCTTCTCTGAAGCGCCAATTGTCGATCCAGAAGATCACCGAGGAGACTAAGGTGTTTAAATGTAGTGTAAGATCTTCGTAAGTAGAAAGGAGACAGCTTTATAAAGGACAGTCCGAGATTTATAAGAGATAGGTTGGGTGCATATGATGAATAGGTCGGGGACCGTATCCTTTGTATTGATGGTTGAAACAAGACGGATTATTTAGATTTTTGAACTAGTTCTGAAGGGAATCCAGTTCGGTGTTCTAAATAACGTCGTTACAATAATGTAGAGAGAGAGAGAGATAGAGCAATAAATTCGGATCCCCCCAATAAATTTATACTAAGGGGTATTTATAGCAGGGGCTGTACAGTTGTTTCCCGCGTTTCCGGGGTGACGTGGCGCTTCCAGCGCCTTTTACGGGTAAGGTACCTCGAGATATACGCTCCAGCTTCTGTTGCGGGTAGATCATGATGAGCTCAACGCCGAACTGCTACGTATGTAGGGCACTATCAACGAACTACCCTCCACGTGTCATCTTCTCCCTTGCTCCCTTCCTGCAGATTTGGTGGGGTTGTCAGCGCGAGCTCGGTGTGAACTGTTTAGCGAGCTACCCTCCACGTGTCATCTTCTCCCCTGGTCCCTTCGCACAAAGTTGGTGGGGTGTCGGCGCGAGCTCAGTGGGCCCTTGTGTTGACTTTTGGCTGAGCTTGGATTTGATGGGCCTTATTTGCTGAGATGTGCCTAATTAATTGGGGGTGCTAAGCCCACCTCTAACCGAAAAGGCAAAAAAAGAAGATAATGGGTCAAAGAGAAGAAAAACAGGTCGGAGGAGGAATTCATGAATGAAGATGATATTCAGAAGCCAAGAGGGGTCAAGCTACTGATAGCCACAGTTTGGCTGAAAGGGTAATTGAACAAACATTTTAATCTCAAACAAAATTCTAAATTGGAAAAAGTTATTTGAACAAAATTAGAGGATTTTTGGATTATTTTTGGAATGTATAAAGGTACGAAGAGAGAAGATAAATGAAAAGCTGAAATGCGTACAAGACCTTGTAATTATTATAAAATGAGTTTTTGTCACCTATGTACAATTATATATATGAACCGGTAAATATTTTTGAACTGCGTATTTAAATTATTAGACTGATTTTTATCTTACCTTTTACTCTCAAAGGTCATTAAAAAAAATATATATATATATATTTTTCAAATGGCTACATACCGGCTAATGAACAGTATTTTTTAATATATAAATATATTTATCTTTCATTCATTCATTTCACTCAAATATTTCATCCCCATCATAACTTTCTCCAATAAAATCATTTGTTTTATAAGAAAGATGGTTCATCGGTTTAAGTTTTTGTAATAGGTTATATATTTGTTGCTTTTTATAGTTTACTTGTTGGGAATTTTTTCACGGAAGAATATGTGATGATTTTTAGTTTGACTTTTATGCATTTGTATTCCTTGTAATCTATTTATTTATTCCACCACCTCGCATATTCTAAATTAAATAAAGTCGTATTTTTAATAATATTTTCTGTTATTTTATTTTAGAAACTCAATGGCAAACGTTGAGAAGCTCCATTTCCCGGCTCTAGACATCACTGGTGTTAATTACATATTTTGGACCACCAACGTTGAACTTTACATGTAATCTATGGGTTTAATGGAAATCATCAAAAAGAAAAATACTTCAACGGCCCAAGAGAAGGCAAAATCAGTGATCGTCCTTAGAAGACACCTAGATGAAAGCATCATATATGATTACGCACACATGAGGGATCCCCAAGAGCTCTGGAAGTCCCTTAAAGATTGTTTCGATCATCAGTAGGACATAACACTTCCACTTGCTCGGGATGAGTGGAAAAGTCTGAGGTTCCAGGACTTCGACAAAGTGATAAACTACAATTCCGTTGTGTTAGGAATTGTGGCCAAATTAAAGTATTGTGCTGAAACCATAACGGAATCTCAAATGCTTGAGAAAACATACACCACATTCCATAAAAATCACATCACCCTGCAACAATAATATATGTTGCATGGGTATACCAAATTTTCGGATTTGATTATGGCGCTCCTAATAGCTGAGAAGAATAAGAAGCTCCTTATTAAGAATCACATGACACGACCTACCAGATCTAAACCCTTCCTTGAAGCGAACACATTGGACATTAAGAATCAGGTGAAAGAAAACAAAGCGTCTCGGAGCCGTGTCCGTTGAAACTACCGCAGACGTGGGAAAAATTATAACCCGAAGAACAAGAAG
This sequence comes from Eutrema japonicum, assembly GCA_030161315.1. Classification (NCBI taxonomy): domain Eukaryota; kingdom Viridiplantae; phylum Streptophyta; class Magnoliopsida; order Brassicales; family Brassicaceae; genus Eutrema; species Eutrema japonicum. The sequence continues at coordinate 28,503,992 of BSQW01000007.1, forward strand.
TGATTTTAGTGGACCCGCTGAACAATCCCCGAATGGAAAAGAACACCAAGGAAGTACCTCCCAGAAGCGTGAGGACGCTTGTTTCAGTTGTGGTACCAAGGGACATTGGTCCCCGGTATGTCGTGCTTCTGCGCATATTTTTACGTTGTACAAAGAATCCGCGAAAGACAAGGGAAAGGAAGTGAATCTCGCAGAACATTTTGAGGGTACAACGCACCTCGATGCTTCCGACTTTTCAAATGATTTAGATGAGACCGCACTTACAAAAGCCTGAAATGTTCATCATGTAACTCTTGAAATTTCTACGGTTGTGCCATAAATAATTATCGCTTATGTACATGTACATGTATATAACTTCTGAAATATCGGGATCTCTAGCCTTGTACTTGAGTTTGTTGAGGCGAGATTCAATTTCTTATAGTTCATCGTCAATTCTTTCTCTATACCAAGAGGCAAAGTCGCCAATGTCCTTGATTTCGTGTTTCGAGACGCGAATCTCACTTTAGTTTTGAATGATGTCGTACTTTTATTTTGTTTGTTCTTCCTCTATGATTTTTGTCCTCTCGTTGATCGTAGCAACGTCTTTTAGGGTCTGCTCTTCAAGGGCTTTGATGTTGTCAGCAAGATCATCGAATTTCTTAGTGAATTCGGCATAGATTGCATATATCTTCTTATGCAAGGCTGCATCGGACATGGCTTGATAGTCAAGGTACTGGTTGAGCATAACATCGAGTCGCTCCAAACGAATGCTAATTTGCAAGTTCTCATCGTGGTGGTTCAAGATTTGATGAGGAAGAAAGAAAGAGTGTGGTCGAGAGTTTACCATCGGAGACACAAAAAGCTTGTCTCGATAGTAAGAATGCTCGTAGCGTCCTCGAGAGTAGTTGGTCGGTGCCGGTTTCCGATCCATGAAATACGAATCGAGGTAGCAATGTGAATCGTGAGAGTAGTGAGCAGCAAATGGGTCGTAGTAACCCTGCTCGTAGTCGAGATCTCGCTTCAGAGGCGAATTCATGTTTCAGAGACGTGAAACGAAGAAAAGCAAAACCAAAAATTAAAAAGAAAAAGTGTCTTAGAGTCGATTTACTAACCTCTAAAGTTTGGCACAACAAGAACGATTGCCTCTCCGACAACGGCGCCAAAAACTTGATACATGCATGTTTATCACCATCTTCAGGTAATAAAATTTATAGAACCCTAGGTGTCTGCAAGTGCACAATAGTGATGTGTAGTACTTAGGGTGTCGATCCACAGGGAGAGCACGCTTTTCTGCAAGACTTTAGATACCGAATTAGTAAGGAAGTCTAAAACGAAAAAGGGTTTTTAAAGGGGTTTTTGGTGTCGCGAATTGTAAAAAATGCAAAAGAGAAAATGAAAAATCGATTGTAAGCAATAATAAAACGAATGTTGGGTCGACATGGATATCTCTGGGGAATGTTCGATTCATAGCACGATAACAAAGCTCTTATAAAATCGATTCTAGAAAAACTCCACAAACTCGAACACGGAATTGTGTATAGCATAATGGCATAGCACTACACACCTATAATTTAACAACTTAACTAGTCAGCATTCGTTGCTAGTCACACAGAAAATCATGCAATAAAGTCAAGTTCATTAACTATGACAATACTCTATAAGTATGCTTTCGTATCGTACAGCAAAATTGCTCCATAAAGATTAGTTCCAATATTTATATTCAGTATTTTCATGGTTCTAATATACCTAGGATCAATTTCTAGTTCATGACGCTAGATCCATGTAGTAATAACAAATCTACGAGAAAGAGTTTAGAATTTAGCTAAGTTTATCTCGTGTAATCCTTATCGAACATATCGATCCCATTCGATGATCCATTAAACCCATCTACTAATCTACTCGGACATAATAATGCAATACAAGATCGATTTTTTGAATTGCATAATCAATAAAACCAGAAAGAAATAAAAGGGTTCAAGAGAGATCTCTATCTCCCTAAACAAAGAACCAAGAACAAAAAGTTTGATACTAAAAGTAATCTAGGGTGGCACACAAGAGCACATGAATTAGGGTTCTTAAAACATGTATTTATAGGTCTTTTACTCTTGTTTGGTCGTCCTTAGGATTTCTCCGAAGATGGACTTGAACAGGATTGAAACGGTCTTGCAAATGGGCTTCTCGGGACGAAATAAGGCTGCCGCGGATGTGTGCTCTCCATGAGTGGCCGGAGTGCTTCCGGCCGCAGCTGGGAGCTTCCGAGACTGCTTGATGGGACTTCTTGATCTTCATGTAACTTTTGATTGAACCGTTGGATCGTCCTCAAATCAATTGGAATGGAAAGATAGATGGTCCCTCTTTAATGTATTCAAATTTGGATTGGATCACACGGTTAGAATATCTTATTTGATGGTTGAACTTCTGAAAGTTTGACTTTTAGCTAAAAATTTGGGTTTTCTCCAATTTGCATCGCTTTTGCCTAATTAACCTGAAAAGAGTCTTGATACTACAAATATACGAAAATCGTAATAAAAACATATAAAAACGAGTAAAACACATATTAAAATGTTCTAAAATCAAAGGTAAAATAGGTAAAATACGGTGTTATCAAATATGCACATATCTACACTATATACTTATTTCATTCTATTCCCTGTCATTTATTTCTGATTGGTAATTCTATTTTGTTTTGCAGTTTATTTTAAATGTTCTATCTAGAACAGAAAAAAATAGAAATACTATCTCTTACGTTTGTAAACAACACAGCAATTCCTTATTTCCGCAGCCACACACGTTTGCAAGAGTATTTTCTTCCGTTTATAACCAAAATACTCTTGCAAAATAGTAATAGAAAATTTAGTGGAGGTTATTAATTTATAGATTTTAATAGATTTAGAAATCCAAACCAAATCTAGTGTTATTAGTTTTATAATTTTAAAATTTATGTTTAAATCCAGTGTTATTCGTTCTATGATTTTAAAATCCAAGTTCAAATCCACTATTATTGGTTCTATGATTTATAAATTCTAATTCAAATCGCTTGTTATTCAATTCTACATATTACTTATGGATTGATTTTACAATGAATTTTAGTGGATTTGGATTTGATTTTACAATGGAGTTTTAAATATTTTAAATTTTAAATGATATATACTAAGTTTATCAAAGTTTAAAAATACTCTAAATATTTGTACATGATAAAGAATTAGAATATTACAAATAATACTAAAATTATATATAATCTTATATACAACTGATCAAAATGTAAACCTTAATCAAATATATATTTTATTTATATATACTTTCTAACTCAAATAATAGATGCTCAATCTATCATAAAGTTTAACAAAATCATTATTATTTACAAGTTATATACTGTAAAAACAATTTCACACAAAATTTTATAAATAAATATATTGACTGTTTAAAATATTCAATGTATCACAAATTATAAGTGTATCATAATGTATATTATTGTCTGTTATAAACAAAAATTATTTCTTTTAATCATTTAACGGATGAAAAACATTTTTTATATGAAAAATCACAAATTCGAATAGAATATAAAAACGATCATTAAGTTGACAAAAAAAAAACTGATCATTACAAAACATATAAACAAACAGATCTCGGATCCCAGATAAATACAATATATTTTGTGACTAAAATTATTTTGAACTTACTTAATAATCATTTCACTAAATAGTCTCACATTGAAAATAAATATGTATGGTGGTTCGTATATCTATTATATAAAGACCCAAAATATAAGAGTAAAAAACTTCATTTAACTTAAAAAAAAACAAAAAATTGGTTTAATATAGCTTTTTCATCGAGCTCTATAATTAAACCGAAAAGGATAAATATTTTAAATATTTAAATTTGATATAATGTTTTGCAATTATATTTATATACAAAACATTCACATATTCTAATAAACAAAATTAATGTTAATTTTCACCCCCGCACAAGGTGCAGGTAATCACCTAGTTAAATAATAAAATAGTTACTTATCTATTTAAAAAGTCAATAATTTACAAAAACAAAATATGTATACGTACCTTCTGGAACTGATAGTCGATTAGTATTTCTTGTTAAAACATCATTTAATATTTTTGAGTCATGAGCCGAACCTTCCCATCCACTAAGTACGTATATGAACTCAAAATCAAAATTACATGCAGCCAACACATTTTGCGATATATCACCTTTTCTATTGCGGAAAGGGGCTACTTCTTTCTTTAGTACCATTGCAAAGATATGTGTACCATCGATAGCTCCGACACAATCCTAAACATATGGTAAAATTTATGCTCCATATAAAGATAAATTAATGAACGAAAAAATAAAAATGATGTAAGCCAATTTCATAATCACACAAACACAATCACGAATCATCTGCACATACATGAATCTGGTTGCGCAAGTCCTTCAGCTTTTCTTACAAGAGCTATCTTAATTTTTGTCGAGGCTATGGAGGTCAAAAAAAATAGGAGAAAGAAAACTAATGGAAATGTAGGACATCGGGATCTCCAAGAACCCAAATTCACGTATAACTGGTTTTCTTAATTCCATTTGGATGGTTGGGAAGTAATATTTGGTGGTGTGATTGAGGTGTTTAGGAAGTAATATTGTTTTTGTACGGTATCATTTCTACCTATTTTTAAAATTGAATAATACAAATCCAATCAAATAACAAGATTTCATTCGATATTTGCTCATTTGTATTTTATTCTTGAAAACACTTATAAATCCAAATTAAAATCAAATCCAAATTAAAATCAAATCCTTATGCAAACCCTTTACCAAAGTGCAGCCCATAACTTTTGGTATATCGTAGATAATTTAATACCCTAGTTATGGCTCTCCAATGAGTATGTCCTGGATTACTCGTATAACGACTTAGTACGTTTACTGAGTGCGCTAAATCGGGTCTAGTACAATTCGTCAAGTACATAAGACTTCCGATGACTCTTGCATACTCCACTTGTGACACGGCTTCGCCTGAATTCTTTCTCAAATGAAGTTGAGGATCAAGCGGAGTTTTTGCAGTCCCATTTGAGTAGGTCTTAAACCTCTCTAGGATTTTTGTAGCGTAATGATCTTGAGATAAGATTATTCCTTTTGAATTTCGAATAATCCTAATTCCTAGAATTACATCCGCTAATCCCATGTCTTTCATATCAAACTTTCCACTAAGCATGTTCTTCGTTTGATTGATTATATCTTTGTTGCTTTCCATGATGAGCATGTCATCTACGTACAAACACAACAACACATATCCTTGTGAAGTACTTTTGATATAGATGCACTTATCACATGCATTGATGTGAAAACCATTTGACATCATTACACTGTCAAACTTTTCATGCCATTGTTTCGGAGCTTGCTTAAGTCCGTATAGCGATTTCACAAGTCTACAGACTTTCTTCTCTTGTCCGGGAGCAACATAACCCTCAGGTTGATTCATATAGATCTCATCCTCTAAATCTCCATTTAGGAAAGCAGTCTTGACATCCATTTGATGTATTTCAAGGTTTCTTAAAGCTGCGATTCCAATCAACATACGAATCGAAGTTATTCTCGTCACTGGAGAATAAGTGTCAAGGAAATCCAGTCCTTCCTTTTGACGAAAACCTTGTACCACAAGTCTGGCCTTATACTTGTCTATAGAGCCATCGATTTTTAGCTTTGTGGTAAAGACCCATTTACACCCAAAAGGTTTGCAACCTTGAGGTAGATCTACCAACTCATAAGTATGATTTTGCATAATTGACTTGATTTCACTGTTACATGCTTCCTTCCAGAAAGTGATAGGCACTACTGTTGTGCGCATATCCGATGAAAATACAATCTAACGTTTTAGGTCCGATGGTGACCTTTTTCAGAAGTGGTACTGCAATTTTTGCCATGCACCCCCACACTTTCAGGTATTTATACGAAGGTACATTACCTTTCCAAAGTTCATAAGGAGTTTTTCCTGTGACTTTGTGTGGGATTTTATTCAGGATATAATTAGAGGTAAGCAGAGCTTCCCCCCCCCCCCCCACATGTTCTGGGCTAACCTAGATTCCTGCAACATTACATTCATCATTTCCTTGAGAGTTATGTTCTTTCTTTCAGCAACTCCATTGGATTCTGTTGAGTAGGGAGCAGTCGTTTGATGAATAATGCCATGTGCTATACAGAATGCATCAAATGGTTCATTATATTCACCTCCTCTATCACTTCTAACCATTTTTATGGTTTTACCAAGTTGGTTTTCAAATTCCAGCTTGTACTCTCTAAATTTGTCCAATGCTTCATTTTTACTCCGCAATAGATAGATGTAGCAATATCTCGTGCAATCGTCTATGAAGGTCACGAAATATTTCTTACCACCTCTAGTTTGTATGTATTTTAAATCACATAAATCTGTGTGAATTAAACCTAGAGGTTCGGTTGTTCTTTGAACGCTGGGAGATGGCGTTTTAGTGAGTTTGGCTTGGACACAAACTTCACATTTGTCTTTGCTTATTTTTCATTTTAGCAATCATATTCATGTTCATCAATCTACTCATAGACTTGAAATTAACATGTCCTAAGCGTTCATGCCAAATATTAAAAGACTCAGCGAGATAAGCAAATGGTTTCTTATCATTCATCTTATGATTCTTCGAGGTGGATGCCTCGGTTACATTATCCTTACGGATTACTGCCTCAACAGACATCTTAAACAAGTTTTCACAAACAAAACCCTTTCCCAAATACATCACATTCTTCGTTAGGATTAGCTTATCACCTTCCAGCTTCACAGTGAATCCATGATTGCTTATGAGCGATCCAGAGATCAGATTCTTACGCATGTCTGGTACACGGACGACGTTCGTGAGAACGAGTTCCTGTCTGTTAGAGGGGGATTTAGCACTCCCCCGGTTTAACCCGGTTTGAATAGAAATCAGCCCAACAATCAACTTCAAGGCCCATCGAAACCGATCTACGTAATTAAAGGGAAATTTCCTTTAATTAATAAAGAGAAGATTTCCTTTATTTGGATAAAGGCAAATCCCGGAAAGAAAGGAGATTATCCTTATCAGCTTCAAGGAAAAAGGATAATTGCCAATACAAAGTCAAGAAGGAAAAGGAAGAGCTAAGGACTTCAAGACTTATAAATAAGGAGGCCATCGCCTCATTCTTCATCATCTAAAAATCCCATCACATCCTTTGTAACAAGAACTACGTTTTGGCTTGATCCCTATTTGAAGGGTACGTAGGCAGCCTTCAACGGCACAGCTATAAATCTAATAAAAATAATTCTCCTAAACTCTAAACTGAATTCGCCAATCTACGATATGTGCGAATTCTGGTTCCTTCAATTGGCGCTAGAAGGAGGGACCAAGAAAAATCTGGTGTTTATGGAGAATTATTTTAAAACCCTAGAAATCCGACAAAGCCTCCGACTCTTCTCGTCATGTTCAACGCCAGCTCAATCCGAGATAAAAACAAATAACAACCAGCTCAACGCCATGAGCAAGATGAGGAAACAAGCGTGACGTGTATGCCAAGCAACATGGTATGAAGAAGACGTGCCAAGTAACGTGATCGTGACAAGGAGGAGTACGCGAGGGAAACGACAAACAATGACGAACTCACGATCTGATTCTCGCCATGATGAACCCGCCGATCTCAAACTCACCATGAACGAGCTCGCCGAAGAAGAAGAACGAGCTCAACAAAGATGGTTCTGGCCGAGCACGACACGCCGAGCTCACTCCCACGAGCTTACAAACGCCGAGTTCGCACATGACGAGACGACCTTGCGGAACACGCCGACCTCGCCGCACATGCCGACCTCGGCAAACACACCGAACTCATCAGACCGCAGCCATTGAACACGCCGAGCTCGCGGAGGCAAACTTATCGTACCGCCGATCTCGAACTCAACGTGACGAACTCACTTGCCGAGCATGAAAACCACCATGACCAGAGAAGATGTAACTTGCATGCCGACCAGGAAGCACCCGATGCTGACCTCACTCACCATCACCGCCGACATGAAAGAATATCAGATTTCTCTTTTTGTTGGGCTTGCCCAAAGACGTCATTCTCAACGATGCAGCTCCAACGTAGTCAAATTCGGTAAAAAAAAAAAAAAAAAAAAAAAAAGGACATCCACTGATAGATCCAGCTCGTCACTTATCGATTATAGCTCGTCTACAGAGCTCCCTAAAATTCAGGTATTTTTTATCAAATTTTTTACTTGTTATTCGAAGATATTTTCTTTTCAGATTATATCATAGGATCCGTTCCTTCAAGCCGAACTTAAGCAGTTCGCCGAACTCGTACAGTTCGTATCATCAAGCCGAACTTAAGCAGTTCGCCGAACTCGTACAGTTCGTATCATCAGGCCGAACTTAAGCAGTTCGCCGAACTCGTACAGTTCGTATCATCAAGCCAAACTCAAGCAGTTCACCTACCTCCCAATCGAACATATCGCCTACTTCGCAGTAAAGCAGCTCGTGGTCGTAGCTCGACGATCCGACAGTAAGGTAGCTAGCGGTCGCAGCTCGTCGGTCTAACAGTTAGGTAGCTCAGTCGCAACTTACTCATCATGCAGTCACAGTTCGCCGATCTCGCAGCCCCACCTAACTCACGGCCACAGCTCGCCAACCCCCTGCTCGCCAAACTCACGATCGCAGTTCTCCGACCGCACAGCTCGCTGACCCCGCAGTATGGCAACTCGTAATCGTAATTCACCGATCTAAACAATTGGGCAGCTCGCAATCACAGCTCGCCGACCTCACAGTCCCGCACGAACTATCGAAACCGAACTTGGAAAAGCCGAGACCGGTACCTCGCACCTAACTAACAAACGCCGAGCTCAGTCTCGAGCTCAATCTCTCGTCTTTAGTAATTTTTGCAGGAACAAAGACGAACAACGTCTAAAAGGAAATTCGACCAGATGCTGATTTCAACTCCAATCGGGCTAAAGAAATCCGCCGAACTCGAACACTCCTTCGCCGAACTGAGGGGGGGACTAATTGTTAGAGGGGGATTTAGCACTCCCCCGGTTTAACCCGGTTTGAATAGAAATCATCCCAACAATCAACTTCAAGGCCCATCGAAACCGATCTACGTAATTAAAGGGAAATTTCCTTTAATTAATAAAGAGAAGATTTCCTTTATTTGGATAAAGGCAAATCCCGGAAAGGAAGGAGATTATCCTTATCAGCTTCAAGGAAAAAGGATAATTGCCAATACAAAGTCAAGAAGGAAAAGGAAGAGCTAAGGACTTCAAGACTTATAAATAAGGAGGCCATCGCCTCATTCTTCATCATCTAAAAATCCCATCACATCCTTTGTAACAAGAACTACGTTTTGGCTTGATCCCTATTTGAAGGGTACGTAGGCAGCCTTCAACGGCACAGCTATAAATCTAATAAAAATAATTCTCCTAAACTCTAAACTGAATTCGCCAATCTACGATATGTGCGAATTCTGGTTCCTTCACTGTCCAGAGGTGAGCTTCAGAACAACTTTTCTGTGACCATCAATTGTCGACGAGGCGGAATTACCCATCAATAGCTTGTCACCACTCTTGTTCTTTGTGTATGTGGAGAACATCTCTCGATCCATACAGATGTGTCTGGTTGCACCAGTATCGAACCACCAAGTCTTCGGATGGCTCTCAGCAACATTAGCCTCAGTGACCACAGCACACATGTCAGCTTCTGTCAAGTTTGCTTAAGCTTTCTTGTTGCGACACTCGAAGGATTTGTGTCCTTGCTTTCCACAGAAGTTACATTATCCCAAGAACCTTTGAGAAGTCTGACCATTGTAACCACTCTTGTTCTTGAACTTCTGGAAGTTCTTTGGTGGCATCTTCCATTTGCCTTTGTTTAGGCGTCCTTTGTTCTGCCACTTGCCTTGATTGGTGTTTTGGTGTTCAACCATATTCGCATTGTGTTCGCGAATCTTTACACCTACGCCAATTTGTTGTTCCCGATTCGTAGACTCTACGCGGAGCTTAACAATCAAATCTTCAAGGCTCATCTTCTTTTTCTTCAGCCTGAGATAGTTTTTGAAGTCCATCCAACCAGGAGGAATCTTCTTAATGATGCAGCAACCTTGATAGGTATCACACAGCTGCATTCCCTCAGCATGAATGTCGTGAAGGAGCCTCTGCACCTCTGCGACTTGATCCATCAATGGTCTTGAATCCACCATCTGGTACTGCATGAATTTTGCCACAGTGAATTTCTGAGTACCAGAATCTTCAATGCGATACTTCTTGTCTATGGAATCTCACAGATCCTTAGAAGTTTCAGCGTTTTCGTACACCCCAAACAGAGAGTCCGAAAGGCTATTCTAAATATAGCCCTTGCAGAAGAAGTCAGCATGTTCCCAGGCGTGGACACTCGCAAGTGCACGTGGATCAGTGTTATCTTCTGGGAGAACAGGTTTCACCTCGCTGGTGTATTTCTGCAGATTCAGCATAGTCAGATAGAAGAACATCTTCTTCTTCCACATCTTAAATGCTGTCCCATCAAATTTGCTTGGAGGAGAGACATGATTCCCAGATGGAACTTTGACCGTCTCAATCAGGCTCGCAGCCGTTTCTTCGACCACTCCAGAGTTGTTTTCAACGTCGTTTGTCATTCTGTAAAGACAAAAGAAACACAACTTTCATTAGTACTGATATATATAGTTAAGAATCGCAATTCTAATACTAATATCGAACCAAACAGCATTGGTGTCGATCGATACTCTTTGGTATAGATCGATGCACACCCTCGTTGTCGATCGATACTCCTTGGTATTCGATAGATGCACACCCTCGGTGTCGATCGATACAACCTAGGTGTCGATCGATGCAAGTGAATTTTTGCACAGGATCGATCGATGCACCACGGTGTCGATCGATGCTCAACTGGTGTCGATCGATGCACTTAGTGTCGATCGATGCACCCTTGGTGTCGATCGATGCAAGTGAATCTTTCACAGGATCGATTGATGCACCGATGTGTCGATCGATACATGTGAATTTTACACTGTATAGATCGACATGACCCATCTTTGTCGATGCAGAGTATCGATCGATGCACCTCAGTGTCGACCGATACAAACTTTGCATAGTATCGATCGATACACCTCAGTGTCGACCGATACAGATTTTGCATAGTATCGATCGATACCACAGGGTGTCGATCGATACTTGCACGGTTTCGATCGTAATCGAACCTATAAAGAACCACATGGTGCGTTCGTTGATTACACCGTTCATTAATCGCAATTGATGACGGTTGTAGAAGATGTTCAAAGCAATACTGCTTCTACTACACGTTTCAAGTTGCTAAATAGCTTTTTGATAACGTTTGAGTATCACTAACAGTTGAACATCTTCTTAAAAAAAAATAAACAGAAATTGCTTCTAATACACGTTTCAAGTTGCTTAAAAAGCTTTTTGATAACGTTTGAGTATCATCAGCAGTAGAAGAATCGTTTTAAAAACCTTTTGAAAACGTTTATTTACTCGTGACTAAAGATCCGATTGAAGTAATAAAACAAAATCGGATCTTCTTTGAGTTAAGATTGTAGGACCAATAAATTTGCACAATAGACAGGATAAGATTTAATCACGATTGTATAAATAAACAGTAAGGAACAAAAGATTCATAAAACGATAAATCATAAATAAATCTAAGGAGGTGAGATGAATCTCTTTCCTTAACTCAAAGAATCTTCTGTAGTACGACGGATTATAATAGATCTATGAGTCCCAGGATACAACCAAAGTTTATCTGTATCATCTACACTTGATATCAGATCTGTCGAACCTTATAACTATGATACTCTCGAATAAAGACTTACTCTAAGCAGTAGAGAATTGAAGAACTTTTGCTAGAACTTTTAGGAAGTGTTTTTAGTGTTTCAGAGGATAATTTTTAAGGTGGAAATCGGCCAGTATATATAGGAGAGAGGCTAGGGTTTTTCCCAGACAGATATGAAATATTTCTCATAATATTCTAGGGGCTGCGATTTTTTAAGTCGGCCCTTCGAGTATCGATCGATACCTCTAAATGTCCACGAGCCCATCAGGCCCAAGATGCGATCGACGCTCGTGTGGTCTTTTCTTCTCTCTTGTTGTTAGTCATTTAAATCAATGACACAACTATTCCAAAATATATACACGAGAAAACATTTCTCAGCCAATGAAAATATTTCATTTGAATGAGTTTAACTCATTTCTTTTCACACTAACACAATTTTATCAAGCCCTCAAGTTTTGATAAAAAATTATTTCCAACAATTTTAAAATCATAGAACCAATAACAGTGGATTTAGTTTTGATTTCTAAATCCATTAAAATGCAAGAACCAATAAACTCTCCTACCATTCCTAGTTGGCCACACTGTGTAACCAAGATCCTTTGAATTGGGTTATCGTGGAGCTTGGTTTCGATGCAAGGTGATCCAGCTCAATTTTTTTATTGTGGAGTTCCAAATCCAGGTTCAGTAAATTGAGCCCAATAATCTTATGGTAAGAAGGTTCAGTGAAATTAAAGACATCAAGCGAGATCAAAAGAGTAAATGAGGTGACAAGCCGAACTGAAAAGCCCATTGAATTGAACATCTACGGTCAAAAGAGATTGAATGCAGAATCGTTAGTCAACCCCGCCGAGACCAGTGACTCATTCAAACCAGTGAGTTAAGCCATCTTAACGTAACGGCTGGAGCCTCATAATTAAAAACTATTTATGGCGAATCAGACAGAATAAACGAAGACGTTAACCACTACCTCGGAGTACAAAACAAGGAGAAGGGCAAGGATCCAATGACCAGATTCCAACTCTCGACACCACTCTCAATTATAATTTAGTTATAGACTCAAATACTTGTTTTTCTTTGTTCTTGTTCTTGTAAATCTCTCTTGAGAATCAATATACTAATCTAGTTTACTTCCCAAAACTTTTGTCCAAAACGCTCTCTAATTCTGTTTGTTCTCATCGAGCAACAAATTCTCTGTTTATTGCTCGATAGTCTTTCGGTTCTTCTTTTCTTATAAGCCAAATACCTATTTCCAGTTATAACATTTTGGCGAAAGAAGGAGGGGATAAGCAAGTCTAAACCCAGCGCAGAAGAACCACCACGGAAGAACATGCAATATTGCATGAGGTCGCAGATTTGGTCACCACAGATCTTACCGCAGTCCTAGAAGGAGAACTGACACCGATGAACCAAAACCTTGAAAAAGTTGTTTCGTATCAAGCGGCATTGACCCAATTATTTGTTGAGCTCCGCTCAGAGGTGGTAAGAAAGCAATTTCCACCACCGTCCAAGGTCTTACCAACACTGGCTCCACAAGGTGTTTCATCAATACCAGGGACACAAGGTGTTTCATCGACACCCACTGTGCCACATGGAAGTAACGGAAACAATACCATATCCCCAAGTGTGTCCCACTTAGGGACTGGTCCGTTTTACCAAGGGCATAGAAGTGGAAGTGCGCAAGTGTGATGTAGCGGAAGGAACGATAAACATCTCAACCAAGGGATTCAAAGTAATCGATTGGGACCTGCCAGCTCAACCAAGGGATTCGAGAGAATCCTCGCTTGGGACCAGCTTCTTGAACTCGTTGAGATCCTGATAGATCTGCCGAAAACAAGGATAGAGAATACTCTTCTCTCAAAAGCCAAAGCTCTTTATTAAAAATCAACAACTGAATAATACATTAAGCCTGAGAGGCTATTTATAAGAAAACATAAAAACCCTAAAAACAATAAAAAGAAATTAGCTAAATAATAAAATAAATAATAAAGATATTTGGAATATTCCAAATATCTCTCTGCATCATTCTCTCCAATGATGAAAAGATTTGTCCTCGAATCATCAATTCTTCGCTGCATCAGGTCCCGTCGGCCAAGAAAGATTCTCCCTCGAATCTTCAACAATATTCTTAACACCAGATAGATCTTCTTAAATCTATTAGTTTGGATATGCACAAGATCTCGCACGTCAACTGCCAGAAAATCGTTCCACCCGGATTTTGCACGAACCCAATACTACAGAGATTTTCCAGAAACCTGATTTTGCACAATTTTCGCACGAACCGGATTCTGCACGAAATCGAAATCAGAATCAATCTGATTGCGCACGGATTTTGCACGCCTCACGGATTTTTCACGCCTCAGATTTTCTTCAAAGACAAAATCGAGAACGAGGACATCGTCTTCATAGGTGTCGTAGATCGGATCGCCATAGATCTCTTTGTAGATCTCATGGTATTCTCTCTCGACAAACGGACTTTTGTCCTCGGAAATATAGATGTTGTCACTCATCATGACATCCAGAATCGGTCTCTGATTAAGAAATCAAAATACATGTCTCTTGGTTGATAAACAGCTCAACCAAGGGATTCAAATGAATCGATTGGGACCTACCAGCTCAACCAAGGGATTCGAGAGAATCCTCGCTTGGGACCTGCTTCTTGAACTCGTTGAGATCCTGATAGATCTGCCGAAAACAAGGATAGAGAATACTCTTCTCTCAAAAGCCAAAGCTCTTTATTAAAAATCAACAACTGAATAATACATTAAGCCTGAGAGGCTATTTATAAGAAAACATAAAAACCCTAAAAACAATAAAAATAAATTATCTAAATAATAAAATAAATAATAAAGATATTTGGAATATTTCCAAATATCTCTCTGCATCATTCTCTCCAATGACGAAAAGATTCGTCCTCGAATCTTCAATTCTTCTCTGTATCAGTCTCTCCGGGATGGAGAAGATTCGTCCTCGAATCTTGAAGCGGTTCTTTGTTGTTGAAATCTTCAATATATCTTCAAATTCATACTTCTTTTGATTTCGCCCGGAATTTGCACGAAACTAATTTCGCACGAAATTTGCATGAAACTGATTTCGCCCGAAATTTGCACAAAGCAGATTCTTCATGAACTCTGGACCGATATGATTTTGTACAAACTTTGTACAGACCCGATTCCGAACGGATTTTGCACGGACGAAATTTGCAAAAACATCTTCTTTGAAAACAACTCCATAACCAGGAATTCATCTTCATAGATGTCGTAGATCGGATCGCCATAGATCTCTCTGTAGATCTCTTGGCTCTCTTCTCTCTCGACAAAAGGATAGAAACTATCACTCACCATGACATCCAGAATCGTTCTTGATTGAGAAATCAAAGGAACGCGGCTCTGATACCAACTGATGTAGCGGAAGTAACGATAAACAGCTCAACCAAGGGATTCAAAGGAATCGATTGGGACCTGCCAGCTCAACCAAGGGATTCGAGAGAATCCTCGCTTGGGACCTGCTTCTTGAACTCGTTGAGATCCTGATAGATCTGCCGAAAACAAGGATAGAGAATACTCTTCTCTCAAAAGCCAAAGCTCTTTATTAAAAATCAACAACTGAATAATACATTAAGCCTGAGAGGCTATTTATAAGAATACATAAAAACACTAAAAACAATAAAAAAAAAATTAGCTAAATAATAAAATAAATAATAAAGATATTTGGAATATTCCAAATATCTCTCTACATCATTCTCTCCAATGATAAAAAGATTCGTCCTCGAATCATCAATTCTTCGCTGCATCTGGTCCCGTCGGCCAAAAAATATTCGCCCTCGAATATTCAACAATATTCTTAACACCAGATAGATCTTCTTAAATCTATTAGTTTGGATATGCACAAGATCTCGCACGTATTCTGCCAGAAATTCGTTCCACCCGGATTTTGCACGAACCCAATACTGCAGAGATTTTCCAGAAACCTGATTCTGCACAATTTTCGCACGAACCGGATTCTGCAAAGTTTTCCCAGAAACCTGATTCTGCACAATTTTCGCACGCACCGGATTCTGCACGAAATCGAAATCAGAATCAATCTGATTGCGCACGGATTTTGCACGCCTCAGATTTTCTTCAAAGACAAAATCGATAACGAGGATATCGTCTTCATAGGTGTCGTTGATCGGATCGCCATAGATCTCTTTGTAGATCTCATGGTATTCTCTCTCGACAAACGGACTTTTTTCTCGGAAATATAGATGTTGTCACTCACCATGACATCCAGAATCGGTCTCTGATTAAGAAATCAAAGAACCTTTCTCTTGGTTGATAAACAGCTCAACCAAGGGATTCAAATGAATCGATTGGGACCTACCAGCTCAACCAAGGGATTCGAGAGAATCCTCGCTTGGGACCTGCTTCTTGAACTCGTGGAGATCCTGATAGATCTGCCGAAAACAATGATAGAGAATACTCTTCTCTCAAAAGCCAAAGCTCTTTATTAAAAATCTACAACTGAATAATACATTAAGCTTGAGATGCTATTTATAAGAAAACATAAAAACCTTTAAAACAATAAAAGGAAATTATCTAAATAATAAAATAAATAATAAAGATATTTGGAATATTTCCAAATATCTCTCTGCATCATTCTTTCCAATGACGAAAAGATTCGTCCTCGAATCTTCAATTCTTCTCTGCATCAGTCTCTCCGGGTTGGAGAAGATTCGTCCTCGAATCTTGAAGCGGTTCTTTGTTGTTGAAATCTTCAATATATCTTCAAATTCATACTTCTTTTGATTTCGCCCGGAATTTGCACGAAACTGATTTTGCCCGAAATTTGCACGAAACTGATTTCGCTCGAAATTTGCACAAAGCAAATTCTTCATGAACTCTGGACAGATCTGATTTTGTACAAACTTTGTACAGACCCGATTCCGAACGGATTTTTCACGGACGAAATTTGCAAAAACATCTTCTTTGAAAACAAACTCCATAACCATGAATTCATCTTCATAGACGTCGTAGATCGGATCGCCATAGATCTCTTTGCAGATCTCTTGGTTCTGTTCTCTCTCGACAAAAGGATAAAAACTATCATTCACCATGACATCCAGAATCGTTCTTGATTGAGAAATCAAAGGAACGCGGCTCTGATACCAACTGATGTAGCGGAAGTAATGATAAACAGCTCAACCAAGGGATTCAAAGGAATCGATTGGGACCTGCCAGCTCAACCAAGGGATTCGAGAGAATCCTCGCTTGGGACCTGCTTCTTAAACTCGTTGAGATCCTGATAGATCTGCCGAAAACAAGGATAGAGAATACTCTTCTCTCAAAAGCCAAAGCTCTTTATTAAAAATCAACAACTGAATAATACATTAAGCCTGAGAGGCTATTTATAAGAAAACATAAAAACCCTAAAAACAATAAAAAGAAATTAGCTAAATAATAAAATAAATAATAAAGATATTTGGAATATTCCAAATATCTCTCTGCATCAAAGTGCCATTAAGGGATGGAATACTGGTCGATCAGTCGGCCTTTCCTCCACAACCTCCTCTCAATCCGTTAAACCAGCATCCTCAGAACCCGGATCAAAGACCAATTTTGACCCAGGAGGCCGAGCGAAGGAATGGACAAGGCAATTATATTCACTACAAGAAAAAGGCACGTTGGTAGCGCGAAAAAATGCTACCGTAGCCTTTGGTAGCATATTTTAAAACGCTAGGTTCGCCGCAGCTACAATAGACCCCCCTCCCCCTATCGTAGCATTTTTTAAAATGCTACGTTAGTCTGACCTATAATAGAGCGAATCAAATGCTATAGAAATTAATTTCCTAGCTTCATATTCGTGCTATTATTTGATTTTTCGTATCATATTTGTAATGCTGTAATTTGTTTTATTGTGACAATTTTAAAACACCATTTAATATTTTTTAATGGCGTTTTTATCGTGCTGTAAGATAATCTATAGTAGGAGATTAAAAATGCCATTGATTATTGTTTCATGGCATTTTTCTCGTGCTATAACCTAAATTATGATGACAAATATAAAATGCAACGAAATATTTGTATTGTGCTGTATTGCTGTATATTGAGATAATATTAACTAATTACTATAATTAACACTAATTAAAGACAATTATATCATAGAATATAAGTAGATTTTCCATTAAAATTCCAAAACAACAAAGTCATAACATACAAAACATGAAATCTTAAACAGACCATGTAAACATCAAACATAGATTTCTCTAAACTAAACCCTAGAAAATGAGAATCAATCTTTTAGTCATCGGCTCTCCTGTGTTTGAGGGACACCGGCTTTGGTGATGATCCAAACTGCCATTTAACTCGTAAGAGTAATGCGAATAAGCAACGTAATTTCAAGCTGATGTGACTTCTCAAATAAAATAAAATAAAAAAGACACCTTGGTTTCAACATCTGCAAGCAACTTACGAGCCCTCTGGTTCGCAGGAAGTTGAAGCTGTTCCTGTGTTCAAGCGTGTCCAACTTCCCATCCTGCAACAAAGGTTAAAATGCCAAAACAATTAGGAGAGATACTGAAAGGAATGAAATGCTCGAAAAGGAGAATTATGGTTGCAACAAAGCACATGCCAATAAGTGTGGAAGAGAAAGAAACAACTAGTGATCTTCAGCATTGCTCATATATAACTTCATCTCACCTTGAATTGCTTACAACAATGAAACCTACTTTGACAAAACCAGTATAAACAAACAAACAAGCAGAAATCACAAGAAAACGAATATCAAAAACTTCATCTCACCTTCCACCACATATAACCATATCCAAGAGCTCCCAATGCCGCAGCAGGAACAGCAAGGGATTGTAAGTTTGCTGACACACACACATAAAAAAACAAGAGAGACTGACAAACAAAAAGACTCTCCAACAGAGAAAAACAACACTTTTTAGATTCAAATATTTCAGAAGAAGTACAATTCCCAATCTTTACATACCACCAGAAACTCCATTCATGACCGTTATCTGCCGCGCTGAAGCTAGCTGTCAAACCTCCATGGCCAATCGACGAACCTTCAAACCATCCCCAATTGAAATGAAATCAATAAGATTTCTCACCAACATTCCTAAAAAAACGGAAATCAGCAAGTAACTGGGCAGCTACGGCATCGGAAACATCATAATCTCCCTCAGAACCATCTCCAGATTTCTCCATACCTTTCACCAGAGACCAAGGCACTTGAAAGCTTCCTCACTGAGAAAGGAATTGGGGGTTGGGACGGCATAAGGAATAAGAAGAGAAGAGGAGTAGATAAGACGAGTTCTTCGGAGAGACATGGGATGGATCGAGAGATAACCACCGTGAGAAGGATCGAGAGAGAAAGAAGAGAGAAGACTTACCTGGGTCGACGGCGGCTGTAGAGGAGGAAGGAGAAGAAAGAGTAGGAGAAGAGGAGAAAAAGAAGGAGTTGATTAATGTCCGTTGGATTGAATATCATCAACGGTTGATATTAAAACAAAATTGGAATCCTTGTGACTATGGATTAACCAATCAGAAACATTCATTTGGTGATATAGTTTTTAAATTTAATTTTTAGGTTTAAATTTAAAATCTAAGATTTATAATTCATAATTTAGGATTTGGGAATTGGGGTTTTAAGATTTAAAAATGAATATATTTGATTTTAAGATTTATATTTTTTGTAATTCACAAATAGGAAAAATATGTTTCAAACTTTAATCATAAACACTATACTCCAATACTCTAAATCCTAAACCATATACACTAATTTAAACTTAAAGAATTATTCTGTTTAGACACTAAATCAAACCTTAAACCCTATACACTATATCAAACCCTAAACTTTAAGTAAGGATTTGGGAATTGGGGTTTTAAGATTTAAATTTTGATTATAAAATTTATATTTTTTTTGTAATTGACAAATAGGAAAAATATGTTTCAAACGTGAATCGTTAATACTATACTCCAATACTCTAAATCCTAAACCATATACACTAATTCAAACTTAAAGAATTATTATGTTTAGACACTAAATCAAACCTTAAACCCTATATACTATATTTCAAACCCTAAATCATATAGACTAAACCTAACCCTAAACCCTATACACTAAATCAAACTCAAATATTATATTTCACATAACCTAAACCCTAAACGCTAATGCCCTAAACCCTAAATTAAATATTCAAAACTTAATTCTTCTTTTATTTATAATTTTGAAATTTTTATTTACACATTAAGAGACCAATTTATTGTATATTCCAATGTTAATTGAGTAATTACAAATAATTATATTTCACAAACTTTTCTTTGTAATTTTGTATGTGTAATAATTTGTTGTATTTTTAAATAAGAAATAGAAAAACATATACCCTAAACCGTATGAGATCCACATAGCCTAAACCCTAAATCAAAGATTCATATACCCCAAACTCTATACCCTAAACTCTAAATCAAATATTCATTAACCTTTCCTTTTTTATTTTACGTTATTAATATGAAACAATAATTATGTTTTTAATATGAAACAATAAAACTAAAAATATTTCAAACCCTATACCATATACCCTAAACTCTAAATCAAATTCACTAAAATCTTTAATTTTTATATTTAAACTAAAATCTAAAATTTATAGTTCATAATTTATGATTTGGGAATTGGGGTTTTGATTTTAAAAATGAATCTATTTCATTTTAAGATTTATATTTTTGTAATTGACATATAGGAAAAATATGTTTCAAACGTGAATCGTTGATACTATACTCCAATAATTTAAATCATTAACCCTATACACTAATTCAAATGGAAAATCGCATAAAAAACCATAAAAGTGGCAGCTACTAACACTTTAAACCTCCACAATTTTAAACTATCACTATAAACCTTCAACTTGGAACTTTTAACATAATAAACCCTCAAAAAGGATCCGGAGTACGCGCTGCCGATTTTTCAAACGGAATAGTTGAATCCGTTAACAGCAAAATTTAAACCCGTTAAAAATCAATTATTTTAATTAAAAATTAATTTTAGTTATTATTACAAATAAAAAATACAAAAATTGTTGTTCTTCCTCCTTATCGTTATCGTCATCATCATCCTTCCTTCTCCTCCTCTCTCCTTAACCAAATCTTCCACTCCATCGACGATTCCTCAACAAATTCCGACGTCTTCATAAAAAAGAAGGAAAACAACGACAAAATCGTGCCCGATTCTCGGAAGACATTAATTCTCTCCAAATTCTATGCCTCTCTTACAACTACATCACCGGACCGTTACCTTCGTCGCTTGCGAAATCTTCAATTCAGAATCACTAGAAGTGCTTTATGGTATTATCGAAGTGATTTCTGGTATGACGTCGTTGTCGCAAGTGTGGCTCAAGAAGAAACAATTCGCCGGACCAATCCCATATCTCGCGAAAAGCGAAAACCTCTTCAATCTTCAGTTTCGCGATAATCACTTAACCGAAATCGTATCGCCTTCACTTTTTCACTCGGAACGATTATGAACACGATCTAACAAAATCAGAGTTAAGTTGGAGGTTAATCAGACACAAACCCGTAACAAATACTACAAGTTTCAAAATTTTGATTGAACGAAATCCTGCAAATGATGTTGAAATCATAAAACCGAGAACTAATAAATCTTGGAAAAAGCTAATTTCACCCAAAATCAAAAGACCGAGAAGCTTGAAATCCCACATGGAGAGAATCGCTTGACAGGGTTTACTCGGGATAAACCAAAATCAAAACCAAACCCAGAAAATTAGTGAACATACCCATAACAATGAAAGAGAAGAATAATTAAGAACCCTAAGCCCACAAAATCAAATCGAAACAGAAAATTCGAAACACCAGTTACCTCATTTCGACTTGAACTCTCATATTGAGATCTCGTATTCGAAGTGGCTTGGGCTCTCGGATTGAGCTCTCGATTCACGACAGCTTGGGCATCTGGATCCATCGCCGGTGACGAGTTCATCTCACTCCCCTTGCTTCACCTTCCTCAATTTTCCCAGATCTAGGTCGATGACTTCTAGAGTTTTTTAGTTTCTGTGTGATTGAAATCGACAAACGAAGAAGAGATATGTACGAAACAATGAAGAGATCGATTCAAAGAAAACAATGAAGAAGAAGATAGAGAGAATGAAGATAATGAGTTTTTTTTTTCTTTAGAAGAAGCAAATGACTTGGGCAAAAAAAAAACTATTTCTACCAAGACAAAATATTTTGATGCCAAAAGTGAAATTTGGCTAAGTGTTTTGCCTCTAAAATGAATTTCCAACTACGAAAGACATTTTCGGATTCCCGCTTAATGAAATTTTTTCCTAGCGCGAATCTAATGCTACAATAGAGTTTAGATCCGATTTTGGCACTTTTGGTAGCAGTTGGTGAATTAGTTCTACAATGGCCTGCTACCAACGTGCCATTTTGTTGTAGTGATTTCACAGAGGATAGATCCAACAACCTATTCCCCACCACCACATTTTGATCCACTTAATCCGGATCAGCGAAATCAGGTTCAAAGACCCGTCCTAACTCCCGATTTTGAGCGGAGGAACGGACAAGACCAATTCGGTCTGCAAATAATAGGAAGTCGCGATCAACACGCTGGGAATCCTAGATTCAATGTAGATCCAACATGATTGAATACATTCATCGGATACTGGCAGAAAACCAGAAAAGATTACGGAATTTAAATTCACGAATCCACAATGCCACCAGCGCAGCTCCCGAGATCGATTGTGTTGTCGAAGAGATCAATCAAACTTTGTTCTCAATCTGTATTGAGAACACACCAATCAGAGATGTGAGAAAGTTAAAACTCCCAGTCTATGAAGGAAAGACAGATCCTAAATCGCATTTAATCGCCTTAAGGATTGCAGTCAGAAAAACTCATTTTAATGAGTTCGAAAAAGATGTTGGTTTGAAGAGCACCTCGCAAAGCCTACCCTCGATTGGTTCTCTCGGTTGGAAAAATGGTCTATCGACAACTTCTCCCAGATCTCAGTCAGTTTTTTTGAAACAATACTCTATATTTATTCAGAAGACGGCATAGGGAGAATAACTTTAGGCTTTGTCGCAGGGACCTCGTGAGACCCTTCGAGCATATCTCACAAAGTTTAAGGAAATAATTGCTAGGATGCCAATCTTCAATGATGAGACATCTCTAACAGCCTTGAAAATTAGATTGTGGCACGAATCCAAATTCAGAGATGACTTGGTAGTTAATACACCATCCATAATCTATGACGCACTTCACCGAGGTGCGGGCTTCGCAACACCCGAGGAAGAGTTTCTTGCACTTTTAGAACGCTACAAGAATTCAAGAGCTCAATCCTCTAGAATAATAACTGCTCCTCGAAGTGAAAGATTGGATCCCAGAGAAAAAGTTAGTCCGAAATGCGAGCATTTGCGGTACGAAAATAATCGAAAAGGAGCGATGATGATCAACCACCGAATCCCGATCGCCCATTGGGCAAGGATAAATAAGCATAATGTGACTATCATCAATGGTATGGACATTCGACTGTGAAATGTTAAAGGTTGAAGGACATACTCGTTGACTTGTATGCAGAAGGGAAGCTTGGCGAAGTTGAGATCAATAATCCAGAATCCGTAAAATCAAGGGACGAAGATCCTAATAATCTTGAACCAGCTGAGCGAGAACACAATCAAAAGAAGAAAAGGATCAACCTAATTATGGGATGATCAAAATTCTTCGTAGATACAACCGAATCAATCAATGGTGAACCGACACTGAAAAGTGGGGGGGGGGGGGGGTCTATTTCCCAATGTGGATACTTCTCTGAAAAAGACCGCTTCAATAAGGACGCTTCCGAAGATCACATCATGATGGTAAGTCTTGATATTGGGGTTAACTGTGAAGTCTCTCGAGTCTTGATTGATACATGGAGTACATTAGACGTCATATTCATGAAGACCCTAAAATAAATGGGGATTGAGAAGTTGGACCTTGAGGTTCGAGATCAGCACTAACATGTTTCAGCGGAGACGCTGCAACTTCAATAAGAACCATCGAGCTGCCAGTGTCAGCAGTCGAAGTGATGAAGATGGTAACTTTCACCGTAGTGGATTGTCAAGTTCCCTACAATGCTATCATGGGAGCACCTTGGTTAAACTTGATTAGGGCAATGCCCTCAACATATTACCGATGTGTTAAGTTCCCGACTTCGGAAGGAGTTGGAGTCGTGAGAATATTGAAATCAGTTTACTCAACAAATTGATAAGATCTTAATTTTTCAAATTTATTCCGTAGATAAACAGTCATCTAATGACTAAGCGACAATGTCTCGAAGTGTCTAAGGGAGACAAATGAACTACGAAATAGCTTGATCCCAAAATGGGTACGTAGGTAACTTGCGAAATCAAGTACATTTACTAAAACCTCAAAGCAAACCTTTGTTGGGCAAGGAAGATAAATGAACTACGGGGTAGCTTGATCCCGAAATGGATACGTAGGCAACTTGCGAAGTCAAGTACATCTACTAAAACCTCAAAGCAAACCTTTGTTTCCGACTTCGGAAGGAGTTGGAGTCGTGAGTAGATTGAAATCAGTTTACTCAACGAATTGATAAGATCTTAATTTTTCCAATTTATTCCGTAGATAAACAGTCATCTAATGACTAAGCGACAATGTCTCGAAGTGGCTAAGGGAGACAAATGAACTACGAAATAGATTGATCCCAAAATAGGTACGTATAAAACTTGCGAAATCAAGTACATTTACTAAAACCTCAAAGCAAACCTTTGTTGGGCAAGGAAGACAAATGAACTACGGAGTAGCTTGATCCCGAAATGGATACGTAGGTAACTTGCGAAGTCAAGTACATCTACTAAAACCTCAAAGCAAACCTTTGTTGGGAAAAACAAATGGGGACTCGAAGAACAACTCTTTGTTCGTAAGAATGAAGAAAGATTTTAAGATATGATTCTTTTATGAAAAAGGAACTCGAAGATTATACTCTTCGTCCAAAGGGGAAATAGAGATCTCGAAGTGTGAACCATACAACTCACAAGAGGAATCAAGGAGAACCTCAACACTCGGAGAAAAAATAAACAGATCCATTGTGATCGATTCACGAGGGGTGAAAGTTTCCGGAGTCAAATTCTTTATTAAGACAAACGAAGATAAAAAATCAAAACGAAGCTCTAGTTCATTATCCATCAAAAAGGACACCAACGCCATGTACAAATCAAATCACTAATTACATTAAACAGATCTCTACTCGTATCTTGTAAGGACAAGTGCAAAATTTGGCCGACGAGACAGATAGAATGGAAGTCATCCCCTTTTGCCTTTGGAGAGAACAACAAATGCCTCTCCTCCAAAAACTCCAAACTGAAAGATCATATGATCTTTCACAAACAAAGGAGTGAAGAGGAGGAACACTATCTTTTTAACTACGCCAAGCTTCCGCCCGACGAGGCTAAACACTACTGCTTCAGTCTCCCATTGATTGAACTCATTCAGCTCCTCGAGAGCTGATTTCCCACGGAATAAAGAGGGTGGAAGAAATTGACGAGGAAGACATCTCGAATGAATCCTCTCACCACTTCTTCATTCAGAATACATGAACCACCAAGAAAAATGACATGTGTTATTCGGGTCGGAATCACTTGCTTTGTCTCTTTCCCGCATCCCACTAGAGGAAATTCCTCCCAAATTGATTCCCCGTGGCTGGAAATAAGAAAACCGATCAGAGGTAGGGCAACGAACCATGTAACATATGAAAAGAAAAACAAAGGAGCCTAACCTTCTATTCGAGATCTATGTTTTACATGAAAGCCTTCGAACCAGGATCCGAAGGCGATGGAGTGTGTTAACCTCAAAACCAATAAGAACGGATCCGAGGGAAGCCCCATAAGATCCATCATCTAACCCCAAATATGAGAAGTCCTCAACAAGAGGGTAAAGGAATAAAATTTTTTCGAAATGAATCATTTGAGAAGGCTGAAGAAGAATGAAAGGCTCACACTTCTTTAAATACACAAGCGAAGAAACCTGAAAGGTCCCTCAATAACAGAAGAAACTTATTGAAGGAAGAAAATTTTCACTTTCTCAAAAGTCATTTTACTTTCACGAGTTTGAATAGTCAAACATTAGGGCGACCCCACGCAACTCATTGAAAATCAAACGACATGTAAAGGGGACCCACCAATTTTTGTGCAGTTTAACCTGACGTGTGTGTTAAAGTTAAAAACCCAAAATCAAAGTGAATCTCTCCTTTGAAAAAAAGGAGTAGATGATCTAAGTCAATTCGGAGCTCTCGCCTCATACTACGGTAAAAGGGAAATATAGCAATCCGGCCTGGCTCATGTTGGCCCATATTCCTATCTCATGCTACAGTAAAAGGGAGCATAACAATAAGATATAGACTTTTTCACCTCACGATACGGCGAAAGAAAGAAAGATTACTATATTTAAAATTCTGACCTTATGCTTAGGCAAAAGAAAAATGGAAACCGTGTTCGATCACATTAACAAATAAAGAAAGAAACATTCTTACACCAGTTCAAAGATCTGACATCGGATATGCTAGATAAAGTTTAAAATCAAAAGAGAAAAGGGGAAAAACAATCATTCATCCACGATCTTTCCCTTTCAGGGCATCCTTTAGCGCAGAAATCCTCCTTTCAACTGCGGAGAACCTTTCCTCAAATCTCACCAGTGAACTCTCTTCTTCACATAAAGGGGCAATCGCCATTGAGGAAGACTAAGAAAACAGGCAGAGTCAGCGAAGGAAATCCAAAAAGAAAGACACTAATTATTCCAATAAAGCTATGTTCACCTCGAGGTCAGCATCTTCTAGCTATAAATGCGACCCCGGCTTGGCACTATCCGGACCTCAAGGGGATTTGCCCGAGATGATTCGCCACGAGAGTAAGAAGTTCGTTCCACACGCCGATGTTTTGAGGAACTATCTCCGCACGCATACGGTAGATCAGACGGAAGATTAATTGGAGCCTTCCGACGGTCAGTCCAAGGAGCGGGAGAAGTCCAAGGAACATCACGAATAGGGAAATTTCCTAAAAAGAAGAAAAAGTAAAAAAAAAAAAAAAAGAAAGGGAAAAACATCAAAAGACAAGGAGAGAAAGGAAAACCTTAACCTTCAAAAGCAACGACGTCCCAAAGTCGACCTCTCTCGATCAAATAACCCAGGACCCTTCCAACAAGATCGATCCAGCGCGTAGAGTTGGAGCAAATTGTCTCGAGAAGATTCTGGAATTGCGGAGAGTCGGTAGGACGGCGGTTCACCACTAAAAGTAAGGAAAGAAAATCAACCAATGACATAATGAAAGGAAATCAGCAAAAGGGAAGGGGGGGGGGGTTAACGCGACGAAACCTGAATCATTTGTCCAGTTGGTAAAAAGAGGAGGTGAGCCCTGATCCACGGAAGAGTCACTGAATCGGAAATAAAAGTATTCCTCCCACCAAACGCCATCTTCCTTCGGAATACCAAAAATAATTTCTCGGTTTTCATGGGGGGAGAAAGTTAAGCCCCCAGAACGAATGGTGTATGGAACCGCAAAACTAAAGTGAAAGTTGTCATCGACGCTCAGGGAGACGTTAGAATCGCATGATATGGCAAGGAGACTAAGTATATGGCGGACAAAGCTCGAAGTAGGTTGAGAAAGACAAAGACTGTTTAAGTGAAGATACTGAACCAAAAGTTTCGGAAGAGGAAACCGCAAGCCGCTTTCGCGAAAGAAAGATTTGTATATACAACAAAACCCCTCAGGAACTTCTTTAAGGGTCTCATCCAGAGAAGGGATAATAACTGTAACGTCGCTCGAAAGGTCACATTCACGGTTGAGGAAAGATAAGGAATCTCGAGTACAATGAATTCCCGACCAAGAGTTGATCAAAGGAGAAGGCGACAAAGTCTCCGACCATGGGCGTATAGCAGAAGGAGATGCCATTGAAAGAAAAGAATTGATTATGAAGAGTTAAGAAAGAAGAAGATCGAAGAGAAATCTGAACCGATGTATTGGAGGAGATGAACAGTTAAAGAAGGCATATCGGAGTATGGAAAGTGAATCGTCAGACCGAAATTTTTGCTTAATGAAAGCAGTTGCAGAGCGAAATTTCTTAAACGAGATATAGTCACCATGTTCAAGAAATTGGGTGACTAACTGTGGGGTCCAAAATCCTGGCCCAGTAAATGGGGCCTAGTAAACCTATGGTAAAAATGCTCAGTGAAGTCAAAGAAGTCAAGCGAGGTCAAAAGAGTAAACGAGGTGACGGGCCGAGCTGAAAGGCCCATCGGAGTGAACATCTAATGTCAAAGGGGATTAAATGCAGAATAGTTAGTTAACCCCACCAAAACCAAAGACTCGTTCAAACTGGTGAGTTAAGCAAGGCGGAGTAACGGCCGGATACTCTGATTTAAAGATCATTTATGGCGAATCAGACGGAGTAAACGGAGAAGTTAAGCACGATCTTGGGGTATAAACCAAGAACAAGGGCAAGGAGCCAGTGACCACATTCCAACTCTCGACACCACTCTCAACTACAATTTAGCTTTAGACTCAAACACTTGTCTTTTATTTGTTCTTGTTCTTGTAAATCTCTCCTAAAAATCAAAATACTTATCCAGTTTACTTCTCAAAAACCTTGTCCAAAATGCTATCGAGTCCTGTATGTTCTCATCGAGCAACAAACTCTTTTTTTATTGTTTGATAGTCTATCGTTTCTTTTTTTTTTTAAATAAGGAAAAGACCCCTCTATTTTTATTATTTACAAATTTTGACCGTTGTATTTCCAGCTACAACACTTATATTACATATGTTCTTTTATAAAAATGATGTTGAATGTTTTCGCACACCGATTAAAAAATCATTTAATTTTTGTTTTTTCTATACTAAAACATTATTTATTATCCATTTATACATAATTCAACCAATAATAAAATAATCTGCAGAATACAAATTGTCAAAAACAATAATTAAATAATTAATTAAATTTTGCATTGAAATTGTAAACATATATAATTGAGAACAAACAAATTCTCCTAAAACATCATTTATAAAAGAACGGAAGGAATATTAAATTGTTAATTCTCGTCTAATAGTATGTGAAATCTATAGCTGGGTTGATAACAAGAGCAAGAAAATTAGAAATCATAAAAACTAGTTTGTGGATGAGGGTTGGCCTTGCAGTTGCACATTGCGTTTTAACTTCTAAGCACCAATACTTAGTTGATGTTTGGTCTACTCTCTTTTTACTTGCTTTCTAAAAGAAGAGATGATTAAGATTACACTCTAAAATGTGTATAGGTGTTATAAATTTATGGAACGATCGTATTGATCAATATTTTGCTTTCTTATAGTTTATCAGATTAAAAATATAATCATGAAAGGGAGAGCATTATTCTATGATTTTCCAGGAGAAGGTGGTTCGATCCTCCAATGTTACTTTGTATAGCTACTTAGCACCAATACACCATTTTGAAAATCTTAGACGTAAATTTTGTTTAACATTTTGAAAAATATTTATATGCCTCAGGAATAGGTACAACAAAAGTATTTCAAAAACTCGAAGGCGATAACGAGTATAACCTAATGATTCGACCTTTATTACCATGATAGAATTTTTAAAAATTATTTGTTGGATTACATTTTATCAAAAAAAACTAAAATAATCTAACATACTGAAAAATACCGAAAATACATTTATGACATTTGTTGAAAAAAACGTAATTACAAAAATGCCATTACTTTTCTTTTGCCACGTAAGTAAAAACCAGCACCCATAAAAAAATACGGTAGACTTGTTTAATATTGGTCAACTCAAGTTTTGGTTCGTAGATTTGTTTGATGGATGATTTGCTTGAAAGATGGTAGATTTGTTAAATCTTGGTAGACTTATTTTAATGACACGGTAGATATATTTATTTTTGGTAGATATATTATCTTTGATGGTATATTTGTTTCTGAGTTGGTAGATTTGTTTCTCAGTTGGTAGACTTTACGACCAAACCGTTGACTAACGATACATGTTTGACTTTTTCGGTAGATTTATTGACAATGGTGGTAGATTAATCTTACCAAACGATAGACTTATTTCTTTTGGTGGTAGAGTTAATCAATGTGAACTATTTTTCGTGACGGTAGATTTATTACTTTGACAATAGATTTGTATTGGCAACGGTATATTTTTATTGGGTTGATAGATTTATTTATAATGGCAGTAGATTTAAAACCGTGTAAATCTACCGTCAGAAAAAGCCTTCGTTTTCTAACGGTGGTAGATTTAATATTGGTGACGGTAGATATAAAATAATTCGGTAGATATAAAACCGTCTAACATCTAAGTGACTTCGTTTTGTAATGGTGGTAGATTTAATATTAATGACGGTAGATTTATAATTATTTGGTAGGTTTATTTGTAATGGCGGTAAATTTGGTAAATTCTTTGGTATTTACTCAGATAACTTTCATTTGGTAAACTTATTTGTAGTGTAATGGTAGACTTTTTCTGACGGTAAATTTATAGACATTGTTTGGTGATAGACATTTTGCTTTTTCCAGAATGAGAAATGACATTTTTACCTTACACTAAATCTCATATCTACGAAAAAACCAGAGGCACCATCTTCAACAAGTAGGGTTGCCGTCGAGCTGTTCTACCATCTTCAAAAACCAGAGGCACCTCATTTTTTCCTTTTTTCTACCATCCACATGTAATCTCCACCTCTTTTCACACTTTTTCAATATTCTCCTCTTCTTCTTCACTGTCGTGATCGATCGATATCACCTCTTTTTGTTTTTTTCACCGTTCATCATCTTCAATCATGGAGCAAATCATTTTGGTATGTGGTAATTGGTGTTTTCAGAAAATAGGTGGGTGTTTATCGTAGATAAGTCAAAAATATGTAGAATTTTAGGGGTAGATCGACAAACCTCTTATGGTCATTTCCTTGGAATGGTGTATGATGATTGGTTTGGATCATCGGTTTTATGAGGTGCAATTCTGTTATATGTTGTCGAATCAGGTAGAATGAAGATTACCACAAGATACACCTCCTGTATTTGTATGAAATTCAAGACAATTAAGTTCTTTTTTTGCAACAATTTAAACACGGAATGGTTCGTTTATGTGTTGAGATTCAAGAGAAATGATGAAGATGAGGTTGTCGAAGATGTTAAAGCATATATACCAGAAGGTGATCGTGAAATTGGGAAAAATTCTGGTAGATCATTCGAACAAGAAGGAGAACAAGATCAAGTTGAAGAAGGAGATGAAGAAGACGAAGATTTATCTTCCAGATTTGATGGCTGCGAAGATACGGATGGGGCAAGTTCCGATGACGATGACTAAGGTAGGAGTGGGAAACGTACGGATGGTAGAAGTTCAGATGAAGAAGGCTTGCAAAATCTACCACCAAAGAAAAGAAGTCCAAACATAATTCCTGATTTTGTGAAGTTAGAAATTGGTTCACTAGACTTAGCTGTTGGCCAACGTTATTCTACGAAAGAGGAGTTGGAGACGAGATTAAAAATTATTTCGGTTGCTAAGAAATTCGACTTTAATGTGGGTTATTCGACTTTGTAATTGATGACGGTTAAGTGTTGGGTGGAGGGATGTAAATTGAGGGTTCGTGCTTCAACTGTTGGAGACGGTACACGCTTCCACATTAAGACTTATGTACGAGAGCACAGGTGTTATGTGACCGTGCGATCACTCCGTTCCCGGCAGGTAACTCATGAGATATTAGGCCATCTCTATAAAGATTTCGTAGGAGGTGTTGGCCTGACTGTTTTGCCTATTCATGTCTCCGATTCTTTGACCAAACGATACAGAATTAAGGTATGAATTTATGATTGTTTTGGTTTGATGGTAGATTTATTTGGATCGTGGTAGAATTATTAGATTTAATTTCGTAGATTTTTGGATGGTGGTAGATTTATTTGGAGCGTGGTAGAATTATTTTGGTAGATTAATTTTGGTAGGCTTACTGAACAAAGAATGGTTACGGTAGACTTATCTAGGCGTTTAACAACTGTTCTCACATGTCGAATATTGGAAGGCCCATCGTGATCTAAAGTTCGCCCGAGAACTAGTTTCGGTAACATCGGAGAGTGGGTATGAAGAACTTCCTTCGTACTTATACATGATTATGCGAGCCAATTCGGGGACATGAATAAAGCTAGAAGTTGACGAGGAAGATAAATTCAAGTTTATGTTCCTCGCATTTGGTGCGAGCATACATGGGTTCCCCTTTATAAGGAAAGATTTTGTTGTTGATGGGACGTTTTTGCATGGAAAATATAAAGGTATACTACTCCTCGCCACAACGCATGATGTGAATTTTAATATTTTTCCAATTGCTTTCGCGGTTGTTGATAGCGAGAATGATGAGTCTTGGAAATGGTTCTTTATACAACTACACCGCGTTATCCCTGATGATGAAGGACTTGCCATTATGTCGGATATGCATAGAGCAATAAAAAATGCTATTTGGAAGGTTTATCCGCTAGCTAGTCGTGGTATTTGCACATATCATTTGCATAAGAACATTATGTTGAAATTCAGAGGCGGATAAACTTTCGGACTTGTGAAGAAGGCTGCAGCCGCTTATAGGATTCTAGAGTTCAATGCCTTGTTTGCGCATATCGAAGCTGCAAATCCTGCACTGTATGCTTTCTTGCAAAAAGCAGATATTCATATGTGGAGTCGTGTTCGTTTCCCGGTAGATAGGTACAACTTCACGACTAGCAACATAGCGGAATCGATAAACAAGGTCCTATCTGGTGGAATAAGTAAGCCAATTGTGCGACTTCTAGATGATATAAGGAGTCTTTTAACAAAGTGGTTTGCTAAAAGATATCGCATTGCAATTAATATGCAAACAACGCTTACAACTGGCATCGAGAAGTTGCTTCAAGTAAACCTCTTCTCGACTTATGTTTTATGGGATATTTGGTCGAAGATTTGTGGTATTTAACGGTATATTTATTAAGGTTAGTGGTAGACTTATTATATAATGTGGTCGCATATTTGTGGTATATGACGGTAGATTTATTAAGCTTAGGGGTAGACTTATTATATAATGTGCTCGTAGATTTGTGGTATATGACGGTAGATTTATTACGCTTAGTGGTAAACTTATTATATATTGTGTGGCAGGCTTAATAACGTCACAATGTTTTGTAAACAAGTTAGAAATGAAAATGCTAAGCTTTTGGTTGTGCAAGAGATTGATGACCATCATACAGAAGTCTCGGGCGGGTCATATGTGCATGTTGTCAATTTGACCAATAAAACGTGCACTTGCCGTAGGTTTGATTTGGATAAAATCCCTTGTCTCCATGCCATCGCTGCATCAGACTCAAGGAAGACTTCACCGATCTCCCTTTGTCATCCCTACTATAAAGCTAACTACTTGCACAATGCTTACGCAGTGAGTGTACTGCCAAGAGATGTTGCATTACCGGTGCCAGAAGAAGTGGCTAACAAAGTTTGTCATCCTCCTATTGTTCGCAACCTTACGGGTAGGCCAAAGAAAACTCGAATTAAGGGTGCATTTGAGGTCTCTATGGCGCAGAAACGTCCAAGGAAAGATCCTAAATGTTCTAAATGTCAACAAGGCGTGCATAATCGCCTTACATGCTAGTCTTAAATATGTTATAAAAATTACCCTTATGAACCCATTCGCTTCTACTTAATGTGTAATAATACGTACTGTTGAACCCGAAAATCACACATATCGTAGATTGGTGAAAATCAGTTTAAGGTTTAGGAGAATTATTTTTATTAGAATAATAGATGTGCCTGAGAAGGCTGCCTACGTACCCTCGAAAGAGGGATCAAGCCAAAACGTAGTTCTTGTTCTCTAAGATTGTTCAGCCTGTTCGCGATGAATAAGGAGTTCCCATATTTATAAAGTTCTGAGTCGACCTAAAACAAGATGATTTCCTTTTCCTATTTTCATTAGGAAAAGGATAATCTTCTTTTCCTTGTTTTGTAATGAAAAGGGAAATTTCCTTTCTTTGGGACTGGATTCGGGCTCGGCCCAGAAATTTGCTCTTGGGTTTTTTTAGTCGTCGTAATTATGGGCCTTACCGCGAGTTTGGTTTGTT
This sequence comes from Eutrema japonicum, assembly GCA_030161315.1. NCBI lineage: Eukaryota > Viridiplantae > Streptophyta > Magnoliopsida > Brassicales > Brassicaceae > Eutrema > Eutrema japonicum. Next base: position 28,537,875 of record BSQW01000007.1, read on the forward strand.
TTAAACCGGGATTGATTAAGCTGATGTCGGTTCGAACCGTGTTAAACCGGGGGAGTGCTAAATCCCCCTCTAACAATTAGTCCCCCCCCCCTCAGTTTGGCGAATGAGTCCTTAAGTTCGGTGAATCTCGAACGAGAATTTTTAGCCCAGTTTGAATTGATATTAGCTTCATTTGAGTAAAGTTTAACCTCTGATGAGTAAGCTGCGACTAAGCTTCCTTATTGCGAGGCTATTGAGTTGCGAACGCAAGCTGTCTTACCGCGAAGGGTGATATGTTTTGAAGTTGTACATAATAAGAACTTACATGGGGCCGTGAACAACACGGTCTTAGCCGGGGTGAAGAGGACAACTCGACTCAACCTATTCGAGGTCGGCAATCTGTTTAGTAGATCGGCTTACTGATTTGCGATTTGTTGAGAAATCAGCTTAAGTTTGGTGCGAGACTGGTCTCGGCTTATTGTGGAAAGTGTATTATCCATTGCACCATGAGGATGCTTGCGAGCAAATCTCGGCTTATCAATCGTCTGGCCAGGACCTCGATATAGGAACCATTATGGTTAGAAATGCGAACTGATCAGGTTCGGCGAATCGTAGGAATTCGACTTGAGATATTCGAAATGTTTGAGTTCGGCGAACCGTAAAAGTTCGACTTAAAGATATACGAACTGTTGGAGTTCGGCGAACTTGTGAAAGTTTGACTTTTGCCGTAGAAAAATAAGGTTTTATTAGAATCACAGCTGTGCTGGTAAAGGCTGCCTACGTACCTTCGAAAGAAGGATCAAGCCATTCGTAGTTCATAATAAGATGGTTTTGCGAGCTATGGAAGCTTCATCTTACTTAGTCGTTTCTTGACTGTTAATTCCGAGGTCGTGTTACACATCCTCTCGAGTTCATTGTGCACACAATTGGTGCCGTACATAATACGGTCTTAGCCGGGGTGTAGAGAATGAACTCGATCTTACGACCTGCTTCTAGGTCGGCGATCGTCGATTGATCGGCTTAGTTCCCAGATTGGATATGAGTGTGCGAGACAGACTCGGCTTATTTGGCTCAGACAATCTAGGAGTTGCGTCATCCGGCTTATAATTTGCGAATGTTGAGAATTCGGCTTACTATTTCCCAGATCAAATCCGAGTGTGCAAGACGGACTCGGCTTACTTGGCTCGGATGATCTGGGATTTGCGAACTACGGGGGTTCGGCTTATAACTTGCGAATGTTGAGAATTCGGCTTAATATTCTGCAAATCGAGTCCGAGTGTGCGAGACGGACCCGGATTACTTGGCTCGGATGATCTGGGAGTCGTTTTAGACTGTAGTGCAGACTCTAGAGTACGGCTTCAATATGAGGTTGACGAGCTGAAATTCTGAATGTGATGAGTTCGAATTCTGTACGACAAACTCATCTGAACTTAAACTGCTCTGAAATTCTGAAGTTCTGAATGAAGAACTGAAACAGTGAAATTCTAAATTTGAAGAGCTGAAGCTGTGAAGTTCTGAATCTGAAGAACTGAAGCAGTGAAGTTCTGAATCGGAAGAACTGAAGCTGTGAAAACCAATCTGAACCGAGACGAGTTGAAACTGATAAACCATTCTGAACCAAAACTGAAACTGATAAACTGTTAATTGGACAAATCATGTCATAATGAGCGTGTTGTAGCTCGGTAGAAGATGTAGCTCTGTTGTAGAGCGTATTGTCACTCGATATAGGAGTAGCTTGATAGCGAGAGCGTAGCTAGGTAGAAGAGCGTCTTTTTTTTTTTTTTTGCGAACTGTACGCGTTCGTTTTTTTTTAGTTCGGCGAACTGCTGGAGTTCGACGAATTTTTCGAGTTCGGCGAATTTTTTTTTTTTTTGAATTCGGCGAACTGCCGGAGCTCAGCGAATTTTTTGATTTCGGCGAACTGCTGGAGTTCGGCGAATTGTTTTAGTTCGGCGAACTGCTGAAGTTCAGTTTTTCTTTTCTTTCTTCTTCTACTTCTTTTTTTTTTTTTTTTTTTTTGAAGATGCGAACTTTTTGAGTTCGGCGACCTTTCAAATTCGGTGAACTTTCGAGTTCGGCGAACTGTTGGAATTCGGCTTTTGAGTTCGACGAACAAGGTCGGCGCGATGCTTGACTGCGAACAAGTTCAGTGCGATGCCTGACTGCGAACAAGGTCGGCGCGATGCCTGACTGCTAACAAGGTGGGCGCGATGCCTGACTGCGAGTAAGGTCGGCGCGATGCCTGACTGCGAGCAAGGTCGGCGCGATGCCTGACTGCGAGCAAGGTCACCGCGATGCCTGACTGCGAGCAAGGTCGGCGCGATGCCTGACTGCGAGCAAGGTCGGCGCGATGCCTGACTGCGAGCAAGGTCGGCGCGATGCCTGACTATGAGCAAGGTCGGCGCGATGCCTGACTGCGAACAAGGTCGGCGCAATGCCTGACTGCGAACAAGGTCGGCGCGATGCCTGTCTGCGAACAAGGTCGGCGCGATGCCTGACTGCGAACAAGGTCGGCGCGATGCCTGACTGCGAACAAGGTCGGCGCGATGCCAGACTGCGAGCAAGGTCGGCACGATGCCTGACTGCGAGCAAGGTCGGCGCGATGCCTGAATGCGAGCAAGGTCGGCGCGATGCCTGACTGCGAGCAAGGTCGGCACGATGCCTGACTGCGAGCAAGGTCGGCGATTTCGCTCCTAATCGATCGGCGGTCTGTTTTCACGGATGGCCCGTCTCCTCCATTCATCATGTTCGGCGTGTCTCCATGCTCGGCATGGTGCCGTGATCGGTATGTTCGGCGTATTCGAGTTAGACATGGCCTCTTGATCGACATTCTCAATACTTTGGGCTAGGGGATGGCTTAATCTAATATAGACCAGAATTTGGGCCCAGGAAACATCAGGTGGGCCGAGAATCTGCTCAAGCCCAACAGGAAGAAGATCTGGTTTTCGTCTTCACGTCGTATGTCGGCGTTGAGCATCGGAGATGATGGCAGAACTCCAGAGAGCTCGAGTCGGTGGCGGATCGAGGGTGTTAACCTATGAAACAGCTTTCGTCGGTGGTTCAAAGAGAGACGGTGGCGTCCTAGGTTCGTGGTGATGCCGAGATCGAGCCAAGAGAGCAGATCGGAGGTGGTGGTCGGCAAAGGAGGTCACGGACGGAGGTGGTGTTGAGCATGAATCATGTGGCGATCGTGTGGCTCAGATCGCGCCATCTCGTCTGGACCATGCCGCGAAGGAATGATGACGGTGGCTCGTCTCCGATTACTAGCGATTTTGCGGTGGTGCTCGCGGCTTCTCTTCCCACTCATACGCGGTTTTTGCGGCCAAGAAGATGAAGATCAGTGAAGATCGAAGGTCCTTCACCGGAGTCCTTAAGTTTCTCGCCGGACAAAGGAGAATTTTTTTTTACTTCATAGGTCCTCGGAGGAAGAACATACGATTAGGGATTTTTTTTTTTTTTTTTTTTGGATCGAACCGAGATGATTTTTATTAGGGTTTTCTTTCAAAAAATAATTCCCCATTCCCCACAGTCGGCGCCAATTGTTGAACCCGAAAATCACACATATCGTAGATTGGTGAATATCAGTTTAGGGTTTAGGAGAATTATTTTTATTAGAATCATAGTTGTGCCTGAGAAGGCTGCCTACGTACCCTCGAAAGAGGGATCAAGCCAAAACGTAGTTCATGTTCTCTGAGATTGTTCAGCCTGTTCGCGATGAATGAGGAGTTCTCATATTTATAAAGTTCTGAGTCGACCTAAAACAAGATGATTTCCTTTTCCTATTTTCATTAGGAAAAGGATAATCTTATTTTCCTTGTTTTGTAAGGAAAAGGAAAATTTCCTTTCTTTGGGACTGGATTCGGGCTCGGCCCAGAAGTTTGCTCTTGGGCTTTTTTTAGTCGTCGTGAATATGGGCCTTACCGCGAGTTTGGTTTGTTTTAAACCGGGATTGATTAAGCTGATGTCGGTTCGAACCGTGTTAAACCGGGGGAGTGCTAAATCCCCCTCTAACACGTACTCCTATAATTAAATAACCAGTGTATGAAAATAAATTAATATACCAAATTAGCATTACAAAAGCGCAAAATATTTGAAGGTTTAGACAACAAATCTACCAAACTTTCAAATGACCAACTTTATTCAAAAAAACATGGTCCTTTGAAATTATAGTTACATCAACAACTACATATATACCATGCCGCATTTAAGTCATCAAGTATGCGGCATCCAAAAAATAATTAAACAAGTCTACCGTGAATATCCAAACAAGTCTACCGTGAATATCCAAACAAGTCTACCGCGAATACAAAAGCTATAACCCAAAAATCTACCGTAACAGCTTCCTTAATTAGCAGAGTCTGTCTCTAGTGGATACTTGTCATCCGCGTCACCACGCGGGTTTGGATCAGACATCCGGAATTCATCGGGTTCATGTACCTCGTCGTAAATCTCAGCTGCATATTTTAGCCGAATCGCTGCAATGTTGCTATCTCTGAGAGATTCCCAACAATGGCCTAGAGCTAAACACTCCACGTACTTGAGCGTATACACCCCACAATCACTTGTTTGTTTGTTAGGAGGAGTTGTTTTCATACAGTAGGTGTGATATTGTGCCTCCTTCATTGTTTTCCTCATTTCTGTTGGTGCAAGTTACTTCAACAAGCGTGGAATCATCTTCGCATGTACCTAATAGACTCAATTACGAAGCTCTCCTTATATAAATGGGGGATGCAATCAAAGACTCTGACCTTTCTCTTGGGAATGTTCACCTCAACGGCCACCCAATGTACGTTGTTGATATTGTGGACGATGTACAAGATATCCACATCTTGCTCCCATTTCTTATGGTGTAGGTTATAACTCATTATATACCTCATTGGTCATGTCAAAATAACCCGAAGAAAAGACCCACGTCTTCTCAGACGGTATAAATTTCGTTGCGTAATCTCGACACCAAACACCGGTGAACACATGGTCGATGAAAGCAATCCTTCCGTCTCGATAAGGAGATGGGGTGAGCAACAACCTTTGTCGAAACATATTAAATCATGCGACAATATGCAACACAATATAAAAATATTAGTTAATATATAACTCTACGGCAATGTAACAACAAATCTGCAAAATTAAAGTTTAAATCTACCGCATAGGAAATGAAATAAATCTACCGCATATTCAATTAAATATACGAAAAAGTAACTAATACCTTGTCATGTAACCATCCGTATTCATCTTTTTCCATATTTCTTTAGGAGTCATAAGCGTGAGGTAGAATTCCGACCCTGCAAATGAAGTCTTGAATTGGTTGTCTCTGAAAATGATCAAAGTGATATATAGTGAGAATGACGAAATTAATTGTACTTCATGAAATGTTAAACAATAAATTGTTGAAATGACTTACAAATCCATCGCTATGTACTCGAGCAATCGATCTAGTTTTGGTTTTTCCACCTTTTTAAAAGGGTCGTACATAGCAAGACATGGGGTTACACCAACCATTATGCGTCTGACTACCGAACTTCCTACGATTGGCGATAATTGGGGGGGGGTGGGGAGCAAGGTTGCGACCCCTTTTGAGCGGAACTGATGTTTTCATTGTTGCAACGGCCACCAACTTATCTATTCTTTTTCCAAGAGCTTCCAGCATTGTGTCCCCATCTTCGTCTTGCAATTGTGGGATCTTGAATGAAGGTCTAGGTTTACCTCGTGGAGGTGGTGTAGCTTGGTTAGTGACATCGACATAGTCTTCGTCTACTTTCTTTTTATTTTTTGGTTCATCTTTTGGTGCTTTAACTACTTGGTTCTTCACTATTGTTCTCTTTTCACTTTACAAACACTATTTTCTTTCGAACTCGGGGTTCTAACCACCCTTGCAATCGGAAACTCTGGTTCCGACATTTTCTGCACCTCTAACATCCACGACTGTGGTAATACATAACACAATTAGCATAGATGATGATTTTTGAACACTATTGAAAATTAGTGATAGCGTTTCAATAAGTCTACCAGTGAACATATAATAAGTCTACCATAACAACACACGACAACCATGAACCATAACAAGTCAACCATAAAATATTAAAAGACTAAAACAAGTCTACCATAAAAGACTAAAACAAGTCTACCATGAAGACCATAACAAGTCTACCATAAAGACCATAACAAGTCTACCATAAAGACCATAACAAATCTACTATAAAAGACTAAAAAAAGTCTACCATAATAGACTAAAACAAGTCTACCATGAAGGCCATAACAAATCTACCATTACAGAGTAAAACAAGTCTACCATCGAGAAGTAACAAATCTACCATTTTATTAACGAACTGCTTAATTACTGTAAAAGGCAAAAGCCATGTCAACAAATCTACCATAATGTTTCTTATTCATCCATAAAATTCAACCATAACGTAAAACATTTTCCATACAAATCTACCACAATGATTTTTTTTAAAACACCAAACATTTTAGAAAAGACTAAACACCAAAGTTCTGAGAAATGTGTGTTCAGTTTTTAGTTTGTCTCATGTAACTTGTGCTAAGTTACTGTAATTAGAAGAGAGACTTGCGTAACGAATCTTTTGTCCCCGCTCCCGCTCCTTGAGATGCATTGGATTTTGTATCTACCACCTTATGAAGCTTTCCTTTTCATTCACCTCATCTTTCGCCTCGAGAGTAGACATCCTCCTTTCGATGTCACTTAGTCGAACTCCAACATTGCCAACATTGGTGTCCACTGTGGCGACTTTGGTCGACAATTGTTGAATTGCCCTTAGAATCTCACTTGTCTCCCCGGTGTTCTTTGATTCAAGACTTCTCTCTTCCTTATATATTTCCTTCTCACTTTCCTTCTCAATTTTCTTCTCTCTTTTCTTCTCTCTTTTCTTATCTCTTTTCTTCTGCTTCCTAATCACATCTAGCGAGATATCAATATCTACTTCCTCCCCTTCTTTTCCACTTTCCTCCTCCACAATTTCCATGTCCTTCTTCTTTCCCTTCTTTTTCTCGTACTTTTTTTCCTTCCTCTTCTCAACAACATCCGTTTCTTCATCCATCTTCGCATTTTTCTTCTCCACACGTGAAGTCCCGCCACTTTATGTCTTCTGCTTCGTCCCTTTAGGCTTTTCAACAAAGTCATCCTCACTTTCTTCCACGGTGTCTTTCCTATTTTTTTTTTCTTAACATTAGCCTTTGATTCCCATGTTGTCTCATCGAAAATATCGCTGATCATGTTATGCAGCTTGGGATCGACATTTGGGGTCAAGGCTTCATCTTCCCAAAATGGATAAATCTCCTCCAGAGGCTTCACCACCAATATATGTCGCACCCGTACCTACAACCAATGATAAACTATGTCATGCCAAAAGTCTAAAAATGGAATGACCCTAATATTTGTGCGATATTGTTACAACAAATCCAACAAGTCTACCACCACCATATGACAAACTGAAATAAGTCTACCACCACGTGTCCTAAAACAAATCCAACAAGTCTACCACCACGTTACATAAAACTGAAAGGTTTACCTTAAGTCTACCACCACGTGCCCTGAAACAAATCTAACAAGTCTACCAGCACGTGACATAAAACTGAAAGGTCTACCACAAGTCTACCACCACGTGCCCTAAAACAAATCCAATAAGTCTACCACCACGTGCCCTAAAACAAATCCCACAAGTCTACCACCACGCAACAAAAGAAGTCAACCATAATCACAATGATTCCCATAATAAGTGTACCAAACTTTTAACACAATTGTTTGAATCTAAAAATAAGTATACCATACTACAAAACAACTCTACCATAACCTACAATCCGAATAGGCAAACATATATATCACCTATTACATACATACATTCTTGTCCTCGGATTTCGTCTTGTCCTCCTATAAAACAGTCTTAAGAGTGTATCGAGAGCGAGATTAACGCCACCTGAGTAGAGGAACATCGAAATCATTCACATTCTCTTCTCTTCAGCCAAATTTTTCTACCAATATTGGAACCGACTCATATGCCCATATGAGCAAGGCATGGACACATCCGTGGAGGGTTTAACTATCTCCGTCCAAACAAACAACTTTAATCGACACCATTAACTCTTTCAAACCATGCCGACCCCACGGATGCCTCTCAAAAGTTGCCTCATCCATCACTCTTTTGGCACACATCAACATGAGTCTACTATTACGATGGATCCCCCATACTCCAACAGACAAGGTGAAAAGCAATGCCACCATCTTCTTCTTCTTGTAGCTCCATGTGTGCTATTTCTCCAAAACAAAAACTAGCTCATTAAAACTAGGACCTTCACCCGGTTTCACGCCCAACTCTGCCCAAAAGGTTGTGTGGTCTATGTCCCAAGTATCATCTACATCGATGGGATCACAGTTGAAGCCGATTATTTCACCATACTCATGAAGTGAGAACCTAAGCAGACGACCTCCAATGAGTGACCACATCTCATATTGCTGGTTAGCCGCCAATTGGTTCGTCACAAAATGATGAACGGTCTTCGCAGTCCAGATATACGACTTCAGTGCAAGTTTCAACAGAACGCCAACCTGAGAATTGGTCATGATGTCAAAGTAAACATCATCACCAATTGCATCCCTCATCATCCCAAATTCAGCCAGTTTACTGTTATTGTGGAAACTCTTCTTCTACAAAGGAGATTTCCCTGGCGGATACAGTCTGGGTGGGTAATCCTTCTTCCCGCTAGAAGAGGCCCTCTCTGCACAAATGTAAGACATATTAGTAAGTCAACCATAATGTAAACCAAATCTACCATGATAAATAATAAATCTTCCATAAACTATATCATCATGTAAAACAAATCTGCCAACAGTGATAATTACTTAAAAAATACAAAACAAATCTACCATCAACTAATTAAAAAATACAAAAAAATCTACTATCATGCACAGACAAATCTACATCATGCACAAACAAATTTATCATCACAAACAAATATAACAAACAAATCTACCATCATTGATTTAAAAAGTGTACCATCATGCACAAACAAATCTACCATCATGCAAAAACAAATCTACCATATACTACAAATAAATATATCACCATTGATTTACAAATTTCAAATATGTGACAAACAAACAAATCTACCATCAAATAAAATTACATGTATTACAATAAATCTACCATAACCACCAAACCACTTTTCGTTTAAAAAATAAATCTACCACCAAAGAATTAAAAAAATTATGATTCCTCACCGGAATAATTCTTCAGTCACACCGGAATGGCTTTTATAAGACCGGAACAACAGATTAATCACAAGCACTGCAAAAAACAAAAATTAGGGTTAGGTTTTTTTTCACTAAAACTGTCTAAATAGCTTTATCAAATACACAAACAAATCTACAAAACAAATCTACCATCATGTACAGACAAATCTACTATCATTCACACACAAATATACATCATGCACAAACAAATCTACCATCATGCACACAGACAAATCTACCATCACATACAATCTAACAAATCTAACAAACAAATCTACCATCATTGATTTACAAAGTGTACCATCATGCACAAACAAATCTACCAACATGCACAAACAAATCTACCATAACGTATAAACAAATCTAATATCATTGATTTACAAAGTTCAAATATGTGACAAATAAACAAATCTACCATCAAATAAAATTACAGTTATAATTACAATAAATCTACCGTAAATGATTATAAATCTACCATAACCACCAGACCACTTTTCGTTTTAAAAATAAATCTACCACCAAAAAATTAAGAAATTTGAGATTCCTCAGCGGAAAAATTCTTCAGTCACACCGGAAAGAGGTTTATAAGACCGAAACCACATATTAGTCACGAGCACTGCAAAAAAAAAATTAGGGTTAGGTTTTTTCACTAAAACTGTATAAATAGCTTTATCGCCGCCGCAACACCACCGCGACTCCACCATTCTTTCCTAAACCGCCGGCGGATGACTCGCCGGACCCCTCAACTATCCTCCCTAAAATCCCTCGCCTCGCCTCGCCATGGGGAGTGAAGACTCCCAGAAACTTCGCCAAACAAAGGGGAAAAAGCAAAACGAAGGCAGAGGATGAAGAGACTTACCGTATCGTTGCCGGAATCGCCTCTCTCACCGCCGGAATCACCTCATAATCGACTGTCGCCCCAAAGGTCGCCGTTGTCATCTAAATTTCGAGAGAAGAGGTTTTTTTTTAAACACGATTGTATGTTTTTTTTTCTTTTCTCTTATTTCATTAACAATAATTTTTTTTCAATAAAAATAAATAAATTATATTAAAAAATGGCATTTTCGTAATATAATATAACTTATAGATATAATTGACATTTACCAACCTTCTAAGGTTAGTCTAGGTAACCTACTTCCCTAAGAGTTAGTCTAATAATAAACACTATGTGTAAGGTTAGATTCATGAATTAACTCTATTATATATCATAAAAATGAAGTCCTTAACACGGAGGGTGGTCTAGAAGAAGCTCTTGTTATTCATGATTTTTTTATGGTAGGAGATTTGGTTGATTGGTGAAAGGATCAATTTGTAGAAAATATTATATGTATAGAAAGTATATGTTAGAATCCCTATAATTATGCTTTCCTTAGCTCTGTAAATTGTCTTTCCCTCTTTGTAATATCTCTCTGTGTATATAACAGAGCCCCTATGTATCAATCTAAATATACAATCTCATAACCTAATATGGTATCAGAGCAGTAGGCGTACAATTTTTTGCCGCCTCCTCTATTCTTCTTCTCCTTCTTCTTCTTCCCTTTGCTTCGATCTCGGTCTTCTTCTTCTCTCTGTGATCTCTTTCTGTGTTTGGCATCAAATCTCTTTTCTCTACCTTTCTCAATTTTTCAGAATGTCCGAGACCACCGCAGAACGCACTTTGGTGTTTAATACTCAGGATCCGCAGAGCACACTCCTCTCCGTCAACATGTCGAGCATTACAAAACTCACGACTCTCAATTACCTCATGTGGAGCAGACAAGTACGTGCCCTACTTGAAGGTCACGAGCTTCAACAATTCATTGATGAAAATAACACAGCTCCGCCCCCGATGGTGATAATTGATGGGGTCTCCTCACCGAATCCTGCCTATGCCCCCATGGAATCGTCAAGATCGTCTGCTATACAGTTCACTCATTGGTGCGATCTCCATGCCGGTTCAGTCGGTGATCTCTAGTGCCAACACAGCCAAGGAAGTGTGGTCCTCGTTGGCTACTGCCTTTGGGAATGTGTCTCGCGGTCATATCCGTCAATTGAAGTTTCATATTCACCAGTGTGTCAAAGGCTCAAAGACGATCAGTGAATATCTCCGGATCATCAAATCTAAAGCTGATGAACTTACCCTGCCCGGCAAACCAATGGATCCCGATGATCTGATGGAAAGAATACTTGTCGGTCTTGGTGAAGAGTACAAACCGGAGGTTGATGCGATACATGGACGGGACACACCAATCTCATACTCCGAACTGTATGAACGACTTCTCAACCGTGAAGCGATGATCATGTGGAATGAGTCCACCACTGTTACTCCAATTGTAGCACATGCCACTGACACTCGTCCTCGGCAACAATGGCGCAACAACAATAATCAGAACAACAATCATCAACGCTCAAACCAGTACAACAATCATCAACGTTCTTCCAAACCGTATTTGGGACGATGTCAGGCGTGTGGGATCCAAGGTCATAGTGCCAAGTACTGTCTGGAGTTTCGCATTGTAAAAGGTCCATCTCAGTCTTCACCGCGGCCGCCACAACCTCGTCAAAACAACACGTGGAATGCTGCTCCACCATTTCAGCCGTGGCAGCCAAGTGCTAACCCCGCCATGTTCTCGGATTCTTCTACTTGGCTTGTCGATTCAGGCGCCTCTCACCACACGACATCAGACTTAGCAAATCTCTCCCTCCATAATCCGTATGGTGGTGGGGATGGTGTTCTTCTCGGTGATGGTTCCGGTTTGCACATCTCGCATTCTGGTTCCTTAACTCTACCTTCTTATACTCGTCCATTCTTTTTAAATAACGTATTATGTGTTCCTGCACTTGAGAAGAATTTAATTTCTGTTTTTCAATTTTGCACCACTAATGGCGTGGCGGTTACATTTACTCCAACGTATTTTCAGGTGAGGGATTTGCAAACGGGAGCTCTTCGTCTCGAGGGGAAACCTAGAGATGGAAAGTATGAGTGGCCGAAAACAACGTCAACAAAACCTCCTTCTCTTGATTATGCCTCGGCCGTGAAGACCACTTTATCAGCTTGGTATTCACGCTTAGGACATCCAGCTTTTCAAATTCTTCAAAGAGTAGTTTCTAAATTTAATTTACCCATTGTTTCAAACGCTTTATTGGCTCAGCCTTGCAATGCTTGTTCGATTAATAAAATGCATAAGTTACCTTTTCAAAATTCAACTCTAAAATCTAATCATCCTCTGGATATTGTATTTTCAGATGTATGGACTTCTCCGGTACATTCGGTTGATGGTTTCAAATATTATGTTATCTTTGTTGATCATTATACTAGATACACTTGGTTGTATCCATTAAAATTAAAATCTCAAGTTTTTGAGATATTTACCCGATTCAAAGCCTTGGTTGAAAATCGATTTCAATCCAAGCTTAGAACTCTATATACGGATAATGGGGGTGAATACATTGGTTTACGTGATTTTCTTTCACTTCATGGTATTTCCCATATGACAAGTCCGCCGCATACGCCAGAACATAATGGCATAGCAGAACGGCGTCATCGACATATTGTAGAAATAGGGCTTGCCCTTCTTTCTCATGCGTCTATGCCAAGATCCTTCTGGACGTATGCGTTTGCGACAGCTGATTATTTAATTAACCGAATGCCATCACAAGTCCTCGATTATCAAAACCCGTTTCAATGTCTTCATGGGCATAGTCCTAATTTAAGTTAAAAAAATTTGGGTGCTTGTGTTTTCCGTGGCTTCGTCCGTATACATCGAATAAATTAGATGCTAGATCGACACCCTGTGTTTTTCTTGGATATTCGAATACTCAAAGTGCATATTTTTGTTTCGATCGTACTACATCTCGGATTTACACATCTCGACATGTGGTATTTCATGAATCGGTTTTCCCGTTTTCGATTTCCTCAAATTTAGAATCACAATCGCCAATTGAATCTGAAATTGCTTCGCATCCTACTGTTTCCGTTGTTCCTAATCTCTTGATTCCAGATGTGGCAACACCACCACCAGCTCCGGTGATCCCGTCACCTGTAGCGGCTCCGATAAATACACATGCGACTTCAACAGCGGCTCCATCAGCACCTACATCGGCGCTTCTGCCATCACCAGCGGAGACACACGAGGCTCCTCCATCCGTTTCACAAGCAGCCCAACCTGAACTTCAACTTCCGGCAACGTCTCCAGATCCAATTCAGCATGTGCGACAAAGCACAAGACAAAGAAAACCAGTGCAGAAGTTGAATCTTCACACTTCTGTAACTCAAACGATGGAGAAGCCTCCAACATTCGTAGCTCTTGCTCTCAAGAGTTCTCATTGGCGTAAAGCAATGAGCGACGAATATAATGCTCAAATCGGACATAGAACGTGGGATTTAGAAACACTACCTAATGCTTCTTCGGTTCATGTTGTAGGTTGCAAGTGGATATTCACAATCAAACGTCATCCTAATGGAACGATCTCTCAATACAAGGCTCGCCTCGTAGCACGAGGGTTCACACAAAGACCAGGGATCGATTATCATGACACATTTAGTCATGTTGTCAAACCAGCAACGACACGGACCGTTCTTAGTGCCTCGGTCACAAATGATTGGCCGATCCGTCAACTAGATGTCAACCATTCCTTCCTTCAAGGAACACTTGATGATACAGTCTACATGATACAACCGCTAGGCTTTATCGACAGGGATAATCCACACGTCGTCTGTCGATTGCGAAAAGCTATTTACGGTTTAAAACAAGCTCTGGGAGCGTGGTACAACGAGCTACGCAAGTTTCTTCTTCAATCGAGCTTCACGAACTCTATGGCCGATGCATCCCTCTTCATATACAATAACCAGGGAGTTTTAATTTATATGCTTGTTTATGTCGACGATCTAATTATCACAGGAAATAACGAGTCGCATACAAATCGTTTTATTACCTCACTCTCTCAAAGATTTTCACTAAAAGATTTAGATGATCTCTCGTTCTTTCTAGGTATTGAAGTTCATCGTAATGCTAATGGTATACATTTAACCTAAACTCATTACATTGCAGATCTGTTGCATCGCACGAAGATGGAAAATTGCAAGACGGTAACAACACCAATGTGTCCGAACTCATCACTCACGCTGTCTTCGGGCACAACACTGGATGATCCCACTGAATATCGTGCAGCTGTAGGCAATTTACAATACCTCTCGCTCACTAGGCCCGACATATCGTTTCCGTTCAACAAGTTCTCTCAATACATGCATAAGCCGACCACAGATCACTGGAATGCGGTCAAACGAATCCTTCGATATCTTGCGGGCACAATGACGAAGGGAATCTTTCTACAAGCGAACAACACTCTGACGCTTCATGCCTTCACGGATGCGGATTGGGCTGGGCTGGGAACAGAGACGACTACACCTCCACCGGTGCATACATAGTCTATCTTGGCCGACACCCTATAGCATGGTCGTCAAAGAAACAAACTGGCGTGGCTCGATCATCCACCGAAGCGGAATACCGTTCCCTCGCATCCACAACCTCCGAAGTAATTTGGGTTCTCTCGTTAATGTCAGAGCTCGGAATTACTCCTGCTACACCTCCGGTGATCTATTGTGATAATATCGGTGCAACATACTTAGCTGCCAATCCTGTTTTCCACTCAAGAATGAAGCATTTAGCATTGGATTATCACTTCGTCCGCAACTACATTCAATCAGGTCAGCTTCGGGTTTCTCATATTTCCTCTACGAATCAATTGGCTGATGCTCTTACAAAGCCTTTGTCAAGAGCTCGCTTCGACTTGCTTTCTATCAAGATTGGACTAGCTTCTCCTCGTCCATCTTGAGGGTGTGTGTAGAAAATATTATATGTATAGAAAGTATATGTTAGAATCCCTATAATTATGCTTTCCTTAGCTCTGTATATTTTCTTTCCCTCTTTGTAATATCTCTCTGTGTATATAACAATCTAAATATAATTAATGTTATTGGTCTGGGACAGTTCATGAAGTGAGAGAAGATGAATCAGTACAGGTATGTAAAAATCGAACTTGTTGAAATGATGGTTGAACAATTACAATAAGGTCATATCCAATGTGTTAGAGATTTTGAAATAAAGGTTTTCTCTTTGTTTCTAATTTTTCTTTTATTTTGTGGTATTAGACAGAGGCCTTTGAACTTTGTAGATTGTGCGCTTCTTTACGATACTGTCAATCTTGTACTTTACCGCATCGTGCATGTCTCCATTTGACTGTGGTACATCCTTTTAATTATGCTTGAGCTTGATGTCTAAGTATATTACAAACTCTTTTGTGAGCATAAAGTGTTGCCATGTCTTGACTCGTAAAAGAGCTTATAAATCTTTGTGATAAGTCTAATAGAGAGACACTATGATGTAGCGGAAGCAATGGTAAACAGCTCAACCAATGGATTCAAAGGAATAGATTGGGACCTGCAAGCTCAACCAAGGGATTCGAGAGAATCCTCGCTTGGGACCTGCTTCTTGAACTCGTTGAGATCTCGATAAATCTGCCGAAAACAAGGGATAGAGAATACTCTTCTCTCAAAAGCCAAAGCTCTTTATTAAAAATCAACAACTGAATAATACACTAAGCCTGAGAGGCTATTTATAAGAAAACATAAAAACTCTAAAAACAATAAAAGGAAATTATCAAAATAATAAAATAAATAATAAAGATATTTAGAATATTTCAAATATCTCTCTGCATCATTCTCTCCAATGACGAAAAGATTCGTCCTCGAATCTTCAATTCTTCGATGCATCAGGTCCAGTCGGCCAAGAAAGATTCGCCCTCGAATCTTCAACAACATTCTTAACACCAGATAGATCTTCTTAAATCCATTAGTTTGGATATGCACAAGATCTCGCACGTATTCTGTCAGAAAATCGCTCCACCCGGATTTTGTACGAACCCAATACTGCAGAGATTTTCCAGAAACCTAATTCTGCACAATTTTCCAGAAACCTGATTCTGCACGAAATCGAAATCAGAATCAATCTGATTGCGCACGGATTTTGCACGCCTCACGGATTTTGCACGCCTCAGATTTTCTTCAAAGACAAAATCGATAACGAGGACATCGTCTTCATTTGTGTCGTAGATCGGATCGCCATAGATCTCTTTGTAGATCTCATGGTATTCTCTCTCGACAAAAGAACTTTTGTCCTCGGAAGTATAGATGATGTCACTCACCATGACATCCAGAATCGGTCTCTGATTAAGAAATCAAAGAACCTGTCTCTGATACCAACTGATGTAGCGGAAGCAATGATAAACAGCTCAACCAATGGATTCAAAGGAATCGATTGGGACCTGTCAGCTCAACCAAGGGATTCGAGAGAATCCTCGCTTGTGACCTGCTTCTTGAACTCGTTGAGATCTCGATAGATCTACCGAAAACAAGGGATAGAGAATACTCTTCTCTCAAAAGCCAAAGTTCTTTATTAAAAATCAACAACTGAATAATACACTAAGCATGAGAGGCTATTTATAAGAAAACATAAAAACATAAAAAGAAATTATCTAAATAATAAAATAAATAATAAAGATATTTGGAATATTCCAAATATCTCTATGCATCACACTACTAATTCACAGCTTATAAATCTTTGTGATAAGTCTAATAGCGAGACACTACTAATACACTTAAATAAACCACCTTGTGTTCTCCTTGAGGTAGTAAAACTCATACCTTAATTCTCCAACTCGAACTTCTTGTCACAGTCTTGAAGGGCTAAAACGTTTTCATGCGGCAAGCGAGAGAGGGAGACAAAGAGAAATTTTGTACATTCCTTCATTCACACCAAAGATTCAATCTGTGGTTATGAACTCAATCTGTGGTTATGAACTATTGAGAATCTTAACTAAGACGTACATTCCTTCATTCACACCAAAGATTCCGAACTCGGTAAAATCATCGTATCAATCGTTTTTGTTGTTCTTTTTATTGCTTTTGATTACAATTATTCTAAAAACAATTGTGTGCTGAAATTCGGTTGATTGTTTGGATTCAGTTAGGAGTTATCCGTCCAGCACAATAGAATGTTTCAAGTTTCAACACAACTTTTCTAAATTTCTCCAAAAGTTCTCCAAAAGTCGTGAAAAGTAAGGAGTGTTTACTTTTTTCTCTATCTCATTTATCTCACGCGAAAATAACATAAAAATGAACAAGTTAACAAAGAGTGTTCGTGTCTACCATATGAAATTGCTTATTGTAACTATAAGTGTTGGATTTAGTACTAAATCCTGTCCAAAAAATTCTAACCAAAATCATATGTTAAAACTAACATAAAAGGCTCATCAATCCTAATAATGCCCGTACAATCACATGATGATGTGGCGAACTACAAGTTGTCAGTCTGCCAACAAGTTTGCTACGAGCTCGAGCTTTCTACGAGCTCGAGCTTGCTAAGAGCTACGAGCTCGAGCTAAGAGCTATGAGCTCGGGATAAGAGTTACGAGCTTGAGCTAAGAGCTACGAGCTCGAGCTAGCTCTTAGCTCAAGCTAAGAGTTACGAGCTTGTTATGAGCTCGAGCTAAGAGCTTACTACGAGCTCAAGAAGAGATGTCAGTTTGACAATCTGAGATCTTCGGAGTCCAGCAGAGAAGATTTGAACAAGTCAATCATTATCCTTAAAGAACCAAAAATCCTTGGGATTCGGCGAAGCACGTTAGCCCAAAGTACGCGAAACGACCAAGAACGTTAGCCCGAAGTACGCGGAACGACCAATCACGTTATCCCGAAGTACGCGGAGCGACTAAGCACGTTATCCCGGAATACGCGGAGCGTACTCAGTACGAGACAGGCTATAAAAGGACAGAAGTCTTAGTTTTAGCATCATTCATTTTATTCATTATTCACTCTTTCACTCATTCTAGGCTTGTAAGCTCTCAGAGCTCTCTAAAACACCTTGTATTCTTATACTTTGATCCATACTAATCCGATACGTCGAATCTCGTCTTATTTACATCGTTGTGCTTATTCCGAGATTCTTTTCCCTATTTACAAATCACTCCAAATTCTATAGTGTGGATTTTAGGATCCACATTTTGGCGCCATCTATGGGGAAGATATCGAAAAATCTCTAACTCCGGTGCCTGATTTCAGGCCAGCTAGAACGAAATGGATCCAAAGAACGTGGAACCCTCAAAATAAAATACCGGGTCAGGGAACTCAGCAGATCTCGATCTGTCGAACCCTTCGACCAAGAGCCAGGTAATTGGATCGAATGTAACAACCTCGATCCATACCGGTCCTACATCCACAAACCACACTGCAGTACAACAACACGCAGATCTAAGGGTAAATCCTTCGAATAGTATTAACATCCCGATTGAGCCCAGCTCATCGACGCAGCTTGTTACGTCCTCGCGTACTGATATTTACCCAATATTCAATACGTTTACGATCTCGAAACTCGCCGCCGATAGAGTTACCTCTCGAACTGACAGTAATCGGTCTAACTCGCCATGTCCTCAAACCAATTTTGCGGAAGACATGTCCGAATTTCGAAAGATGTTGACCTACCTGGCTGAACAAGCCCATGAACAGCGAGCTATCCTAGCATAAAATTAAAAAGATCTTGCCGTAGTCCGACAAGAACTCGCACTAGTTGCACAAGCAGGACATGCGGACCCGAACAACGAACTGGAAGCATGACGCGAGAAAAGAGTTCGTCCAGGAACTCACTTTGATTTTGAGCACATCCCGGGTGAGCCCAATTCGTTGACGCGACTCGCTATGTCCCCGCGTACTGATATTTACTCAATATTCAGTCCGCTGACGAGCTCCATACCTCATAACCCTAACAACGAACTTGGAGCACGACGCGAAAAAGATCTCGTTCTGGAACTCACTTTGACTTTGATCACATCCCGGGTGAGCCCAACTCGTCGAAGGAGCTCGCTACGTCCCCGCGTACTGATATTTACCCAGTATCCAGTCCGCTGACGAGCTCGCAACCTCAAATGACGAATCCAAGTGGTTCAAACCAAATGGAGAATGTAGCTCACGATATTCCACGACTACCATCTCTACCACCGCTACCGTATAATGTTGAACCGCGAGCTCAATACTTTGGAGCCTCAGTATTCGCCTCGATTTCGCAAGACTTTTGACCTACTCCATCGTCGAACTCGGCATACACAACAAGATTGCCTCTCACCGAGCTGCGACTCCAATTGAGTTACCCACATCTCAGGAGTCGCAGAATCGAACTACCCAACAAACCCTTACAGCGCGACCACCTTGTGTGGATCCACTCAACGTGACCAGTATGGAAGCGCTACAACAATATATCAAAATAAATAATGCTGAGCTCCAGCGTATGTACTCTATTGTCCATATGGCTACAGGCTCGGAACCTGATATAGATCGTATAATTGAGGAGACTCGTAGAACTCTCTTTACTAACAAAATTTCAAACGCCCGAATCAGAGATATGGGCAAAATCAGATTTCCAGAGTACACAGGAAATACTGATTTGAGAGCCCATGTTAGAACCTTTCAACTCGCTGTAGCTCGAGCTCATCTAAATGATGAAGCAGGATACTACCGATTTTTCGCAAAAATCCTAGTCGGATCCGCGGTTGAATGGTTCACAGGATTGGAAGAAAATTCCATAGACAACTTCACACAACTCATCAAAATACTCGGTGTTTATGGAGTCTCGGGCTACTGAAGCCGACCTATGGACCTTAAAACAAGGACCCGAGGAACCGTTGCGATCCTACATAACTAGATTAAAAGAAATTAAGTCTATAATCGCCGACCTCAATGAGGTAGCTGCAATGACTGCTCTGAAACAAGGACTATGGCTCTCTTCCAAATTCAAGCAAGAACTGCCAGTCCGCCGCCCGATATCACTTGATGATGCATTGCATCGAGCTTCCTCCTTCATAAATTACGAGGAGGAACGAAACAAACTCGAACAGCAGTTCGAAGTGGGCCCTCTAACATCAAACCACTATGCACCATTTTACACAGTCCCAGACAATCAGGACGACTATCTAAATGGTCAATCGAACTCGGCGAGTACGGCATCTAATACCGAACTAGAACTTGTGCGAAAGCTTAGTACTGACAGACATTGTCGAAAGAAAACTCGCTGATTAAGATCTCCAAAAATTACACTTCGAGTCAATCCACAAAATGGACATTCTCACGAACATATCTCGTTTGAGATCACTGTAAAATCGAACTACATAATGGCTTGATCCCTTGACGGGGTACGTAGGCAGCTCATCGCACGAGTTCAGCCACCACACCAACATACTCTACTATTCTTCAAAGAATATTGAGTCAATCCCACTTATAAATTACTTACTATCAGTAAAGAAATAATTTTGATCTCTTAAAACGATCAAGCATCTCGCTAAACAAATATGATCTCATACAACGATCAAGCAGCTCACAACTCGCAATACGCTAAGTAAAGGTGATCTCCCAAAATGATCATACTTCTCATAGCTTGCGGTTAGCTATACAAATACAATCTCTTAAAACGATCAAAATAGCTCGCAATTCGCTAAACACATACGATCTCTTAAAATGATCAAAATAGCTCGCAGTTCGTTACATGATCTGCCAGAGCGATCATAGTTCTCATAGCTCGCTAAACACGTGCGACTTCTCACATAAATTACCCAGTTCGCAGCACTACGCTGGCTAAAAAAATGCGACCTCATACATCAGCTGCAAAGTACACAGCTCGCTATATAAAACCATCTCACAAACGGTCCAGAGTCTATCGTCGAACTCAGCATAGTCTGATCAACTCGAATGCTACTTCACACTACGATCACGACCCTCCGAGATAAGACCTCTTAAAACGGTTCGAAGTCCTCAAAGATAATACTTATCCACCTAACTCAGCCCTCGCCAAAACATCTCGCACTACAGCTAACCGGTCTCGCACTCAAGAGAATCTTAATATTATATAAGGCAAAAAGGCACCGCAAAACAAAAACGACGAGTCGATCATCAAATGATCAAACGAAACCTTTTTGAGTTCGATATACTTCGACCAAGCGGTCCGGATCGATCTCTCAATCCGAAATATTAACGAACCGCGAACATAACAAAGAGTCAATCGTAAGATGATCATGCGAAAGCTTGACGAATTTGATACACTTCGAACAGCAGTCCGGACTCTCGTCCTGAACTAAAAATCGTAAGCACAATTACCTCATTCCAGAGCTAACAACTCGATTCGAACGGGACAAAAAGATAAAAGATGTTAACATCAAACGCAAAGACATTTCTGCCTCAAACGATCTAGACAAACAAAAAAATGAAAGGATAATCGTGCTCTTTTCAAAGAATTTCCCGCCCTTCAAGCTCGATACCTCGCTTGAAGGGCTGGGGAAATTGTTGGTGTTGGGTTTACCACTAAATCCTGCCCAAAAAAGTCTAACCAAAATCATATATTAAAACTAACATAAAAGACTCATCAATCCTAATAAAGCCCGTACAATCACATGCTGACGTGGTGAGCTACAAGTTGTCAGCCTCCTAACAAGTTCGTCACGAGCTCGAGCTTGCTAAGAGCTACGAGCTCGAGCTAAGAGCTATGCGCTCGGGCTAAGAGCTTGCAGAGAGCTACGAGCTCGAGCTAAGAGCCATAAGCTTGGGCTAAGAGCTTGTAGAGAGCTACGATCTAAGAGCTACGAGCTTGAACTAAGAGCTACGAGCTCAAGCTAAGAGCTACGAGCTTGAGCTAAGAGCTATGAGCTACGAGCTCAAGCTAAGAGCTACGAGCTCGAGCTAAGAGTTACGAGCTCGAGCTAAGAGCTTAGTACGAGCTGTCACTTTGACAATCTCGAGATCTTCAGAGTCCAGCAGAGAATATTTGAACAACTCAATCATTATCCTTGAAGACCCCGAGATCCTTGGGATTCGGCGAAGCACGTTAGGCCGAAGTACGCGGAACGACCAAGCACGTTAGCCCGAAGTACGCGGAACAACCAAGCACGGTATCCCGAAGTACGCGGAGCGACCAAGCACGTTAACCCGGAATACGCGGAGCGTACCCAGTATGAGACAGGCTATAAAAGGACATAAGTTTTAGTTTTAGCATCATTCATTTTATTCATTATTCACTCTTTCACGCATTCTAGACTTGTAAGTTCCCGAAGCTCTCTAAAACACCTTGTATTCTTATACTTTGATCAATACAAATACAATTTGTCGAATCTCGTCTTATTTACATCTTGTGCTTATTCCGAGATTCTTGCCCATCTTTCTTTTATTTATAAATCATTTCAAATTTTTGAATGTGGATTTTAGAATCCACATTAACGCAATACGTCCGGTTTGGATATTTCAACCGTTTTAAGTATTTATGTTGTTGACAAAAAAAAAAATTCTCCAAAAATCTACTAAATATTTTTACTTGTTGGGATCTTAGACCAGTGTTCGACACTATCAATATCTTCATACAGTTAACATATTGTAAACTGAAAAAGTAAACTAAGAGATGACTTATCATATGCAATGAAGGGATTTGGATTAGTACAAGTGTCTCATTTGCAACTACTGAACTAATTGTGGTCGTCGGTTGTGAGGCCCCATCAAAGGGAAGTAAGTTTGATAAGTTGGTGCCCATACCATACCATGACATTGTTATAAAGTTAAAGGGATAAAATGAAAGAAATATAAAAAGAATTCGTAAAGATGACTCTCCACAATAATTAGTGATTGCTTTATTGAATCTAATAGAGACATTGGCACATGCCTTATGCCAAACTACACTTCCTTTTTTCTTCAACCTTTCATTTTTCCTTCATTTTTCAATATATCCCATTACAATTTTTTTTATAAAAAAATATTAAATTGTTAAAAGGTGCTCTTTTTCATGAATAAAACCTAAACTTTTTTGTTAGAGTCTTTTGGCCTATCATTGATGTAGGGCGGTAAACTTAGTGAAAGTAGTTTAATTGGTTGAATAGATTTTTTTTGAAATGGATTCATGCTTTCACATATAACAACAATAGTTTGATTGGATCAACAGAGACTCTATCCTTGCCAGAATCAACCGAAGGAAATTTCGAAATCTTCTCTCTGATTGGTTCAAGTATGAGTAATTAATTTTGACTTGAGTTTCTATCCTTCACTTGTCTGCATCTAGGCTTTTTATTTCTTTTTGGGGACTTTTGAAACAGTTTAGCTCCGCCGAGCATTTGTAAAGAAAACATTTCCAGCTTTTGGTAAATAAAATTTACATTTTATCCAAAAAAAAAAAAACAACAACAATAGTTTGTTCTGTCATATAAAAATCAATGTTCAAAATTGCATTAGGCGCTAGTCGGACGGTCGGGTTAGGCCTAGCGCCTACCCCAAAAATCTAATCTCTCGCATCGGCTATGTGATCTGACATTCAGACATCACGCTTACTCCAATGGGTCTTATAAAAGTCTTTTTAACTAAATAAGTTCATTAATTTCATATGTTTTATGTATATGTTCGTTTGTCTTAGGGTTTTCTTTTCTTATTTATATATTCTATCGTTATAGAGAGAAAAATAGATATATCGTAGGAACTCTGAATTTGATTATAGTGATATCCATAACAGCACAAAGTGGACGTAACCTTCATAATGAGGGTAAACCACTATAAATCGTGTGTATTTTTATTTCTTACTTAAAATCGTGATCTGAAGTTCGAATTTGTGATCAAAATCCTAACAAAAACTTATGCCGGATAACACAAAGTATCTATGTAATTCGATAAAATTTATCTAATCTCTATAATATTATTTAAGAAGACATTTTTAAAAATGAACTTTGTTTTGTAAGTTATTAAATGAAATACCATTACAAATAACAAAGAATAATTGAAATAGGAAAAGATATAATAGTCTTTTAAAATTATTGATTAGAATATGGAAAGTATATATTTTGCATTAAAGATGTTATTTATTATTTAATTTCTTAGTTATTCTTAATACTATATATTTTAAAATAATAATTAATCCATATATAGAAGATACAAGAAACAAATCTATTCAAAATCTTGCTATATTTTTCACTATAATTTATTATATTTTATTTGAATATATATCAAAACAAAAATTGAAAATATTTTACTAATTTTATAAAAAGTTATACACAAGAAAACTATGTTTTTAAAAAAATTCGTAGACCAACCACAAAAACCAAAGTAATTTTACGGTGCATATTAGAGTTATATTTTCAAGATTATAAGTTTTTACGGATTAACCCGAATAATATTTTAATTCACTGCAAAACGGATTAAATAGACAAATTATTACAAATTGACATTTTTATTTATAATCATTAGTTACAGATAAAATAAATTTTCTTAAATTTCAAAACAGTTTCTTAAAAAAAAAATTACCTCACGCTATAATTAGCGTGAATTAAGTTTTAATAATAATACATTTTCAAAGTCCTGCCATCGTTAATTTATAGAAGTTTTAACGTAATATTTATTTGGTAAGTTTTGTTCTCTTAATGATTGATCCCTCCCCTCTCCCCCTACCAGCCCAACCCAATAGGGTGTGTTCTCTTTTTCCACTATCAAATATCATTTACTAAAATATGGTTTTCTATGATTTAAAAATAGGCATATGGTCACATCCATTATGCGTTACCATCGTTTTCATTAGGCTGTACTGTGTAGACCTCCTTTGAAAAGTTATTACACTCTTTTTGTTAAAAGTTATAACGCTCTTTTCATTGAATGTATATCATTATCTTTATCTTGAGAGTGATTTCACACATAAAGGCAAAACTTAATTTAAAAAAAAAAATGAAGAACAAGTATCATGCAAGTTTGAAATATGTAGTGACGCGGGGATGATATTATTAACATAAATCATTAGACTATAAACCATTAGACTATATATATTTTGGTCAAATAGGCCCGTTAAAAAAAATTTATATATATATATATATATATTTTTTGGTCAAATAAACATAATAATAAACTTGAAATGGTAGAATCCTAGAATTTTTTATTTATTTATGCCAAGTTTGATAAATTTAAGGTAATTACACAAAAATCTAAATAAAAATCTTGTCCAAATTATAATATAGACATTCTTATGAAGGTTTTAATTTTGGGATCGATCGAATACTCTTTTGTTCAAAGATTCGGAGTCGGCCTTGCTTAACAATGCAATAAGGAAACATTTATTACTCTAAAACCGATTTTAAAATATATAAGCCGCCATATTTATCAACAACGTCAAATTTTTCTTTAGTAAATCCAATTTTACCGTAGATACCGTAATAATCTTCAACCATTCATGTTTGTTTTGTTTTTTTTGGTTAAAGGGTTTTCATTAATTAAAAAAAGATAACGATTACAAGAAATATACAGAACAAAGAACAACGGAAAATGAAACGGGTTCAAAAGGAGGAAAACCAACAAATGAAAGAACTAGCAAATGATACGAACACACGAACGTAACCCCTGAAAGCAAAACCACCTGCAGTGAGACCTCCTACGAAACAATCCCGAACAAAGAGCTGACAGACATAAACCTGTAAAGTCCGAGCTGCCACCTCCTGGGAAAGTAAACTGGGCCACCAAAGGAAACCCCAAAGAAGGTGATTTGAAGAACCACAGACAGAATCCTCCACAACAAAAAACTCCTACAAGATTGGCTCCGTAGTCATATAGCAGTCACCTCACCGTATAATAAAAAACGCCGTTCAGCCTCAGCCTAAGTCTTCCAAAAACATTGATTCTTCACCACGAGAACTCCTCCAAGATTAGCTCTGCAGTCCTATAGGAGTCACCTCTCCGGATCATGAAAACGCCGATTTGCATCCTTTGAAACTGATAAGCCCGTGGATCGGGTTATCAATACAACAGAAATAGAGATGAGAAGATAGAAGAAATTAGAGATAGAAGAGGAAGAAAGGCAGAAGAAGATGAAGCTGTTCGAGAAGCCACTCTCCAATAGATTGATCAGTAATCTGATAATGTCGACAATGGAGTTTCACGGTTACATATAGCAGAAGGAAATATGCATAAAACGTAAAAGGCCATAAGCCAACTAACATAAGAGTCCATTGGCCCAAATTGGCCCAAATCGGCCCATTCTCTCAATCTTGGATCATATCAATACTCCCGCCATGAAAAGCCACCTTGTCCTCAAGGTGGAAAACCACGACACACTGGCAGCCATTCCCTTTGCACCAACACTAGTACCTTTGTTCCACGAGCCCTTCTTGCTTCCCAACAGCTGCAGCGGTCTCAAATTCTTTTTTTTTTTTTTTAATCGAGTCTTCTTTGAGCTCAAAGTCGACTTTGTTATCCTTCGTGCATATGATCTGCTTCGGCCACTTATCAGCATAAGGCCTCTTATGGAGAGACATTGAATTTCTCCCATTGACCAGTTCTAGTACAACTATGGCCGAGACTTTAATCACCTTGAACCTGGATCCAGACTTGATGTCAGAGTGCTTATGGTTATTGTTGAGAAGAGAGCATGCATATGAAATTTCTTTAAAGAGAGCAATGGAAATAGAACTCCTTATCAATGAACCGCCAAGCTTATCTATCCCAACTCTCAGATACTTTCCTGCCCTTGACAGCTTTATGTAAGACGCCACGTGGAAGAGAACTCTATTTGTCTGCATTTTCTGTCCTTCAATTTGCATCTTCCCGACGCTTCTTTCACACTGCATTTTCTGTCCCTCAATCTGCTGCTTCCAGAAGTTTGTTTCACATTCTCTGAATGCAGTGAATGTCAAATTCAGCAAGAGAAAATCCTTATAATCTGACCTCAAACCCACATCTTCATGATCTAGACTTTCTCTGTTAGCATTCTCCTTGGATGTACACTTACAATGATCTCCTATGATCCGTGTTCCTACACCTTCCCAACAGAAACAGCCCTGAGGATTCAAAGCTATTAAGCTACAATCAAGTTTCTTACTCTTCTTAGCATCCATTTCCATCTTAGCACCAGCTTCCTCCATTCCCAGCTTCTTCTTTCCTATATCATAAACCAGCCCTCCATACTTACTATTACTCGCCTCTGAAGGATCCACCTTGTCCTCAAGGTGTAACAACAAGAGATTGAGTGGTTTTGCTGAGACTTCAAAATTCACCAATCCATGAATACTCTCTATCACTTGTAATTTCCTCTTGGATCCTTCCATGTCATGGCGCTGATTCCTAAGTTGCATTTCTTCCATCATCTCCATCATAGCAACACAAGTACCCAAATGTTTAGCGACCAAATTATGGTTTTTGCAAGAACATCTCATTGGGAGAAGATAATGTCTTGTATGCATCTTTTGACATGTGGTTAACGGCTCATTACCTTGTGTTCTGCCTCCATCAAACTCAACAAGGAGAAATTCTAGCAGTGAACAACCCGTCTCATATAGCTTCTTAAACCATGACAACTCCTTAATCTCTAGACACTGATGTGGGATCAGAAAAATCTGTTTTAAGTCCATCTCGAAGCTTCTATAATGAACACTCATACACACCAATATTCTCAACACATCTATGGGTTCACTAGATACTCCACCAGTTTCCCACACTCGATTATCCCAAGATGAAATGAGTTTCTTTACCTCTTTTTGCTGTTGTTCATGACCCACCCTTTGAAGGTTCACCTTGTGCTCATATTGGAAATGAGGATTCTCCTCTGGTAAAGTCTGTCTTCTACAGCCCTCTTGTTCCCACTGAAATTCTCTCTCAAACTCCTCAATCCACTGATCTTCATAACTACAAGGATCTAGCATCTGTTGCAATCGACAATCAAAACCAGACTTTTTACTATACTCAGAAGTTGACCCCTGAACTTCCACAAACCATGTCCCACCTGGATCCCAAGCACAACCTATCAAAGCAAACCGAGACGAACTACTGGTGTTCTTCTCCTTTGAACTTTCTCCAACCAAGAGACGAAAGGTGGGATTACGATGCACTTCCTTGTGTTGATTCGGTTGAACCTGTGTAGCTCTCATATGCAAATTTACCTTGTCGCATATCGAATCCCACAATGACTTGAGCCGTGACATCTTTTGCTCCTCCAAGGCTTGACTACCAAGCAGCATCATTTGCTCCTTATACTCACCACTACAGATTATTACTCCCCTCCACGTTTCTAGATCATAATCAGAAAATACATCGGGGCTAGACTTCACATTCAAAATCCAGTCTCGAGTTTCTACTTCCGGCGGAATGACCATCTTTGAATATTTCTGTAAACAAGTCCCCTGAAGCTTCGAGGTTAACTCTACCACCTCGCCATGACTTAGATTCTTCTCTGACCCGCCCCACGTCTCTCGTTTAGCTAGATCCCCCGGTTCCCATACAAAATCAGCCCGGGACAGACGCGTGGTGCGTTTCACTTCAGTACCAACCCTCCTCGAGATAGGCAGAGAGACATGATCATATCTTAGCTGAAATGAAGTAAGTTCATGTTGCTTACCCATTTCGCTTGCGTTGTCACCACAATGACTCAATTGCTGATATTTTTGTCCATCATTTTCATCATACATGACACCGTCTTTCAACTCTCTAGCCGCATAAGTGAATCTGGTTTGACCCACATGATCTCTTTCCTCCTTCATCACCTTCAGATCATCATTGCCAGGAGGATTTAATGGGCTATGTGACTGGATTCCAAAATCCATCGAACGAGTTACACGTTCCCAACCCGTATCGACTGTCACTCGTTTTTTCATGGTCTGCGTCTTCTCTAGAGGAAGTGTCTCATGACGGAACCATTTCTGCAATTTTCGGAAACGATTTCTAGAGTTCTCAGATGAAGAAAAATCAAGACGCATACCATAGTTCACAAAACATGTTGCCAACGTTGCCTTCTGCTTTCTAGATCCTTTCTCACAATCGAATCTACGTTTCATTCCATGTGTTTTTACCCTTATAAACCACCTTGGTGATCTCGTACAAGATTTGAGACCAGGCGCTGCTGAAGTAACTCGGTCTCCTCTCATGATTCTTCTTTTCCTAACCTTGTAGTTTCGTTCATGAGCCCGCGATCTTCGAACTTCTGATGCAGTCTTCGGATTCTGACTGCCCACCAGATGTTCGACGATATTCCCAAGAGGTAGAATCAGATTTTCTTCTACCACAGTTTGGGCCCGACAATCTTCCTTGACGAATTTGTCCAGAGCTGACGCGATCTCGTCTTCATGAGTCTCAACTCGAACCTGGTTTTGTTGCAGATCTGTGGCGCTTGAGCCGAATTTCTCCAGCATCAAGTTCAGCTTCTCCATATGTCGCTCGTGCCACTCGTGCTGTTCGGTCGCCCAACATTGAAGATCCATTTGGGTAGTCATTGAATTCTCCGATGCGTTACCCACCGTCGAGAGAATCGGCGGCTCTGATACCATTTGATAAGCCCGTGGATCGGGTTATCAATACAACAGAAATAGAGATGAGAAGATAGAAGAAATTAGAGATAGAAGAGGAAGAAAGGCGGAAGAAGATGAAGCTGTTCGAGAAGCCACTCTCCAATAGATTGATCAGTAATCTGATAATGTCGACAATGGAGTTTCACGGTTACATATAGCAGAAGGAAATATGCATAAAACGTAAAAGGCCATAAGCCCACTAACATAAGAGTCCATTGGCCCAAATTGGCCCAAATCGGCCCATTCTCTCAATCTTGGATCGTATCAGAAACCTCACTAAACGCCACCACAGACACCACGGACGGAGATACGAGGCAGACGGTGAAGAGAAAGTCGACCACACAGGAAGACCAGTCCTCTCACCACCGCGACCACAACGACGTCACTGAGGTCCCGCCACCATCGACCGATGAACCGCCGACGAGAAACCGCCCACGAAGCCACACACCAAGCCGATAGACCAGATCGCCAATCACGAAAAGAGGTTTGATCTAGACAAAGCCGCCACTGCAAAGCAAGAAACAAGATCGAAGAAGGAAAGAGAAAGCTAAAACCCAGGTGAGATGATGTCCTCGAAAAATCAAGAAGGAAGAAGCAATTAATTTCCAAACTTCATGAGAGATAATCGTAGCTACAGAGCTTTCCATAAGCCGAAGCAGAGGAAGCCACCGAGAACACCCTAACAGGGCAAAGACGAGACTGAAGAAGCAGCAACCCTGAGCCAGACACCGTCCTCATACTCCCAAAACAAAGGGAAGAGACACCCTTAGGCTCGCTGCCGCCGCTGAAGCCGGCAAGGACAGCCGCCGCCTCTGAAGCTCGACCAAACCACTGCAATCAACCTTAGATCTACCACCGCCCGAAAGGACAAACAACTCGAAGAGGAGCCGAAGAAGAAAGGAAACAACGGGGTCCCTCCGCCGGCAATGGTGAGCAATCACGCCCGTCGGAGAGAGAGATCGGAGATTTGATATGGGTGGCGGCTAGGGTTTGAGAAAGGAGATTTTTTTTCGCCTCTCAAAGGCCCCCTCTCGACCAGTCATGGTTATAAGAAATTAGTCACAATTTGATAATTATTATAGAGTTTTGCCCTAAAACCCTTAATAATTTTTCCCTAGAACCTCTAATAATTGAATTTTAAATGTGATATATTTGTGTACGTAAACCTAAAAACGCCGAAATTGATAAACCAGAAAAAGAAACAATTTGAAATAGTGGTTTCTCTTTTTTTTAAAGATTCCGAAACCACACGACAAACTATCCTCCTAACTAAGTACTAGACCCCCCTCCCCATGATATATCTTTATATATTTCATAAGCTTAGCCTTAGACTCATCCTCAAATACACACATAATAATCCATAAGAAAACCAAGAAAAGGTGTCGACAAGAAGGATAAACAAGTAAAAAGCTATGCCTATCCGATCTAGCCACTTTTTCCTTATGGAGAGCTCGGCTGTACTCTCGCTCTTGCGGCACACGGGCAATTCCGTGAATTCTAAACATTCGAAGAAATCTTCTGGAAGTATCGGTGGCGGGGTGCTCAAAATGTTCAAGCTCTTGCCAATGCTATCATCTGGTTGCAAGATGGTGAATTTGTTAAGTCGAAGCCATCGAAAACCCTTACTTAAAGACTTCGCAACTACGGGGACGATATTCGGGTTTCGCAAAGGAAGAGTCTTTCTTGCAATACAAGAAGATCCTCATTGCCTGCCAACGTTCATCATCGAGCTCCCTATGCTGACCTCGGCGCTGCAGAAGGAGATGGCCTCGGAGACCGTGAGAATTGCGCTAGAAAGTGAGACAAAGACGTCTAGGAAGAAGGTGTTGGAGGAGTACATGTGGGGGATTTACTGTAACGGACGAAAAATCGGGTATTCGATAAGGAGAAAGAACATGAGTGCAGAGGAGATGTATGTGATTGATGCATTGAGAGGTGTTTCAATGGGAGCTGGAGTTTTACCATGTAAGAACCAATACGAGCAAGAGACAGAAGGAGAAATGACTTACATGAGAGCTCGATTCGACAGAGTTATTGGTTCGAAGGACTCTGAAGCATTGTATATGATTAACCCTGAAGGTAGTGGTCAGGGCACAGAGCTTAGTATCTTCTTTCTCAGGTCTCAATAATTAATGTTACACTTTTCCTTTGAAGTCCTTTTTACTCTGTTTTAAAATCTAATTAAATGGTAAATAAATATTTCGTTAGAAATATAATTCCTCTTCAAAATTAGTTGATGATTTTTTTTTTATCAAAGAGAATTTTGCCATTGAGTTAAAGAATGTCGATACCAAGAATTCAGACAATTGATAAGAATAACTCTCTTATTCTCTTAAGGAAAATTACTCAAAACCTTAAGTTCACAAGCTCATAAGTTGTGCTACATCTTAGCACCTCCTTATATAAGAATTGATGATTCATAATCCTAATAGGAGACATATAGATTTAGATAACTCCTAAATCTTAGACATGTATATCTAGATAACTCCTAAATATACTTGACTTAGTCTCTAAGCTATTTCAAGCTAACAACATTTTCCCCCTTAAGCTTGTAATCAATCTCTTTCACGTCTTCAACTCCAATAAGATTTCTCATTTCTTTAAACTTGACTCTTCCAAGTGCTTTGGTTAATATATCAGCCTTTTGCTCGCTTCCTGGAACGTGTTCAACTTCTACTTGCTAGTTCTCGACACATTCACGTATAAAGTGATATCGTGTATGTATATGCTTGTTGCGACCATGAAAGACCGGATTTTTGGTGAGTGCAATCGCCGATTTATTGTCCACTTGAATGGTCACTCGTTTACATTCTCTGTTTGCTATCTCTGCAAAGAGTTCTTGTAACCAGATTGCTTGTTTTGCGGCTTCAGTAGCAGCCATAAACTCGGCTTCACATGATGAAAGGGCCACTGTTTCTTGCTTTTGTGAACACCAGGTGATAGGACATTCATCAAAATAGAAAACATGACCAGTCGTACTCTTTCCATCATCCATATCGACATTATGGATGCTGTCACTGTAGCCTACCAAGCCTGTGCCACTTGATCGCTTAAAAACAAGACCATAAGAAAGAGTTCCACACAAGTACCTCAATATTTGTTTCAGTGCAGCACCATGAGATTCTTGTGGTTCTTGCATGTAACGACTAAGTACTCCTACACTAAAAGAAAGATCTGGTCTGGTGTGAAGAAGATATCGGAGGCAACCAATGCTTCTTCTATACTCTGTTTCATTAACGCGACCTTCTTTCATGTCCCTTGACAGCTTTATGTTTTGGTCCATTGGTGCATGAGATGCATTACATTCTCTCATTCCAGTTTCTTCTAGTATTTTAGACGCATATCTTTCTTGTTTCAATGTTATACCACCCTTGTACTGAAGCACTTCAATGCCAAGATAGTATGTTAGTCTACCAAGATCACTCATTTCAAACGTCATTGCCATGTCTTCTTTAAACTCCACCATCATTTTCAGGCTTGATCCTGTCACCAAGAGATCATCCACATACACGGCAACTACCAGGAGATCTCCGCTTTCTTCTTTGCGATAGAGTGATGGTTCCTTTGAGCATTTTTTAAATTTCATCTAAACAAGAATCTTATTCAACTTTTCATTCCAAGCTCTCGGCGCTTGCTTTAACCCATACAATGCTTTGTTCAACTTGTAGACTTTGTTCTCATTCCCTTTGATCTCAAATCCCTCTGGTTGTGTAACGTATACTACTTCCTTTAGCTCTCCATTTAGAAAAGCTGTTTTTACATCAAGATGATGAACTTCCCATCCATTTGATATGCTCAATTTAATACCCTAACAGTACTAAAGCAGTTGTTGTAGTCTAGCTAGGGGTCGAACACAAGAACTCACAGAAACACACAGTAGATTCTAGATGATGAATTACGCTAAGTGAAACAGATGTAATTAAAAACAATGCAGAATATTAAATGAGATGTAATTCAATTGGGAAATATAGGCACAGGGTTTTTCTCATGAAATCAATGAATGCAGGTAAACTCATTAACAGGATTCAGATTAAGCATTGTTCTAGAACTCAAATCACTAAAATATAATTAACCAACTCTCGTTGCGAAAACTATCTAAATCTAAATCCTAGAAATTCCAAATCTCTTTGCGAATCCTAAAGTCTAAATCAGCTTTAAAATCAGGTTTGATATGTTCACAAATCAATTAAACCAAATCTCTTTGCGAATAATCAATTTGCTCACCTAAGGTTCTATCAGGTAATTAATCGCACTCTCGTGCCTAATTAATTATCCTAAGATCTAAGTTCCAGATTCGTCAACCTAGAATTAGCTTTGAGAACAACCTAAGGTGAAGAACTAATTTAGATGGTGAATCCTAATAATAAATCAACATAGCATTCAAAGAAATCCTTTATGAGAAAACCCTAAACCTAAGGGGGATCTACTCAGACATAGAGAATGAAACAATCAATATATCTGAATAAATCATCAATAGAAAATAAGAGTAACAAAAGGTTCTTGAGATCTGATCTCGGACGAAGGGAGATTCAGACTTGTCTCAAACCAAAGTATAGAAAAATAAAGCTTAAAAAAGGCCTCTCACAAGTGGCTTGTAAAAATCCTATAAATAACCTAAAACACGAATTGGGGTCTTCTTGTAATTATCCAAGTCTTCTGGGCACTTTTTGCAATTCTTCAAACTTCATTAAGTCGCGACTTTGAAATCTGCTTCGATTGGTATCGATCGATACCAGGGGGTATCGATCGATACTTGACGTGAATTCGAGTAATTTAGCCAGCAGGCTTCAGTTTCGCTCCAGAATGTTCCATAAACTCCAATATCTCCAAGAATACTCCAAATGTGCTAAAACCTGTGAAAGACTCTAAAAGACTCCAAAACACAAGAAAAGACTCTATAAAAGGACTTATATCATGGCCTAAACAGGGTAAAAACCATGATATATCACCATTCGAAGCAGCAAGTGCGATGATGAACCGAATGGTTTCAATTCTCGCAACAGGAGCAAACACTTCCTCAAAATCGATACCATGTCTTTGCACGTAGCCCTTTGCCACAATTCTTGATTTGTGCTTGTTTACACTTCCATCAGGATTCCGTTTGATCTTAAAGACCCACTTTAGACCAATTGCTTTGGATCCGCTTGTAAAATCGGTTAGATTCCATGTTTTATTCCTTTCAATTGACCATAGTTCATCTTCGCAAGCCGTCATCCATTCTTTCAATCCCTTAGCTTCATTAAAATCCCATGGTTCTTCATTGATCATGACTAGGAGACGTTCACATTCCTCTTCAGCTACATTACAAACGTAATCATCCAGATAACTAGGTCTATGGCTTACTCTTGTTGTTCGTCGCAGAGGCGGTTGATCCTGATTTTGTTCCTCCTCATTGTCTTCGTCTATATCATAGTCACGATTCTCCTCTGTTTCTTCTCCGATACTGTTTTGATCACTCTCAATGGCATCGTTGTTATCGAAACCTCCTAAGCTTACTGAAAAAGTTCCTGATTCCTTTGCGGTGTCAATTCCTTGACCATTCCACTTCCAGCTCTTAGATTCATCAAAAACTGCATCTCTGCTAATGACGATTTTTTGATATGTTGGGTCAAATAATCGATAAGTTTTGGAACCTGGTTCTGTCCCTAGATGAACCAACGTTCTTGATCTGTCGTCCAGTTTCTTCCTTCCAGCTGCTTCTGTTCTAACATAACTAACACATCCAAATACTCGAAGATGCTCGAGATTTGGTTTCCTTCCTTTGAATACTTCATATGGTGTTTGGACAGTAAGTGACCTTGTTGCCACTCTATTGATCAGTTAAGTGGAATGTCTCACAGCTTCGC
Organism: Eutrema japonicum; assembly: GCA_030161315.1. Lineage (NCBI taxonomy): Eukaryota > Viridiplantae > Streptophyta > Magnoliopsida > Brassicales > Brassicaceae > Eutrema > Eutrema japonicum. Next base: position 28,573,302 of record BSQW01000007.1, read on the forward strand.
CCCACAAATAGTTTGGTATGTTCATGTGTTTCAGGATGCTTCTCGTCATCTCAAGTAGTGTTCTGTTTCTTCGTTCAACAACCCCATTCTGTTGAGGAGAGTACAGCGCCGTTAGGTGTCTCTTGATACCGTGTTTTTCGCAAAAATCCTGAAACTCTTGAGACATGAACTCACCTCCTCTATCGGTACGAAATGTTTCAATCTTGGATCTTGTCTCTTGCTCTACTATTCTCTTGAAACCTTTGAACTTATCAAATGCTTCGCTCTTTTCCTTTAGTAAGATTGTCCACATGTAACGGGAGTAGTCATCTACAATGACAAATATATATCTCTTATGTGCTGGTGTGGAGGGTGTGATAGGTCCACATAGGTCTCCATGGATAAGCTCAAGGACTTGAGATGCTCTGTATGACGTCGCTTGTGGGAATGGTGATCGAGTCTGTTTTCCACGTAGACATGATACACACTTCTGTTTTTCGATTGTCATTCTTGGTATGCCTTTCACAAGTCCCTTGTTCACCATCACTCTCATAGTCTCGAGATTCACATGCCCCAATCTTGCGTGCCACTTGCTTGACTCGGTTAATTCTATTAACTGCATACACTTTATGTTGTCTACTTCCAAAATTACCTTATACAACCGGTTCTTGGACCTGGAAATTTCAACAAGAGGTTTAGAGTTTCGATCAAATAGCTTGAGTAGTTCTCCTTTCATTCGTACTTCACAACCTGCTTCCGTGGCTTGACCGAGACTTATAATGTTGCTTCTTAGGTACGGAATGAAGTAGACATCTTTTAAAACCTTCTTCACACCATTATTAAATTTAAACTGTATGGATCCTTTTCCTCTTATGTCTATGCGGGAATCATCTCCGAATTTTACCTTTCCCGTAATATTCTCATCAAGGTCGAAGAAGAACGATCGGTTGCCACTCATATGATTGCTGGCTCCATTGTCTAGATACCACACATTACTCGTGTCTAGACTTCTTTCGAAGGTACTCGGCTTTACCTTCTGCTCATTCAGATATACCACCTCATGCATCATCAATTCATCAGCCGATTGTGTCTCTTCTTCGTCCTTTTTCTCAGTAGTCTTTTGCAGCTTGAGTAGTCTATCGGGATAATCAGAGGCATAGTGACCGTATGCGTCACACCGATAGCACTGGATATGAGACGCATCTCGTCCTTGATCGCCATAAGAGTTTTGGTAATAGCTTCTTCCACGGCCTCTTCCTCTACCTCTTCCTCGGCTTCTCCCTCTTCCTCGTCCTCTACTATTGTAATTCTCTTGTGAGTCAGAGTTAGCATACATTAATTTCCCTTGATAATCTTGTTGCTCTTCGTCTTCCTCACTGATCCTCTCTTCATAGGCCTTTAATCGTCCAACTATGTCCTCAAAGCTAGTAGTTTTTAGATCAAGAACTTGTTCGAGTGATGCTACTATGTGTATGTATCGTTTCCTCGGTAAACTCTTTAAGAATTTATTCACAAGTCTCGGTTCTTCAATGATTTCCCCGAGAGATGCTGATTTAGAAGAAATTTCAGAGAGTTTACCAACGAATGCATCAATCGAGTCTTCTTCCTTCATCTTGATCCTATCAAACTCGGCCATCATAGTTTGTAGTCTAGCCTCTCTTACCCTTTCAGCTCCAACATGTCTTGCTTTTATTGCTTCCCAAACCGCCTTTGAAGTGTCGAGATCTCCTACTTGTAGAACTAGAGCTTCGGGTATTGATTGAAACAGTAAGGCAATGACCGTGTTGCTCTTATCTTCATGTGTGATTCTAGGGTCTATGGTTTCCCACACTTTATTCACCTTTAACGCAATCTTCATTCGCATAGACCACACAGTGTAGTTTGAGTTGGTTAGCATAGGACATTGGATGGATGAGGGTCCGTTCTCCTTATGTTTTATCTCAGCCACAGTTTTTCCTTCAGCCGTGTCATCTTTCGTGTCACCCATGATGGTGTCGTGTTCTCTTAAGCTTTTAGTGTTTTGTTTGTTCTTAGCTCTGCTACCAAATAAAGAATGTCGATACCAAGAATTCAGACAATTGATAAGAATAACTCTCTTATTCTCTTAAGGAAAATTACTCAAAACCTTAAGTTCACAAGCTCATAAGTTGTGCTACATCTTAGCACCTCCTTATATAAGAATTGATGATTCCTAATCCTAATAGGAGACATATAGATTTAAATAACTCTTAAATCTTAGACATGTATATCTAGATAACTCCTAAATATAATTGACTTAATCTCTAAGTTATTTCAAGCTAACAACTTGAGTTACACTTCATCCAAAAGCTTAGAATTTCGAGTCCTGAGGATATGCAAATCAAACTATTGTTTCAGACCTCAAATATAGTTTGTCAAAATTGAATGGGAACATTGAGGGAGGCCTCTTGGCATTATTATTGGAATATAAAATTTTATACTGAAATTTGATATTGACATTTTGTTTTTTAAAGACGATAGATTAGCATGATACTTTTATGAAGATATGATGGATTGTTATCGTGGAGGTCTCAGACCTAGCGCTATGATCAACTCATTTGTATTACGTATGATTTTCTAAGGATCTCAATAAATTTAATAGCACCAAAGTTTAAATTCAATATATTTTGGAAATAAATATAGGAATTGTCTTTTTTTTTTTTTTTTGAATTGAATGTAAAATTATATTCATGCCCAGAAAAACGTGTTCCTAGCATCGGGAGCCAAACCAGGCTTGTAGTGGATCTTTGCTCACCCAGTTTCGTGTATGGAGTGTACCCTGCATCGAACTTGTTTGTCTATGAAGGCGTAGAGGCGGGCTGGGGAGGATGGAGCTTCACCATGCCGCCGATTATTTCGTTCTCTCCAGAGACTGTGGACAGCAATTTGAAAACCATACCTAAAAATAAATTGTGAGGTTCCGTCAAGCTGGTTATCTGTTAGGAGTTGGATTAGGGAGTTCCAATCCCTTGTGAAACGATGTTTAAGAATTCCCTTTACGACTTTTGTCCAGACTTCCCCAGAGAAGCGACACTCGAAAAATAGGTGGTTTCGAGATTCCATCGGGTGGTTGCATAAGATGCACGCAGATGTTGTTCCAGCCTTCCACTTCACCATTCGATCCCCTGTTGATAGACGATTCTGAATTGCAATCCAAGTACATACCGAGTATTTCGGAGTATAGTGTTGAAACCAGACTCCTTTGTACCAATGGACTGTATTCGAGCTTGCCCGTATGAGGTTACAAGTGTTCTTCGAATAGAACATTGGCTTGAACTTATCTTCCCCAGATTTCCAAAGATGGATATCCGTAGCTATAGGCTGCAATTGAGATTGAACATCTGCGAGAGCTTTTTTAATTTCGTTAAATATATCTGTTCGATGACGACGACTCCTACGTAGCCTCAACGACGCTATCGAGGTATAAATTGGGATACCCATGTCGATAGTTCCTCTCGAACCAGTCAGATATATCAATCTTCCTCTTATGGACCAAATGTCAAACCAAAAAGAAGTCATCTCACCATTCCGGACATCCACTTTATGAAAGTTTCTTGTTAAATCTCGATATTTTAATATTTTCCTCCACATCCAAGACCTTGTACTCGTTGTTTCTCTAACCGACCAGAATGACTCTTGGCGAATCAGATATGTTTTAATCCACTTAACCCAAAGAGAAGAGTGAGAAGAGACAATCCGCCATATCATCTTAAGACAACAAACTGTATTTACCTCCTTTAAAGGATGGAGCCCAAGTCCTCCTTCTTGTCGCGGTTTTCATACCTCTTCCCATGCGATTTTTGCTTTCCTCGAGTTTAAATCAGGCCCGGACCATAGAAAAGCTGAACATAGTTTATCAACCTCTCTAATGCAACCACGCGGTAGCCGAAAAGCTGATAACCAAAAATTGGTAATGCTATGAAGTACTGAACTGATGAGTTGTAACCTTCTTGCGAGGGATATAGCTCGTGTTGTCCATGAAGTTATCCTGCTACGAATCTTTTCCAGCAGCGGCAAGTAATCAGTCGCTGACATCTGCCTCGTTACAAGAGGAAGGCCCAAGTATCTTTGGGACCAGAGCAAGAATTGTCGAATTGACCCCCTTCGGTAAAAACCCCTTCATGAAAAAAATACTGGACAACAATGACAAATTCCTCTCCAATAATCGCCCAGGCTGCTTTGTAAAACACTGCATTGTAACCATCTTGGCCTGGGGACTTGTTACTTGGCATTGAGAACAGAACACCTTTTACCTCTGCTGTCATAACTTCCGCTGTGAGTTGGGTACAATCCATTTCAGAACATCGAAACGGAACAATCTCCGCCAAAACTTCAGCCGAGATCCCTTCAAAATCCGTTGGGACGTGTTGAAAAAAATCTCGAAAGAAGCTTTCGGCTTCTTCCTTAATCTCATCGGGTTCCGAAACAACAACTCCATCCCTGCATTGAATTTCCCTAATGGTGTTCATCGTTTCTCGAGAAACAACAGTTTTATGATAGGACTTATTGTTTTTATCACCCACTTTTATCCAATGCACCTTCGATCTTTGTTTCAGAAATTTTTCTTCTAAATCCGAAATAAAAACCCATCGACGGTAAGCTACATTTCTTCAAAAGGAATTGTCTTTTTGCAAGACAGAAAAGCATCGATTTGCATGTGTAATTGGTTAAATGGGTTAAGTCGTTTCTCTTTTCTAGTTTCTTAACCGGGGGAATCACATGCCAAAATCCCAAATAATTTTCTAACGTCTATAAAAATCGGGGTTTTCTTGCCATTGAAAATGTTTACGGGTAGCCAAAGATAATTTCAAAGCTCGAGCTCTGCTTTAAAAGGGCATTCAAAATGAACTTTTCAACCACCGAACCACTATTATGGTTAAATGAATTTAGTTATATGTGATACAAGCAACAATATCATTTACATTTATTTCATTTTTTAAAATAATTTTATATTTTCAATGACATTTTTTATATAATTTATACATGTTGAAACTTGATAAATTTTTACTTCTATCTTTTATTTAGATGACGAATTTATTTTTTATTTAGATGACGATTTTTTTTTATCAACTTATTATATACTAATCATCAAACGTAGTACAAATGATACAAATAATACATAATACATAAAATAAATTACAAACAATAAAATAACGAAAGTAAAATTTGGTTGATTCTTTTATCCGAGAAGTTTTACTCGCTGAAAGAATGTCCACATCTCCTTTCCTTATATTCGCATTTGATCTGATGCGATATTTGCCTGTTATCCAATCATTCTCATGTTGTATTACACTGACACCTCCCCAAGTAAGAGCTAAAGATATTATACGAAAAAGAATCCAATTTATTGATTCTTTCGATAGAAATAATACCCGAGATTGCCAATCTTCAACGACTGTACGAATGTCGCCATACAACAAAGAAATTACGTATTCCGCTCCAAACCCTTGTACCCTCCATGGCGGTTTCCGTGGTGGTAGATTCCATAGAAATCCCATATATAGCAGAGTAAAAAAACCCGATAAGAATCAACCTAGAATCATCTGATTCAAAGGATTCTTCCGTTGACAGAATACTCTCATTATTTCTCTCAATTCCGATGATGCCAGGGTCGAATACCCAAATGATGGAGACGACTAGAATTTGGGAAATTCTCATAATCAACATACCAAAAACCATCAACATCATTACCTGAATATTTGATGAAGATGGAGCATCATCGTGCACTGGGTAGAAACCCACACCGGAGATATATGCGTAGTGGATGGTAATAGGAAGCCGCTCCACATCACCAACAGAAACCTTTGTCGAAAAAGATTGAAGAAATCGGATTATTTTCTCCAATTCCTGCTTTTCGTGATCAAGTTTCTCCTTTCCATCGTGATTAAACAAGAGTAAACGAAGAAGAGGTGTTTGGGTTTGAAATTGAAGTGGATTTTGTCGAGAAAATTTTGAGAATTGAAATAAAGGTGTTGGGGAAAACAACAGTTTGTTGTCGGATTCCACTACACTAATCGACACCGTACCATCACATCGGAGACAAGATCCTTGTCGCCGGCAAAGGAAAACTCTACATTGAGAGAAGAAACGGTTACTTCGAAGGAATACGAAGAACACGAGAAAGAAGATGACGGTCACAAGCAGAACCATCATCGATGAATCAATGGCCATGCGAGGCACAAATCAAAGGCATCAGCGTTGGAGCATCACAAATTTCAATCTGAGTCCTAAGGATCGCTCTCTCTATCGCATGAGAGAGAAGAGAGCAAATACAGTTTTTAGATGAATTTATATGCGCTAATTCAGTTTCAGATCTTGAGTATTCTATTTTTATTTTTGTGTGTTTTACTTGTCCTAAATCTTACCTTTTTTTTAATTAAGAATTAAGATGTGTTCCTTTTTCAGTTTTGGACTTACATTAACTTGGAATTGGAAAAAAAATATAAACATATTCTTTGATGAATGTTTGAAATTTATCTCATGCAACGTTGGTTTGAAGACGGATCATAGCCTCTGTTGTTGTTATTTTTTAAAAACATATATCTTATCTTTATTCATATATAATATAAATTACATAAAATACATACAATAATAAAATTACAACCAATTATATAACTAAGATTATGGATAACTACAACATAAAGGAAATAAATACTGAAAATGCTTTTTCTTAAGCCTTACTAACATAGTATTAACTTTGTTAGTCTCCTTGTGATTTTTATGTCTTTGTCGTAACATAAACAATATTAACTTTGTTGTATAACATTGTTCAAAAACCAATTTAGATCTATAAATTTTATTCTATAAAGAATCCAATGTATTGACTATATCGATAGAAATAAAAATTGAAATTGTTAATTTTCAACGATTTTAGGAATATAGCAATACAATAAAAAAAAAAATGCACATTTGGCTCCAGAGCTTCATCGTCTCCATGGAAGTTTCCATGGTTTCATCGATGATACTGGATTTGTCATATTTCGATACCAAATATACTGTATCGGAATATGAATTTTATAAGATTTTTCCATCGTCATTGAAATCAATCTCATACCTATCGCCTCTAATCCCTAAACAGCGTACACCAATGGCCATAAATGGTAAGTCACCATCATCTCATCATGTAACGTCCAATGAATCCGATGATAGTCAAAGAGACAAAACATTTTCTCTTTTCCCGTTCTGTTATCATCCTCATGCATATGTCCTTCTACAATTGATATTCCCAGATCCCAAATTTGACGGATTTGAACGTATTCACTTCCAAAGATATATAATTACCCAACAGAACTCCAATAAATTACAACTCTCCGTCTCTGTTTCGAAGTCGGAGGAAAGAAACCCCGGAAAGAGGACATGAACACATACTGCCTAGAATCATCCCACAAAGTCGATAGAATACATCGGTAGAGAGGAAGAGTTTTGTTTAAAGGCCGCCGATTCTGTTTAATTTGAATTTTTTTTTCGAATTAAAGACGCCGGCAAAAGAAACGAAACCGAAATCGCCGTAAATCTATTCCAAAATTGAGAGATTGCACGGGTGAATTGAAAGTAGTGATGAAGTGGAAGAAGGCGCCAATCCTTTTCGACGGAGACGGCCAGTGCCAATTTCCCCGAAACCGCCTTTGATTTATTCTCTTCATCTACTCTTCGTAGATACAGCCAAATCACTATTATTTAACTATTTCTATATACAATTAAGAAAAACAATGAAAGTAGGAGAAAGGAGAAACCGCCTTTGGACTACGGCAAAAAGTGAATGGCCAATCGAAGATACAGTTTTTTTCCAATCGCCTTTTTTTTTTCTGTTCTCCATTCATAGTTATCATTGGAGATATTTTGGGGAGCAAGATGTCTATATTGCAAATCAAGGACTGTGGGCCATAAGAGTCCTATTATGAAGTGAAGTCCGTGAATCCAACCGAATAATATTCTCATAGATATATGGATATCCCCAAGATATCTCCAATAGTTATCTGGCTCATTAACTCTTTCTTATACCTCTGTAGGCTCTGTTTAAAAAACAAGATTTTGGCCTTTTTGGCCTTTACACGTTTTCTCCACTGTAAATAACCATATTTTTACTGAATAAAAAATACCGAATAGACCTGTACTCTCCCCTAGCCCCGATACATGTTTGAGAAAATGGGATTAAACCGGACAGGGCTAAAAAATATGTACACTTTGTGGGTTTCAAACTGATATGCTCAAATTAATACCCTAAATAGTACTAAAGCAATTGATGCAGTAAATCAGGGGTCGAACACAAGAACTCAGTTATCACACAATAGATTATATAGATCCAAAATACGCTAAATCAAAAGATGTAATTGAAAACAAGTATGCAAGTAAAAGTGTTGTAAATTCAGTTGGAGAAAGATAAGTTTAGGGTATTTCTCAGGAAATCAATGAATGCAATTAAACTAGCTAATCAGGGTTCAGATTACGCGCTGTTCTTGAACTCAAATCACTAAGGTATAGCTAACCAACTTTCGTTGCGAAAGCTATCTAAATCTAAATCTTAGGAATTTCAAATATCTTTGTGAATCATAAAGTCTAAATCAGCTTTAAAGTTCAGGTTTGATAAGTTCACAAATCAATTAAACCAAATCTCTTTGCGAATAATCAATTTGCTCACCCTAGTTCTATCAGGTAATTAATCGCACTCTCGTGCCCAATCAATTATCCTAAGATCTAAGTTTTAGGTGATCAATCCAGAATTAGCTTTGAGAACAACCTATGGTGAAGACCTAATTCAGATTGTGAACCCTAAGAAACTAATCAACCTAGCATTCAAAGAAGTCCCTATGAGAAAACCCCCAACCTAACAAGTGATCTACTCAGACATGGAGATTGAAACAATAAACATGACTGAATAAATGTTCAAATAAATAATAAGAAAGAGTAACAAAGGGTTCGAAATCTTCTCTCAGAGGAACAAAGTATCAGACTTGTCTCCCTCAAAAGCTCTCTCTCAAATCCAGAATAAAATAAGCGTAGCCAACAAAGTGGCTGAAAATCCTAATTAAATAACCTAAACACGAATTGGGGTCTTCTTGTAAATATCAAAGTCTTCTGGGCAAGTTTTGCAATTCTTCAAACTTCATAAAAAGTCGCGGCCCGTGATCTCTCGATGGGTGTCGATCGATACCAAGGGGAATCGATCGATGCTTGTCGCTCAGATCGGGCACTTAGTCATCAGACTTCAGTTTCGCTCAGAATGCTCCATAAAACTCTAATATCTCCAATAATACTCTAAATGTGCTTAAACCTGTAAAAGACTCTAAAAGACTCCAAAATACTATAAAGACTCTATAAAATGGACTTATATCATGGCTTAAACAGGGTAAAAACCATGATATATCAACTCCCCCAGACTTAGCCTTTGCTTGCCCTCAAGCAAAACAGAAAACTAAACCAGAGAAAGAGGTTTGAAAACATAGAGACTCACATGTTCATGAACCATCGAAATGGCCTTCTTCCCAAGTACCCAAGTATCACCTAACTAGTTTTTGATCTAACCATCATGTACTTCTCCATAGACATTCGCAGCTTTTCTTGACTCCACACATTATCCCACAGCATTGTTCAAATAAAGCCCTCATCGCCGGATTCATCGCTGCAGCCAATGTTCAAGAACTTTCTAGATTCTTTACCATACAATATCACAACAAGGAACCACCCTTTTCACACTTTTTTGGTATTATTTCTCTCCCATAGACTTATTTTTTATTATGTTTCTTGTATTTACATATTAAGGTTTGAGACTCGAGTATTGATGGTTTTAGCCACCGAATCCCCAGTTCTTCCCTCAAAAGTAATCAAAGGTGTAGGCGAATAATGGTATCACAGGAAATTTTCCTAACCTCGCTTTCACCTTTGTGTGATCATCTCCTCTGAAGTAGAATAATGGGATCCTTGGAAACTTTCCTAGCCCTCTACTCAGAAGAAAATCATTTCATCTTTTAATGCATCTTATCAACTTGTAACAGGGAGAGGAATACCATTTATTTTAAACACATGAGTTCCTTTGTCAGATATGAATGATGAATCAAGTTCTATGAACACTAACTACATCGATGAAGTGCAAAAATTGGCTCAGGCTACAGAAGAACTCTGCTGGAGACATGGATGTTTTCTAGTCAACTGGTCAGTCCTTGGATTTTTCATTAGTCGATCTATAACTGATCCTGTGACACTGTGCACTAAAAAACAAAATCAAATCAATAGGTTCAAGAACATGATCATTATCTCCAACAAGTTTTGACTCAATAAAACAATTTTGACTCGATAAAACGACTAACTCTAAGAAAAACAAACACAATGTCAGCAGACACCTCCCCCAGAATTGAACAGCACTGTCCCCAGTGTTATCTAGCCTAGAGTCAGTGAAAGAAAACAAAAGAACAGAATAAAATTGGGAAAAACAAGAAGTTACCTTGCTGGAACATTGAGTATCGACCGACACACAGCCTGGTATCGATCGATGCCAGGCTTAAGTCGACATGAACCGTTCTCAATCGCGTAGGGTATCGATCGATACAGAAGGGTATCGATCGACACTCTGGCGATTTCGGGTTTGCTCCTCGTTCATCCTGACTCAAAACGAAAAATGAAAAGAAAATACTTATATATATAGACTCACCAGTGAGTTGCATCCCACCAAGCGCTCGTTTAACGTCATTAGCTTGACTCTAACTCCACTCAGGCTGTGGGTGCATTATCCAGAGGCGTTATGAGTCCGTCTGGAATCTCGGCTTTCGCCCTATAGTGTTTCACCCTTTGTCCATTGACAGTGAACTCTTCGCCTATACGATTGATCAGCACTACAACACCATGTGGTCTGACCTCCTTGATTGTGAAGGGACCTGACCAACAAGAGCGCATTTTACCAGGAAACAATTGCAAATGAGAGTTATACAGAAGTACCTGGTCGTTCGGCTCGAAGTGTCTGGAGATGATCTTCTTATCATGATAAGCCTTGGTTCTCTCCTTATACAGCTTCGAGTTCTCATAAGCGTGGTGACTGATCTCATCCAGCTCGTTCAGCTGAATCAATCTCCTCTCAGCAGCAGGTTTGATGTCGAAGTTCAGCAACTTCGTCGCCCATGCAGCCTTGTGCTCAATCTCCACGGGAAGGTGACATACTTTCCCATACAGCAAGTGGAATGGTGTAGTACCCAGCGGTGTCTTGAAAGCAGTCCTATATGCCCATAGCGCATAATCCAACTTCGTAGACCAATCCTTCCTAGAAGCACTCATTGTCTTTTCCAGAATCTCCTTGATCTGCCTGTTGGAGACATCGACTTGCCCACTCGTCTGAGGATGATATGGAGTAGCTACACGATGGTTCACACCATACTTCTTCAGCAACCTCTCGAAAGTTTTGTTGATAAAGTGAGAGCCACCATCATTTATCACAATTCAAGGTACTCCAAAGCGAGGAAAAATGATGGTCTTAAACAGCTTAAGAACCACAGCAGAGTCATTTTTCTTGCTAGCAATCGCTTCCACCCATTTGGACACATAGTCCACAGCAACCAGGATGTATTTGTTATCGTGTGACGATGGAAAGGGACCCATAAAGTCGATGCCCCAGCAATCGAAAACTTCAACCTCAAGGATGAAATTTTGTGGCATCTCATGTCTCTTACTGATCTTCCCTCTCCTCTGACAAGCATCACACTGTGAAACGAAGGTATGAGCATCCTTAAACATGGTAGGCCACCAGAAGCCTGCTTGAAGAGCCTTGGACACTGTCTTGAAAGTGGCAAAATGACCAGCATAGTCGGAGCCATGGCAATGAAACAAAACACCAGGAACCTCTGATTCAGCAATGCATCTCTTGTAGATACCATCAGAACAATGCTTGTACAGGTAAGGTTCATCCCAAAAGAATCTCCTTATGTCACGCATGAACTTCTTCCTGTTATATTTCTTTAGGTGTTTTGGCTCTGCATCTGCAGCGAGGTAGTTGGCAATATCAGCATACCATGGATCATCTGACTCGGTTGCAGCGACGAGATGGTCTTCAGAAGCATCAAGATGATCACCAATCGAAACAAATCTGGAATCGCCAGGGTATCGATCGATACCAGCAGGGTATCGATCGATACTGACATCATGCATCTCTGAAAAGTGGCTGGAGCGTTACACAATCCAAATGGCATTCTCATGTATGCGAATGTGTCATAGGGACATGTGAAAGTGGTCTTACCTTGGTCATCTGGATGGATAGGGATCTGGAAGAAACCTGAATATCCATCAAGGAAACAATAGTAGGGATGACTAGCCAATCTCTCCAACATCTGGTCAATGAATGGCAATGGGAAGTGATCTTTCCGTGTAGCTGCATTCAACTTCCTGTAGTCAATGCACATTCGATGTCCAGTGATCATCCTCGTAGGAATCATCTCATCCTTCTCATTCTTCACCACCGTTATCCCTCCTTTCTTAGGTATAATGTGCACTGGACTGACCCAAGAGCTATCTGAAATGGCATAGATAACTCCTGCATCCAAGAGTTTCGTGACCTCTTTCTTAACCACTTCCTTCAGGTTCGGATTCAGCCTCAGTTGATGCTCAATTGAAGCCTTTGACTCATCCTCATGGTGAATCCTATGCATGCACAGGTCCGGTGATATACCTAAAATATCATCAAGAGAATAGCCAAGAGCTTTGCGATACTTGCGCAGCCTGCTCAACAGTAAGGTAACCTCTGCGTTGTTCAAGAAAGCATTAATGATTACTGGGAACGTGGAATTAGGACCAAGAAAAACATACCTCAAATTCGTTGGAAGTGGTTTGAGTTCCACCTTAGGAGCTTTTTCCTCGCTCCAATCTCCAAACCCAGCAGCTTAATTAGTACTTTCGGCCAAACCTCTTTCTGGCCGCAGGGTATCGATCGATACTATGTGAGTATCGATCGATACTGGCAGTGCTATATCGAGCATCTTCCCGTATTCAGCAGCAGCATCATTCGCATTAACCTCTGACTCAGCCGAACAGACCAATGCTCTCTCCAATGGGTCCTCGGGATGCATCTCCAGGAAGTACTCTTCAGCAATGTCACAGAAGGTATCAACGAAGAAAGTCTGTCCATCGATGGTTGGTCTCTTCATCATCTTCTCCATGTTAAAAGTCATGCCCAACTCATCAATGTTAAGAGCTATCTTCCCTTTCCTGCAATCAATCAGAGCACCAGCTGTTTCTAGGAATGGCCTTCCCAAGATGAGAGGATCTCTGGGTTCCGAATCATACTCCAAGACAATGAAATCAGTTGGGATTAAGCAATTTCCAATCTTAATCGGAACATCCTCGAGCAAACATTCTGACGATCAGCGAGATCCTCGTAGAAGTGAAGTCTGTCATTCCCATTCTCTTACCAACTGAGTATGGTATGAGGTTGACACTTGAGCCAAGGTCACAGAGGGAACGCTCAAACCTGTCAGTAAAGATCGTGCAATCCAAGACAAAGCTTCCTGGATCTGGTAGCTTCGTTGGGATCTTGTTGGTTAGGATTGCACTGCACTCATGAGTGATCTTCAGACAACCGTCTTCAAGATTTACATTGCTGGACACCATCTTCTTGACATATCTCCTGAAAGCAGGAGAAGTTTTGATAGCATCGATGAAGGGAAGTTCAACAACCAGCTTGTCCAAACTTTCCTTGCATCTACTGTCCTCTATCTCCTTCTTAGTCTTCCCAATAGCTCTGGGATATGGTATCCTTGGTATGTAGACTCTCTCTGCAACCGCTTTAGGTTTCTCCTCCATAACCTTAGGTGCAATATCGATTGCAGGCTCAGTATCGATCGATACAGGGGAGGTATCGATCGATGCACGGGATTTTGGGTTTTCCCGTGTAAGAATTTTGACCGATGTCAATCGATGCTGGGCAGTGTCGATCGATGCCTTGGCGATTTCAGAATCCTCATCGTCAGAAATCTCGAAATTTTCAGCAGTTTTGTCCATTCTGGCTCCTGAGGTGACCTCTTTACCACTTCTCAAGGTAATGGCATTGATGTGTGCCCTTGGGTTCTCTCCTTTTCCTGGGAGAAAACTTTCTTGTCTTCTCGAACCTTCTGAAGTTTGAGCTGCCTGAGTTTCCAGCTTCTTCTGATGAATACCAAGAGCATCGATCCTTCCACTCAGATCGTTGTACATGGCGTCCATCTTACCATTGAAGTTTACTGTGATCTGCTGCTGTCCTTGAACGAGCGTTTCAATTATGGCCTCAATCTTGTTCTCAGATGTTTTAGCAGTCACAGGCTCGTAAGAAGAACTCCCATAGTTCCTGGTGTAACCGCTGTTCTGGGAAGGTTTTTGGTTGAATCCTCCTTGCTGAAAGTTGTTGTTGAAGCTTCGATTGTTGTTGAATTGGTACCTCTGTCCCTGAAAACCAGAACCACCAATGTAGTTGACATCTTCTGCTTCACCCTCGTTAAACACCTCAACATCTTCAGCAAAGTGAACGGCCTTTGTTGTCTTTCCCAGCAGAAGACTGTGCATAGAATCCAGTTGAGCCTTAACTTCAGCGATCTGCGATCCATCATGATTACCAGCCAGCTTCTTGCGCTCAAAATCTGCGTTCTTGGTGCTACTGCTAGATGCAAAGTTCTCAATCAACACATAAGCGTCCTCAGGATACCTGGTGTTGAAATTACCATTGCTGGAAGCGTCCAAAGACATCTGATACCTCAAATCTATCCATCTGAAGAAGATACCCAGCAGCTGCACGTCAGAGTATCCGTGATGTGGACAATCTCTCTGATATGATATGAATCTCGTCCAAGCAGCCTTGAACGCCTCAGTAGGTCCTTGAGAAAATTGGGAGATTTTATTCCTCAGATCCTCAGATCGTGCATCATCGTAGAAGTTAATCAGGAAGGCCCTCTTAGTGTCCTCCCAAGTAGTCAGCGATCCAGGAGGTAGCTGCCTCAGCCAGTAAGTCGCATCTCCACCTAGAGAGTAGGGGAAGAGCTTGCAGAAGAGATAGTCGTAGGACAATCCATTGCTCTTGATGCTAGTGACCAAATCCTCGAACTTCTCCACATGATCCATCGGATGTTCATGAGGAAGACCATGAAAGAGATGCTGTCCCACAAGAGTGTAGTATGCAGGTTTCAGCTCAAAGTCATTCCTCTCAAACGCAGGAGGACGAATCGCTGACCGATTGGCGAAAAACTGATCAGGCCTGTTATACTCACTAATCATTCTTCCACGATTAACCACAGCATCCCTCGCGTTCCCAGTGACATTCTCAGCGACAACAGGAGCAGGTGGTATGACGATCCCCTCTCCACCTAGACGTTGTCCTTGCTCATTGCACAACCGACCCTCTTGGTCTCTGTAAGCACCAGCTGCATCACGAACCAACCCCACTTGATTGTTGTTCATCTTAGCTGATTTCTTTGCTTTCCTGTTTGTGCGTTCCACAAGTGCTAGTTGCTCGAGTGACAGATCAACTAGCTCAGCGTTCTTGTTCCTTCTGGTTTCTCGATTAGGCATGCACCTGAAAACAAAAACCAAGAATGTAAGTAACTAAAATATACGTAGGGTATCGACCGATACCTAAGGGTATCGATCGATACTCGGGTGATTTAGACGAATTTTTTAGCTAAAATCTAATGGCGAATTGAGTCCCCGTTAACGGCGCCAAATTTGATATGCTCAAATTAATACCCTAAATAGTACTAAAGTAGTTGCTGCAGTAAATCAGGGGTCGAACACAAGAACTCAGTTATCACACAATAGATTATATAGATCCAAAATACGCTAAATCAAAAGATGTAATTGAAAACAAGTAAATGCTCCATAAAACTCCAATATCTCCAATAATACTCCAAATGTGCTAAAACCTGTAAAAAACTCTAAAAGAATCCAAAATACTATAAATACTCTATAAAATGGACTTATATCATGGCTTAAACAGGGTAAAAACCATGATATATCACAAACCAGGCCGGACCGGAATAGCTTGATTGACATGTCCACACATAGAGAAAAATTGTTTACTCCAACCAAATGACACTTGTGATCGGCACTAATCTGAGCATGAATTGTACATACCTAAAAGTTCTGTGGGTTGGAAAACAAAAACCAAACTAACCCGAATACTATAATTTCACTTTCATCTTATTTATGTACTTTTTTCTACACATGCTGCTGTAAAAAAACAAAAACAAAATACCAATCTTCAAGTTTTTTTAGCGGGAGAACGAAAACAAACCCCTTTAAAAAAAAAAATACATTTCAAATGGAAAAAAGGTATCTAAAACTGAAGTCATATGGAATAATATGGAGAAGAGTAGAAGAAGGTGACTGAGACATCCCTTGTTGAAGATTGAGAGCATCTTTTCCTAAATGAGTAGGCAACTGAAGGCAAATCCAATCAAGCAATGATTCAATATCCTTTGCAAAGTCATGAATGTACCCAACCATTAGTTTCGGTATCCCGATTTTCGCCATCGATATTCCTACCGATGCTTCTAGGTACTCTCTTTTCGCTATCTCCAATTCCTCATCTACTTTACCCGCAGTGTACACCCGTACCTTCACAAGGTTTCAGATAATAAGACCTAAATTTCTATGTATATAAGTTTGCATTTTACATGTGAAAAATACTTTTAAAAGTATTTTTTTCTTAACATAAGTACCTTCTACAATCAAGAAATGAATTTTGCTTAAGATACTAAAAGTTGTGAGTTCATTAGAACACAAAAAGAAGATTCAACATATAAACGCAAATGCGAACAAACGATCGAGATCGAAACATCGACTTACAGCGGGTGAGGACCAACTACCACATGAGAGAGCAAAAGTTACAAGTGGCTCTGACAATTCCAATCCGAATCGTCTCCTTGCAGCCATTTCATTTTTCTTTGAACCGTTAGGAGAAACCTGATAGATCAAGCAAGAAATGTAAAGTAAACAGATCATTAATAAATGATAATGACAACTCTCGAGAGAACGGAAAGGGACAAGCGAACGAAGAGCTTACATATTTTGAGTGATAAGGTAAGCGGAGGATGAAGTGTTCGATTGTAATTGCATTGAGAAAGCTGCCTCCCACATTTATAGTCGCCTGCAAGCACAGCACAACACATACCCCATGGGACCATCTCAGCTGGAAACACTGAATGTTTTAGGAAATATTTTTTTCAATCTTAGACTTACCTTTCGCATTAGTGTAACCATCATCTCAGGGCTCTCTGGTATTCCATGTTCAAGAAAACCCTAATGTTTCAATGTAATACTAGTTATATGAAGTCAGGAATGGAACATATCTATATATGCTTAGTGCTTACATTCATCATGCAGCTGTTATAAATGTTTATCCAGAAAGCTAACTTCTCCTGCTGATTAAGTTTCTGCAAGTTGACTGAAGAAAGTCTTCCAAGCAGACCTCTGAAAGAAAAGATGAGTAATGCAAATCAACTCAAGCACATTACATTTTTGGAAGTAGGATTTCTTTCAAAACGATGCTTACTTCAGTTGACGAATGAGAAAGGCAGAGGAATTTGACGTTCTGTTCCAGTTTACTGAAGCTGCTTCAACATCAATGAAATTCTTATATGAACCAATATCCCTTCTTCTAAAGCTCGAGCAAATTCCATAAGGATCCCTGAATACAGTACCTTTATCGTTTTCTTGAGATTCTGTAACCGCGCGGCTACTTACTGAGCTCATTCTCATGTAAATGTTAGAAAGACATTTAACTAAATTCTCAGAAATTTTATTTGGGTCAGAGTTTTCATCAGCTCCAACATAAGACCTCGGCTCTGCATTTGTTTTTCGACGCGTTGGACCTTCCTGCTGTATCTAATATGTAAGTAAACTTAATATTAAATCTGCAAAACAACAAAACCAGTGAAAAGAAGCAAGCTATTATTATGTATCTACCTGTAGTGTCTGGTCTTCTAAACTCTTATTCAGTTGTGTATGAGCAAAAGGCAATTTCTTCACCTGCATTTTGATCGTAGAATCAGAACTCAACTTGTTCTGTTTACCCCTTGGACTCTCTACAAAGAGAGCACTAGCATCATATATCAGTCTAAATCACACCACGTCATTTAAAAACTCCCTGACTTAGAACCTTAAAAGCTCACCTGAAACAGATACTGGTTCCCACGAAAGAGGTGATACAGATTCTCTAGCATTACTGGAAGCTGACTTGGGCTTAGGCAAAACAACCGAACATTCTAAGTTCGTTTTCGACGAGGATTTAAATGCCGCTTCTTGATACAATATTTGCCTAAAATTTACCATATGTTCTTCTAACCGAACAATTTCCTCTTCAAGAACAGCCACTTCTGCAAGTAGCACCAAAATCTACAAGAATAACCAACATCAATATCCCAATTCAAAGAAATCCAGAGAGCTAATTTTTCAGACACTAACCGGAGGAGGGAGAAATGGAGGAAGACGAGGAAGTGTTCCAAGCGGTCTGTTAAACGCTCTTTCCATTGCTCGGTGAATGTTCTCTTCAACTCTAAGCTTCTTCCTTAGCTTTTCAACCTTTAAACAAGAATAACACTCACTCTTAAAAAGCTCTATAAACTGTATAACTCGAATCTAAAAAACAAAAGTCGAAAAAACGGTTACATCTTGCTGCAGAGCAATGATCCTCTCTTGGTTTAAAGCCTTTCGGTTTACAACACCATTCTCACCACCTTTCAATTTCTTCCCCTGCATCAATCAGATCATAAACAGATATCAATTTCTCTATATACTAATGGATCTTAATTTCTAGATATTCAACAATCTCAGAACCAAACTAATTCTTCAATTTAATCCGGACGAATTCTATAATAAAAATGAAAAAATTGAAGGAGATTGCATCGGACTAGAACGCCTTTAGAAAACTTTCTTTTCAAGATCACAGCAAAAACACTAGGTCTCAATTCACATTTTTTCTTTGTTAATCTAACAACTGAAGAACATCAAGAAAAAAAAGATCATCCTTAGAAAGAAAACGGATCAAAACGATTGGGATTCCTCACTCACAGTTTTTCCACCTCCGGTATAACCACTACTACTGCTGCTACGGCTACTACTCATCATCATCTTCGTCTCCGAATCATCTAAAATTTGTAGAATCCAAATTTAAATAAGCAGAAAAGAGAAAGAAACATTCAGAATCACCACTAAGAAACGAGAATTTATCCCAAAAAAAGAAGGTAAAATGAGAACCTTGTTTAAATCAAGAAGCTATTGTCAATTATGATGATCATTCTGAATTTGATGCTTTGAAATTGTAGCTGGTAATAATATATGTAGAGAGAGTGTATGATTGTATGTATAGATGGAGACAATTGCAGAAGATGAAGATTTGGTGTGTTGGTTCGTCTTCAGCTTCCGGTAATGTCTTTTCTTGATTTATTTATGTATCCGTAAGAAAAAATAAATGTGGGATATCTAAAGGAGCGGTGAAACGGTCGGTCGCCTTTCTTTATATTTTTAAATTACAAAATACAATTTTGTTAATAAGTAGTTAGTTTTTTTTACATATGGAGGCCAAAAGAAATATTGGGATCCGATTAAGAAAAAAAAAGAAAAGTAAAATGGGAACCTGGTTTGAATCAAGAAGCTAGTGTCAACAGTGATGATCATTCTGAATTTGAAGCATTGAAATTAAAGCTGGTAATAATATATCTAGAGAAAGTGTATGTTTAGATGGAGACAATTGTAGAAAATGAAGATTTGGTGTGTTGGTTCGTCTTCAGCTTCCGCTGATGTCTTTTCTTGATTTGTTTATGTATTCAGAAGAAAAAATAAATGTGGGATATCAAAAGGAGCGGTGAAACGGTCGGTCGCCTTTATTTATATTTTTTAAAATTGTAAAATACATTTTTGTTAATAAATAGTCTTGTACGTACATGTAGATGTGGTGGCAAAAAAAAAAATATTGGGATCCGATCGGTTACAGAATTTTGTGGTGGTTAAAAAGGAAGTTGTTAAAGAGAAGGCGATTAGAATAGTATCGATGGTGATTACCCGGAGATGTTCGAAACATAGGTGGATAAGCAGATGGTTGATGTAATTTCAGGGATATAATATATATAGTTATATATATTATATTTATATTTTTAATGGGGGAAAAT
Source organism: Eutrema japonicum (assembly GCA_030161315.1). Classification (NCBI taxonomy): domain Eukaryota; kingdom Viridiplantae; phylum Streptophyta; class Magnoliopsida; order Brassicales; family Brassicaceae; genus Eutrema; species Eutrema japonicum. The sequence continues at coordinate 28,593,404 of BSQW01000007.1, forward strand.
TGTTATGATTTGGAATAAATTAAGATACAATACTCCTCTTGGTTCATTTTGTAATTGAGAAGATTATTTTTGAAAGTCAAAATTTCCGTTTTTATATTCAAAACTGGAGCGAAATAGGATTGAGGCTTGGCATGTGAAACATCTCTCTTATGCGGGGAGATTGCAACTCATGACTTCAGTGATCCAAAGCATAGTTGGATACTGGTGTGAGGCTAAGTGGATCTACTCAGACATGGAGATTGAAAACAACATGATTGAATAGATCATCAAAGAAATCAATAGTAAACAGGAGTTCAGAGTTGTCTCTCCAAAAACCAAAGTAGAATCAAAGTAGAATAAAGCTTAGAATAAAGCATAGCCATCAAAGTGGCTGAAAAACCTAATTATAAAGCTAAAACACGTTTTGGGGCTTATTGTAATAATTAAAGACTTCTGGGGCAGTTATGCAATTCTTCAAGACTTGTGAAAGTCGCGACTTGTAATCTGCTTCAATGGGTGTCGATCGATACCAAGGGGTATCGTTCGATGCTCTTGACTTCAAATCGGGCACTTAGTCGCTTCAATTCCATTTCGCTCCAGAATGCTCATAAAAGCTCCAATATCTCCAATTATGCTCCAAACATGCTAAAACCTATAAAAGACTCTAAAAGACTCCAAAATACTAGAAAGACTCTATAAAACTGACTTATATCATGGCCTAAAAGGGGTAAAAACCATGATATATCAACTCCCCCAGACTTAGCATTTGCTTGCCCTCAAGCAAATAGAAGATTAAACCAGAGAAAGAGGTTTGAAAACGCGGAGACTCACCTATTCAGGAACCATTACAGAGATCATTTTCCCGAGCACCCAAATGTCACCAATCCAGCTTTTGATCTAACCACCATGTACTTCTCCGTAGATGTTCGCAGCTTTTCCAGACTCCACACATTATCTCGCAGCATTGTTCAAATAAAGCCCTCATCGCCAGTTTCATTGTTGCAGCTAATGTTCAAGAACCTTAGAAATGAAGCCAAGCCAAAAAAATGAAGAGCCAAATCAAGGAGCTCACGGCAAAGGTCATCGGGGCAAGCTCATCCCATGACCCGTTTCAAGGAGAAGATGTCGAAGGTGAAGGAACCGGGGAAACGCTATGGAAGAGGAGAGGCACCACTCATTAGACGGGACCATGGTGCTTGCGAACCAAGAGGAACCGCCACGTGCTTCGTCTCATGAACTGAGAAGGCGTAAGAGGAGGGCGATGAGATCGCCAACGCCGTGCTCAAGAAACATGTCCTACTCCATGGACACCTCCTCCACGTCCGAAACATTCTAAGGTAACACTCCACCCTTGTAAATAATTTTATTTTCTTTGAGTTTCATGCATTGTATAGTTTTTTTTGTTTTTTTTTGGTCTTTCCCTTAGGCTTCTTTCGCACCGGGACGGTGTGATTTTAGTTTAGGGGAGGGACCGGTATTTAACCTTATTTCCCTTTGTCTTGTTTTCGATTTTATCATATTGAGTCTCATACATTCATGCATCCATCTTAAGGCATAGAAAAATAAAAAAATAAAAAAATAAAAAATCGAAAAATTTTCAAAATTTTCAAAAAAAGAAATCATTTAGTATGCATTTCATGAATAGGATCGAGTCTAGTAGCATATAGGTTGCATTACATTTGCATGGGATCTATGATGAATTTTCCTTGTAAAGTACCACATTTAGAGGTAGACTCAATGCCCTAGTTGCTTTTGATCATGAGTTTGAAATTAAGGATGAACCATGTCCCGACCTCGCTTTCCATCATTGTGGTCTTAGCAAAAGCAAGTCGATTCGAGTCCAATCCTATTTAAGTGATAACCATAATCTTGACTCATAAATATTGTGTTTATGCGACTTTGAATGAATTTGTGGATACCATATACATACTTGGATAATCTTCTTCCTTCTTACCAATCTTGTTTATCCAAGTAGCCATATCCCCTCATAATGGAATGATTTCCCTACCCTAACCATAGCCTTCTTTCAAGCCATTGCTATTAGTGTGTGATTGTGAGGCATTTCTTTCGAACAAACTTGGCAAAACGTGTTAGGTTTAGGGCGACAAGAGGAAATTCTCATGTAGACTTAGGTCCAACATCAAGGGGCTAATCTAGGAATAGGCTAGATAGGATGGCGGTTATTGATTCAAGTTTGGGGGAAACGGTTTTAGACTTAGTGAACGGGGATGATTGGAATAGAATGTGGAATGGAAAAGATGATAAGAAGTAAGGAAAAGGGGATCGGATTTGTAGAATGGTTGGTGCAAAGTTCATAAGACTAGCTCTAAGATTAATATAGCCTCAAAAGATACAAAGAGAAAGAAGAAAGCCAAAGGCCAAAACATCAAAAAGATGAGGAGAGGCGTGAACCAAAAAGAAGCAAAGAAGAGCTAGATCACAACAAAGAAACACCATACCATGAAGAACAAGGCAGAAGAAGTGATCCCCAATCAAGAAGAAGGTGAATGAAGAGACAAGAAGCATGTGTGCGGGTCAAAGAAGGCAAAATACCTTAAGATAAAAAGGGTAGCTTAGGATTTGGGCATAACGGGTTAGAAGCTTTAGGTTAGAGACACTCTAGGTATTTGGGTAGATGAGAATTCTCCCTTGTATGTATAGGTTGCCTTTTACCTTTAGCATTTTGCTAAAATTTTGTTCATTTCATGAGAGATCCTTGAGCTTGACAACCCTTGCATAATAATGAGATCACCTTCATCTCATAACCTAACCCTTAGCCAAGCAAATTCATCCGACCTTGCATAAACTTGATTCACTTGGAAAAAGCTTAATGAATGTTAAAGGATTGGATGATTTGAAAGCTTGTGTAGGTTGAGACTTGAAATTGGGATGTGTAGGAAAAGATATGGCTAGCCCCTTTTGAGTAGACTCGTTGATCGCAACTTAGAATTAGCAACTTGGACATTGATCTTGTTTATTTTTATGGTACTTGTGGATTTGAGCTCCCACCTTTAAACCTCTCTCTCTACTTATATTTATTTGTTCACTTGGGGACAAGCAAAAGAGTAAGTTTGGGAGAGTTGATAGTTGCATTATTTAGCCTCATTTTGCATTAGTTTTAGAGAGCTTTTACATCATTCCATTGCATTTCTTTCATATTCTTGTAGCTTTGCATTCTCTTTAGAGGAGTCATAGGTTAGGTCTTGCATATTTTGGTTCATTGGAGTGTCATTTTAGGTGCTATGGAGACATTGGAGGCTTGATGGAGTTTAGAGGAAGACCTTAGACCGAGCGGAGCTTACATAGGACGAAGAAGGCAAACGAAAGAAGAAGAAATCCGATGGGAGATGATATCGGTCAGAGGTATCGGCCAGTAGTTGGCCGATGTAGAACGAAGAAGAAATGGCAGAAGTCCATCGGCGTGCACCGAACCGATGCAACCGACCGATGGAAGCTCTGCGAAATCCGAGAATGCATTGGTGCGTGGCATTGGTCAGATGCTGACCGATGGAAAGCTCACAATAGACACCGATGCCACCGACCGATGAAAGTTCTGCGAAATCCGAGAGTGCATCGGTGCGTGGCATCGGGATGTGGCCAACTGATGGGACCTGTTGAAGACCAAATTCTACCGGGTCAATACCCGGTTTATCCCGGGTTGACCCGGTTCGACCCTTTCACCTTTAAATACCAAAAAAACCTAATTTTATGGAGATCTTGTTTTCTCTTTCAAAATACCTTCCTTTTTGAGGAGCTTGGGATTTGTAAGAGAGTTACCTTTGATTTTAATGCAATTTCTAATTCTTTGATCTTAATCTTTCTTTCTTGCTTTCTCCTAAGCATGAATCTTAGCAAACTTAACATGGGTTTTGTTGGGATTAACATGACTAGTGAGTAGTCTCTTAGGGTCTTTGAGTGAGATAGATTAGGGTGATTTGGGGTTGATCCATGATGTTAGGGGTTTAGATTGTTTGATTTCCTTCCTTAATAAGTGTTCATAAAGCTAGATTAACCTTGATTAAGTTGATTTAGATCATAGGGAATTTCTCGCCCGGAAGGTGTTCGATGAAATTCTCCAATGAACTTTTTAAGGGATTTACAATCTTGGCCTATGGAAATAGTTGTCCAAGGTGTTTATTGGTTGTTAGACCTTGTGTTTAATGCTTGATGATTACTTAATTACAAATGGAAGTTTGTTCTTAATTGGGTAATTAGCAAGTGATTAATGCCATGGAAGTGGATTAGTCTTAATAAGTGGTCTAAACCTAAGGATTAGCATTGGTTGAGTATATTGGCATCATGGATTAGTTCTAGATCACCCGAAATCATTTACTTCACACTTAGATTCGCCTTTTTATATTGTTTAAGTTCAATTAAGTCTCTTGTTTAGTTTATTGTCTTATCTTGTTTACATTGTTGGTCATTTGATAGATTTGAATATTGATGCATTTAATTTCATTAGACAATTAGTAAAATCCCTCTTTGTTAGCTTAGATTTAAGAGTTTCGTGTATTCTTAGTGGCTTAATCTAATCCCTTTGGATTTGACATCTCTTATGCTATAACGATAAGCATTGAGGAATTGACAAATATCCTTTATCACTATGCATGGCCTGAGCTCGACCTCGCGGTCAACCTAGGAGCTGTCTTTGCCCATCACCTGGTCTCTCTGAAGACCAAACCCTTCGTAAGCACGAGCACGAAGACAGAGACAGATGGCAGTCTTCTCACTCTTATCTTCCAGCATTTAGGTATCAGCTAGCACATCGAGCTGTTCGATTGTCACTTCCCGCACTATCATGGACGAGAGACATATGCAAAACCTCAATTAGTTGAAGCTTACGCGACATTGGTGCTTTTCCAACAGGGAAGGGGATTTTCTGGTTAAGCTCCCAAACAGAGGGCTGACAGACATTGATGACGATCCCGTTCAGCTTCGTTTCGAACCTGACCCGAGCCTACTGATGGCTGCGCCTCACACTCGCCAAAGACGAGGCCTTTCTGCTCGCACGCCTGCACATGCTGATACTGACATTCCATCTACTTCACGCCAGGGAGGACGAGCCTAGCGATCGTATGCAGCGACTTCCCCTATCCCTGCACCATCGTTTCCTGCTGATTCGGAGCTTCCGATGGAGCCAGCCGCCTTTCAGAAGGTGATGATAGACAGTCTGATGAGCATATGGACTGCGATTTCTCGTTGCCGCTGCATGACTGCCACGGACGCTGATCCTTCGCTGCAGCCTGTTGATCCTTATCCCGTTGCCGATTCTGATTCTGATGGTGATTCCGAGACCACAGAGGATTAGTAATCCTTCTATCTGATTATCACGTTTGTTTTTCTTTTTCATTTGAACTTTTGTGTTTTTTTTTTATGTTTTTGGATCTATGGATTTATGCTTCTATGATATTTTGTTGCACCTAACTTGTGTTTGAGTGGTCTAACAGTGTTTACGTCTAACACTTGGATCGTTTACCACAATTTTGGCGTTACATCTACCTTAGTCGTTTACACCAAAATCGCCCTAGTGTCGATCGATACCCTTTGGTATCGGTCGACACCCTACGCGAATGAGGAGAACACGTATCAACTTAAGCCGGGCGATACCAAGATGTGTGTCGGTCGATACTCGATGTTCCAGCATGGTAACTTCTTGTTTCTCATATTTCCATTTGATCCATTTATTTTCTTTCACCAACTCTAGGCTAGATAACACTGGGGACAGTGTTGTTTACGTCTGGGGGAGGTAGTCGCTGACTTTGTTTTTGTTTTTCTTAGAGTCAGTCCGTTTTTGAGTCATTCGTTGTTTTATTGAGTCAAAACTTTGTCTGAGACTGTGATCTTTTTCTTGAATCTTTTGATCTGACCTTGCTTCTAAGTGACCATTGTTACAGAATCAATTCTAGATCGACTAATGAAAAATCCAAAGGCTGACCAGTTAACTAGAAGATACTCAGGTTTCCAACAAAGTTCCTTAAAGCCTGAGCCAAATTTTTGCACTTCATCAATGTGGTTAGTATCCATAGAGCTTGATTCCTCATTCGTATCTGACAAAGGAACCCATGTGTTTTAAAATAATGGTATTTCTCTCCCTGTTACAAGTTAATTAATAGATAAGTGCATTAAAAGATGAAATGATTTTCTTCTGTGTAGAGGGTTAGAAAAATTTCCAACGATCCCATTATTCTACTTTAGAGGGAATGATCACACAAAAGATTGGAAGCGAGGCTAGGATTTTCCTATGATGCCATTATTCGCCTACATCCTTTGATACATTGAGAAGGAAGAACCGGGGATTAGGTGGCAAACGCCATCAATACTCGTGTCTCATACCTTGATTTGTATATGCAAAGCCAAAAAAATGAGAAGAGAACATAATAAGAAATAAGTCTGGGGGAGAGAAATAATACTAAAAAGTGTGAAAATGGTGGTTCCTTGTCTTGATATTGCATGGGAAAGAATCTAGAATATTCTTGGTATTAATCACAGCGATGAAACTGGCGAGGATGGCTTGATTGAACGATGCTGTGAGATAATGTGTGTAGTCTGGGAAGCTGTGAATGTCTAAGGAGAAGTACATGGTGGTTAGATCAAAAAGCTGGTTAGGTAACATTTGGGTGCTTGGGAAATTGGTCAATTTAATGTTTCATGAACATGTGAGTCTCTATGTTTTTAAACCTCTTTCTCTGGTTTAGTCTTCTATTTGCTTGAGGACAAGCAAAGGCTAAGTCTGGAGGAGTTGATATATCATGGTTTTTACCCCGTTTAAGCCATGATATAAGTCCGTTTTATAGAGTCTTTCTACTATTTTGTAGTATTTTAGAGTCTTTTACAGGTTTTAACACGTTTGGAGCATAATTGGAGATATTAGAGTTTTCTGGAGCATATTGGAGCAAAGCAGACGGTCATGTAGCTGAGTACCCGATTTGAAGTCCGAGTGTCGATCGATACTGCCTAGTATCAGTCAATACTCATCGAGGCAGACACGACCCGCGATTTTAATAAAGAGTTGAAGAACTGCATAATGGCCTAGAAGTCTTTGATATTTACAAGAAGCCCCAAAACGTGATTTAGGTTATTTAATAGGATTTTAGAGCCACTTTAATGGCAATGCTTATTTTATTCTGGTTTTTGTGAGAGAGCTTTTGAAGGGAGACAAGTCTGAAACTCTGTTCTTCCGAGAGAAGATTTCGAACCATTTTGTTACTCTTTCTGTTTTATTTGATGATTTATTCAAACATGTTTATTGCTTCAATTTCCATGTCTGAGTAGATCTCTTGTTAGGTTCAGGGTTCTCAATAGGGTTTTCTCTGAATGCTAGGTTGATTTATTATTAGGATTCACCATCTGAATTAGTTCTTCACCATATGTTGTTTGCAAAGCTAATTCTAGATTGACCACCTAGAACTTAGATTTTAGGATAATTGATTAGGCACGAGAGTGCGATTAATTACCTGATAGAACCTAGGGTGAGCAAAATAACTATTCGCAAAGAGATTTGGTTTAGTTGTTTTGTGAACAAATCAAACTTGATTTAAAAGCTGGTTTAGACTTTAGGATTCGCAAAGAGATTTGGAATTCCTAAGATTTAGACTTAGGTAATTCTCGCAACGAGAGTTGGTTAATTATACCTTAGTAATTTGAGTTCAAGAACCGCGTTAAATCTGAATCATGTTAGTTAGTTTATCTGCATTCAATGATTCCCTGAAAAATACCTTGAACCTATCTTTCTCCCAATTGAATTTACAACCGTTTTAATTACGCACATGTTTTCAATACTATTGATTTCTTAGCTTAATTCTCTTTCATATAATCTATTGTGTGTCTCTGTGAGTCTTTGTGCTCGACCCCTACTTTACTGCAACTACTGCTACTGCTTAATACTTTTAAGGTATTAATTTGAGCATATCACCAAGGAAATAAGAACATGTGTGTGTGCGTGTAATTTTGGATCATGTTTCTGTCAGTGTTAGGAGATTCGAAACCACCGTAATTTATAATTATAAGATATAGAGGAACAATAGACAATTCAAATCTACTATATAAAAGATTGTTTACATCAATTTATTATGCCCCCTGAAAACATATCTCTGCACCACTCAATACAACTGGAATTTGATATAATTAAGTACTAAATGCCCTGAAACAGGTCCAATCATGATCAATCAATGTGTTCAAGTTCCAAATCTGTTATACGTTTTCAACTATGGTAACTTTCCCAGGAGTAATTTGCTCAATCAACTTGTACAGTGTCTTCGCTATCATCTCCATTGAGAAAGTCGGCACCTTCTGGGTCTCACTAGCATGACTTTGTACCAACTGAAAAGTTGGCACCTTCTGGGTTTCATATAACCTCCATGTTCATAATTCATAATCTAATACCGAAGTCCAACCATGTAACCAAAACTGATCATACATTATTTGGACTAAACCGAAATGATAATCCTTAATTCCACATGTTGGTTCACACATTTCCAACAAATCCTTTCCACAATGACCAATTTTTCAAAGGACATCATCATCATCATCATCAAAGATCATCGCTTGTGAATCAAATCCATGGGGGAAAAAAGTTGCAAAGATGAATTTACGGTTGTCTCCCACTGCTTCGATCCGAGAGGAGCTTTGAAATACTAAGGACATCATCATGTAGCAAGCGGCTTGCAACTATTTTTCTAAAATGAGGATGCCTTCTCAAACTACTCATTGCAAAATTCACTCATGAGTATGAAATTCAAGTCCAGATAACAAAGTCGCACTGTATTAAGAAAGTCACCTTTTCCACAGGCCTCCATTGTACCAGTTCTCCAAAAAGATTTCTAGTCCATGGTCGACCATCATTCATGCTTTAGAATCATCTGTTGCACTTCGAACTTTCCTTGCCACTGGATCCTTGAATCCTTGGCTCCCTGATACCACAACAGCTCCTTCTATCTATAGAACAACGTAACATCCAAATTCCATTATCCACATTATTAAACAATGTTGAATTTTCAGACAAAGGGAACCCACCTAGTTGCTAAACCTCAAAGCCATGTACAGTGCTATTCTTGCTCCCATGGAATACCCAACTATGGTAACTTTCCCAGGAGTAATTTGCTCAATCAACTTGTACAGTGTCTTCGCTATCATCTCCATTGAGAAAGTCGGCACCTTCTGGGTCTCACTAGCATGAATTTGTACCCTTGAGTTTCTGTGGCCAGGAATATCAAATGAAATGCATCTTGCAGATCCCGAGATACCCTTCATGACGGGGATCCATTCTTCACCAGTTCCAAGAAACCCATGAAGAAACAAAGTTACACCTCCCTGAAATACAAGGGAGAATTTGACCAAGAACAGCAGGCTTTACGTCTTTTTAGCTTCAGACATACAAAATCATAAACAAGGACAAGCTTACTTCTGCATTCTTCCCAACGTAATGGATTCTTATAAAATGAGAGAAACCATCTTCATCCACCCTCACTTCATATCTCCGGACAGTAACTCCTTATCAGCAACCAATATGAATAAGCATTTCAAATTAATTATATACGTACTATTATTTTGGACTTTTAAGCATTTTAACACTTCAAATTAGTTAACAGTGTGTGTAATACGTACTATTAACATTTTAGCTGAAAACACATACAGAAATATATATGAGTTTTGTTTTTAATATTTAACGAGACCAAACCATTATATATAGTTTTTTAAAATAACTTTTTTAATCAATTTTTTAAAAGTAAGAAATATATTTTCTATTTAACGAGAATCTAATTCAAACACTGTTAACAACGTTAATTACCAAATTTATCAGCAACCATTTTTTTATAAAATTGTGTGTGGAACGGTTTTTATTATAAAACACAAGTTACACATGAATGGGAGTATCAACTATGATTGAATAGTTCAATTTATGGTTTAATTCTTGTTTAGTATTCTGGTTTTAAATTTTTCGAGTACATCTATTTTATATTTTCGATGTTGAAATGAAGATAGAGTGGAGAGCAAATCGTTGGAGATATCTCTCTTTGTGTATGACACCGACATGAAAACATTACCTTATCGAATAGTAGACTAATAGTAATCTTTCTGACTAATTAAAGCAAAGGCGTGGAGAATCTCGAACATGCCAAGACCGTAATCATTTAACGTACTCTTCTTATTCATTTTTCTTAGAAACGCAACATTTCTTTACGTACAATAAATGCATAAACCAAAACTTTAATATAAAATAGAGAGAGTGGGTGTACAACATAAAATTAAATCAGCTAGATCTCAAAGTCCTGGAATCTGAGACAACCTTGACACGTCCTAATAGTTTTGTTCAGCCTTTGGATTTTTTCGGGGATTCTCAGACTAAAGGCTTGATTTATTCGGGGATTCATAGAGAGAAGGCTTGATTTATTCGGGGATTCTCAGACTAAACGAATAATCTTGAGATTATCCTAGTTTTCCGGGTATTCTTCGAACCAACGGATTACTATTATATCCATTGCATTAAAGCTTCCGCTACATTAGTTGGTATCAGAGCTGCGTTCTTTGATTTCTTAATCAGAGACCGATTCTGGATGTCATGGTGAGTGACAGCATCTATACTTCCGAGGATGAAAGTCCTTTTGTTGAGAGAGAATACCATGAGATCTATAAAGAGATGTATGACGATCCGATCTACGACACCTATGAAGACGATGTCCTCGTTATCGATTTTGTCTTTGAAGAAAATATGAGGAGTGCAAAATCCGTGTGCAATCAGAATTATTCTGATTTTGATTTCGTGCAGAATCAGGTTCGTGCAAAAATTGTGCAGAATAAGGTTACTGGAAAAACTCTGCAGAATCAGGTTGCGAAAATCGTGCAGAATCAGGTTTCTGGAAAATCTATGCAGTATTGGGTTCGTGCAAAATCTGGGTGGAGCAATTTTCTGACAGAATACGTACGAGATCTTGTGCATATCCAAACTAATGGATTTAAAAAGATCTATTTGGTGTTGAGAATGTTGTTGAAGATTCGAGGGTGAATATTTCTTGGCCGACGGGACCCAATGCAACGAAGAATTGAAGATTCGAGGACAAATCTTTTTTGGCCTGGGAGACCTGATGCAGCGAGATATTTACAAATATCTTTACTATTATCTTTTATTTAATTAATTAAGATTATTCTAGATTTTAGGGTTTTGTGATTTATTATAAATAAGCCGTTTAGGTTTTCTATTATATTCAGTTTATGATTTGATTAATAAAGAGGTTTTAAAGAGGTTTTGATAAAACAATGTGAAGAGTATTCACAAACCCTAGTTTTCGGGTATTTTTAGAATCAACGGATCTAGTTCTATCCATAGTGAGGACCAGGATAAGACATCATTCATAACAGAACGAGGAACGTATTGTTACAATGTGATGCCATTCGGCCTCAAAAACGCGGGAGCGACCTACCAAAAACTTATGAACAAGATGTTTGCCAGCCTCTTAGGCAAGTCAATGGAGGTCTACATTGACGACATGTTGGTTAAGTCTTTGAAAGAAGAGGACCACATAAGTCAACTAGGGGAATGTTTAGATTTACTGAACAAGTATGGGATGAAACTTAATCCCTTAAAGTGTACATTTGGAGTTGCTTCGGGTGAATTTCTAGGTTACATAGTAACCCAAAGAGGAATATAAGCAAACCCTAAACACATTAGAACGTTCTTGGAAATGCAACATCCAAACTCGGCAAAGGAGGTGCAGAGGCTGACAGGCCGCATCGCTGCTCTGAACCAGTTTATTTCCAGGTCGACTGATAAGTGTCTCCCCTTTTTTCAATTGTTAAAGGGAAACAAAAAATTCATTTGGGATTACAAGTGTGTGGGAGCCTTTAAAAAGCTAAAAACATACCTCTCTGAGCCCCCATTATTTCAAAACCAGTTGAGGGAGAACCCTTGTACCTATATGTAGCAATCTCCGAGGCTGCGGTAAGCGGTGTCCTCGTAAGAGAGGAGCGAGCTGAGCAGAGACCGATCTACTACATGAGCAAGTCCCTGGTGGATGCTGAAATCAGATATCCACGAATGGAAAATTGGCCTTGGCGGTAGTAGTGTCAGCTCACAAACTCAGGTTGTAATTCTAGTCTCACTCTATCATAGTAATGACAACACAACCATTACGCACAGTGCTACATTGCCCTTGCCAGTCCGGAAGACTAGCCAAGTGGGCTATTGAGCTAAGCGAGTACGATATTGAGTATCGACCTCGAACTAGCGCCAAGGCACAAGTACTAGCTGACTTCGTCATCGAGCTTGCAGCAAGATAGTTGAATCAAGATCCGGAACATGGCTGCTCTACGTTGATGGAGCTTCCTCAAAACAAGGGGCAGGCGTTGGAATCCACCTCGTATCCCCGACCAACGAGGTCGTGGAATAGTCTTTCAGGCTCGGTTTCTCAGTATCAAATAACAAAGCCGAGTACTAGGCTTTAATAGCAGGTCTCCGACTTGCAGTTGGAATAGGAATACGCAACTTAAGTGCTTTCAGCGATTCTCAGCTCATTACAAGTCAGTTCCATGGAGAATATGAAGCCAGAGATAGTAGAATGGAATCTTATCTAGCTGTAGTCCACGAGCTAGTCAAGCGGTTCAAAGTTTTCAGCTTAACGTGGATCCCGCGAGGTGAGAACACGATTGCAGATGCGCTGGCAGCTCTTGCCTCGATCTCGAATCCTCTTGTGAAAAGAGTGATTGCAGTGGAAGGAATCGAAAAGCCTAGCATTAACGTCGAAAAAGATGTAGAAGATTTAATGGAAATCGATATCGACAATATGGAGTTAGATGTAGTGCTGGCCCCAGTAGAGGACAACCCTCCTCCTGAAATAGGGGAAGCTGAGGACCCAGACTAAGCCTTGCTTGGCGATAGGAATGTTTCCCTCCGCGAAACAATGTTTGCGAGATCTGATTGGCGAGCAGCGATTATACAATACATTGAGGGGGGTGAGGCTCCCCCCAACAAGTGGGAAACTCGTAAACTCAAAACCATAACTTCAAGATATTGTATAATCAATTCTCGCCTCTATAAACGAACGAAGCGTGAATGGCCCCTACCTGGTGTGCGTCCACGGACCCGAAGGTTTCACGGTTATATTGTATAATCAGTTCACGGGGGCTCCTGTGGCAATCATTCCGGGGGAAGGACGTTAGCTATCAGAATCAAAAGGCAAGGGTATTTTTGTCCCATCATGGTCGCTGATTGCGAAGAACACTCTAAAACATGCGACAAATACCAACGGCATGCTCCCACGTTACATTAGCCCACTGAAAATTTGTCTTCTATCTCATCTCCATACCCATTTATGAGATGGTGTATGGATATAGTAGGGCCTCTGGTAACCTCGTGAAGAAGGAGGTGTCGGTTCCTGCTCGTCCTTACTGATTACTAACCAAATGGATAAAAGCAGGGGCCTTCCAGCAGGTTAAGGCAAATCACGTGGAAGAATTCGTATGGCAGAATATAGTTTGCCGGCATGAAATCCCGTATGAAATCGTAACTTTGCGTCAAATCGATTTCTCGAATTCTGTGAAGATCACAATCTACCTACAAGCTAAAGCTTTACTCCATAAACGAACAGCCTTACGAGCTAGAGTATGCTACCCGCTATCATGACTCTACTTTGCGTCTAAATTGCAAAGTCACAACCTTTCTAGTCTCTAAATGACAACAACATTTACGTCTAAACTCTTTAGGTTGCATGCCCGCATCTAAACGGCTTCGACCCTGCGTCTTAAAATCGCTTGGTCAGCTCCCGAGGTCTCTAAACGACCTGGGAACAAGGTCTCTGAACGACCCGGATCTTTGGTTGAAAGATTGCCTTTGATCCATTGAAAAGTGCCAGCCTCTAAATGGCGGAAATGATAAGTAATTCTAAAGACAAAACATTTTTAAAGATTAAAGTAAGTGAAATTAAAGCCTCCACGAAAGGAGCATAAGTTCAACATAAAAATAAAAAGGACCCCCTCGGGCATAAAAAGTTCAACAACAACCGGAAATGGGTTTAAAGGCCTCCCCAGGCACCGAGTTCAAAAGATAAAAGAGATAAAAAAAAAAGAAGAAAGTCACTAGCTGATAGGCTCAGCCGGCTTACTCGCTGGGACATGCTGGTCCGGGGGCAATGGAAAATCCCTCCTAAGCTCCTGAGAACCAAGGTCCAGTTGGTCACTTAGTGGTTGCACGCTCGACCCAGCAGGTAAAGTAACCGAATCGTCGGATACATGCAGAATATCGAGTTTACCCAAGGAAAGATCGGATACCTGAACGATGGCGAGCTCTGCATCCAACCTCAGCTTCTCAGCCTCAATACCCTTCTTCTCAGCCTCAAATTCATTGATGGTCTGATTAATAATATCATCAAGAAGAATGATGTTGGACTTACACTCCATGATCTGGGTCTCGGTGTCAACCTCGATTTTCTTCTTCTCAAATTTATCTTTTATCCTCAGCAGGATGGCGTGGTTTTGCTTGGACATCTCCCTCCTCGCAGCCCTCTCTGTCTTCTTCACCATCTCCTTTTGCTTCTTGGCAAGTTTCCTCGAGTCCTCCTTGACTTTCTCAACCTTGTCCCTGAGGCCAACTATACTCTCGCTGGCAGAACGAAGACCATCCTCAGCAGTTCCAACACGACCCTCGGCAACTCGAAGGTTCACCCTCAAGTCTTCATTGGATTTCTCCAGTAGAGAGATCTGACCTTGGAAGGTGTCGGAGCGAACCTGAGCATCCCGAGCAGAGTCTTCCCACTTCCTGGCCAAATCGGCATGATATTTGACTTGGCTCTCCACGAGAGCGATGTTAGCCATCTACTACTCACTCCGCATAAGCAACGCCACCAGCTCATCCCGTTTGGTTACCAGGTCAGTAATAGTCTTCGCCGCCCTCTAGACTTCCTAAGGCTGAGTGATAGAGCGGAGATATTGCTCGAATGAGTTGACCAGCTCATTCGCAGCAGAGACAGCCTAGAAATAAATTTAAAAACTCAGCAAGGTAATCAAAAATAAAACAAAAAAGAAAGGATGTAGCCTGGCCCATCGCGCTCGCGAACTTGATGTAGCCTTCAGGTTTCTTCATATTTCTAAGGGACGACAAGAAGCAGGAAGAAGGCGTAATACACATGAAAATATTTGTAAGCTGAGAGCTGTTCTCAACAATCGCATCAGGACCGTCAAAATCGAACCTGAAAGCGTTAGGAAAGTTGCTCCCATCACCCTACGAGCGAGGTGCCACCTGTCTCCTCGCTACCTCCTCACCCTCAAATCCGTCACCGCGAGATCGCTTAAGGCGAGATTGGTGCTCGGCAGAGTGACTAGACTCCTTAGAAAGGACCCTGGAGATTGACCTTTGGGTGTTCCCAGCTCGAGTATCATGCTGAGCGACCTTAGTCTCATCGTTTACTCGAATCTCTCCCTAATGCATGGGATGAGACCATAAATCCTAAGGTGTAGCTCTAGATTGGTTTGTCACGCCAACTAGAGCTACCTAATCTAGGTGTAGTTCTAAACTTATGGTTATCTTATCAAATCTAGCATTAAAAACCAACCTAAGTGAAAGATCTAACAAGAATAAACCTAAATCATCATCATCTAATCATCAAGACAATTAACTAATGATGCTAATACACACAATCAATACTAATCCTTAGGTTAAGATCACTAATCTTGGTTAATTATCTTTCAAGCAACTAATCACTATGCTAATCACTCAATCCATTAGCAAACTCTCATTTGTGGATCAATGATTAGCAAGCATTAAGAATATAAACAAGATCAACCAAAATACACCCTACGCAACTAATCTCATAGGCTATGAGCATAAATCCCTTGAATAGTTCATCAAGGCATTTCATCAAACACTTGGTGTGTATGAAATGCCTTATTATCTAGATCTACTTTCTCAAGCTAGATCTATCATTAGGAACACTAAACAAGAAAGGAAAGCGAGGATTAAGAACATGAGCATCAAGAATCAATCACAAAATCATCAAAATCAAGCTAAATCTAAGATCCAACAAAAAGGGGCCTAAGGCCTAAACATGAAGAACACAAGAGAAAAAGACATAAAGATAAATAAAATGCATTAATATAAAGATAAGAGTGAAGAAATCTTCTCTAGAGTGACATTTGTATGAAAAATAATCAAAATCCCTCCAAAATCATAAGAAGAGTTTGGGATAAAACTCAACTCTAGAAAGAAGAAAGCTTGGATCTAAAAAAAAAGGGTTTTCAATATTTAAATGAGGTTGGGTCGGACCGGGTCAACCCGGAACAAACTGTGTTTTGACACGGTCAAGTCTTTGGTACGTTTTCAGTGAATTGGTCATAACTCCTGAACCTGAATTCGAATGACCTGAAACCAACTCCTATAGACAGCTAACTCGTCCCTTTACAACTCTTATGAAGACCGTTTGAGTTGATTCATATCAGAAGGCCTTAGTTTTGCCGGTTATTTAGACAGTGTTGTCTTGTCTCGGCTAGACGGATATACATTCAGTAAATCCGTCTTATCTCCCTATCCATATGTCCAAATAACCCGATTCAAACTCCTGTGTAAAGCTGATTCACGCCTCTACAACTTTGGTGAAGACCACTGAGGCTAATTCGGAGTGGAGACCATTTGTATGAAGATCAACCAAACTCTGATTTGTGACATCGGTATTGTACATCGGTACTAAGGGAAGTTTCCCTCTGTTTCCACACCGAGCAATTGCACCGACCAGTGACCTCGGTATTGAAGAAAGCATCTCAGCCAGGCAGACCTGTCTCTGGTAAATCAGCCATATCTCTCGAACCACACGTTCGAATGACTTGATTCCAACTCCTGTGGACAGCTAACTCACTCCTATACAACTTCCATGCAGATCATTGAAGCTGATTCAGATCAAAAGGCTTCCATCTAGCTACATCTTTCCGGCATATCGGATGAGCTCTTCCTTCTCTTGATGCTCTACCACTCCAATCATCCCAAATGTCTCCAAAACACCTAAAAACACTCCAAATGAATGCAAGAACTCATTAGGACCTAATGCAAGCACCTATTACTCTAATTTATACCTAAATACCATAAAAAATATGCAAGACACATGCATGAGATACACAACAATAACAAGAATGCATGCTAAAAAGAGGTAAAATATGGGAATATCAGAGGGACCATCTTGTTGGATTCGGTGGAACTGTCGTTAGGAACCAGGTGAACGGTAGGAGCAGTATCTTGCACTTGGGATTTGACCGGAGAGCCAACCACAGCGAGAGCCAAATCCTTGGCAAAGGCTTCAAGTTTCGGAATGAGAGATGGAGTCGAAGCTTGAGCGTGAGTTGGGACCTGAGATTGAGTCGAGGGAGATGGAGGGCATGCGAAGCCAAATGACGTCGATCCAAAAAAAAAAACCTAAAATCTTTTTCGTTAAAAACAAAAAAAGATGAGAAAAGGAAAAAGGGGATACAAACCTGCAAGTTGGAGAGCAGCCGCAACGGACAGCCTGGGAGTTGAACGATCGCGAGTCTGCAGAATCCTGGCAAGAGTAAACTGCTTCCAGTCGGAGTTCTCTTCCCTAAGAAGATCGATGAGCTGCTGAACCTCAGCTGTCACGGTCTTCGCGGAATCAATAGATTCTGCAAAAGGAAAGTCAAATCAGAAAAAGAAAAAAAGCAATTAAGGAATTCCTGAGAAGGGCACACGAGGCGGCTTCCTAGGGTTCATGCTAACCGGTAATTTGAGCCCAGGAACGCCGAACTATCGACTCGCCCTCAATAGACTTCCCGGAGATTCTGAAATAGAACCATTGCTCCCATCATTTATCCTCCCTTGCATTGAACCTAAAGACAGATCGGTTAACCTTTGCCGGGAAATAATAAGTTCCGCGAAGATTCGAATTCGCCTTGACATTGAAGAGCTAGAAGAATTCCTCGGTTTTAAATACAACTCCGATTTCTTTAGACCTCATCCAGAGTGCGACCAAGTTTCTCATAGCGTTGGGCATGAGCTGGGGAAGGACGAGCCCGAGGTCGCCGATAATATCAGAAATGGTCGCCGGGATAGGAAGATGAGGCGGCACTTCAAGAAAAATAAGGCATAGCCATAGGCGTAACCCTCCAGAGGATTTTCCGGAGAATCACCATCCGAAATAACAAGGAAATCGCAGAAATCAAGTCCACATAAAGAAGAAATATTTTTGAGCTCCTCAGGCGAGACCGTGCTCCCCGAGTGAGGCCCGAATTGATCGGCGAGATTGGGTAAAATATTCGCCTGTGAGGAGGAGGCCATGATAGAAAAGTAAAAACAAAATCGAGGGTGAAAGGAGAGAGTTCGTCGGAGTTAACGAGGGAATAACGTTTTACAGAGAAAGATAAGAAGTGAAGGATAAACCGTACAGATGACTCAGTTAATAATAAAAAAATAAAGAAAATGGAGTAAAGAAGACATCATTACCTTGGGGAATGGGAAGTTGAGGCGACGTGGGAAGCTGAAGCAGCGTGAACCGTTCATTTATACCAACCGCCCACTCGCCCTGTCATTTCCCTTAAATATCACGTGCTTAATACAAGATCCCTGCAATTTCGGCGCTGAGCAGGCGAAAGACCAATCGGCGACCGATATTGCATTAACTAAGAGACCAATCAGGACCTGAGATTGCAGCATCGCATCCTCATCGATGAGTCAATAAGGATGATGGGGGTAAGTAAACATCCTCAGATTCTGCACTCAAGGCCCAGCCCAAGTAAACAGGTCCGACAAGGAAGGCTCGGCCCACGACGAGGTCTCATGAGACTGTTTACAAGCTGAAATAAGCGAGGTTGCGAGATAGAGCGAGTCAACAAGCTGGAAGAGCCGAACACGAGGAAAGGAAGCGATCTCGCAGGAAGATAAGAACATGCGCTTGGCCAAGTTCAAATCTGGTCAAACATTTTTATTTCATATTAAAAACAAAAGATTACAAATTTAATTCAGTAGTTAATGTGTATAATAATTATGCAGTTATATTTTCAGCAGTTATAAGTTTGAAACACCGGCCTTATTACAAAAGACCAATTTCTTGGCAAACATAATAACATAAAAAATTTCTCTCAAATTCATCCAAGTTTTTCTAAGTATATTCAACTTAAAGCTAAGAATCGAGGTTGTGAGATTCAGCTCTCATAGGCTTCAATATGAGCAGGAAGGACCCGAGGCCGAGGATTACTCGATTCAACGGTATCATCACCTACCTGCCTGGACAGGAAGAGCCGCTCCTTCTCAGCAAGCCGCGATTCATCGGCCACAGGGAGATCGTTGCCGGCCTCCCCTCCTCGATCGACACGCATCGACCTACCGATACTCGCCGGCGGGTTCAGATCCCAGTCGAAACTCCCTCGAGCCCTGGTTTCGACATTGTCCCGGTCACGAAAACCCGAAACCAGCGCCGGAGACAGAACGGCAGGAAGGACTTCTGCGCGGCCCAAGTTGCGACAGACTAATTGAGGAACCTCCACTTGATCACTCATGATTAAAATCGACAGTCATGGTTTTAACGAGAACCGTAGAGGATAAACGAAGAGTTGCAAAGAAAGAAGAAGAAATATCGAACAAAATAATGCAGGGAATCACAAGAAGCAAGTGGGATTGACCCGAAAACCGTAGATCTTCAAGAAAATCAAAGGGATTTGTCGAAAGGGTCGTCGAAATCCGATTACGACAGTCAATAAATAAGCAAAACCCTAAGAAGAAGGAAGCTAAAAGAAAAACAGAGAGAGAGAGAAAATAAGAAATGTATTACCTTTATGAGCAAGAAAATGAAGAAAGCCAAAGAGTCAAGGACATATATAGAGAGAGAAGCAATCATGACCAAATCCCTCGATTCCCGCGACTGTCGAATAAACTGAAACGACATGTCTTCTTCGAGAAGATTCGACGAACTCAACGCCGAAATCTTTTACATGACCAAAGTCAACCAAAATAAGACACTGACCTCAATTCCAACCGAGCTAAAGAATTCTCCATGAAATTTGCCGAACTCAAACGCACTCCTTCGCCGAACTGAGGGGGGGGGGGACTTATTGTTAGGGGTGAGTTTAGCACTCCCCGGTTTACCCCGTTTTGAACCAAGACCGGCCCAATTGATTCTTGTTGACGACGGTTCAAATTGAATAAAAAGGGCCCACGATCGCGACCTGCGAACCAAGCTCGGCCCAAAGGCCTAACGCGCCGACTTCCGAGAAATAAGGGATCTTTCCCGATTTTGTCGGAGAAAAAAGGAATATTTCCTTATCCTGATGAAACTAGGAAAAGGAAATCCCCCTATTTAGGCCGACTCAAAACCTTATAAATAGGGAGACCCCGCCACAATTGAAGGCATCCACAATTATATGTGAGACCTAAGAGACAAAGAGCTGAGATTTTAGCTTTTAATATCTTAATTCGCAAGTCATCTTCTTACGATCAAACAATCTTGTAACTTCCTCGAGTTCAATCAATAAACGAGATTCGATCCATTGAGTTTATTGTTTTTCCCCTTGTGTGATTTTCAGAATCAACAAAAATCTTCTCTTACATATACCGAATTGACAATAGTCAATGTATTGGGATGTGTATAAGACATAGTTACACCGTCAGTTGGTAAACTGACATAGAGAAGACAATTAAAGATTAGTGTTTACAATATTACAAACACTAATACAACACAATGAATAATATCAACTTCATACCTTTCTCGAAAGGTCAATATTTCAGGGATATCTGGATCAGTCATTACAATCGAAGAACTATAACAATTACCAACGCTCCAAACACATATAGCAGAACAATATAAAAAATTCATGTAACTTGATACAACAATAAAGCAATTTTACAATATAAGACTAAATCACCTTGATACAGTCTTAACTTCGCAAAGCGTAACAGAAACACAATGATTGCATCATTAGAATGTGTAGCAACACTCTCAAGGTTGTCAGCATAGTTTCCCCACATAACACAATTGTGACGTACATCACTAATAACTAAAAAAATAAAAAATAGCGTCTAACTATAACTAAAAGTAGATGTTAATAAGAACATGAAACATATACAATTAGTACTTGGAGTCGCGAAGTGTCATTTTTAGACGCTTGGTTTGTTTTATGTTAACATTCAAGATCTCAACATCACCAATACTAATAATTTGACCAACAACATATGTAACAAACCAAAACAAATTCACTATCAGAAAATAAAATGAAATCGGTTTAGGAGCCAAATATAACTGTATCATTAAGTTAATATGTATACCTATCAGGAAGTTTTGATTCAATTTGCCATCATGAATATCATTGAATTTGACAAACTTAAGACCGCATATATTATTGTCCAAATCAGTGGAAGGTCTCACAGAGGTTGTTGATGCGAATTGAATCTTGTAAACATGAGACATAGTTCTAAACTTCCCTCCATTATGAGTGACTTAAAAGATGGTGATGATCTTGGAAGTACCTTCTTCTAGAAGATTTTCAAATTTCTTGATAAACTCCTTCTTCATACTCACATGCATGGTTTGATTCTGTAATATTTTTTAAAATGTTAGGCTATCAATAAATTCGTGATATAGAAGAAGAGTACAAATAAAACATTGAACAATATTATAAATAAATATAGAAAGCATACCAACTCGTCAACGACGACCATATCCATTGTCTCAATGCCATTCAAGTATTGTTTCCACAATTTCAAAATCTTAACACGAATTTTCCATTGTGTTTTGAATGGCTTCAGGGAATTGAGAGTTGTGATGGCCGCCATTAGTGGTGTATAAATCTTAAAGATGTCGAAGGTAAATATTTTGATTTATGATGAAAGCTTAATATGGCTAGAAAGGTATTTATAGAGTTAGAATGAAATGATTTAAATTGTAGGGTAAATCTTTTATGCAATCTTCTTTGGAGGCAAAACCACTAATGGCGTATAATTTGAATGAAGCAGTAATATTTGAAAAAATATTTTATATCAGAAGTTATTAAATGTTTACAAAGAATCAGCTGCAACTGATTTACATTTTTTCCTCTCACCCTGTTAATATTCGCAAGAATTTTGGTAACATATTTAAGAGGATATACATACATTATTTAAGAGGATATACATACATGTTTAGGGATTTTATTGATATTTTCCTAAAATTGTAATGGAATATGTTTGGGCTATAAGCATTTCAGTTGTTAGCATTTTAGTGATTAGTAATTAAGTCTATTAATAGGAAAATAAATATTCTTCGTAATTTATGGATCTAAATGATATAATCGGAAAATTGTTATGGAATATTCTTGCTATTGCTATAAAAGCTTTTCATATTTGGTAATTAAATCACTATTGATGATTTGAATCGAAAGTATATAAATAACTAATTTATAATATATAAAAATATTTCTTATGTGACCAAGTTGTTCTCCATGGGCCTTTGGTCGACTAAACCATCCTCCTTTAGTGGATTTGGCATCGTCATGGGCTTCCTCCTCTGGATCATCATACGGGCCAAGAAAAGGCTCATCTATGGGCTCCACTTGTTCCATTTGAGTAAACTCAAAAGTGGCTCGACCAAAGTGATTTTTAGGGTCACTTGGTTGGTGGAAATGGTTTCCCTCAGTGGAAGTTCCATCGTTTTGGTGTCCCTCAATCCCAACCTTAAAATTCTCCTTATAGCTGAGAAGAAGTTTGAGGAGCCTGTCTTGGTCAGGTCGTGGGTATGGCGGGTCTTGCATCGTGACTCCTTTGGAAAACATGTTGAACTTATGTTGGAGAATTCTTGCACGAGTCCTT
This sequence comes from Eutrema japonicum, assembly GCA_030161315.1. Taxonomy (NCBI): domain Eukaryota; kingdom Viridiplantae; phylum Streptophyta; class Magnoliopsida; order Brassicales; family Brassicaceae; genus Eutrema; species Eutrema japonicum. The sequence goes on from BSQW01000007.1 coordinate 28,616,142, forward strand.
GTGAATGTTCCTTGCGGAATGATCGGCACTTGTTCCGCTTCGGGTTGTTTTTGGTCCGGTTCGGTTGGGATGTCCTCATTAACTTCAAGTACTGTTTCGATATTGTGATAGTGGGAGGAAATAATAGAATTAATTAAATCCGAATCAATTGATAAATCATTTAAAGAAAGTAATTGTGTTTGGATGTAGAGATAGTATGAGAAAAATATAAAGAATTATTTAAACAAATAAAGATGAGAAAAATTGTGGGAGTGACACCTCAGCCAAATGGCCTCAAAATGCTTCATGTTTAATGTATAGAGGATGTCTGCGACCATATCATTCATATACACAGGCTCGAAAATATTACGAGGCTTGAAATTATGGGCTTACTATTTAAGTTCATAAAAAAACTGCCTAAAGAAGGCCGAGCTCTGCTCTATCTCTGCCTATAGCATCTTATATACCGTCGCATGTTAGCGCCGCCTTTTGTCAGGAGAGCGCCGCCATTTATTTTACCAAACAATTTGTCAAAACACTGCAAGGAATTGTCGATTTGTCTGCGAAACCTCAAACGAGTAAAAACGAAGAAACATCTACGTTTACCATTTTTTTGGACATCATGCCTCCATAATCATCTTATATATTATCGTTTGAAAGCTTAGTTAACTAAAAACAATAGAATGGGAGGAAAAATGTAACTCTTAGTTTAGAAGGAATACAATACCAAGGGAATACACATTGTCGATATAACGATGAAACACATGACACGGTAATATTTTCTAAATCTGCCAAAGTAATAAGAAGAAACCATGTATAAAAAGAAGTGGTGGCAGAGAAACAAGAACAAATACGAAAACACAATTTTTTGTTTAAAAAAAAAACGAATTCTCAAAAAATTTCATGTGCCAAATTGTGGTCTGCCAATCAAATTACTCTAAATTTAAAAAGCAGAGTTTACTATTTATATTTACGACCATATCATTCATATACACAGGCTCCGAAATATTACGAGTCCCGAAATTATGGGCTTAGTGTTTAAGTTCATAACAAAACTGCCAAAAGAATGCCGAGCTCTGCTCTAACTCTGCCTATATAATCTTATATACCAACGCATGTTAGTGCCGCCTTTTGTCAGGACATAGCCGCCATTTCTTTTACCAAACAATCTGCCAAAACACTGCAAGGAATTGTCGATTTGTCTGCGAAACCCCAAACGAGTAAAAACGAAGAAACATCCACGTTTATCATTTGTTTGGACGTCATGCCTCCATAATCATCTTATATATCATCGTTTGAAAGCTTAGTTAACTAAAAACAATGGAATGAGAGGAAAAAATATTACTCTTAGTTTAGAAGGAATACAATACCAAGGGAATACTTGGCACATTGTCGATATAATGATGAAAACACATAATATTTTCTAAATCTGCCAAAGGAATAAGAAAAAACCATGTATAAAAAGAAATGGTGGCAAAGAAACAAGAACAAATATGAAAACGCAATTTTTTGTTTTAAAAAAACGAATTCTCGAAATTTTTCATGTGCCATATTTTGGTTTGCCAATCAAATTACTCTAAATTTAAAAAGCGGAGTTTACTATTTATGTATACTGCCATATCATTCATATACACAGGCTCCGACATATTACGAGGCCCGAAATTATGGGCTTGCTGGTTAAGTTCATAACAAAACTGCCTAAAGAAGGCCGAGCTCTGCTCTAACTCTGCCTATATGATATGATCATGGACACGTAGACATTGGATGAAGTTCAAGAAGACGCTATGATCATTCCCGAAGGACCTATCACCCGGTCTAAGGCACGAAAGCTAGCGGGAGCGATGCGGAGCTTACTTACAGAATCTCGGATCGAGGAGGATCAACTTACGCAACCCGTCCTCACCTCATTATATTCGAATTCTCCTTGTGGTTTGGCCGTTTGTGTAAGTCGCGTTGTACTCTTTTTCTTGTATACGGTTTTGTCCCAATGGGTTTTCCATGTAGAGATTTTAACGAGGCAACCGGCTTACACCGTCTAACGGTCCGATCTCTTTAGAATTCCGCGGAAGAATTTTCTGAGGGAATTTTCCGAGGGATTTATTTCCCGAGGGACTTTTCGAGGGACTTTCCAGGGGAGATTTGTCCGCGGGAATTTCTTTGGCGGAATCCCAAAAGACGTTCAAACTTGCATTAATTTATGTTGTAATTTTCGATGGTCTTCTCTCATTTTCGAGATTGACCTTTGACTTGTCTCTTTGATTTTTTTCTCTTTCTCTTCTTCTCCCTCATTTGCGAAAAACACATTATCATTTTATCAAAGTTTATTTTCAGAGTTCATACTCTTTTCTCTCGATTTCTTTGAAGGTTATTCATCAAAATTCTTTTCGGTTTATTGAGTGTTATTCCGCAACACCTCGACGTAGCCATCGATCCATTGTTCGTGTGAGTTCTTCTCGGATTAGGGGCATAAGGAATTTTCGGGATTCATCTCCCACGCCTTATCATCCTTTTCCTCGGATTCTCTCAACATCGAAGCCACCCCCTTGTTCATCGTGATTCATTGTCGTTTGGGCCTAAGAATTTTCAAGTGATTCACTCACGCCTTAGCATCTCTCGTCGTGAACCTCTTCGAATTCAAGGATCTATCCATCGATTCATTCATCACCGAATCTAGAGTATGCCGGTCCTTAGTTGATTCGTATCAAGTGGTATCAGAGACACATACCCTTAGAAATTCGGTGAATCCATTTCTATCCCTTCATATTCTTCGATTTCTTTTTGTTCTTTTTGTTTATGTTTTTTGCCATTTTTATTGTTTTGTTTTGATTAACTAAATTAAAACCTTATAAAAATAATATATATATATATATATATCTGTAGTTTATAAGTAATGTTATAATTTTTTTAATTCAAAAAAAAAAGAGATTTTTTCGAGTTTTTGAGGAATTTGAAAAGTTTGGGATTTTTGTGTGCTTTGAATTTGCATACACTCACGATTTGTTTGAATTTTGTGCGAGAAACATCATGTCAGAAGAGAGTGAATTCGCTAGCTCACGGTCAAGGAGAGAACGAGAAGTCGCCATGAATAAAAAGGTCGACGGCATCACACAATTACTCCATGAGATAAGAGACCGTATGGCCGCACTCGAGGTCCGAAGGCCGAGACAAGATGAGAGAAACCAAGGCGCTGAACCGAGAACTAATGGGGCCGAGGATATGCGATCCGAACAGAGTGTGGGACGAGGAAGTTGTCAAGCACCGGCTAGACAAAGGAGAAACCGATCGCGACAATACGAGCCGGAGGACAATCCGTTTTACGATCGAGGAGATTCATCCGAAGAAAACCGAAACCGACATCCGCAACCTCAAAGGCGAAACAATGATGATCTTGGCGGAATGAAACTTTTCATTCCCTCGTTCTACGGAAAGAACGACCCGGACGCCTTCCTCGAATGGGAAAAGAAAATCGAACTAGTTTTCGATTGCCAAAACTTCTCCGAATATAAAAAAGTCAGGTTAGCCGCCACCGAATTTCATGAATATGCTATTGACTGGTGGGATAAAATTGTGACAAACAAGAGACGTAATGGAGAGCATCCCGTGGAGACATGGACGGAAATGATCATGCTAATGCGAAGACGATTCGTACCGCTTCATTACCACCGGGAACTTCACCAACGATTGAGACGTTTAGGTCAAGGAAGTAAAGGCGTGGAAGAATAATTCCAAGGGACGGAAAAACTCATGCTTAAGGCTGATGTAGTTGAGCCGAGTGATAACACGATGGCAAGGTTCTTAGCCGGCATGAACTGCGACCTACAAGACCGCATGGAGATGCAAACGTATGTAACCGTGGAAGAAATGTTGCATAAGGCTGTTCTAGTGGAGCAGCAGCTCAAAAGAAAAGGCGTTTCACATCAACCATTCGCTTCTAGCTCAAAGCCGAGCTACACCAAAGGAGAGAAACCAAATTACCCTCCCCGGACCGATTTTAAGCCTAAGACGGACTATAAGCCGAGTTCGTCCGGTCATGACTACAAGGGTAAGGTTGATTCTAATTCTATGCGTAACCGTGATATTGAATGTTTTAAGTGCAGAGACAAGGGACATTATACAAACAAATGCCCAAATCCCCGAGCCATGTTGTTGTTGGAGAACGGCGAAATCGTTACCGACGAGGAAGAAGAAACAGAAACCGCTCCAATCTTTGACGATTATGAGGAACATGCGGTTGATGGTGAGCTATTAGTAGCTAAACGTGTTCTTCTTGCCCAAGAAACGGTTGTTGAGAATGAACAACGAGAGAACCTCTTCCATACCCGTTGCATGGTCAAAAGCAAGGTATGTAGTCTTATAATTGACGGTGGAAGTTGTACTAACGTTGCTAGCACTACCTTAGTGGATAAGCTAGGTATGGAGACCAGGAAGCATCCACGGCCTTATAACCTTAGGTGGTTGAACAATCAAAGACAGCTCAAAGTTACCCGGCAAGTTTCGGTTCCTTTGACGATATGTCGATACGAGGATGAAATTGTGTGCGATGTTTTACCTATGGAGGCTGGTCATATCTTGCTTGGTAGACCGTAGCAATATGACCGTAGAGCCGTTCATGACGGATTCACGAACAAGCACTCCATTGAACATCAAGGCCGAAAGATCATTCTTACACCATTATATCCGCATGAGGTATTTCTCGATCAACTTAAACTCGAACAAAACCACCGCAAAGGCAAGGTAAGTGATCCCTCACCTTCTACTTCTGTTAAAACCGAGAGTGTTGGTTCCAAAACATGTGAGAGAACGCTCGTGAATGAATCTTTATTTATTAAACCGAGTGAACTAAAACATGCTCTTATTTCTCGGCAATCTTTTGTGTTGTTAGTCTTTAGGGATGCTTTTACAAGCATGACTAATCCCGAGCCGGATATTCCGAGTAGTATTTCTTCTCTTTTGCAGGGATATTCCGATGTTTTCCCGGAAGATGGTCCAAGCGGTTTGCCACCACTCCGCGGAATCGAACATCAAATTGATTTCGTTCCCGACGCTACACTTCCGAACCGGCCGGCGTATCGCACTAATCCTGTGGAAACTAAGGAACTACAACGCCAAGTTGATGAGCTGATGGCGAAAGGTCACATACGGGAAAGTATGAGCCCGTGTGCCGTACCCGTATTACTCGTGCCGAAGAAAGACGGTGCTGTACTTATGCAAGAGAAGAAACCGGTAGCATTCTTCAGCGAGAAACTTGGAGGAGCAACACTTAATTATCCGACTTACGACAAAGAGCTTTATGCCTTAGTCCGAGCTCTCCAAACGTGGCAGAATTACCTATGGCCGAAGGAGTTTATTATTCATACGGATCATCAATCCCTCAAGCATTTGAAGAGCCAGCAAAAATTAAACAAGAGGCATGCACGTTGGGTTGAATTTATCGAGACGTTTCCGTACACGTTGATTTCTACTCTTGATGCCAAGATACTTGGGTTTAAGGTGATCAAGGACGCTTACACATCAGATTCCGACTTCCAGGAAGTTTTTCTATCTTGTGCTAATTCACTTTTGGAAAATATTATCGAAGCGACGGTTTCTTGTTTTACGAGAACCGTCTTTGTATTCCTAATTCCTCTTTGCGAGATCTTATTATTAGGGAAGCACACGGCGGTGGACTTATGGGACATTTTGGCGTAGCAAAGACCCTTCACATCGTGCAATATCATTTCTTTTGCCCGCATATGAAACGTGATGTGGAACGAATTTGCAACCGATGCACGACTTGTAAGTATGCCAAATCCAAACGCCAAAACCAAGGTATGTATTCTCCATTACCCATTCCTAGTGCACCTTGGACCGATATATCCATGGACTTTGTTTTAGGTTTTCCTAGAACTAGGAAAGGTAGTGATTCGATTTTTGTTGTAGTCGATAGGTTCTCTAAAATGGCGCATTTTATTCCATGTCATAAAACTGATGATGCGTCGAACATAGCTAATTTATTCTTTAGGGAAGTTGTTCGTTTGCATTGAATGCCTAGAACCATAGTGTCGGATAGAGATACAAAGTTTCTAAGTTATTTTTGGAAGACCCTTTGGGCTAAGTTAGGAACTAAGCTTTGTTTCTCTACGACTTGTCACCCGCAAACCGATGGTCAAACCGAGGTGGTCAATAGGACCTTAAGAACTCTTTTGCGAACAGTGATTAAAAAGAATCTTAAGTCGTGGGAAGATTGTTTACCCCATGTAGAGTTTGCTTATGACCATGCACAACATTCTACTACTTTGTTTTCACCTTTTGAACTCGTTTATGGTTTTAATCCACTTATTCCTCTCGATTTAACTCCTTTACCTTTGAGTGAACATGTAAGTTTGGATGGAAAGAAACGGGCCGAGATGGTCAAATAGATGCACGAAAAGGCGAAAGCAAAAATTGAGCATAAAACGGAGCAATACCGTAAGCATGCAAACAAAGGACGACACAAGAAGGTTTTTGAACCCGTTGATCTTGTGTGGATTTATCTAAGGAAGGAACGGTTCCCGGAAGAAAGGAAATCCAAAATCTTACCAAGAGTTGATGGACCGTTCACCGTGGTGGAAAAGATCAACAACAACTCCTACAAACTCGATCTCCAAGGTAAGTATTCCATAAGCTCAAGTTTCAATGTTGCTGATATTATTCCTTATATTGCAGATGAAATCGATTTGAGGGCAAATCCTTTTCAAGTGGAGGGGGCTGATATGATCATGGACACGAAGACATTGGATGAAGTTCAAGAAGACGCTATGATCATTCCCGAAGGACCTATCACCCGGTCTAAGGCACAGAACCTAGCGGGAGCGATGCGGAGCTTACTTACGGAATCTCGGATCGAGGAGGATCAACTTACGCAACCCGTCCTCACCTCATTATCTTTGAATTCTCCTTGAGGTTTGGCCGTTTGTGTAAGTCGCGTTGTACTCTTTTTCCTGTATACGGTTTTGTCCCAATGGATTTTCGGTATAGAGGTTTTAACGAGGCAACCGGCTAGACGTTCCTCGTTAAAAAATTATAGCATATAAAGTAAGGTTATAGGTTATAGGTTTTACGGGTTAGTCCCAAAGATTATAGGTTTTACGGGTTCGTGTTTGCAAACTTTAAATTCTAGGATTTAACCCGCGCTACAGCGCGTGCAAATTTTTTTATTTTGACTTAAGTAACATTTGTTTAAAAGTTTCCTCAATTTGTTATAAACGTTACATGATTCTAATATATAGCGTTTTTTTTTTGAAGAATGAACATATGATTTGGCCTGATAGTTATAGATTTAAAATAGTTTATATTAATTAAAAATAAATTGTTATTAATTTATTATGTGAATTAGATTATTTTAAATTAAAAGTTGTGATAGTGAAATGTTGTTAAAATATCTCTACATTAATTTATATAAATGTGTTATTTGTTATAAATTAAAAATTATGAAAATGAAATGTTGTTCTGGTTTTATCAAAAAGAAATTTCATTTGAGGTAATCATCCCTTATCAAAAAGATAAGGTAGGAAGTCAAAAATAATTTTGTTCACTAATATATGGGTTTAAAACAAATTAAGGACTCTTTTTAAAAAAAATATCAACAATCTCTATAATAATTTTTTTTCCCTCGAACTGTACCACATGTGAATATTGTTTTTAGTTTTGAAGTTGGTCACTGGGCCCTTGACTTCAAACAAAAAAAAGCAATGGGCCCAAAGCAAAAGCCGACCATACGCCTCCGTCTCCACTCTCCAGCCAATAACAAAGGAATTTGCCCTTCTTCTTTTATACACTTCTTCTTCTTTCGCATACACTCGCCGTTTCGCTCTTTTACTCGGCATTGTTCCCCTGTCGCTATCTTCCCCGGACCCGGAGGTAAATAAAGAATCTTTTCGATTATTGGAGACTTAATATTCTTATGAGCCTGTTTGATTATTCGATTCAGACTCCGTTGATTTTCAGGGTTTCTTTTTTGTTTTTGCCGTTTATTCCCTCTGCTGGGTTTATTTCAATGCCGTTTTTCTATAAGCTAGAAATCACATAATATTTTTGGTCCGACACTACCTGAATCGACCTGAAAATTGTAAAACCTAATTTTTTCCTTTCTCTGTCTCTCGCTCTCTTCGTCGCGTCACATAACACAAAATATTTCCAACTAATTCACTGTTTAATCTTATTCATATATTGTTTATGAAATATGAAAATTCAGATCTGCATCCAAAATAAAATATCCAAACTTGCAAACTAACGCAACAAAACATGGTAGAAAGATATTGTCAATCAATCTTAGATGCATAAATGATTTATGTGGTGGATAAAGGCCAAAACAATTTCTTCCAACAGAACGTGAGTTTCATTGTCTTTTGTCAAATTAGCACTTCTTTACCTGCAATCACCAATCTCATACCAGTTTATAAAGCGTTAGCGACCATCTGGTCATGAGTATATTCAAAAAAAAAGAAAAACATTATAGAGACTGTAAAGTACCTATTTGAGATCACATTTCTTCTACACACTTGTCCAAGTTAAGAAACACCTCTTTAAACACTACATTCATTGTTTTTCTCTGAGGCTTTCCTTCTTTGGCTACGATAAGCACTTTCAATCCCTATTTTGATGTAACCCTGGAAAAAACTGGTCTTGGCAGAAAAAGTCCTACTTCCTTAAGTGATTGTCCATGGCTCTTGTTAATAGTCATAGCAAAAGCAACAGATACTGGAAATTGTCTACGCCGCATTTTGAAAGGCAATTTGTTGTCAGATGGTGTTATCACAACTTTTGGAATCAAGACAATATCACCAATTATGTCTCATGTGAAAACAGTTGCTTGTAAAACATGATTTGCCATCTGTGTAATCTGTAGTTTTGTGCCGTTGCATAACCCACCTTTAGGATCTATGTTTCTGAGCAACATAACAGGAGTACCGATCTTGAGACGTAGACTATTCTTTGGTAATCCATAAACCTTGATATTGTTTAAGAATTCAGGAGTGAATACAGGATTGTTCTTTGATGCTATATCTGTTGGATCTAAACTATCAGCACTTAGATAGACCATTTCCTCACCAGTGAAGAAAAAAAAGTCAGTCCCATAAAGTAAACTGATTAATGCCAAATGAAAGTAAGTCGATGTTTTGAAATTTTGACTTACCAGGTAGGCTTTCAAGCATACGCTCATTTATCAAGTCGACATCATTATTTGTTGGACATAAAACTGCTCTCTCTTGAAAGAACTTAGGATCATTCTTCTCTTGGAACAAATTAGGATCTCCGTAAACTTTCAATAGGATCATGTGACTCCGTAATTAGAAACTCTTCAGGAATATCGATTAAAGCTTCACCATCATTAGGCTCTGCAATCTTCCCATCACCAACATCTAATATCCACTCAGAGAATTCATTGATTTCTTTTGCCTCATCAGCACTCAAGTTATTTGACAAAAGCCGCATGTTCTTTGTTAACTTAAGAACTTTGCAATGTTTCCATAGGTAAGATGAATTTAATGCGGCAAAAACAATTTCTTCCTTACCAGCACCATTGATTACAGGAAGTACTTGTCTAAAATCACCACTGAATACCACAACTTTTCCAGCGAAAGGCTTGTTCTCTACTTTTCCAATAATATCCTCTAAACTTCTATCCAAAGACTCAAAACAATGTTTGCTCATCATTGGCGCTTCCTCCCATATTATAAGTGATGCTTCTTTAACTAAGTTAGCAAGATCAGAGCCACGTTGCATTGAACATAATGTAGACGCATCAGGATTTATAGGAATCTCAAACCTAGAATGAGCAGTCCTACCACCTTCTAATAACAAAGAAGCAATGCCGGAAAATGCAACATTATGTACAATATCTCCTCTATGTCTAATGGCAGCATAAAGCGTTTTCCACATAAAAGTTTTCCCAGTTCCTCCAAAACCATAAACAAAAAAAACACCTCATGTACCATTTAACACTACCCAAATGATCTCATCGTATATTCCCTTTTGCTCAACTGTTAGCATCTTTATCCATTCATCATGTTTTTCTTTCAACTCCTTCCGGTTATAGCTCTTTTCATCTACGATAAAGCGATTGGAATGATCAATACCTTCTCTAGATGGTTGAGGCATCGATTGAAATATTGCTAGAGAGCTTCCATTACGTAACATCAACTCTTCTATCTCTTGTAGAGCATAATTTCTTTTATCCTCATCACTTAAATTGAGATCTGCAGTTAATAACAAAATGTAAAATGTTTACGTACTAAAAACCAATTTCCACGTTTTAAATAGCATATAATAAAAATCCGTAATTTAGTATTGGAACCTGTATTATTATATTCTCCTCTCTTCTTGTGCTCAATGTCCTCTGATAGAATCTGCCAAGTTTGTTCCCAAACAATCTCTGGCATTGATAGAGAACCCGAAAGAAGCATATTAGCTAATAGGTTACACAGATGGTCTCCAAAGCACCATAAACTTGCAGACACAATACTATTAATATACACCTGGTCATCATCTAGAATACCACGTGCAAAACATGCTTCTTTATAAGTCTCATAAACAACACCTTTGTATTTTCTTATCTCTTCAAAGCTGGTTGGACCAGTGACTATGTTTAGCAGGACTCGAAGATAATATCCTTGTTCAAATTTACGTGGAACATAGATAATCCTACCAATAGAAAACCTCTGATTCTGCCTTACTTTAAACTGCTTCTCTTTCCCATCCCAAGTAAAATATTGTGGTATTTGTGCATAAGTAAGCGTTCTGGCAAAAGAATTCTGCTTATTCAATTCCATCCAAGCCAAGAATTGCGTCTTTTCAATAGATTTCCGATTCAAAACAGTCTCGACGTCGTCATCATCCTTGAAAAAAAGTAATTGCTTCCCGGGTAAATGGAAAGAAAGCTTCTGAACTGGGGTTGTTCGAAAGGTTAATGGAAACTTTAAAATCCTCCACGCAACTTCAGAAGCTGATACATACCTACAAAATTGTACAATTGGAACACAAATATATTTTGTTAGTAAGTTTATAGGTAGAAACAATTTAAAAACGTGTCAAAAATAAAAAAACCTGCAATCGAAGTAGTCTTTGATTTCATTCTTTAGTTTATCCTTATCACATGCATCTTCTATCCCTTTTTGTTTTACTAGACGCTTGTTTCCAAGCTCAACAACTACAGAAAGATAATCTGGACCTTTGGTAATATACTTAAATAAGTATTTGATCGAACCAGATTGGTTACACCATTCCACATTAATGTGAGCTTTGTAACGAACTGATAGCTTCTTGTTATAAGGGACAACATATCTATTATCACACTTAATACCATGTTTCTCAACAAAATTAGTAGTTTTACGCCTTCTGTAAACTGGATAACCATCTTTGTCAACTGAAGTGATATCAACATTAGGCTTGGGGAAAAACTTAGAACATTTGACATCCACCATACATGGAGAATTGGGGTTAGCCGGACCACATGGTCCATAAATCATATAATCTTTAACCACTTCATAAAACTCTGGTTCTTTTAATTTATCTGGAATATCCGCGCAAATAATCTTATTAATATCGTCAGCTGAGGGAAACTTACAGCTGGGATGCATGAATAGCAAGATGTGAGCATGTAGAAGACCTCGTTTTTGGAATTCAACTGTATACATAGCTGATTACATAAAAATAAAAGCAGTTATTTATGGTCAGATCCAAATACGAGATAAAAATCGTCAATTTTAAATAAACCATTAATATACGTCTACTAACTTGAAACAGTCTTTCCAAAATGTTTATTCTCTGTTAAATCTTTCATGAGCGAGTCCAGTTTAATCTTGAAAATCCGACATATAATGTCGGGTCTATCTTCAGACTTTAAATTGCGCTTTTGGAGATATCTAGTTATCTCAGGCCACTAATGATTACATGTAAAGGTGATGAATAGATCTGGAAAACCAAAGTATTTACATGTAGCCATAGCGTCATAATAACTTTGCTGCATATACCTTGGTCCATATGAGAAGGAAGCTGGGATAAGAATACGTCTCCCTTGCTCGCTCATATTTTTGTTTCCAACATTTGATGCTTCCGTAACAGAATCATAATTCTCTGCTCGCAAATTCGACTGGTTATATATAATATAGGAAAGCTTGTTAGTTTCCATCATCGTGTATGCATAAACCAAGAATTGCTGGAATAGACGCTTAGATCGAAGAAGTGTATGACACTCGTTTTCTCTCTCTTGAATGCGGAATGCAAAGAACTGTCTCATACTGATCTTCTTATTTTTCTTGGTATTCAATCTTGTAAATCCTTTTTCAATTCCAACTCTAAAACCATCTTCCCCGTAAGGAAAAAGTAAAGGATATTGTAGTGCCAAATAAGAAGGATATATTTCATTAATCCTTTGTAGCTTTCCAGACTTTTCTTCAAGAATAATATCACGTTTTGGCATTTTTGGATGAAAATCACCTGGGATCAATGCAGCAACCTCGGATGCCGTGGGCATGCTATATGTCCTTCCATCTTTCCCTTTTCGATCCCTAATAATCCTCATATGAAACGTACCATTTTCATTTTCGTTACTCTCAAATCTGTCTTTGGCTGACCTAAATGTCTCAACATATGGGTTGACCGCATTCAACATCTTTATGATGGCTTCAATGATTTCATTCCTCAAATTTCTTTTCTCAACTACCTTCTTATTATTCTTGCCCTTGCTACAATGATTAATAATACGTTAGTTAATAAACAATTAAAAACTTATTTAATCATAAAAATTGAATACCTCAAAATTGCCTGTCTATTGTCGACTTCATTTTCAGTATCGACAATGCAAAGTTGGGAAAACTTGGATAATCCCCATCTTCTGGTTTCATACTACCCATAAAATGATAGTTTGCTCCTTGTAGTTGAAACATTTGCGGGCTACGTCCTTTAGTAATAGAACGATCTACTTTCCCTCCAAAAGAAGTAAATGCAAACATCATATTGTAAATCCTGATATTGTCTCGAAAATGTCTGCTAAGTTGATCATCATTGTTCAGCAAGTTGAGCAACAAATCCGGTGACATTTGTAAAAACAGTAATTTGATAGTTCCTTGCAAACAACACATTGTGAATGTCGGGTTTCGTGAATGTCTCTTCTTTTTAATACGTTCATCGTACCACATAATAGCACCACATTTGTCACACATGTATATCGGATCACCATGATCATAATAATCTACAAAATATTCGTTCAGTTGTTTATTTGTTCTTCCTTGATGAAATCAGTATTATACAAAGAAAATTCTACATTGTTAGGTTACCATACCAATTTTTGTTGTTGATGCCACGGCAGTAGATAAATCAGAACCAGCAAACACCTTTATTAAACTTTTCTCCAACATTTTCAGAATATCAAATTTTGTCCTAGCGTCAGCTGTAAGAGCAGGATCTTCATAATAATCACAAGACTTCTCTTCTGAGGTATCTTCTTCGCTATTACAATCATAAATATGTTCACACAGATCTTCATTGTACCCTATGTTAAGAAATTTTGTTAGATTATCTTCTTGCGTTGAATGGATTCCATATGAGTAATTATAATATACAACTTCAGTAAGTAACTACCTTCTGATTCATCAGACCATTCTGATTTATCAAAACATTCTGAGTTCTCTGAATCTTGGTCAAAGTTTAATGTTTTATTCAAGTTATCACCGTCATTTATTTTGTTTTTTGTGGTGTCACCGCACCTAAATAGTTGGATAACAAATAATATTTGTTATAAACAGTGGTCATACAAAATTAGTAGATAACTGGTCAGTTACTCTGATTATTAAACACAAAGTACTAACCAAAAGAAGGTTGTGTTTTAAATAGCATATTCACGCCAATTTTTATTTTGGTACCTGCAGGTGTTTGAATATAAATAGGTATTAAATTCCAAGGGAGACTAATCAATGGTTGATTCTTAAAAGGATGATATAAATCTTCCCCCACCTGAAAGTTTTGTTTTGGTGTTGGAGTTTGTAGGTAACATCGCTGTTAATTGACTCAGTGCATCTTTGCTCGGCCTCATTTCAGTAGGTATGTTTGTACTGGTTTCGAAAAAAATATTAGTAGGTGTTCTCAGAGATATAGATTCGCGGAATTGTGTTGATGTCTGTTTAGAGAAGATGGTCTCTGAGGCTTAGTAATTCAATGATTAAAGCTACAAAATCTACTAATGTTACCTTACTATAATATATGAGAGTATATAAATTTAGTGAAATTTATACTTATAAGCATTACACCATAAACAGTAATTACACGAAGCCTTTGATTTAGTTCGAGCCCTTTTGGGATTGGAAAATGCATCATTGCTGGGCAGCGTATTATTCTTCATTCCTGAAAAATCAGAAAACTCTTCTTTTAAATCTGGAAATCATTACACTACTTATATCTTTATACATAAGCATTTAATGAATCCGCTATCGATGTTGCATATACGATTAAATTCACATTGAAACTAATATGATGAAAGTTTCAAAGTTGTAGAATTTTCTTACCAGTTAAACATTCCTTGTTTTTGATAGCTGTTGGTAAAGGACTATCTGGAACAATATGTGATTGTCCTCTTGTTTGACCATGCAAGTTACTAATATCTTGCAGAACTCTATTAAATACTGATTTGACAGCGACAGTATTGTTGGTACCGATTGAATCCCCTTGACACATACTGTTTTCTGATATCGTAGTTGGTAAAGGACGTTTTCTTTTGTTACTTTGTGGTGGATGATTAATTCCTATGCCACTTCCATCTTTTTTGTTTTTCATCCTGCATCATATTCATGGGATTCTTATTAGTAGATAGTTTAAGACCTATCATATCTAGAGTAAATGCTAATTAGCACCAAAATAAAAATTAAACAATGGGGAAATCTAGCAAGCCATATGTCGTTATCTACCTTAAAATCTCTCCAATAACTCTTAGGGTTATTGAGCCACAAAGTTATAGTATCGTTTATTCATTAACTAAATTTCTTAGGGTTGCTTTTTAGGGTTAGAGAACGTCAAAGTGTTGTTGAATATTTTATTTTTGTATTAGGAAGTAATAATATATGCAATGATAGTAGTTAGATTGTGAAATCTAGTCAATTTAATATTGATCTTTGTGAATTTTTAAAGAGAATGTTCATTTAATTATATTATTTATTGGAGAGATTGAGTCCTTAATTAAATGAGTTATATAACAATAATAATATAATTTAGCTTAGAGGCTAAAAAATGTTCGGGGGAATATTATAGAGATAATAGTTACACTGACAACATACTACAGTGTAAACCAACAGACTCAGCGTAATTTTCGGTTAAAAGTTTTGAATTATAATATATTTTGTATCGGTGAATCAGGTTAGTTAATTAATTTTAAGGTTGTAACGTTTAGGATTAGAAAACGTCAAAATGTTTATATAACAGTTGATTATGATAATTCTCCCCAGTTCATAATCTTTTTTTTTAACAACTTATATTATATTAATCAGCAAACGTATGGATAAAACTAGAAATTACAAAAACAAACAAAATACATAAAATAGGAAATTACAATTAATAAAACAACTGAAATGAAATTTGGTGATCTTTTTATCCGAGAAGTTTTTCCTGCTGAAAAAGTGTCCACACTTCCCTTCCTCATATTCACATTCGATCTGATGCGATACTTGGCTATTATCCAATCTTTCTCGTGTTGTATTACATTGACACATCTCCAAGTAAAAACTAAATATATTCTTCGAATAAGAACCCAATTTATTGATTCTTTCGATATAAATAATACCTGAGATTGCCAATTTTCAACGACTGTACGAATGTCACCATACAACAAAGAAATTACGTCTTCATCTCCAAACCCAAACCCTCGTACCCTCCATGGTGGTTTCCATGGTGTTAATACCATCTTCAGCAGAATAAAACTATCGGATCAAATTGAACTAGAGACAGCATAAGCATATGATTTTCCGGGATCCCAAATTCTTCGACCAAGGCACCATCGGCTGAGTCGGATTCATCTTCGTCTCCTAAATTTAGGTCTTGAATCGCTCGACAGTAATTCCGACAATTATTCCACACGATTGCATCATAGAGACCCCTGAAGTCTACTATGGAGATGGAAGATGCACGAGTGAGAACGTCGAGAAATTGCCCCACTCCGGCATCAATCAGAAAAACCGTCCTTCGAAAAAGGAAGGAAGGGAATCGGAAAAAAACTGAAAAAAGAATCTGGCAAACTACCCAAAAAGTCGCCATGATAGGAGACTCTAATCGACTTGTGAAGAAGGAGGAATATGATCGATGCCAGAAGACACCGACTCCGCCATTGGCCGGAGAAATTAAGAAGAAAAAGAAGTTATAAAGCGGTTTTGTTCTATCGCCCTTTCTATCGCCCAAAGAGAGAGAACATATCAGAGGTTTCTCCTTTCTCTTATTTCTCTTATTATATTCACTTTAAAAACTTAGTTTATTAAAAACTTTATAATCGTATCAAATTTGAATTATAATATATTTTATAATCGTATCAATTGATCTTAAAAACTTCAATGTTTTTCTTATAGAAAGGTAAAAGTTATTAATTCATATGACTTTAATAATTAATCTATACTATTAAAACAGGGTAACATTTTGTAAACATACATATTTTAGTCTAATCCCATTCCGGATATCTACTATCCCTACTTTTTATCCCTGTTTGCAAACAAGTTTTTTTAAAAATTCGAGCATATCCAAATTTGATACTAAAAAGATTTGATGCAATATTTAAACTTCCATTTAGATAAACATCATAAAACTTCTCCAGCACTCTTCATTCATCTATATAAAGAGACTCTTTCGGTCATTGATACACAATTCTTTAGGTTTCTGCTTTAGTTTTAGTTTTAGTTTTATTCTTCTACCTTCTTATTATGAAATTTTTTTTAATTATGATGTGTATTGACACAATTGTTTTCTTTCTTGCAAGACCTCAATGGATTAGCACCAACCAAATCTGAAGACGGGAGTTTGAGAAGATGTGGAACTTAGGAAAAATATTGTGTATTGAGGTAAAATCATAAATTTCTGCTCAAGCTTTTTGTTTGTGCTAATGTTTTTCTAACATTTTTGAAGGTTATTTGTGCAGATTTACTTTCGACTTCTGAGGCTTCGTCAATATAACAATTTTTGGGTAAGAAATACATTACCACATATAAGTTTCTTTAAAAAATTTCAGATTTGGGTTTTTCACATTTGCTGGGAATGTTGTTTTTTCTTTTTGAATTATGTTTAACTGTCTTTCTAATATGTTTCTTCTTCCACATCTTTTTCTTAGATGAGGTCATTGATATGCTTTCAGAATTTCAATGAAACTCAAACTAATATGCTTTTTTCAGCGAACATATTAGTTTCCACAAAAGTGCAAACAAAAGCTTGAAGAACACTAATATCTTCTACAAGCAAATTCTGATATGCTTTCAGAATTTCGAGCACAAGAAGAAACATAATTGAACTATTCTTTTGTATTCATTCCGGTTTAGTTTGCTTTCGACCACAAGAAGTCTTTTTGTAAACAAAAGCTTCATTTGTATGTTTATATAAAAATTGTTGTAAGATCTATGATTGTAATTTCTATTTACATTTGTCTTTTGTAATCTAAAGTGGTGTAAAATCTAAATATTGTTGCTAATTTCGAAATGTTAGCAATTTCTTCAATCAAATTTCTTCATTCTTCAATTTCCAATTTGTATTCAAACTTTGTACAATGATGATCTTATACAAATATATCGTTTTGCAACGGTCCGTTCTTCGAAATATACTATTTTCTTACCTGATTTGGATTATTAGAAACATCTCATTTTGTTTAATTAGTTTCGATCACTTCATGAATCAAAAACATTACAATTCTTTCCATATTGATTAGATGTTCATATATTTCGAATCGGGATGTTGAGTGATTGCAGTAACTAAATCGTTGCAAACAAAAGTTTGAGAACCAAATTTGTCCAAATTTTAAACTAACTACCTAGATTTTCGAGAACCAAATCTTACTATAAATAAAACTTCTAATCAAAGCTAAACTAAATATTTAGTTAATGCAGAAAATCCAATACTAACGCTTCAAACAAAATTGTGAAAAACATAATCTTACCAAATCAATAACGAACTACCTAGATTTTCGATCACCAAATCTTACTGTAAATAAAAAATCTAATCATATCTAAAATAAATATTTAGTTAATCCATGATTTCCAATACTTTCGCTTCAAACAAAATTGTAATCGAACCAAATTTTAGGAAATGATTTACGAACTACCTAGATTTTGATCACCAAATCTAGATGTAAAGTCAAACATCAAATCAAATCTAAACTAAATATTTCGTCTCTTTAATGATTGCTTTTAAAAAAAAAATGTTTCTCATAATTACCTAAGGAGAATATTACCATATATTTTTACTTTGATTATTTTTTAACTTCTTTTAACGCAATCTAGCTTGCGTAAGATTTGGTGATCCTTTCAACTTCTTCATTGGTTTGCGTTAACTATATTGCGTTCATAGCTTCTTCTCTCTAACATTTTAAACCGTTCGTCTTTCATATCTTTCTCTTTCTCTTTTCCTAAACCAGACACTTTGTTGAGAAGATTATGGCAAACGAAACTGTCCATATGATCTCAGAAATCAATAGGCGCAAGAAAGATTGGAACCTAAGAGTGAAGATCTTGCATGTTTGGACTAAAGAGTTTGTTTTCTCTGCCCCAAACATGCATCTTATTTTGTGTGATGAAGAGGTAATATCTCAACACTTCTTATATATTGATGATTCTAATTAGTATAGGAATTCGGTTTCGTTTCTAAAGTGTTTGTTATTACAGAAATATTCTTTATCCCGAAATACACATCAAACTCCATTTGTTTTCAGGGAAACAGAATTTCAGCAAGTCTTTCCGGTGAAGCCTTAAATGTTTATGCATGGCTTAAGCATTTCAAACGTTATTGGTTCTCCCTTAAGGATTTTAATGTTTCATTTGGTTCTATTCTTGGCCAAACCACTCGCCACTCTTATGAGATCGACTTCAACTCAAACACAGAAATGAGACTACTCAATGACTTTCCAAACCACCATCATTTTTTGGTTTTCACTCCAATTGTTGATATCCTAAGTCAAACTGTCTCAGAACGTTACCTTATAGGTAAAACAGAGTATATCTTTTTAGATCATAATATTTTTGAGTTTTTATTTTTTGAATTTTTTGTTCTTTATAAATGTTCTAGGAGTGATTACTTGGGTTGGAAAGATTTCCAAGAGATGGTGGAATCGACTTTCTTATGAGAAGCATAGGATAAGGTCAATGGTTCAATTTACGATTAGAAACCAAGAGTAAGTGGCTTTTTGTGATCATCAAAATTTACTCTGTTACATATTTTAGATACGTTTTGAAATTGTTTCCAATCGTTCAGGTTTAAAGGGTTGAAATGTTTAGCTTACGGAGAGTTGGCTGAGGAATTGTCAAGACGATTTTGTCATGAGCATAAATGGCACATATTTGGAATCCTAAGGTGTTTCCGTGTCTCCACATTAGTCCGTAAGTTAAACAGAATAGAGTTTAACAACCAATTTTTTTGTTAAATCATCATTCATGGCTAACAATGTACTTACAACCTATTTTGTTTTTTAAAGATCATTCATGGCTTACAGCAGAAGAAGGTCTCTCAGATATAGAGTTTGAAGATTACACATTTCCTGAACTCTACCAATTTCTGAATAGGTAATATCATTTTTAATATATGTTAGTATAAAATATGAGTTCATAATAGTATTTCCTGATTACTAATTTTCATCAATCACTATTGTCAGGTACCCATTTCCTCTACCACAGAGTTACAACAATGATCACAGGCAAGGCTTTACTCCTTTCTAAGACTCAACCCATGATTCATTGTTGTTTTGTTTATGTTATTCGGATATTTTGGTTAAGGATGTAGTTGGTATAAATGTTATTACCAACTTATTTTAAAACTTGAACTTTTTAATCATGTTTTATAAGACCTTTCTATAAACCTTATGTTAAGACCTTTATGCAATGCTTAAATCACCATCCTTACCCTCTATTTATTATCAGTGAAATTTTAATAGTATATAGATTACTTGATGTAAATGTGCAATGTTTAAGAATCTACCTTAATTTGAAGAGGACACGATATTGTAGAATATGGCAAGATCGTCTCACACTTTTGATCCACATTATCATTCTAGTAATATATACAAATAATTGAAAACTAACAAGATTGAAAGTATTTTCACATTCGGGTATTGAAAATATATCAATTGAACACATCACTCATTTCCCTCTACTATCCTTTCGAATGTTTGGGTTGTAACGAAATCATAACAATATCGGAAGTATTTTCACAACACGGATAAAATATGTTATTGTTGAAGATTTAGTTTTTACTAATTCATTTACTATACTCCTATAACTGCGTTCAATATTTTATATATTTAGATCTAGATAGTATAGAAAGAAAATATTCCAACATAAACGTACAAAATCTTAAATTTAACTTGAAAAATACTCAAAATAGCTTAAAAATCAAACATATTCCGTTATCTACGAATATATTTCAAATCTTATAAATCTATACTTCATTCGGTATAACTTTCAGATCTAATAAAATCTTTCTTAATATATTCGAAATTATGTTTAAGATGCTGCTATATGCATGAGATAAGAAATAACATGAAATTTTCTATAAGCTGCATAATATTTATAAGATTTGTTAGCAAATCCGTGCGTATCTTGCAAAATATTCACAAAACACCAAAATCCCCGTTAACATCTATATAAATAGTAGAATGATCAAAGATTGAAAAGAACAACTCTAAAACAATTGATCTCACAAATCTATAACAAAGAAAACAGAAAATGGGTGCCAACGCTGGATTCACACTTCTTAATAATGTGAAACCATACAAGACAAGCTGGCGAATCCAGGTTAAAGTGGTGCATTGTTGGAAGCAATACACATCAGTGGCTGGTGAAACCTTGGAGCTAATACTAGCAGATGGAACAGTAATTCAAATCAATACATATTCCTTTTAGTATTTTGTTTTATCTTTGTTTTGATTCTGAATTTATCATAATTGTTCTCTTATACTTTGACTTCTTTAGGGTGTTAAAATACATGCCTCATGTAAAAAAACCATGGTATTACGTTTTAAAAAATAGCTTTCTGTTGGAGAATGGAAATTAATAGAGAACTTCTCTTTAACTCCTGCAACTGGCAATTACCGACTAACAAACCATGTTTACAAGATGAATTTTGTGAGCACTACTTCTATCTATCGGTCTTTGGTCAAATCAGATGACAACTTTTTGGAGTTGACCAGTTTTGAACAAATTACAAGTGGTAATCTCAAAACTCAGTTCTTGATTGGTAAGTTATATCAACACAAATTATATTATTTTTATGTACACATCTATTGACTGAAATTTATTTTGTTTGTTTGATAATAGAAAGATTATTCTGTTAATATATCTACCAAGTAGTTTATATTTTAAAATCTATTCACAGTATATATATTAGTATATTATGCCACCCTTAACTCTTCCGTCCGTTATGATACAGATGTTATTGGTCAAATGGTTGATATGGGTGAACTTGAAACCGTTCAAGTTGGTGGTAAAGACAGGAACAAGGTTCAGTTTCACCTACGAGACACTGAGTAAGTTCCTTATTTTCGTAATATTCTTGACAAGTGTAAATAATTTTATGATAATATACTGTTTTTATGGTGGTTTAGGGACCAGCGTTTGCCTGTATGCCTATGGGGTAAATTTGCTGATCAAATTACTACTTATTGCGAAAAAGGAGGTTCATATCAGGTTATTTGTCTACTCAGATTTGCAAAAATCAACTTCTATCGAGGTAAGTAAACTAACACTTGCTTAACAGGGAATTTTAAATTTATGGTTTCAAGCTAAAACCTTATTAATTTGCAATTGCAGGAGAACTTCAAATCACCAATGCATTTGATTCATCTGCTCTGCTTATAAACCCTCACATTCTTGAAGTAGATGAGTTTAAGAATAAGTAAGTTAATCAAGTATGTATACAAATCATTGTTTGTAATATATTCGCCTATTTGGTATTTCAACACTAACTAAGATTTTGTTTACATTAAAACATAAGGTTACCCCAAGATGGTCTTGCTCTAGCCAGGAATGAAACCAAGCATGAAAAGCAGCAACTTACGATATCCAAAGAGAGAGAAAAGTGGTCTCAATTACCCATCAAATCAGTAGAAGAATTGCTAAATGCCACTGAGGTATGTAGCTTGCAGTTTTTTTGAGTAATTTTTCATTTCCCTTAAAGTGATTTGTGTACTTTTTCAGGTTGAAAAATGTAAAGTGATGTGTACCATCTATGCTATTGATACCGACTTTGGTTGGTATTATTTTGGATATGACAAGTGTAATAAAAGGGTCCAAAGAATAAAAACCAACGCATCAGTTAAATCAAAACCCGTGAAAACCAATAAACCCATCTTCAAATGTGAAGTTTGTGATGATTTGGTCACTGATGTCTCACCAAGGTATATATTTAACTGTGAAATTTTATTTTAGAACATATTAGAGTAGTTTTTAAGTTTTATCTTTTTGGATTTATTATTGAAGGTTTAAGTTGCATCTGATGGTCAAAGACGACACAGCAGAAACAAAGTTTATGATACTTGGCAAACCTGCAGAGCGAATTGTAACAAAATCTGCTGCTCAGCTCCTTAATGGTTCATTTGATGAGGTATGCAACTTTACGTGTAAGCTAATTGCAACTGTGAAAGGAAATATATTATAACTTTTTGCAAATAAATACAGATTGAAGATCCTGAGGAATTACCACAAGCATTGAAGGATTTGGTTGGTGCTAATCATCAGTTTTTAGTTTGTATTGAAAAGGAAAATGTTTTCTATGGAGCTGAAACATTCAAGTGTTCAAAAGTTTGGAATGGTCAGGATCTGATAATGTTTGAATCTCAGAATGATACATTTAGTCAATTGGACACAACGGCCTCAATGGTTTCTGGTGACGAGGTAACTGGTCCAGATTAACTTTCAATGTCCCTTATTATTATATTCTAAAACATTTACCATTGATACCTAGGTTTCACTAATTAGAACTATTAGTCAACCAAGCTCTGGATCATATTCAACACCTTCTTCTTCTAAGCGTTCATCAGAAGATAAAGATGATTTGGAAGACCTAAATTCTACAACCAAGAAGCAATGCACAAAGATTATCAAGATCGAGAAAATTTCAGAAGATGAGAAAATGAAAGAAGATAACACAAGAAAAGATGCTGTGGAGAATAAGAAAGTGTGATAGACTGATATGCTTCTAATTTGGTTTATGTTTTGGTTTATTTTAGCTTTCACATCAAGACATATTGGGTTTATGTTATGGTTTTTGATATTTCTTACACTTTCCGACAAAATTCTAAATTTACAGAGCTATCTTAATTAAGCACTCCATTATCATTCCAACATAAAACAATAGAAATGCTAACATGATTAATTGAATAGTTCACCAATCTTCCCTCAAAAATGTAATGGAATAAATATTCGAGATTATAAATCTCAAAAATGTGAAATTGTAAGATAAACCGAAGTAATTACTGTGATTTGGTAAGGGTAAAACTATTAAACTTTTTACTTCTTTCCAATATTAATAATAGTATAGATTTACGAAAATTGTTTGATAGTTTGTATATAGTCATGATTTCTTTTAGAGATTATAAAGATACCATATAAACCACTTTATATATTCTCAAAGATTTACAAAGATATTCATTTTAAATGAATGTACATATTACTCCATTTCCAATTTATTAGTTGAAGATGCAATATGTTCATTCTAGAAAATGAGAGATATACTACGTTCTGAAAACAGGTCTGCGGGATCATCTGTAATTGATCCCATACAATTAGATGTGCCATTGATAAGAGTTTTCAAGACAATTTTAAGAGATCTCACGAGATTACCAAAATCTCATAGTCGACAGCTCCAATCTAAAAGATATCATTTTATTCCAAAACCACCTAGACAGACGAGAAGAAAGAAAATTGGTAAGTTCTTAACATTTTCTTTCAAGATTAATAGAAACCTTTTCATTATGTTAATGAGCTTTCAATCTGAAACTATGCAGTTGTTGCTGATAAAGAGAATGTTTTACCAGCCAATTTACCTACACCAAAAAGAAAACAGAGTCGTAAATTTATACCATATTTTCATAGTTAAACATGTACTATATAACAAAGAGCAACGCATACACCTTATTTTCTTTGTTTTCCTTCCAGTTGCTGGCAAAGAGAATGGTGAAATTGCTCGAGACCTGAAAAAAAAACGAAACAATAATGTTAAATCATGTAAGTTGAGGATTATGAAAATATTTTACTGTTAATCTTTGTTTATTTTTCACCTACAAAGAAACTATCAGAACTCATGACAAGGTTTTTTGTTTTTAATAGCAAAGCAGACAAATGTCACATGATTAAACACTAACCAAATAAGTGCTTTTAGAGAATTCCGAAAGCAGTCCAATACTGTGCTTTCTGACATTACAAACATACCTTCAAGTTCATCAAGATTTGCTCGAACTTCTACATCCGTCGAAAATGCATGTGTCAATGATAATCAGGAAGTCCTGCATTCACAAGAAGAAGAAAGTTATTGCCATCTTTTTCAAGATGATCAGTCAGAAGGTAATTTTTAACTTATTAATCACTATATATGATACCTGCAAGTTATTGCCATCAACAAACTAAAATATGAGTTCGCAGGAACAATAGAATAACATAAAGAACAGGTATTTGACTGTAGTAGTCAAGAAAGTACGGATTATGAAACATCTGATCTGAAACGTTTGGTGAAGATGTAGACAACATTATAGAACAAGAAACGATGCAAATCAGAGCGCACAAAAGATATTTTCCGATGGTATCTAAGTCTTCAAAAAACCATAATGGTATAACATTTGAACTTTAGCATAAAACCATTTTTATAATGTCTATTTAATTATTCTTATATATATATGGACATTGTACAGAATACATGGATGAGGGTGATCCTTTATACACGTGTACAATCTGTGGTGCTATTTTTTGTATGAGGAACGCATAAGAAAACAGAGCCGTTCACGCAATCCTATCTTTACACTATGTTGTATGCAAGGCCAAGTGAGATTGCCGTTTTTAAAGGAATCACCTGAACTCTTGAAGAGATTACTAAATGGGAAAGAAAAACTCAATAAGCATTTTCAAAGGAATTGAGGCCTTACAACATGGTTTTCTCATTTACTTCTCTTGGTGGAAAAGTTGATTGGTCTATTAAAAAAGGGCGTGGACCACAAATGTTTCAACTTCAAGGAGAAAACTATCATTTGATGGGAAGTTTAAAGCCAACCAATGGGGATTATGCTAAGTTCTTACAGCTATATATTGTTGACACAGAAAATGAGGTACAAAACAGAGCAACGGCTTTAAGGTAATGTGAATTCAAAACTGAATGTTCACGCCGTAATCCTTGATCCTTTTTGTTATTCAATGACAAGATTTCTGACTATCTTTTTAACCATATCAATTTCAGTAAGTCTAAGAAGGCTGGAGTGCAAGGAAAAACAGATGGTTTGAAAGACGAGATTATTGAAGCTATCATCAAAATGTTAAATGCATTAAATCCATATGTTAAAAAATTCAGAACAGCCAGGGAAAGATTTGATACTAACCCAGACGAAACATTTCATATGAGAATTGTTAGTGATCGTGTCACTGATGGAAGGACATATAATGTTCCCACGGCATCTGAAGTGGCTGCGCTGATTCCTGGAGATTTCAGTCCGGATATGGATAAGCGTGATATTGTTCTTCAACAACAATCTAGTAAACTTCGAAGGATTAGTGAAATCCATCCTTCGTATCTTGCACTTCAATATCCTCTCCTGTTTCCATACGGTGAGGATTGTTTTAGGCTTGGGATTAAGAAAGGAGCCACAAAAGGTGGGAAAACATTTAAGAAGGATAATATCTCTATGAGACAATTCTTTGCATACCGTCTTCAAGAAAGAAACGGTGAGTCGCACACTCTTCTATATTCAAGGAGATTATTCCAACAGTTCATAGTAGATGCATATACTATGATAGAGTCTAACAGGTTACGCTATCTAAGGAGAAATCAGAAATGTCTACGTTCTGATAGTTATTATTCCATTAAACAATCAGAGAATGCTGGTAACACTGATATGCATGAACAAGGGCAGCAGTTTATGTTGCCAGCTTCTTTCACAGGTGGACCTAGATACATGAAGAATAACTATTTGGATGCGATGGCCATATGTAAACATTTAGGATTCCCAGATATTTTCATCACTTTTACATGCAATCCTAAGTGGCATGAGATCACTAGATATCTCAATAAGCGTAATTTAGATCCAACGGATCGTTCATATATTATTTGCATGATATTTAAGATGAAACTTGATGCGTTGATGAATGATTTAACCCGAAACAAACTTTTGGGAGCTACAAGATCCTGTAAGTTATGATTTAGTTTATTTGCTCCAGTTTTCTTAATTTTTAAACTACATCCAGTTACTAACCTGATTGTTTTATTGACCCAATATGTGCAGCAATGTATACAATTGAGTTTCAAAAACGAGGCCTACCACATGCTCACATTCTTCTTTTCATGGATCCAACATCAAAGTTTCCTACAACTGACGACATATACAAGATAATTTCGGCTGAAATCCTAGACAAAGCGAAAGAACCCGATCTTTATGAAGTTATTAAGGAAATGATGATTCATGGACCTTGTGGAATTGCTAACCTGAATTCACCATGTATGCAGAATGGTGAATGTACTAAATTATATCCAAAGGTTTATACAGAAAAAACTACAGTTAACAAAGAATGATTTCCAGTTTACAGAAGACGCAATCAACCGGATAGATATGTTGAGAAGAATGGTTTTAAGTGTGACAATAGATATGTAATACCTTACAACAAGAAGCTATCTATCCGGTACAAAGCTCACATTAATGTGGAATGGTGCAACCAAAGTGGCTCTGTTAAGTACTTATTTAAGTACATTAATAAAGGTCAAGATCGTGTAAGCGTTGTTGTAGAACCACCTCAGAAAGATGGAACAGACAATTCTGGAAAAACCCAAGGGAACACTCAACAAAAAAAGAACGAAATCAAAGATTTCTTTGATTGAAGGTATTTAATATCTTCACCATAACATTTGCAGGAATTTATTACACCTTTGTTTTTAAGTATAGATTACTAAACGTGACTATTTTTAATTGAACAAGTATATCTCTGCTTGTGAAGCTACATGGAGGATTTTTAAATACCCTATACATTATCGATCTACAGCGGTTGAAAGGCTTTCTTTCAATCTGCCGGGGAAACATATTGTAATATTCAAGGGTGACGAAAAGGTTGAAAAAGTGGTCAACCGTAAACAGATTCAAAATACAATGTTCTTGGCCTGGTTTGAGCTGAATAAGGTTAATGCAGAAGCTAGAGAGCTCACTTATGAGAAAATTCCTACTAGGTTTATTTATGAAAAGACGAAGAAGATGTTCAAAGAAAGAGTTAATAAAAAAAATTTAGCGTTGGAATGATTAATTATGCACCGCATAAGATGGAAGATGTATATTATTTGCGGACTTTGCTAAACTATGTCAAAGGTCCATGCTCTTTTGAGGAAATAAAAACGTACAATGGAGTGCTATATCAAAGCTACAGAGAGGCGTGTTATGCACGGGGATTGCTAGAAGATGACCAAGAGTATATTGATGATATTGTAAGAAAAAGCTTTGATAGTACTGCAAGCTGTCTACGACAGCTCTTTGTTATCATGCTTACTTCAGATAGTTTATCTAAGCCAGAAGTGGTTTGGAACAATACTTGGAAGTTTCTTTCAGAAGACATTGAGCATAGCAGGAGACGCCATTTAAACAGACCAGGTTCAGTGTGTACAATATTTTTAGTTTTTAATCTGTTGATTTCAATTAATATTATAGATATATAGGAATTTGGGATCATAATTATAATGAAACTCATTTGATGTTGCAGAACTGGTCTTAAGTGACGAGGATAAACAAAACTAAGCTCTTCAAGAAATCAAGAAGATTATGAAAAGTAACGGGAGTTCATTACAACTATACTCAAGTATGCCACAACCATTAGGAGGGTGTAATGAGAACGATAATGTCTTGATAGTTGATGAGACAAGCTATAACCGAGAAGAATTGAAAGCAAACCATGATAGAGATCTTTCCAAGCTGACTGTTGAACAAAAGAAGATTTATGATGAGATCATGGGAGCTGTGTTAGAAATTAGAGGTGGAGTCTTTTTGTTTATGGATTTGGTGGAACGGGAAAAACATTTCTCTGGAGAATACTATCTGCTGCAATACGATGCCGAGGAGATATTGTGCTTAATGTTACCTCTAGCGGTATTGCTTCTCTGTTGTTACAAGGTGGCAGGACAGCACATTCCAGGTTTGGGATCCCTATAAATCCAGATGACAATTCTTTTTGTAATATGAAACATGGAACAGATCGTTCTGAGTTAGTGAAGGCTGCAAATCTTATCATATGGGACGAGGCACCAATGATGAACAAGCATTGTTTCGAGTCTTTAGACAGAAGTCTAACTGATATTATTGGGAATCCGGAAAATAAGCCTTTTGCTGGAAAAGTTGTTGTTTTTGGAGGTGATTTCTGATAGGTTCTTCCTGTAATAAATGGAGGTTCTAGGGCTGACATTGTTATGGCTTCTCTAAATTCATCATATCTATGGGATCATTTCAAAGTGTTGAAACTCATTTTGAACATGCGATTACTTTCCAGCAATTTGACTGTCCAGGAGGCAAAGGATCTTAAAGATTTCTCGGAATGGATATTAGACGTTGGAGATGGGAAAATTGCAGAACCTAATGATGGTGATGCTCTAATAGATATTCCCGAAGAGTTTCTGATTACTGACGCCGTTGATCCAATATGGAGATACGGCTTCTTTACAAGAGGATAAGGAACCACAGTTTTTCCAAGAAAGAGCAATTATATGTCCTACGAACGAAGATGTGAATACTATAAATGAACATATGTTGGATAAACTCAATGGTTGGAAATCAGTTTTTATTCATTATCTTTTACAGTTTTAAATTTGCTTCCGCACGTTTAACATGAAGTATATTGAATTTTCTGTCATCAGGTGAGGAAAGGATATATCTCAGTTCTGATTTGATAGATCCTTCTGATCAAAGCTCTATTAATGATGATGCTCTCAGTTCAGATTTTTTGAACACTATCAAGGCCTCTGGATTACCTAATCACAGATTACGATTGAATATTGGTTGTCATGTGATGTTGTTAAGAAATATTGATCCTAAAGGAGGCTTAATGAATGATACTAGACTTCAAATTACACAGATGACGGATTTCATGGTTGAAGCTATAGTTATTACCGGAGATAAGGTTGGAGTTAAAGTGCTCATTCCCAGATTGTTGATTACACCATCTGATACAAGACTATCTTTCAAAATGCGAAGAAGACAGTTGCCACTTTCTGTTGCTTTTGCGATAACAATCAACAAGAGTCAAGGGCAATCACTGTCTAAAGTTGGGATCTTTTTACCAAGGCCTGTGTTTTCACACGGACAGCTCTATGTGGCTATATCCAGGGTCACGTCTAAAAAAGGGATTGAAAATTTTAATTGTAGACAAAGATGGAAAGCCAGAGAAGAAAACTATGAATGTGGTTTTCAAGCAGGTGTTTCAAAACCTTTAGTTCAGATGAAGCAGATGAAGAAATCAAGATTTACATGGTAAAACTCTTGACTGTTTATTATTATCTTTTACATATGCATGCGTAAAATTTATAACCAGAACAAATGAATATTCTGGTCTTCATTGCAGGAAAACTTTTTAAAACAAAGTTTCATTGAGAGGATTACAGATGAGAGCTTGGTTTCAATTCATACGATTGCTCTGCATTCTGTTATTCAAGAATACATTTGAAATCGTTCCTGTTTTTGGTTTGTTTCTTTATTTTGGTAAGATTTCTATCTACATTCACAATATCACGGATCTAGAGATTTAATAAGAAACTAAAAATCATATTGAAAGTTTGGGTAATCTATTTTGTTTTTTCAAGACCAGGCCCAAAAAATAATCGGTTTCGAAACATAAAATCTTATAAACCTCTAAACGCGTTACAATTTGCAAGATAACCTCTATACCAGTTACAATAAGTAAACAACTTACAAAAACTAAATCAACAAAGGATTTTTTACATCAACGGGCATTGTTGTGTTTCATATTACGAAAATTATATATACAAAAACATTGTATTGTTAAACCCAAAATCAATCGGTCTCATATTACAACCCGTTCGTCCGTAACACCAATTATACTAAACACAATAAAGATAATATATATTACAAAATTTCAAAAACCAAATAAATAAAAAAATCTACGTGCGGGCGCACGGGTTATAATCTAGTTAAACTTAAA
Organism: Eutrema japonicum; assembly: GCA_030161315.1. Taxonomy (NCBI): domain Eukaryota; kingdom Viridiplantae; phylum Streptophyta; class Magnoliopsida; order Brassicales; family Brassicaceae; genus Eutrema; species Eutrema japonicum. Next base: position 28,646,684 of record BSQW01000007.1, read on the forward strand.
AGCTAAAAGTTGACGAACTATTCAAATGTGGCAACGTTGACTTTATTTGATAGGAAATACCGTTCATTGAATTATAAAAACCAACAATAAATTAAAGATATGCAATCTTCAACAAATAAATGAAGCAAAAACAAAGTACGAAAATAGTTCAAAAATATAGAAATTGCCATAAAAACCCAAAGAAAAACAAAGAAATTGTTGCAACTGAATCACATCTTTTCCTTCTAATCGGTGGCCATCCCATTAGTCTTCTCATCCTTGGCCTTGTCGTCTTTATTCTTCTCAACCTTAATATTCTCAAGCTTAATTGATTTGATGCACAGCTTTTTCGTAGTTGAAGCTTGATCACCTGGATCAACATTTTCCTCTTCCTTCCTCTTCGAAGAAGGAGTTGTGAAACTTGACATGCCCGATTCAGAGTTTTCCTGCCCATTAGTGAGCATGAGTGTAACCTAGGCAATATAGTAGAAGACCATTAGAACATACGCTGTTTGATTTTTTTTTTAATTTATATATGATTGAATATACACTCGTACCTGGTCACCATAAATGATTTCAGATGGGGTTAATGCCTTCTCTGCACTATCATCAATCTGATCTTCTTCCATTTCATTGTTCGATAATACCTTAGCAATCTTGAAGGTATTGTGTCTGTTGTCGAGATTCTCTTTCTCCACACTGATATGCTCAAATTAATACCCTAAAAGTACTAAAGCAGTAGTTGTAGTAAGTGTAGGGGTCGAACACAAGGACTCACAGAAATCACACAATAGATTGTATAGTATCGAATCAAGCTAAGCAAATCAGATGAAACAAAAGCAATAAACAGTAAAGAGTTGTAAATTCGATGGAAGAAATATAGATTCAGGGTATTTCTCAGGAAATCAATGAATGCAGATAAACTAATTAACAGGATTCAGATTTAGCGCGGTTCTTGAACTCAAATCACTAAAGTATAATTAACCAACTGTCGTTGCGAGAATTATCTAAATCTAAACTTCAGAATCCCAAATCTCTTTGCAAATTCCTAAGAATAAATCAGTTTTAATTTCAGGTTTGATATGTTCACAAATCAATTAAATCAAATCTCTTTGCGAATAATCAATTTTCTCACCTTAGGTTCTATCAGGTAATTAATCGCACTGTCGTGCCTAATAAATTATCCTAAGATCTATATTCTATGTAGCTAATATAGAACAAGTTTTGAACACAACCTAAGCGAAGAACTAATTCAGATGGTGAATCCTAATAAACTAATCAACCTAGCATTCAGAGAAAACCCTTATGAAAACCCTGAACCTAAAGTGGATCTACTCAGACATGAAGATTGAATATAACATGATTGAATAGATCATCAAAGAAATCAATAGAAAACAGGAGTTCAGAGTTGTCTCTCCAAAAACCAAAAGTAGAATCAAAGTAGAATAAAAGAATAGAAAATAAAGCATAGCCATAAAAGTGGCTGAAAAACCTAATTATAAAGCTAAAACACGAATTGGGGTCTTCTTGTAAATATTAAAGTCTTCTGGGCAAGTTCTACAATTCTTCAAACTTCATTAAAAGACGCGACTTGTAATCTGCTTCGATGGGTGTCAATCGATACCAGGGGGTATCGATCGATGCTCTTGACTTCAAATCGGGTGCTTAGTCACCAGACTTCAGTTTTGCTTCAGAATGCTCCATATAACTCCAATATCTCCAATAATGCTTCAAATGTGCTAAAACCTGTAAAAGACTCTAAAAGACTCCAAAATACTAGAAAGACTCTATAAAACGTACTTATATCATGGCCTAAAAGGGGTAAAAACCATGATATATCAACTCCCCCAGACTTAGCATTTGCTTGCCCTCAAGCAAATAGAAGACTAAACTAGAGAAAGAGGTTTGAGAACGTAGAGACTCACCTGTTCATGAAACATTGCAATGACCAATTTTCCAAACACCCAAATGTCACCTAAACAGCTTTTGATCTAACCACCATGTACTTCTCCGTAGACATTCGCAGCTTTTCCAGACTCCACACATTATCTGGCAGCATTGTTCAAATAAAACCCTCATCACCAGTTTGATCGATGCAGCCAATGCTCAAGAACCTTCTAGATTCTTTACCATACAATATCATGACAAGGAACCATCCAATTTCACACTTTTTGTATCACTTTCTCTCCCCCAGACTTATTTCTTATTATGTTCTCTCTTTTTTTTTTTTATTAGATCTGCATATACACATCAAGGTCCGAGACGCGAGTATTGATGGTGTTTGCCACCGAATTCCCATTTCTTCCCTCTCTATATATCAAAGGTTTAGGTGAATAGTGGTATCACGGGAAATTTTTCTAACCTCGCTTTCAACCTTTGTGTGATCATTCCTTCTTAAGTAGAATAATGGGATCGCTGGAAATTTTCCTAGCCCTCTACTCAGAAGAAAATCATTTCATCTTTTGTGCTCTTATTTATCAACTTATAACCGGGGAGAGAGATACCATTACTTTAAACATATGGGTTCCTTTGTCAGATATGAATGATGAATCAAGCTCTGTAAACACTAACCACATCGATGAAGTGCAGAAATTTGGCTCAGGTTTCAGAAGAACTCTGCTGGGGACATGGATGTTTTCTAGTCAACTGGTCAGTCCTTGTATTTTTCATTAGTCGATCTAGAGCTGATCCTGCAACACTGGTCACTTAAAAACAAAATCAAAACAACAATTCAAGCACAGGATCATCATCTCCAACAAGTTTTGACTCGATAAAACAACTGACTCTTAAGAAAAACAAACACAATGTCAGATGATACCTCCCCCAGACTTAAACAACACTGTCCCCAGTGTTATCTAGCCTAGAGTAGGTAAAAGAAAACAACAGAACAGAATAGAATTGTGAAAAACAAGAAGTTACCGTGCTGGAACATCTGGTGTCGATCGACAAACGGCTTGGTATCGATCGATACCAGGCTTAAATCGACATGATGAACCGTACATTCGCGATTGGTGTCGATCGATACCAATGTGGTATCGATCGATACTCGGGCGATTTCGAGTTTTGCTCCTTGTTTATCCTGACACAAACACAGAACGAAAAATAAAAATAAAAATGACTCAAAAACAGACTCACCAGTGGGTTACCTCCCACCAAGCGCTTGTTTAAAGTCAGTAGCTTGACTTTGGCTCATGTGATCAGTCAGGAGAAGATTGAGAGCTTACTCCCATGCAAGTTCCACAGCTAGATAGTTGCAGAGTCAGAGTTCTGCTCAACATGCTCTCCATAAGTTTCTGTCCTTTCCCTTTCAGCTCCGAAGTAAGAAGAACTCGAGCCTTAGAGAATGGTTTCGAAGTTCCTTTGCACTTCACCTTGTACTCAATCGAATCCCCATCACACTTCTGAGGGATTAAGGTCAAAGAGGGAGCACTCTCGACGCTTTTGCTCTTCGCCTTCTTCTTTGTTGCCTTAGCCTTCCTGACAACTTTCTTGGGGGTGCTGGGAGGTTCAACCAAAACGTCCATGACAGTTGGGTTCTCAGGAGGTTTTCCAAAAGATCAACTTCCAATGTCTCTCTTGTGACAACAGTGAAGCACGAGACATGTGTGGGAGCACCTCTAGAGGGAATGGCATCATAGTAGAGCTCACCGTCAATGTAAGAGAAAGAGAGTCTCTTATTAGGTGTGTCTATGATCGCGCTAGCAGTAGCCATAAACGGTCGTCCCAGGAGCAAAGAAACCTCAGATCCTTCTCTCATCTCCACAACCTGAAAATTAGTGGGACCAGACAATCTCCTACTTTAACAGCCAAAGCATGGATAGTACCGTATGGAGGTGAGGTGGAGGAGTTCGCAAACGTGAGAAGCATCGTGGGGGGTCTTATATCAGCCCTCAATCGTTCAGCAATTTGCCTTGATATTACATTGACGCTAGACCCTGAGTCAATGAGAGACGCATCGAATTCAACTCCAGAGATGGAGCATGGAACTGCGAATTTCCCTGGGTCTTCCTTCTGGGTCAACTGCCTCAGCGGTAGTGACTTGCTTATTGCCTTGATGAAGAGTGCCTTAATTTCTTCCAGAGTTTCCCTGCAATCTTTGAAGTGACTTAGCAGAGGCCAGCCCTATAGAGCTTCTTCAAAAGTGAACGAGTGGGGTATCCTTCGTACCATCTTCTAAAAGTCACGCAGCTGCTTCGGAGTGATGGGGCTCGGAGGTGTTGAGGGATAGGATTCAGCTTCTTGGGCTTGTGAGGTCTATCAACACTCATACGCGGCTCCTTTGCAGTATTTGGGAGGGTATCGATCGATACAGGTAGGGTATCGATCGATGCTGGGATGGTGTTCGAATTCTCATCGTCAGATATATCATCAACCACAGGAAACTCCACATCCAACTTATCCAACATAGCTTTGCATTTGTCATAATACGAGGCATATGATAAGGTATTATGGGTTTGTACACCCTCTCCTTGACAATCTCAGCCTTCTTCTCGACCTGCGTCTCAGCATCGATCGATACTGGAGGAGTATCGACCGATACATGTAATTTTCCATTCACTCGTGCAGGTGTTTGGACGGGTATCGATCGATACTGGCTGGTATCGATCGATAGATGGGCGATTTCAGATTCCCAGTCGTCATCTTCAACAGCATCGTCGAAAATCCCTGCATCAAAACTCTCTTCTACCATTGCAGTGGCTTCTTTAGCACTTCCTATGGTGATTGAATTGACGTGTGCTCTTGGATTCTCAGTTTTCCCTGGAAGAAAACCTTCCTGCTTTTCATAGTTGCTGCTGTCTGAGCGACCTTAGTTTCCAGCTTCCTCTAAGAAAGATTGATAGCTTCAATTTTCCCATTCAGATCAATGTACAGAGAGTCAAACTTCCCATTGAAATCACCTTGAAACTTCTCTTGTCCCTGAAGAACATGTTCAAGCATGGATTCCATCTTATTATATGTGGACTTTGGAGAGTGGGCTGGTACGAAGAGTTCCCGTAATTGCGAGTGTTGTTGTTGAAGTTTCGGTTGTTGTTGTACCCAAATTGTTGACCCTGAAATCCAGAACCACCAACGTAGTTAACATCCTCCACTTCATCTCCACCGATATTATCGACTCCATCAGCAAAGTGTACAGTCTTCTTCGACTTTCCGATCAGAAAATCCAGCTTGGCCTGAACCTCAGCAATCTGTGAACCATCAATTCCTCCAGCCTGCTTCTTTCGCTCGAAATCAGCATTCTTGATGCTATTACTAGACGCCAAGTTCTCAATTAGCACGACCGCATCATTTGGATTTCTGGTGTTGAAGTTCCCATTACTCGCAGTATCCAAAGCCATCTGGTACCTCCAATCGATTCCTCTGTAGAAAGTACCCAGCAGCTGAACCTGAGTGAACCCATAGTGCGGACAATCTCTCTGATATGACTTGAAACGTGTCCAAGCAGCTTTGAGTGCCTCTGTTGGACCCTGAGAAAATTGAGAGATCTTATTTCTGAGCTTCTCGGATCTCGCATCATCATAGAAATGGATCAGGAATGCATTCTTCATCTCCTCCCATGTAGTTAGTGAACCAGGAACCAACTGCTTCAGCCAATAAGCAGCATCCCCACTAAGAGAGTATGTGAAAAGTTTGCAGAAGAGGAACTCATTGGGCACTCCATTTTACTTCATACTAGTGACCAAATCCTCGAACCTTTCGATATGATCCATGGGGTGTTCATGAGATAGGCCATGGAAAGGATTCTGACTTACAAGAGCGTAATACGCATGTTTCAGCTCAAAGTCATTCCTCTGAAAAGTTGGAATGCGAATCGCAGATCGATTGGCATAGACCTGATCAGGTCTGTTGTGCTCAGCAAGTGTTCTACCTCGATCAACTGCAGCATTCCCAACGTTGGCGCTCGCAGCTAGCGCGACAATCTCAACAACAGCAGCAGGAGGGACAATGACGTTTCCAGCTTCATCAAGTCGCTGCCCTCTCTCATTGCACACTTGACCCTCTGGGTCTCTCAAGACTCCAGCTTCATCAGCTCTTAATACCACTGGGTTGTTCATCCCTGATGTTTGCTTTGTCTTTCTGTTTGTGCATTCCAAAAGTGCTAGCTGCTCCAAAGAAAGTTCAACAAGCTAAGTGCTCTTGTTCCTTCTGGTTTCACGATTAGGCATACACCTGAAAACAAGAGTCAAGCACGTAAGTAACCAAAAAAAACGTGATGAGTATCGATCGATACCAAGTGGTGTCGATCGATATCAACATAATAAAACGACGAGTATCGACCGATACTAGGTAGTATCGATCGATACCGACGAACTTAGTCGAAACTCGACAGCTAAAATCTAATGGCGAAATTGAGTCACCGGCAACGGCGCCAAATTTGTTATGCTCAAATTAATACCCTAAAAGTACTAAAGCAGTAGTTGTAGTATGTGTAGGGGTCGAACACAAGGACTCACAGAAATCACACAATAGATTGTATAGTATCGAATCAAGCTAAGCAAATCAGATGAAACAAAAGCAATAAACAGTAAAGAGTTGTAAATTCGATGGAAGAAATATAGATTCAGGGTATTTCTCTGGAAATCAATGAATGCAGATAAACTAATTAACATGATTCAGATTTAGCGCGGTTCTTGAACTCAAATAACTAAAGTATAATTAACCAACTGTCGTTGCGAGAATTATCTAAATCTAAACTTCAGAATCCCAAATCTCTTTGCAAATTCCTAAGAATAAATCAGCTTTAATTTCAGGTTTGATATGTTCACAAATCAATTAAACCAAATCTCTTTGCGAATAATCAATTTGCTCACCTTAGGTTCTATCAGGTAATTAATCGCACTGTCGTGCCTAATCAGTTATCCTAAGATCTATATTCTGGGGAGCTAATCTAGAACAAGCTTTGAACACAACCTAAGCGAAGAACTAATTCAGATGGTGAATCCTAATAAACTAATCAACCTAGCATTCAGAGAAAACCCTTATGAAAACCCTGAACCTAAAGTGGATCTACTCAGACATGAAGATTGAATATAACATGATTGAATAGATCATCAAAGAAATCAATAGAAAACAGGGGTTCAGAGTTGTCTCTCCAAAAACCAAAAGTAGAATCAAAGTAGAATAAAAGCATAGAAAATAAAGCATAGCCATAAAAGTGGCTGAAAAACCTAATTATAAAGCTAAAACACGAATTGGGGCCTTCTTGTAAATATTAAAGTCTTCTGGGCAACTTCTGCAATTCTTCAAACTTCATTAAAAGACGCGACTTGTAATCTGCTTCGATGGGTGTCGATCGATACCAGGGGGGATCGATCGATGCTCTTGACTTCAAATCGGGTGCTTAGTCACCAGACTTCAGTTTCGCTCCAGAATGCTCCATATAACCAATAATGCTCCAAATGTGCTAAAACCTGTAAAATACTCTAAAAGACTCCAAAATACTAGAAAGACTCTATAAAACGTACTTATATCATGGCCTAAAAGGGGTAAAAACCATGATATATCACACACACACCCCAAATTGAAATGTTTTTCCAATTAAGTTATTGATAGCATCGGGCACATTAGATGGATCTTCAATCTATTTAGACATTTACAAATATAGATGAGAAGAAACATGTCATTTAGACATGCATTGGTTGTTTTTTATGGATTTGTTAAGTGAATATTACCTCATCAAATGATCCATCTAATAGATCTGAGACAGGTTGCACGATAATTTCCTCCGCAAGTTGACCAAACAGCATGCACGTAGTTTCACTTGTATGATCCATAACTTTCACATGAAGCTTATACCTAGTATATAACAGAAAATCAAAACCTCATCAAAGATAACAAAAACGCGTAAGTAAAATCAAGAAGATTAAATATATACCTTGCACCAACATTAATGACACTTGCTTTACAATAATCACACCAGAATTTAGGTTTCTGTGTTTTCCCCAAAACCTGTTTTGTTGTAAGCTTTCTAACTATTTTGTTGCACTTACGGCAACCAAAATAGTACCATGCCCAGTATGTATCAATAGCAAAGATTGTGCACATGATCATTGCTTTACCAACCTAAAAGTCAAAATATTGAGGATGTAAAGCAAATTATAACATAAAATTAGTTATGTAACCTTTACACAATATCACAAACCTCGGTTGATTCAAGGAGTTCAACAATTGTTTTCATGTGCACAATCTTTGCTTTTGGTACAAAACCGTATACGGAAAACCCATTGGGACAAAACCGTATACAGAAAAAAAGAGTACAACGCGACTTACACAAACGGCCAAACCTCAAAGAGAATTCGAAGATAATGAGGTGAGGATGGTTTGCGTAAGTTGATCCTCCTCGATCCGAGATTCTGTAAGTAAGCTCTGCATCGCTCCCACTAGCTACCGTGCCTTAGACCGGGTGATAGGTCCTTCGGGAATGATCATAGCGTCTTCTTGAACTGCATCCAATGTATTCGTGTCCATGATCATATCATCCCCTTCCACTTGAAAAGGATTTGCCCTCAAATCGATTTCATCTGCAATATAAGGAATAATATCAGCAACATTGAAACTTGAGCTTATGGAATACTTACCTTGGAGATCGAGTTTGTAGGAGTTGTCGTTGATCTTTTCCACCACGGTGAACGATCCATCAGCTCTCGGTAAGAGTTTGAATTTCCTTTCTTCCGGGAACCGTTCCTTCCTTAGATAAATCCACACAAGATCGCCGGGTTCAAAAACCTTCTTGTGTCGTCCTTTGTTTGCACGCTTACGGTATTGCTCCGTTTTATGCTCAATGTTTGCTTTCGTCTTTTCGTGCATCTGTTTGACCATCTCGGCCCGTTTCTTTCCATCCAAACTTACATGTTCACTCAAAGGTAAAGGAGTTAAATCGAGAGGAGTAAGTGGATTAAAACCATAAACGAGTTCAAAAGGTGAAAACAAAGTAGTAGAATGTTGTGCATGGTTATAAGCAAACTCTACATGGGGTAAACAATCTTCCCACGACTTAAGATTCTTTTTAATCACCGTTCGCAAAAGAGTTCCTAAGGTCCTATTGACCACCTCGGTTTGACCATCGGTTTGCGGGTGACAAGTCGTAGAGAAACAAAGCTTAGTTCCTAACTTATCCCAAAGGGTCTTCCAAAAATAACTTAGAAACTTTGTATCTCTATCCGACACTATGGTTCTAGGCATTCCATGCAAACGAACAACTTCCTTAAAGTATAAATTAGCTATGTTCGATGCATCATCAGTTTTATGACATGGAATAAAATGCGCCATTTTAGAGAACCTATCGACTACAACAAAAATCGAATCACTACCTTTCCTTGTTCTAGGCAAACCTAAAACAAAGTCCATGGATATATCGGTCCAAGGTGCACTAGGAATGGGTAATGGAGAATACAGACCTTGGTTTTGGCGTTTGGATTTGGCATACTTACAAGTCGTGCATCGGTTGCAAATTCGTTCCACATCACGTTTCATATGCGGCCAAAAGAAATGATCTTGCACGATATGAAGGGTCTTTGCTACGCCAAAATGTCTCATAAGTCCACCGCCGTGTGCTTCCCTAATAAGAAGATCTCGCAAAGAGGAATTAGGAATACAAAGACGGTTCTCGTAAAACAAGAAACCGTCGCTTCGATAATATTTTCCAAAAGCGAATTTACCACAAGATAGAAAAACTTCCTGGAAGTCGGAATCTGATGTGTAAGCGTCCTTGATCATCTCAAACCCAAGTATATTGGCATCAAGAGTAGAAATCAACGTGTACCTTCGAAACAAAGCATCGGCTACCACGTTTTCTTTACCTGGCTTGTATTGAATTACGTACGGAAACGTCTCGATAAATTCAACCCAACGTGCATGCCTCTTGTTTAACTTTTGTTGGCTCTTCAAATGCTTGAGGGATTGATGATCCTTATGAATAATGAACTCCTTCGGCCATAGGTAATGCTGCCACGTTTGGAGAGCTCGGACTAAGGCATAAAGCTCTTTGTCGTAAGTCGGATAATTAAGTGTTGCTCCTCCAAGTTTCTCGCTGAAGAATGCTACCGGTTTCTTCTCTTGCATAAGTACAGCACCTATACCAATACCAGAAGCGTCACATTCGATTTCAAAAGCTTTCATAAAATCAGATAAACAATAAGAGGGGCGTGAGTGAGTTTGTTTTTCAGCAGTTGGAAGGCGTCCTCTTGAGCTTGTTCCCAACGAAATCCCACGTCCTTCTTGATTACTTCGGTTAGTGGTGCGACAATAGTACTGAAATCACGAACGAATCGTCGATAAAATCCAGCTAAGTCGTGAAAGCTTCGGACCTCGCCAACGGTCTTAGGGCTCGGCCAATCTCGGATTTTCCAAGGGATTTATTTCCCGAGAGATTTATTTCCCGAGGGACTTTTCAAGGGACTTCCCGGGGGAGATTTGTCCGCGGGGATTTCTTTGGCGGAATCCCAAAAGGCGTTCTGGTTCTTGTCAAATCTAGAGTATGTCGGTCCTTACTCTATTCGTATCACGTGCTCTGATACCACTTGATACGAATCGACTAAGGACCGGCATACTCTAGATTTGGTGATGAATGAACCGATGCATAGATCCTTGAATTCGAAGAGGTTCACGACGAGAGATGCTAAGGCGTGAGTGAATCACTCAAACATCCTTAGGTCCAAACGACAATGAATCACGATGAACAAGGGGGTGGCTTCGATGTTGGGAGAATCTGGGGAAAAGGATGATAAGGCGTGGGAGATGAATCCCAAAAATTCCTTATGCCCCTAATCCGAGAAGAACTCACACGAACAACGGATCGATGGCTACGTAGAGGTGTTGCGGAATAACATTCGATAAACCAAAAAGAATTTCGATGAATAACCTTCAAAGAAATCGAGAGAAAAGAGTATGAACTCTGAAAATAAACTTTGATAAATGATAATGTGTTTTCGCAAATGAGGGAGAAGAGGAGATAAAGAAAAAAAAATCAAAGAGACAAGTCAAATGTCAATCTCGAAAATGAGAGAAGACCATCGAAAATTACAACAGAAATTAATGCAAGTTTGAACGTCTTTTGGGATTCCGCCAAAGAAATCCCTGCGGACAAATCTCCCCCGGGAAGTCCCTCGGAAAATTCCCTCGGAAAATTCTCCCGCGGAATTCTCAAGAGATCGGACCGTTAGACGGTGTAAGCCAGTTGGCTCGTTAAAACCTCTATACAGAAAACCCATTGGGACAAAACCGTATACAGGAAAAAGAGTACAACGCGACTTACACAAACGGCCAAACCTCAAGGAGAATTCGAAGATAATGAGGTGAGGACGGGTTGCGTAATTTTATCCACCTCGATCCGAGATTCCGTAAGTAAGCTCTGTATCTCTCCCGCTAGCTTCCGTGCCTTAGACCGGGTGATAGGTCCTTCCGGAATGATCATAGAGTCTTCTTGAACTTCATCCAATGTTTTCGTGTGCATGATCATATCTGATATAGGAACCAAACGAGTTGGAGCCTAAAGGATAGATGGATGGAGAAACTGTTGCTGTACTAAGGTCACTCACAACATATTCGAAAGAGGTGATGATGAAGTGTAGTGAATCGATGGTGAAGCTGTTGTTGGACTAAGGTCACTCTCAACAGATTCAAGTGGGTGAAATGGATAGAGAGGGGATCGAGAGACGCCACACAGATCGGTAAAAGGATCTATGATAAGTCTGATACACTCTAAGCTTCAAGGAATCGCACACAAGAAGTTTAGAAGACAAATATTTCTTTCACAGAAATATCAAAGAGAGAAACTCTCAAATTACTCAACAAAAAAACTTAGGGTTCGAAAATGAGTTACAAAATACATAAAAAGAGAAGCAACAAGTCTGCATGAAGGAGAGAGAAAGAGACAAAATTAAAACATAGCTTGAAATTCGAAATTGGCTCTTGAACTCTCCATGGTCGAATTCTGTGTTGCTGGGCTTGAGAAAAATCAACTAAATGGGCCAATGATAATGTGAACCATTTGCCTCATTAAAAACCTTACCAAGAAAACCCATTGGGAAAAAACTTGGTCATGGGAAAAAGAGCACAAATGGAGCACATACCCATTTAGTGACTTCTTTGGGCCTCTTGAATTTGCTTGGTAATGGTGAAGATAGCAAATTCTTTGTTTCCTTGAAGAACCGGCAAGAATGGTCATGTATGAGTCTTGTGTAGTTCTTGCACGTCCTCTTGCATTTCTTTGGTGATGAGTCTTTCCATAGACTTGATAGATTTCTCTCTCACACGTCGTATTCCTGATCTTGTTCTTGGTGTTTGTTCCATAGTTGCTATGTGGGTAGCTTCTTCTTCGAATCCAGCTGAGCTTGTATCGATGTCATCATCATCTCCTCCCTCTTGAGAAGGTTCAAACCTCAGAACAGGTAAATCTGCATGAAAAGGAGCTAAATCAGTAACATTGAAAGTGTGTGATATAGTGAACTCACCAGGCAGGTCAAGCTTGTAAGCATTATTGTTGATCTTTTCTAGCACTTGAAAGGGTCCATCTCCTCTTGGTGCGAGCTTGGACTTTCTCTTGTCCGAAAATCTCTCATGCCTCATATGAAACCAAACCCAATCTCCAGGTTCGAATGTGACCTCCTTTTCGGTGCTTATCAGCTTGTTGTTTGTACTTATCGGTCTTTTCTTCCAGATTATTTGTGACTTTTTGATTAAGCTTCTTCACAAAATCTGTTATGGCTTCTCCTTCACTAGAATAAACAGCTCGGGGCAGAGATATAAGATCTATTGGAGTTTCTGGATTAAACCCATAGACAATCTCAAAAGGAGAAAATTTAGTACCATAATGCTTAGCATGATTATAAGCAAATTCAATGAAAGGCAAGCATGATAACCAATTCCTTATATTCTTACCAACCGTTGCTCTCAGCAAAGTAGATAGAGTATGGTTTACTACCTCAGTTTGGCCATCTGTTTTGGGGTGACAAGTAGTTGAAAAAAGTAGCTTGGTTCCCAACTTTCCCCACAAAGTTTTCCAGAAATGGCTTAGGAACTTAGTGTCACGATCTGAGACAATGGTCCTCGGCACTCCATGTAAACGTACTACTTCTTTGAAAAAGAGGTCAGCAGTTTGAGTAGCGTCATTAGTCTTGTTGCACGGAATGAAATGAGCCATTTTTGAGAACCTGTCTACTACTACAAAGATAGAATCCTTGTGGTTGATCTTTGGCAGACCTAAAACAAAGTCCATAGAGATATATACCCAAGGCAGGTTAGGAATAGGCAAAGGCATGTATAAACCATGAGGATGTAACCTGGATTTTGCCTTTAGGCAAGTGATGCACTTGGCACAGAACCTCTCCACATCTCTTTTCATGTGCGGCTAGTAGAAATGCTCCATAAGCACACTCAAAGTCTTATCTCGTCCAAAATGTCCCATAAGGCCTCCTCCATGAGATTCTCCAACCAGTAGCTCTCTCATTGATCCTTGAGGAATGCACATCCTTTTATCTTTGAACAAGAACTCATTATGTTGATAAAATGCTCCACGAGCAGCCTTGCTTGTTTCTTTGAAGATTTCTTGAAAATCTGGATCAGTTTCGTATGAGCTCTTAATATGCTCAAAACCAATGATCTTAGCCTCCATTGTACTGATTAGGGCATGCCTCCTTGATAAAGCATCAGCTACAATGTTCTCCTTTCCTTTCTTGTACTTAATCACGTAAGGGAAAGTTTCTATGAACTCAGGCCACTTAACTTGTCTTTTATTTAGTGTAGGTTGTCCTCTTAGATGCTTGAGCGTCTCATGATCTGTATGAATAACAAACTCTTTGGACAATAGATAGTGTTGCCAAGTTTCAAGAGATCTTACCAAAGCATATAGCTCCTTATCGTAAATTGGATAATTGAGTGAAGCTCTACTGAGTTTCTCGCTGAAGTATGCTACTGACTTTCCTCCTTGAGTTAGGACAGCTCTTATGCCTGTACTAGAAGCATCACATTCAATCTCTAAGGTTTTCCAAAAGTTAGGTAGTACCAAAACAGGGGCATGTGTGAGGCTGTCTTTGAGCTTGTTGAATGCATTCTCTTGTGGTTGTCTCCATTTGAATTCCACATTCTTTTTAATCACCGAAGTAAGGGGTGCAGCAACGGTACTAAAATCCTTCACAAATATCATGTAGAAGCTAGTCAATCCATGGAAACTCCTCACATGTCCAATCATAGTTGGAGTTGGCCAATCCTGTATCGCCTTTATCTTTTCTTCATCGACTTTCAAACCCTGTGAACTTACAACAAATCCTAGAAACACAACTTGATCAGTGCAGAAGGTACACTTCTTTAGGTTTGCATAAAGATTTTCTAGCCGAAGAGCTTTTAAAACCTATTCTAGATGTTGCAAATGATCTTCAAGACATGTACTATAAATCAAGATATCATCAAAATAAACCACAACAAACTTACAGATGTATGGCCTTAAGATGTGATTCATGAGTCTCATGAATGTACTTGGGGCGTTAGTGAGTCCAAATGGCATGACCAGCCATTCTTAAAAACCTTGTTTAGTTTTAAACGCCGTTTTCCACCTGATGATATCCACTTCTTAAATCGATTTTTGAGAAGATTGTTGCTCCATTGAGCTCATCTAGCATGTCATCAAGCCTGGGAATGGGGTGCCTATATTTGACAATGATATTGTTGATTGCCCGGCAGTCCACACACATCCTCCAAGTCCCATCTTTCTTAGGCACTAGAAGCACAGGAACAACACAAGGACTTAAGCTTTCTCGGATGTAGCCTTTAGACATCAGATCTTGAACTTGCTTTTTCAACTCCTTTGCTTCTTCTGGATTAACTCTATAAGCAGCTCTGTTAGGCAATGGTGCACCAGGGACTAGATCAATTTAATGCTCGATTCCTCTTATTGGTGGCAAGGTATCTCTTCGGGGAACACATCTTTAAACTGATCAAGAAGCTCTAGAATAGCAGCTGGTAAATCCTGTTTCTCTTGACATGAAAACAATCCTCCCTTGAAAACCATTAGTAGCACCTGTTCATGTGATTTTAAAACAGTATTAGGTGTTACATAAAGATTGGTTTTACTTAGCTTGTTTCCCTTTGACATAGCCTGTTGCATCTCATGCACTTCTGTTGGAGTTAAAGGTACAAGATTGTGCTTCTTGTTGTTGTGCACGAAGGTATAGTAATTAGTACGGCCATTGTGTAATGCTTCCTTATCGAACTGCCATGGACGACCTAAGAGCAGATGTTCAGCTTGCATAGGAACCACGTCACACACAACTTGATCCGCATGCTTGCCAATGCTGAATGGTATAGTGACTTGCTCGGCGATCTTAAGCTCAGTATCATCATTTAGCCACTTAAGCATGTATGGTCTAGGATGCTTTGTCTTTGGGATACCTAGCTTATCAACCAAATACTTGCTGGCTACGTTAGTACAAGAACCACCATCAATGATTAAACTACATACCTTGGAGTTTACGGTACAACGAGAATGGAAAATGTTTTCTCTTTGAATAGTCTCAGGCTCAAAGAGAACGCTGAGTGCTCTCCTTGTAACTATAAGCTCTCCGGTGTCAGCATAATCCACAACATCTTCTTCAGACTTTTCTGGTTCATACTCTGCTTCATCGTGAGACTCATATTCTCCATTAGCTTTCAGAATCATAACTCTCTGATTTGGGCAGTCTCTTGCGTAATGTCCTTTTCCCTGACATTTAAAACAAGTTATATCACGAGTTCTTTGAATAGGGAACTTACTAGGCTCTGCCTTGTCTTGCTTAGACATTTCAGGGGCAGATTTTTTGAATCTAGAATCCGCTTCAATAGATTTTCCTTTGTCTAAAGCCTTTTGCAGTTGCTGATTCCAAGTAGACTTGCTACGGTTAGTTGCTAGAGTCTTCCTTTTGATGTAATGTTCAGCTTGATTTGCAAGATGCAGCAATTCATCTATATCATGATAAGTCTGTCTCTCAGCCTTCCTAGAAATTCGATCTTGAAGACCATCAACAAACTGTGCCATCAAAGTCTCCTATGAATCTTCAGTTTCCAATCTGTTTCTAAGCATTTCGAACTCATCGAAGTATTCTTCAACAGATTTGGATCCTTGAGTGAGCTTTATGAATTTCTTTTGCAACTCTCTATAGTAGTATGCAAGAACATATCTTTTTCTCATAGCAAACCTCATATCTTCCTAATTAATGATCTGACCGTGTCTATGCCTTCTTCTTTCGGACACATCTCTGTCCCACCATGCTAAGGCACTTTCAGTAAGTTGAGTAGCAGCTAAAGACACCTTCCTTTTATCAGAATAGTTGTAGTGCTCAAAGATATACTCCATACGTCTTTCCCAATCAAGGTAAGCATCGGGATTAACTTTTCCAGCAAAAGTTAGAGCTACAAGTTTGATATCTCTATGTTAGTTGTGTTGTATCCTTGGTCTTGGATCAGGGTCTGGTGGCTCACCATCAGAATCATCAAGAGCACATTCGTCTTGGTTTGCTCTTTGGGGATTCACATTTCTAATGGGACCTCTACGTGTTGGTGGTGGTTGTTCTATGCGATTTATGCATTCTCCAAGAGTTTGAAATTGTGTCTGCATTTGCGTTTGAAGAGCAGCAAGCAACTGAGCTATGTTCACATCTCCTAGTTCTCCCATAATCACTAAACTCTCCTGTCTCTCAACTCAACAAATAGATCAAATGCAAAGAAAGCTGAAAAGACACAAATAGAACAAGGAGAAAAATCGTTGCAGCAGATCTGTTTCAAGGAAGTCTAAGAGACAGAAACTAAACAAGATGAAAATTGTGGGCAGGGGATTAACAACACTTAGATCTAGTTGTTTATGATGCAAACAGGATAGATCTACAATAGGTCTAACAAATCGCATAAAACAGATGAACAAAAAACGAAAATTTTATGGGGTTTTCTTTCGATCTACGCAACAGCAATGAAACAAAATGAAATGAATTGGAACAAAAGGAATAGATAAACCTGATTAGGAGCGTTTAAGCTTTGATACCAGATGATATAGGAACCAAACGAGTTGGAGCCTAAAGGATAGATGGATGGAGAAACTGTTGCTGGACTAAGGTCAGTCTCAACAGATTCGAAAGAGGTGATGATGAAGTGTAGTGAATCGATGGTAAAGCTGTTGTTGGACTAAGGTCACTCTCAACAGATTCAAGTGGGTGAAATGGATAGAGAGGGGATCGAGAGACGCCACACAGATCGGTAAAAGGATCTATGATAAGTCTGATACACTCTAAGAAACCCCAAACGAGTAAAAACGAAGAAATAAATATGTTTATCATTTGTCTGCGAAACCCCAAACGAGTAAAAACGAAGAAATAAATATGTTTATCATTTGTTTGGACGGCATGCCTCCATAATCATCTTATATATCATCGTTTGAAAGCTTAGTTAACTAAAAACAATGGAATGGGAGGAAAAATGTAACTCTTAGTTTAGAAGGAATACAATATCTAAGGAATACTTGGCACATTGTCGATATAATGATGAAACACATGACACGATAATATTTTCTAAATCTGCCAAAGGAATAAGAAGAAACCATGTATAAAAAGAAGTGGTGGTAGAGAAACAAGAAGAAATATGAAAACACAATTTTTTGTAAAGAAAAACGAATTCTCGAAATTTTTCATCACAAATATTCCAAAACAAGGCCGATCTATGCTCTAAACGAGTAAAAACGAAGGAACAACTACGTTTATCATTTCTTTGGACGTCATGCCTCCATAATCATCTTATATATCATCGTTTGAAAGCTTAGTTAACTCAAAACAATGGAATGGGAGGAAAAATGTAACTCTTAGTTTAGAAGGAATACAATACCAAGGGAATACTTGGCATATTGTCGATATAAAGCAGAGTTTACTATTTATGTCTACGACCATATCATTCATATACAGAGGCTCCGAAATATTACGAGGCCCGAAATTATGGGCTTACTGTTTAAGTTCATAAAAAAACTGTCTAAAGAAGGCCGAGCTCTGCTCTAACTCTGCCTATAGCATCTTATATACCGTCGCATGTTAGCGCCGCATTTTATCAGGACAGCGCCGCCATTTTATTTACCAAACAATCTGCCAGAACACTGCAAGGAATTGTTGATTTGTCTACGAAGCCCCAAACGAGTAAAAACGAAGAAATAAATATGTTTATCATTTGTTTGGACGTCATGCCTCCATAATCATCTTATATATCATCATTTGAAAGCTTAGTTAACTAAAAACAATGGAATGGGAGGAAAAATATAACTCTTAGTTTATAAGGAATACAATACCAAGGGAATACTTGGCACATTGTCGATATATTGATGAAACACATGACACGATAATATTTTCTAAATCTGCCAAAGGAATAAGAAGAAACCATGTATAAAATGAAGTGGTGGTAGAAAAACAAGAAGAAATATGAAAACACAATTTTTTGTAAAGAAAAACGAATTCTCGAAATTTTTCATCACAAATCTTCCAAAACAAGGCCGATCTCTGCTCTAAACGAGTAAAAACGAAGAAACAACTACGTTTATCATTTCTTTGGACGTCATGCCTCCAAAATCATCTTATATATCATCGTTTGAAAGCTTATTTAACTCAAAACAATGGAATGGGAGGAAAAATGTAACTCTTAGTTTAGAAGGAATACAACACCAAGGGAATACTTGGCATATTGTCGATATAACGATGAAACACATGACAGTTGACACGATAATATTTTCTAAGAATTGTTCTCAATATGTCAAAGGAATAAGAAGAAACCATGTATAAAAAGAAGTGGTGGTAGAAAAACAAGAACAAATATGAAAACACAATTTTTTTAAAAAGGAATACGAATTCTCGAATTTTTTCATCTGCCATATTGTGGTCTGCGAACCCCTAACTCTAAATTTAAAAAGCAGAGTTTACTATTTATGTCTACGACCATATCATTCATATACATATGCTCCGGAATATTATGAGGCCCAAATTAATGGGTTTTATTTTTTAAGTGCATAAGGAGTGAAAAGTTAGGTTTTATTTGCACGAACGACTATGTCAAACATCGAATTTTTTATGAGTTTAAAGTTTGAATAAAGGAACCAATGAAGAAGAGAGTCCATTTCCATGGAAACCAAAGACCAAATAAAACTGTGTGAGTTTAATGTTTCTTTTATCTCCTTTTAAGTGCAGAAAGAGTCAAAAGTTTGGCTTGTTATTTGTACGAAAGACTATATCAAATATTAATTGTACTATTTTTACAATTTTGCCTTAAGTCTGCATATCAATAGTCTGCGTTAAGTCTGCGTGGGCATAAAGGTAGCACTGGTATTTTGAAAACTAATACTCTACCTTAAGTCTCCGTTTATGTCTGCAAGGGCATAAGCCTAGCGCTGGTATTTTGAAAACTAATACTCTGCCTTTAGTCTTTGTTTATTTAAAAAAAAACAAATTATGCCACCACTAAAAATGTTTTTTTTGCCACCACATAACTTTTTCTGATTTAAGCCCAAAAGCCAACCTAACATTTTTTCTATTTTATAAAAAAGCCCATTTTGCTATAAAATAATCAAAATTTAAAAACTCTAATAAATTAATTATTAACCAATCTTTACAAATTAAAAACCCTAATTTTTTTTCTAATTTTGCTTTCTCTTTCTTTCTTCCTCATTTGAATATGTAACAAATAAAAAAGTGATAAAAATGTTTCAGATGATAAATGAGCATAGGGTACTTTTGTAGAAGTTTTTTTATTGGCATCACATTTGTTGGATTTTATTTCGAATTCCGTATAACATTTTTAATTATTTTTACCTTTTTATTATGTTATATTTTTGCCACCACTGATTATATTTTCTAAATCCGCCACTGAGGGTAGCGCTGATATTTTAAGTCTACATCTCAATAGTCTGTGTTAAGTCCACGTGGGCATAAGGGTAGCACTGGTATTTTAAAAACTAATACTCTGCCTTTGGTCTCCGTTTATGTCTGCAAGGGGATAAGGGTATTTTAAGTCTTCATCTCAATAGTCTGCGTGGGCATAAGGGTAGCGCTGGTGTTTTGAAAACTAATACTCTGCCTTTAGTCTCCGTTTATATCTGCAAGGGGATAAGGGTATTTTAAGTCTTCATCTCAATAGTCTGCGTTAAGTCTGCGTGGGCATAAGGGTAGCGCTGGAATTTTGAAAACTAATACTCTGCCTTTAGTCTCCATTTATGTATGCAAAGGGATAAGGGTATTTTAAGTCTTGATCTCAATAGTCTGTGTTAAGTATGCGTGGGCATAAGGGTAGCGCTAGTATTTTGAAAACTAATACTCTGCATTTAGTCTCCGTTTATGTCTGCAAGGGGATAAGGGTATTTTAAGTCTTCATCTCAATAGTCTGCGTGGACATAAGGGTAGCTCTTGTATTTTGAAAACTAATACTCTACCTTTAGTCTCCATTTATGTCTGCAAGGGGATAAGGGTATTTTAAGTCTTTATCGCAATAGTATGTGTTAAGTCTGCGTGGGCATAAGGGTAGCGCTGGTATTTTGAAAAATGTGTACTATTTTTACAATTTTCCCTAGCATGGTACCCCGTTTCAAATTAGTTCTTGATTTTGTATTATTTTGGACCCTTTTCAATTATTTATATATATACAACGATTTAACTATTTTATTTAAAAAAATTGTTTTGAAATTTAAGAAAAATTACTTTTATTTGAATTTTATAATATGCATAACTCATGATTATAGATAGAATTGACAAATGGAATAATTTGTCTATTTAACCCGTTTTGCAGTGGAATAAAATATTATTCGGGCAAACCCGTAAAACATATTATCTTAAAAGCATAACTCTATTAATTATTATGCACTGTTTAATAATGACTT
This sequence comes from Eutrema japonicum, assembly GCA_030161315.1. Classification (NCBI taxonomy): domain Eukaryota; kingdom Viridiplantae; phylum Streptophyta; class Magnoliopsida; order Brassicales; family Brassicaceae; genus Eutrema; species Eutrema japonicum. The sequence continues at coordinate 28,667,520 of BSQW01000007.1, forward strand.
TAGTTTTGTGGTTAGTTCATGAACTCTTAGAAAAAAAATCTTGTGGCTAACTTTTTATTAAATTAGTATAATATTTTACAACTTTAATTTTGATATAAATTCAAATAAAATATAATAAACTATAGTGAAAAATATATCAAGATTTTGAATAGCTTTTTTCTTGGGAAATTTTAAAAAATACCACCATCAAGACCTCAGTTTACAAAACTACGATCAACTAAAAACTTAATCAAAACTACCCTCATCTAATAAAGTATTGACCATTTTGCCCTTAAAACTTGATAAATCGCGACCAGATTTTTTGTGAGGTTTCGTTGGTGTTGTTCCGTCATTGCAGATCACGCCGGAATTCAGACGACCCCAAGAAGACTAGTCCGGCGAATCTGTCGCCGGTGATTGAGTATTTTGGGAGAAAATTCTGCGACCATCGACGGCAACAATGGTTATTGCGTGAGGATAGAGATCTCCCACCTTTTCTAGGTATTAGGAGAAAAATTATACATTTGCTTTTGCATAATTAGGAGATGACGATCTTATTTTAGATTGGTTGATGTGATTTTAGATTTCGAAGATGTCTGTGCAATTGAGAATGTATGGATTGTATTTGATTTTAGGTTTTGAAGATGACGATGTCATTGAAAATTTTCTTTGTTTAGTAAATTTATATAGCCTTATAAATCAAATTTTATATAACAGAGCTTTGCCCGCTTATGGGTTCAATAACCCTTGAAGTATGTGAAGTCGCGATTGAGAAATTTCTTTGTTGAATTCTTAGGCTCCATGTAGCTAAGAAATTTATTTGTTCAGTAAATTTATATAACCTTATAAATCATGTGAATTTTTAAATTTGAGATTTACCAACTTCTGATTCAATATGTCGCATTAAGATTATAGAGATGACAATGTCGATTGTAAATTTATGAGCTAATTTATAGGACCTTGTAAACCATATTTTTGTTTTTATCAGGTTACAATGATGGAATTATACTATGTATGTGGAAGATGGGAGTTCACAAATGACACATGAGATTTCATTATTGATGGTGAAAGAAGAAGCTCAATTAGTGTCATAAAAAAACATTACCTACAAAGATCTGGTTGATGTGGGTTTAGAAGATTTTGGCATTGATGGTGATGTGAGTTCTATAAATATTAGTTATGGATCACACTTAAAATAACTTCCTCGTGTGTTGATTAGAAATGATCGCCAAGTGAGATCTTTTATGAACAAGCTTGAAGATAGTGGGGAAGTTAAGTTATGTGTTACATTGACAGAATATAACAACAAGAAAAGTAGCAATGAAGTTTCCAGCACACCACATAATGAGGTACTTACATATGTTTAACTGTTATTTATAAGTGTTTTTAAATCTATTCTCTGCAGATTTGTAAAATTACATGTTTCTCTTGTAGAGAGAAACGAACTCAATTACTATGGTAGAGAATGTTCAATTCGAGGAGAGTTTTAATGCTGCAGGTCCTTCACTTCTGGTTAGGGATGAGGTAGTTTTATTATAAAAAAAACTATATGTGTTATATTCTTATATAAGGGCTTTTAAAATATGGCAGTGTTTGTCTTATAGGGACAAATGCACTCAATTATTAATGAGAGTGTAACAACTACTAATCGTCCACTTCTTGTTGGGCACTAAGTACTTTTATCAAGAAAGCTCGACCACTCATGTGTTTAACTATTCATTTATAAGAGTTTGTAAATTTGTTTGCTGTTTTTTTTATCTTCCAAATTTGCAGAGAAGGGTGAACTCCACCACTCATGTGTTTTATGGATCAAAAACGTCAAAGAGTTTTAATTCTCCAGGTCCTTCACATGGACAAATGAACGCAATTATTGATGAGAGTGTTACAACTACTAATCTTCCAGTTGGGCATGAGGTACTTTTTATCAAGAAATCTCTTTGTTTAGTTATTCATTTATAAGGGTTTGTAAATTTATTTGCTGTTTTTTTTCTTCCAAATTTAGAGAAAGGTGAACTCGACCACTCATATGTTTTATGGATCAGAAACGTCAACATTAAGACGTGGTTACCAATATGAAGTTTCAGTGCCTGATCCAAGACCTATGGCTCCTAGTTGTTCCTCTAATAAATATGTTGGTGATAATGATGGCAAAATACAAACAAGAAATGAGCAACAGGCTGCGGACGCTGGCAATGAAATATAGTTTTGAGCTTCCTACTCAGCATTCAAACAGGAAAATATATCTTCTTCGTTCCATTGATGAAAAATGCAACTGGAGATTTCAGGCAACCAAAGTGAAGGAGACTGAAAGCTTGTGGTTCGCCACTATGTGCATGAGCACAAATGTGACACTTTCTTAAGGAAGGTCAATCATCAACAAGCAAATGCCAAGTTGTTGGGTACAATGGTAAGCAATCATTTCGAGGGAGGAAAGATTGGATTAAGACCAAAGAAAATTGAAGAGAATATTAGAAAAGATCATGGGGTTTGTGATTCCATATTCAAAAGCATGGAGAGCTCAAGAACATGCACAAGAGGTTGCTAAAGGGACTCCTGCTAATAGCTATGAAGACTTGCCAAGTTTTTTTCATGTGGTAAATGTAACGAATCCTGGTTCTGCTACTTTTATTGAGGTTGATCCAGTTGGAAAATTTTAGTATACTTTTTTGGCATTTGCTGCATCGGTTAGAGGTTTTAAGTTTATGAGGAAAGTAGTTGTTATTGATGGCACCTTTCTAAAGGCAAAGTTTAAGGGACTTTGCTAGGTGCCTCCGCGCAAGTGGTTGTTATTGATGGCACTTTTGAATTCGAAACGATGGTTTGAATTCGAGAAAGAGAGTTAGTCAAGTGAATCAACAATAGAAAATTTCTCAATTACCTTCGGTGCCCGTCGTGAGAAAACTCTATTATTTTACTTACAGTCTAGTTTAAAAAAAAGGGTTCGAACTGGACATAAAGATTAAGCCTATTAACTTTTTGGTACGTGATCATTATAACCATCCCTTAAATTATATATATATATATATATATATATATATATATATATATATATGTAGGAGATTTCTCGTAGAATCTCTTTAGCAGTAATGTATTTTGTTTGTAGGGGTTTTCTAGTGTGGTAAATCATGCCTCATAGGAGAGTTGAAGAGATTGACTCAAGATTTCTCTAGAAAATATACGACCAAGTCTGAATTCCACAAGGAAAACTTTTAATTTGAAGTTCATCAATCATTAATATTTTCTTAAACACAATATATATTGCATAAAACTTACGTAGCTCTGGTTGTATAATTATAGCTTTGGTTTTATACACTCTGCTGAAACTACATTATTGGATATTAGGTGTTTTAATTGAATTTATATGGTTTTATATGCAAGTTTTAAAACCATATATAACCCATATAAATCCTTTTAAAACCATATAAATCCTTTTAATCCTTGAAATTCAAAAGTAAAGACTAGATTTTGGAACTTTTATATAATGTTAATAGGAGAAAGAAGAGGTCTTAGGCTAATGGCCCGCCCCCGCGGCGGAAACATACCTCAATATGAATAGCTTGGTCTGATCCATGTACGAGTGATGAAACATTGGTACGGGTATCTAACTATTGTTAGATAATTCTAGTTATTGAAATACCAGAACCAAAACAAATCTGTTGAGGAACCATTCGGGGTAATATTGGCTAACCGAAACCAAACCGAACCTCCTATTTTGGGTTGGGTTTTTATGCCCATGGCTAATATAAACCCATATAAAACCTTTTAAGGTCTTTTAAAACCATATAAATCATTTTAGTACAATCCTTTTAAATTAAGTCTTATGAATCCTTTAAAACATTTTACCAATATGGTTTACAAATCAAATGTTAGCTTTCATATTATAGTTGGTTATCTACTTAGTTGTCTATTGGATATTGGTAAGTACTCGCCGAAGCTATATTATTTGGATATTGGGTGTTTTACTTGAATTTATATGGTTTTATATGATAATTTTAAAATTATATAAAACCATATAAATCTATATATATAAAGTAAGTTTTTCTCTCTTCTCATGCTGCCACCTCATCATCCTAAAAATTTAATACACATACTAAATACATATATTAATTATAAATTTGGTTTTCACATTATGAAAAGAATTTGAAAAAGCATTATTCATATTCTAAATTAAACCAGAAAATAATAAACTTATATGAATATAGTTCTTTGAAATAATAATAGTTTTAATAAATTTGGTTATCATAATATATTTCAAATTTTATAAATATTTAATTAGGTTAAGCTGTATCGCAAATATTATAAAAAAAAAAACTAAAATATCAACCAAGTCCTAACAATTAAACAAATAAGTTAAATATGTAACTAAATTCATAAAGCAAAATATAATTTGGCAAGTTTTACATCTAATAAAGAGACAAATAAATAAAATTAAATTATACTTAACACAATAATTCCAATTATACATAACTATGAAAAAGAGAATAAGAGCCAAAAAAATTAAGAAAAATATTAAAAATATTTACACGAAAATATAAATTAAGTTTAAAAATTTAAGATCGTTGTGTTTTGAGATATTATTTTTAACAAAAAAATAAATAAAAATGTAACTACAACAGGAGAAGAAAATAAAAGTTTTGTATATGCAAAATATATATAATGTGATGCAAATATATTTCAATTCTCATAATAATTACCATCCATTAATACAATAGTTTTCCCTAGAATTTGAAAAGACACTTACTTAATAGAAGATAGATTATATTGAAAGAAAATTTAATTTAACAATTTACTTTTATCAGTTTATTTATATAGTTTAGAAATATTATAGAATTTAGTTTTTATAAATTATGGATTAGATTTTCTCTAAATAAAATTAAAAAAATGTTGTGACTTCAAACAATCAGTTATATATGGAAATCTTTTTCAATAAAAATAAAAGAAAAATAGATTTAGGAATCACAAACATATTGCACACATAAATAGGGTTAAAATCATACATGAAACACTCCAAAACTAATAACTTCACATGAAACAAAATAAAAAATTTATTATGCAACTTTAAAATGTAAATATTCTTCCTTTTAAAAAACTCAACTAATTGCATAAAATTGATCACCAAAGAAAAAAAAGAGGTAAAAATGTGTATCATCCAATAAATAAACACATAGATGATCATAAATTTTAAAAAAAAACAAATACACAGATCTTAAGCAGATAGAAATAATTAAATTAACTACGGGACCAAATAAAATAAAATATCATTAGATAAAAAAATTGTTTACCACGTCCGCGCGGATCACACCATTTGTGATTGAAATTGAATGAAATCTCACCGGCGATGAGGAAAGATATCGGAGAAGACGGAGATTTTAGAGCATTGGGTAATATGTTTTTACAGGATAATCCTATTCACAATAACTCTCTCTCTCTCTCTCTAAATGTTTGAATCGACGCTCGACCACATATTTCTTATATTTTTCGAAATTGGTCCATATTATCTCAAATTTTCTCATTAACCTATACATCTACGATGATTTTGATAGTAAATTAGTCATAGAAATTAATTTTTTTTTTAAATAAAATTAGATTCATTTTGTAGTAACCAACACTGGATCATCGAAGATGAATAATAATAAATTCTGAACATTTTATTAGTATTTGGTTTTAGGTAAAAATAGATAAAAATACAGGGACTTATTTCGAAATATTTTTTTTTAAAAGTTCGGAGAATTCTAAATTCACAAAACTAACTTTCATTTTATTAGTATTCGAAGTAACTTTCGGAGTATACAAAACTAACCCTATTTCGAAGTATTTATTTTATTAGTATTCAGTTGGGTTAGAAAATATACAATTCTCTAAACTTTAAAATGACAAAAACTTAACTTTTTAAAACCAACTAATTGAATAAATAGTCAACCAAAGAAAAAAAAATCAAATTGTGGATCACTCACTAAAAAAATATATAAATAAACATAAAATTAAAAAAGGAAAAAAAACTTATGAATAATCAATCCACATTTCTTAAGCTAATAGAGACAAATCCATTAACAATCATACTAATCAAACTAAAATAATATTATACCAAATTTTTTAAAACAAAATTGTGTTCACGTCCGCGCGTAGCGCGGATCAGACACTAGTATATACTATATGAAAACAACTAATTGAAGCCCCTTAGACTATCCACCTCAGCTAAAAAAACTGTTCTAGGACGCTGCCACGTGGAGTACCAAATTAAAGGAAAAAAACTGCCCTGCAAAAAACTGTCCTCATGGTTGAAACTGTGGATAACGCTGCATGAGATCAAACAAGAACTCCCACGTCGCTTCAGCCTCATCTTCTCCAGACCACTTAACCAAGACTTTGGTAGCAGCCCTGCCCTGACGCTGAACCATCTTACGCTCAAGGATGGACTCAGGTTCTCTAACCAAAACGTCGTGAAGCACTTGTGGCAACTGTGAGCCCACTGAAACATCTCCCACTCGCAGTTTTGTTGAGATACGTGGAAGACAGGGTGAATTTTCGAAGTAGGGGGTAACTCCAGCCTATAAGCCACCTTTCCACACTTATATATGACCTTGTAAGGACCATAATACTTCGGCGCTAACTTTTGATTACTCCGTAACACCACTGAACCTTGTCTATAGGGTTGAAGCTTGACATATACCAAGTCCCCAATCTGAAAATTGCGGTCAGACCTCCGCTTGTTAGCAATTGGCTCCATTCTGTGTTGAGCCCGTAATAAATGAAACTTCAAGACCAATAACATGTTCTCACGTTCTTGCAAGCTTCGAGCAACTACGGCTACCTTGGATTCACCAGGCAAGTAAGGAAGGTGATGCGGTGGAGCCTGGCCATAAACCAACTCATATGGAGTCATTTGAGCCGAAGAATGGTAACTCGTGTTGTACCAATACTCTGCCAGAGGAAGCCACTTACTCTACACATAGGGCCTGTCACTACACATACATCGCAAGTAAGTCTCAAGGCAACGGTTCACCACCTCGGTTTGCCCGTCACTCTTCGGATGATAAGCACTTGAGTAATTGAGAGCAACTCCTTGTAGCGTGAACAACTCTCACCAAAAGTCACTCAGAAAAACAGCATCACGATCACTGACAATGGAGTTTGGAAGGCCGTGGAGCTTGTAGACGTTGTCCAAAAAGGTTTGAGCAACCGTAGCCGCTTTATAAAGATGGCTCAAAGCCATGAAATGAGCAGCTTTGGTAAGGCGGTCAACAACCACAAGAATAACGGATTTCCCACAAGAAGATGGTAACCCATCAATGAAATCCATGGATATCTCCGACCAAATGGAAGTTGGAATTGGTAAAGGTTGAAGTAAACCCGGGGAAGCGGCATTGTCATGTTTACATTGTTGACACGTTGCACAACCTCGGATAAAACTTTGAATATCCTTAACCATGCCTTTCCAATAAAACAAGCTCTTCACGCGTTGATGTGTAGCATCCCTTCCTAAATTACCTCCCACACCCGAGCAATGAAGCCAGTCCTAGATATGGGTCCTGATAGCATCATCCGATGGTACTACAATCTTGTTCTTCCTTCGCATAATGTCTCGAGACCAAACATAATGCTTCTTAGAACCTTGTTTTATCTTCAGCGCCTCAATGATCGATTTAAGGATTGTATCAGTTTCATAGCCCTCCTGAATCTGTTTCATCAAATCACATTCCAGTACAGAAAGAGCCATATGCAATATCTCTGATCCTTCCACGCGAGACAGAGCATCTGCTACCAAATTTTCTTTTCCTTCCTTGTACTGAATTTCATAATCAAATTCCAAGACTTTCGGAAGCCACTGTTGTTGTATTGGTGTGTTAAGACGTTGCTCTAGCAGGTACTTCAGACTGCGTTGATCTGTCTTTATCACAAAGTGATCATTGAGCAAGTAGTGTCTCCATTTTTGAACCGTAAACACCACTCCTAAAAGCTCCTTTTCGTAAATGGACAGATTCAGTTGTTTACCCTTCAAATGGCGACTAATGTAAGCCACCGGGTGCCCCTCTTGCATCAAAACCGCACCAATCCCCTGACCACAAGCATCAGTTTCCACCAGAAAGGGCTTATCAAACACCGGGAGAGCTAACACTGGAGTTGTTCAAAGGGCCTGTTTGAGTGCAGTAAAAGATGTATGAGCCTCGTCAGACCAAAGGAAAGAGTCTTTCTTCGTCAAGAGCGTTAGAGGTCTTGCAATGGTGCCAAATCCCTTGACAAAGCGACGATAATATCCGGCGAGACCCAAAAATCTCAACTGTTTTAAATTCGTTGGAGTAGGCCATTCTGCCACTGCTTTAATCTTCGCAGGATCTGTGGAGATACCTTTCTCCTCAATGAAGTGCCCCAAATATTCCACCCTCGTAGTCATAAAAGCACACTTGCTTCGTTTAGCAAACAATTTATGTTGCCTCATTACTGCAAAGACACTTTGTAAGTGTTGCAAATGATCCTCCACGGAGCTACTGTATATCAGTATATCATCAAAAATATCAAGACAAACTTCCGAAGAAATTCACTGAAAACAGAATTCATTAGCCCTTGAAATGTCGCAGGAGCATTCGTCAAGCCAAAGGGCATGACCACATACTCGTAATGGCCACTATGTGTTTTGAAAGCTGTTTTATGAATGTTAGGAGGAAACATCCGTACCTGATGATAACCGGCTCTCAAGTCAATCTTAGAGTAGACGCGAGAACCACCCAATTCATCCATCAGATCTTCAATAAGAGGAATGGGAAGTCAGACCATTCAACCCCCTATAATCCACACACAGTCTCCACGAACCATCTTTTTTCTTTACCAAGACCACCGGAGAAGCAAAGGCACTAGAGCTTGATTGTATAGTCCCTGCCTCTAACAACTCTTTAACCATCTTGTCAATCTCATTCTTCTGCTGAATGGCATATCGGTAAGGTCGTTGGTTCACAGGATTGGCACCTTCCAATAAGGGAATCTTGTGATCATGAAGATCACGAAAAGGAGGTAGATCTTTCGGTTTATCAAAAATGTCTGAATATTCAGTGATCAAAGTCTCAACAGGAGGAATTACCAGGTTGTTAGTTTGATCCATCTCCAGAGAAAAGATGGTGCTGGTGACGGTTTCTTCATTTTGAGTCACACAAAGCATAGACAATTATACTGCATTCTCACTGAGTTTATTCAGTTTTGCGGCCTTCACACTCCTGACAGAACCATCGTGTATCCCGTGTAGAATGACTTTTCTGTGTTTGTAATCAAACTTCATAGTCAACTTCTTGAAATCCCAAGTAATAGGACTGATGGTCTCCAACCATTGAATCCCCAAAACACCATCACATCCCTTCAATGGTATTACCATAAAATCATCTACGAAATTGGTGCCTTGAAATTCCCACATAAACTGTTCAACCCGAGCTGTCACTGGTACATGAGTACCATTCGCTACAATGGCTGTAGCATTTCATGCTGCTAACATACGACATCCCAACTTCTCCGCCACTCGAGGATCCAAAAAATTATGAGTGGAACTCGAGTCAATGAGAATGAAAAGAGGACGTTTGTTGTGAATCCCTTTAACTCTCATCGTGTTGTCTGAAGAAATGCCGGAAATAGCATTAACCGAAATCTTAGCAATCTCAACATCCGGTGCTAAGGTTTCATTATCTTCCTCTGAAGTATCAAGCATCATATCATCCTCCACATCCAAGTGAAACAATTGCGGTTTCCTGTGACTTTTGGCATGTTCTGGAGTGAACTGTTCATCACAGAAGTAGTACAATCCTTTGGCTCGCCGTGCAACCATTTCGTCGTGCGTCAGAAATTTCCGAGGTTGAGAATTCAAAACTGGTTTGAGCACCTCTACGTCTTTCCGAAGTGGCAACAATCCTTTAGAGAAGGCTATCTGTTTTGTAGAGCTCCATGAAGTAGGTTGAGGTTTCTTAGGGTGAGCTGTTTCGTAGAGACGACCCAACAACAAACATTGCCTCACTGTCTGCGGTTGGAACATTCTCACATGCATCTGAGTATCCACTCTCAATCCTTCCAGGTAATTGCTAACCAGATACTCCTCCGATAGTTTAACCATGGTTCTGATATTCTCGAATCTAGTGTGATACTCCATGATACCATCAGTTTCCTGTAATTTCTTAAGCTCGGCCACAGGATCATCCCAGACTTCATCAAATCTCTCTCGCAGCAACTTCTTGTAAGTCGGCCAATCTCTTCTCCAATTTCTGGTTGATTCGCTCTTCTAACCGCTCCATTTTGGAATTCAAGTCATCATCTACGGATTTCGACGTCGTCTCTTTCCTCTCAATCATCGATCTGGTTTCCGTCATAGTTCCGAGAATCGTAGACAATCTAATACCATTTGATACAACAATTCCGTATATTGATCAATGTGTAACCAAATTCGAATCCAATGTTCACGAGAAACAAAGAATCCGAGAGTTCTACTTACAAGGATTAAGAATGAGAAAATCCTTCGTAGAGGAAGAACAAATTGTGAATTCACAGAGAAAGAGTTCAGAGAGAATAACAAACTTCAACAACTTTTCTGAATGAATCTAATTTTCTCTCTCCATTTTTCTTAAATGCTTCAATTGAGCTCGAATGAATCACCACCGTTGATTCCTTCTCCTCAATACAACCGTCCACGTGTCCTTTATTGTGTATACTATATAAGCTGTATCAAAAAACCACCATTGCGAATTACGCATCTTAATTCTCCACTCAATCCTTTCAATTGCCTAAACCCATCGTCTCGCACAATGCCACCATTTATCTCCCATGGTTTCCCAGACTCTAATTTTTAAATCCCGTCAGATAACTTATTGGTTCAGTTTCATTATCCCCACTTTTGTGCTGGAGGAAAAATAAGGCCGACGAAAGGTAAGATATTGCCAATATATTATGGGTTTTTGAAATCGCTTTGACCTATATATTGAATTCATCATGTTGTTTCGCTCATGTAGAGGCATCACTCCAATTTATTGTTTTCATCGTTGGTGGGATATCTGCAACAAGAAGTCTTAGTCAGGCTGATTCATTTTTCGGAGGCTCAAAATTTTTAAAAGGCGCATACTCATGGGTGTAGAGCTACTTCTCATCGATATGAAGGTATGCAAACGATATACTCTCAATAGATATGTGTATTCACATCCCTACATTCAACAACGATTTAGGGATTCATACCGGCCAACCTACTTTTCCGCTACAAAACACACTTAAGGCGAATTCAAGTTACAAAATGAAAAAGTTCATGATCAATTCCTGCAAAATTCTCTACTAAGTTAGTATCATCCCATCTGTTTTACCATCTTTGATGTCTTTCTTATATTTGTTTAATAGATTATTTTTCATATAAGAAGTGTAACAGTTTATTAATTAGGAATTAGATAATGACCAAGAGTACTCCGGATTGTTTAGATTATCTTTATCCTGTTTGTGATTGGAAGTAATTATCTTTAGTGTTTCAGTTTTTTTTTTTAAAAACACCGTTACCAAGCTGAAATCAAAGTTTTATTATTTCAATGTTCTTACTACACTTGCATTCTTTGTATTTAAGACTTTATTAGTTTTGGTGGTAACACAACCCAGCCCCCAGTTGAAAGAGATGCCACAAGTGTCAACAATTGAACCATTGTGTTTGGATCACAATTTTGTGAAGAGGCTGATTGTGTTAATTTCTCTTAAACGGTTTTGGTAAGACCATACATGAACTTTTATATAAAAGCTTTCACGTTCTTTGTTCTTATCTCTTTTTGTCTGACTGTGTGAAACAAAAATAAAGTAATTGTGAGTAAAAGCTAATAGCTTTGCTAACTGGTAGTTCAAGTCTTAAGCATAAAACCTTTTTTTGATGCTAATGGCGAGTAACTTTACGTGAACGTCTAAACAACATATGGCCGTATTGGGAAAATATATATTTGGCAACCTGCTGGTGCCCTAATTCTATATTATTTTTAAGACTAATCTACAGAAAATGAAAGCAAAAGTAAATTCAAAGGGAGCCCAACCTGGTGCTTGCATAACTAGAGTGAACGGAAGACAAAACCAGAGTTAGAGTAGGCGGCTCGAATGATCAGATTGTGAGGGAAGTATGGAGGATGATTAGTTCCTAAACATTTTGTCCACACATCGAACGATGACGAGCTTCCAAAGATTAAGAATGTTAAAGAAGGCAAAGAAGATAAGGCGTTATGAAAGATTATTATACCAATGACCATATCAACACAAGAAAACTATAATTTACAGACATAAACGTGAGATCAACGACTAGATAAATGGTTTATTCAAAGAGAGTGCTTGAGGTCGTATAAATATATGGCACATGGGTTGATTACGATTAATGAAGTTGTGGGTATATAAGAACGGACCGAAAATAAATAAAGAACATTAAGAAAGATTTGATTTTTTTTTGGCAAAAGCTCGAAGGTGTTAGATAGAAAGTGGGAATAGATCTATTTCTTATGTGTATAAAAGAAAGAGAAAGAAATAGTAACAAAAAGACATGAGTTTGCTTGGTTATACAGTAAGTGTTTACAAGATTAGAAACCCAAGTAAAATTGTTTTTGCAAATCCTCTTTATTTAATTGGTTCTATATTGTTTTTTGAAACAAAACAATCCAATTGCTATGAAAAACAAAATAGGTATATTAGTTAATAAGAAAATATATTGTTTTCCTTCTTATCAAAATAGAGAAAATATATATTTTAAAATAAAACGCGCGTAGCGCGGAAAATCTCTTAGATTATGAACATCTGCTAAAAAATGCTAATGTAGAAAACACTAACTACAAGATTAAAAAAAATATATCTGCACAACACATGTCCTACAAATAAAAATTAAAAAACCTGATAAGAACAACAAATAACAAACTCCATCAAAGGCTTTATACGTGTTTTCAAGACAAAATATCAGTATTTCAGCATACCATATAGTGATTGTTAAAACAGAATATGATTATACAAAATAAACTTCACCGAAAGTGTTAAATAACACACAAAGATGTTCATACTTATTGAAAAGTTAAAAAGAAAGCATGGCCATTTTTTTCACAACTCCATCCTTAGTGCTTGTACCTTGCAAGATGAAAACAACAAAAATTGGGATGGTTTAGTGGAATTTTATTGAATACACAATGAGCAATTGCACCACAAAGTGGTCAGATTAGTGCTTGTACCTAGAGGTCAGATTATTGGTCTGATAACTCTGCAAATATATCAGAAGCTAGCTTCTTCCTGATATATATCTCCAATATTTTCAAAGGACAGCTTGGTCAAGTCTTGAATGCGCATGGCATGACACTCAATGATTTTCAGCATGTAAATGCCCGTATCTTCGAGTTCAGTAACCTGATTCAAGAAAATCTTGTCAATACACACTTTCATCTTAAATTTTAAATATTTTACTGGTTTGAACAAGATTTTACATGTGGTAGTTCTTCCCACTCCCTGGTAATTTTGAAGGGTGTGAAGTCTATGTTGTTTTCGTCAATAACATGTCGAAGAACGTAAGGCATTACATTTCCATACGCCTGGGACATGCGAGACAACCACTTCTTCTTTAATCTTTGATGATGCAGTGTCCAATATTGTAATTCTCCACTTCTCCATGTTGATTTTATTTAAATCCATATAATTATATGAGTTTTTTTGTGAAACTCCCACGACATCTTGTTAAATCTTTATAAAATCATATAAATCCATAAAAACCATACAAAAACTTTGATGGCCAAGAATTTCGAACTCTCATGGAAAAACCCTTTTGGAAAACCATTCTGGTATAAACCATATAAATCAGTTTCGGAATTATAAACATTCTTTTAAAGCTTTTTAAAACTACATAAAACCATTATTTGTTACTAGCTTTTACAAAGCTTTATAATAGATTTTTAAAAGGTTTAAATTGGTCACATAACTAATGAATTGTTGGTAAAACTTCCACTGAGATTTCTTGTTAAATTTTTATAAGACTATATAAATTTTTTTAAAACCATATAAATCCTTTTAAAACTATATAAAACCATATGGATTTTTGTTGAAATTCCCACTAAACATCTTGTGAAATATTTATAAAACCATATAAATTCATATAGCTGGCATTGATGTTATGTGAGGTTAGATTGACGGTAGGTTCTATGAATTGTGTGTAGCAGGAATGCTCAGGTTGGTTGTGGATTCTCATTAAACCAAGAACATTATATTTACTTGTCCACAGACATCATCACTCTGAGAAGCAAGCAGTAAACCAGAAATTTGGAGAATACTAACACTTAAAGACTACAGGGATTTCAGAAGAAACTCACTTAGCATGCTGCATCTACGGCCTGAGAAAACAATTGATTAAGATCTCTGAAAATCTCAACTGCTTCATGAATTTTCTAGATATCCTAATGTCAACGCATCATTAGACTTAGTTCTATGGCTTAAAGTAGAGTGGACAGTAGAATATATATATGAAAAAATTGCATGTTTAGCTTTGTAAACATCTACAACTTTAAATGCAATGTTTTCACCTTCCTCATCACAATGAACATCAAATAACGTGTTTCATGACCGGAGCTTGGTAGATTTATGCCGGGTCGCAGGAGTGCAATTCTGGAAGCGATGGCAACTCAACCTCCATAAGATCGCCGATGACGGAGGTCATTAGCATTCGACATGGCTGGTCATTGATGGCGTAATCCGACTCAAATATTTTGTTGTCACGAGATCTACTCTCCCTAGCCCAGACGCTTCCACATGATAGAATCACGGGCATTGATTTTGCGTCGGACGCCTTATCCGCCACGCTCAACACCGTCACGGAACCACCGCAACATTATCGGAGAAGGAACAGCTTTTCAATCGTTAATGTGTTTTTTCTTCCTCACATACAATGCAGTAGTTTTGAAAATGTTCAGCGTATAATGGCAATTTTGAATAGTGATACTCCTAAAGTTGTATTTTTGAGATTTTCCGTTTTTTTTTTGAATATATATGAAATGATTATTATTTGAAAATATATAGTAGATAACATATTTAATGCAAAATAAATATTTTCTATATTTTTTATCACTTTCTATTTTAATTATTATTTGTTATTTGTAATGACATTTCATTTAATAACTTACAAAACAAAGTTTATTTTCAAAAATGTCTTCTTAAATAATATTATAGAGATATACCTTTAAAACAAAAAGCTTGAGTATCATTACAATATATGAGTCTAGGCTCAGACTAATGTTCATTTGTTTCATCTAATAATACTGAAGCGTTTTGAAAAATCACAATAATTATATATTCATCTATCAATATTGTATGGGTGTACATATATATTCAATGTCGTTTTTATATATCTTTGGATATTGACATTTTCAAATAATGTTTTAGTTTTGATAGCAGTAAACTTCTCATTTAGAGAGTACAAAACTAAGGTATGATGGTTAATGTATTTTTTCTTTCCCGAAAGACGTCTTAAACCCAAAAACAAAAAACAAATACGATTTCTTCAATTCATTTGTTTAATTTCCTCAAATTTAATGTTTGTGAGAATGGAATTAGAAAAGTCGCGGATGACAATTAATAAAACCTAAAGGAAGATGAAACATTACGATAGTTGATAATTACATAATGGCAGATTGATATAAATAGAAACTAAATACTAAAAAACTATAGTAAATTTTATAATCGATATGTGGCACATTTTCGGTTGCTGGTGTGGTAAGCCATGGAAATAACTCACCTCTTTTCATAAATATGATTCGTTGAATTTTCAATATTTTATGGTTATTAGATTTAATTTTCCTTCCCAAATTTGCCTTATATAGATATAGTCATAGTCAATATTGTGGTTACTAGTTTTCCTTTGTTTGGGCCTAAGTGAGCAATTAACTTATCAAGTGCTGAATTTCAAAGTCAGTCCAACGATTTTTTCTCTTGAAAATTAAAAAGACAATATTAACCAAATACAACACGTCAACACCAAAAATAGTAACCATAAAACTCACCTAGTTTAACTAATAAATACTATATTCTGGCTATCTACTTTATTAACCCTTGAATTATTTCGTGGTATATAACCCTGAGGGTAAAAAGAATCTTTGCCAATCTTTTCCCTATTATCATCCTTTAACCTTATTTTTTCTCTCCGTATTAACCCTTTAATTTCCTATGACGTAAAGCTTTGGTCGAATTAAGCGCACAATTAATACGGAGACCTTACTTTATATGCCAAACGAATCTCAGCTTATCATGTAAACGCTAGACGACAGTGATCACTCACGTTCACTTTGGATTTTCTTTCATTTGCTTTTTCGTTTGATTTGCAATGGAAGGGAAGGTGTTCTTGGGAAAAAACTTGATATGGGTGATAATGTTACTGTTGGTGCAGCTACATGGATACAAAAGCCGTATTGAGGAAGAAAGGAAAGCTTTGTTGGACCTCAAGAAATACATGTTCTCAAGGAGTAAAGAATGGAGCCTCGACTCGTTCAGTAGTTGGACTAATGACACAAAGAGCGTTGTGGACCTTTTTGTGGCTTGATTGTCTCGACTCAGTTTCTTTCTCCGTAATTGAGTCTGTGTCAACTGTTTCTGCTTCTAGCGGAATGGATTCATGTAGTGTCATTGAATCCATAAAGTCTTGGATAAATCGTTTGCACTCGATCTGTAATTGTATTTTGTTTGGATCATCGTCATTTCCAAAACTCAACAACGATTCCTCCTTCATCTCGTTCCAGCTTTGAAAAGGAAGCAGTGATTGCCTCCGTTGAAACCAGAATTGATGTAGGAAATATTATATGTGTAGGAAGTATACCTTAGAATCCCTATAATTATGCTATCATTAGTTTTGTATATTGTCTTTTCCATTCAATCAGGATTTAATATCCATTCAAATATTTTGTATTTTTCAGATCGGTTCGGTTCGGTTTTATTTGGTTCGGTTTCGAATACCCAAAAAATCATAAAAATAAAATAAAATTGGTTAAATTTGAATAAAATTGATTAAATTTAAATAAAATTTGGTCAAATCTTAACAAATATAACTAAAAACTTCGTATATTTTAGTATAAAAATAACTCATATTTTCGGATTTATAATTGTAATTTTGGGTTATCAAGTCTAAATATAATTAATATTTTGGATATATAATTGTATTTCAGGTATTTTGGGTATCCATTCGGTTCTTACTTCGGTTCGGTTTCGATTCTTCGGATATAGGAATCTAGGATCCGTTCGGGTATTTTATCGGTTTCGGTTCGGATTCGGTTCCTCTTTTTCGAGTATTTTGTCGAGGGCTAGTTTCTTAGATAACATAATGATTTTTTGAACTGAACAAAAATCACTTAATGACTCGAATATTTTATTTGTCCTGGTTAAACTTCATCACACATATGTTTAAGTAAAGTGCAAAAAAAAAAAAGTAAAGTTTTATCATTGAAGCGAAAGACATAAACATTAGCATGACATAACCATAAACAATTTTTTATTTTTATATGTATTTTAAATTAAAATATATATTGAATAAAGCTAAAACAATTCTCACTTGTTGTGTCATAAATGCATATAACATCAACTTTTATTAGTAATAGATTTGAAACTAACACTACTAACCTTGTTTGTATAATCAGCATTAAATTTTAGAAATATTTTGTGTATAAACAATAAATCTTGGAAAATTGATTCCCAGTTACACGAAGTATACGATAATGCATGGTTACACATCCGAACTAAAACAATATTCTAAAAACTACATCAACAATTGATATACACGAAATATACGATAATGCATGACTACACATCCAAAGTAAAACAATGTTTTAAAAACTCTATCAACATTTGATATAGTATGGCCAACAACACGAATATATTTCTGGTTGATTTTGTAACTTTTACCTTAAACATGTAACAAAGCCAAAGATAAATCATATCTGACCCGAGTATTACCACTCGTGCTACGCACATATATATATATATATTTGTGTATGTGCGTAGCACGAGTGGTAATACTCGGGTCAGATATGATTTATCTTTGGCTTTGTTAAACAGCGAGAGACAATTTAAGGAAGCAAATATGGAAATTTTTTGATTTTGTTGTTTTTAAACAGTTTTACCAAATTTGTAGCTTCTCTCATAAACAAATTTATGGAAACAATAGTCTGAAGATAACTAACAATAGTACGAGAAAGAAAATGAAGTATACATAGCGAGGGAAGATTGAAAAAACAAATTTTCTTCATTATGTATAGTGTATAGAATACATGTCTAATCGTTAAAAAAATGGAAGATCAACCTAAGCCTTGGTCTTGATCTAGACATGGGATCATTCACACATTTCCCTACCACCTGAGCTTCTTAGGTGATATGCTTGGTTTTTACTGTTTTCTAACACATGTTTTGGTGTTTCTTTTGAGTATTGTATCGAGTCAAAGTTCGTTTTTAGAGTCTTTTAGTTCTTATTTAGTTATCTCAGGTAAAAAGGGTTTAAGGAAGAAATTGGAGTTATGTGGGCAAAAACGCATGGAACATTGCAGAAAAGAGCAAAATCGATCGATGCAACACCATCAGAGAAGTCCAAATCGATCGATGCACTCTTTGCATCGATCGATGTGACATCACCAGAGAAGTTCAAATCGACCGATGCATGAGTGAAGCTGGTCGATGCACAATTGAAGCCGATCGATGCAACCCCATCAGAAGAACCAGAATCGATAGATGCAAGCAGTGCATCGATCGATGGAGCATGCCCAGAGAGTCCATAATCGATCGATGCAAGTCGGCGAGAAGAAAATGAAATTTTTGATTTTCCTGTTTTGCCCCTGAAACTGCATACTTTGACCTAATCCGCCCAGAACCCTATATATACAATATTTTTAGCCACTTTTAGGCTATCTCTCTTTTTAACGCTTTATTCTCTATTAAGATTTTTGGCTTTGGAATTTGTAAGCTTTTGGGAGAAGAATCTCTTCATCTATTGAGAAGAATTTTGAACCCTTTTCTCTTTTCTTAATTATTATTATGAGTTTTTCTCTATCTCCTTACTTGTTCCATGCTACCATGTCTGAGTAGTTTTATAGTTAGGTTTAGGGTTTCAACGGGATCCATGAATCATTGAATTAGACACAGATAGAGATATATTTTGTGGTTTTCGCTTATTGTTGTGTTTACTGCTTAGGCTAGGTTGACTGCTTTGCCTCTGATCTAGGGTTTAATCTATATCACAGAAGTGTCGTAGGTTGCTAGAAAGAACATAAGCGAGCGAATTGTCCTTACCCAACAGAAGTTGATGTTAAGGCGATTCGTGAACATATTGAACATATTTGTTAATGTTGGTCTAGAACTCTAGGTTCAACGGAAGTTAGGATTTTATGTTGCTAGATTTAGTAATCAATGACACGGGAGTGGATTGGTTAGATATTTATGTTTGAGTTCGAAACTTGTGTTTAATCGTTCCTTGAATAGTTGTCTGATTCATGATCTCTGGATTCCTGCGAAAAAACACTCGACCTAATGTTTTTCTCTTATTGAATTTACACCGCTTTTAGTTATTTTCATTACTTTGCAAATCAAACTTTATTATCGTTTTAGCTTAATTTCATCTTGTGAGAATCGTAGTATAACCTTGGTCTCTGTGGATTCGATCCTAAAGTACTGCATTGACATACCGTTACGATTGCGGTAGTGTGAACTTTAGTTATTAATTGACTTAGTAAAACACCTAAATCAATTTGGCGCCTTTGCCGGGGACCAATAGCGTTACCTTCAATTTTGAATTTGAAATTTAGTCTAAGATTTACTAACATATTCTACCTTGATCACTTGTGCGTTTCAGGTGACTGACAGAAAAGCTGAATAGAGTTACTAGAAGTAGGGGCTCTGAAAACCTTCACTCAACAACGAAGAGCTAGCAAGGTTAGAACGAACGAACCGGAGATCAAGGTCAATTACTGTCATCATGGCCGATCAAAACAACGACCAACAAAACGATGCAACTACAGAATAGAGCTGCTATCCGTCCACCGGCTATTACGAGGCAAGATTATGAGATCAAACCTCAGATGATTGCATTGGTGAATCAACACATGTTCCATGGTTTACCTGCAGAGAATCCAATGGACCACATCGAAAATTTTGAAGAAATCTGCAGCACTACCAAGTCGAATGAGGTACCAGCCGATTACCTCAAGTGCAAGCTCTTCAATTTCTCTTTGGCGGACAAGGCGCTAAGATGGCTCAAGTCACTTCCACATGGGTCGTTGACTACATGGAAAGAATGCAGAGCTACTTTCTTGGACCAGTTTTACACCAAGTCTAAGATAGTTTAACTGCGAAATAAAATCACCACCTCCCAGCAGCACGCGGAAGCGTCTTTTTGCGAAGCTTGGGAGAGGTTCAGAGAGTACCCTCATCATGGGTACTCAATTGAGCAGATTCTAAGCATCTTCTACTATGGAGTTGACTAGGACTATAAGAATGCCCTTAATGCTGCAAGTAATGGAGATTTCATGATGGGCGTACCAGCTGATTGAGAACTTGGCTTCAATTTCTGGAAATCGATGTCCTGAGTACGGCAAGTCTAAACGTGTCAACGGTGTGGATTCGCAGAAGATTGATGAGCTGACTGTGAAAGTGAACTTGCTACTAAAGGGAAATCAGAGAGGTTTGTAATCTTGCGAGGAGGCAGAAGATGAAATTTTCTGTCAGGGATTAGCTGAAGATGAAACTAATGAGCAACAGTAGGTGAAATACGTTAGTGGAAAAGGGTACATGCAGAACAGAGGTTTCAACCAGAATTACAGGAACCATCCGAATCTGTCTTACAGAAGCACCAACGTCGAGAATCCCCAGGATCAAGTCTACCCCCAGCAAGTTCAACACCCCCAAGGGAAAACATTTGTGCAAAACGCAGGCATCTCAGGATTCTCTCAAGGTTTCCAGGGCCAGAACAGGTTTCAAGGTGGGTTCCAGCAGAAACAACCGTTCAACTCCTTCCAGACAACAAAACCTGTCCCATTCCAAGCTCCTGCAAGCTCCGCAAATGAATCTCAGGATGAGCTTAAAGTTCTAATGCAACAACTCATGTTCAATCAACAGCAATCTGCTAAAGAGATCAATGTCAATGTTGATAACATGTACAACGATCTCAACAACAAGTATGAAGCTGTGTGCACTCATGTAAAGAAGTTGGATACTCAGGTTGCTCAAACTGCTGAAGCAATCAAGAGACCCAAGGGAACTCTTCCGGGGAAAGTATAAAAAATCCAAGGAATGAGTTCGTCAACGCCATTACACTCAAAAGTGGGAAGGAGTTGGAACCGACTGCACAGAAAGGAGAAGATGTTGATGTCGTCATTGATCTAGGAGAGGTTTACAAGGGGACAGCCGAAAAGGGGAAAGCTTTCACAAGTGCATATGCTACATATGAGCCACAGGTGCTACCCCCTACACGCGTCTACACCCCAAGGATCCCCTACCCTACTCGTCCAAGGAAGTCGCGTAAAGACCTAGAAGAAGGCAAGTGCAAGGAAATGCTGAATGATCTTGTGGTGAAGCTTCATCTTGTTGATGCAATCTAAATGATACCTTAATTGAAGAAGTATATGAAGAGCTTAGTGACAAGTAAGGTGCCTACTGAAGATAATGTCATGATGGTTTCTAAGGATTGCGGTGCTGTCCTACAAAACAAGATGCCAAAGAAGCTAGGCGACCCAAAAAAATTCATTATGTCTGTGCAGATTGGGGCAATGACTTTTGCTTGCTCTTTATGTGATATTGGGTCCAGCGTCAAACTAATGCCATACTCTGTGGCTAAGCGGCTTGGATTCACAAATTTCAAGCAAACTAAGATCTCTCTAGTGTTTTCCGATCGTTCTGTGAAGCTGCCTGTTTGTATTCTTGAGGATCTACATGTGCGAATTGGCAATGCATTTGTTCCTGCATATTTTGTGGTTCTAGAGCTGGATGAAGAACCAAAGGATCCTCTCATTTTGGGAAGACATTTCTTGTGTACAGCAGGAGCCATCATAGATGTGAGGAACGAGCGAATAGTCTTCACCTGGGAGACATTGTCATGAAGTTTGAGATGGATAAGATGATGAAGAAGCCTATGTTGGACGGTCAGACGTTCTCAATAGATGACTCACTAGAAATCTCTGATGAAGTTGTTGAAAAGATTATAGTCGATGAACCGTTGGAGACTGTTTTGACAAAGGTAGAGAGTGAGCATGGGTTTATGAGTGATGATGCGACCTGTTATGCTAAGATGCTGAACTCAAGCCAGACAATGGGGAAGATGGTCGAGTACATCAGTTTAGATGGAGCCGCATAGACGCCTCTAGCAGCAAGTCATCTTGCGCCTTCTGAAAGCTCCAAAGATCGAGCTCAAAACACTCCCAGCTGGGCTAAGGTACGCATTTCTTGGCCTTAATTCCACTTACTGATAAATAGACTTTTTCGGTCTTAATCAATTCCTCAAGTCTACCCATATCATTGTAGTATTTGAGGATCGAACCAAATAGGTTAAGATTGAAGCATTAAGAATGCATGAAACTTCCTAAGCTATAGCAAATGTTTTTGGGTTTTTATATTTTTAAACAAAGAATGTAAAATGCAAGAAAGAAAACGAAAGATATAAGTGTTGGAAAATGAATTAACTATCAAGAAGATCATTAATGAACAAACAATGATGATAAAGATTGCATTAAACACTATCCTAGAACATGGGATTCACAATTATGACTAATCCCCTCTCGTGGCACTAATCACTTTGTTAATCACCAAATCAAGATCAAACTCTCGTTTGTGATAAGATGATTAACAAGCTTTAAACTTCAATCCCAATTAGTTCACCAATCACCCTTGACATCAACTCTCATTGGCAAGGATGTGAAAAGCTCACAAAAGGTTTGGTTCAAGCATTTCATCGAACACCTATGAGGCGTGAAATGCTTAAGCTCTAGCTTTGATCTCTCAATCCAAAACTAGTTTTAAGATCAACCTAAGTGAAGGACCTAACAAACATCAACCTAAATCATCATCATCTAACCATCAAGACAATTTACTAACGAGGCCTAAACATTCAATGCACATTTATTCTTATGACATGGAACACTTTCAAGTAGATTAGTTCACTTTCGTGACACTAATCATTGTACGAATCATCTAAAGTCAGCATCCACCGATCACTTAGATAGTCCATAATTTATCACAAGTCCATTTTAGCCAACAATTCATCCTAAGGTCAGCATCCACCGATCACTTAGAATGAAAAACATGCTTAGAAGTTTTCTAGACATTTCATCGAACACCTTGTGTGCATGAAATGTCTAAGTTCTAGAAATGAGTTTTCAATTCAATCATAGCATTAATATCCTTCCTAACATGAGAACAAATATTTATCTAGTCCTAAGCATCAACAATCAATCATCAAACCATCCAAATCAAGCAAAATCTAAAATCCAACAAAAAAGGGTCTAAAGCCTAAACATGAAGAACAAGGAAGAACATAAGAGAAAAAGAGACATAAAGATAAAGAACAAGGATTAAATAAACATAATATAAATATAGGTTGAAGAATCCTTCACTAGAATGGCATGAATGATGAAGATCCATCCAAAATCATCTTAGCAAGAGTTTGGGATAAAACCCAACTCTAGGTAAAAAAAAGCTTAGATCTACAAAATTAGGGTTTTCATTATTTAAAGAAGTTTGGGTCGAACCGGGTCAACCCAGAACAAACCGGATATTGACCGGTCAAGTCTTGGGTCGCACTTCTCATACCGGCCAAAATGGAGCCGGTATGAGATGGCCGGTATGGTGTGATGGTCGAATACCGGTCGAATTAGAGCCGGGATGGTGGGGCGTTGCATGTCCTGGTCGGGTGGAGATCTGATACCGGGCCGGGATGGTAGGGCACAAGGGGCCGGCATTCTACCTGGCCGAGCTAAGGAGCAGTACTGGGAAAATGATGTGTCTCGTACCGGGCCGGGATGGAGTTCGTGACGACGCTGATGCTTCTTGGTACCGGGCCGGGATGGAGTCGGTTCATTCGTCCGGTACGGTGAGAACAAGGTTGTGTCTAGGGTCTTTGATACAGGGCCATTTGGAGCTGGTGCGTATGGCCGGTAAACTCCCTGACCGGGGGAACGTCCAGTACTGGTCTTGGGAGGTGTGTTGTGCCGGGCCGGTGCGGGTTGGTATGGTATGATGGTCTCGCGGCCAGACGGAGACTCCTTAGAAAATCGGCCATATCTCTCAAACCACATGTCCGAATGGCCTGAATCTAACTTCGATAGACAGCTAACTCCTTCCTATACATCTTCCATGAGGATCGTTGAGGCTGAATCGGACTGGAAACCCTTTGTCCGAACCGTTCTTTCGGACACTCCGGATGGACTCTTCCTTCTCTTATGCTCCATAACTCCAAACATCATCAACCGTCTCCAAAACACCTAAAACACTCCAAATGAATGCAAAGACTCTCTAAGACCTAATGCAACATCCTAAACTCTAATTGAGACAAAACAAATAAGAAATGTAATGAAACTATATGCATATGAGATAAAACCTGAGCTAAATGAATGCATACAAGGGACAAAATATGGGAATATCACTTACCTTGTGATCATCAATGCTGAGTTGAACAATGTGGAAACTGCTTTGCATCTGTGTGAGCTTAAAAAGTATCGTAGAGCTTTAGGCTACTCACTAGATGATCTCACAGGGATTTCACCTGACCTTTATCAAAGACTGTTAAACCCGAATCTAAAAGATGTTGTAAAGAAAGAGATAACGAAACTTTTAGAGGCGGACATCATATACTCTATCTCTGATAGTACTTGGGTGAGCCCAGTCCATGTTGTGCCAAAGAAAGGTGGTGTGACAGTTGTTAAAAATAAGAAAATGAGTTGATACCAACTAGAACTGTCACATGACATAGGATGTGTGTTGACTATAGGAGGTTGAATGCCGCTACTCGTAAAGATGATTTTCCTTTGCCTTTTATTGATCAGATGCTTGAAAGATTGGCTAATCACCGCTACTACTGTTTTCTAGATGGTTATTCTGGTTTCTTTCATATTCCCATCCACCCAGACGACCAAGAGAAGACTACATTCACATGTGCTTATGGCACTTTTGCATATCGCATAATGCCATTTGGCTTGTGCATTGCCCCATCAACATTCCAGCGATGCATGATGTCGATTTTCACTGACTTGATTGAGGACATAATGGAGGTTTTCATGGACGATTTCTCTGTGTATGGATCCTCCTTTTTTTATCTGTCTTTCTAATTTGTGCAGGGTATTACAGCGCTGCGAGGAAAAGCATCTGGTGTTGAACTGGGAAAAGTGCCACTTTATGGTCAGAGATGGGATAGTCTTGGGTCATCGGATTTTAGAGCAGGGTATCGAAGTGGACAAGGCAAAGATTGAGGTGATGACTAGTCTACATCCGCCAGATCAAGGAGATTATAAGCTTTCTAGGACATGTTGGGTTCTACAGGAGGTTCATCAAGGATTTCTCCAAGATTGGTAGACCCTTGACACGATTGTTATGCAAGGAGGTGATGTTCCATTTTGACAGCGACTGTCTAGAGGCATTTCACACCATCAAGGGAGCACTTGTCAGCGCACCAATTGTCCAACCACCAGACTGGGACCCACCTTTCGAAGTGATGACTGATGCTAGCGATTTCGCAGTAGTAGCTGTTTTGGGACAGCGAAAGGAAAAAAAGCTTCATTTTATCTACTACGCCAGCAGAACTCTTGATGATGCGCAGTGCAAGTAAGCTACAACCGAGAAAGAACTTCTTGCTATTGTGTTCGCTTTTAAGAAGTTAATATCTTATCTTGTGGGGTCTAAAGTTATAGTGCATACTGATCATGTTGGTGTGAAGTATCTACTTACGAAGAAGGATGCCAAACCTAGACTTTTGTGATGGATTCTTCTGCTGCAGGAATTTGATCTTGAAATCAAAGACAAGAAGGGGATCAAGAATGGTGTTGCAGATCATTTGTCTAGGCTACGTGAAGTTGAAGAGATTCTCTTAGACGAAAGCCTACCTGAGGAGAACGTGTACGCGATCAGTATTGGGTGCAATGACTACTACACATCTTCACACTACACCGAGCTCCCTGAAATTACTTGGTTTGGTGAGATAGCAAACTATTTGGCTGCAGAGAAAGAACCAAATGAATTTGTTGGGAACAAGAAGAAGAAGTTCTTGAGAGACATCAGTCGTTATTTTTGGGACGAGCCATACTTATACAAGCAATGCTCAGATGGTGTCTTTCGGAGATGTGTTTCAGAGGAGGAAATTCATGGTATTATTTTCCACTGTCATGGTTCGAAATATGCTGGACATTTTGCCACGTTCAAGACAGTGTCCAAAGCTCTGCAAGCCGGTTTCTGGTGGCCGACTATGTTTCGCGATGCACATGCTTTCATCTCCAAATGCGGTTCATGTCAGAGGCAGGGAAATATTAGCAAGAGGAACGAAATGCCACACAATTTCATCTTGGAGGTTGAAGTGTTCGATGTGTGGGGTATTGATTTCATGGGTCCTTTCCCATCCTCTTATGGAGGTCAATACATCCTCGTTGCAGTCGACTATGTGTCTAAATGGGTTGAAGCGCTGGCTAGCCCAACAAATGATGCCAATGTGGTCTTAAAGATGTTCAAATATGTGATCTTTCCAAGGTTTGGTGTGCCTAGAGAGGTTATCAGCGATGGTGGGTCTCATTTCATCAACAAAGTCTTTGAAGGGCTCTTGAAAAAGCATGGAGTCAAGCATAAGGTAGCCACTCCTTACCATCCGCAGACGAGTGGACATGTCAAAATTTTCAACAAGGAGATCAAGGGTATCCTGCAAAAGACCGTGAACACGACGAGGAAAGATTGGGCTACAAAGCTGGATGACGATATATAGAGTTGAGATCCGATTTTGGCACTTTTAGTAGCAGTTAGTGAATTAGTGCTACAATGAACTGCTACCAATGCCCATATTTCTTGTAGTGACGCTCTTTGGGCGTACATGACTGTCTACAAGACACCTTTGGGCACGACACCATTCCATCTTGTCTATGGAAAATCATGCCATCTTTCTGTCGAGCTCGAGTACAAGGTAGAATGGGCTGTAAAGTTGCTGAACTTTGACATCAAATTTGCTTCTGAAAGACGGACAATGCAACTACACAAGCTAGAAGAGATTCGTTATATGGCCTATGAGAGCTCAATGATTTACAAGGAGAAGACCAATACCTATCATGACAAGAAGATCATTCCCAGGAACTTCGCTGCAAATGATCAGGTGTTGCTTTTCAACTATCGCCTTAAAAATTTTCCAGGGAAGCTGAGATCGAGATGGTCCGGACCATTCACAATTAAGGAGGTGAGACCGTACTGAGCTGTGGTGTTGCTAGGCACTACATGAAATGAGTTTGTTGTTAATGGCCAGCGCCTAAAGCCATACCTCGGTGACGTAGAAATAGCTGGGGAAGAAACTATTCCCCTCGGTGATCCATCTCACGCCTAAAAGGCTATCAAGTCAAGTTAATGACTTTAAGCAAGCGCTGAGTGGGAGGCAACCCACCGGTACGTTTTCTTTTGTTTTATTTTATTTTCTTTTATTTTATCTTTCTTTGGGTCTGTTTTGCCTGTCTCTTGATTTACTCTCACACTGAGACGTTGTGAAGTAAGTTTGGGGGAGGTGTCATTACTAACGTTGTTTTCTATCTTTTGTTTTCTCTTTCAAGTCATTTTGATGTTTTCTTTGAGTCATTCTGTTTTATTGAGTCAAAACTTGTTGGAGATTATGATCACGACCTTTGAATTTTTTTTTCTGTGATTTCGCATCTAAGTGACCATTGTTACAGAGATCAGACTAATGAAAAATCTAAAGGCTGACCAGTTAATCAGAGGCATCCATGTTTCCAGAAAAATTCAAAAAAGCTTGAGCTAGTTTCTGATCTCTTCCTTTTACCTCATCATCGTGATTGGTGTCTTCAGAGCTTGACTCCTCATTTTTATATGACAAGACGACCGGTGTGAAAGTATGGTACTTCTCTTCCTTATTTAAAATAAAAAGCAGAAAATATGAAATGATTTTCTTTCGAGTAAAGGGCTAAGAAAATTTCCATCGATCCCACTATTTTACTTCGAAAGAGATGATCACACTAAGGTTGGAAGCGAGGTTAGGAAAATTTCCAGAGATACCACTATTCGCCTACACCTTAGAATAAAAGGGTGGCACTAAAATGAACCGGAGATTCGGTGACAAAAACCATCAATACTCGCGTTCCATCACCCATTGACCCTACAGAAAGAAAATGAGAAAAGAATAAGTCTGGGGGAGGGAAAAAGTACCAAATGTTGTGTTGTTGTCTCGTCACGATATCGAAAGGGAAATAGTCTAGAAGGTTCTTGGCACTATGATCTTTGATGAGACCCATCAATGATGGCTTTTGATTATTCTACGAAATAATGAGTTGAATCTGGGAGGCTGCGATGCTTGCAGAGAAGTACATGTTGGTTCGATCTGGAGCTAGTTTGGCAACACGTGGATTACTAAGGTAATGGTCATTGCAGAATTCTAAAGGAAATGTGAGTCTCTGTGTTTTTCAAACTTTTTCTTCTTGATTAGTTTTATGTTTGCTTGAGGACAAGCAAAAGACTAAGTCTAGGGGAATTGATATTCTTGGTTTTTACCGTTTTCTAACACATGTTTTGGTGTTTCTTTTGAGTATTTTATCGAGTCAAAATTCGTTTTTAGAGTCTTTTAATTATTTATTTAGTTATCTCAAGTAATAAAGCGTTTAAGGAATAAATTGGAGTTACGTGGACAAAAACGCACGGAACAGTGCAGAAAAGAGAAAAATCGAAATATAATTAATATTTTGGGTATATAATTGTATTTCAAATATTTTGGATATCCATTCGGGTATTTTATCGGTTTCGGTTCAGGTTCGGTTCCTCTTTTTTAAGTATTTTGCTCAGGGCTAGTTTCTTAGATAACATTATGATTTTTGAACCGAACGAAAATCACTTAATGACTCGAATATTTTATTTGTCCAGGTTAAACTTCATCACACATATGTTTAAGTAAAGTTTTATCATTGAAGTGAAACACATAAACATTAGCATGACATAGCCACAAACAATTTTTTATTTTAAATTAAAATATATATTGATCAAAGCCAAAAAAATTCTTACTTGTGTCATAAATGCTCTTGGTCTAGTGGTAGTAACCAAATTGGTTGGGATGAGTATGTTCTCTTCCCCTGGGTTCGAGTGCACTTGGCCACCCGGCGACGCCTTAAATGACACGAAAACGTGGACCGCCCGCGGGCCTCGTGGGATTAGTCTTTGGGCCTAGCAAGCCTTTAGGATCCCCACGGTTATCAAAAAAAAAAATATATATATATATATATCTTGATTTTGCTGTTTTAAACAGTTTTACCAAATTTGTAACTTCTCTCAGAAACAAATATGTGGAAACAATAGTCTGAAGAAAACTAACAATAGTACGAGAAAGAAAATGAAGTATACATAGCGAGGGAAGATTGAAAAAACAAATTTTCTTCATTATGTATAGTGTATAGAATACGTGTCTAATCGTTAAAAAAATGAAAGATCAACCTGAGCCTTGGTCTTGATCTAGACATGAGATCATTCACGCATTTCCCTACCACCTGAACTTCTTAGGCCCATGTTCATTGTCTTCACCACATTTTACTTCTTGTTTTTTCTTCTTCTTGTTGTGGTGCTTCTTCAAATTTTGTACTTATGCGCAAGATGAGCCTTTTACCCTTGTTCTCTGCAAAATAACCACCACCATATATAAACATATTTTTAAATATATTTTTATTAATTTTATAAAACGTGTGTATATATATATGTGTATGTGTATAGCACATGTGGTAATACTCATGTCAGATATGATTCATCTTTGGCTTTGTTGCATGTTTAAGGTAAAAGTTACAAAATCAACAAGAAATATATTTGTGTAGCTGGCCATACTATATCAATTGTTGATGTAGTTTTTAGAACATTGTTTTATTTTGGATGTTTAGCCATGCATTATCGTATACTTCGTGTAACTAACTATGCTATATCAATTGTTGATATAATTTTTAGAAAATTGTTTTACTTCGAATGTGTAGCTATGCATTATCGTATATTTCGTGTAGTTGACAATTATTTTTCAACAAATCTTTAATCAACAATCTCGATTTGATAAATGATAGTGTGGTGCTTTGGCCCGTTTAAATGGTATATTGACATGTGGCCTTATAATGGCCTATGTTGCTTCACGACAAAAGTAAAAATTACATCGATATAAGAAGAGAATTCTATACTTAATACTTAACTAGGATTTAACCCGTTCTAATTATAGTGTGGAGTAAATTTTTTTTTTTAATTATTTTAAAATTTAATAAAATTGTTTTTATCTGAATTTTACAATATATCTAACTGCTCCGCACTATAAATAGTAATTATTTGTCTATTTAATCCGTTTTACAGTGAACTAAATTATTATTCGGGCTAACCCGCAAAAATTTATAATCTTGAAAACATAACTCTAATATGCACCGTTAAATGACTCTAATTTTTGTGGTTAATTTATGAACTCTTTAAAAACAAAAAAAATCTCGTGTCTAACTTTTAATAAAATTAGTAAAATATTTTTCAACTTTTTTTTGATATATATTCAAATAAAATATAATAAATTATTGTGAAAAATATAGCAAGATTTTGAATATATTTTTTTCTTTTAATATATATGAATTAATTATTATTTTAAAATATATAGTATTACAAATAATTAAGAAATTAAATAATAAATAACCTATTTAATGAAAAATATATACTTTCCATATTATAATCAATAATTTTAAAAGACTATTATATTATTTCCTATTTCAATTATTATTTGTTATTTGTAATGGCATTTCATGTAATAATTTACAAAACAAAGTTCATTTTTAAAAATGTCTTCTTAAATAATATTATAGAGATTAATTGTAGAAGTACAAAAAAATAAAAATAAAAATAAAACATTGGGCGTCCAAAATATAGCGGAAAACTATAAACAAAATGGTAGTCCGTCCATTCGTGTTATATGGCATTTGAGGTGACTTATGTTATTTTCCTTCAAAAATTCGGAAAACGTCATTTTGATTGTTTGTTTTGTTTATGCTTGAGAACTTATAATTTGCAACGAAAAGAAAAAATAGAGTCACTTGCCAAATTACTAGCTTTTTACACTAAAAAAAACATTTTTATAGATTTATTTCTGCCATTTTTTGTCGTGTCACTCCGGCAATTAAAAAGTCAGTTGTTAGTGGTGAGTTTAGCATCTTATTTGTTGATCCATTTCCATTCTAAAAAGTTTGTTAGTATATATATATATATATATATATATATATATATATTAATTCTTATGTTTACAAACCTAAATTTACCTCTCAAACATCGTTTAATCAATGTTGATGATTTTGAGAAAAGAAACAATAAAAAATATATATAAAGTTGAGAAATTTGGGAGGGACAAATGCATGAAAATGTGAGACAAATGTGTTGTGTTCTATATTTCTTCTGTCACATACAACATACAACATACAAGACCCATGAACTTAATTTCCTAATGTTTTGTTACTTTGATAATTAAAAAAACTTATTTCATACTTGTTTTGATTCATATATTCATAACTTATAACTTATAAACTTTAAAATTAAAAAACAAATGTTCAAAATTAATGGGTGATTAATCACCGCTTTTTGGCCTAGGCGCAAATCGGCGTCCGACTGCCCGTTTAGCGCCTAGCGCCTTTTACAACATACAACATACAACATACAACATACAACATACAACATACAACATACAACATACAACATACAACATACAACATACAACATACATCGCATCGCATCGCATCGCATCGCATCGCATCGCATGCATTGTCTTCCAAACCCGCTAGACTAAAGAGAGGCTTTCACTTTTTCAAGAATCTCTAACTCATAGTAAAGCTTAGACCATCTTGAGGAGCTGGCAAAGCCTGAATGTATAACATGCTAAACTGCAAGATTTTGACAACTGAATTGAAAAATGGAACAGTTAGTCACACAACATAAGTATGGTATTTTACAACTTTTATGAAATTTCGGAGTGATTAAACAAATATGATATTGAATTATTGATAAATAGAGCCACCCATCTTTTTTTCTTTTGTTTTCATATAGAGGTAGAGAAATATATATATATTTATTATATTGTAGAATGATGGATGCGTTGATTAGAAGATCTAAAACCATATGAATTGGTAAAAATATAAATAGAGAAATGGGCAATTTTTTTTAGTTATCTAGTTATTGTCTTATTGTCGATAAACTCAACAATTGTTCAACGATACTTTTTACCACCAAAGATTTTTTCAAACAGTATGAATATCAAAATCGTTAGTTTTTTTTATTTTTGATTACAAACCCGTTACATCTTAGCAATAAAGTAATTGCTTAATACTTGGTTAAAACGAATGAAACTTTACTAAAACAAAGGATGTAAAGAAAATAATGAATATGAATATATGATTATCATAAAACAGAATTTCTCTTAGACATAACCCATGCATATAACAGAAAGCTTATAGACACAATCCATGCATATATATGTTGTGTTCTAAAGTTTTTTTTTTTTTTTTTTTTTAACTAATTGTGTTCTAAAGTTAAAGTACTATATATCAAGAAAATATTTGGTCATGCTTGACTACTCTGTATGTCACTAGTGATCGATTTTGTTATGAAATTGGAGTTTATTTGTGGCATACAGGGAGCCATGCACGAATATAAACCTATATATAATATATATGCATATTTTATACAAAACCTCTAAATATGAGTGAAGGATGGTTTATATATACGTCGGTTTTGATACGAATATAATCAAAATATGTTTGTATTTTATTTGGTGTAGGGGGAAAATGAAACCAGAGAAAAAGTAGCGATTATTCTTTGTCAAGAATTTATGGAGATAGGTTATAAGAGAGGAATGGTTGTACAAATATATAGAGGAAAAAATTTATAACATCTCTTCCCGGGCTTCCGAAAAAACCTGGAAATTCGGATATGTTAGGTTGGCAGACTAACCCACAATGGTTAAGTCACCTGGTTTGGGTTCAATAAGACATAACCGATCATCGCTAACCTGTGCAGAACAAATGAAAGATGAGGGGTGAGTAATGGAGATTACTCAGTGAGGATGAGCCTAGTGGAGACTCACAATTCACTTCCAAACAAATACGTGAGTTACTATTTATGAAAGTTTAATCCTAAAACAAGCAAAAGCAAATGGGATCCACACCATAATAACTTGATCCACAATATATCACAACGAGCCCATTGC
Organism: Eutrema japonicum; assembly: GCA_030161315.1. Lineage (NCBI taxonomy): Eukaryota > Viridiplantae > Streptophyta > Magnoliopsida > Brassicales > Brassicaceae > Eutrema > Eutrema japonicum. Next base: position 28,700,887 of record BSQW01000007.1, read on the forward strand.
TCCACCATAAACGTAACAACATTTCCTAACAGACGGGTCATACAGAGACCGAGGGTTCACCCAACCCTCACGGTGTTGGTTCTGATGCCAAAGTATACGACAACACTGGTTCCATCACACATAAAGTTCATAATGCCAAGGTATATACTCCACCAGTCCCATCAAGCAAATTGGTTACAATGCCAAGGTATACACTCCACCAGTCCCATCACACAGAAGGTTCCAATGCCAAAGTGTACGACCCCACCAGTTCCAGCAAACAATATGGTTCCGATGCCAAGGCATACACTCCACCAGTCCCATCACACAAAAAGTTCCAATGCCAAAGTGTACACCATACAAGTTCCATCACACTTATCTAGATAACTCCACACAATACCAAATTATATCCTTATCATTCTCATCCACTAGGTTCAAGACTCACAAACAGGACTCAACCAAGTTGTAACAATGAGATCTCAACAACAACTCATATCAATCAATTCACCAGGTTATTAGGGTTCCTTAGTTCTTAAGTTAATATTCAGAATTTTTTTGAATCAGTCAACAAACAATATCTGTACATAAACCCTAGAACAGATCTAAGAATAATCAATAGAAGATCTAAGAATATATGGTTTAATATAATATATAGTCAAATAGCAATCAATAGAGAACTCCAAGCAAGTCAAGTAGCTCGCTTAGAGGAAAGCTATGGTTTAAGAAAAGACATATCACGAACAATAAAACACGTTTTGAAAGCAAGTGAGGGGAAACTAGTCCTCACCTTGGCACGAAAGAGACGACGAGAAAGAGGCGATGGAAAGGACATCATAGCGGCTAGGGTTTCACGCGGAGGAGAGAGAGAGACGGTGATGAGAGAGAAAACGTGTAGGAGAGAGAGAGAGACGGCCACGAGAGAGAGAAAGAGGGATGAGAGAAAATAGTTTAGGAGTTTGGAAAAGAGAGAATGAAAGATTAGCTAGGTATTTATAGAAAAAATATTTACCGAAAAGAAAAAAGAAAAAAAAATGAAGATTTGAGTTTATCCAAAAAGGAAATATAATATTTTGGTTGCAAATAGAATAAAAGGAAATATTTAGAGGAAATTTTTCGGAACGATCTAGAATCAACTTAAAACCAAAAATTAAGAAACAAAAAAATACCGGACCGAAGGTTGGGATTTCACAATCTCCCCTCCTTGTAGAGGATTTGTCCTTGAATCCTAGGGAGAAGACTGTGGAAAGAACTGAAGGCTTAAAGAAGGAATGAGAAGGAGATTATGAACTCCAGAAATGAGTCGAACGCCAAAATAGAAACACCAATGTTGAAATGTTGGAGATGGAACACCATGGTTAAACATGCTAAACTCGGAGGAGGGTCAAGGTTAGGAATGTAGTGTGGAGGTAGACAGACACTTGTAAGAGAGAGAGATTTCAAGGGTTGTTGCCAAAAACAAGTTTAAGTGAAAATCAAAACACCTTTAATAAATGTAGAATGAGGAGTACAACACTATTTGAAAAGAACGCCAAAAATAGTTTAAAGTAAAATTCTAAATGTATCATGAATTGAAAATAATTAAGTTCTACTCCTATGAAAATATTTGTCTTAATCGTTTGAGCGTAGGCATTTGACGAAGTTACGCCGAATTTGACGCACTCTATCACCACCGTGAAATTCTCTAAGGCGGACTCCGGTTGGAAAATGTGAATACCCCATGGTACTCAAGCACACTCCAGTCCCCTTGGATGACACGGCTAGGTTCCTCGCTACTGCGAGATCGAACTCACATGGCTTCCCACGGCCTGACGAACTCTGGGGAATCTTGCAATGCCTGCCCTTTGAACCCACTAGCTGCGTAAACTGGCCGAAACCCAATCAAACACATTGAATGGCTGCTATAAAACCAAAGATCACCTAGTCGGGACTGTCATTACAAGGTGATGCAGCAGCATCTAACATTGTTTCGCCTGGTGTGTCACACACGAGGGATCATGTGTAATACAAGAAGACGCCGACTTGAAGAAATTATTTCTTTTTCTTTTTATCGTTGGGTTTTGGGATTTTATGTTTAATTTGTCATTATTTCCTTTCTTTCGGAATAGCTAGGTTTAGCCTCCTCTATTTAAGTGTTGCTTTTGCTTCTTTGTTATGAGACTTTGATAATTAATAAACAAGAAAATTCTCTTAAACCTTGTGTTGATTTGATTAAGTTCATCAAAACAGGAAGCCGGTCTCAAGTGATTCTCTCGAATCCCTTGATTGAGCGAAACATGTCTTTAGAGGTTCCTTGAATCCCTAAATTGAGCTGATTATATATTCTTACGCTGCGCCAGGTTGGTATCAGAGCTTTGCTACGCTCCGTGCTACACGATGCCGCGTCCGAAGAAGGTTGTTCCTCCAACAGAGAACGAGATTATGCGCCAAACTTTACTCGATCTCCAAGCCCATGTGCAGACTTTAACGGCTGCAATTACGGCGATGAACGTGCAACCAGCGGTTCCTCCAGTTCGAGTAGTTGTGGATGACGACGATGCTGGTTCTGAGGAAGATGAGAACCCTTTTGCGGATCGGGTTCACAATAATAATCGTGTTGTAGAACACGATGATGTTGATGATTTTCGTTGGGAGAATGGATTCAAGTTTGAAATTTCTGAATTTCATGGCGATCCAACTGCAGAGGAGCTGCTCGATTGGATTGTTACTGTGGAATAAATCCGTGAATTCAAACATGTGCCCCTTGATCGTTGTGTTCCTGTCATCGCTATGCGATTTCAAAACAGAGCAGCGGCGTGGTGGACGCAATTATAGGCGTCTCGTGCACGGCTGGGAAAACCAAAGATCTTGTTATGGGACAAACTGAAGAAGAAGATGAGCGAAACTTTTTGCCGTACAATTATGATCACCTAATGTTTCAAAGTTTGCAGAATTTACATCAGGGAAGTCAAACTGTGAAAGAATATGCGACTGAATTTTTTTAGCTTCTTACTCGCATTGATTTGCAGGATTCAGAACAACAAGTTGTGGCTCGTTTTGTGGGCGGATTGCGACAATAGATTCAACACACACTAAATCTATTTCATTCGCTTTCAGTGTCTGAAGCTCACCAACAAGCACTTACGGTGGAGGCTCAGACCAAAGTGAATACTTCTTCCTAGAGTTCTTCACAACCACCTCGTTCTTCGTTTCCAGCAAGTGTTACTTCCACATCAATAGAACCTGTGCAACCACGAGCAGACTCTACGGTGACTACAAGTGACTTAGCGCGACCAGCTCGTACGGGTACACTAAGATGTTTTTCATGTGGAGAGCCTGACCATCGCCAAGCAGCTTGTCCTATTCGTAATCGGCGTGGACTGTTATTAGATGAGCAAGGTCGAGATGTTGAGGTCATTTATGATAATGTCGCTGAGGAATCTGAAGAATTAGAAGCTGGTGTTGGGTCTTTATTGGTGGTTTGTCGTTCTTGTCTAGCCCCTCGTGTGACCGAAGAATCTCCACAACGGAATTCACCTTTTTTTCCTCTCGTTGCACAATTAATGGGAATTAAAGTCTGCATTTTTATCATTGATTCTAGTAGGTTCGAGAACGTGATAGCTGAATCGGCAGTCCCTAAGTTGAATTTACAAGTGGAATCTCATCATTCGCCATAAAAGTTAGCTTGGCTTAAACATGACAATGATATTTCAGTGTCTCATCGTGTTTTGGTGTCGTTTTCTGTTGGTGATGCATACAAGGATATTGTGTACTGTGATGTCGTTCCAATGGATGCGTGTCACCTTTTGCTTGGTCGACCATGGGAGTTTGATCGTCGCGTGCGGCATGATGGTTTCACCAACACGTACATGTTTCGTTTTCAAAACCGTACATTCATTTTGAAACCATGTCTGCCAGTGGTGACTCATGTGACTCCAGCTGCCCCAAATCCTATCCTTTTACTCCAGAAAACTCTGTTTGAAGCTATGATGCGCGAGACTGGTTTTGTGTTTATGTTGATGACGACCCCTGTGTTACACTCATTGTCATATGTGTCAGACACCCTGACGTCTGTCTTAGCCTCATTGCCTCAGGAATTTGGTGATGTGCTTTGAGAGTTTGCTGATGTCTTTCCTGATGATTTGCCAACTGGCTTACCCCCTTTGTGCGATATTCAACATCATATTGATATTGTCACAGATACTTCTCTTCCTAACCGGTGACATTATCGTATGAGTCCTAGCGAACATGAGGAACTGCGTCGACATGTGGAGGAGTTGGTTGCCAAAGGATTTTTGCGTGAAATTTTGAGTCCGTGTGCGGTACCTGCACTTCTTATTCCAAAAAGATGGCTCATGGCGTATGTGTGTGGATAGTAGAGCTATTAAAAAACTCACGGTCCATTATAGCTTTCTTATTCCATGTCTTGATGACTTATTGGATCAAATAGGTACAACAACGGGCTTCTCGAAGCTTGAAAAGTGGATATCATCATATTCGAATTCGTCATGGGGATGAATGGAAGACTGCGTTTAAAACACGTAAAGGCCTTTTAGAATGGTTGGTTATGCCATTCGGGTTGTCTAACCCTCCTAGTACGTTCATGCGAGTTATGAACCAGACACTCTGTCCTTTTATTGGTAAGTTTGTCGTCGTTTATTTTGATGACATTCTGATTTTTATTTTGTCATTAGATGACCACATACATCACCTATATGAAATGTTATTGGTACTAAGACGGGATAAGCTATTTGCAACTTTGAAGAAGTGCGAGTTTGGATCATCCAAAGTACATTTTCTGGGTTACATAGTCTCTGCTCAAGGTCTCGCAGTCGATCCAAGCAAGGTGTCTGCAATTCGTTCATGGCCGATACCCAAAACTTTGACTGAGATTCAAAGTTTTCACGGTTTGGCATCTTTTTATTGTTGCTTTATTCCCCAGTTCAGCAGCTTGATGGCACCTATTACTGATTGCATTCATGATGGTTCCTTCGTATGGTCGGTGAAAGCAACACAAGTGTTTGAGGTGATTTAAGAGAAGCTCAGTCCTGCTCCGATTTTGGCTCTTCTTGACTTCACGCTGGTATTTGAGCTTCATTGTGATGCCTCGAAAACTGGGATTGGTGTCGTATTGAGCCAAAGAACTCGCTCGATTGCCTTTTTTAGTGAAAAATTGGCAGGTTCAAGATCGCGATACAACACTTATGATATTGAGTTTTATGTTATTATTCAGGCAATCAAGCATTGGCGGTATAACGCCCCGACCGCCCCTACTTGTGGGCCCCACTCCCTCTCTCAGCCCGTGGGCCAACCCTCGTCCGACGGCCGGTGCACTAGTCCGGGAGACTCGCAAGACTTTTTTACTGACCCTACAAATCACCACATGATCTTTTCCCGTGTTTTGTCTTCACTCGCACGGTACCGCGAATCACTTCCCGTTAGGTCACCCATCCTTAAATTTCCCCAGCTCAAGCACGCTTAACTCTGGAGTTCTCTCTGGACAAGTGACCGAAAAGATAAGTGCACTTTGGTGACATAGGTAGCCAAATCAATTCTTATAAGTCTCTCCGCATATACCAGAAATTGGGATGTTACAGGCGGCATTACTTGTTCCACAAAGAGTTTGTTCGCTACACAGATCATGATGCGTTAAAGCATCTCCACAGTCAAGAAAATGTTTCTTCTCGTCATGCGTCTTTGGTAGCTTACTTGCAACAGTTCAAATTTGTTATTAATTAAACACACTTCAGGTGTGGCAAACAGAGTGGCTGATGCCCTTAGCCGTCACACATCTCTCTTGGCTGTATTACGAGTTTCAGTTCCGGGGTTTTCAACGTTTGCTAACCTTTATCCGAGTTTCAGTTTTGGACGAAGTCACTGCAGGTATCTCACGTGACTATTCGCTTCATGACGGATTCTTGTTTCGGAGCAATCGCCTTTGTGTGCTAGATTGCAGTCTACGTCTTCCACTAATTGCTGAACTTCATAATGAGGATCATGTCGGTGGGGATCTCACCCTGCAACTCGTGTATGATTCCTATTTTTGGCCGTTTCTTCGTCGTGATGTTGAACGTTTTGTCGAACATTGTGTTATTTATCAACGATCCAACACTTGGTGCATCTTCTGATGAGTTTGCCCATCCGTATCGCCGTAATCACATGATAATTTTTTCCAAGTCGTGGATCGATTATTTCTCCAATCTTATGATCATCGGACAATAAAGATGTCCAGACACCTGAGCTTTTACTTTTCTCATTTTTAATTGTAGCTATTGAACCAGTTAAAAGCTCAATTAAGATTGTACCAAATGTGAAAACATCGGTCTCAGCTTCCACATAATCTACATACATTACATGATTAGTCTTACCTCATTAAATAATGAAAAGATTAATCAGAATTTTTCCAAACAAGAGTTATGATTTTGGTGTACCGTACAGTTGAAACATTCATGAGAGTTGTATACATCTCCTCCATAGATTCGTTCTTGTCCCAAATATTCTTCCTTTGGTTCAAGATAAAGCAATTTTGTATTGTATTGCTGTGATAAAAAATTGGAAAAATGTCAAAAAAAATTCTCAACTTTTAAAAATGGTCGGAAAAAAGCATCAACTCTTGGAATGACACATTAAATCATAAACTTTTATTGATTTTGCCTTTTAATCACCAAGTTTTGTTGACCGAGACAAATTAGTCCCACCGTTAAGTGGTTTGACGGAACGATTTAACGGGGTTTAATCTCCGTTCAAAAACTCGGTTCAAAGAAACGACGTCGTTTTATTGTTTTCCAAAATTACAAAAATGCCAAAAAATCCCAACTTTCAAATTTCGACTAAATAAAACCTCAACTTTTCATATTCGAATACAAAAACCCCCAACTTTTCATCTGCTAAAAATAAAAGTGAAATTCATAAAATTTGTATGTTTCTAATGTTTATGATCTACTACCATTTCACGCTAATCATATGAAATTTACTAACATTTTATTGTGTGGTCTAATTTGTGTTATTTAAAACATTTCACACTAATCATATAAATGTATAACAATCGAATTATTGATATATTACAACTATTTTATAAAATAAATGAATAAATTATATGAAATTCGCTTTAAAAATGGGAATAAGTAATATCTGTTTTTCTAAAATTTTAGCATGTCAAATCAAATATATATTTAATTTTCACAAATTTAATGAACTTCTCCTTTGATTTTCAAAATAGATTTAATGAAAAATAAAAATTGTATTTCTTATTTGTAAAACAATTCTATATTTCGTTTGGGGATTTTTTATTTTGTAGATGAAAAGTGGGGCTTTATTTGGTCGAAATTTGAAAGTTGAGGATTTGTTTGGCATTTTTCATAATTTTGGTTCAAAAAACGACGTCGTTTCTTTGAACCGAGTTTTTGAACCGAGATTTAACCCCGTTAAATCGTTCCGTCAAACCACTTTACGGCATGACTAATTTGGCACGGTCAATAAAAGTTGGTGATTAAAAGGAAAAATCAATAAAAATTGGTGATTAAAAGGAAAAATCAATAAAAATTGATGATTTAATCTGTCATTCGAAGAGTTGATGTTGTTTTCTATCCATTTTTGAAAGTTGGGGATTTTTTTGACATTTTTCCCATAAAAAATATAAACTTAGGTATTAATTTCTAAGATCATAAAACAAAACTAAGAATTAGAAATAAAATCATTACCTCGTCAAGCATAATTTTATGCATTATGAGTTCTTGAAATAGCGGGATGTTCTTAATCGAATGTATAAACACAAGACCTTGAGCTGTTCTAATGGCGATCTTAAACCGTATTTCCCATTGTAATGCCTCTTCTTCTGTGGAGAGAAACATGAAACTATAAGTAAAGCAAAATTGTCTATATCGATTCTTCGAATGGACACATGAAAGATCTTAACTTCCGTAAATGTGACAATCCAAACTTCCATTGTGAAAGTATTCGAAAACCAAGAAGTGTGATCTATTACTGTTATCTTTACAATAGTAACCCAAAAGTTTGACCAAATTGGGATGAGAAATTTATCCTAGAGACTTCACTTGTTCCTGCAACTCATAGGTTTTGTGCCCATCAGATACACAAGCGACAAGCCATATAAGGTCTTGCTACAACATATTAGTTGCATAAAAATGGACAGAGTTTGCTTACCTTACAGCCATGTAGAGTGTGCGGTAAACTATCACAATCCTGAACAAAAACAACGATTCCGGTGTTAGTTCTTGATAGAGCAAATGTGGTATGGTCGATGTAGCCCTTGTCGATGTAGCGGTAAATGATAAGCTCAAATTAATACCCTAAAAATACTAAAACTTTATCGATTGTAATACTTAGGGGTCGAATCCACAGAGACTCAAGAAAACACACAATATACCAATTAGTTTCGAATAAAGCTAAGCAATTCAATTGAAACAAGTAGCAATAAACAATAAAAAAAGGTTGTCAAATCGATGGAGAGAATATAGGCCCAGGGTATTTCTCAGGAAATCAATGAATGCAGATAACCAATCAGTCAGGATTCAGATTTAGCGCAGTTATTGAACTCAAATCACTAAGTTATAATTAACCAACTGTCGTTGCGAGAATTATCTAAATCTAAACTTCAGAATCCCAAATCTCTTTGCGAATTCATAAGAATAAATCAACCTTAATATCGAGTTTGATATATTCACAAATCAACTAAACCAAATCTCTTTGCGAATAATTAATTTGCTCACCCTATGTTCTGTCAGATTTCTCAATTGCGCTGTCGTGCCTAATTGATTAACCTAAGATCTAAGTTCCAGATTCGTCAACCTAGAATTAGCTTTGAGAACAACCTATGGTGAAGAACTAATTCAGATGGTGAATCCTAACTAATCAATTACCAGCAACCAGAGAAATCCCTATGAGAAAACCCTAAATCTAAGATGAATCTACTCAGACATGGAGAATGAAACAATCAACATAACTGAATAGATCATTAAATTAAACAATAAGAAAGAGTAACAAGAGGGTTCGAAATCTTCTCTCGGATGAACAAAGTTCTGACTTGTCTCCCTCACAAAGATCTCTTACACAAACTAAAGTAAAATCAAGCGTAGAATAAAACGCAGCTACAAAGGTGGCTGAAAAAACTAATAAATAACCTAAGACACGTTCTGGGACTTCTAGTAATTATTAAAGTCTTCTGGACCAAGGTGTAAACTTCAAACTTGTAAAAAGTCACGTTTCCGTCTTCCTGAAGTCGGTATCGGTAGACACCATTTGTGGTATCGATCGATACCAAGCTTGCGTGTCGACTCTTCTGCTCGCTAGACTGGACTGTCTTCACGAAAACTGGCATAACGTTTGATCGCACCGTTGGAATGGCCTCAAACCACTTCCAAACGAAAGCGGATCCAATGATCTGTCTTGTATTCAAATTTGAGCTCAATCCTTCGGTGGGAAGCTCTTCAACGAATGCCAAATTTCTGACGTCTCTGGATGACTCTGCATCTCCATATGCTCATTTTCACCCAAAACGGCTCAGTTTCTCCCAAAGTCACCTAAAACCTGAAAAGACTCAGAAAGACTCCAAAATACTAGAAAGACTCTATAAATAAGACCTATATCATGGCTAAAAACGGGTAAAAATCATGATATATCAACTCCCCCAGAACTAGCCTTTGCTTGCCCTCAAGCAAACAGAAAGCTAAACAAGAGAAAGAGGTTTGAAAAACACGGAGACTCACATGTTCTTGAAACACTGCAATGACCCTTTTCCTTAGTGCTCCACATATCACGTAACCAGTTCCAAAATCTAACCACCATGTACTTCTCCGTGGACATCCGCAGCTTCTCAAACTACACACATAATTTCGCAGCATTGTCCAATAAGGTCCATCATCGCTAGTTTCATCGCTGTAATCAATTCCAAGAACATTCTAGACTCTTTCCCATTCAGATATCATGACAAAAGAACCACCCAATTTTCACACTTTTTGGTAGTGTTTCCTCTCCCCCAGACTTATTTCACATCATGTTCTCTTGCACATACATATTAAGGTTTGAAATGCAGTATTGATGGTGTTTGCCACCGACTCCCCGGTTCTTCCCTCTCTACGTATCAAAGGTGTAGGCAAATAATGGTATCACATGAAATTTTCTAACCTCGCTTCCACCTTTGTGTGATCATTCCTTCTGAGTAGAATAATGGGATCGCTGGAAATTTTCCTAACCCTCTACTTAGAAGAAAATCATTTCATCTTCTCATGCTTTTATCTATTAACTTGTAACAGGGGAGAGAGGGATACCATAACTTTCTACACATGGGTTCCTTTGTCAGATATGAGTGAGGAATCAAGCTCTATGGACATCAACCACATCGATGAAGTGCAAAAATTAGCTCAGGGTTTAATGGATTTTGCTGGAAACATGGGCGTTTTCTAGTAACTGGCCAGCATTTGGATTTTTCATTAGTCTGATCTAGAACTGATCCTGTAACAATGGTCATTTAGAAGCAAGGTCAGAACAATAGATTCAAGAAAAAGATCATCACCTTCAACAAGTTTTGACTCAATAAAACAAATTTTGACTCAAAAACGACTGACTCTAAGAAAAACAAACACAATGTCAGCAACTACCTCCCCCAGACTTAAACAACACTATCCCCAGTGTTATCTAGCCTAGAGTCGGTAAGATAAACAAAAAGAACTGAGTGGAGGCGTGAAAAGCAAAGAAGTTACCGGGTTGGGGTGTGAGTGTCGACCGACACACATCACTGGTATCGATCGATACCAGGCTTAGGTCGACATAGATAACTCTTTTCATCGACAGATGCAACGCCTGTTGTACTGGTGTCGATTGATACTAGAATGGTATCGATCGACACAGCTCCTTCGAATCTGATTCACTTGACACAAAGAAACACAAAACAAAAACTAGAAAAATAAAAGACTCATATGTTCAGACTTACCAGTGGGTTGCCTCCCACCAAGCGCTTGTTTACAGTCATTAGCTTGACTTTGGCTCAGGTGATCAGTCATGAGAAAATTGAGAACTTACTCCCAGACAAGTTCTACAACTAGACACTTCCAGCTTCAGATTTCTGCTCAACATGCTCTCCAAAACCTCATTTCCTTTCTCTTTCAGCTCCGAAGTAAGTGATATATCATAGTTTTTACCCTATTTAAGTCATGATATAAGTCCTTTTTATAGAGTCTTTATAGTATTTTGGAGTCTTTTAGAGTCTTTTACAGGTCATAGCACGTTGGGAACATTATTGGAGATATTGGAGCTTTTTGGAGCATTTGGAGCAAAGCAGAAGTTCGTGTTGCTGAGAACCCGATATGAAGCCTTGGTATCGATCGATACTGGCTAGTATCGATCGATACCCATCGCAGCAAGACACGACCCGCGAGTTTTTCAAGACTTGAAGAATTGCAAAAGTGCCCAGAAATCTTTAATAATTACAAGAAGCCCCAATTCGTGTTTTAGGTTATTTATAGGGATTTTACAGCCACTTTTATGGCTATACTTTATTTTGCTTTGGTTTAAGAGAGAACTTAATACAAGTCTGAATCTCCCTTCGTCCGAGATCAGATCTCAAAACCTCTTGTTACTCTTTCTTATTTTCTATTGAGTATTTATTCAAACATGTCTATTGATTCAATTTCCATGTCTGAGTAGATCTCTTGTTAGGTTTGGGGATTCTCATAAGAGATTTCTTTGAATGCTAGGTTGATTAGTTATTTAGGGTTCATAATCTGAATTATTTCTTCACCTTAGGTTGTTCTCAAAGCTAATTCTAGATTGATCACCTGGAACTTAGACCTTAGGATAATTGATTAGGCACGACAGTGCGATTAATTACCTGATAGAACCTTAGGTGAGCAAATTGATTATTCGCAAAGAGATTTGGTTTAATAGATTTGTGAACATATCAAACTTGAAATTAAGGCTGATTTATTCTTAGGGATTTGCAAAGAAATTTGGGATTCTGAAGTTTAGATTTAGATAGTTCTCGCAACGACAGTTGGTTGATTATACTTTAGTGATTTGAGTTCGAGAACCGTGCGTAACCTGAAACCTAATTAGTTAGTTTATTTTGCATTCATTGATTTCCTGAGAAATATCCCTGAACCTATATCTTTCCCATCGAATTACAACTCGTTTACTGCTTACTGCTTTTTGTTTAATCTGAACTGCTTAGCTTGATTAGATTCTATTTAATCTATTGTGTGATTTCTCTGAGTTCATGTGTTCGACACATGATATACTGCAGCAATTGCTTTAGTACAGTTTAGGGTATTAATTTGAGCATATCAAATTTGGCGCCGTTGCCGGGGACTCAATTTCGCCTTTAGATTTTAGCTGTCGAGTTTCGACTAAGTTCGTCAATATCGATCGATACTCACTAGTATCGGTCGATACACAGGCGATTTCTTTGTTGATATTGATCGATACCATCCAGTATCGATCGATACTCAACGTATTTTGTTTGGTTACTTACGTTCTTGATCTTTGTGTTTCAGGTGCATGCCTAATCGTGAAACCAGAAGAAACAAGAGTACTCCGCTAGTCAATCTATCGTTAGAGAAGCTAGCACGTTTAGAACGCACAAACAGAAAGACAAAGCAGACATCAGGGATGAACAACCCATTAGTTTTAAGAGCTGATGAAGCTGGAGTCTTGAGAGACCAAGAGGGTCATGTGTGCAATGAGGGAGGGCAACGACTTGATGAAGATGGAAACGTCGTTGTCCCTGCTGCTGTTGTTGAGATTGTCGCGCCTGCTGGGCGCGCCAACGTTGGGAATGCTGCAGGTGATCGAGCTAGAACACTTGGTGAGCACAACAGGCCTGATCAGTTCTATGCCAATCGAGCTGCGATTCGCATCCCGACTTTTCAGAGGAATGACTTCGAGCTGAAACCTGCGTATTACGCTCTCGTAAGTCAGAACCCATTCCATGGCCTACCGTATGAGCATCCCATGGATCATATCAAAAGGTTCGAGGACTTGGTCACTGGTATGAAGTACAATGGAGTGCCCAATGAGTTCCTTTTCTGCAAACTCTTCACGTACTCTCTTGGTGGGGATGCTGCTTATTGGCTGAAGCAGCTAGCTCCTGATTAGCTAACTACATGGGATGAGACGAAGAATGCGTTCCTGATAAATTTCTATGATGATGCAAGATCCGAGGAGCTCAGGAACAAGATCTCTCAGTTCGCTCAGGGTCCGACAGAGGCATTCAAAGCTTCATGGATTCGTTTCAAGTCTTATCAGAGAGATTGTCCGCACCATGGGTTCACTCAGGTGCAGCTGATGGGCACTTTATACAGAGGGGTTGATTGGAGATACCAGATGGGTATGGATGCTGCGAGTAATGGGAAGTTCTTCACCAGGTATCCGGATGATGCGGTTGTGCTGATCGAGAACTTGGCGTCTAGTAATAGCACCAAGAATGCTGATTTCGAGAGGAAAAAGCAAGCAGGAGGAATTGATGGGTCGCAGATTGCTGACGTGCAGGCCAAACTGGATTTCCTGATCGGGAAATCAAAGAAATCTGTGCACTTTGCTGATGAAGTCGCTAATGTGGAAGAAGAAGAAGAAGATGTTAATTACGTTGGTGGTTCTGGTTTTCAGGGTCAGCGATTTGGGTACAACAACAACCGAAACTTCAACAACAACAATCAGCAAGGTGGGTACAAGTTAGAGGGGAACCAATCTGGTTTCGGAGCAAAGCAATTTACTCATAAACCACTTCAGAGCAGCGATTTCACTCGCAATTATGGGAACTCTTCGTACCAACCAGCATCTCCCAAGTCCACAGATAATAAGATGGAATCCATGATGGAACAGATTCTTCTGGGACAGCAGAAGTTGCAAGTGGATTTCAATGGGAAGTTTGACTCTCTGTACATCGATCTGAATGGAAAAATCGAAGCCATCAATCTTTCCCAGAAGAAGCTGGAAACTCAGGTGGCTCAGACAGCAGTAGCTGTAAAGAGGCAGGAAGGTTTTCTTCCAGGGAAAACTGAGAATCCAAGGGCACACATCAACGCCATCACCTTGAGGAGTGGAAAAGAGGTGCTTATAGGAGTGAAGAACAGCCCAATTGCAGGAAATCTCGTCGATCTTGCTGGAGATGACGATTGGGATTCTAAGAATCCACAGGTATCGATCGATACCAGCCAGTGTCGATCGACACCAGTCCAGACATCTACCCGAATGGATCCAAAATCCCGTGTATCGATCGATACCCCTGAAGTATCGATCGATGCTGAGACACAGCCAGAGAAGGAACCCGAGATTGTCAAGGAGAGGGTTTATACACCCAAGGCACCTTATCTTATACTTCCTAAGTTGACAAGGAAGGAATGAGAAGATGTCAGATGCAAGGCTATGCTAGATAAGTTGGTTCTGGAGCTTCCTTTTGTTGATGCTATTAAGACTTCTCCAGCTTTCAGGAAATATGTGAAGAAGATGGTCTCTAGCAATGTGATCCTAGAGGAAGGTGTCATGATGATCACAACTGAGTGCAGTGCGATCCTGCTTAACAAAATTCCTAAGAAGCTACCATACCCAGGGAGCTTTGTTTTGGACTGCACTATCTTCACAGAGATATTTGAGCGAGCTCTCTGCGATATTGGGTCGAGTGTGAACCTTATGCCACACTCAGTTGCCAAGCGAATGGGGATGACAGATCCTGCTTAACAAAATTCCTAAGAAGCTACCAGACCCAGGGAGCTTTGTTTTGGACTGCACTATCTTCACAGAGATATTTGAGCGAGCTCTCTGCGATATTTGGTCGAGTGTGAACCTTATGCCACACTCAGTTGCCAAGCGAATGGGGATGACAGATTTCCAATCTACAAGGATTTCGCTAGTACTTGCTTATCGCTCAGTGCGACTTCCAGAGGGACTACTTGAAGATGCCCCAATCAAGATTGGGAATTGCTTGATCCCAACATATTTCATCGTCCTGAAGTACGATGCTGAGCCTAAGGATCCTCTTATTCTGGGCAGACCATTCCTTGCAACTGCTGGAGCCTTAATTGACTGCAGAAATGGACATATCGCTCTCAACATCGGTGACTTGGTGATGTCCTTTAACATGGAAAAGATGATGAAAAGGCCAACCATCGATGGGCAGACATTCTATTTGGACACCTTCAGTGACATAGCTGAAGAGTACTTCCTGGAGATGCACCCTGAGGATCCACTGGAGAGAGCATTGGTCTGTTCGGCCACTTCGGAGGTTCGTTCATGTGACGAAACTGCTGGATACTCAAAGATGCTTGATTCAGCATCACCAGTATCGATCGATACCCTACGGCCAGAAGGAGAGTTGGTCGATGGTTCTAAGCAAACTGCTGGGCTTGGAGATTGGAGTACAAAGAATGCTCCTAAGGTGGAACTAAAGCCACTTCCAGCGAATCTGAGGTATAGTTTTCTTAGTCATAATTCCACATACCCAGTAATCGTTAATGCTTCCTTGAATACCACAGGGGTTGCTTTACTGCTGAGCAAGTTGCACAAGTATCGCAAAGCTCTTGGCTATTCTCTTGCTGACATTTCAGGTATAGCACCAGACTTGTGCATGCATCGGATTCACCTGGAGGACGAGTCAAAGTCTTCGATTGAGTGTCAGAGGAGGCTGAATCCGAACCTTAAGGAAGTGGTCAGGAAGGAAGTGATGATACTGTTGGAAGCAGGGATTATCTATGCCATCTCGGATAGTTCTTGGGTTAGTCTAGTTTACGTTGTGCCTAAGAAAGGAGGCATAACTGTGGTGAAGAACGAGAAGGACGAGCTGATCCCTACAAGGACAATCACTGGTCACAGGATGTGCATTGACTACATGAAGCTTAATGAGGGTACACGGAAGGATCACTTCCCATTGCCATTCATTGACCATATGTTGGAGAGGTTAGAGAGTCACCCATACTACTGTTTTCTCGATGGGTACTCAGGATTTTTCCAGATTCCTATACATCCAGAGGACCAGGGAAAGATGACCTTTACATGTCCCTATGGCACATTCGCCTACAGAAGAATGCCATTTGGGTTATGTAACGCTCCAGCGACCTTTCAACGATGCATGATGTCGATTTTCACGGATATGACTGAGGAGTTTATGGAGGTCTTCATGGATGATTTTTTTGTGTATGGATCGTCATTCAAGGACTGTCTGGATAACTTGTGCAAGGTGCTTCAGCGATGCGAGGAGAAGCACTTGGTACTTAATTGGGAGAAGTGCCACTTCATGGTCCAAGATGGCATTGTTCTTGGGCACAAGGTTTCTAAGGCAGGGATCGAAGTCGACAAGGCTAAGATTCAGGTCATGACGAGTTTGCAACCTCCACGATCTGTTCCTGAGATACGAAGCTTCCTTGGTCATGCTGGGTTTTACAGGAGCTTCATCAAAGATTTCTCTAAGCTTGCACGTCCACTCACAGCCCTGTTATGTAAGGAAGTCAAGTTTGATTTCACATCTGATTGCCAAGTAGCCTTCGAGGAAATCAAGAAGGCATTGGTGAGTGCTCCTGTAGTCCAGCTACCTGATTGGAGCTTGCCTTTTGAGGTTATGTGTGATGCCAGTGATTTTGCTGTTGGAGCTGCATTGGGTCAGAGAAAAGACAAGAAACTCCATGCTATTTATTATGCCAGCAGGACGTTGGATGATGCTCAGCGAAATTACAGCACCAATGAGAAGGAGTTGCTGGCAGTCGTTTTCTCTTTTGAGAAATTCCGGTCCTATTTGATTGGGAGCAAGGTCATTGTTCACACATACCATGATTCTCTCAAATACTTGCTGCAGAACAAGGACCTTAAGCCTCGTCTATGCCGATGGGTTCTTTTGCTCCAAGGTTTCGACATCGAGATCAAGGACAAGAAAAGAGTTGAGAATGGCGTTGCTGACCACTTATCGCGACTAAAGGTCGATGAGGTCGTCCCTATTGATGATTGTTTGCCAGAGGAATGTGTTTACCTCATTGAAGCTCAGCTTCAAGACCTTTATCCTGATAATCTGCAATTTTCACGAATGCAGACTTTCGGTATCGATCGATACTCACCTAGTATCGATCGATACCCGTCGCGACCTGAACCTGTTTTGTCCGTAGAGCACTTGAACTCTTATGATGTATATCTAGCTGCTGACTCTAGTGCTGCACGTCCATGGTACGCAGACATCGCCAACTACCTTGCTGTAGAGATTGAGTCAAAGTATCCCACAAAATATGCAAAGAAGAAGTTTATGCGAGAGATAAGAAGATTCTTCAGGGATGAGCCTTACCTATACAAGCATTGCTCAGATGGTATCTACAGAAGATGCGTTGCAGAGTCTGAGATGCCATATATTCTTTTTCATTGCCGTGGGTCTGAGTATGCTGGTCACTTTGCTACTTTCAAGACGGTGTCCAAGGTTCTTCAAGCAGGCTTCTGGTGGCCTACTATGTTCAAGGATGCTCATGCCTATGTCTCACAGTGTGATGTCTGTCAGAGGAGAGGGAAGATCAGCAAGAGACATGAGATGCCACAGAATTTCATCCTTGAGGTTGAAGTTTACGATTGCTAGGGCATCGATTTTATGGGTCCTTTCCCCTCGTCACACGAGAACATGTACATTCTGGTTGCTGTGGACTATGTGTCCAAATGGGTGGAAGCGATTGCTAGTAAAAAGAATGAATCAGCGGTGGTCGTTAAGCTATTTAAGACCATCATCTTCCCTCGATTTGGAGTACCTCGAATTGTGATAAGTGATGGCGGCTCTCACTTTATCAACAAGATTTTCGAGAGGTTGCTAAAGAAGTATGGTGTAAACCATCGAGTGGCTACTCCATATCACCCTCAAACCAGTGGACAAGTCGAAGTCTCCAACAGGCAAATCAAGGAGATTCTGGAAAAGACAGTGGGTGCTTCTAGGAATGATTGGTCTACAAAGTTGGATGATGCGCTATGGGCTTACAAGACTGCTTTCAAGACGGCTTTCAAGACTGCTTTCAAGACACCGCTGGGTACTACACCATTTCACTTGCTGTATGGGAAAGCATGTCACCTTCCAGTGGAGATTGAGCACAAGGCAGCATGAGCGACGAAGTTGTTGAACTTTGACATTAAGCCTGTTGCAGAGAGGAGATTGATCCAGCTGAACGAGTTGGATGAGATTAGGCACCACGCCTACGAGAACTCGAAGCTGTACAAGGAGAGGACTAAGGCCTATCATGATAAGAAGATCATCTCCAGACATTTCGAGCCAAACGACCAGGTACTTCTGTATAACTCTCGTTTGCAATTGTTTCCTCGTAAATTACGTTCTCGTTGGTCAGGTCCATTCACAATCAAAGAGGTCAGACCACATGGAGGTGTCGTGCTGATTAGTCCTACAGGAGATGAGTTCACTGCCAATGGACAGAGGGTGAAACACTATTGGGCGAAAGCCGAGATTCCAAACAGGGCAGATAATGCCTTTGTATGATGAACCAACAGCCTGAATGGCGTTACAGTCAAGTTATTGACGTTAAACGAGCGCTTGGTGGGAGGCAGCCCACTGGTGAGTCTATATATATAAGTATTTTTCTGTTATTTTTTGTTTTTGTGTCAGGATGAACAAGGAGCAGACTCGAAATCGCCTTAGTGTCGATCGATACCCCATTGGTATCGATCGACACCAATCGCGAATGTACGGTTCATCAAGTCGATTTAAGCCTGGTATCGATCGATACCAGGCTGTGTGTCGATCGATACTCGATGTTCCAGCAAGGTAACTTCTTGTTTCTCTTCGTTTCTTCTATTCTTTTGTCTTCTTTTACCTACTCTAGGCTAGATAACACTGGGGACAATGTTGTTCAAGTCTGGGGGAGGTGTCTGCTGACATTGTGTTTGTTTTTCTTAAAGTCAGTCGTTTTACCGAGTCAAAATCGTTTTTATTGAGTCAAAACTTGTTGGAGACGATGATCATGTGCTTGAACCTATTGATTTGATTTTATTTTTGAGTGCACAGTGTTACAGGATCAGTTCTAGATCGACTAATGAAAAATCCAAAGACTGACCAGTTGACTAGAAAACATCCATGTTTCCAGCAGAGTTCTTCTGAAACCTGAGCCAACTTTTGCACTTCATCGATGTGGTTAGTGTTCATAGAGCTTGATTCATCATTCATATCTGACAAAGGAACCCATGTGTTTAAAATAAATGGTATTTCTCTCCCTGTTACAAGTTGATAAGTGCATAAAAGATGAAATGATTTTCTTCTGAGTAGAGGGCTAGAAAAGTTTCCAAGGATCCCATTATTCTACTTCAGAGGAGATGATCACACAAAGGTGAAAGCGAGGTTAGGAAAATTTCCTGTGACACCATTATTCGCCTACACCTTTGATTACTTATGAGGGAAGAAGCGGGGATTCGGTGGCTAACACCATCAATACTCGCGTCTCAAACCTTAATATGTAAATGCAAGGAACATAACAAGAAATAAGTCTGGGGGAGAGAAATAATACCAAAAAGTGTGAAAAGGGGTGGTTCCTTGTCATGATATCGTATGGTAAAGAATCTAAAAGGTTCTTGAACATTGGCTGCAGCGATGAAACTGGCGATGAGGGTTTTACTTGAACAAAGTTGTGGGATAATGTGTGGAGTCTGGAAAAGCTGTGAATGTCTACGGAGAAGTACATGGTGGTTAGATCAAAAGCTGATTAGGTGACATTTGGTACTTGGAAAGAGGGTCATTTCGATGGTTCATGAACAGGTGAGTCTCCGCTATTTCAAACCTCTTTCTCTGATTTAGGCTTCTATATGTTTGAGGGCAAGCAAGGGCTAAGTCTGGAGGAGTTGATATATCATGGTTTTTACCGTATTTAAGCCATGATATAAGTCCTTTTTATAGAGTTTTTATAGTATTTTGGAGTCTTTTAGAGTCTTTTACAGGTCATAGCACGTTGGGAACATTATTGGAGATATTGGAGCTTTCTGGAGCATTTGGAGCAAAGCAGAAGTTCGTGTTGCTGAGAACCCGATATAAAGCCTTGGTATCGATCGATACTGGCTAGTATCGATCGATACCCATCGCAGCAAGACACGACCCGCGAGTTTTCTAAGACTTGAAGAATTGCAAAATAGCCCAGAAGTCTTTAATAATTACAAAAAGCCCCAATTCGTGTTTTAGGTTATTTATAGGGATTTTACAGCCACTTTTATGGCTATGCTTTATTTTGCTTTGGTTTAAGAGAGAACTTGGTGAGAGAGACAAGTCTGAATCTCCCTTCGTCCGAGATCAGATCTCAAAACCTCTTGTTACTCTTTCTTATTTTCTATTGAGTATTTATTCAAACATGTCTATTGATTCAATTTCCATGTCTGAGTAGATCTCTTGTTAGGTTTGGGGATTCTCTTAAGGGATTTCTTTGAATGCTAGGTTGATTAGTTATTTACGGTTCATAATCTGAATTAGTTATTCACCTTAGGTTGTTCTCAAAGCTAATTCTAGATTGATCACCTGGAACTTAGACCTTAGGATAATTGATTAGGCACGACAGTGCGATTAATTACCTGATAGAACCTTAGGTGAGCAAATTGATTATTCGCAAAGAGATTTGGTTTAATTGATTTGTGAACATATCAAACTTGAAATTAAGGCAGATTTATTCTTAGGGATTTGCAAAGAAATTTGGGATTGTGAAGTTTAGATTTAGATAGTTCTCGCAACGACAGTTGGTTGATTATACTTTAGTGATTTGAGTTCGAGAACCGTGCGTAACCTGAACCCTGATTAGTTAGTTTATTTTGCATTTATTGATTTCCTGAGAAATATCCTTGAACCTATCTCTTTCCCATCGAATTACAACTCGTTTACTGCTTACTGCTTTTTGTTTAATATGAACTGCTTAGCTTGATTCGATTCTATTTAATCTATTGTGTGATTTCTCTGAGTTCTTGTGTTCGACCCCTGATATATTGCAGCAACTGCTTTAGTATTGTTTAGGGTAATAATTTGAGCATATCAGTAAGAATAACCAAGGTTCGAAAAGGCGCTAGGCGCTAAGCGGGCGGTCGGGCACCGATTTGCGCCTAGGCCGAAAAGCGGTGATTAATCACCGATTAATTTTGAACATTTTGTTTTTAATTTTAAAGTTTATAAGTTATAAGTTATGAATATATGAATCAAAACAAGTATGAAATCAGTTTTTTTATTATCAAAGTAACAAAACATTAGGAAATTAAGTTCAAATTCACATCTAAATTCCAAAAACAAAAAAAGAAGTACAAACATATGATGCAAAAAATAGATTTGTCTTCATATTGAGAGACAAAAAAAAGTACAAGGAGAGAAAAATCTTCATCATCTTCTTCAATGATCAAATTATCATGTGTGTTGTACTTCTAGATGTATTTCCAAAACTTTGTAACAGACCATATGTCTGTCACAATAAAAAAAAAAAAAATGTTGACTTTTTGAAGAAAAGTCAACGATTTTTTCCGAAACAAATCGTTAAAAATCGTTGACTTTTTGAAAAAATTGTTTGACCGCCTAATTCACCGCCTAGACACTAATCGCGGCGGTCCACCGCCGACTAGCGCCTAGGCGGTCTAGGCGCCGCTTTTTAGAACATGGAGAACAACTATAGCCGTAGAGAATGGTTTTGAGGTTCCTTTGCACTTCACCTTATACTCAATTGAATCTCCATCACACTTCTGAGGGATTAAAGTCATATAGGCAGCACCCTTGACTCTTTTGTTCTTCACCTTCTTCTTTGCCTTAGCCGTTTTGATGTCTTTCTTGGTGATGATAGAAGGACCATCTAAAATGTCTATGACATTTGGCTCATCATAAGGTTCTTCCAAAAGATCAACCATCAATGTCTCTCATGTAGCAACGGTGATGCAAGAGACATGTTTGGGAGCTCTCCCAGAAGGAATGACTTTGTAGAAGACCTCTTTGTCAATGTATGAGAACAAAATTCTCTTACTGGGCGTGTCTATAATTGCACCAGCTATAGCCATGAACGGTCTTCCGAGAATCAAAGGCACCTTAGAACTTTCGCTCATCTCCACAATCTGAAAATTAGTAGGAACCAGCCAATCTCCTACTTTAATAAGTAAATCAGAGAGTGTACCATATGGAGTTGAGGTTGAAGAGTTCGCGAATGTGAGAGTCATCTCAGCAGATCTAATATCACAAATTCTCAACCTCTCTGCAATAGCCCTTGACATGACATTGACACTAGACCCTGAATCAACGAGAGATTCTTTAAATTTAACTCCAGAGATAGAGCATGGAACCGAAAATTGTTATGGGTCTTCTCTCTTAGTCAATTGCTTCATTGGTGGTTTAGGGCTTCTTGCCTTGATGAAGAGTGCCTCGATCTCTTCTAGAGTTTCTCTGCAATCTCGTAAGTTACTATGCAAAGGGTGGTATTCCAAAGCTTCTTCAAAAGACATCGTATGGGGAATCCTCCTTACCATCTTCTCAAAACCGAGCAACTTCTTTGCAGTAATGGGGTCTCTAAGATGTCTAGGTAGATTATGAAGTGGCACCTTAGGCTTGTAAACCCTTTCTTCAATCAAATCAGGTGTCTTCTCGACCTCAGGGCGGGTGTCGATCGACACAAGAAGAGTATCGATCGATACTCGGGGTTTTGACACGTCTCGAGAAAGTATTTGGACTGGTGTCGATCTATACTCGGTGGTGTCGGTCGATACCCTGGGATTTTCTGAATCCTCATCGTCATCTTCTATAGGATCATCGAAATTTCCTGTATTCAAACCCTTCTCTACCACTGCAGTGACCTCTTTAGCACTTCCTAAGGTGATTGCATTGACGTGTTCATTCTGTGAATGAACCTTCTTTCCCTTGACAGTTGTTGCAGTCTGAGATATTTGAGTTTCTAGCATCTTCTGATGAATACTGAGAGACTAAATTTTTCCATTCAGGTATGTGTACATAGCATCCATCTTCCTATTGAAGTGTACTGTCATCTTCTGCTGTCCCTGAAGAATCTGTTCAAGCATAGACTCAACCTTGATCTCAGGAGTTTTGGGTGGTGGAGATTGGTACCCTCCTTGCTGAGTATTGTTGGTGAAGTTTCGGTTGTTGTTTTGCTGGTATTGATTTCTCTGACCTTGAAAACCAGAACCACCAATGTAGTTAACACATTCCACTTCATCCTCAGCAGCAAAGTAAATCGCTTTTTGGGTCTTTCCCATCAATTGATTGTTCACCGAATCCAACTTAGCATTCACCTCAGCGATCTGCGATCCATCCATACCCCCAGTCTGCTTCCTACGCTCAAAGTCTGCATTCTTGGTGCTATTGCTAGACGCCAAGTTCTCAATAAACACATAAGCATCGTCAGGATACATGGTGTTGAAATTCCCATTACTCCCAGCATCTAAGGCCATCTGGTACCTCCAATCGATCCCTTTGAAGAAGATACCCAGCAGCTGAACCTTAGTGAACCCGTGATGTGGGCAATCCCTCTGATATGATCTGAATCTGGTTCAAGCAGCCGTCGGTGGGAAGTTCTTCAACGAATGCCAAACTTCTGACGTCTCTACATGACTCTGCATCTCCATATGCTCATTTTCACCCAAAACGGCTTCTTTTCTACCAAAGTCACCTAAAACATGAAAATACTCGAAAAGACTCCAAAATACTAGAAAGACTATAAATAAGACCTATATAATGGCTAAAAACGGGTAAAAATCATGATATATCAGTAAACTATCACAATACATGACAGAAACAGCGATTCCGGTGTCAGTTCTTGATAGAGGAAATGTGGTATGGTCGATGTAGCCCTTGTAGAATGTTCGATCAGAGCAACCGTGGCCAACTACGACCATGTCTCATCTGAAATTCTTCGTTGCTTTCTTCAGTTCTGCGAAGCTGAAGACTCTCAGGTTCTCGTTTTCTGCCTCAAAGCTAGGTATTTAGATACTACATATGCAAACAAAAACGTAAAACGTGTATTTTGAAAACAGAGATGTACCTGAAATAGAGAGCAGAGGCTCGTAAGCCGTTGAATGAGGTTGTTGTTTGAAAGACTTAAGAGAGTTTCCCATTGTTGATGGAGATAGATGATAAAATCTGTGATTTTTCAGAACGCTTCAATATTATTAGATGAAACAAATGAACATTAGCTTGAGCCTAGACTCATACATTGTAATGATACTCAAGCTTTTGTTTTTAAGGTATATATATATATATATAATAAAGCATACAAATATTACAAAATAGATGGATTAGAATAGTTATGATACTGATACCAATTGAGAACTTAGGAGATGTGACCTAGAAATATTATTTGGAAGAACAATGTGCAAAATAGCGTATCATAGATTTAAAGAAATATATAACATGTTATTTCTTTACAAATTCAACTATTTTTAGAGGTGATTGTGACAAAAAGATCAGATAATACGATAATACTCTGTCCATTTTTATGCAACTAATATGTTTTAGCAAGACCTAATATGGCTTGTCACTTGTGTATTTGATGGGCACGAAACCTATGATTTGCAGGAACAAGTGAAGTCTCTAGGACATATTTCTCATCCCAATTTGGTCAAAATTTTGGGTTATTGTTGTAAAGATAACAGTAACAAATCATACTTTTTTGTTTTCGAATACTTTCACAAAGGAAGTTTGGACTGTCACATTTACGGAAGTTAAGATCTCTCATGTGTCCATTTTAAGAATCGATATAGACAAATTTACTTTACTTATAGTTTCATGTTTCTCTCCACAGAAGAAGAGGCATTGCCATGGGAAATACCGGTTAAAATAGCCACTGGAACAGCGCAAGGTCTTGTTTTTATCCACTTGATCAAGAACATCCTGCTATTTCAAGAACTCAGAATGCATAACATTATGCTTGATGAGGTAATGATTTTACTTCCAATTCTTTGTTTTGTTTTATGATCTTAAAAATTAATACCTTAGTTTGGACTTTTTTATCACAACAATACAATGCAAAATTGCTTTATCTTGAACCAAAGGAAGAATATTTGGGACAAGAACGAATCTATGGAGTAGATATATACAAATCTCCTGAATGTTTCAACGGTACACCAAAATCATAACTCTTGTTTGGAAAAATTCTGATTAATCTTTTCATTATTCAATGAGTTAAGACTAATTATGTAATGTATGTAGGTTATGTGGAAGCTAAGACCGATGTTTTCACATATGGTCTGATCTTGCTTGAGCTTTTAACTGGTTCAAAAGCTATAGTTAAAAATGAGAAAAGCAGAAGCTTAGGTGTCTGGACATCTTTATTGTCCGATGATCATAAGATTGGGGAGATAATCGATCCACAATTTAGGAACTATTATCTCGTGATTGCGGCAACACGGATGGGCAAACTCATCAGAAGATGCACCAAGTGGGACAAGAAGAAACGACCATTGATGCAAGAAGTCTTGGTTACGCTGAATTATATTGCAGAGATTAAGGGTTAATGTGTAGAGGTTAATCATATATATTTTGCTTTTTTGCTTTTTCTTTTTCTTTTTTGAACATAATTTAAATTACGTGCCATATATTTTAAAAATTAAAATAAAATATACAATAAAAGTTATTCAATTACTTTTTAAGTTTTTGTTTTTGTTTTTAAAGCATAAGAGTATTATCCTATTATCTGATCTTTTTATCAAAATCACCTCTAAAAATACTTGCATTTGTAAAGAAAAAAACATGTTATATGTTTCTTTAAATCTATGATACGCTATTTTGCATATTGCTATTCCAAATAACATTTTTTAATATTTCTACGTCGCATCTCCTAAGTTCTCATTTGCTATCAGAATAATATTTGTATTCTGAATTCCTGGCTTCTCAGAGGTGCCACATCAACAAAAATAATTAGAGAAATAATCCTCTAATCAAAACGTGAAAATTTGCCACATCATCTTTTAATTTGTAAAAGAACCGAACTACAGAATTTAAACAACACTGAACGGAGAATAGCCACGAGCACAATAGAAAAGCCCAAAGGGGAATTACAAGCCAACCCAGTCTGTAAGCCGGACAGAAACGACTCCACTTCCTCCGATTTCCAAATCACCGGCAACGGAAATAGGAAGCTATATCGACAAAACTGCAGCCGTTTCAAATCAGCTCTGACATAAATGAGCCCTCAAACCTCATATCCCTCCACCTTATCTCACTATAACTGCCCAATACGTGGAATTCGAAACTACAGACCATACTAATGGCTACTCAATCGCCACCACTGCTCCATCCTCTTTATATAGATTCCAAATATGTCCCAAGATACAACTCACAACTTATGTCTCCACCACATATCCTATCACAGCCATGGCGTCGATAGGTTCAAGTGCCCTCCCACAAATCTAACGACATATGTTCTTCAATTAGGTTGAGTCGGGTCCATCTATGATTACATCTTACAAATTTCAGTATATCTACCAATTGTAGAGGAGTTGTTGTCAGTGTGGTGCAAGATGACATATATTGTTTACAAATCCACTTTGTATACTTCTAATTCTCTGGTCATATGATTGGCTAATCAATTATGACTATTTTCGAATAGCCCAATAAAATCGTGGGATCTCAGCTTCATTGCGCTTGCTATTTTTAGTGTTCAGATCAATACATATAAATTTTGGTTGTTTGGGTTGCTTTGTGGGATTTAGGGTTTGTGAATGCACTGGAAAAACAGAGGATAAACTGGATGCAGGGGAAGTAGGAAGAGGGGAGTAAGGAAGAAGAGATGAAAGTGATGGACCAGATGGGGAGGTTTTTGTTGGTTTTGTCTAGGTGAAAAGTGATGAAGAGGTGAAGGTCAAAAGGAAGCAGTCTCGAAATGCGTTTGAACACTGAGGAGAGCATATATCAAGGAATTACAAAGGAAAATAAGGACGAAGGAGAGATTTGTTGTTTTAAAACAATTTGAAGCCTAAGTTTTATTGTTGGTATATATGTGCAAATTTTTCTTCATGGCGAGATAACCATACTATGAGTGGCCAGTATCATATTTGAGAACCATGCAAAGGTCGGGTATGTATTTCAATCTTCAAAATGCAGTATTTTGTCCACTATTATCATGACACTATATAATATACAATGTCTTAATACTATTATAATTAAATATAGTACTTGTGCAACCTCCAGTATTTGGCGCGGTTGGTGTAATTCGATGTGGTTGATACCTAAGTTCAAGTGAAAAGGAAAGGTTTAATCAGAGCTTGGTTTTTTTCCTTAGACCATCTTTTCTGATTTTAACGGCCATCAATTCATAACATAAAAACAACAAGGCAAAATAACATAGTAATTTGTGTTAGTTGTGGGATATTGTAAACATGTTTTGTTAGAGTTTTAAGCGGAAGCGTATAAACCGAACACATACCTTAGCCCGGTTTAGCGATGGATATCACTTGGTATGATCTGAAAACGGACGCATAGATCGGGAAGAGATAATCAGCCAATAAGAACATCAAAACATGCCACATTACGTTTGAAGAATTTAAACATCGGTATACCCGCATCTTTCATATTATTATAATAAAGATGTTTTGATGTTCACAAGAGAGGCCATTGTGGCTTATGACTTCTTCCTCTTGGGCATCCAAGTTAATATTGACAAAATACACATAAACAAAAATGGGTTTAGAGTATTCAACACTCTTTCACATAAATCTAATTTCAAGTCAGCCAAACTATTAGATAGAAGAAAAAAAAACCCACAAATAATCAATCTCATCTATTTTACTACTACTAAATTTACAACAAAATAAGAAATATTATTGTCAAACAATATAAAACATTAATAACAACATAATAATAAAGAAAATAATCAACCAATAGATTGTGTACACATGTATAATTTACACACGTTAGACCTCAAAAAAAATTGCACTTTTTTTTTATTAGTTTCGGAAATCCAATCGTCCAACACAAATACAAAAATCTAAATCCAAGGCTTTCATCTTCGCTATGATCTTAATTAGCTTTTCATATGTGCTATTATTATTCTCGTCCAAGAGTGCATAATCTAAATCCACGATTCTATCAAGCCATTGAAAAGTCATTGTTTTTCGTCTTTTTCATAGTCATCTTCTAATCTTACATATTCATTGGCATCTCTTTGATATTGAAGCCAAAGATTCTCCAAAACCTTCTCTCCGTCCATATTTCCAATGTGAAGCAGCCTCTGATCAACCCTCCATTATTCTCTTCACCCATAAGTTGTTATTCTAAGTTTCCTTTGTCTTCAAAGGACGAGAAGCTTATGGGTAAAGGAAAACATGCGTCGACGATTCGGTTGATAGGTTATTGGCTTTATTTGAACAATATTGTTATCTACTCCCTCCCAGGGGCGGATGTAGAAATTTTTTGGATTGGTGGCAAAAACAAAATATTTAATAAATAAAAATATTAAATATTATAGAAAATTCCTATCTAAAAATGTTGTCGAATATATATATAATTTTGTCGAATATATATATGTATATATAGATATCTAATTTTTTTTAATTTAGATGAGTAGACCGGAGATTTAGATGAAACTAATAAGGAAAATGAGATTCTTGCATTAGGAAATTAATTTATTAGGTTTAAATGTCTTTAAATGTTTGGTGAAAATAAATTAATATTAATGGATTTCATAGAAGTGGACCCGTTAAAAATTTATTTTGGACAATATTCTGAGATTGAAAAATCGATGGGGGCAAAAACATTTTTGGCATGGGGTCAATAATTTGGATCTTCACAAAATAACATTGGTTATAATATTTTGAGTAGGTGCACTTGCCACCACCTTATTGCAAGTACATCCGCCACTGCTCCCTCCGTACCAGAAAGATGAATTTTTTAGAGTTTTCACACATATTAAGAAAATAATTAATATTTAATCATAAATGCATCAATTTTTGTTACTGAACAATTTTCCATATCCCTAAACCAATAGTAGTTCAATAAATTTAATTAATCTTTTTAGACTTTTCAAAGTATCATCATTAATTGATAAAATTTGCATAGAAAAACTAAAAAATCTATCTTTGTGAAACAATTTTTTTCTTCTAAAAAATCCATCTTTGTGGAACGGAGGGAGTATTACTCTACTTGGGAATAAAAGTATACATATATTTTTGGTTCTTCTAACACAAGTCTATATAAGACGATTCGTCTTCGTTGAAGGTAATTCTATTTTCGTTGGTCACCCATGAGTAATGAGTCATGGATGACCCATGATCCATGTAATTAGATGGGTCATGGGTCAAATGGGTGACCAACGAAAAAAAAATATTTATTTAAATAAATATTATTAATAATTTAAAAAATGAGAAAATTAAAAATAATAAATAATATTATAATATATTTATATTATGAATTGACAAATTTATATTAACTAATTAATGTGGAATGACGTTTATGGCAAGAAAACGCGGAATCAAGTTTTTGGCGGTAAAACGCGGAATCACGTTTTTGGCGAAAAACGCGGAATCTCGTTTTTGGCAGGAAAATGTGATATCACATTTTTTGGCAGGAAAAAACGGAATCGCGTTTTTGGCGGGAAAACGCGGAATCTTGTTTTTGGCGGGAAAACGCGGAATCTCGTTTTTGGAGGGAAAACGCGGAATCGCGTAATCGCTTTTTGGCGGGAAAACGCGGAATCACGTTTTTGGCGGGAAATCTCGGAATCGCGTTTTTGGCGGGAAAACGCGGAATCTCGTTTTTGGGGGGAAAAAGCGGAATCGCGTTTTTGGCGGGAAAACGCAGAATCGCGTTTTTGGCGGAAAAACGCGGAATCAAGTTTTTGGTGGGAAATCTCGGAATCTCATTTTTGGCGGGAAATCTCGAAATCTCATTTTTAGCGGGAAAACGCGGAATCTCGTTTTGGGCGGAAAAATGTGAAATCACCTTTTTGGCGGAAAAATGTGAAATCGCGTTTTTGTCGGGAAATGATGGAATATTGGTTTTTGAGAAAAAATGATGGTATTATAGGTAATATTGTTATGATGTCATGATGATGTCATAATAATGTCTTGATAATGTCAAAATAATGTGTGATGATGTCATAATTATGTATGATGATGTCATGATGATGGGTCAAACGGGTCACCCATTTGATCCATGACCCATTACAAATTGATCCATTACCCATTTGACCCATGACCCATTATAAATTGACCCATGACCCATTTGACCCATTACCCATTTGACCCATGACCCATTTGACCCATCAACCCATTAGGGTAAAAACATTTTGACCCATTAGGGTAATGAATCAAATTGGATTGACCCATTTTGATCCATGACCCATTTTGACACTCGTAGTGGTGAAATTAAGATTACCATTTCTTAAAACTCTACCAGATAATCTTCACGCATGAGATGGGTCCCATCCAGGTAGTTCATCAGATTAACTCATGTTTCAATGTTGATTTTTAGCCGTGGAAAATCTAAATTAAAAATAAAATATGGATTTCAAATAAATTATTTTCATGACAAATTCTTTGACAAAAAATAATAATATGGATCTATGTATGTATTTTTTTTAAATAGTGCAAAATTTATGGGCAAATTGCTGTTTTTGCACCAAAATTTCGTTTTTATGACAAAAATAAACTGTGTTTTTAATCAAATGATGTGCTATACTTTTTGGGGTGGAAAATTACAGTTAGCCCCTTATGATCAAACAAAAAACGCGAAACCGCTATTACCATTTTA
The DNA here is from genome assembly GCA_030161315.1 of Eutrema japonicum. Lineage (NCBI taxonomy): Eukaryota > Viridiplantae > Streptophyta > Magnoliopsida > Brassicales > Brassicaceae > Eutrema > Eutrema japonicum. The sequence goes on from BSQW01000007.1 coordinate 28,731,509, forward strand.
ACCTTTGCGACATGTCAGACTTCTATAGAGTTCTGACATTTAGACTCTAATAGAAGTCTGATTGATTTATCTTACCAGACTTTTATCAGACGTATTCGAGAAGTCTGATACAGATTAAAACTGTAAATTTAAATTTAAAAATTAAAAAAACAATTTTAAATTTTTTGTTTCTACAATAATTAAATATATACCTTAATAAATATTAGACTTCTCGAAGAAGTCTGATACAGATTTAATTAGTAAATTTAAATTTAAAAATTGCAAAAAATTATTTTGTTAAAAATTTCTTATACATAAATTAAATATATACGATTTCGAAGTATTAAAATTAAATTTCGTAAAATTGAATCAAAATAAAAACATGTAAGGCAAAGTATGTTGTAAACCTCAAAACATGCTTTGTAATGGAAACATTTACATATAAATTTAGGGTTAGATTAATGGTTTACCAAATTTACATTTGAAATTAAAAATTTGCACATATGTGTTGTAATGTGCATATATTTCACTAATTTGATGCTTCCTAAAAGTTATGTTTTAATATTGTCACTCATAAGTGCTAAATATTAGATTTAGGATTACTCGGACTTATCGGAGAAGTCTGAGAGAATCGAGATTTCTCAGACTTCTCAGAGATTACCAGACTTCAATTTTAACCTGATTTTTTAAAAGTCAATTGAAAAACTACACTCTCGTTGACCATATGAGTTTCATCAGATTTCTAAAGCAGTCTGAGTATACAACTCAGATATGAAATCGACGATATGCAAAAAATCGTACCTATATCCGTTTAGAATTTGTTTTCACCCTCGTCGAGCACCCAGAATGTCTAATATCACCGAAATTCCGCAAGCCCAGTCGTGTTTTACCGTTTTTATGCCATAATTTCTGATTTCGGTACATTTGAATCGGAAAATGAGTGGAAAAATGGGAGAATCGGAGAGAGAAGTCGCGAAAAGTGTTTACGAGCTCTATTCTTGAGCTTTAATGGCGGAAAACGGGTTATTTACTGCATTAACTCATTGACGATGGTGGTTGTCGTGGTTTCTCATAATTCTCAGAGAATCGGAGTTTCGTAGACTTCTAAGAGAAGTCTGAAACGTATTTAATTTGAAAATTTAAATTAAAAAATATTAAAAATTTAGTTTTTAGAATTTTTTACTAAATAAATTATACATACTCATTATTGATGTATATAAATTAAAAGTAAATAAAATTTAATCAAATTGAATTATTGGAGATGAATTTGGATCTAAACACAAGTTTGCGGTTTCTCAGACTTCTCCGAGAAGTCTGAATTGTATTTAATATGAAAATTTAAATTAAAAAACTAATTAAACTTTTTTCATACAAATGTTTGATACATAAATTAAACATAACCATTGTAGATGTATGAAAATTTAAATTACATAAAATTTAGTCAAAATGAGTGAGTATGAGATAAATTTTGATCTAAACACCATGTAGGTAAGAGTTTACAATTTGGATATCATGTTCTTATCTGTAGGGTTAGATTGAGAGTTTCTAAATTTTTAATTCATAATGGTTTTTTTTACATATACTGGTTAGTTTGTGACTAAGTTAAACGAGTTTGATGTTTGTTATAAGTTTTCTATATAATATGATGGTATTTAAGTAGTAATTATCAAGTTTATGGTTTATCAGACTGCAATTTCAGTCTGATCATGTCCATGGTGTATCAGACTTCTTGATGGAAACATGTGAATTAACCTGAAATAAGTTACCCTATTTGTGATTTTACCCCATATATAAACTAAAGTTACCAACCCTAATCTGTAAAAGTCATTATCGACTCTCTCTCTCTAAAACAGGAAGAATCTCTCTCTCTCTAAACTCTCTCAAACATCTCTTCGGAAACCCTCCTCACCACCACCACCGCCACCGCCACCGCCGTCGTCAGCTTCTTCAGTCTGGTAATTACCTCTCCTTTTTCGCCTTATACTCTACTTTTTCTGCAATTTTTTTTAGATATATACGAAATAAGACCATTTTCCCATTTTCTTTGCATAGATCTAAACAATTAGATGGGTTATTTGCCTAGATCTAATTAATTCCATTTTAGATCTACTTGAAAATTACTATATTAGAAGTCTGAAAGTGAATTAGACTTGATACGAAGTCTTATACTTGAACTGATCTGAATTAGACTCGATTAGAAGTCTGAAATTGTACTTTCATTTAATTAGACTCTGTTAGAAGTCTGAAAGTATACTTTCATTTAATTAGACTCTTTAATCAGTGTTGCTTTACGTTTTGATTCAGAAATGGAAGCAAGGAAAGCCATAATCTGCGGACTCGGGCAAACGGAATCATACCACAGCTCCACCCACAGCCACCACAAGAAGCAGATTATGATCGAGGAAGTGATGTGGTGGAGCTCACACGAGAAGATAACCGAAGAGCTATGGGATACTTGATACGGATTGAGTCAGACGAAGAAGACATAGAACCTGAGGTCCGAAGACTTCTACAAAACCTCAGAAAGAAAGAACAAAGGCTCAGAAACCAAGAACTCAACTCCGCTGCAATGAAACGACCAAAACAAGAACAAGGAGAGTCCTCAAGAGGCAAGGGTCGTCGTCGAGACTAATATCTGTCACACTTCTTTAAAAGTAGTCTGATATCAGACTTCTTTAGAAGTAGTCTGATACCAGACTTCTTTAGAAGTAGTCTGATACCAGACTTCTTTAGAAGTTGTCTGATATCAGACTTCTTCAGAAGTCTGATTGTGTTTTGGATTTATATTGCAGTCTGTAGGTGGCGTGGATATCATGTTCTTATCTGTAGGGTTAGATTGAGAGTTTATAAATTTTTAATTCATAATGTTTTATTTATATATAATGGTTAGTTTGTGACTAAGTTAAACGAGTTTGATGTTTGTTATAAGTTTTCTATATAATATGATGGTATTTTAGTAGTAATTATCAAGTTTATGGTTTATCAGACTGCCATTTCAGTCTGATCATGTCCATGGTGTATCAGACTTCTTGATGGAAACCTTTGAATTAACCTGAAATAAGTTACATTTTACCCCATATATAAACTAAAGTTACCAACCCTAATCTGTAAAAGCCATTATCGACTCTCTCTCTAAAACAGGAAGAATCTATGTCTCTCTAAACTCTCTCAAACATCTCTCCGGAAACCATCCTCGCCACCGCCACCGCCACCGCCACCACCACCGTCACCGCCACCACCACCGTCACCGCCACCGCTACTGCCACCGCTGTCGTCAGCTTTTTAAGTATGGTAAATACCTCTCCTTTTTCGCCTTCTACTCTACTTTTTCTGCAAATATTTTTTAGATCTATACGAAATAAGACCATTTTTCCATGTTCTTTGCATAGATCTAAACAAACAGATGGGTTATTTGCCTATATCTAATTAATTCCATTTTAGATCTACTTGAAAATTACTATATTAGAAGTCTGAAAGTGAATTAGACTCGATACAAAGTCTGATACTTGAACTGATCTGAATTAGACTCGATTAGAAGTCTGAAAGTGTACTTTCATTTAATTAGACTCTGTTAGAAGTCTGAAATTTGACTTTGTACGAATTAGACTTGAGAAGAAGTATAAAATTAGACTTTTCCGAATTAGACTCTTTTAGAAGTCTGAATTTCGACTTAATTTTAAATTATACTTTATTAGAAGTCTGGCGTTAGACTTGTTTTAATTTTTGCGAATGTTTTCTGGTACACAAGATGGAACGATTTAGTCACCTTCAAACGTCGAGTAGTTCATGTTCAACAGGTCGATGTCGATCCAGATGATCCTACGGATTCCCCAAGAAATGCTTATGCGGTCTTGAGCCCGTCATGCGAACATCCACTACTGCCGATAATCCGGGAAGAAGATTCTTCGGATGTCGTAACTATGATGTAATGGCCTCTATATGTCATGTGGTTCATTTTTTTTTCTTTATGCTTATTATAATTTGGGATCTTAATATGATTGTATAAATGTGGCTGTGTAGGATGGTGGTTACCATCTAATGAAGTGGTGGGATGAGGATATGACTAAGGAGTTTAACGATGTAAAGCTGTATGTTGACCAACATGGTCAACTAATTGATGGCATGTTCGTTTCTAATGCTCAAAGCGACAAGTATTTGTCCACGTTGCTCGATGACGTCAAGGTAACGAAGGCAGAGATAGCTCAATTGAAGGAGCGGTTGACGGAGAAGCCATGTGGCCAGATAATGCGTGGCGTCGAGTTGAAGAGTCTGACGTTCGCTGGTGCTATTATTATCGTCCTGATCATGTTTATCTGTTTTGGTTTCTTGTAATATGTGACCCAATTTGTAACCAAAATTTGTATTTTTGATTATGAAGTCGGTTTAATTTATCTGTGTCCTTCTTTATTATTAAGACATTTTATGAAGTCTGAATTTATTAGACTTCTTTCGAAGTCTGAAAACTTAAACTTTTGAAAACTTTCACAAGTCTGGTCCTGAAAATATCACCATTTCAGACTGCAAAACGAGTCTGTCTGTAGAAGTATTTGAAAAATACTTCTAAGCGGCAATTAAAATTTTTAGAAAAAACCGCAGAAAAAGGCGGGAATTTTGCCGCCCAAAATTTACAAACTTCTCGCTAAATTATCTCATCACTATCAGACTGCTAAAACAGTATGATATCAGACTGCTAAAACAGTCTGATTTCAGACTAGGTTAAGAAGTCTGGCATCAGATTGCGAAAACGGTATTTTTATGTGGTAAAACCGCTATTTTTCCTTTTTTTAATCGCCGCCTAGGACACATATAAAATGGTTTTTTATCCCCTCATTTTTACAGTTACCGAAGAAAAAAAAAACACCGATTCTCTCTCGGAGACACTGAACCGCCGCTTAGGACACATCTTCGTTGTCGCTGCCTGAATTCGTCGCCTTCGACGGTAAGATTCTTCTACTCCTCTCTTCGCCGCAAATCGTCACCTTCTCGACACTTATTTCTAGAACTCAGCACTGAACTCTTGTCTTTTTTTATTTCCAGATCTGGTTTCTCTCTCCTCGCCGTTGTCACCGCTCCTTTTTGATTTCCAGATCTGATTTCTAGAAGGTAAAAGATTCAAATTGAGCAATAATGGTTAGATCTTTGGGTTTGAGTTGTATTGTGTTTTGTGGATTTTTGGGATTCGTCCGATTGCGTCAGACTGCAAATAGAGTCTGACTATATTTCTTCAGACTGCAAATAGAATCTGAATTTTAGTAGTCAGACTGCATATGACGTCTGACTTTAAGTTTTCAGACTGCTAATGAAGTCTGGTGTTGGTTGATGCAGGTTTTTGACATAATGGCAGAACATGAATTCCCTCGAAGGATGTTCACTTCAGGGCATGAGCCTCAACCAGACAAAAGCATACACTACTTCAGCGGTAAGAGAGATCTCATGGACGCTCTCAAAGAAGCGCTGGATGATGATGAGTGGGAAGAGCTTCGCAACTCAGCTTTTGGGGTTTTTGTGAAGTGGCATGAGCTGAACTTCGTATGGTGTTCAAGGACGGTGCACTACATGCTTACTATGCAACTAGAGGTAGATCAGAAGCATGAGCTTTGGTGTCTTCTTGGCCTTCAACCAGTGAGGTTTTCCCTCCATGAGTTTCACCACATAACCGGCACTACAAGAAAACTGTCTATTTCCAACGAAAATTTACGACCGTTTAAAATCGATGTAACTTTACATCGACATTACGACGACTTTACGACGAAATATGTGTTCGATGTAAAATCGTCGTAAATATGTGTCGTCGCAATATCGATGTAAATTTACGACTAGTTTACGACGACATTACGACGACAACATAAATCGTCGTAATGTTGTCGTAAATTTACATCGATATTACGACGAATATGTCTTCTGTATATTACGTTGATATTACGACGATTTGACGTCACATGTTCCCAGTTAGGTATACCACGTTTTTAATAGGTCCACCTACTAAATTTACATCGAATTTACATCGTAAAATTCGTTGTAAACCCGTTGGAAAATCGTTGGTAATTCTGAAAACATTTCTATAAATACAGCCTAACTTCAAACGAAAGAATAAAAAAAACAAACAGAATAAAAAAAAAATATATATAAATGTCTATATACGAACTACGAAAATGGATGTATACGCAAAAGGATTCAGAGGGAGATTTGACGGAAGAATTCAAAGAAGGGCTTGAAATATTCATGTATCAGGGCGGAAATATGCAAACAACCCTGGAAAGTGGTAAGATGTTCTGTCCTTGTCGTAAATGCAAGAATACGAGATATATGTTTATTGAGACGGTGTGGAAGCATTTACTAAATAGAGGGTTTATGCCGCAATATTATGTTTGGTATCAACATGGAGAGGGTTTTGAAAGAACTCAAGCAACGGATAGTAGTAGTAATTATCAAGGTCAAGTAGAATCAAATTATCAAGGTAGTTATGATCATGGTCAACATCAATTTGATCAGGGTGCAGATCATGATAGGATGCATGCCCCGAGTTTTTGCGGAAACTCACAAGAAGAAAGACGGATCTTTTGTAGATCCTCGAGCAGAGGCGATCTACAATGACGCGCATGCAAGGATCGACGAGCGTCAAACTCAGCTTTCTTAGCAGCTATCACCCGGCGGTAGTTCGGTCCAATCCACTGCGACTTTGACGGTTGCCCAGATGGACGAGATATACGCAGAGGTAATTTAATGTTTTTTTTTTACAAAAGTTAACGTTCTTTATACAATTTATTAAATTTTACGTTTCTTTTTTAAAGGTTGCCCCGAAGAAAAAGGGCAGAGTTTTAGGGATGGGATCGATCGTAGATAGTGCCGCCGCGTCGTCCCGTCGTCAGCTTTTCGACGATCCGGTTATTTTGCGGACGGAGTTAAACACCGCCAACTCCGAGATCAACACTTTGCGGGCGAAACAGGTGGTATACGATGAGAAGATCCAAGGATACGATAAAACAATCCAAGGATACAACACTCTCTTCGATATTATTGCCCTGACTAACCCGACTTTGGGCCAGCCGACTGAGGCAGCATGAAGGATCGACATCGGGCCAGCCGACTGATTCGCTCGCGCAAGAACGAGCGAATATGGAGCAGAATGGATCGGACGACGAGCTTTTTGATAATTTACGTTTTCCAGCTGGACAATAGTTTGTATTAAGAATTTTATTTCGTATTTTAAAATTTATTTTATATTTTGAATTTATTTATAAAATTTTAATTTATAAATAAAATTTTATTAATTATTTTTTTAATTTTATTTAATTTATTTAATTTATATAAAATTATATTTAATTTACGACGACTTTACATCGAAAACTTTACATCGATTTTACATCGTTTAATAATTTACATCGATTTTATATCAATAATTTTACATCGATTTTACATCGTTCAATAATTTACGACGAATTTACATCGAATATTTTACATCGATTTACCAACGCATTTACAGATACCTATTACGACGAATATACGACGTATTGTCAAAACAGAAATTGTATAATTCGATGTAAATTCGATGTAATGTTTCATCCTATTACGACGAATTTACGACGGATTTTCAAAACAATTTGTATAATCCGATGTAAAATCGATGTAATATTTCATCGTGATATCGATGTAAAATCGATGTAATATTTCATCGTGATATCGATGTAAAATCGATGTAATGTATTCGTCGTAAAATCGATGTATATTTACATCGATTTTACGACGAATAATATACGTCGATTTTACGATGATTTTTAGTGCTTCTTAAAGTTACGACCAATTTACGACGATTTCCGATTAACGACGATCATATTACGACGAATTGTTAATCGTCGCTAATCCGTCGTAAACCATGTTTTACGACCAATTTACGACGATTAAGTTAGTTGTAAAAGGGCAGTTTTCTTGTAGTGCGGACTCAATTGCGACTATGTTGAGAATCTGGAGTACCCGGAGGTTGAGTATACAGCCGATATTAGAGCAATGTGGGAGCTTCTTGGGCTGGATTTCGAGGTAGGGCCAAGTTATTTTCAGTTACTGGACGCTTGCAATAGATGTCGAGGCTGGGAACGACAAGATAGGATTTGGTTGGGCTACCTAGCCATCTACACGAGCTTCATTGAGGCTCAACACTTGTCAGTTTCCGCAAGGGCTGACATGACTAAGCTACTGCTGTCTCCAGGGGCGTTAGAAGCATACCCATGGGGAAGACTGGCCTTCAAAATCTTGGTAGACTCTGTCAAAACAGAGGCAAACAAAAAACTCCAAGATGACAAAAACTATCAAGTTGAGGGCTTCACTGAGGTCTTGAACGTCTGGGTATATTGGGCCTGTCCCGGGATTTCTACGCTTTATGGAATGCACTTGCAAGATAACCCAGCCCCAGTGCTCTTGGCTTACAAAGGATCAAGGAATCATAAGAAAGTCGATTTAGAGTTGCGCAAGCAGGTATTTTACTGAACTTTTTTCCTTAAAATTCACCTTTGATTGCTCTATGTCAGACTGCAAATTCAGTCTAATACATTATCAGACTAATTTTGAAGTCTGAATTTTTTCCAGACTTAATTTGCAGTCTGAAAGTTTTGCCTGACTTAATTTGCAGTCTGAAAGTTGTTGCCAGACTTTATTTGCAGTCTGAAATATTGAAGTCAGACCTTTTTGAAGTCTGAAACTTTGTACCAGACTTATTTATTTTTTACATACACTAATATACATTTTGCTCGTTGACTTGTACTTGCAGACCCACGTCAACAACTTCGTCGTCAAGGAGTTTGAGGACATGTTCCCCCAGTGGGACGATGGTGAGGATGATGAGAAAGTTGTGAACATTGTGAAAGCAATGTTAGGTGAGTTTGAGCGCCCTTGGAGGTGGAGTTTTAAACACTGGAAGTCTGAAGGTGTGTTGGCCATTGTCAAGAAAGAGGTGCCCGTTATTAAGTCCGTGGTAGTTAAGTCTGAGGATGGTCTGAAGAAGGCCAAGGGAAAGGGTGTTAAGAGGAAGGTTGTTGATGATGATGGTGATGATGTTGATGATGATAAGAAGCGAGCAAAATCAGGCGGTGATGATGGTGGTGAGGTTGTTTACTTGATCAAGTCGGTGGGTGAGAAGATGAATGAACTTTTTAGTCTTGTTAAAAAAAGTTTTGAGCAGGTGAATGAGAAGATGATTGAACTTGAGAAAGAAGTTAGGTTGTTAAGGGGAGAAAAGAGGAGGAAATCTGGTGCTGAGAAGTCTGATGTTGGTGTTGATACGAAGTCTGATGATGATAAGAAGTCTGATTGTGGTGTTGAGAAGAAGTCTGATGATGGTGGTAAGGTTGATGATGGTGGTGAGGCTGGGGCGGGGAAACGCAAAAAGGCTCCGCGGAAGACTATTACACCCAAAAATATTGTTGTGAAGCCTCCTGAGCCTGCCGCGGATGATGAAGCTTCAGCGGTAGTGGATGCAAAGGAAGCCCTTGCTGAAGACAACCCTGCCCAACCGTCTGAGGCCAAGATTCAGACTGTGGAAGTTGGGGTTAGTGTCCCAAACCCTCTACCAAAAAATGTTCAACAAAGGAGAAGTAGTCGAAGACTTAAGGACAAAGCCGTTGCTTAATATGCAGTATAAGTCTGATTGTTGTTTGTAAAAACCTGAACCTATGTGCAACTAAAAACTAGTTATTTCGCTTTGTTGTTGTGTTTGATGTGAACATGGTTATCTGGTATTAGACTGAGATTTAGGTCTGATTTTGGTGTTATTTTAATATCTGTCAGACTTCTAAAGAAGTCTGATTTTGTTTTGGATTTATATTGCAGTCTGTAGGTGGTGTGGATAGTGTTAGATTATTTGTCTTCGACTTTATTGCAGTCTGACAGAGGTGGTTTTTTTATTTTGTAAATGCAGAGTAGTGTAGTGGGCAGCGAACTTAGTATTCTTATCATCGATAAAGCGGCCACGGGCGTAAACTTCGATGCTGCATATATGTCGAAACAAGACACTAAGCAGGCAGCTGCTGGAGCTTATGTAAAGGTGAAGGCTCAAGAACTCAAACAGAAAGAGCAGGGTAAGAAGGAGAGAAAGAGCTCAACCCAAGTGCATATCACACCGACATATGATCCTTGTGCTCCGGCAACCAGGATGGAGAGAAAAAAATGCCGTATGTCGTCACACTCTACCTATATTCTTGAATAATTAGCTCGATATCTAACACGCGTAATATATTTTGTAGGGGTTATCCGAAGAGGGAGGTGAACACATCCCTCTTTGTGAAATGCAATCTCTAAGCTTTGTGAAAAACCACTCTCACGAGGTATCATTCTCAGAGTCTACAATGCCAAAAGCCAACGGAAATATTTGAAAATTGGCATCTTGTGAGGCCGCCACTAACATAACACCTCCATACGGCCCGGTAAGATGCGTACCATCTACCACAATGACTCTTCTAAGATACTTAAATCCCTCTATGGAAGCTCCAAATGCTAGAAATAGATATTTAAATCTATTCTCCTCATCTAGTTCTAGAAGCAGTCTGCGTTCCCGAGTTGGTTTGCTCGATTCCATGCAATAAAGCATGCAGTCTCTCATAGCCATCTTCCGCTGATCCTCTCACCAACTTTTGAGCATGTAACAACGCTCTGTATGCGGTTGTGTAGTTCATCTTAATCCCATACTGCTTGTTCATTGATACTAAGACATGCTTTGGTGTAATCTTCTCAACTATTCCAAATCATTCTAGAAACAACCAACCAATATAACAGGAGTATGACGTTTTTTCTTAGCCTTCCTGTCCAGCGCTAAACATGTGTGGGCTCTATTGTAGATCATCACCCAAAACTTGTTTGGTTCGTTCTTGACAGCCGCTCGAAGCTTCCAGTTGCATCCTTCCACAAGACATTTAGCGACAAACAGGCTCTTGTCAGACATATCTACTGTAAATGCGTATTTCTTCATTATCGCCGTCAAACGCAGCGCTGATATAAGATCTTGCTTGCTATCAAAACACTTTCCGAGAAAGATGCCGTCAGACAAATTTCTTCCTCGACCAGCAAATCGTTCAGCCACATGCCGCAACTCGTAAGTCTTATTATCTTCATCTTCTTTATCATCTTCATCTTCATCTCCCACTTTCCCATACATGCTATAATCAACACCATCATAGTAAGACTCAGCGTGTTTCTTGAAAACTTTCTCTGGCCCATCAACACCACCACAAATAGAATCATCTGATACTGAGCCCACATCTTCGTCTTCCAAATCTTTGTCTTTGTCATCTTCATCTTCATCTTCATCTTTTACATCTTGATTCCACGCATCTTGATATGCCAAACCGGATCGGCTCGAGACACAAAGACGGATTAAATGCGCACTAGCTAACTCGACCATGCTCCTTACTTGCCTATCATTTGTGACATAAATAGGAGGGCTATCCGGACCGATCTGTTGCAAGAGTGGTTCCGGTAACGGATATGATAACTCCACCAACTCGGTTTTATTGTCCAGCATATAATCATCTTGTACCATCTCAACAAATTCACAATATGTAGAACGATCGCCCAAAGTGATAAACCGCCCTCTTTTGAGAGTATCCACCACAAAATGCCAAATCTGGTCTCTCACAACCCATTCACCAAAATTAACAGGTAGATGCACCATTATCTGTAAAAACAATCATGGAAAAACCACATTAGCGATCTTACTGGAAATATCAGACTTCTTCGCGAAGTCTGATTCTATTAGCTACGTTGCCAGAATTATTAAAAAAATTCTTTAAAAATAATTACCGAACATAAGCATGTAAAACTAACGCAGGAGGAACATATACAACTAACACACATATAAAAAATTTAAAATCAACGAAATTCATCACAAATATACAAAAAAAAACGGTTTAAAAAAATTTGTCAATCCAGACTGCCACAGAAGTCTGATAAACAGTTCGTCAGACATTTATGGCAGTTTGAAAAATAGGGTAGTTTTGCAATTAGAATGTTACAAAGCAGACTGCGGATGCTGTCTGACGAAAATTTATCAAAGCAGACTTCTACCGCAGTCTGAAAAAAGGGTATTTTTGCAATTGACCCAAACTTTGATTTTTTTGTCAGACAGCATTAGATGTCTGAGAAAAAGAAAAAGGTATTTCTGCAATTGACCAAAACTTTGACGTTTTTGTTAGGCCTCACGGAGAAGTCTGAAATTTTTCAGACTTCTCCTGCAGTCTGAAAAATTTATGGGGTAGTTTTGCAATTGACCGAAGTTTGACCTTCGTTCCCAGACTTCCAGGGCAGTCTGAAGAAATCTTTCAGACTGCGATAGAAGTCTGACAGAAATTGGTGTATTTTTTGCGTTGACCAAAATCTTCGATATCAGACTTCTTTAGCAGTCTGAAGGATTTCATCATTTTCAGACTGCCATAGAAGTCTGAAAAGTTTTCCCTCCTTTTCAGACTGCTAAAGAAGTCTGATACATTTTCCCCTATTTTGGTCAACTTTTGAAAAATTTCGGTCAATTACTACCAGTACCCTGTTTTTTTTTCAGACTTCTGATTTCGTCTGAAAAAAATTCAACTTCCAGTCAAAGTCGCTCATTTTTCAAAAATACTGAATATGAAGTCTGAATAAAAAGTCAAGTTTTTGGTCAATTGCAAAACTACCCTATGCCTCAATTAGAGTATTTTTCTTGATTTTTTTTGTTTTCAAAGGAAATTATCAGACCTCAATGGCAGTCTTAGTATTTTAAAGTCAATTGCAAAATTACCATTTCGTTGACCATGTGGGTTTCATTTGACTTCTAAAGCAGTCTGAGTATACAACTCAGATATGAAAATCGACGATATGCAAAAATTCGTACCTATATCCGTTTAGAGTTTGTTTTCACCCTCGTCGAGCGCCCATAACGTCTAATATCACCGAAATCCCGCAAGCCCAGTCGATTTTTGCCGTTTTTATGCCATAAAAAATAATTTCGTTAAGTTTGAATCGGAAAATCGATTTGAAATGGGAGAAATCGGAGAGGAGAACTCGCGAAAAGGAAGTCCGAGCTCTATTCTTGGGCTTTAATGGCGAAAAATTGGTTACTTACTGCATTAACTCGTCGACGATGGTGGTTGTCGTGGAGGTTGAGAATTGCTGGCAATGGCATTTCCGTAATTAAGTTAGATCTGAAATATTTTTTGGTCTTTTGAAAAAAATGTTAGACTCTAACAGCAGTCTGAGGGATAGCATTTCCGTGAATACCCTGATTCTTAAAGGGTAATTCGTGTGATTCTGAAAAAGAGGAGAGGAAGAGGGCATTTTTAGCTTTGACTTCAAATTGTAGGGTATTTTTACAAATATGCCAAAATTTATTGGCGATAACACTGAACAAAAAAAAAAAAAATCTAGGAGAAGGCGTGTTATGTGGATTGTAAGCTGTAAAGTATGTAGTGTGACAATACAAGATAGTCGTGCTACTCTTAGAAAGTGTTGGGGGATTTGAGCAAAAATGATGTGGATTGAAGGCAGCTTCGTTGAACCTACATGCTACAAGGAATATAAAAGATATCGGTATCCATTTATTTTCTTACTATGCTACTTGAGAATCTAACTACCTAAGAATCTAACTACCTAAAAATCTAACTAACTACCTAAAAAAAAAAAAAACCTTAGAATCTATTTTTCTATCCATTATTTGTATTTTTGTTTGGAATTATCATCTTTGACAAATTTTCTCTTACCAGATAATTAACCAAGCTATGAACATGCACTTTAACCAAAACATATATAAAATAACCTAAAACTAATATAAAAAAATTATAGAAAAACCATGCTACGCCCGGTGTAACCCCTAGTACCTTAAAAACAAAAGCTTGAGTATCATTACAATGTATGAGTCTAGGCTCATGCTAATGTTAATTTGTTTCATCTAATAATAATAAAGCGTTCTGAAAAATCACAATAATTATATATTCATCGGAAAATTGGCTTTTTCAGACTTGAAGTATTCAAAGATGTTATTATTATACCTGAATTTGTCTTTGGTGCTAAAACATACATTAAGTTCTTAATATTTCAAATTTCATACCTAAACTTTAATATTGTGCTAAAACATACGTTAGACTAAACGGTGTTAACAAACCGTTAAGTCTTGTCTACGTGGCTGACATGTATGAAACGACGCCGTCTAGGTCGTCAAAAAACTGATTCAAATTATCCCACAAAACGACGTCTTTGTGCTCTGGGAATTGAAACTACATCGTTTTGTTAAAAATAAACCTAAATAAGAACAGGCAGAAGACGTGGTGTAAGAGTTTGCATATCATCCCTTCAGGCCTTGCAAACATGAGGTAAAATCTAAATTAGGGCTTTTTCATTCGATATTTGTTGAGATTAGGGTTTAAAGTCTGATTGATAATGTTTTATATGTATGGCTTGGATGAGATCAATTTAGGGTGTACAGATAACTTATTTGTAATGAAACAGAATATAATATCATATAGACAAGTGTTTTCATAAAATGTCAGATTCTGAAATTCTGGTTTTTGTTGTTGTTGTTATAGTTCTGACGATGCAATGTTTCAAGTCTATTACAACGGAAAGTTTGAAATTTCAGAGGATAACAGGACGACATATGTTGGAGGAGAGGTTCACACACTTATAAGCTCTCCGAAAACCATGTTTACTAACTTGATAGATGCGTTGAACATTTATTTGCACGGACAAAAGATCTGGTACAAACTTCCTTTCGAGGATCTTACGGAGCTGAAGTTGCTTTGTAATGGAAATGCAACTTTTCAGAGAATGTGTGATGATGTGTTTTGGACAAAAGCAGCCGATGTTTTCATGGAGCGTGAAGTTGTCGTTGATGGAGTTTCTGGTGTTGTTAATCAAAACGAAGTTGATGGTGCTGAAATTAGAGCCGTTGTTCATTATGATATTCATGTGGAAGAACCTGTAGCTGAGGAAGAAGAGCATGGTAAAAATAATGGTGATGATGAAAGGATTGAGGAAGAAGTTATAGCTGAGGAAGAAGAGAAAGAGCATGATAATTCCGAGGATACTCCTCAGAATTGGGATTGTGAGGATTGTGATGGTGGAAGACGATATGTATGCTGCAAAAAAAGGAAGTGGAGATCTTAGATTGGGTCAAGTCTTCGAAAGCATATCTGAATTCAAGGAAACTGTGATTGATTATGTTCTTAAAGAAGGATACAATGTCAAGTTCACAAAGTGGGGATCTGAACAGTGTCAAGTGAAGTGTTCAATTGGGGGTGATTGTAATTTCAGAATCTATTGCGCGTATGACAAACCAATAAAAAGGTACATGATTAAGACCTTCGACGATGAACATACATGTATGAAGGATGGGCATAGCAAGGTAATCAAAGATGGGATCATTGCTAGATTGTTTTTGAATGACATTAAGAAAGATCCTACTTATAAGCCTTCGGCTATGCAAGATGCATTTGAGGATAACTATAACATTGATGTCTCAAATGACCAATGTAGAAAAGCTAAGAGAAAAGCTTTCGATATTATTCAAGACGAACATGATGAACAGTTTGCGAGATTAAAAGACTATCGGCTGGCTTTGATTGAGTAAGTTAAATATCCCTAAATGTTTACGAATATTTAGTTTTTAACATTCTGTTAATCTAACTTTGATTTTTTTTTTTTTGAAGCTCTAATCCAGAATCTACCGTGGAGGTAGGGACCATGAAAAATGCTGAGGGAAAAGAGACCTTTGACAGGTTCTATGTGTGCTTTGCAGTACTTCGAAAAACATGGCTTGCTCATTGTCGCCCAATTATTGGATTAGATGGATGTTTCTTGAAAAACAATGTTGACGGCCAACTATTGGCAGCTGTAGGATGCGATGCCAATAACCAATTCTTTCCTATCGTCTGGGCTATTGTTAAAAAGGAAAACACAGACAGTTGGCTCTGGTTTATTAAGAAGCTAAAACATGATTTGAAACTTGAAGATGGTAATGGGTTCACTATTATCTCTGATATGAAGAAAGTAAGTATTTTATTCTTCTTGAGATATGTTTATGTTTATAATATGTTTGGTATAATTTATTGTGTGTGGCACTCGTGGTCGTATTAGACTCTGGTTATGCTTCTTGTACTTATAATATTTTTTTTTAGGATTTGATAAATGCTGTTGACCAAAAATTGCCTAAAGTGGAGCATCGGATGTGCGCACGCCACATCTACGGGAACCTGAGAATAATATATCCAGGCAAAGAGTTGCCTAAGGCGTTGTTTTAGGCAGTGGCAAAGAGTTTTAATGTTGGTGAGTATGACAAATCAATTGAGCAGTTCAAGAACTTTGACTTTGGTGTGTACGAAGAACTGATGAAGAGGAATCCCCTTAACTGTAGCCGTGCTTTCTTCAGTTGCACGTCAGTGTGTGAAGATGTCTCTAACAACTTCTCTGAGTCTTACAACAACTCTATTAACAAAGCCCGAGAGATGCCACTAGTAGAGATGTTGGAGACAATAAGACGACAAGCTATGATCCGTATGGATGTAAGAAAGAAGAAAGTTCTCAAGCATCAAAGAAAATACAGCTTAAAAGTGGCATTGACTATCAAGGAAGAAGAGAAGCATCGGAAATATTGTCGAGTAATTCCGAGTGGAAATGGCGAGTATGAGGTGAGGGAAAATAACATTTCTTTTACGGTTGACATGATTGCAAGGACTTGTGCATGTAGGCGGTGGAATATGACATGAATTCCTTGCTGCCATGTATTGCGAGTGCTTATGCATAGGAAAATTGATCCGCAAGATTATATATCCGACTCGTATTTGACATCTAAATAGAGAAACCAATACAAGGGTCCGATTCGGGCAGTTAATGGGATTGATCTTTGGAGGAGGTCCGGAGAAACAAGGATTCAGCCACCACTGAGAGAAGAGTTTCACGATCCCACAAAGAAGCAGAAAAGAATAAAAGGAAAGAATGAATCTCCAAAGAAGAATAGTAAGGGGAAAGAAGTACAATAGCTTCCTCCGAAGATTATCAAGGTTACTAGAGAAGGAAGAATTGTTATTGTGGAGGTTGTGGTTCTGTAGGACATAACATCAGAAATTGTCCGGTCACTGTGTACATTCCAAAACCAAAGCCAAAACGTAATGTGGATGTTATTGAGTCTGGTGAAGGACTAAGCCAAAGCCAAACACAGCCATCACAAAAATGAACATTTTGATTAAAGGTGGTGTTTATAATCTGTATTCTGTTTGTATTAAAATATTGGTTTTGCTTCTTATAGTATGTTTATTTTCTGATGGATTTGCAGGGTTTTAGGTGTTTATGAGGTGGTCGTGGAGAAGAGTGTGATGTTTTGGAGTATGTTTTTTTGGATGGAAGTCTGTTTTTCAAAGCCATTGTTTTTGGCTTCGGTCGTGGTGTTTTGGAGTCATGGAGACTGTTTTTTTTTTGAATCTCTAGTTTTTCAAAGCCATTGTTTTGGCTTCAGTTGTAGGTCTTTTGGAATTATATTGTTTTGCCTTTAGTTTTAGTTGTTTGCTACTGGGTTTGGGTCGTTAATGTCTGTGATTTTGGAAAATTGGCTTTGGACGTTATATTAATCTCTTAAAATCAAACTCACACTTGAATTCGAACTCAAACTTGATAAATAACATTATAAAATCTCAAAAACCATGAAAAGGTGAACATTTCGACATCCCCAATTCGTTTATGTGTGAATCGAGAGTAGGCTCGAGAGGTTGAAGAAAAGAGAGAGACAAAAAGACGTCGTTGTGTGGGATAAATCAAATCAGATTTTTGACGACCTAGACAATGTTGTTTCATACGTGTCAGCCACGTAGACACGACTTGACGGCTTGTTAACACTGTTTAGTCAAACGTATGTTTTAGCACAATATTAAAGTTTAGGTATGAAATTTAAATATTAAGAACTTAATGTATGTTTTAGCACCAAAGACAAATTCAGGTATAATAATAACATCTTTGAATACTTCAAGTCTGAAAAAGCCAATTTTCCTATATTCATCTATCAATATTGTATGGATGTACATATATTCAATGTCGTTTTATATATCTTTGGCTATTGACATTTTCGAATAATGTTTTGGTTTTGACAGCGGTAAACTTCTTATTTAGAGTGTAAAAAACTAAGGTATGATGGTTAATGTATTTTTTCTTTCTTGAAAGACGTCTTAAACCCAAAAAAACAAATACAATTTCTTCAATTAATTTGTTT
Source organism: Eutrema japonicum (assembly GCA_030161315.1). Lineage (NCBI taxonomy): Eukaryota > Viridiplantae > Streptophyta > Magnoliopsida > Brassicales > Brassicaceae > Eutrema > Eutrema japonicum. Next base: position 28,749,696 of record BSQW01000007.1, read on the forward strand.
TATTTTTTCAAATTTATTTGTTTGTGAAAACGGAATTAGAGAAGTCCGGATGACAATTAATAAAACCTAAAGAAAAATGAAACATTACGATAGTTAGTAATTACATAATGGAAGATTGATATAAATAGAAACTAAATACTAAAAAACTATAATAAAGTTTATAATCGCTACGTGGAACATTTTCAGTTGCTGATGTTGCAAGCTATGGAGATAGCTCATCTCTTTTCATATATATGATTCGTTGAATTTTCAATAATTTATGGTTATTAGACTTAATTTCTCTTCCCAAATTTGCCTTATATGGATATAGCCATAGTCTACATTGTGGTTACTAGTTTTCCTTTGTTTGGGCCTAAACGAGCAATTAACTTATCAAGTGTTGAATTTCAAAGGGAGTCCAACGATTCTTTCTTTTGAAAATAAAAAACACAATAAGGTGTGTTAAAATTCTTGAAACCAAAAAAAAACTACAAATTTTATCATCTATCTCCATCAACAATGGGAAACTCTCTTAAGTCTTTCAAACAACAACCTCATTCAAGGGCTTACGAGCCTCTACACTCTGTTTCAGGTACATCTCTGTTTTCAAAATACACTTTTTACGTTTTTGTTTACATATGTAGTATCTAAATACCTAGCTTTGAGGAAGAAAACAAGAACATGAGAGTCTTTAGCTTCGCGGAACTGAAGAAAGCAACGAATAATTTTAGACGAGACATGGTCGTAGTTGGCCACAGTTGCTCTGTATAAAGTCCGATCAGAGCAACCGTGGCCAACTACGACCATGTCTCGTCTGAAATTCTTCGTTGCTATCTTCAGTTCCGCGAAGCTGAAGACTCCCAGGTTCTCGTTTTCTGCCTCAAAACTAGGTATTTAGATACTACATATGTAAACAAAAACGTAAAAAGTGTATTTTGAAAACAGAGATGTACCTGAAACAGAGAGCATAGGCTCGTAAGCCGTTGAATGAGGTTGTTGTTTGAAAGACTTATGAGAGTTTCCCATTGTTGATGGAGATATATGATATAATATTTAGTTTTTTTTGTTTCAAGAATTTCAACACACCTTATTGTGTTTTTTTTTCAAGAGAAAGAATCGTTGGAATGCCTTTGAAATTCAACACTTGATAAGTTAATTGCTCACTTAGGCCCAAACAAAGGAAAACTAGTAACCACAATATTGACTATGACTATATCTATTTAAGGCAAATTTGGGAAGGGAAATTAAGTCTAATAACCATAAAATATTGAAAATTCAACGAATCATATATATGAAAAGAGGTAAGCTATCTCCATAGCTTGCCACATCAGCAACCGAAAATGTGCCACGTATTGATTATAAAATTTATTTTTGTTTTAATATTTAGTTTCTAATTATATCAATCTTCCATTATGTAATTATTAACTATCGTAATGTTTCATCTACTTTTATGTTTTATTAATTGTCATCCGAGACTTCAATAATTCCATTCTCACAAACAAATAAATTTGAAGAAATTGAACTAATAAATTGAAGAAATCGTATTTGTTTTTTTTTTGGATTTAAGACGTCTTTTAGGAAGGAAAAAATACATTAACAATCATATCTTAGTTTTTTACTCTCTAAATAAGAAGTTCACCGCTATCAAAGCCAAAACATTATTCGAAATTGTCAACAGCCAAAGATATATAAAACGACATTGAATATATGTACACCCATATAATATTGATAGATGAATATATAATTATTGTGCTTTTTCAGAATGCTCCAATATTATTAGATGAAACAAATAAACATTAGCCTTACCCTAGACTCATACATTGTAATGATACTCAAGCTTATGTTTTTAATGTATATATATATAAATAAAGCATTCAAATATTACAAAATAGATGGAGTAGAATAGTTATGATAAATATTACCAAATGAGAACTTAGAAGATGCAATCTAGAAGCATTATTTTGAAGAACAATATGCAAAATAGTGTATCATAGATTGAAAGAAATATATAACATGTTTTTTCTTTACAAATGCAAGTATTTTTAGAGGTGATTGTGACAAAAAGATAAGATAATAGGATAATACTCTTAATCTTTAAAAACAAAAACAAAAACTCAAAAGGTAATGGAATAATTTATTGTATATTTTATTTTAATTTTTAAAAGTTACGGCACATAATTTAAATTATCTTCAAATAAGCAAAAAAAAAAGCAAATAAGCAAATAAGCAAAAAATTTTTGAGTAACCTCTACACATTAATCCTTAATCTCTGCAATATAATTCAGCGGAACCAAGACTTCTTGCATCAATGGTCGTTTCTTCTTGTCCCACTTGGTGCATCTTCTAATGAGTTTGCCCAACCGTGTCGCCGCAATCATGGGATAATTGTTCCCAAGTCGTGGATCGATTATTTCCCCAATTTTATGATCATCGTACAATAAAGATGTCTAGACACCTGAGCTTCTGCTTTTCTCATTTTTAACTGTAGCTTTTGAACCAATTAAAAACTCATGCAAGATCATACAAAATGTGAAAAATTCAGTCTTTGCTTACACATAACCTACATACAGTTCATGATTAGTCTTAACTCATTGAATAATGAAAAGATTAATCTGAATTTTTCCAAACAAGAGTTATGATTTTGGTGTACCGTACCATTGAAACATTCAGGAGAGTTGTATACATCTCCTCAATAGATTCGTTCTTGTCCTAAATATTCTTCTGTTGGTTCAAGATAAAGCAATTTTGCATTGTATTGATGTGATAAAAAATCCAAACTATGTTATTAATTTCTAAGATCATAAAACAAAACAAAGAATTGGAAATAAAATCATTACCTCGTCAAGCATAATGTTATATATTATGAGTTCTTGAAATATCAGGATGTAAATAGCCAAAGATATATAAAACGACACTGAATATATGTACACCCATACAATATTGATAGATGAATATATAATTATTGTTATTTTTCAGAACGCTTCAGTATTATTAGATGAAACAAATGAACATTAACCTTAGCCGAGACTCATACATTGTAATGATACTCAAGCTTTTATTTTAAGGTATATATATAAATAAAATATACAAATATTACAAAATAGATAGAGTAGAATAATTATGATACTGATACCAAATGAGAACTTATGAGATGCGACCTAGAAATATTATTTGGAAGAACAATATGCAAAATAGCGTATCATAGATTGAAAGAAATATATAGCATGTTTTTTCTTTACAAATGCAAGTATTTTTAGAGGTGATTGTGACAAAAAGATCAGATAATAGGATAATACTCTTAATCTTTAAAAACAAAACTCAAAAGGTAATTGAATAAATTTATTTGTATATTTGATTTTAATTTTTAAAAGTTACGCCACATAATATAAATTATGTTCAAATAAAAAATAAAAATAAAAAAGCAAAAAAAAATGAGTAACCTCTACACATTAATTCTTAATCTCTGCTATATAATTCAGCGTAACCAAGACTTCTTGCATCAATGGTCGTTTATTCTTGTCCCACTTGGTGCATCTTCTGATGAGTTTGCCCATCCGTGTCGCCGCAATCATGGGATAATTGTTTCCAAGTCGTGGATCGAGTATTTCCGCAATCTTATGATCATCGGACAATAAAGATGTCTAGACACCTGAGCTTCTGCTTTTCTCATTTTTAGCGGTAGCTTTTGAACCAGTTAAAAGCTCAAGCAAGATCATACCATATGTGAAAACATCGGTGTTTGCTTCCACAGAACCTACATTCATTACATGATTAGTCTTAACTTATTGAATAATGAAAAGATTAATCATAATTTTTCCAAACAAGAGTTGTGATTTTGTCATACTGTACCGTTGAAACATTCAGGAGAGTTGTATACATCTCCTCCATACATTCTTTCTTGTCCTAAATATTCTTCGTTTGGTTCAAGATAAAACAATTTGGCATTATATTGCTGTGATAAAAAATCCAAACATATGTATTAATTTCTAAGATCATAAAACAAAACAAAGAATTGGAAATAAAATCATTACCTCGTCTAGCATAATGTTATGCATTATGAGTTCTTGAAATATCGGGATGTCAATAGCCAAATATATATAAAACGACATTAAATATATGTACATCCATACTATATTGATAGATGAATATATAATTATTGTGATTTTTCAGAACGCTTCAGTATTATTAGATGAAACAAATGAAAATTATCCTTAGCCTAGACTCATACATTGTAATGATACTTAAGCTTTTATTTTTAAGGTATATATATATATATATATACATATAAATAAAGCATACAAATATTATAAAATAGATGGAGTAGAATAGTTATGATACTGATACCAAATGAGAACTTAGGAGATGCGACCTAGAAGTATTATTTGGAAGAACAATATGCAAAATAGAGTATAATAGATTGAAAGAAATATATAACATGTTTTTTCTTTACAAATGCAAGTATTTTTAGAGGTGATTGTGACAAAAAGATTAGATAATAGGATAGTACTTTTAATCTTTAAAAACAAAAACAACAACTCAAAAGGTAAAAAACAAAGTGGAAAAACCCTGGCTCTCTAGCGTTGGCGGCGGCGACTAAAAGACTTTGAGGATGAGCTTGGCTCCTCGCTGGCTCCGGGCGCTTTTCACCTCTCTCTTGGCCTCGACTTTATCGAAAAACTATGGTCGGATTAAGGAGTTACGGACCAGATTTTGGTCAACGGTAGATTACGGTTTCAGATTCAGCTTTGCTCGGCTTCGACTGATCTCATGGGCTTTTGGATCTGTTATTTCCTATTTCGTGGAGATACAGATCTTCGGATCGGCTTTGGGCGAAAAGATACGGCCCGGTGTGGTGGACTTGCGGGGTTGGCGGGATTTGAGGGTTGATGTGGGGATTACAAAAATCATTCCATGGTCAGCGCGGGACTTATGGCCCATGATTCAATCTTCGATACACTTGCCAAAGGTGCATTACATGTTAGTAATAAAACGGGACCTCACGGGATACCAAATCGGCTAACAAAGATTCGGATCCAGGGGTCTGCGTTCTTCACGGAGAGACTGAGGCTCATTGTGCTGAATACATAATCAAGTCTCTCATCTAATCAGTGGATTCTGGAAGTCGCATTACGCAATTTTAGGACAGTATGTCTCGGGGAAGATACAAAGAATCAATCTCGGATCATGGATGTTCATTTTCTGATATTTATTAATGAGGAAAATTGCATTATGCTGGCGGAGGATACAGAGGATCAGCAGGGTAAATGGGTATATATGGGAGTCACATAGGCTCGCTCATAACAACACCTCTCTTCATTATTCCATAGCTACGGTGCTTGCTCTTTTCATTTCCTCTCACAGTATGTCTCAAAGTCAATTGGTCAAGAGAGATGGTTCAGAGATGAAGATGGAAACGAGTTTGAAAAGATTGAAGGTGCGGGTGCCTCAATTCGACAATTCTGAGCTTATAGCGGGTTACGCAAAAACGCTGATTGGGAGGTGTATGAATCCCAAGAAGTAGGATATGAAGGTACTACTTCACATGCTTCCCCGAATTCTGAACGTGGAGGACCGAGTAGCTGTGGCGGATTGAGGAATGGGTCGGTTTCAATTTAATTTTGACAGAGAAGAAGACATTGCCGAGATAATGAAGATGGAGCCGTTTTATTTCGACTATTGGATGGTCTCACTGGTTCGTTGGGAACCTGTTGTGGATAGCAAATATCCTTCCGCTATCAAGTTATGGATTGGGTTATTGGAACCCCCCTCCATTACTGGGATGAGCAGACGTTTCGCAGTATTGGCGAAGCTTTGGGTGATGTGAAGGAAGTGGATCTCGATAATGGCAGAGTGCAAGTGGTCTTGGACGGATTTAAACCATTATGTTTTGAGACCTCGGTTGAGTTTCACGGCGGTGTGGATCGAGACAATCATTACATTGCGGTATGAGAGGCTGTTCGGGTATTGCAGGAGCTGTTTTAGTCTCTGCCACGATCAGTATGTGTGCTCTCGTCGGGCAGGAAGGGTAGAGGACTATGAAAACATCTAGGAGGAATCGAAACATGGTTTGAATGTCGTTAGCTACAAAGCTGCGGCAACTCATTGTTTGGGGGAAAATCTTGGTCAACAACAACATGCAATTTCCAGCAAACATCATTACGGGTAGGATAAAGGAAAAAGAAAGGTTCGAGATCTCAGAGAAGTGGGGGCTAATAATCTCATTGGCAAAGAGCACATATTTGGTACTTGGAAGGGGGAAAGAAGATACAAACACAGAGATTCAAAGGTTATTTCTTCATCTAGTTATTTACCACCTAAGGAACATCCCATCGGTGAAATCTCCTAGTGCCTTAGAGATGATAGATAAATTGACTACGGAACATCCGTTTGAGGTAGAGGATGTAGCGGTTCCCGAAACTGTTAATGGGGTTTTGGAGAATTTTGGTGATAATATGGAAATTGTGGACGGTAATATTGTAGGGGATGACATAGGAAGATGATGATGATTTTGTGATGGAAACGGATGATGTTACGGTGAATGTGGAAGGTTCAAGGCAGGAGACGGAGGATAAGTTGAGTGACGGGGATGGGATTGATTTTCTTAAGCGGAACCAGGTTCCTAAATTGAAGAACACATTGCTTGGTGCAGGTTCAAAGAAGAGACTTATGCAGGGTAATATATCTCCAAAGAAGAAGGCGAGCTCAAAGCCCTCAGGACGTTTTGGTGATGTTCATCAAGGCCGTTGGTAAGCCTTCATCGAAACCAAAAACTGAGTCCAAGACTTCAAAATCTGAAGCACATAATTGAGATTTATGTATTGGAATTTTCTAGTCTTGAGGAATAAGAGGTCCATAAGCTACTTTCGGGTTTCACGGAAGAAGTCCAGGCCAGCATTTTACTTTCGGTTAAAAAATCGTTTATGTAATTTTTTTCAGGTTTTTGTTGGATTTATTAATTACGCTACGGTTGTACCGTGGGATATGAATGGCGGTTTCACTCTTATTTATAATAATAATGTTGAGGTCCATTTCTCACTAGAAAATAATCGATCAATTGTTCTTATAGCGGAAATACAAGGGAAACAATTGCCCTTAATACTTAACCAATTTGGGCCCAGTATGGCGAAACGCGATACCCAGGTTTGGAGAATGGATTTATACCAGCGGATTTTTGTGGTTTTCTTATGGTTCCACTGGGTTTTTAGAGAGGTCGACAGTTATTTCTTGTTTTAGAGATTGAGTTTTCGGTGATTTTTGAAATTCAATGGTTGGTTCAAAATAATAATAATAATAAAACAAATAAAAAATAAAAAAATAAACGAATATTGTATGGGATGGCGGCGGTCTCTGGATTTTAAGTCTGACGTGATATTTCCCATTGATGGTGGCCAATATCTGATTTGGAGATGGGTGGATCTGGTGGATGTTCAAGATTTTTTCGGGTCTTTGGGCTGTACGGTATCGAAACAAGAAATCTCGTAATGGAGAAAACACCCAACTTGGGGATATGTTGGGCGCCTCTAACCCGATGAGTGGTTCGGGTAACTCAAACACGTTGAAATAATGCGGATTTTGAGTTGGAATTGTCAGGGCCTCGACAACAAGTATACCATAAGCTAACATGCGGGAGATTTGGAAGAAACATAAGCCAGAGTTTTTGTTCCTTTCAGAAACCAAACAAGATTTTTCCTTTGTGCAGAAGTTTCAACTCCACTTCGGTTATGATAAATTGCACATGGTGGAACCATGCAGAGCGAGTGGCGGACTGACCTTATTTTATGATAATTCTTATCAGGCTAATATAATTTTTTCAAATAATCGGATAATTGATATTGAAGCAATTGTTGAAGGAAAAAAATTGTATTTATCGTTTATTTATGGTGATCTGGTACCAAAGCTGACAGATTAGGTGTGGGAAAGATTAACACGAACAAGCTTATCCCGTTTGGATATGTGGTTGATAATTGGTGATATAAATGAAATAACCGGTAATCATGAGAAACATGGAGGAAATTTAAGACATGCATTAACTTTCATCTCCTTTAACCTACATGTGGTTTTTTGGAATTTCGATGCTTAGGAAACACCATGTCTTGGAGAGGAAAACGAAACAAGAAGACCGTTAGATGTCGGCTAGATCGGGCTTTAGCTAATGGAGATTGGCATGGAATATTCTCACATTCATATGTCGAATATCTGGCAATGATTGGGTCGGATCATAGGCCAATTGTTGCCACAATCGAGGACAAAATTCCTCGGAAACGTGGTCAATTTAGGTTTGATAAACATTGGATTGGGCAAGACGGTATGATGGACTCGATTGCCAAGTGTTGGGAGATTAATCCAGGGAAAAACAGACTATATTTTGTCCAAAAAATTAGGAACTAGATATCGAAATGGAGGAAAAATAACTTACCTTACGGCAAAGAGAAGATCAATGAGTTACAACATGCACTAGAAGAGATCCAAAATGATGATACTAGGACTCGAGAGGAATTGATAGATATTACAGGAAAATTAAAAGCATCATATCGGATGAGGAGTATTTCTGGCAACAGAAAAGTCGCACTCTATGGCTAACGGTGGGGGATAAAAATTAATAATTTTACCATTAGCAAGTAATGCAATGGAGGGCAAGGAACCGGATTGTTGGGTTGCATAATGCATCAGGAGTGTGGATCACATCAGAAAAAGACGTGGAACAAGTGGCGGTTAATTATTTTAATGATCTATTTTCCTCTACGTCCTGATGGACTTCGAGGAGGCTGTGGGCGAAATCTCGTCTTTAGTTTCAAAGCAGAACAACGACAACCTTACGCCAAGGGCCACCGAAGAGGAAGCACACTCGGCACTTTTTATGATGGACCCAGAAAAAGCCCCGGGCCCTGACGGAATGACATCATTTTTTTTCCAACGATCTTGGCAGCTAGTGAAGGCAGATATAGTAGGACTCGTAAACGGTTTCCTCGAGACTGGTGTTTTTAGCCAACAGCTGAATACGACAAATATTTGTCTAATCCCGAAGATGGAAAGACCAAGTAGGATGACATATTTAAGGCCCATAAGTCTCTGTAATGTTGGATATAAAATCATTTCAAATGTTTTATGTCAAAGGTTAAAGCGACTGCTACCGAACCTTATTTCGGAGACTCAATCAGCCTTTGTGTAAGGTAGGTTAATTTTTGATAATATTTTGATTGCTCAAGAGATGTTTCATGGTCTACGAACTAATAAATCTTGTAAAGATAAATTTATGTCGATAAAAACATATATGAGCAAAGCGTATGATCGGGTGGAATGGTCGTTCATCGAACATCTTTTGAGGAAGTTCGGTTTTTCGGAAAATGGATTACATGGATGATGTGGTGTATTACATCAGTAGAGTAAAAAGTTCTTATCAATGGTCAACCTAAAGGACATATAATTCCAAAGAGAGGGCTTCGTCAAAGGGACCCTTTGTCACCTTATCTATTCATACTATGTACGGAGGTATTAATACCAAATATCCAGAAGACAGAAAGAGAGAAATTACTCACGGGGTTAAAGGTTGCGAGAGCAAGCCCATCCGTATCACATCTACTATTCGCTGATGACAGCCTATTCTTCTGCAAGGCTACCAAACAGGAATGCGAAACTATTTTGCACATACTTGAACTGTACGGGTCCGTGTCTGGGCAGCAAATTAATTTTGGTAAATCTTCTTTACAATTCGGTCACACGGTGAATGAGACGGTACAAAATGAGGCTAAACATATATTAGGAATCTCTAGCATTGGAGGCATGGGTTCATATCTAGGTCTCCCGAAAAGTCTCGGAGGAGCCAAAAGTAAGATTTTTAATTTTGTCACAGAGAGACAACACAATCGAATTAATGGATGGACATCAAGGTTTTTATCCAAAGGGGGCAAGGAGGTCTTAATTAAATCAGTGGTATCAGCAATGTCAACATTCATTATGTCGTGTTTTCGGTTACCCAAATCTATAACCGTAAAACTAACTACTGCGGCAGCACAGTTCTGGTGGAGTTCAAATGGAGAACAAAAAAGAATGCATTGGATAGCATGGAAGAAATTATGTCGACGTAAATCGGAGGGGGGTATGGGTTTCCGGGCAGTCGAGGACTTTAACACAACATTATTAGCCAAACAACTATGGAGATTAATGGATACACTGGATTCTCTATTTGTGTGGGGTTTCAAGGGTCGATATTTTCGGAACACAGACCCTTTAGACCCTATACGATCTTACTCCCCATCAAACGAATGGAGGAGTATTATTTCAGCTAGATCTCTGGTCAACAAAGGGCTAATTAAAAGAGTTGGATCAGGATGTTATATCTCAGTATGAAATGATCCGTGGATACCTTCTTCTCAGCCGAGGTTAGCAACATGAAAGGGGTACAATTATTACCCGAATCTAACGATCAATCATCTGATTGACCCAGTGACACAGACGTGGAATATGGCATTGTTAAACGTGATTATTGATCCAAAGGATGTGACGATCATTCGGGGTCTGCCTATTAGTAGCACCTACAAACCAGACTCTACTGGATGGCACTACACAAAATCGGGAAGGTATACGGTGAAGTCAGGTTATCAAATTAAACAATCATGCCCAAATTTTTGTTCCACTAGTTCATATGGTCCGGATGTGACCAATTTACATGCTCACACATGGAAGCTGAAGTGTTCTCCGAAATTACGACATTTTATTTGGCAAGTTATTTCGGGTTGTCTCGCGGTCTCAACAAATTTGCGAAGTAGAAGAATTGACTGTGATACACAATGAGCAAGGTGTGGATCGGAAAATGAAATTATCAATCACGTCACCACTCATGCGCGAACAACACAAAGGCAGACAAGTTAGCAAGAAGTGCTCGTGTCTACCCAGTGGATATTACTTTTGTAAACCCGGTACCCCCGGTTTGGATATCTGAATCGTTCTAGGTATTTAGGTTGTTGACAAAAAAAACACAAAGTTAATTGAATAACTTTTATTGTATACTTTATTTTAATTTTTAAAAGTTACAGCACATAATTTAAATTATGTTCAAATAAGCAAAAAAAAAAAAGAGAGTAACCTCTACACATTAATCCTTAATCTCTGCTAAATAATTCAGTGTAACCAAGACTTCTTGCACCAATGGTCGTTTCTTCTTGTCCCACTTGGTGTATCTTCTGATAAGTTTGCCCATCCGTGTCTCCGTAATCATGGGATAATTGTTCCCAAGTCGTGGATCGATTATTTCCCCACACTACAAGAAAACAAGTTTTTTACTACTGCAAAAATAGTGGGAGAACGGCTAATTAGTACCTCAACTAAGGTCATTGGTACCGATTATGACCCAAACTATTGACATGTGCCCACACATACCCGAACTATTAAAAACAGGAATATTCATACACGAACTTTGTTTTTTTTGGCCAATTCATGCATTCACTTTTTCTCCGTTAGTCAACCCCGTCAAATTGTTAACGGAGCTGAGTCACCTGCCACGGTGGAATCCCCGTTGGAAAGAAACAATGAAACGACGTCGTTTCGATTGAAAAAAAAAAAATTCATCACCCTGGGATTTGAACCCGGGTTGGATCGCGATAAGGAAGGAAGCTTCACCAGTAGGCCAATGTGTTTAACTAGTATTTTTACGAAACAAAACATTAAGTTGGACAAGAAAAGTTGTATTTAAAAAAAAAGGATACATACTCCATTAAAGTCTTCTTCGTCGCGAGTCTAGGGTTAGTTCATCGAAATCAAAGGTAAAAGGGGGCAACAGAAAGAAAAGACTATGGCCAGTTCGTCGAATCAGAAGGCTTCGTCAGCGAATTCAGGTATGATTTTTGTTGTTAATTACTCGAAAGAAGAAGATAAATTTTGAGGAAATCAAAATTTCTGTTCGTGGCGTTTGAATTGTAAAAACCTAAAGATTTTTCTCTTTTCCGATCAGTATATCTCGCCTCCAAACCGGTGGATGTCTTTTTTTTTCATTCTTCGTTTTGTTTCGCTGGATATTTATATTCGTCGGATGGATCTGTATGTAGAATCGAAATTCTAGGGGCTTATCACGCAATTTTGGATATTCGTATTAAGTGTAATTGCCATCAGTATCTCATTTGTTGATTACGCTGTTTTAAACCATCGTCTCTGTTGTTGTTTTTTTCTTCAGCGAGTTGATTGGTACAAGCGTTCATCAAATGGTTGGAGGAGGAGTTATACAGAAGCTTTTGAGGAGGAAACTTCAATCTCGATCAGCCGTGAGTTTTTCCTTGACGCAGACATTTTGATTTGTGCTAAGAGAGTATAAGTCATCTTCGATTTTTTTGACAGATTCAACTTATGATTTGTGGCAATCTTTTGATTGTGCATTTATTAAGCCTGCAACTACTTGTTTCTTGCCATATTATTTTAAATACAACTTTTCTTGTCCAACTTAATGTTTTTTTTCGTAATAATACCAGTTAAACACATTGGCCTACTGGTGAAGCTTCCTTCATTATCCCGATCCAACCCGGGTTCGAATCCCAGGGTCAGAATTTTTTTTTTTTTTTCAATCGAAACGACGTCGTTTCATTGTTTTTTTCTAACGGGGATTCCACCGTGCCGGTGACTCAGTTCTGTTAACAATTTGACGGGGTTGACTAACGGAGAAAAAGTCAATGCATGAATTGGCCAAAAAAACAAAGTTCGTGTATGAATATTCCAGTTTTTAATAGTTCGGGTATGTGTGGGCACATGTCAATAGTTTGGGTCATAATCGGTACCAGTGGCCTAAGTTGAGGTACTAATTAGCCGTTCTCCCAAAAAACAGTCATAAATCAGTAGCAAAACACCCTGTTACGACTGATTTCCGACTGATTTCTGCTGTAGGTAAAAGTCTCGTCGCAAATAAAATCAGTAGCAATTTCACTACTGATTTACGACTGGTATTAGGTGGTCACTATTTAGTCGCTAATCAGTAGCAAAATTGTACGAATGATTAGTGACTGAATAGTGACTTAAGTTTGCTACTACAGCCGTAGTCGCTAAATTTTACGACTGATTAGTGACTAAATAGTGACTTAATTTTGCTACTACAGCCATAGTCGGTAATCAGTCGTAAATTTTGACTAATGATTTGCGAGTGATTACCTACTATTGCAGCTACTAATTTACGACTGATCTGAGCATCTATTTTGCATTTTTTGACATTGTTTACGACGGTTTGCCGACTATTTTACAACTGATTTGTGTTTGTTTTTACGACTAATTTGCTACTGAATACATACTACTAGATTTTTGATTTCCTGATTTGGTTTAGCTTTGTTTGATTTTGTTTATTGACTAATTGGTATGTTAATTTTAATTTAAACATGAATCAAAACAAAAGTAAAGTAACACAAATGAAGAACACAAATCCATACACCAAAAACCGAAATTACAAGGTAACATAAGTTTCAAGTTCTAAAACAAAATGGAAAGGCAACTCCCATTTGCAAAACATAACATCAATTTAAAGTTTCAAGTGATATAAAGAAGGGAGACAGAAGTTAGCTAAATCAGTGGAGAGGAGAGGATGGACCATCAGCATCAGTTTCTTGGGCAAGAAATGCGAGGAATCGGTTGTCGGTTTTCAAGAACTTGTTCACAATCGCAAGCTCGGCGGTCTGGGCCTTTTGAGCAGCTGCAAGTCGAGCATTCTCTGCTTCTTGCTGGCCGATATGAGCAGCTTGTTCCTCCAATTTCTTTTGAGCCGCTTCAAGTTGTTGTTGCATCTGCTGGAAAGAAGCAGAGGTTTCCAGGTGTTTTCCCTTTCCCTTGAGCTGATTCTTGAAGCTTCCAATGCCAAACAGGTATCCTCTATCGTTTGTGAACGTAGACTGCCAAAATAAAAGAAAGAAAATTAATACCAAACACTATATCATCAATCAAAATCCAAAGCATAACAAATTGGTGAAGGAAGCACTTAACCTGAATAAAAACCTCGTTATCCTCATCAATGGATAGCGCTGGATGACGACCATCAGAAATCTCTGTGGTCCCAGACTCGAGGTTAGACAACTTCTCTTGCTTTTTCAGCATATAGAGCTCAGCAACTAGCTCTGCTTTTTTATCTGCAAAGGTTCCATCTTTCTTCGTATTAGCCCTGATGAAAACCTCACCGAAACTCACTGGTCTGCCTAATTCCTCAACCTGATATGGAAAAATTATAACCAGTAAACTAACTCAGTCAACGAAAATGCAACAGTCAATCAACACTCAATCAGATTTAAACTTGAATGCAACACTCAATCAGATTTAAACCAACTCAGTCAACTTGAAAAGCAATAACAAATACCACCATTTATCACAGATTGAAGCAAACTTATAGTTTCAAGTGACTTACCATTTCTTGTTCGATTTGTCGGTAAGACTTCTGTCCAAAGGCGTGTTTGTGATGCCCGAGACCTTTACGTTGAGACATCTGAGCTGCTGAGGTCGCTGCACTCTTTGTTATTTGTTCTTCAGTGCTCAAATGTGCTTTCATTTCTTCCCATATCTTATCAGTCATCCATCTAGGTTGCTCATCATTACTCCTTGCAGTGCTCACCATGTCTTTCAAGCGAAGTTGAAGTATGGATTCGAAATGCCCCTGAACCAAACATGTTAAAGTTGGATCCCATATGTATTTTTTCTACAAACAAAAGAGAAAGATTGGTGTTAGTCTATATAAAGCACATACACGTATTACACATAAGTTAGGTGTTACATGGGAGAGAATCTTACCGTGAATTCAACGAACCATCGTTCTACTCTTTCCCTAGGCACACAGGATAAACTGTAGTAGGGGCCATCAAACTTATTAGTGAAACACTTTGTAACCTGCCTGGTCAGTGAGGATCGATCAAAACCAAACCTACAAAAACAGAAAAAGTTTCAGATTATCTTTAATGAAAGTAAGACTTAAGAGAGAAACTGTTAACAGAATGTAAAGAAACTCAAGAGAAAGTATGAACAGTTGTATTAAGATAAACATTTCACAGAAAAATGTTAGCTAAGTTTTAAAGTTTCATTAAGCAAAACGTTTATGTCTTCACCTTGCCATCTATTTAGAGAGGGGAGCCTTAAGATATCAAGCCAAAGGTTAGTTTAGTGAGTTACATTTATACTACATATACGATCAAACGTATAAGTCAACAGTATTAAGTTAGAAAATTTCTAGAGTATCATAATGTTTATGGAACATAAACAAATTAAAATGAGTCAGCGGTATTAATGTTTTGATTTCTTTCTGTTGCGTGAATTCATGTCTCAACGCAATAAACAAAAGCACAAACAAAGAAAGCAAGAAATTACCATGTTGAATTAGGCTGGCCGAGGTCGGGATCGAGGATGGTGATTTGCTTCGGCCTTGGCGCAAGTAGCAGCGAGTTCAAAGCCTCCATCTGGTCTTGGGAGAGATTAGGCTCTATCAGAGCTTCGACATCAGAGAAACCTCCATCTGCTTCTTCTAATCGGTTGTGAGAATTTTGGGCTTGAGAACTGTGATGAGATTGATCTGCTAGATATGGAGGCGATTGACCTTGTTGAACTTGAGGCACTGCAGATGGATGTTGTTGACTCGATTGAGCTGGGCGTTGCTGATCTTGAACCGTTAGAGTTGCTCGATTCGCAGAATAAACAGGTGCGGGTGGATTCGCAGACGATGCACACAGTGGAGGTTGAGCAGAATGAGATGATACAGAATTTGGATTTGCAGACGATGGAGCGGGTGGATTCGCAGACAATGCAGGCAGTGGAGTATTTGAGCTAGGAAAGAGCGTCCTCGGTGGAGGGCCGGTAATCTTTCACAGACGGACGATTGTTGTTGGGGAGAACCGGCGGGACAGTTTCTGATGTCGGTTTAGGAGCGAAATCATACCGAGTGGGTAGATTGGCCGGTCTGGCTCTCGACGCAGTTGGTTTCACTAGAACTCGCTTCCTCTTTCCACCCATCGCAACAGAAGACGATGAATTAGGGATTTCGAGAGAGAAGCGAGGAATAGGAGAGTGTATTAGGGTTTGTTTTTTGGGAGAAAAATGTCTGTGAGGATCAGAGAGTGAGATAGACAGAGCTTCGATGAAGGAGATCTAGCCACATAATCGAGGAAGATGATGCGATTAGGGTTTACGCGAAAGGTAAGAGACAAGAGAGAAGAAATGAAGACGAAGGAAATTTTGTTTTAGAGTAAAAAACAAAATTGGGCCCAAACATTTGGGCCAAAAAATTTCCCGGTATAATTGAGTAGAAATTTTTGGTTTTTTTGGCCCAATCAGTCGGAAATCAGTAG
The DNA here is from genome assembly GCA_030161315.1 of Eutrema japonicum. Taxonomy (NCBI): domain Eukaryota; kingdom Viridiplantae; phylum Streptophyta; class Magnoliopsida; order Brassicales; family Brassicaceae; genus Eutrema; species Eutrema japonicum. The sequence continues at coordinate 28,765,961 of BSQW01000007.1, forward strand.
GTATTTAGTAGCAAATTTTTTAATAATTTTTTCATAATTAACCTTAAATAACATTATAATACACAAAATAATACTAATTTCTTCATAAATAACCTTAAATAACATTATAAAACATTAAATAAGTTTAATTTTTTCATAATTAACCTAAATTGATCTTGAAATAATAAATTCTGCATCGCCGACATCGCCTGGTAGTGAATTCTCGACTACAAGATCTTCAATTGTAGTCAGCATTACACGATCATCAGTTTCCCCTCAGGTTTAGGCCGATTTAGGATTTATGGTATAGGGTTTATTGTTTCTTGTTAACAAAAACTTCTTTTGAAACTAATCAACAATTTCCCCTATGAATCAAATCTTACGAACACCAAGTTTTAAAACTCTAATTGCAACAAATGCAAGTTATTGCGCAAGTTAGACGTTGAGATAACATGGGTTTAGGGTTTAGGCTGGTTTAGGGTTTAGCGTTTAGGGTTTAGGGCTTAGGGTTTAGGATCATTAACCAATTTAAGATCCGATTAGGATCCGATTCCAGACTCGATTAAATTTAAAAAAGTTGGGTTTGAGAATAACCAATCATTAACCAATTTAAGACACGATTAGGATCCGATTCCAAACCCGATTAAAATAAAAAATGGGTTTGAGAATAACCCCGCACCACGAGACTCGAACCCTGATCTGATGTGTGGTGCGGTTAGCGCTAGGCTAGGTAACTCATTCAGGATTTATTCAACAACGCTTTTATTTATGGGTCAAAAGTTAAACCCGATTAAATTAAAAAAATGGGTTCGAGAATAACCCGCACCACGAGACTCGAACTCTAGTCTAATGTGTGGTGCACGTTAACGCTAGGCTAGGTAACTCATTCGGGAATTATTCGACAACGCTTTTATTTATCTAACTATTTTCCTTTGTCTTCATTAACTCGTGAAACCCTAAATTCTCTTTGTCGTAAAATCCATTTGTCTTAAAATCTCCAAATCGATGCAAGGTAAGAACCAAATTCAAAATATTCCAGTAAATGTTCAAAATGAAATAACACAAGTTTAAAGTAAAAATCAAATTCAGTAGAAACACATAACATAGATAGGAGTCTTAACACAAGTTTAAAGTAAAAACCAAATTCAGTACAAACACATAACATAGATAGGAGTCTTAATTAACACAAGTTTAAAGAAGAGGTAATCATTCTCTATTTGGAAGCATGCTCCAGAGTCCAGGCAAGCGCTCTAGATTCAAAAACCGCCCTATCCTCTGTGTGTTGTCTGGCAATCTGCTTCTCCACATGGTCCTCTTCAGTTATAAATGGCTCAGCCAACATCTCGTACATGCTAGTGAGAAGCTGTTTAGCACATAAATTAACAGTATCAAGTGATTACTCTCTTGTTTGTTTTTCAATACACAAGTAATCGTTAGCCTTTTCTTACACGGGGGATGGTATAGAAAGGATTATAACGGTCAATCGTCAACACATTGAGAAAGATGTGCCCATACTCATCAACGTTTGGATGATACACCTTGGTCTTGAAAACGATCTGCAAAACCATACAAGTAAATCGAAACATTTTATGAACCAAAATATATTAATAGGATACTTAAAACTTGTTTCAGGACATCAATTTTCAAATTTTATTTCTCTTTAGAAGGAACCTTAACCTAATCTTCAGGAATCAGTTACTAAAAAAAGACTATACACACGAATCATCAATGACCGACGACCGCTTAAGAAACATCCAGGTATAATCATTTTCTAATCAGTACAAACACAGTTCACCATTTAAGTTTCTTGATTAAGACATGAGACATAATGAGAAATAGAACATAGAAAGTACAAATTGCAATGGCTAAAGCAAATCAAATCACAAGTCAGCTATGAATCCAATAACTAAGAATATTTTTAGTTATGAAGAAGAAAGGTTAAGACAGGAACTGGATGAAGCTGAAACTAAGTACCGGTTAGAAATGAAAGATGAAACAAGGGAAATAGAAAAAAAGTTGTCTCTGAAAAGACAGAGCAAGTTTGATTAAGTATCCACTTTCAGGAATCCGCTACTAAACAGACGACCGCTTAAGAAACATCCACGATTATCTAGACATACCATCGGAGGTCTGAAAGGATATTGTGGATGGAAGAAAATTGCGAGTTTGAAGACTCCTCCTTCATAAGGTGTGTTTTGAGGCCCCATGAGAATTGCTTCCCAATGGTATTCGTCATCACCAACCGGTCCTAGGAAAAATTGGAACAAAAACATTAGTATAATGAGGAAAAAAATTGTTAAATCGTTTACCAAAACCAGACTACTTACCTGCGCTGAAAAACGGCGATGGATTCCTGATGATTGCTTTGAGTTGGTTCGATATTTTCCTTTGAAGCCATTTTTCAAGTGTGTTTGAAAAGGAAAGTGATGATTTTTTTTGCAGGAACTGAAAAGATAATGAAACTTAAAAGGAAACTGAAAAGATATTGATGTGGACTGTGTCTCGAGAAGGATGGTGTTTGTTATTTTCAAGGAAGTTATTATGGGAATCTTGAACGAACGACGATTCAGACTTGAAAAGAAAGCGAATCGTTTTTATCCTTTGACAGCAAGTACACATTATTTTTGTTCAAGTACCATTTCGTGACAGGTGTACATTACTCATCCTTTGTTCAAACCCGATTAAAAAAAGGGCTTTAGAATAACCCCGCACCACGAGACTTGAACCCTGGTCTGATGTGTGGTGCGCGTTACCGCTAGGCTTGGTAACTCATTCGGGATTTATTCAACAATACTTTTATTTATCTAACTCTTTTCCTTTGTCTTCACTAACTCGCAAAACCCTGAATTCTCTTCGTCGTAAAATCCCTTTGTCTTAAAATCCCTAAATCGAAGCAAGGTAAGAACCCTAAATCGCAAAACCCCGAAAAATCTACTCTCTATATCTTGTTTTCGTCTATGATTCAACATGGGTGACTCTTCTTGAAGTTCGAGTGGAACATCAAGGGGTCCCTGGGGAAGAGGAAAAGTAGTTGGCTTTCCAAAAATCTGTTGGTGTGGGTAGAGAATCGTGTCCAAAATTGCACGATCTGAACCGAATCCATTCCAGCGATACTACCGGTGTGGTTATGCTGCACAACTCCAGGTGAGCATTGGTTTAGATATAATGTATATGTTTTCATATTTGCAATTATTTATGGTGGTCTTGATAAAATAGGAAAATGAGTTTGATTGATCCTGTTTTATGCAGCTAAAGAATGATGAGCATGTGTTCAAGTGGGTTAATCAGGCAATTATTGATGAGTTACAACGAGTGGATTGTAGAATAGGATGTCTTGAAACCGAGCTCAAAGAGATGAAGGTGGTGCATAGGTTGGGGATTGATGAAGACGAGTTTGAGAAGAGGTTTGAGGATCGTTACAATGAAGCCAAATCAAGCTTCCTGAAGTTAGTTATCCTTGTTCTTCTTGGGTGTTTGCTAGATTTCGTTGTTGGTGGCATAGTTAAGGCTAGTATGATTGTGTAAGTTAGATATGTTATTGCTAAAGCTAGAATGATTGTGTAATGTCTGTTATAGGGCCTGAAGTTTGTTGCTTTTGGAATGATTGTTGATTTCCGGTTTGCATTCCTTCTGTTTTGTAAGAAATTAGTATTGTGCTCCTACTAGCCTGACATGTTAAGTAGAGTTTGCATATCTTAGGGCATCTGCATTTCCATTCCAGTGTATTGTTCGATTACTTGAAGTCTTGGCAATATGACAGTGGCATTTCCATTGCAGTGCCTGTTGCTGTGTTTGTCCGTGGAGTAGCTTTTGGACTTGAAATGATGAGCTGCAGGATGCTTTTGATAATGTCTATCATAAGTGTCGGTGTTTTAGCGGCCTCTTATGGGGAATTAAACATCAACTGGATCAGAGTGGTTTAACAAATGGGTGATGTCGTTGGAGAAGCCCTGCAGCTTGAAGATGTCCTCATTAAACTTCATTTTTTTTAAGTTAATATTTCGGGAACTTAATTAGAGCAAGATTGTGTTGTTTTTGCTTAATAATAAAAACTTGTCATATTTATTAGCCAAAGTCCGACCCTTGCAAACTAACAAGCCATTACAAATTACAAAACTTAAGATATCACATAACATAATAATACATAAAATAACATCGGTAGCATATAATCTTCTTATAATTAGTACGGTGCTACACCTTCTGCATATTCGTCATCATAATCGGATAAGTTACACTGGAATTCGTCATCTGGTTCCGCATCGCCGACGTCGTAATCGAGATTTACTGGGTTTACTCCTGGTAGTGAATTCTCGACTACGAGATCTTCAATTGTAGTCAGCATTACATGATCATCAGTTTTTTGTTGTAAAAGAGTAGGTTCCGCGTCTACATATTCTTCTGAAATATTTCCCCTCGGGTTAACTTTAACAACATTGTGCCACACATTCTTTGGTTTCTTCTTGTATGGGTACGAGATATAACAAACTTGATCCGCTCGAGAGGCTGTGAAATATCAATGTATAAAATCAGACATATATATATATATATATATATGGTATCGAGAAAGTGGTAAACGGACCGGGAAGATATACGAACGAACGTACCCAGAATAAATGGTTCGTATTTATTGTATCTTTTCGATGGAAGAATGTCTACAATGCCACCATTGCCTCTCCGAGTGCCTCTACCGATCACAGGGTCGTACCACTTACACTTAAAAAGTGTGATTCTCAAGTTAACCACCCCCTCATACTCGAGTTCTATGATATCAGTTAAGATACCGTGGAAATCAGCTCTGTCAGCTGCATTGCTGTAATTCTCTCCAGTAACACATACACCATAGTTACATGTCTTTCTTCCCGCGCTGTGATTCTAGGTATGAAATAAATATCCTCTTGTATAGTAGATGGGCCAAGTTTTGGCCCTTTTCATGGGTCCATGAATTATGTCGTGCACCCACGTTGGAAACGGAGTTGTGGCCTTCCAGTAAGTAACATGCATATAAAAAGTCAATATAAAATATATTGAAGTACCAATAGTCAAATATAAAAAATTTATAGACATACATATTCTTTGATCCATGAAGGATATTCTTCAGCTCTTTTCACCAGGATTTCTTTCTCAGAGAGGTCCGGATATTGTGTACTAATTAATATAATCTTCGAAGAAACTATGTAACACCATAAAAATATATGAGAAATCAAGTATGGACTATAAAACATTTTAAGTTAAAGCCATTCCAACTTATACCTCTCAAGTGGCTCGAAATAACTACAATTTCGCAAAACATATGCATGTGCGAATGGGTAGTCTTTATCTGGAAGCCAGATTTCCTGCATTTCGCCTCTAGGCCGACCTACGTGAGTAAATATATCGGGGACTCCATCGAAATGATATTCGGGGACTTCACCTTCAGCAAATCGCCTTGACCTGACCAAAGTAGTGAAAATTATTTTATAAAAGCTACCATGTATATACCAAATGGATTAGTGAACATGCGAATAGTTATAGCTTTTACCTTGATTTTGTTTGTATACTCGAGGGAAAATAGTGTTCTGTGAAATAAGATACCTCCTCCCTTAGATATGATTGAACAATCGATCCTGCTGCATATCTTTGGTTCTTTGCTTTCCCTTTCAACTTTTTGAAAAACCTTTCAAAAGGGTACATCCACCTGTATTGCACGGGGCCTCCTAATTCAGCTTCGTAGGGGAGATGTATAGGTAGGTGCTCCATCATGTCGAAAAAGGATGGTGGAAAGATCTTTTCCAAATTGCATATGATTAAAACTATGTTTTGTTTAAGAATTTGGACACGAATTTACTGCAAAGTTCTCGAACATAAGTCACGGAAAAATGCTCCAACCCCTACGATACAAATTGAAACAGCAAATGGTTAATATAAGTTACCATAATCATATTTAGGTGATTTATTTTCCTGAAATTATAAGTAATTAGTACATGATAACGCAGTGTGGACGTTCCGGTCTAGTAGTTTTGCAAAGATAAATGGAAGTAGCCGCTCCATAAAAACATGGCAGTCATGACTCTTCATCCCAGAAAACTTTTCATTCGCCAGATCAGCACAACTAGCTAAGTCTGAAGCATAACCATCTAGGAATTTTACCGAATTTTTCACACATTCCAATAAGCTTCTTCTGGCTTCGTCAGTCAATGAGTATTCAGGAAAAGGGGCTTTACCCTCATCATAAATATGTAAGTGTGGCCGAGAACATAATTCTTCTATATCCAATCTTGACCGGATGGTGTCTTTCGATTTACCCTTCACACGCATAAGAGTATTCATGATGTTGTCAAAAATATTCTTTTCTATATGCATCAGATCGAGATTATGTCGAAGAGTGAGCTCCCTCCAATACGGCAATTCCCAAAATATGCTTTCTTTGTGCCAATTATGCTCTTTCCCAAAGCCATGTTTCTTCTTATCGTGACTGTTGCCACCAATATCCTCTGTTTTCGGTGGCTTTACATGTTTCAACCGGTATAAATAAATTTGCTCACTGGTCAAAGACTCTGGTGGATAGTCTTTCTTAGCGTTTCTATTCTTCAAAAAGACTTTTGTATTCTTCCTTAGAGGATGATCATGAGGAAAAAATATTCGGTGACAATCGAACCAACACGTCTTTCTTCCATGCTTAAGATAAAAAGACTGTGTATCTTCTATGCAAATTGGACAAGACAATTTGCCATGGGTGGTCCATCCGGATAACATGCCATACGCCGGAAAGTCGCTTATCGTCCACAACAACACTGCTCTTAGTTTAAAATTTTGATTCAACGAGACATCATATGCATCGACTCCAGTAGACCACAGTTCTTTTAACTCATCAATGAGAGGTCGGAGGAAGATATCAAGACTACCTCGAGGATGGTTTGGCCCATAATTCATAATTTTTAGAAACAAGTACTCTGTATTCATGCACATACCATGGGGTAAATTATACGGAGTCAAGATCACGGGCCACAATTAATGATTTTTTGACATGCCAAATGGATTGAACCCATCTGTACACAATCCAAGATAAACGTTTCGGGGTTCTTCGGCAAACTGGGGATGTTAATCGTGAAAATATTTCCACTCCGCCCCATCAGACGGATGACACATTTCTTCCTCATTTGCTTCGTGCTCGCACTACAAGAAAACTGTGTTTTAGCGACTACATAATCAGTCGTAATGTAGTCGTGTAAACTGCTTTACCGACTACATTACAACCACGTAGTGTAGTCGTAAATGTCTAGTCGCAAAAACACGTAGTCGATAATTAGTCGCTAATTTACGACTACTTTGCGACTTTGTTACGATGACAGTAAGAAGTCGCACATCAGTCGCACATCAGTCGCACAGCAGCGACTAACGTACGACTATATATTGTGTCGTGTGGAAGTCGTTTGGTGTAGTCGTTAAAGAGTCGTGAAATGTGGCGACTATTTTACGACTAATAAGCGTCTAATTTAGCGACTGATTAGCGACTAATATCTTCACGGAATAGAGATTTGGTTATCTTTTTACGTCTGATTTGCGACTGAATTGCGACAACTTAGCGACTGAATTGCGACTACCTAGCGATTGATTTTATCAACGAAATTCAAAATGGTAATACTGTACCCAATTTGTATTACCTAGCAATTTGGAAATCATATACAGACTAATACAAAGAATACTAGAAATTTAAAATGAAAGAAACTTACATTAACAAAGAAACATATATATTATACATTGTTTTAGCATATCAAATACAAACCAATACAAAGAAAGGTCCAATGTTCAAAACATGAAATAAAATGACAGCCTAGGGTGTAGAATCATGCTGTCGATCAGATTGAGAAGCCATGAAGTCTAGAAAATTTGGATCGGTTTCACGAAGATACCTTTCCACCATTGAATAATGCTTCTGGTCAGCTTCAAGTTTGGTAAGCTTGCTTTGTTGGTCATTTGCAAGTTTGGTAAGCTCTGCCTCATGCCGAGCGTTAGAAGCTGCTTGTTTTTCTATTTGGCGTTGAGCTTCTTCCAACTTATCTTCCAGGGATTGAAACGATGAAGAGGTTACTTCGAACTTGCGTTTTCCACCAACATGAGACTCTGCGAGGCTTCCTATTCCATATGGTCTGCCTCTGTCATCCGTGAACGTTGACTGCATAAATAAAACCAAGATTTATAAAACCATATGATATAAAACCAAAAGATAACATAGATTTCGTATTTACCTGAAGAAAGAGATCGTTGTATTCCTCTGTGGTTAGCTCTCGTTGTTGCGACCTGCCGTCTGAAATTTCAGGCCCTATCTCTTGCATCTTAGCTTGCAAGTTCTTCTCATAATTTTGCGCGATCCTCTCAGCCTTCAGATCAACAAACGTACCATCAGATTTTGTGTGAGTCTTCACAAAAACCTCACCGATACTAACCGGTCTGCCCAATTCGTCTTCCTGAAAATGTAACATATAAATTTGTTACATAATAGAAAGTTGCAGAAGTATTAGATATAGAAATTACACTTACCATTTCTTGTTGGATTTGGTGATATGACTTTTGGCCTGATAAGTGTTTGTGCACTCCAAGGCCTTGACGGTCAGATTTCCGAGCTGCGGATGTGGTTTGAGACCTCTCTTTAGCTTCGTCAGTGTCCCATTTCTCTGTCATTGTTGTCCACAGTGTTGGGTTAATCCAAGGTGGTCGCTTTCGAGAAGTCCTCGCGGTGCTTACAATATCCTTCAATCGCCTTTGACAAATCCTCTCGAAATGTTGTTGAACAACCCCTGAGATTAAGGGATCCCATGTGTGGGTTTTCTACAAGACAAGTAGATGGTGTTACTGGACAGAATAGAAAGAAAGACATATATGAAGCTTGGAGGAGAGAAATGCTTACCGCGAACTCGACGAAGTATCTTTCCTGTCTATCGCGAGGCACAACAGTCCAACTGTAGTGTGGACCATCAAACTTGTTTGTGAAAATCTTGGTGATCTTCCTTGTCTGCTTTCCCTTGTCACGGCCAAACCTAGACAGAGACAAATAAGTGCATCAACAAGAACACAATAATCAGATAGACATTCAGAAAAGACATGATTTTAGTCTACCAAACAAATCACATATCAGAAAAGACATAAATAGCAAACTGTTAGCTTAGTCTACCAAACAAAAATCAAGCCAGACAGAAGCATAATATGCCTGATTAGACCAAAGAAGCACTTACACTAGAAACGAATTGACAATAACAAGAAGGCCTCTGCATTTGTTACATCAGTTTTCTGCATTTGTTAACAAGAACAAGAAGGCCTCTCTCTGCCACATGGCAGCAACTCTCACAACAGCTTTACACGAAACTCAACAGAACAAGCAAGACAGAGAGAAACTAAGCAATACAGACAGTTTCTATCCATTCCAAACACAAAAACTATTCCAAACACAAAAATCATATCAGATGTGCGTAGAGACACAAATCATACATCATCAATTCCATGGGGATTTAAAGTTCATAGAGACACAAATTAACACATTGGTTTTCGGAAAACAGACTTCTTCGTCATGACATGCAATTGTAAACTAGCCTCTTGACAGGAAATAGACCATATCCACACACATAAACATCATCAATTCCACATACGGAAATCATACATCATAAATTCCAAACAGAAAAACAATTCTAGTCAAAAATTGTAAACCAGCCTCTTGATAGGAAATCGATATTCAGACATGAATTGATAGAAACTTACCAAGTGGTGTTTGGCGGCTGAGGGCGTGTTGGAGACAGCAGAGTCGTGTACTCATGCCGGTTAGGCACCCTAAGCAGCGCCTCAAGCACCATACGTTGCTCTTCCTGGAGATCGGCCTCAATATGTGCATTGTCGTCATTCGGATTAGCTTCGAAGTCGTTGGAGATGTGAGCGTGAGACGAGTGATTACTATTACCCTCAGAGTTGTGCACAGAAGGACTCGAAAAGCTTTGTCTTGGAGTCGTCTGATCTTGAGGATGAGAGCTTTCTCGTCGAGTCGTCTGACCTTGAGATGGAATGCTTTGTGGTGGATTCGTCGGCGTGATGTTCTGGAAAAGCTGGGTAGGCGGAGGAAAATCTCGGACATTTGGTGCTGTCGTTGAAGGTTGAGCATTCACGGGGTTCAGAGGTGGTGACGACAGATTCAGAAGAGATTGGGCCGCCGGCGTGAAGGTGTACTGCGGCGGTAGAGGGTTTGTTGTTCGCGACGAAGACCCTCCGGCTCTTTGCGAAACGTTTGGAACGAATTTCTTCCGTCCTTTACCATTCTTAGTTTCCGGCATCGTGGGATCGAAGAAGAAGAACGGAAGGTGGGATCGAAGGCGAAGATGAGAGCAAAAGGGATTTCGATCTGTAATCGGAGACGAAGAAGACTGAATGAAGGCTAAGAGTTAGGGTTTTCGTAAGTTTTTTTTTTTAATCTGAATGAAACAGATAGACTTAATATTTATTTACTGTGAGTAAGAACGATTAAACACTATGGCTTAGTGGTAAAGTTCTCCTCTATCTCCTTCAGTTCTGGGTTCGAGTCCATGGTGGGACATTTGTTTTTATTCTGAATAAAGCAAGGTAGACATAATAATTATTTGGTGTGTTAAATACCAATTAAACAATATGGCTTACTGGTAAAGATCTCATATTTGTTTCTCTTCACATGGGTTCGAGTCCTAGTGAGGAATTTTTTTTTTTAACTCAAAACGGGAAATAAATACTGATTAATAATGGAAAAGACAAATTACACCGAAATAATGTAAAAGAAAAATTACAACGAAATTGTGACATAAGTAACATAGTGAATTAGAAGGGTTCTTCGTCATCTGATTCTTCATCAGAAGACGATAAATTACACCGAAATTCATCTTCAGGTTCTGCATCTCCGACTTCGTAATCGAGGTTTATTTGGTCTCCTTGTACGAAATTGTCGAGTACCAGATCTTCAATTGTAGTCATCAATACAGCATCATCATTTTCTGTTTGCAAAAGAGTCGGTTTTTTTTTTCATATTCCCCTGAAATATTACCCCTCGGATTCACTTTTAGAACATTGAGCCACAACTGCTTCGGTTTCTTTGTGTATGGGTACGGAATATAACAAACTTGATCCGCTTGCGAGGCTGTTTGCAATATAAAAATGTATATATAAGTTATACATCATGGTATATATATATATATATATATGATATCGACATTAATAAGTGCGTACCTAGAATAAATGGTTCGTATTTATTATATTTTCTCGATGAAAGAATGTCTACAACACCACCATTGCTCCTTCGAGTGCCTCTACCGATAACAGGGTCATACCAATTACACTTAAAAAGTGTGATTCTCAAATTGACCATCCCCTCGTACTCGAGTTCTATGATATCAGTTAAGATCCCGTAGAAATCCGCTTCATGAGATGCATCCGTGTAATTTTGACCTTTAACACATACCCCATAGTTACATGTCTTTCGTCCATCGCCGTGATTCTGCGTATGAAACAAATAGCCTCTTGTAAAATACATTGGCCAGGTTTTGACCTTATTCAAAGGTCCATGCACTATCTCTTGAACCCAAGTAGGAAATGGATTCTTGGCGTTCCAGTAAGTAACTTGCATATATATAAAAAATAGTGTAAATATATATAAGTATAAATTTACGCAAAGTTATGAATATTTTTTAGACATACATATTCTTTCACCCATAAATGATATTCGTCAGCTCTTTTCACAAAGAGTTCTTTTTCAGAAAGTCCTGGATATTTTGCAGAAATAAATTCCTCGAACATTCTACACAAGACCAACACAAATTATATGAGAAATTAAACAAATATTATATATATTAAAACGCAATCTGGGAGAGATGCCAACTTATATACCTCTCAATTAGCTGAAAATAGTCACAATTTCGTAAAACATATGCATGTGCGCATTGATAGTCTCTCTCTGAGAGCCATATTTCATGCATTTCTCCACTTGGACGACCTACTTGAGTAAATATAGAAGGTACTCCAGGGACATGATATATGGGGACTTTACCTTCATCGAATCTTGTTAACCTGATCAAATTAGAGAAAAAGTAATTCACATTATAATACATATATAGCATGTGTATACAAAAAGTTAAATGGCAAAGTGGACATGATGTGATTGATTGTAGCATTTACCTTGATTTCGTTTGTATATTCCCAGCAAAGTAGTGCTCTGAGAAATAAGCAATCTCGTCATTGATATATGATTCAACAATCGATCATGCCGCATACCTTTTGTTCTTTGCTTTCCCTTTCAACTTTTTGAAAAACATTTCAAAAGGATACATCCACCTATACTGGACAGGGCCTCCTAATTCAACTTCGTATGGGAGATGTATAGGCAGGTGTTCCATCACATCGAAAAATGAAGGTGGGAAGATCTTTTCCAAATTGCATAGGATTAAAACGATGTTCTGTTTTAGAATTTGAAGGCGACTCTTATGCAAAGTTCTTGAACATAAGTCCCGGAAAAATGCTCCAACCCCTACAATATACGTGAAAATTGCATGAAGTAAATATATAAATTACGTAATAATCATATTTTTTTAAAACAATTGTCATAATAAGTACCTGATAACGCAAGGTGGACATTCCTGTCTAGGAGATCTGCAAAGATAAATGGAAGTAACCGCTCCATGAAAACATGGCAGTCATGACTCTTCATGCCTGAAAACTTTTGGTTGTCCATATCAACACAAGTAGCTAAGTCTGACGAATAACCATCTGGGAACTTAACCGCATGTTTCACACATTCCAGTAAACTTTTTCTAGCTTCCTCTGTCAATGTGAAGGATGGGAAAGGAGCTTTACCCTCACTATCAATATGTAAGTGTGGCCGATAACAAAATTGTTCAATATCCAATCTTGACATTATGTTGTCTTTCGATTTACCCCTCACACTCATAAGAGTATTGATGATGTTGTCAAAAAAATTCTTCTCTATATGCATCACATCAAGACAATGTCTGAGATTGAGGTCCCTCTAGTACTGTAGCTCCCACAATATGCTTTCCTTGTGCCAGTTATGTTGCTTTCCATAGCCCGACTTCTTCTTCTCGTGCCCGTTTCCACCGACGTCCTTTGTTTTTGATGGATTTACACCAGCCAGTCGCTCGCAATAAACTTGCTCGCCGGTCAAAGACTGAGGTGGATACTCTCTCGACGCGTCTTTTCCCTTAAGGAAGTCTTTTTTATTCCTCCTCATTGGATGACCATGAGGAAGAAATCTTCGGTGACAATCAAACCAACACGTCTTCCTTCCCTTAGATAGATAAAAAGACTTTGTATCTTCCATGCAAATTGGACAAGACAATTTACCATGGGTTGTCCATCCGGATAACATGCTATACGCCGGAAAGTCGCTTATCGTCCACATTAGCACTGCTTTTAGATTGAAATTTTGATTCAAGGACACATCGTATGCATCGACGCCATTAGACCACAACTCTTTTAACTCCTCAATAAGAGGCTGGAGGAAGATATCGAGACTAGCTCGCGGATGATTTGGCCCAGAATTCAGAATAGTCAGAAATAAATACTCTGTATTCATGCACATACCCGGGGGTAAATTATATGGAGTCAAGATCACAGGCTACAGCGAATGATTACGAGACATGCCAAATGGGTTGAACCCATCCGTACATAATCCAAGATAAACGTTACGAGGTTCTTCAGCAAACCCGGGATATAGACCTTGAAAATATCTCCACTCTGCCGCATCAGAAGGATGACCCATTTTTCCCTCCTTTGCTTGGTGCTCGGCATGCCATCTCATTGCCGCTGCAGTTTTCTCGCTTTGATACATTCTCTTTAATCTGTCAGCAATAGGTAGATACCACATACGACTGTATGGTACTTTGGTTCTACGTCGGTCGTTCTGAGGCTTCCATCTTTGTTTACCACAAAACAGACATTTAGCTTCCTTCTCGTCTTCTTTCCAAAAGATCATACAATTGTTAATACAAACATCAATTGTATGATATGGGAGACCTAAATTGCGCAACAATTTTTCTGTCTCGTAATATGAACCGGTTGCCTGGTTTCCTTCTGGTAAATAGTCTGTTAATATTCCGCAAACCGAATCCACTAACTTTTCACTCATATTATATTCTGCCTTATCTTGCATGACTCGAGCGGCTAAGGATAACTGCGAGTGACCTTCACGACAACCATCATATAATGGAGTATTCGCTCCTTCTAACAAGTCGTAGAATTTCTTTGGATGGTTACGTACCGGTTCTTCTACATTCTGATAACTAGTACCACCTTGATGATAGTTATCAAAACTCACGTTATCACGAAATGCATCATTCACCATATCCACATATCTATCTTCTACTACATTACCCAATTCACTACTCCCACTTAAATGCGTAGGATCAACATAACTCGGACCTAAATCCATAGAGATTTCTTCTCCATGCTTATACCAAACATAATAATCTGGCATAAATCCTCTACTATACAGATGATTCCAAATTCTAGGCCCCTGGAGAAATTTGTCGTTCTTGCAAACACTACAAGGACAGTAAAACTTACCGCCATTGTTCTGCGCTAGAGACTGGCTATTTGCAAATGCCATGAATTGATCCACCCCCGTGGTGAACTCTACCGAGAAATTTCTCGTCTCTTCATCGATTCGCTTATACATCCACTCCCGAAAATTACTATAATTGTAATTTCCCGACATTATAAAACAAAAAAACGGTTTCTCTTCTAAAATTCAATTTTTTCGTTTATGAGAATGAAGAGATTGTGAGAATGAGGAAACGATGGTCTCAAGTTTTTTATAGACATTTTTCCGACTGATTTGCGACTACATAGCGACTATATAGCGACTGGTGTCCGACTACGAGTGGTCGTCGCAAAAAGTAGATACAAGTAGGTACGCCAAGAATAAACGTGTTAAATGCTGTTATTTTACGACCAATAAACGACTGTGTTGCGTCCCACCGCAACAGTCGCAATTGAGTCGCAAAATAGCGACTATTTTGTGACTAAAGTTTTCCGACTCGACGGTAGTCGTCGATTGGTCGTAAAATAGCGACTAATATGCGACTAATATGTTTGGTCGCAAATGACCGACTATGGTGCGACTGTATTTGTGAAGTCGTAAACTAGTCGCAACATAGTCGCTAAGTAGTCGTAAAAATTTACGACTGCGTCTGTAGTCGCAATTTGTAGTCGCGAAAACGCTGTTTTCTTGTAGTGTCGGCGTGCCATCTCATTGCCACTGCAGTCTTCTCGCTCTGATGCATTCTCTTTAATCTGTCAGCAATAGGCATATACCACATACGACTATATGGTACACTGGTCCTACGGTTTTGCTCGTTAGGCATCCATCTTTTTGAATTACAAAACTGACACTCATGTAACCGATCATCATCTTTCCAGAAGATCATACAATTGTTAATGCAAACACCAATTGCATGACATGGGAGCCCCAAATTGCGCATCATTTTGTTTGTCTCGTAATATGATCAGGGTGCCTGGTTTGCTTTTGGTAAATAATCTGTCAAGATTCCTCATACCGAATCCACTAACTTTTCACTCATATTAGGATCTGCCTTATTTTGCGTGATTCGAGCAGCTAAGGATAACTACGAGTGACCTTCACGACAACCATCATATAATGGAGTATTCGCCCCATCTAACATGTCGTAGAATTTTTTTGAATGATTACGTACCGGTTCTTATACATTCTGATAACTAACATCCTAATGATAGTAGTTATCAAAACTCACGTTATCATGAAACGCATCATTCACCATATCCACATATCTATCTTCTACTACATTACCCACATCTTCACTCCCACTTACATTTGTCCTATCAACATAACTCGTTCCTAAATCCATATCCAGTTCTTCACCATGCTTATACCAAATATAATAATCTGGCATAAATCCTCTACTTTACAAATGTCTCAAAACTCTTATACCCGGGATAAATTTCTCATTCTCGCAAACAAGACAAGGGCAGTGAAACATACCTCGTTAAAGGCTGGCTATTTGCAAATGCCACGAATTGATCCAACCCCGCTGTGAACTCTGCCGAGAAATTTCCCGTCGCTTCATCGAACCTATTGTAATTTCCCAACATTCTAAGTTGAGAAACCTTATTCTCTCTTTGATTTTTGTTTATAAACTCTTTCTTTGCTTTGTATTTCTACAATTGTGACAAGAAAATTCGAGTTTGGCAAATATATAGAAAATTTTCCGACTGATTCCCTACTGATTACCGACTGTAAATCAAATTAGGCACACCAACCACCAAATGAATTCCACGTGATTTACAACACCTTTTTGCTATTGTTTTGCTACTGGTTTGCTACTGTTCTACGACCCACCAAATTCAGTAGCAAATGAGTCTCTAAAATTACTACTGATTAGCTAATGCATGTTTCCGACTATAATTCAGTTACTAATCAGTCGTAAAACAGCTACTAATTAAGGATTGATATTTTTAGTCACTAAATACATACTGATGTCCGACTGTTTCAAAATAGTCGGAAGTAAGTAGCGAAACAGTCGGTAAATTTACCGACTGCCTAATCAGTAGCAACAATCAGTAGCAAAAACCCTATTTTGATGTAGTGCCAATCGTATGATCATAGGACAATAAAGATGTTGTTGGGCCCAAATTCCACACCTAAAGCCCAGCTCGAGTGAACGGACCTGGAATCAAGCCGGCTTACTGAAAAGCCTCGCAAGAACAAACTCGCGACCTGGGAAGGATCCGAGTATGCAGGAAAAGAAGAAATCGTGGGAAAGGGAGCTCGCAGGAAACAAAGTCAAACACATTAAACGCAAAACCCCATGATCAAGCTCAACAATAAATTCTTAGATCGCAAATTTAGAGTCTGAATTCAATTACGTACATTTGAATTAGCGGTTACGTTCTGAGAACGTATGTATAAGTAGAGAATATCAAGAATAATGAAAAGGACCGAATTCTTGACTGCAAAAGGCAATAATAACACACATCAATTCTCTCTCAAATTCCTCTGAAGTTCTTACAAGTTTTTCTAAGTCTTTTTAATACACTTCAACCTCAAAGTAGTCAAGGATTGAGGTTGTGAGATTCTGCTCTCACAATTTGGCTCCGTCTGTGAGGAAGAGCAAAACAACTTCCTCTTTGTGACCTACGAAACCAACCACTCAAAAGAGGACAATGGCGGACACAACAAGTGCAGTGGTTACTACATCATCCGGAGTCATAAGCACCTCCATTCCTCTAACCCAGTCCGCCAACATCGTTTCAACATACCTTAATGGAACAACAAGCGTTCCCATAACCACCTCGGGAGCAAGCATCTCGACCAGGATCGACGGCATTGCCGACCCCTCGGGACCTGCTGTCTTGAACCAATCGGCTCCGGATCAAATAGCTGAGATCCGAAACCTGATATCGTGCCTCATAGAGCAGAATAGCTAAATGGCAGCAAGCCAGGACGACCTCGAAAGAGAGAATCGGGTAGGCACCTCTGGGAGGCTCCCTGATGTAAGACTCCAGGTCGAGTTTACAAACGAAGGCCTCAAAGTGATTCAAAGAGGCTTGGATGCGGAAGGATGGGTCGACGGTGTTGGTTGCGGAAGCTTGGCTCGGTTTTGATGGGTCCGAAACAAACAAGGTGAAGCTTGACTCTCCTGGGGGAAACCACGCTCTAGAGAGAGAAGACTCAATCAGCTCTTAAGCAAGGGGGACACCTCGCACAATACCTAAGAACTAACAAAAGAAACCGATTCAAAGACAACGAAGCTTTGAGACTTAAACTTGAAAGTTTATTGATAAAAATGAATTGTAAATTGTGTTTCGAAAGTACAGAAGCAAATGAGCTTTATAGGAGCTCGACAAGGAGACCTAACGGTCACAAGAATTCAAAATTACGGAAAGCATTTAAAGAAAATCTTCGATTGTCGCCATTGATGGGATTGTGAATCTTTGGGCGATTCTCGTGGGGGCTGATGGAGATACGCATCTGTCTAGGTTCATTGGGTTGCTGGACGTCTAGGATGCGATGGTGAGATTGTATGGCCGAGATTAGACGAGAGGAACTTGCCTTGATCTAGCAAATCGCGTGTATAGCCAAATAAGGTAAGTTCATTAATCTTGGATCCAAAACGACCGTGCAGCATATTTGGGCGTGTCTTCTTGTGCTCTGGTGGTCTAGGGCCCATTGTATACTCAGTAGACAGCATGACACGTGAGGAGAAGTCGTGCAAAGGATCTGAAGTCGGACTTTCCTTACTTGGCTCCAAACGGGTCCGCGTAGGAGATTGGCCTTCCCGGTTTGGATTCGGATTGTGCCAAGTTAAATCTCCATCTGGTTTGGACCATAAGAGGCTCCAGTATGCGTGTTGGGCCTTGGCTGAATCAGGGGTTAAAGATCTTGGGCCAAAACACATGTTTCCCGGCTCATACGCTCTCTCGGATGCAATGTGGTGCATGGCTAAGGTGAATGCCGGTTTTGGTCGAGCTATGGGGATTCTGGCTCGACTGTTCTTTTCTCCATGGTGGGTTGGTCGATGAAACCCATCTCTTTTGGGTGTTGGGACGTTTGGATCCTCCTGGCCGTCGAGCTCACCAATCTTGCTCGATTCATAAACGATCGGGTCACCGTGATACCAAGGTCGAGCTAAGGGAATTCTGGCTCGACCGTTCTCTTCATCATGGTGGGTTGGTCGATGAATCCCATCTCTTTTGGGTGGTGGGACGTTTGGATCCTCTCGGGCGTCGAGCTCACCAGTCTTGATCGATTCGTGAACGATCGGGTCACCGTGATACCATGGTCGAGCTACGGGGATTCTGGCTCGACTGTTCTCTTCGTCATGGTGGGTTGGTCGGTAAATCCCATCTCTTTTGGGTGGTGGGACGGTCGGCTCTTTTTGGGCTAGGAGCTTAGGAACTACTGTCCCGACCTTAGCAATGGAACCGCTGTTGCCTATAGGACGAGGGTCTAAGCCTGCCGTACACTCAGTACAGCCCAATTCAAAGGCAGTAGCAATCCCATGAGCTTTCAGGGCTTTGATCATGGGTCCTGGTGAGTTTGATGAATTGATGTCCTCATCATACCCTCCCTCTTCAAGTGATTTCGTCCTCGAAATCTTCAATCCTACATCCAAACAAAGCGCATTAGACTTGTATCCCGAAAGGTGGTTTAGGAGCTTACCTCGGAGTTGGTTTGATTTTTGGATTGGAGCCACCATTGGAGGTGCTTCTTGGATCAACAAGGAGTAGATATATCCTTGTTTCCGCCGGTTGAGTTTGCTGGTAGTGGTGTGGCGCTTGGTGAAGTCTGGTTTTGCCTTTGTAGTTGTCTCGGCAAAAACTTCTTTCTCCTCGGCTACAATGGATTTTGCCTCGGCTGAAATTGGTGCTGCCTCGGCAATCTTTTGTTTCTCGGCTAAAACTGATTTGGCTTCGGATAAAGTTGAATTGCAACCTAGAAAACCTGTTTTCGACGCGAATGGCAAAGACAAGTGTGTTATGGGCTCTAAGGAAGATATCTTATCAGATTTTTCAAGAAAAAGACTTACCTTGAGCTGTCTTTTCTCTTTTGCCCTTGTTTGCAACACACGGACTTCGGATCGGTCCAATGGAGCAAGCGTGACCTTCTTGTTATTGAAATGGAAGGAGTACTGGTTTGTTCTTCCATTGTGGGACACGGCTCTATCATATTGCCAGGGTCTTCCTAGGAGAATATGACCAGCTTCCATTGGTGCGATATCACACACCACTTTATCCTTGTATCCACCGATTGAAAAGGAAATTTGCACTTGTTTTGACACCTTTAGCTCTTCCTTATCGTTCAGCCACTTAAGCTTATAGGGTCTAGGGTGGTCCGTGGCGGTAAGACCTAATTTTTCAACTAACAAACAGCTTGCAATGTTAGTACAAGAGCCACTATCGACGATGAGGTGACATACCTTGTTTTGCACGGTGCAACGTGTGTGAAAAAGATTTTCCCTTTGGGCAGTGTCCTCTTCAACCACCTGAGTGTTGAGGGTTCTCATGATCACTAGGGATTCTCCTTCATCAGCATATTCAATGGTTCCTTTTTCTTCCTCCGGTTCTGCCTCGTCTTGTGATTCATATTCACCGGATGGCAATAGGATCATCACTCTCGGATTTGGGCAGTCTCTTGAGATGTGGCCTTTCCCTTTGCACCTGTAACAAGTCAGCTCACGTGTATGGTAAGGAGTAGAAGACTTACCTTGCTCTTGTCGTGCATCTCTATAGGACTCAGGCGCTTTACTCTTGAATCTAGATTCAATTTCAAGTGATTTCCCTTTGTCCGTAGCTTGAGTTGTTGGGGAACTCCATACTGGTGAGTTGTATTTCGGCTTAGGGGCCGTAGATGTCTTCTTCTTGAGGTGTTTTTCCACTTGGATAGCAAGGTGTAGCAGCTCATGAATTTGATGATACGGTTGCATCTCCACCTTCTTGGCAATCTTCTCATTGAGGCCTTCGAGGAAATGAGACATGAGGGTCTCCTCGGTCTCCTCTAGCTCTAGCCTGTTCCTCAAGATTTCAAATTCGTCATAATACTCTTCCACCGTCTTCTGGCCTTGGTAAAGCTTTCTGAATTTCCTTTGGAGCTCTCGATGATAGTGTGGTGGAACGTATCGTCGTTTGAGAAGTGTTTTCATCTCTCTCCAAGAGTTGAGTGGTCCATCTCCGTACCTTCTTCTTTCTGCCATCTCTCGATCCCACCAAGCAAGTGCATGGTCGGTGAGTTGAGCAGCTGCAAAGGCAACCTTCTTGTGCTCTTGATAGTTATAGCACTCATAGATATACTCCATACGCCTCTCCCAATCAAGGTAGGCTTCTGGATCTACCTTCCCAGCAAAGGTAGGTGGTGTTATCTTCAAATCATTGTTGCTGTTGTACTGGCCTTGACCTTCATCACGGGCCCTGCCTCGGTTCATTGGATCTCTCCGGCGTTGTTGCTGGTTCTGTTGTGGATCCGGGGCTTGGTTCCAACCGGGGGGTGGGTCGTCATCGAGCTCTGGCATGTGGTCATCATCATGCTGGGCTGCTTGTGGTGGAGCTCTTCTGTTTGCTCCCTGAGGCTGTGCTTCCACTCGGTCAAGCCTTCCTCCCATGTTGGCCAAGCCTTGCTCTAGCCGTTGGGTCATGTTTCTCATCTCTTCTTGGAAGACAGTGAAGTTACGGGCCATGAGTGATATGGGGTCCTTTGCTAGCTCTCCCATAGTACCTTACACAAGAAAAATTCACAGGAATCAAAGCCTAGCTCAAGAACAAACAAGAACACAAAACTGTTTTTTTTTTTTTTGCACTTAAATTTTCCGGTTCCGTTTTTGTGGATCAAAAAAATATTAGATCACTTCCTAAAATTCCAGAAACAATTTTATATTTTTCTATGATGAGTTAACAGGCAATAGCAAAAGACGAAATGTTTTTATGAGTTTTTATGATTTTATGAAAATTAAAACAAACAGACGGGTAAAGCAGATAAATTTTTTTTGTTTTTGTAGTTTTCGATTGAGAATGAACTAAAAACGAAAAAGCAATGAAACAAATGAAAAACTTAAACAAAGAACGAGGTAACCTGATAGATAGGAGCTTTTGAAGCTCTGATACCAATGATGTAAGACTCCAGGTCGAGTTTACAAACGAAGGCCTCAAAGTGATTCAAAGAGGCTTGGATGCGGAAGGATGGGTCGACGGTGTTGGTTGCGGAAGCTTGGCTCGGTTTTGATGGGTCCGAAACAAACAAGGTGAAGCTTGACTCTCCTGGGGGAAACCACGCTCTAGAGAGAGAAGACTCAATCAGCTCTTAAGCAAGGGGGACACCTCGCACAATACCTAAGAACTAACAAAAGAAACCGATTCAAAGACAACGAAGCTTTGAGACTTAAACTTGAAAGTTTATTGATAAAAATTAATTGTAAATTGTGTTTCGAAAGTACAGAAGCAAATGAGCTTTATAGGAGCTCGACAAGGAGACCTAACGGTCACAAGAATTCAAAATTACGGAAAGCATTTAAAGAAAATCTTCGATTGTCGCCATTGATGGGATTGTGAATCTTTGGGCGATTCTCGTGGGGGCTGATGGAGATACGCATCTGTCTAGGTTCATTGGGTTGCTGGACGTCTAGGATGCGATGGTGAGATTGGATGGCCGAGATTAGACGAGAGGAACTTGCCTTGATCTAGCAAATCGCGTGTATAGCCAAATAAGGTAAGTTCATTAATCTTGGATCCAAAACGACCGTGCAGCATATTTGGGCGTGTCTTCTTGTGCTCTGGTGGTCTAGGGCCCATTGTATACTCAGTAGACAGCATGACACGTGAGGAGAAGTCGTGCAAAGGATCTGAAGTCGGACTTTCCTTACTTGGCTCCAAACGGGTCCGCGTAGGAGATTGGCCTTCCCGGTTTGGATTCGGATTGTGCCAAGTTAAATCTCCATCTGGTTTGGACCATAAGAGGCTCCAGTATGCGTGTTGGGCCTTGGCTGAATCAGGGGTTGAAGATCTTGGGCCAAAACACATGTTTCCCGGCTCATACGCTCTCTCGGATGCAATGTGGTGCATGGCTAAGGTGAATGCCGGTTTTGGTCGAGCTATGGGGATTCTGGCTCGACTGTTCTTTTCTCCATGGTGGGTTGGTCGATGAAACCCATCTCTTTTGGGTGTTGGGACGTTTGGATCCTCCTGGCCGTCGAGCTCACCAATCTTGCTCGATTCGTAAACGATCGGGTCACCGTGACACCAAGGTCGAGCTAAGGGAATTCTGGCTCGACCGTTCTCTTCCTCATGGTGGGTTGGTCGATGAATCCCATCTCTTTTGGGTGGTGGGACGTTTGGATCCTCTCGGGCGTCGAGCTCACCAGTCTTGATCGATTCGTGAACGATCGGGTCACCGTGATACCATGGTCGAGCTACGGGGATTCTGGCTCGACTGTTCTCTTCGTCATGGCGGGTTGGTCGGTAAATCCCATCTCTTTTGGGTGGTGGGACGGTCGGCTCTTTTTGGGCTAGGAGCTTAGGAACTACTGTCCCGACCTTAGCAATGGAACCGCTGTTGCCTATAGGACGAGGGTCTAAGCCTGTCGTACACTCAGTACAGCCCATTTCAAAGGCAGTAGCAATCCCATGAGCTTTCAGGGCTTTGATCATGGGTCCTGGTGAGTTTGATGAATTGATGTCCTCATCACTCCCCCTCCCACCTGGGACAATCCCTTTTTGCCCCTGGGCAGGGAGGATTGCCATTCCCACCTCCACCGGTGACAAGACTAAAATTCTCCGATATCAATGCCTCAACCAGCAGGACGGTCGGCTCAGCCACCGCCTCGCAGTTCAACTCGACGATATCGGATCCCATATTCACTCCTTCCACGATCCAGGTTGCGGAAGGAGAGGTTACGCCAATAGCGACTTTACCATGAGTAGATCCGACATCGGATCTACTAACCAATCAGGCCCGCTCTGGGAACATAAATGAGGTCCAACCTGCCGGAGAATCCCTGCTCCGCTTCCCGAGCAATAACGAAAACCACTTGGGATCCGGCAGCTCACATGGGTTCGAGTCAATCAAGAAGTATTGCGAAAAAACGAACGCCGAGCTACAGCGGATGAGATCACAGGTCCACGCTGCTCTAAGCTCAGCACCTGAGATAGACAGGGTGATTGATGAAGTCAATCAGACCCCATTCACTTTACGAATCGCGAGCCCCCAGCTCGGCGATGTTGGGAACATCCGATTTCCCCGATATAACGGAGAAACCGACCCAAAGGCATTCATGAGAAGTTTCAAATTTGCCTTTTCAAGGGTGCGACTACCCGGGGGTGACCTCGAGTCAGCGCGCTGCCGTTTCTTCGTCGAAAATCTAACAGATTCGGCCCTGGAATGGTTCACCTCCCTGAAGCCGAACTCGATAGACAACTTCACCCAACTTCAAGCTGCATTCTTGAAGCAATATTCGGTATTCATCTAGATCGAGACATCGGAGGCCGATCTGTGGGTACTTACTCAAAAGCCAGGCGACTCACTACGGACGTATAATGACAGCTTTAAAACTGTCAAAGCGAAAATCGCTGATCTGCATAATCCAACGGCCTGAAATCCCTCCAAAACGGATTGTTAAAAACCTCGAAATTCTTTGAGGAGCTTACAGTTCGGGAGCCCGTATCGCTAGATGATGCGTTACATCGCACTTCGCGCTGGATTATCCTCGAAGAAGCGAGTGCACCTCAGCCAAGACACATGCACTTGCAACCTCGGTTAAGCAATCTCAGACAACCAACTCCCAAGGATCTAAAAAATCCGGGAGAAAGGAGTCCCAAGATCAAAAACAAAGCCAGGGGATACACTCATACTCAGTGGGAAGCCCACCTCGTAATAGATTCAAGCCTTACGATCCCAGCAAGTGGTGCGATTTCCACAAGATCAAGGGCCACTCCACGTAAGAGTGCCACGAGGTGAAGAAGCAGCTCGCTACTAAATTCGCAGTGGGAGAGCTGGGAAAAATCGAGCTGGAAAAACCTCCTCCGAGGAAGAACTATTGCCCAGCGCGAGACGATGAAAGGCGGGATCACCCATCCGAGGATGATCGTAAGCGAGAACGTTCATCCGAGGATGCGACGAGGCGAGATCCCTCCAAAGACAGGGAAACTGACCTGCCTCCTCCCAGCACGAAAAAAACATTAACTTTATTCATGGAGGATCCCAGCTATGCCGCAACTCCGTAAACTCAATCAAGAAACATCAGCGTAGGGTAAATACCGACACACGTGACAGGACCCCATTCAAGGGACCTAACACACAAATTTCGGTCTGGGAAAGCGAGGCCACTGAACTAGATTCTCCACATGACGATGCACTCCTCATCATGCTAGAAGTGGGTGAATACGAGCTCACTAAGATGCTCGTAGACATGGGGAGCTCTGTAGAACTCATCCTCCTAATCGTTCTTAGGGAAATGAATATACAAAATCTTGAAATCGAAGAAAACAAGATGGTGTTAACCGGTTTTTTCGGAGAAACCACTATATCTCTTGGAACAATAAAACTCCCGGTAATAGCAGCTGGAGTAAGAAGAATAATCGAATTCACGGTGATAGACAGGCCATCTCCATTCAATGCCATCCTGGGAAGGACGTGGATACATTCAATGAGATCTGTATCCTCGACATACCATCAATGCATAAATTTTCCCGCCCAAAATGGGATCGCAACAATTAAGGGATGTCAAAAGGAATCCAGAATGTGCTACATAGCAGGTTTCCAGATCGCAAAGGAAAGCACTATATACCAACTGCAACAAAAAGATGAGCTCACATACCGACTAGCCAAAAAGAAAAGTGGCCCAGGCTCCATCGGACCTCGCAAAGACCTTATCGAGAAAATCGTGGTCAACGAGTCTCATCCTAACCAGAAAGTAGGAATTGGGTCCGAGCTCAGCAGATCCCAAAAAGAACAATTAATAACATTTCTCAAAGAAAATTCCGGTTCATTCGCATGGACAACAACTGACATGCCCGGAATCAATCTAAAAATCATTTCACATGAGCTCAATGTGGATCCAAACCACAAACCAGTACGCCAAAAGCGTCGGAAATTCGGACCTGACAAGACAGAGGCTGTCAACAGTGAGGTCATCATGTTGCTAGATGTTGGATTCATCAAAGAAGTAAAATATCCTGATTGGCTAGCAAATCCGGTTGTAGTAAAAAAGAAAAATGGCACCTAGCGAGTATGCATAGATTTTACGGATCTAAACAAAGTATGGCCTAAGGATAGCTTCCCACTACCTCACATCGACCAGCTGGTAGAAGCTACCGCAGGACACGAGCTCCTCAGCTTTATGGACGCATTCTCAGGATATAATCAAATACAAATGAGCCCTGAGGACCAAGACAAAACATCCTTCATAACAGAACGAGGAACGTACTGCTATAAGGTGATGCCATTTGGCCTCAAAAACGCGGGAGCCACCTATCAAAGACTTATGAACAAGATGTTCGCCAGCCTCTTGGGGAAAACGATGGAAGTCTACATCGATGACATACTGGTCAAATCTCTGAAAGAGGAAGACCACATAGGTCTGCTGGGGGAATGTTTCACCTTACTAAACAAATATGGGATGAAACTCAACCCTTCAAAGTGTACCTTTGGGGTCGCCTCAGGCGCGTTCCTAGGTTACATAGTAACTCAACGAGGAATAGAAGCAAACCCCAAACAAATCAGTGCGTTCCTGGAAATGCAACCTCCAAGCTCAGTAAAAGAGGTGCAAAGGCTGACATGTCGTATTGCCGCGTTAAACCGGTTTATTTCCAGGTCGACTGATAAATGTCTCCCCTTTTACCAGTTACTAAAGGGAAACAAAAAATTCATATGGGATGACAAGTGTGGGGAAGCCTTTAAACAACTAAAAACGTACCTCTCCGAGCCCCCCATCTTATCAAAACCGATTGAGGGTGAGCCACTTTACCTATACATAGCAATCTCCGAAGTCGCAGTGAGTGGCGTCCTCATAAGGGAAGAACGAGCTGAGCAAAAACTGATCTACTACGTGAGAAAATCCCTAGTAGATGCCGAAACCAGATATCCACGAATGGAAAAGCTGGCTCTGGCAGTATTGATCTCAGCTCGCAAACTCAGGCCATATTTTCAATCACACCCCATCATAGTAATGACAACACAGCCATTACGAACAGTATTGCACAGCCCCAACCAGTCTGGCAGGCTAGCAAAATGGGCCATCGAACTGAGCAAGTACGATATAGAATATCGACCTCGGAAAATATCGAATATCGACCTCGGACAAGCGCCAAAGCACAAGTACTAGCTGACTTCATTATCGAGCTCACGGCTAACAGCCAGGTTACCGGAACGAGAATGGAGACATGGCAGCTTTATGTCGATGGAGCCTCCTCGAAACAGGGGGCATGTGTGGGAATCCACCTTATATCCCCGACCAACGAAGTCGTACAACAATCTTTCAGACTCGGATTCTCAACATCAAACAACGAAGCCGAGTACGAAGCCTTAATAGCAGGGCTCCGACCCGCAGCTGGAATAGGAATACGTAGGCTAAATGCGTTCAGCGACTCCCAGCTAATTACAAGCCAGTTTCATGGAGAATACAAAATCAGAGATAGCATGATGGAATCCTATCTAGCCATAGTCCATGAGCTAGTCAAACAATTCAAAGCCTTCAGTCTAACGCGAATATCACGGGGTGAGAACACGATAGCAAACACACTGGCAGCTCTGGCATCAACCTCGAATCCATTCGTAAAAAGAGTAATTCCAGTAGAAGGAATTGAAAAACCAAGCATCAAAATCGACAAAGATAGCGAGGTTTCGATGGAAATAGACAATGACGATATGGAGGTAGATATAACAAGGGTGAATTACAAAAAAAGGCACTTTCCTCACTTTTTGTTACAAATAAGGCACTTATGACTCTTAAGGCACTTTTTTTACTGTTCAAGGGTGTGAAATTCCTGTCAAGCCCTTTTGTTAATTTACGCATCTCTCTTTTTCTATTACGCATCTCTTTTTTTTCTCACATCTCTCTCTTTCTTTAAACCAATAAACCATCTCTCTCACATCTATCTTTTTTACCCCATTTGATTTGTTTTCTATTTTTTTTTATAACGTGAAAGACATAAAACAATTTTATGAAAACAATATATGATAATTCTATTTTTCCAATATTTTAAGATCCATTTTGCTATAGTTTTGATGTGAAACAAGAAATCTACTTGTAAATATCAAGAACTACCTCTACACATTATCATCCACGCATGACCATCCACACATGACCATCCACACTAGAAAATCAAAAATTAGAGTAAAATAAATATTACCCCAATTGATTTGTTTTCTATTTTTTTTTATAATGTGAAAGACAAAACAATTTTCTGGAAACAATATATGATAATTCTATTTTACCAACATTTTAAGTTCCATTGTGCTATAGTTTTGATGTGAAATAAGAAATCTACTTGTAAATATCAAGAACTACATCTACACATGACCATCCACGCATGACCATCCACCCATTACCATCCACACATGAACATTCACACTAGAAAATCAAAAATTAGAGTAAAATAAATATTACCCCACTTGATTTGTTTCTCTATTTTGTTTTATAATGTGAAAGACATAAAACAATTTTCTGGAAACAATATATGATAATTCTATTTTTCCAACATTTTAAGATCCATTTTGCTATAGTTTTGATGTGAAACAAGAAATCTACTTATAAATATCAAGAACTAAATCTACACATGACCATCCACGCATGACCGTCCACCCATTACCATCCATACATGACCAACCACACTAGAAAATCAAAAATTAGAGTAAAATAAATATTACCCCACTTGATTTGCTTTCTATTTTTTTTTATAATGTGAAAGACATAAAACAAATTTCTAGAAACAATATATGATAATTCTATTTTTCCAACATTTTAAGATCCATTTTGCTATAGTTTTGATGTGAAACAAGAAATATATTTGTAAATATCAAGAACTACATCTACACATGACCATCCACGCATAACCATCCACACATGACCATCCACACTAGAAAATCAAAAATTAGAGTAAGATAAATATTACCGCACTTGATTTGTTTTCTACTTTTTTATAATGTGAAAGACATAAAACAATTTTCTGAAAACAATATATGATAATTCTATTTTACCAACATTTTAAGATCCATTTTGTTATAGTTTTGATGTGAAACAAGTAATCTACTGGTAAATATCAAGAACTATATCTACTCATGATCATCCACACATGACCACCCACACATGACCAATCAGTAAAGTATTATACACACATGACCATCCACACTAACAATACGAGATTCCTATATGTTTACACACAATTGTCAACGTTTTCATGTCCACGTCGATCTTGATTTCATATGTTTAGGTTTCTTGTTTTTTTCGAATCAAAACTATAGCAAAATAGATCTTAAAATGTAGAATAAAAAAAATTATCATTCATTGCTACCAAATAAATTGTTTTATGTATTTCACATTATAAAAAAATAGAAAATAAATCAGGTGGGGTAAAAGAGAGAGATGTGAGAGAGATGAGAAAAAAAGAAATAGAAAACAAATTAGTTGTTTAAAGCGAGAATACAAGAGAGATAGAGAGAGATGTGAGTTACACAGGGTAGAATTGTCAATTCAAGTAGAAAAAGTGCCTTAAGAGTTAAATGTGCCTTATCTTGTAATTGGTAAGTGATAAAGTGCCTTCTAGTGTAATTGTTTTATATAACAATAGCCACAGTAACAGGCGACCTCCCACCAGAAGAGGAAGAAGCCGCCGACCCGGAGCCAGAACTGCTTGAAGCCAGGCACGTTACGCTCCGCGAAAAAATAATTACGAGAGCTGACTGGCGAGTAGCGATTATACAATACATTGAGGGGGGAGAGGCTCCCCCCCAGCAAGTGGGAAGCTCGCAAGCTCAAAACCATAGCTTCAAGATATTTTATAATCAGCCCCCGTCTTTACAAGCGAAGTGTAAACGGCCCCTATCTAGAATGCATCCACGGGCTCGAAGCTTTTACGGAGTTATTGAAAATTCACGGAGGCTCGTGTGGCAGCCACTCAGGAGGAAGGGCACTAGCCGTTAGGATAAAAAGGCAAGGATATTTTTGGCCCACCTTGGTTGCTGACTGCGAAGAACATTCTAAAGCATGTGATAAATGCCGACGGCATGCTCCGACTTTGCATCAGCCTACCGAAAACTTATCCTCCATTTCATCTTCATACCCCTTTATGAGGTGGTCAATGGATATAATAGGACCCATGGTAACTTCGGGAAAAAAGAAGGTGTCGTTTCTTACTCGTCCTCACCGACTACTTCACCAAATGGGTGGAGGCAGGAGCTTTCCAGCAAATTAAAACAAATCACGTACATGAATTCGTATGGCAGAACATAGTCAGCCAGCACGGAGTCCCATACGAAATCGTGACCGACAATGGCTCACAGTTCATCTCAAATCAATTCATCGAATTCTGCGGAGATCACAGAATCAGATTAACAACCTCGACCCAACGTTACCCTCAGGTGGTCCGACGAGCTCCCTGAAGTGCTGTGGGCCTGTCGGACCTCACCTCGCAAGGCAACCTCAGAAACACCGTTCTCCTTAGCTTACGGAATCGAGGCTGTGGTTCTCGCTGAGGTCGCAGTTCCCAGCCTGAGAATAGATATATGTCCCATAAACGAGGAACTGAACAACGGAATGCTTCTCGACCACCTCGATGTTATCGATGAATGTCGAGACCGAGCACTCGTAAACCTTCAAAATTATCCACATGCGGCAGCACGCTACTATAATTCAAAGGTCAAACAACAAAGATTTCGATTTGGTGAGCTCGTCCTACGAAAAACATACGAGAACACAAGGGAAAGAAACGCTGGAAAACTAGGCACCAACTTGGAAGGTCCATACCGGATTTCCGAGATAGTAAAAGACGGCGTATACAAGCTCACCAGGGTGCACGACAATATGCCTGAAAGTAACTCATGGAATGCCATGAATTTAAAGAAGTACTATCATTAAAAAGACATTTGTAAAAATCGAACTACGAAAAGGCTTGATCCCTCCTCAGGGTACGTAGGCAACCTCACAAGGGTGCAGCTATTAAAATAAAAAATCTTCTTCCTCGAGCCTGTAAAAAAAAAAAACAGCCTTCCTAGTCTCTAAATGACAACAACCTCTACGTCTAAACTGTTTAGGTTACACGCATGCCTCTAAACGGCTTCGATCTTGCGTCTTTAAATCGTCTGGTCAGCTCCCGAGGTCTCTAAACGACATGGGAACAAGGTCTCTAAACGACCTGGATCCTTGGCTAAAAAACCGCCTTTGATCTAAAAACACAACCTTTAAATGGCAAAAAACACGAACAACCATAAAAAGAAAGATTTTTTAAATCACCAAAATAAATAAAGCCTCCTCAAAGGAGCATAATTTCTAACCAAAAGCCCACTAAGGCATAAACAAGTTCAACAAACAAACTGGTAAAGGGTTTAAAGGCCTCCCCAGGCACTAAATTTAAAA
This sequence comes from Eutrema japonicum, assembly GCA_030161315.1. NCBI lineage: Eukaryota > Viridiplantae > Streptophyta > Magnoliopsida > Brassicales > Brassicaceae > Eutrema > Eutrema japonicum. Next base: position 28,797,025 of record BSQW01000007.1, read on the forward strand.
AGAACAGCAAGAAACGAAAGCATTCAAAGTATCTCTAACAAGTGGGATCAGCTGGTTTATCCTCCGGGGGAGGTTGATTCAAGGGCAGCGGGAACTCCTTCCTAAGCTCGTGAGAACCAAGGTGCAGCTGATCATTCAATTGTGCGCTTGGCCCAGCAGGCAGCGTAACCGAGTCATCGGATATTTGAGGAATATCAATTTTACCCAAGAAAAAATCCGATACCTGGACGATGGCAAGCTCAGCGTCCAACCTCAGCTTCTCAACCTGAATGCTCTTCTTTTCAACCTCAAAATCATTGATGGTTTGATTGATAATGTCATCAAGAAGAAGAATATTGGATTTACACTGCATAACCTGAGTCTCGGTATCAACCTCGATCTTCTTCTTCTCCCATTTATCCTTTATCCCCGAAAGAATGGCGCGGTACTGTTTGGATATCTCTATCCTTGCGGCCTTTTCAGCTTTCCTCACCATCTCTTTTTGCCTCTTGGCGAGCTTCTTCGAGTCTTCAGTAACCTTCTCAATCTGGACCCTCAAGTCCATTATGTTCTCACTAGCTGAACGCAAACCAACCTCAGTAGCTCCAGCTCGCCCCTCGGCGACACGAAGATCCACCTTCAAGTCCTCGTTTGATTTCTCCAACACAGAAACCAGAGCTAGAGCCTCCCGGGCAGAATCTTCCCATCTCTTGGCCAAAACAACTTGGTCCTTAACCTGGCCCTCCAGAAGAGCAACCTCGCCCATCCCCTCCTCGTTCCGAGTGAGTCTCCTCATCAGCTCGTCCCTTTCGGTGACGAGGTCTGCAATGGTCTTAGCTGCCCTCTCCACCTCCTCGGGCTGGGTAGCAGAACGAAGATCTTGCTCAAAGGAAGTAATCAGCTCATTAGTGGCGGAAACAGCCTGGGAAGGAAACATAAAAATTCAGCAGAGAAAAATATCCTAATAAGGAGCAAAGCGAAGTCAGCAGAAATTACCTGGCCCATCGCACTTGCAAACTGAACATAGCCCTCAGGCTTTTTCATGTTCCTAAGAGATGGCAAGAAGCAGGACGAAGGTCTAACACGCCTAAAGAGATTTGCAAGCTGGGAGTTAATCTCAGCAATCGCCTCAGGTCCATCAAAGTCGAACCTAAAGGCATTCGGAGAAACACCTCACTACCCTGAGAACGAGGTACCACATGCCTCCTTGATGTCTCCTCGCCATCAAACCCATCACCACGAGAGCGCTTGGAGCGAGATTGATGCTCGGCGGAACAACTCGGCTCTCTAGAAGACACCCTGGAAGCTGACTTTTGAGGATCCCTAGCTCGAACATCATGTTGGGGAACCTCGGCTTCACCACCCTTTGGCGGAACACCACCACCATGATCAGCTTCAGGCTCGCAATGATCATCTTTTTCAACATCCTCCCGCAGTGGAGTCTCAGCACGAATGGACTTACCGAGAGCCTCTTTTACCCTCTTATCAAGAGCACCGGTTGGCATCGGGGCAGGGCGCAATCGCATCCTCTCCCTGTAAGGAAGGCGCAACGGCTTCTTGGGAGGAACCATCTTGCTGGGTTCGGTGGAGCTCTCGCTACGAGTAATATCAACCTAGGAAGTAGCAGGGGCAGTAGTTGGCACCTGGGAACCAGCCAGGGGATCAATCTCAGCCCGAGCTAGATCTTTAGCAACAGCCTCGAGCCTAGGAATGATAGATGGATCGGGAGCCGGAGACTGAATTTGAAGTAGGGGGGACGGAGTCGGAGAATCTGCGGAGTCAAACAAAAAAGATTTAAGTAAAGAAATAATTCTTAAATCTAAAGAGATAAAGACATAAATCCACCCAAACCTATTAGCCGAAAAGCAGATGCGACGGATAACCCGGGAGCTCGGCGATCACGAGCTTGCTGAATTCTGTCAAGGGAGAAACCCTTCCAGTCGGAGCCGTCGCCCTTGACGAGGTCGACAAGCCGTTGGACCTCAACGGTTACTGTCTTTGAAGAATCAATCGATTCTGCACAAAAGAAAAAGGATCACCACGTTGGAATATATATAAAAAAAAACAACCGATTATATTTTCCAGAAGGGATGCTCAAGTCAACATCCGGGAGATCGCGCTGACCAGTGATCTGGGCCCAGGAATGTCGGAGCACCGACTCGCCCTCAACGGATCTGCTGGAAATTCTGAAATAGAAACACTGCTCCCACCACTTGTCATCCCTCACATTAAATCTAAAGACGGATCAATGGACCTTCGCTAGAAAGTAGTAGGTCCCGCGAAGGTGAGAGTTCTCTTTGACATTGAAGAGTTGGAGAAAGACCTCGATGTCAAATACAACCCCAGAATCCTTAGAACGCACCCAGAGTGCAACAAGGGACCTCATCGCACTGGGCATAAGCTGTGGGATGGCAAGTCCGAGGTCGCTAACAATATTAGAGATAGCTGCTGGGATGGGAAAAATAAGGCGACATCTCAGGAAGAACGCGGCATAACCACATGCATAACCCTTCGGGGGATTCTCCGGGGAACCATCAGCCGGTGGGATGAGCAGATCGCCGATATCAAGTCCACATAAGGAAGAGATATTCGCAAGCTCAGCAGCCGAAATCGTGCTCTTCGAATGAGAATCGAACCGCTCGGCAAGGGGAGGAGGAGCATCCAACTGAGAGGTAGAAGCCATTGCAAGGAAAAAAGATGGGAAAAAAATCGAGTCTGAAGAAGGAGGAAATTCAAACGGAAACAATGGAATCTGAACTTTGACAAAAGAATATCTCGAGTAAAAGTGAGGATGAGGTGAAGACAGTTCAATCAATGGAGTAAAAATAATAAAAGAAAAAGAAGAGAAAAATCGAAAAGACATTATTACCTCGGTAAAAGGGAGTTGAGGCGGCGTGGGAAGACAAAGCGACGAGAACCACTCATTTATATTCACTCACCCACTCGTCCTGTCACATCCCTTAAAAGTCGTGATGACGCTACAGGATCCCTACAAACTCGCCCTGTAAGCAAGCTGGGAATCAATCAAAAGCCCGAGATTGCGAGGTCGTGGCAGCTGGGTGATCAATTAAATCCCGAGATCGCAGCTCCGTATCCTCAATGATAAATCATTAACGATACTAGGGGGCAACTGTTGGGCCCAAATTCCACACCTAAAGCCCAGCTCGAGTGAACGGACCTGGAATAAAGCCGGCTTACTGAAAAGCCTCGCAAGAACAAACTCGCGACCTGGGAATGAGCCGAGTATGCAGGAAAAGAAGAAATCATGGGAAAGGGAGCTCGCTGGAAGCAAAGTCAAACACATTAAACGCGAAACCTCAGGATCAACCTCAACAATAAATTCTTAGATCGCAAATTTAAAGTATGAATTCAATTACGTACATTTGAATTAGCGGTTACGTTCTGAGAACGTATGTATAAGTAGATAATATCAAGAATAATGAAAAGGACCGAATTCTTGACTGCAAAAGGCAATAATAACACACATCATTTCTCTCTCAAATTCCTCTAAAGTTCTTACAAGTTTTTCCTAAGTCTTTTTAATACACTTCAACCTCAAAGTAGTCAAGGATTGAGGTTGTGAGATTCTTCTCTCACAGATGTCTAGACACCTGAGCTTCTGCTTTTCTCATTTTTAACTGTAGCTTTTGAACCAGTTAAAAGCTCAAGCAAGTTCAGACCAAATGTGAAAACATCGGTCTTTACTTCCACATAACCTACATACATTACATGATTAGACTTAACTAATGGAATAATGAAAAGATTAATCAGAATTTTTCCAAACAAGAGTTATGATTTTGTGTACCGTACCGTTGAAACATTTATGAGAGATGTATACATCTCCTCCATAGATTCGTTATTGTATTGCTGTGATAAAAAAATCAAAACTTAGGTATTAATCTCTAAGATCATAAAACAAAACAAAGAATCAGAAATAAAAGCATTACCTCGTCAAGCATAATGTTATGCATTTTGAGTTCTTGAAATATCGGGATGTCAATAGCCAAAGATATATAAAACGACACTGAATATATGTACACCCATACAATATATATAAAGAATACAAATATTACAAAATAGATGGAGTAGAATAGTAATGAAACTGATACCAAATGAGAACTAAGGAGATGCGACCTAGAACTATTATTTTGAAGAACAATATGCAAAATAGTGTATCATACATTGAAAGAAATATATAACATGTTTTTTCTTTACAAATGCAAGTATTTTTAGAGGTGATTGTGACAAAAAGATCAGATAATAGGATAATACTCTTCATCTTAAAAAAAAAACTCAAAAGGTAATTGAATAACTTTTATTTTATATTTTATTTTACTTTTTAAAAGTTACTGCACGTAATTTAAATTATGTGCCGTAAAAAAACAGAAAAAAGCAAAAAAAAAGGCAAAACAAATATGAGTAACCTCTACACATTAATCCTTAATCTCTGCAATATAATTCAGCAAAACCAAGACTTCTTGCATCAATGGTCATTTCTTCTTGTCCCACTTGGTGCATCTTCTGATGAGTTTGCCCATCCGTGTCGCCGCAATCATGGGATAATTTTTCCCAAGTCGTGGATCGATTATTTCCCCAATTTTATGATCATCGGACAATAAAGATGTCTAGACACCTGAGCTTCTGCTTTTCTCATTTTTAACTGTAGATTTTGAACCAATTAAAAGCTCAAGCAAGATCATACAAAATGTGAAAACATCGGTCTTTGCTTCCACATAACCTACATACATTACATGATTAGTCCTAACTCATTGAATAATGAAAAGAATAATCAGAATTTTTCAAAACAAGAGTTATGATTTTGGTGTACCATACCGTTGAAACATTCAAGAGAGTTGTATACGTCTCCTCCATAAATTTGTTCTTGTCCTAAATATTCTTCGGTTGGTTCAAGATAAAACAATTTTGCATTGTATTGATGTGATAAAAAATCCAAACGTAGGTATTAATTTCTAAGATCATTAAACAAAATAAAGAATTGGGTATTAAATCAGTACCTCGTCAAGCATAATGTTATGCATTATGAGTTCTTGAAATATCGGGATGTCAATAGCCAAAGATATATAAAACGACACTAAATATATGTACACCCATACAATATTGATAGATGCCTATATAATTAATGTGATTTTTCAGAACGTTTTAGTATTATTAGATGACACAAATGAACATTATCCTTAGCCTAGACTCATACATTGTAATGATACTCAAGCTTTTGTTTTTAAGGTATAGATATATATATATATATATATATATATATATATAAATAAACAATCACTACAAGAAAACAGGCTAGAACCAATGGTCAAATCCGTCGGAATCCCGTCAGAAATGGCCATTTCCGAGGGATTTCCGACGGATTTTGGCCGTCGGTTCTATTTCGTCGGAAATCCCTCGGAAATTTCCGAGGGATTTCCGAGAGAGTAATTTACCGATGGCTTTTCCGAGGCATAATCCGTCGGGGATAATTCCGACGGATTTCCGAGGACAAATCCGAGGGTAAATTCCGTCGGAAATCCCTCAAAAATTTCCGAGGGATTTCCGACGGATAAAAAACTAAAACGAAAATTTAAAATTAATTTATTTAATTTGTAATATATTTTTGAAATAAAATATTGAATAATTTATTTATAAATTAAATAATTTAAAATGTAATTAGGAAATTAATTATATAATTAAATTACAAAAAACATAATTTTAAATTTTTTTTGAAAGTTTAAAAATTACAACAAAAAAAATTTTGAAATCAAAACGACGGGTAATCATCGAACTTCGATGCGAACCACACGTCCATCTTGTTGCTCTTCGTTTTCTGAGTCAAGTGCTCGTCCTCCAAATTCGTGACCTTCTCCTTGAGCTGTTCGTTTTGACGGATGAGTTCTAGATCCATCGAGAAACCAGCCGAAGAAGATGCACGTTGGGTCGCAAGCTTACACAACCCCGGCCGACGACCTTTTTTAACGGGTACCTCCTACGAAAATAATTAAAAAACATTAGAATTTTTTTTTTAACAAATAATTATCTAAATTGAAAAAATAATATATTTTTTTTACTTACCCCGAGGACTAGGTTGTTTATCTCGGCCCGAGTCATTTCGTTGGATCGGGTGTAGCCCTCGTGCGATCTCTGGGTGAGAATCTCTTCTTGCGCCTTCGTCATCTTTTTGACCATCTCCCTGACGGCTCCATAGTCAATTCGGCCCGTCTTCTTGTTGGTGTGCGTCCTCACAATCACTTGCAGAAGATCGGGAGGTTAGCCGTATTCCTCCGTCTACAAAATAAAAAAACCGTTAAAGATAATCGTTTTCTTATAAAAAAAGAATTAAGAACCGCAAAAATACTTACCATTTCGATTTCGGTTTTCTTGAAGCTCTTAGCCCCGTTGTTGTGGATAGCTTCTCCCTTCCCGCTTCGGCGACTCTTCCGGTTATGGGAGTTAGTCTGAGATAGCGCTATGGTCTTCTACTGTTGCCAATACGGGATGTATTCCGTATACACATCCTTGTTCAAGCCTTTGGGCTTATATTTCCCATTTTTCCAAGCTTTCTTCCACTCGTTCATGTGGCGCGAGAATTGAACGCTAGCCTCCGAAAAAAATTCCGTCTACACCGTCTTTGTGAGCGTATGGTGCCAATTAAACTCTTGCTACAAAAAAGAAATATAGATGTTAACAAAATCTCAAAAAATATTACAAAAAATAAAGATTTACTTACCGCAAATGTACAAAACCACATGTTATGTTCGTCTGCCGGAACATCCGAAAATTTTGGGTGTGGTTTGTTGAGGATGCTGTGCAACATCTTGAGAATCGACTTGCTAATGCCATTCCCGGAGATTCCAAACCTATGAAAAAACAAATTAAAAAACGGATATCCAACCTAAAAAATAATTAAGTAAGAGTAAACAAAATTATTACCAAGTAGATCTCGGAATCCGGAGTTCCGGATCGAGAACTTTGAGTAGTTCTCGTCACGGCTGTTGAACGAGCTCCTCGATGGTCATGATCCTCTGTTGAGCTACACTCTCTATTTCCGGAACAGTACTCTGGCTAGGACCAACGTCAGTACCCCTCTTACGGTCTTGATCGAATCCACCATAAGACCTACAAAAAATAAAAACGCGATTATTTTAAAAACATTTAACTATTTTTCTAAAAAACCAAAATTTTGTTTGAAAAAATACTTAAATAAAAATCGTTTATTATAAAAACAATTTCTCAAAAATATTTTAATAAATAAATATATAAAAAACGATTTATAAAAATATATTTATAAAAAAAGTTTTTAAAAAACGTTTTAAAAAAATATATATATTATAAAAAACGTTTATAAAAATATAATTTATTAAAATAGTTTAAAAAAATATAATTATAAAAATCGTTTAAAAATATATATTTATAAAAAACGGTTTTAAAAAATATATTTTATAAAAAACGTTTAAACAAATCTAATTTATAAAAACGTTTCTAAAAAACATAATTATAAATTCGTTTTTAAATAATATATTTATAAAAAACGTTTAAAAAAATAATTTATAAAAACGTTTAAAAAAATATAATTATAAAAATTGTCTTTAAAAAATCTATTTTTAAAAACGTATTTTATAAATTATATGTATTAAAAACGTTTTTCACAAAATAAAAAATATATTTACAAATCTAAAAACTAATCTAAAATATTAACACATATTCAACATAATCCACAACAAAAAATCACAAATCCACAAAAATCAAAGTAATCTAACAGCCTAATCTAATTAACAATCTAACAACCTAATCTAATTCCACAAATTCCAAAAAATTTCAACCTAATATCTAACAACAACAAAAAAAAATTAATAACCAACTTACATATTTGTGGGTTTGAGGGAATTGGTCGGGGAGAGAGAGAAATCCGGAAACAAGAAGAGAAGAAGAAGAAGAAGAAGAGAAGAAGACGATCGATCGGAAGAAGAAGAAAGAAGAAGAAGAAGAAGAGAGGGAGATGAAGAGAATAAGACGAAGAAGAAGAAGAAGAAGAGAGGGAGATGAAGAACAGAAGAAACGAGAAGAAGAGAAGAAGAAAACGAGATTGAGAGAGAAAGTTGAAGTCGGCGGAGGCTGAGAGAGAAGATTGATATATCATGGTTTTTACCCCGTTTAAGCCATGATATAAGTCCGTTTTATAGAGTTTTTATACTATTTTGTAGTGTTTTATAGTCTTTTACAGGTTTTGGCACGTTTGGAGCATAATTGGAGATATTAGAGCTTTCTGGATCATTTCGGAGCAAAGCAGAAGCTCGTGTAGCTGAGTACCCGATTTGAAGCATCAGTATCGATCGATACTGACTAGTATCGGTCGATAATCATTGCAGCAAGACACGAGTCGCGACTTTTATGAAGAATTGCAGAATTGTCCAGAAGACTTTATTATTTATAATTTAGCCCAAAACGTGTTTAGTAGTATTTATTTAGGTTTTACAGCCACTTTGGTGGCTAAGTTTTGGAACTTCAGAGAAGTTTTATTATACGCTTGATTTTACTTTGGTTTTTGGAAAGACAACTCTGAACTCCTATTTCTTAATGATTTCTTTTATGACCTATTCAATCAAGATTGTTTCATTCTTCATGTCTGAGTAGATCCACTTTAGGTTTAGGGTTCTCATAAGGGTTTTCTCTTAATGCTAGGTTTATTAGTTGATTAGGATTCACCATCTGAATTAGTTTTTCACCATAGGTTGTTCTCAAACTAATTCTAGGTTGACGAATCTGGAACTTAGAGGATAATTGATTAGGCACGAGAGTGCGATTAATTACCTGATAGAACTTAGGGTGAACAAAATAACTATTCGCAAAGAGATTTGGTTTAGTTGTTTTGTAAACAAATCAAACTTGAACTAAAAGCTGGTTTAGAATTTAGGATTCGCAAAGAGATTTGGAATTCTAGGATTTAGACTTATATAGTTTTCGCAACGAGAGTTAGTTAGCTATACTTAAGTGATTTGAGTTTAAGAACTGCACTAAATCTGAATCCTGTTAGTTAGTTTATATGCATTCATTGATTTCCTGAGAATTACACTGAGCCCATCTTTCTCCTAATCGAATTACAACTTGTTTGATTTACGTATTGCTTTCAATTACATATTTTGGTTTAGCTTAATTCGAATCTATCTAATCTATTATGTGATTTCTTGAGTTCTTGTGTTCGACCCCTACATATACTACAACAACTGCTTTAGTACTTATAGGGTATTAATTTGAGCATATCAAATTTGGCGCCGTTGCCGGGGACTCAATTCGCCATTAGATTTTAGCTAAGAATTTCGTCTAAGTTCGTTGAGTATCGATCGACACCCTAGTGGTATCGGTCGATACCCGTCGTGAATTTTGGTTACTTACGTTTTTGACTTTTGTGTTTTATGTGTATGCCTAATCGAGGAACCAGAAGGAACAAGAACACTCCGCTAGTTAATCTGTCATTAGAGAAACTAGCACTTTTGGAACGCACAAACAGAAAAGCAAAGAAGCCATCAGAGATGAACAACAATCCTATGGTTTTGGTTCAAGATGCAGCTGGTGCTTACAGAGACCGAGAGGGTCATTTGTGCAATGAGAGAGGGCAACGATTGGATGGAGAGGGAAACATCATTCCAGTTCCTGTTATTGAGGAAGTTGTTGCTGCAATTCCAGGGAATGCTGTAGCTGATCGTGGTAGAACAATTGGTGAGTACAACAGGCCTGATCAGTTTTATGCCAATCGATCAGCGATTCGCCCTCCTGCTTTTCAGAGGAATGAATTTGCGCTGAAACCTGCATACTACACTCTTGTGGGACAGAACCCTTTTCATGTCTTTCCAATGAACATCCTATGGATCATATTGAGAGGTTCGAGGACTTGGTCACTAGCATCAAGAGAAATGGAGTGTCCTACAGCTACCTTTTCTGCAAGCTCTTCCCCTATTCTCTAGGTGGAGATGCGACTTATTGGCTGAAGCAGTTACCAACCGGATCACTAACTACTTGGGAGGAGACCAAGACAGCTTTCTTGAATAATTTCTACGATGATGCACGATCAGAGGATCTTAGGAACAATATTTCCCAGTTTTCTCAAGGACCGATTGAGGCGTTCAAGGCTGCTTGGACGAGGTTTAGATCGTATCAGAGAGATTGTCCACACCATGGGTACACTAATGTTCAGCTGATGGGTTTCTTCTTCAGAGGTATTGATTGGAGGTACCAGATGGCTTTAGATGCTTCGGGCAATGGAAAATTCAACACCAGGTATCCTGATGATGCTTATGTACTAATTGAGAACTTGGCATCCAGCAATAGCACCAAGAATGCAGACTTTGAGCGCAAGAAGAAAGCTTGTGGCATGGAAGGTTCACATATTGCTGAGGTTCAAGCCAAGTTAGACTCTATGCACAACCTTTTGATAGGCAAGACAACGAAGGCTGTTCACTTTGCTGAAGATGTTGAAGCATTCAATGAGGATGAAGTATAGGATGTTAACTATATTAGTGGTTCTGGTTTTCAAGGTCAGAGGAATCAATACAACAACAACCGAAACTTCAACAACAATTTTCAGCAAGGAGAGTCGAATCAGTTTGGCCAGAAACCTTTCCAGAACAACGGTTACACCAGGAACTATGAGAATTCATCTTATCAGCATGTACCTGCTAAAACCCCTGAGAGAAAGATTGAGTCTATGCTTGAATAGCTGGTTCAAGGACACCATCAGAACGCAGTGGATTTCAATGGAAAAATGGATGTCATGTACAAGGATCTGAATGGAAAAATTGAGTCTCTCAGTTTTCATCAGAAGATGCTGGAGACTCAAATAGCTCAAACTGCAGCAGCTGTCAAGGGAAAGAAGGTTCATTCACACAATGAACACGTCAACGCAATCACCTTAGGAAGTGCTAGAGAGGTCACTGCAGTGGTAGAAAAGGGTTTGAATGCAGGAAATTTCGATGATCCTGTGGAAGATGACGATGAGGATTTGGAAATCCCAAGGTATCGACCGACACCACCGAGTATCGATCGACACTAGTCCAAATACTTTCTCTAGATGTGTCAAAACCCTGTGTACCGATCGATACCATTCCTGTGTCGATCGATACCCACCCTGAGATCAAGAAGACACCTGATTTGATTGAAGAAAGGGTTTGCAAGCCTAAGAAGCCACTACCTGATCTACCTAGACATCTCAGGGACCCCATTACTGCAAAGAAGTTGCTCGGTTTTGAGAAGATGGTACGGAGGATTCCCCATACGATGTCCTTTGAAGAAGCTTTGGAATACCGTCCTTTCCTTATTCACTTCCGAGATTGCAGAGAAACCGAGGAAGAGATTAAGGCACTCTTCATCAAGGCCAGAAGTACACCTCTACTAAACTAACTGACTAAGAGGGAAGACACATGAATATTCTCAGTTCCATGCTCTATCTTTGGAGTTGAATTCAAAGAGTCTCTCGTTGACTCGGGAGCTTGCGTCAATGTCATGTCAAGGGCAATTGCAGAGAGATTGGGAGTTGATATTCGATCTCCCAAGACATCTATCACATTCGCGAACTGTTCCACCTCACTTCCATATGGTACAATCCCTGATTTGATGGTCACTGTAGGATATTGCATGGTTCCTACTGATTTTTAGGTTGTGGAGATAAGTGGAAGATCTAGTACGCAGTTGATTCTTGGAAGACCGTTCATGGCTACGGTTGGTGCCATTATGGACACACCCAGCAAGAGAATCTCGTTCTCGTACATTGACAAGGAGGTGTACTACAAAGTGATTTCTATTAGAGGAACTCCCACACATATCTCTTGCATCACCATTGTTACAGGAGAGACGTTGGTAGTTGACCTTTTTGAAGAGCCTCCTGACGAGCCTACTGTCATAGACCTTCTAGATAGTCTTTCTGTCATCACCAAGAAAGACGTCAAAATATCTAAGGCAAAGAAGAAGGTGAAGAGCAAAGGAATGAAGGGCGATGTTTCTATGACTTTAATTCCTCAGAAGTGTGATGGGGATTCGATTGAATACAAGGTGAAGTGCAAAGGAACCTTAAAACCATTCTCTAAGGCTAGAGTCATTCTTACTTCGGAGTTGAAATAGAAAGGAAAGGAGGATGTGGAGGGTATGTTGAGCAGAATTCTGGAGCTGGAGATGTCAAGTTGTGGAGCTTGTTTTAGTGCAAGTTTTCATTCTTATCTTGACTGATCGTCCGTAAAGTCAAGCTCGTGACGTAAAACAAGTGCTTGGTGGGAGACAACCCACTGGTGAGTCTGCACATACTTCTTTTCTTTCTTTTGTTTTTAGTTTTTGGTTTTGTTTCTTGTGTGTTCGAGTGAACCAGATAAAAAGGGGCAGTGTCGACCGATATCCACTTAGTGTCAGTCGACATCAGGAAAAACAATTGTAGCATCGGCCAAAGGTCCAGGTATCGATCGATACCACTTAATCGATACCACTTAGCGTCGATCGATACCCAATACGAAGGTAAGTTTCCTTTAAAACTCTACGTTTTTCCTTTCTTCCTCACCGCCTCCATCGTTCGATACTTATCCCGAAAACCTCCTCTAAAATTCGAAAATCTTCAATTCCTCACGGATTTGAGTGGTTCAAGAGTCTAACCTTGTTAGATTTTTGTGCTTTACTTGTTTCTGTCATCCTTTCTCTCGATCTATAAGGTATGACACACTAATTCCTCTCTTTTCATCATAAGAACACAAGGTTTGGGTTTCATGAATTTTGGCATTCTTCACTCGTTTCAGTGGGCAATGCTTGTTAGATATGTGATTGGAACGAATTTTCAAACCATCCCCTTGTGCTAGTTGTAGGAATTTTGGCAATCTTTGGAAATTTGAGATTTTGGTTCGATAATCGCCAGGGTATCGATCGATACTCTACGTGCAGTAAAGGAATTCTGAATAAATCGTTGCTGATTATTGCTTTGTTGTTGGATTTGATGATTACTCTGTGTATTATGTGTTATTTGTCTTTACTTGCAGATGTCAGCTCGAAAGAGAACACGAACGGATGGTGCATCAAGCTCCAACCCGCGTCCAACGCAATTTCGCAACTGTCAACATGTCAAGATATGTGATGGTTTACATTGGAGGAGAGGTATGGTGACCGGTTGCCTAAGCAACGACAACTACAGAGTAATGATTAATGGAACGTCCGAAACATTGAGGTTTCGCATACTTCCTTGCGCGACATCCCACCACTAGTGGCACCTTCATCACAACCACCTGCTGCTCTCGCTGATCCTATGGCTCCTGCTGCCACAGTTAGAGCTCCTTGGCCTAAGAGGAACGAGAAAGCCAAGATTCATTGCAGCAGAGTTTGGGAGAGAACAGACAGGCAGACTGATGAGAGTGACGACTGCGTCTATAGGCCTATCTCTGAGACATGGGACGATTACGACACGTTGTTCTACAATGCTTGGCAAGACGTTGATATACATACCACTCGTTTTGTTAACCCTCAGACCATGCGAAGCCTAGGTATCGACAGGGCACTCGGGAACCTGATAGAGAATATTGGTTTGGGGACTATGCCGATGTGACGGTATGATTTGTACCCTGACTTGGTGCGACAGTTCCTCGCGACAGTCCGAGTATACCATCAGGACAAGGTTTTGAAGGACGCGCTGGAAGGCACCATGACATTCATGATTCGCGGAGTGAGATACAGGCTGCCACTCCCAGATCTATGCGAAATTTATGGCTTCCGCAGGGATTTCCGGAAAGTCGCTATGCCTACTCAGTTTCACGATGTGCAGGTCTTCTGGGAGCACTTCGGGACCGGGGCCTACTACTCCATGACATCCACTCAGTTGGACGTGCGTCATCCAGTTCTGCGCTGTCTGGTTAGGATCCTGAGCAACACTATCTGGTTTAAGATGGAGCCTAACAAGATGCGGCTGTCCGAGCTTATCATGCTCTCCTTGGCCATTGGAGACATCATCGACGACGAGAACTATGAGTGGCCTGAGCTCGATCTCGCGGTCAACCTAGAGGCAATCTTTGCCCATCACCTGGTCTCTCTGAAGACCAAACCATTCGTGGGTACGGCTCGGAAAACCGAGACAGTGGGTAGTCTTCTTACCCCTATCTTCTAGCATTTCAGTATCAGCACATCGAGCTGTTCGATAGTCACCACCCACACTATCATGGACGAGAGACATATGCGAAACCTCATGTGGTTGAAGCCTGCGCGACATTGGTGTTTTTCCAACACGGATGGGGAGTTTCTGTTTAAGCTCCCAAACAGAGAGCTGACAGATATTGGTGACGATCCCGATCAGCTGCATTTCGAGCCTGAACCGAGCCAACTGATTGCCGCACCTCACACTCGCCAAGGACGAGGTTCTTCTGCTAGCACGCCTGCACCTGCTGCTGCTGACATTCCATCTACTTCACGCCAGGGAGGACGAGCCCAGCGATCTCGAGCAGCGACTTCCTCTATCCCTGCACCATCATTTCCTTCTCATTCGAAACTTCCGATGGAGCCAGCTGCCTTTCAGAAGGTGATGATAGAGAGTATGAGGAGCATCTGGACTGCTATTTCTCGCTGCCGCTGCATGACTGACATGGACGCTGCTCCTTCGTCTCAGCCTGGAACCTCGCAGACTCCGGTTGATCCATCTCTTGTTGGTGATTCATATGCTGATGGTGATTCCGAGGCGACAGTGGATTAGTCCTCTTTCTATCTGATCATCACGTTTGCTGTTTCTTTTTCCCTTTTCTTTTTATTTTTCGTTTGAACTTTTGTGTCTTTTGTCAGCCCTTTCTTATGCTTTTGGACCCGTGGATTTATGCTTCTATGATATTTTGTTGCACCTAACTTGTGTTTGAGTGGTCCAACAGTGCTAACATTTAACACCTGGATCGTTCGACACATTTTTGGAGTTACATCTGACCTTAGACGTTGAAAGCGAATCACCCATGTCGACCAATACATGGTATCGATCGATACCAAGTTGGGTGTCGGTCGACACTCGTACCCCACTTCGGTAATTTTTCGTTTTTCCCAATTCCACTTGGTTCATTTGCTTTCTTTCACAACCTTAGGCTAGATAACACTGGGGACAGTGTTATTCAAATCTGGGGGAGGTAGTCGCTAACATTGTTTTTGTTTTTATTAGAGTAGGTCGTTTTTGAGTCAAAAGTTGTTTTATCAAGTCAAAACCTGTTGGAGATTATGATCATGTACTTGAACCTATTGTTTTGATTTTACTTCTAAGTGACCATTGTTACATAATCAGTTCTAGATCGGACTAATGAAAAATCAAAAGGCTGACCAGTTAACTAGAAGACACCCACGTTTCCAGCATAGTCCGTTGAAACCTGAGCCAAATTTTGCACTTCATCGATGTGGTTAGCATTCATAGAGCTTGATTCCTCATTCGTATCTGACAAAGGAACCCATGTGTTTAAAGTAATGGTATTTCTCTCCCTGTTACAAGTTAATTAATAAGTTGCATTAAAAGATGAAATGATTTTCTTCTGAGTAGAAAGTTAGGAAAATTTCCAGCGATCCCATTATTCTACTTCAGAGGAAATGATCACACAAAGGTGGAAGCGAGGTTAGGAAAATTTCCTGTGATACCATTATTCGCCCACACCTTTGATTACTTTTGAGGGAAGAACCGGGGATTCGGTGGCAAACACCATCAATACTCGCGTCTCGAACCTTAATATGTATATGCAAGAGACACAATGAGAAAATAATACCAAAAAGTGTGAAAATTTGGGTAATTCTTTTGTCATGATATTGTATGAGAAAAAATCTAGAAGGTTCTTGAACATTAGCTGCAGCGATGAAACTGGCGATGAGGGCTTTATTTGAACAATGATGTGAGATAATGTGCGGAGTCTGGGAAAGCTGCGAATGTCTACGGAGAAGTACATGGTGGTTAGATCAAAAGCTGGTTATGTGACATTTGGGTGCTCGGGAAAAAGATCTTTGTGATGGTTCATGAACAGGTAAGTCTCCGTGTTTTCAAACCTCTTTCTCTGGTTTAGTCTTCTATTCGCTTGAGGGTAAGTCTGGGGGAGTTGATATATCATGGTTTTTACCCCGTTTAAGCCATGATATAAGTCCGTTTTATAGAGTTTTTCTACAATTTTATAGTGTTTTAGAGTCTTTTACAGGTTTTGGCACGTTTGGAGAATAATTGGAGATATTGGAGCTTTCTGGAGCATTTTGTAGCAAAGCAGAAGCTCGTGTAGCTGAGTACCCGATTTGAAGCATCAGTATCGATCGATACTGACTAGTATCGGTCGATACTCATTGCAGCAAGACACGAGTCGCAACTTTTATGAAGAGTTGAAGAATTGCAGAATTGCCCAGAAGACTTTATTATTTACAATTTAGCCCAAAACGTGTTTAGTAGTAATTATTTAAGTTTTATAGCCACTTTGGTGGCTACGTTTTGGAACTTCAGAGAAGTTTTATTCTACGCTTGATTTTACTTTGGTTTTTGGAGAGATAACTCTGAACTCCTGTTTCTTATTGATTTCTTTGATGACCTATTCAATCATGTCTGAGTAGATCCACTTTATATTTAGGGTTCTCATAAGAGTTTTCTCTGAGTGCTAGGTTGATTAGTTGATTAGGATTCACCATCTGAATTAGTTCTTCACCATAGGTTGTTCTCAAAGCTAATTCTAGGTTGACGAATCTGGAACTTAGATCTTAGGATAATTTATTAGGCACGAGAGTGCGATTAATTACCTGATAGAACTTAGGGTGAGCAAAATAACTATTCACAAAGAGATTTGGTTTAGTTGTTTTGTGAACAAATCAAACTTGAACTAAAAGCTGGTTTAGACTTTAGGATTCACAAAGAGATTTGGAATTCTAGGATTTAGACATAGATAGTTTTCGCAACGAGAGTTGGTTAGCTATACTTTAGTGATTTGAGTTTAAGAAACGCGCTAAATATGAATCTTGTTAGTTAGTTTGTCTGCATTCATGGATTTCCTGAGAATTACCCTGAGCCTATCTTTCTCCCAATCGAATTACAACTTGTTTAATTTACGTATTGCTTTCAATTACATATTTTGGTTTAGCTTAATTCGAATCTATCTAATATATTGTGTGATTTCTTGAGTTCATGTGTTCGGCCCCTACATATACTACAACAACTGCTTTAGTACTTATAGGGTATTAATTTGAGCAAATCAAAGATCGATGGTTTTAGATATGTTTAAAGATTTCCGACCGACGACTTCCCTCGGTAATCCGTCGGAAATCCAATTCAATTAATCGCTCCGAATTTTCTTTTTTTCGTTTGGCGGTTTAATTTCTCGAGGAAAATTTCAAGATCCGTTGGAAATTTCCGAGGGATTTCCAACGGATTTCCGATGGTTTAGGGTTTAGGGTTTATATTATGAAGATTTCATTAATTTTAGTGTTTAATAACCATTAGTGTTATATACTAATAAGAAAAACCTTTTAAAAAACAATCAAACAAGTTATTTGGGAGTTTGTAAAAATCGATCGATGAATGAGATCAAGCATTCATAAAAACAAATAGAACATCTAAGAACATTTACGTTTTTGCTCTGGGTTTTAACTAAAAAGTTTAAAACGTATTATTTTAAAAAACATTTCACATAAACTAGTGTGTATTTGTTAGTTCTACATCTACGAAGACCTAACAACTTCAAAATCTGGCAAATTTGAGGTTTTATTCCCTAAACCGTCGGAAATCCATCGGAAATTTCCGAGGGATTTCCGACGGATTTAAGGATTTTTAGTTCAGTTTTAGCCGAGGCATTCGAAAATATCTCGGCTAAAACTGAAACCGGTTAAATTCATTTTCGGATGCCCGACTAAAACCTTAATGTCTCGGCTAAAACTAAAACTGGTTGTATCCGTCGGAAATCCCTCTGAAATTTCCGACGGATTTCTAACGGTTTAGGGAATAAAACCTCAAATTTGCCAGATTTTGAAGTTGTTCGATCTCGGACGGATCCAACTGGTTTTAGCCGAGACATTTTCGGATGGCTCGGCTAAAACCTGAAAATTTCCCGGCTAAAACTGAAAAACATAATGTCTCGGGGGGAATAACGGCATTAGCCGGGGGGGGGAGTAACGGTTTTAGCTGGAGATTAACGGTTTTAGCAGATGGATTTACGGTTTTAGCTGGGGGCGATTAACGGTTTTAACCGGGGGGATTTACGGTTTTAGCCGGGCGGAGTAACGGTTTTATCTGGGGGGAATAACAGTTTTAGCCGGGGGGATTAACGGTTTAAGCCGGGAGGATTAATGGTTTTAGCCGGGGGGAGCAACGGTTTTAGCCGGGGGGATTAACGGTTTGAGTGAGGGAGATTAATGGTTTTAGCCAGGGGGATTAACAGTTTAGCCGAGGACGGAAATTTCCGACGGATTCCCCCTTTTAAGTTTTAGCCGAGGGAATTTTCGGTCCTCGGCTAAAACCGTAAAGGCACCCAGGCTAAAACCAAAAATGTCCCTGGCTAAAACTGAAAAGAGAGGATCCGTCAGAAATCCCTCAGAAATTTCCGAGGTATTTCCGACGGATTCCCCCTTTTCAGTTTTAGCCGAGAGAATTTTCGGTCCTCGGCTAAAACCGTAAAGGCACCCCGGCTAAAACCGAAATCCCGCCGGCTAAAACTGAAAAGGGGGAATCCTTCAGAAACCCCTCGGAAATTTCAGAGGGATTTCCGACGGATTACCCTTTTTCAGTTTTAACTGAGAAAATTTTCGGTCCTCGGCTAAAACCGTTAATCCTCCCGGCTAGAACCGTTAATCCCCCCGGCTAAAACTGAAAAGATGGATTTCCGACGGATTCGCCCTTTTGAGTTTTAGGCGAGAGAATTTTTGGTTCTAGCTTGAGGGATTTACATTAGCCGGGGGAATTTACTGTTAGAAAAACAATTGCGTTTCACTTTACTATATTTATGTTTAATTTCCAGGAAGAAATCTAGATTTTTATTTCATAAAAAGGTGAAAACATTATACATAGGTAAATAAAATATATTACATAAAATTCATTATTCGGAGTCCGATGAATAATATGACGTAACTGAATCGGAGACCTCATCAAATTCGCCGATCTCTTCCTCTGAATCCTCAAATACCTCGTAATTCCCGTCCATGGTGAAATCAACCACGAGATCAACTTCAAGAGAATGCTCGATAGGACCTAAGTTACCCATTGCGTTTTCCTGCAAAGGATCGTGCTCTGACACACCATAATCTCTTCCCCTTGGGTGTATCGACGTAACAGTAATCCAAGGGTCTTGCTTGTTCCTAACCCGGGGGTATCTAATGTAGGAAACCTGATCCGCTTGTGAAGCAAGAATGAAAGGATCGTATTTCTGAAGTCGCCTTCGAGAGTGGACAGATGTAAAACCAAATTCGTCCTGGCGTAGACCTCTTACTGGATTATACCAATCGCAATAGAACGCAATGCACCTCAAGTCGAGCATCCCCGGATAATGGACCTCCAATATTTCACGGAGGACACCGTAGTAGACAACTTCTTCAGATTGAGTTGATATACCAGAATTACAAGTTGTCTTTGAGCTTCCTTCCCGATGAGCCTTAAAAGCATACCCTCGGGTGCAATACATCGGATAAGACTTTGCAATAAACATCGGGCCTTTCATCATCTCAACTAACCAGGTCGGAAACTCATTCCCGAGAGCAGTCATCTGACGAACCTGTTAAAATTTCAGGTGGACAATAATCGACACAATGTTTATATATAAATTATTATTCTAATCTAATTATATAATAATAAATCATCATTTAACACTTACATGATATTTTAACCAATCACCAAAGTCATTCTGCTTTACGACATCAAGCTCATCCTCTGTGTAATTTGGATACCAATCGCGTATTTGGGTCATGAACCTCATGTGCATGAACAAATGCATTAGAAAATTATAATAAAATTAGTAAACTTTGTTAACCAATAAAAAAATAACATTTAATTAGGTACCTCTCATATTCTAAAACGTCATCGCAGTTTGTCAGAATATACATATGCAAGTGCATTTGCTCCTCCTCTAATAGTCGCCGATCCTTGCTTTTTCAACTTAGTCGTCTAGTATGAGTAAATATATCGGGAACATAGACAGGATAACTAACTCTGTTTCCTCTATCATCATGACGTGTGGGGCGTCTACTTTTTGTTTGGAGTTGCGCTGGAAAGTAGTAGCTAGCAAAGTTGGAAGTTTCTTCATTAATGCTTTGCGCGACAATAGAACCCTCGACTCTAGAATGATTTTTCACCTTCTTCTTTAGGTGGAACATATACCGCTCAAAAGGGTACATCCATCGGTATTGAACATGCCCACCAAGTGCTGCTTCTCGAGGGAGATGAATAGGAAGATGTTCTATAACATCAAAAAAGGTAGGAGGAAATCTTTTCTCGAGGTTGCAAAGGAGAACCGGGATGGTTTCCCCTAGATTTTGGATTCCAGCTGATGTAAGTGATCTCGTGCATAGATCCCGGAAGAAAGCACCGATACAAAATTAAATAACTTCCGTATAATAATCACAAATATACAATATCACCAACGTAATAGTGTAAATGTATGTATACCTGCAATAGCTCGATGGACGTTTATAGGAAGAAGACATTCAAATGCAAATGGAAGGAGGCGCTGCATGAAAAAATGACAATCATGACTCTTCATCCCAGAAAACTTCCCTTCTGAACTATCGATGCAATTACGAAGGTTAGATGCATATCCGTCTGGGAATTTGACACCGTGCTTAATCCAATCGAAGAACTCCTCCTTTGAAGACGCATCCAACCGGAAAACAGGGGGATGTGATTTCACGTTCGCCATTACATGCAACTACTTACGGGAACCAATATCTGGCAATTCCAATCTGGCCTTCAAATTATATTTCGTCTTTCCTTGCACATTTAGAACAGTGTTCATGATGTTGTCGAAAAAGTTCTTTTCAATGTGCATCACATCTAGATTATGGCGCAGCAAATGGTTTTTCAAATATGGAAAATCCCATAAAATACTCTTCTTGTGCCAATTGTGGTACTCACCACAACCGTCAACGGAATAATGTCCATTACCCCCGCATGAAACTGTCTTCTCGGCACCAAAATCTCTGAACTGTTTCATAATATAATTCCCATCTACCTTAGGAGGTGGACCATCAAAAACTTTTTTGTTCTTTCTAAACAATGTTGTGCTCCGACGATATGGATGGTCATGCGGTAGAAATCGTCGATGACAATCGAACCAAGAAGTCTTACGTCCGTTCTTCAATTGGAACGCTTCAATGTTATCTTGACAATACGGGCACGCCAACCTTCCATGCGTCAACCATCCAGATAGCATACCGTATGCTGGGAAATCACTTATGGTCCACATAAATACCGCACGCATCATAAAATTTTGTTGCAGGGAAACATCGAACGCTTCAACACCTTCTATCCACAACTTTTTCAACTCATAAATTAATGGCTGTAAGAAAATATCAAGCGATATCTTAGGATGCTCTGGACCTGGGACGAGGATCGTGAGGAACAAAAACTCTCGTTTCATGCACATAGATGGCGGTGATTGTACGGTGTGACGATTACTGGCCACAACGAATATTTCCTCCCATGCTTTCCAAAAGGGTTGAATCCATCCGTAGCCCGAGGTATACGTTCATTGGCTCACACGCAAAACTAGGATAAACCTCTTGAAAATGTTTCCAAGCTTCTGCATCTGAAGGATGCGCTATCTCGCCAACTGAGTTATGTTCTGCATGCCATCTCATAAGCCCTGCCGTGCGCTGGGATTGATATAACATCTTCAACCTATCAGCTAGGGGAAGATACCACATCCGTTTATGTGGAACAAGTACTTTGCCTCCTGTATCCTGATAGCGAGGTTTGTGACAAAAACGACACTTCAACCGGTTTTCATCCTTTCTCAAGTAGATCATACAATTGTCGATGCACACATCTATCATCTGATAAGGTAATCCAAGACAAGCTACATGCTTCTGAATCTCGTAGTATGAAGCCGGTGAAATATTATCTTCAGGTAAAACATCTCTCACAAAATCAGCTATCGCATCAACACAATCTTCGGCCAAGTTGAAATCCGTTTTTATAGTCATCAACCTGCTTGCAGTTGAAAGAGGCGATATTCCATCTCTACATACTCTGTATAATGGCTGCTTTGACGCATCTAGCATATCAAAAAACTTCCGCGCTTCTGAATTTGGTTCCTCTATCCTGTTACCATCCTCAACATGATACGATGCTATCTTTTCACGAAACGCATCATTCACCATATGAGTGTAACCTGCGTTTACATCTACTTCCGGTGTTGGTTCCTCTAACCTAGTACCCGAAGTACTACCAAACCTATCAAATGTGCTACCATAATATTGCACCATTGAATCGGTTTCTCCGTGGGTATACCAAATCTTGTAACTAGGCATAAATTCATTCCTATATAAGTGCTTCCTTACATCCATAACTGAGACTAATCTATGATTCCGACATTTAGTACAAGGACAATACATTTGACCGTATACAGATGTCATGATATTGTTTGACTCAAAGTTCATGAACTCCTCCACACCTTGTGCGAACTCATCCGTCAATTCCCCCGCAGCGGAATTACGCGGAGGTTTGTCCATCCATGATCTAAAATAAGACATATATATATATATATATATATATATATATATATATATTGTGTACGTAATTTTGTTTTTTATTTATTGTGATGATGAATGTTGTTTATGATCGAGGGGAGGAGTATTATATTTATAGAGAAATGTTTGTTTGTTCTATGCATGCTATACACAAGAATCTTCAAAATTCCAGAGACAGGAAACACACAAATTAAACAATGGAACAACCTATGAACAAAGACACGTGCATGTGAAAAAAAAGGCAAGGAATGTTTACAAAGCGCATCAAACAATTGTAATCCAGCGGAAACATTCCAAACCGGTTACAAACAAAGCAAGAAACGTATATACATGGGGAGAAGTATTTACAAAGCAAGAATATATATATTCCGAGGGATTTCCGACGGACTTTCCGAGGGATTCATTTCCCTCGGAAATCGGTCGGAATATTCCGACGGATTGATAGCCGTCGTAAATCCCTCAAAATATTCCGACCGATTTCCGAGGGAATACAGACTCGTCGAGATTCCCTCGAAAATCTGTCGGAATATTTCGAGGGATTTCCGACGGCTATCAATCCGTCGGAATATTTCGACTGATTTCCGAGGGAAATGAATCCCTCGGAATGCCCTTGATATGCCCTCGGTATTTCGTCGATTTTTTCCGACGGTTTCAAACCTGTCGGAAACGCCGTCGGAAATCCGGGTGTTTTTTTGTAGTGAATAAAAATATTACAAAATAGATGGAGTAGAATAGTTATGATACTGATACCAAATGAAAACTTAGGAGATGCGACCTAGAAGTATTATTTGGAAGAACAATATGCAAAATAGCGTATCATAGATTGAAATAAATATATAACATGTTTTTCTTTACAAATGCAAGTATTTTTAGAGGTGATTGTGACAAAAAGATCAGATAATAGGATAATACTCTTAATCTTTAAAACAAAAACAAAAACTCAAAAGGTAATTGAATAATTTTTATTGTATACTTTATTTTAATTTTTAAAATTTACGACACATAATTTAAATTATGTTCAAATAAGAAAAAAGCTAAAAAATTAAAAAAAAAAAGCAAAAACAATATGAGTAACCTCTACACATTAATCCTTAATCTCTGCAATATAATTCAGCGTAACCAAGACTTCTTGCATCAATGGTCATTTTTTCTTGTCCCACTTGGTGCACCTTCTGATGAGTTTGCCTATCCGTGTCGCCGCAATCATGGGATAATTGTTCCAAAGTCGTGGATCGATTATTTCCCTAATCTTATGATCATCGGACAATAAAGATGTCTAGACACCTGAGCTTCTGCTTTTCTCATTTTTAACTGTAGCTTTTGAACCAGTTAAAAGCTCAAGCAAGATCATACAAAATGTGAAAACATCGGTCTTTGCTTCCACATAACCTACATACATTACATGATTAGTCCTAACTCATTGAATAATGAAAAGAATAATCAGATTTTTTCAAAACAAGAGTTATGATTTTGGTGTACCGTACCGTTGAAACATTCAGGAGAGTTGTATACATCTCCTCCATAGATCCATTCTTGTCCTAAATAATCTTCGTTTGGTTCAAGATAAAGCAATTTTGCATTGTATTGCTGTGATAAAAAATCCAAACTTAGGTATTAATTTCTAAGATTATAAAACAAAACAAAAAATTGGGAATAAAATCAGTACCTCGTCAAGCATAATGTTATGCATTATGAGTTCTTAAAATATCGGGATGTCAATAGCCAACGATATATAAAACGACACTAAATATATGTACACCCATACAATATTGATAGATGACTATATAATTATTGTGATTTTTCAGAACGTTTTAGTATTATTGGATGACACAAATGAACATTATCCTTAGCCTAGACTCATACATTGTAATGATACTCAAGCTTTTGTTTTTAAGGTATATAGATATATATATATATATATATATATATATATATATATAAATAAACATTACAAATATTACAAAATAGATGGAGTAGAATAGTTATGATACTGATACCAAATGTGAACTTAGGAGATGCGACCTAGAAGTATTATTTGGAAGAACAATATGCAAAATAGTGTATCATAGATTGAAAGAAATATATACCATGTTTTTTCTTTACAAATGCAAGTATTTTTAGAGGTGATTGTGACAAAAGATCAGATAAATATGATAATACTCTTAATCTTTAAAAACAAAAACAAAAACTCAAAAGGTAATTGAATAATTTTTATTGTATACATTACTTTAATTTTTAAAATTTATGGCACATAATTTAAATTATGTCCAAATAAGAAAAAAGCCAAAAAAGCAAAAAAAAGTTAAAAAAAGTAAAAAAAATATGAGTAACCTCTACACATTAATCCTTAATCTCTGCAATATAATTCAGCGTAACCAAGACTTTTTGCATCAATGGTCATTTCTTCTTGTCCCACTTGGTGCACCTTCTGATGAGTTTGCCTATCCGTGTCGCCGCAATCATGGGATAATTGTTCCCAAGTCGTGGATCAATTATTTCCCCAATCTTATGATCATAAGACATTAAAGATGTCTAGACACCTGAGCTTCTGCTTTTCTCATTTTTAACTGTTGCTTTTGAACCAGTTAAAAGCTCAAGTAAGATCAGACCAAATGTGAAAACATCGGTCTTTGCTTTCACATAACATACATATATTACATCATTAGTGTTCACTCATTGAATAATGAAAAATTAATCAGAATTTTTCCAAACAAGAGTTATGATTTTGGTGTACCATACCGTTTGAAACATTCAGGAGAGATGTATACATCTCCTCCATAGATTTGTTCTTGGCCTAAATATTATTCGTTTGGCTCAAGATAAAGCAATTTTGCATTGTATTGCTGCGATAAAAAATCAAAACTTAGGTATTAATTTCTAAGATCATAAAAAACAAAGAATTGGAAATAAAATTATTACCTCGTCAAGCATAATGTTATGCATTATGAGTTCTTAAAATATCGGGATGTCAATGGCCAAAGATATATAAAACGACACTGAATATATGTACACCCATACAATATTGATAGATGAATATATAATTATTGTGATTTTTCAGAACGCTTCAGTATTATTAGATGAAACAAATGAACATTAGTCTTAGCCTAGACTCATACATTGTAATGATACTCAAGCTTTTGTTTTTAAGGTATATATATATATATATATATATAAAGCATACAAATATTACAAAATAGATGGAGTAGAATAGGTATGATACTGATACCAAATGAGATCTTAGGAAATGCGACCTAGAAATATTATTTGGAAGAATAATATGCAAAATAGCGTATCATAGATTGAAAAAAATATATAACATGTTTTTTCTTTACAAATGCCAAATCATCAATGTGAGGGTTCATATTACGTACTCGCAACTGGTTCATGTGCATACAAAGGATATTAGGAAAGTTAATGTATTACCATGTTGATTACCTCTCGAAATCATATTATACTTTATATTACGCATTGACAAAATGGGGAAGTATATACCATCTTATTTTTTTTCAAATTCTCTAATTATTAATTTTAAGCCTTTATATCGAACCTTGATGACAATCATTTCCGAGTATAACTTTCTTATCTTTGCATTCATGTGCCGCTCCAGACAGTCCAACACCTTAGTGCTCTTCTAAGTTGAGAAAACTCAAAGCCTTCTCAAACTTATCCACAGGAAGTACCTTTGTCAACATATCGGCTGGATATCTCTCAGTAGGGATCTTCGACAACTTCACTTCACCGGAAGCAACAATATCCCTGATGAAATGCATCCTCCTGTTGATATGCTTCGTCTTCTCATGATGAACGTTGTTCTTGGCTAAACTCAAGGCACTTTGAGAATCACACTAGATCTCTACCGTGTCTTCTTTGAATCCGAAATCCTCAGTCAAACCCCTTAACCAAATAGCTTCTTTCACAGCTTCCACCAACGCCATATACTCTGCCTCAGTTGTAGACAGCGCGACGACATGTTGAAGACTTGATTTCCAGCTTATAGCCGTCCCACCAGCAGTGAAGACATAACCTGAAATCGATCTACTTCTGTCCAGATCCGATGCAAAGTCAGAATCACAGAAACCTTCAACCTTATATTCCTTTGTCTTCCTGAACACAATCTTTCGATCATGGGCACCTTTCAAATACCTTAGCACCCATTTCACAGCAGTCCAATGTATCATGCTTGGCTTACTCATGAACCTACTAACCAAGCCAACCGCATACGCGAGATCACACCTAGTTCCTAACATCGCATACATGATACTCCCAATAGCATTTGAGTATGGAATATCATCCAAAATTGTCTCTGCTTCATCATCTTTCACAGCAGACAACTTGAAGTGCGAACCGATAGGTGTAGAAACTGATCTAGCTTCATCCATATTGAATACCTGCAGAATCTTCTTGATGTAGCCAGATTGAGACAAAGTGAGAACTCCACCTTCACGATCCCTCTCAATATCCATCCCAAGAATCCTTCTTGCAGCTCCTAGATCTTTCATCTCAAATCTACTGCTCAACAAATCTTTTGGTCTTTTAACCAACCTCCAAGTCTTGTTCTTATCCAGAGAACTCTTCTCTTCAACCATACCTCCATTCCATAAAACTTTATCCTTGCTTTCAACAACTTCCTGATAGTCTCTAGGTTCTTTAGAACTCATCTCGACAGCAGCGATTAAGGCTAAACTCGCTAAATCATAATCACCAAGATGTTCAGGTCGCCTTGTTGCTCGTTTGGACCCGTTTCGAGCTAACACGCAATCTTATAGAGGTACATCATCAGTTTCCTGATCTCCAACAGCTCCACCTGAAGATCCAACTTACCCATTGTCTTCAGTAACAGAAATTGTCGCATCTGCTCCTCCTCGGTGTCGATCGATGCCATCGATCGATACTCGGGATGGCATCGATCGACACAACCTCAGAAGGCTCACGAGACTTTTCTTTTTTGTGTCGATCGATACTTGGGATGGTATCGATCGATACACTCTCAGAAGTCGGGCTCCTCTGAGCAGTTTCTTCCACATAAACTTTATTCCTCAAGTCTTTTAATACTGTATCTTCCACAAAGACCACATTCCTGCTAATCACACATCTTGATTCATCCAGGAGCCATACCTTGTACCCTTTGACTCCCTCCGGATAGCTTATGAAAATTCCCTTAATAGCTCTTGGTCTTAACTTCCCTTGATCTACATGAACATAGACCAATGACCCAAATCTTCTCATGTGTCCATAACCCGGCTTTCTTCCCAGTCAAAGTTCCTCAGGAATACTGCCATCTAAGGCCGATGATGGGCTTCTATTAATTTGGTACACAGCTGTTCTAACCACCTCAGCCCAGAATTCTTCACCTAAGCCACTTTAATCCAGTATACAACGCACATTCTCCATTATTGTTCGGTTCATGCGTTCCGCAACTCCATTTTACTGTGGAGTATATGCACAAGTCATGTGCCTCTCAATCCCATGCTGCTTGCAAAACCCGTTGAAGTCTTTGTTCACAAACTCCAACCCATTATCTGTTCTCAGACATTTCACTTTCTTGTTTATCTGATTCTCAACCAGTTTCTTCCATTCACAGAACTTTGTGAAAGCTTCACTCTTAACAGACAAGAAGAACACCCACGCCTTTCTAGTGTAATCATCAATGAATGATAGACAGGAAATACTGCTTACCAGAGATACTTGGAGTGACCGATGGATATCCCCAAAGATCTGAGTGAACATATCTCAGCGCTTCTTCTGAATTGTGTTTCCCAATGTTGAAGCTCAGTCTCTTGGTCTTCCCCATTACAAAAGTTTCACAGAAATCCATCTCCCCAATCCTTCTCTTGTCAATGATGCCTCTTTTTACCAAGATCATCAGATTCTTCATGCTCATGTGTCTCAACCTTCTATGCCATAAAGCCATCTCGTCTTTGGCTGGTTTCCTGGTAACACATATGTTTGACTGTCCTACCACAGTCTCTCCATCAAGCAAATATAAAGAACCACATAGAGTGCCTTGAAGACCCATCTTCCCATTCTTATAGAACCTTGTTTTTCCTTTGCCTCCAGCATGATCAAACCCAAGCTTATCCAATGTACTTGTAGATATTAAATTTCTCTTCAGCTTAGGAATATACCTGACATTCGTCAATGTCTTCACCGTGCCACCACATGCCTTTATATTGATGGAACCTATTCCTTTAACCTCCACAGAATAGTCGTCCCCCCAGTAGCACTTGTCTAGATTTGAGCTCCTCAAATGTATCAAACCAATCTCTCCTTGAGGTCATGTGATATGAACAACCCGAATCAATCACCCACCTCTCTAGATGCCAATTTTCCGAGACTGATAACGCATCAACTCTTGCTGATTTTTCGATGACAACCGTTGCCATGGCATCTTCATCATCGCCGCTTTTCCGCTTCTTCCAAGCATAGCAATCACCCTTCACATGTCCTTCCTTCTTGCAGAACCAGCAGTTGACTTTTGTTCCCGATTTCGACATGCTTCTGCCTCGATTCCCATAATTTCGTTGATCCCTATTTTGCTATCTCCCACGAGCCACATACGCTTCACCAGTGCTTTGTGAAGTCGATATTTCCTTAGCTTTAAGCTCAGTTTCCTTCGATTTCGCTGCATTCACCACATCTTCAATAGAGATGGACTCTCTACCATACTTCAATGTCTCCTTCATGGAGTCATATTGAGGTGGCAAGGAACTGAGTAGTAGAATTGCCTGCACTTCATCCGCAACTGTAACCTTTACACTAGCCAACTCCGAAACAGTCTTCAAGTAGTCATTGACGTTTTGATCGATTGACTTAGACCCATCCATCTTAAATGTATAGAATTTATACAAAAGATGAATCCGACTCGGTAGAGTCTTGGTGTTGTATAACCTCT
Organism: Eutrema japonicum; assembly: GCA_030161315.1. Taxonomy (NCBI): domain Eukaryota; kingdom Viridiplantae; phylum Streptophyta; class Magnoliopsida; order Brassicales; family Brassicaceae; genus Eutrema; species Eutrema japonicum. The sequence continues at coordinate 28,826,564 of BSQW01000007.1, forward strand.
CTAGTGCTGCCCAAAGATCACGTGTTGTTGTGCACTCCTCTGTTTTCCTGAGGACATGATCTCCTAGATGGAGTGTCAAAATATCCATAGAATTCTCTGCTCGCTCCCCTTTCTTGACTTGTTCTTGATAACCAGCTTATCCGGCTCAGTGGTCGGTGTTAGTAGCTCGCCCTTCAACCCCTGAAGATTCATATGAGCTAACATCCTTCTCTTCCACATAGAGAAATCACCTTGTCCGTCGAAGATGGCTATCCTCACTTTCGGCTTCTTTTCTGAAGACATCTCGATCAAACGAGCTTCTTAACACGCTTCTGCTACCGTATCGATCGATACAAGATGGAGTGTCAATCTATATCAAACTTTTATTCGTCTTTCTGCGAACACGTAACAGACGTATCGATCGATACCAGGAAGGGTGTCGGTCGATACCTGAGCGATTTGCGCGATCTTCTTCTTCGCGCCGCATACAGCTTTTTCTCCCAGGCTGTCAGATTGAAACCCTAAACCGATTTATGCCTTGATTCCAGCTATCAATCCAGATCTAAAACCTAGATCCCTGCAGAACTTCTCTATCCAATTTCTCCCAAACCTAAAACCTAGGCTCTGATACCACTTTGTTGAGATTTGATCCTCTCTTGATAATCACGGAATTGAGCAATAAATAAAAGACACAGAGAATTAACGAGTTCAGATCACGGTGTGTGATCCTACGTCTCGGCCTGGAGTTTTCCAGTAATCCACTATCATCACGGATTACAAATAATTAGGGTTCCTCACAATCTCTATAAGAAAACGAAATATCTCTCTAGTTTCTCTCTAGAATTTCCAGGATACAGGAAATCCTCACACATGCATGTCTTTGTATAGACTATGATAATTACAAAGTTAAGACGGTTTAAACCTAAACCAAAGCCCAATAGGAAAAACACATTCCTAATTGACTAACCCAAGTCGCAGGCCTATTTAATACTCATGATTTTCATCACCAAAGCCCAACACATTACACCGGTTTTAATTATATTTTTTATCAATGTTAATTTTGTTTCTCTCCTCGAAAGATGTCAGTGTCTTTTAGGAATTTTCATACTTTCCACCGTTGCCTCATAAAAATATAATCGTGACACAAGTATTAAACAAAAAAACCTACGTGTAGCGCGGATACCGGTCTAGTTGAAATAAAAACGAAGATATGATGTCCGCGTTAAGTATGGTTTGCATGAGAATATAACGCGAGAGGAATTTAGACTGTTGTTTTTATCGTTAAGTGGTTGAAGCCATATTAGATCTCGCACGTTGAAGGAAATGAGAAGATGTTTGCCGGCGAAAGAAAGACGCAACATGGATAAACGTTTGAGAAATCCGCAGAACTTTAGTCCAAGATAAGTATTAGGATAAATAAGATATAAAGATTAAGCTGAGAGCTGAATGGAAGATAGAAAGTGAACATGAGAGTAGGGCCGGCCCTGGGAGGAAACTGAAGAAACACCAGATTCTGGCCAACAGTAATAAATAAAATTTCCGGCCATATTTTATAAGAAGTTCATTTGGTGTATTGGTGTAGGTATTGTTATGCAACCTACATATCACAAGTTCGAGACATAGTAATGGTTTTTTTTTTTTACATTTTTTATTTGTTAAGTTCAATTTTTTAAATGAATATAATCAAACGGCCAATTTTTTAGATGTCACTTCCGATCTTTAAAAACTCAGGGCCGGCACTGCATGAGAGGAGATATATATATATAAGAACCTTACAAAAGCTAATTAATTAACATCAAAATAGTTTTTTCATTTGTAGTTATCATGGATTTTCTTTCGAAAACTTATGGCGATATAAATTTTTTTTTTTATTAGAAAATAATGTTTCAAGTTTCCTTAACTTATTAGATCCATCACTCTACTCTTGTTCAAAGCAAAATTTCAACTTATCATTCGTATCCTATTAAAGAGTAAAGAATTTATAAACGTATGTTTTTTTTGTTTGGACAGAAAAACGTTTGTTATATTAATAAAAAAAGATTTCATAAGAAGACATGCATGAAAAACATTAAAAAAAACAATCATAAAGAAAAAGTAAAAATCTATATAGAACATAAAATAAGAATAGAAACGATAAGTTTTCAAAAATAATCATTTTTATATTTTACTTATCAAAATGATCACAATTTTCAAAAAATTCTAAAATTAGCATAAATATCTTTTTTTCTATGATGAAGAGTTCTATATCTAAAACAATATACATCATACAACTGATTTTGGATTAAGTTAATTCTTTTAAACTATTTAGTCATCAACGAGTTGAACTCTAATTAAGATGTTCCCCGGTACCTAGGCCTGTCAATTTAATCACAAATCCGCGGGTTCCGCGGGTTTTGACCCGCCGCAGGGCGGGTGCAGGTCGACAAAATTAAAATTTCAACTTAGCGGGGCGGGTGCGGGTCGGTCTTGTAAATGGCAGGGCGGGTGCGGGTTTAAGGTTTGAAAATTGCGCGTTTGAGGGTTTGCGGGTTACCCGCGTACACATATTTAAAAAAAACCTTGATCTATTTTTTTTTCTTTTCCTTCTTTCTTCTTTCTTCTTTCTTATGCGCCTCCCTCTTTCTTCTCAGACCCTCTTTCTCTCATACTCTCACCTCCGCCTCCCTCTTTCTCTCATACTCTCACCTCCATCTCTTTCTCTCAGACTCCCACCTCCCTATCTCAGACTCTCTATCTCTCTCTCTCTCTCTCCCTCTCCATCTCCCTCTCTTGCGTCGCGAGCAACATAGGAACCAAAACCGGCCACCGACAAGACTAGCTAAAAGAAAAGACATAGTAACCAAAATCGGCAAATCCGAGATGAGATCAACCAAAACCACCCGTCGTTGCCGGAGCCACGTCCCCAAAGTCTCCGCTGTCTAGATTTGGCGATTCCACCACCACGAGCGCCAAGGTCGACGAAGAACTAAGTATTGATCAAGCTCAATGAAAACAAAGGCTCTAGAGTGTATCAAAGTCGTTGAAGAAGAGCCGTTGGATCTTGCGCAAAGAGCCGTTGGAGAAAGTTTGAATTCAAGAGACAAGTGGATCTTGAGAAATGTGTCTCCAACGGATCTATCTCTCTCTTGCAGCCTTTTATCCAGCAGATCTCTCACTCTTGCTTTTTGAAATATCTCTCTAGAGACCTCATATCTTCATATATATATTTGTTGTAACTAAGAACATAAAGAAGTTAATCTAAGTAATTCTCTTATCTTTCTCTCTAGCTCTTGTTCTTCATCTTATAATCTATTTCTTAATTCCACTTATTCTAACATGGTATCAGAGAGTGGTTTCATGTTCCTTATTCTTCTTACCTCTAAATCTCTTGTTTAAACACTAAATCTTCATCTCTACTACTTCTAAATCTCTGTTCTATACTATCGCTACCCACAATTCCATTAGCGTTCTTCATTTTCTTACTAAAAGCATGCTTTTATCCTCCGGATAATAGCTGGTTTCGTGGGTTACTTTCAGTCATCTCCAAGAAACATCGCATTATCCCCTGGTTTCTTTCAGTTCTCTCCTCAAAATCGCCATGGATACCTCCAAAGCTGTAGTTATTCATGTGGTTCTTAAGGGGGAAAACTATCTGTTATGGTCAAGAACCACCAAAACAGCCCTTTGTGGTCGTGGTCTTTGGAACCATGTATTGAAAGACAACACTCCAACTGTAGCTACCAACGCAGCTGAAGATAAAGAGAAGGGTGAAGAGACGACGCCTGAAGAGATCAAATGGTTTCAAGAAGACCAAACGGTGCTTGGCCTCATCCAAAACTCTCTTGAACAATCAATCCTTGAAGCTTACTCCTACTGTGATACTGCAAAAGCTCTGTGGGAAACTCTCAAGAATATATATGGTAATATTTCAAATTTGAGCAGAGTCTTTGAAGTCAAGAAGGCTATCAATGATCTCAGCCAAGAAGACATGGAATTCACCAAACATTTTGGTAAATTTCGTTCTCTATGGGCTGAACTAGAAATGCTCCGACCAGCCACCATAGATCCAACGGCTCTCAATGAGAGACGTGAGCAAGACAAAGTGTTTGCCCTTCTGCTCACTCTGAATCCTATCTTCAATGATCTTATCAAGCATATTCTGAGGGAAGACAAGCTCCCAAGTCTTGATGATGTTTTCTCTCGGATTCAGTAGGAACATGGATCCGTTGGCCTCTTTGGAAGCAAAGGAGATTTCCTTACTGCTAATAAAGGCGTATACAAGCCTGAAGTGAAGAGGCAATGGGTTTGTGATCACTGCAAGAAGAAGGGTCACACCAAGGATATTTGCTGGATTCTCCATCCTCATCTCAAACCAAGCAAGTTTAAAGATTCAAGGTCAAATGTTGCGCATGAACAATCGGATGCTCAAAAGGAAATTGGCTCATCTATTCAAGGAAATGCAGCCATGGCAACTACATCTGATGATTTCTTTAGGAAAGCTGATCTAGAAGCAGTCATCAGAGCCATTGCCTCATTAAAAAAATCTGGTATCACCTTCTTTACTCATAAACAAAGTAATTCTCTTGTTATAGATTCAGGTGCTTCTCATCACATGATTAGCAATCCTAAATTACTTAACAATGTAGAACCTGCTATAGGGAATGTGGTAATAGCTAATGGTGATAAGATTCCAGTAGAAGGCATTGGTAACTTGAGATTGTTCAATAAGGATTCTAAAGCTTTCTTTATGCCTAAGTTCACATCTAATCTGTTATCTGTGAAAAGAACCACTAAGGATCTAGATTGTAATGCAATATTTGGGCCTAATGACTTTTATTTTCAGGATATTAAAAGTGGAAAAGTGATTGGCAGAGGCGGTACTAAAGATGAACTTTATGTTCTTGAAGATTTATCATCAAACGCTTCTGAATCTTTTCCATCTAGATCTTGTTTTTCGGTTAACTTAAATGCAATATGGCATGCTAGATTAGGCCACCCTCATTCTCGTGCACTTACGTTAATGTTTCCTGATGTTTCCTTTGAATGCTCTAGCTGTGAGGCATGTATTCTTGGTAAACATTGTAGGAATGTATTTCCAAAATCCTCTACCATTTATGAAAAATGTTTTGACTTAGTTCATTCAGATGTATGGACCTCTCCTTGCATGTCTAGAGATAACAACAAGTATTTTTTGACGTTCATTGATGAAAAATCCAAATATACTTGGGTTACCTTACTTCCATCAAAGGATCGGGTTTTTGAAGCATTCTTGAATTTTCAAAACAATGTCACTAACCATTTTAATGCTAAGCTTAAAGTATTAAGGTCAGATAATGGAGGAGAATACACAAGTCATAGGTTCAAGGAACACCTTTCTAAGCATGATATTTTACATCAAACAAGCTGCCCTTACACACCACAACAAAATGGTGTAGCTGAGAGAAAGAATAGACACCTTATGGAGGTGGCACGATCAATGATGTTTCATACCAGCGTTCCTAAACGGTTTTGGGGAGATGCTGTCTTAGCCGCTTGCTATCTTATAAACAGGATCCCTACCAAAGTTTTACATGACATATCTCCATTTGAAGTCCTTAATAACTCTAAGCCCTCTCTTGATCACTTACGTGTGTTTGGGTTTGTTGGTTTTGTGTTAATACCAGGTGAACAACGGAGCAAACTGGATGCAAAAAGCAACAAATGCATGTTCATTGGCTACTCCACAACACAAAAAGACTACAAGTGCTTTGATCCTTCCACCAACCGCACAAGTGTATCTCGTGAGGTTAAATTTCTTGAACATCAAGGGTACTACAATCACAAGGACTGGAATAACCTCAAAGATTTGTCTAGATCTCCTGGGGATCATGCAACATGCTTGCGATTTCTTCTGGATCATCTTGGCAATGATAATCCAATGCCTACGGCAAATGATGGTGAAAATCAAGAAACTCATTAGGACGATGAGCCAGTACAGCTGGACCACCATGATCATCACCAAAATCAATAAGTTGTTGAACCTGAGGCAAGTGATGAAGAAATCCCAATAGAAGAACCAGCTTCAATAACTCCAACACTCAGAAGAAGTACAAGACTCATCGGGGACCCCTCTAAATGGGTGAACACAAGAGTTTATTACAACAATCATGATGTGGCTCACCCAGATCAAGTAACGTGTTCTCTTGACCTTACGCCTATAAGTCACCAAGCTTTGCTAGGAAAAGTAGAATTTGATCTCATACCTCAGAACTTTGAAGAAGCCAGAGATAAGAAGGTTTGGGTTGATGCTATTGCTGCTGAAAAGGAAGCCATGGAAAGGAATCATACATGGGATGAAGCTGACCTTCCAGCAGGCAAGAGAGCGGTTACTTCCAAATGGGTCTTCACCATCAAGTAAAAGAGTAATGGAGACATAGAAAGAGACAAAGCAAGATTAGTTGCTAGGGGATACACTCAAACCTATGGAGAGGACTATACTGAGACATTTGCTCCAGTTGCCAATCTCAAAACGGTAAGAGTTGTGCTTTCTTTAGCTACTAATTTATCTTGGGATTTATGGCATATGGATGTCAATAACGCATTTCTTCAAGGAGAACTTGAAGAAGAAGTCTATATGAGACCCCCATCTGGTCTAGAAGAAAAGGTTGCTCCCGAAAAAGTCTTAAGACTTAGAAAAGCTATCTATGGCCTTAAGCAATCATCGCGAGTTTGGTACCAAAAGTTAAGCCTTACCTTAAGAGATCACGGCTTCATGAGATCTGAATCAGAACATTCATTATTCACTCTTCAAAACTCTCAAGGTATTGTTGTTATTCTTGTCTATGTTGATGATATAATCATATATGGGGACAACAAAGAAGGTATTCAATCGGCTAAGGAATACCTTAATTCTATCTTTGATATGAAAGATCTTGGAAAACTAAAGTACTTTCTAGGAATTGAAGTATGCAGATCAGAAGATAGTCTCTTCTTATCCCAAAGAAAGTACACCCTTGATTTATTATGTGAGACAGGTACACTCAATGCTAAATCAGCAAAAACTCCACTTGAAGAAGGCTATAAGGTCACTCAAAAGGGGGAGAAATCAGAAGAAAAGTTTCATGATGTCTACTTATACCGCCGGATTGTAGGTAAGTTAATCTACTTAACCCTTACAAGACCTGATTTGTGCTTTGCTGTGAATCAGGTAAGCCAACATATGCAAAGCCCTACATTATATCACTGGAGTATGGTGGAACGAATATTGAGATACCTCAAAGGAAGCCAAGATCAAGGGATTTGGATGGGAAAGAATGCCAACCCCGAACTTGTAGGATATTGTGATGCTGACTGGGCTGGAGACAGAAATGATCGCAAATCTACAACTGGGTATTGTACATTCATTGGTGGCAATCTAGTGACTTGGAAGACAAAGAAGCAAAAAGTAGTATCAGATTCAAGCACAGAATTTGAGTACCGAGCCATGAAGAAGCTTACAAATGAGCTTACCTGGCTCAAAGCGTTACACAAAGACTTCAACATTGAGTCCTAAAGTCCTATTACCTTCCACTGTGACAATCAAGCAGCCATTCATATAGCCAACAACTCAGTGTTTCATGAAAGGGCCAAGCATATCGAGATAGACTGTCACAAGGTTCGACAGAAGATAGAAGAAGGTCTTATTCTTCCTTGCTACACACAGAGTGAAGACCAACTAGCAGACATATTCACCAAGGCTACAAGTCTTAAAGCTTGCAATCACATTTTCAGCAAACTTGGACTTATAGACCTCCCCCTCGCCTGATTAGTTATTCCCTAGTTCGTGAACATCATAATCTTTTTCCTTTAATAGAGTTGTCTCCCAAGTGGTTTTCTCTACTAAAAGTTTTAATGAGGTGATGCTTCATGAGCTACCAAGCTTAGTCTCTCCATAGCTAAGCTTGAGGGGAGTATTGATCAAGCTCAATGAAGCCAAAGGCTCTAGAGTGTATCAAAGCCGTTGGATCTTGTGCAAAGAGTCGTTGGAGAAAGTTTGAATTCAAGAGACAAGTGGGTCTTGAGAAATGTGTCTCCAACGGATCTATCTCTCTCTTGCATCCTTTTATCCAACAGATCTCTCACTCCTGCTTTTTAAAATATCTCTCTAAAGACCTCATATCTTCATATATATATTTGCTGTAACTAAAAACATAAAGAAGTTAATCTAAGTGATTCTCTTATCTTTCTCTCTAACTCTTGTTCTTCATCTTATAATCTCTTTCTTAATTCTGCTTATTCTAACACTAAGGTCCTACGCCTAGAGGAGGAGCCGACGAGCCACACTCCACCCCCCACAAACGACCACCGCGCCGGAAAAGTCCACCACTGCGGAGGCCTCCTCACGGCTCGGCGATGAGCACCGATGACCGAAAGCGGAGAGATCGAGAAGAAGTGTTGAGAGAAAAAGAGAGAATTTTTTTCCGTAATTATTAATTTTTTTTTTGTGGTAATTTTGCGGGTTACCCGCTAGACCCGCTTGATTAATGGAGGGCGGGTGCGGGTTTAGGATATGGGGATCTGCCGGCCTAGTGGGTGAAAACAAAAAAAAAACCGCACCCGCGGCGGGTCGGGTCAGGCGGGGCCGAACCGATCTGCTTGACAGGCCTACCGGTACCATAGAGTTTCTACATGTTAATGGAATTGATGTTGAAACAATTTTATAAAAGCTTGTGGACTTTATAAAATATGTGTAAGTATGAATTGAAATGAGACATATGGGATAAGTGAGAAATCCTTGTGAATTGGCTAACTCAAGTTAGTGGTAGTGTATTTTGTCCCACATTGGAAGTTGGAAAACATTTCCTCTTATATATATAAGACCACCTATTATTTGTGTTTCAAAGGACTTGGAGAGAGAGGAGAAAAGACAACACGCGCGCCGCCGCCACCTGGCCTGGCCATGGCTCGATGCATTTTTTTATTGCTCTGGAAGATATCCCGATGTGGGAAAAACCAATGCCAGCTTTGCGTGTACACTGTGATAGCCAGTCGGTTATATCTCGGCAATGAGTAACCTATATAATGGTAAATCTCATCATATAAGAAGACGACATAAGACCATTAGACAATTGATCTCAACTGGTGTACTAGATGACATAAGACCATTAGACAATTGATCTCAAATGGTGTAGTTATGATAGATTACATCAAGTCGGCTAATAACTTAGCGGATCCGTTCACAAAACGTTTGCCGCGAGATCAAATTAAAAAATCATCAAAAGGAATGAGTTTAAAGCCTATAGACAAAAATGGCGTCTGACGGACACCCCACCTATGTGACTGGAGATCCCAAGATATAGGTTCAAAGGGAAAACGAAGTTGAGCTGATTCAAAATTGAGCACTGTGAGACTATGTCTCTGCCCAGTTCCTAGGATTATAAAACAATGATACATGTGAATATTGAGGATAAACGTTGGCTTTTAATGATTCCATAGCTTTGCACTAACGGAGTATGATAGGATACTTCTTAAAGAAAGCTAATGCAGATCACCTAGTGAGTGTGTGAAATGAGGGTCGTTTCTAGGAGGATGAAAGAGAGGCTATATTCTCCAAGTTCACTCACGAAAATCTAGGAATGTTCAAGGCCAAAATGAACACAATAGAGAACACAGTTCTACGAGAAAATGTCGCTGCGCAATACTTGTTGTCTCGGTTTACATCAAAGTCTGGGTGGTTCAAGACATCATGTTCACCTCCAGGCCGAGTAAACCCGACAAATATTAAAAATGATTGGTTCGAAGATGAAAAATGCTACCTCTCAGATACAGTTACATTTTGGTATACTCTCGAAAAGTCTGGTCGAGCCAAGTATAGTCTAGTCAAGTCTGTGTAGTTAAGTCTAGTATGTTCAGTCTTCATATGTTTAGAGTAATTTCTATTCATGTGGGGGATTGTTGGAACAATTTTTCAAAAGCTTGTGGGTTTTATAAAAAATGTGTAAGTGTGAATTGAAATGAGTCATATGGGCTAAATGAGAAAGCCTTGTGAATTGGCTAACTCAAGTTAGTGGGAGTGTATTTTGTCCCACATTGGAAGTTGGAAAACAATTCCTCTTGTATATATAAGACCACCTCTTATTAGTGTTTCAAAGTAGTTGGAGAGAGAAAAGAAAAGACCACACGCGCGCCGCCGCCTGGCCTGGCCGTAGCTCGTGGCTCCATGCTCGTTGCATTTTTTTAATGGCTCTTAGGGCTCTGGAAGATATCCCGATGTGGGAAAAACCAGTGCCAGCTTTGCGTGTACACTATGATAGCCAGTCGGCTATCTCTCGGGCACTGAGTAACCTATATAATGGTAAATCTCGTCATATAAGAAGACGACTTAAGAACATTAGAAAATTGATCTCAACTGGTGTATTTACGATAGATTACATCAAGAAGGCTGAAAACTTAGCATCTTCGTTCACCTAAAGTTTGCCGCGAGATCAAATTCTCACAAAGTTTGTTTTTAGAGTCTTTTAGTCATTTATCGAGTCTTTTCAGGTTTTAGGTACCTTTGGGAGAGAAGGAGCCATTTTTGGGTGCAAATGAGCAAATGTAGATGCAGAATCATGCATAGGCGTCAGAAGTTTGGCATTTTTTGAAGGCCTTTCCTCCAATGGATCGAGCTCAAATTTTGTTACATGATATAGAAATGGATTAGCTTTCATTTGAAAGTGGTTTGAGGCCATTCCAACGGTAAGATCAAACGTTATGCCAATTTTCATGAAGATGGTCCACCCTGGCGAGCAGAAGAAGCATGCGCAGATATAACTCATCTGTGGTCACCAAAACGACCGATTCAAGAAACATGGATCGACCGATTCAGTCCCGTATGCAGAAAGGAAATTTGAATTTTCCTGTTTCGGCATAAATCCACCCAATTTCGACCATGAACGACTAGAGACCTATTTATACCTATTTTTAGGCACTTTTTAGGTTACGCTTTATTTTTCATTGAGACTTTTGGAGATTTTCTGTGTGAGGCTTTGGGGAGACGAATCTATAACTCTACATGCTTTTGAGAAGATTTCTGAACCCCAATTTATTTATTCTATAGGATTATGATCTCTTCTTCATCTCTCTGCTTGTCTACTTTAATTATGTCTGAGTAGATCAATAGTTAGGTTTAGGGTTTCAAGGAGATCTATGAATCATTGAATTAGACATAGATAGGGATATATCTTTTGTGGTCTTCGCTTATCGTTGTGTTCATTGCTTAGGCTAAATTGATCACTTAGTCTCTGATCTAGGGTTTATTCTACTCATCAAAAGTGTTGTAGATTGCTTGAAAGAACATAGGCGACCGAATCGTCCTTAGCCAACGAAAGTTGATGCTAAGGCGATTCGTGAACATATCAAACCAATTCGTTAATGCTGGTCTAGAATTCTAAGTTCAAACGACAGTTTAGAATCTTGGGTTGTTAGATTTAGTGATCAATACCACGACAGTGGATTGATTAAAAATTTATGTTTGAGTTTGAGACTTGTGCTAAATAATTCTCTGAATAATTGTCTGATTCATGATCTTAGATTACTGCAAAAAAAAAATCTTAGCCTAACGCTTTTCCTTATTGATCTTCTCATCGTTATTAGTTATTTAGTTTTATCTTGCAATAAAAAACATTATTTTTGTGTAAGTTCTATTTCACTTTGTGAGATTTGTAGTGTAACCTTGGTCCTTGTGGATTCGATCTCATCTACATTAATGCGATAGATTGTTCTCTTGCAGTGTTTTATTTTGGTTATTCCTGAAGTTTTTCAAGAATTGGCGCCGTTTCCGGGGACCAATAGCGTTACCTTTGAAACTGAAACTGAAATTTAGTTTAAGATTTACTAACATATTCTATCTTGTTATCTTGTGTGTTCAAGGTGACTAACCGAAAAGCTGGGTAGAATTACCATGAGCAAGGGTTCCCAAAACCTTCTTGATCTCAACAACCAAGACCTAGCAAGGTTAGAACGAATGAGCAGGAAAGCAAATTCAAACCCTGTCATCATGGACAATCAAAACGACAACCACCAAGACGCTGCAGCAACCAAACTTCAGAGGCTACAACAGCAAGTTCAGCAGTTACAGCAACTGCATTTGCAAATGCAATAGCAGCAGCAACATCCTGCCATTGGAGACTTGGACACGCCTCATACCCTATACCAGAACAGAGTTGATATCCATCCACCAGCTATTACGAGGCAAGATTATGATATCAAACCTCAAATGATTGCATTGGTGAAGTAGCACATGTTCCATGGTTTGCATACAGAACATCCAATGGACCAAATCCAGGAAAACGAGTGATCTGAGTAATCTTATCCCAGCCGTATACGGTGAAGGGTTTGCGTTATTTTAGCAAACTATGAGCTCGGATAAAAACAGGTATGCAAGAACTTTTGGATAAGCTCCTGTTTTGGGTTGTTCCTCGTTTGGGTTGGATATAACAAGCTTTTGATAAAGGCACATTATCTTAAACTGCGTTTTGTTTGAAGGATACACCTAATCACAAGTCGAATTGAGCTAGGCAATGAGTTCTTTCTAGCACTTTCACAGAAGGGGGAATTGATGACCCCATTGTTAATATAATGCAACTACAACCGTTCACTTATTGCCTTTTCATTAGGAAGAGAGACATGTGATTGATTGTCTTCATTTATCATTGTACCCCCTTTTTATGGCATCACATGGAAATGAAGATGAGTTCATTAGGGCGAAAGCATCATGCATTTTTTTAGGCCGAGCGTGGCTAGGTGGCCCCCCCATGGTTAATAATCACTCTGCACGGCATATATAGATCGTTTAGTAAATCATACAACAAAGACCGCTTTGGGTGGGGAAACACTGGTTAAATGATATTAATTGACAACGTTTTCACACTAATGCTATGGGACAACAACCACTGGGTAATGTTGGTCATGAACTTGACATTGGGGCACATATATTTGCTAAATCCAAATTCCCGCCTCAGATCTGTGGAGAAAGCTAACACTATCATGGAAACAGTGGTGATCCAGCTGCCATACATTGTCAAACAAATTTGTGGTGAAGAGCAGTCGCAATCACAAGGCTTAACCTCATTCAAATGGACTCGAGAAAAGTGTAACTACAAAAACAACAAACCTGGGGATTACACACCGGTGGCATTGAAGTTCATGGAGTTGTATTTAGCGGGGGACCTAGAGAATTGTGCGGCGGGAATAACCGATGATGTTGTTGCTTCAATTAGGAAGGAATATGCTTTGGACCTGTACTATGAGTTGGTGATCCCGCTTTACGATGAGGGTGATTGATAATAGTCGTAACACTAATTGTCTTGGATGATCCTTATCTATTCCTATAGTTTTTCAATACTAATTATATATTCAACTATGATGTCCTTATTTCCCGAATAGATGGACATGGAAGTTTGGTTAAACGTATTAGTATAAATTCGGTTATCCCACTTACCACGAGCATTTTGATGGAGTGAAAATAAGACTACCACATGTCATTGTGGACGGTAATATTTGGACAATATTAAATGTAATCCACTCCCATTATTAAACGAATCGACGACATGGATAAGCTCGTGTCATTGACAAACAGTTAATGCCCATTTTAGTCCATACACATGGACCTTGTTAATTAAAGCTAAAACACCAATACAATAACTATTTAAAAAATTGTAATCAATTAGACACCAATCAATGGAAATAGTAGGGATTCATACGTAGATTCATATGGGGTGACCAGAAGTGAACGTTCACGTGTGCAAAGTGTTGAGCATTCTCTAGAATAGGATATGTTAGAGAAGGTTGTACATTTCGGAGACAATAGGTGTTCCAATCCCATATTATTATTGTTGTCAACATTTAATATTGGTAGCAATAGAGTGATAAGTTGGTATGTTGGTTTTTTGAGATAACCAAACTGCCTACTATGAGTTGATGTTTATTTAGGGAAATTGAAAGAAATATTTGGTTTGTTGCATTTTGGGAGAGCTAAAAGTTCATAGAATGAGAAAGGCTGATGTTGTAATGTTAGTCAGTAAGTGAAGATGGATAAGGGTAAAGTTATTTTGTTTAGCTTCATAGACATTGGCTAAAATAACATAAAAATGTGTAACCCTGCGTGTGCGGCGTATCTTGAAAGAATCGGTCATGGGCACTGGACTCGTTATCATTCCGGAGGAGAAAGGTACAATATGATGACAAGCAACATAGCTGAGCAGCTTAATAACGCGCCTAATTCAATTGTTAAGTTATTGGTCTGTACAGGAAAAACATGGAAACCACATTCCACACTTGGCTAGAGTACTGGTGGTTAGTATTTAATGGATATCAAATGTATTTTTAATTCATGATTTGTATGTGTGGTCAACGATATGTAGATATATGTATAATATTATTTAAGAAGACATTTTTAAAATTGAACTTTGTTTTGTAAGTTATTACATAAAATGCCATTATAAATAATAATTGAAATAGGAAAGAATATAATAGTCTTTTAAATTTATTAATTAGAATATGAAAAGTATATATTTTACATTAAATAAGTTATTTATTATTTCATTTATTAATTAGTTTTAATACTATATATTTTAAAATTATAATCAATTCATATATATTCAAAGAAAAAAATCTATTCAAAATATTGCAAAATTTTCACTATAATTTATTATATTTTATTGGAATATATATCAAAACACAAGTTGAAAAATATTTTACTAATTTTATAAAAAGTTAGACACAAAAAACTATTTTTTTAAGAGTTTGTAGACTCATCACAAAAACTAGAGTCATTTAACGATACATATTAGAGTTATGTTTTTAAGATTATAAGTTTTTGCGGGTTAGCCCGATTAATATTTCAGTTCAATGCAAAACGGATTAAATAGACAAATTATTACAAATTGACAGCTTTATCTATAATCAGTAGTTAGCTATATTATAAAATTCAAATAAAAATAATTTATTTTAAAAAAATTACTCCGCGCTATAATTAGCGCGGGTTAAATCCTAGTCTAATATTTTAATGCAATGCCAACGGTTGTGAGAGTAGTTATGGAAATGATGCAATATCAACGAAACCTGGATATCTAACGTTTTGGACTTGAATTAGGGGATGACATGATTGGGCATGAATTGGTTGATTTAATAGTTATTGTCAGTATATGTAATGCTTAGTAGATGTAGGGAAACTCTTCATCAAAAATGATTACAGGAGGTTTGACAAATACACATGTATACTAGCCCATTTCCAAAAGTCATTATAGGGACGGTGCATAGCAAAAAAAACATAAATATTTTTAAACAAACGAAGGCAAAGAAGGGAATAAACAATAGCAGAAAGACAAACAAAAAACATGGTCTAGTAAGAGGTAGGCAATAAGAACTATAATCATTAGAAGCATATTGAACACGAAGTAAAATAATAAGGCCATCCAAAAACATGATGGGGCATGGCTTTGCATAAAAGAGTTGCCTTGTGTTTCCAAAAGCAAGTGTAGGAGATGTGATCGTCGAGATGAAATGCCCAATATTTTTGTTTTACATCCACATTTGGAAACAACTAAGTTTTATTTGAACATTGATGTCGTACTGCAGCGTTGGAGAAAAGCGAACCAAAAATCTATAAGGGCAATACAAGAAGATAAGATCAATAGATTTCATTAAACGGCCTTAGAGCGACATTTGGACATGATAAATCTATAATAGGTGGACAACGAAAGAAGGTTGCCAAGATTCTCCATTTTTGTTGGTATGTGAGAGTTACTTTGAGAATAGAACATGTGCATAACTTATATTTACAGTAAAATAGCGGTTTAGTGGAATGGATAAATGCCTTGTTTGAACGTGACATTTGAACTTATGGGGATGATGTGCCCATTGGTAAATAACTAAAAAATAGCCACTATCCCATGGCCACGCTTTGAGTGGCTGTTATGGGGACTGTCAAGATACATTCAGTTAATTGTATCCACTATAGCCCAACGTTGTGTGGACATGTCCACTGGAAAATAGACGGTACATGGAGTGGCCACAATGATATGTACATGTGTACAGAAATATTAGTTTGGCAGAAGAAAGCTGGCGTGAAAAAAACATTGTAAGACTCTTGGAGTAGTGGCTGTTATGGTGTCTTTCTATATACATTCATGGACTTGCCAGGGCTTGGGCACGAGAAGTAGTTAGAGACAACATAGGCTAAAAGAGTTGGCGATGTGTTGTGTGTTCAGGGAGTGTCCACCGGTAGACGTCCATGTGTACACAAAGTCAATAGATTATATTTCCAGAGAAAGCCTCGTGGAGTCTGTATACCTCGAGTAACGCATCAGTAAAAGATGAGAAATGGCATAAAACGGAATAAAAGGGACACATGCGGCTAGAAAAATAATTTAGGGTTCATTGTGGACTCCGGTAAAATAAAAAAGCATCGCCATTCGTAGAGCATGCAAGTTTTTCTTGTACTCAACTTTTTTTTTTCATATCGCAGTAAAAAATCATAGTCTGGATGACCGCGTCTATTGCTTACCATTGTTATTACAAGTAACTATGGATCTATCATGCCGTATAGCTACAGCTGGAGTTCCTCCGGATCTGCTGTCCCCGACTTCAATGAATTCCCAACTGATACCTCCTATAAGGGTTCCTCACTCTTGTATTTGTGGTGCATCATTAGTAATCAAGACGTCAACCTCTGATGTGGACCGAATACGTCGTTTTTACGCTTGTCCTGTGGAGGATGTAAGAAATCCATGACCCTTTTTGACAGGATGCTATTAATTTACTAAGACGGTAAGTTCCTAAAGTAATTGATATGTCTGTCCGGTTACAGGGGGAATGTTGTGGATTTTTCAAATGGTGGGATGTAGAGATTATGGAAGAGTTGGCTGAAATAATGATATTCCCATATTTTGTCCCTTTTATGCATTCATTTAGTTTATGTTTTATCTCATATGCATATATTTTCATTATATTTCTTATTTGTTTTGTCTCATTTAGAGTTTAGGACATTTGCATTAGGTCCTAGTGAGTTCTTGCATATTTTGGAGTCTATTTTAGGTGTTTTGGAGAACATTTGGAGACATGGAGTTGAAAACTTCCGGACATGGACAAGGAGAAGGAAGAGTTCACCCAAAGCGTCTCTAAGATGTGGATGGACAAGAACCTTCCCGTCTGATTAAGCTTCAATGATCCTCATAGATGTTGTAGAGGAGTGAGTTAGCTATTCAGATCAGCTGGAATCAAGTCATTCGGATGTCAGGTTCAGGAGATACGGGTGATTTATTGAAAACATGCCACTGTCGGAAAATGCAGAGGATGTCTGAAGCATCTGAAAGATCATATCAGATGGAAGCCGTATCATGCCCAGCTTAATCTGAGCTCTTGATGAAAGGCATGCGAAATTGAGTTATATTTCTAACGCGAGAAGATTCAGCTCATTCCGAGTAATATTCCAGGATTATCGTCGATTTAGTGGAAACATATCAACTCTGCCCAGTCCAAGATCCGACCCAATTTGCCTCGATCCCAAACTCTTCCTAAGATGATTTTGGATGAATCTTCATCATTCATGCCACTCTAGTAAATGATTCTTCAACCTATCTTTATATTATCTTTATTTTATTCTTGTTCTTTATCTTTATGTCTCTTTTTCCTTGTGTTCTTCATGTTCTTTAGGCCTTAGACATTTTTGGTGGATTTTGGATTTTGCTTGATTTTAATGGTTTGATGGTTGATTGTTGATGCTTAGGACTAGATAAACATTTGTTCTCATGTTAGGAAGAATCTTAATGCTAGGATTGAATTGAAAACTCATTTGTAGAACTTAGACATTTCAGGCACACAAGGTGTTCGGTGAAATGTCTAGAAAACTTATAAGCATGATTTTCATTCTAAGTGATCGGTGGATGCTGACTTTAGGATGAATTGTTGACTAAAATGGACTTGTGGTAAATTATGGATTATCTAAGTGATCGGTGGATGCGGACTTTAGATGATTCGTACACTGATTAGTGTCACAAGAGTGAACTAATCTACTTGAAAGTGTTCATGTCATAAGAATAAATGTGCATTGAATGTTTAGGCATCATTAGTCAATTTTCTTGATGGTTAGATGATGATGATTTAGGTTGCATCTGGTTAGATCTTTCACTTAGGTTACCTCTTAATGCTAGTTTTGGATTGAGAGATCAAAGCTAGAGCTTAAGCATTTCACGCCCGATAGATGTTCGATGAAATGCTTGAACCAAACCTTTTGTGAACTTTTATTGCCTAGCCAACGATAGTTGATGTCTAGGGTGATTAGTGAACTAAGTGGGATTGGAGATTAATGCTTGTTAATCATCTTATCACAAACGATGGTTTGTTCTTGATTTGGTGATTAACAAAGTGATTAGTGCCACGAGAGTGGTTTAGTCATAATTGTGAATTCCATATTCTAGGATAGTGTTTAATTCAACCTTTATCGTCATTGTTTGTTCATTAATCATCTTCTTGATAGTTAATTCATTTTCCAACACATCTATCTTTTGTTTTCCTTTTTGCATTTCATTTTCTTGATTCAAAAATATAAAAACCCAAAAGATTTGCTCTAGATTATGAATATTCATGTATTCTTAGTGCTTCAATCTTAACCTCTTTGGTCTGATCTTCAAATACAACAATGATATGAGTAGGTTTGAGTAATTGATATGAGCTTAACACAAATTCTACTTATCAAATAACTGAAAAACTAAGCGAGCAAGGTGAAAGAATTCGGTACATAGCGTTTGGGGAGGATTCGTCACCGGTTGACGTCCCATCCATGTGGCGGGATGTGGTCGCGGGGCAGGAGAACATAGATCGATTGAAGTTAATGATAGAACACGGGCATGCAGACTTTAAGAAACTGGAGGAATCGGTTTCGAGAATACAGAAAATGGTCTTTATTACATGGAAGGAACTAGAGAGCTGGGGGAAGCTTTTGGCCCTTGCCATGGGAACGTTCGGCGTTTTCCTAGGTAGCATAATCTATCTTTTGAATAATGTTTGGTCCAATTGACTATGGATTTAGATAGGGGTTGTTGTCAGATAAGGGAACCTGTTAAAGTCAATAATCCATGTGTATGTCGTGCGTGCCACAAATCCCTTGTTTTGGTTCAAAGATTTGAGTGATGACTATGATTTGGACATCGTTGCTAGGTGACCCAATTAAACGCTGTGGAATAAAGAACAACACATAATCCACTTATATTTATAAAATTGATGCCGTTGGATGTTCGCGTAACGCGAGAACTACTCTGGATGAACTAAAAAATCGGGTTAGCCCTATGGCGAGAAAGGGTGGTGTTTTGACCACAGTAGACTGTACATAAGGACTTATGAGAATCCTTAAATTTATCACAAATTGGCGGTATATAGGGAGAGGGGTTCGGTTGTGCTTGAATTACGCCAACATATGGAAATGCAAATGCGGCGGTAGCTAAAATGTTGTAAAAAAATGGGCTCAGATTTGGTAGAAGGCGAATAGATGACGGGAAAACAGAGCTATGGCGGGGTAAAGAGGGACGCACAACTTAGCATATAGAGAATAAATATGTAACGATAGACAATAAATATGCAGGTAAATATAAAAAAAAAGAGCATAACTAAACAAAGCTGACCACAAGAAAATAAAGAAAAGAGCATGTTACGATAGAGAACAAAAATGCAGGTAAATATAAAGAAAATAGCAGAATTCAACAAAGTTGAACACATAAAAACTGTACATATTAGTGGTGATATTAAACCCTAGAAAATGAGAACATGGACAAATTAAAAGTGCAATAGGGAGTTTTATTGTATGAGAGAAATGTTAGTTGGTTAGTCAATACCATAATCGGGGTAATGACAATAAATTTGGACAACAGTTGTGACTGCGAATATAACCAACCCTAATTCATGTTCAGTGCTACACGTGATCATAATAGGGCATGCGTTACTATCCATGTGGAACATAAAAAACAAAAACAAATATGGTTAACAAAAATATTGTCAGCAAGAGTGTATTTAACAACAAAAAGTGACAACAAGATAACTGCCCCCCCCCCCCCCCAAAAAAAAGAAGCAAATACAATTCGGAACAAGCATTTAACAGGTAAAAATGTATCTTCATTGTCCACAACTCAGCTCGTTCAGTAGAGCTAAATATTTTCATCCATATTCGTTTTCATATAGGGAGGTTGCCGCTTATGCGGTTGTGGCCTACTCCTTGGCAACATGTGCATTTGTTTGGCACAAATTTCTTGATTGGTGCAGGCTTAAAAAAATCAGTATATATGTGATATATCATGGTTTTTACCCGTTTCTAACCATGATATATGTCTTATTTATAGAGTCTTTCTATTGTTTCTGGAGTTTTTCGAGTCTTTACAGGTTTTAGGTGACTTTTGGAGAAAATGAGTCATTTTGGGTGAACATGAGCATATGGAGATGCAGAGACGTCAGAAGTTTGGCATTCGTTGAAGATATTCCCACCGATGGATTGAGCTCAAATTTGGAAACAAAATAGATCAATGGATTAGCTTTCATTTGAAAGTGGTTTGAGGCCATTCCAACTGTGCGATCAAAAGTTGTGACCCCTAAATACCACTATCGGTATTGGTGATACCGACTGCAGGAAAAGAAGAATCGCGACTTTCTACAAGATTTGAAGATTCGGCACTTTGGTCCAGAAGACTTTAATAATTACAATTAGCCCCAATTCGTGTTTTAACCTATTTATTAGGTTTTTCTGCCACTTTTCTTGGCTAAGTTTTATTCTACTTTGGTTTTGATTGAGAGAGCTTTTGAGAGAGACAACTCTGAAACTCTGTTCGTCCAAGAGAATATTTTGAACCCTTGTTTTCTTTCTCCTTTATTATTTATTTCAGAGATTTATTCAGTTATGTTTATTATTTCAATCTCAATGTTTGAGCAGATCTCCTGTTAGGTTTAGGGTTCTCAATATGGGATCTCTTTGAATGTTAGGCTAATTAGTTGGTTAGGGTTCACAATCTGAATTATTTCTTCACCATAGGTTGTTCTTAAAGCTAATTCTAGATTGATCACCTGGAATTTAGATCTTAGGTTAATCGATTAGGCACGACATTGCAATTGATAATCTAATAGAATCTAGGGTGAGCAAAATAACTATCTGCAAAGAGATTTGATTTAGTTGTTTTGTGAACAAATCAAACTTGAACTTAATGCTGGTTTAGACTTTAGAATTTTCAAAGACAGTTGGATGAATTCTGAGATTTAGATTTAGATAATTCTCGCAACGACAGTTGGTTAATTATAGCTTAGTGATTTGAGTTCAAGAACCGCACTTAATCTGAACCCTGACTAATTGGTTTACCTGCATTCTCTGATTTCTTGAGAAATACCCTGAACATATCTTCCTCCATTGAATTTACAACCCTTTAATATGTGTTACTACTTTCTGTTTTATTGATTTACTTAGCTTAATTCGAACCTATTTAATCTATTGTGTGATTCTTGAGTCTCTGTGGATTCGACCCCTAAATACTACAATCGACAAAGCTGTTAGTACATTAGGGTATTACATTTGAGCTTTTCAGTATGGGATCTAGTTATGAAATATATAAGTGTGTGATATATAAGAAAATTATTTCAAAAACAGCAAAGACGACATATAGTAAGATCAATATAGTACCCGTAGTTTGCATGTTGACGGAATGCGTTTTTCCTTCGGTCTCCCTGGTGGCCTTTTAGTTTTGGGTGGGCGGAGAACGATTTTTGTTACTGTTTCAGGAAGTTCCGCATCATCCGGGTCATTTGCGGGGTTAATTGTCTCGTTGTATGTTGATGCCCATGTTGATGTCCTGTAGAAGTCGCTTATCAAAGAAGCATGAGGAAGGCCCAAACTATTCGCGGTAATCATGGCGTGGCTAAATGGGATTTTTAGGCGATCAAACACTTCCCAGCTGCATTTCTTATCCTTTATCATCACGTGGTTCTTATCCCCAAATCTCCCAACTACCTCGCAGCTCCAAGTAGTAATGTTGTTGATCTTGCTAAAATTTGACTCAAGTTTGTTTTTGACAAAAGCTTGTCTACCTCTGGGGTGGCCAACGATGCGCGATTCGCTGATTTGGCCCGCCTAGCGCTAAACCAACGAGTCATCATCCTCTTGATGAAAACCAATAACTCAACAATTGGGGATGCTCTGCCTTTCTTCATCGCGTTATTAAGCTGCTTAGCTATGTTGCTTGTCATCATATTGTATTGTTCCCCTCTGAAATGATAACGAGTACAGTGCCCATAACTAATTCTTTCAAGATACGCCGCACACGCAGGGTTGCACGTCTTTATCTTGCCGAACAGGTCTATGAAATTCTTCTGGTGGTGCGTAAATGCGGCAACAAGCTTTGACAGCCCCTTGTATTTGAAATGCGAGCTAATGTTTCTATGGAGGTGTACTATACACGAACCATGATGCGCTTTAGGGTACACCGGCGCTTTGGCTGTGTAGATGGACTCAAAACGATCCAATATTATTGAGGTTATCACTATAAGCTAGTAAGTGCTCAAGCTTCTGCAAGAACCAAGTTCAAGCATCGTCGTTCTCAGCGTCAACTACCGCGAAAGCTAAAGGGAATACTTGGAAATTAACCTCTTGGCCACTGGCTGTCAGCAAAACACCCTTATATGTTCCCCACAAATGGGTACCATCAATTACTATAATGTGTCAAAGCCTCCTAAAGCCCATGATGAAGGCACCAAATGCTAAGAAAACGTACCAAAACCTCTCAACCCCATCAGAGTCCGTGTCGGTTTCCAAATCAGCAACGATACCCGGATTCGCTATCTTCAGCATATGAAGATAAGCCGCCAGGCGAAGATAAGAATCTTCATCTTTGGGCTTATATGTGGCAATAGCTTTTCCCTTGGCCCGATAGCATTTCATCCATGAAGCTGTGACACGCAATTCTTGCAAGACAAGTTGCTGCAGTTATGCTGATTTTGGACCGGTTTCAGGGTCTCCCTATTTTGACTTAAATACGGCCGCGATGACTCGGGCAGATGTCTTCTGCCGATACGCATCCCTTACCTCGAAAGCACAAGTATACGTAAGCTCCACGTTTTTAAGTTCAAAATAACATGTGTTGCTAACCTCGGAGACGCGAATTCGCCAGAAACACTTGCTGTCTGTGCATACGAGTATGAAGTACGTTGGACACGATCTTTTCTGAACGCGTTCTTAATAGCGTAAACAACTAGTGAAATTTGACAATCCCCTTTGCTATCATACAGCTTGCCCACGTGAATTGAATCATCATCTTCGGCGCCGTCCAAATCCGGGATTTCAGGGATAGCGTATGTTGCATCATCGAACAAAGGGAGGGGATGTCAAAATCGTCGTCTGGAAAATCTGTAAGCATTTTTGTAGTCGGAGTTTCTGAGATGTCACCTCATGGACGCTCCTGCGTGGAAAGGAATGTTGACTCCGCTATAGTGAAGGGGATACGAGTGAAAGGTCTACGTCAGGACGAATTCGGTGTAACATATGTTCACTCTGGAAAGCAACATCGGAAATACGATCAATTTATTCTTGCTTCACAAGCGGATCAGGTTTCCTACATTCGATATCCCCGGGTTAGAAACAAGCAAGACCCGTGGATTGCAGTAACGTCGATACAACCCAGATGAATGATATATGGTGTTTCGGAGCATGACCCTGTACAGGAAACTCCAATTGGTAACTTAGGTGATATTGATCATTCTCTTGAGGTTGGCCTTGTGGTTGACTTCACCGGTATGGGCGGGGATTACAAAATATTTAAGGTTTCTAAAGAAGAGAGAGGGGAATTTGATGAGGAATCTGATTCAACTAGTTCAGATTATTTAACGGACTCAGAATAAATTTGTAATAAATATTTTATATGCATTTATTTTGAAGTATCAAATGTTTGAAACTTTTTCATATTGATTAATTAATTGTACGGATTTTACAATATTGTAATGATTTTGTAAGTCACATATATGTTATCTAAATTTTTTTTTTTAAATTACCGAATCGGTCGGATATTAGTCGGAAATTTCCGACCGATTTCCGACCAACCCGAGAACTCCCCACGGCTAAAACCAGTTTTAGCCGGGGGGGGGGGGGGGGGGAACTACTCTGGTTGGTCGGAAATCGGTCGGACATTTCCAACTAATTCCCGACCATTTGTGATTTCGAAACCTCAAATGCTAAATATTTGATTAGCTTTATGATTTCTAAGGTTATTTATGATATATTAAAAGAATTCAATGTTAAAATATCTTAATAATCACTCTTTTTAAGCTTTAAATCAAAACCCTATAACAAACCAAAAAATGTGAGTATAAGTTATATGTATCGTTATGAAAGGTTAAGCTCGTTCTCGAGTCGATTCATATAAAACGTCATATGATTCATTTTATGTTTATCTATTAAGTTAGTTGTCAGAAAATATGATTAGTAGATGTTTCTTAAACCCTATATGATTTCATAATTTATTATTTCTTACCCTAAACTCTAATGGTCAGAAATCGGTCTGGATTTCCGACCGATTTCTGACGAAATTAATAAATCAGTATATTTTACACTTAGCATTTTTCGGGAAATTTTCATGTCCGTCGGAAATCGGTCAGAATTCCCGACCGATATGAAAATTTTCTATATTTACACGGGTTTATACGTACACTTGTAAATCACCCAATCAGAGGGCATGCAATTATATGTATGGTCGAAATTTCGTCGGTAATTTCCGATCGATTGCCGACCGTCGTAAAAAATACCCGCGAAAATTGACCGCCAAACGAAATAATTAAGCGGTTTATTAATTGATTCCCGACCGAATGGATCGGTCGGTAATCAATAGATCTAAAACAGTGATTCCTCTTCTTATTCCTCATTTCGTTTCGTCTCTCTCTTTCTATGCCGCTCTCTCTCTCTCCGTCTCTCTCTCACGCCGGCGTCGCCCTCTCTCGACCCTGTCGTCGGTAAGTCTTCTATTTCTCTTCTCTTCCTCTTCTCTTCCCCCCCCCCCCTAATAACTATTTCTTCTCTTTCTCTTCTCTCTCAGGTCGCCGCCGCCGTCCTTCCGTTCGCCGGATCCGGCAGCCGTCTTCCTCCGCCGCCGTCTTCTTCATCCCTTTGTGTAAGTAACTAGAAAATATGAGGTTTGTGGTTAGATTTGTGGGATTTGTCAATAGATTTGTGGTTAGATTTAAGTTTAAACTTTTGTTTAGGTTAGAATTTTTGTTTAGGTTATAGGTTAGGCTTTTTTTTTTTATCAACAGCCTTGATACCTAACCCTATTCGGTGAACCAAATCGGGGGTATCGAGTTTACATAAGTGAAATCTGAAGGGTAGACTCGACCACCTCGTGCTAACTTGTCTGCCACTGTGTTGCTCATGCGTGGGATTTGTGTGATAGAGAAATAGGTGAAAACCTCCTTGCTCCTCATGAACTCCCCCAACTGTAACGTAAATGCCGGCCACTCCTTCGGTGTAGACACCATCTTCACCAACTCTGAGCAGTCTGTAGCAAAGGCTATCACCGTCTTGTGGTTTGCAATCATGCAATGCATCGTCCAGATGAGCGCTTCCAATTCCACGTGTAGCGGGGATAGGCTGCTTCGTAGATTACGGGACCCCATAATCTTTCCTTCAATTCTCTCCTGAAAGCAAAACCATCCTAAACCAGAAAATGTATCCCTTTCCTTCCATGACCCGTCAATATAGCATGTGAGGCCATTATATTCATTTTGTTCATTTATTCCCGTATTGAGACCCGGTTGTTGGGGAGATATGTCAGGTTCACTATTTTGTGCCGCTTCCCAAGTTGCTATTTCTGTTTCCGCTATCCTCAGAATCTCTTGTGGGTGTCTATCCACATTTGAGAACACCTTGTCATTCCTTGCTTTCCAAATGTTCCACACAATCCACAGAAACATTATGTTCCTTTCCTCATCTGGAAGTCTCCAAAATAGATGATCAAAATTGGCGAAAACCGATGTCAACGGGAAAACTCCCGGGGCCGATGGAATATGAGAGAGTGCCCATATTTGGAGTGCTAGTGAGCATTCAAACAATACATGGTTAATCGTTTCCCCCTCCACACCACACCTAGCACATTGTGTGTCACAATTTATTCCTCTAGCGCGTAGATTCGCTGTGACCGACAGACATCCCGAGATTGCTTGCCATATAAAATGTCGCAATTTCGGTGGACAAGTCAATTTCCATGAGTGTGCCTGTAACTTCTTTATATCTGGACCGTAAAAGTAGTTGTCGCCGTTGTTTGTGATTTGTTGGCCAACCTGATATCCCGACTTTACCGTATATTTCCCTGATTTCGTATAGTGCCAACCAGGCGTATTTAGTCGATATGTACTACTGATGTGTATTCCGCGTATAAGTTCCACATCGGCCGGTTCGATGATTGCGTTTATCAATTCCAGGTTCCACGTTTGTGTCGCTGGATCAACCAAATGATTGACCCTGAGATTTGGGTAATAATTGTACCCTTTGCATGTTGCTGACCTCGGGGGAGATGATGGTATCCATGGGTCATTCCATACTGATATGGTGCCTCCTGAACCAACTCTTTTGATGAGCCCTTTTGTAACCAGAGGTCTAGCCAAAATGATACTCCTCCATCCAAAGGACGGAGAGTACGACTTAATAGGGTCTAAAGGGTCTGTATTCCGATAGTACCGCCCCTTAAAGACCCGAGCGGAAAGCGATTCCGGTTGTTCCATTAACCGCCATAGCTGTTGTGCTAGTAATGCTGTGTTGAATTCCTCTATTGATCGAAACCCGATTCCGCCGTCTAACTTATTCCGGCACATCTTCTTCCATGCCATCCAATGCATTCCTTTCTATTGACCATCTGAGCTCCACCAAAACCGCGCTGCCGCACTGGTTAGTTTTGCGGTAATAGAATTGGGTAACCGAAAACATGACATGACGAAAGTCGGCATAGCCGTGGCTACCGATTTAAGTAGAACCTCTTTACCTCCTTTAGTCATGAGTCTGGATGTCCACCCGTTGACTCTATCATTCTGTCTTTCGACAACAAAGTTGAAAATCTTACTCTTTGCCCTTCCGAGACTTTCCGGCAGACCTAGATAAATACCCATCCCTCCCATATTTTGGATTCCTAGCAATTGTTTTACCTCGTCATGTACCGTTTCTGGAACCGTGTATCCGAAATTTAAAGAAGATTTTGAAAAATTAATTTGTTGCCCTGAGACCAACTCGTATCGCTTAAGTATATGTAATATAGTGTGACACTCTTGTACTGTAGCCTTGCAGAAAAAAGACTATCGTCCGCAAAGAGTAAGTGTGAGATCGCTGGACCTGCCCTCGCTACCTCTAGCCCCGTAAGAGATTTCTCCCTTTCTACTTTCCGTATATTGGCTATCAAGACCTCCGTGCAGAGAATGAACAAGTACGGAGATAATGGGTCGCCTTGCCGCAATCCTCTGAATGGCGTTATTTGTCCTTTGGGATTACCGTTAATGAGTACCTTATATTGTACCGATTGTATTCACCACATCATCCATGAAATTCACTTTTCTGCAAAACCAAATTTCCTCAATAGGTATTCAATGAAAGTCCATTCAACTCTATCATATGCTCTGCTCATATCCGTCTTGATTGCCATGAACTTACTTTTGCAAGATATATTGGTTCGTAGTCCGTGAAACATCTCCTAGGAAATCAAAATATTATCCGATATCAGTCGCCCTGATACAAAGGCTGATTGAGTCTCTGAAATCAGATCCGGTAGCAATATCTTTAACCTCTGACATAACACTTTCGAGATGATCTTATACCCCACATTACACAAACTTATAGGTCTTAATTCCGTCATACGAGTTGGTCTTCCCGTCTTTGGTATTAGGCATATGTTAGTCATATTCAGCCTTTGATCAAAGGAACCTGTTTCCAGAAAACCGTTAACCAGTTCTACTACATCTGCCTTTATTATATGCCATGATCTTTGAAAAATAAAGCCGTCATTCCGTCCGGGCCCGGAGCCTTCTCTGGATGCATCATGAAAAGGGCTATACGAACTTCCTCTTCCGTGGCCATTGCCGTGAGCATATCATTATTTTGTTCCGAAACTAATGCTAGAATCTCACTGAGGGCCTCCTCAAATTCCGTCGGTGAAGTGGATGTTAATAATTCCTCGAAATAGTTTACCGCTACTTGATATACATCTTTGTCCGAGGTAACCCAAGCTCCGGATGCATCGTGTAGTCCCGTGATTCGATTTCTCGCCCTGCGTTTCTTAACTTGCGCGTGGTAAAACTTTGTATTTCTGTCCCCCACCATTGCCCATAAGGTTCGACTCTTCTGTTGCCAGAATAATTCCTCATCCAGATAAGCCTATTTCAGTTTCCTCGTGATATCCATGAGTTCCTCGTTTGTACTATTATCATCATTTTGGATCTCCTCTAATGCTTGTTGTAAATCCCTAATTTTCTCTTTGCCATATGGCAAATTGTTTTTCCGCCATTTTGAAATTTCTCTCCGGCAATTCTTTATTTTATCTATATAGAGAGTCCCGCTTCCCGCTGTATTAATTTCCCAGCCCTTTGCTATTATTTCCATAAGACCATCCCGCCCAATCCACCGTTTATCGAACCGAAACTGACCCCGTTTCCGGGGTATTTTGTCCTCTATAGTGGCGACAATCGGCCTATGATCCGACCCAATCATCGCTAAAAATTCTACGAATGAATGGGAGAATATCTCATGCCAATCCTCGTTTGCTAAGGCCCTATCCAGTCGACACCGCATAATTTTCGAGTTTCGTGTTATAGGTTAGGTTATAATTTTTTGTTTAATATTTTTTTCTAATACTTTGTTAGATTTTTATAGGTTATAAATTTTAAAATATTTTTTCTTAGTTATATAAAAAGGTTTTAGCATTTTTAATTTTTTTCGGGTTTTTGATAATATTTTCTGGTTTATATGTTTCATAAGTTTTTCCGGTATTTTCGGGTTTTTGATAAAAAATTTAACGTTTCATATTTTTTTTGGGTTTTTGATAATATTTTTTGGGTTTAACATTTTCATAATTTTCCTGTTTTTTTAGGTTTTTGATAAAATTTTAAATGTTTGATAATTTTTTCCGGATTTTTTTCAGGTTTTTGATAAAATTTTAAACGTTTCATAACTTTTTCGGGTTTTTGATAATATTTTTTGTATTCTTAATAATTTTTGACATCTAACAAAGTTTGCGTTTTTTTTTTCGAGGTCGTACGACGTTTTCGATAACATTCGCCGCAGTGGTTCGTCTCAAGGGCCGCAACCTGAACAACATAGCGGTGGTTCGTCTCGAGGGACGCAGCGACGTCAAGAAGACGGTTCACCAATGGGGTTCCCTAGTCAAAGACGAAGTTCGTGGTTTCTCATGTTCCGGAATGGCATAGTGAAGCTTTTCCTCAGATCATGAGCATCAAGCAGTTAGTCCAACAACCGGGGCAGGACTTACTCGCCAGGCTCGATCCACGACTCCGCGGAAGATCGACATTGTAAATGAAATTTTTTTTTAAAAACCGTTTGAAATTAGTAATACATTATATTTTTTTTGTAGGTTTGGTATATTGAACAACGGAATTAGCAAGTCCGTTTTGAGGATGTTGCATTCCATCCTCGACAAACCTAACAAGAAGTTTTCTGATATACCTTATGAGGAGAAGCAAATTTGGTTTAGACAATTTGCGGTAAGTTTTAAATTATATTTTTTTCTTTTTCATATTTTTAGTTTTGATACCTTTTAATTTTTGTTTTCATAGCAAGAATTTACATGGCATCATTCCATTACGAACAACGTGGAGACGGCGTTTATGAAGGAGGCGGCTACTCAATTCAAAATAAACATAAAGGCATTTAACCCAAATCATAACAGGGACACGATATTCCAAATAAGACTAATTAAAATGGCCAAAACAAAGACAGAAACACCAGCTAATATTGAAACAACCAAAATTCCGAAAAAACAATAAGAAAACCCAAAAAATCATCTAAAAATTAAACCCAAAACGTGTCACGGACGTAAAACGTCAGATTCAACGACCGCAGCTCGCATTCTCTCAACCTCTGCAAATGAAGGATTCAACAAAATCTCATTACAGTCGTAATAGGTCATAGCTCTCCAGATACGACCAAACTTGAAGAGCCTGACAAACCGTACAATACAGATATTGACTTCGTGTTCTTTCCGAGACAAAGAAGTCAACAAATCCAATGCGTAATCGTTACATAAGAGCACTTGCAAACGAACATCTCTATTAGAAAAAAGAAATTAGATATAAATAAAATAAAAACCGAAAATACAAAACCAACTAAATTAACGTATGATTCGTTACGAAGCTCCACATAAACATCGCCCCAGTTTTTACAGTGATTAAAGGATTGGTCACGACAACGAAACGTCCCAACAACGAAGCAAAAGTGGAGGAAAGGGGCAGACAAACCGAAAGGCTTGAACCTCGGCGTTTGGGAGGATTACAAACCTTATTGGGATAAGCACGAGACAGAAAAAACATCGAAGACTAATTCGGGAAACCGAAAGATTGATCGATCCGGTAAGGGACAATACGTCCACAACTCGGGATCGAGCAGATTCCGGACCCGAGAAATAGAAATGGTAATCTTTTATTGTTTCCATTGTTTTCTATATTTAATTGTTAAATTATTTATTAATATTTAATTTCCGTCATTTTTTGTAGATCAATGAGCCCGGAGGTGTGCGTCCGGATCACTTGGAGTTGATGAGGACGTGCAACACGAGCAAGACAACCAGGGTTATTCAGGATCCACTCATGAGTGAGATCTACGAGAACGTGAAGAAGAAGAAGCTCGAGTTGACCCAACAATCAAGGTAACGCGGGAAGAGATCAACCGTCTCATTCTCGACGTAAGTTTTTTTGTTTGTTTTCATTTAGTTTTTACATTATAATTTTATTATGTTCTAATTTATTTTTTACTTTCAATAGGAATTTCCCTTTGATGAAAAAGGGCGGCGTCGCGGGGTTTTGGGTAAGATCCCGGATATGGACTTCTCCGGAGCTACATCGGGTTTTCACGATTACTCTGAAGATCTCATCCATCATAATGAAGAGCTGAAGACAAAAGTAGCAGCTTTGGAGGCGGCGAAAGCTGAAACCGAAATGAAGTTAGATGCTACGCAAGAGGAGCTTACAGAGACAAAGTCATAATTCACTGAGATGTCAGATTGGATGAAGTCGAAGTTCCCAGATTTCCCGGGAACATAAAAGGGAAAGGGAAAGAAAACTTAGGGATCGGGATCAGGAACTGGAAATCAGTTTTTATGTATTTTTATTTTGAAAACAATGTTTATGATTTTGTTTTTGTATTATTATGCACAATTTAATTTCAAAGCAATTTTAATTTCAATTATTTCGGAAAACGGTCGGTATTGTTGACCGTCGAAAACGGTCGGGAATGTTGACCGTCGGAAAACGGTCGGTAATGAGCCCCGGATTTAAGTCAGAATTTGGTCGGGATAGTTGCCGGTGGGAAATCGGTCGGGATATCTGACGGTCGGATTTCGATCGGGATTTTCGACGGTCGGAAATCGGTCGAGATTTTTGACAGTCAGAAATCAGTCAGGATTTCTGATGGTCGGAAATGAGTAAGGAGTAGGCCTCTCGGATTTTAGTCGGTAAATCGTCTGTAATTTCCGACGTCTAACATCCGTCGGAATCTGGTCAGGAAATTGATCGTCGGGAATTCCCTACATAGATCAGATGATGTAGTACCCTGCATAGATTAGAAAGACAGACAGAAAATGAGGTACACAGAGAAATCGTCCTTGAATACCTCCATTATGTCCTCAATAAAGTCGGTGAAAATCGACATCATGCATCGCTGGAAAGTTGATGGGGCATTTCACAAGCCAAATGGCATTCTGCGATAAGCGAAGGTGCCGTAGGGACATGTGAATGTGGTCTTCTCCTGGTCATATGGGTGGATGGGAATCTGAAAGAAACCAGAATACCCATCTAGAAAACAATAGTATGGGTGGTTTGCCACTCTCTCAATCATCTGATCAATAAAAGGTAACGGTAAATTATCCTTACGAGTAGCAGCATTCAACCACCTATAGTCAATACACATCCTATGCCTTGTAACAGTTCTAGTTGGTATCAACTCATTTTTCTTATTTTCAACAACTGTCACACCACCTTTCTTTGGCTCAACATGGATTGGGCTCACCCAAGTACTATCAGAGATAGCGTATATGATGTCCGCCTCTAGAAGTTTCATTATCTCCTTCTTTACAACATCTTTTAGATTCATGTTTAACCGTCTCCGATGTTCTATTGAATTCATTGATTCATCCTCTAGATGTATTCTATGCATGCAAAGGTCAGGTGAAATCCTTCTGAGGTCATCTAGTGAGTAGCCTAAAGCTCTACGATACTTTCTAAGCTCACATAGAAGCAAAGCAGTTTCCACATTGTTCAACTCAGCATTGATGATCAGAGGGTAAGTGGAGTTAGGGCCAAGAAATGCATACCTTAGCCCAATTGGGAACGTTTTAAGTTCAATTTTCGGGGACTTCAGCTCGCTCCACGGGTCAGCAGGAGGCGCAAGAAGACTTATTGTTGCTAGCGTCTTTGCGGCTCCATCTAAACTGATGTACTCGACCATCTTCTCCATTGTCTTGCTGGAGTTTAGCATCTTAGCATAGCCGGTGGCATCGTCACTCATAAACACATCCTCATTCTCTGCTTTTGTCAAAACGGTCTCCAACGGGTCATCGACTAGAATTTCTTCAATCACTTCGTCAGAGACTTGTAGTGAGTCATCTATCGAGAATGTCTATCCGTCCAACATAGTCTTCTTCAGCATCTTGTCCATCTCAAATTTCATGACAATGTCTCCCAGGTGGAGATCTATTCGACCGTACCACACGTCAATGATGGCTCCTGCTGTACACAAGAAGGGTCTTCCCAAAATGAGAGGATCCTTCGGTTCTTCATCCAGCTCCAGCACCACAGAATCTGCGGGAACAAATGCATTGCCAATTTGCACATGTAAATCCTCAAGCACACCAACATGCAGCTAGCTCTTCACAGAACGATCGGCAAACACTAGAGAGATTTTAGTTTGCTTGAACTTTTGATATGCTCAAATTAATACCATATTTAGATATTAAAGTAGTTGTTATAGTATAGCTAGGGGTCGAACACAAGGACTCACAGAGACACACAATAGATTATAGATGTGAGAATTACGCTAAGCAATCAATGGTGTTGAAAACATACTGTAAATTAAAACGGTTGTAAATTCAATTTGGGAGAGATAGGTTCAGGGTATTTCTCGGGAATTCAATGAATGCATATAAACTAACTAACAAGATTCAGATTTAGCGCGGTTCTTGAACTCAAATCACTAAAGTATAGCTAACAAACTCTCGTTGCTAAAGCTATCTAAATCCAAATCATAGAAATTACAAATCTCTTTGCGAATCCTAAAGTCTAAATCAGCTTTTAAATCAAGTTTGATATGTTCACAAAACAACTAAACCAAATTTCTTTGCAAATAGTTATTTTGCTCACCTTAGGTTCTATCAGGTAATTAATCGCACTCTCGCGCCTAATCAATTATCCCAAGATCTAGGTGATCAATCCAGAATTTAGCTTTGCAAACAACCTATAGTGAAGAACTAATTCACATAAAGAATACTAATAACTAATCAACCTAACATTAAGAGAAAACCCTATTGAGAACCCTAAACCTAATAAGGGATCTACTCAGACATGGAGAATGAAACAATCACCATAACTGAATAAATCATCAATAGAATAAAATAAGAGTAGAATGAAACAGGGGTTCAAAATCTTCTCTCAGACGAACAGAGTTCTGACTTGTATCCCCTCTCTCAGAAATCCTCAAGAACAACGTAATGAAAAAGCACACAGCCAAAGTGGATTAATAGTCTAAACACGAATTGGGGTCTTCTTGTAAATATTAAAGTCTTCTGGGCAAGTTCTGCAATTCTTAAAACTTCATTAAAAGTCGCGACTTGTGATCTCCTCGATGGGTTTCGATCGATACCCTTGACTCTTCGATCAGGCACTTAGTCATCAGACTTCAGTTTTGCTTCATAATGCTCCATAAAACTCCAATATTTCCAATAATGCTCCAAATGTGCTAAAATCTGTAAAAGACTCTATAATAAAATAAAGACTCGATAAAACGGACTTATATCATGGCTTAAACAGGGTAAAAACCATGATATATCAACTCCCCCAGACTTAGCATTTGCTTGCCCTTAAGAAAATAGAAGACTAAACCAGAGAAAGAGGTTTGAAAACGTAGAGAGTCACATGTTCTTGAAACGTGGAAATGACCAATTTCCCAAGCACCCAAATGTCACCTAACCAGCTTTTGATATAACCACCATGTATTTCTCCGTAGAAATTCGCAGTTCCTCAGACTACACACATTATTTCGCAGCATCGTTCAATTAAGCCATCCTCGCCAGTTTCATCTCTGTAAATTAGGATCAAAAACCTTCTAGATTCTTTCCCATACAATATCATGACAAGGAACCACCATTTTTCACACTTTTTGATATTATTTCTCTCCCCCAGACTTATTTCTTAGTGTATTTTCTCTTTTATTTTAGCTTTGCATATACAAATGAAGGTATGAGACACGAGTATTGATGGTGTTTGCCACCTAATCCCCGGTTTTTCCCTCTCAACGTATCAAAGGATGTAGGCGAATAATGGCATCATAGAAAAATCCTAGCCTCGCTTCCAATCCTTTGTGTGATCATTCCCTCTCGAGTAGAATAATGGGATCGCTGGAAATTTTCCTAACCCTCTACTCAGAAGAAATCATTTCATGTTTTAATGCACTTATTAATTAACTTGTAGTAGGGAGAGAAATACCGTTATTTTAAAACACATGGGTTTCTTTGTCATATACGAATGAGGAATCAAGCTCTATAGATACTAACCACATTGATGAAGTGCAAAAATTTGGCTCAGGCTTTAAGGAACTTTGCTGGAAACATGAGTGTCTTCTGGTTAACTGGTCAGCCTTTGGATTTTTCATTAGTCGATCTAGAACTGATTCTGTAACAATGGTCACTTAGAAGCAAGGTCAGATCAATTGATTCAAGAAAAAAATCACAGTATCAGACAAAAGTTTGACTCAATAAAACAACGAATGACACAAAAATGGACTGACTGTAAGAAAGAAAAAAAAAAGTTCAGCGACTACCTCCCGCAGACTTAAACAACACTGTCCCCAGTGTTATCTAGCCTAGAGTTGGTGAAAGAAAACAAATGAACTGAGTGGATTATGAAAACCTGAAACGTACCTGTGCAGGGTATCGATAGATATTGGCAGGTATCGATCGACAGCAACCATATGTCGACACACTGATTGAAAATCAGTGGTGTCGAGTTGCATAACCAGAGAAAGCATTCCATTGTGTTAGATGTTAGCACTGTTAGGAACACTCAAAAACATGTTAAAAGCAACATGGTAGATCAAACATAAATCAAAGAAGTTCAAGTGAAAAAACAAATACTGACATAAGTTCAACAGAAAAGAAAAAGAAAAGAAAAAGAAAGAAAAATACAAACGTGAAAATAGAGAAGACTAATCCTGCGTCTCCTCAGAATCGCCATCAGAAAGGGAATCATCAACAGGAGAAGGATCAACAGGCTGAGGCGAAGGACTAGCGTCCATGGCAGTCATGCAGCGGCAACGAGAAATCGCCGTCCAGATGCTCCGCATGCTCTCTATCATCACCTTCTGAAAAGCGGTCGGCTCCATCGGAAGTTCTGAATCGGTCGGGAATGATGGTGCAGGGATAGGGGAAGCTGCTGCTTGCGATCGCTGGGTGCGTGCTCCCTGATGCGAAGTAGATGGGATGTCAGCAGCAGGTGGACGGACCTGTCGTCTAGTCGCAGCGATCGGAGTCAACAGCTCCGCAGGAGGCTGAAAACGAAGTTGAGCAGGACCCTCAGATATGTCTATCAGATCCCTGTTAGGTAGCTGCACCAGAAGCTCAGACACTCTCATCTTGTTAGGCTCCATCTTGCACATGAGAGTAGTGCTCATGATCCTAACAAAACAACGCAGGACATGATGTCGAATGTCCATCTGAGTGAATGTCTTAGACGCCGTTCCCGAACCATGCCCAAAATCCACGCATGTCAGGATGGGCAGCTGGAAGAGCAATCCTCCTGCGATCCCTCCGAAATCCATAGAGATCACAAAGATCAGGGAGTGGAATCCTATACCTCACTCCGCGAGCCATGAAGTACAGGCTACCACCCTGTGCGTCTCGCAGAAGCTCATCTGAATAGCTAACGCGAGCTGTCGCCATAAACTGACGAACCAAATATGGGTAGAGGTCATGCTGCTGTGTAGCCATGTGACCAAAACCAATCCGCTCAAGCAGACGAGCCAAATCTGTGTCGAGACCCAGCTGATGCAGAGAAAGCCCATCCACAAACCTGGTAGGCTCGATGGTGACACCCAACCACGCGTTATAGAACAGCGTGTCGAAATCATCCCATTCCTCAGAAATGGGTTTGAAGGCGGTGTCATCACTCAAGGCATACGCCTTCTCCTGTCCATCCCAATTTCGTTCGGAGACTATCTTTGGTACCCTCTCGTCTAGGCCAAGGGTGCATGGGGCTGAAGGGGCAGAAGGAAAACCATCGGAGCGTGGAGTAGGGTTCATAGGTGGAGGTGGTGGTCCAGACTGTGTGGGTGAAGTCGGAGAAGCTCTGTGTAACGCATCACCTGGAATCTCATCTTCCTCTGTCTCTCCGTCAAATATAACCCCGTAATTGTCACGACCCCGGACAGTGCTAACGAAACCTCGACGCCAATACGCACCATCCCAGTACTTAACTCTATCATTCAGCTTGTACGTTATCGGGGCCCGGCGAGAGGTCGACGTACGGAGAGCGCGAATAGAATGCTCGTTCACTAGCAAGCTGGTGGTGGGTTGATTTACCGGCACGACTCTGTAGCGGTTGTCGCCAAGACAAGCTTTAACCACTACCTCAACCCACTGCGATGAGTTTCGTGCTTCGACCCGCTCATTAACATTGAATGTCCTCGGCTCACCTGAAGTCCTTGCTCTCTTTGATGCAGACATCTGAAATCAGAGACAAACCAACAATACCACATAAATCAAACATCTCTCAGATTAACCACAAACAAAATCGCATAAGAGGTATGAGGGTATCGATCGATACCATATGGTATCGATCGATACCCTGAAGCTATTTCACTGTCTCGACACACGAATTTCCAAATCATAAATGATGAGAATCAAGGCAATTTAAAGGTGGAGATTGGTTCGAAACTACCCTAGGACAACTCAGCAAACGACATGCATCGATAATGAGCCCCTCGGATTTAAGTCAGAATTTGGTCGGGATAGTTGCCGGTGGGAAATTGGTCGGGATATATGACGGTCGGATTTCGATCGGGATTTTCGACGATCGGAAATCGGTCGGGATTTTTGACAGTCATAAATCAGTCAGGATTTCTGATGGTCGGAAATGAGTAAGGAGTAGGACTCTCGGATTTTAGTCGGTAAATCGTCTGGAATTTCCGACGTCTAACATCCGTCGGAATCTGGTCAGGAAATTGATCGTCGGGAA
Organism: Eutrema japonicum; assembly: GCA_030161315.1. Taxonomy (NCBI): domain Eukaryota; kingdom Viridiplantae; phylum Streptophyta; class Magnoliopsida; order Brassicales; family Brassicaceae; genus Eutrema; species Eutrema japonicum. Next base: position 28,864,181 of record BSQW01000007.1, read on the forward strand.
TCCGTCGGGAATTCCCTACATAGATCAGATGATGTAGTACCCTGCATAGATTAGAAAGACAGACAGAAAATGAGGTACACAGAGAAATCGTCCATGAAGACCTCCATTATGTCCTCAATAAAGTCGGTGAAAATTGACATCATGCATCGCTGAAAGTTGATGGGGCATTGCACAAGCCAAATGGCATTCTGCGATAAGCAAAGGTGCCGTAGGGACATGTGAATGTGGTCTTCTCCTGGTCATCTGGGTGGATGGGAATCTGAAAGAAACCAAAATGCCCATATAGAAAACAATAGTATGGGTGGTTTGCCACTCTCTCAATCATCTGATCAATAAAAGGTAACGGTAAATTATCCTTACGAGTAGCAGCATTCAACCTCCTATAGTCAATACACATCCTATGCCTTGTAACAGTTCTAGTTGGTATTAACTCATTTTTATTATTTTCAACAACTGTCACACCACCTTTCTTTGGCTCAACATGGATTGGGCTCACCCAAGTACTATCAGAGATAGCGTATATGATGTCCGCCTCTAGAAGTTTCATTATCTCCTTCTTTACAACATCTTTTAGATTCATGTTTAACCGTCTCCGATGTTCTATTGAAGTCATTGATTCATCCTCTACATATATTCTATGCATGCAAAGGTCAGGTGAAATCCCTCTGAGGTCATCTAGTGAGTAGCCTTAAGCTCTACGATACTTTCTAAGCTCACATAGAAGCAAAGCAGTTTCCACATTGTTCAACTTAGCATTGATGATCAGAGGGTAAGTGGAGTTAGGGCCAAGAAATGCATACCTTAGCCCAATTGGGAGCGTTTTAAGTTTAATTTTCGAGGCCTTCAGCTCGCTCCACGGGTCAGCAGGAGGCGCAAGAAGACTTATTGTTGCTAGCGTCTTTGCGGCTCCATCTAAACTGATGTACTCGACCATCTTCTCCATTGTCTTGCTGGAGTTTAGCATCTTAGCATAGCCGGTGGCATCGTCACTCATAAACACATCCTCATTCTCTGCTTTTGTCAAAACGGTCTCCAACGGGTCATCGACTAGAATTTCTTCAATCACTTCGTCAGAGACTTGTAGTGAGTCATCTATCGAGAATGTCTATCCGTCCAACATAGTCTTCTTCAGCATCTTGTCCATCTCAAATTTCATGACAATGTCTCCCAGGTGGAGATCTATTCGACCGTACCACACGTCAATGATGGCTCCTACTGTACACAAGAAGGGTCTTCCCAAAATGAGAAGATCCTTCGGTTCTTCATCCAGCTCCAGCACCACAGAATCTGCGGGAACAAATACATTGCCAATTTGCACATGTAAATCCTCAAGCACACCAACAGGCAGCTAGCTCTTCACAGAACGATCGGCAAACACTAGAGAGATTTTAGTTTGCTTGAACTTTTGATATGCTCAAATTAATACCATATTTAGATATTAAAGTAGTTGTTATAGTATAGCTAGGGGTCGAACACAAGGGCTCACAGAGACACACAATAGATTATAGATGTGAGAATTACGCTAAACAATCAATGGTGTTGAAAACATAATAAATTAAAACGGTTGTAAATTCAATTTGGGAGAGATAGGTTCAGAGTATTTCTCGGGAATTCAATGAATGCAGATAAACTAACTAACATGATTCAGATTTAGCGCGGTTCTTGAACTCAAATCACTAAAGTATAGCTAACCAACTCTCGTTGCGAAAGATATCTAAATCCAAATCCTAGAAATTCCAAATCTCTTTGCGAATCCTAAAGTATAAATCAGCTTTTAAATCAAGTTTGATATGTTCACAAAACAACTAAACCAAATCTCTTTGCGAATAGTTATTTTGCTCACCTTAGGTTCTATCAGGTAATTAATCGCACTCTCGCGCCTAATCAATTATCCCAAGATCTAGGTGATCAATCCAGAATTTAGCTTTGCAAATAACCTATGGTGAAGAACTAATTCACATAAAGAATACTAATAACTAATCAACCTAACATTAAGAGAAAACCCTATTGAGAACCCTAAACCTAATAAGGGATATACTCACACATGGAGAATGAAACAATCAACATAACTGAATAAATATCAATAGAATAAAATAAGAGTAGAATGAAACAGGGGTTCAAAATCTTCTCTCAGACGAGCAGAGTTCTGACTTGTATCCCCTCTCTCAGAAATCCTCAAGAATAACGTAATGAAAAAGCACACAGCCAAAGTGGCTGTAAAAGCTAATTTAATAGTCTAAACACGAATTGGGGTCTTCTTGTAAATATTAAATTCTTCTGGGCAAGTTCTGCAATTCTTAAAACTTCATTAAAAGTCGCGACTTGTGATCTCCTCGATGGGTGTCGATCGATACCCTTGACTCTTCGATCACGCACTTAGTCATCAGACTTCATTTGTGCTCCATAATGCTCCATAAAACTCCAATATTTCCAATAATGCTCCAAATGTGCTAAAATCTGTAAAAGACTCTATAATAAAATAAAGACTCGATAAAACGGACTTATATCATGGCTTAAACAGGGTAAAAACCATGATATATCAACTCCACCAGACTTAGCATTTGCTTACCCTCAAGAAAATAGAAGACTGAACCAGAGAAAGAGGTTTGAAAACGTAGAGAGTCACATTCTTGAAACGTGGAAATGACCAATTTCCCAAGCACCCAAATGTCACCTAACCAGCTTTTGATCTAACCACCATGTACTTCTCCGTAGACATTCGCAGTTCCTCAGACTACACACATTATTTCGCAGCATCGTTCAATTAAGCCATCCTCGCCAGTTTCATCTCTGTGAATTAGCATCAAAAACCATCTAGATTCTTTCCCATACAATATCATGACAAGGAACCACCATTTTTCACACTTTTTGATATTATTTCTCTCCCCCAGACTTATTTCTTAATGTATTTTCTCTTTTGTTTTAGCTTTGCATATACAAATGAAGGTATGAGACACGAGTATTGATGGTGTTTGCCACCTAATCCCCGGTTTTTCCCTCTCAACATATCAAAGGATGTAGGCGAATAATGGCATCATAGGAAAATCCTAGCCTCGCTTCCAATCCTTTGTGTGATCATTCCCTCTCGAGTAGAATAATGGGATCGCTGGAAATTTTCCTAACCCTCTACTCAGAAGAAAATCATTTCATGTTTTAATGCACTTATTAATTAACTTGTAATAGGGAGAGAAATACCGTTATTTTAAAACACATGGGTTCCTTTGTCATATACGAATGAGGAATCAAGCTCTATAGATACTAACCACATTGATGAAGTGCAAAAATTTGGCTCAGGCTTTAAGGAACTTTGCTGGAAACATGAGTGTCTTCTGGTTAACTGGTCATCCTTTGGATTTTTCATTAATCGATCTAGAACTGATTCTGTAACAATGGTCACTTAGAAGCAAGGTCAGATCAATTGATTCAAGAAAAAAATCACAGTATCAGACAAAAGTTTGACTCAATAAAACAACGAATGACACAAAAATGGACTGACTGTAAGAAAAACAAAAACAAAGTCAGCGACTACCTCCCCCAGACTTAAACAACACTGTCTCCAGTGTTATCTAGCCTAGAGTTGGTGAAAGAAAACAAATGAACTGAGTGGATTATGAAAACCTGAAACGTACCTGTGCAGGGTATCGATAGATATTGGCAGGTATCGATCGATAGCAACCATATCTCGACACACTTATTGAAAATCAATGGTGTCGAGTTGCATAACCAGAGAAAGCATTCCATTGTGTTAGATGTTAGCACTGTTAGGAACACTCAAAAACATGTTAAAAGCAACATGGTAGATCAAACATAAATCCAAAGAAGTTCAAGTGAAAAAACAAATACTGACATAAGTTCAACAGAAAAGAAAAAGAAAAGAAAAATAAAGAAAAATACAAACGTGAAAATAGAGAAGACTAATCCTGCGTCTCCTCAGAATCGCCATCAGAAAGGGAATCATCAACAGGAGAAGGATCAACAGGCTGAGGCGAAGGACTAGCGTCCATGGCAGTCATGCAGCGGCAACGAGAAATCGCCGTCCAGATGCTCCGCATGCTCTCTATCATCAGCTTCTTAAAAGCGGCCGGCTCCATCGGAAGTTCCGAATCGGTCGGGAATGATGGTGCAGGGATAGGGGAAGCTGCTTCTTGCGATCCCAGGGTGCGTCCTCCCTGATGCGAAGTAGATGGGATGTCAGCAGCAGGTGGACGGATCTGTCGTCTAATCGCAGCGATCTGAGTCAACAGCTCCGCAGGAGGCTCAAAACGAAGTTGAGCAGGACCCTCAGATATGTCTATCAGATCCCTGTTAGGTAGCTGCACCAGAAAATTCCCATCAGATCTACTAAGAATCCAGTCCCTCATGGGCTTCAACCACTTAAGGTTCCTCATATGAGCCTCATCCATGTACTGAAGCGTAGTCACGATCCTGCAGCTCGTAGTACTGATGCCGAGGTGTCGGAAGATAGGTGTCAGAAGACTACCAACTGACTACTTCTTCGTTCTCGTCCCTGTGAATGGTTTGGTCTTCAGAGAGACCAGATGATGCGCAAAAATAGCCCCAAGGTTAACATCCTCCAGCTCAGGCCAATCGAAATCCTGCTCAGGGATGATGTTCCTGACAGCCAGAAACAAAAGCAGAAGCTCAGACACTCTCATCTTGTTAGGCTCCATCTTGCACATGAGAGTAGTGCTCAGGATCCTAACAAAACAACGCAGGACATGATGTCGAATGTCCATCTTAGTGGTTGTCTTAGACGCCGTTCCCGAACCATGCCCAAAACCCACGCATGTCAGGATGGGCAGCTGGAAGAGCAATCCTCCTACGATCCCTCCGAAATCCATAGAGATCACAAAGATCAGGGAGTGGAATCCTATACCTCACTCCGCGAGCCATGAAGGACAGGCTACCACCCTGTGCGTCTCGCAGAAGCTCATCTGAATAGCCAACGCGAGCTGTCGCCATAAACTGACGAACCAAATATGGGTAGAGGTCATGCTGCTGTGTAGCCATGTGACCAAAACCAATCCGCTCAAGCAGACGAGCCAAATCTATGTCGAGACCCAGCTGATGCAGAGAAAGCCCATCCACAAACCTGGTAGGCTCAATGGTGACACCCAACCACGCGTTATAGAACAGCGTGTCGAAATCATCCCATTCCTCAGAAATGGGTCTGAAGGCGGTGTCATCACTCAAGGCATACGCCTTCTCCTTTCCATCCCAATTTCGTTCGGAGACTATCTTGGTACCCTCTCGTCTAGGACAAGGGTGCATGGGGCTGAAGGGGCAGAAGGAAAACCATCGGAGCGTGGAGTAGGGTTCATAGGTGGAGGTGGTGGTCCAGACTGTGTGGGTGCAGTCGGAGAAGCTCTGCGTAACGCATTACCTGGATGCTCATCTTCCTCTGTCTATCCGTCAAATATAACCCCGTAACTGTCACGACCCCGGACAGTGCCCACGAAACCTCGACGCCAATACGCACCATCCCAGTACTTAACTCTATCATTCAGCTTGTACGTTATCGGTGCCCGGCGAGAGGTCGACGTACGGAGAGCGCGAATAGAATGCTCGTTCACTAGCAAGCTGGTGGTGGGTTGATTAACCGGCACGACTCTGTAGCGGCTGTCGCCAAGACAAGTTTTAACCACTACCTCAACCCACTGCGATGAGATTCGTGCTTCGACTCGCTCATTCACATTGAATGTCCTCGGCTCACCTGAAGTCCTTGCTCTCTTTAATGCAGACATCTGAAATCAGAGACAAACCAACAATACCACATAAATCAAACATCTCTCAGATTAACCACAAACAAAATCGCATAAGAGGTATGAGGGTATTGATCGATACCCTATGGTATCGATCGATACCATGAAGCTATTTCAGTGTCTCGACACACGAATTTCCAAATCATAAACGATGAGAATCAAGGCAATTTAAAGGTGGAGATTGGTTCGAAACTACCCTAGGACAACTCAGCAAACGACATGCATCGATAAAAACAAGTTTCAAGGAGTAGAATTTCACAAACCCATAACCTAAAAAATCGGATTGAAAAAGTGGAAATTCGAAATCATACCTTTGTTGAATTTAGAAATAAGTGCAAGAAACGGATAGGGGTGAAATTCTAATGAGTCCAAACACTTAGATTGCTCAATTCGGTGAAGATTCAAAAAAGTTGGGATTTTAGAGAGGTATAAGCCGCGGTATCGAACGATGGGGGATTGTGAGGAAGAAGACAAAACCGTAGGGTTTTAAGGGAACTTACCTGGCCGTGGAGTATCGATCAATACCCAGAGGTATCGATCGACACTTGTAGTTTTGGGTCGACACTGGATGGTGTCGATTGACACGTATGCTTCTTTTTACGACACTTGGTATCGATCGACACTAACTGGTGTCGATCGATACTCCTCGTCAAATCTGCTTCACGTTTGACACAAGACACAAAACCAAAAATCAAAAACAAAATGAAAACAAAATGTATGTACAGACTTACCAGTGGGTTGCCTCCCACCAAGCGCTTGTTTACAGTCAATAGCTTGACTTTGGTAGGGCGATCAGTCGGAAGGAAGTAGGGAACTCACTCCCATGCAAGTCCCACAACTAGACACTTCCAAACTCTGAGTTTTGCGCAGCATACGCTCAATAACCTCTTGCCCTTTCTCTTTCAGCTCTAGAGTTAGGATGATCATGGCCTTAGAGAATTGTTTCGAGCGTCCTTTGCATTTCACCTTGTACTCGATCGAATCTCCATCACTCTTCCGAGGGGTTAAGGTGACATATGTAGCGCTCTCGACGCTTTTGTCCTTCACCTTCTTCTTTGCCTTAGTCTTTTTGATGACTTTCTTGGAAATGATAGGAGGATTATTCAGAGCTTCTATGACAGTTGGCACAGCATCATGCTCGTCCAAAAGATCAACCATCAATGTTTCTCCTGCACCAACGGGGATACAAGATATCTGTGTGGGAGTTCTTTTAGAGGGGATGGCTTCGTAGGAGATCTGTTCATCAACGTACGAGAATGAAATTTTCCTACTGGGTGTGTCCATAACTACACCAGCAGTAGCCATGAACGGTCTTTCAAGAATCAAAGGCGTGCTAGACCTTGCATGCATCTCCATAACCTGAAAATCAGTAGGAACCAAACAGTCCCCTATCTTAACCATCAAATCATGGATTGAACCGTACGGAACATATGTGGAAGAGTTCGCGAATGTGAGAGGCATCTGAGTAGATCGTATGTCATCGATCTTAAGCTTCTCTGCGAGTGCCTTTGAAATGACATGCTAGACCCTGAATCAACCAGTGATTCCTTGATTTCAACTCCAGAGATGGAGCATGGAACTGAAAATTTCCCTGGGTCTTCCCTCTTAGTCAAATTCTTCATTGGAGGCGGTGGACTTCTGACTTTGATGAAGAGTGCCTTAATCTCTTCCTCATTATCTCTGCAATCCCGTAAGTGACTTAACAGAGGGCGGCATTCTAGGGCTTCTTCAAAAGTATGTGTGAGTGGAATTCTTCGTACCATCTTCTCAAAGCCACGCAGCTGCTTTGGAGAAATAGGATCTCTGAGGTGTTTAGGTGGTCGAGGATCTGGTTTCTTATGTTTGTATACACGTCTCTCAACCATCTCTGGTTTCCTCATGATCTCTAGTTCAGCCTCCGAGGGCTATCGATTGATACTAGCAGTGGTATCGATCGATACTGATGAGTCAAGTTCGGGATCATATTCTTCAAAGTTTTTGAGATCTCCTGCACTTCTCAAAGTGATGGCATTTACGTACTCCTTCTGCGCCTGAGTCGCCTTTCCTTTGATAGCTGCTGCAGTCTGAGCTACTTTCTTTTCCAACATCTTCTGATGAGTATCGAGCGCGTCGATCCTTCCATAAGACACTCCATTGCTCTTGATGCTAGTGACCAAGTCCTTGAACCTCTCAACATGATCCATGGGATGCTCGCTGGAAAGACCATGAAAAGGGTGCTGTCCCACAAGAGTGTAGTATGCGGGTTTCAGCTCAAAGTCATTCCTTGGAAAAGGAGGAAGACGGATCGCAGAGCGATTTGCGTAGAACTGGTCAGGTCTGTTGCACTTTCCAATCGTCCTACCACGATTAACCACAGCGTTCTCAGCATTCAATGCGTTAGCATTCCCAGCGGCATTCTCAGCGACAACCGGAGCAGGTGGAATGATGTTCCCCTCTCCATCCAGAAGTTGTCCTCACTCATTGCACAAACGACGCTCTAGGTCCCTGTAGGCACCAGCCTCATCTTGAACCAACTCTACTTGATTGTTGTTCATAGCTACTGGTTTATTTGCCCTTCTGTTTGTGCGTTCCAAAAGTGCTAGTTGCTCCAATGACAGTTGAACTAGCTGAGTACTCTTGTTCTTTCTGGTTTCACGACTAGGCATGCACCTGAAAACAAGAGTCAAAAACGTTAGTAACTTGTAACACGATGAGTATCGATCGATACCAAGTGGTGTCGAATGATATCAACAAAAGAGAACGGCGAGTATCGACCGATACTAGATAGTATCGACCGATACCGACGAACTTAATCGAAATTCACAAACGTAATCTAATGGCGAATTGAGTCCTCGGCTACGGCGCCAAATTTGATATGCTCAAATTAATACCATATTTAGATACTAAAGCAGTTGTTATAGTATAGCTACGGGTCGAACACAAGGACTCACAGAGACACACAATTGATTATAGATGTGAGAATTACGCTAAGCAATCAATGGTGTTGAAAACATAATGTAAATTAAAATGGTTGTAAATTCAATTTGGGAGAGATAGGTTCAGGGTATTTCTAGGGAATTCAATGAATGCAGATAAACTAACTAACATGATTCAGATTTAGCGCAGTTCTTGAACTCAAATAACTAAAGTATAGCTAACCAACTCTCGTTGTGAAAGCTATCTAAATCCAAATCCTATGAATTCCAAATCTCTTTGCGAATCCTAAAGTCTAAATCAGCTTTTAAATCAAGTTTGATATGTTCACAAAGCAACTAAACCAAATCTCTTTGCGAATAGTTATTTTGCTCACTTTAGGTTCTATCAGGTAATTAATCGCACTCTCGCACCTAATCAATTATCCTAAGATCTAAGTTCTAGGTGATCAATCAAGAATTTAGCTTTGCAAACAACCTATGGTGAAGAACTAATTCAGATAAAGAATCCTAATAACTAATCAACCTAGCATTCTGAGAAAACCCTATTGAGAACCCTGAACCTAACAAAGGATCTACTCAGACATGGAGAATGAAACAATCAACATAACTGAATAAATCATCAATAGAATAAAATAAGAGTGGAATGAAACAGGGGTTCGAAATCTTCTCTCAGACGAACAGAGTTCTGACTTGTCTCCCCTCTCTCAGAAATCCTCAAGAACAACGTAATGAAAAAGCACACAGCCAAAGTGGCTGTAAAACCTAATTTAATAGTCTAAACACGAATTGGGGTCTTCTTGTAAATATTAAAGTCTTCTGGGCAAGTTCTGCAATTTTCAAACTTCATTAAAAGTCGCGCCTTGTGATCTCCTCGATGGGTGTCGATCGATACCAGGGGGTATCGATCGATGTTTGACGCTTCGATCAGGCACTAAGTCATCAGACTTCAGTTTTGCTCCATAATGCTCCATAAAACTCTAATATTTCCAATAATGCTACGAATGTGCTAAAACCTGTCACTTTTTCGTGCGTTCGGTTCCAACTCCTTCACGCTTCTGAGTGTAATGGCGTTGACGAACTCATTCCTTGGATTAGGCTCAACTTTCCCGGGAATAGTTCCCTGGGGTCTCTTGATTGCTTCGACAGTTTGAGCAACCTGAGTATCCAAATTCTTCACGTGAGTGCACACAGCTTCATATTTGTTGTTGAGATCGTTGTAAATGTTATCAACCTTGACGTTGATCTCCTTAGCACATTGATGTTGATTGAGCAGGAGTTGTTGCATTAGGAACTTAAGCTCATCCTGAGATTCATTCGTGGCTCTTGGGAATGGGGCAAGTTTTGTCGTCTGGAAAGAGCTGAACGGCTGTTTCTGTTGGAACCCACCTTGAAACATGTTCTGGCCCTGGAAACCTCGAGAGAATCCTGAGACGCCTGCGTTTTGCACAAACATTTTTCCTTGGGGGTATTGAACTTGCTGGAGGTAGACTTGATCCTAGGGATTCTCGACATTGGTGCTTCTGTAAGACAGGTTCAGATGGTTCCTGTAATTCTGGTTGAACCCTCTGTTCTACACGTACCCTTGTCCACTAACGTAGTTCACCTCATGTTGGTCATTGGTCTCGTCTTCAGCTAATCCTTGACAAAAAATTTCATCTCCTACTTCCTCGTAAGACTGCACGCTTCTCTGCTTTCCCTTCAGTAGTAAGTGCACTTTCGCAGTCAGCTCATCAATCTTATGCGAATCCGCGCCATTGACACGTTTGGTTCTGTTGTACTCAGGGCATCGATTTCCAGACCTTGAAGCCAAGTTTTCTATCAGATGGTACGCCCCTTCCTTAGTCTTAGTTATGAAATCTCCATTGCTCGCAGCATTAAAAGCGTTCTTGTAGTCCCAATCAACTCCATCGTAGAAGATGCTTAGTATATGCTCATCCGAGTACCAAAGGTGAGGGCACTCCCTGCGGTATTCTCTGAACCTCTCACATGATTCGCAAAAAGACTCTCATGTGTACTGCTGGAAGGTGGTGATTTTATTTCGCAGCGTAGCCGTCTTAGACTTGGTGTAGAAGTGATCCAAGAAAGTAGCTATGCATTCTTTCCATGTAGTAAACGACCCAAGTTGAAGTGACTTGAGCCATCTTAGTGCCTTGTCCACCAAAGAGAAATTAAAGAGTTTGCACTTGAGGTAATCGGTCGGTACCCCATTCGACTTGGTAGTGCTGCAAATATTTTTAAATTTTTTTGATATGGTCCATAGGATGCTCTGCAGGTAAGCTATGGAACATGTGCTGCTTCACCAATGCGATCATATGAGGCTTGATCTCATAATCTTGCCTCGTAATGGTTGTTGGGCGGATAGCAGCTCTGTTCTGGTAGAATGCATGAGGCGTGTCCAAGTCCCCAATGCCAGGTTGTTGTTGATGTTGTTGTTGTTGATGTTATAGTTGCTTCAACTGTTGCACTTGTTGTTGTAGCCTCTGCAGTTCGGCAGCAGCAGCATTTTGTTGGTCATTGTTCTGTTCTTCCATTATGACATATTTTGTCCTTGCCCTCCGATTCGTTCGATCTAACCTTGCTAGCTCTTCGTTGCTGAGCTCACAAAGGTTTTCAGAGCCCCTGCTTCTGGCAACTCTACTCAGATTTTCCGTCAATCACTTGAAACGCATCAGTGATCAAGGTAAAATGTGTTAGTAAATCTTAAACTAAATATCAAATTCAAAATTGAAGTTAACGCTATTGGTCCCCGGTAACGGCGCCAAATTGATTTAGGTGTTTTACTAAGTCAATTAATAACTAAAGTTCACACTACCGCAATCATAACGGTTGTCAATGCAGTACTTTAGGATCGAATCCACAAAAACCAAGGTTACACTACAATTATCACAATTATGAGACTTAGCTAATACAATAATATGATTGGTTTTGGAAAAGTAACGAAGGCAATTAAAACGATGTAAATTCAATAAGGGAAAAACGTTAGGTCGAGGGCTTATTCTCGAGAATCCAGAGATCACAAATCAGACAACTATTCATGGAACGACTAAACACAAGTTTCAAACTCAAACATAAATGTCTAACCAATCAACTTCCGTGGTATTGATTACTAAACCTAGCAACCTAAAATCCTAATTTCCGTTGGCATATAATTCTAGATCAACATTAATGAGCATATTCAATATGTTCACGAATCGCCTTAACATCAACTTTCCAGGCTAAGGACGATTCGCTCGCTTATGTTCTTTCTAGCAACCTACGACACTCCCGTGTGATAGATTAAGCCCTAGTTCAGAGACTAAGCGTTCAATTTAAGCCTACGCAATAAACACAACAATAAGCGAAAACCACAAAAGATAAATCCCTATCTATGTCTAATTCAATTATTCATGGATCCCCTTGAAACCATAAACCTAACTATGAGACTACTCGGACATGACAATGGAGAACAAGCAAGACGATAGAGAGAAACTCATAATAATAATGAAAGAGATGAAAGGGTTTAGAATTCTTTTCAATAGTTGCAGGGATTCTTCTTCTTGCTTACAAAATCAATAACCAAAAACTTAGTAGAATAGAGAGCCGTCAAAAGAGAGATAGCCTAAAAAGTGTCTGAACATAAAGTATATATAGGGTTCTGGGCGAATTAGGTCAGAAGAGGCAGTTTCCAGGGCAAAACAGGAAAGTCAGAAATTTCATTTTTCTTCTCGCCAACATGCATCGATCGATGCACATGTAGCATCGATCGATTTTGGTTCTTCTGTGCATGCTCCATCGATCGATGCACTCCTTGCATCGATCGATTCTGGCTCTTAGGATTCTTCCGTAAACGCCTTTTTACCTGAGATAACTAAATAAAGGACTCTAAAAACGGACCTTGACTCGATAAAATACTCAAAAGAAACACCAAAACATGTGTTAAAAATGATAAAAACCAAGCATATCACCAACGTATGGGGAGTATAAGTAGGAGGAACGAGATGCCCCAGAATTTTATCCTCGAAGTTAAAATCTTTGACGTATGGGAAATTGATTTCATGGGACCTTTCCAAACCTCCTTCGGAAACCAATACATACTAGTTGCCGTAGACTACGTCTCTAAATGGGTTGAGGCAATTGCTAGCCCTACGAACGACGCAAAAGTGGTAATTAAGATGTTCAAATCGATCATTCCCCGTTTCGGAGTTCTTAGAATCGTAATAAGCGATGGAGGGTCTCATTTCATTAATAAGGTCTTTAAAAACCTGTAAAAAAAAGAATGGAGTTACGCACAAAGTCGCCTCTCCCTACCACCCTCAAACAAGTTGCCAAGTGGAGATCTCTAACAGGGAAATCAAGTCGATTTTGCAAAAGACAAATGGAGTAAATCGAAAGGATTGGTCCACGAAAATCGACAATGCACTTTGGACATACCGAACGGCATTCAAGACACCTTTGGGAACAACGCCATTCAACCTCGTATATGGAAAGCGTGTCATCTGCCTGTGGAACTCGAATACAAAGCACAATGGGCTATCAAAGAGATGAATATGAACATGAAAACAGCTGGGGAAAGGAGACTACTCCAACTACACGAAATAGATGAAATCCGGCACAACGCCTATGAAAACTCGAAGATATACAAAGAAAAGACAAAGGCGTATCACGACAAGAAAATCATAAACCGATCTTTCGCCGTGAACGACAAGGTTCTTCTTTTAAATTCCCGTCTTAAATTCTTTCCCGGGAAATTGCGATCTAGGTTGTTCGGACCCTTCATAATAAAGGAAGTAAAACCATACGGAGCCATTGTCCTGTGGGGTAAAAATGGAGACCCATTCACGGTGAACGAACAGCGTGTCAAGCCATACCTCGCGGAAGAAAAAGAAAACGAGAAGGAAATAATGGCCTTGATCGATCCACCACCAGCTTGACCAGCAACAACGTCGAGCTAACAACTTTAACCAAAAGCGCTTGATGGGAGACAACCCATTTGGTACGTTTTTCTTTTAGTTTTTCTTTCTTTTTCTATTGACGTTTTTCTTTTTAGGATTTCATGCTTTATATAAAACAAAAAAAACAAAAAAAAACCCAAAAACAATAAAAAATAAATCAGAAAACACAAAAAAATGGAGAAGACATTCGAAACAGATCGTGAAACGACAAAGGAACGAAGGAGAAAAATGACCCGAGACAAAAGCCACTCGGCCACGGCTGGAACGAGCCATCCCGCGGCGAAGAGGCCGTCGATCGTGCCTTCGTTGGACAGTCACGCGGCCGAGAAGCGATCGCCCGCGGTTGGAGCTAGCCGACCCGCGGCGAAGAAGCTGTTGGCCGCGGTCGCGTGTGCTCCACCCGCGGCCAGCCTCATTCGGTACCAAACTTCATCCCGACCATTCCCAACCGTTCCCGACATTAAACTGTGCTATCCCGAACATGTTCCCGACATGAAAGTAAACCAAAAACTGGTTTAATTCTCGTGTCCCGCTAAGGAACAATGGATCACGCAAGAATGAGAATAATTCGCTCAAAGAAGAGCGGATACGTAGGAGAGACTTCCCGGAGATGATTTTCTATTCAACACGAGGAGAGCCAAGGAGGCTCGGACACAACAAGCCTGGAAGATGACACAGATATTAACGAGTTCTTTGCAAGTCGACCAAGATCGATTAGAACTCGCGTGCCAATTCCTCGACGTGACCCAGCTCCTTCTCCTCCACGTGAACCAACACCACCTCCAGAACGAAGACCAAAGATTAGTCGACACTCAACACGCTAGGGATTAGAGCGGTGGTGATTTGGTATCTCGACGCACTTAACCTTCGAATTTTCATGGAGCTTAGGCGACGCCTAGCCATTCACTTTAGCACCACGGTTTAATCGATCTCTTTCACCTTATCTTTTATTTTAATGATTTTACCATCCTTTCACCAACTTTTTTCACACTGAGGACAGTGTGATTTAAGTATGGGGGAGGATTTTTATCCATTACTAATCTATTTTTCTTTTCTTTGGATCTTTTTAATTCTCGCTGAATTTTTAAGACCTCGTGTAATATTTTTATTAAGTATTTTTCAGGAACATAAGAACAAAATCTATGATGATTTATTCCAGGGTGCTTCTACGCTATTTCCTCGTGCCAGCTCTTTTGTGGTTTGGTACTAGACTATGTGGTAGCTAGAGTGCTTACAATGCGACATCCCCAGAGGATTTCGAGCCATATAAATTCTTTCCGACAAGATATACAAGCTCATTTTATTTGGACTTAATCTATATTTAATTTTGAGACAATCACTCAAATAGCACAAAAATGTTGTGATGTGACTAGAGTAATACATACCTTTTTGATATTACTTCAATGATACAATATCTAAAGGAAATATCCATTAAGGCTGCATGCAAACTGTAATTAAAGATAATGCCATTTAGATTTTTTTTAAGTGAGATATATTGAAAAAATATTAATCTCTCATTTTCTCTTCTAACTAAAACCCTAGCGCCGAATCACCTCCGCTCTCATCATCTCTCTCTCCCTCTGTTATTCTTCTCTCTTCCGCCGTCCAAAGCTTCGAGATGGCGACTGGGTTAGATATGTCTCTGGATGACATGATCGCCAAGAACCGTAAGTCTCGTGGATCTGGTCCCGCCCATGGATCCGGACCGGTCCAACTCGCCGCAACAACCCTAGTCGGAAATCCAACCGATCTGCTCCATACCAATCGGACAAGGTCTAAATCTGATCTACATCTGTTCTATCTTCTTCTTATTCTTGGTGAATGAAATTGAAAGGGAAATAATTATTAGTTTTGCTGACATTGAATTTTTTTTTGTTTCAGATTGAAGCTGTCGATGATGAAGGTGATCCTGATGTGTTTTTTAGATTCTCTTTACACTTAAATTTACCCTTATGCATTCTTTCACTATCATCTGTAAGAAGTTTTTCATGTACCATTGGCTTTACACTTTCACTTTACACAGAAGATCTAAGAGTCTATGAAGGCTTTGACTGTAGATGCTGCTGCTGCTGCCAAAATAAACATTATAATGTGACGCCTTTCATATACTTATTATGTACAGTCAGAACGGGAAGTTCAGCTGGATACGCAAGCTCTCCCGGCAAACGATCTTCAATGGAGCTATGGATATGTATCTTTTATTTCTTGGATCTTAGGGTTTTCTTTTTATTTCCCGGCAAACGATCTTCAATGGAGCTATGGATAACAAATTTTTGTTCGAAGCAGTTCTCGTTTAGAAGGAAGATTTATCTATTTTGAACAAATTAGTGATGGCCGATTTATCTATTTTGTCCAAACTAGTGATGGCCGATTTATGTACGTTATTTTAGCAAGTGATGGGCATGATGGCTGACTTATTCATTTTGAACAAACTAATTATGGCCGATTTATCTATTTTGTCCAAACTAGTGATGGCCGATTTACCAAAGTGAAAACTAGCAATCTAGTGATCTTTTTTGGATATAATGTGTCTATGTTTGGCTGAAAATTGATGCTTATGTTATTTTTAATCAGCTTGTTTTAGTACTTCTTCACAACTGCCACCTTTGCTCATGGTCTATTATTGTGGACAATTTTTCTGAAGTAGATTAAACCATAATTAAACATTGAAACACATATTTGAGGTATGGCTGATTTACAAACCATATCAAACACTGTTATGGCTGATTTACAAACCATACCAAACACCATTATGACTGATTTTTGTTGTTGTTATCTATGATATATAAGTCAGTCGCATCGTACATATAAGTCAGCCGCATCGTACATATAAGTCAGCCGCATCGTACATATAAATCAGCCGCATCGTACATATAAATCAGCCGCATCGTACAGTTGAAGGGTAAATAAAATTTACTAAAATTGGAAACACACAGATTTGAGGTTTGGCTGATTTACAACTGCCGGATTTGAGGTTTGGATGATTTATTAAGCATTGCAAACACCGTAATGGCTGATTTACGAACCAGACAAAAACCCGTTACGGCCGATTTATCTTATCTCACTTTAGAGGGTTGTCCGATTTACGAGGTGTCTCGAGATTACAAAAGTGTAGGTGAGAAACTTCAATTTGTCGATATTTAGGGGATTTGGGGGGGGGGGGGGTTTAGGGTTAGGATTTAGGGGATTAAGACTGTACATTGATTTTTTATGATCTATGATAACATTGATACTACAAAACATGTCACTAAGACATATAGATAAGACATGGTAAGGATTATGTTGTTACTATATTTAGGGTTTAAGGTAATATAGATGAACATGATAAGAATAAACATACAAAATGTGTAAAACTTACAAATATAACCCATTTTTTTATGTAAGACATAAAATTACTTAACATTGAAATAAAAATATTATTTAAACCTTGAAACACAGATTTGAAGTATGGATGATTTACAACTGACCGATTTGAGGTATGGCTGATTTACGAACCATACCAAACACGTTATGGCTGATTTACGAACCATACCAAACACTGTTATGGCTTATTTACGAACCATACCAAACACCATTATGGCTTATTTACGAACCATACCAAACACTGTTATGGCAGATTTACGAACCATACCAAACACTGTTATGGCAGATTTATGAACCATACCAAACACTGTTATGGCTGATTTACGAACCATACCAAACACCGTTATGGCTGATTTACGAACCATACCAAACACCGTTATGGCTGATTTACGAACAATACAAAACACCGTTATGGCTGATTTACGAGAGAAAAATAGGGATTCACGCAGTGTCTCGAGATTACAAAAAGTGTAGGTGGCGAACTTGATATATCATGGTTTTTACCCCTTATAGGCCATGATATAAGTCCGTTTTATCGAGTCTTTATTCTATTATAGAGTCTTTTAGAGTCTTTTACAGGTTATAGCACTTTTGGAGCATAATTGGAGATATTGGAGCGAAGCAGAAGATCCGTGTAGCTGAGACATCATAATGACACGAGTATCGATCGATACTGCCTAGTATCGATCGATACCCGTCGAGGAAACAGAAGGATCACGACTTATTGAAGAGTTGAAGAATTGCAGAATTGGCCCAGAAGACTTTAATATTTACAAGAAGGCCCAAAACGTGTTTTAGCTATATAATTAGGTTTTACAGCCACTTTTAGGCTAAGCTTTATTTTACTTTGATTCTACTTTTGGTTTTTGGAGAGACAACTCTGGACTCCTATTTTTATTGTTTTCTTTGTTGATCTATTCAATCATGTTGCTTTCAATCTCCATGTCTGAGTAGATCCACTTTAGGTTCAGGGTTCTCATAAGGGTTTTCTCTGAATGCTAGGTTGATTAGTTTATTAGGATTCACCATCTGAATTAGTTATTCGCTTAGGTTGTGTTCAAAGCTAATTCTAGGTTGACGAATCTGGAACTTAGATCTTAGGATAATTGATTAGGCGCGACAGTGCGATTAATTACCTGATAGAACCTTAGGTGAGCAAATTGATTATTCGCAAAGAGATTTGGTTTAATTGATTTGTGAACATATCAAACCTGATATTAAAGCTGATTTAGACTTTAGGATTCGCAAAGAGATTTTGAATTCCTAGGATTTAGATTTAGATAATTCTCGCAACGACAGTTTGTTAATTATACCTTAGTGATTTGAGATCAAGAACTGCGCTAAATCTGAATCCTGCTAGTTAGTTTATCTGCATTCATTGATTTCATGAGAAAAATCTTGGGCCTATATTCTCTCTATCGAATTTACAACACTTTTATTGCTTATTGTTTTTACTTCATCTGATCTGCTTAGCTTGATTCGATACTATACAATCTATTGTGTGATTTCTGTGAGTTCATGTGTTCGACCCCTAACTATATTACAACTACTGCTTTAGTACTGTTAGGGTATTAATTTGAGCATATCAAATTTGGCGCCGTTGCCGGGGACTCAATTTCGCCATTAGATTTTAGCTGTCGAGTTTCGACTAAGCCCGTCAGTATCGATCGATACTACCTAGTATCGGTCGATACTCGTCGTTTCTTTTTGTTGATATCGATCGACACCACTTGGTATCGATCGATACTCATCGTGTTTTTGTTACTAACGTTCTTGGTTTTTGTGTTTCTGGTGCATGCATATTCGTGAAACCCGAAGCAACAAGAGCACTCAGCTAGTTGAACTGTCACTGGAACAGCTAGCACTTGTGGAACGCACAAACAGAAAAGCCAAGCAAACATTAGGGATGAACAACCTAGTGGTATTAAGGGCTGATGAAGCTGGAGTTCTGAGAGACCAAGAGGGTTATGTGTGCAATGAGGGAGGGCAGCGACTTGATGAAGCTGGAAACGTCGTTGTCCCTGCTGCTGTTATTGAGATTGTCCCGCCAGCTGGGCGCGCCAACGCTGGGAATGCTGCAGGTGATCTAGTTAGGACACTTGGCGAGCACAACAGACCTAATCAGTTCTATGCCAATCGGTCTGCGATTCGCATCCCAACTTTTCAGATGAATGACTTTGAGCTGAAACATGCGTACTACGCTCTTGTGAGTCAGAATCCTTTCCATGGCTTATCTCATGAGCATCCCATGGATCATATCGAGAGATTCGAAGATTTGGTCACTGGTATGAAGTATAATGGAGTGCCCAACGAGTACTTATTCTGCAAACTTTTCTCATACTCTCTTAGTGGAGATGCTGCTTATTGGCTGAAGCAGTTGGCTCCTGGTTCGCTAACTACATGGGATGAGACGAAGAATGCATTCCTGTGCAATTTCTATGATGATGCGAGATCTGAAGAGCTCAGGAACAAAATTTCCCAGTTTTCTCAAGGTCCAATCGAGGCACTCAAAGCAGCTTGGATTCGTTTCAAGTCATATCAGAGGGATTGTCTGCACCATGGGTTCAATCAGGTTCAGCTGCTGGGTACCTTCTACAGAGGGATCGATTGGAGGTACCATATGGCTTTGGATATTGCGAGTAGTGGGAACTTCAACACCAGGTAACCAGATGATGCGGTCGTGCTGATTGAGAACTTGGCGTCTAGCAATAGCACCAAGAATGCTGATTTCGAGCGAAATCAGCAAGCTGGAGGAATTGATGGATCGCAGATTGCTGCAGTTCAAGCCAAGCTGGATATTTTGATTGGGAAGTCGAAGAAGGCTGTACACTTTGCTGATGGAGTCAATAATATCGGTCGAGATGAAATGGAAGATTGTAACTGCGTTGGTGGTTCCGGATTTCAGGGTCAGCAATTTGGGTACAACAACAACCGAAACTTCAACAACAACACTCGCAATTATGGGAACTCTTCGTACCAACACATTTCTCCAAAAACCATGGAGAGTAAGATGGAATCCATGATGGAATCCATGATGGAACAGATTCTTCAGGGACAGCATAAGTTGCAGGGGGATTTCAATGGGAAGTTTGACTCTCTGTACATTGAACTGAATGGGAAAATTGAAGCTATCAATCAGACTCAGAGGAAGCTGGAAACTCAGGTCGCTCAAACCGCCGCAGCTGTGAAGAGGCATGAATGTTTTCTTCCAGGAAAAACTGAGAATCCAAGAGCACACGTCAATGCAATCACCATAGGAAGTCCTAAAGAAGCCACTGCAGTGGTTGAGAAGGGTTTTGATGCAGGAATTTTTGATGATGTTGTTGAAGATGACGTCTGGGATTCTGAAATCGCACAAGCATCGATCGATACCAGCATGCATCGATCGATACCAGCATGCATCGATCGATACCAGTCCAGATACCTGCACGAGTGGATCCAAAATCACGTGTATCGATCGATACTCCTCCAGTATCGGTTGATGCTGAGACGCAGGTCGAGAAGGAACCAGAGATTGTCAAGGAGAGGGTGTACAAACCCAAGATACCTTATCCTATACCTCATATTATGACAAAGAAAGAATGTGAGGACGCCATATACAAAGCTATGTTGGATAAGCCGGTTGTGGAGTTTCCTGTGGTTTATGATATATCTGACGATGAGAATTCGAACACCACCAAAGCATCGATCGATACCCCCTTGTATCGATCGACACCCTTCCAAGAATCTGTCAAGGACGTCTCGAAGGAGCAAGCATCGATCGACACCGTACCTGTATCGATCGATACCCTCCCAGATACTGCAAAAGAGTCGCGTGTCAGTGTTGACAGACTTCGCAAGCCCAAGAAGCTTAATCCTATCCCTCAACACCTCAGAGATCCCATTTCTCCAAAGCAGCTGCGTGGCTTTGAGAAGATGGTACAAAGGATCCCCCAGGAATCGTCTTTTGAAGAAGCTCTAGAGTCCCGTCCTCTACTAAGTCACTTCAAAGATTGCAGAGAAACTGTGGAAGAGATTAAGGCACTCTTCATTAAGGCCAGAGTTACACCTCCACTGAGACAGTTGACTAAGAGGGAAGACCCATGGATCTTCTCAGTTCCATGCTCTATCTCTAGGGTTGAATTCAAACAGTCTCTCGTTGACTCACGAGCCTGCGGCAATGTCATGTCCAGGGCAATTGCAGAGAGGTTGGGAGTTGATATTCAACCTCCAAAGACATCTATCACGTTCGCGAACGATTCCACCTCTCTTCCATATGGGGCAATCGCTGATTTGATGATCACAATAGGAGATTGCCTGGTTCCTACTGATTTTCAGGTTGTAGACATCAATGCAATATCTCGTACGCAGTTGATTCTCGGAATACCGTTCATGGCTACGTTGGTGCCATTATGGACACACCCAGCAAGCACATCTCATTCTCATACATTGACAAGGAGGTGTACTACAAAGCCATCCCTAGAGGAACTCCCACACGTATCTCTTACATCGATGCTGTAATAGGAGCGACGTTGATATCAGATCCTTTGGAAGAACCTCATGACGTGCCTACTGCCACATAAGTTTCAGTTGAACTGACCAGCATCCCCAAGAAAGTTGTCAAGAAGGCTACGGCAACAAAGAAGAAGGCGAAGAGCAAAAGAGTCGAGATTCCCCATATCACTTTGACCACTCAGAACTATGATGGAAACTCGATTGAGTACAAGGTGAAGTTTAAAGGAGCCTCAAAATCATTCTCTAAGGCTAGAGTTATTCTTACATCTGAGCTGAAAGAGAAAGGAATAGAGTTTGTGGAGAGTATGTTGAGCAAAACTCTGAAGATAGCGATGTCAAGTTGTGGAGCCTGTTTTGGTGCAAGCTCGCATTCTTATCATGCCTGAACGGTAGTACAGTCAAGCTATTGACGTTAAACAAGAGCTTGGTGGGAGGCAACCCACTGGTGAATCTGTTTATATAAGTATTTTTCTTTTATTTTTCGTATTATGTCAGGATAAACAAGGAGCAAACTCGAAATCGCCTCAGTGTCGATCGATACCCTGTTGGTATCGGTCGATACCCTACGCGAATGGAAAATTTCATCAAGTAGATTTAAGCCTGGTATCGATCGATACCAGGCTGTGTGTCGATCGATACTCGATGTTCCAGCAAGGCTAGATAACACTGGGGACAGTGTTGTTCAAGTCTGGGGGAGGTGTCTACTGACATTGTGTTTGTTTTTCTTAGAGTCAGTTGTTTTATCGAGTCAAAAACGTTTTATTGAATCAAAACTTGTTGGAGATGATGATCCTGTGCTTGAATTGTTGTTTTGATTTTGTTTTTGAGTGACCAGTGTTGCAGGATCAGTTCTAGATCGACTAATGAAAAATCCAAGGACTGACCAATTGACTAGAAAACATCCATGTCTCCAGCAGAGTTCTTCTGAAGCCTGAGCCAAATTTTTGCACTTCATCAATATGGTTAGTGTTTACAGAGCTTGATTCATCATTCATATTTGACAAAGGAACCCATATGTTTAAAGTAATGGTATCTCTCTCCCCTGTTATAAGTTGATAAATAAGAGCATAAAAGATTAAATGATTTTCTTCTGAGTAGAGGGCTAGGAAAATTTCCAGCGATCCCATTATTCTACTTAAGAGGGAATGATCACACAAAGGCTGAAAGCGAGGTTAGGAAAATTTCCCGTGATACCACTATTCGCCTAAACCTTTGATACATAGAGAGGGAAAAACCGGGGATTCGGTGGCAAACACCATCAATACTCGCGTTTCGGACCTTGATGTGTATATGCAGATCTAAAAAAAAGAGAACATAATAAGAAATAAGTCTGGGGGAGAGAAAGTGATACAAAAAGTGTAAAATTGGATGGTTCCTTGTCATGATATTGTATGGTAAAGAGTCTAGAAGGCTCTCAAAAATTAGCTGCAACGATGAAACTGGCGATGAGGGTTTTATTTGAACAATGCTGCGTGATAATGTGTGGAGTCTGGAAAAGCTGCGAATGTCTACGGAGAAGTACATGGTGGTTAGATCGAAAGCTGGTTATGTGACATTTGGGTGCTTGGGAAAAGGATATTTGCGATGGTTCCTGAACAGGTGAGTCTCCGTGTTTTCAAACCTCTTTATCTGGTTTAGTTTTCTATTTGCTTGAGGGCAAGCAAAGGCTAAGTCTGGGGGAGTTGATATATCATGGTTTTTACCCCTTATAGGCCATGATATAAGTCTGTTTTATCGAGTCTTTATTCTATTATAGAGTATTTTAGAGTCTTTTACAGGTTATAGCACTTTTGGAGCATAATTGGAGATATTGGAGCTTTCTGGAGCATTCTGGAGCGAAGCAGAAGATCCGTGTAGCTGAGACATCAAAATCACACGAGTATCGATCGATACTGCCTAGTATCGATCGATACCCGTCGAGGAAACAGAAGGATCGCGACTTATTGAAGAGTTGAATAATTGCAGAATTAGCCCAGAAGACTTTAATATTTACAAGAAGGCCCAAAACGTGTTTTAGCTATATAATTAGGTTTTACAGCCACTTTTAGGCTAAGTTTTATTTTACTTTGATTCTACTTTTGGTTTTTGGAGAGACAACTCTGAACTCCTGTTTTTATTGTTTTCTTTGATGATCTATTCAATCATGTTGCTTTCAATCTCCATGTCTGAGTAGATCCACTTTAGGTTCAGGGTTCTCATAAGGGTTTTCTCTGAATGCTAGGTTGATTAGTTTATTAGGATTCACCATCTGAATTAGTTATTTGCTTAGGTTGTGTTCAAAGCTAATTCTAGGTTGACGAATCTGGAACTTAGATCTTAGGATAATTGATTAGGCACGACAGTGCGATTAATTACCTGATAGAACCTTAGGTGAGCAAATTGATTATTCGCAATGAGATTTGGTTTAATTGATTTGTGAACATATCAAACCTGATATTAAAGCTGATTTAGACTTTAGGATTCGCAAAGAGATTTGGAATTCGTAGGATTTAGATTTAGATAATTCTCGCAACGACAGTTGGTTAATTATACCTTAGTGATTTGAGTTCAAAAACTGCGCTAAATCTGAATCCTGCTAATTAGTTTATCTGCATTCATTGATTTTCTGAGAAAAACTCTTGGCCTATATTATCTCTATCGAATTTACAACACTTTTATTGCTTATTGTTTTTACTTCATCTGATCTGCTTAGCTTGATTCGATACTATACAATTTATTGTGTGATTTCTGTGAGTCATTGTGTTCGACCCCTAACTATATTACAACTACTGCTTTAGTATTGTTAGGGTATTAATTTGAGCATATTAGAACTTCAAATTCGTCGATATTCACGCCCAAATTGAATTCTAATTCAAATCGTTTGAAAATTCAATTTTTTGTTTCTTTTTTGTCGTTTGTTTTAATATTCATATTTTTCATATTTTTTGGTTTACAACACATTCATACAATTTCATTGCCGATTTGTCATCTATTATGGCCGACTTATCACACAAATATTTTTGAATTTATGGGATTACGAGTTTTACATTGAATTATGGGATTTTTCTGTTATCTATGATAACATAGTTATTACAAAACATGTAATGTATGATTTATGGTTTAAGTCTAATATAGTTAGCCATATAGATAATACATGGTAAGGATTATGTTGTTACTATATATAAGGTTTATGGTAATATAGATATGACATGTTTATAACTTAGTAATCTCAAGGAAATAATGATATTATAGTCTTATTTATGAAAACTCTTATAAATACATGGCAATGATTATATTGTATGTAGTTTAGGGTTTGAGATGAACATGACAAGAATAAACATACAAGAAGTGTAAATCTTACAAATATAACTCATTGTTGATGTAAGACTTAAAATTACTTAATATTGAAATAAAATTATTAATAGAACCTATCAAATTAAATAATTTTAAAAAAATGCAAACACACAGATTTGAGGTTTGGCTGATTTACAACTGCCGGATTTGAGGTTTGGCTGATTTATTAAGCATTGTAAACAGCTTCGTCTTTGTCCTCGCATATATCCATAGATTTTCCTCGATTACACACATCTTCTTCATCTTCAACTTTGTCTTTGTAAACACCATCATCTTCATAACTCCCAATGTATTCTTCGTTACATTCTTCTTTAAATTCCTCTTTTTAGACATGACTGAATGGCCGTTTCATCTTGTCCACCGCTTTGTCCTTCTGAATAACTTCGCAATCCTCATTCTCTGTAACTTCTACACAAAGACATAGCTGATCGCTTTTCCTTAGCGTTTGAAAACCTAGAAATTATCTAGAATTACATATATAAACCGGTGGAGTATCGTGCGACATTTTTTCAAAATCTTGTTGGAGAACATGTAGCTCAGCTGAATCTTACAGCTTCGCGACTCCAAACCATAATCCTCCATTATCATATCCACAAGATTGTTGTAGGTTGTCTCTTCGTTAACTTGTATAACTCTACACCCTCTCTTGTCGGCGTTGAATACATATCAATTTTTGAGAACCCATGTACCGCAAACAATTATTATCGAATCCATCCTCTCCGAAATTTAGTTTTGGTATAAAGCTCGAAAAAAATGTAGAATGATGAAGAATTGAGAAGATGAAGAACAACGACGAAGAAAAAGGCTGACGGCGGCTAAACCTAATAATGTGTTTAGAGCTTTATGTAATCTTTATTTTGCTGACATGGAAACATGCCATCAAACGAACTTATAAATCAGCCATATAAAATCAGCCATCAAACAAAATTATAAGTCAGTCGCCACTAAAATACTATTTAAGTAATTAATAAAGTTTTCTGTAATCAGCCATTAAAACACATAAATAAGGTGGAAAACATAAGTCAGCCGCTACATCATATAAGTCAGTCGTCACTAGCATACTATTACAGTAATTAATCTTTCGCTAATTAGTCAGCCGTAATTAGGCCGACTTTTAAGTAAATTGGTCTTATTACGGCTGATTTAATATAAGTCAGCCACAATTAACCCGCATAAGTATGTCGTTGCAAAATAAATCAGCCAAATAAGTCAGCCGGATTAACGATAAATCAGGCGGGCAACAATAAGTCGGCCATGTCATAGCAATAAGTCAGCCAAAGTTTTCATAAATCGGTCGTCAGAATATAAATCAGCCATGTCGTGTACTCCTAAGTCAGCTGAAAATTCATAAGTCGGTCGAGGTTCATATAAGTCTGTCGTGACATTTGGC
The DNA here is from genome assembly GCA_030161315.1 of Eutrema japonicum. Lineage (NCBI taxonomy): Eukaryota > Viridiplantae > Streptophyta > Magnoliopsida > Brassicales > Brassicaceae > Eutrema > Eutrema japonicum. Next base: position 28,890,369 of record BSQW01000007.1, read on the forward strand.
TGACTTCTGAATATAAATCAGCCGACCAACTAATAAGTCGGCCGTTCTTTTAAATCAGCCGCTCGTCCTGTAAGTCTGTCGTCACTACAACGAGAAATTTCTGCGGCAGATTTTCATAACACACGTAGGCAGTTTTTATGCCACATAGGCGCCGCGCCTGTTTTTTCGCTGATATGGAAGAAAAAAGTAACGGCATTCCTGTAATTACGTTTTTGTTATCAAATGCTTAGAAGGGTATCCTGGGTATGAAAAACATTTCAGTAATAAAAAATAGTTGTTTACTAGTCTAGTCATTTTACCTAATTTCTACGCTATTTAAGTAACTCTCCCTTTAATTTTCTTATGAATTGTTTTAGGCGTGACAACGAGTCATACATCTAGGACATCTATTTCATTTTTACCACTCTTTGTTGTTCTAGATGGCTAGTTCATCTTTAGCCGGTATCTCCCCCGAAACTTAACCTTTGTTCAAACCTCATGCGACTCTCTTGTTGTCTTATGTGTAGATATGTGCAAAAACGCCGGAGAGGAAGGAACGACACAGTTTTTCAGTCACTCGAGAAGACGAGAGACTAGACGGATTCGGTTGTGTAGGTATCGACAAATCAAGCTAAAAATTTGCCTTGAAAATCGTTTGTAACTGGTAATATTCGTACTCTCTAAGGCTCCCGTTTAAAGGCGTTTTCCCTTTCCAAAAAAAAAAACCAGGAAGGAAAGGAAATAAAAGCCTAAGAGTCTTAGAGTAGTCTATATTTTTACCAAGGCAACTATGTTTCAATATGTGAGGAGTAAGAAGCCGTTCGAATCATTACCCGGAGAAAAATCTAAGTCTGGGGGAACGACATAAAAGTGCTGTAAAAGGGAGAAGAGTCCCGACGAAGGATAAGTTTTGAAGCAACACTTATGCGAGCAAGGAGTGACTGAAAAATGTGGATACCAACAGCTCCATCATCTCTTGCTGTTTTTCATAATATCTAGCATCCTCCGAAGAAAATACGGTAACACGAAACACTTTTAGCCTCACCTCTAAATTGTCCTTAAATGCCTAGCATCGATTGTCTTGTCTAATATTTTTGGTAAGAATCATGCAATCTTTAATGAATGTTAAAAGCTAGTTGACTGAAAGTTAGGAGCTAGTTGACGGATGCCGTGGACTAGTATTGTAGTACTTTGGTGAGAATTTTCTAGACTACGCCCGATTGATGCATTACGTTGGTTATGGTTTAGAAGGACGGTCACTGAGAATTGTGTTAGTTCCTATATTTTCGAAAAACTCTCTCCGAGTTAAGATTTCTGTTTTGTTTGAGGACAAACAAAGATCTAAGTCTGTGGGAGTTGATAACACCGGTTTTTGACCATTTTTATGGATCACTTTCATATTCTTTTTCATGTGTTTTAACTTCGTTTTCAAAGGCTTTCAAGTGATTTCATATTTTGAAAGACGTTTCAGGTAACTCGGAATAAAAGAGTGCATTTCGGAGCAAAAGTTTCGTTTTTGGATAAACTTGGACCGTCAATAAGTCTTGCAGCTAATGGATACATTTTCACCGTCCGATCATCCCCAAATTTGGACACAAAAAGTAGAGAAAATCAGCTTTCAAATGAAATTAGATTGGAGGCAATCTAATGGTTGGATCCTTAAATATACCCGAAGCACTGAAGGCAGATGAAGCTGCCTTTAAGAGAAGCCCACCACTCCTGGAGAGTCTCCACCTGCGGCCAAGAGGCATTTCGCCACTCCTAGAGAGTCTCCACCTGCGGCCAAGAGGTATTTCGCCACTCCTGAAGAGCCCACACCCGCAGTCGAGCCCTTCTTCGCCCAATTCATCACTTCACTTACCCGAGGCTAAAACCGTCATTTCACATCAATCCCTAAACGAAGATTAGCTATATAAATATGTTTTTAGGTCATTTAGACAGGACGACATATTATTTTCACACTATTTTGCATAGGCAAACCCCCATCAACTTGTGTTCTTGGTTTTTCAAGGATTGGAGGAATGATTCTTCATCGATGTTCTTCGATACATAAACTTTCTCCATCCCTTTTTATGCACTGTTTTCTTTTGAATTTATTGAATATGTTTAACTCAGCTATAGCTGAGTAATTCTTTTCTTGGGTGAAAGGGGTTTGAAGGGGAATTTATGGTTCGATTCTTATTAGGTTTTTAGTCCAAGATACCGTTAGGGTTCTTCGTTCTATCCTTGTTGTTAACGCGTAGTTTGACTAACCGTCTTAGCAACTGATATTAGGCGTTTTAGAGCCACGAGAGTGCTGAATCTAATCGCTTGACCTAGGGTAGATAAGAAAAGCCGTCGTAAAATTTTGAAAGTATACTTACGGAGGAATTGTGAGCGTAAACGACCTTTGAGAGTGTCATTCACTTCTAGCGCGGGCGGAGACGAAAGCTACCGTCCAAGTACTGAAGTGAGTATGTGTGTAGGATTACGGGACTAGACTACACACAGCGTACGTGTTTCAATTTCAAGAATCCAAAGACGACAAAAATTTTCTTTAGAAATTTTAGAAATTTCCTCGTGAAAATCGGCCATAAACCCTAGAAAATTCCCGATTGCTCAACGTTTACTTTAATTGATTACAACCTCGTCTATTCCACCATCTAGTTTAGATTGTAGTGATACAAAACAACCTCCAAATTATTTGCGTTCCAATTCGATTTAAGTATCCGATTGCTTTGTACCGAAACAACAAAATATACGTGGTTCGACCCTTAATTACTACAAGGCACATATGTACTTGCAGATAATTAGGGTTATAAATATAAAACCTGAAGCTTAATTACAATATGTACGCATAACCATTTCCATCGCCTCGCGTGCGATGGTCTTTGCACCCCCGTTGTGAATGTAGATCCCCTTCCCTCCTCGCTCGCTCTTCCGGTTCTTCAAGTTTTTTTCAGAGAGCTTCTTCGTCGCAGGCTTATTCCAGTATCACAGAAGCCCTTCCACACGTCGTCCTCAAGGTCCTTTGACTTGTCTTTCTGCTTCACCCACTTCTGCTTCCACTCGTACATGTGTTTCGAGTACTGACGGGCGGCATACTGATCGAAAATGTTAATCACTTTCGTCGTCATCGTATGGTGTCACGTGAACTCTTGCTACATAAAAAACACATAATGTTACTTTTCAAAAATTAAAATTGACAAAATGAACTAAAAAGAACAAAAATCAAAAAATTACATACTGCGAAAGTCCGGTGCCACAAGTCCTTCTCGTCGGTAGGCATGTCTGAGTACTTCTCGTACGGTTTGCCCAACATGTTGTGGAGCATCCGCAAGATCGCCTTTGTGATCTCAAGCGACAACTTAAACCTGAAAACATTAAAAATAAGAAATAAATACGTTAAGATTCATAAGATAAATAAATTGATTTAAAAAACGAAATATGACTTACCACGTCCCATCCTCGAACTTCGAGTCGAGTCGGATGCAATGGTCTCAGCTCGGCTGCTGGACAAGATCCTCGATCCTAATCCGGCTGCGAGCACCAGATTGCTCAGAGTCCTATACTTGAGTTCCCGAGCTCGATCCGCTAGGAGGCGTACCCCGAGAACGGCGTCCTTGGGAGCCGCTCAAACGAAGAGAGTCCTCGTTATTCCTGCTGGAAAGACATAAAAACGTTAGTACAATGACTTGTAAAATTTCAAAGTTTTGAAATAAAATTCGAAAACTTCCAAAAATTCATAAATTTTCCAAAAATCCAAAAAAATTGTAATAAGTTTTTTATTTTACCAATTTCCAAAAACATTTTATAAAATTTCTAAAAACATTTTTATAAAATTCAAAAATTTATAAAAATGTGTTTTTATATAAGAATCATTTTTTCAAAAACGTTTTTATATAATTCTAATATTTATGCTAAAACGTTTTTTATATAATTAAAATATTTATATAAAAACGTTTTTATTTATAATTTCTAACTTATAAATTATAAAACTAACATTATAAATTTTTAAACTACAAAAAATTTTTCCTAAAATTACAAAAATGTTTTTCTAAAATTACTAACATATTCAATCTAAAATCTAAACCACAATAACGTTTTTGTATAAGCTAACAACCTAACAATCTAAACCCTAACAATTTAATTCCAAAACTAACAACCTAAGTCTAATTCCAAAACTAACAACCTAAGTCTAATTCCAAAACTAACAACAAAATTTAGAAAAAAAGAAATTAGAGAAAAAGAAACTTACATATTACCCATTTGAAAAGAGGAAGGAAGATTTGGAGAAGAATCGCAGGAGAGAGGAAGAGAAATTTGGAGAGACGGAGAGAAGGAATCGCCGGAGAGAGAAATAGAGAAAGATAGAAGAAGTTGTTTCGTTTAATTAAATCAATCAATTTAATTCTGACGTACGAATCTGTCGATTTCTAAAAAAAAAATCATTTAGGCGGTCAATTTTCCCACGTTATCGAAAAAACCAAAGTCCGTCGGAAATCCGTCAGAAATCCATCAGAAATTTCATGGATTTCCAACGGATATGGGAATATACCGTATATTCGCTGCATGTGTTTCTATTGGGACACGTGTCGAAGGACCCAGATCCATCGGAAATTTTCGACGGATTTCCAACGGATTTAGGGTATAATTGGGGTTTAGTAATAAGGTTTAACTATCCCTAATCTACATGTTTCATTCAAAAAAAATTGTTAATTCATCAATGTTAAAGACGTTCTATTAGTTTATTAATTTTACAACATGAAACTTAAACATTTCACATAACATCTATATACCTTTTTTATCAACATTTTCATAAGTAAAACTTAAGGTCTTACACAGAAGAGATAGAAACAGAATAATCCCGAAGAGCTCTCTTAGGTAACGCGTCAGCTGACAAATTGGCGAGGCGAGGAAGAAAGACAAAAGAAACTGATTGAAAAAGATAAGCAAGGGAATGTATGTCGCAGAGAAGACCGTAGATCTCCTTTAGCTGTTCCCGAGAGTTAATGGCTCGGATGAGATCATGAGCGTCCGATTTGAGATAGAGTTGAGTGTATCCCATCTCCAAGGCATAATGTAGCGCAGCTCGAATCGCCAACGCCTCTGCCATTAGGGGGGATAACACAAAAGCTTCTGCGGAGGTGTTCCTACACAATTCCAGGCCGTTACAATCCAAAAAGATCCAGCCAAAACCCGCCACTTTTGATCCTTCTTGCCATGCTGCATCGGATTGGCATATGATTAAATCAGGTGAGCTCTGGATAGAAGAGAGATTTACCGCATGGAGGAGTCGAGGTTTGATTGATTGTTGAGCTTCTTGCCATTCTCTAGCTTATGTAATTGCCTTGAGCAGCGTTTCATGGGGTGTGAAATCTCTGTTTTCAAAAAGACGATAATTCCTTGCCGACCAAATGGCCCAGCAGAGCCAAAGGAATAGAGGAGTAGCCCCTAGTCATATTGTGGGGAGACAGACCATGTGTTTGGAGGCTGCAAGGGTTGTTTGGAAATCAGTAAAGCTTGTTGAATCCATAGCGACCTTGAAAGGTTCTAGACGCCACCCGTTGCGAGAAATTACAATGGAAAAATAAATGTTCAGTGGTTTCAAGATCTCCACAGTGGATACAACACGCGTTGTCGAAAAGGATTCTGTGAAGAAGATTTTCGCCTGAGGGGAGAGACTTCTGGATAATCTTCCACAAGAACACCCGAAGTTTTTGGGAAAACTTCCCTGCCCAGATTGAGGTGATCCAATTAAAATTTTGTGGTTCAGGAGCAATTGTAGGGGTCATAGAAGAGTTGTATCTTGATTTTGATGTATATATTCCTGATTTGTTGGGAAGCCATTAAAAAGAATCATCTGCTCCTTGTTCACTTATTATGAGGCAGAGAATCGTAGTGGAAAATTCTGGGAGCAGATTCTCGATTTTTTCTTTGTTCCATGAGTTGGTTTCCTCTGAGATCAAGTCCGAAACCCGCAGGTCTTTTGCTTCGAATGGAGGAGGCCCCATTGGTCTCAAAGGTTGCGATAATGATAACCAAGGATCATTCCAGACCGATGTGGTTTTGCCATTACCAATACTCTTACCAAGCTGAGATTTAAGCAGATCTTTGCCAATAATGATACTCCTCCATCCATGAGATGCAGACGAAGATGTCAAAGTCTCTAAGAAAGGCTTATATTTGAAATATTTACCCAGCAAGACTTTTGCCAAGAGGCTATCGGGATTGGAGATGATTTTCCAGCTCAACTTTGCTAGAAGAGCGTCATTAATATTTTTAATTTCTCGAAAACCCAGTCCACCGTCTCTTTTAGATTTAGCAAGTTTTTTCCAAGAGACAAAGCACATTTTCTTTACTCCCGAGTTTGAGTCCCACCAAAACCTTGTTTACGCCACTTGAATCCTTTTTCAAAGGCTTGAGGGCAATTTGAAGCAAGACATTGAGTAAGTGGGGATGGCCGAGAGGACGGATTTGATCATTGTAAGCTTTCCCGCACTTGAGAGAAACTTTGAAGACCAGCTCATTACCTTTTGACGGATCCGATCAACAATCTGTGTAAAAAGATATTTTTTCCTCCTGCCAAAACTTTCCGGGAGGCCCAAGTATTTACCTTGACCGCCTTCTTTTGAGATCCCAAGTGAGGTCTTAACTCTCTCTCTGAACTCTACTGGGGTTTTGCCCGAGAACGTGATCGAAGATTTTTCCACATTGATCATTTGCCCTGAGGCAGATTCATAGTTTCTGAGAATAGACAGCAGAGCATCACAGCATTGGGGCCTTGTTTTGCAGAAAATATAGTATCATCCGCGAAAAGAAGATTATTTACTCTCGGACTTGCCCTTGAGACTCGGATTCCAGAGAGTTGCCCATTAACTTGAGCCTTTTTACAAAGTCCTGAGAGGACCTCTCCACAGAGAATGAAAATATATGGTGAGAGAGGATCACCTTGACGGATACCTCGTTGTGGAACGACAAGTCCTTGGGCTGCTCCATTGATCAAAAAGGAGTAAGAAACAGTAGAGATGCATTGGAAAATCCAGTTAATCCATTTAGCATGAAAGCCCAATTGCTCAAGAACCGTTGTGATAAAACTCCATTCGAGCCTATCGTAGGCTTTGCTCATATCTGTCTTAACGGCCATGGAACAATGTTTAATTTCTGTTGATCCCTTGAGAAAGTGTAGGGTTTCGTGCGTAATCACAACATTGTCCGAAATTGCTCTCCCCGCAACAAAAGCTGATTGTGTTTCAGAGATAATCGAATTAAGAACCGGTTTCAGTCTTCGAGTGAGGATCTTAGAGATGATATTGTAATATACATTACACAAGGCGATGAGGCGATAATCTGCAACTGTTTTGGGGCTTTTGATCTTTGGGATTAGTCGGACATGCGTTTTATTGAGGTTCCGTGGTTGTAAACCGAAAGAGAAGAAACCCTGGATCTCCTCTGTAATTGTTGAGCTGGCCAATTTGATTGGAAGAAGCTGAATGAGAAACCATCAGGCCCCGGTGCCTTGTCTGGATGTATTGAGAAGAGGGCAGAGCGAACTTCGTCATGTGATGGATCCACAATCAGGCTCTCATTTGTTGCTGGTGATATACAAGGCTAAAGTGCTAGAGCAACGGTTGCCGCACTGTTCACGTTCCTAGAGATGAAGATGTCTTGGAAGTAACTGTTGATTACTTGGACTATTTTCGGTTCTTCAAAACAGACTTTGCCCTCTCTGTCTTCGATAACAGAGAACTTGTTGACAGTGTACCTCCCTCGAGTGATTGCATGAAAATATCCTGAATTTTTATCTCCCAAAGTTAGCCAAAGGGTTCTGCTACGTTGTTTCCAATATTCTTCTTCCTCCTTATAAGCTCTTTTAAGCTCCAGGTCGATCTCTGTAATTAAGTTTTCAGCAGCATTACTTGAAGACATGGCTTCCTCCAAATTCTCCTTTGCGTATCGAATGGTTTTTTTACTATTGGAATAGTGGGTTTGGTTCCAGTGAGAGATTTTCTTCCGGCAATTGGATATTCTCCGTTCAACGGATGCAGAAGGTTCCTAAATCCAAGTCTTTGCAATTATCTTACTAATTTCTGGATTATTGCGCATCCTTCGATCATATCTGAAGAGACTGTTGATCCGTGGAAAAGAAGGCTTCATGTAAGAAATAACATGTCGGTGATGTGAGCCTTCATATTGCAGGTAGTTACATCAGCTATAGGGGTATAGAGCAGCCCAAGCGCTGTTGGACATGGCACGATCAAGCCGACAGTGGACAGCATGGCTGTGTCTTACTCCTCTCCAAAAGAGGGGATTGCCCGAGTGTTGTAGGTCGTAGAGATCACATTGTGATAGGAAAGTTCGAAATTCAACAAAAGAACCTTCAGCTCTCAAGGCCCCCCTGATTTTTCAGAGTTTTCAGTGATGTCATTGAAATCCACTGTAAGAAACCATGGAGCATCACAGCTATCCGAGAGAGAGAAAAGGTTATTCCACATAGATTGACGCTTTTGATGATCTTGTTCCCCATACACAAAGGTAGAGAAAAACATGTTTCCTTTGTAAGAAATAGAAGTGTCAATGTAGTCTTTGCAACAAAACAACACGTATAGGTTCAACATCTTGTTTCCAGAATAGGGCTAGCCCACCACCCCCAGGGCTATGGGGCGATACCAAAGTATGATAATAGAGATCTAGAACATCAAGTTTTTGCAGCACCAGATTATCAGAATTTTTTGTTTCCATAAGAAAAATTATATCCAAAGCAGATTTTTGATGTAGCTCCTTGATTCGTCGAACTGTAGTGTGGTTTCCCAAACCACAGCATTTCCAACTAAAAATCGCTAAGGAAGAGGATTTCGCGGAATGTGAAAATCTGCTTTCTTCTTTGTTGTAGCTGGGATGATGGTTGATTTCGGGGGTGCTCTGCTTGATGACGGTCGAAGATCCCCATCAAGAGGGATAGATTTCTGTGTCGATACGCTTCGTGTATGGCTAGGACCCGCTAGATGCAAAATATTGTTTAACTGGGATTGGCTCGAAATCCTTGCTTTGGGAGATTGATGAATCTGTTGCATCCTTAACTTGCGTGAGCTCGCTCCTCTTATGAGTTGTGGGCTATTGCTAACAGCTTTTTTTGAACGGGGACGACCTCTTCTCTTCCTTGGAGGCGAATGGCAGGGATCCGAGGTTGGAATTGCGTCTAGAGATGGATCCAATTCTGAAAATAAACTTATGGACTGAGGAGATCCTGGCTCATGATGGGAAGTGTCGATGTCCATAGAGGGGTCATTGAAAGACGATGCCAGCATGAAGGCAGCCGTTTCAACCATCATTCCTCTAGATTCAATGTCGATGACTCTCTGGCATCTAGCTGCACTCTCGATATGGTCCCCGCAGTTAATGTATTGAATTATGACCTCCTGCAATTGGTTAAGAATATCTTATTTTGATTGTTGTGGCAGAATCTCTTGAAAGCTTTCATTATCCAAGTTTCTCTCCAATGGGGGATTCTGAGTTCTTGGCAATAGAGCCTCAGCTTGACAAGTCTGGTGGCCTTTTGAACTTTTTTCTCGCCATACTTGAGTAGATTGCGCTTTGGAGGTGTCAAAATGCGGATGTTTTAGCCGGAGATTGTTCCTTACGTCAGAAGAGTTTTCGCTATGGCGGTCGAACTGGTTTGGAGGGGAATAGTCTTTCGCCCTCTGAGATGTATGAGATTCGGCCGGGATGCGAGCATCTTGGATTTGTCTCGAGGAGATACCTAGATGGGAATCCATATTTCTAATCGTCTGACCCTGTCGATTATCAGGGATTCTTGCCGAATGTATTTCACCAAAAAGTTTGCCATGTCTGTCGCGACGTTGATCAAACTCGTTAACTCCAGGAGCCGTAGTGTGGGTAGGGGGATATGGGGGCTCCCTCCATGCGAAATGTCTCTGTTCATGCTTTCAAACGCTATGTTTCCATGTTTAAGTGGGCAGTGAATCACCTCATGAGATAGGCAGTGGCAGTAGGAGTAGTGATTCTCAAGCTTATAATAGTCGAAAGTAGCAATACGCTCAATTCCCCCCATCAAATTCAAGAATAGTATTTTTTACAAGAGGTTTCAGGCCATCGATAGTCACTCTGACTTTTGCTTTTGTTTTGGTGATGTCATGGCCGTTCAGTTGGCCTAGTTCTTCGCCGATGCTACAGATGAAATCTTCCTTCAAGTAGTGAAGCGGGATACCCTTTAGTTCTATCCAAAACGGAATCTTTGAAGGGAAGTCAGCGGAGATGATTGGCTCCCATTTCTGTAAGATAACCATCCAGTTTGAGAAGTGGTAGGGGCGATTATCTATTACTTTTTGTAGATCCTCCGCCAACTCAAACCGATGTTGAAAACAGTTATTCCCCATATCTGCTCCTATAGCTTTACCCTTTATACCCCATCTTTTAGGTAAAAAAGGAATCATAGCCCAGAGACGTTGTTCAGACGAGTTTGTTAAGCGACCAATGAGAGTAAGATCATTCTCCTGAATAACGTCCGACGTATCCATGACTGGAGCTTTTATTCTTTTTGTGGGTGGAGGTCGCGAAGGAGACAATGGAGCTTTCCCCTTTTCTGCATACGAAAGGCGACGAGACATCGTGGTGATGAGCAGAGCTAAAGAGACTCTGATGGCGAGGGGGCAGTTGTTGAGAAACCATTGAGAAGACAATGTAGTCCGATGAGGAAACCTTCGGAGGTTTGAGCCGAGAATTTGCCGATTAGTGTAGAAGTTTCGTGTAGAGGTTACGTCAGATCCGGTTGAAGCCGAAAGTTAGAAGGTGTAACGGGTAACCAAAAGCAGGGTCAGGATCTCTGAGGAAGCTTTCCGGGAACAAAAAACTAGAGCATTGAAGAAGAGGAGGCACTTGAAGTGGATGTTGGGACTCGGAGAGAGGGAAGAGAAGTCTTACCGGTGAGGGAGAGGACCCTCCGACATAAGTCGGGGGTGGAACCCGGAGAGGTCCGGTCAAGAAGATGGGTTTTGGGATAATGTTTGCTATTTTTAGTAAAGAAAAGTAGATAGGATTAGGAAATAGTAGGTCTAAGATAGTTTTGGTAAACCTCGATAATCGTGTCTGGGAAAGTTTTAACTGTACGGTAATGACCTATTTCTTTTTTTCATCTGTATACCTTATACTAACACTTCTATCAACTTTTCTAAAATCTATAACACACATTTAGTTTAAAATTTGACAAGTTGAACCTATTGTATATACATCATACAAATGGTTTAGAGATTGGATTCGTTCCCCCGAGTTAAACGAGATAAACTTTTTTAATACCAAGAGTACACTAATTCGTCAGAAATCCGTCGGAAATCCTCGACGGATGTATACTTAACAAATTTTTGTTTTCGGGTTCCAGAAGGGTGACACTTAAGGATCATGATTAGCTCAAATTAATACCCTAAAAGTACTAAAGCTTTGTCAATTGTAATACTTAGGGATCGAATCCACAAAGACTCAAGGAAACACACAATAGATTATATAGAAGAGAATTAAGCTAAGTGATCAATGTAATTGAAAGCAATAAACAATAAAAGAGGATGTAAAATCGATGGGAGAATATAGGTCCAGGGTATTTCTCAGGAAATCAATGAATGAAGATAACCAATCAGTCAGGATTCAGATTTAGCGCGGTTCTTGAACTCAAATCACTAAGTTATAATTAACCAACTCTCGTTGCGAGAATTATCTAAATCTAAACTTCAGAATCCCAAATCTCTTTGCAAATTCCTAAGAATAAATCAGCCTTAATACCGCGTTTGATATGTTCACAAATCAGCTAAACAAAATCTCTTTGCGAATAATTAATTTGTTCATCCTAGGTTCAGTCAGATTTCTCAATTGCACTATCATGCCTAATTGATTAACCTAAGATCTAAGTTCCAGATTCGTCAACCTAGAATTAGCTTTGAGAACAACCTATGGTGAATAACTAATTCAGATGGTGAATCCTAACTAATCAATTACCAGCAACAAGAAAAATCCCTATGAGAAAACCATAAACCTAAGATGGATCTACTCAGACATAGAGAATGAAACAATCAACATAACTAAATAGATCATTAAAATAAACAATAAGAAAAGAGTAACAAGAGGGTTCGAAATATTCTATCACATGAACAGAGTTCTGACTTGACTCCCTCACAAAACATCTCTACAAAACGAAAGTAAAATAAAGCGTAGCCACCAAAAGTGGCTGAAAAACCTAATTATAATGATAAAACACGTTTTGGGGCTTCTGGTAATTATTAAGGTCTTCTGGACCAAGGTGCAAACTTAAAACTTGTAAATATTCATGTTTCCTTCTTCCTGAAGTCAGTATCGGTCGATACCATAATTGTATCGATCGATACTCAGCTTATGTGTCTACTCTTCTGCTCGCTAGACTGGACTGTCTTCACGAAAACTGGCATAACTTTCTATCGCACCGTTGGAATGGCTTCAAACAACTTCCAAATGAAAGCTAATCCATTGATATGTCTTGTATCCAAATTTGAGCTCAATCCATCGGTGGAAATTTCTTCAAAGAATGCCAAACGTCTGAGGTCTCTGCATGACTCTGCATCTCTATATGCTCATTTTCACCCAAAAAGCTCCAGAATGCTCCAATATCTCCAATAATGCTCCAAACATACCTAAAACCTGGAAAGACTCTAAAAGACTCCAAAATACTAGAAAGACTCTATAAAAAGGACTTATATCATGGCATAAAACGGGTAAAAACCATGATATATCAGATCACATCAAAAGCCAAAGTTTATCAAACTTCCACATAACTAATATATTCCACATAACAAATATCCAATACAAGTACATATTTTACAATGAAAAGTTTATAAAACTACTCTGAATCCGATGATGACTAATCTGATTCTGCTGAATCGGAAGTTTCCCCAAATTCGTCAATTTCTTCCTCTGAATCCTCAATTACCCGATCGTCCGCATGTATGGCGAAATCAACAACAAGGTCGACCTCAAGGGAATGCTCGATTGAACCTAAACCCACAGAGCTTTGTTGGAGGGGTTCATGATCATACATCACATGAACCCTACCTCTCGGGTTTAACTATGTTATTGTAATCTACGAGTCTTGCTTGTATATCACTCGAGGATAGAGAATATAGCATACCTAGACCAAATAATAACATAGTCATATTCAAATTTAACCATGGATTGCATACATCAATGCAAAAAATTTAACAAATAAACGGAAAATAATAAAACAAACATGGTTTGCTTGTCAAGCAAGTATGAATAGCTCGTATTTCTAGAGTCGACTTCTGCTGTGTAATGATGTAACACCAAATTGGTCGTGTCGCACACCACTTCCTAATAATGGGTCGTAGCAGTCGCATAAAAATGCAACATATCACAAGTCGAGCATTCCCGGATAGTGAACATCCATAATCTCACGTACGACACCATAGTATACAAAATCATCATACTGAGTAGATACACCATAATATGAATTTGACCCGCTCCTATCATCCCGAAAAATCTTAAAAGCATAGCCCCATGTGTTATATTGTCCCGTAGAACTCGGCAAAATGTGAGGTTTCTTCATTGATGCTCTGTCCGACAATAGAACCCTCCACTTTACCCAAATTTGTCACATTCTTCTTTAGATGAAACATATACCGTTCGAAAAGATACATCCAACGGTACTGAACCGGGCCCCCAAGTTCTGCTTCCCGAGGGAGATGAATTGGTAGATGTTCCATAACATCAAAGAAAGAAGACGGAAATATCTTCTCCAAATTTCAAAGGATTACGGGTATATTATTCGCAAGGTTGCGAATACCGTCTGATGTAAGAGAGCGTGAGCATATATCTCGAAAAAGACACCAATCCCTGCATAATATGCATAACAAATGAATAAATAAGTAATAAAAATGCACACAATTATTGTATAAGGTATTTAAAAATTAATATAATGATTGTACATGCAATTACTTCGTGGACATTACGTGGTAGAAGACAGGCAAAGGCAAATGGAAGGAGGCGCTGCATCACAACATGGCAATCATGACTCTTCATCCCAGAAAACTTCCTTTCTCCATGATCAACGCAGTTACGAAGGTTAGATGCGTATCCGTCCGAGAATCTAACAATATCGGAAATCCAGTTTAAAAACTTGGCCTTTGAAGGTTCATCCAACCAAAAAGTCATGACTAGAGGCTTCCCGTTCGCTGTAACATGTAGTGCTTTACGAGAACAAATGTCTGGCAAGTCCAATCTAGACTTCAGATTGTCCTTTGTCTTCCCTTGGACATTGAGAACGGTGTTCATAATGTTGTCGAAAACATTCTTCTCAATGTGCATGACATCTAGATTATGTCTCAAAAGATGGTTTTTCTAATAAGGCAAATCCCATAAAATACTTCTCTTTTGCCCATTATGTACGTTGCCACAACCATCAACAAGATGATGCCCATTACCACCACAATCAACGGTCCTTTCAGCACCAAAATCTCTGAACTGAGTCAACAAATACTCTCCATCTAACTCACGAGGTGGACCATCAAATACTTGACGGTTCTTCCTAAACAATGTGGTCCTCCGAAGATAAGGATGATCGCTAGGTAGAAATCGCCTATGACAATAAAATCAAGACTTTTTCGTCTGTGCTTCAATTGGAACGCATTTGTGTTATCTTGATAGTACGGGCATGATAACCTTCCATGCGTTGTCCATCCGGATAACATGCCATATGCTGGAAAATCGCTAATGGTCCACATAAGTACCGACCGCATGACGAAACTCTGCTGACAAGAAACATCAAATGCCTCAACACCTTGTACCCATAACATTTGCAGCTCATAAATCAATGGCTGCAAAAAAACATCAAGTGATTTCTTCGGATGCTCTGGTCCAGGAACGAGAATGTTAAGGAACAAGAACTCTCGTCTCATGCACAAAGATGGCGATAAATTGTAAGGTGTTACAATTACTGGCCACAAAGAATATTGTCTGCCATTCTTCCCAAAAGGGTTGAAATCATCGGTACATAATCCAAGGTATACGTTCCTCGCCTCATATGCAAAATTGGGATACATTGATTGAAAATATTTCCATGCTCCTGCATCTGAGGGATGAGCGATTTCTCCATCCATTGTATGCTCTGCATGCCATCTCATTGCTCCCGATGTGCGCTCTGATTGATATAACCTCTTCAATCTCTCTGTTAACGGCAAATACCACATCCGTTTATATGGGACTGACACTCTTCCACCTGTTTCCTTATACCGAAGTTTGTGACAAAAATGGCATGTCGAAAGGTCTGCGTCCTCTCTCCAGTAGATCATACAGTTGTCGATACATACATCTATCATCTGATACGGTAATCCTAGCCCAGCAACAAGTTTCCGTATCTCATAGTATGATGTCGGTGCAAGATTATCTTCTGGCAAAATATCTTTCACAAAATCAGCGATTGCATCCACACACTCCTCACTCAATTTGAAATCCATCTTTATACCTATCATCCTAGTTGCAGCTGATAAAAGGGAATGTCCACGTCTATACCCATCATATAATGGATTTTTAGCAGCGTCTAACATATCAAAGAATCTCCGAGTTTCTAAGTTAGGTTCTTCTCTTCTATCTCCATACTCAGCAATCGATGGTATACTTTCACGAAATGCATCGTTCACTATATGAACATGACCTACAGTTTCTACTTCCATTGCAGGTTCTTCTAAACTAGTGCTATCTGATATGCTCAATTTAATACCCTAAAGTACTAAAGCAGTTGTAATAGTATAGCTAGGGGTCGAACCACAGAAGACTCACAGAAACGCACAATAGATTCTATAGTGTCGAATTACGCTAAGCCAAACAGTTGTAATTAAAAGCAGTGCAGAAATTAAAGGAGTTGTAAATCAATTGAGAAATATAGGCTCAGGGTTTTTCTCAGGAAATCAGTGAATGCAGACTAACTAACTAACAGGATTCAGATTTAGCGCAGTTCTTGAACTCAAATCACTAAAATATAGCTAACCAACTCTCGTTGCGAAAACTATCTAAATCTACATCCCAAGAATTCCAAATCTCTTTGCGAATCCTAAATTCTAAATCAGCTTTAATATCAGGTTTGATATGTTCACAAATCAATTAAACCAAATCTCTTTGCGAATAATCAATTTGCTCACCTAGGTTCTATCAGGTAATTAATCGCACTCTCGTGCCTAATCAATTATCCTAAGATCTAAGTTCCATATTCGTCAACCTAGAATTAGCTATGAACACAACCTAAGGTGAAGAACTAATTCAGATGGTGAATCCTAAACAGATAATTAACCTAGCATTCAAAGAAATCCTTTATGAGAAAACCCTAAACCTAAAGTGGATCTACTCAGACATGGCAATTAAATCAAAAGACATGTTTGAATAAATCATCAATAGAACAGGAAGAAGGGTTTAGAGATCTGATCTCGGACGAAGGGAGATTCAGACTTGTCTCTCTAAAACCAAAGTAAAATCAAACTATAAAATAAAGCATAAAAAGGCATAGCCTAAACAATGGCTGTAAAATCCTATTTATAACCTAAATCACGATTTGGGGCCTTCTTGTAATTATCAAAGTCTTCTGGGTGCTTTTGCAATTCCTCAAGTCTTGGAAAACTCGCGGGTCGTGTCTTGCTGCGCTGAGTGTCGATCGATACCAAGGGGTATCGATCGATGCTCGACGTGAATTCAGGTTCTCAGCGACACGATCTTTAGCTCTGCTACAAACTGCTCCAGAAAGCTCCAATACTTCCAATAATCCTCCAAACGTGCTATGACCTGTAAAAGACTCTAAAAAGACTCCAAAATACTATAAAGACTCTATAAAAAGGACTTATATCATGGCCTAAATGGGGTAAAAACCATGATATATCAACTCCCCCAGACTTAGCCTTTTGCTTGCCCTCAAGCAAATAGAAGACTAAACCAGAAAAAGAGGTTTGAAAACGTAGAGACTCACCTGTTCCTGAACCATCGAAAAGACCCTTTTCCCAAGTACCCAAATGTCACCTGATCAGCTTTCGATCTAACCACCATGTACTTCTCCGTAGACATTTGCAGCTTTTCCAGACTCCACACAAAATCCCACAGCATTGTTCAAGTAAAGCCCTCATCGCCAGTTTCATCTCTGCAGCTAATATTTAAGAACCTTCTAGACTCTTTACCAGACAATATCTTGACAAAGGAACCACCCTTTTTCACACTTTTTGTATCAATTTCTCTCCTCCAGACTTATTTCTTATTATATCCTTATTATTTTTTTATTTTCAGCTTAGCATATACATATCAAGGTAGGAGACGCGAGTATTGATGGTGTTTGCCACCAAATCCCCGGTTCTTCCCTCTCTATGTATCAAAGGATGTAGGCGAATAATGGCATCATAGGAAAATCCTAGCCTCGCTTCCAATCCTTTGTGTGATCATCCCCTCTTAAGTAGAATAATGGGATCGCTGGAAATTTTCCTAACCCTCTACTCAGAAGAAAATCATTTCAATCTTTTATGCACTTAATCTATCAACTTATTTCAGGGGGGAGAGATACCTTAACTCTAAACACATGGGTTCCTTTATCAGATATGAATGATGAATCAAGCTCTATGAAAACTAACCACATTGATGAAGTGCAAAAATTTGGCTCAGGTTTCAGAAGAACTCTACTGGAGACATGGATGTTTTCTAGTCAACTGGTCAGCCTTTGGATTTTTCATTAGTCGACCTAGAACTGATCCTGTAACACTGTGCACTCAAAAACAAAATCAGATCAATAGTTCAAGCACATGATCATCATCTCCAACAGGTTTTGACTCAATAAAACAGTTTTGACTCGATAAAACGACTGACTCTAAGAAAAACGAAAACAATGTCAGCAGACACCTCCCCCAGACTTGAACAACACTGTCCTCAGTGTTATCTAGCCTAGAGCCAGTGAAAGAAACAAAGAAAAAGGATAGAACGAAGAGAAACAAGAAATTACCGTTCTGGAACAGTCGGTGTCGATCGACACACGGCATGGTATCGATCGATACCATGCTTAGATCGACTTTGTGAATTTTCATCCGCGATTGGTGTCGATCGATACCATAGGGGTATCGATCGATGCTTAGGCGATTTCGAGTTGCTCCTTGTTCATCCTGACACAGACTCAAAACAAACGAAAATAAAAATAAAAACGAATCAAAAACATACTCACCAGTGGGTTGCCTCCCACCAAGCGCTCGTTTAACGTCAATAGCTTGACTGTAACGCCCTTCAGGCTGGATAAGAGTGAGAGCTTGCACCAAAACAGGCTCCATCACTTGACATTACTAGCTTCAAAGTTCTGCTTAGCATGCTGTCCACAAACTCCTGCCCTTTCTCTTTCAGCTCAGAAGTGAGAAGGACTCTGGCCTTGGAGAATGGTTTCAAGGCTCCTTTGCATTTGACCTTATATTCAATCGAATCTCCATTGCACTTACGAGGTATCAAGGTGACATGGGGATTCTCGACCTTCTTGCTCTTGGCCTTCTTCTGCTTTGTTGTTGCCTTGGCCTTCTTCTTGGGGATGTTGGGCGGTTCAGCTGGAACATCTGCGACAGTAGGCTCATCAGGAGGTTCTTCCAAAATATCAATTGCCAGTGACTCTCCTGTGATAACCTTGATGCTAGAGGCACGTGTGGGAACACCCCTAGGTGTAATGGCATCATAGTAGACATCACCGTCAATGTAAGAGAAAGAGATTCTCTTATTAGGTGTGTCTATGATCGCGCCTGCAGTAGCCATGAACGGTCGTCCCAAAAGGATAGGCATACGAGATATTGCACCCATCTCTACAACCTGAAAATTAGTAGGAACTAGACAGTCTCCTACTTTGACCAGCAAACCATGGATAGTACCGTGTGGAAGCGAGGTGGAGTTGTTCGCGAATGTGATAGATGCCTCTGGTGATCGAATATCAGCTCCTAACCGCTCTGCAATTGCCCTTGAGATGACGTTGACACTAGCCCCTGAGTCGACAAGAGACTCTTTGAAATTAACTCCTGAGATGGAGCATGGAACAACGAATTTCCCTGGGTCTTCCCTCTGTGTCAATTTCCGCGGTTGTAGTGAATTGCGAACTCTTTCTCCGATCACCTCAGGTGTTTTCATAACTTCTGGTCCGTTCTGAGAGGGGTATCGATCGACACCAGGTAGGGTATCGATCGATGCCATGCGATTTGAATCGTTCCTGACAAGTACATCTTCATCAGAAAGAAGCTCCACGTTCGGGTTATCCAGCATATACTGTAGTTTAGCAATCTCCCATTCCTCCCTTGTCAGCTTAGGAATCATAGGATAAGGCATCCTGGTTACATACACTCGTTCTGCAACGACCTTAGGCACCACAGTAGAACTCTCTGTTGTCTCCTCAGAAATCACCTTAGTATCGACCGATACCAATGGGGTATCGATCGATACACGGGTGATTGAATCCATTCTAGCAGACGTCTGGGCTGGTATCGATCGATACTGGGGAGTATCGATCGATGCTTGTGCGATTTCAGGAATGGCTTCGAGATTTTCTGCACGTAAGCTGATGGCATTGACGTGTGCATTGTGTGATTGAACCGCCTTTCCCTTGGAATTTGCTGCAGTCTGAGCTACTTGCGTCTCCAGCATCCTGTGGCTCGTATTTAGTGCCTCGATCCTTCCACTCAAATCGGTGTACATGGTGTCCATCTTACCATTGAAGGTGGCTGTCATCTTCTCCTGCCCTTGAACCAGGTGTTCAAGCATAGCCTCAATCTTACTCTCAGGAGCTTTGGGTGGTGGGGATTGGTACCCTCCTTGCTGAGCATTGTTGGTGAAGTTTCGATTGGAGTTGTATCCGAATCGCTGACCCTGAAAACCAGAACCACCAATGTAGTTAACATCTTCCACTTCATTCTCAGCAGCGAAGTGGACGGCCTTTGTTGTCTTTCCCAGCAGAAGACTGTGCATAGAATCCAGCTGAGCCTTCACTTCAGCGATCTGCGACCCATCCTGATTACCAGCCAGCCTCTTGCGCTCGAAATCTGCGCTCTTGGTGCTACTACTAGAGGCAAAGTTCTCGATCAACACAATAGCATCCTCAGGATATCTGGTGTTGAAATTACCATTGCTGGAAGAGTCCAGACCCATCTGATATCTCCAATCTACTCCTCTGAAGAAGATACCCAGCAGTTGCACATCAGAGTATCCATGATGTGGACAATCTCTCTGATACGATCTGAATCTTGTCCAAGCAGCCTTGAACGCCTCAGTAGGTCCTTGAGAAAATTGGGAGATTTTATTTCTCAGATCTTCAGATCTTCCATCATCGTAGAAGTTAATCAGGAAGGCTCTCTTGGTGTCCTCCCAATTAGTTAGCGATCCAGGAGATAGCTGCCTCAGCCAGTAAGTAGCTTCTCCACCCAGAGAGTAGGGGAAGAGCTTGCAGAAGAGGTAGTCGTAGGACACTCCATTGCTCTTGATGCTAGTGACCAAGTCCTCGAACTTCTCTACATGGTCCATTGGATGTTCATGAGGAAGACCATGGAAGAGATGTTGTCCTACTAGAGTGTAGTAAGCAGGTTTCAGCTCGAAGTCATTCCTCTCATAAGCAGGAGGACGAATCGCTGACCGATTGGCGAAAAACTGCTCTGGCCTGTTGTACTCACCAATCGTTCTTCCACGATTAACCACAGCATTCCCTGCGTTGCCGCGCCCAGCTGGCACAACAATCTCAATAACAGGAGCAGGGACAACGATGTTTCCAGCTTCATCAAGTCGTTGCCCTCTCTCATTACACACATGACCCTCTTGGTCTCTCAGAATTCCAGCTTCATCAGCTCTTAAAACCACTGGGTTGTTCATCCCTGATGTTTGCTTGGTCTTTTTGTTTGTGCGTTCCACAAGCGCTAGCTGTTCCAGTGATAGTCCAACTAGCTGAGTGCTCTTGTTGCTCCTGGTTTCACGAACAGGCATACACCTGCAAGGAAAACACTAGGCAAAGCACGTAAGTAACCAGAAAAATACGTTGAGTATCGATCGATACCAAGTGGTGTCGATCGATACCCAAAAAGAAGTCGCCGGAGTATCGACCGATACTAGTGAGTATCGATCGATACCGACGAACTTAGTCGAAATTCTAAACTAAAATCTAATGGCGAAATTGAGTCCCCGGCAACGGCGCCAAAATTGATATGCTCAATTTAATACCCTAAAGTACTAAAGCAGTTGTAATAGTATAGCTAGGGGTCGAACCACAGAAGACTCACAGAAACGCACAATAGATTCTATAGTGTCGAATTACGCTAAGCCAAACAGTTGTAATTAAAAGCAGTGCAGAAATTAAAGGAGTTGTAAATCAATTGAGAAATATAGGCTCAGGGTTTTTCTCAGGAAATCAGTGAATGCAGACTAACTAACTAACAGGATTCAGATTTAGCGCAGTTCTTGAACTCAAATCACTAAAATATAGCTAACCAACTCTCGTTGCGAAAACTATCTAAATCTACATCCCAAGAATTCCAAATCTCTTTGCGAATCCTAAATTCTAAATCAGCTTTAATATCAGGTTTGATATGTTCACAAATCAATTAAACCAAATCTCTTTGCGAATAATCAATTTGCTCACCTAGGTTCTATCAGGTAATTAATCGCACTCTCGTGCCTAATCAATTATCCTAAGATCTAAGTTCCATATTCGTCAACCTAGAATTAGCTATGAACACAACCTAAGGTGAAGAACTAATTCAGATGGTGAATCCTAAACAGATAATTAACCTAGCATTCAAAGAAATCCTTTATGAGAAAACCCTAAACCTAAAGTGGATCTACTCAGACATGGCAATTAAATCAAAAGACATGTTTGAATAAATCATCAATAGAACAGGAAGAAGGGTTTAGAGATCTGATCTCGGACGAAGGGAGATTCAGACTTGTCTCTCTAAAACCAAAGTAAAATCAAACTATAAAATAAAGCATAAAAAGGCATAGCCTAAACAATGGCTGTAAAATCCTATTTATAACCTAAATCACGATTTGGGGCCTTCTTGTAATTATCAAAGTCTTCTGGGTGCTTTTGCAATTCCTCAAGTCTTGGAAAACTCGCGGGTCGTGTCTTGCTGCGCTGAGTGTCGATCGATACCAAGGGGTATCGATCGATGCTCGACGTGAATTCAGGTTCTCAGCGACACGATCTTTAGCTCTGCTACAAACTGCTCCAGAAAGCTCCAATACTTCCAATAATCCTCCAAACGTGCTATGACCTGTAAAAGACTCTAAAAAGACTCCAAAATACTATAAAGACTCTATAAAAAGGACTTATATCATGGCCTAAATGGGGTAAAAACCATGATATATCACTATCCCCAATGTATTGTTCACTAGTACTATCATAATCCGCCATTGTATCATTTTCTCCATGATAATACCAAATCTTGTAACCCGGCACAAACCCATTACAATACAGGTGTGACCATACTTCATCTATCACGATAAATCTACGATTCCAACAATTGGTACAAGGGTAGTAGATTTTATCATTTTTTATTTTTTGCTTTCTTCTGCATACCCTTAAATGCCATGAATTCCTGCAGACCTTGTTTGTATTCCTCCGGAATTTGATGAGGCTTATCCATCCATGATCAAAAATAATTATAAGGATATGAAGAAGATATTTTGGTAAGGTTGTAGATGAGAGGTTTTTTTTTTGGTAATTGTAGTGAATGAGAGGGGTGGAGACGTTTTTATAAGGAAATTGTGCGTGATTTCTGACGGCTTTCCGATGGATTTCTGGCGGACACCCGACAATATTCAAACAGTTATGTAACGGCTATATTCTTTTAAACGGCTACAACATCCGTCTAATTTACATTGGAAATATTCTGACGGATTCATGTCGTCGGAACGCCGTCGGAAATTTTCGATGGGTACTGCTTTCCGACCAAATTCCTACGAATGTTAATTATGTCCGAATTCCATCGGAAATCCTTCAGAAATTACTCAGAAATGACGATGTTTTCTTGTTGTTGTAGTGTATGGAAACTAATTATACTTAGGATATTCGTTCACTTCATGTTGGTAAAATAGTTCTCGACTGTAAATAGTTATATATATAAAGTGAAACTTCATGCATATGTTACTCTTGAACGCTATAAGGCAAGGCTTTGATGCCAAAGGATATACACAACAAAAAGGATTTTGACTATGTTGACATTTTTTCTCAAGTTGGTAAGTTAACCACCGTAAAACTGCTTATCAAGGTTGTTGCTGCAAACAATTGGGATCTTACTCAACTTGATATTTCAAATGCTTTTTTAAATGGAAATTTAGATTAGGATATTTATATTCACTTGCCATAATGATATGTTCCAAACCAAGGGGAAAATCAACCTCTAAATGCAGTATGCATGTTAAAGAAGTCTATCAACGGTTTGAAGCAAGTTCTAGGCAATTATTTCTAAAATTATCTTGGCCTTTATAAATTTAGGATTCACTAAAGGTTCAAGTGAGCTTATACTTTTCACTAAAGCTTCTGGTGATATCTATATAGCTATGTCATTGTATATCGATGATATTATTATTGCTAGCATCTCTTCTAAAGCAACTGGCTTATTTAAGGCAGCTTTACAATGTTCTTTTAAGTTGAGGGATTTCGGTCCTACTCGATACTTTTTTGTCTTGAGATTTCTAGAACATCTGCTAGGATATTAGTTTGTCAAAGAAAGTATACTCCTCAGCTTCTTGATGAGACTTGTCTCCTTAAATGTAAACCTTCCTATATTCATGTGGAACCAATTGTGAAGTTGTTTGCATAAGAGGGAGAACTCTTAGTAGATGTTGCACAATACAAAAGATTAGTTGGGAAGCTTATGTAGTTGACATTTACCAGACATGATATTACCTTTTGTGGTTCATAAACTTTATCAATATACATATGCTCCTCATCTTCAAGATGCTTTCAAGGTGATTCGTTATCTTAAAGTTTCTATTGCCAAGGTTTGTTTTATTATCCAAGTTCTTATCAGAAGCTAACAACCTTTGTCGAATCTAATTGGGCTTTTTGCCTTGATACACGATGATTTGTTTCTGGTTTTTATATATACGTTGTTTCCTCATTGATTTCTGGAAGTCTAACAAACAACAAAAAAAATTCAGATCTTCTGCAGAAGCACATATAATTCCTTATCCCATGGCGAGAGATGGTGTGGCTTCGCCATTTTCTTCATGATATTTGGGTTGATATTATTGCTCCATCAGTGTTTTATTGTGACAACACTGCTGCCATTCAAATCGCCAACAATCTAGTCTAGTTTTTTGTAAGAGGAGAAAGCATATTAAGATTGATTACCACAATATGATGGAGAAGATACAATTAGAGTTAATCAAGACTTTGCATGTGATGACTGATAATTAGTTGGCTAACGCACTTACTAAACAATTATTCCCTTCTCAAATTAAAGTTCTTCCGACAAGATGGGTGTTATTAACATTTTCACTCCAAAAGGAAATATTAAAGTGCATATAGTTCTATTTAGCTTATGATTTAGTATTCTAACATTAATTAAAGCGGTTTGTATCAGAAAATTATATTGTATGTATAAATTTTTTACAAGGCTTTAATTGTGAATAACAAAATAAGATTTTAATTTTGGAAAATTTGGCTATAAAGTAGTTTTAAAGTATGAAATTTGTAAAATGGGTAGTTTCTTACAAAAGTTAGGAAGAAGGTAGTTTTTACTATTAATTTACCTCTTTCACCCCTATCGCTTCATCTTAATTACGTCAACGCCATTATGGAAAAATAAAATTTCAATTCACATTAACTTTAAAACAAAGATATTAAAATTCACATTAACTTTTACACAGCCTCGTATACCTACAACAGTCCGGATCCACCTCTTTTATTCGCTAGAAAAAATACTCAGCCTTCCAAAGTGTCCGATAAAACGGAATCTTGTCCTCCGCGCTATTCAGTCGATATTGTTGAAAACGGAAGATGGCGAATACTGGGCGGAAATCGGCCGAAAACCTCCGTCAACACTCAACGCCGATCCGGCGTTGCCTGCGTAGTTACTCAAAGAAAAAACCGCATCAGCCGACTGACCCGCTTTCCAAAAGTAATTCCAGTTAGCATTTCTAAATACCATTACGCACTTCGCGATTTACCTTTGTTGGTTATCAATGGGTAGTTTTGATTTTTAAGGTTGCGAGAGTCGCAACTGCCTCGCAGTTGCTTCCGATTTTACAGGTTTCAAACTCCTTTAATTCGTGTTTCATTTCGGTTTCTCAAAATTTCAGATTTTGAACTGCCCTCGCAAAAGGCCTCTCTGACTTCACTTAGATTTGGCTTTTATCTGTGCATGTGTCCGTTTCGGCCCCTGATTTTACTAAATTAACATGTTTCATGGAGGGTAGTGGTCCCGACGGTCACATTTCAGCCAAACTCATGCGGCGGTTCCTTGCCGCCGGGTGTTCTCCCATTGGAGCTAGATTAAACATCTACTCCAAAGCTAATATTATTGGTCTATTTGTCGACACACTAAAGGGTAAAGAGGAACTTCCAATTCTGATGGATTCTCAATTCGCATCACGCTTCAGGCTGCTTGTTTCAAGATGTTGCAACTCCGCAAAACTTCTCCACACTCTTCTATCCCGGTAACTCAGTTTGTATTTGGTAGTCAACCTCTCAGATATTCCTTGCGGGAATTTAAGGAAATAACTGGTCTCAACCGCAATCGGGAACCCACTTCCATTGACAATGAACTTGTGTTAGATAAGGAGACAATGTGGAAACAACTATTTGGGAAGGACGATCTCAATGTTACAGTGTCTGTTGCACAGGCTATGCTTTTCGACCCGGCATTGGCTCAGTGGAAATGTTTCCTATTGGCTCTGATCATTGTCGTCGACGGTGTCTTCTTCTGTAATTCCAAAACTCTTCATTTGACATTCGAATACGTGGAGATGATGGGTGACTTGGAATTCTGTTTTTAGTATCCGTGGGGTAGGATATCATTTGAGAAAACTATTTCTCGGTTTCAAGCACCCCAGGCAAAAGTTGAGGATGAGGACCCGGAAGATCCAGTAACAAAAAAACGTCGTCAGCTAAAACAGAAGACAAGTGCCTGCTACGGCTTCCCATTGTGCCTTCAACTGATGGCCTTGCAATCGATTCCAATGCTCGTTTCCAAAATTCATGAGCCTGACAACTTAAACAATTTCCTTGACGATCCTTTTGATTGTGAATACGTTATCACCCAGCTTCATCTTGAACATATTCTTGTTGTTGAATCTTACCGTATGGTTAGTCCTACATAACAACCCTACTTTGTTTTCTTCTACGCATTTTCTTATTAATGTGCAATCAATCAGCCATACTCTAGAATTCATGTGTACACCTACCTTTATTACTCTCTCATAACTATATTGCGTACACCCTCGCCGCCTTTGTTTAATTGTCTCATTTTCTGAATTATTGTTTCTCTTATTTGTGTTCCAGTTGAAAGTTAAACCGATTGTAGATGTTAGTGATAATGATAACCATTTTGAATGTGGTTGGGATGACGAGATTGAGGACACTGAGGTTGCATACTTACAACTTCCTATGACTAAGAAGCACAAATTCTCACCCTCTGATTTTGTTGGGATTTTGCTGGGGAGGGGGATGCCTCTATCAGTCATATCCGTAAACCTGTTAAAGAACAATCGATAGAGCACCATCACCATTAGCCAACCACCCACCACCATAAAAAATCGTAAAATGCTTCACAAAGAACCACTTCCAAAACGTGGGAAGCCCCGAAAGAAACCTTAACTTATTTCAGCTGATGAAGCTGGCCAAAGCCGTGGTCATAACGCCACTCTTAGGACGTGGATACTGAAGCAGAATGCTTTGTTGAAACAACGGATTCTAGCTGAGATTAGGGTGGAGTTAGACAAGAGGTTTGGTCCTGAATTAGACCATCGTTCAATGCCTTCGCCTGGTGTACCCAAAAATAATAAACACCAACGTGGAGATGAAATGGTCTACCATCACCAATATCAACATCTCAATCCACAAGGTAATAGGGAAACAGGGTATCTGCATGGATTCTTCGTTGCAGAGGTAGTTGCGTACACCAAAAATAAGTAATGCCACTGTGTAGATTAAACAGTTAGTGTCCCACAAGTGGATGTTTCTAAAATTTCCACCTACTACAGTCACCAATATCAACATGTCAGTCCACAAGGTGGTGGGGAAACAGGGCATCTGCATGGCTTCTTTGTTGAATAGGTTGTTGGATACACCATATTCATAATTATGTGCGCTTAAGAATATTTAGCATCTTGCTGAAACCAATTATTTTTGTTATATGGTAGATGGAGAGTGGTGATTTTGGAGAAACAGGGGATGTGCCTGCCTACAACGTTGAAGAGGTAGTTGCGTAGATCACATTCATACTTCTATGCAGTTAAGGATATTTACCTTGTTAATAAAATTAATGTGTTACGTAATTTTAACATCTTTCGCTTTTTTAGGTGGCTGATGATGATGATGACACAACTCAGTATTCTATGATTGTTTATAAAAGACAAAACAATCAAAAGATATGGAATGACTTGAAAAGGATGGTAGTTTGGATGACATTGGAATTGGAGAAGGAGGAGTTAAGAAGAAGATGCCCCACTTTACCATACTACTGATGAGCTTTCGCCTAAGACGCATGCGTCATCTCCTCCACAGTCTCCGCAAAAATAGCCCATTGTTATGGTTGATGGATCTACTGCAATACAAACTAAAGGAAAGCGTTCACGCAAAAGGTCGGACAAACTAGGAGAAAATTATACTGGTGATCATTTGGTTAAAGCCCTTTTTGAAACTCGTTCGAAGGCCAAATATGCACATCTCCAAACCATGCCAAAGGCTGTGTTTATGGCTTTTAAATCTAGATTAACGAAGAATCTAAAGAAGTAAGTGTACCAACTCCATATCCTCATTTTCTTATTTTGAACAGTTTCATAAAATTATTTTTTTTATCCAGGAAATTTCACATTGTCACTGGTCACTTGGTGAACAATAAATTTTTCCTTGAAATTGCAAAGTGACAGTAATGGGTTAAAATATCGGTATAAAGTTTCAAGTTTTTTTAAGCAACTAATATCACGTACACCCATAAAATGGAGTAACTAATGATTTTATACATTCCAGCAAATACAAAAGCTAATGACTATGCTATAGAGGCGTAGAGGAGAATCCTACTTGAAAGACACGGCAGCTTTCATAGACACCTCATTCACGACCCTCCTCTTATCTAAGTACAATGATTTCAAGGCAGCGGAAAACAATGATCAGTTTAATTGGGGGGAAAATATTCAGAGCTTTGTCACCGGTAAATCCACGGGGAAGAAAGAAAACACTATGTTTCTACGCTTTGTTGACATGGTTTATGTCCCCATGAACTGGTCATTTGACCATTGGGTGGGTCTTTTTCATCGACCTTAGGATGGGAAGCGTTAAAAAATTTTACCCAAAAGTCGATCACAACGACGAGGATGCGGTTGTTAACAAAATTATGGCCCCGGTTTGTGAATGTCTACCATAGGTAGTTAAGCGCTTCTTGGAGGAGAATTTGACTAAAGACCTAACAACCACACCCTACACGTGGAGTCGTGCATATGGTATCTATCAAAACACAAGGGCTGGAGATTGTGAACCATGTGCGGTTAAGTTCTCAGAGATGCATGCATGTGGGCTTCGACCGGATGATATAATCTTGATTACCAAGTGGTTGACCGATTTAGGGAAAAATATGCCATGGACTGCTATGAAGAGTTTGTGGGCAAGGCTGAAGTTGCAAACACTTGAATGTTTATTTTGTGTGAATTTAATTTTCAATGTTTATCGAATATGAAACTTTAAACTTTGTTAATTTAGTTATGATTGTATGCTTAGTTATCCTTATATGCTTTAAATATTTATTTTTTATTCTAATGTTGAGCGAATATGGAACTTACATCTTTTTGTAACTTTAGTTTTGCTTGTTTGCTTTAAATATTTCTTTCTTATTTGTAATATGCACAATATTGTAAATATTTGTAAATACAATATATACATCGATAATTGTACACATCGCGTATTAATGTATGTATATAACTTCAGAACTCATGTCATATTAGAAATTTGACCTTTTGGTATCACATAATAATGGTTGCCGGTGCATATTAATTTATTAGCTTAATCACCATTAAACTTTCACTTTCCTCCACAAATTGTTTAGTTTGTAAATTTAGTTCTTGTTTACAAACCTTCTTTTTTTTTTGATAATAACACGTAGTTATTTGGAGCGGCGTCTATGTAAGTGAGGTATTGTTTCGGATTCTAACTTTGTTCTTAAATAACCACACCTCCTCATTAAATGAGGTGTTGTTTTGTCTTCTTGCTTTGTCCTTAAATAACCACATCTCCGCACAAACAACAACATATCCTTCTTCATATTTTTCTCTATTAAAAAACCATTCACATTGTTCCATCTTCTCTAGAGAAACCCTTCGCATCAACCCATCCCGACCAATTCCAAAAACCATGGCACATAAGAGGCAGAGACGAGACCCGCCTTTGGATGCTATGGTTTCATATATCCTTGCACTTCCAGATCATTTGTTGGAGAAAGTGCTTGCAAAAAGCACCAGCTTGCTCCAACAAATGTCAACCCTTCAGAGAGTTTGCAAACGTTTCAACAACTGCACAAAAACATTGACTTTTTGCGCTCGGTTGACCCGGTGGATTTCAAATTGCTTTTTTGGGAGGATTTTGGGAATTTTGGAGTTTATTGAGAAGATTATACTATATTTGTACACCTAGGTCTGTACACGTACATCTATACAACTACATTTGTGCACCTCCTGTGTTTGAGCACAAAAATTGGAAAGACACATTTTTTTGTACACCGTATTAAAATACTGTGTACACCTTCATTTGTACAACTCAATCTGTACATCTAAATATGAACACCTACATATTTATTTTGAAAGTCTCAAACCTTCCCACTGCAAGTCGAATGAGAATATTTTTTACACCTAAATATGTACACCTAAATCTGTACACCTACATATTTATTTTGAAATTCTCAAACTTCCCACTTCAAGTCCAATGAAAATATTTTGTACACCTAAATATGTACATAACTTCAAGTCCAATGAAAATATTCTGAAACGGATACTAAGTTTTTTCATTCATAATCATAATTCTTAAAAATGAACATTATAAAGGAGAACTACAATTTCGTCGATCCAACTACAATTGAAATAGTGACCAAGAAAGTAATAAATATGGCGAGTACAATATTTTTCATCTAAGCAATCTCGGTTGTCATCCCAGCAATCTCGGTTTTTATCCCAGTCATCTCGGTTTGCATCCCAGCCATCTCGCATTTCATCCCAGACATCTCGGTTTTCAAATCCGCCGCTTCTGAAATCTCACGGTTAGTGACAATTGATGCGCCATGGGAGTGTTTGATCCGTCAGATATCTTCTTTCAGTTGACGTATCTCATCCCGCGCCTCGATAAGACTATGTTTCTGCCATCCGTGCAGTGGTTCAGGGTCGACCCAAGAAAAGAAGTCACACGCGCCGCTTCTCCTTACGGCGGCGCACTTGAGAAATTTTCGTCATGGGTTGTCGTCCGTCCACGCTTTGATAACAGTTGCAGGGAATCCACATAAACAGTTGGGTTTGTTGAACGCCTAGACCCATGTCCTGTGCAGATTTGAAGATCTGGCGCTCTGAGATTCGCTCATCGAGATTTCAATTTTGAGATCTAAAATGGAGGGTTAAGTGGAGAGAGAAATAGGATAAATCGGATAAGAAAGAAGAGATATTTTAAAATAAAATTTAACGTTTTCGCAAAAGCTTTAATAGGACAACACAAACCATAGAAAAGTGTGCCTGATTTTATAAGATGATGACTTAATTGCAGGCAACAGTCTACAATTGATTTCCTACACTTAAATCAATTTCGAAAGGTAACTACCACACATTAAATGGAAATCGCTAACATATGGAACATAAGTAACACTACAACTTTCGACCAAAAAAAACACTACAACATTTCAAAGTTTATAACATAGGAAACATTATAAAACCTAGGAAACATTATAAAACATATGCAATATTATAACACTACAATTTTCTATCGCATGTATTTTATGCGTATAGCCGTGCATTGCAAAAAATAGTCTTCACAACCCGGGAAATACTCCCTAACGTAATGCAAATACGCACAGTTCGAGTAAGGAGTATCAGGGTACTCTGGATACCGCCACATGTCAGCGAATGTGTTTTCGTAGCTGGGGTTGAATGCATCGAACGCAGTTATGATATCATGACACAACTAAAAAAAAGTAAGCGAGTCATAGTCATGGTGAAGGGTAAATAAAAAATTTAGAAACAATTTTTCTCTTTGTGGGCAGCCAATGCACATGAGCAACATAGCACAAGCGAATGTTGCATCGGCCTCGGATGGGACAAGAGGGTATAACCTCCTAATCGCGGGATAAATTTCTTGCTTTCGCGTTGCTAGCCTTAGCGCTTCTATGTAAATAGCGCGTGGAATATTGACTGCTATACAACGTACGAAGAAAGATCTCCCAGGCTTCAAAGGGTATATATTGGCAGGGTTCTCCACAAGTCTACAGATGTTTGCGGTTTTGAGTACGTCGGAGGTGTACGCGGTATTTCTCCCCTGTTTTCCGGCCAGCAAAATCGAACGAAGATAATAGAAGTCATCCTGAGCTACTTTCTTGACAATGGTTTTAAAAAAATTATTCGGTAGATATTACATTGATCAGGAATTCAGAGGTCTACATTCGTATATGGGTTCATTACTAGTAGTCCTTATATATACCAACGGCGAACTTGTTGTTGTCGGTAAAAGTTAATGCACAATTTACTTGTGTGGAGAAAATATGTTAACTTGTTTGTTGTTCAATATTAAATGCACAATTTACTTGTGGTGAAAGGATGTTTACTCAAATGTCCTTAAAAACAATTAAATGTCACTCTTTTTTGCATCCTAACAACACCTTCTACTTCGACAAAAAAAAAAAAAAAATACAACACTTTCTACATAAAACCAACCAACATGTATGCACATTGAATCCCCCCCTCCCCCGTCAACCAACATGTATCAACATTGAATTTTTGAGAGATCGACCAAGCGGATACTCGCCAACTTCCACCAACCAGTTAATGTATTTATAAGTATCTCTATTTATAATCCACGAGAGAAACATCATAAAAACAGTCCATAACAACATATCAAAAATTATATTCTACTTATAACTCTCCCTGATCTCCATGAAGATATTCTTGCCAACATTGTGAAAGGAGTTGGCATTTCAGCCTACTGGCGCCTCGAATCGTTTATACAGGCAGGAAAACGGACACTCCAACTCGTTTACAGTGAAGATGTCCTAAAATCATGCAATATTTACAGTATTTGATGTTTCCTGGCCGATATATACCCGGAACAGGAAAGAGGTCGTCCGTTCTTCGAGAAATGTCTAGCAAATGGTAACTCACAAGCAATTTACTGGGAAGGCTTGAGACTTGCAGTTAGAGGTGGCGATTTGATTGCAAGTAGAAGCATGTTGGAAGAAACTATCCCGAACGACAAACTCTCAACCCTAGCATCAGCCATTTTTGGTGTTTGCCTTGGCGATGATGCTATGGCTAGCCGAACATGTCAGATGTTGGCCACCAATCACGCCCATCTACAATCGGAAATGGTGCGCCATTCGGTGAGGAGTTAATTTTTGAGATTTCGTTGTTTGGCAATGCACACATGAACACCTACTTAAACTTCTTTTCCTTACCTAACGACGATGTTATCAAGATGCATGAATGTGCTTTTGATCATGATTCTAATTTTGATGCCATGTGTAATGTGCAAATGCAGTATGCTTTAAAAATAAAGTGTACACCTTATGTATCGGCCACCTTTTTCTTAATTATGTGGAATTGTTTTTGCTTTATGGTGTTGTATTATGTGAAATAGTTTTTGCTTCCAAAATATAAAAATTGCACGTTTACAATTCTTGCTTAGAAAAGTATAACTTTCCGAAAATGCTTAGTGTAAATTGTTGTAAAAAACTTTAGGACAAGAAATTTGAAAAAAAAACAATAAAAGAACAATATTTAAATATAAAAAAATAATTTAGGGTTTAGGGTTTGTTCATTTTTGGATTACATAATGGTTCCCTTAAAAGAAATGGTTTCGTCATAAATATTTGCTTTTACATAAGCCTTTCCATTACACAAAAAGTAGACCCTTCATAGCAAAAACATATGCATTCAAATTTTTTGAATGCTACAAAAAGTAGAATGTTAGGAACTAAACAACTATCACTCCAATTCATTGTTGCATCTCACACGATTATGACATGGAACTCCACACCTCCCACATTTGTTCTTCTTTTTATCAACATACACACAGACAATAATTATAAAAGAACAACAACAAAATCAAACATAGGAAAAATGTTTCGTTTCTATATACATATCTGAGGATACTCTCCCGTTGATTGTTTTATCTTCTTTGGGGGCCTTCCTGGAGGTCGCTTAGTCATCGATAGCATAATATTCAGTGCTCGCACCTCCGGAAGCACATATATGTCGTCAGGGTTTGGCATGGGAATGATATTCCCACTTATTGTGGCACTCCATGTGGGTTTCTTATGAATCGGGTCAACCAAACTACTGTACTCCATATCATGCAGTCTTGTCGCTGCCATTGCGTGTCGACATGGTATTTTCATACTCTCGAATTCGAGACATGTGCACGTCTTCTTATCAAGATCAACGTGCTGGCGTACACCACGATGAGAGCTGGCTTACACATCCCACGCAGAAATTCTTTGAATCGATAGATTAGCAGATTTTTCCAACTGGTTGCTCATCGCTTTGTCAAATTCGACAGGAATATCAGTTTTCAATTTTTTAAATTTTTCACGTCTGCTCTCGAACCATCTACTTAGCATGCGCCGGATAAATTCTAGCAAAGCGACAATAGGACAGTCTCTCGCTGGCATTAGTGCATTGTTTAGGGACTAAGCAATAATAATGGACATCAGATTATACCTCTGTCCACTGTAGTGCGATCAAGTTTAGTGTTGAACACCAATCTCTTCCCAGTACTCCCAACAAAGCACATCAATTGCCTTAATAGTTGCATATATTTGGTTGAACTGAGAAACTTTGTACGCTTCTCCTGCCCTTCCCACCAACGCTTTCTGGCCCCTACCTTTGAATTTAGAGAGCACATTTCTCTAGACGTGAACAAGACATGCACTGTGGTGTGCTTGTGGATACCACATATTTTTTGCGGTATAGATTGGTGTCTATCCGAAAATATATTTAGCTGAGAACTGTCTGGAATGATTTCAATTAACTTCTCGAAAAACCAGTTCCATGACTCATCATTCTCGGAATTCACAACTGAGAAAGCTATTGGAAAAACCTGGAAATTAGCATCTTGTCTGCTAGCCGTTAGAAGACATCCTTTGTACTTCCCAAACATGTGAGTTTCGTCAATAACTTTTCTCAAATGCTTCGAGTCATCAATACAAGCACCCAAGGCCATAAATGCAAACTTAAACCTCCTCTGACCTTTGCCATCAAACTTTATTTCTAGATTACTAATGGTTCCGGGATTAGCATACTTGAGCACGCAGAGGTAAATAGGTTATAATTAATAAGAAATATCCTTTGTTTCGTGAGCTGAAGCAATATTCAGCTCTTTAGCTTTCCAACATTTCCAGTACGAAATTGTAACATTATGCTTTGTAAGAACTAATTATGGAATATCTCTCGCATGTGGACCAACTATTGTGTTCTTATACTTAGACCTAAGCAGAGCAGCGATAACTTTGGACATCACATGCTTCGTAAATGAACTTTCTTGTAGCCGAGTCGCATATATGTTTCAAAATCGTCATCCCCATTATTATCTCTATCGGATCTCCCACCTACAGTTGTGTTTCTCACAGGGAAACGGGGTGGATTCTCCACATATTCAGATGCATTTCCACACTGATATGAAACATTCTAATTGACCTGATGGTTTGAACTACTTGATTTCTCTGAATTCCCTGAACTCCCTGAATTCCATGATTCACTACTCGCATCATCAAAATTGTTTTCGTCAGCTAGTACATAATCATTCCAGTAGTCTCAATCGTAATCATCATCATCCTCATCATCACCGTTGATAAGCTCAAATTAATACCCTTAAATTACTAAAGCTTTGTCGATTGTAATACTTAGGGATCGAATCCACAGACACTCAAGGAAACACACAATAGATTCTAACGGTTGAATTAAACTAAGTGATCAATGAATTGAAAGCAAATACGTAAATTAAACAAGTTGTCATTCGATTGGGAGAAAGATAGGTTCAGGGTATTTCTCAGGAAATCAATGAATGCAGATAAACTAACTAATCAGGGTTCAGGTTACGCACGGTTCTTGAACTCAAATCACTAAAGTATAATTAACCAACTGTCGTTGCGAGAATTATCTAAGTCTAAATCCTAGAATTCCAAATCTCTTTGCGAATCCTAAAGTATAAACCAGCTTTTAGTTCAAGTTTGATTTGTTCACAAAACAACTAAACCAAATCTCTTTGCGAATAGTTATTTTGCTCACTCTAAGTTCTATCAGGTAATCAATTGCACTGTCGTGCCTAATCAATTATCCTAAGATCTAAATTCCTTGTGATCAATCTAGAATTAGCTTTGAGAACAATCTAAGGTGAATAACTAATTCAGATTATGAACCCTAAACAACTAATCAACCTAGCATTCAAAGAAATCCCTTATGAGAATCCTAAACCTAACAAGAGATATACTCAGACATAGAAATTGAGACAATAAACATGTTTAAATAAATCACTGAATAAATAATAAGAAATAGAGTATAACAGGGGTTCGAAATCTTCTCTCAGACGAACAAAGTTTTAGACTTCTCTTCCTCAGAAAGCTCTATGACCAAAAAATCAAAGTAGAATAAAGCGTGTATGAAGCGTAATAGCCAAAGTGGCTGAAAAACCTAATAAATAACCTAAAACACGTTTTGTGGCTTCTTGTAAATAATAAAGTCTTCTAGGGCAATTTGCAGTTTCTCAATTCTTCAGAAAAGTCGCGATCCTTCTGTTTCTTCGACGGGTATCGATTGATACCATAAGTGTATCGATCGATACTCAGGCATCAAATCGGTGTCTCGGCTACAGGATCTCTGCTTGGCTCCAAAAAGCTCCAAAATACTTCAATATCTCCAATAATGCTCCAAACGTACCTAAAACTTAAAAAGACTCTAAAAGACTCCAAAATACTATAAATACTCTATAACAAGGACTTATATCATGGCTTAAAACGGGTAAAAACCATGATATATTAACTCCCCCAGACTTAGCATTTGCTTGCCCTCAAACAAAACAGAAAACTAAACCAGAGAAAGAGGCTTGAAAACACGGAGACTCACATGTTCATGAGCCATCGCAAAGACCCTTTTTCTGAGCACCCAAATGTCACCTAACCAGCTCTAGATCCAACCACCATGTCTCGCAGCATTGTCCAAATAAAACTCTCATCGTCAATTTCATCCCTGCAGCCAATGTTCAAGAACCTTCTAGATTCTTTCCCATACAATATATATCATGACAAAAGAACCACCCAATTTACACACTTTTTGGTATTGTTTTCTCTCCCCAAGACTTATTTCACTTCATGCTCTTATCTTTTTGAACGCATATACATATCAAGGGTTGAGACGCGAGTATTGATGGTGTTTGCCAGCGAATCTCCGGTTCTTCCCTCTCTATGTATTAAAGGCGTAGCCAAATATTGGTATCACGGGAAATTTTCCTAACCTTGCTTCCAACCTTTGTGTGATCATTCCTTCACAAGTAGAATAATGGGATCGCTGGAAATTTTTCTAGCCCTCTACTCAGAAGAAAATCATTTCATCTTTTATGCTCTTTTTTATCAACTTGTGTCAAGGGAGAGGTATACAATTACTTTCAAACACATGTTTTTTATCAACTTGTGTCAAGGGAGAGGTATACCATTACTTTCAAACACATGGGTTCCTTTGTCAGATATGAATGATGAATCAAGCTCTATGAACACTAACCTCGTCGATGAAGTGCAAAAATTTGGCTCAGGCTTTAGAAGAACTCTGCTGGAAACATGGGTGTTTTCTAGTCAACTGGTCAGTCTTTGGATTTTTCATTAGTCGATCGAGAACTGATCCTGTAACATTGGTCACTCAAAAGCAAAATCAGAACAATAGATTCAAGCACAGGATCATAATCTCAAACAGTGATACGAATCGACTAAGGACCGGCATACTCTAGATTCGGTGAAGAATGAATCGATGGATAGATCCTTGAATTCGAAGAGGTTCACGACGAGAGATGCTTAGGCGTGAGTGAATCACTCGAAAATTCTTAGGCCCAAACGACAATGAATCACGATGAACAAGGGGATGGCTTCGATGTTGGGAGAATCCGAGAAGAAGGATGATAAGGCGTGGGAGATGAATCCCGAAAATTTCTTATGCCCCTAATTCGAGAAGAACTCACACGAACAACGGATCGTTGGCTACGTCGAGATGTTGCGGAATTACACTCGATAAACCGAAAAAGATTTCAATGACTAACCATCAAGAAATCGAGAGAGAAAAGAGAATGATCTCTGAAAATAAACTTTGATAAAATGATAATTGTTTTTCGACAATGAGGGAGAGAAGAAGATAAAGAAAAATTCAAAGAGAAAGTCAAAGAGTCATTCTCGAAAATGAGAGAAGACTCCATCGAAAATTACAAAAATAATTAAGACAGTTTGAACGCCTTTTGGGATTCCGCCAATAAATCCCTGCGGAGAAGTTCCCCCGGAAAAGTCCCTCAAAATTCCCCCGGGAATAAATCCCTCTGAAAATCCCCCCGCGGAATTTTTGAGAAGTCAGACCGTTAGACGGTGTAAGCCGGTTGCCTCGTTAAAACCTCTATACAGAAAATCCATTGGGACAAAACCGTATACAGGAAAAAGAGTACAACACAACATACGTAAACGGCAAAACCTCACGAAGAATTCAAAGATAGTGAGGTGAGGATTGGGTGCATAAGTTGATCTTCCTTGTTCCGTGCTTCATTTAGCAAACTCCGAACAGCTTCAGCTAGCTTCTGTGTCTTGGACCGAGTGATAGGGCCTGATGGGATGACCATTGCATATTCTTGAACCTTATCCAAAGCCTTCGTGTCCATGATCATATCATCCTCCCCCAGCTGAAAAGGATTTGTCCTCCAATCTGCCAAGAACAAAGCTAAGTTATAACCATTGAAGTAAATCAGAATATGCTCACCTTGCAAACATATCTTGTAGGCATTGATATGTTCTATGACTCGGCGTTGACAATCTCCTCTTAGCATCGGTTTGGACTCCTCTTGGGCTGGAAAACGTTTCTCCTTCATACGAATCCAAAACTGATATCCAGGCTTAGCGTTCACAATGCTCTCCTCTTGTATATCATGTGCACTTTCAAAAACTCGAAACAAAAGATTATAGGTGCAAAATACATACTTATTACGACTAGCACAAAGTTCCTTACTTAGATCATCCAAAATAAATTTCAAAAGCTCATCATGATCATCTAAGTTTTTATTAAATTTCAAAGTGCTATCAAAGTAAACAATTTTCCTAAAGAAAGATTCAACGAGTTGTGAAGCACTAGCATTTTTAGAGATTTTATCAATTAACACATAATTTTTCAAAGCATAATTACGTTCACACGGTTTATTCTCATCAAATAGAAAACCTTTTCGCCTAAAGAACTTTCCAAAGAAAAATCTCTCACAATACTGAAATACATCTAGAAAATTATCGTTGAGAATAGAGAGTAAATCATACCTTTGAATTATTGCATCAACAATAATTTCCTTAACCTTTTTGATGTCATAAGGATTCGCCTTAATGTTTGCTCCTTGTAAGCACTTCTTCTATGTTTTGGAAGTGATCGGTGCTCGTATTTGAAATGAATCATGTTCCTTGGCTTATTCAAAATCAGAACTGTCATTGTTCATTAGTTTTAGTAGTCCCTCAGCTCCCGTTCCTTTTCCTTGTCCGAATTGGTCTCCTTTGGATCCGAGAAGTGATTTGTGAAGCAAGATAGAACATGTATGTCTTAACAACAAAACACCACGATCATAAGTTTCAAAATATGTAACTAGTCGAGAAAACTTACCTTCCTTAAACTAGATTGGATCATTTGGATGCTCATTCAGTTTAACGTTCAATTTGGCGACGATAAGGCCATCCGGTGGATTTTTCAAAGGAAGTATGAATTCTGCTCATCCCAATTGATTTCCGTCTCGACCAGAATCTCCACAAGGTTCACTTGGTCGATGAAAATCATTTCCCTTAGTTGAAATTCAAAGATTTAGACGATCTCTCATTTGGTGCAAGTAATTTTGGTGCTCGGGAACTAAGGAACGATCGATTCTTTTGTTTTATGAAGCTGCGTCCCTAAAGTCCTGCAAAAGACAAGTGATTTCACTCGGTGGCACCGGTGTGGGGTTAGTGAAACTCATAGGATTTTCTTACACATAAATAAAGATTGTTTAGAAAGAAAAGCTTCCTTAACGTCACCTTTCCTCACAAGAGAATTTCTCACGGGATTGCTCTCAAATACTTTTGAACCAACACTCTCAATTTTAGCAGAAGTAGAGGTTGAGGAATCGCTTACCTTGCTTTTGCGTTGGTTTTGTTCAAGTTTGAGTTGGTCGAGAAATATCTCATGTGGAGATAACGGTGCAAGGGTGATCTTCCGTCCCTTGTGTTAGAACGAATGTTTGTTGGTGTAACCATCATGGACTGCCCTTTGATCGTATTGCCAATTTCTTCCAAGTAGGATATGACCAGCCTCCATAGGTAAAACATCGCACATGATTTCATCCTCGTAGTGGCCTATCGTCAAAAAAACCAAAACTTGCCGGGTAACTTTGAGCTGTCTTTGATTGTTCAACCACCTACAATTATAAGGCTGTGGATGCTTCCTGGTCTCCATACCTAGCTTATCCACTAAAGTAGTGCTTGCAACGTTAGTACAACTTCCACCATCAATTATGAGACTACATACCTTGCTTTTAACCATGCATCGGGTATGGAAGAGATTTTCTCGTTGTTCGTTCTCAACGACCGGTTCCTGGGCAAGAATAACACGTCTAGCTACTAATATCTCTCCATCAACCACATGCTCCTCATAATCGTCAAATATTGGGACGGTTTCATTTTTTTCTTCCTCGTCGGTCACGATTTCGCCGTTTTCTAACATCAATATGGCTCGGAGATTTGAGCATTTGCTCGCATAATGTCCCTTGCCTCTGCACTTAAAACATTCAATATCACGATTACGCATAGGATTAGAATCAACCTTACCCTTGTAGTCATGACCGGACGAACTCGGTTTATAGTCCGCCTTAGGTTTAAAATCTGTCCGTGTAGGATGAGTCGGTTTCTCTCCTTCGGTGTAGCTCGGCTTTGAGCTTGAAGTATATGGTTGGCATGAAACGC
The DNA here is from genome assembly GCA_030161315.1 of Eutrema japonicum. Classification (NCBI taxonomy): domain Eukaryota; kingdom Viridiplantae; phylum Streptophyta; class Magnoliopsida; order Brassicales; family Brassicaceae; genus Eutrema; species Eutrema japonicum. The sequence continues at coordinate 28,930,955 of BSQW01000007.1, forward strand.
CTTTCCTTTTGAGCTGCTGCTCCACTAAAACAGCCTTGTGCAACATTTCTTCCAAGGTCGCATACGATTGCATCTCCATACGGTCTTGTAGGTCGCGGTTCATGCCGGCTAAGAACCTTGCCATCGTGGCGTCACTTGGTTCGTCTACATCAGCTTTTCCATCTCCTGGAAATAGTCTTCCACGCCTTTACTTCCTTGACCTAAACGTCTCAATCGTTGGTGAAGTTCCCGGTGGTAATGAAGCAGCACGAATCGTCTTCGCATAAGCATGATCATTTCCGTCCATGTCTCCACGGGATGTTCTCCATTACGTCTTCTGTTTGTCACAATTTGATCCCACCAGTCAATAGCATATTCATGAAATTCGGTGGCGGCTAACCTGACTTTCTTATATTCGGAGAAGTTTTGGCAATCGAAAACCAATTCGATTTTCTTTTCCCACTCGAGGAAAGCGTCCAGGTCGTTCTTCCCGTAGAACGGAGGAATACAAAGTTTCATTCCGCCAAGATCATTATCGATCCGCCTTCGAGGTTGCGGACGTCTTTCTCGGTTTCCCTCGGATGAGTCTCCTCGATCGTAAAACGGATTGTCCTCCGGCTCGTATTGTCGCGATCGGTTTCTCCTCGGTCTCGCCGGTGCGTGACAACTTCCTCGTCCCACGCTTAGTTCGGATCTCGCATCCTCGGCTCTATTATCCCTTGGATCTACGCCTTGATTTATTTCTTCTCTTCGCGGCGTTCGGACTTCAAGCGCGGCCATACGATCTCTCATCTCGTTTAGCAATTGAGTGATAGCGTCTACTTTTTGGTTCATCGCGGCGTCTCGTTCTCGCCTTGTCCGTGATGTAGCGGTCTCACTCTCCTCGGACATAGTGTTCCTCGCACAAACAAATCAAACAAATCGTGAGTGTATGCAAAATCCAAAGCACACAAAAATCACAATTGTTTTTTCAAATTCCTCAAAAACTCGAAATCTCTTCTTCTTTTTTTAAATTTTAATAAATATAATATTACTTATAAACTACAGATCTATATATATATATTTTTTTTTAATAAGGTTTTAATTTAATTAATCAAAACAAAAATAAAAATCGCAAAACATAAACAAAAGAAATCGAAGAAGTTGAAGGGATAGAAATGGATTTCACCGATTTTCTAAGGGTATGTGTCTCTGATACCACTTGATACAAATCGACTAAGGACCGGCATACTCTAGGTTCGGTGAAGAATGAATCGATGGATAGATCCTTGAATTCGAAGAGGTTCACGACGAGAGATGCTTAGGCGTGAGTGAATCACTCGAAAATCCTTAGGCCCAAACGACAATGAATCACGATGAACAAGGGGATGTCTTCGATGTTGGGAGAATCAGAGAAGAAGGATGATAAGGCGTGGGAGATGAGTCCCGAAAATTCCTTATGCCCCTAATTCGAGAAGAACTCACACGAACAACGGATCGTTGGCTAAGTCGAGATGTTGCGGAATTACACTCGATAAACCGAAAAGGATTTCAATGACTAACCATCAAGAAATCGAGAGAGAAAATAGAATGATCTCTGAAAATAAACTTTGATAAAATGATAATTGTTTTTCGACAATGAGGGAGAGAAGAAGATAAAGAAAAATTTAAAGAGAAAGTCAAAGAGTCATTCTCGAAAATGAGAGAAGACTCCATCGAAAATTACAAAAATAATTAAGACAGTTTGAACGCCTTTTGGGATTCCGCCAAGAAATCCCTGCGGAGAAGTTCCCCCGGGAAAGTCCCTCAAAAATCCCTCGGGAATAAATCCCTCTGAAAATCCCCCCTCGGAATTCTCGAGAAGTCGGACCGTTAGACGGTGTAAGCCGGTTGCCTCGTTAAAACATCTATACGGAAAACTCATTAGGACAAAACCGTATACAGGAAAAAGAGTACAACACAACGTACACAAACGGCCAAACCTCACGAATAATTCGAAGATAATGAGGTGAGGATTTGGTGCATAAGTTGATCCTCCTTGTTCCGTGCTTCATTTAGCAAACTCCGAACAACTCCAGCTAGCTTCCGTGTCTTGGACCGAGTGATAGGGCATGTTGGGATGACCATTGCATCTTCTTGAACCTCATCCAAAGCCTTCGTGTTCATGATCATATCAAATTTTGACTCAACAAAACGATTTTTGACTCAAAAACGACTGACTCTAAGGAAAAACAAACACGTTGTCAGCAACTACCTCCCCCAGACTTAAACAACACTGTCCCCAGTGTTATCTAGTCTAGAGTCGGTAAAGAAACACAAAGAACTGAGTGTAGGCGTGAAAATCAAAGAAGTTACCGGATTGGGGTGTGAGTGTCGACCTACACACAACACTGGTATCGATCGATACCAGGCTTTGGTCGACACAGGTAACTCTTTTCATCGACACAGAACTTTCTTGCGCGTGTGGTATCGATCGATACACATGTGGTATCGATCGATACCAAGGCGATTTGGCCGATGCAACGTCTGTTTCTCCTGGTTCAGACAAAAACACAAGACACAAAACCAAAAATCAAAAGAAATAAAAGAAATATATACAGACTCACCAGTGGGTTGCCTCCCACCAAGCTTGACGTCACTAGCTTTACTTTGGCTCAGGTGATCAGTCAGGAGAAAATTGAGAACTTACTCCCAGGCAAGTTCTACAACTAGACATTTCCAGCTTCAGAATTCTGCTCAACATGCTCTCCACAACCTCCTTTCCTTTCTCTTTCAGCTCCAAAGTAAGAATAACTCTAGCCTTAGAGAATATTTTTTAGGTTCCTTTGCACTTCACCTTATACTCAATCGAATCTCCATCACACTTCTGAGGGATTAAAGTCATATAGGCAGCATCCTTGACTCTATTGTTCTTCACCTTCTTCTTTGCCTTAGCTGTTTTGATGTCTTTCTTGGTCATGATAGAAGGACCATCTAAAATGTCTATGACATTTGGCTCATAAGGCTCTTCCAAAATATCAACCATCAACGGCTCTCCTGTAACTACGGTGATGCAAGAGATATGTTTGGGAGCTCTTCCAAAGGGAATGACTTTGTAGAAGACCACCTTGTCAATGTATGAGAATGAGATTCTCTTACTGGGTGTATCCATAATTGCACCAACTGTAGCCATGAACGGTCTTCCAAGAATCAAAGGCGTACTAGATCTTGCACTCATCTCCACAACCTGAAAATCAGTATGAACTAGACAATCTCCTACTTTAACAAGTAAATCAGGGATTGTACCATATGGAGTTGAGGTGGAAGAGTTCGCCAACGTGAGAGTCATCTCAGCAGATCTAATATCACCAATTCTCAACCTCTCTGCAATTTCCCTTTACATGACATTGACGCTAGACCCTGAGTCAACGAGAGACTCTTTGAATTCAACTTCAGAGATAGAGCATGGAACTGAAACTTTTCATGGGTCTTCTCTCTTAGTCAACTGCTTCATTGGTGGTTTAGGGCTTCGTGCCTTGATGAAGAGTGCCTCGATCTCTTCTAGAGTTTCTCTGCAATCTCGGAAATGACTAAGCAAAGGACGGTATTCCAAAGCTTCTTCAAAAAACATCGTATGGGGAATCCTCCTTACCATCTTCTCAAAACCGAGCAAATTATATGTAGTAATGGGGTCTCTGAGATGTCTAGGTAGATCAGGAAATGGCACCTTAGTCTTGTACACCCTTTCTTCAGTCAAATCAGGCGTCTTCTCGACCTCAGTGCGGGTGTCGATCTACACAGGAAGGGTATCGATCGATACTCGGGGTTTTGACATGTCTCGAAAAAGTATTTGGACTAGTGTCGATCGATACTCGGTGGTCTCGGTCGATACCCTAGGATTTTCTGAATCATCATCGTCATCTTCTATAGGATCATCGAAATTTCCTGCATTCAAACCCTTTTCTACCATTGCAGTGACCTCTTTAGCACTCCCTAAGGTGATTGCATTGACGTGTTCATTGTGTGAATGAACCATCTTTCCCTTGACAGCTGCTGTAGTCTGAGCTATTTGAGTTTCCAGCATCTTCCGATGAGTGTTGAGAGACTCAATTTTCCCATTCAGATCTGTGTACATAGCATCCATCTTCCCATTGAAATCCAATGTCGTCTTATGTTGTCCCTGAAGAAGTTGTTCAAGCATAGATTCAACTTTGTTCTCAGGAGTTTTGGGTGGTGGAGATTGGTACCCTCCTTGCTGAGCATGGTTGGTGAAGTGTTGGTTGTTGTTTTGCTGGTATTGATACCTTTAACCTTGAAACCCAGCTCCACCAATGTATTAAACATCTTCTACTTCATCGTCACCAGGAAAGTGAACCGCTTTTTGGGTCTTTCCCATCAACAGATTGTGCACCGAATCCAACTTAGCATTCACCTCAGCAATCTGCGATCCATCCATACCCCCAGTCTGCTTTCTTCGCTCAAAGTCTGCATTCTTGGTGCTATTGCTAGATGCCAAGTTCTCAATAAGCACATAAGCATCGTCAGGATACCTGGTGTTGAAATTTCCATTACTCGCAGCATCTAAGGCCATCTGATACCTCCAATCAATCCCTCTGAAGAAGAAACCCATCAGCTAAACATTAGTGTACCCATGATGTGGATAACCTCTCTGATATGATCGAAATCTCGTCCAAGCAGCCTTGAATGCCTCAGTCGGGCCTTGAGAAAACAGGGAGATCTTGTTCCTAAGATCCTCGGATCGTGCATCATCATAGAAGTTATTCAGAAAAGCAGTCTTAGTCTCCTCCCAGGTAGTCAGTGATCCAGGAGGCAACTGCTTCAGCCAGTAAGTCGCATCTCCACCTAGAGAATATGGGAAGAGCTTGCAAAAGAGGTAATCATAGGACACTCCGTTGCACTTGATGCTAGTAACTAAGTCCTCAAACCTCTCAACGTGATCCATGTGGTGTTCATGAGAAAGACCATGAAAAGGGTGCTGACCCACAAGAGTGTAGTATGCAGGTTTCAGCTCAAAGTCATTCCTCTGAAAAGCAGGAGGGCGAATCGGTGATCGATTGGCATAAAACTGATCAGGCCTGTTGTACTCACCAATTGTCCTACCACGATCAGCCACAATATTCCTTGCATTCGCAGCAACAACCTCCTCGACAACAGCAGGAGGTGGAATGATGTTCCCCTTTCCATCCAATCGTTGCCCTATCTCATTGCACAATTGACCCTCTCGGTCTCTGTAAGCACCAGCTGCATCCACTACAAGAAATATGCACATTATTAGCACGGATAAAATGCTATAATATGTCATTGATAGCGTTTTCATAAACGTTAAGACATCCCAAGCTATCGTAGGTTTCACCTCTACGATAGCGATGTTTTGTATGTTATAATAGGTCGTGATACAATAGCAATATGCAGATGCTATATTTTGTCTAATCGAATGAACTATTTTTTTGTAATAAGCGATGTTTCTCGCTATGATAGATACATCTACAATAGCGATTCTGAACTGTCATAAATTTATTATTATAGCATTATGAATTGCTGTAATAAACTATTTCTTAGAAAATTTTATGTGCCATGACATAATACAATAGCACTTTCGTATTTTTTATAATATGTGCTTTTCCGACAGGTAATAGCTCATTCGTATTTGCTATGATATCTGATTTCACCACAAATATGGCTTTGCAATTATTAAAAAACACACCCTATTTTAGTAGAAATAGTATCATTCAATTCATAACATAAGTGATATCCACTCCAACATACAAAACACAAGTCATAACATACTTTTGATTTCCAATCCAACATACTAGTCCAAAAGAGAAGTCTGGATCCAAAATACATTAAAGAAGTGATATAAACGCAAAGGTAGCTAATCCGGACCAAGGTTTCTTCATCCCCTGTAACAATCACCCATGTCTATATCAGTTTGCACTAATAATAGCAGTTGTAAAACCAAAATAGCATGCACTAATCACAACACTTAACTGAGTTTGTTAAACTTATCAAACCATGCAAACTTTATTCTCTGGCCATGCAATATATGTTCCAAGTGCATCTTCCATACACTCGATTGCAGAAGACGGCCTCCCTACTGCTGCATCGGGTACATTCACTAGCTTAACCAGAACTTTGACTACATTATCCCCCAAACGAACAAAGTGGACATTTTGGTCCGAATTATTTGAAACCCAGAGTCCTTCAGCAACAACACGCTTCCCATTTGCAACATCCATCAACCTGCACATCTGATTTTTCCTTCACCACCATTGTATTGGGATTCTTACGCTGCCATTTCAAGAATACAAACCATTCATTACATTATGACTAATAACCAGAATAAACTTCAAAATAAGCATATGGAGACAATAAAATTACCTGAGATTTTCGAATAGGGGAAACCGCAGTTGCTTGAATTTTCTTCTTAGGAGATTTTGGATCTTTTGAGGCATGAGACTTCTCAGTATGATATTTTGAATTTGTTCCGGCTGGAGACTTCTCAATAGGAGATGGAGTATCTTTTGCTGCAGCTGTTGGACCTGTTCCTTGATATATCTGAATTGGAGACTTTCGACATGATGCTTGCTCAGATACTATAGATTTCTGAACAGATGATTTGTGACCTGATGCAACTGTGGTGTTTTCTAACACAACCTTTCTGGCAAGCCATGATACAAACGACTTAAAACAGTCCTCTAGGTATGTGATATCCTTAGTAGGCCGCCATATAAAGGTTTGAGGTTGAAGTATTGCATCCACAAATACTTTAACTGCATTTGGTCCGAGAGGGATTCCATTAACCAATGCTTCTGCTTCATCTGTTTGCCAAAGTCCTTTAGCAACAATTACATCATCTGCACCCAAATCCAGTAGTTTGCATTTTTCCGAAGACTTAACCTGGAGATCAAGATCTTCTGGTTGTAACATTTGGTCTATAACGGTGTAGTGATTGGCAGTCCATGCAATAATCTCTCCAACTGCTTCGTTAACTGTGTACATGTAAGTAGCAGGTCTCCAAAGAAAGGCTTCTGGTTTGATGACAGAGTCAATACAGACTTTTACATCAATAGGGCCTAAGCGAGTGCCATTGACTAAGTCTTCCGGAGAAGATGGAATTATACGGCCCTCAGCAACGTGATCATCAGTACCATCCCAATCAATCAACACACACTTAGGCTCTAATCGCTTGTTCACACTCTATACAATGTTTAAATATGTATTGCTGTCAAAAGTTATAAATCATAAGGAAATGACAATCTTGAACTAAATTACTTACTCTTACAGCTGAGTTTTCTCCTACTTCACGTTCCTGTCTCTTTAACACACAAAATGAGAAGGTAAAATAGATGTAATAACCTATCTGAACATTTAAGGAACATGAGAAGTAAATATGTAACCTGATTCTGCATTTTTACAATCTCATCTTGCAACTCACTGACTTTTTGTATTAAACGAACTTGATTCGCTTCCATGTCTTCTATACACTTCTGCTTCACCTGAAAACATTCTAACTTCATCTTACTCATGCCTCTACCCATTGCTCTCAGCCTACCAGGATTATCAGGTCCTAGAAGTTGGTTAAGTATATCGTCTCCAGGGTTCGTTTCAGTTGATGGAGCACCCCAATCAACCAACTCAGCAGCCTTTAACTGCAAAACATAGAATACAAAATAAGAGTCTCATATGTTACAGAAAACCAACACGAAATTCATTTTGTACTTACAAATTTCTCTGCGGCATTCGTATTCACTGGCGTACCATCCTTTCTGGTACGCGATTTGACCCAAACCTTGAGCATGTTCACTTCTGAGGGGTTTGAACTACTTTGTTTCTATAACAAACCATCAAAATCATTCAGTGTGTCTACTATACTTATAGATGCATTATAATATAGCTAATATACTTACCATTTCTTCTGTCAATCTCACCATTCCTTTACGGCTACATGAGTGTGGAATCTGTTTGGCCCTTCTTTGTTTGAATGAATCACTCAGAACCTGACAGATGAATGTAACTTAATAGTCTACTATCCAATATCAATCACACCATAAGTAATTGAAATCAAATTACCCTAAATGATGGGCTAGTTTTGACTTTGACAAATTTACGCCAATCTGTTGGAGAAACATTGGTAGGTCGCAGATTCATCCTTTGTTGGTTATTCTTTGCCTCAATAACCTTAGATACTAGGCGTGATTTAGATGACCGCCACAAACACCCCATCTGTTTAAAAACAATATGCTTCTGATACGGTTGATCAAGTTCAAACCTTGCCTATGATCAGATTACACAAACAATCAGCAATAAACATACAATATATAAACATATATAAAATGATTTACTCACAATGCAATGTGTAAATGGATATAAATATTCACCTGGATAGATCTCCAGAGAACTGTTTGTACTTCTTCGCTTAGTTTCTTCCAACCCTCAAGTGTCACTGGGACGTGTTCCCGTACCAGAGGACCTAAGTATGATGAGAGCTTAACTGAACCAGGACCACAAGGTTCGCATGTGACTGTGAAGTCAACTCGTTCTCTGATATTAGGATCCTTTGCTATGTTTTTCATCGTTGTTGGGCCTCTCTGTCTCTTCCTCTTAGGTTCATTCAAGTGAGCATCATCTTCAGAAAGTTCTATTTCACATTCAGGCTCATCATCAAGCAATCCATCTGCAGCAGATGTACTTACAGGCTGGGTATCTTTCAAACGTGTTTGCTCTTCCAAATTAGTTGGCTCTTCTAATTCCATTGGCTCTTCCAATTCCGTTGGCTCTTCCAAATGTTGTTCTGACTCGACCTGATTGTTGCACGCAGGAGTTATACTCCTTTTTGTATGACGCTTGTTCTTTTTTCGTGCCATCTTAATTCACCTGAAAATAAGACATAACAACCAATCAGAAATAATACAAACATATATTACACAGCAATCACAAAGACCAATCAGACTTCAGATAAACATAAAGAACAATCACACGATTTCACCACAAACATAAGACAAAGCATAGAGAACAATAAGTGACCACACAGAAATAAGACAAAACAAATATAAGAATAGACTGATAATAAGCTACATTTCAAACATAGATGCCTTCACAATCTGTTTGAGCATTTGCAGATTCATCCAAGTCAACATCCATGTCGACATTTGAAGGTAAGGGCCCAATATCTGCATTTCCATCTGCAACATCTTCCTTGCTATATCTTCTTGAAGGGCCTCTCATAACAACATACCAATCTGATGCATCATCCTCCCTTGAATAAAACACCTGTTTCGCTTGAGAAGATAATATATACGGATCTCTCAAGAATGATACTTGACTTCGATTAAGATTAACTAGAGTGAAGCCATCTTCAACCTTTACTCCATTGCCTCTTACTGCCCATTGACACCGGAATAAAGGAACATAGAAGACATTATAATCCATCAATATAATGTCAATGACTCTCCTATAATATTCCACCAAATCGAATACTTGTGATTTATCTTTCGCACTAGATCTACAGATTGTAGTTGCCTCATAATAAACCCCACTGTTTTGACTTTGCCTTTGCACTGATCTTGTGTGAAAACGTTGCCCATTCACTATATATCATGTGTAAGATCTTGAACTACTACCATATGAACCACTTTAGTGTTTCTCCATGTCTGTCTGAATTCACAGGTATCTACCAAGTATAGAAAATAAAATCAGTTGAGCAATCAATATAAACATACTTCATTAACTTAATTGTAGAGTATATTTAACTTGCCTGTTCTTTTAGCCAATCAGCAAAGTTCTGAGTATGCATCCTCCATAAAACTGAAGCATCACGTTTGCACCTTTCATTTGAGTCTTGTAGATACTGCAGATGCATGCTTGTACAACATAAAAGATTCAGTCAGCTAAGGGTTTATAGGAAATGACAAAAGAAATGGAAAATTGCTTGAACTTACTCAACATATGGATCCACTACAGCCATGTTTTGAATGACAGCAAGGTGGGCTGTTTTCTTCTCCATTTCGGTAAGGGTAAATGGTTTTCCTGCTGATATTGGACGGCCCTCAAGAATAGAATTATTCTCATACTCAGTATTTCTCTCTAACTTTTCCTCCACATTTGTTGTCTTTTTCAAGAACTCATCACAGAAACTGATGCATTCTTCTGCAAGGTAAGACTCAGCTATACAGCCCTCTGGTCTTGCAGGGTTCCTCACATAGTCTTTCAAAACTTTCATATACCTAGACAGTAACAAATGATCATCAGCTAACAAATCAGATAGTGAAATAAAATGAAAATACTTAATGCAATATACTATGAATTATACCTTTCAAATGGGTACATCCATCGAAAATGAACTGGTCCACCAAGTCGGGTTTCCCTTCCTATATGTATTGTTAAGTGGACCATGATATCAAAGAAGGTAGGAGGGAAAAATCTTTCAAATATGCATAAAGTCTCAACAATCTCATCTTCCATAACTAAAATCTGGTCCAAATCAACGACTCGCTGACACAAGTGGTTGAAGAATGCGCATAAGCGTAAGATGGCTATCCTAGGTCTTTTAGGCACCAACCCTCTAAGTGCAACCGGAAGAAGTTGTTGCATCAACACGTGATAGTCGTGTGATTTCAATCCTTTTACCTTACAATCCTCTAATGACACAACCCTTGATATATTCGAGCAGTACCCATCTGGACCTTTAAAGTCAAAGAGCCGCTTACAAAATACTTTCTTCTCTGACTTGGACAAAGACCATGGTGCTGGTGGAAGGTATGTTCTTTTCCCTTCGATATTTAGGTGCAAATCCTTCCTAATACCAAGATCCTCCAGGTCTTTGCGATCATGAAGAACATCTTTAGATTTCCCACAGTGTAACAAAGTAGCGATTATACTTGCAGCCACATTTCTCTCCACATGCATTACATCTAAGTTATGACGTACCGGGAGTTCTTAACCAATGGAAATAAAATATTAATCAAAACCAAAACCAATATCAATCAGACCATCGAATCTGAGAAAGATTTTATTATTTGTGATGAAAACTAACCTCCCAATAAGACAGTTTGAAGAAAAGTGACATTTTCTTCCATCTTGATAACTCTTCAATATCTATGTCTTCTTCCTCCTCCTCTGATTCACTTGACAGATCCTCACTATTAGATTCTAATCCACTTACCTCGTTTTTCTTTTTTTTCCTTGCAGCTTTTTTCATATTTCCAAAATCATTTTTGAAATTCTTTAGGTTTCGGGAAATATCACGACCATTTAAGATTTTTCCCTTTCTTCCATATTCTGGATTTCCATCAAACCATGTCTTCTTTCCCCGATAACTGTGTGTTGCTGGCAGACCCTTTATGTGACTCATATACACATGTTTTCTATTGTTCTTTAACCAGATGCTGTCTGTGTTTTTCCCACATAAAGGACAGCCCATTTTACCATTTACTTTGCAGCCAGCTAGATTCCCATAGGCAGGAAAATCACTAATGGTCCAAAGAAGCATCGCTTTAAGTGTAAAGGTAGTTTTACTGAAAGCGTCGTATGCTAACTCTCCATTGTTCCACAAATGGTTCAGATCCTCTATCAGGGGCTCTAAATACACATCAATATTATTACCAGGCTGTTGGGGACCAGAAATAAGCAATGTAAGAATGATGTTCTCCTCTTTCATGCATAGATTAGGAGGCAAATTATAAATTACCAACAGCACAGGCCAGCAACTATAGCTAGTATTCTTCATGTCAAACAGATTAAATCCGTCAGTAGAAAGTCCAAGCCGCATATTCCTCTCTTCTACTGCAAACGAAGGGTACTTGTGATTCATTTGATCCCAAGTCACAGAATCTACCGGGTGACGCAACTTTCCATCACTACTTTTGTTAGTAAAATGCCACCTCAATTCTTTAGCCATCTCCTCATACCTGAACATCCTCTTCAGCCGTGGGATTATAGGGAAGTACCGTAGTACTTTTTGAGGGACTCCTTTCTTCACCTCACCAGTATGCATATTAGTCTTCCATCGTGAAGTCTTGCATTTTGGACAAGAGTCTAAGGTCTTGTACTGTTTCCTATATGGACAGCAGTCATTTACACACGCATGTATCTTTTGATAACCCATGTCAAAAGATTTCAAAATTTTATTTACATCGTACAATGATGTGTGAAGCACATTATCTTCAGGTAACATCTCTGGCAATGTCGCTAGCAGATCATTAAAGCTCTTGTTAGACCATCCATTTTGTGTCTTCAGTCTAAACAATTTGACAATAGCTGACAGCTTGCTATGGGTTACACAACTTGGGTATAGTGGTGTTTCCACATCTGCTAGCTTCGCAAGAAACTCATCTTCTTTCTTGTCATCATCCTCTGCAATCTCAAATAAGTCTTCCTTACTAGTAAACTCTACATCTAAATATTCAGCAACTCTATACAATCCAAAAATCTCATCATTCCATTGATGGTTTACTTTGCTTTCACCTTCAGGCCCTTCCTTAACTTCCCCATGATGATACCAGTCCCTAGACATCTTGTAACCCTCATCCATTCCCCTGGTTACAAGATGTCTAGGGACTGGTATCATCATGGGGAAGTTAAGGAAGGGCCTGAAGGTGAAAGCAAAGTAAACCATTAATGGAATCCTGGTTACAAGATGCTCAACTACAACAGTAGTTGATTGCCGAAGAATATTTCGACAGTCAATACAAGGACATATGATCAGATTGCAGTCTCCTAACGCAGCAGCCACAGACCGTACAAAATTTGAAGCCCCTCTTTCGTATGTAGGATCAGATTTTCAAGGGAAAAGTAAAGGGAAAACAAAAACTTAAAGTCTACAAACTCCCACGAGAAACCTAACTTATCTTGATTTAGTGTAATACCTGCAAAGGTGAACCCATGCCTTCTCCACCATTTTATGTACTAATTTAATTTATACCTTTGATAAAACAATTCAAACCCACAAGCAAAATTATCTACTTATAATTAACCAATTTAACCAAAAACTTTCATAATAAACTGTGAAACATTCACAACCACCATGAGGACACAATCACAATGAAACAGAGATATACAACAGAATATTGATATATCATGGTTTTTACCCCTTTTAAGCCATGATATAGGTCATATTTATGGAGTCTTTATAGTATTTTGGAGTCTTTTAGAGTCTTTTACAGGTTTAGGTACGTTTGGAGCTTAATTGGAGTTTTTGAAGGATTCCGGAGCATTTTGGGAGAAAATGAGCAGAGTCATACAGAGACGTCAGAAGTTTGGCATTCGTTGAAGCCCTTCCCACCGATGGATTGAGCTCAAATTTGGACACAAGACCGATCAATGGATTAGCTATCATTTAAAAATGGTTTGAGGCCATTCCAACGGTGCGATCGAAAGTTATGCCAGGTTTCGTGAAGACAGTCCAGTCTGGCGAGCACAGTGTACTGGTGTCGACCGACACCAACTGCAGACGGGTAAAAAGTGATTTTACAAGTTTAAAGACTCTGCAACTTTGTCCAAAAGACTTTAATAATTACTAGAAGCCCCAAAACGTATTTTAGCTTTATAATTAGGTTTTTCAGCCACTTTGGTGGCTATGCTTTTATTCTACTTTGGTTTTTGGGAGAGACAACTCTGAACTCCTGTTTTCTATTGTTTTCTTTGATGATCTATTCAATCATGTTGTTTTCAATCTCCATGTCTGAGTAGATCCAGTTTAGGTCAGGGTTCTCATAAGGGTTTTCTCTGAATGCTAGATTGATTATCTGTTTAGGATTCACCATCTGAATTAGTTCTTCATCTTAGGTTGTGTTCAAAGCTGATTCTAGGTTGACGAATCTGGAACTTAGATCTTAGGATAATTGATTAGGCACGAGAGTGCGATTAATTACCTGATATAACCTAGGGTGAGCAAATTGATTATTCGCAAAGAGATTTGGTTTAATTGATTTGTGAACATATCAAACTCGATATTAAAGCTGATTTATTCTTAGGAATTTGCAAAGAGGTTTGGGATTCTGAAGTTTAGATTTAGATAGCTTTCGCAACGAGAGTTGGTTAGCTATAATTTAGTGATTTGAGTTCAAGAACCGCGCTAAATCTGAATCATGTTAGTTAGTTTGTCTGCATTCATTGATTTCCTGAGAAATACCATGGGCCTATATTTTCCTCCATCGAATTACAACTCTTTTAATTTACGTTTTGCTTTCAATTACATCTATTGGTTTAGCTTAATTCTCTTTTATATAATCTATTGTGTGTTTCTGTGAGTCCTTGTGTTCGACCCCTACCTATATTATAACAACTGCTTTAGTATCTAAATAGGGTATTAATTTGAGCATATCAAATTTGGCGCCGTTGCCGGGAACTCAATTCGTCATTAGATTTTAGTCTGAGAATTTCGACTAAGCTCGTCGGTATCGATCGATACTACCTAGTATCGGTCGATACTCGTCGTCTTCTTTTTGTTGATATCGATCGACACCACCCAGTGTCGGTCGCTACTCAACGTATTTTTTTGTTACTTATGTGTTTTGCCTAGTGTGTTTCAGGTGTGAATTTGGAACGTGCAAACAGGAAAGCAAAGAAGCCAGCAGAGATGAACAACACGATGATTCTGATTCAGGATGTCGATGGAGCTTTGAGAGATCAAGAGGGTCAGTTGTGCAATACGAGAGGGGAACGTCTGGATGAAGAGGGGAACATCATTCCACCTGCTCATGTTGTCGCTGGGAACGCGAACGCAGAGAATGCTGTGGTTAATCGTGGCAGAACGATTGGTGAGTGCAACAGACCTGACCAGTTTTATGCAAATCGATCAGCGATTCGTCCTCCACCTTATCAGGGGAATGACTTTGAGCTGAAGCCTGCATACTACACTCTTGTCGAACAGTACTCTTTTCATGGTTTGACAGACTACCTTTTCTGCAAGCTTTTCCCATACTCACTTGGTGGAGAAGCGACTTACTGGCTGAAGCAGTTGACTCCTGCATCGCTGACTACTTGGGATCAAACTAAGACTGTTTTCCTGAACAACTACTTGGCATTTAAGGCTGCGTGGATTCGATTTAGGTCGTATCAGGGAGATTGTCCACATCATGGGTACTCTGATGTTCAGCTGCTGGGTACTTTCTACAGGGGAATCGATTGGAGGTATCAGATGACTCTAGATGCTGCGAGCAATGGAAATTTCTACACGAGATATCCTGACGATGCCTATGTGCTTATTGAGAACTTGGTTTCTAGCAATAGTACCAAGAATGCAGACATGGAGCGTAGGAAACAAGCTGGTAACTTGGAGTGCAGACAGATTGCTGAGGTGAATGCTAAGTTAGATTCAATGCACAATTTGTTGATGGGCAAATAGGAGAAAGCTGCTCATCTTCCTGAAATGGATGAAGTAGAATATGTTAACTACATTGATGGAGTTGGATCTCAGGATCAAAGGTATCAACGACCACCCACACCACCCAGAACTTCTGAGAGCAAGATTGAATCTATGTTTGAACAGCTTCTTCAAGGACAGCAGAAGCTGACTGTGGAATTTAATGGGAAGATTGATGTCTTGTATACTGATTTGAGTGGAAGGATCGACGCTATTCATATTCAGTAGAATATGCTAGAAACTCAGGTAGCTCAGACTGCAGCAATTTTCAAGGAACTGATGGTTCATTCACAGAACGAAGAGATTTCGGAAATCACCTCTGTGTCGACCGATACCTTCTTGTATCGATCAACACCAGTTCAAGAATCTGTCAAAGACGTCTCGAATGAGTAAGCATCGATCGACACCCTCACTGTATCGATCGATGCCAACCCAGACACTGCGAAGTAACCACGTACGAGTGTTGACAGACTTCGCAAGCCCAAGAAGCTGAATCCTATCCCTCAACACCTCAGAGATCCTATTTCTCCAAAGCAGCTGCGTGGCTTTGAGAATATGGTACGAAGAATTCCACTCACACATACTTTTGAAGAAGCCCTCGAGTGCCACCCTCTGCTGAGTCACTTCCGAGACTACATAGAAACTGAGGAAGAGATAAAGGCACTTTTCGCCAAGGTCAGAATTCCACCGCCTCCACTGAAGCGGTTGACTAAGAGGGAAGACCCAGGGATATTCTCAGTTCCATGCCATATCTCTGGTGTTGAATTCAAAGAGTCTCTCGTTGACTCAGGTGCTAGCGTCAATGTCATATCAAGGGAAATTCCAGAAGGATTGGGAGCTGATATTCGACCTCCAAAGGCATATGTCACATACGCAGACTGTTCCACCTCACTTCCCTATGGTACAATCCCTGATTTGCTGGTTAACATAGGAGATTGCCTGGTTCCTACTGATTTTCAGGTTGTGGAGATGAGTGCACATTCTCGTACGCAGTTGATCCTTGGAAGACCATTCATGGCTACGGTTGGTGCCATTATGGACACACCCAGCAAGCACATCTCGTTCTCATACATGGACAAGGAGGTGTACTACAAAGCCATCCCTAGAGGAACTCCCACACATATCTCTTGCATCACCATTGTTCCAGGAGAGACGTTGGTAGTTGATCTTTTGGAAAAGCCTCCTGATGGACCTAATACCATCGACGTTCTAGATAGTCCTTCTGTCATCACCAAGAAAGACTTTAAATCAGCTAAGGCAGAGAGGACGGTGAAGGCCAAAGAAGTGAAAGGTACTCCCTCTATGAAATTAATCCCTCAGAAGTGTGATGGGGATTCGATTGAGTACAAGGTGAAGTGCAAAGGAACTTCGAAACTATTCTCTAAGGCTCGAGTTCTTCTTACTTCGGAGCTAAAAGAGAAAGGAAAGGATTTTATGGAGAGCATGTTGAGCAGAACTCTGAGTCTGCAAGTATCTAGCTGTGGAACTTGCATGGGAGTAAGCTCTCAATCTTCTCCTGACTGATCACCTGAGCCAAAGTCAAGCTACTGACTTTAAACGAGCGCTTGGTGGGAGGCAACCCTCTGGTGAGTCTGTACATACGTTTTTATTTTTGTTTTTATTTTTCGTTTTGTGTTTGTGTCAGGATAAACAAGGAGCAAAACTCGAAATCGCCTGAGTATCGATCGACACCACAGTGGTATCGGTCGACACCAATCACGAATGAGATGGTTCATCATGTCGACTTAAACTTGGTATCGATCGATACCAGGCCGTGTGTCGGTCGACACCAGATGTTCCAGCACGGTAACTTCTTGTTTTTCACAATTTTATCATGTTCTTTTGTTTTCTTTTACCAACCTTAGGCTAGATAACACTGGGGACAGTGTTGTTCAAGTCTGGGGGAGGTGTCTGCTGACATTGTGTTTGTTTTTCTTAGAGTCAGTTGTTTTATCGAGTCAAAACCTGTTGCAGATGATGATCTTGTGCTTGAATTGTTGTTTTGATTTTGTTTTTTAGTGACCAGTGTTGCAGAATCAGCTCTAGATCGACTAATGAAAAATCCAAGGACTGACCAGTTGACTAGAAAACATCCATGTCTCCAGCAGAGTTCTTCTGAAATCTGAGCCAAATTTTTGCACTTCATCGATGTGGTTAGTGTTTACAGAGCTTGATTCATCATTCATATCTGACAAAGGAACCCATATGTTTAAAATAATGGTATCTCTCTCCCCTGTTATAAGTTGATAAATAAGAGCGTAAAAGATGAAATGATTTTCTTCTGAGTATAGGGCTAGGAAAATTTCCAGCGATCCCATTATTCTACTTAAGAGGGAATGATCACACAAAGGTTGATAGCGAGGTTAGGAAAATTTCCCATGATACCACTATTCGCCTAAACCTTTGATACATAGAGAGGGAAGAACCGGGGATTCGGTGGCAAACACCATAAATACTCGCGTTTCGGACCTTGATATGTATATGCAGATCTAAAAAAAAAAAGAACATAATAAGAAATAAGTCTGGGGGAGAGAAAGTGATACAAAAAGTGAGAAATTGGATGGTTCCTTTTCATGATATTTTATGGTAAAGAATCTAGAAGGTTCTTGAACATTGGCTGCAGCGATGAAACTGGCGATGAAGGATTTATTCGAACAATGCTGCGAGATAATGTGTGGAGTCTGGAAAAGCTGCGAATGTCTACGAAGAAGTACATGGTGGTTCGATCAAAAGCTGGTTATGACATTTGGGTGCTTGGGAAAAGGATCTTTGCGATGGTTCCTGAATAGGTGAGTCTCCGTGTTTTCAAACCTCTTTCTCTGGTTTAGTCTTCTATTTGCTTGAGGGCAAGCAAAGGCTAAGTCTGGAGGAGTTGATATATCATGGTTTTTACCCCTTTTAAGCCATGATATAGGTCCTATTTATGGAGTCTTTATAGTACTTTGGAGTCTTTTAGAGTCATTTACAGGTTTAGGTACGTTTGGAGCTTAATTGGAGTTTTTGGAGGATTACGGAGCATTTTGGGAGAACATGAGCAGAGTCATGCAGAGACGTCAGAAGTTTGGCATTCGTTGAAGAACTTCCCACCTATGGATTGAGCTCGAATTTGGACACAAGACAGATCAATGGATTAGCTATCATTTGAAAATGGTTTGAGGCCATTACAACGGTGCGATCGAAAGTTATGCCAGGTTTCTTGAAGACAGTCCAGTCTGGCGAGCACAGTGTACTGGTGTCGACCGACACCAACTGCAGACGGGGAAAAACGTGATTTTACAAGTTTAAAGACTCTGCAACTTGGTCCAGAAGACTTTAATAATTATCAGAAGCCCCAAAACGTGTTTTAGCTTTATAATTAGATTTTTCAGCCACTTTGGTGGCTATGCTTTTATTCTACTTTGGTTTTTGGGAGAGACAACTCTGAACTCCTGTTTTCTATTGTTTTCTTTGATGATCTATTCAATCATGTTGTTTTCAATCTCCATGTCTGAGTAGATCCCCTTTAGGTTCAGGGTTCTCATAAGGGTTTTCTTTGAATGCTAGATTGATTATCTGTTTAGGATTCACCATCTGAATTAGTTTTTCATCTTAGGTTATGTTCAAAGCTAATTCTAGGTTGACGAATCTGGAACTTAGATCTTAGGATAATTGATTAGGCACGAGAGTGCGATTAATTACCTGATAGAACCTAGGGTGAGCAAATTGATTATTCGCAAAGAGATTTGGTTTAATTAATTTGTGAACATATCAAACTCGATATTAAAGCTAATTTATTCTTAGGAATTTGCAAAGAGATTTGAGATTATGAAGTTTAGATTTAGATAGCTTTTGCAACGAGAGTTGGTTAGCTATACTTTAGTGATTTGAGTTCAAGAACCGCGCTAAATCTGAATCATGTTAGTTAGTTTGTCTGCATTCATTGATTTCCTGAGAAATACCCTGGACCTATATTTTCCTCCATCGAATTACAACTCTTTTAATTTACGTTTTGCTTTCAATTACATCTATTGATTTAGCTTAATTCTCTTCTATATAATCTATTGTGTGTTTCTGTGAGTCCTTGTGTTCGACCCCTAGCTATAATATAACAACTGCTTTAGTATCTAAATAGGGTATTAATTTGAGTATATCAAATATATATTAATCAGCACAATAAATCAAGTTTCCACAGACGTCAAACAAAGAACATTTTGCATTGATCAAAACAACATTCACATTAGCTTTAAGGAAATGGAAAGATAGTACATGCCTGTTTTCTGGTAAGAGCCAAAGAAAAGCTTCAAGTTTCTCACAATTGCACTTAGAATCACTTGCAAAATAAAAATACAAAATGAGTATAAGGATATTCACGAACGTGAAGATCTAAAAGACGCATTCTCAGTAAGACACAGTGCTTTGAACATATGCAATGCTTAGAATAGATTCAGTGCTTAAACAAACTAACTTATTTTAAAAGAGATGCTTCTAAAGTATCAGATAACAAATGAAGAAAGAATAAAAAAAAAACCAGAACATATGTGAAAATAGATGAAGATAGATCCAAAAAACATAACAGAGAAAATAGATGAAGTTAAACAAACCAGCAACGCCTAAATCAGATCCCACAAACCTAAATGTGAATTATTTTTTCAAAATCCGCAAAGAACAAAGGCATGCATAAAGAACCACTCTTTATGGATTCGAAACTGTTAAACCCTATAATTGAAACTAGTAAAACGAAAAACCCATTAAATGTCGTGTAGATCCAACACAGTTCAAAGGAAAGAAATGAGGTATGCATAAAAAGAAAGAGAGAAATCAAAGTAATAGACTTGCTGACCTTCAAGACGAGCTCAATCGCGACGGAGAAGGGGATAATTAGGGCCGGCGACGGTGTTAGTGGTCGTGGCGACCTTCAACGGAGGCGGAGGCGAGTTCAATTGGTGGGTGAAAGTACTCGGTATTTTGGGGAAAAAGGGAACACAGCGTTTTCTGATTAAGGGTTTTTGGAGAAAGGGGGAAATTGTGAGATTTTTCCGCAAAACTCGTGTATTTTTTCTAAGTGTTTGGCGGTATAAGTGATTTTAGTTTCCCTCCTAATGAAATTCATTCTTAACATTAAGCAAATGCTATCGTATAGGATCCAAATTTAAAACTCATCTACAATAGCAGTTTCAGAAATCGTGATATCGTAATATGCTATCATTGTCCATATTTCTTGTAGTGATCTTGAACCAAAAGCACTGGATTGTTGTTCATCTCTGCTGGCTTCTTTGCTTTTCTGTTTGTGCGTTCACCAGCTCCATCTTAAACCAAATTAATACCCTAAAAGTACTAAAGCTTTGTCGATTGTAATACTTAGGGATCGAATCCACAGAGACTCAAGGAAACACACAATAGATTCTAACGGTTGAATTAAGCTAAGTGATCAATGGAATTGAAAGCAAATACGTAAATTAAACAAGTTGTCATTCGATTGGGAGAAAGATAGGTTCAGGGTATTTCTCAGGAAATCAATGAATGCAGATAAACTAACTAATCAGGGTTCAGGTTACGCACGGTTCTTGAACTCAAATCACTAAAGTATAATTAATCAACTGTCGTTGCGAGAATTATCTAAGTCTAAATCCTAGAATTCCAAATCTCTTTGCGAATCCTCAAGTCTAAACCAGTTTTTAGTTCAAGTTTGATTTGTTCACAAAAAAACTAAACCAAATCTCTTTGCGAATAGTTATTTTGCTCACTCTAAGTTCTATCAGGTAATCAATTGCACTGTCGTGCCTAATCAATTATCCTAAGATCTAAGTTCCAGGTGATCAATTTAGAATTAGCTTTGAGAACAACCTAAGGTGAAGAACTAATTCAGATTATGAACCCTAAACAACTAATCAACCTAGCATTCAAAGAAATTCCTTATGAGAACCCTAAACCTAACAAGAGATCTACTCAGTCATGGAAATTGAGACAATAAACATGTTTAAATAAATCACTGAATAAATAATAAGAAAGAGAGTAAAACAGGGGTTTGAAATATTCTCTTGGACGAACAGAGTTTCTGACTTGTCTCCCTCAGAAAGCTCTCTCACCAAAAAACCAAAGTAGAATAAAGCGTTTATGAAGCGTAATAGACAAATTGGTTGAAAAACCTAATAAATAACCTAAAACATGTTTTGGGGCTTCTTGTAAATAATAAAGTCTTCTGGGGCAATTTGCAGTTTCTCAATTCTTCAGAAAAGTCGCGATCCTTCTGTTTCTTCGATGGGTATCGATCGATACCATAAGTGTATAGATCAATACTCAGGCATCAAATCGGTGTCTCAGCTACATGATCTCTGCTTGGCTCCAAAAAACTCCAAAATACTTCAATATCTTCAATAATGCTCCAAACGTACCTAAAACCTTAAAAGACTCTAAAAGATTCCAAAATATTAGAAAGACTCTATAAAAAGGCACTACAAAAAATGTGGGTATTAATAGCATCGGAAGATAGCGTTTATTACAGTTCTGCTATTATATACGGAAACGGATTTTTTTCATAGCATTTGTTATTATAAAACGCTATATTTGTTATCGCGCCAAAATAAAAATTTTAGCTGCGTAAATTTGCTAAGTGCAGGCGCCTTACCATTGCAGATCCAAAATTCAACGCTATCTTACATCAAAAATATCTCAAACTTTTAGTCAAAATAACTTAAGAAATGAAACACCATTTTGCCTAACAAAATTCTTCGTTTCAGCCGTCGACGCGAGACTCCATGCCGTCTTTAAATAGTCCGGCAAGTCCAAACGTCTTCGCTCGCCGCCGCTCAACGATGAGTCTCACCCACACATAACTACGAGATGGCGGAGAAGACGGTGAAGATTTGGAGGATGACGATGAGAGAGGGTCTCTTCGATTGCTCTTGCGCCTGTCTCCAATCTCAGACATGGGTTTCGCCGTACACGATTCAATGCTGCAAGTCTCCGAATTTGCGTGACTGCTGACCGAGTGGAGGCTGTCAAGGAACCCAACGAGGAATTTAGACTCGAATCACAAGATCCACAAGAGAGGATCTTCAAATCGTTTTTCATACCTCTGCTTTTATAACTCTGACTTTATTTCAATTTTGTGGATTTAATTTCGTCTGTGACAAAGAACATTGGTTATTTGACTGATTTGTAATCTGAAAAGGTAAACCAGGAATTGCGATTTTGATTTTGTCTCAATTTCGTTATAAGGAAGAAAGAACATTGGTTAATTTGGGTTACATAATTTTGTTATGGTAAACGAAATGATTCTGTTTTGGTCTCAATTTTGTTGCGATGAAGAAAAAACATTGGTTATTTATGCTCTCAGAAACAAAATTAGGCATTGTGTTGGACAACAATCTCTCGATTTAAAAACAGAAGTCAATCTTTAGTAAGAGCGATTGAGAAAACGACGAAGGAGAAGAAGAAGAAAAAAAGTGTTCTTCACGATCGCTCTGGAAAATCAACGTCGTGGAATCCCACCGGAGTACTCTTTTGATTTTATTTTCTTTTGATTTCTTTTAGATTTTTTAATTATTATAGATAATAATTTAATAATAATTAAAATTAATCTTGGGTATAAAAAAATGCTATTTAGTTTCAGGATTGGATGGTTTATTCATGGGTTTAGAACACAAACCATGAAAATCTTCATTTAGGGTTTAGGGCATTGGCATATAGTTTAGGTTATGTTGATTTGGAGTTTAGGGTTACGATTTATTGTATAGGGTTTAGGGTATATAATATAATTCTTGAGTTTGATTTAGTGTATAGGGTTTATGGTTTGATTTAGTGTATAGGGTTTAGGGTTTGATACAATAAATTATTGTCTCATACGTATAACATAATCTATTAATAAAATTATTTAAAAAAGAATTAAAAGAATAAGTTTTAATATTTGATTTAAGGGTTTGGTTTTGATTTAGGGTTTAGGGTATATGATATAATTTCTTTGTATATAGTGTTAATATATAATGTTTTACAGAAATAATTAAAATATATAATGTTTTACATAAATAATTAAAATTAGAGTTAATTCTTGATTTAGGGTTTAGGGTATTGTATAGTTTTGATTATGTTGATTTAGGGTTTAAGTTATGTTTCCAATTAACAAATGAAAATAATTAGAAAAGAAAGTCAAATGATTGCAAAATGTTTAAAAACTTACAAACCCTACAAATTCATGATAAGTTACTAACCATTTCATCTATAGTTTAGTATCATACAACATCTCTTATATAGTTTTTGTTTATAATTTTTGATCTAAACTACAAAATTATATATTATTAACATGATAATTAACTTAACAAAACCTCATTGATATAATTTTTTTTTAAATTAATAATGTAATAAACATTTTACAAAATCTTGTATTTAGGGTATAAAAAAATAAATAAGCTTTCAAAAAACAGTAACCAATGAAAAAATATCACTCGAATTGCTTAGGTGGCGCAATCTAACATCGTTCATTTATCTTTTTTTTTTTATCTATCGGATCGTTCATTAATATTTTTTTTAGAGAGAGATCACTGACGTGGCATAAGTTTTTTTTTTCTCTCTGAGAGACGATGGATCTCTTCCTACCGCTTAGGGTTTTTCCTCTTCTTCACCCTCATCGTTTCGCCTCTCTCTCTCAGAATTCTCATCAGAAATTATCTCCTTTTTGATTCATTGATGTGTTTTCTCCTCTAATATCCGGTGTGAGAGAAGGGCAAAACAAAGATCGGCGGCGACTCCTCTCCCATCGTCCGAGCAACCGTCGTCCAGGCTTCTACCGTCTTCGAAGAAGAAAAGGGACAAGCCTAGTAGTATTGACTCTCTCCAAGCCATTAACCAATTCATCTCAAGTTATTTGCAGGTTATATTTCGTGCGTTGATGTGATTTGACTGTGCCGTTCTCTGCCCCCAATTGTTTACGAATTTTGCTTCTGATTGTTGATGTAATTTGGCTTTCTGAGCAGGAGTGAGAGAGAAGACCATAGTTTTTGTTAATCCAGAAGATCACTGAAGTTGTCTTAGAGGTTGATTAGGGAGTAGAGAGGCGAGATTTCCGTTAAATAGAACGAGTTAACCAAAACTTATAGCAGACCGGGTATTATGATGAACAGGTCGGGGACCGTATTCTTTGTATTAATGATGAAAAGAGGCGAACAATTTAGATTTACGAACTAATTCCGATGGGAATCCAGTTCGGCGTTCTAAATGGCGCTGCCTTGTTACAAATGAGAGAGATCGGGCCTATTTTTTAGAGAATGAGATCCAAAAGTCCCCTTTCTTCGTACATACTAAGGGGTATATATAGTGGGAGTTGACCTTCTACTTCCCGGGATTCCGGGGCCACGTGGCACCCCCAGCCTGCTTCGCGGGTAAGGTGCTCTAGGAGATGTGTCCCCGGTTTTCAGGGTGAGGGGTCATGATGAGCTCGGCGCCATACTTCTGCAGGGTAGCATACTGTTCGGCCAACTTCCCTCCACGTGTCTTCTTCTCCTTTGCTTGCTCTGCAGGTTGGTGGGACGTCAAGTTGAAACCATATCTCTATTCGGATAGCGTACTGTTCGACCAGCTTCCACGTGTCTCCTTCCCTCGTGACATCCCTGTTTAGGCGAAGCGTCAGCGCGGACCCGGGATGCGCCCTTGGTAGCTCGGGAGTTTCGGATGGCTGTGAGCGCGGGGTTCCAGGTCGATGTTCCCCTGGTCAAAGGTTGACTCTAAGCTGACTGAATCGAGGAGGGCTTTTCACTAAGATGAGCCTAACTAATTGGGGGTGCTAGGCCCACCTCCAACAATAGGCCCCCCCCCAGTTCGGCGGCATGAGGTGTGGTGAATTCATCGAAGTTGATCTGTTGTTAGTTCGGCGCATCTTAGGACGGTCCTTTGAGATTGAGTAGATGGGTGCGGGGCGTTATAGCTTAGATTCGAGCCCTAGCTCGTACGTGTCGGGTTTTCCGAAGATCTGGAGATTGTTGGCGCGTGCTCATCACGCAGGGGAACCGAAGCGACGCTCTACTCTCCGCGTGCACTACTCACGTGCGGGCGTACGAAAGACGCTTCGCGTCTATCGAGGCGTTTCCTGCTTTTGGCGCGGGAAAACGAAGAGGCGTCATCATTAGGGTTTCGGGGATCGTGCTCCTTAGACACGTGTCCGTACGTCTCTTCGCTGCCCCCTCCTTTTTTTTTCTTATTTAAACCAGCCTTTCTCCTTCGATTCGACTCTTCTGCACAAACTCATTAAGGTAACTCTTTTCTTCTTCCTCTATCTGGTTTTGTCGCTAATTTCTTTGAAGCTCCTCTCTCTCGACTCGGGGTTTCTTCTTCCTCTCTGTGAAATGGCGTCGATACTTGACGGAATAAGGGTTGAGTCTAGCGGCGAGTCGGCGTCCCGCGACAACCGCAGCGATTCTTCGGGAGAGAGCTCTTCTTCTGGTGGTTCTGAGCACGCTTCTTTTCCGCGTCGAGGCGAAGACAGTGGGGAACAGCCTGTTCCTTCGACTTCGGGGGCCGCTCCGCTGCTTCCCGGGACCCATCTCAGGAAAAAGGCGGTGATAAGGTCCTCCTCTGGTGGTCATGGTGCTGACCAGGACGGGAGAGGAACCGGGCATGCGGGTGATCGACGTGGACGTTGAGGCGGTCGCGATGGAGGAGCACGAGCGGCCAAGGCGAGGAAGTCTCCCTTGGTTCCTTATGAGCAGGGCGGGTGGCCGACCTGGAGCACACCGGAGTCAGTTACCCTGTTGAGGGAGTTATGCGACTTCCCTGCTGCTGCCGAACTCTGACTACCCAGGCCGGACGAGCGTCCGTGGAATCCTCCGGCGGGCTTTGTCTGCTTGTACGAGGGGTTCTTCCTGAAGTGTGGGTTGCGCCTTCCTCTCCCCGAGCTGCTCGTCCAATACTGCCGAGGGCGGGGTTTGGATTTCTCGCAGATCTGCCCGTCCACGATTCAAGGGATGATCGTGCTGCTGACCCTGGGGCGGGAGTGTGATGTGGAGGTGACAGTTCCCATGTTCGAGGCTCTCACTCAGCATAAGGCGAATCCTGGGATCCCGGGGATCTACTACGCTGCTTTTAAACCTGCGGCGAATATCATCGAGGTTAGCAGTTCGGGGCCTAAGGCTAGCAAGCTGTCCAAGGTCGAGGACTGGTCCCGTAGCTACTTCTACATCCGGGATACCGAAGTGGTTGGACTCGACCCGTCGGCGAGATACACCCGGGATTGGAATTTTTCCCCGGGTAGGGGTTTGTAGATCGGACTGCTTTTCTTCTCTTCGGTTTTGTTTTGACTAACGTTGTTTGTTTTACTGTCATGTCCTCATTCTTCTAAGTTCAAGTTACCGGACTACGAGGGTATTCTTGCTGTGTTCAAGACGGTGGGTGATAGAGATTGGAAATCGTTTACCTCGGGAAGAGTAGCAGCTGCGATGGCCGGAGGTCGGTCAATTTTTTTTTTTTTTTGTCGATCTGATGGTTGGCGTTATTGCAGGTCGATCACGGTTTGCTAATCCGCTGTACGCGGATTCGTTTGTTGCGCCGCCTCCGCCTATTGTTGAGGTGCCGGTCCGGCGAGAGCCGGCAATGCGGGCCGGGGGAGAGGGGTCCGAGGCTGCTCATTCTAAGAAGAGGGCGGCCATAACCGCGGGCGAGGGAGTTGCCAAGAAGAAGAAGCGGACCGAAGTCGCGGGGTCCTCAGCCCCTGGTCGGGAGAGGATGTCCGACCTGAAGAGTACGGACATGTGGCCGAGCTCTCCCGCGACCCACCTGCTGAGCAGACCGGTGCCCCTGATACCGAGGTATCGGGCGGAAGTGGGGTGGAGGCAGCCCGGGATTTGGTGGACGAAGAAGTCGTAGTTCGGTCGAGCGAGGACCGCGACACGACCGTCATCGTGGAAGATGCCCGGGATCCTGATGCCGTTCAAGGGGCTGTGGGTCGTTGTGGTGACGGAGACGGTGCTTCGGAGGGCTCTGATGCTGAGCCTAGGGACTACAGCTTCTACTTTTGTCACGAGGATGGCAACAATCAAATTATCGTGGACAGGGACGAGTGCGCCGAGCTGGCGCAGGCGATGATGTTTGGGCAAAAACATCCGCACTTCCGGCCATTGGAGATAGCGGAATCCGACGCTTTTCGCGCAGCGGCGCGGTCTGCGGCTTGGGTGAGGGCTTCTCATAGATACAGCTGTTAATTCATGAGAATTTTCGTATTTGTCTTTGCTAACAGCTGGCTTGATGCAGACGATGGCTCTTACTGCCTTTCTCGGGGAGGCTTATGAGAAGCGACTGGCCGAGAAGGACACGTCGCTTAATTTTCTGAAGATGCGCCAGGAGGCCAGTGAGCAGACCCAGTCGGTTGTTCTCCGGGGGCTTGAGAAGCAGCTGAGGGACGAGAAGGCCCGATCAGGGGCTATGGAAAAGGGGGCGGTGCGGGTACGAGCCCTGGCTTTAGAAGCGGACCACGTTCAGACCGAACTGGAGGCTGAGAGGGCTCGATCGGCTGCTTTGGAAGTGGAGCTCGGGCTTTTGAAGGGGGAAAGGGAAAAACTCCGCTCTAGGGTTAAAGGGCTGGAGGGTGCTATTGACCGGGCGAAGGCGGCCGTGGCTGCGGAGAATGAACGAGTTACGGCAAGGTGGGGGGGGAGGAACCGAAAGTGGACCGCGAAGATGGAGAAGATCCGTGCCCATCTTGCTGGCCGTGACCGGGCTTTAGAGCCTCATCTGCTGTTCAATCAGGTGGTTGGCATAAAGGCGTGCCTCAAGAGGATGGAGGCTGAGGATGGGATGTCGGTGCCGTGGTACCGGTACAAGAAGCTGGACGAGGATGAAGGGGTCTACGGCGCCCAACTGGACGAGATCGAATTTCCGGACTTGACCCCGGAAGATTTGGATATCCCTCTCGATCGTACGTATGGCGTTCAGCTCGAGCGACTTATGCCTATCGAGGCCCCTTCAGCTTTGAATCCTCCCCGAGGTCCTTCCGAGCCGCCAGTCGCGGACCCAGCCTCAAATGCACATGCATCGGTTGCTGAAGGCGGTGCTACTGCGCCGGTGGTTTCCACTGACCCGACCACCGAGGATCTGATTCTGGGTGCTACCGTGGAAGCTTCCCGAGCTGATCCGACAGCCCAAGACCCGGTCACGGGTGCTACTGTGGCGGTTATCCGAGCTGATCCCATCGCGCTGGCCGTTGAGACCACGGTTGAGGAAGAGCAGGTCGAGCAGCCTTTTCTTGGTGAGCATGGCACCAACATGAGGATGGTGGGCTCGAACGATCTAGATGGTACCCGTGCTGACGGGGGGTGAAGGCATATCGGCCGAAGTGCCTTCGCAAAAATGTTTCAGTTTTCTTCTTCTTCTTTTTTTTTATTTATTATTATTAGGCTGTTGGCCTTTATGTAAAATGCCGTACTAGGCCCCCTTTATCTGATAAATGAATTTGCCGTTTGGAATTCCCTTGTTTCTCTTGCAAATGTTTGGTAAAATAGGTCGCAGACCGTATTCTTTTGTCAACATCGTGCGTGCAGGTCGTAGACCGTGCCCTTGTGTCTTTGTATCGGGTGCGAGGTATGGCTCGGCTTGAGATACTTAACGCTTGTGTATCTTTACATATATTTTTTGTTATTGCGAGGTGTAGCTCGGCTTAAGGCACTTAAGGCTTGTGTACCTTCTTTTTTTGGTGCGAGTGGCGAGCTCGGCTTTAAGACACTTAGTGCTTGTGTGTCTGGTAGAGGTGCGAGCCTTGAGCTCGGCTTTAGTACTTATAGCTTGTGTACTGTGTGAGTGCGAGTATTGTACCTCGGCTTTAGCACTTATAGTTTGTGTGCTGGGGAGTGCGAGCATTGGAGATCGGTCCCCCTTTCTTCTTTCTTTGCTTTAGAATAAAGTCGTGGACCTTATTTTCTAACCCACTTTTGGTTTTTTTTTTTTTTTTTTTTTTTGGGATCTTGAAAAGATTTTATTAGATTTATAGCTGAGCTCTGGTTAGGGGTTGCCTACGTACCCTTTAGTATAAGGGATCAAGCCAATCGTAGTTCGTTTGCTTACAAAGATAGAAAGCGGAGCGGAGCCCGGGGGCCTAATAATAGAAGCGTTTTAGGTTTATCGAGTTCCAAGAGCGCGGGATTGCGTCGCCGTTCATCGTGACTAGCTCGTAGACGCCGGGCTTCACGATCTTGAAGATGAGGTAGGGGCCTTCCCAATTGGCACCGAGCTTGCCTGCGTTAAGCTCGGCGGTGTTTTCGAAGACCTTGCGCAGAACCAGACCGAAGTCGGGTTCCCCACTCCTCGCCGCGCTATGCTCACCCAGCAGGCCAACCTGAACGACGTCGTGCAGTTGAGCGAGCTAGACTTTCTCGAGGAACAACGGGACCAGTCCCTCCTCCGGATCCAGAACTATCAAAAGCTAGCCTTCTTGTTGTAATACTTGGAGGCTAGCTTTTGATAGTTCTGGATCCGGAGGAGGGACTGGTCCCGTTGTTCCTCGAGAAAGTCCAGCTCGCTCAACTGCACGACGTCGTTCAGGTTGGCCTGCTGGGTGAGCATAGCGCGGCGAGGAGTGGGGAACCCGACTTCGGATGGGGACATCGCATCCATACCATGAGAGAGGCTGAAGGGTGTGCGACCTGTCGCCGTCCTCGGCGTTGTGCGATGGGACCAGAGAACTCCATCTAGCTCGTCGGCCCATAAGCCTTTCTTGTCGTTTAGTCGTTTTTTAAGGCCATCGAGAATGGTCTTGTTGGTGGCTTCGGCTTTTCCGTTTCCTTGTGGATATCTCGGGGTGGACTTACTCAGTCTGATCTTACACTTTGCGCAGAAGTCTTCGAAGAGGACCGACGTGAACTGGGCACCGTTGTCGGTCACGATCTCGTAAGGCAGACCGTGCCGGCAGATGATGAACTTCCAGATGAACTTTCGGACGTCCTCCGCCGTGATCTTGGCGTAAGCTTCGGCTTCAACCCATTTGGTGAAGAAGTCGGTCATCACTAGGATGAAGCGCTTTTGACGAGATCGGGGAAGGGGTCCCACTATATCCATGGCCCATCGCATGAATGGGTAGAGTGCCACCGCAGTGGTAAGGAGCTCGGTAGGACAGTGAATGAGTGGACCGTGGCATTGACATTTGTCGCACCGGGCTGCGAACTTTTCGCAGTCCTGAAGCATTGTTGGCCAGTAGTGTCCTTGGTTTCGTATTCGCAGGGCGAGAGCCCGGCCGCTGGAATGGTTTCCGTCTGCGCCTTCGTGCATCTCTTTCATTACGTCAATGGTTTCTTGCCCATGGAGGCAGCTGAGCAGGGTCCCCGAGGCGCTCCATCGGAACAGACTGCCGTCCAGCATCGTGTATCGGGCGCATTTCTTCCTTAGCCGGCGGGTGGCCCATCGATCTGGGGGGTGGACGCCGTCTGCGATGTACAGCAGTATGTCGACTCGCCAGTTTGGTAGTTCGGGCTCGGCTGGAGGTGGTGGCAGATCTTCGGGAGGCGGGATGTCCTCGTCGAGGTCTGCGATCTAGCGATTGATCAGGTAGCCCCCTTTTGGTAGCTCGATGCTAGGGAAGTCGATACTTTCAACCGGGATCACCCGTCGGTGAGCTGGGGCCGAAGTGGAGGCCAGTGCTGCGAGGGCGTCTGCGGAAGTGTTATCACCTCGGGGCATCTTCGTCAGGGTGAACTCGGATAAATCTGCGGCCAAGCCTTGAGTCACCTTGAGGTAAGCGTCCATGCGATCATTCTTGGCCTCGTATTCCCCGCTGAATTGATTGGCGACGAGCTGGGATTCGCAGTAGGCTCGGATTTTCTTCGCGCCGACCACCTTTGCCAAGCGCAGGCCGGCAATCAGAGCTTCGTATTCGGCTTCGTTGTTTGACGCTGGGAAGGCCAGACGGAAAGACTGCTCGAGGATTTCCTTGGTCGGGGACTCAAGACGTATGCCGATGCCGGAGCCGTGTTTGGAAGCCAACCCGTCGACATGCAGGCTCCACACCTCGGGGGCTTCGTCGATCGTTAGCTCGGGTACCAATTCAACTAGGAAATCGGCCAGGACATGAGATTTGACCGCGGTCCACCCTCGGTATTCGATCTCATACTCACTCAGCTCAACTGCCCACTTCATTATTCGGCCAGATCGGTTTGGGCTGTGGAGGATGGTTCTGAGGGGGTAGGTGCTTAGGACGGCGATCGTGTGGGATTGAAAATAAGGTCGGAGTTTTCTGGCTGCGACGACTACCGCCAGGGCGAGTTTCTCCAAAGTTGGGTACCTGCTCTCCGCGTCGTCCAGAGATTTACTGACGTAAGATATGGGCTTTTGGTCGCCCCGGTATTCTCGTACTAGTACCCCGCTGACCGCCGATGCAGACACGGCGATATAGAGGTAGAGGGTTTCGCCTTCTTCGGGTTTGGACAGGACGGGAGGAGTGGATATGTACTCCTTTAGCTGCTGGAGGGCTCTCTCGCACTTGTCGTCCCACTCGAATCGTTTGTTAGCTCGGAGCAATTGATAGAATGGTAGACATATGTCGGTTGAACGGGAAATAAACCGGTTAAGCGCGGCGATTCTCCTGGTGAGTCGCTGTACTTGGCACGTGCTTTCTGGGGATTTGAGGTCGGTGATGGTTCGGATCTGCTTGGGGTTAGCTTCGATCCCACGCTGGGTGATGATATATCCGAGGAATTCGCCCGACGTGACGCCGAAAGAACACTTGGCTGGGTTCAGCTTCATGTTGTATTCGTTCAACGTCCGGAAGCAGGACCGGAGATGAGTGACGTGGTCGACCGCTACTAGGGACTTTACCTGCATGTCGTCTATGTATACTTCCATAGTGCGGCCGATTTGATCGGCGAACATCTTGTTGACGAGCCGTTGGTAGGTGGCTCCGGCATTTTTGAGTCCGAAGGGCATCACCTTGTAGTAGTAGATCCCTCGGTCCGTGATGAACGCGGTTTTCTCCTGGTCGTCGGGGTGCATAGGGATCTGGTTGTACCCCGAGAAGGCATCCATAAAAGAGAGCAGCTCGTTCCCGGCGGTGGCTTCGACGACTTGGTCGATTCGGGGAGGGGAAAGCTGTCTTTTGGGCACGCCTTGTCGAGGTCGGTGAAATCTACGCAGACCCTCCATTTCCCGTTCTTTTTCTTGACTACTACCGGGTTGGCTAGCCAGTACGGGTATTTGACCTCGGCTATTGAGCCGGCTGCGGTCAGCCTTTCTACCTCGTCATTGACGGCCTGCGCTCGCTCGGGGCCTAGCTTTCGCCGCTTCTGTTTGATTGGTCTGAAGGTCGGGTCCACGTTGAGCTCATGGCTGCATGTCGCCGGGTCGATGCCGGGCATATCGCCGGTTGACCAGGCAAAGGTGGAGACGTTCTGCCCCAGGAACTTGACCAGTTTCTTGATGCTCTCTTCAAGGTCGGTTCCGATGCCAACGCAACGGGTGGGGTCGCGCGGATCGATGTTGATCTGGGCGATGAGGTCCCGACCCGGGAGATCCTGGGTATTTGGCTAACCGGGCTGATGCGCGTTGATGGTCAAGCAGGCCGGCGCGGCGCAACGCAGTTTATGCTCAATGGTGAAGCATGCGCGAGAGACCCTCTGGTTGCTCCTAAGAGTATACGTCCCGGCCTGGTTGGGGAACTTGAGGCATTGATGGTACGTCGAAGTGACGAGTGCAGCCAAGGGGTTCCGAGAATGATGTTGTAGATCGGGGTGGTATCGAAGACCACGAACTTGACGATTTTTGTGACCCGGCCTACGTAGACCGGTAATTCGATGGTGCCGATTCCGTTGACGGTGTCTCCGGCGAAGCCGGTTAGCGGGATGGAGTGCGGCTTGATTGCTGCTCAGTTTAGATTCATCCTAGCGAGGGTATCTTTGAAGATGAGATCGACCGAGCTGCCCGTATCGACGAGGACCCGGTTGACGTCGCAGTCGGCTACACGGACTTGTACGACAAGGGGGTCATTGTGGGGCTGGTGGACCCCGGCCGCGTCGGCCTCGGCGAAACATATCCCCCTTTTACTTGTGTCCTGCGTATCGATCTCCGGGCCAGAGTGCCATTTCAGGGAGGCGTCGGTCTTCCTCTCATGAAGCTTGATGGACCGTACTGAATCGTTACACGAGAAGAGGCCTCCCATGATCATCCCTATCAAAGTCCGCGCCGGGGGAGGCGACCTGCCCCTTTCCTGGTCTCGCGAGGGGGATCGCCGGCGACGATCGTCGTTCTGAGCGCGGTTATCAGACCTAGCCCGGCTGTCCTCGCGGCCTCGATTATCGCGCTGTTGGATCGATCGCTGTCCCGGGCTCGCGGACGCAGCCGCTCTGGTACGTGGATTTCCCCCCTTTGGAATTGATTCAGCAGGACTTCGTGGAGTGCGCGGCATTGTGAGGTCGAATGCCCCTTTCTCTGGTGAAAGTCGCATAAGGTCGTCATGTCGTACTGCTTATCTGGTCGGGGCTCTTTGTCTTTTGGCTCGTCGGGACGCCGATCCTGCTGGCTCGTCGGGACGCCGATCGCGCATAGTTTTTCCAGGGTAATTTTGACGCGAGGTCGGGGAGATGGGCGGGGTCGCGCATATGGAGAACGGCGGGCGATTCGTTGACGAGGAATGCGGCGGCCTGCTTTTCTTTGCTGCGTTGATATTCGTCATCGTAGTGTTGACGAGGCTCTTGATACCCGTCCTGGGGTCGTTCCTTTGGGACTGGAGCCTTGTGCGAGGCGCTGTTCTTTGACTCGGCTGCGTTTTCCTCCTCGAGCTCAACGAAGAGTCCGGTGCGGTGTAAAGCGTCTTCCAACGAGCGCGGTTGGTTGAGCTTCATGTCGTCCTTGAAGGCCGAATCGGCCCGCAGGCCCTTCCTCAGAGCGGGGAGCGCTGACTCGTCCGTCACATTGCTTTGTGAGGCCGTAGCTTTGAAGCGCTCGATGAAAGACCTGAGCGACTCCTTTGCTCCTTGGTTCAATGCCCAGAGGTCTGCGCTGGACGCGGACTGTCTGATGTAGATGGAGTAGTGCTCGAGGAAGATGGTCGAAAGATCTCTGAAGCTGTCTATGGAATGCGTCTTTAGCCGAGAGAACCATGTGAGGGCCGGGACGGTGAGGTTCTCTACGAGGAGCTGGCAGTGGGCGGCTTCACGCTCGTCCGGGGAGAAGTGGGCGCGGCCCATGGCAATGGTGAACGCCGTTAGATACTGGGCCGGGTCGGTGTTGCCCGCATAGGGCTGGAGTTTGAGCTTTCCGAGATGCTGGAGCGGGACGGAGGCGATCCGGCGGGTGAACGGCGTGTTTTGCGTCTCTCTGAGGACGCGATCTATTTCTGGGGTCGCGCTGGTGGCCTGATGAATTTTGGAGGACATTGCACGGATTGTTTCATTCATGGCTTCAAATTCAGCGTCCCTGACGCGCTCGGAACTGGATCGTTGAAGGTGAGCTTCGTCGCCCGGGGAGCCGCCTGTTGCCGGGACGAAACGTCCGCCCGGACCTTCGGACCCTGACGGCGAGTGACCAAATAGATTTCTCCGTATGCGCGGGGTATCTCCCCGAGAAGCTGGTTCGCTGAGGTGGATGCCGGGGGATCCGATGTTGCCTGACCGGTCGCGGGAGGCTGCTAGTGTGGCAAACCGTTGATCGGTAGCTCGCGTAAGCTCGTCTATTCTGGCGAGCAAGGTCTGCATCATGGCGGATAGAGTGGGATGGTCTTCCGGCTGCCCGACCGGCGTTCGGGGAGTGTTTTGGGTGGCGGAGCCGTCAAGAGGAGTGGGTGCCGGAGCCGGGAGTGGAGTTCCGAGGGACTGCTCTTGAGGGATTGGTTGGTCGGTCGTCGCCTGAGCCGATGGTGGGGCAGCCGCTGTTGCTTGAGTCGACGGCGAGGCCGTTGTTTGGGCCGGGGTCTCCTGCTCCGATAGTATTCTGGGAGGCGGGATCGCCATTGTTGTTGCGGCTGATGTCGTGGTTGAACTGCTCCTTGCGTATAGAAAAATCTCCAAAGCCCCTCCTTCTAGCGCCAATTGTTAATTCAGAAGATCACTGAAGTTGTCTTAGAGGTTGATTAGGGAGTATAGAGGCGAGATTTCCGTTAAATAGAACGAGTTAACCAAAACTTATAGCAGGCCGGGTATTATGATGAACAGGTCGGGGACCGTATTCTTTGTATTAATGATGAAAAGAGGCGAACGATTTAGAATTACGAACTAATTCCGATGGGAATCCAGTTCGGCGTTCTAAATGGCGCTGCCTTGTTACAAATGAGAGAGATCGGGCCTATTTTTTAGAGAATGAGATCCAAAAGTCCCCTTTCTTCGTACATACTAAGGGGTATATATAGTGGGAGTTTACCTTCTACTTCCCGGGATTCCGGGGCCACGTGGCGCCCCCAGCCTGCTTCGCGGGTAAGGTGCTCTAGGAGACGTGTCCCCGGTTTTCAGGGTGAGGGGTCATGATGAGCTCGGCGCCATACTTCTGCAGGGTAGCATACTGTTCGGCCAACTTCCCTCCACGTGTCTTCTTCTCCTTTGCTTGCTCTGCAGGTTGGTGGGACGTCAAGTTGAAACCATATCTCTATTCGGATAGCGTACTGTTCGACCAGCTTCCACGTGTCTCCTTCCCTCGTGACATCCCTGTTTAGGCGAAGCGTCAGCGGGGATCCGGGATGCGCCCTTGGTAGCTCGGGAGTTTCAGATGGCTGTGAACGCGGGGTTCCAGGTCGATGTTCCCCTGGTCAAAGGTTGACTCTAAGCTGACTGAATCGAGGAGGATTTTTCACTAAGATGGGCCTAACTAATTTTGGCTGCTAGGCCCACCTCCAACACTTTTGTATAATTAGCAGACGAATTTTGATTTCTAAATCCGAGAAGATTAGGGATTGAGCGGCGACCATGACGAATTTGGATCTGGAGCAGCATTCATCTGAAAAGGTAGAGATGAAGAATAAGAACTGATTTCAGTTTTTACACTTTTGATTTCTTTTCCATGTTTTCTTATTATCATCAACAACTGAACTAGCTTTTTGATTCGTGGTCGAATTGCGTTTCTGGGTTTTCTTGTAGTTTTCCTTCTCAGAAGACCTATTTTGTGTTTTTCCTCTGATTGTTAGTACACAAATTCGATAGTTTAAGTGTAGATTAATTTAAAATTCGATAGTTTAAGCAGGTAATAATCAAGTGGATGAGAAAGAGTTAGTAAGCGAAGGGTCATGTGAGGTCAAACAATTGGCAGAAAATGATACTGAGAAGAACGAAGAAGATGAAGGGAAACAAAAGAACGGTGTCGAAGAACCTCCAAGAAAGAAGACTTGTATGGAAGAAGCAAATGAAAATATTGGTGTTTTGTATCACTGTTTCATATATATAAATAATATAATAAAATTTGGTATTTTTTTAATAATTCAATTTATTGACAAACAAAAAAATTTAGCAAATTTTAATTTAAATAAAAATTATTAGCATAAATTATAAAAATCATTACATATTTCGAATGTTATAGTAAAATTACAAAAATTCTATGAATAAATTAAGACACGATAGCAATGTCAATAACAATTATAACACGCTAATATAAATATTAACAATTGCAGACGAGAAACGTTATCGTTGTTTAATTAACTATAGCGTACGTCAAGTCTGCTATCTAAAGTGTCCGACATACAATGACGGGCGGTTTCAGAGCGTTTTCCGCTATCTAAAGTGTCCGACCTACAATGACGGGTGGTGTCAGAGCGTTTTAGGAAACGCTATGGTAGTTGAATCATAGCATTTAACAGCCGCTATTAATACCCACATTTATTGTAGTGAGGATTTATATCATGGCTTAAAACGGGTAAAAACTATGATATATCAACCGTATTCCTCACCATCCTTAGTATCGGCTTCCTTCTCCTCCTCATCTCTCGCCTCATCTGATTCTTGCGACATTATTTATGTCTCTCCTTCTATACCTACTACAGAGGAACTTCCATTAAAATTGACCGGTTGTACAACTTTCGACATGTTCATATTGGCTTATATTTCCTCCTCGTGTTCTACTAGTATGCTATCATCGATTGCTTCCAAATCAGTTTCATTGTCGGGGACTCTCGCTACCAAAAAGGATGAAATTATGTTTGAACCCCCTCCTACGGATCTTCCTCTTTCCCTTGCAATTTCGGATTCCACACTTTCCTTTCGTTGCATAATCGCCATTTCACCACCCACTACCTCTCTGAATGTGACAAATATATTCAGCGACTTATCTGACTTATGAGGCGCACGTAAGAATTTGTACTATGAGTTTGTGACAATCTCACAAGGACCACTACCTTCCCCATTAAGCTCAGTTAGAGCATCATCAAGCCAGTACGACATTTGGACAGCAACGACCCTCGCATCCATATTCACAGGCAATCAGATTTCGTAACCCCTCTGCTCCAGATAAATTATTGCAATTTATGCACCTTCCCCAACGCGATATGTCAATTTTAAAATCCCAATCTCCAGTAAAGTAGCGTATCCGTCGACCCGCCAAAACAAGTATGTAAGCATCCACTCCCCCTAGGCGAACACCACAAAACACATTTAATAACGATAAATTTCTAACGTAAATAATGGTGTACAGCTCGAAATATGTACTAATTGTGCTCGTAGTCATCCTCATCACATAATTTCCCCTTCTCTTTCGCAAGAACCTTCAATGAATCATGATTCGTTATCGCCCTTCTCGATAAGGAAGCTAGGGTTTCAGATTTCACTTTTTCCTTTCTTAATTTGTGACTTGACAAGATCATCACAATACTTTTTCCCCGCCAAAAAAACACAGTGGGTAGTTTTAGGCTCACCTTCACAATAGGTAGTTTTTGGCGAACCAATGGGTAGTTTTAGGCCCAACTTCACAATGGTCCATCAGAGCTGCGATGTGGCCCACCTTTTAGCGCGAGTACAAAACTGAAATCGGAGTCAGTACTCGCGAGTGGGTAGTTTCCGCGTGATTTCGTTTTTTTTTTCTTGCAACACGTGATTGCAGTGTCTATCTCTAACGATTGTCTCCATTTCTCTCTAAGAGAGAAGAGGATTTTGACATTTATGAAAAAGTGACCCCACACAAACTACTCATTCCCTGTTAAAAACAAAAAAAAAATATCCATTTTCTAATTTCAAATACACCCTTTAATTTTTATCTTCATCTTTCTTCATCCTAATCCTTATTCTTTTGAATCTCTTCTTCTAATATCTTACGTTAAGCATTCACTAGGCCAATTAAAAATCTAAATGGATCAGAGACATAAGTTCGATTAGACTTTTTCCCGGTTCGGTCCGGTTCCACTGGTCTGGTTCATATCATAATATGACTTTTGAATTTTTTTTTATGGAGCTTTGTGCCATGATTCAAATTCATAAGTACCGAACGGTCGGCTAGGGCTTCCTCAAATTCATAAGATAAATGAATTCTGAGTTTCATTTTCTGAGAAAAATACAAAAATAAAAATGGTTGCCGCTAAACAATCTTCTTACGAAGAATCTCGTCTGAGAAGAGTGGAAGAGAACAAGAAACGAATGGAAGCTCTGAATCTTCCAATGCTCTGTCAAAATCTCAGTTTAAAATCTGTCAAAACTTCGCCGGTTTTTGATCCTTTTCTCTTCTCTTTTTTTAAATTTTTTTTTTTTAATATCCGTAATGAGCGATCGATTGAATATTAGTGTTGT
This sequence comes from Eutrema japonicum, assembly GCA_030161315.1. Taxonomy (NCBI): domain Eukaryota; kingdom Viridiplantae; phylum Streptophyta; class Magnoliopsida; order Brassicales; family Brassicaceae; genus Eutrema; species Eutrema japonicum. The sequence continues at coordinate 28,969,904 of BSQW01000007.1, forward strand.
TTCCGAAATATGTCAGATGAAGAAATCTATTCTCAGGACAAGAGAGAAGCAGCTCGTGATTGTTCGTCGATCTAGCCGTCTCTCAAATGCTTCTTCTTCTCCTGTTTACAAAGAAGCGAGTCCTTTCTCTTGATTCTCTGTTTTTTTCCTGGTTTAAAGGATTTAGCTCGTCTTATGAAATCGGGAGTTTTTGATTTTTTTTTTTTTTTGTTTTACATCAAAACAGGTTGTTCTTCAGCGAGTGCAGATACCCAGAAGGTGAAATTTCCTAAAGATCTTCTCGTATTTTATTTTTTAAAAGTCACGAGATAAAAAAAAACACTTATTTTGATTCCTTTAGGTTGGGCAAGAGGAGAGATTTATCAAATCGAGTTTATGTTTCTGAAGAAATCAGAGAAGAGGCGATTTCAAAAGCTGAGAAATTGCAGGCTGATTTGAGGGTTTGCTTCCCCAGTTTTGTAAAATCTATGCTTCAATCACATGTTTCTGGTGGCTTCTGGCTGGTAAAACAACTTTGATACACACAAAATCGTCATATATATGTAACTTAGGTTGCTTAATTTCTGTTCTGATTGCTTAAAGTCTATCACTTTACTTGTTTTCCTTTTAAAGAAACGAGTTTGAGATGAAACTAGCCTAAGGTTGGTCCAGAAAGTTGTAGTTTTACGTTCGTTAGTTATAGAAGTGTTAAGAGAATGTGTTGGGGCCATTCTTGATTTGTCTAGGGTCTTGGTCAAGTTAGAGACTTTTTTGGTTAATCAAGTCTCTTCTATGGTTTAGTTTCTTTTAGAATTGAATCTTATACATATACATGTGATTGTCATAATCTAATCCAAACAACAAAATCCATTCTGTTGTTACAAATCAGGGTCTTCCAGCTCATTTCTGCAGATCTCAGCTACAAAAACAAGATGGTGTCATAACTTTGATAGATGAAGAAGGCGAGGAGTTTGAGACCGTGTACTTAGCGAAAAAGACTGGACTTAGTGGTGGATGGATGGGTTTTGCGGTTGCTCACGATCTAGCATATGGGGACGCGCTTGTTTTCGAGTTAGTTCGTCCTACCGCATTCAAGGTTTGTCGTAAACGCGTTGGGTATTACCTAACACCAACTTGGGAAAGAATTGCAGCTAAAACTGATGGTTGATGTTGTTGTTGTTGTTGTTCTGTCAGGTTTACATTACAAGAGTTGGAAGTTCTGGAGAAAGCCCAAAGATATGATGAGGTGATCATGTTAGGAATTTGGAAATGATCTGAGTTAGAAGTTTACCCTTTTGTCTTTTGTATGTAAGCTGCTAATTCTAGGCTAAGTATGTTCTTCACTGATGAAAGTAAGTTGGTGTGTGCTCAAGGTTGTTAGCTGATATATTGTTAACAATATTTTGGAAGTGGTTATTCCCAAATACTTTAGGAATGGAAAATAACACTATAATTTGATTTATTTTCGATGTATTATCTGATATTTTAGTTTACCTTAGATTAAATCTCCACTTCTAAACAATTTAAAAGCTTCAACTAATCTTTTTAAGTCACCAATCAGATTACTATACAACAACTAGTAGACCGTTTAAGCGGTCTAGACGCTAAGCGGCATGTGGACGATTTTGTTTGACCATTGAAAAATATAAGATGATTATACTATCTCCACGTCCTGCTGGTTCACAAGATTCATCATTTAATTGAGTTTTCATTCTTTCTACTGGTATGATTGTAAGACAAGAACACATACAGTTTGAGTTATGAAAGATGCACAATATTTTCTCATCCTGATTTCAAGCGATACAAAAAAAATTCTTTCCATTCCTTCAACCATAACATAGGCAGCACCATTCCAGCTAGAAATTTGAAGTCATACGCTGACTCTTCTCTTTTTAGATGCATCTCTGCCATAAAGTGTATGTCTCCAAACATACCCAGTTTTGATGTATCTAGGCTCTTGTGTAGTTATGTTTGAACAAACTTTTCATATTAGTGTTTGACTCTTACAACATAAAAGATAAATGAGCGTAATAATGCTAGAGTTGGTACATGCCTCCTATCTCCTTGGATATGTTGGAATCTATGGATAGCAAGAAACAACATATTTTTTAAAGATCAAATGTTCACAGCGGAAAAACAATAATTAAGGGACAGTGTGATTTAAGTATGGGGGAAGATGTTTATCCGTTACTAATTTATTTATCTTTGTTTTGAATTTATCTACTTGTTTTTCGATTTAATTTTAAACTGTTTGTGTAATCTTTTTCTATTTTTATTAAGTATTTTTCATGAACATTGAAACAAAATCTGTGATGATTTCGACATGTGTGCTTCTACGCTATTTCCTCGTGCCAGCTCTTTTGTGGTTTGGTACTAGACTATGCGGTAGCTAGCTAGAGTGCTTGCAATGCGACATCCCCAGAGGATTTTGATCCATAGAGATTCTTTCTGACATGATATACTAGCTCACTTTATTTGAACTTAACCGGAATTTAATTTTCTCATCAATTATTTTAGACAAGACAACGAATCATACATCTAGGACATATTTTCACTTTTTACCATTCTTTGTTGTCCTAGATGGCCAGTTCATCTTTACCTAGTACTCTACCCCGAAACCTTAACCATTTCATTTTCGAACCTAATGCATTCTTCTCTTGTTGTCTTATGTGCAAATATGTGCAAAAACGCCGAAGAGGGAGGAACGACAGTTTTCAGTCACTCGAGAAGACGGAAGACGAGATGGATTCGGTTAAGGAAGTATCAACAATTCAAGCTTAAAATTTGCCTTGGAAATCTCTTATCATTGGTAATTTTCGTCATTCCTAAGACTCCCGTTAAAGCGTTTTCCCTTTAAAAAAAAAAATAATTAATTAATTAATCGAAAAGAAAGGAAATAAAAGCCTAAAGAGTCTTAGGGTGTCGATAATATTTATACCAAGACAACCATGTTTTGTATGTGAGGAGTAAAAAGCCATTCAAATCATTTCCCGGAGAAAAATCTAAGTCTGGGGGAGTGGCAAAAAGTTCTGTCAAAGGCAGAAAAGTTCCGGAGAAGAAAGAATTCACAACTACACTTATGAGAGTAGTAAGTGATTGGAAACAGTGGATATCAACAGCATCATCATGTCTTATTGTTTTGCATAATATCTAGCATCATCTGGTGAGAAAATACGGTAACCTGAAACACTTTTAACCTCACCTCTAAAAAGCCCTTAATGCCTAGCCTCGATTGTCTTGATTAGTATTTTTGATGAGAATCACGCAACCTGTAATGAATGTTAAGAGCTAGTTGACCGAAAGTTAGGGTTTAAGTGGTTAGATTTTCGAATGACAGATACCGTGGACTAGCATTGCCATACTTTAGTGAGAATTTTTTAGACTAAGTCCAATTGATGGATTACATTATATATGGTTCAGAAGGACGGTCACTGAGATTTTTGTTAGTTCCTACGTTTTCAAAAACTTCTTTCTGAGGTTAGATTTCTATTTTGTTTGAGGACAACCAAAGATCTAAGTATGGGGGAGTTGATAACACCGGTTTTTGACCATTTCTATGGATCGCTTTAATATCTTTTGCAGGTGTTTTAACTCCGTTTTCAATGGGTTTCAAGTGATTTCCATGTTTTAGAGTTTTCAAAGACATTTCAGGCAACTTGTGATAAAATAGTGCATTTCGGAACAAAATTACGTTTTGGATAAATTTGGACCGTTAGAAGACTTGAAGTAAAAGAAGACCTTCTCACCGTCTGATCATCACGAAATTTGGACACAGTAAAGAAGACACAACCAGCTTTCAAATGCAATCGGATTGGAGACATTCCAATTGTTGGATCATCAAACCAGATTCACCGTGGGCAGAGGAGCTGCACCCGCGGCCAACCGGCATTCCACTGTGGCCAACCGGCATTCCTCCGCGGCCAAGCACTATTTTGCCATGGGTCGAGACCACGCACCCGTGGCCATTCCTTGTGCGAACAAATCGACTCCGTTTTACTCCCGAGACCAATTTCGTCGTTTCAAGTGAAATCCTAAACGTTTACAATGAAATAAAGACTATAAATACTTGTTTTTAGGTCTATTAGACATAATCTCTTTCACTCTTTAAGGAAGAGACGAATTCCTAGCAACTTTTACTCTTGTTCTTCTGTTTGGAGCAAAGGATTCTCGACTCGTGTTCTTCGGTAGAGAAGCCTTTCTTCATCCCTTTTTTTTAATGTTTTCTTTTCAATTATTGATTATGTTTAGCTCAGCTATGGCTGAGTAGTTCTCTTGTTGGGTATAGGATTTCGAATGGGCTCTCATGGTTCGAGTTTTCATTAGGTTTTTAGATTAGGATACCGATTAGGGTTCTTCGTTCTATTTTTTATTAATTCGTTTTTGCTTGATTGATCACCTTGCAATTGAACGTAGGTAGTTTTAGAACTACGAAAGTATTGGATCTAAATTCTTAACCTAAGGTAGACGAGCAATTCCGCTTCAAGATACAAAAGTATACATGTGACCTGGATTGTGAGCGTTAACGAACTTGCTTGTTCATCATAACGTTTTGTGCGGACGGACACGAAAGCTATCGGTTGAGTACTTAAGTTATCGGTGTGTATGATGTACGAAAGTTGGCTACACAGTATTCTTGTTCCAAGTTTAAGAACCAATAGACGACAAAAGTCTCTTTAGAAATCCTAGCAAATTCCTTATGAAAAATCGGCTATGAACCCTAGAGAATTCCCGATTGCCCAACGCTTCGTTTAATAGTTTACATCCTCGTTTTAAATATTCGTTTTGATTACTTGTTGTTTTATTTCATTGCTTAATTTAGTTTAATTTCCTAACTACAAATCGTGACAAACTAAACCCATAAAAATTGATTAGGTCTAGACACAACTTAGAAATCAATAAAAGTCGACAACGTTCAATCCATGTGGATTCGATCCCTAAATACTACTGCGTTTGTTGTGCACTTATAACCTAACTAAAAGGATAAAACTTGTTAGTTCAATCCCGTACACATCAGATGGGTGAGATGGGTAGAGCCGATAAGTCCCTTTTGAGTTCCACTTTCCATCTCCAATGAAAGTCCTTGTGGTGATCCTTCTTCACGTACTGCTTGGATCATGTCTAGACAAGTCTTGGTTATTCCCTCAAGGCATAGATGATTCCTTTAAGAAACCATGAAGATCATCTTGTCTAGTCAAGAGTATCCTTGCAAAATCACATGATTCACATGTTAAATACGTCTTGGCCTTAGAACGATCTCAACTAGTATTGAGTTCTAAGACTAAGATATCATAAAATGATCCTTATGAGATATAGATGACAATGATCATTGATGCGTCTCATCCAGATGAGACGTTCATGTTTTAAATTTATTAAACCCTAGATCTACAAGTGCACAGATGTGTGATGTAGTATATAGGGTATCGATCCACATAGACCTAGTCCATCTGCAAAAATCTATAACGGGTTAGTGTAGAAGTCTAAACCAAAAAGGTTTTGAGAGTTGGTTGTCACGATTCCTAAATGTAAGCAAAAGAAAATAAAAACGATGTAAACTATAAGAACTAAGCGTTAGGTTTTCAAGGGATATCGCAGAGGTTCGAATTGATTCAGACAAGTTACCTAAGCTCCTAATGGTTTCTAGATCAAATTAAGTTCCACAAACTCTAACACGAAATGATGTTTAACCTACTTTCGCAGCACTAAACAACTATTCTCGAATGACTTAACTACTCAGCTTTCGTTAGTAGCTACGCAGTAGATCACGCAATAGATTCAAATTCATTAACGTTCACAACGCCCTATAAGATGCTTTCGTATCTTATAGCATAATTTCTATCCTAAGCTAGTTACGATCAATAAATTCAGCACTTTCGTGGCTTTATCATTCCTAAGATCAATAGCTAGTTCATGACACTAACTTCATGCAGTAAGAACAAACCTAAAACAATGAACTTCTAGAAATCGAGCTAAGTTAAACGCATGTTATCCCTATCAAATCCAAAAATCCTCTTTTATTAAACCCCTTAAAACCTAACTATGAAACTACTCAGACATAATTATGCAAAGCAAAAACGTGGTTTATGATTGCATAACCATAAATAAGAACAAAAACAAAAAGAGTTCAAGAGAGAGATCTCTATCTCCCTAAATATAAGAACAAAGAACAAAAGGTGAAAAAACGAAAGTAAAAGAGGCACGTATGAGGGTTACAAAAATAATAGACGTAAACAACATATTTATAGGTCTTGAGGTCTTCAAAAGTCGTCTAGGATTCTACCTTGTCCAAAACGGTAAATGATTTGAAGTGGGCTTGCAAACGGGCCTGATCCGGGACGAAACTGTGTTGGCCGTGGGCAAATAGATTTGGTCTTGGTGAAACCCTCTCTGGACGTGAGCATGACCCTTCTGGTCGCAGCCAGGAGTGGTTTCTCTATGCTTTGGCTTATGCTTGACAGTTTGACAGGGCTTTAGTACTCTTGATGTATCTTGATGTTGAACCGTTGGATCATTTTTATAACGCCCAGACCGCCCCTACCTGTGGGCCCCACGCCCTCTCTCGGCCCATGGGCCCCACCCTTGTCCGACGGCCGGTGCGCTAGTCCGGGTGTCTCGTAAGACTTGTTTACTGACCCTGCAATCACCACATGATCTTTCCTTGTGTTTTGTCCTCACTCGCACGGTACCGCAAATCACTTCCCGGTAGGTCACCCATCCCTAAATTTTTCCAGCTCAATCACGCTTAACTCTGTAGTTCTCTCTGGACAAGTGACCGAAAAGATAAGTGCACTTTGGTGATATAGGTAGCCAAATCAATTCTTATAACCATCTCTGCATATACCAGAAATCGGGATGTTACAATCACCCCCACTCACAGAGCGCAACGTCCTCGTTGCGCACCAGGACCGTTACCCTTGACGGTGTGAGCCCACATGACTCCACACACATTTTTAGGTTAGGCTCTGATACCACTTATAACGCCCAGGCCGCCCCTACCTGTGGGCCCCACGCCCTCTCTCGGCCCATGGACCCCACCCTTGTCCGACGGTCGGTGCGCTAGTCCGGGTGTCTCGTAAGACTTGTTTACTGACCCTGCAATCACCACATGATCTTTCCCTGTGTTTTGTCCTCACTCGCACGGTACCGCAAATCACTTCCCGGTAGGTCACCCATCCCTAAATTTTTCCAGCTCAAGCACGCTTAACTCTGTAGTTCTCTCTGGACAAGTGACCTAAAAGATAAGTGCACTTTGGTGATATAGGTAGCCAAATCAATTCTTATAACCCTCTCTGCATATACCAGAAATCGGGATGTTACAATTTTCTCCATGCTTTGGCTTATGCTTGACAGTTTGACATGGCTTTAGTACTCTTGATGTATCTTGATGTAACTTCATGTCAAACTTCTGACGGTTTGAAACTGTCCAAAAATGGGATTCTGCTCCAATTTGCATTATTTTTGCCTTGATAACCTGAAAAGAGTCTTGATACTACAAATATGCGAAAACCATAATAAAATGCTTAAAAACCGAGTGGAACACTTATTAAAATGCTCAAAAGATGATTGAAAAATCACGGAAAATCAAAATCTCAGAGACCGTCTATCTAAACCATAACAATCGAACGTCATCTATCGGAAACTCAGTCTATAAAATTCTCACCAAAACACCTATGACACTAGTCCACGGTTTCTATCATGCAAAATCTAAACCATCTAGATTTAAATTCCGATCAACTAGCTCTTTACATTCATTAAGGTATTGTGTGAGCTTCTCATTAAGCATATCATTCAGGGTAGACGACGCTAGGTATTGAAGGCTATTTAAGTGGTGAGGTTGATGTGATACTGAGCAGCCTCAAGAAGGATAAGCTTGTAGCTGAGGGAACCGAGGTAACCGAGGGAAAGCTTATAGCTGAGGGAACCGAGGGAACAGAGGGAAAGCTTGTAGCTGAGGTAACCGAGGGAAAGCTTGTAGCTGAGGGATCCGAGGGATCCGAGGGAAATCCCGAACAAGAAGCCGAGGGAGACTTGTGTGCGACGAAGATAGCTAAGGAGAATTGGATTAGCTCAACAACTACAACTACAACAACAACTACAACAACAACAATATTTGATCCAGACATTGCAAGAAAGAAGAACATCAATTGGGCTTGTGATCACTTGTACTTTTTTTTCCTTCGTCTTGGATTTTCCCAATGGGTTTACATGACAAGGTTTTTAATGAGCCAAGTGATTCACAATCTGTCCAGCCCAATTGTTGTGAACTTCCCGAGCCCAATAACAAGCCCATTTCGTGTGTGACAAGAAGATCAAGGGTCTTCTTTGAATTCAAACTGTGTTTTTAATTTCTGTCATTTTCGAGAAGAGTTAATACTCTTTCTCTCTCCTTCATGCATCATTGTTGATGTTCTTTATATTTCCTTTGTATGCTATTTTCGATTTTCATCCGGGAATGGATCACAAACATTTTTAATCAAATAAACCTTCTATCTAAAATCTGTGTCGAGAATTCTCCTTGTCTCTTTGAGAGTGATTCGTTGCCTTTGTGCAACATCTTTATCATCTCTCGTGTGTCTTATGAACGGTTCGTTGCTGTGCAACATCTTCACCGTCTCTCTCTCTCAAAAACAGAAGCTATTCTGCAAGCTTTCTGTCCTTATCGCAGTCCGAAATCCAGCTTCTTTGTGCCGATTCTAGGGAGGATCTCATTACGTGGTATCAGAGCACACATCGAAGCTTGGTAGTCTCTATCTTTTCTCAATTTTTTTTCCGTGTATGTTCATCTTCTTATGTGTGTCAAGTCTGTCCTAAATTTTTTTTTGTGTTTTTCGTTTTTAGATTGTTGTTTACTTGTTGTTGTCGAGTAGATCTATATAAAAAAAAATCAAAGAGTTCTTAGCTTTGTCGATCTTCTCTTAGTCTCTTCATATTATGTTCGAGTGTGTTTTAGATTGTTCTAGTTTATGTTTAGTGTGTTGCATGACTTGCTAGGGCTTAGGTCGATTTTCAGTGTGTGTGTTTCAATTTTTGTTTCTGTTTGATCTAGTTCTGGTCGTGTCTCAGTTGGTGTTTCAGTTTAGTTGTTGTCGATTTATTTTTCGAAGGGCAAATTGCTGTTTTTACCCCAAAATTTCGTTTTTATGACAAAAATACGCCGTCCTTTCAATGAAATGATGCGCTACACTTTCGGGGGTGGAAAATTACAGTTACCCCCTTATGACCAAACAAAAAACGCGAAACCGCTATTACCATTTTAACCTTCGCGACATGTCAGACTTCTATAGAGGTCTGACATTTAGACTCTAATTGAAGTTTGATTGATTTCTCTTACCAAACTTCTCTCAAACGTATTCGAGAAGTCTGATGCAGATTAAAATAGTAAATTAAAATTTAAAAATTTAAAAAAAAATTGTTAAAAAACAATAATTAAATATAGACGATTTTGATGTATAGAAATTAATATTTTATAAAATTGAATCAAATTAAACAAGGTTAGTTAATTATGCCTATACCTCAATAAATATCATACTTCTCGAAGAAGTCTGATACAGATGTAATTAGTAAATTTAAATTTTAAAATTTTTAAAATTATTTTGTTAAAAATTTCTTATACATAAATTAAATATAGACGATTTCGAAGTATTAAAATTAAATTTCGTAAAATTGAATCAAATTAAAAATATGTAAGGCAAAGTAGGTTGTAAACCTCAAAACATGCTTTGTAATGGAAACATTTACATATAACTTTAGGGTTAGATTCATGGTTTACCAAATTTACATTTGAAATTTTAAATTTGCACATATGTGTTGTTATGTGCATATATTTCACGAATTTGATGTTTGTTATAAGTTTTCTATATAATATGATGGTATTTAAGTAGTAATTATCAAGTTTAGGGTTTATCAGACTGCCATTTCAGTCTGATAATGTCCATGGTTTATCAGACTTCTTGATGGAAACCTGTGAATTAACCTGAAATAAGTTACCCTACTTGTGATTTTACCCCATATATAAACTAAAGTTACCAACCCTAATCTGTAAAAGTCATTATCGACTCTCTCTCTCTAAAACAGGAAGAATCTCCCTCTCTCTCTAAACTCTCTCAAACATCTTTCCGGAAACCCTCGTCGCCACCGCCACCGCCGTCGTCAGCTTCTTCAGTCTGGTAATTACCTCTCTTTTTCGTGTCACCTTACCAGTCCCTCCATCTATCTCTCTTCATCTTTTCATCGCAACTCCATTTTCTTGTAGGTCGAATCGCCACCGCCGCCGCCCTCGCCGTCGTCAACTTCGTCTTTGCAACTGAGTTAAGCTTCCTAGAAACAAGTTTTTCGCCTTCTGCTCTACTTTTTCTGCAAATTTTTTAGATCTATACGAAATAAGATCATTTTTCCATGTTCTTTGCCTAGATCTTAAACAAACAGATGGGTTTTTAATTAATTATGTTTTAGATCTACAAGATAGAAGTCCATTTTTCTATGTCAAACAAAAGTTCTAGGTCTGGTATGTATTTTGATGCTTGGTTGTATTCAGTCCAAAAAAAACTTGAAAATTACTATATTAGAAGTCTGAAAGTGAATTAGACTCGATACGAAGTCTTATACTTGACCTGATCTGAATTAGACTCGATTAGAAGTCTGAAATTATACTTTCATTTAATTAGACTCTGTTAGAAGTCTGAAATTTGACATGATGAAATTTTTCCGCCCAGAAAAAAGCGGAAATTTTGCCGCTCATAAAAAGCGGGAATTTTGCCGCCCAGAAAAAAAATCGGGAATTTTGCCGCCCAAAATTTCCAGACTTCTCGCTCAATTATCTCATCATTATCAGACTGCTAAAAGAGTTTGATATCAGACTGCGTTAAGAAGTCTGACATCAGATTGCGAAAGCGGTATTTTTATGTGGTAAAACCGTTTTTTAAACGCCGCATAGGACACATATAAAAGGGTTTTTTTTATCCCCTCATTTTTACAGTTACCGAAGCAAATAACAAAAAAAAACACTGATTCTCGTTGTTGCTGCCGGAATTCGTCGCTTACATCGTCTCCTGTGCCTTCGGCGGTAAGATTCTTCTACTCCTCTCTTCGCCGCAAACCGTCACCTTCTCGATACTGATTTCTAGAACTCAGCGCTGAACTCTTGTCTTTTTTTATTTCCAGATCTAGTTTATCTCTCCTCGCCGTTGTCACCAGATCTGATTTCGTCAGACTGCAAATAGAGTCTGAATTTGAGCCTCAACCAGACAAAAGCATACACTACTTCAGCGGTAAGAGAGATCTCATGGACGCTCTACAAGAAGCGCTGGATGATGATGAGTGGGAAGAGCTTCGCAACTCAGCATTTGGGGTTTTTGTGAAGTGGCATGAGCTGAACTTCGTTTAGTGTTCAAGGATGGTGCACTACATGCTTACTATGCAACTAGAGACAACATCATTGGACTGAAAACCGATGAGGTGGTAGGAGCCGAAGTGGCACCTATATGTGAGATCTTTTCCTTCGTGATGCATTGTTTGGCCCCAGTAGATGATAGGTGGAATTATCCCCTTGAGTGATACACCTACACGATTTTAACGAGTCCGGAACTTCCCCAAAACATCCAGACAGGTGATTGTGGGGTGTTTTTTGAAGTTCATTGAGTTCCATTCTCTTGGGATGCCGTTTCCGAAGTGGTTGTGTGATAAGAACATGAAGACTTGCAGAGAGAAGCTTGCGTATGAGATATTAACTAAGGTTTGCCGAATAGGTGAAGAGGCTCGTACCGACACCGAGAATGAATTGCTAGACGTCTACGAACATGTGAAGTAGAGTTCCTCTTTAACTTTTGGATTCCCGAGAACAATGGATTCTTGCATATATTTATCTTTTGTAGATGTAAGAAAAACTCATCCATCTTTTGGCTTACTTTCAGCGGGAATTTTTTGTGCCATGCCAATTGTGATGTCAAAAGCGTGTTGGGCATAGGTAGGGTATTTATAGGGTAATTGATTTAAGACTTCTATAGAAGTCTGGTGTCAGACTTCTATTTCTATCTTTTTGTAATGAATTTATGTTATTAGACTTATATTGCAGTTTGGAAAGGGTGTGATTTTCTTAAGACTTATTTAGACTTGACGAGATGCAGCAAACACATAAGTACTACAAATTAAGTTTAAGCTAGCAACAACATCCAACGATTAACACAACAAGTTCTTAGACTTAGACAACTTAAAAAACGACTTGGAAACGAAATATTGTACTGGAAATACACCAACATACTCCTCTCAGACTTTCTTCAGACTTCTCTATCAGACTTCTAAATTGCATTCGTCAGTACATCAGACTTCCACCAGATATAATCCTTCTCAGGTTTGGTTACTTGTCTCCACGGAAAAAGACAGCAGCTTCTCATATACAGTAGATAGATGACAACAACTATAAAACATGTGAGTGTAAGGTGATTTAGCTTACACAATTTGGTTTTTTGTGGTCTGGTTGTTTGCAATTAGAACAAGTATATTGCTTGGGAAGCTTCCGGGGTTTATTGCCCTTTGTCTTGGCAATTTCTAGGTAAGAGAGATCTCATGGACGCTCTCCAAGAAGTCTGATAAGAAAAATGCATTTTCAGATTATACATGTCTCCATCGAAATGAACGTGTGACCATAGACTCGGATCCGCCTCCTCCAAGAATCTAGCAAGGTCAGGATTTACCGCTCGTAAGGAGGCCATGTATCGGTTAAAATCGTACATCGTATATGATTTGTGACATAAATAGGAGGGCTATCCGGACCGATCTGTTGCAAGAGTGATTCCGATAACGGATATGATAACTCCACCAACTCGGTTTTCTTGTCCACCATATAATCATCTTGTACAATCTCAACAAGTTAAAAATATGTAGAACGATCGTCCAAAGTGATAAACCGCCTCCTTTGAGAGTATCCATCACAAAATGCCAAATCTGGTCTCTCACAACCCATTCACCAAAATTAACAGATAGATGCACCATTATCTGTAAAAACAATCATGAAAAAACAACATTAACGATCTTAATGGAAAAATCAGACTTCTTCGCGAAGTCTGATTCTATTAGCTACATTGCCATAATTATTAAAAAAATTATTTAAAAATAATTACCGAACATAAGCATGTAAAACTAACGCAGAAGGAACATATACAACTAACACACATATAAAAAAAATTAAAATCAACGAAATTCATCACAAATATACAAAAAACGGTTTAAAAAAATTTGTCAACCCAGACTGCCACAGAAGTCTGACAAACAGTATGTTAGACCTCTATGGTAGTATGAAAAAGAGGGTATTTTTGCAATTAGAATGTTACAAAGCAGACTGCGGATGCCGTCTGACGAAAAGTTATCAAAGCAGACTTCTATCGCAGTCTGACAAAAAGGATATTTTTGCAATTGACCCAAACTTTGAATTTTTTGTCAGACTGCATTAGATGTCTGAGAAAAAGAAAAAGGTATTTCTTCAATTGACCCAAATTTTGACTTTTTTGTCAGACTTCTCCTGCAGTCTGAAAAAATTATGGGGTAGTTTTGCAATTGACCGAAGTTTGACTTTCGTTCCCAGACTTCCAGAGCAGTCTGAAGAAATCCTTCGATATTAGTCTGCGATAGAAGTCTGACAGAAATTGGTGTATTTTTTGCGTTGACCAAAATCTTCGATATCAGACTTCTTTAGCAGTCTGAAAGATTTCATCATTTTCATACTGCCATAGAAGTCTGCAAATTTTTCCCTCCTATTCAGACTGCCAAAGAAGTCTGATACTTTTCCCCCATTTTGGTCAACTTTTGAAAAATTTCGGTCAATTACTACTAGTACCCTTTTTTTTCAAACTTCTGATTCCGTCTGAAAAAACAGTCAACTTCCGGTCAAAGTCGCTCATTTTTCCTTCATACTGGATATGAAGTCTGAATAAAAAGTCAAGTTTTCGGTTAATTGCAAAACTACCCTATGCCTCGATTAGAGGATTTTTCTTGATTTTTTTGGTTTTCAAAGAAAATTACCAGACTTCAATTTTAATCTGAGTATTTAAAAGTCAATTGCAAAACTACCCTCTCGTTGATCATGTTGGTTTCATCAGACTTCTAAAGCAGTCTGAATATACAACTTAGATCTGAAAATCGACGATATGCAAAAATTCGTACCTATATCCGTTTAGAGGTTGTTTTCACCCTCGTCGAGCGCCCATAACGTCTAATATCACCGAAATCCCGCAAGCCCAGTCGTGTTTTGACGTTTTTATGCCATAAAAAATGATTTTGGTAAGTTTGAATCGGAAATTCGAGGGGAAATGGGAGAAATCGGAGAGGAGAACTCGCGAAAAGGAAGTCCGAGCTCTATTATTGGGCTTTAATGGCGAAAAAATGGGTAAGTTACTGCATTAACTCGTCGACGATGGTGGTTGTCGTGGAATTTGAGAATTGATGGCAATGGCATTTCCGTAATTAAGTTAGATCTGAAATTTTTTTTTGTCTTTTGAAAAAAACGTTAGACTCTATCAGCAGTCTGAGAAATGGCATTTGCGTGAATACCCAGATTTTTAAAGGGTAATTCGTGGGATTTTGAAAAATAGGAGAGGAGCGGAGCATTTTTTAGCTTTGACTTCAAATTGTAGGGTATTTTTGCAAAAAGACCTTTTTAGAATTTTGTCTCTTCAATTTCGTGTGTGTTTTGTTTTCTGTGAGGACTTGTTACTAGTTTTGTTTGATGTGTTGTTTGCAGGTACAAGATGGCTGAAGATGGAGGAAAAATCACCAACAACATCGACAAACTGTTTATGGAATCAATGGTGGCTCGCCTAGAGCGGATGATGAAACAACAAGGCGAAGAACAACATCAGAGGATGAATAATCAACAAGAGCAACTTGAGGCTGAGCTAGCTGAGAAAGCTCGCACGATGTGTAACAGATTAAAATCCAGGAACCAACGGTTTGAAGCAAAAATGCAACAGAAAGCACGTGCAAAAGAAAAATCAGAACCGCACATCACCTCTAATACAAGCAGAACTGAGCAAGGGAAAATAAAGAATAAAGGCGTGCAAAGCAAAGAAATTTTGACTACTCACTCTATCTCTGTTGTGAAGGCTGGTGAGATCAAACAAACTTCATTTTCTAAACCGCCTTTCCCTAAATTTGTTTATGAAGAAACTCTTGTGAGTTTAACTAACGTTGCACCGGAGCTGTCATCTCTGAGTGATGATTCTTCACTTTTGCAGGATCCTAAAGACACAGGAGATGATACAAAAGAGCAAGCACCCATCCGTGAAGAAGAAAATCAACTTAAAACATGCTCAGAGGAAACGATCGATCGATCTTATACCCGACCGATCGATCGATCTTATACCCGACCGATCGATCGATCTTATACCCGACCGATCGATCGAATTGGTTCGGCCAAAGAGAAAACAAAGGGACCGATCGATAATTTCAACGATCGATCCTTTCAACGATCGATCGATCGTAATATTTTGGCCAAGCAGAAGACTAAATGACCGATTGATCCTTAGCCAGACCTTTCGATCCTTTCTCCCAGAGTGCAAAATGGTGAATTACCTGCAAAGGCTGAGGGATGAGCAAAAAATTCGAATTTCCACTGAGGGAAATGACATTCATCGACCAGGTGAGCATGTTGGAGATTCTGGTCGAGGCAGAAATAAATTAGGACATGTGGATTTTATACTTCTTTTACAAATCCCATCTGATGGCCTTATCTTCGAAATGAAGCTCGTTGAACCAAAGGAGCATCTAAATGACAGTATCTCTTCTGCAGAAGGTAAGTTTTCTCAGCCAAACACATATTTTATGACTAATGATCATGTTTTCATGTTGTTTGGTCAAGCAGATTATTTTTTGCTTCACAAATCACAAACCGGAGCCAAAGGAGATCAAATCGGCCATGGAGAAAGAATAAGGGTTGAGGAACCTTTGAAGCTTGTGGAACCTGACTATTCTGATTATGCAGATGCTATGAAGGACGAACCACTTCATATCCCAGCACAGATCACTTTCAAAGCATACAAGAAATGCTTGCAAGGTGAATATACTTTCATCTTAATCTTTAAGAATTCTAACTTGGCTCGTTTGTGTGCAGATGGTCCTGATTTGAGGACAAATCCTTTTCAACTGGGGGAGGATGATGTGATACTGAGCAGCTTCAAGAAGGATAAGCTTGTAGCTGAGGGAACCGAGGGAAAGCTTGTAGCTGAGGGAACCGAGGGAAATCTTGTAGCTGAGGGATCCGAGGGAAATCCTGAACAAGAAGCCGAGGGAGACTTGTGTGCGACGAAGAGAGCTAAGGAGAATTGGATTAGCTCAAAAACTACAACTACAACAACAACTACAACAACAACAATATTTGATCCAGGCATTGCAAGAAAGAAGAACAACAATTGGGCTTGTGATCACTTGCACTTTTTTTCCCTTCGTCATGGTTTTTCCCAATGGGTTTACATGACAAGGTTTTTAATGAGCCAAGTGATTCACAATCTGTCCAGCCCAATTGTTGTGAACTTCCCAAGCCCAATAACAAGCCCATTTCGTGTGTGATAAGAAGATCAAGGGTCTTCTTTGAATTCAAACTCTGTTTTTAATTTCTATCATTTTCGAGAAGAGTTAATACTCTTTCTCTATCATTCATGCAGCATTGTTGCTGTTCTTTATATTTCCTTTGTATGCTATTTTCGATTTTCATCCTGGAATGGATCACAAACATTTTTAATCAAATAAACCTTATATCTAAAATCTGTGTCGAGAATTCTCCTTGTCTCTTTGAGAGTGATTTGTTGCCTTTGTGCAACATCTTTATCATCTCTCGTGTGTCTTATGAAAGATTCGTTGCTGTGCAACATCTTCACCGTCTCTCTCTCTCAAAACAGAAGCTATTCCGTAAGCTTTATGTCCTTATCTCAGTCCGAAATCCAGCTTCTTTGTGCCGATTCTAGGGAGGATCTCATTAGAGGTTAAAGTGTTTAGGGTTACCTGACGCTTCGGAGGATGCTAGATATTATGTAAAACATAAAGAAAAGAAGGACCTCCTGATCACCACAGTTTGCAGTCACTTCTTCTTGCACAAAGGTTGTTGCACATTCCTCTTCTTCAGTAACATAATTGTTCTGCTATTCCCCAGACTTAGATTATTCTCCGGGAATCGAAACGAATGGCGTCTAAACTTATCACAATTGAATCATGGCTTGCCTCAACCATTATTCCGGCCAACTAAGAGTCTCTTAGGCTATTGTTTCCTTTCACTTCTGTTTTTTTTTTTTTTTTTTATTATGAAAGGAGAAACGCCTATTTTTTAGGTAGAGTCTTAGGGACATGAAAGTTTACCAATATTTTTAGATTTCTAAGGCAAGATCAAACTCATCTCATCGTTGATATCACCTCCACCAAATTCATCTAGTCTTCTGTCTTGACTTGCTGAAAATTGTGCCGTTGCTCCCTCTCCGGCGTTTTTGCACATATCTCCACATAAGACAACAAGAGAGAATGCATGAGGTTTGAAAGAGGTAAGGTAAGGTAGGGAACCAACTAAAAATGAGCTGGCCTTTCAGGATCAGCAGGGAGTGGTAAGACGGATAAGAAGTCTTGAATGTATGATTCGTTTCCCTGATCTAACGCATTTAATGAGAAAATTAAGTCAGATTAAGTCCAAGTTAAATAGAGCTAGTATATTCCATCCTCTAGAATTTCTATAGTTCAAATTTCTCTAGGGATATTCGCTCACAAGTACTCTAGCTACCGCCTAGTCAAGAACTAAATCACGAAAGAGCTGTTACTAGGAATGGCGTAGAAGCACACTAGTCGAGTTTCAATTTTAAAAGTAAACACGAAAATGCAAAGACTCATGAAAAAAAAATGGTTAGTAAGGGATGAAATCTTCCTCCATACTTAAATCACACTCTCCCCAGTGTGAAACAAATCGGGACAGGATGGAAAAGATGATGGAAAAAGATTTAGAAAACTTACATGGAGGTGTTTGGATGGGGTGTTGGTGGTGGTAGTGGCGATAGGTGTTTTTATTTCCGTATTAGAACTGAAAGTTCTTGTGTTTGGTCAATGTGAACGCTTTAGGACGAGTTTTCTTAAGTAGGATGTCCATTGACGAGGTGGAGTTGGCTTTGGTGCAGTGAAACAAGGTGGTGGAACGAGGTGAGTTGCGGATGGGAGGATATTATTCAATTATCGGAGCTGGTTTCATAGACGAAGTAGTAGCCAAGATTAAAATGTCTTTGTATTTGTATTTCTTTGATACTATGTTCGGTTCTCTTTAAATAGATAGAGAAATTGGTTAAAAAAATGAAACATCATCTTTGATTTTCATACCCCCAGTAATAACATTTACAAGTTACACAAAAGAAATCAAAATAACATTTATTAGTTACACAAAAGAGAGTTTTTGATAATGGTCTTTATCATATTCTTGTTTTCACATTAAACCCTTTATTTTTTTTGATGACTTTGTTAATTTTAACCATTTTGTGTTACAAAAGATACATAAAATGTGTTTTAAGACATATTATTGCATGAAAATATTGGAAATATATTTTGATTACCTTAAATCATGTGTACAACCAAAAATATTTAAATAATAACAAGTTATTACTAATTATAATTTTAAAATTCCAAAAGTAAAATTGCATTCTTAGGGATAACTATGTGAACAATCCTATGTGAAAAATCTCTGGATTTTTTATTAATATAATTATCATGTGTTCATAATTGTGGTGGCATGTGTTAAATTTGACATCATTTTGACTGCGCCATGTGTTTTTAATGTCGTTAATAAAATACCATAACAACACAGTTGTACCTAAAAATACCAGTAGTACAAGTACAACTTAAACAGATTTGAAAACGAAAATACCAAGTCATGTTCACACAAACAAAAAAACAACACAAAGAGTTCACTCATAAAGTTTTCAGTTACTTTAACGATTTATCTACCTTGTAACATAAGGAGACGTAACATGCCTTGAAGGACCCTTTTCCGTTTCCCACCACCCTCACATGGTTCCTCTTCTTCAACATGAGCGATATAACACCTTGCTGACAACTTAATTGTCTTGTTATACTTGCTAAGACCAAAGAACATCTTCTCATCTGGGAACGATGGGTTCTTTGTTCGAGCTATTGCACAAAGTTTATACACACAACAAAATCGATTAGCACATGCCCATCACCATATGTTTTGCGCCCATATGCATGTGCCAAAAGTGTTTGAACCGCGGATGCTCTTTAAACCAGTTCAGCTCGTCGGGTTTATGTCCTAAAGACTCTAATTTGGCCACTGCCTTATGTATATAACACCTTGTTGACAATTTGATTGTCTTTTTATACTCGTTGGGACCAAAGAACATCCTCTCAGGTTACAATGGTTGGTTTTCCTCATCGATATCATGCAATCCAAAGCAAGTTGTACCAAGTATTATTTAGTTGTACTTTTTGGTTCTGGATTTATCTAACTTAAAAACCTGAATTGTTATACCATGTATTATTTCGTTGTACTTTTTGGTTTCAGAATTTTCTAACTTAACCGGATTCGACCCGATTTCGTGGGTCTGGATTTGGGTGTGGATATTGCGGGTTTGGATGTGGATATCGCTGGTCGGATTTGTAAATAACAAAGGTTTTTAAGGGTGAGAAAGTTTTTTAAACGATTTTTTGATTTAAAAAAATAAATAAATAATAAAATAATTTTGAGATTTTTATAACGGAAATTTTTGAAAATTTCGGTAAGGCAAGAGGGCCATCTGAGAATTTGATCCCGCCAAAGGTGGTTGCCCTTAGTACAGCTCTTTATTGATTTTTTAAAATAAATTCCACATTTCTGACCCAAAAAAAATTTAAATTTAAATTAAAAAAAAAAATCAAATCTATACGGGTTCTCACAAATACCGAAAGTATTTGCATCGGATAAGGATATTGACATGCAATATCCATTTGGAAAAGAGTTGGATACAAATACGTGAATTATGAACAAAAGTTGTTGGAATTCAATATTCTGATACTTATAATATTCTATTCATGTAAAAAAAATTCAAATGACCTTATATCACCAGACGCTAAAGCATAAAAAAAAAACAAAAACAGAGTGAGAGAGGCTTGAAAGTTAAGTCGTAAAGGAAAGTCCCTCGTCATTGCTTAACTTGCAATCAAAGTTAGAAAACGAACATCAAACACATTTTACTCAGAAGGGCCTAACGTTCACGTCAATCATCAAACACACACATTTAATTTGTAGAATCTTCCATTGTTATCAATTAGATTTTTGCTATCACTACTCAGAATTCTCCCACCAAACACTGAAAGAACCATTTCAACTAAAGATTAAGTAGAGTCAAGAAAACAATGAAACCAACAAACATACAAAAAAAGACAAAGAAAGAAAGAACTATTGTAGTCTTTAGAAATAACCCCAAACGCAAATGTTAAGAGACTTCTCTTTGTGCCTTTTTGCTTTTGGACTCAAGATTGAAAAGAAGAAGATTTCACAAACTGAGAATGAGTTCGAATGGAGAGAAGAGAATGATGAAAAGGTCAGATTTTGCACAGAAGTTGTTGGATGATCTTCGCGTAAGGAAGGAACAGCTTTCGATCTCTCAAAACTGTGTATCTACCGGTAAGATTAAACAAACATTGATTCCTTAGCATACATTTCCTTTGTTAGATCTAAATGTAGAAGTAGCCACAGTCAATTCTTCAATCTTTTACATAAAATAAAACAAGCAAACGTGTTTTTACTCAACAGAACAACCACAAGAATCTTTGATCGAATATCTAAGTTCATTAAGGCATCAAAAGATTCATAATGTGATGTAGTAGCAGAGTCGTTCTTACGTTTTTAGAGGCCTTACACAATTTTTAAGAAAAAAATACTATAAAAAGAAGTAAAAAGAATTACAAACAATGTTTGGAAGAATTTTCTTAAACCTTTTTACCTAATTTTGTTCCAAGTTTTCATTTCAGTCTACATTTAGTTTCTAACTTAAAAAAAAAAAAAAACTCATAAGCTTTTCATCAGCAATACAAGTGACTCCCAAATTACAATTAAAATGGTTTAAATACGCCCTTAAACTTATTATTTTTGAAAATATGTCTGTTTTTAAATTTAAAATAAAAATCATAGCCTGTGAATTGCAACTACCTTCATAGAAAAAATCTCTGTGATGTCAATTTTGGTTTTCATGGTCGCAGATAACTATGCATATTTTAACAGAGGAGTTAAGGGATCCAGAGCAAAATCTGTAAGCTGTGGAGCATCTTTCTATCTTTCAAAATCCACAATGAGTCTTTTATCTTGTTAAAATTAATGCTTTGTTTGGTTGCAGACAACATTTCAAGATTTCAACTATGGAGGAGCCAAGTTACTCTCCAACGGCATAGAGGCTTCAAATCAGATACTTCCTTACGGGAAAGGCCGAAGCATGGAGAAAATCGATTTGTCGAAAGCATTAGCATTTGCACTTGAAAATGCAGGAAAGTCTACAAGAGAAGATCCATCAGGAAGTGCCTCAATCATTAGTTTCCTTCATGAAGTAGGAAAGAGATCTATGGGATATGGAATAGCAGAAAGAAGAGGCAGTCAACGACAACCTTGTTCAAGCAGTCAACAACTTCCCATGATTCATGTTCATATCAAAGAAATTTCTAAGGGAGCTCAAAAACTGAATCAGATCATTAAAGCATGTAGCAATGGCCTTAGTTTTCGTAAAGGAAGGTACTCGATACAGTGCGGGGACAAAATCATGGAAGGCGCCATTGAATTGGAACAGTCTCTTCGTTTGCTTGTAGACATTCAACAAGCTTCTTCTGAGTACTTAATCAACAAACAGAGGAAAAACAGAATCAAGCTGCTTGAAGAAAATGATGATGATGAGGAGGAGGAGGAGGAGGAGGCTCCAAGTCTTTATTACCCAAAGATTAAAGAAGTCGCGAAGACGGATATCAAGATGAGACTATTGGCACTTAAATATCCAGAGGATAAGAACAACAAACACAGAAAGCAAACAATTAGTTGCGAAGATACCAAACAGAAATCTCAGAAGGGAAGGATTCCAAATGTTGTTGCGAAGTTGATGGGACTAGGAGAGTTTCCAGAAGATGAAAAAGAGACCAAGAACAAAAATGATGCATCCATAAACTCTATAGAGAATCTCACAAGGCGTAGAGTAACGCAAGCTAGTGAAAATCTTGTTGAATTGAAGGCACAAAGGAACTCAACACCATTGGATTTAGTAATCCCTAAGGAGACTAAAAAAACCGCGAATGAAATAAATTACAAAGCCAAGTCTCAGCAGACGGATAGAGAGAAGGATGATACAAAGAGCCGAAAAAGAAACAAGGTTTCACACAAGAAAGATGGAGAACTGACGACGAAAAATGTTATCAGAAGGCATTCATCTCCTTCAGAAAATAAACAAAAGGTTGTCACAAGGAGCCAACAAAAGCCTTTCCATAAACTTAGTTTTGAGAAAAAACTAGTTTTTCGAGGCGAGGAAGAAACGAACATTAAGAAAGAGAAGTTGCAGCATGAAAATGGCGCAATGACGGATCATTTGCCAAAACCTTTGAGTTCAGTGGATATACAAACGAAGCTACCACTCGCAGGCAAAGCTAAAGCTCAGAGGAAAAGTTTTTCTCATGTTGAAGTAGCACAAAAGGAAAAAGTGGGAGATAAGGTGCATATAGCCGAGATGCGCGAGAAGAAAAATCAAGACATCTCCAATCCAAATGGAGAATTTTGCAAAGTAGTGGAGCAACCAGAGAATCAGAAACTTAGTTCCAAAGAAGCAGATGGAAAACATGATCAGTTACTCAGAAGTTATAATGACAGTAATAATAAGATGAAAGCAGAAGAAGCAGAGACATGCATCAATAGCTCTGAAGTTATAGGTGTTGAGGTCCAATCATCAAACAGAAATGTGTTAGAGCAAAAGAGAGAGATCAAAGATGACTCAATTCTGCTTATCACCGCCGATAGGGTCCCATGCCAAGCTCCACCAGTAAATGTAAGCTTATTATTAGTAACTTCACATACCATGATATGTATATATTATATCTAATCGGTTTCGGATGTTCAGCAGCATCATGAGCTTATGTTCACAGATGAGATGGATCAACAAGCTCCATTATCAAAGTCTAGTGGAAATTCAGATAGATTATCCAAGACGGTATATAAAGGTAAGAACTAATAAGCAAAGAATGCACTTTCAGTTTGTTTTGTTGTTAATCTTATTGCATTTTTAAAATCAGGAATAATCAAGTTTTGATAAGTTTAGAGTATTGATATTGAAACATGTAGCCAAATTTTGGGGGTAGGCATGACCAAAATGGAACCGTAACCGTATTTCGGACCGTAACCGTACCGTTTTCAAACCGTAACCAGACTGTAACCGTGCCAGACGGTTGAAAACAGTAACCGTTAACCGTAAAAATATATTAGTTATGGTTAAAAGAATTATTAACCGTAACCGTTAATTAACCGTAATCGTATCAAAACCGTTGGTTAACCGCAAGGTTAAAACCGTAAAATTTTAACCGTAACCGTTTTAAAAATAAAATTATATATACTAATAATTAAAATTAGTTCTGTAAATTAAAAATTCAAAGAAAGATTATGTATAATCAATTTACCAATAGCAAATGCAAATGCAAATCTAAAAAACAAGAAATATTATTTAAAACTTAAACGTTCTAAACTAATTAATATTTTTTCTAACAAATATAAATAATATTTTAACAAAACAGTTTTATGATAAAATATATAAAATTAAAAGAAAAAAAAAATCGTGGAGTCATGGACAAGGTGGAATGAAAACTAGTTTATAAAATTTATAATTATTTAATTATATCTCGTTATATTAACTGTTTATTGTCATCAAGTAACCGTAACCGTGTCTAATCGTAACCGTATTAACCGGACCGTATTTAACCGTAACTGTTTTAACTGTATATTAAACGGTTAAGGTTAAAGTTAAAAAAAAAATTAACCTTAACCGCATTAACCGTAACCGTAGTCATGCCTAGTTGGGGGTGGGCAAAAAAACCACAACCAAACAAAACCTAAATAGTTAAACCAAAACCGTACCGCAATTTTGTTTTATAAACGGTTTGGTTTCATTATTTTAAAATAAATAAAAAAACCGAAACCGTTTCTATGTAGCCAAATCAAATAAACGGAAATTCATTAATATTTTATATTGCCACTACAAGAAAAATGGTATCTAGAGTCGATTATGAATGGTCGGAAAACTAATTGATGTTAATTTAAATTACTTATTGACAAATGATACATGTAACTTTATATATGTATTAAAAATAGATATAATCCTATTAAATAAGTATTATTATATAATAATTATTTTTTCTATTTTTAAGTAATTTTGTAAACAAAAAATTAAACCAAAACCAAACTGGACCAAACTGAAACTGCTTCAAACATAACCAAAATCAAACTGAATTCCAAATGGTTTATATTAAAACCAAAACATCGAACCGAAACTAAATCGTAAACCGGATTGCCAACCCTAACCAAATGTGGATATGTTTTGACCACAAGCATTTCGCGCAACAAGTCACGGAAGAATATTTTTTTGAAAAATGGAACTGAAATAAGTTTCAATTGTTTCAGGAATTAAAGATGAGGTGGAAGCTGGTGTACAAGAGCACCGAAAACAAGAATCTACAAAGACATTGTCTGAAAATGAAATAAACCTTAAGAAGATAGTTGTGAAAAGCCAAGTATTTCTTGACACAGCAGAGGCATTTTTCAAACTCGACATTCCTCTCAATGTTCTTCATGAAGCCGGTGGGAACAATTACTATCAAGAAGACAAGAATCTACTCCTTGATTGTGGCTACGAGCTAATGAAACGAAAAGGGAGATTTCAAGAGTTAAGTGTACATCCTTTCGTGAAGGTACCCATCAGTTCCTCTAAAGTAAACTCATTGGACCATCTTGTTAGACAATTAAGCAAGGAGTTGGAGACGCTGAGAGCCTATGGTAGGGAGTGCAGCACTGGATCACTTGTTGAAGATTACTTGCCAAAGGTGTTGGAAAGAGATGTTCACCATAAAGACCCACACTTGAACTCAATGTGGGACATGGGTTGGAATGATTCGATGCTCGCCTTCATCGAGAAAGATGATGTTATAAGGGACATAGAGAGGGAAATCTTCAGTGGACTTATGGAGGAGATAACCAGAGATCTTATATGCATATAGCCATTACTCTTCAAAAAAAAATCGGGTCAAAAGTGAGTTCTCGTTTTAGGTGATCATCTTGAGATATTAAAATCCATTTTCATTTATGTTTTGTTTAAAAATGTTTTCTTTTTCTTTTCACCTCTTCTGAGCAAATATTTGATATGGAAATCTAATTAATGATCAGAGTGATCAAATTCTTATGTGGATTATCAATCTAATTTATGACGTAAATCTAGTTGATTCGAGAGAGAGAAAAAAGGAGATTTTTTTCTGTGGATCCAGGCTGATCGTCGGAGGCTTCTATAGCTCTGACATCGGTTTGGTTAGTTTCTTTTGGTACTTTTTCTTTTATTTGTTTGAGTTTTTTCAATTTATTTTAGATATGGCAAAGATTTTGCTCGATTTTTCGTGGGATTTTTCAAATGGAGTTGGGAATACAAAAGCTCCGGTTCAGTTGAACAGTTTCGAAGAAGTAACTGGCAGACTTAGAAGTGGATGGTGGCAACAGTTCTTCCCGGCTTCAATCGTTGATGGTTATTCATTCGGTACTCCGGAAGGCGGCCTGAAATACAGATTCCTAATTAATCGGTTGTTTAGAACGGTGATCTCAGTGGCTCTGTTGTTATCAATAGAGCAATATAAAGAGTTGTCTCGTCTCGATGACTCCTAATAGAGCAATAAAAAGAGATTGACAGTCGTTGTCGATTCAGTCTAAAGCGTTAATAGATATTTTTATATTTCTATGAAGATCAGCTCAACCATTCAAAAAGTAAAAGTGGAGCAATTCATCTTAAGAATTTTAGACATACATACGCAACAAATATGTTGTTATTTACTTCGGATCCGTATTAGTGACTCAATTTTTTTTTTTGTAAACCCTTTGATATTATGATTCTTTTAATAAACTATTATTCAGTGTTAAACAAAAAAAATCTAGTAGATTGTACATACTTAGAGATGATTATAACTACTATAGTAAAAGATAATTGCACTTGATATGTATTTTTTTTTTCGTGAGAAGCAACTTAAGGAGGACCGATGAACTTTCATCTTAAAACAAAACAAGTAATTGAGGTTCTTCAAGGAGATATACTACCAAAACAAACAAAACAAAACAAAAAATCACATTTTAATACAAAATAATCCGTCTCAAAAACCTTATATTGTGTCGCAAATAGGAAAATTTGATGGATTTGCAAAATGATTGTCAAAAAAATTGTTGCAATTGCGATGGTTTTGCGGCGAAATTAAGATAATGTTTTAGTTGTAAATGTTACAATGTTTTGGACTCGTTTATGAGGAAAATATTGTTACGGAGGTTCTCAGAAATCCGATTGCAATTCTTTTCAAACATTAGATTTTCGTATTTTCGTTCTTCAAATATATTGCGATAGAATTGCATATTGCAATTGGTTACGGCGGAGTTTTCATGTCGTAAAAAGGAAGCAATTGATTATATCCCATGTTTTTCGTAATTTGAATTTAATATATGATTAATTTTAAAATAAATTTTTAATTTTTAAAAAATGGAAAACCTACATATGTAGAAATAAATAATATAACCCAAATTGATTGAGTCAAACCATTTTTTCAAAAACGATTGTTTGATTCAACGAATTTTTTTTTTATTCATATAACCCAAATTTTGAAGATTCTGGTTCAAATGTTACGCCTTTTGTGCTTTTGTTTTTAATAATTGTTTTGCTTTACGAAGAAAAAACAATAATTTTAACATGCTTTATCTTTTTCTTGTGCCACAGCAAAAGCAACTTCGTCTTCTTTTTATTATTCTTTTTCCATCTTTGTGGTAGATGTTGAAGTGTCTAATTCCTTGCCCTCCTCCTCCACCACCTTTCGCCACATTGCTCCATTTCTTAGTAGAGAAGGAAAATCCAATTAACAAAAAGGCCTCAATTACTTCAACTAGTTAATTATGTGATTTAATTGTAATGCTTCATTAGGAGTGGGAAATATGCTCTTATTATGATTCTGTCTCACTTTTTCATGCAACTAATTAACTAAAGATATTTCAGGGTTTTAATCCCCTGGATTGTCGCTTTTAAATGCCTTGCAACACGTACTTATACATTGTCGTGATGAGTTTGTTTCTTTACCCGGTATATATATTAATTTATCCAAATGTAGAATATCCGTTTGTCCATAAAAAAAAAAAAAAAAAGTAGAATATCCGTATTTCGACGAAGCGCCTTATTAAATTTGGAGGTGAACAATCTTTTTTGGCAAAAGGTTTCCACTATAGATAAATCACCAAACTGAAATCCACTTAACACAATAAAATCGAATCCAGAACTAACACGAGTTTACGTTCTTGACATGAGTCCAGAAGATGAATGATGGGAATTTGGCAAGAATTGTCATTTATTTGAAGATACATTAGTTTGTTATCACTTTTTGAAAATATAGTAGAAAGTAGTACTTATTTTACTGTTCAAGCCAAATTAATCTCTAGACAGTACGTCGTGTACAATAATGGACAATACACGATATAGCAATAAGAGTGGTAAAATCAATTTTTTACCCCAAAAATGTTATTTTCTACTACATTTTTAAAAAATGACAACAAACTAATAAATATTAAATTAAGTAACAATACATATAATTATGTCATGAATGATTATACATGATTTAATAGCAACATTTTTTTTTTTACTTAAGCCCAATGAGTATAATTTAGGTGTGTTTGCGATTTTACCAACACTCATTTAATTGAGCTCAAATCTGTTTTTAGAGGTTAAAACAAAGAGTAATAGTTCACCTTTATCAATTGAAAGATAAATTCGTTTAGTAAAGGAGAATTGAGTTCGTCCTAGCGCTTTCTCTCCCAGGCCCGAAGACCGAGGTGCCGCGTAAGAAGCTTCTCACGGATGCATCTCTTCCCCCGGTGCTCCTCCTCCTCCGCCGACCAGCTCGCCTCCTGATTGAAGACACGAGCTTCTAGGTGGCCATCATCCTCTCCACTCCGTTCAAAATGGCCTCCCGTCTTCGAAGCTCCGCCGCTCAGCCTTCCGCCTTGGCCTCATCTCCTCTGCTACACCTTCTGACCATGTCGCCGCCTTTGGATTCAACCTCCCCGCCGGAGCCTCCAGATCCTCCAGACCCTCCGGATCTTCTCGCAGTGGGGTCGTCAGAGCTACTCTCTCCAACCTTACCATCTGCTTTCCTGGCTGTGATGAGCAGTTCCGTCGCCGCCTGGCCCGCTCTTACCTTTCCGGCGACTCAAAGACAGTGCTCGACACTCTTTGTCTCTCCCTTCCTCCTCTCGACTGCTAATCCCTCTAGATTCAAAGGCTCAAGGTTTAGAGTTATGTTCCTCTTTTCGTCCGTTTTTGATGGAGTTGTTGGTGGTGTAGTTGGCATTTTTCTTCGATTTGGGTTCGTCGGAGTCATTGCTCGTGTGGGTTCGTCGCGACCTCTTTCTACTATCTCTTCGTCTGATACTGGAGGACGGTATCTCTCGTTAGTATTCGATAGAGGGTTTCGTCAAGCAACAGTGAGTGTTTCATCGCCGGATTCCTTGAATTTGGATCAGGTTACCGGAGCCTTTCTCTCACCCTCCGTCTCCAAGGAGACGTGCATCGTTTCTGGCTACTATTCAATATGGGCTTGGCCCAGTATTTTCCTCATGGTAATTAGCCCACCATCATTAACAAGTTATTATGGCCCATCTCTCAGCCCAGCAAGATTCACTGTTATTTAAGACATCCTCAATAACGTTGTCGGGATCGTCTCGGAAGTAATCAAGCTGAAGTGATTAAAGCCATCACCTTACTCCTTTTGGGAGAGTTCTTTTGCACTACACGTTACAGCATCTCTCTGGTTTTATCCAACCGCACCTCCACTCATTCGATTAAGCCATCGTAAAAAGCTACCGCCTCCTTCCACCGATGCCATTTCATCCCTCCCTTTGAGAGGTATCCTCCTCCCGTGCTTATTGCCGGGAAACTTTAGGAAAGTCTTTACCGAATTGTCTTCTTATGTAGCGGTCCGTACGGGACCAGAAGAGGCAAACATGTTCGTTTCGACGAATCCTGGAGGTAGAGTTTCAGACTAAACGTCACATGGTTATGTGACTAAGTCCAAAAATTCCGGTTTTACCGTGAAGATCCTATCGATACATTCATGATTAGGCTCGAATTCGCTGTCATTTGATCAATTTCTATCTGCTTCAAGCTTTAATGTTTTAAATTTGTATTGTCTTTGTAGAAGAGGATGGATAATTCCCTCTAGTTGTACTTTGGAATTTTAATGAATGAGAAGAAAGTGTTGCACAAACAAAAAAGTCGTTTAGTATAATCCAGACAAAAAGGAAATGTGTAAGTGACAATTTCGAATTAAGTGGGTTGACTCGGTTGTTTATGGATTTATCAATATATATAGGCCTTGAATGTTACGTGCGTTTCTTTCAAATGCCGTGTGTTTTACAAAATATGTCACCATTCACCGTTCAAATGCAATGTGTTTATCAGTTTTTTTTAATTAAAAACAAAAAAACTGGGTGCGTTTCAGAAACATAAAGAAAACATGAAATGCACGTGATGTTGCAAAAGAATCAAAATAGATGTCGTTAGGTGTGAGTTTTTTTTTTCTGTCAACGGTTAGGTGTGGTTTACAGTTGACTTATGTATATATGTATCATATAATATTTCATTTTATATAGTTATTTTAATTCAAAAATAATAATAATATTTGGATTATAGCTTTGAGAATTATTATTGTCTTTACGATACACGCTAATAATCTTTTAGTTTTATAATTTTACATATATATATATGTGTTTTAAAGCTCAATTTTTTTTGAAATAAATCATATATGTTAACTTTATCAAATAACAAAATTCTATTTGAAAAAAGTAAAAAAAATGTCATTACCAACGTGAGGTTGGACTAGTGTTTGAACCTATATAAGTAAAAAAATGTAGACACCTAAAGGAACATGAGTTCGATTATCGTTGGTAGAGATAATTTATTAATAATGTAAAATGTCAAGTGTAAATTTTTTTTATTAATCCGTTTTAATTTGTAAAATATTTATCTAAAATATATGTCCCAAATAATGGACAATATTGTATATATGTTATGGGAAAATCCACGTACTCGATAATATTATATGATTTTACTTGGTTTTTGTGGATGTATTTTTTTTAGCAATAAATATATTATTGTAAAATACCAAATAAATTTATGAAATTTTAATAATTATTTAGTTATAGTTCGTAATTAATTTATGAAAAAAACTTGATCATTAACAAATTAATAATTTTAATTAATAATTATATTAATATCATTAATCCATTTTATTTATAAATTATTTTTCTAAAATATATATATCGCACCGCTTTTTACATTTTTACCATTCACACATTTGAACTGCATGTTGTTTTTTTCATCATTCATATATTGTCCCGCACCGCTTGTTCCGCAGTAACCGCACTTGTTCCGCATGATGCGTTTCTTCCAACCGCACCGCACTAAAAAAACACCGCACTTATATATCATGGTTTTTACCCCGTTTAAGCCATGATATAAGTCCGTTTTATCGAGTCTTTCTACTATTTTGTAGTGTTTTAGAGTCTTTTACAGGTTTTAGCACGTTTGGAGCATAATTGGAGATATAGGAGCTTTCTGGAGTATTTTGGAGCAAAGCAACGTCCGTGTAGCTGAGTACCCGTTTTGAAGTCTCAGTGTCGATCGATACTGGCTAGTATCGGTCGATACTCATCAAAGCAGACACGACCCGCGACTTTAATGAAGAGGTGAAGAATTGCAAAATTGCCCAGAAAACTTTATTATTTACAAGAAGTCTCAAAACGTGATTTATGTTATTTAATATGATTTTACAGCCACTTTCACGAGAGGCTTTTGTTCTAAGCATTAATTTACTTTGGTTTTGTGAGAGAGCTTTTGAAGGGAGACGAGTCTGAAACTCTAATCGTCCGAGAGAAGATTTCGAACCCTCTTGTTACTCTTTCTATTTTATTTGATGATTTATTCAAACATGTTTATTGTTTCAATTTCCATGTCTGAGTAGATCTCTTGTTAGGTTTAGGGTTCTCATAAGGGTTATCTCTGAATGTTAGATTGATTAGTTATTAGGATTCACCATCTGAATTAGTTCTTCACCATAGGTTATTTGCAAAACTAATTCTAGATTGATCACATAGAACTTAGATATGAGGATAATTGATTAGGCGCGAGAGTGCGATTAATTACCTGATAGAACCTAAGGTGAGCAAAATAACTATTTGTAAAGATATTTAGTTTAGTTGTTTTGTGAACAAATCAAATCTGATTTAAAAGCTGATTTAGACTTTAGGATTCACAAAGATATTTGGAATTCCTAGGATTTAGATTTAGATAGTTTTCGCAACGAGAGTTGGTTAACTATATCGTAGTGATTTGAGTTCAAAAACCGCGCTAAATCTGAATCTTGACTATTTAGTTTATCTTCATTCATTGATTTCCTGAGAAATATCCTGAACCTATCTTTCTCCAATCGAATTTACAACTGTTTTAATTTACAGTTTGCTTTCAATATCATTGGTCGTTTAGTTTAATTCTCATATATATAATCTATTGTGTGTCTCTGCGAGTCCTTGTGTTCGACCCCTACTATACTGCAACTACTTCTTAGTACTTTTAGGATATTAATTTGAGCATATCAAATCTGGCGCCGTTTCCGGGGACTCAATTCGCCATTAGATTTTAGTCTGAGAATTTCGACTAAGTGATATGTCATGGTTTTTACCTCGTTTAAGCCAAGATATAAGTCCGTTTTATCGAGTCTTTATTCTATTATAGAGTCTTTTAGAGTCTTTTACAGGTTTTAGCACATTTGGAGTATTCTTGGAGATATTGGAGTTTTATGGAGCATTATGGAGCGAAACTGAAGTCTAGTGACTAAGTGCCCGATCAAAGCGTCAAGTATCGATCGATACCCCCTGGTATCGATCGACACCCATCGGAGAAGATTACAAGTCGCGAATTAATGAAGTTTTGGAGAATTGCAGAACTTGCCCAGAAGACTTTGATATTTACAAGAAGACCCCAATTCGTGTTTAGACTACTTAATTAGGTTTTACAGCCACTTTCATGGCTATGCTTATTTTTACTTTGGTTTTGAGAGAGAGATTTTGAGGGGAGACAAGTCTGAAACTTTGTTCGTCCGATTTTGAACCCCTGTTTTACTCTACTCTTATTTATTCTATTTGATGATTTATTCAGTTATGTTGATTGTTTCATTCTCCATGTCTGAGTAGATCCCTTGTTAGGTTCAGGGTTCTCAATAGGGTTTTCTCTGAATATTAGGTTGATTTATTATTAGGATTCATATCCGAATTAGTTCTTCACCATAGGTTGTTTGCAAAGCTAATTCTAGATTGATCACCTAGAACTTAGATCTTAGGATAATTGGTTAGGCGCGAGAATACGATTAATTACCTGACAGAACCTAGGGTGAGCAAAACACTATTCGCAAAGAGATTTGGTTTAGATGTTTTGTGAACAAATCAAACTTGAAAATAAAAGCTGGTTTAGACTTTAGGATTCGCAAAGAGATTTGGAATTCCTAGGATTTAGACTTAGATAATTCTCACAACGAGAGTTGGTTAATTATACCATAGTGATTTGAGTTCAAGAACCGCGCTAAATCCGAATCTTGTTAATTAGTTCATCTGCATTCAATGATTTCCTTATAAATCCCCTGAACCTAGCACTTATCCAATTGATTTCACAACCGTTTAGTTTGCATTCTGTTTTCAATACCATTGATTGCTTAGCGTGATTCTCACCTATATAATCTATTGTGTGTTTCTGTGAGTCCTTGTGTTCGACCCCTAGCTATACTACGACAACTGCTTTAGTATCTAATAGGGTATTAATTTGAGCATATCACTAAGCTCGTCGGTATCGGTCGATACTATCTAGTATCGGTCGATACGCACCGTTCTCTTTTTGTTGATATCGATCGACACCACCCAGTGTCGGTCGATACTCAATGTGTTTTTTTTTTGTTACTTACGTACCGTGCCTAGTGTGTTTCAGGTGTGAGTTTGGAACGTGCAAACAAGAAGGCAAATAAGCCAACGGAGATGAACAATACAATGATTCTGATTCAGGATGCTGCTGGAGCTTTGAGAGACCAAGAGGGTCGGTTGTGCAATGAGAAAGGACAACGTCTGGATGGAGAGGGGAACATCATTCCACCTGCTCATGTTGTCGCTGGGAATATCCCTGGGAACGCGAACGCTGGGAATGCTGTGGTTAATCGTGGTAGAACGATTGGTGAGTACAACAGGCCTGATCAGTTCTATGCCAATCGATCAGCGATTCGCCCTCCTGCTTTTCAGAGGAATGACTTTGAGCTGAAACCTGCATACTTCACTCTTGTGGGCCAGCATCTTTTTCATGGTCTTTCTCATGAACACCCTATGGATCACATTGAGAGGTTTGAGGATTTGGTTACAAGCATCAAGTGCAATGGAGTGTCCTATGATTACCTCTTCTGCAAGCTCTTCCCATACTCTCTTGGTGGAGATGCAACTTACTGGCTGAAGCAGTTACCTCCTGGATCGCTGAATACCTGGGAAGAGACGAAGAAAACCTTCCTGAACAACTTTTTCGATGATGCGAGATCCGAGGAGCTCAGGAACAAGATCTCTCATTTTTCTCAAGGACCAACAGAAGCACTCAAGGCTGCTTGGATTTGTTTCAAGTCATATCAGAGAGATTGTCCGCACCATGGGTTCACTCAGGTTCAGTTGCTGGGTACTTTTTCGGAGGGATTGATTGGAGGTATCAAATGGTTCTATATGCTGCGAGCAATGGAAACTTCTACACGATGTATCCTGAAGATTCCTATGTGCTTATTGAGAACTTGGTTTCTAGCAATAGTACCAAGAATGCAGACATGGAGCGCAAGAAGCAAGCTGGTAACTTGGATTGCAGTCGGATTGTTGAGGTGGATGCTAAGTTAGATTCAATGTACAATTTGTTGATGGGCAGGCAGCAGAAGGCTGTTCGTTTTGCTGAAAAGGATGGAGTGGAATTTGTTAACCACATTGATGGAGTTGGATTTCAAGGTCAAATGTATCAATGCCCACCCACACCACCCAGAACTTTTGAGAGTAAGATTGAGGCTATGCTTGAAAAGCAGGTTTAAGGACAGCAGAAGATGACACTGAATTTCAACGGGAGGTTGGATGCCATGTACACTGATCTGAATGGAAAAATCAAAACTCTCATTATTCATCAGAAGATTATGGACACTCAGGTAGCCCAGAATGCAGCAACTGTCAAGGGACTGATGGATCATTCACAGAACGAAGACGTCACTGCTATCCCCTCGCGGAGTGGAAGTGAGGTACACCAAGGAGTGCAGAGGAGCTCAACTGCAAAGATTTTGGTCAATCTTGCCAAGGATGACGAAGAGATTTCGGAAATCACCTTTGTGTCGACCGATACCCTATTGTCTCGATCGACACCCGTCCAAGGATCTGTCAAGGACATCTCAAAGGAGCAGGCATCGATCGATGCCTTCCATACATCGATCGACAGCCTCCCAGATACTGCGAAGGAGCCGCGTATGAGTGTTGACAGACTTCACAAGCCTAAGAAGATGAATCCTATTCCTCAACACCTCCGAGCCCCCATTTCTCCAAAGCAGCTGCTTGGCTTTGAGAAGGTGGTACGAAGAATTCCACGCACACTGACTTTTGAAGAAGCTCTATACTACATGCCTCTACTAAGTCACTTCCGAGATTGCAGAGAAACTGAGGACGAGATTAAAGCACTTTTCCTCAAAGCCAGAAGCAAGTCACTACCGCTGAGGCGGTTTACCAAGAGGGAAGACCCATGAATATTCTCCGTTCCATGCTCCATCTCTGGAGGTGAATTCAAAGAGTCTCTCGTTGACTCAGGGGCTAGCGTCAATGTCATGTCAAGGGCAATTGCAGAGTGTTTGGGAGCTGATATTCGATCTCCAAAGTCATCTATCACATTCGCGAACAGTTCCACCTCACTTCCATATGGAACAATCCCTTATTTGCTGGTTAACGTAGGAGATTGCCTGGTTCCTACTGATTTTCATGTTGTGGAGATGAGTGCACAATCTCGTACGCAGTTGATTCTTGGAAGATCGTTCATGGCTACGGTTAGTGCCATTATGGACACACCCATCAAGCAAATCTCGTTCTCATACATTGACAAGGAGGTGTAATACAAAGCCATCCCTACTAGAGGAACTCCCACATATATCTCTTGCATCACCATTGTTACAGGAGAGCCGTTGGTAGTTGATCTTTTGGAAGACCCTCCTGACGGACCTAATACCATCGACGTTCTAGATAGTCCTTCTGTCATCACCAAGAAAGACGTCAAAACAGCTAAGGCAAAGAAGAAGGTGAAGAGAAAAGGAGTGCAAGGTGCTGCTTCTATGACTTTAATCCCTCAGAAGTATGATGGGAATTCGATTGAATACAAAGTGAAGTGCAAGGGAACTTCAAAACCATTTTCTAAAGCTAGAGTTATTCTCACTTCAGAGCTGAAAGAGAAAGGACATGAGTTTGTGGAGAGCATGATGAGCAGAACTCTGAGGCTGGCAATGTCAAATTGTGGAGCTTGTTTCGGCGCAAGTTCTCATTCTTATCCGGCCTGATCGTCCGTACAGTCAAGCTAGTGACATAAAACAAGCGCTGAGTGGGAGGCAACCCACTGGTGAGTTTGTTTTTGAGTCTTTTTCTTTTTATTTTTCGTTTTTGTGTATGTGTCAGGATAATCAAGGAGCAAACACGAAATCGCCTGAGTATCGATCGATACCCTGTTGGTATCGGTCGACACCCTACGCGAATGAGAAAAGTCCATCATATCGACTTAAGCCTGGTATCAATCGATACCATGCCGTGTGTCGGTCGATACTCGATGTTCCAGCACGGTAACTTCTTGTTTTTCACAATCCCATTTCGTCCTTTTGCTTTCTTTCACCAACTCTAGGCTAGATAACACTGGGGACAATGTTGTTCAAGTCTGGGGGAGGTAGTCGCTGACATTGTTTTTGCTTTTCTTAGAGTCGGTCATTTTTGAGTCAAAATCGGTTTTATTTAGTCAAAACTTTGTTGGAGACTGTGATCTTTTTCTTGAATCTATTGATCTGACCTTGCTTCTAAGTGATCATTGTTACAGAATCAGTTACAGATCGACTAATGAAAAATCCAAAGGCTGACCGGTTAACTAGAAGACACCCATGTTTCCTGCAGAGTTCTTTAAAGCATGAGCCAAATTTTTGCACTTCATCGATGTGGTTAGTATTCATAGAGCTTGATTCCTCTTTCGTATCTGACAAAGGAACCCATGTGTTTAAAGTAATGGTATTTCTCTCCCTGTTACAAGTTAATTAATAAGATGCATTAAAAGATGAGATGATTTTCTTCTGAGTAGAGAGTTAGGAAAATTTCCAGCGATCCCATTATTCTACTTCAGAGGAAATGATCACAGAAAGGTGGAAGCGAGGTTAGGAAAATTTCATGTGATACCATTATTCGTCCACACCTTTGATTACTTTTGAGGGAAGAACCGGGGATTTGATGGCAAACACCATCAATACTCGCGTCTCATACCTTGATGTGTATATGCAGATCTAAAACAAACAAAAAGAACATAATAAGAAATAAGTTTGGGGGAGAGAAATAATACCAGAAAGTGTGCAAAAAGAGGTGGTTCCTTGTCATGATATTGTATGGGAAAGAATCTAGAAGGTTCTTGGTATTAATCATAGCGATGAAACTGGCGATGATGGGTTTGATTGAACGATGCTGTGAAATAATGTGTGTGGTCTGGGAAGTTGAGAATATCTACGGAGAAGTACATGGTGGTTAGATCAAAAGCTAGTTAGGTGACATTTGGATACTTGGGAAAAGGGTCATTGCAACGTTTCAAGAACAAGTGAGTCTTTATGTTTTCAAACCTCTTTATCTGGTTTAGTTTTCTATTTGCTTGAGGGCAAGCATGCATCTCCTAAACTGCTTGTTGCTCACCGCTCAAACCGATGTCACCATTCGAAGTCATAATCTACTAAACTATAACTATTAGGTATTAGGATAAATACGTGCAACAAAGTTATAAAAAGCACCAATTTTTATATGAGATCTTAGACCTCAATTAGTCAATTGCAACCAATTTCTAGTTCAAATTAAAAGTATTTATTTGTTATCTACATATTACCCACGTAGATTTTCTGTGACTATTTAAAAAAAATCACAAAAATCCACGAAAAATCCAAAATAGTCATAGATAAAAATTAGCCACAAAGCTATAATTACATATTTTTTTCGTGGTTATAGTTTCGCTATAATTTTCCATGGTTTTTCCGTAGCTTTATTGTGGGTTTTTCAAAATAACCACAGAAAATCAGTGACTAATATGTAGCTATATGCATATTTTTTAGTAGTGACAGGGAGAATATTCAAATTATGGTTCTTCAATTTCTATGATAAACTTTTCACTCATTAGACCACTATGACCACTAAGAGTTAATTAGTTGTTATAACATAAGTTGTAAATTATAATTATTTCATAACTTTTCCTACTTAAAGCCTAGTCTATTATAATCAATATTTTTTAATAATTCACTAATATTGATTATAGAAAGTGTGAACATCCTGCGAAAACACTAAGGAGCAGAGGAAGTGCAATTTACGGTGTTGTTGGAACAAAAACAATGTTATTGGAACACGAAGGACGTGACATTGAACATGAAGGATATAACTACGTGACATTAGTGGCTCGGTAGGAGCCATACAGCCCAAGAAAATAACCTAGTAGGCTCGCTTTCCCGACGAATATAAAAAAGGAAGAAGTGAGGCTTGTTAGGGTTACCCGTTCAAAAAGAGAAAAAGGGAAAATCTTTCTTAGTTTTGGAAAGTAAAAATTACTCTAGATCGGTGAGCAAAAACAAAAAGAGATAATGGGTTATGGGTGGTGTTTATGTTTTTGTAGTAGATTAGAAATCGTAAGGTCACAAGCTAAGAATTTGTCTAAGGTTATGTGTAATTCATGTTGATAGTATTATAAACATATTGATAAATTTATAATAAAAGAAAAACTCGGTGCACCGGAGTTTTGGTTATGGGTTCATCTGTTTTTTCGGTTCTATCCACATAATATTTCAAATTTCTGTTCCAATTTCCTAGCAAATGATATTGTAGTGTGAAAATGTATTGTTAAAAAGCTCTTCATGTATATGTCAGAAAAGAAAAGAAAAGAAAAGAAAAGCCTCTTCATGTATTTCAATTTCAAAGGTACTTCTCTAACTTACATTGGTCCAAACCAAAAAGAGACTATTCTTGTTTTTTTACCATTCAAATTTTGAAATATGAGAAAAACAGATTAAATAATTTACTTTTACCTTTTAAAACGTCGGTCGTTTTCTGCATCTATATTAAGTCTATATAGTACCTACTTCTATTCGATAGTTCTGTGAGAGAACTTCTCTGTAATATAAAGAAACAAAAAGAAAAACAGAGCAATTAATCTAGCCATGGCAGCTTCTGTTTATCCATTGATCCTACTCTTCTTCTCGTGTCATGCTCTTCATCAAGCAAGTAAGTTTACAATTTCTTGTTTTTTTAATACAAAACTTCTCTTAATCGGATTCTTTCACATTTATCAAAACAGAGTCCCAACCGTTCATCGGAGTAAACTACGGCCAAGTCGCCGACAATCTTCCGCCACCATCAGCAACCGCAAAGCTCCTTCAGTCAACAACTATACAAAAAGTCCGACTCTACGGATCCGACCCGGCTTCAATCAAGGCCCTAGCAAACACAGGGATCGAGATCGTCATCGGAACAAACGACGTACCCGGTTTAGCATCGGACCCGAATTTGGCCCGCAGCTGGGTCGAAACAAACGTAGTTCCTTATTACCCGGCGAGCAAGATCATTCTCATTGCCGTGGGAAACGAAGTCACAACCTTCGGCGACCGTAATCTCGTGTCGCAGCTCTTGCCGGCTATGCGAAATGTCCAAAGTGCCCTCGAGGCGGCGTCTCTCGGTGGAGGCAAAATCAAGGTCTCGACGGTACACGTAATGTCGGTCCTGGGCCAGTCCGACCCTCCTTCGGCCGGTGTTTTTGCACCGGACCATGCTGATATATTGAAGGGTTTGCTAGAGTTCAATAGGGAGACCGGGTCGCCTTTCGCGGTTAACCCGTACCCATTTTTCGCTTACCAGAGTGACCCGAGACCGGATACCTTGGCCTATTGCTTGTTTCAGCCCAATCCTGGCCGAGTCGACTCTAACAGCAAGATCAAATATATGAACATGTTCGATGCTCAGGTTTTACTCCACCTCTTTACTTCATTTTGCCATATTTTAAGTTTTAGCTATTTAGCCTTTATCACTGTATATGAACCGGAAATTTAGTGGACAAACACAAATCAAAATTTTTTAATTTGTTTTTACATCAAATCAGATTTTTTTTTCAATATTCACATAAGTAATTATTTCATGATATTTCTTTGATATTTTTAGTAGAGTTTTTTTTTCTTGATAAATGGATTTACTTTTTCTTGGAGTTTTTTTTTGGTGCAATTTTTTGGAGTTTGCTTTTCAAAAATTTTGGGTAAAGAGTTTGGCAAATTTAGTTACGTCATGAATGAAAAAGTGTAAAATGTGCTTATGGAGGAAAACTAGTATAAATCGGTAAAGGACTCAACGCGAGTACCTTATCAAATTAGTGGAAGGAAGAAAATTGATCCCATATTAAAATATGCAAATATTGATTCGTATTTTTTTTTTCTTCCTTTTTAACATCTATATGGATTCGTTTTATTATTATGGAAAAATGAATCGAAAATATGATAGGTAACATATAAAAGAAGAAGATATACTAAACTAAATATGGTTTGTGAAGGTTGATGCGGTGTATTCAGCTTTGAGTAAAATGGGGTTCAAGGACGTAGAGATAGTGGTGGCTGAGACTGGGTGGCCATACAAAGGAGACCCAACGGAGGCTGGTGCGACCATTGAGAACGCTAGAGCTTACAATAAAAATCTCGTCGCTCATTTGAAATCCATGGCCGGGACACCGCTGATGCCCGGGAAAGTTATCGACACATACTTGTTCGCGTTGTACGACGAGAATCTCAAACCCGGGAAAGGGTCTGAACGAGCCTTCGGCTTGTTCAAACCTGATCTAACCATGACTTACGATATCGGGCTCACCAAGACTGCCAATAACCAAGTAAGTTTTCGTTACAAGATAGATTAATGATGTGAGTTAAACCTAACCGGTAGGATAGTCCAATTGGATTTAACCGATTCAAACCAAAATCATAAAGGAGGAAAAAATTATTGAAAAATAGAATCGAAAGGAAAGTAAACTGATTCAGTGATACTTTTCCAGTTTTCCTATACCAAATAACCTGTATTTTAAACTGAAAATATAATAAACTGATCAAAACTATATATTTCTTTGAAAGTCTTTCAAGTATTTTAGGAAAAAACAGAGTCTGAACTAAACTTGTATCAAACCAAATGGAATGGTATTCACTTTCAATTGGATTTTCTGTTTCATAAAAAATTGGAAACTAAAAAAATCTGAACCGAAAACTGGATTAACACCCTAATAATTGGTCATTGGAGCACAAAGCCTACGTAATATTTTACATTGAAATGAAAAGAGCACACACAGAAAACTGTTATATACATATGATTTCTATGCTGCTGATATAATCGAATAAAGGTATTATGGTCGAACTTTCTATTTTTGGCCTTGCCGTAGTTGACGAATGTTTAACGAAAAAAACTTCCTATTTCAATATTTGGCTAAACCAAACCATATGATATTATCTTTTATGTCTCCCAGACTTACATGGCTCCACAGTCGCCAACGCCACGTCTCCCACCAGCCGCGGCCCCAACAACTCAAACCGCACTTGCTCCACCACAGATGATCCTCCCTTCGCCTACTTCTCCCTCCGACAAAAATTCAGGACAAACCAATGTTCACAATTCTACTCCGCGCTCTGCTTCTATTGCTCACCTATGTTGTTCTCTTTCTATTTCCACGACGATGTTATTTGTCTCTATTTTGTATGCACTTATCATATAAATTGTGGAGTCATTTCATCGATCTTCAAGAGTTAAAATGTGAATTATATATTACGCTTCTCTCACTAATTTAAACTAAATGAGGTCTTCTGAAAAACTACATTGTTCGATGAATGTGCAAAAGGAAAAGAAGTGCCTGGGAAGGAATTTTCTCATTCAATTTAAAATGATAAAGCCAACCGGAAAGTTATTCGGGTTATAGAGTCGATCCGAGGTGACTACGAGTAAACAAAAAAAAGAAGAATCAATCCACATGGTGGCACCCAACCATTTCCAACCGGTGAATCTACAAACATTGAAGCTGGTGGAAGTAGCTCTCAGCCTTTACAACCAGGTCAATTAACTACTGGATTTTCTACTGCTTCTAGTGCACCTCATCCTTTAGTCCCTTCCAACAAACCAATATCGAAGAAGCGTGGACGACCATTGAAGATAAGGAAGGTGGAAAACATACCAAGAGGAGTTGGAACATTTTACAATCCCTACACAGGTCAGGCTTTTGAAGTGTTATAATCTATGATAGGTCCAACAATGACCCTCAACCTCCACTATCATAGGTTCAATGTCTTTTTGTATGAACTTATGCTATCTTTTGTATGCACGTATGTTATGTTTTGTAATGACTTTTGTATGTATTTTGGATATTGAGGAAATAGAACAATGTTAGTGTCGTTTTGATAGCTTATTTGGGTGCATGTTTAAAGTAAAAATATTAACAAGAAAATCTCAAATGTTGTCTCTTTGTTGTCAAATATGCTTTTTAACAACAATCTTGACCAAACCAAAACAGAGCCAAATAACTAACATAACCAAAGACATTGTCAATAACCAAAGATAAAGAACTAATATT
Organism: Eutrema japonicum; assembly: GCA_030161315.1. NCBI lineage: Eukaryota > Viridiplantae > Streptophyta > Magnoliopsida > Brassicales > Brassicaceae > Eutrema > Eutrema japonicum. The sequence continues at coordinate 29,012,068 of BSQW01000007.1, forward strand.
CTCCATAAGTCTTTCAAACTAACATACCCAAACCTATGCATCTTCTACTACTGCTTCCAAACTGCCAATAAGACTCCAAGCACGATAGTAACTCCAACATATGAAGATATCAAAACATTACGATACACCGGATGTTTGGAAGCTTGTATGCTATGTTATCTTCGGTTAAAATCAGAACCTCTCGCTTCAGCACCTCACATTCTTCACGACTTTGCTTCAAGTCATCAATTACTTCACTCGGATGTGTGATCTCCATATTTCCACCCTCACACTGAAGTGAACTAATGATGTCATTCAAGCTTTTAGGCTCTTCTCTTTGTCTATTCATAACATATATTGCCTCCAACAGTGCTACATGTGGCTACCCATGTAGTTTCTCCACATCAAACCAATAAAAAACATTCAAGACTCCTACTCGTTACCTACTTTACGTCCTCGACATGTATAAAACTTTTGCGCATGATTTTTGTCAGTCCAAGCTTGGGATATCTTTGCAGGCCAATTGTAGTGACACACAACGACCTTAACGTTTTTGTGTTCAATTATCGATGAAATTTGACTACTTTAGGCCATCTACAATATACAAAAATACCCATAAATAATCATTACCAAGTGTTTCACCTCCTAGTCTAACGAAATTTCTGAAACTATGTGAAACTTAACGAAAACTCTGAAATTATGTAAAACTAAACGAATCTAACGAACGTTGATTCCGATTTCTGGAACTAGAAAACAAGCGAAAAAGTGAAGAAAAACGAACCAGAACCTCAGTAGGAGTCGAAGAGAGGAAGAGTGGTATGAAGAGAAGAACTTCTCAGATTTCTGCTAAATGCAGTGGATGTCCAAATCCTCTTTCTCACTTGTCTCTTATGAGCCTCTCTTTCTGTTTTCTTTTCCACGAACCCTAACTCTTTGATTTGGGGATTTTTCTTCTTGTTATGTATTTTATATTTTTTGTTAATTCTATTTTCTATTTCTTTATAACTAAAATATTTAAATAAAAATCACGTTTAAGTTAAAAAATAAAAATAAAAAAACAGCACACGTGGTCGGAAAAGGAAACAAAGTTACTGTTCTGTTAACGAAGTTAAGTATGCCGTTCAGATTTGTGGGGTCGCGAAATCGAGAGCCACGTTGGAGGTTTGAAGTGCAAAAGTTGCCAACTTGGTGGTTTAAAGTGGGAGTTAAAAACCTTGGAGGTTTAAAGTGGAAGTGACTGCCACCTTGAAAGTTTTTTCTGGGATTTTCCCAATATACAAATATGTAAATATAAGAATATACTCCAATATTCTCATTATTTTCTTCAACCTCTTTATCTTCCTCTCTGTTTTCAGCATCACTCTCTTCCTCTCGGTTTTCAGCATCACTCTTCTCTTCATCACTGCTTTCTGAACCATCTTCAATGTTAGCCTCTTCATCAGAAACTCAGTGGGAGTCGAAGAGAGAAAGAGTGGTATGAAGAGAAGAACTTCTCATATTTATGCTAAATGCAATGGCTGTCCAAATCCTGTTTCTCACTTATCTCTTATGAGCCTCTCTTTCTGTTTTTTTTTTCCACGAACCCTAACTCTTTGATTTGGGGATTTCTCTTCTTTTTATTTATTTTCTATTTTCTGTTAATTCTATTTTGTATTTCTTTATAACTAAAATATTTAGATAAAATCACGTTTTAAATTAAAAAAAAAAAAATAACACACGTGATCGGAAAATGGAACAAAGTTACTGTTCTGTTAACAGAGTTAAGTAAGCCGTTCAGATTTATGGGGTGGCGAAATCGAGAGCCACGTTGGAGGTTTGAAGTGCAAAAGTTGCCAACTTGGTGGTTTAAAGTGGGAGTTAAAAACCTTGGAGGTTTAAAGTGGAAGTGACTGCCACCTTGAAAGTTTTTTCTGGGATTTTCCCAATATACAAATATGTAAATATCAGAATATACTCCAATATTATCATTATTTTCTTCAACCTCTTTATATTCCTCTATGTTTTCAGCATCACTCTCTTCCTCTCGGTTTTCAGCATCACTCTTCTCTTCATCATTGCTTTCTGAACCATCTTCAACGTTAGCCTCTTCATCAGAAACTCAGTGGGAGTCGAAGAGAGGAAGAGTGGTATGAAGAGAAGAACTTCTAATATTTCTGCTAAATGCAATGGCTGTCCAAATCCTGTTTCTCACTTATCTCTTATGAGCCTCTCTTTCTGTTTTTTTTTCCACGAACCCTAACTCTTTGATTTGGGGATTTCTCTTCTTTTTATTTATTTTCTATCTTCTGTTAATTCTATTTTCTATTTCTTTATAACTAAAATATTTAGATAAAATCACGTTTTAAGTTAAAAATAAAAAATAACACACGTGATCGGAAAATGGAACAAAGTTACTGTTCTATTAACGAAGTTAAGTACGCCGTTCAGATTTGTGGGGTCGCAAAATCAAAAACCACATTGGAGGGTTGAAGTGAAAAAGTTGCCAACTTGGCGGTTTAAAATGGGAGTTAAAAACTTTGGAGGTTTGAAGTGGAAGTGACTGCCACCTTGAAGGTTTTTTTCTGGGATTTTCCCAATATACAAATATGTAAATATCAAAATATATTCCAATATTCTCATTATTTTCTTCATCCTTTTTATCTTCCTCTCTGTTTTCAGCATCACTCTCATCCTCTCGGTTTTCAGCATCACTCTTCTCTTCATCACTGCTTTCCGAACCATCTTCACCATCCTCAACGTTAGCCTCTTCATCAACATACACACTAAAATCTACATCAGCCCCATTAGCAATAAACTCAACCTCTCCAACTCCTTTAGTTTCTTCACACAGCTTCCTAATCTCAGAATTCTTTTATTTGTAGATCGATATTGACACAAAAATATCGTCAAAGCTGACCAAACCTGCTCTACCTTACTCTCATTTCCTCTACCTTTGATGAAGTCCTAAAAACTTGACCCTAATTAAAAAATTTTTTTTTTTTATTTTAAATAATTACACAAAATGCCATTGATTTGAAAACTTTTTTCTGACGACATTATCCGGCGATATTGTTCATCAACAGCCCACCGACATTGTTCATCCCAAATCTACGACAATATTTACCACCGGGATTTTAGTGGATAAATGTTTGATTAATATACTTACTAATATGGTGTGATAAGTTTATGGTTGATAACAAAAAAATGTTATCGTGCTAACAATAATATATGTACTTGTAATATCCGATAACTAATATGGATAATTATATAATGTTAAAGTGCTAACAGTAATATCTAATTCTTTTAACGTGCTAACAATAATATCTGATACTTGTAACGTGCTAATATAATAAATATCCGAATAACATTTGTATTAACGTGGTAAGATAATAAATATACAAATAATATTTATATGTATGTTTAGTTTATACTGAATATTCACTAATAATAATGACGAAGTTAACATGATAATAATCATAATAACAAGTTATATAGACTTCTAATAATAACAATAACAATAACAATAACAATAAAGAGTTATTAATTCATGCAACCCATTAACTAATTACGTTATTGATTAACTTTCGTACTAACAACTAAAATATGGGTTTAGTTGATCCAACCCACGCAATCTCACTCATTAAACAACATATTTCATCCACATGAAGAATTCAATAAGTGAAACTAATAGACTAAGAATTCTAACTCTTACGAGGGAGGAAATTAAGGATCCCAAGGAAAAGAAGTGAATAACCTTGAGAGTTATCTCCTTCCATGTGACAAATGAAGATAAAAAACGTTAAGAGGAGAAAAAAGCAACCAAGGAACAACAACAGTGACCACCATCATTTGCTATGGTTCTGATTCCGTCTTCTTATTTGTTTGAGGCTAATCGAAGCCACCAGAAACAACAAAAACAACGACGACCACACTGTTCTCCCATTTCCGGCGACAAATCTTCGGGTTGGGATGAAAAATTACATCGGAGGAAGATGAAAAAGTTCCAGTGTAGTTCGATTCTCTTCTTCTATCACTGAGAAGGAGTTTTATATTTTTTCGCCAGAGATAGAGGAAAATGAAGAGAAAGAAAAGATGGTATATTGAATAAACAATAAATAAAAATGGGTAAAGAGTAGATAGGCTAGGGATTTAAATGATATTTTGTCTGTGATATCACCATGTAACAGTACCGAAAAGAGAGAACTAATTTTTTTTTTGAGGCTATCCATTGCAATCATTCTAAATATTAATTAAGGTTTATTTTGAAACGGAAATCTACAATGTTAACGTCCGTTTTGCGTACATTGTAAACTAAGTATACAATTAACATGTGGTGGTTTAAACTAGAAACAAATAGTTCGTCTACTGTTTTGGACATGGAAAAAGTTGGTTCTTTTAAAGTGGTAATAGAATTTAAGTTGGTGTATTAATGTGGAATTTCCCTTAAATCAATACTTAATTACTAGGTTTTTGAAGGCCAATCCAGTGGTTGTGTTGATGCCGGTGCTAACATTCTTGTTTTTCTTTAATCATCCATTTACTGCTTTCATCTGTCTCTTTCTTTCTCTTCCAATAGAAGACAAAGATATGTAAATCCAGCTTTCGGTGTTTGATGTGTTGGCATGTTCTAGAAGATGATGCTTTGAAGAAGTTTACAAGTGTGTCATTGGATTCATTTTTTTTGCTTGAATTTCCTCGCCAAAGAAACATTGTGATAAATTGATGAGAGTAAAAACACAAATATATTTAGGAAAAATTATTATTTGTAGTACCAAAAATTTGCACTATAGACATAATTTGATTTAATCACGAATACATAAATAAACAGTAAGGAAACAACAGATTGATAAAACGATAAAGCATAAATTAAATCTGAGGAGGCGAGATGAATCTCTTTCCTTAACTCAAAGAATCTTCCGTAGTGCGACGGTTTATAATAGATCCATGAGTCTCATGATACAACCAAATGTATCTGTTATCGCAAACACTCGATAATAGATCTGTCGAACATTATAACTACGATACTCTCGAATAAAGACTTACTCTAAGCAGTAGGGAATTGAAGAAACTTTTGCTAGAACTTTTATGATGTGTTTTTAGTGTATCAGAGGATAATTTTTAAGGTGAAAATCGGCCAGTATATATAGGAGAGAGACTAGGGTTTTTCCCAGACAGATATGGAATATTCCTCAGAATATTCTAGGGGCTGCGATTTTTTAAGTCGGCCCGTCGAGTATCGATCGATACCAAGGGGTATCGATCGATACCTACAAAAGTCCACGAGCCCAACAAGGCCCAAGACGCGAGCTGCGCGCATGTGGTTTTTTCTTCTCTTTTGTTGTTAGTCATTTAAATCAATGACACAACTACTCCAAACTATATACAAGAGAAAACATTTCTCAACTATTTGAATGAGCTTAACTCATTTCTTTTCACACTAACACAATTTTATCAAGCCATCAAGCTTTCATAAAAAATTAGTTCCAACAATCCCCCACATGAATAGAAATGACTCTAAACATATGAAAATTGAACAGACTAGACTTTACTAGACGTACTTGACTAGACTCATCTAGACGTAGACAGACTTTCAAGAGTATACGAAAATGTAACTGTATCTGAGAGGTAGCGTTTTTCAGCTTTGAACCAATCATATTTAATATCTGTCGGATTTACTCGGCTAGGAGGTGAACATGATGTCTTGAACCACCCAGATTTTGATGTAAACCTAGACAACAGGTATCGCACAGCGACATTTTCTCGTAGAACTTTGTTCTCTATTGTGTTCATTTTGGCCTTGAACATTCCTGGTTTTCGTGAGTGAACTTGGAGAATATAGCCTTCTCTTTCATTCTCCTAGAAACGGCCCTTATTTCACACTTCACTAGGTGATCTTTTATCAGCTTGTTTTCAGAAGTGTCCTGTCACACTCCACTATTACACAGCTATGCAATCATTAAAAGCCAACGCTTATCCTTACTATTCACAGGTAGCACTGTTTTATCATCCTAGGAACTGGGCAGAGACATAGTCTCACAGTGCTCAATTTTGAATCAGTTCAACTTTGTTTTCCCTTTGAACCTAGATCTTGGGATCTCCAGTCACATAGGTGGGGTGTCCGTCAAACGTCATCTTTGTCTATAGGCTTTAAACCCATTCCTTTGGATGATTTTACAATTTAATCTCGCGGTAAACCTTTGGTGAACGGATCCGCTAGGTTATCAGCCGACTTGATGTAATCTATCGTAAGTACACCAGTTGAGATCAATTGTCTAATGGTCTTATGTCGTCTTCATATGTGACGAGATTTGCCATTATATAGATTACTCAGTGCCCGAGAGATAGCCGACTGACTATCACAGTGTACGCATAATGCTGGCATTGGTTTTTCCCACATCGGGATATCTTCCAGAAAGTTTCGAAGCCATTCTGCTTCCTCAGCAGCTTTGTCTAAAGCTATAAACTCTGACTCTATGGTTGATCTGGCCAAGAGTGTTTGTTTGGAAGATTTCCAGGATATTGCTGCACCAGCAAGAGTAAAGACATATTCACTCGTGGATTTGGAGTTTCTTGAATCTGAAATCCAATTGGCATCACTATACCCTTCCAGCACTGCTGGTTCTTTACCGAAGTGCATCCCATAACTTTTGGTATATCGTAGATAATTTAATACCCTATTTATGGCCCTCCAATGACTATGTCCTGGATTACTCGTATAACGACTTAGTACATTTACTGAGTGCGCTAAATCGGGTCTAGTACAATTCGTCAAGTACATGAGACTTCCGATGACTCTTGCATACTCCACTTGTGACACTGCTTCACCTGAATTCTTTGTCAAATGAAGTTGAGGATCAAGCGGAGTTTTGCAGTCCCATTTGAGTAGGTCTTAAACCTCTCTAGGATTTTTGTAGCGTAATGATCTTGAGATAAGATTATTCTTTTTGAATTTCGAATAATCCTAACTCCTAGAATTACATCCGCTAATCCCATGTCTTTCATATCAAACTTTCCACTGAGCATGTTCTTCGTTTGATTGATTATATCTTTGTTTCTTCCCATGATTAGCATGTCATCTACGTACAAACACAACAACACATATCCTTGTCAAGTACTTTTGATATAGATGCACTTATCACATTCATTGATGTGAAAGCCATTTGACATCATTACACTGTCAAACTTTTCATGCCATTGCTTCGGAGCTTGCTTAAGTCCGTATAGCGATTTCACAAGTCTGTAGACTTTCTTCTCTTGTCCGGGAGCAACATAACCCTCAGGTTGATTCATATAAATCTCTTCCTCTAAATCTCCGTTTAGGAAAGCAGTCTTAACATCCATCTGATGTATTTCAAGGTTTCTTAAAGCTGCAATTCCAATCAACATACGAATCGAAGTTATTCTCGTCACTGGAGAATAAGTGTCAAAGAAATCCAGTCATTCCTTTTGACGAAAACCTTGTACCACAAGTCTGGCTTTATACTTGTCTATAGAGCCATCGATTTTTAGCTTTGTGGTGAAGACCCATTTACACCCAAGAGGTTTGCAACCTTGAGGTAGATCTACTAACTCATAAGTATAATTTTGCATAATTGAGTTGATTTCACTGTTAGATGCTTCCTTCCAGAAATGTGCATCACATTGCTTCCATGAAAGTTCTTGGACCACTTTCCGCGAGGAATGCCATTATGAACTCAGAGCCAAATGTCTTTTCCTTACGAGCTCTATTGCTTCGTCTAGGTTCAACTACTTCTTCTTCAGCTTCTTCGTTTGTAGACGTGCTTGAAGTGCTTGCTTCATTGCTAGCATCTCGTTCATACGAGTGCGTTTAGGATTTCCTCTATCCTTACACATAAACACATTTTCGAAGAATGAGGCATTCCTTGACTCTATTATCGTGTTTACATGAATGTCTGGTATATCTGATTTATGTACCAGAAACCGACATGCACTACTATTGTGCGCATAACCGATGAAAATGCAATCTACCGTTTTAGGTCCGATGGTGACCTTTTTCGGAAGTGGTACTGCAATTTTTGCCAGGCACCCCCACACTTTCAGGTATTTATACGAAGGTACATTACCTTTCCAAAGTTCATAAGGAGTTTTTCCTGTGTTCAGGATATAATTTGAGGTAAGCAGAGCTCCCCCCCCCCCCCACATGTTCTGGGCTAACCCAGATTCCTGCAACATTGCATTCATCATTTCCTTGAGAGTTCTGTTCTTTCTTTCAGCGACTCCGTTGGATTCCGGTGAGTAGGGAGCAGTCGTTTGATGAATAATGCCATGTGCTCTACAGAATGCATTGAATGGTTCATTATATTCACCTCATCTATCACTTCTAACCATTTTATGGTCTTACCAAGTTGGTTTTCAACTTTCAGCTTGTACTCTTTAAATTTGTCCAAGGTTTCATCTTTACTCCGCAGTAGATAGATGTAGCAATATCTCGTGCAATCGTCTATGAGGGTCATGAAATATTCCTTACCACCTCTAATTTGTATGTATTTTAAATCACATAAATCTGTGTGAATTAAACCTAGAGGTTCGGTTGTTCTTTGAACGCTGGGAGATGGTGTTTTAGTGAGTTTGGCTTGTGTTGGGCCAAAATTCCACACCTAAAGCCCAGCTTGATTAAGCATGCTCAATAATGAAGGCTCGGCCCACGACGAGGTCTCACGAGACTGTTTACATGCTGAAGTAAGAAAGGCACAAGTTAAAACGAGCATGATGGAAGCAGCGAGCATGAAGGAAAGAAAGCGAGCTCGCAGGAAAGGAAGCGAGCTCGCGGGAAGACAGCAGTACGAGCTCGACCAAAGTTCAAACATGGTCAAACATAATTACTTCACTTCCTAGAATCAAGCCTTGCATTTAAAGACAAAGATTACGAATTCAATTCCAAGTTTTAAATTAAGATTTAGACGTTTATATTTTCCCGAGCTTGTATAAATTAGAAGGTGAAATGTATTGTAAAGGGACCGAATTCTCGACTAAGAATAATAACATACATTTTTCTCTTGATTTTCTAAATTACTCTCAAGAACATACGACCTGAAAAGTCGGGAATTGAGGTTGTGAGATTCTGCTCTCACAATTTAGCGCCGTCTGTGGGGAAGAGCAAAACAACTTCCTCTTTGTGACCTACGAAACCAACCACTCAAAAGAGGACAATGGCGGACACAACAAGTGCAGTGGTTACTACATCATCCTGAGTCATAAGCACCTCCATTCCTCTAACCCAGTCCACCAACATCGTTTCAACAGACCTGGACGGAACAACAAGCGTTCCCATTACCACCTCGGGAGCAAGCATCTCGACCGGGATCGACGACATTGCCGACCCCTCGGGACCTGCAGTCTTGAACCAATCGGCTCCGGATCATATAGCTGAGATCCGGAACCTGATATCGTGCCTCATAGAGCAGAATCGCTCAATGGCAACACGCCAGGACGACCTCGAAAGAGCGAATCGGGCAGGCACCTCTGGGAGGCTCGCCCTCCCACCTGGGACACAATCCCTTTTTGTCCCTGGGCAGGGAGGATTGCCATTCCCACCTCCACCGGTGACAAGACTAAACTTCTCCGATATCAACGCCTCAACCAGCAGGACGGTCGGCTCAGCCACCGCCTCGCAGTTTAACTCGACGATATCGGATCCCATCTTCACTCCTTCCACGATCCAGGTTGCGGAAGGAGAGGTTACGCCAATAGCGACCTTACCAGGAGTAGATCCGACATCGGATCTACTAACCAATCAGGCCCGCTCTGGGAACATAAATGAGATCCAACCTGTCGGAGAATCCCTGCTCCGCTTCCCGAGCAATAACGAAAACCACTTGGGATCCGGCAGCTCACCTGGGTTCGAGTCAATCAAGAAGTATTGCGAAGAAACGAATGCCGAGCTACAGCGGATGAGATCACAGGTCCACGCTGCTCTAAGCTCAGCACCTGAGATAGACAGGGTGATTGATGAAGTCAATCAGACCCCATTCACTTTACGAATCGCGAGCCCCCAGCTCGGCGATGTCGGGAACATCCGATTTCCCCGATATAACGGAGAAACCGACCCCAAAGCATTCATGAGAAGTTTCAAATTTGCCTTTTCAAGGGTGCGACTACCCAAGGGTGACCTCGAGTCAGCGCGCTGCCGTTTCTTCGCCGAAAATCTAACAGATTCGGCCCTGGAATGGTTCACCTCCCTGAAGCCGAACTCGATAGAATACTTCACCCAACTTCAAGCTGCATTTTTGAAGCAATATTCGGTATTCATCCAGATCGAGACCTCGGAGGCCGATCTGTGGGTACTTACACAAAAGCCAGGCGACTCACTACGGACGTATATTGACAGCTTTAAAGTTGTCAAGGCGAAAATCGCTGATCAGCATAATCCAACGGCTCTGAAAGCCCTCCAAAACGGATTGTTAAAAACCTCAAAATTCTTTGAGGAGCTTACAGTTCGGGAGCCCGTATCGCTAGATGATGCGTTACATCACGCTTCGCGCTGGATTATCCTCGAAGAAGCGAGTGCACCTCAGCCAAGACAGCATGCACCTGCAACCTCGGTTAAGCAATCTCAGACAACCAACTCCCAAGGATCTAAAAAATCCGGGAGAAAGGAGTCATAAGATCAAAAACAAAGCCATGGGATACACTCATACTCAGTGGGAATCCCACCTCGTAATAGATTCAAGCCTTACGATCCCAGCAAGTGGTGCGATTTCCACAAGATCAAGGGCCACTCCACGGAGGAGTGCCACAAGGTGAATAAGCAGCTCGCTGCTAAATTCGCAGCGGGAGAGCTGGGAAAAATCGAGCTGGAAAAACTTCCTCCGAGGAAGAACTATTACCCAACGTGAGACGATGAAAGGCGGGATCACCCATCCGAGGATGATCGTAAGCGAGAACGTTCATCAGAGGATGCGACGAGGCGAGATCCCCCCAAAGACAGGGAATCAGACCTGCCTCCTCCCAGCACGAAAAAAGAATTAACTTTATTCATGGAGGATCCCAGCTATGCCGCAACTCCGTAAACTCAATCAAGAAACATCAGCGAAGGGTAAACACCGACACACGTGAGAGGACCCCATTCAAGGGACTTAACACACAAATTTCGTTCTGGGAAAGCGAGGCCACTGAACTAGATTCTCCACATGACGATGCTCTCCTCATCATGCTAGAAGTGGGTGAATACGAGCTCACTAAGATGCTCGTAGACACGGAGAGCTCTGTAGAACTCATCCTCCTAAGAGTTCTTAGGGAAATGTATATACCAGATCACGAAATCGAAGAAAACAAGATGGTGTTAACCGGGTTTTCAGGGGAAACCACGCTATCTCTCGGAACAATAAAACTCCCGGTAATAGCAGATGGAGTAAGAAGAATAGTCAAATTCACGGTGATAGACAGGCCAGCTCCATTCAATGCGATCCTGGGAAAGACCTGGATACATTTAATGAGAGCTGTATCCTCGACATACCATCAATGCATAAAATTTCCCGCCCAAAATGGGATCGCAATAATTAAGGGAAGTCAAAAGGAATCCAGAATGTGCTACATGGCGGGTTTCCAGATCGCAAAGGAAAGCGCCATATACCAACTGCAACGAAAAGATGAGCTCACATACCGACTAGCCAAAAAGAAAAGTGGCCTATGCTCCATCGGACCTCGCAAAGACCTTATCGAGAAAATCTTGGTCAACGAGTCTCATCCTAACCAGAAAGTAGGAATTGGGTCCGAGCTCAGCAGATCCCAAAAAGAACAATTAATAACATTCCTCAAAGAAAATTCCGTTTCATTCGCATGGACAACAGCTGACATGCCCGGATTCGATCTAAACATCATTTCACATGAGCTCATTGTGGATCCAAACCACAAACCAGTACGCCAAAAGCGTCAGAAATTCAGACTTGACAAGACCGAGGCTGTCAACAGTGAGGTCACCAGGTTGCTAGATGTTGGATTCATCAAAGAAGTAAAATATCCTGATTGGCTAGCAAATCCGGTTGTAGTAAAAAAGAAAAATGGCACCTGGCGAGTATGCATAGATTTTACGGATCTAAACAAAGTATGTCCTAAGGATAGCTTCCCACTACCTCACATCGACCTGAGGATATAATCAAATACAAATGAGCCCTGAGGACCAAGACAAAACATCCTTCATAACAGAACGAGGAACGTACTGCTATAAGCTGATGCCATTTGGCCTCAAAAACGCGGGAGCCACCTATCAAAGACTTATGAACAAGATGTTCGCCAGCCTCTTGGGGAAAACGATGGAAGTCTACATCGATGACATGCTGGTCAAATCTCTGAAAGAGGAAGACCACATAGGTCAGCTGGGGGAATGTTTCACCTTACTAAACAAATATGGGATGAAACTCAACCCTTCAAAGTGTACCTTTCGGGTCGCCTCAGGCGAGTTCCTAGGTTACATAGTAACTCAACGAGGAATAGAAGCAAACCCCAAACAAATCAGTGCGTTCCTGGAAATGCAACCTCCGAGCTCAGTAAAAGAGGTGCAAAGGCTGACAGGTCGTATTGCCGCGTTAAACCGGTTTATTTCCAGGTCGACTGATAAATGTCTCCCCTTTTACCAGTTACTAAAGGGAAACAAAAAATTCATATGGGATGACAAGTGCGGGGAAGCCTTTAAACAACTAAAAACGTACCTCTCCGAGCCCCCCATCTTATCAAAACCGATTGAGGGTGAGCCACTTTACCTATACATAGCAATCTCCGAAGTCGCAGTGAGTGGCGTCCTCATAAGGGAAGAACGAGCTGAGCAAAAACCGATCTACTACGTGAGAAAATCCCTAGTAGATGCCGAAACCAGATATCCACGAATGAAAAAGCTGGCTCTGGCAGTATTGATCTCAGCTCGCAAACTCAGGCCGTATTTTCAATCATAGCCCATCGTAGTAATGACAACACAGCCATTATGAACAGTATTGCACAGCCCCAGCCAGTCTGGCATGCTAGCAAAATGGACCATCGAACTGAGCGAGTACGATATCGAATATCTATCTCGGACAAGCGCCAAAGCACAAGTACTAGCTGGTTTCATTATCGAGCTCACGGCTAACAGCCAGGTTACCGGAACGAGCATGGAGACATGGCAACTTTACGTCAATGGAGCCACCTCGAAACAGGGGGCAGGTGTGGGAATCCACCTTATATCCCCGACCAACGAAGTCGTAGAACAATCTTTCAGACTCGGATTCTCAGCATCAAACAACGAAGCTGAGTACGAGGCCTTAATAGCAGGCCTCCGACTCGCAGCTGGAATATGAATACGTAAGCTAAATGCGTTCAGCGACTTCCAGCTAATTACAAGCCAGTTTCATGGAGAATACGAAACCAGAGATAGCCATAGTACATGAGCTAGTCAAACAATTCAAAGCCTTCAGTCTAACGCGAATACCACGGGGTGAGAACACGATAGCAGACGCACTGGCAGCTCTGGCATCAACCTCGAATCCACTCGTAAAAAGAGTAATTCCAGTATAAGGAATTGAAAAACCAAGCATCAAAATCGACAAAGATAGCGAGGTTTCGATGGAAATAGACAATGACGATTTGGAGGTAGATATAACAGCCACAGTAACAGGCGACCTCCCACCAGAAGAGGAAGAAGCCGCCGACCCGGAGCCAGAACTGCTTGACGCCAGGCACGTTACTCTCCGCGAAAAAATGATCGCGAGAGCTGACTGGCGAGTAGCGATAATACAATACATTGAGGGGGGAGAGGCTCCCCCCAACAAGTGGGAAGCTCGCAAGCTCAAAACCATAGCTTCAAGATATTGTATAATCAGCCCCCGCCTTTACAAGAGAAGCGTAAACGGCCCCTACCTAGTATGCATCCACAGACCAAAAATATCCTTGCCTTTTGATCCTAATGGATAGTGCCCTTCCTCCTGAGTGGATGCCACACGAGCCTCCGTGAATTTTCATGCTGACTGCGAAGAACATTCTAAAGCATGTGACAAATGCCAACGGCATGCTCCGACTTTGCATCAGCCTACCGAAAACTTATCCTCCATTTCATCTCCATACCCCTTTATGAGGTGGTCAATGGATATAGTAGGACCCATGGTAACTTCGGAAAAAAAAAGGTGTCGTTTCTTACTCGTCCTCACCGACTACTTCACCAAATGGGTGGGGGCAGGAGCTTTCCAGCAAATTAAAGCAAATCACGTACAGGAATTCGTTTGGAAGAACATAGTCTGCCGGCACGGAGTCCCATACGAAATCGTGACCGACAATGGCTCACAGTTCATCTCAAATCAATTCCTCGAATTCTGCAGAGATCACGGAATCAGATTAACAACCTCGACCCCACGTTACCCTCAGGGTAACGGGCAGGCTGAGGCAGCAAACAAGCTAATACTGAGCAATCTCAAAAAGCGACTGGACGCCAAAAAGCAAAGATGGTCCGACGAGCTCCCTGGAGTGATGTGGGCCTGTCGGACCTCACCTCGCAAGGCAACCTCAGAAACACCGTTCTCCTTAGCTTACGGGAACGAGGCTGTGGTTCCCGCCGAGGTCGCAGTTCCCAGCTTGAGAATAGATATATGTCCCATTAACGAGGAACTGAAGAACGAAATGCTTCTCAACCACCTCGATGTTATCGATGAACGTCGAGACCGAGCACTCGTTAACCTTCAAAATTATCAACATGCGGCAGCACGCTACTATAATTCAAAGGTCAAGCAGAGAAGATTTCGAGTCGGCGAGCTCGTCCTACGAAAAACCTACGAGAACACAAGGGAAAGAAACGTCGGAAAACTAGGCACCAACTGGGAATGTCCATACCGGATCTCCGAGATAGTAAAAGACGGCGTATATAAGCTCACCAGGATGCACGACAATACACCTGAAAGGAACTCATGGAATGCCATGAATTTAAAGAAATACTATCATTAAAAAGACACTTGTAAAAATCGAACTACGAAAAGGCTTGATCCCTCCTCAGGGTACGTAGGCAACCTCACAAGGGTGCAGCTATTAAAATAATAAATCTTCTTTGAGCATGTTGAAAATAGCCTAAGACCTCTCAGCTACCATCCACAAGCTAAAAGCTTTACCCAATAAATGAACAACCTTACGAGCTAAAGCGTGCTATCATCTAGCACGATTCGACCTTGCATCTAAATTGCAAGGTCACAACCCTTCTAGTCTCTAAATGACAATAACCTCTACGTCTAAACTGTTTAGGTTACATGCACGCCTCTAAACGGCTTCGACCTTGCGTCTTTAAATCGTCTGGTCAGCCCCCAAGGTCTCTAAACGACCTGGGAGCAAGGTTTCTAAACGACCTGGGGCTTGGGCTGAAAAAACCGCCTTTGATCTAAAAAAGACAGCCTCTAAATGGCAAAAATTATGAACAAATTAAAAAGAGGATTTTTAAAAGGGGTCATCAAAATAAATAAAGCCTCCTCAAGGGAGCACGAGTTCAAATCTAAAAAGCCCGCTAAGGCATAAACAAGTTCAACAAACAAACCAAGAAAGGTTTAAAGGCCTCCCCAGGCACCAAGTTCAACAAGAAACGAAAACAGTAAAGATATTCCTAACAAGTAGGATCAGCTGGTTTATCCTCCAGAGCGTCTTGATTCGAGGGCTGCGGGAACTCCAATCTCAGCTTCTCAGCCTGGATGCTCGTCTTTTCGGCCTCAAAATCATTGATGGTCTGACCGATAATATCATCGGGAAGAAGGATATTGGATTTGCACTCCATAATTTGAGTCTCGGTATCGACCTCGATTTTCTTCTTCTCCCATTTATCCTTTATCCCCAAAAGAATGGCACGATACTGCTTGGATATCTCCCTCATCGCAGCCCTCTCTGCCTTCTTCACCATCTCTTTTTGCCTCTTGGCAAGCTTCTTCGAGTTTTTGGTAACCTTCTCAACCTGGACCCTCAAGTCCACTATGTTTTCACTAGCTGAGCGCAAACCAACTTCAGCAGCTCCAGCTCGCCCCTCGGCAACACGGAGGTCCACCTTCAAATCCCCATTCAACTTCTCTAACACAGAAACCCGAGCTAGAGCCTCTCGGGCAGAATCTTCCCATCTCTTGGCCAAAACAGCTTGATCCTTAACCTTGCCCTCCAGAAGAGCAACCTCGCCCATCCTCTCCTCGTTCCGAGTGAGTCTCCTTATCATCTCGTCCCTTTCAGTGACGAGGTCTGCAATGGTCCTAGCTGCCCTCTCCACATCCTCGGACTGGGTAGCAGAACGAAGTTCTTACTCAAAAGACGTAATCAGCTCATTGGCGGCAGAAACAGCCTGGGAAGGGAACATAAAAATTCAGCAGAGAAAAAATCAAAATAAGGAACAAAGCAAAGACAATGGAAATTACCTGGCCCATCGCACTTGCGAACTGAACATAGCCCTCAGGCTTTTTCATGTTTCTAAGAGATGGCAGGAAGCAAGACGAAGGTCTAACACGCCTAAAGAGATTTGCAAGCTGGGAGTTGTTCTCGACAATTGCCTCAGGACCGTCAATGTCGAACCTAAAGGCATTCAGAGAAGCACCTCCGCTACCCTGAGAACGAGGTATCACATGCCTCCTCGATGTCTCCTCGCCATCAAATCCATCGCCACGAGAACGTTTGGAGCGGGACTGATGCTCGGCAGAACGACTCGGCTCTTTAGAAGACACCCTTGAAACTGACTTTTGAGGATCCCTAGCTTGAACATCATGTTGGGTAACCTCGGCTTCATCCCCCTCTGGCGAAACACCACCACCGTGATCAGCTTTAAGCTCACAATGATCATCCTTCTCAACCTCTTCCCGTTGCGGAATCTCAGTACGAACGGACTTACCAAGAGCCTCTTTGACCCTCTTATTAAGAGCACCAGCTGGAATCGGGGCAGGGCGCAGTCGCATCCTCTCCCTGTAAGAAAGGCGCTGCGGCTTCTTGGGAGGAACCATCTTGCTGGATTCTGTGGAGCTCTCGCTACGAGTAAGATCAATCTGGGAGGTAGCATGGGCAGTATCCGGCACCTGGGAACCAGCCAGGGGATCAATCTCAGCACGAGCTAGATCCTTAGCAACAGCCTCGAGCCTGGGAATAATAGACGGATCGGGAACCAGAGCCTGAAGTTAAAGTAGGGGAGACGGAGTCGGAGAATCTGCGGAGTCAAACAAAAAATACTTAAGTAAAGAAACAATTCTCAAATCTAAAAAGATAGAGACATAAATCCACCCAAACCTATTAGCCGGAAAGCAGATGCGACGGATAACTCGGGAGCTCGGCGATCACGAGCTTGCTGAATTCTGTCAAGAGAAAAACCCTTCCAGTCGGAACCTTCGCCCTTGACGAAGTCGACAAGCCGCTGGACCTCAGCTGTCACTGTCTTTGAAGAATCGATCGATTCTACACAAAAGAAAAAGGATCACCATACTGGAATATATAAAAAAAAAAAAAAACAATCAATCTTCCAGAAGGGATGCTCAAATCAACATCCGGGAGGTCACGTTGACCAGAGATCTGGGCATAAGAATGTCGGAGCACCGACTCGCCCTCAACTGATGCGCTGGAAATCCAGAAATAGAACCATTGTTCCCACCATTTTTCATCCCTCACATTGAATCTAAAGACAGATCGGTTGACCTTCGCCGGGAAATAGTAGGTCCCGCGAAGGTGAGAGTTCCCCTTGACGTTGAAAAACTGGTGAAAGACCTCGATATCGAATACAACCCCAGATTCCTTAGAACGCACCCAGAGTGCAACAAGGGACCTCATCGCACTAGGCATAAGCTGCGGAAGGGCAAGTCCGAGGTCACTAATGATATTAGAGACAGCTGCCGGGATGGGAAAAATAAGGGGACATCTCAGGAAGAACGCGGCATAACCGCACGCATAACCCTCCGGAGGACTCTCCGGGGAGCTATCAGCCGACGGAATGAGCAGATCGCCGATATCAAGTCCGCACAAGGAGGATATATTAGCGAGCTCAGCAGCCGAAATCGTGCTCTTCGAGTGGGAATCAAATCGCTCGGCAGGGGGAGGAGGAGCATCCAGCTGAGAAGTAGAAGCCATTGCAAAAAAAAAAGCAAAGAAAACCGAGTCCGAAAAAGAAAGAAACTCGATCGGGAACAATGGAGGCTGAACTTTCACAGAAAAGTATCTCGGATAAAAGTAAAAAGAAAAGGGGTGAAGACAGTTCAATTAATGAAGTAAAAATAATAATAAAGGAGAGAGAAGGGAAAAAGTGAAAAGACATCATTACCTCGGTAAGTGGGAGTTGAGGCGGCGTGGGGAGTTGAAGCGACGAAAACCGCTCATTTATACCCACTCGCCCACTCATCCTGTCACAACCCTTAAAAGTCGCGCAGGCGCTACGGGATCCCTGCAGACTCGCCCGACGAACAAGCTAAAGATCAATCAGAAGCCCGAGATTGCGAGATCGTGCCAATCAAAGGATCAATCAAATCCCGAGATCGCATCTCCGCATCCTCAATGATAAATCATTATTAAGCATGTTTAATAATGAAGGCTCGGCCCACGACGAGGTCTCACGAGACTGTTTACAAGCTGAAGTAAGAAAGGCACAAGTTAAAACGAGCATGATGGAAGCAGCGAGCATGCTAGAAGCAGCGAGCATGAAGGAAAGAAAGCGAGCTCGCAGGAAAGGAAGTGAGCTCGCGGGAAGACAGCAGTACGAGCTCGACCGAAGTTCAAACATGGTCAAACATAATTATTTCACTTCCTAGAATCAAGCCTTGCATTTAAAGACAAAGATTACGAATTCAATTCCAAGTTTTAAATTAAGATTTAGACATTTATATTTTCCCGAGCTTGTATAAATTAGAAGGTGAAATGTATTGTAAAGGGACCGAATTCTCGACTAAGAATAATAACATACATTTTTCTCTTGATTTTCTAAATTACTCTCAAGAACATATGACCTGAAAAGTCGGGAATTGAGGTTGTGAGATTCTGCTCTCACAGATTGGACAAAAACTTCACATTTGTCTTTGCTTATTTTGCATTTAGGAATCATATTCATGTTCATCAATCTACTCATAGACTTGAAATTAACATGTCCTAAGCGTTCATGCCAAATATTAAAAGACTCAGCGAGATAAGAAAATGGTTTCTTATCATTCATCTTAGGGTTCTTCGAGGTGGATGCCTCGGTTACATTATCCTTACGGATTACTGCCTCAACAGACATCTTAAACAAGTTTTCACAAACAAAACACTTTCCCAAATACATCCCATTCTTCGTTAGGATCAGCTTATCACCTTCCAGCTTCACAGTGAATCCATGCTTGCTTATGAACGATCCAGAGATCAGCTTCTTGCGCATGTCTGGTACATGGACTACGTTCGTGAGAACCAGTTCCTGTCCAGAGGTGAGCTTCAGAACAACCTTTCCGTGACCATCAATTGTCGACGAAGCGGAGTTACCCATCAAGAGCTTGTCACCACTCTTGTTCTTTGTGTATGTGGAGAACATCTCTCGATCCATACAGATGTGTCTGGTTGCACCAGTATCGAACCACCAAGTCTTCGGATGGCTCTCAGCAACATTAGCCTCAGTGACCACAGCACACATGTCAGCTTCTGTCAAGTTTGCTTGAGCTTTCTTGTTGCGACACTCGAAGGATTTGTGTCTGATATATCATGGTTTTTACTCTATTTAGGCCATGATATAAGTCCTTTTTATAGAGTCTTTCTAGTGTTTTGTAGTCTTTAAGAGTTTTTTACAGGTTATAGCACGTTTGGAGCATTATTGGAATTATTGGAGCTTTCTGGAACAGTTTGGAGCAAAAGCTGAAGTCGTGTTGCTGAGTACCTGATTTCACGGCGAGTATCGATCGACACCCATCGGAGCAAGACACAACCCGCGAGTTTTCCAAGACTTGAAGAATTGCAAATTGGTCCAGAAGTCTTTAATAATTACAAAAGACCCCAACTCGTGATTTAGGTTATTTATAGGATTTTTACAGCCACTTTTTTGGCTAAGCTTTATTTTATATACTTTGATTTCACTTTGGATTGAGACAAGTCTGAATCTCCCTTCGTCCGAGATCATATCTCAAAACCTCTTGTTACTATTATTTTCTATTGATGATTTATTCAAACATGTTGATTGTTTCACTCTCCATGTCTGAGTAGATCCACTTTAGGTTTAGGGTTTTCTCATAAGGGTTTTCTTTGAATGCTAGGTTGATTATCTGTTTAGGATTCACCATCTGAATTAGTTCTTCACCTTAGGTTGTGTTCAAAGCTAATTCTAGGTTGACGAATCAGGAACTTAGATCTTAGGATAATTGATTAGGCACGAGAGTGCGATTAATTACCTGATATAACCTTAGGTGAGCAAATTGATTATTCGTAAAGAGATTTGGTTTAATTGATTTGTGAACATATCAAACCTGAACTTTAAAGCTGATTTAGACTTTAGGATTCACAAAGAGATTTGGAATTCATAGGATTTAGATTTAGATAGTTTTCGCAACGAGAGTTGGTTAGCTATATTTTAGTGATTTGAGTTCAAGAACCGTGCGTAATCTGAATCCTGTTAGTTAATTTAGCTGCATTCATTGATTTCCTGAGAAAAACCATGGGCCTATAATTTTCTCCATTGATTTACAATACTTTGAATTTCGTACCTGTTTTTCGTTTACATCTTTTGATTTAGCGTATTTTGGATATATATAATCTATTGTGTGTCTCTTTGAGTCTTTGTGGTTCGACCCCTACCTATACTACGGTATCTGAATAGGGTATTAATTTGAGGGTATCAAATTTGGCGCCGTTGCCGGGGACTCAATTCGCCATTAGATTTTAGCTAAAAAAATTCGTCTAAATCGCCCGAGTATCGATCGATACCCTTGAGTATCGGTCGATACCCGACGTATATTTCAGTTACTTACGTTCTTGGTTTTTGATTTCAGGTGCATGCCTAATCGAGAAATCAGAAGCAAAAAGAACACCCCGCTAGTTGATCTATCACTGGAACAGCTAGCACTTGTGGAACGCACAATCCGGAAAGCAAAGAAATCAGCTAAGATGAACAACAATCAGTTGGTTAGTGATGCAGCTGGTGCTTACAGAGACCAAGAGGGTCGGTTGTGCAATGAGCAAGGACAACGTCTGGATGGAGAGGGGATCGTCATGCCAACTGCCCCTGTTGTCGCTGCGAATGTCGCTGGGAACGCGAGGAATGATGTGGTTAATCGTTGAAGGACGATTGGTGAATACAACAGGCCGGATCAGTTTTTCGCCAATCGTTCAGCAATTCGTCCTCCTGCGTTTGAGAGGAATGACTTTGAGCTGAAGCCTGCTTACTTTGCTCTTACGGGAGAACATCTCTTTCATGGTCTTCCTCATGAACATCCGATGGACCATGTGGAGAAGTTCGAAGACTTGGTCACTAGCATCAAGAGCAATGGAGTGTCCTACGACTATCTCTTCTGCAAGCTCTTCCCCTACTCTTTAGGTGGAGATGCGACCTACTGGCTGAGGCAGCTACCTCCTGGTTCGCTAACTACTTTGGAGGACACTAAGAGAGCCTTCCTGATCAACTTCTACTATGATGCACGATCTGAGGATCTGAGGAATAAAATCTCCCAATTTTATCAAGGACCTACTGAGGCGTTCAAGGCTGCTTGGACGAGATTCAGATCGTATCAGAGAGATTGTCCACATCACGGATACTCTGATGTGCAGCTGCTGGGTATCTTCTTTAGAGGAGTAGATCGGAGGTATCAGATGGCTCTAGACGCTTCGAGCAATGGTAATTTCAACACCAGGTACCCTGATGATGCTTATGTGTTGATTGAAAACTTTGCATCTAGCAGTAGCACCAAGAGCGCAGACTTCGAGCGCAAGAAGCTGGCTGGTAACATGGATGGGTCGCAGATCGCTGAAGTTAAAGCTCAGCTGGATTCTATGCACAGTCTTCTGCTGGGAAAGACAACAAAGGCCGTCCACTTTGCTGCTGAGAATGAAGTGGAAGATGTTAACTACATTGGTGGTTCTGGTTTTCAGGGTCAGCGATTTGGGTACAACACCAATCGAAACTTCACCAACAATGCTCAGCAAGGAGGGTACCAATCCCCACCACCCAAAGCTCCTGACAGTAAGATTGAGGCTATGCTTGAACAGCTGGTTCAAGGGCAGGAGAAGATGATAGTAACCTTCAATGGAAACTGGATGCTGTATACACCGAATTAAGGGGAAGGATCGAGGCTCTCGATACCAGTCACAGTATGCTGGAAACGCAAGTAGCTCAGACTGCAGCAAATGCCAAGGGAAGGACAGTTCATTCACACAATTCACACGTCAATGCGATCTTCTCAAGTGCAGAAAATTTCGATGAGGATCCTGAAATCGCCATAGCATCGATCAATACCCCCAAGTGTCGATCGATGCCAGTTACAATTCTGAAACGGGATACTTCCAGAACCCGTATATCGATCGATACCCCATTGGTATCGGTCGATACTGAGGCGATTTCAGAGGAGACACCGAAGATGTCGACTGTGGTGCCTAAAATACTTGCAGAGAGAGTCTATATACCGAGGATACCTTACCCTAGAGCTGCTGCAAAGGCTAAGAAGGTGGTAGAGGACGCCAGATGCAAGGCTATGCTGGATAAGCTGATTGTGGAGTTTGCCCTTGATGATGATAAATCTGTCAAGGATGATTCAACGCGAAGAGTATCGATCGATACCCTACCTGGTGTCGATCGATATCCCTCGCAGAACGAGCCAGAACTTGTGGAAACACGTGAGTTGATCAAAGAAAGAGTTCGCAAGCCCAAGAAGCTGAATCATGTTCCTAAACACCTCAGAGATCCCATCTCTCCAAAGCAGCTGCGTGGCTTTGAGAAGATGGTAAGAAAGATTTCCCCTGAATCGTCTTTTGAAGAAGCTCTAGAGTGCCGTCCTCTGCTAAGTCACTTCAAAGATTGTAGAGAAACTGAGGAAGAGATTAAGGCACTCTTCATTAAGGCTAGAGGTACACCTCCACTGAGACAGTTGACCCAAAGGGAAGATCCAGGGAAATTCGTGGTTCCATGCTCTATCTCTGGAGTTGATTTCAAAGAGTCTCTCGTTGACTTAGGGGCTAGTGTCAATGTCATCTCAAGGGAAATTACAGAGCGGTTGGGGGCTAATATTCGATCACCAAAGGTATCTATCACATTCACGAACGACTCCACCTCGCTTCCACACGGTACTATCCATGGTTTGCTGGTCAAAGTAGGAGACTGTCTGGTGCCTACTGATTTTCAGGTTGTGGAGATAAGTGCGATATCTCGTATGCCTTTGCTTCTGGGACGACCGTTTATGGCTACTGCTGGCGCGATCATAGACACGCATAATAAGAGAATATCTTTCTCTTACATTGACGGAGGGGCATATTATGATGTAATTCCCCCTAGGAGTACTCCCACACGTATCTCTAGCATCGAGGTTGTCACAGGAGAGTCGCTAGCAATTGATCTTTTGGAAGAGCCTCCTGACGAACCTACTGTCGCAGACATTTCACCTAAACCGCCCAGCATCCCCAAGGAAGTTGTCAAGAAGGCTAAGGCAACAGAGAAGAAGGCCAAGAGCAGGAAAGTCGAGAATCCCCATGTCACTTTAATCCCTCAGAAGAGTGATGGGAATTCGATTGAGTATAATGTCAAGTGCAGAGGAGCTTCGAAGCCATTCTCTAAGGCTATAATTCTTCTTACTTCGGAGCTGAAAGAGAAGGGTAAAGAGTTCGTGGAAGGAATGTTGAGCAGAACTCTGAGGATAGCAATGTCAAGTTGTGGAGCCTGTTTTGGTGCAAGATCTCACTCTTATCGAGCCTGAAGGGCGTTACAGTCAAGCTATTGACGTTAAACGAGCGCTTGGTGGGAGGCAACCCACTGGTGAGTCTGTTTTTGAGTCGTTTTTCTTTTTATTTTTTTCTTTCGTTTTGTGTTTGTGTCAGGATAAACAAGGAGCAAACCTGAAATCGCCTGAGTGTCGATCGATACCCTTTAGTATCGATCGATACTCTACGCGATTGAGACAAGTTCAAGTCGATTTAAGCCTGGTATCGATCGATACCAGGCTGTGTGTCGATCGATACTCGATGTTCCAGCACGGTAACTTCTTGTTTTTCCCAATTTTATTCTGTTCTTTTGTTTTATTTCACTGACTCTAGGCTAGATAACACTGGGGACAGTGTTGTACAAGTCTGGGGGAGGTGTCTGCTGACATTGTTCTTGTTTTTATTAGAGTCATAAAATAAAATAAAATTTGTCGTTTTATTGAGTCAAAACTTGTTGGAGATGATGATCATGTGCTTGAATTGTTGCTTTGATTTGGTTGTTGAGTGCACAGTGTTACAAGATCAGCTCTAGATCGACTAATGAAAAATCCAAGGACTGACCAGTTGACTAGAAAACATCCATGTCTCCAGCAGAGTTCTTCTGAAGCCTGAGCCAAATTTTTGCACTTCATCAATGTGGTTAGTGTTTCTAGAGTTTGATTCATCATTCATATCTGATAAAGGAACCCATGTGTTTAGAGTTATGGTATCTCTCTCCTTTGTTATAAGTTGATAAATAAGAGCATAAAAGATGAAATGATTTTCTTCTGAGTAGAGGGTTAGGAAAATTTTCAGCGATCCCATTATTCTACTTAAGAGGGAATGATACAAAGGATTGGAAGCGAGGCTAGGATTTTCCTATGATGCCATTATTCACCTACATCCTTTGATACATAGAGAGGGAAGAACCGGGATTTGGTGGTAAACACCATCAATACTCGCGTCTCATACCTTAATGTGTATATGAAAAGCTGAAAATAAAAGAAAGAACATAATAAGAAATAAGTCTGGAGGAGAGAAATTGATACAGAAAAGTGTGAAAAAGGTGGTTCCTTATCATGATATTGTATGGTAAAGAATCTAGAAGGTTCTTGAACATAAGCTGCAGAGATGAAACTGGCGATGAGGGTTTTACTTGAACAATGCTGTGAGATAATGTGTAGAGTCTGGAAAAGCTGCGAATGTCTACGGAGAAGTACATGGTGGTTAGATCGAAAGCTGGTTAGGTAACACTTGGGTACTTGGGAAAAGGATCTCTGCAATGGTTCGTGAACAAGTGAGTCTCTAAGTTTTCAAACCTCTTTCTCTGGTTTAGTCTTCTATTTGCTTGAGGGCAAGCAAAGGCTATGTTAATCGTGACAATCAACATTGCTATTGAGCTGAAAACCGGTTTGGTTTGAGTTCATTGGTACAAGAATTAATTGGTGATAGCAGATGGTTATTGGATCCGGTTAAGTTCAAGTTTGTGCCAGTCGTCTTCAATCTATATGTTGACGAAGGAGACAGAGTTTGTTAGATATCGGGAAACACGTAAAGTGAGCTAGAAAGAGAGAGAGATCGATCTGAGAGATTGTTCTTATCGTTCTTGAGCAATCTTCTTGTAGATCGATTCTGATTGTACTCTTGAAGTTCTAGTGGATTCTTTTTCTTGTGCCGTCAAGCCCCAGACGTAGGGATCTCACATTGAGACCTGAACTGGGTTACAAATTCTCTTGTGTCGTTCTCTCTATTGCTTTCTTATTCTCTCTAAAACCTATCTTTGGATTGATATACTTGTGCGTGAGAGTTGTGGTGAGCATAGTGAGTGGATCAGCATTGTTCAGATTCGAGATCTTGGCATAACAAAGTGGTATCAGATTCAATTTGACGGACAAGGTGACTTCTCGATGTGGAAGAAGAGGATGTTCGCGCATCTGTCGATCCTCGGTTTGAAGGATGTTCTGATGGAGAAATCTTCTTTACCAACAATAAAGAAAGATGAAGATGAGGCAGCGTATAAGGAAAGGCTTCAGAAAGAGGATGATGCTAGACTTGAACGATGTGAAAAGGCAATGAACATGATCATACTAAATCTCAGTGATCAGGTTCTGAGGAAACTTGAAGAATGCACCACCGCATCATCAATCTGGTCTACATTGGAAAGGTTGTATAATTCTAAGTCTCTCCCTAATCGAATTCATCTACAACAAAAGTTTTACACGTTCAAGATGGATGGTTCTAGATCTATAGATCAGAACGTAGATGATTTCTTGAAAATGGTTGCTGCTCTTGGTAGTGTGAATATTGCAGTGACGGAAGAAGTCCAAGCCATCTTGTTGTTGAGCTCTTTACCATCTCAGTATAGTAGCCTCAAGGAAACACTCAAGTATGGTAAAGAAACTTTGTCTTTGGAAAACGTCATCAACGCAGCAAAGTCAAAGGAGATGGAACTGAGAGAAGTAAAGGAAACTACTAGTTCTCCAAGGAGTGGTGAGGCGTATGTTGCTCGTGGAAGATCTGAGAAGAAAGAGTCTTTCTACGACAAAAACAAAAATAGATCAAGATCAAAGTCAGGATATAGGGTAACTTGCTGGTATTGCAAGAAGGAAGGTCATTTGAAGAAAGACTGCTTTGACCGTATGAAAAAAATGGAGTCTGATCATGGTGAAGCAGCTGTGATGGTTGATAAATTGCATGAGATAGATGCATTATCCATCTCTGAACAGAGTCCTAAAGATCAATGGATTATAGACTCAGGGTGCGGTGCTCGTATAAGAGAATGGTTTGATAACTTCACAGAGGTTAAGGGTGGTCAAGTTCTCTTGGCTGATGACAGATCAGTAATGGTTCAGGGGATTGGTTCAATCAGAATAAAAGCAGAAGAAGGAACTGTCAAGCAACTCATCAATGTCAGGTATATTCCTAATCTCAAGAGAAATTTGATTTCTGTCTCAACTCTTGATTTGCAGGGTTTCAAGCATAATGGAGGAAATGCCAAGACCAAATTCTTCAAAGATGGCAAGCTGGCTCTTCAAGGTACTTTGAAAGAGAGTTTGTATCTGCTTGATGGTGAAACTGTAACAGGAGAGTTAAATGATGTTGTCTCAAAATATGATACATCTCTATGGCATAGTAGATTGGGTCATACAGGTATGAGGAATCTAAAAGTTCTGGTTGAAAAGGGGATTCTCGACAAGAAGAAGATTAGTGATCTGAATTTT
The DNA here is from genome assembly GCA_030161315.1 of Eutrema japonicum. NCBI lineage: Eukaryota > Viridiplantae > Streptophyta > Magnoliopsida > Brassicales > Brassicaceae > Eutrema > Eutrema japonicum. Next base: position 29,039,049 of record BSQW01000007.1, read on the forward strand.
TGTGAAAGCTGTATTATGGGGAAGAACAAAAGATTGAGTTTCAGTGTGGGGAAGCATAACAGTGAGGATGTCCTGAAGTATGTGCATGCTGACTTGTGGGGTTCTCCGAATGTTCATTTCTCCCTATCAAAGAAGCAGTAATTTCTGTCTATTATTGATGACCATTCAAGAAAGGTATGGGTTTATTTCTTAGCTACCAAAGATGAAGCCTTCAGCAAATTCTGTGAATGGAAAACATTGGTAGAGAATCAAGTCAACAAAAAGGTTAAGTGTCTCAGGACTGATAATGGCTTAGAGTTCTGTAACTCAGCCTTTGATGATTTCTGTAAGAAGAATGGAATAGAGAGACACATAACCTGTTCATACACTCCACAACAAAATGGAGTAGCCGAACGTATGAACATGACGATAATGGAGAAGGTGAGATGTCTCCTAAGTGAATCGGGTCTAGAGGAAAAATTCTGGGCAGAGGCTGTAGCTACTTCTGTTTATATCATCAACAGAACACCCTCATCAGCAAACGATTACAACGTTCCAGAAGAAATTTGGTTGGGAAAAACACCTGGATATTCACACTTGAGGCGGTTTGGCTCTGTGGTCTATGTACATATATATCAAGGCAAGCTAAAGCCTAGAGCCTTAAAAGGTATTTTTATTGCCTATCCTCATGGAGTGAAAGACTATAAGGTGTGGTTGCTGGCTGAAAAGAAAGCTGTGATCAGCAGAAATGCTGTTTTCACTAAAGATATCATGTACAAAGACATGATTCAGAAGGGTAAGATGGTTGAAGATCAGATAAAGACTAGTGATCAAAGAAGGGTTGAGTTAGTAATAAAAGCTGCAGAAGAAGGAGAGTGCTCAAAGACAAATGAAGAGAGTCTAACTGAAGGTGGAGTTACTGAGATAATTCCTGGTACAGAAGATGACTCCAGCGAAGAACAAGAAGATTTGAGCAACTATCAACTGGCCAGAGACAGGGTACGCAGGGAAATTGTGAAGCCGGCCAGATTCAGTGAAGACAGTGAAGTTGCATTTGCACTTTCAGTTGCAGAAGAGATAGACTCAGAAGAACCAAGAGACTATCATGAAGCTAGAAGGAGCAAAGACTGGGATAAGTGGAATGCAGCAATGGATAAAGAGATGCATTCTCTTGAAAAAAATAGAACTTGGGATCTAGAAGACTTACCTGGAAAACAGAAGGTAATTGGCTGCAAATGGGTCTACAAGCTAAAGCCTGGGATTCCTGGAGTTGAGAAGCCAAGATTTAAATCCAGATTGGTCGCCAAGGGCTATGCACATAGAGAGGGAATATATTACCAAGAGATTTTTTCTCCTGTGGTTAAACACGTCTCCATCAGATTGATGTTATCAATCACAGTGAACTTTGATCTTGAATTGGAGCAGCTTGACGTAAAGACCGCTTTCCTGCATGGAGACATAGAAGAAGATATCTATATGGAACAGCCAGAGGGCTATGAAGTCAAGGGAAAGAAGAACAAGGTCTGCCATTTGCAGAAATCTCTATACGGTCTAAAACAAGCTCCAAGACAATGGAACAAATGTTTTGATCAGTTCATGATCAAGCATAACTTTGTGAAGAGTGAGTTTGATCTTTGTGTTTACCTAAAGAAGCTGGAAAATGAGGTATACATCTACCTACTGTTATATGTAGATGATATGCTTATAGCATCTAAGAGTAAGGCTGAGATTGATAAAGTGAAGAAACTGTTGAGTAGTGAGTTTGATATGAAGGATTTGGGTCCAGCAAAGATAATTTTGGGGATGGATATAGAAAGGGATCGTGTAGGTGGGGTTCTTACGTTATCTCAGTCTAGCTACATCAGAAAGATTCTTCAAGTATTCAGGATGGATGAAGCAAAACCTGTGTCAACTCCTATCGGTGCTCATTTCAAATTGGCTGCCATCAAAGATGAAGAAGAGAGTGCAGAGACAAGTGAATACCCGTACTCAAATGCAGTAGGTAGCATCATGTATGCTATGATTGGAACTAGACCAGATGTGGCTTATGCAATAGGATTGGTGAGCAGATTCGTGAGCAATCCAGGGCAGGTTCATTGGTCAGCGGTTCAGTGGGTTCTCAAGTACTTAAAGGGAACTCAAGACATGGGTCTGGTTTTCAGAAAAGGTTCAGATGACTTCACAGTTGAGGGTTATTCAGATTCAGACTTTGCAGGAGATCTAGATCGCAGGAGATCAACTACAGGTTACGTTTTTACTGCAGGTGGAAATACAGTAAGTTGGAAGTCAAGCTTACAACACATTGTGGCTCTTTCAACAACAGAGGATGAGCACATAGTACTGACAGAAGCAATTAAGGAAGGTATTTGGCTGAGAGGACTTGCAGAAGAATTGGGTTTGAAGCAGAAGGTAGTTGTTGTGCATTGTGATTCTCAAAGTGCAATCTGTTTGGCTAAGAACAGTGTGTTCCATGAAAGAACAAAGCACATGGCAGTGAAGATGAGTTTTGTGAGAGACATTATTGAACTTGGAGAAATAGGTGTGCAGAAGATTCATAAGTCAAAGAATCCTGCAGATATGCTTACAAAGGTAATTCCAGTTCAGAAATTTGAGCAAGCTTTGGCTGTGCACGGAATAGCCAGGTGCTAAGGATACGGCTATGATTGACGGTGCAAGGGACAAACTCAGGATGTTGATGTCAAGGTGGAGATTGTTAATCGTGACAATCAACATTGCTATTGAGCTGAAAACCGGTTTGGTTTGAGTTCATTGGTACAAGAATTAATTGGTGATAGCAGATGGTTATTGGATCCGGTTAAGTTCAAGTTTGTGCCAGTCGTCTTCAATCTATATGTTGACGAAGGAGACATAGTTTTTTAGATATCGGGAAACACGGAAAGTGAGCTAGAAAGAGAGAGAGATCGATCTGAGAGATTGTTCTTATCGTTCTTGAGCAATCTTCTTGTAGATCGATTCTGATTGTACTCTTGAAGTTCTAGTGGATTCTTTTGCTTGTGCTGTCAAGCCCCAGACGTAGGGATCTCACATTGAGACCTGAACTGGGTTACAAATTCTCTTGTGTCGTTCTTTCTATTGATTTCTTATTCTCTCTAAAACCTATCTTTGGATTGATATACTTGTGCGTGAGAGTTGTGGTGAGCATAATGAGTGGATCGGCATTGTTCAGATTCGAGATCTTGGCATAACAGGCAAAGTATGGGGGAGTTGATATATCATGGTTTTTACCCTATTTAGGCCATGATATAAGTCCTTTTATAGAGTCTTTCTAGTGTTTTGTAGTCTTTTAGAGTCTTTTACAGGTTATAGCACGTTTGGAGCATTATTGGAATTATTGGAGCTTTCTCGAACAGTTTGGAGCAAAAGCTGAAGTCGTGTTGCTGAGTACCTGATTTCACGGCGAGTATCGATCGATACCCCCTGGTATCGATCGACACCCATCGGAGCAAGACACGACCCGCGAGTTTTCCAAGACATGAAGGATTGTAAATTAGTCCAGAAGTCTTTAATAATTACAAGAAGACCCCAACTCGTGATTTAGGTTATTTATAGGATTTTTACAGCCAATTTGTTGGCTAAACTTCATTTTATATACTTTGATTTCACTTTGGTTTGAGACAAGTCCGAATCTCCCTTCGTCCGAGATCAAATCTCAAAACCTCTTGTTACTCTTATTTTCTATTTGATGATTTATTCAAACATGTTGATTGTTTCACTCTCCATGTCTGAGTAGATCCACTTTACGTTTAGGGTTTTCTCATAAGGGTTTTCTTTGAATGCTAGGTTGATTATCTGTTTATGATTCACCATCTGAATTAGTTCTTTACCTTAGGTTGTGTTCAAAGCTAATTCTAGGTTGACGAATCTGGAACTTAGATCTTAGGATAATTGATTAAGCACAAGAGTGCGATTAATTACCTGATAGAACCTTAGGTGAGCAAATTGATTATTCGCAAAGGGATTTGGTTTAATTGATTTGTGAACATATCAAAACTGAACTTTAAAGCTGATTTAAACTTTAGGATTCGCAAAGAGATTTGGAATTCCTAGGATTTAGATTTAGATAGTTTTCGCAACGAGAGTTGGTTAGCTATATTTTAGTGATTTGAGTTCAAGAACCGTGCGTAATCTGAATCCTGTTAGTTAATTTAGCTGCATTCATTGATTTCCTGAGAAAAACCCTGGGCCTATATTTTCCTCCATTGATTTACGACACTTTTAATTTTGTACCTGTTTTTCGTTTACATCTTTTGATTTAGCGTATTTTGGATATATACAATCTATTGTGTGTCTTTTTGAGTCTTTGTGGTTCGACCCCTACCTATACTACGACAACTGCTTTAGTATCTGAATAGGGTATTAATTTGAGCGTATCAGTGTCCTTGCTTTCCACATAAGTTACATGATCCCAAGAACCTTTGAGATGTCTGACCATTATGACCACTCTTGTTCTTGAACTTCTGGAAGTTCTTTGGTGGCATCTTCCCTTTGCCTTTGTTTAGGCGTCCTTTGTTCTGCCACTTGCCTTGATTGGTGTTTTGGTGTTCAACCATATTCGCATTGTGTTTGCGAATCTTTACACTTACGCCAATTTGTTGTTCCCGATTCGTAGACTCTACGCGGAGCTTAACAATCAAATCTTCAAGGTTCATCTTCTTTTTCTTCAGCCTGAGCTAGTTTTTGAAGTCCGTCCAACCAGGAGATAGCTTCTCAATGATGCATCAACCTTGATAGGTATCGTACAGCCGCATTTCCTCAGCATGAATGTCGTGAAGGAGCCTCTGCACCTCTTCGACTTGATCAATCAGTGGTCTTGAATCCACCATCTGGTACTGCATGAATTTTGCCACAGTGAATTTATGAGTACCAGAATCTTCAATGCGATACTTCTTGTCTAAGGAATCCCACAGATCCTTAGAAGTTTCAGCGTTTTCGTACACCCAAAACAGAGAGTCCGAAAGGCTATTCTGAATATAGCCGTTGCACAAGAAGTCAGCATGTTCCCAAGCGTGTACACTCGCTAGCGCACGCGGATCAGTGTTATCTTCTGGGAGAACAGGTTTCACCTCGCTGGTGTATTTCTGCAGATTCAGTGTAGTCAGATAGAAGAACATCTTCTTCTTCCACATCTTAAATGTTGTCCCATCAAACTTGCTTGGAGGAGCGACATGATTCCCAGATGGAACTTTGACCGTCTCGATCAGACTCGCAGTCGTCTCTTCCACCACTTGAGAGTTGTTTTCAACGTCGGTTGTCATTCTGTAAAGACAGAAGAAACACAACTTTCATTAGTACCGATATATATAGTTAAGAATCGCAATTCTAATACTAATATCAAACCAAACAGCATTGGTGTCGATCGATACTCCTTGGTATCGATCGATGCACACCCTCGGTGTCGATCGATACTCCTTGGTATCGATCGATGCACACCCTCGGTGTCGATCGATACACCCTAGGTGTCGATCGATGCAAGTAAATTTTTGCACAGGATCGATCGATGCACCACGGTGTCGATCAATACTCAACTGGTGTCGATCGATGCACTCAGTGTCGATCGATGCACCCTAGGTGTCGATCGATGCAAGTGAATCTTTCACAGGATCGATCGATGCACCACTGTGTCGATCGATACATGTGAATTTTACACAGTATTGATCGACATAGACCCAACATGGTCGATGCACAGTATCGATCAATGCACCTCAGTTTCGATCGATACAAATTTTTCATAGTATCGATCGATACCACAGGGTGTCGATCGATACTCACAAGGTTTCGATCGCAATCGAACCTATCAAGAACCACATGGTGAGTTCATTGATTACACCGTTCATTAATCGCAATTGATGACAGTTGTAAAAAATGTTTAAAGCAATACTGCTTCTACTACACTTTTCAAGTTGCTAAATAACCTTTTGATAACGTTTGAGTATCACTAGCAGTTGAACATCTTCTTAAAAAATAAACAGAAATTGCTTCTACTACACGTTTCAAGTTGCTAAAAGCTTTTTGATAACGTTTGAGTATCATCAGCAGTAGAAGAATCGTTTTATAAACCGTTTGAAAACGTTTATTTACTCGTGATTAAAGATCCGATTGAAGTAATAAAACAAAATCGGATCTTCTTTGAGTTAAGATTGTATGACCAAAAATTTGCACTATAGACAGGATTGGATTTAATCACGAATACATAAATAAACAGTAAGAAAACAGCAGATTCATAAAACGATAAAGCATAAATTAAATCTGAGGATGCGAGATGAATCTCTTTCCTTAACTCAAAGAATCTTCTGTAGTGCGACCACTACACCAAAACAGCGTTTTTCCGACTGATTGTTGCTACCGATTAGGCAGTCGGTAAATTTACCGACTGTTTCGCTACTGATTTCCGACTGATTTGCGACTATTTTCAAACAGTCGCACATCATTAGGGATTTAGTGACTAAAAGAATCTTCAAGTTCACTGAGTTCTTTCTCGATTGGCTATTGGTGATCTAGCTATTCAGGTTTAAATCTGATTGAGTTCTTTCTCGAGTTCTTTACAGTGGTTGCTAATGGTCTTGCAAGTGTAAGACTATTATGCATGATGAACACTTCAAGTTTAAATCTGGTTGATTTCCATGTCAGGTTGAGGAATTAGGCAGACCAGTGAGTTTCGGTGAGGTTTTCATCAGGGCTAATACGAAGAAGGATGGGACCTTTGCAGATAAAAAAGCAGAGCAAGTTGCTGGGCTCTATATGCAGAAAAAGCAAGAGAAGATGTCTAACCTCGAGTCTAGGACCACAGAGATTTCTGATGGTCGTCATCCACAACTATCCATTGAAGAGGATAACGAGCTTTTTATTCAGGTTAACTGCTTCCTTCCCTAAGTTGTTATGTTTTTGATTTTGATTGATGATAGTGTTTGGTATTAATTTTATTTATTTTCTTTTCGTAGTCTAGGTTCACAAACGATAGAGGAGACCTCTTTGGCATTGGAAGCCTCAAGAATCAGCTCAAGGGGACGGGAAAACACCATGAAACCTCTGCTTCTTTCCAGCATATGCAACAACAGCTTGAAGCGGCTCAAAGGAAATTGGAGGAACAAGCGGCTCATATCTCCCAGCAAGAATAAGATAATGCTCGACTTGCAGCTGCTCAAAAGGCCCACACCGCCGAGCTTGCGATTGTGAACAAGTTCTTGAAAACGGACAACCGATTCCTCGCTTTCCTTGCCCAAGAAACAGATGCTGAAGGTCCATACTCTCCTCTCCACTGATTTAGCTAACTTCTTTCTCCCTTGAAACTTTAAACATCAAACTTATGTTATCTTTTGGAAATGGAAAGAACTTGTTTTTCCATTTTGGTTTAGAACATGAAAGTTATGTTATTTTGTTGTATGAATTCGTAGCTTGGTGTATAATATTTGATGTTGATGTTTATGTTTATCAGATTGTTTCACTTCTGTTTAGAGTTTAGAGTTTCAAGTTTTATTGCCAACCCAATTTAACTGGTAAACAAATTAAGAACTCGTAGGTTTTCAGTAGCCAAAAAATTAAATAAACAGTCGGTAAACAGTCGTAAATATGCCAAGATATACAAAACCGATGCTCATTTCAGTCGTTAATAAGTAGCAAAATTAGTAGATACTCAGTCGTAACGCAGTCGTCATATTTAACGACTGATTACCGATGACCGTAAGTAGTAGCAACCTACAGTCGCTATTCAGTCACTAATCGGTTGTATAATTTTACGACTGAGTACCGACTACAAGTGTAGTAGTAGCAACATTCAATCACTATTCAGTCACTAATCAGTCGTAAACGTTTGCAACTGATTAGCGACTGAATAGTGACTGCCTGATATCAGTCGTAAATCAGTAGCCATTTTGTGACTGATTTTTTTTGCGACTAGACCTTTACCTACCGCAGAAATCAGTCGGTAATCAGTCGTAAAAGGGTGTTTTGCTACTGATTCCCGACTGTTTTTGCAGTAGGAAAAACGCTGTTTTGGTGTAGTGGATGGTTTATAATAGATCCATGAGTCCCAGAATACAACCAAAGGTATCTGTTATCGTAAACATTCGATAACAGATCTGTCTAACATTATAACTACGATACTCTCGAATAAAGACTTACTCTAAGCAGTAGGAAATTGAAGAAACTTTTGCTAGAACTTTTATGATGTGTTTTTAGTGTATCAGAGGATGATTTTTAAGGTGAAAATCGGCCAGTATATATAGGAGAGAGGCTAGGGTTTTTCCCAGACATATATGGAATATTCCTCAGAATATTCTAGGGGCTGCGATTTTTTAAGTCGGCCCGTCGAGTATCGATCGATACCAAGGGGTATCGATCGATACCTACAAAAGTCCACGAGCCCAACAAGGCCCAAGACGCGAGCTGCGCGCGTGTGATTTTTTCATCTCTTTTGTTGTTAGTCATTTAAATCAATGACACAACTACTCCAAACTATATACAAGAGAAAACATTTCTCATCTAGTACAATGGGATTTTTGTTCTTCCCACAAATAGTTATAGCCAATGAAAACATTTCATTTGAATGAACTTAATGATATATCATGGTTTTTACCCTGTTTAGGCTATGATATAAGTCCTTTTTATAGAGTATTTCTAGTGTTTTGTAGTCTTTTAGAGTCTTTTACAGGTCTTAGCACGTTTGGAGCGTAATTGGAAGTATTGGAGCTTTCTGGAGCATTTTGGAGCAAAGATGAAGATCGTGTTGCTGAGTACCCGATTTCACGTCGAGCATCGATCGATACCCCCTTGGTATCGATCGACACTCATCGCAGCAAGATACGACCCGCGAGTTTTCCAAGACTTGAAGAATTGCAAATTGCCTCAGAAGTCTTTAATAATTACAAGAAGCCCCAATTCGTGTTTTAGGTTATTTATAAGGATTTTACAGCCACTGTTAGGCTAAGCTTTATTTTATATACTTTGATTTTACTTTGGTTTTAGAGAGACAAGTCTGAATCTCCCTTCGTCCGAGATCAGATCTCAAAACCTTTCTGATTATTTTATTGATGTTTTATTCAGTTATGTTGATTGTTTCATTTACCATGTCTGAGTAGATCCACTTTAGTTTTAGGGTTTTCTCATAGGGATTTTTTTGAATGCTAGGTTGATTTATTATTAGGATTCACCATCTGAATTAGTTCTTCACCTTAGGTTGTTCTCAAAGCTAATTCTAGGTTGACGAATCTGGAACTTAGATCTTAGGATAATTGATTAGGCACGAGAGTGCGATTAATTACCTGATAGAAACTAGGTGAGCAAATTGATTATTCAGAAAGAGATTTGGTTTAATTGATTTGTGAACATATCAAACCTGAACTTTAAAGCTGATTTAGACTTTAGGATTCGCAAAGAGATTTGGAATTCCTAGGATTTAGATTTAGATAGTTTTCGCAACGAGAGTTGGTTAGCTATATTTTAGCGATTTGAGTTCAAGAACCGTGCGTAATCTGAATCATGTTAGTTAATTTAGCTGCACTCATTGATTTCCTGAGAAAAACACTGGGCCTATATTTTCCTCCATTGATTTACAACACTTTTAATTGCGCACATGTTTTCGTTTACATCTTTTGATTTAGCGTATTTTGGATCTATAATCTATTGCATGTTTCTGTGAGTCCTTGTGTTTGACCCCTAGCTATACTACGATTACCGCTTTAGTATCTGTTAGGGTATTAATTTGAGCATATCAAATTTTGCGCCGTTGCCGGGGACTCAATTCGCCATTAGATTTTAGCAAAAAAATTCGTCTAAATCGCCTAGTATCGATCGATACCCTGCTGGTATCGGTCGATACCTGACGTATATTTCAGTTACTTACGTTCTTTGTTTTTGTTTTCAGGTGCATGCCTAATCGAGAAACCAGAAGCAATAAGAACACCCCGCTAGTTGATCTATCACTGGAAAAGCTAGCACTTGTGGAACGCACAAACAAGAAAGCAAAGAAATCAGCTAAGATGAACAACAATCAGTTGGTTCGTGATACAGCTGGTGCTTACAGAGACCAAGAGGGTCGGTTGTGCAATGAGCAAGGACAACGTCTGGAAGGAGAGGGGATCGTCATGCCACCTGCTCCTGTTGTCGCTGCGAATGTCGCAGGAAACGCGAGGAATGATGTGGTTAATCGTGAAAGGACGATTGGTGAGTACAACAGGCCTGACCAATTTTTCGCCAATCGGTCAGCGATTCGTCCTCCTGCGTTTGAGAGGAATGACTTTGAGCTGAAACCTGCTTACTTTGCCCTTTTGGGACAGCATCTCTTTCATGGTCTTCCTCATGAACATCCGATGGACCATGTGGAGAAGTTCGAAGACTTGGTCACTAGCATCAAGAGCAATGGAGTGTCCTACGACTATCTCTTCTGCAAGCTCTTCCCCTACTCTTTAGGTGGAGAAGCGACCTACTGGCTGAGGCAGCTACCTCCTGGTTCGCTAACTACTTGGGAGGACACTAAGAGAGCCTTCCTGATCAACTTCTACGATGATGCACGATCTGAGGATTTGAGAAATAAAATCTCCCAATTTTCTCAAGGACCTACTGAGGCGTTCAAGGCTGCTTGGACGAGATTCAGATCGTATCAGAGAGATTGTCCACATCACGGATACTCTGATGTGCAGCTACTGGGTATCTTCTTTAGAGGAGTAGATTGGAGGTATCAGATGGCTCTGGACGCTTCGATCAATGGTAATTTCAACACCAGGTACCCTGAGGATGCTTATGTGTTGATAAAAAACTTTGCATCTAGCAGTAGCACCAAGAGCGCAGACTTCGAGCGCAAGAAGCTGGCTGGTAACATGGATGGGTCGCAGATCGCTGAAGTTAAAGCTCAGCTGGATTCTTTGCACAGTCTTCTGCTGGGAAAGACAACAAAGGCCGTCCACTTTGCTGCTGAGAATGAAGTGGAAGATGTTAACTACATTGGTGGTTCTGGTTTTCAGGGTCAGCGATTTGGGTACAACACCAATCGAAACTTCACCAACAATGCTCAAAAAGGAGGGTACCAATCCCCACCACCTAAAGCTCCTGACAGTAAGATTGAGGCTATGCTTGAAAAGCTGGTTCAAGGGCAAGAGAAGATGACAGTATCCTTCAATGGGAAACTGGATGCTGTATACACCGAATTAAGGGGAAGGATCGAGGCTCTCGATAACAGTCACAGGATGCTGGAAACGCAAGTAGCTCAGACTGCAGCAAATGCCAAGGGAAAGACGGTTCATTCACACAGTGCACACGTCAATGCGATCTCCTCAAGTGCATAAAATTTCGATGAGGATCCTAAAATCGCCATAGCATCGATCGATACCCCTAAGTGTCGATCGATGCCGGTTACAATTCTGAAACGGGACACTTCCAAAACCCGTGTATCGATCGATACCCCATTGGTATCGGTCGATACTGAGGCGATTTTTGAGTAAACACTTGAGACTTCGACTGTGGTGCCTAAAGAAGTTCAGGAACGAGTATATATACCGAGGATACCTTACCCCAGAGCTGCTGCAAAGGCTAAGAAGGAGGTAGAGGATGCCAGATGCAAGGCTATGCTGGATAAGCTGATTGTGGAGTTTCCCCTTGATGATGATAAATTTGTCAAGGATGATTCAACATCAAGAGTATCGATCGATATCCTACCTGGTGTCGATCGATACCCTTCGCAGAACGAGCCAGAACTTGTGGAAACATGTGAGTTGATCAAAGAAAGAGTTCGCAAGCCCAAGAAGCTGAATCGTGTTCCTAAACATCTCAGAGATCCCATCTCTCCAAAGCAGCTGCGTGGCTTTGAGAAGATGGTAAGAAGGATTTCCCCTGAATCAACCTTTGAAGAAGCTCTAGAGTGCCGTCCTCTGCTAAGTCACTTCAAAGATTGCAGAGAAACTGAGGAAGAGATTGAGGCACTCTTCATTAAGGCTAGAGGTACACCTCCACTGAGACAGCTGACCCAAAGAGAAGATCCAGGAAAATTCGCGGTTCCATGCTCTATCTCTGGAGTTGATTTCAAAGAGTCTCTCGTTGACTCAGGGGCTAGTGTCAATGTCATCTCAAGGGCAATTGCAGAGCGGTTGGGGGCTGATATTCGATCACCAAAGGTATCTATCACACTCGCGAACGACTCCACCTCGCTTCCACACGGTATTATCCATGGTTTGCTGGTCAAAGTAGGAGACTGTCTGGTGCCTACTGATTTTCAGGTTGTGGAGATGAGTGCGATATCTCATATGCCTATACTCCTGGGACGACCATTTATGGCTACTGCTGGCGCAATCATAGACACGCCTAATAAGATAATATCTTTCTCTTACATTGACGGAGGTGTATATTATGATGTAATTCCCCCTAGGAGTACTCCCACACGTATCTCTAGCATCGAGATTGTCACAGGAGAGTCGCTAGCAATTGATCTTTTGGAAGAGCCTCCTGACAAGCCTACTGTCGCAGACATTTCAGCTGAACCGCCCAGCATCCCCAAGGAAGTTGTCAAGACGGTTAAGGCAACAAAGAAGAAGGCCAAGAGCAACAAGGTCGAGAATCCCCATGTCACTTTAATCCCTCAAAATAGTGATGGGAATTCGATTGAGTATAAGGTCAAGTGCAAAGGAGTTTCGAAGCCATTCTCTAAGGCTAGAGTTCTTTTTACTTCGGAGCGGAAAGTGAAGGGAAAAGAGTTTGTGGAAGGCATGCTAAGCAGAACTCTGAAGATAGCAATGTCAAGTTGTGGAGCCTGTTTTGGTGCAAGTTCTAACTCTTATCCTGCCTGAAGGGCGTTACAGTCAAGCTATTGACGTTAAACGAGCGCTTGGTGGGAGGCAACCCACTGGTGAGTCTGTTTTTGAGTCTTTTTTCTTTTTATTTTCGTTCGTTTTGTGTTTGTGTCATGATAAACAAGGAGCAAAACTCGAAATCGCCTAAGTGTCGATCGATACCCCCTGGTATCGATCGACACCAATCGCGAATGTACGGTTCATCAAGTCGATTTAAGCCTGGTATCGATCGATACCAGGCTGTGTGTTGATCGAGACTCGATGTTCCAACAAGGTAACTTCTTGTTTTTCCCAATTTTATTTTGTTCTTTTGTTTTATTTCACTGACTCTAGGCTAGATAACACTGGGGACAGTGTTGTTCAAGTCTGGGGGAGGTGTCTGCAGACATTGTGTTTGGTTTTCTTAGAGTCAGTCGTTTTATCGAGTAAAAAACCGTTTTATTGTGTCAAAACTTGTTGGAGATGATGATCATGTGCTTGAACCTATTGATTTGATTTTGTTTTTGAGTGCACAGTGTTGCAAAATCTGTTCTAGATCGACTAATGAAAAATCCAAAGACTGACCAGTTGACTAGAAAACATCCATGTTTCCAGCAGAGTTCTTCTGAAGCCTGAGCCAAATTTTTGCACTTCATTAATGTGGTTAGTGTTTTTAGAGCTTGATTCTTCATTCATATCTGATAAAGGAACCCATGTGTTTAGAGTTATGGTATCTCTCTCCCCTGTTACAAGTTGATAGATGCATTAAAAGATGAAATGATTTTCTTCTGAGTAGAGGGCTAGGAAAATTTCCAGCGATCCCATTATTCTACTTAAGAGGGAATTATCACACAAAAGTGAAAGCGAGGTTAGGAAAATTTCCTTTGATACCACTATTCGCCTACACTTTTGATTACTTTTGAGGGAAGAACCGGGGATTCGATGGCAAACACCATCAATACTCGCGTCTCGAACCTTAATATGTAAATGCAAGGAACACAATAGGAAATAAGTCTAGGGGAGAGAAATAAAACCAAAAAGTGTGAAAAATGGTGGTTCCTTGTCATGATATTGTATGGTAAAGAGTCTAGAAGGTTCTTGAACATTGGCTGCAGCGATGAAACTGGCGATGATGGCTTTACTTGAACAATGCTGTGAGATAATGTGTGGAGTCTGGAAAAGCTGCGAATGTCTACGGAGAAGTACATGGTGGTTAGATCGAAAGCTGGTTAGGTAACACTTGGGTACTTGGGAAAAGGATCTCTGCAATGGTTCGTGAACAGGTGAGTCTCTACGTTTTCAAACATCTTTCTCTGGTTTAGTCTTCTATTTGCTTGAGGGCAAGCAAAGGCTAAGTCTGGGAGAGTTGATATATCACTGTTTTTACCCTGTTTAGGCCATGATATAAGTCCTTTTTATAGAGTCTTGCTAGTGTTTTTTTAGTCTTTTAGAGTCTTTTACAGGTCTTAGCACGTTTGGAGCGTAATTGGAAGTATTGGAGCTTTCTGGAGCATTTTGGAGCAAAGATGAAGATCGTGTTGTTGAGTACCCGATTTCACGTCGAGCATCGATCGATACCCCCTTGGTATCGATCGACACTCATCGCAGCAAGACACGACCCGCGAGTTTTCCAAGACTTGAAGAATTGCAAATTGCCCCAGAAGTCTTTAATAATTACAAGAAGCCCCAATTCGTGTTTTAGTTTATTTATAGGGATTTTACAGCCACTGTTAGGCTAAGCTTTACTTTTTATACTTTGATTTTACTTTGGTTTTAGAGAGACAAGTCTGAATCTCCCTTCGTCCGAGATCAGATCTCAAAACCTTTCTGATTATTTTATTGATTATTTATTCAGTTTCTGGAGCATTTTGGAGCAAAGATGAAGATCGTGTTATTGAATACCCGATTTCACGTCGAGCATCGATCGATACCCCCTTGGTATCGATCGACACTCATCGCAGCAAGACACGACCCGCGAGTTTTCCAAGACTTGAAGAATTGCAAATTGCCCCAGAAGTCTTTAATAATTACAAGAAGCCCCAATTCGTGTTTTAGTTTATTTATAGGGATTTTACAGCCACTGTTAGGCTAAGCTTTATTTTTTATACTTTGATTTTACTTTGGTTTTAGAGAGACAAGTCTGAATCTCCCTTCGTCCGAGATCAGATCTCAAAACCTTTCTGATTATTTTATTGATTATTTATTCAGTTATGTTGATTGTTTCATTTACCATGTCTGAGTAGATCCACTTTAGGTTTAGGGTTTTCTCATAGGGATTTCTTTGAATGCAAGGTTGATTTATTATTATGATTCACCATCTGAATTGGTTCTTCACCTTAGGTTGTTCTCAAAGCTAATTCTAGGTTGACGAATCTGGAACTTAGATCTTAGGATAATTGATTAGGCACGAGAGTGCGATTAATTACCTGATAGAACCTAGGTGAGCAAATTGATTATTCGCAAAGAGATTTGGTTTAATTGATTTGTGAACATATCAAACCTGAACTTTAAAGCTGATTTAGACTTTAGGATTCGCAAAGAGATTTGGAATTCCTAAGATTTAGATTTAGATAGTTTTCGCAACGAGAGTTGGTTAGCTATATTTTAGCGATTTGAGTTCAAGAACCGTGCGTAATCTGAATCATGTTAGTTAATTTAGCTGTATTAATTGATTTCCTGAGAAAAACCCTAGGCCTATATTTTCCTCCATTGATTTACAACACTTTTAATTGCGCACTTGTTTTCGTTTACATCTTTTGATTTAGCGTATTTTGGATCTATATAATCTATTGCGTGGTTCTGTGAGTCCTTGTGTTCGACCCCTAGCTATACTACGATTACCGCTTTAGTATCTGTTAGGGTATTAATTTGAGCGTATCACTTAACTCATTTCTTTTCACACTAACACAATTTTATCAAGCCCTCAAGTTTTGATACAAAATTAGTTCCAACATTATTAATATTATAATGAAAGTAAAGTCACAAGGTGCATAGACTTATATAGAGATTAAAGCAACTTAATTTCCTAAACTAATATGGAATTAATATATTTAAGATAATGCTAAATTTCCTAATATACGATATTTGTAAAGATCCATATTTTTTTAGATCTTTCTTGATATTCATAATTTCCATAATGTTTATATGGTCGATCTCATCGAAATCCCAATACTCCCCTGCAAACTCATACGTGGTAACACATGTGAGATTGAAAAAATCTTCAAAATATCGGCGTTATACCCGGTCGTCGGGCCATCATCGCTGCGTTATACCCGGCCGTCGGGTCAGATCAATTATAACACCCAATCGTTGGGTCATCAACGACATTTATACCCGGTCGTAGGGTCAAATCCACTGCACACCCGACCGTCGGGTCATCGACGTTTATACCCGTTCATAGGGTCTTTCAACGGAATGTATAACCAGCCGTCGGATGAAAAATATACATCATCGTATCTCCACCAAAACATAACCATTTGAGTATATACTATCATTAGCATAATTTTGTTGAAGTAAAAACCGGTGAAATCAATTCACCTCCACTAGTAAAGAAAATCCAAGCACAATCGTGTGCTTCATAATACTTGAGCTCCAAGAAATTAGCAATATGCTTGCCAAATCAACAAAACAAAACTACCAATAGGCTTCATCTTCGTTTGACTTTCACAAGTCACAAACGTGAATCAAAGAATTAAAAAAATAGAATTTGTAAAGAGAAGCAAATCATGTCTAATTTTTCCAAAGTTTGAATAATAGTTTATGATAAAGTATATTTGTCAATTCCTCAATGCTTATCGCTATAACATAAAATGTGTAAAATCCAAATGGATTAGATTAAGCAACTAAGAATACACGAAACTCCTTAATCTAAGCTAAACAAAGAGAGTTTTTACTAATTGTCTAATGAAATTAAATGCATCAATACTCAATTCTATCAATTGACCAATAATCTAAGCAATTGACACAATTCAAACAAGATAAGACAATAAACTAAACCAGAGACTTAATTGAACTTAAAACAATATAAAAACGAATCTTAGGGTGAGATAATTAATTTTAGGTGATCTAGAACTAATCCATGATGCCAATATACTCAACCAATGCTAATCCTTAGGTTTAGACCACTAGTTAAGACTAATCCACTTCCATGGCATTAATCAATTGCTAATTACCCAATTAAGAACAAACTTCCATTTGTAATTAAGCAATCATCAAGCATTAAACACAAGGTCTAACAACCAATAAACACCTTGGACAACTATTTCCATAGGCCAAGAGTGTAAATCCCTTAAAAAGTTCATTGGGGAATTTCATCGAACACCTTCCGGGCGAGAAATTCTCTATGATCTAAATCAACTTAATCAAGGTTAATCTAGCTTTAGGAACACTTATTAAGGAAGGAAATCAAACAATCTAAACCCCTAACATCATGGATCAACCCCAAATCACCCTAATCTATCTCACCCAAAGACCCTAAGAGACTACTCACTAGTCATGTTGATCCCAACAAAACCCATGATAAGTTTGCTAAGATTCATGATTAAGTTAATGCAAGAAAGAAAGATTAAGATGAAAGAACTAAAAATTGTATTAAAATCAAAGGTAACTCTCTTACAAATCCCAAGCTCCTCAAAAAGGAAGGTATTTTGAAGAGAAAACAAGATCTCCAATGGACCAAAATATGCAAGACCTAACCTAGGACTCCTAATACTCTAAATGGGACGGAACAAGTATGAAATGCCATGAAGAAAGAAGTAAATGATCTAAAACCTACATGATATGCATGCTTAAACTATGCAAATTATGGACACATCAATTCCCCCAAACTTAAACATTTGCTTGTCCTCAAGCAAACAAGATCAAGAATGAGAGATGCAATGCAATGCAAGTGGAGCTCGAACCTATAAAAATCATAAGAAACAATCGCACTCAAAGTCCAAGTTACTAGTTCTAGGATGCACCAAAGTTGTCTACTCAAAAGGAGTTAGCCATTTCGTTCACAACATGCAACAAAGCCAAACCTCAACCTAGACAAACTCTCTTATCCTCTAGCCTCTTAACATTCATTAATGATTGTATCTGTGAATTGTGCTTATGCAAAATTAAATGAAACCGCTTGGCTAAAGGACCGGTTATGAGATGAAAGTGATCTCATCAATATGCATGGGTGATCAAACACAAGGATCTCTCAATGAACGAGAAAACTCCGACAAAATGCTAAAGGTAAAGAGCAATCTATGCATACAAGAAAAAACTCTCATCTACCAGAATGCCTAGAATGTTACTAACCTTAACCCAATCTAACCCTTTTTGCTTGTTCCTGAATCCTATTCTACCCTTTTCCTACAAGGCATCTTGCCTTGGATACCCAAACACACTTCTTTGTTCTCATTTTCACCTTCTCTTCTCATGGGGGCTTTCTTCTTCACCTTGGTTGTGGTTGGATGCTCCTTTTCCTTTTGTTTAGCTCTTTCTTTTTCTTCTTTTTGGTTCATGCCTCTTCTCATCCTTTGATGTTTTGGCTTTATGGCCTTCTTTTCTTCTTTGTCTTTTGAGGCTTCTCTTTGTCACTTAGAGCTTTGCTTTTAATCATCTTTGCACCAACTAACCATCACATTGCACACCCCTCTTCATCGTCCTTTCTTTCTTATTTCACTCCACCATATACACCAAATCAAACCATTTCCTAAAATATTTCTAACCGTTTCCCATGTTACAAATAAGAATCGCCCACCTAGTCTAGCCTAGTCCTAGTTTAGCTCCTTGATGTTGGAACTAATTCTACAAAAGAGTGCTTCCTTGTCGCCCTTATTCCTAACACGTTTTGTCGAGTTCACTCCAAATAAGGCCTCACAAGCACACACAAAAGATTTGGGGCTAGAAAGAAGGTTATTGGCAAGGTGGGGAAACCAATCCAAAAATGGGGTTTGGCTACTTAGGCAAGCAAGAGTGGTGAGAAGGAAGAAAGAATGCCTAAGTATGTATAAGTGATCCGCGGTTTTATTTAAATTTACACAAGCACAATAATTACATATTCAATTTAGATTATCACTTAGATGAGGCTAGGTTCAATTCAAGCTTGTTTCAATCAAAGAAGGGACAATGATGCATGTGTTCTAACAAATGGTTCATCCTTGATTTCAGATTCAACTTCAATGTATCAAACAACTAATAACTTGGGCGTTGAATCAATTGCTAATTAAGCTGGTTTCCAAGGTTGTCATTACTCCATGTTTATGCAAATGCAAGCTAAAATACAAACTAGACGCCACCTACAAGTGAATACGCAATCCTAAATGTTCTAAAATTTTCAAATTTATTGAAAATGCATGATATGCATGAGACTCAAGTGCAAAAGAGAAGATAAGAGCATAAAACACGAGGTCAAATACCGGTCTCTCCCCCAAACTTAAATCACACCGACCCGGTGTGAAAAAAACCTAAGGGAAAGACCAAAAACAAAACAAGAAAAACTATACAATGCATGAAACTCAAATAAAAGAAAATTATTTACAAGGGTGGTGTGTTACCTTAGAATGTTTCGGAGTTGGAGGAGGTGTCCACGGAGTAGGACATGTTGCTTGAGCACGGCGTTGGCGATCTCATTGCCCTCCTCTTACGCCTTCTCAGTTCATGAGATGAAGCACGTGGCGGTTCCTCTTTGTTCGCAAGCACCATGGTCCCGTCGAATGAGTGGCGCCTCTCCTCTTCCATAGTGTTTTCCCCGGTTCCTTCACCTTCGACATATTCTCCTTGAAATGGATCACGGGATGAGCTTGCCCCGGTGACCTTCGCCGTGAGCTCCTTGATTTGGCTCTTTATTTCTTTGGCTTGGCTTTTCAAACCCTTCACCGATTTCACCAACTTCCTTATGGTCTTGTCTTGCCATTTGTTCCATCTTTGGAGGAGGTTGATTTGGTGATGAGCATGCTTTGAGGCCCTGTCGGGAAGAGGCTAGTCATATGGATGGAAGTAGTAGCGCTCACTTCCATAAACCGCGCTTGAAGGAGATGATGGCTCTTCATCCTCGGCGGCCCGTGAAGAAGCTCGATCTTTGCGTGAACCGGGTTTGCGGATAATCTATAGTGGTGGGTGAATGGCGGGATTGTAGAGTTGATCTCTAAGCGGATAAAACCGGATATTTTTTCCCACTTGAATCGCGGTGAGAACTTGGTTCGGGAGCATGAGCTTCACCGTTTTTGGACGAGCGATGCTAAACGTGTAGGCATATGAGCTCCCCGCTCTTCCCCCTAGAAACTTCGCACCGCTTAGGTAGAATGCATCCATCCACTCGATCTCCTTCACACCCCGGGTATGCTTCTATCCTTCACCAACCCCGCATCAATCCCATTAGCCTCCAATATCGGGGTGATAATGCCACCCACACTCAATTGCAGAGTTTTGTCCGTCGTTGTTTGCACCCACTCCTTGTAGTGGAGAAGTTGTCGCACAAGTATTGTCACTAGAGCCACCTTCCTATCATCTCCCTTGAGAACGTGTCCGTCGTCACACGTGACAACGAGTGGTGCAAGCCCAATGTCTGGAAAAGCAATATCGTCATCAATAATATAACCCGTTTCACGCCTAGCAAACAATGAACGGGTGAGTGCCTTGTGCACGTAGCGGATGGCGGGATGGCGGATGACTTGGTAAGACCCGAGACAAAAACACCGCTAGGCCCAATGGTGTTCCACAATGAACGGATTTCCTTGTGTGAGATATTGAAGTCCGCGTGGGCCGAGGTTCCTATCTCCTCAAACCCAAAGAGTGCACTTAGCTTGCTAAAGCTCATGTGGTAGTACGTGCGGTTCACACAAAACTTGATGAACCCATGATCCGCATCGTCTCTCGGTTTCTCGAATTTGTAGAATGTGGCGGTCAAAGAGGCCAAGAATTGACAAGTGGCTACTTCATAAGCGGGGAATGCCATAGCGAAGAACTTCTCGAGCCCCATGTTCTTGTAGATTGCTTGCACATCCTCGAGAATCCCGAGCTCATTTAGAAGAGCGTGATCCGGGTATCTAGTGGCTTTGAAACCCAAGCTTCTAAACTTCTTGTAAGCCTCTGCATAAGTTAGCGGTGTCGGTTTAGGCTTCGCCACCTTCTTCTTTGACACCACGACCCGGTTATCACCACTATCACTCCCACTCTCACTACCGCTTTCTTCCACAACAACTTTCTTCCTCGACTTGGCAACTTGCTTTCCACGTGATTTTCCTTTTGAGCTCGAGTTTGGTCAGCCTTAGGAGCCATTGTACCTATAAGAAGAACAAAACTCAAAGGGAAATTAGCAAATGTTGTGAAGTTTCATTGAAATTTCCAAATAAGTTCAAATTTCACAATTTTTGCCAATGATACAAGCTAATTCCAATTCATATGCATCAAGCAAGACTAAGGCATGCTAATGCAAGTGATATCCTCATTTATCACACGATATCCCCAAAAATTTTAAATTTTCGTCACTATTCATGCTCAAGAACCCTAAATGCCCAAAATTCAAAATTTTGCTATGAACCCAACGAATTAGCACACAAATCCAACATCCCAATCACAATCAAGCATAACCCAAGTGTTATCATACAATTTCGAGCCTCAAACAAGCATTTTCATGAAGTTTAATCATTAAAAGCAAAAATTGTTCTTCGTGAAAAAGAGATGATTTGAGCGAAAATACCTTGGGAAGATAGAGTATATGTTAAAAAGCTATGTTATAATCACAGTAAGCCACGAAAATCGAGTTCAAAGAGCTTTGAATCACCAAATTTGAGCAAGAATTGATGAACTAAGAAGAGAGAAAAAGAAGGAAGAAATCGCAAAAGAGAGAGAGAGAAGAAGAAAGAAATCGCGAAAGAGAGATGAGAAGAGAGAGAAATTTGGTCAACTGAATTGACCTGGTTTAATGGGTCAAAATCGGAGTAAACCGGCCATGAAAATTGGACCAGACCGACATTAAACCAGGTCAATGCGCGAAAACCGAATTCTAAACTTATCTGGAATGATCGCATCAGTCAGCCTCTCACCGATACCGTACACCGATATGGCCTCTGGTTTTTGACTGATTTTCCCGAATTTCTATCGGTCAGTGGTATCGGTATGGTGTCCACCGATATCGGTCGACTTCAGTCCGATACTTCTGGCCGTTGCATCTTCAGTTCGTCTGAGGTTCTATCGACCTGTGGCATTGGTCAGACGCCAACCGATGGCTCTTCTTCAATCTGTCGGACAGTCACAACAGTCCCCTTCTGGCCGATACCTCCGACCGATGTAGACGCAGGATTTTCAAATTTTTGCCTTCTCACCCTCAATCCAAAACCGAACCTAAGAAACTTGAAAACATGAAACAAAAGCATAAAAAGGAGCAAGAAAAATTGAAATATGTACAAGGATAGTCATGGGAATGCCTCCCAAGAGCGCTTGTTTAAAGTCACTAAGCTTTACTTTGCAAACCGTTTTAGGCAGGAGACGGGTTTGAGAGAGGAATCGAGGTCCCTTCCTCAATGAAGTCCAATGCATGATAAGGTTTGAGCCTTTCACCATTGACGGTGAAATCCCCTCCGGTCTTGTTCCACAACGTTACCGCTCCATAAGGCATCACTTCCTTGACCGTGAATGGACCCGACCATCTCGATTTTAGTGTCCCGGGAAAAATCTTCAACCGGGAATTGAAAAGTAACACTTGATCTCCAGCCTTGAAACCCTTCTTGACAATATTTTTATCATGAAAAGCTTTCGTTCGCTCTTTGTAAATCATCGAGCTCTCATAGGCATCCAAACGAATCTCGTCAAGCTCATGCAATTGAATTTGACGCCTTTCCGAGGCGGTCTTAATGTCACAATTAAGAAGCTTTACCGCCCATAGTGCCTTGTACTCAATCTCTACCGGTAGATGACAAGATTTTCCGTAGAGGAGATTGAACAGAGTTGTCCCAATTTGCGTCTTGTAGGTGGTTCGATAGGCCCATAGTGCGTCATCAAGCTTGGTAGACCAATATTTCCTTGAAGTTCCCACCGTCTTTTCTAGGATTGCCTTGATTTGGCGGTTGGACACCTCAACTTGTCCACTCGTTTGGGGGTGATATGGTGTTGCTACCTTATGTTTCACACCATGCTTTCTCAATAGGCTTTCAAACACCTTGTTCACAAAGTGAGTTCCACCATCACTTATGACTACCCTTGGAACTCCAAATCTTGGAAATATGATGGACTTGAACATCTTAAGCACAACCTTCGCATCGTTGGTTGGGCTTGCAATGGCCTCTACCCACTTAGAGACATAATCCACCGCTACAAGAATGTATTGGTTGCCATAAGAAAAGGGAAACAGTCCCATGAAGTCAATTCCCCAAACGTTAAAGGCTTCAACCTCAAGAATGGGATTTTGAGGCATCTCATCCCATCTACTAATGTTCCCCTTCCTTTGGCACTCATCACATCTAGACACAAACTCTTGAGCGTCCTTGAACATAGTTGGCCACCAAAACCCCGCTTGTAGAACCTTAGCAACCGTTTTGAATGAAGCAAAGTGACCTCCATATGACGAACCATGACAGTGCATCAAGATGCCATCAACATCTTCCTCCGGGATACACCGCCTATAGAGCTTGTCCTTGCATAGAGTATACAAGAACAGTTCATCCCAATAGAAACGTGTTATGTCCCTAAAGAACTTCTTCTTTTGGTACCCATCCAATCTTGGTGGCTCTCTCCCGCAAGCTAAGTAGTTGACGTAGTCCGCGTACCATGGTAGTTTCTCATCCTCCAAACTCTTGGCTTCTTCGAAAATCCTTGTCGCTTCAAGACCTTTCTTCAAATCACCAATCATCATGAGATGTTCTTCGGGAAGAGAGTCATCTATTGGTATAAGATCATCAATCCTCATTCTTGATAGGTGATCCGCCACCCCGTTCTCAATATCCTTCTTATCAATAATTTCCATGTCAAACTCTTGGAGTATTAGGATCCACCTAAGGAGTCTTGGTTTGGTGTCTTTTTTGGCGTAGAAGTGTCTCAACGCGGCATGATCCGTGTAGACAATGATCTTGGAACCCACTATATAGGACCTAAACTTCTCGATAGCAAACACAACGGCGAGTAGTTCCTTTTCCGTAGTAGCGTATCTACCTTGTGTATCATCAAGTGTTCTACTAGCATAGTAGATCACATGCATCTTCTTATCCTTCTTTTGCCCGAGAACCGCTCCTACCGCGTAATCACTTGCATCGCACATGATCTCGAATGGGAGATTCCAATCCGGTACTTGCACAATTGGAGCGCTCACAAGAGCCTTCTTTATCTTCAAGAATGCTTCAAGGCACTCTTCATCAAAATTGAAGTCCACATCTTTGCAAAGGATCTAGTTAGCGGCCTTGCAATTTTGGAAAAGTCCTTGATGAACCTTCTATAAAATCCGGCATGGCCTAAGAAGCTCCTAATACTCTTGACCGAGTTTGGTGGCTCTAAGCTCGTCATGACCTCAATATTTGCCTTGTCTACCTCGATGCCCTTCTCCGAGATCTTCTGGCCTAGAACAATGCATTCCCGAACCATGAAGTTGCATTTCTCCCAATTCAAGACGAGATTTGCCTCCTCGCACCTAGTGAGTACCTTGCAAAGATTCTACAAACATGCACCAAACGAGGAACCATATACAGAAAAATCATCCATAAACACCTAAACCATGTCCTCAATTAGATCCGAGAAAATGGTCATCATACACCTTTGGAAAGTCGCGGGTGCATTACAAAGTCTGAATGGCATCCTTCGATATGCGAAGGTGCCATAGGGACAAGTAAAGGTCGTTTTCTCTTGATCATTTGGGTGGATAGGGATTTGGAAGAAACCCGAATATCCATCAAGAAAACAATAAAAAGGATGATTTGCAAGCCTCTCTAACATTTGATCGATAAAAGGCAATGGGAAATGATCTTTTCGAGTTGATGAGTTTAGTTTCCTATAATCGATACACATCCTATGACCGGTTATAGTCCTAGTAGGTATCAATTCATCCTTTTCATTTTTTATAACCGTGATTTCTCTCTTTTTGGGCACCACATGGACCGGTGAAACCTAAGTACTATCCGAAATGGGATAGATAATACCCGCATCTAGAAGTTTTAGAATCTCTTTCTTTACAACTTCTTTCAAATTCGGATTTACCCTCCTTTGATGTTCAATAAAAGTCATCGATTCATCTTCTAGATGGATCCTATGTGTGCAAAGAGTATGAGAAATGCCTTTAAGGTCATCCAAAGAGTAACCTATAGCTCTCCTAAACTTTCTCAATTCACACAAAAGGGAGGACAATTCATCATTTTCAAATTTTCATTCACTATAACCGGGTATGATGAATTAGGGCCTAGGAAGGCGTACCTTAGCCCAATGGGGAGTGGTTTGAGTTCGACCTTTGGTGCCTTGAGCTCACTCCAATCCCCGTCCAAGCTAGTCTTACCATTGCTAGCTCATTGCTCACCTTCGTGCTCAATCTCGACAAAACTTATGTTGTGTGTAACTTGAGCCAACTCCAAATACTTAGTATCCCCACTCATAGCCTTGTGCGAATCTAGCATCCTTGCATACCCATTAATCTCACCATGAAGAAACACATGCTCTCCTTCTTCCTTAGTCAATACCACTTGGAGGTAATCTTCCAAAGCTAACTCCTCCAAAAGTTCATCCGCTAGCTCATCCATAGCTTCAACATAGAAGGCTTGCCCATCGATTGTAGGCTTCTTCATCATGTCATTAATGTTGAACAGAAGGACATCATTCTTTCCCAAATGGAGATCGATTTTGCCTCTTCTCACATCGATAATTGCACCGGCGGTGGCAAGGAACGGTCTTCCAAAGATGAGAGGGTCATTTGGTTCTTCATCCATCTCTAGGACAACGAAGTCGGTTGGCACTATGGCATTTCTAATCATAACCGGCAAGTCTTCAAGTAAACCAACCGGGTGTTTCACTGACCTATCCGCTAGCACAAGAGAGATTCTACAAACCTTGTAGCTAGTGAATCCAAGGCGTTTTGCAACCGAAAGTGGCATCAAACTCACACTTGCCCCGAGATCACAAAGACATTTGTTGAAAGCGAGAGGTCCTAGTGCACAAGGAAGTGTAAAGCTACCCGGATCTCCAACTTTCTTTGGCATAACCTTCTTTTGAATGATGGCACTACACTCGTGGGTTAACACTACCATCCCTTCCAACTCATTTGTTCTATCCTTTATCGCGTCCTTGAGAAATTTGTTGTATTGAGGGACTAGTAAGAAATCATCAACCAATGGCATTGTAACTTGAACCTTGTCCATTTGCTTGTCGAAAATAGCTCTATATTTTTCCATGAGTTGTTTCTTGAAACGGCCCGGGAAAGGGAGCTTGGGCTCATAGGGCGGTGGGACAAAGAGAGTTTCCTTCCTTGCACGTTCTACCCTAGGGTTGTCTTCAACTATTCCTTTACCCTTATCCTTGATGATCTCAACATCTCTTGCAATCTCATCGTCATCATTAATCTCAATGACCACCTCCCCATCTTGTTTCTCAATGTCCTCATTGAGTGTAGTGGTTGGAATCTCTTTTGAGGGGAGCTCTTTCCCACTTCTCAACGTGATGGCATTGATATACTCTTTCGGGTTGGTTTCGGATTTCCCGGGCAAAGTACCACTTGGTCTTGATGAAGAAGAGGCACCTTTACCTTCCATTTGCTTGAATTTAGATGACAGTGACTCGAATTTTGAGTTGAGATCATTGTTATAGCAATCAAATTTGTTGTGGATTTCCGCCATCCTCTTATTCATGTCGATAACTACATTCGCTTGACCCGTGAGAATTTGTTGACGCATACCCTTAACATCGAAATCTTGGGGCATTGAGTTGTTTCCTTGCCCTTGTGGCACAAAACCGGGTGGTGCAAAGGTTTGCTTTTGTTGGAAACCACCTTGGTTCCCTTGAAAGTTGTTCTTTGGGATAAAACCATGTTGTTGGAAGTTCGAATCTTGAGCTTGGTTGGAAGGAACAAAAGTCTTTTGTTGCACCCCTTGGTTTTGTGAATTTTGTTGTGGATATGTTTGATCTTAAGGGTTCTCCACATTGGGGTTTCGATAAGAGAAATTTGGGTGATTCCTATAGTTGTTGTTGAAGCACTTTTGGTAACCACCTTGTCCACCCACATAGTTAACCTCTTCTTGTGTATCATCACAATCCCCTTCATATTGAAACCCTTGGGTTCCATCATAATCCTCAACAAAATGGATGGACTTTTGAGAAGCTTGTAGAAGCTTGTCCATCTTTTTCATTAAGAGCCTTCATTTCCTTCCTCCTTTGGTCTTCGTTCTCACCACTTTCTCTCGAAGACCGGTCATAATCTTCCCCGTAGTTCCCATCACTTAGAGCTAAATTCTCCACAAGTTCCATTCCATCATCCACCTCTTTGCCCAAAAAGTTCCTGTTGCTAGCGGTATCAAGAAGCATTCGGAATTTGGGCAAGACACCACAGTATAAGGTACTCAAAAGCGACTCATCCGAAAACCCATGGTGTGGGCATTTCATTCTGTAGCCTTTAAATCGCTCCCATGCTTCACTAAAGCTTTCGTTGTTCTTTTGTGTGAAGCTTGAGATGTCGTTCCTTAACCGGGCGGTTCTCGTAGTGGAAAAGAACTTAGACAAGAATGTCTTCTTGCATTGGTCCCAAGAAGTAACCGAACCTTGAGGAAGGTTCTTTTCCCATTGGTGGGCTTTGTCCCCGAGTGAGAAAGGGAACAAACGTAGCTTGAAACCGTCTTCCGAAACACCGTTGATCTTGGTCATTCCGCAAATTCTATCGAATTGATCCAAGTGGTCTAGCGGATCCTCCATTGCTAAACCGTGAAACTTGTTTCCTTGCACCATTTGGATAAGCCCCGCTTTGATCTCAAAATTGTTATTCGCAACCGCCGGTGGAAGAATTCCGGTTCGGTTTCCATGAGCGTTCGGTGCAACACTCGCTCCTACCAATCTCGGTTCTCGTTGTTGATGGTTTGGTCCACGTGGACCACGATTGACTCCATCCCCGTGACCATGATCATTCCCTACGGCTCCTTCATGTTGAACCGGTGGCACTTGTACATTATCCATCACTACTCGTTCTTGTTGAGCAAGTATTTACCGTTCTCTCCTAGCTCTTGTGTTTTCTCTTTCCAAAGCGCGGATGTCTTCAACCCGATCTACCAAGTTCGTTGGACCACGACTTCGCAAGTTCGGCAAGCTCATACACACCTTGAGAGAGAGATAGTAAACAAGGTAGAGGAGATTAGTAACCAAAGAAAAAGAAACTTAGTATCAAGAAGAATCGAAATCTTAATGATTAATGCTTAACCCCAATGGCAACGGCGCCAAATTGATAAATGATATTTGTCAATTTCTCAATGCTTATCGTTATAGCATAAAGGGTGTCAAATCCAAATGGATTAGATTAAGCCACTAAGAATACACGAAACTCCTTAATCTAAGCTAAACAAATAGGGTTTTTACTAATTGTCTAATGAAATTAAATGCATCAATACTAAATTCTATCAATTGACCAACAATCTAAGCAATTGACACAATTCAAACAAGATAAGACAATAAACTAAACAATAGACTTAATTGAACGTAAAACAATATAAAAACGAATCTTAGGGTGAAGTAATTGATTTTAGGTGATCTAGAACTAATCTATGATGCCAATATACTCAACCAATGCTAATCCTTAGGTTTAGACCACTAGTTAAGACTAATTCACTTCCATGGCATTAATCACTTGCTAATTACCTAATTAAGAACAAACTTCCATTTGTAATTAAGCAATCATCAAGCATTAAACACAAGGTCTAACAACCAATAAACACCTTGGACAACTATTTCCATAGGCCAAGAGTGTAAATCCCTTAAAAAGTTCATTGGGGAATTTCATCGAACACCTTCCGGGCTAGAAATTCTCTATGATCTAAATCAACTTAATCAAGGTTAATATAGCTTTAGAAACACTTATTAAGGAAGGAAATCAAACAATCTAAACCCCTAACATCATGGATCAACCCCAAATCACCCTAATCTATCTCACCCAAAGACCCTAAGAGACTACTCACTAGTCATGTTAATCCCAACAAAACCCATGTTAAGTTTGCTAAGATTCATGATTAAGAGAATGCAAGAAAGAAAGATTAAGATGAAAGAACTAGAAATTGTATTAAAATCAAAGGTAACTCTCTTACAAATCCCAAGCTCCTCAAAAAGGAAGGTATTTTGAAGAGAAAACAAGATCCTCCTAAAATTATGTTTTTTTGGTATTTAAAGGTGAGAGGGTCGAACCGGGTCAACCCGGGATAAACCAGGTATTGACCCGGTCGAAATGGTCTTCAAAACTTCCCATCGGTTGGCCACGCACTGATGCCACACACCAATGTGATCCCGGATTCGCCTGAAATTCCATCGGTCACCTGCATCGGTGCATGGCGCACCGATGGGCTTCTGCCGTTGCTTCTTTGTCCTGCATCGGCCAGCCTCGGCCCGATGCCACGCACCGATGCGATCTCGGATTCCGCAGAACTTCCATCGGTCAAGTGCATCGGGTTGTGGCCGACCGATGGACTTCTGCTGTTGCTTCTTCGTTCTTCATCGGCCGGCATCGGACCGATGCCTCTGCCCGATACCATCTACTATCGGGTTTCCTTCTTCTTTTGCTCGCCTTCTCCGTTCCATGTAAGCTCCGCTCGGTCTAAGGTCTTCCTCTAAACTCCATCAAGCCTCCAATGTCTCCATAGCACCTAAAATGACACTCCAATTGACCAAAATATGCAAGACCTAACCTAGGACTCCTAATACTATAAATAGGACGGAACAAGTATGAAATGCCATGAAGAAAGAAGTAAATGATCTAAAACCTACATGATATGCATGCTTAAACTATGCAAATTATGGACACATCAGTTTACTAATTTTATAAAGAGTTAGAACGAGAAAATTGATTTCTTAAGAGTTTTTGGACTGGCTACAAAAATTATAGTCATTAAGTGGTGCATATTAGAGTTATGTTTTCAAGATTATAGGTTTTTGCGGGTTAGTCCGAATAATATTTTAGTTCATTACAAAACGGGTTAAGTAGACAGGTTAGTCAATGTTGATAGTTCTATATATAATTATTAGTTATACATAGGGATGTTAATAAGGGTTTATATTTATGGGTTAGCCCTAACCCTTTTTAATATATTAAAGCCCTGACCCTTTTTTTGGATCAAAAATTCGCGGGCTCAAAACGGGCCCAGTAAATAAAGTTATAGGGTTTTAAAATTTGGCCCTGATTTGTGCAAGTTTTTTTGTTTCTTCTGTTTTAATAAAACGTTATCGTTTCCATTGAAACCAAAAAAAAAGTTTTGAAGACGATCGTGTTTTTTTTATTTTTGCCGGCGATTGGGTGTTTCCATTGAAAACGAAAAAAAAACATTTCGAAGGATGAGAAATCGGAAAAAAAAGAAAATGAGAAAGACGTCTGCTTCTTCCAATAGCTTTGGTGGGTTTTTAAGTCCCGGAGCTCCGAGTTACAGCGATAACAAAGGATGGAGCTCCGAGAGAGTTCCTCATCCTTCCTCTACTACTTCCACCGCCGCAATTAACGGTGGCCGTCGTCACATCGGCTCCGCCTCCGCTTTAACGACGCCGTTTTACAGCGGCAGAGCGATACCTTCGAAATGGGAAGATGCTGAACGGTGGATTTGTAGCCCCGTCGCGACGTACCCACCAGGTGTTTGTCAAAATCCCTCAGTGAGCTCTGTCGTCTCCGAGCAGAGACGCCAGAAATCCAAAAGCGGTCCGATTGTTCCTCCTACGCTGCCTCATCCTCTGTCGTCTTCTTCGTCGGCGATTGGGTGTTTCCATTGAAAACGAAAAAAACATTATGCCCATCAATATTTTAAATCCACTTTATTTCTTTTTTTCTTTATGACTTATTAGTTGTGTGGTTTGTGTCTTACTCTCAAAACTTTATTATAAAAGTTGTTTTTTAAGTAAAAAAAAACATAACCACTTCAAAAATGTCTCAAAAGGGTTTAACCCTATATTACAAATTTTATAGGGCTTAAAAAGGGTTAGGGTTCATTTAGGATTGGGCTTTAAATAAGCAGGGCTGGGTTGGGTTTAAAAACCCTTATTAAAATCCCTAGTTATACATATTAAAAAATTCAGATAAATTTATTTTTTCTTAAATTTTAAAGAAAAAATATCATGCGCTGTATAGCTAGTGTGGATTGAATCTTAGTAGAGATTGGTGAGAGAAGAACGCATTAATGTTTGGGAAGAATTGTATATTATTTCTCTCACAATTATAATGACTTGGGAACATACATATTTATACTAGAGATTATTCCTAAATTAGATAGATACAAATATGTAAACATCTCATACAATAAATATAGAATATTTATTAATAATATTATAGATTATTATAGATCCTTCTATATCCTTCGATACGCCCTCTATATCCTTCGATACGCCCTCTCAAACTCAAAGCGGTGATGGAACGAAGCGGAGTTAGCGGCTTGAGATTGACTATAGATACGTAGTGTAGAAGAGTTTTCATGAATTCCACACTATGATCATGTGTAACACATGGACTTTCTGTTTCGATGAAGAATAAAAGTACAGAATTTCAAAGTGAAAATTACAGAACTCGTGATACTCCATTAGTTGTTGATGGCGATGATCAAAGAAGGAAAAAAATAGTTGAAGACATGGAAAATCGTATTAATGACGAATATGTTCTTGAAAGTTGCGATAATACCCATGATGATAGCGTTATTCACGTGGGTGATTATTTCAGCAAAAAGTCAGATTTCTCGTGGGGGATACAAATGCTTTCGATTCAACAAAAGTTTATATAAAGTCTACAAATCAACTCCAACATTGGTAGTTGTTAAATGCGGGGATAGGAGTTGTAAATGGAAAGTTCTAGCTGCAACTATGAATCCATTTTCTGAGAATTTTTGGGTACAAAAATATATTAACAAACATATATGCTCTGTACCTCAAGATTCACTACATCACCACATGCCTCTTCGAGAGATATAAGCAAACTTATTTTGGAAAAGTTTTGTAATTAATGCATGTTTGGGTATGAAGCCAAAATTAATCTCAATAGCATTGAAGAATGATATTGGTCTTGATATGAACTACTGGAATATATGGCAAGCTAGAAAGTTAATCTCAAAAGCTTTTAGCTGCATCACCATTACCTATGCCTAAATCAACGATTGTATCTCTGCAATCAAAACTTCAATGTCAAAATAATGTGTAACATCCCTATCATGGCTTCCGGAATATTTTCACAACTAAATATTTCATTTTTATTCATTCTCACTAAAATGTTAGATTTTCTTTTTAAAATAAATTAAAATAAACTCAAATCTTTTTTTTTTACCCAAGTTTTAGGTTTTAGTATAAATACCCACCTCATTCTTTTCTCTCTCTCTCTCTCTCTCTCTCTCTCTCTCTCTCTCTCTCTCTCTCTCTCTCTCTCTCTCTCTCTCTCTCTCTCTCTCTTCCGTGACCCTCCATCTATTTCCTCCTCTGCCGTTTTCTCTCTTCTCTCTTAAATTCACTCTCCTTGCTGCGAAACCCTAGCCACCAAGATGTCTTCTCCTCTATCTCCGCCTTCAAGAAGTTCCTCTGATTCCGATTAAGAGGATTTCTCGTTCATAATCTGTCGTAGTCTGTTTCAGGATTGACGCATGACGAGATTGGATCTCTTCAAGGGCAAGATACTCCTCTCACCACCACCGTGATCTCCTCCTCTCACTCTCTGTGATTCCCGGCGTCAGATTAGGTGAACTGTGTGGTTGCTGAGGTCATGGGCATTACTCCTCTAGACTCGTGAGGCTGGCGGCTCTTGAAGCACGCCTCGACGAGCCTCCTTCCCCTCCGTCTCCTCCATATGTCCCAAGGTGAGGACTCGTTGCCCCTCACTCTCTTTCAAAGCTTTTTTTTAACTGTTTTGACTAATTCTTTTTTTAAACTGTCGCTTTCCACTAAGCAAGCTATCTGATTTGCTTAGTGTTTCTTGTTGATTGCCATTTGACTATAATATATGTATAAAACCATATTGTTATCTCTTAGATATATTATTAGGTTATCTTATAGATATGTTCTAGGGGTTTATTATATTGTCTGCTTGCTTCACACGTAATCTCGAATCTGACTTAATGGATAATGAAACCTAAAACCTGGTAAATTGATTGTGATCTTTTCGTTACAACTTGGTACAAGTCATATTTGTGAGTTTTGAACCTAGTGTGTTTAAACGAGTATTGCTTGTATTTATTATGTTTAGAATTGTGAGGTGTTTGTCACAAAGAAATGATGCGCTTGTGGTACATATTTGTTTGTTGGGTTTGATGGGGCGCCTACAGGGACATCAGTTCCCAACGCCGAAGGAGGTTATGGCGGGCCTCGTGGTGTGATAGCCTTCGAGTGTGTGGAGCCGTGGGCTAGTGATGGTCTCGTGGACCATGTGTGATGAGTGGTGTGAAATTTTTTGGAATATTAAATCAAATTTCTTCCATAAGATATACATTTTTTGACTTTCCATTTCTCGGAAGTAATGAAATCGATAAACCCTATTTTTGTTTTTTCTTCACAATTACCTCCACTTAAAACGTCATCGTTTCAAAATGCTCTGTCCGTCTTGCAGAGCAGAACCTTCGTAGACACGTGTATTAATCTCAGCACTTCCCTGGCCCACAGTTTTCTCACGCTTCCCTATCGTTTTTTTTCTTCTTTTTCTTCTCCCCTTCTCTAGTGTCCTTCTCACAATTCCGGAACCTTCTTCTTCTCCTCATCTTCGAAGATCCCTAAGGTTCTTTAATTTTGTTTTTCCCCTCTCTCACAATTGTGTTACCAAATCAAAATCTGATCGTTTTGGTTCAATCGAATCGTTGATTAGGTTTGAATTAACGAACGACTCTCGTACTAAAATCTGTATTGAACATCCAGTTTCAATCCAAACTATTCTGTGAATTTTCTTCTTGTTCAATGCGTATAATCATAGCTGCAAGAGAACGAAACTGATTTATAATTTGACGTGTTAATTGATATAATTTTTGTTTTTTTGTTGATGAATACAAAGTATGGCGTCATCAACGACTCTGATTTGCGAGACCGAGGCTTGGAACGATTTGAAGGTAAGTCTTTAAGGATTTTATCTGTGCTTAGTTTGTCTATGGTGACTGTGTCGGAGATTAAGCTTTGAGATGTGATTTTTTGAATTTTGCAGGGTCATGTAGAAGATATTAAGAAGACTCATTTGCGTGATTTGATGACTGATGCCGATAGATGCCAACAGATGATGGTGTATGTGTTCTTTTCTATTTGGTCTATGTGTGCTATATATGTACATTATATTTTGATATTGAACTCTGTTGATGCCTTTGTAAATCATTCAATGCAAATGTCGAATGTCGACGTTTTTTCTCTTGTTCTTACGATAGTTTAAGATTATCTTTCTTGCTGTGTTGAGAAGATGAATGTTTTGTTGTGTCTTGGCTTCAAAATTTGTTTCCCATTGCTTTGGTATTTAACCTGTTATTGGTGAATTCCAATGTTAAGTCTTTGCTTTGTTGGAATGCTTTTTATCAGGGAATTTGACGGGCTGATGTTAGATTATTCTCGACAGCGTGCAACTGTAGAGACAATGGACAAGCTTTTGAGCTTGGCAAAGGTGAGGGCAGATGTTTATTGGTAGATTTCATATAACGATGACGTATTTCACTCAGACATTTTTGATCTATTTATATCTTCTGATAGTAGTTGCTCATTTTTATATGCAGGCTGCACAGCTGACAGAGAAGATCAGCCGCATGTTCAACGGGGAGCGTGTGAGTATCCTGGATTTGCTATAATGCTACGGAAATAGCTGTTTATCTCAGTTTGATTTGATCTTATGAAACCTTTTCTTATAGTGTTACATATTAGAGAATATAAATTAAGAAATCTCTATTTGCTAGACAAGTCATAGACTATTTTTATTTTCATCTCCATTGTATCATTATCTGGGGTCTGATTTTTGTTTTGCATAACTTCCTGAATGGCTTCCTCAGATTAACAGTACAGAGAACAGGTCGGTTCTTCATGTGGCTCTCCGTGCTCCAAAGGATGCAGTTATTAAGGCTGATGGAAAGAATGTCGTTCCACATGTGTGGAGCGTTCTAGACAAGATTAAGAGATTTTCTGACCAAATTCGCTCTGGTTCATGGGTAATTCGTAGATGTCATTTAAAAACCTACCTCTATCGTTTTCATCTCCATGTTCTGACTTTTTTTGCATTTATTGACAGGTTGGAGCCACTGGCAAGCCGCTGAAAGATGTCATTGCAGTTGGTATTGGTGGTAGCTTCTTAGGCCCACTTTTTGTGCACACGGCTCTCCAAACAGGTGGCTGCATGTAGTCTTAGTACCTGGCCTCTTTCTGATCTTCTTTCTAGCTTGTTTTGATAATTTCTGCTTTTATATGCATGTTCATTATTAGATCCTGAAGCTGTAGATTGTGCCAAAGGACGCCAGCTGCGATTGTAAGCACTACATACCTCTAGTTATATAGTTCCATACATACGTCCATGTTTCTTTCCGCAAGGATTTGGTATCTTGATTAATGTTTGTCACCATGTTTTAAGTTTGTCTGGATTCCATTCTGTGTTATATTTTCATGTCTTGTTGCAATCTTTGTTTATACCTGGATCTAATTTGTGTTTATTCTTGCAGCCTTGCAAATATTGATCCTGTTGATGTTGCTAGAAATATCAATGGACTTAATCCAGAAACTACCCTAGGTTCATACTCAAACCTATCAATAAATTCACCTTGATAATTTCCAATTATGGACTTTTACTCTAACTAATCCTGAGGATACTTGTAACTCCAGTTGTGGTAGTCTCAAAAACATTTACAACGGCTGAAACAATGCTGAATGCGAGGACATTGAGGAATTGGATTACAACTGCTCTTGGGTTAGTATTTCTCTTTTCTTGCATCCAAATTCCATGACTGCATTCATTTCATTTTTTGTTAGAGAATTACAATTAGCATGACCGGAGATGTGCATCTCTCTTTCACTCTTTCTTTCTGACTGCCATAAACCTTTGTAGACGCTATACATTATTGCCAGAAGAAAGCCTCTATGCTTGTACATGTTATACCTTATAAGCAGTCTTCAAAATATGATCTTTGTTATTCAATCTATGTTTCGGATATGCTGGATGAAGAGCACTCATTTAACATGTGGTAACGTAACAGGGGTTCGGCTGTTGCAAAGCACATGGTTGCTGTCAGCACTAATCATGTGGTATGCATTCCCCATAATTTCATTTTGGGACTTGATCTCTTTATTGTCAGTACAACTAAACCGAGAAACACCTAAACTCTGAGTCTTTCTGATTATGTAAAATGGATGGACACATTAATCTAGTCTTTTAAAAAATGAATTATCTACTACGTCTAATAGGTCTAATGTACAATAATAGTCTCCATGTTCTAGGGATTATGAATCATTTCTACTTCCTTCTACGTGTTTTATATTCAAACACTACAGAAAAATGTTTACACTCTGGATGTTTTATTTAACAGGCAGTGGAGACGTTCGGTATTGACCCAAGTAATGCATTTACAATTTGGAACTGGGTTGGTGGAAGATATAGTGGTAAGCTCTTGTCTGTTTGGTTGGATTAATTTATCACCCATATTTAGTCTACAACTGAAATTCTGTTGCAGTGTGCAGTGCTGTTGGAGTCTTACCTTTGTCTCTACAGTATGGCTTCTCTGTGGTTGAGAAGTACGGTACCTTCTATTCATTAATCATCTCATTAACTGATGTATATTATGTTTTTTTTGTTTCTTTTCCTGAAAGATTTCTTGTTTTCTCTTGTATTCCTATTTTATTTTGAAAGGAATGTTCTATGTTTCTAAATCCAGAAGACACCTTCTTACTAGACGCAATTGATATTCAGTCTTTTTGTTTTGTTTGGACTGCAGGTTTTTGAAGGGAGCTTCAAGCATTGATCAGCATTTCCAGTCCACACCATTTGAGAAGAATATACCCGTGAGTGCTCTATATTAATATTCGTCACAGTTGCTGGTCCCCAAAGAATTTGTAGTCGTCCTTTAACAATATGTATCAGTGCATTAGGTGTTTGATTATTCAATTTTCTTCTCTCCGTAGAGATTCCATTAAGTTAATATTAATTAGTGCAGTCAAGACAGAGTGAGAGGTTGATTTGGTAACTTGTGACAATTTCAGGTGCTTTTGGGCTTGTTGAGTGTATGGAATGTATCATTTCTTGGATATCCTGCAAGGGTAAGAATTGATTCCTTTAACAGCATGCTGGAATTTTTTTTTTCTCATATTAAGATGTTCAGCCTCCATCGAAATCTTTTTTTTTTTATCTCAGGCCATCTTACCTTACTCTCAAGCCCTTGAGAAATTTGCTCCGCACATTCAGCAGGTATGTGAACTGGGTTTCCCTTTTGTCTCCTTAATCTTTCCTGCTTCGTATTTGTTTTGTCATAAAAAATTGTTTCCTGGGACACTAACGGAGAGACATTGTTTGATTTTAGGTTAGTATGGAGAGTAATGGAAAGGGAGTCTCAATCGATGGTCTACCTCTTCCGTTCGAGACTGGTGAGATTGATTTTGGTGAACCTGGAACAAATGGACAACACAGCTTTTACCAACTAATTCACCAGGTACTTGTTACATATAATTTCATTTTACTTGAAATTTGGATCTGGGGTTTAGGAAGTTCTCATCCCATGATAAGTTATTGAGAATGCACTAAGAATTATTTAACGATGTTTTAGGGACGCGTAATCCCTTGTGATTTCATTGGCACTGTGAAGAGTCAGCAACCTGTGTACCTGAAAGGTAGGCATTACCATTCCTGTTGCTGTAAATTTGACTTGAGCTCTTTTATGTATTACCTTTTGAAACATATAAGATCAGTTCTGAATTGGATTCACAGGAGAGGTGGTTAGTAACCATGACGAGCTCATGTCCAACTTTTTTGCCCAGCCTGATGCTCTCGCATATGGAAAAGTAGGACTTTACATTTGGTCATTGAGATAAAGAGATTGATGCATGACCATGGTTCCGTTCTGAAACACACTTTTGTTTTTTGGCTTTGTAGACACCAGAACAGTTGCAGAAAGAAAATCTGTCAGAAAAACTCATTCCTCACAAGGTAAAAATCGTCTTGGACCGATGGTAAAAAGAGCTTCTAATTTCTCAATATATGAACGTTGTCGGGTAAAATGTTGGTATCTCGTTCCACAGACATTCTCCGGCAATCGACCTTCTCTTAGCCTTCTACTTCCAGAATTGAGTGCTTACAGTGTTGGTCAGGTCTGTCCCTCTCTAAAACTTATCAGTACTGTATTAAGATTGAGATGAGAGGATCATTGGGGACAATAAAAACCGACAATTTTGTTTATGTTTTGTTTTCAGTTGTTGGCAATCTATGAACACAGAGTTGCGGTTCAAGGCTTTGTGTGGGGTATCAATTCGTTTGACCAGTGGGGAGTTGAGCTAGGAAAAGTTCTGGCTACTCAGGTGAGGAAACAGCTTCATTCATCACGTACTAAAGGAACCGCTCCCGAGGGATTCAATTTCAGTACCACAACACTTTTGAAACGATACCTCGAGGTATATTGTCTAACGAAACTCGCATTCTCAGTTGTCGTTCATGGTTCTTCTACACATTATGATTAACACATCTCTCAAATACTTTACCAGAAAAGTCCCAAGTCGGAGATGTGAAGTTGCATCAGACGAACAAGTCCCGCCCGGGTTTCTCCTTTCAATCAAACTTACCGTTCCAGCGTCTTTGCAGTCTTGTTCTTCTTTTCTTCTACTGTCCCTAATCAATATACATTGATTGCCACTCATTTATTATCCTAAAGATGGGTATTATAATCCAAACCCCATAAAATCAGATTTGGGAGCATAATATGAACCTTTTTATCTCGCAATTTATATGCAGATAATAACATTCAAGTATCCGCGAAACCATAATTACAAAAGAAGGTCGACGTTGAGAACTCAAAGGCTAGGGGTGTTAAAATGGGTGACCCATAACCCTAATGGCCATATGTAAATGGGTTATGGGTGATCCATGACCTATTAGTGATAGGTCATGGGTCATTTATGATCTATCTCATGAACTGGGTCAAATGTTTGATCTATGAATCACAAAAAGTTATTTAATTAAATATTATTAATAATTTTGAAAAATGAGAAAATTAAAAATAGTAAATAATATTATAATATACTTATATTATGAATTGACAAAAAAATTTTAATTATTGTAAATTGTTAATGAATTCGTCGAACCATTTCTTTGACGGGAAATGTGAAATTACGTTTTTGGCTGGAAAACGCGGAATCGCGTTTTAAACGGAAAAATGCGGAATTCCGGTTTTGGTAGTGACACGATTCGACTAAGGACCGGCTTGCTCTAGTACGGATGAGAGTGATAGATCCACGACTCCAAGGAGTTCACGAGAAGAGATGCTAAGGCGTGGGAAAAATCCCGAAAATCCTTAGGCCCAATTCCGACGATGAACACTTGAAACGAGGGGTTGGCTGCGTCGTTGGGAGAATCCGGGGAAGAGGATGATAAGGCGTGGTAGATGAATCCCTAAATTCCTTATGCCCCAATTCACGAGAAGAATTCACACGAACAACGGATCGAAGGTTGCGTCGAGATGTTGCGGAATTACACTCGATAAACCAAAGTGAAATTTCATTGACTAACCATCAAGAAATTCGAGAAACAAGAGATGAAATCTCTGAAAATATTTGATAAAAAATGATGATTGTTTTCGACAATGAGGGAGAGAAGAAGATAAAGAAAATTCAAAAGGGAAAGTCAAAGGGTCTTCTCGAAAATGAGAGAAAGACCACATAGATAATTGCAGAAATTAAAGACAAGTTTTGAACAACTATTGGGATTCCGCTAGAAAATCTCCGCGGAGAATTTCCCCTGGGAAAGTCCCTCGAAAAGTCCATCGGGAATAAATCCCTCGGAATTTCCCCCTGCGGAATTCTCAAGAAGTCGGACCGTTTAGCGGTGTAAGCCGGTTGCCTCGTTAAAACCTCTATACGGAAAACCCATTGGGACAAAACCGTATACAGGAAAAAGAGTATAAACGACTTATACAAACGGCCAAACCTCATAGAGAATTCGCAGATAATGAGGTGAGGACGGATTGCGTAAGTTGATCCTCTTTGTTCCGTGCTTCATTTGGAAAACTCCGAACAGCTCCAGCTAGCTTCCGTGTCTTGGATCGGATAATATGTCCTTTGGGGATGACCAATGCTGCCTCCGGAACCTCATCCAAAGCGTGCGTATCCATGATCATATCATCCCCTCCACTTGAAAAAGATTTGTCCTCAAATCTGCCAAGAACAAAACTAAGTTAGAATTATTGAAGTAAAAAAAAATATGCTCACCTTGCAAACAGATCTTGTAGGCATTGATATGTTCTATGACTCGGCGTTGACAATCTCCGCTTAGCATCGGTTTGGACTCCTTTCGGGTTGGAAAAAGTTTCTCCTTCTTACGAATCCAAAACTGATATCCATGCTCATCGTTCACATTGCTTTCCTCTTGTATATCCTGTGCACTTTCAAAAACTTTAAACAAACGATTATAGGTGCAAATGACATACTCATTACGACTAGCACACATCTCCGTACTTAGATCATCCAAAATAAATTTCAAAGGATTAGCATGATCATCTAAGTTTTTATTAAAATTCAGAGTGCTATCAAAGTAAACAATTTCCCTAAAGAAATATTCAACGAGTTGTGAAGCACTAGCATTTTTAGAGATTTTATCAATCAACACAGAATTTTTCAAAGCGTAATTAGGCTTGCACGATTTTTCAAATAAAAAACCTTTTCGCTTAAAGAACTTTCCAAGGAAAAATCTCTCACAATACTGAAATACATCTAACAAATTATCATTGAGAGGAGAGAGTAAATCATACCTTTGAATTATTGTATTAGCACCAATAATTTCCTTACCTCTTTGGATGTCATAAGAATTCGCCTTAATGTTTGCTCCTTGTAAACATTTCTTGTATGTTTTGGAAGTGATCGGTGCTGGGATTTGAAATGAATCATGTTCCTTAGCTTCTTCAAAATCAGAACGGTCATAATTCATAAGTTTTAGTAGTCCATCAACTTCCGTTCCTTCTCCTTGTCCGAATTGGTCTCCTTTGGATCCGAGAAGTGATTTGTGAAGCAAGATATAACCTGTATGTCCTAACAACAAAACACCACGATCATAAGTTTCAAAATATGTAATTGGTTGAGAAAACTTACCTTCCTTAGGCAGATTAGATCATTTGGATGCTCATTCCGTTTAACGTTCGCTTTGGCGACGATAAGGCCATCCGGTGGATTTTTCAAAGGAAGTATGAATTCTGCTCGTCCCAATTGATTTATGCCTCGACCAGAACCTCCACAAGGTCCACTTGGTTGATGAAAATCAACTCCCTCAGTTGAAATTCAATGATTTAGACGTTCCCTCATTCGTTGCAAGTAATTTTGATGCTCGGGAACTAAGGAATGATCGGTCCTTTTGTTTTCTGAAGTTGCGTCCTTAAAGTCCTGCAAAAGAAAAGTGATTTCACTCGGTGGCACCGGTGTGGGGTTAGTGAAACTCATAGGATTTTTCTTACACATAAATATAGATGGTTTAGAAAG
Source organism: Eutrema japonicum (assembly GCA_030161315.1). NCBI lineage: Eukaryota > Viridiplantae > Streptophyta > Magnoliopsida > Brassicales > Brassicaceae > Eutrema > Eutrema japonicum. The sequence goes on from BSQW01000007.1 coordinate 29,080,556, forward strand.
AAAAACTTCCTTAACGTCACCTTTCCTCACAAGAGAATTTCTCACGGGATTACTCTCAAATATTTTCGAACCAACACTCTCAATATTAGCAGAAGTAGAGGTTGAGGAATCGCTAACCTTGCTTTTGCCCTGGTTTTGTTCAAGTTTGAGTTGGTCGAGAAATACCTCATGTGGAGATAACGGTGCAAGGGTGATCTTCCGTCCCTTGTGCTCAAACGAATGTTTGTTTGTGTAACCATCATGGACTGCCTTTTGATCATATTGCCAAGGTCTTCTAAGTAGGATATGACCAGCCTCCATAGGTAAAACATCGCACATGATTTCGTCCTCGTAGCGGCCGATTGTCAAAGGAACCGAAACTTGTCGGGTAACTTTGAGCTGTCTTTGATTGTTCAACCACCTAAGGTGATAAGGCCGTGGATGCTTCTTGGTCTCCATACCTAGCTTATCCACTAAGGTAGTGCTAGCAACGTTAGTACAACTTCCACCGTCTATTTTAAGACTACATACCTTGCTTTTAACCATGCAAAGGGTATGGAAGAGGTTTTCGCGTTGTTCGTTCTCAACGACCGGTTCCTGGGCAAGAAGGACACGTCTTGCCACTAAGAGTTCTCCCTCAACCGCATGCTCTTCATATTCGTCAAAGATTGGAGAGGTTTCGGTTTCTTCTTCCTCATCGGTCACGATTTCGCCGTTTTCTAACATTAAAATGGCTCGAGAATTTGGGCATTTGCTCGCGTAATGTCCCTTGCCTCTGCACTTAAAACATTCAATATCACGATTACGCATATTATTTGAATCAACCTTACCCTTGTAGTCATGACCGGAAGAATTCGGTTTAAAGTCTGTCGTAGGCTTACAATCGATCCGTGTAGGATGAGTCGGTTTCTCTCCTTCGGGGTAACTCGGCTTAGAACTAGAAGCATATGGTTGTCGTGATATGCTTTTTCTTTTGAGTTGCTGTTCCACTAAAACAGATTTATGCAACATTTCCTCCAAAGTCGCATACGATTGCATTTCCATTCGGTCTTGTAAATCGCGGTTCATGCCGGCTAAGAACCGTGCCATCGTGGCATCACTCGGCTCATCAACATCAGCCTTTAGCATCAACTTTTCCATCTCCTGGAAATAGTCCTCCACGCCTTTACTTCCTTGACCTAGACGTCTCAAACGTTGGTGAAGTTCCCGATGGTAGTGAAGCGGCACAAAGCGTCGTCGCATAAGCACGATCATTTCCGTCCATGTCTCCACGGGATTCTCTCCGTTGCCTCTCCTGTTTGTCACAATTTGATCCCACCAGTCAATAGCGTATTCATGAAATTCAGTAGTGGCTAACCTGACTTTTTGTGTTCGGTAAAGTTTTGACAATCGAAAACGAGTTCGATTTTCTTTTCCCATTCGAGGAAGGCGTCCGGATCGTTCTTTCCGTAGAACGGGGGAATGCGAAGTTTCATTCCGCCAAGATCATCGTTGTTACGCCTTTGAGGTCACGTCCTCGGCTCCATTAAGTCTCGGATCGGCGCCTTGATTTCTCTCATTTCGTCTCGGCGTACGAACCCCTAGTGTCACCATTTGATCTCGCATTTCGTGGAGGATTTATGCAATATCGTCGACCTTTTGATTCATGGCTGCCTCTCGTTCTCTCCTTGACCGTGAGGAAGCGGATTCACTTTCTTCCGACATGTTGTCCCTCGCACAGAATTAAACAACAACGAGTGAGTGTATGAACAATTCAGATTTTTCCCAATATCTCCACAAAAATCTGGAATTTTTCTAAAACTTAAAAACGAAATTCTTTTTTTTTTTTTTTTTGAATGATAAAAATTATGACAATTAAAATAAGACACAGATCTACTTACCTATATATATATATATTTTTAATAAGGTTTTGAATTAATAAAAATCGAAACAAAACAGAAACAAAAAAATTTCAAACCCAGAAATTTAAAGAAGATGAACAGTTTGAAATGGATATATCTCACCGATTTTGGAGCAAGTGTCTCTGATACCACTTGAAACGATTCGACTAAGGACCGGTTTGCTCTAGTACGGATGAGAGTGATAGATCCACGACTCCAAGGAGTTCACGAGAAGAGATGCTAAGGCGTGGGAGAAATTCCAAAAATCCTTAGGCCCAATTCTGACGATAAACACTTGAAACGAGGGGGTGGCTGCGTCGTTGGGAGAATCCGGGGAAGAGGATGATAAGGCGTGGGAGAAGAATCCCGAAATTCCTTATGCCCCAATTCACGAGAAGAATTCACACGAACAACGGATCGAAAGTTGCGTCGAGATGTTGCGGAATTACACTCGATAAACCAAAGTGAAATTTCATTGACTAACCATCAAGAAATTCGAGAAACAAGAGATGAAATCTCTGAAAATATTTGATAAAAAAAATGATGATTGTTTTCGACAATGAGGGAGAGAAGAAGATAAAGAAAATTCAAAAGGGAAAGTCAAAGGGTCTTCTCGAAAATGAGAGAAAGACCACATAGAAAATTACAGAAAATTAAAGACAAGTTTTGAACAACTCTTGGGATTCCGCCAGAAAATCCCCGCGGAGAATTTCCCTTGGGAAAGTCCCTCGAAAAGTCCCTCGGGAATAAATCCCTCGGAATTCCCCCCCCCCCCCCCCCCCCCCCCCCGCCGCGAAATTCTCAAGAAGTTGGACCGTTTAGCTGTGTAAGTCGGTTGCCTCGTTAAAACCTTTATACGGAAAACCCATTGGGACAAAATCGTATACAGGAAAAAGAGTACAAACGACTTACACAAACGGCCAAGCCTCATAGAGAATTCAAAGATAATGAGGTGAGGACGGGTTGCGTAAGTTGATCCTCTTTGTTCCGTGCTTCATTTGGCAAACTCCGAACAGCTCCAGCTAGCTTCCGTGTCTTGGATCGGATAATACGTACTTTGGGGATGACCAATGCTGCCTCTGAAACCTCATCCAAAGCGTGCGTATCCATGATCATATCAGGTAGGAAAATATGAAAGCATGTTTTGGCGGGAAAATGCGGAATAACATTTTTGGCCGGAAAATGTGAAATCACGTTTTTGGCAGAAAACACGGAATAACGTTTTTAGTGGGAAAACACAGAATCATATTTTTTGGCGGGAAAACACGAAATCGCGTTTTTGGCGGTAAAACGCGGAATCACGTTTTTGGCGGTAAAACGCGGAATCGCGTTTTTGGAGGGAAAAATGTTAAATTACGTTTTTGGTGGGAAAAATGCGGAATCACGTTTTTGGCGGGAAAATTCGGAATATCGTTTTTTGTTAGGAAAACGGAGAATCACGTTATTGGCGGGAAAACGCGGCATCACGTTTTTAGGGGGAAATGTGAAATCACGTTTTACCGGGAAAATGCAGAATCGCGTTTTTTGGTAGGAAAACGCATAATCACTTTTTTGGCGGAAAAATGTGAAATCTCGTTTTTGGGGGGAAAACACGTAATCACATTTTTGGCGGAAAAATGTGAAATCACGTTTTTGGGGGGGAAAATGCGGAATCGCGTTTTGGCGCAGAAATACGGAATCACGTTTTTGGCGAGAAAATGTGGAATCAAGTTTTTGGCAGGAATACGCGGAATCAGGATTTTGGCGGGAAAATGCGAAATCACATTTTAGGCGGGAAAATACGAAATCACGTTTTTGGCGGGAAAATGCAAAAAATCACGTTTTTGGGTGGAAAATGATGGATTGTTGTTTTTTTGAAAAAAAATGGTATAATATGTAATATTGTTATGATGTCATGATGATGTAATAATAATGTCATGATGATGTCATGATGATGGGTCCAACGAGTCACCCATTTGACCCATGATCCATTTGACCCATGACCCATGACCTATTTGACCCATGACCCATGACCCATGACCCATGACCAATTTGACTCATCATCCCATTATGGTCAAAAAAATTAACTCATTAGGGTCATGGGTCATAGGTCAAATTGGATCGACCCATGACCCATTTTGACACCCCTACTAACGTTGCTTCAAAATCAGCACCGAGTGAATGAACAATATCACACCGACTTGTACTAAGCTAGATAATGAAATGACCTATTTTCCCCCGAAAAAGTATTATATAGTAACATATCCACACGAAGTTTCACCATCGTCTTAAATCCCCATAGTTTGAAAGTTCAAAACTTATTTCCACACCAAATAAAAGTTCGAAACATATTTACACATAAACTTTGTTTTTTTTGGTTTATAACCTAAACCGAAATAAACCCAGCTAAACCAGACACTAAACCGAATTAAAAACACTTATTCAAACCCAACATTTGCAAATTAGCCCCTTTAAGTTTATGATTTTAGATTTATTACTCAACATCTAAAATCCAACATTTGCAAATTGGTTTTCTCTTTTCCTTCCTCGATTAAACAAACATAAGTTGTCGCTACACTCCGATCTATTTCTCAACATCCTCTTCAACGAGATGATGACGTCAACGAGATCACCTCCTGATCCTCCTCCGCCGTTTATCTCCTCATCAAACACTTAAATTCTAACCTCTCATTCTCCGACGCCGTCTCCGTCGTCAACCTCTGTTTTTAAATTCTCTTCCATCACAGCAAGAGACAGTGAAATTTCTCTGAGGTTCTCGGCGGCGACGTTGTCATCTTCTCCGGCTATAAACAATTGCAGTTTAACCTCTAGTTCTTCTTTTGCGTCATTAATGGCTGGCTTGAGGTTGTCTTCATCGGAGACATCGAGAACAGGGGATTGACAGAGAGGACAAGTGGAATGAGAAGTCAACCTCAAGCCGAAACCGATGCCCGCAATTTCTCAACTTTCATCCGAATTCTCCCACTGACACGATTCGACTAAGAACCGGCTTGCTATAGTACGGATGAGAGTAATAGATCCACGACTCCAAGGGATTCACGAGAAGAGATGCTAAGGCGTGGGAGAAATCCCGAAAATCCTTAGGCCCAATTCCGACGATGAACACTTGAAACGAGGGGGTGACTGCGTTGTTGGGAGAATCCGGGGAAGAAGATGATAAGGCGTGGGAGATGAAATCCCGAAAATCCTTATGCCCTTGATACCGAGAAGGATTCACACGAACAACGGATCGAAGGCTACGTCGAGTGTTGCGGAAAAACACTACGATAATTCGAAAGAGATTTCAATGACTAACCATCAAAAAATCGAGAGAGAAAAGAGATGAATCTCTGAAAATAAACTTTGATAAATGATAATGTGTTTTTCGACAATAAGGGAGACAAGAAGATAAAGAAAATTCAAAAGGAAAGTCAAAGAGTCTCCTCGAAAATGAGAGAAAGACCACATAGAAAATTACAGAAAATTAAATACAAGTTTGAACAACTCTTGGGATTCCGCCAGAAATCCCCGCGGAGAATTTCCCCCGGGAAAGTCCCTCAAAAAGTCCCTCGGGAATAAATCCCTCAGAATTTTCCTCGGAAAATCCCCCGCGGAACTCTCAAGAAATCTGATCGTTAGGCGGTGTAAGCCGGTTGCCTCGTTAAAACCTCTATACGGAAAACCAAATTGGGACAAAACCGTATATAGGAAAAAGAGTACAAACGACTTACACAAACGGCCAAACCTCATAGTGAGTTCGAAGACAATGAGGTGAGGACGGGTTGCGTACGTTGGTCCTCCTCGATCCTTGCATCCGTGAGTAAGCTCCGAACCGCTCCCGCTAGTTGCCGTGCCTTAGACCGTGTGATGGGTCCTTCGGGAATTACCATCGCGTCTTCTTGAACCTCCACCGAAGCCATCACGTCCATGATCATATCATCCCCCTCCTCTTGAAAAGGATTTGCCCTCAAATCGATTTCATCTGCAACATAAGGAATAATATCAGCAACATTAAAACTTGAACTTATCGATTACTTACCTTGGAGATCGAGTTTGTAGGAATTGTCGTTGATCTTTTCCACCACAGTGAACGGTCCATCGACTCTCGGCAAGAGTTTCGACTTTCTTTCCTCCGGGAACCGTTCTTTCCTTAGATAAATCCATACAAGATCGCCGGGTTTAAAAACCTTCTTGTTTCGTCCTTTGTTTGCTTGCTTGCGGTATTGTTCCGTCTTGCGTTCGATGTTTGCTTTCGCCTTCTCGTGCATCTGTTTGACCATCTCGGCCCGTTTCTTACCGTCCATACTCACATGGTTCACTCAAAGGTAAAGGAGTTAAATCGAGAGGAGTAAGCGGATTAAAACCATAAACGAGTTCAAAAGGAGAAAAAAGTCGTAGAATGTTGTGCATGATTATAAGCAAATTCTACATGAGGCAAACATTCTTCCCACGATCTAAGATTCTTTTTAATAACAGTCCGCAAAAGAGCTCCTAATTTCCTAATTTCCTATTAACCACCTCGGTTTGACCATCAGTTTGCGGATGACAAGTCGTAGAGAAACAAAGCTTCGTTCCTAACTTAGACCAAAGAGTCTTCCAAAAATAACTAAGAAACTTTGTATCTCTATCCGAAACTATAGTCCTAGGCTTCCCATGCATTCGAATAACTTCCCTAAAGAATAAATTGGCTATGTTCGATGCATCATCAGTTTTATGACAAGGAATAAAATGCGCCATCTTAGAAAACCTATCGACTACCACAAATATCGAATCATTACCTTTCCTAGACTTAGGCAATCCTAACACAAAATCCATAGAAATGTCGGTCCAAGGAGCACTAGGAATAGGTAAAGGAGTATACAGACCTTGGTTTTGGCGTTTAGTTTTTGCATACTTACAAGTCGTGCACGGGTTGCAAACACGTTCCACATCGCGTTTCATATGCGGCCAAAAGAAATGATCTTGCACGATATGAAGTGTTTTGGCAACACCAAAGTGTCCCATAAGTCCACCGCCATGTGATTCCCTAATAAGAAAATCTCGCAAAGAAGAATTAGGAATACAAAGACGGTTCTCGTAAAACAAGAAATCGTCGCTTTGAAAATACTTTCCAAATGCGAATTTAGAACAAGAGAGAAACACTTCCTGGAAATCGGAATCGGTTGCATAAGCGTCCTTGATCATCTCAAACCCAAGTATCTTAGCATCAAGTGTTGAGATAAGAGTGTACCTCCGAGACAACGCGTCGGCAACGACGTTTTCCTTACCTTGCTTATACTGAATAACGTATGGAAACGTCTCGATAAATTCGACCCAACGGGCATGCCTCTTGCTCAACTTTTGCTGGCTCTTCAGGTGCTTGAGAGATTGATGATGGGTATGAATGATGAACTCTTTCGGCCATAGGTAATGCTGCCACGTTTGGAGAGCTCGGACCAAGGCATAAAGTTCCTTGTCGTAAGTCGGATAATTGAGCGTCGCTCCTCCAAGTTTCTCGCTAAAGAAAGCCACGGGTTTCTTCTCTTGCATAAGTACATCACCTATACCAATATCAGAAGCATCATATTCAATCTCGAAAGCTTTCATAAAATCGGGTAAAATAAGTAAAGGGGCGTGAGTGAGTTTGTTTTTCAGTATTTGGAACGCGTCCTCTTGAGCTTATTCCCATCGAAATCCCCCGTCCTTCTTGATGACCTCGGTAAGTGGTGCGGCAATCGTACTGAAATCACGAACGAATCATCGATAAAATCCTGCCAAACCGTGAAAACTCCGGACCTCGCTAACGGTCTTAGGGGTCGGCCAATCGCGGATCACCTTTATCTTGTTCTCATCCACCTGTATGCCCTGAGAACTAACCACAAAACCTAAAAAGACAACGTTATCTGAACAAAAAGAGCATTTCTTCAAATTCCCAAATAAACGTTCCTTCCTAAGCACGTCTAAAACCAATCGCAAATGTTCCACATGTTCGTCTAGGTTCTTACTATAAGTAGACAACTACAAAGACGCCTATATACGACCTAAGAACATGGTTCATTAAACGCATAAAGGTGCTAGGAGCATTCGTCAAACCAAACGGCATAACTAACCATTCGTACAAATCGTGTTTGGTTTTGAAAGCGGTTTTCCACTCATCACCTTCCTTCATCCGGATTTGGTGATAACCACTCTTAAGATCGATCTTAGTAAACACACTAGATTCATAAAGTTCGTCTAACATATCGTCTAACCTCGGAATCGGATGACGATACTTTATCGTTATGTTGTTTATCGCGCGGCAATCGACACACATCCGCCAAGTACCGTCTTTCTTCGGCACTAGTAATACGGGTACAGCACATGGGCTCATACTTTCCCGTATATGTCCTTTCGACATTAGCTCATCTACTTGGCGTTGTAATTCCTTAGTTTCCACGGGATTTGTTCGATACGCCGGCCGGTTCGGAAGAGTAGCGCCGGGGACAAAGTCAATTTGATGCTCGATTCCGCGGAGTGGTGGCAAACCACTTGGTCCATCATCCGGGAACACATCAGCATACCCCTGCAAAAGAGATGAAACACTACTCAGAATATCCGGCTCGGGATTATTCATACTCGAAAGAGCATCCCTAAAAACTAGCAACACAAAAGAATGCCGAGAAACGAGAGCATGTTTTAGTTCACTCGGTTTAATAAATAAAGATTCATTCATTAGTGTTCTCTCACATGTCTTAGAAACTATACTCTCGGTTTTATCAGAATGAGAAGACGAGGGATCACTTACCTTGCTTTTGCCGTGATTCTTTTCAAGTTTGAGTTGATCGAGATATACCTCGTGCGGCGATAATGGAGCAAGAGTGATTTTTCGGCCGTGATGTTTAAAGGAATGCTTGTTCGTAAATCCATCATGAACGGCTCTACGGTCATATTGCCACGGTATTCCAAGTGGGATATGACCAGCTTCCATAGGTAGAACATCGTACACTATTTCGTCCTCGTAGCGGCCGATTGTCAAAGGAACCGAAACTTGTCGGGTAACTTTGAGCTGTCTTTGATTGTTCAACCATCGAAGGTTGTAAGGCCGTGGATGCTTCCTGGTCTCCATACCTAGCTTATCCACTAAGGTAGTGCTAGCAACATTAGTACAACTTCCACCGTCAATAATTAGACTACATACCTTGCTTTTAACCATGCAACGGGTATGGAAGAGATTTTCTCGTTGTTCATTCTCAATGACCGGTTCATGGGCAAGAAGAACATGTCTCGCCACTAAGAGTTCCCCGTAAACCGCATGCTCTTCATAATCGTCAAAGATTGGAGCGGTCTCGGTCTCTTCTTCGTCGTCGGTCACGATTTCACCATTTTCTAGCATCATCATCGTGCGGGCGTTCGGGCACTTGTTCGCGTAATGTCCTTTGCCTCTGCACTTCAAACATTCAATATCACTATTACGCATAGGATTCGAATCACGCTTACCCTTGTAGTCATGACCAGAAGATTGCGGTTTGAAATCCGCCTTAGGCTTAAAATCGGTCCGTGGGGGATAATTCGGCTTCTCTCATTTGGTGAAGCTCGGCTTAGAGCTTGAAGCGTAAGGTTGTCGTGACACGTTCTTTCTTTTAAGCTTCTGTTCTACTAACACAACCTTATGCAACATTTCCTCCAAAGTCGCATACGTTTGCATTTCCATTTGGTCTTGTAAATCGCGGTTCATGCCAGCTAAGAACCGTGCCATCGTGGCATCACTCGGCTCATAAACATCAGCCTTTAGCATTACCTTTTCCATCTCCTGGAAATAGTCCTCCACGCCTTTACTTCCTTGACCTAGACGTCTCAAACGTTTGTGAAGTTCCCGATGGTAGTGAAGCGGTACAAACCGCCGTCGCATAAGCGCGATCATCTCCGTCCATGTCTCCACGGGATTCTCACCGTTACGTCTCCTGTTTGTCACAATTTGATCCCACCAGTCAATAGCATATTCATGAAATTCAGTAGCGGCTAACCTGACTTTTTTATGTGCGGAAAAAGTTTTGGCAATCGAAAACGAGTTCGATTTTCTTTTCCCATTCGCGGAAGGCATCAGGATCGTTCTTTCCGTAGAACGGGAGAATGCGAAGTTTCATTCCGCCAAGGTCTTCGTTGTTACGCCTTTGAGGTCACATATGTCGATTTTGGTTTCCCTCGGATGAATCTCCACGGTCGTAAAACGGGTTGTCCTCCGGTTCGTATTGTTGCGGCTGATTTCTCCTCGTTCTCGCCGGTGCGTGACAACTTCCATGTCCTACACTCAGCTCGGATCTTACATCCTCGGCTCTATTGTTTATCGGTTCAGCGCCTTGATTTCTCTCATTTTGTCTCGGCGTACGAACCCCTAGTGTCGCCATTTGATCGCGCATCTCGCGGAGGAGTTGTGCCATATCGTCGACCTTTTGGTTAACACCATCAACCTTTTGATTCATCGCAGTATCTCGCTCTCTCCTAGACCGTGATGTCACTGTCTCACTTTCCTGGGACATATTGTTCTTTGCACAAAATCAAACAACAACAAGTGAGTGTATGCAAAAGTTCAAATTTTTCCAATATAACCACAAAAACAGGGATTTTCGAAAAACTCAAAAACGAATTTCTTTTTTTTTTTGAATTTTAAAAATTATGACAATTAAAATAAGACACATATGTACTTAGCTATATTTGTTTTTGAGTTTTCTGATAAGGTTTTGAATTAATAAAAATCGAAACAAAACAGAAACAATGAAAATATCAAACCCAGAAATTTCAAAGAAGATGAACAGTTAAAATTGGATAGATCTCACCGATTTGGAGCAAGTGTCTCTGATACCACTTGACACGATTCGACTAAGGACCGGCTTGCTCTAGTACGGATGAGAGTGATAGATCCACGACTCCAAGGGATTCACGAGAAGAGATGCTAAGGCGTGGGAGAAATCCCGAAAATCCTTAGGCCCAATTCCGACGATGAACACTTGAAACGAGGGGGTGGCAGCGTTGTTGGGAGAATCCGGGGAAGAAGATGATAAGGCGTGGGAGATGAAATCCCAAAAATCCTTATGCCCTTGATACCGAGAAGGATTCACACGAACGACGGATCGAAGGCTACGTCGAGTGTTGCGGAAAAACACTACGATAAACCGAAAGAGATTTCAATGACTAACCATCAAGAAATCGAGAGAGAAAAGAGATGAATCTCTGAAAATAAACTTTGATAAATGATAATGTGTTTTTCGACAATAAGGGAGAGAAGAAGATAAAGAAAATTCAAAAGGAAAAGTCAAAGAGTCTCCTCGAAAATGAGAGAAAGACCACATAGAAAATTACAGAAAATTATATTAAAGTTTAAGTAATTCTTGGGATTCCGCCTGAAATCCCCGCGGAGAATTTTCCCCGGGAAAGTCCCTCGGGAATAAATTCCTCAGAATTTCCCTCGGAAAATCCCCCCGCGGAACTCTCAAGAAATCTGACCGTTAGGCGGTGTAAGCCGGTTGCCTCGTTAAAACCTCTATACGGAAAACCCAATTGGGACAAAACCGTATACAGGAAAAAGAGTACAAACGACTTACACAAACGGCCAAACCTCATAGAGAGTTCGAAGACAATGAGGTGAGGACGGGTTGCATACGTTGGTCCTCCTCGATCCTTGCATCCGTTAGTAAGCTCCGAACCGCTCCTGCTAGTTGCCGTGTCTTAGACCGTGTGATGGGTCCTTCGGGAATGACCATCGCGTTTTCTTGAACCTCCACCGAAGCCGTCACGTCCATGATCATATCACCCACTTCCCACAAACCCAGACATATCACACAGTCCTCCTCTTCGTCTTTCTCGTAAACGAACAAAGGAATCAAAGAAATCACTTATCGCTTGTTGCAGTCAATCACTTCTTATATGATTGACTTCTGATCTCGTTTCGATTGTGATCTGAACCAGACATTATTGCTTAGCTGAAGCACGTCGAGGCGAATTTCAAGAATCCCACCGGACCTCCATCATCAACATTGTCTCCGGTTGCAGCAGCGGCCGCTTTGTATACAATGGGTGGTTTTGTTTCTCCTCCTCCGCCTCTTCCGTCGGAGGTAATCAAAATTTTTTTCTGATTCCGAATTTTGTTTCTGGAGCAGCAAATCATCTTCATTATTGGCGGACAGCGGAGGTGGCTAAAGTTCTCAGCGGCGCAGAGGAGAGGGATGGATGCGCATGGGAGAAGGAGAGCAGAGGTAGACGAAGATGATCCGAGGAGATCATCGTCGATTTGGAAATTTTTAGCTTTCATGGTTTTTAATTTTAGGGATTGTAATCGGGTGGGTGGGGATTATTTAGGTTAATCAGTTTTATTGGGTTGTAGTCGGTTTAGTTTTAGTTTAGTTTTATGTTTATATGGTTAAAAATAGATTGGAAAACAATAAACCGAATTTAACCGTGGTTTGTGTATAATTTAGTTTTGAACTTTCATTTGGTGGATATTTAAGTTTCGAACTTTTATTTGGTGTGGAAATAGGTTTTGAACTTTCAAATTATGGGGATCTATGACGAGGGTGAAACTTCGTGTGGATCTGTTACAATTTAATACCTTTTCGGGGGGAAATAGGTCGTTTACCCAAATATGAAACCATGTTTTGGCGGGAAAACGCGGAATCACATTTTTGTCGGAAAAATGTGAAATCGCATTTTTGGCGGAAAACACAGAATCGCGTTTTTGGCAGGAAAACACATAATCATATTTTTTGGCAGGAAAACGCGAAATCGTGTTTTTGGAGGGAAAAATGTGAAATTACGTTTTTGGTGTGAAAATGCGGAATTGCGTTTTTTGGCGGGAAAATGCGGAATCGCGTTTTTTGGAGGAAAATACTGAATCACATTTTTGGCGGAAAAACGCGGAATCATGTTTTTGGCGGGAAAACTCGGAATCAGGTTTTTGGCGGGAAAAATGTGAAATCACGTTTTTTGGGGGAAAATGCGGAATCACGTTTTTGGCGGGAAAACGCGGAATCACGTTTTTGGCGGGAAAATGTGGAATCATGTTTTTGGCGGGAATATGATGGATTGTTGTTTTTTTTGAAAAAAAAATATGGTATAATAAATAATATTGTTATGATGTCATGATTATGTCATAATAATATCATGATGATATCATGATGATGGGTCCAACGAGTCACCTATTTGATCCATGACCCATTACAAATTGACCCATTTGATCCATAAACCCATTATGGTCAAAAACATTAACCCAATAGGGTCATGGGTCATGTGTCAAATTGGATCGACCCATGAGCCATTTTGACACCTCTACTAACGTCGCTTCAAAATCAGCACCGAGTGAATGGACATTATCACACCAACTTGTACTAAGATAGACAATGAAACCACACTGAGGTATATTGTAACATCCCGATTTCTGGTATATGCGGAGAGGCTTAGAATAATTGATTTGGCTACCTATGTCACCAAAGTGCATTTATCTTTTTGGTCACTTGTTCAGAGAGAACTCCAGAGTTAAGCTTGCTTGAGCTGGAGAAATTTAAGGATGGATGACCTACCGGGAAGTGATTCGCGGTACTGTGCGAGTGAGGATAAAACACGGGAAAGATCATGTGGTGATTGCATGATCAGTAAACAAGTCTTACGAGCCTCCCGGACTAGCGCACCGGCCGTCTGACGAGGGTGGGGCCCACAAGCCGAGAGAGGGCGTGTGGCCCACATGTAGGGGCGGTCGGGGAGTTATATCTATCATCTCTTATATGGAGATAGCGAATGACCTCCCTCGCATGACATGAATGAAAGGACTAGAACATATAACACAAAGAACAAAACACGAGATTTTACAAAATACTATGTTTACTTTATTAGAATTCACTTACACAAACTTCTAACAAGTTTAATCAGAATTACACAACACCAACACGCTCGTCACTGACAAATTCCTAATCTATCCAATCTGATATACACATCAACAGCTATGCAATCTCTCTTTCTTTACTCACCAAACCTCTTGAGCACATTACACACAACGCCTCTGTTTTTCGATGAACAAAACCCTAGCGACTCCTCCACTATATATATTCTCCAACTTTACTCGTTGAGAATATCTTGTTTCCAATCTTGACGATATCTCCAAATATTCGTTTCTTTGATGTTGAGATTTTCTGTTCCGATATGTCTTGTGTCTACAGCTCTAATGATCTTTCACAACGTTACACATGCTCCTATTTAGCTTCGCGCCTTAATTCTAACGTCTTATGTTGCACAGTAACTCAGCTGTCCAAACACCAGACTTAACAATCTCCCCCTTTTTGTTTGAATGTGTCAACTCAAGCCACCTGCAAAAACAAAGACTCCACCAAAACACAATCCAAGCAACCACACATATAACAATCCAAAGAGTATCTTAAAGTGCTTAGATAATCAGGGGTGGATCTACTGTTCACAGGGTGGAGGCAAGTGCCACCACTCAAATTTTTTTTTATTAGTACTTGTTTAAAAAAAAAAAAATTATGCCACCACTAAAATTTTTTTTTGCCACCACATAACTTTTTTTTCTAATATAAACCCAAAAGCCCACCTAACATTTTTTTCTATTTTATGAAAAAGCCTATTTTAAAATATAAAATAATATACGCAGAGATGAACGGTTTAAGAGTGAAAAATCTTGGAGATCTTTCGTGTATGATGGTGAAAACTCCTCTGTTTACAGGCTTCTGAAATTAGTTTTAACTTTACCAGTTGCCACCGCAAGTGCTGAAAGTTATTTTTCTGCAATGAAAGACAGCTGCACACAACCAAATTAGAGATCATTTTCTAAGTGATTGTCTTGTTTGCTTTGTTGAAATAGAGTTGTTTGAATCTGTTACAAATGAAAAAGTGATAAAAATGTTTCAGATGATGAATGAGCGTAGGGTATTTTTGTAGAAGTTTTTTCATTGTCATCACATTTGTTGGATTTTATTTCGAATTTTGTATAACATTTTTAATTAATTTTTATCTTTTTATTATGTTATATTTTTGCCACCACTAATTATATTTTTTAGATCCGCCACTGTAGATAATCATAGACCGTGGAGTTCATAACACAGTTCAACTAAACCATACTCTAACCAAATCTAATAAACAAATGCACAAGGAGCAAAATCAGAAAAACTTTCACCGTTGCCCCTATCTACTAGATACTCCCCTTGTCTACTACATTTCCTAGTTTTTAACAGCAAAACAACAACTACTTCCTAGATGCCCTTAGTCCTAATCATACCCAACATTATCATCCTCTTCTCCGGAGTCCTCATCAACACCCTATCCACTGGACTTAGACTCCTCTGCAGTCTCATCATCTATGTGGTCTCCTCCACTAGCTCATGCTCTCGTGTTGTATTATTGATATATCATAGTTTTTACCCCGTTTAAGCCATGATATAAGTCCGTTTTATAGAGTCTTTATACTATTTCGTAGTGTTTTAGAGTCTTTTACAGGTTTTAGCACGTTTGGAGCATAATTGGAGATATTGGAGCTTTCTGGAGCATTTTGGAGCAAAGCTGAAGTTCGTGTTGCTGAGTACCCGATTTCACGTCGAGCATCGATCGATACCCCCTGGTATCGATCGACACTCATCACAGCAGACACGACCCGCGACTTTAATGAAGAGCTGAAGAATTGCAACTTGGTCCAGAAGTCTTTACTATTTACAAGAAGCCCCAAAACGTGATTTACATTATTTATAGGGATTTTACAGCCACTTTGTTGGCTACGCTTTACTTTATTCTGAATTTGTGAGAGAGCTTTTCAAGGGAGACAAGTCTGAAACTCTGTTCGTCGAGAGAAGATTTCGAACCCTTTTGTTACTCTTTCTTATTTTCTATTGAGTATTTATTCAAACATGTTTATTGATTCAATTTTCATGTCTGAGTTGATCTCTTGTTAGGTTTAGGGATTCTCATAAGGGATTTCTTTGAATGCTAGGTTGATTAGTTATTTAGGGTTCATAATCTGAATTAGTTCTTCGCCTTAGGTTGTTCTCAAAGCTAATTCTGGATTGATCACCTAGAACTTAGATCTTAGGATAATTGATTAGGCACGACAGTGCGATTAATTACCTAATAGAACTTAGGGTGAGTAAATTGATTATTCGCAAAGAGATTTGGTTTAATTGATTTGTGAACATATCAAACTTGAAATTAAGGCTGATTATACTCTAGTGATTTGAGTTCGAGAACCGTGCGTAACATGAACCCTGATTAGTTAGTTTATTTTGCATTCATTGATATCTTGATAAACATCCCTGAACCTATCTCTTTCCCATCGAATTACAACTCGTTTACTGCTTACTGCTTTTTGTTTAATCTGAATAGCTTAGCTTGATTTGATAACTATACAATCTATTGTGCGATTTCTCTGAGTTCTTGTGTTCGACCCGTGATATACTGCAGCAACTGCTTTAGTACTGTTTAGGGTATTAATTTGAGCATATCAAATTTGGCGCCGTTGCCGGGGACTCAATTTCGCCATTAGATTTTAGCGGTCGAGTTTCGACTAAGCTCGTCGGTATCGATCGATACGCGTCGTTTTATTTTGTTGATATCGATCGACACCACGTGGTATCGATCGATACTCATCGTGTCTTTGGTTACTTACGTTCTTGATTTTTGTGTTTTAGTTGCATGCCTAATCGTGAAACCAGAAGAAACAAGAGCACTCCGCTAGTCAATCTATCGTTAGAGAAGCTAGCACGTTTAGAACGCGCAAACAGAAAGACAAAGCAAACATCAGAGATGAACAACCCAGTGGTTTTAAGAGATGATGAAGCTGGAGTCTTGAGAGACAAAGAGGGTCAAGTGTGCAATGAGAGAGGGCAGCGACTTGATGAGGCTGGAAACGTCATTGGCCCTCCTGCTGTTGTTGGTCAGATTGTCGCGCCAGCTGCACAAGCCAACGTTGGAAATGCTGGAGTTGATCGAGGTAGAACACTTGGTAAGCACAACAGACCTGATCAGTTCTTTGCCAATCGAGCTGCGATTCGCATCCCAACTTTTCAGAGGAATGACTTCGAGCTGAAACCTGCGTATTACGCTCTTGTAAGTCAGAACCCTTTCCATGGCCTACCTCATGAGCATCCCATGGATCATATCGAAAGGTTCGAGGATTTGGTCACTGGTATGAAGTACAATGGAGTGCCCAATGAGTTCCTTTTCTGCAAACTTTTCCCGTACTCTCTTGGTGGGGATGCTGCTTATTGGCTGAAGCAGTTAGCTCCTAATTCGCTAACTACATGGGATGAGACGAAGAATGCATTCCTGATCAATTTCTACGATGATGCAAGAGCTGAAGAGCTCAGGAACAAGATCTCTCAATTTTCTCAAGGTCCAACAGATGCACTCAAAGCTGCTTGGATTCGTTTCAAATCATATCAGAGAGATTGCCCGCACCATGGGTTCAATCAGGTTCAGCTGTTGGGTACTTTCTACAAAGGGATCGATTTGACGTACCAGATGGCTTTGGATACTGCGAGTAATGGGAACTTCAACACCAGATATCCAGATGATGCGGTTGTGCTGATTGAGAACTTGGCGTCTAGCAATAGCACCAAGAATGCCGATTTTGAGCTGAAGAAGCAAGCTGCTGTAATTGATGGATCGCAGATTGCTGAAGTTCAAGCGAAGTTGGATATTCTGCTTGGGAAGTCGAAGAAGACTGTACATTTTGCTGATGAAGTCGATATCATGGATGAAGAAGAGGTGGAGGATGTTAACTACGTTGGTGGTTCTGGTTTTCAAGGTCAGCGATTTGGGTACAATAACAACCGAAACTTTAACAACAACACTCAGCAAAGTGTATAAAAGTTTGAGGGGAACCAATCTGGTTTTGGAGCAAAACAGTTTGTTCAGAAACCGTTACAGAGCAGCTACTTCAGTCGAAATTATTGGAACTCTTCGTACCAACCCATCTCTCCAAAGTCCACAGAGAATAAGGTGGAATCCATGCTTGAGCAGATTCTTCAGGGACATCAGAAACTACAAGTGGATTTCAATGAGAATATTGACCATCTGTACACTGATCTCAATGGGAAGATTGAAGCTGTCAACCTTTGTCGGAGGAAGCTAGAGACTCAGGTTGCTCAGACCGCATCAGTTGTGCAGAGGCAGGAAGGTTATCTTCCAGGAAAAACTGAGAATCCAAGAGCACACATTAATGCCATTACCTTTAGGAGTGGAAAAGAGGTGATTGCAGGAGCAAAGAACAGCCCAACATCAGAGATTTTCGTCGATCTTGCTGGAGATGACGATTGAGATTCTGAAAATCCATGTGTATCGATCGATACCAACCAGTATCGATCGATACCAGCCCAGACACCTACACGAGAGAATCCAAAATCCCATGTATCGATCGATACTCATCCAGTGTCGATCGATGCTGAGACACAGGTCGAGAAGGAGCCTGAGAGTGTCAAGGAGAGGGTGTATACCCCCAAGATACCTTATCCTACACTTCCTAAGCTGACAAGGAAGGAATGGGAGGATGCTAGATGCAAGGTTATGTTAGACAAGTTGGTTGTGGAGCTTCCGTTTGTTGATGATATTAAGACTTCTCTAGCTTTCAGGAGGTACGTGAAGAAGATGGTGTCTAACAGTCTGAGCCTTGAAGAAGGTGTCATGATGATTACAGCTGAGTGTAGTGCGATTCTACTCAACAAAATTCCCAAGAAACTGCCAGACCCAGGGAGTTTTGTTTTGGATTGCACTATCTTCACAGAGAGATTCGAACGTGCTCTCTGCGATATTGGGTCGAGTGTGAACCTTATGCCACACTCAGTTGCCAAGCGAATGGGAATGACAGATTTCCAATCTAAAAGGATTTCGCTGGTACTTGCTGATCGCTCAGTGCGACTTACAGAGGGACTACTCGAAGATGTCCCAATCAAGATTGGGAATTGCTTGATCCCAACAGATTTCATCGTCCTGAAGTACGATGCTGAGCCTAAGGATCCTCTTATCTTGGGCAGGCCATTCCTTGCAACTGCTGTAGCCTTGATTGACTGCAAGAATGGACAGATAGCTCTCAACATCGGTGATTTGGTGATGTCCTTTAACATGGAGAAGATGATGAAGAGGCCAACCATCGAGGGACATACATTCTATGTGGACACCTTCAGTGACATAGCTGAAGAGTACTTCGTGGAGATGCACCCTGAGGATCCACTGGAGAGAGCATTGGTCTGTTCGGCCACTTCGGAGGTCCGTTCGTGTGACGATACTGCTGGATACTCGAAGATGCTTGATTCAGCATCACCGGTATCGATCGATACCCTGCGACCAGAAGGAGAGTTGGGCGACAGTTCTAAGCAAGATGCTGGGCTTGGAGATTGGAGTGCAGAGAATGCCTCTAAGGTGGAACTAAAGCCACTTCCAGCAAACCGGAGGTATAGTTTCTTGGTCTTAATTCTACATACCCAGTCATTGTTAACGCTTCTTTGAACAACGCAGAGATTGCCTTACTGCTGAACAAGCTGCGCAAGTATCGCAAAACTCTTGGCTATTCTCTTGCTGACATTTCATGTATAGCACCAGACTTGTGCATGCATCGGATTCACCTGGAGGATGAATCAAAGTCTTCGATTGAGTGTCAGAGGAGGCTGAATCCGAACCTGAAGGAGGTGGTCAAGAAGGAAGTGATGAAGCTGTTGGAAGCAGGGATTATCTATGCCATCTCGGATAGTTCTTGGGTTAGTCCAGTTCACGTTGTGCCTAAGAAAGGAGGCATATCTGTGGTGAAGAACGAGAAGGACGAGCTGATCCCTACAAGGACAATCACTGGTCACATGATGTGTATTGATTACAGGAAGTTGAATGCGGCTACAAGGAAGGATCACTTCCCATTGCCATTCATTGACCAGATGCTGGAGAGGTTAGCGAGTCACCCATACTACTGTTTCCTCGATGGGTACTCGGGCTTTTTACAGATTCCTATACATCCAGAGGACCAGGGAAAGACGACTTTTACATGTCCCTATGACACATTCGCCTACAGAAGAATGCCATTTGGATTATGTAACGCTCCAGCGATGCATGATGTCTATTTTCACAGACATGACTGAGGAGTTTATGGAGGTGTTCATGGATGACTTTTCAGTGTATGAATCGTCTTTCAAGGATTGTCTGGATAACTTGTGCAAGGTACTTCCAAGATGCGAGGAGAAGCATTTGGTTCTTAATTGGGAGAAGTGCCACTCATGGTACAAGATGGCATTGTTCTTGGGCACAAGGTTTCTAAAGCAGGGATCGAAGTCGATAAGGCTAAGATTCAGGTCATGACGAGATTGCAACCTCCACGATATGTTCTTGACATACGAAACTTCCTTGGTAATGCTGGGTTTTATAGGAGGTTCATCAAGGATTTCTCTAAGCTTGCACGCCCACTCACAGCCCTGTTATGTAAGGAAGTCAAGTTTGATTTCACATCTGATTGCCTTGCAGCCTTCGAGGAGATTAAAAAGGCATTGGTGAGTGCTCCTATTGTCCAACCACCTGATTAGAGCTTGCCTTTTGAGGTTATGTGCAATGCAAGTGATTTTGTTGTTGGAGCTGTGTTGGGCCAGAGGAAAGACAAGAAGCTCCATGCTATTTATTATGCCAGCAGGACGTTGGATGATGCTCAGCGTAATTACAACACCACTGAGAAGGAATTACTTGCAGTTATTTTCTCTTTTGAGAAATTTCGGTCCTACTTGATTGGGAGCAAGGTTATTGTTCACACAGACCATGCTGCTCTCAAATACCTGCTGAAGAACAAGGACATCAAGCCTCGTCTATGCCGATAGGTTCTTTTGCTCCACGGATTCGATATCGAGATCAATGACAAGAAAGGAGTTGAGAATGGAGTTGCTGACCACTTATCGCGCATAAAGGTCGATGAAGTCATGCCTATTGATGATTTCTTACCAGAAGAGGGTATTTACTTCATTGAAAATCAACCACATGATGATCGGTCCGAAAATCTGCAATTTTCACGAGTGCAGACCTTCAGTATCGATCTATAATCACCTAGTATCGATCGATACCAGACTCGATATGAACCTGTTCTGCCTGCTGCGCACTTCAACTCTTTTGACGTCTATACAGCTGCTGTATCTAGTCCTGCACGACCATGGTATGCTGACATTGTTAACTACCTTGCTGTAGAGACTAAGCCCAAGCATCCCACAAAGTATGCGAGGAAGAAGTTTATGCGTGAGATGAGACGATTCTACTGGGATGAGCCTTACCTCTACAATCACTGCTCAGATGGTATCTACAGAAGATGTGTTGCAGAGTCTGAGGTGCCTGCGATTCTCTTTCATTGTCATGGATCTGAGTATGCTGGACACTTTGCTACCTTCAAGACGGTGTCCAAGGTTCTTCAAGCAGGCTTCTGGTGGCCTACTATGTTTAAGGATGCTCATGCTTTCATTTCGCATTGCGATGCTTGTCAGAGGAGAGGGAAGATCAGTAAGAGACACGAGATGCCACATAATTTCATCCTTGAGGTTGAAGTTTTCGATTTCTGGGGCATCGATTTTATGGGTCCCTTTTCCCTCATCACACGAAAACAGATAAATCTTTGTTGCTGTGGACTATGTATCCAAATGGGTGGAAGCGATTGCTAGTAAAAAGAACGACTATGCGGTGGTTCTTAAGCTGTTTAAGACCATCATCTTCCCTCGATTTGGAGTACCTTGAATTGTGATAAGTGATGGTGGTTCTCACTTTATCAATAGGATTTTTGAGAGGTTGCTGAAGAAGTACGGTGTAAATCATCGTGTGGCTACTCCGTATCACCTTTAGACCAGTGGGCAAGTCGAAGTTTCCAACAGGCAAATCAAGGAGATTCTGGAAACGACTGTGGGTGCTTCTAGGAAAGATTGGTCTACAAAGTTGGATGATGCGCTATGGGCTTATAGGACTGCTTTCAAGACTCCGCTGGGTACTACACCATTCCACTTGCGGTATGGGAAAGCATGTCACCTTCCAGTGGAGATAGAGCACAAGGCTGCCTGGGCAACGAAGTTGCTGAACTTCGACATCAAGCCGGTTGCAGAGAGGAGATTGATTCAGCTGAACGAGTTGGACGAGATTAGGCACCACGCATACGAGAACTCGAAGCTGTACAAGGAGAGAACAAAGGCTTATCCTGATAAGAAGATCATCTCCAGACACTTCGAGCCGAATGACCAGGTACTTCTGTATAACTCTCGTTTGCAATTGTTTCCTGGTAAACTGCGTTCTCGTTGGTCATGTCCTTTCACAGTTATTGAGGTCAGACCACATGGTGCCATCTTGCTGATTAGTCCTACAGGAGATGAGTTTACTGTCAATGGACAGCGGGTGAAACACTATTGGGCGAATGCCGAGATTCCAGCAGGGCAGATAATGCCTCTGGATGATGCACCCAATGCCTGAATGGCGTTACAGTCAAGCTAATGACGTTAAACGAGCGCTTGATGGGAGGCAACCCACTGGTGAGTCTATATATATAAGCATTTTTCTTTTATTTTTCGTTTTGTGCCAGGATGAATAAGGAGCAGACTCGAAATCGCCAGAGTGTCGATCGATACCCATCAGTATCGGTCGATGCCCTACGCGATTGAGAAAGGTTCATGTTGACTTAAGCCTAGTATCGATCGATACCAGGCCGTGTGTCGGTCGACACCCAATGTTCCAGCATGGTAACTTCTTGTTTCTCTTCGTTCTATTCTATTCTTTTGTTTTCTTTTACCTACTATAGGATAGATAACACTGGGGACAGTGTTGTTCAAGTCTGGGGGAGGTGTCTGCTGACATTGTGTTTGTTTTTCTTAGAGTCAGTTGTTTTATCGAGTCAAAAACGTTTTATTGAGTCAAAACTTGTTGGAGATGATGATCTTGTGCTTGAATTGTTGCTTTGATTTTGTTTTTAAGTGACCAAGTGTTGCAGGATCAACTCTAGATCGACTAATGAAAAATCCAAGGACTGACCAGTTGACTAGAAAACATCCATGTCTCCAGCAGAGTTCTTCTGAAGCCTGAGCCAAATATTTTCACTTCATCGATGTGGTTAGTGTTTACAGAGCTTTATTCATCATTCATATCTGACAAAGGAACCAATATGTTTAAAGTAATGGTATCTCTCTCCCCTATTATAAGTTGATAAATAAGAGCATAAAAGATGAAATGATTTTCTTCTGAGTAGAGGGCTAGGAAAATTTCCAGCGATCCCATTATTCTACTTAAGAGGAAATGATCACACAAAGGTTGAAAGCGAGGTTATGAAAATTTCCCGTGATACCACTATTCGCCTAAACCTTTGATACATAGAGAGGAAAGAACTGGGGATTCGGTGGCAAACAACATCAATACTCGCGTTTCGGACCTTGATATGTATATGCAGATCTAAAAAAAAAAAGAGAACATAATAAGAAATAAGTCTGGGGGAGAGAAAGTGATACAAAAAGTGTGAAAATGGGTGGTTCCTTGTCATGATATTGTATGGTAAAGAATCTAGAAGGTTCTTGAACATTGGCTGCAGCGATGAAACTGGTGATGAGGGCTTTATTTGAACAATGCTGCGAGATAATGTGTGGAGTCTGTAAAAGATGCGATTGTCTACGGAGAAGTACATGGTGGTTAGATCAAAAGCTGGTTAGGTGACATTTGTGTGCTTGGGAAAAGGATCTTTGCGATGGTTCCTGAACAGGTGAGTCTCCGCGTTTTCAAACCTCTTTCTCTGGTTTGGTTTTCTGTTTTGCTTGAGGGCAAGCAAAGGCTAAGTCTGGGGGAGTTGATATATCATGGTTTTTACCCCGTTTAAGCCATGATATAAGTCCGTTTTATAGAGTTTTCATACTATTTCGTAGTGTTTTAGAGTCTTTTACAGGTTTTAGCACGTTTGGAGCATAATTGGAGATATTGGAGTTTTCTGGAGCATTTTGGAGCAAAGCTGAAGTTCTTGTTGCTGAGTACCCGATTTCACGTCGAGCATCGATCGATACCTTCTGGTATCGATCGACACTCATAATAGCAGACACGACCCGCGACTTTATTGAAGAGTTGAAGAATTGCAACTTGGTCCAGAAGTCTTTAATATTTACAAGAAGCCCCAAAACGTGATTTATGTTATTTATAGGGATTTTACAGCCACTTTGTTAGCAACGCTTTACTTTATTCTGAATTTGTGAGAGAGCTTTTCAAGGGAGACAAGTCTGAAACTCTGTTCGTCGAGAGAAGATTTCGAACCTTTTGTTACTCTTTATTATTTTCTATTGAGTATTTATTCAAACATGTTTATTGATTCAATTTCCATGTTTGAGTAGATCTCTTGTTAGGTTTAGAGATTCTCATAAGGGATTTCTTTGAATTCTAGGTTGATTAGTTATTTAGGGTTCATAATATGAATTAGTTCTTCGCCTTAGGTTGTTCTCAAAGCTAATTCTGGATTGATCACCTAGAACTTAAATCTTAGGATAATTGATTAGGCACGACAATGCGATTAATTACCTGATAGAACTTAGGGTGAGCAAATTGATTATTCGCAAAGAGATTTGGTTTAATTGATTTGTGAACATATCAAACTTGAAATTAAGGCTGATTTATTCTTAGGAATTTGCAAAGAAATTTGGGATTCTGAAGTTTAGATTTAGATAGTTTTCGCAACGACAGTTGGTTGATTATACTCTAGTGATTTGAGTTCGAGAACCGTGCGTAACCTGAACCCTGATTAGTTAGTTTATTTTGCATTCATTGATTTCCTGAGAAACATCCCTGAACCTATCTCTTTCCCATCGAATTACAACTCGTTTACTGCTTACTGCTTTTTGTTTAATCTGAATAACTTACCTTGATTTGATAACTATACAATCTATTGTGCGATTTCTCTGAGTTCTTGTGTTCGACCCCTGATATACTGCAGTAACTGCTTTAGTACTGTTTAGGGTATTAATTTGAGCATATCAATTATCCACCTGCTTGAGTACACTCTTAGACAAAAAAAAAACAATAACACACATCGATGCAGACAAAAGCAGAATGCACTTACCTCGTAGACATTTCATCATTGATGTGATCATGCGACTCATAGCATGCATGTCATTTTCAAGGGACGGTGGATAATTGATACTCGCATCATATGGCTTCTTAGCCCAACCCTGCTTCTTGTCACTCTTCATGGGGAACAGATCTTTTGACGCGTGATCACCACGATGAGTAGGAATAGGTCGTTGAAACTGCAAGACCTGGTATATGAGATTCGGAAACATGAGGTGATTAGACTTCCTTTTCGGAGTGCGAATGAGTTTCAGAATATGATCATATACCAACTGCCCAAAATCAAACTTCTTGTGCTGCAACAGCATGGACATGAATTGAATTCTGCCTTGAACCATAGTGGACTTGTTTGTTGTTGGTATCCAGTTCCTACAACAAAACTTGAATAGAATATGCATCTCATGGAGAAAGTATTTGGAGCAAAAACCTTGCCAACGCTGACGCTTTCCTTTTGTGAGAGAAACAACCGCAACATCGAGATCCTTGTTTATTCCGAAAATCACACAATGGGAAAAATAGTAAATTCAATAGATCCAATCTCGTTTTATTGATTAAACTCAATAGAGCTACAAGATTGTTTGATCGTAAAAGATGGCTTAAGAACTAAGGAGATAAAAGCTTTAAGGTCCCAGCGCTCCCGATCTCCGGTTCTCGTAGATGATTGTGTATGTTTTGAATGAGGTGATGGCCTCCTTATTTATAAGGTTCTGAGTCGGTCTAAATGAGCCGATTTCCTTTTCCTAGTTTTATCACGAAAAGCAAATCTTTCTTTTCTCCTTCTGAAATTGGGAAAGATTCCACAAATCTCGGAGGTCGGCGCGTTTGGTAGCGAGTTGGGCTTTAGACCGAGCTCGGGCCATCTAGCGTGATCATGGGCCCCCTTCACTTATTTTGAACCATCGTAAACAGGGATCAATTGGGCCGGTCTCGCTTTAAAACGGGCTAAACCGGGGAGTGCTAAACTCACCTCCAACAATAAGCCCCCCCAGTTTGGCGAAGAAGTGTCTTGAGTTCGGCCAAGTTTATGGAGAATTATTTACCTAGGTTAGAATCGAGGTCGACAATTCCTTGACTTGATCGCCTGGTCTTGTATTTTGGGTTTGGCGAATCCCGACTTCAACAAATTGTGAACTCGGCAAACCTTGAGCTCGGCGAATCTTCCTTGAGAAGACATGCCACTTCGGTTTCTTTAATTATTGTGGGAATCGAGAGATTTGTCATGATTACTTCTCTCTCCATATATTCTTTTCGACCTTTCCGATTCTTTTACTTCATTGCTCATAAAAAGGTAATATCTTTCTTCCTTCTTTCTAGGGTTTTTATTTATCGCTTTCTTTGATCGAATTCCGACGATATTTGCGGCGAAATTCCTCTGGTTTGTTCGAAGATCTTCGGGTTTTTGTACTGTTCTTCGTCTACTCCTTGCAATTTCTCCATCCGCTCTTTGCAGTCTCTCATTTGCTTTTCGCGACATATACATTGGTCATTGATACAATTATCTAAAATTTCTCCTTTAATTTGCATTGCATATGGGAGAGCAAATACGGGGACTACATGAGGAATCATAGGGTATACGCAGGTATTTTTCATTAACGCATTGGCATTTGTTTTGCACATACATGATGTTTGTTGCACTTGAACATTTTAGATTCTGCCAGAATTTGAATACCTGTGGGATTGTAATATGCTATGTATGAGCATAAATTCGAATACATAATTACGAAGAATAATATAAAGAACAACGCTTTAAACAATTAAGAAAAGAATGTTGAAATGGAGGCGAGATGATCTCTTTCCTTAATTCTAAATATCTCCCGCAGTGTGGCGGTTTTGTAAGATAAAGAATCCCAGGATACAACCATTTGGAGACTATGATCGCATCACCCGATCATAGAATGTACGAATTTATTGTTCTATGCTATACTCTTAGACTTACTCTTAAATAAGAAGAAAAGACGAGAGGGATTGAGGAGCTTTGTGTTTCTTCTGTGTGAGAAGTGAGTTGTGAGTGAGTATGTGAAATGAGAAGGGGAAGCTCTCTTTTTATAGTCTCAGAAGACTTGGAGAGGAGGCCAACGCATTAAAGGCTGCGTTTTTGGCTCTTTGACCAATCATATCTCGCAGAGTAATGGTGGGCGAGATTCTCGATTGACCGCGCGAATTAATAGGGCGAGATTTACGGAAAAAATCTTTGACCAATTTAATTCATTTTTTGAGCCAAGATAAATTCGTTTTTGGGCCAAAAAGTTAACCAAAACGAGGCCCAAAAAGAAGATATTTTTGTGGCCCATGGGCCACAAGACCCAAGACCCAAGACCCAAGACCCAAGACCCAAGACCCAAGACCCAAGACCCAAGACCCAAGACCCAAGACCCAAGACCCAAGACCCAAGACCCAAGACCCAAGACCCAAGACCCAAGACCCAAGACCCAAGACCCGAGACCCGAGACCCGACCCCGGTCCGGTCCGGCGGCAATGGCGGCGCGCGCGTGGAGTCCCTTCGTTCCCTCTAAGTTTTTTGAACTTAGACTCATGTTTCCTCTTATTTATATTACAGGTTTTTCTCATTGCTTTCCGATGTGGAAATTTGCAATTTTTATTTACTTAGCCATGGGCTATTTCTTTTCACATTTAACACAAGTTAATAAGCCATTGGGCTTTATTAAGTTTTGGTCCAACAATCCCCCACATGAATAGAAATGACTCTAAATGCATGGAGAATAGACTGACTCGATAAACTAGACTTGACTAGACTAGACAGACTTTCGAGAGTACAGGCGAAAAATCAATGTGTTTGAGATGGTAGCGTGTTTCAGCCTTGAACCACTTCATTGTTAATATCTGTCTGGTTTACTTCTCCAGGAGGTGACCATAATGTCTTGAACCACATGGATTTTTATGTAGACAGAGACAACATATACAAATCAGTTTCATTTTCTCGTAGAACTAAGTTCTCTATTGTATTCATTTTGGCCTTGAACTTGCCTGGTTGATCATGAGTGAACTTGGAGAATATAGCCTGTTAGATTCCCCTAGAAACGGCCTCATTTCACACTTACTAGGTAATTTTCCTGTAGTATTTGTTTTAAGAAGTATATATAATACTCCACTGATATATCAGAGCTATGGTCTCATCATTAAACGCTATGCGTATCCTTTTATACATACAGTAAGTAGATGTATGTAAGCACTGTTTATCATCTTTGGAACTAGGTAGAGACGAGAAGTCTTTCAATGCTTTTATTAGATTTTGTTTGATTTAGTTGTCCCTTTGAACCTTACATCTTGGAATCCCCAGTCTCGTAGGTGGGGTTTCCATCAAAAATTATCTTTAAGTAATAGGCTTTAAACCCATTCCCGTTGATGATTTTTCAACTTGATCACGTGCTAAACCTTTAGTAAATGGATCCGCTAGGTTTTCAGCCGATTTGACATAATCTATGGTGATTACACTAGTTGTGATCAAGCTTCTAATGGTTTTATGTCATCTTCTTATATGACGTGATTGACCATTATAGAGATTATTCAGTGCCCGGGCAATAGCCGATTGGCTATCACAGTGTACACGTAATGTCGGTACTGGTTTCTCCCACATTGGAATCTATTCCAGGAAATTCCGCAGCCATTCAGCTTCTTCTGCTGTTTTGTCTAAAGCAATAAATTCTGACTCCATGGTTGATCTTGCCAGTAGAGTTTGTTTGGAAGATTTCCATGATATTGCTGCACCTCCAAGGATGAAGACATATCCACTTGTGGATTTCGAGTTTTTGGAATCTGATATCCAGTTTGCGTCATTGTATCCTTCCAAAACTGCGGGTTCTTTCCCATAGTGCAGCCCATAACTTTTAGTGTATCGTACGTAGTTTAGTACTCTAGTTATGGCTTTCCAGTGTTTTTGACCTGGATTCCTTGTGTAGCGACTTAGTACGTTTACCGCATGTGCTAGATTGGATCTAGTACAGTTGGTTAAGTACATAAGACTACCAATTACCCGTGCATACTCTACTTGTGACACAGCTTCACCTGAATTTTTAGTCAAGTGAAGTTGAGAGTCAACTGGAGTTTTTGCAGTCCCATTTGAATAGTTCTTAAACCGTTCAAGGATCTTTTCAGCATAGTGAGCTTGAGACAGAGTGATTCCGTCAGAAGTTCTTGTGATTTTAATCCTGAGAATTACATCTGCAAGACCAATGTCTTTCATGTCAAACTTTTCACTAAGCATTTTCTTAGTTTGTTGGATAATGTCATTATTGCTGCCTGTAATTAGCATGTCATCTACGTACAAGCATAGTAATATATACCCACTAGGAGTAGTTTTTATGTAGATGCATTTATCACATTCGTTGATGCTGAAGTCATTTGACATCATTGTGTTGTCAAATTTTTCATGCCATTGTTTTGGACCTTGTTTAAGTCCGTATAATGACTTCACAAGTCTACAAACTTTGTGTTCTTGTCCCGGGACTACAAATCCCTCGGGTTGTTTCATATATATCTCCTCTTCTAATTCACCGTTTATAAAAGCAGTTTTAACATCCATTTGATGGATTTTCAAATTTCTTAAGGCTGCAATGCCAATAAGCATTCAAATTGAAGTTATTCTAGTTATTGGAGAATATGTGTCAAAGAAATCCTGACCTTCTTTTTGTCGGAATCCTTGCACCACAAGTCTGGCCTTGTACTTATCAATTGCACCATCATTCTTTAATTTTGTTTTGAAGATCCATTTACACCCTAGTGCTTTAAACCCTTCAGGTAAATCAGTTATTTCATATGTATGATTTTGCTGAATGGAGTCGAACTCATTATTGACAGCTTCCTTCCAAAAAGGTGCGTCAGGTGTAGTCATAGCTTCAGTTAATGTTCTTGGTTCGTTCTCTGTGAGAAAAACCATCATGAAGTCAGGACCGAATGATTTTTTCTTACGAGCTCTTTTGCTTCGTCTAGGTTCATTTTCTTCGTCTGCTTTGTTTACTGAAATGCCAGAAGTGCTAGCCTCATTTGTAGAGGTGGTAGCGTTTTTCTCTTCCCGAGTGCGTTTTAGATTTTGTTTATCCTTGCACGGATAGATGTGTTCAAAGAAAAACGCGTTCCTTGATTCCATTATTGTATTTACCAGGATATCCGGTATGTTTGATTTGTGAACCAGAAACCGGTAAGCACTACTGGTGTGTGCATATCCAATGAAAATATAGTCAACGGTTTTAGGTCCAATTGAGACCTTTTTAGGAGGTGGTACTGCGACTTTTGCTAGGCACCCCTACACTTTCAGGTATCTGTACGAAGATACGTTACCTTTTCAGAGTTCATATGGCGTGTTGCCAGCAACTTTGTGCGGTATTTTGTTGATATAGTTTGTGGCGAGAAGCGCGTCCCCCCACAGATTCTGGGGTAGCCCAGATTCCTGCAACATTGCATTCATCATTTCTTTCAGAGTTCGGTTTTTTTCGTTCCGCAACTTCGTTAGATTATGGTGAGTAGGGAGCAGTGGTCTGATGTATAATGCCTTTTTCTTGACAGAAAGCATTGAAAGGTCCATCATATTCACCTCCTCTATCACTTCTAACTATTTTAATAGTTTTTCCGAGTTGATTTTTTTCTTTTTTGAACATCAATTGCATTAAGATAAAGCGTACGATTACACAAGCGGAACAAAGATAGAGAAATTCCGAAGGGATTTCTTAGCTAAGACGTCAGCCGAAACATTGGCGAGTCGTGGAACGTAGATAAACGATAGAGATAAAAATCTGTTTGAAAGGGAGAAGATATCAAAAAGAAGACCATAGATCTCTTTCATCTGATCCCGAGAGTTAATGGCTCAGACAAGGTCTTGAGAGTCAGATTTGAGGCAGAGTTTTGTGAAACCTTTTTCCAGAGCTTGCGACAGAGCAGCACGAATCGCAATTGCTTCAGCAATAAGAGGAGAAGATACAAAATGTTCTGCAAAATGGTTCCTGCATAGTTCAAGCCCCTCCTTATCCGAGAAAATCCAGCCAAAGCCCGCAGATTGCGTTTCAGCCCTCCATGCTGCATCAGAGTGGCAAGTGATGATATCTGGTAGGGTGATAGGATGGAACTTCGAAGCAGAAGGAGGTGATGGTGAGGGATCTGTAACCTGAGCCATTTGCCACTCTCTTGCGGCACCAATAGCGTTGAGAACGGTTTCCTCTGGTTTGAAATCTTTATTTTCAAAGGGGAGTAGATTTCTATCCGGCAGATGGACCAACAGAGCCACAGAAACAGGGGACCCGATCCTAATCCTGTTGGAGGAAGGCATATCGACTTTATTAAGGCTGCAAAGCCCGTGTGAAAGTCTGGAAAACTGGCCGAGACAACAAGCTCGGAGAAGGGTGCTGCTTGCCAAACTCGTTGAGCATAATCACAGTTGAAGAACAGGTGTGTTGTGGTTTCTAGGTCTCCACAATGGATACAGCTTGCCTTGTCGAGAAGCCCTCTGTTGAGAAGATTTTCTCCCAGCGGAAACGAGTTTTCGAGCACCTTCCACAAGAAAACTCGGATTTTTGGGGAGAATTTATCTTTCCATATGTTGGAGTTCCAGTTGAAATCTTGCAAAACCGTATCATCTGGTAAAGCTTCTTCTTATTTCGCAACGTGATAACCTGATTTTGAAGTCTATAGACCAGATTTGTTAGGTAACCAAACGTGAGAATCGATGGCTCCTTTCTTGCTGGGTCTGAGGCAAAGAATTTAGGGGTCCAATTCAGGGAAGATTTCCTCAACTTTTTGTCGGTTCCAGTTATGGAGATCCTGAGTGAGTAAATCAACAACTTTAAGATCTTTTGAGGCAAGCGTAGGAGGGCCTATAGGCGTCATAGGCTGGGATAAGGATATCCATGGATCGTTCCATATCGAGGTTTCTTTCCCATTCCCGATAGCCTTCCCGAGCTGTTTATTTAGCAAGTCTCTCCCTACTAAAATGCCTCTCCAACCATGTGAAGCTGCATAACCCACCTGTGTATGTAGGAATGGGCTATCGACACAGTATTTGCCCACGAGAACTTTTGCGAGGAGGCACGATGGGTGAGTGAGAATTCTCCAGCTTAGTTTAGCTAGAAGGGCGTCGTTAAACCTATGAATTTCTCTGAAACCTAGGCCCCCGTCTCGTTTAAATCTTGTGATTTTCTTCCAGGAGATCAAACACATCTTCTTTTCCCCTTGATTTGAGTCCCACCAGAATCTCGTAAGAGCAGATTGTATCCGTTTGCATAAACTGACCGAGAGCTTGAAGCATGTCATGGAATAAGTGGGTATGGCTGAGAGGACCGACTTGATCATGGTTAGTTTGCCCGCTATCGAAAGAAATTTTGAAGACCAGCTCACGGCTTTTTGTCGTATATGGTCCACTATCTGTGTAAAGAGGTCTTTCTTACGTCGGCCAAAGCTTTTCGGGAGACCTAAGTACTTCCCTTGCCCTCGTACTTCTGATATTCCAAGCATGGATTTCACCCGTTCTTTAATCTCAATGGTTGTCTTACCCGAGAAGGTTACTGCTGACTTATCAACATTAATCTTTTGTCCGGATACTAGCTCGTATTGTCGGAGAATAGCTAGAAGAGCCACGCAGCACCGAGGGTTTGTTTTGCAGAACAACATCGTATCGTCGGCAAACAAAAGGTGGTTGATTCTCGGGCTTCGTCGGGCAACTCGGATACCGGACAAAAGCCCACTGTCTTGAGCTCTTTTACACAAACCAGGGAGAACCTCGCCACAGAGAATGAAGATGAAAGGGGAAAGCGGATCTCCTTGGCGAATGCCTCTTTGAGGTATGACCTCTCCTTGGGCTGCTCCGTAGATCAAAAAGGAGTACGAGACAGAGGTGATACACTGTAGAATCCAGTTGATCCACTTTGTGTGGAAACCAAATCTCTCTAAAACTGCCGTTATGAACCCCCATACGAGCATGTCGTAGGCTTTGCTCATATTTGTTTTCACTGCCATAGAGCAATGTTTTGTTGCTCCCGAGTTTTTAAGAAAGTGCATAGTTTTGTGGGTAATCAGCACGTTGTCTGAGATTGCTCGGTTGTGGATAAAAGCAGATTGAGTCTCTGAAATTATTGAGCAAAGTATTGGCTGCAATCTCTTTGCGAGGATTTTAGAGATGATTTTATAGTAAACATTGTAGAGAGCTATGGGGGTGATAATCAGCCACCATTTTTGGGCTTCTGATCTTCGGGATAAGGCGTACATGTGTTACGCTGAGAGTTCTCGGTAAGTTACCGGAGGCGAAGAATTTTTGGATTTCCTCTGTGATTTTTGTGCCGACTACTGTCCAATTCGATTGGAAGCCGTCAGGTCCATGCGCTTTATCAGGGTGGATAGAGAATAGAGCGGCCCTAATTTATTCTTTTGTTGGGTCTGCAATCGAGGCAGTATTTTTTTCCGGTGAGATGCACGGTTTGATAGCTTGGGCAACAGTTTCATAGCAATCCGGGTTTCTAGAAACTAAAATATCCTGGAAGTAGCTTGTGATGACATCAACGATTTCAGTTTCTTCGTAGACAGCTCGACCCTCGTTGTTTTCAATGATGGAGAACTTATTCAAAGCACGTCGTCCCTTAGTTATCGCATGAAAATAGCCTGAGTTTTTATCACCAAGAGTAAGCTAGATAGATCTACTACGTTGCTTCCAGTATGATTCTTCGTCGCTATATATGCCTTTTTTTTAACTCAATATTGATTGAGGTGATTTGGGACTCATCAGTTTATCGAGATGTCATTGCTTCCTCTAGTTTTTCCTTGGCTGCTCGAATAGCTTTCTGGCTATTAATATGGTATTACAATTCCAAAGGGAAATCACCTTTGTGCAGCTTGAGATTCTCTGTTCTACATATGCGAGGGGATTACTGGCCCATGACAATGCGATGAGTTTACTGATTTCAGGGTTAGAACACATCTTTCTATCTAATGTGAACATGCCTCGATGTTTTGGGAAAGAAGGTTCAAAGTAGGTTGCAATGGGGCGATGATCAGATCCTTCAAAGCAAAGGTATCGACACCGACCCGATGGGTAAAGCTCTGCCCATGAGCTATTCGACATTGATCGGTCCAAACGGTTGTGAATGAGGTGGGTATGTCTTGTTCCTCTTCTAGAAAGCTGATTGCCCGAGTGACGGAGGTCGTAAAGATCGCAACAGGATAAGAAAGCTCTGAAAATACCGAAGGAACCTTCGGATCTTTGGGGTCCTCCTGACTTTTCCGAGTTGTCAATTATGTCATTGAAGTCACCTGTTAAAAACCAAGGTGCATCACGGACTTCAACTAAAGTCGTAAGAGTATCCCATACTGCTTTTTTTTTTGTTGATCAGGTTCTCCATACACGAAAGTTGAAAAGGATGATTTCCCCTTGAAGGAGATTACAATATCGATGAAATCTTTGCAAGAGGATAGAATCTGTAGCTCAATATTTTGATTCCAGAACAGGGCTAAGCCGCCACCTCCAGGGCTTTGGGGTGATACAAGTTGATGAGAGTATCCAATTAAAAAATCAATAGTTTTTAACACATAGTCATCGCCATTTTTTGTCTCCATAAGGAAGATTATATCTGGCGCAATGGTTTGGTGGAGCTCCCGAATACGATGAATTTCCGAGGGGTTCCCCAACCCATAACAATTCCAGCTCACAATTGCTAAGGAAGAGGATTTCGCAGAAGGCGAAAATCCGCCTTATCCTTTGAAATCGCAGGAACAATGACACTTTTTGGATCTTTTCTGGATGCTGCATGACGATTCTCCTCGGTCTGAGGGACTGTTCTTGACGTTGAGGCTACCTATTGTCGATTTGTAGCCTTCGGTGGTTTTGTAGAAGCTCTTATTTGGGTCGTAGGGCTTGTTTTTGGTGATTGTTGGGTCATACACACTCTCCTTTTGCGAGAGCTAGCCCCTGCCAAAAGTTGGGGACTGCTGCTTTGTTGTTTCTTCGAAGGGGGCCTGCCTCGTTTCTTTTTTGGAGGTCCTGGGCACGTATCAATCTCAGATTGCACATCCAAGGAAGTCTCACCATATACAGGGTAAAGTAATGGTTGTTGTGTTTGTTGTGTTTCTTCATGGATTAGTGATGGTTCATTGTTGCTCAACAGCAGGTTTGTAGATGCAACAAGCATGAAAGCCGCCGTTTCTGCCATCATACCTCGTGCTTCACCTTCAATGACCCTCTGCCGTCTAGCTGCGCTCTCCGCTGGGTCCGCACAGTTAATATATTGTAAGGTGACCTCTTGGAGCTCATCAATGATCTCCTCAACAGATTGTGAATGTTGTGCATGGGGTAAGAAATCGTTATCCAGATTTCTTTCCAAAGGGAGACGGTTTGAAGTTGGAGTTTCAGGTTCATCAATGAGGTTTAGACCCTCTCTCTGATTTTTTAATCTCCAAACCTTGTCTGGTTGAGGGTGTCGATTGGAATTTTGACGAAGGTTGTCTCTCTGCCGATTGTTGTGTTTCTTCATGGATTAGTGATGGTTCATTGTTGCTCAACTGCAGGTTTGTAGATGCAGCAAGCATGAAAGGCGCCGTTTCCGCCATTATACCTTGTGCTTCACCTTCAATGACCCTCTGCCGTCTAGCTGCGCTCTCCGCTGGGTCCGTACAGTTAATATATTGTAAGGTGACCTCTTGGAGCTCATCAATGATCTCCTCAACAGATTTTGGATGTTGTGCAGGGGGTAAGAAATCGTTATCCAGATTTCTTTCCAAAGGGAGACGGTTTGAAGTTGGAGTTTCAGGTTCATCAATGAGGTTTAGACCCTCTCTCTAATTTTTTAATCTCCAAACCTTGTCTGGTTGAGGGTGTCGATTGGACTTTTGACGAAGGTTGTCTCCCAGGTCGTGCTGCTCCTCCAAAAGATGAGGGCTTTGGTGTTGATAAGAGGTGTTTCCTCCCCTTTGAATTGAGTGAGATTCAGATGAAGTTGCTGTTCTCGAGTTCCTCTTAGAGCTTTCCTGGTGTTGATCAATGAGAGTAGACTCAAGAGCTTTTCTTTTGTCTCGGGTAATCTCAGAGGGTCTTTCCCCAAAAGGTCTCCCATGCCTGTCATAACGTTGGCTGAAATCTTGGCTTCTAGTTGCAGGTTGAGATTTGGTGGGAATCGGTGGGCTTTTTTCCTTTGGGAGTTCTCTGTCTCTGTCCTGAGACAACCTGGGCTTGATTTTTGAAGGGCAATGGTCAGCCATATGGGAGAGTCTATGGCAAAGAGAGCAGTGGTTTTCAAGTTTTTGGTATTCCAAGGTGACAATCGCTTCTTCTCCTCCCTTAAACTCCAATATTGTCTCCTTGACAAGCGGTTTTAGGCCATCGATTTTAACTCTGATTTTAGCAGTGGTTTTTGTGATTTCATAGCCCTCAAACGTCCCGAGCTCCTCTCCGATGTTGCATATAAGCTCTATTTTCCAGTAGTTTAGAGGAATTCCTTTAAGATGAATCTAGAACGGGATCTAGGACGGGAATGATGGAGAGATTACCGGTACCCA
Source organism: Eutrema japonicum (assembly GCA_030161315.1). Taxonomy (NCBI): domain Eukaryota; kingdom Viridiplantae; phylum Streptophyta; class Magnoliopsida; order Brassicales; family Brassicaceae; genus Eutrema; species Eutrema japonicum. The sequence goes on from BSQW01000007.1 coordinate 29,116,906, forward strand.
TTTTTGAGGATGACCATCCATTTTGCGAAATGGTAGGGACGGTTGTCGAGGACTTTCTGTAGGTCTTCCTCATAATCGAAGCGATACTGGAAGCAGTGTTGACCAAGGTCAGCACCGATAGCTCTTCCTTTGAGTCCCCATCGTTTTTGGAGGAAAGGAATCATTGACCACATTCTCTGTTCCTTTGGGTTAGTGAGACCACTAGTAGAAATTTCTCGCATAGCCACGAATTAGACACGAAATAATTCGTGGCTTTTTTAAAAGCCACGAAAAATCACAGAATAGCCACAAAAAAGCCACGGAAAAGCCACGAAAAAAATAAAAAAAGCCACGAAAAAATGGTCACGATCCTATAGCAACGAAACAAATTCGTGGCTAAAGCTTTCGTGGCTATAGGATCGTGACCATTTTTTCGTGGCTTTTTTCGTGACTTTTTGGTTTTTTCGTGGCTTTGTCGTGGCTTTTTCGTGGCTATTCTAAGATTTTTCGTTGCTTTTTCGTGGCTTTTTTAAAAGCCATGAATTATTTCGTGTCTAATTCGTGGCTATGCGAGAAAATTCTACTAGTGGACGTCCAATGAGGGTGAGAGAGTTTTCCTGTATCAAGTCGGACGTGTCGATATCTGGGACTTTGATTCGCTTTCGCGGCGGAGGACTCGAGGGGGATACCGGGGCCTTCCCCTTCTCTACATAAGAGAACCGTCGAGTCATTGAGCTTCAAAAACAGAGCTTTTTGAGCGAGAGTTTTATTGAGCGAGGTTGATGTCCAAAACATTTCAGATTTGGTTATAGGATGGCTTTAGCAAACAGCATCGCGAGAAGGACAAGTATGGAAGGCCGAAGAGTCGGAAGGTAGGTTAGAGCACTCCCGGAGTCATTCGGACATTTGCCGTCACAAGTGGTTTTTGCAGGGTTCTTTAGTGATTTTTTAGAGAAAGAAACCGGCGAGAATACATCAACTGAACAGGGGAAAAGGTGGAGAGGTGGAAGGGGGCTTACCGGAGAGGCGGCGGACCCTCCGACTTGAAGTCGGGGGCGGAACCACGGGTAACGGAAACAAGAGGTAGTTTTGGAAGAGATAATTTTTCTATTTTCGGAAAAGAAAGGGTGGTTTAGCTTTGGTTAGGGAAGAAAACCGGGTGGTTGGAAATAACCTCGAGAACCGGGTCTGGGAGAGAATAGTTTTCTCAAATTTTTTATTACATGTAACATATAAAAGGAATTTTCCGAGTTGATTTTTAACTTCGATTTTATAGTCTTTAAATTTTTTCAAGACTTCATCTTTACTACGTAGTAAGTATACGTAGCAGTATTTTGTGCAATCATCTATGAAGGTTACAAAATACTTTTTACCTCCTCTAGTTTGAACGATTTTTAAGTCGCACAAATTAGTGTGTATTAGACCTAGAGGTTCGGTTGTTGGTTCGACACGAGGTGATGGAGTTTTCGTGAGTTTTGCTTGTACGCATGTCTCACATTTATTTTTGCTTATTTTTCATTTCGGGATTAGATTCAAATTAATCAATCTTTGGATAGATATATAATTCACATGCCCTAACCGTTCATGCCAAATATCGTAAGTCATATTCCATTGAACTTCTTTTCAGCATTTTGCTCTGCGAAGCAAGACAAAGTCTCAGGTGGCAGACCACTCCCAACTTGGGGTATCGACTCACCAGATTTGACACAATTAGATACGTTCTTGTAAACGTTCTCATTTTAGTGATACTTTTCGTTTCATTTTGCACACAAGCAAACCCGAACAAGTATACTAAAGTGAATAGAAGTTCAAACCAGCAATTAAATAAATTGCAAAATAGACTAAAAAGTAATTTTTCAGAATATACTTTTTTGGAAAATCCACAATTTAATCAAATAAATCACCATAAAAAAAAATTACTTACTTCCAAAATTTTGTTGAAAAAACCAACAAGTATCAGACCAAGTAAATTAATTTTTCTATTATTTTTGGCAAAAAAATCAACTCCAAACGGGTTGAATTGTAGAAATCATCGCATAAATAAATTAGGGAATTGATTTTTGATTCATAAAGTGGATATAGACGTTTTTGATTCTCCCATAATGACGTGAATTGATTTTGTATGTTACAAAAAGAATTCAAGTTTGAATTTGTCATTATGTGCTTAACTAGAGAATCAATTGTCTTCATAAAGTCAAGATTGAAATGTTACAAAATCAATCATACTTTATTTGTGTTGTTAGAAAACACTAAATGAGATATTATGCATAGTTGACTCAATCAAACAATTAGCAAAATGAATTTTGGGCCAAAAAAGATTAATCTTATTTGCCTAATTCTAAAACCCGAGCACAGCCCGGATATCTCATTTTCCCAATATATTAAGCGTTCCTAGAAGCGCTTTTAAGTTTTGAGGTTTTTTTTTTTTAAATAGCCCAAATACTCCAACGTATTCAACGTTGGGCAATAAATGGAGATTTGAGAATTTATTCTCATTAAGACAATTTCAAAGTGAGTTATGATTTTTTAAGTTACAAAATCAAACACAATTGAATTTGCACTTAATTGCAAATTGACTCATGACTCATGACTCATTGAATTTGTTTTCGATGGCGAGTTTCGCGAAACGTTTTCAATAATAGCAAAACGATCAAAACGATCTCAAATGAGGGTTTTTTTTTCTCTCAAAACTCGAAATAAGCGTTTGCGGATATCGCTAGAAGGCGTTCCGAAAATCACTTTTAAACGTTTAGGGAAGTTGGTATAAAACTTTCCTGTTAATCATTTGAGATCGTTTTGATCGTTTTGATATTATTGAAAACGTTTCGCGAAACTCGCCCAAAGACCATGGCATAAATCGTTTATAGATCTTGTTGATCTTTTTCGAAAAAAACGTTTCGCAAAACTCGCCTAATGGCCTTCGCGGAAATCGTTTATAGATCTTGTCGATCTCTTCGAAAAACGTTTTGCAAAACTCGCCTAATGGCCTTCGCAAAAATCGTTTATAATTCATCGTTTTTTTCTCTCCTTATATCATGGAAACGATCAGTGAATTCTCTAGTAAACGTTCCATGTTTACGATATTTTTGTAAAAAAATTTACAAAATCGTGGAAAGAAAAAAAATAAAATAAAAAATCCAATTTTGTATCCAATTCATGCTATAGGCAGGAAGCGGATATTTAGAATTAAGACTGTATGAGCATAAATTCGAATACATAATTACGAAGAAGAATGTAAAGAACAACGCTTTACACAATTAAGAAAGGAACATTGAAATGGAGGTGAGATGATCTCTTTCCTTAATTCTAAATATCTCCCGCAGTGTGGCGGTTTTGTAAGATAAAGAATCCCATGATACAACCATTTGGAGACTATGATCGCATCACCCAATCATAGAATGTACGAACTTATTGTTCTATGCTATACTCTCGGACTTACTCTTAAATAAGGAGAAAAGACGAGAGGGATTGAGGAGCTTTGTGTTTCTTCTCAGTGAGAAGTGAGTTGTGAGTGAGTATGTGAAATGAGAAGGGGAAGCTCTCTTTTTATAGTCTCAGAAGACTTGGAGAGGAGGCCAACGCATTAAAGGCTGAATTTATGGCTCTTTGACCAATAAGATCTCGCAGAATAATGGTGGGCAAGATTCTCGATTGACCGCGCGAATTAATAGGGCGAAATTTGTGGAGAAAATCTTTGACCCATTTAATTCGTTTTTTGAGCCAAGATAAATTCGTTTTTGGGCCAAAAAAGTTAACAAAAACGCGGCCCAAAAAGAACATCTTTTTGTGGTTCTTAGGCCACAAGTTCCAATACCCAAGACCCAAGACCCAAGACCCGAGCCCGGTCCGGTCCTGCAGCAGTGGCAGCGCGCGCGTGGAGTCCCTTGGTTCCCTCTAAGTTTTTTGAACTTAGACTCATGTTTCCTTTCCGATGTGGGAATTTGCGATTTTCATTTACTTAGCCATGAACTATTTCTTTTCACATTTAACACAACTTAATAAGCCAATGGGCTTTATTAAGTTTTGGTCCAACAATCCCCCACATGAATAGAAATTACTCTAAATGCATGGAGACTAGACTGACTCGATAAACTAGACTTGACTAGACTAGACAGACTTTCGAGAGTATAGGCGAAAAATCAATGTGTTTGAGATGGTAGCGTGTTTCAGCCTCTAGAACCACTTCATTGTTAATATCTGTCGGGTTTACTTCTCTAGGAGGTGAACATGATGTCTTGAACCACCCGGATTTTTATCTAGACCAAGACAACATGTACAACCCATCTTCATTTTCCCGTAGAACTAAGTTCTCTATTGTGTTCATTTTGGCATTGAACTTGCATGGTTGATCATGAGTAAACTTGGAGAATATAGCCTGTTAGATTATCCTAGAAACGGCCTCATTTCACACTCACTAGGTGATTTGCCAATAGTCTTTGTTTTAAGAAGTATATATAATACTCCACTGATATATCTGAGCTATGGTCTCATCATTAAACGCTATGCGTATCCTATTATACATACAGTAAGTAGATGTATGTAAGCACTGTTTATCATCTTGGGAACTAGGTAGAGACGGGAAATCTTTCAGTGCTTTTATTAGATTTTGTTTGATTTAGTTGTCCCTTTGAACCTTACATCTTGGGATCCCCAGTCACGTAGGTGGGGTTTCCATCAAACATTATCTTTAAGTAATATGCTTTAAACCCATTCACGTTGATGATTTTTCAAATTGATCACGTGCTAAACCTTTAGTAAATGGATCCGCTAGGTTTTCAACCGATTTGACATAATTTATGGTGATTACACTAGTTGTGATCAAGCTTCTAATGGTTTTATGTCGTCTTCTTATATGACGTGATTTACCATTATAGAGATTATTCAGTGCCCGGGCGATAGCCGATTGGCTATCACAGTGTACACGTAATGTCGGTACTGGTTTCTCCCACATTGGAATATCTTCTAGGAAATTCTGAAGCCATTCAGCTTCTTCTGCTGCTATGTCTAAAGCAATGAATTCTGACTCCATGGTTGATTTTGCCAGTAGAGTTTGTTTGGAATATTTCCATGATATTGCTGCACCTCCAAGGATGAAGACATATCCACTTGTGGATTTCGAGTTTTTGGAATCTGATATCCAGTTTACGTCACTGTATCCTTCCAAAACTGCAGGTTCTTTCCCATAGTGCAGCCCATAACTTTTAGTGTATCGTACATAGTTTAGTAGTCTAGTTATGGCTTTCCAGTGTTTGTGACATGGATTACTTGTGTAGCGACTTAGTACGTTTACCGCATGTGCTAGATCGGGTCTATTACATTTGGTTAAGTACATAAGACTACCAATTACCCGTGCATACTCTACTTGTGACACAGCTTCACCTGAATTTTTAGTCAAGTGAAGTTGAGAGTCAACTGGAGTTTTTGCAGTCCCATTTGAATAGTTCTTAAACCGTTCAAGGATCTTTTCAGCATAGTGAGCTTGAGACAGAGTGATTCCGTCAGAAGTTCTTGTGATTTTAATCCTGAGAATTACATCTGCAAGACCAATGTCTTTCATGTCAAACTTTCCACTAAGCATTTTCTTAGTTTGTTGGATAATGTCATTATTGCTGCCAGTAATTAGCATGTCATCTACGTACAAGCATAGTAATATATACCCACTAGGAGTAGTTTTTATGTAGATACATTTATCACATTCGTTGATGCTGAAGCCATTTGACATCATTGTGCTGTCAAATTTTTCATGCCATTGTTTTGGAGCTTGTTTAAGTCCGTATAATGACTTCACAAGTCTACAAACTTTGTGTTCTTGTCCCAGGACTACAAATCCTTCGGGTTGTTTCATATATATCTCCTCTTCTAATTAACCGTTTAGAAAAGCAGTTTTAACATCCATTTGATGGATTTTCAAATTTCTTAAGGCTGCAATGCCAATAAGCATTCAAATTGAAGTTATTCTCGTTATTGGAGAATATATGTCAAAGAAATCCTGACCTTCTTTTTGTCGGAATCCTTGCACCACAAGTCTGGCATTGTACTTATCAATTGCACCATCATTCTTCAATTTTGTTTTGAAGATCCATTTACACCCTAGTGCTTTAAACCCTTCAGGTAAATTAGTTATTTCATATGTATGATTTTTCTGAATGGAGTCGAACTCATTATTGACAGCTTCCTTCCAAAAAGGTGCGTCAGGTGTAGTCATAGATTCAGTTAATGTTCTTGGTTCGTTCTCTGTGAGAAAAACCATCATGAAGTCTGGACCGAATGATTTTTTCTTACGAGCTCTTTTGCTTCGTCTAGGTTCATTTTCTTCGTCTGCTTTGTTTACTGAAATGCCAGAAGTGCTAGCCTCATTTGTAGAGGTGGTAGCGTTTTTCTCTTTCTGAGTGCGTTTTAGATTTTGTTTATCCTTGCACGGAAAGATGTGTTCAAAGAAAAACGCGTTCCTTGATTCCATTATTGTATTTACCAGGATATCCGGTATGTTTGATTTGTGAACCAGAAACCGGTAAGCACTACTGGTGTGTGCATATCCAATGAAAATATAGTCAACGGTGTTAGGTCCAATTGAGACCTTTTTAGGAGGTGGTACTGCGACTTTTGCTAGGCACCCCTACACTTTCAGGTATTTGTACGAAGATACGTTACCTTTTCAGAGTTCATATGGCATGTTGCCAGTTACTTTGTGCGGTATTTTGTTGAGGATATAGTTTGTGGCGAGAAGCGCTCCCCCCCACAGATTCCGGGGTAGCCCAGATTCCTCCAACATTTCATTCATCATTTCTTTCAGAGTTCGGTTTTTTTCGTTCCGCAACTCCGTTAGATTATGGTGAGTAGGGAGCATTGGTCTGATGTATAATGCCTTTTTCTTGACAGAAAGCATTGAAAGGTCCATCATATTCACCTCCTCTATCACTTCTAACTATTTTAATAGTTTTTCCGAGTTGATTTTCAACTTCGATTTTATAGTCTTTGAATTTTTCCAAGACTTCATCTTTACTACGTAGTAAGTATACGTAGTAGTATTTTGTGCAATCATCTAAGAAGGTTACAAAATACTTTTTACCTCCTCTAGTTTGAACGATTTTTAAGTCGCACAAATCTGTGTGTATTAGACCTAGAGGTTCGGTTGTTGGTTCGACACGAGGTGATGGAGTTTTCGTGAGTTTTGATTGTACGCATGTATCACATTTATTTTTGCTTATTTTGCATTTCGGGATTAGATTCAAATTAATCAATCTTTGGATAGATTTATAATTCACATGCCCTAACCGTTCATGCCAAATATCGTAAGTCATATTCCATTGAAAATCGTTTATTTAAAAAAGATGAATATCTTTTGTTTTTCTCCTTATATCATGGAAACGATCAGCGAATTCGCTAGTAAACGTTCCATGTTTACGATATTTTTGTAAAATGTTTTACAAAATCGTGGAAAGAAAAAAAATAAAAAGAAAATTCGCAATTTTGTATCTGATTCATGCTATAGGCAGGAAGCGTATATTTAAAATTAAGACTGCATGAGCATAAATTCGAATACATAATTACGAAGAAGAATATAAAGAACAACGCTTTAAACAATTAAGAAAAGAACGTTGAAATGGAGACGAGATGATCTCTTTCCTTAATTCTAAATATCTCCCGCAGTGTGGCGGTTTTGTAAGATAAATAATCCCATGATACAACTATTTGGAGACTATGATTGCATCACCGATCATAGAATGTACGAACTTATTGTTATACGCTATACTCTCGGACTTACTCTTAAATAAGAAGAAAAGACGATAGGGATTGAGAAGCTTTGTGTTTCTTCTCTGTGAGAAGTGAGTTGTGAGTGAGTATGTGAAATGAGAAGGGGAGGCTCTCTTTTTATAGTCTCAAAAGACTTGGAGAGGAGGCAAACGCATTAAAGGCTGCGTTTATGGCTCTTTGACCAATCAGATCTCGCAGAGTAATGGTGGGCGAGATTCTCGATTGACCGCGCGAATTAATAGGGCGAGATTTGCGGAGAAAATCTTTGACCGATTTAATTCGTTTTTGGGCCAAAAAAGTTAACTAAAACGCGGCCGAAAAAGAACATCTTTTTGTGGCCCTTGGGCCACATTCACCAAGACCGACCCCGGTCCGGTCTGGCGGCGGCGCACGCGTGGAGTCCATTTGTTCCCTCTAAATTTTTTGAAGTTAAACTCATGTTTCCTCTTATTTATATTAGAGGTTTTTCTCATAGCTTTCCGATGTGGGAATTTGCACTTTTCATTTACTTAGCCATGGGTTATTTTTTTTCACATTTAACACAACTTAATAAGCCAATGGGTTTTATTAAGTTTTGGTCCAACATGCTATTCGATCATGATGATAATGATTGGATGATGAAGATTAAAACGAGGATGGTGATGAATGCAAGAAAACATAAGATTAAAACAATCTTACATGTTGAAAAAATTAGAAGACCGATGAATACAAAGCTGCTTTCTCCATTTTTATTGAATAAATATGTATTTTCTGTTCTGAGTTTTATTTGTTTGTGTAACTAAAGTGGAGAATTTGGAGACTATTTATTATTGTAAGAGAACTATTTTTTTTTGCAAATCGTTTTACTGTAAATTTGGCATTTATTTTCATGAATGTACCAATATTTTATATCCAAACCTGTAGTATAGTGTATATTTTATTTTTAAACAAATAAAACAGTGTTAACTATATACCAAATTAATAAATATTTTATAACTTTTAAACTAAAAAAATAAAATACCTTCAATGGAATTGTTTTTTTGAATAATAACCCATTTATGTTTTTAGACTTTTTGAACATTTACTCAATTTATATATATATATATGATAAGAAACTTATGCCGTTCTTAAAAGGTTATATTTACCAAAACAATGAAATTCAGTGTTGAACATCTACAAAATCTTTGACCTTGGGAGTTAACCAAATGGTTAAAATATTGTAAGTGGAGAAAATGTAAATTTTATGTACCAAAGAAAACAAGGAACCACGAGATTCAATGCCCAAGTTTGATCGTGTTAATCTTGTGGAAGTGTTTGAGACTAGGAGATGATAATGTGATGAGAGGTTTACAATTGTAAGAATATGTTATTGCTCTTATACAAGATGAAAATAATCCTTACTAATTACAAGAGAATATTATAGTAGTAATGATTGGGATTGATAGGAGAAATTATAGGGATTGAGTAATTGATTTGAATGGTGCTCTTTCGTTTTACATACCCCTTAAGATGGAGGTGTTTTAGACACTCCAATCATAAATGGTGTTGAGAAATGGTGAGTTGCAGCAGAGCTTGACGCTTGGACACGTCGAACAACTCATGTTTGTGACATCGTGAGATGGTTGAGGTTGGGCCAGTGGTTTGGCGGAAGAGGTGTAGTTGAGATCTCTGGGCGGAAGTGATGGAGATCTTCGGTGATGACGAGAAGAAGCCAATTTTTTTTTTTTGATTACGAAGTTTATTGCCTTGAAAGAGTAACGGACACAAGAAGCTTGTAGTTTGATTGGAAGCACGTGATTTGGTTGAAGAAAACAAGAAGCACAATGGTTTGAAGTGTTGTGGCTTAGTAAAAGAAATAAGTTTTTTTTAAAAATATTTAAAGATTAAAGTAGCATTGAAGGTTTGAAAATGATTAAAAAACTTGATGTCTTGGATTCAGAGGCTCGTGATGAGCTTGAATGGAGAACCACATGGCCTAAAAGGAAAACAAACAAAAAACAAATACAAAACGAAGCCGGTCGATAGATTGTGGCTCGGATTCAGAGGTCCATGATAAACTTGAATAATGGAAGCAATTTGGCTTAAAAAAAAAAGAGAGGAAAAAAGGATCGTTAAATCATTGTGGCTCTGATGCCATAATAATATGATGAAAGGTTTAGAATTGGAAGAATATGTTATTGATCTCAAATCTTATTCAATATATATATATATATATATACATATATAAGATGAACATAATCCTTACTAATTACAAGAGAATATTATAGTAGTAATGATAGGGATTGATATGAGAAATCATAGGGATTGAGTAATTGATATGAATGATGCTCTTTCTTTTTATAGGAGATTACGGTTGTTGAAAAATCAGATGAACTTGACAAACTTAATTCCCAAAAACTTTGGTGTATCGAGTTTTTTTTATTAGAAATTTTAGAAAGGAAGTACAATTATTTTGATTGGTTTTACACGATGTCTAAGACTACCTTAGCTTGTCACCCACAGTTTTTAATCTACACAAGAATGAAGAAGACAACCCAATCTGTCTTAACTCTCAATAAAAAACATGCACTACAAGAAAACTGTCTATTTCCAATGAAAATTTACGACCGATTTAAATCGATGTAACTTTACAACGACATTACGACGAATTTACGACGAAATATGTGTTCGATGTAAAATCGTCGTAAATATGTGTCGTCGTAATTTCGATGTAAATTTACGACTAGTTTACGACGACATGACGACGACAACATAAATCATTTTAATGCCGTCGTAAAATTACATCGATATTACGACGAATATTTCTTCTGTATATTACGTTGATATTACGACGATTTGACGTCACATGTTCCCAGTTAGGTAGACCACGTTTTTTAATAGGTCCACCTACTAAATTTACATCGAATTTACATCGTAAAATTCGTCGTAAATCCGTTGGAAAATCGTTGGTAATTCTGAAAAAAATTCTATAAATACAGCCTAACTTCAAACGAAAGAATCAAAAAAAAAAAAACAAACAGAAAAAAATATATATATATATAAAAATATCTATATACGAACTACGAAAATGGATGTATACGCAAAAGGATTCAGAGGGAGATTTGACGGAAGAATTCAAAGAAGGGCTTGAAATATTCATGTATCAGGCCGGAAATATGCAAACAACCCTGGAAAGTGGTAAGATGTTCTGTCCTTGTCGTAAATGCAAGAGTACGAGATATATGTTTATTGAGACGGTGTGGAAGCATTTACTAAATAGAGGGTTTATGCCGCAATATTATGTTTGGTATCAACATGGAGAGGGTTTTGAAAGAACTCAAGCAACAGATAGTAGTAGTAATTATCAAAGTCAAGTAGAATCAAATTATCAAGGTAGTTATGATCATGGTCAACATCAATTTGATCAGAGTGCAGATCATGATAGGATGCATGCCATGGTTAATGATGCATTTCATGAAACAAATGCTGCTAATAGTACTGTTGAGGAACCCAACGTAGATGCGAAGCGATTTTATGATATGCTAGACACAGCAAACCAGCCACTCTACGATGGATGTAGAGAAGGTCAGTCTAAATTGTCGTTAGCTGCTAGGATGATGACAATTAAAACTGATCATAACTTAGCTGAGGTTTGCATGGATGATTGGGCTGATCTTATTAAAGAGTATTTACCAGAGGATAATTTGGCTGCCGAAACATACTATGAGATACAGAAGTTGGTGTTTAGTCTTGGGTTGCCTTCTGAGATGATAGATTTATGTGTTGACAATTGTATGCTTTTTTGGAAAGATGATGATAAGCTGCAGGAATGTCGATTTTGCCAAAAACCGAGATTTAGGCCCCAAACAACTTGGCGTAAGAAGATACCATACCAACGGATGTGGTATCTTCCTATAACTGATAGGTTGAAACGATTGTATCAATCTGAAAGGACAGCTGCATCGATGAGGTGGCGTGCAGAACATTCACAGAGAGAAGGAGAAGTGACTCACCCGTCAGATGCAAAAGCTTGGAAACACTTTAACACGGTACACCCTGATTTTGCTAAATCTAAGCGAAATGTGTATCTTGGTCTTTGCACTGATGGATTTAGTCCATTCGGTATGTCTGGTAGGCAATATTCTTTGTGGCCAGTTATCGTAACTCCTTATAACCTTCCCCCAGATATGTGCATGCAAAGGGAATTTCTTTTCCTGAATATTTTAGTCCCTGGTCCCAATCATCCGAAGCGGTCCCTTGATGTGTTTTTGCAGCCTCTCATTCATGAGTTGAAACAGTCGTGGTATACAGGAGTGCGGACATATGATTGTTCGAGGAAAAAAAATTTTACGATGCGTGCGGTGCTTATGTGGACAATAAGCGACTTCCCTGCATACGGAATGCTATCAGGTTGGACGACGCATGGGAGGTTATCTTGTCCTTATTGCCTCGATCGGACAGATGCGTTTCAACTGAAACATGGTCGAAAAACATGCTGGTTTGATTGTCACCGCCGGTTTTTACCAATCAATCATCCATATAGGAGAAACAGGCGGTTGTTTAGGAAGAACAAAATCGTGCGTGTCCCCCCACCAGTGTATCTATCTGGGGAAGATCTAGAAGCGCAAATAGATCATTTTGGGGGACTAGAAACTGTGAATCGTGGGGGAAATTGGCACACTCCAGCTAATATGCCTGATGGATACGGGGTTAATCACAATTGGCACAAGAAAAGCATTTTTTGGGATCTTCCGTACTGGAAAAATCATCTACTGAGACACAATCTTGATGTCATGCACATTGAGAAAAACATTTTTGATAACATCATGCATACAGTGTTAAACGTGAAAGGAAGAACCAAAGACAGCGGAAAGTCAAGGTTGGACTTGCCAGATATTTTCAACAGAAATGAGTTGCATATAATGAGCAATGGAAAATCACCAGTTCCTATATTTCGGTTGGGTGCAGAACAAAAGGCATCGTTGCTCAATTGGGTTTCATCTGACGTGAAGTTTCCTGATGGGTATGTATCCAATCTTGCTAAATCTGTTGAGAAAGGAGAAAAGTTTTCAGGGATGAAGAGTCATGACTGCCACGTGTTTATGCAACGTTTACTTCCTTTCGCATTTGCCGAACTCCTTCCAGAAAATGTTCATGAAGCAATTGGAGGTAAGATACTTCATCACATATAAAATTATTGAGATTAATTATATATATATATATATATATATATATATATATATATATATATATGTTACAATGTATATAATTTTGTCTTTGCAGGCATCGGAACGTTTTTCCGGGATCTTAGTACACGGACGTTGTCAGAAGATGTAATTGCACAACTGGCTGCTAATATTCCAATCTTGTTGTGCAATTTGGAGAAGATATTCCCCCCTGCGTTTTTTGATGTTATGGAACATCTTCCCATTCATCTCCCCCACGAAGCAGAACTAGGAGGCCCTGTTCAGTTTAGGTGGATGTACCCATTCGAGCGCTTCATGAAACATTTAAAGGGAAAGGCAAAAAATCTAGCAAGGGTTGAAGGATCAATTGTTGCGGGAAGTTTGACAGAAGAAACTTCACACTTCACTTCATATTATTTCGCTCCAAAAGTCCGTACATGCAAACGGGCTCCCCGACGATACGATGATGGCGGTGTGGGACGAATTTATGCAGTAGAGGGTGTCCCAGATATATTCTCACCAATTAGTCGTCTTAGTGGAAAATTGAAGGAATTTTGGTGGGATAACGAGCATGACAGGCACAGCGCACATACGTACATCCTCCTAAACTGTGATGAAGTGAGTCCTTTCGAAAGGTATAATAACAAAACTATTTAATTAATCAGTCATTAATAATTAATAATTAATATAATTATAATTAAATGTGTTAATTTTTATGTCTATATATGTATTTTGCAGCTTATTTGATACCCAGGTATGAGAATGCATTGAAGGGGTTTCAGATGATGAAATAAACGACCGTAAAGATCGTCACTTTGTTGAGTGGTTGAAGACGCAAGTAAGTTAATATAGTTATAAATATTTCATTTAATTATATCGGCTTTCAATCTAACTTTTACACTTATCATAGGTTGATCATGGCGATCCCGCATATCCATTTTGGTTTCATGAGTTACTCCTAGGCCCCATCGGGAAGATAACGACCGCACCCATGTATTTTACCCGTGGTTATGTGTTTCATACATACAAGTATGGCGTTCGTCGAGCAACTACCAACTACGAAGTATGTGTTAGGGGTGAAATAGATTTTTATGGGGTTTTGCAGGAAAGAATTGAAGTGGAGTACCCCGGACTGGTTAGGTTGAAATGCGTTCTCTTCAAATGTGATTGGTTCGATCCAACAGTCGGTCGAGGGGTGCGAATTAACAAATTTGGTGTGGTTGACGTCAACAAAGCACGACGTTACAACAAGTTGGAGCCATTCATCCTAGCATCACAAGCAGAACAAGTAACGTTCGTTCCATATCCGCGAGTTCGAACATCTGGGATCTCATGGTTATCGGTTATTAAAATAGATCCAAGGGGTAAAATTGTTGGTGTTGATGATCTTCCAATGCAACAAGATTCTTGCCTTGATATTACAGAACCAGAGATTACGGAGAACGTTCTTTTAATTGATCCACGAAACAGGCAACTTGAATATCTACCTAACGACACAGAAGAAGAAGGCGATTCCGACGAGTTTGAAGAAACTGACGATGATGATGGACCTGAAGATGATGAACCCAATCAAGATGATGAACCCAACGAAGATGATGATTCTGATTGAAAGCTTATATATATATATATATATATATATATATATATATATATATATATATATATATGTAATTTTCGGTTTGTTAGATGTTTAAGTTTTTGTTGTAAAATTATATATTAAACGAAATTACGACGTATTCGGCGATTAAATTCATGATTTTCCCAAAGAATTGCTTGATGCCAAAACAATTCATCCAGACCGCACCGAAACACAGACACCACTTCACTATTTCGGCGATTTCTCGGGTACCAGAGACGATCAAGGAAGGATCAATAGAAAGAAATCACAAGAAGGTTACCTTTGGTCGAAGAAGGAATCGCGTTATTGCGGGGCCGTAGCTCCATCGCACCCAAAATCGCAAAATCGAGGACAGATGAAATATTAGGGTTTATCAATCGTCGCTCTATCTTTCCAGAGGTATTAGTTACGAGGGCGTGACTGGTGCGCAACTGTCAAAGTCGGATTTTCTGTGGTAGAATTGTTAATAATCTTCGTTTATGCAAATTTTGAAAATGAATGGAGGTATATCCAATAGCTATAAAGATTTAGGGTTTAGGGTTTAGGGTATATATTTATTTTATAACAACGAAATTACGACGTATTCGTCGTAAATTCGTTGTACACTTACAACGATTTTACGACGAATACGTCGTAATTTTGTCGTAATACCCAAAATATTTTAATTTACCCGCGTGGGGGAAATTTCGATAGGTTGAATTTTCGGTTTCAGTAATACGACGATTTTACGACTATTCCGTCGTAAAATCGTCGTAATGTCATCTTGGGTTTAGGAGTAGAACATTGTATACCCGCTTCTGATGATCTGGCCAACAAAGAATTCTAGAGATCAAGTTTTCTATATTCATAAAGACCAACCACCATAAGTGAAAGATACATAGAATTGGACATCCTTATATTACGAAAGATTTACATAGATGTCCAATTCTATGAATCATTCACCCTATGGTAGTTGAAGACTGTCTTTACTTGAAAACAAGATCATACATGATTATTTGTTGGCCAGATCATCAAGAAGTGGGAACACAATGATCAGTGTAAAACTCAAGGAAATTTGTGTTTTTTGTTTGAGTTAACATTGAAGGTGTGGAACGTATTTATAGAATTTTTAAAGAAATTACAAACGGATTTGCAACGAAAATTTACAACGGTTTTACATCGATTAGCATTACAACGATTTTACATCGAATATGCGACGAAATTACGTCTACAAAATGCGATGTAAATAATTAGGTGACCTATTAAAAAAACGTGTTTTACCAAACTCTCAGAGTCGACGTGAAATCGTCGTTATTTTACGACTGGTTTACGACGATTTAGAAATTACCAACGGATTTGCAACGAAATTTTACAACGGTTTTACATCGATTAGCATTAGAACGAATGCTATAAGGAAATCGACGACGATATAGATTCAATCGTCGTTATTGAATCTATTGTTAAATATTAGAAGTATTAGATGCACAAATATACTTCGTTCTTACGTTCAGGATATGTGTATTGTGATTTAGGGTTTAGGGTATAGATTTAATCTATTACAACGAGTAACGAAGGATTCATCGTAAAATCGTTGTAATACCCAAATATTTAATTTACCGCGTGGGGGGAAATTGCGATAGGTTGAATTTTTTGTTACAGTTTTACGACGATTTTACGACGAATCCGTCGTAAAATCTTTGTAAATTATCAACGAGTTTACGACGACTACAAAATCTATATATACACGATCAAATTTTTCCTCCTTCCCTCACAATCTCTCGATCTCTCTCTCTCTAAAATCTTAATCTCTCAACTCTCTCTCACTCTAAAATCTCTGCCCTCTCTCTAAAAAAAAGGTAACATTTTTTTTTATAAATTATATTATCGTTCTAGGGATTTTGAATTGTTAGTTAGGATTGTAATATTTATTAGTTAGGATTGGAATTATTAGTTAGGAATGGAATTGTATTATACTAAAATTGAGTTATTTTTAAATATTTTTTAGATATGGCGCCACGTAAGTCACACTATCGACAGTTTCTCGAGACGGGGCCGAGTGAAAATCCGCCTCTCCCGTCATCTTCTGCGACACAATCCGCTGTTCCGGATTCTTTTTTCCGGACCAGCGCCACCTCCAGAAGCAGTTGCTCGACCGCCGTTGTTGTATGCAGGATTGACGGTCGAAGATATTTTTTCAGTCGCCGGGACATATTTTGCAGTCGCCGAAGATATTTTAATGTCTTTTTTGTTAGGCAAATGGAGGCGAACTTCCTCCGATGACCCGAGTTTTTGCGGAAACTCACAAGAAGAAAGACGGATCTTTTGTAGATCCTCGAGCTGAGGCAATCTACAATGACGCGCATGCAAGGATCGGCGAGCGTCAAACTCAGCTTTCTCAGCAGCTATCACCTGGCGGTAGTTCGGTCCAATCCACTGCGACTTTGACGGTTGCCCAGATGGACGACATATACGCAGAGGTAATTTAACGTTTTTTTTTTTTACAAAAGTTAATGTTTTTTTATACAATTTATTAAATTTTTCGTTTCTTTTTTAAAAGGTTGCCCCGAAGAAAAAGGGCAGAGTTTTAGGGATGAGATCGATCGTAGATAGTGCCGCCGCGTCGTCCCGTCGTCAGCTTTTCGACCATCCGGTTATTTTGCGGACGGAGTTAAACAACGCCAACTCCGAGATCAACAATTTGCGGGCGAAGCAGGTGATATACGATGAGAAGATCCAAGGATACGATAAAACGATCCAAGGATACGATAAAACAATCCAAGGATACAACACTCTCTTCGATATTATTGCCCTGAGTAACCCGACTTTGGCGGCTGCACTAAGGCAGCAGGAAGGATCGACATCGGGCCAGCCAACTGATCCGCTCGCGCAAGAACGAGCGAATATGGAGCAGAATGGATCAGACGACGAACTTTTTGATAATTTACGTTTTTCGGCTAGGAATTAGTTTGTAATAAAATTTTATTTTGTATTTTAAATTTTATTTTATATTTTGAATTTATTTATAAAATTTAATTTTTAAATATAATTTTTTAAATATAATTTTTTAATTTTTTTTTTAATTTTTTTTAATTTATATAAAAATTATATTTACATTACGACGAATTTACATCGAATATTTTACATCGATTTTACATCGTTCCATAATTTACATCGATTTTACATCAATAGTTTTACATCGATTTTACATCGTTCAAAAGTTACGACGAATTTACATCGAATATTTTACATCGATTTACCAACGTATTTACATCTACATATGACGACGAATTTACGACGAATCCGTAAAAACAGAAATTTTATAATTCGTTGTAAATTCGATGTAATGTTTCATCCTATTACGACGAATTTACGACGGTTTGTCGAAAAACAAATTGTATAATTCGATGTAAAATCGATGTAATGTTTTATCGTTATATCGATGTAAAATCGATGTAATATATTCGTCGTAAAATCGATGTAATATATTCGTCGTACATTCGATGTAAATATACAACGATTTTACGACGAATATATTACATCGATTTTACGACGATTTTTAGTCCTCCTTAATAGTACGACCAATTTACGACGATTTACGATTAACGACGATCATATTACGACGAATTGTTAATCGTCGCTAATCCGTCGTAATTCATGTTTTACGACCGATTTATGACGATTATGTTTGTTGTAAAAAGGCTGTTTTCTTGTAGTGATGTACTTAAATATTTTGTCATGTTGTTTCTGTAGAGAAAGATACTTTCTTATTATTAACGAATGACTTTACAAGAATATTTATACATATTGATAGCTAGGTATAGAGAATATTCTAGTCTTATGTAGAATGAAATTATACTTGTTTACATAGTTACTTCCTTCACTCTATACGCCCCCGCAAGATACGCGACTGGAGAGAGTCCTATCTTGGGTGAATGATCTGCAAGAATGAGGCGAGAGACCGGTTTGGTTAGCGCATCAGCGAGCTGATTTTTAGTAGAGACATGAGCAACACGAAGAAATCCGGACTGGACGAGTTCCCGTATGAAGTGATAATCCAAAGCAACGTGCTTCATACGAGAATGAAAAACGGGATTAGCACAAAGGTATGTGACACAAGGTAGGTGACACCAATGTTATCACAGTAGATTACCGGCTGCGAAATAGAGACATAACCAAGCTCTTGAAGAAGAGACGTGATCCACTGAAGGTCAGAAGCTGTATCCGCAACAGCTCGGTACTCGGCCTCCGTAGACGAACGAGCGATGGACTTTGGTTTCTTGGATGACCAGGCAACCGGATTCGAGCCAGGATACACCACATAGGCACCTGTGGAAGAGTAATCATCGCGATCTCCAACCCAATCTGCATCTGAGTAAGCATGAAGCGCAAGAGGATTGTCATGACGAAGGATAATGCCATAGTCACACGTGCCAGCAAGGTAACGTAGCACGCGTTTCACCGCAAGCCAATGAAGATCTGTCGGACGATGCATGTATTGTGATAGTTTATTTACAGCAAAGGCAATGTCGGGTCTTGTGAAATGCAGATATTGTAGGCTCCCAATGATCATGCGATATTCTGTAGCATCAGATAAAGCAGTGCCAAAAATAAGCTAAAGGCGAGAAGTAGTTATCATTGGTGTAGCAGCAGGCTTAGCGTGAGTCATGTCAGTTCATGCAAGAAGATCATTGATGTACTTGCGTTGAAAAAGATGAAGGCCAGCAGTAGAACGAGTTGCCTCAACTCCCAAAAAATAACTCAAGTCACCAAGATCTTTCAAAGAGAAGTGGTCACTGAGACGACTAATAAATCGCTGAACACTCGATGAAAGATAACCCGTAACAATAATATCATCCAAATAGACCAAAGTAAAGATGATAGAGTTGCCCAAGCGAAGAATGAACAAGGACGTGTCCGCAACAGAGTTAACGAAGCCCGACTCAAGTAGAAAGGTTCGTAATTCAATATACCATGCGCGAGAAGCCTGTTTGAGCCCATACAAAGCTTTGCGAAGCTTACATACAAAGTCAGGCCTGTCTTTATCAGTAAAACCTGTTGGTTGGGCCATATAAACGTCTTCCTTTAGTGTGCCTTGCAAGAATGCGTTATTTACGTCAAGCTGACGGAGGAGCCAACCGTCTGTGACCGCCAAATCAAGGACAATGCGAATAGTCGCTGGTTTAACAACCGGACTGAAGGTTTCATGGTAATCGATACCCGGTCTTTGATGGAACCCCTTGGCAACTAATCTTGCTTTGAATTTATCAAGAGACCCATCTGCATTGCGTTTGATACTGAATACCCACTTGTTGCCAACCAAGTGATACAGAGGATTCGCCGGAACTAAATCCCAAGTATGGTTGCGAAGTGCAACAAGTGGTATAGAGGATTTGCCGGAACTAAATCCCAAGTATGGTTGCGAAGTTGTGAATCAATTTCCTCGCTCATTGCTTTTCTCCACCGAGAATCACGCAATGCTTGTGAAACAATTGTTGGCTCAACATCAATGTATCTATGAGGCGTGGTAACCACACGACCAAACTTCGCATTTGGTTTCGAGATTTGGTTCTTTTCTCGCGTAACCATCGGATGTGCATTATGTGGCAAGGGCAACATCTGAGGTGAGGAATCGGGTGGTGGCTCAGCCACATGGGGTGACGTTGTCACAATGGGAGCTAGTGGTGATGCTGCAGCAGAGGGTTCTGTTGAGACCAGAGACACATCAGAGGGGGACCCCGTAGGTGTGTGCGGCGTTGGCGGAGAGGCAGATTGTGATGGTGTCCGTGGTAAAGGATTCGAACTTTGGGGCTGAGCTGACGGCGAAGGAATGAATGGCACTGTCGAGATATCTTGTAGAGGGTTAGTCAAAACGGGAGTAAACAATGGTAAGGCGAATTTTCAGAGATGGTTTTAAAGGGGAACATATGTTCTACAAAAAGGACATGACATGATACAAATACCCTCGTGGTTTGTGGATCAAGACACATGTAGGCACTCTGAGTTAACGAGTATCCGAGGAAAATGCACATAGTGGATCGCCGATAAAGTTTGTTGCTTGCGTAAGGACGAAGCAAGGGATAGCATAGACATCCAAATACCTTGAGCTTCAAGTAATTTGGTGATTCTCGAAACAACTTCTCGTATGGGGTGACGCCATGTAGGGTTGGAGTGGGAAGGCGATTGATGAGATATGTTGCTGCCGTGAACGCATAACTCTAATACGTGGCTGGAATTGAGGCATGAGAAATTTCCGACGGATTTGTGTAAAATGTTATTTACCACGTTTACCTCGCCGTAAACAGGTTTTACAAAGAGTCTGTTGGAATTCCGTTGGATTTTTGACGGATATTCTACAAAAGTGGTTTAGGGTTTCGTCTAACACTAATAAAAAGCGTAGATAAACATTGTCTGATGTATATTCATTAGCTCCAACTTCTCAAAATTGAAAATACCCTTTTGTATGTAGGTTTTAGAAATTATAAAATATGAGGAGAGCGTTAGTATAAGTTATAGTATATGTTATGTGAAATGTATAAGTTTGATGTTGTAAGAGTAAAATACCAATATAAAACATACATGGTTGGTGAATTAACATTTTTTTGATTGAAACATGTAAATTAGGGGTTGTTAAACAATTTCCTAAACCCTAAACCCCAAATATACTCTAAATCCGTCGGAAATTTTCGATGGATTTTCGATGGATCTAGGTACTTCAACACATATTGCACCGGTTTGACTGCCCAATAGAAATTCATGCAGGAAATATACCGTATATTTCGAATTCCGTCGGATTTTCGATGGATTTTGGGTTTTTCGAGAACGCAGGAATTTTGATCGCCTAAACAAATTTTTTTTATCAATCTGACTGATATAGCTGTCGGAAATCAATATATATCCCAAAAGAAACCAGATTCTTTCTCATCTCTCTCTTATCTCTCTCTCTTCTTGCGATTTCTCTAAAATCTCTCTCTCTCTCTTCTTGCGATTTCTCTAAAATCTCTCTCTCTCTCTCTCTCTCTCTCTCTCTCTCTCTCTCTCTCTCTCTCTCTATTCGCGATTCCAACGGTTTTAATCTCTAAAAAATATATTATTCAATCCCAATCTTCCATCCTCCATGAATTCCAACACGTAAGTCTCGCAAATCTCTTTAGTATATTAAATTTCGAGTTTATATTCATGTTCATCACTCTTAGGATGATAGTTATTAGAAATTTAGTAGTGTTAGGTGGTTAGAAAATAGGATTGAAATGAGATTGTTAGTTGTTAGGTCTGGTAAATGTGTTTTTGTGAGATAAAAAAAAAACTTTTAAACAATTTTTACGATTTCTAAAAAACTTATTTCTAAGTTTCTAACAATTAAAAACGTTTTATTAGTATTTAGAAAATTAGAAACATTTTTCCGAATTTTCTACCAATTAAAAACGTTTTTCTAAGTATTCAATTTTTATAAAAACGTTTTAAGGTATTTAAAAAACGTTGTATACAAAACATTAGGTTAAAAACGTTTTTCTAATTTTTTTTAAGAATGAAAACGTTTTCAAATTTTTGATATTATTATAATGAAATTCTTCTAAGTTTGTAATTTTGAAAATATTTTTGTAATTTTTAATAAAAATATCTGTTAGGAATTTTGGAAAATTTTAAATATTTTGATTATTTTGATTATTTTGAAAATTTTGAATATTTTGGAAAATTTGAAAAATTGGAATATTTTGGAGTTGTAAAAATCTTAGACTTCGTAAATTTTTATAATTGTTTTTTAATCAATATACTAATGTTTATATATATATATATATATATATATATATATATATATATATATATATATATATATTTTAGAAGGAACGACGACTCTCTCCGTCTGGACTCCAAGGAACACTTTCGGTTTCGGGATCCGGCTCGTAGCAGATCGGCCTCGGGTATTGAAATCCCGGAGTCCGAGAAATTCAGTGCCCGCAGCCGGATTAGGATCAAGGATCTTGTCCAAAAGCCGAACCATGATCATTGCAATCGACTCGACCCGGAGTACGAAGATAGGGCTTGGTAATTTAAATTCTGATTCTTGTCTATTTCAATATATTTAGTTTATTAATCTTAACATATTAATTTGTTATTTTTTTATGTTTGCAGGTTTAATTTGTCGACTGAGATCACAAAGACGATATTGCGGATGCTCCATACGATGTTGGATGAACCGTATGAGACGTATTCCAAGATGCCGATAGACGTAAAGGACTCGTGGCACCGAAATTTCGCGGTAAGATTTTGATCTTTCTTATTTTTGTTGTTGTTAATTTTGTCATTTTTTTTACATGTAACAATTTTTTGTCATTTTTTGTACCAAAAGTTCATTTGGGACCATACGAGGACGACGCACGTGCTGGCTACTTTCGACAAGTATGTCACACTCCAATACTCAAAAGACATGTACAAGTGGGAGCTGAAGTTTCTGCACAACAAAGATATGTTGAAAGACATTGAGGACGACGTGTGGAAGGGCTTATGCGAGTATTGGAGTTGACATGCGACGAAGAAGCTCTCCGGAAAAAAAACTCAAAGATCCGAAAGAGTGAGCGAGGAGGGCGCAAAGACTGTCGAACGCCAAGCGATGGAAATGATAATTAAATTTACAAATTTTTTTATAAATTTTCCATTTTTCTATTATTTTTTTTTAACTCAACAAATTTTAACAGATGACAAAAGCCGGTGGGATCCGTCCGGATTACCTAAAAGTGATGGAGGAGAGACACAAGAACAAAAAAAATGGTGAGATCCAAGACTTGGGGGTACGTGAGATTGTTGAGACATGCAAGAAGAAGAAGACGAATCGTTTGACGGAAATCTTGCAGCTCACTCTCGATGGTTCGACGTCCTTGAACAAGTTACCCCGAGAAGAGATCAACGACATTGTTCTTGCGGTATGTTTTTTTTTTTCATTCGTTTTACTTTATTTTTATAATTATCCTAATAATTTTTATAATTTCTCGTAGAAAACTCAGCAAGTCAAGGGCAGAATCTTTGGATTAGACGGATTTCCGAGCCAGGAATCAACCTCCTCGGGTTCTCGTTATCCGAATTCGGAGTACAAATCCGAGATCGAAAGGTTTAGCCAAACGATTAAGGACTGTGACGCGGAGGTTGAAGAGTTGAAGAGCGCCCACAACTCGACCCGTGAGGAGCTAAAGGAGATGAAAGAAGTCATGAAGACGGCATTCCTCAATCTTTTTAAATAATAATTTTGTTTCTTTTTTTTGAAGGAATTTTTATTTGTATTTTATTTTTAAACAATTTTTTGTATGTTTTCTCAATTTTAATTTTAATTAATAATTATTTTTTTCATAATTAATACGAATATAATTTATTTAATTAATTATTAATAGTTAATTTATTAACATATAATTATTTTTTTTATTTTTTAGAAAACACAAATATTGAATACCGTCGGAACAAAACCCGTCATAATTATATTCAACGTCTTTCCGACAACGTTCCGACGTGACCTTCCAACTACGCCGTTGTCGGAAATTTCTCCGACGTGTATTCCGTAGGAAATTCTTCGGACATACACTCGTCGGTAATCCGTCGGAATTATTCTAACCATTTTTGACGAATAGTGTCCGTCGCAATGTTCTGACGGAATTCTGAACAAAACAGATTTTCAACGAGCTCTAACCGACCGATTATTTCCCGTCGGAAACGGTCATTTCCGACAGATTTCTGACGGGAATGGCTGTCAGTTTTAGCATTCTTTCTTGTAGTGTCCTTGGGACAAGTAGTTCACATACATCATGGTACTCAACGTCTTCTTCTTGTTCAGCTGGATCATCGTCTTGTTCATCTTGAGACTCCTAGTCTCCAGTTGGTGTAATGATCATCATTCTCTAGTTGGGACACTGCTTTGACATATGGTCTCTTCCTTGACACTTAAAACAAGTTATATCACACATGCTTTGGGAATTAGGGAACTTACATTGTTTTGGTCGTATGGTCTTAGCTCTTAGGGGGTTTAGTGGACTTGCTCTTTAACCAGGATTCTATCTCCACTATTTTTTCTTTCTTTATGGGCTTAGTGTTGCTTGAAGTCCACAAGTGTGCAGTTCTGGTTCGGTTTGATAGAGCAGTCTTGCGCTTAATGTTTTGATCTACTTTTGCTGCTAAGTGTAACAACTCATGGAGATAGTTGTATTGTTGTCTCTCAACTTCTCTGTCTATGCGCTCTTGCAAACCATCTATGAACTAAGCCATTAAAGCCTCCTCGAACTCCTTCAGCTCTAGTGAGTTCATGAGCTTCTCAAACTCCTCAAATATTCATCCACCGTACTATTGCCCTGTGACAACTTACGAAATTTTTTTTGTATCTCACAGTGATAATGATCAGGGACATACATGCGCCTTAGGAGGAGTTACATAGTTCCAAATGGCTACTAGGTTAAAAAGTTGCCTCATATGTTCTGCCACGTTTCTGTCCCACCATGGTAGTGCATTCTCTATGAGTTGTGTTGCTGCTAACCCCTCCTTGTTTTCTCTATAGTTGTATGACTCAAAGATTAACTCTAGACGTCTCTCCCAATCCAAGTACACTTCGGGGTTAGCTTAATATCTGGATTACCTTCCCTTGGTCCGTCTTCTCTTATTCGGTTTCTCCTTAGAGTATCACACCTTCTTTGTTGTTGTTGCAAAAGAGGGTCTGGTGGGTCGTCTTCAAGCCCGACATGTCATCTTCATCTTCCTGGACTCCTCCTTGTGGTTGGACATTCCTCACATCAGCTCTTGCTTGGGGATGTTCTAGGTGTTCAATACGATATCCAAACTCTTGCCTCATAGTTCCCACATGTGCACCAACGTTTCTCGTCTCTCTTCCCTCATTGCATTCAGCATATGCATGAGTGTATCTTGTGCTTCTTCTCCCATAATGTCTACTTGATGTTTGTTAGGTCCTTGTACTTAGACAGAAACAACAAACAACTAAAGGATACCACATAAATAAAACAACCAAACTGAAACTGAATAGATAAACTCTAGTCTCTACTAAACAATCAAGAGAAACAATAGATCGGTCAAGTAACAAACTAAACTCAATCTAACAGAACTGAATCAAACTTTTGTATAAAAGGTTTTAAATGTATGAAAAGTAATTTAAAACAAAGCAGAATGACTTTGTAAGGTTTTATGTTTATGAAATCAAACTGAAACAAACTAACTTATATCAAACAAGCAACAACTTTTTCTTGGTTCTCTGATATTTAGAAGCAATCAAAGCATATAACTAACACAAATCGTTTATACCAAAGGGAACCAATTAGCAAAAACGTTTTGGGCAAAGTTCAACACTAACAACAACTCTTTTATGGTTTTTATGATTTAGCAGAATCAAAAACAAAGCAAATAAGCAAACCATATACTTTTTTGGTGGGGGTTATATTGAAGCCAAAAGGAAAACAAAAATAAGAAACAAAGAACAGAAAGATATAGGGATAAAACCGGAGTGTAGGAGCTTTTAGCTTTGATATCAGATGATATAAGAGTCAAACGAATGAGGCTTATATATAAGGCTGAGATGGAGATCGAACAAGCAGGCCTTCGCTCTCTCTTGTTGAATCGATTAAAGGGATGTGTTGAAGGATCGATAGCACTACAGAGATGATGAGAGGGTCTCTGATAATGCAAATATGCTATGTTTTAGGGGGGATGCACACACAAAGAACAATAACAAAGAGATTTTCGTCCAAGACGAGGCTTGAGAAGAAAAACGGCGTTTATTGATTTAGGGTAAAACGTTGTGCAATACAAAGCTGAGGGTAAGCTTATTAATATGTTCATCAGCCTTACCTTCTAGGATTAACAATAACAAGAAAAGGAAAGTAAAACACGTAACAAAAGCACAAAAATAATACACAATAATGTTTTAAACTAAAAGGAAAAATAACTACAGCAAAATTGGAAAAATAACTACAGAAAAATTGGAAAACAATTTCGACCTAAAGGAAAACTCTCGAGCAGTTAGAGTCTTTGATCTTTAATTCTATGTCATTCACAATTTTTTTTTTAAGACTGGGTTTTATTGAGATAAATCAAAGGAAACGGTTCCGATACAAAAATAAAACCAAAAGGGAGACACCAGTAGGTGCTAAGCAAGTGAACAGCAGATTCACAAGTCAAACAAGGAAGCAAACTCTCATACAACATGCGAGAGAGAAAGCTCCGGAGCTAAACGAAGAAGCTATAGATCCATCCCGGTAGGAGTGAAGGCTATGGCTCCTCCTTTTGTCCTTGCACAATATATGATTCCTCCTTTTGTCCTTGCACAATCATATTAATTGAAAGTACCTTGTTTTCCTGCAAAATGGGGAAGAAATGAGCTGACTGGTTCTTGTTTTGTCTTTGTCCGTTCATCATGCTTTCTTTGGTATTTTCTTCAGGTTGCATAGTTGAGTTCATGAGCATTGTCCACGTTCCCAGCCTCCAAAAGGCCATTTGAAGTGATTGGTTTCTAAACGCTAATTGGCTTGATAAGGCGGCAACTTGCTGGTCCAATGTGATCTCCTAAACATTCTTGGTATTCTTAATTTCTTGACCTGCCAAGTGAATATACTTACCTTTTTTTGATGGTAGAAGCTTGTATGATGTCGAGTCTGGTCTTGTCCTCCATTTGGTCATTCTCAGTTCCGATTGCATCTTTTTGTGGCATCTCCGAGTTGGTCAGCTTGTGAGGCGTGGTTTCTGTTTCCAATAAGTTTTTAAGGGCTTCCACTTCTAGATTAAACTTCTCAGGTAGGCTCCTGGACCTAGAACATGTCATTAAAGCCTCCTTAGCTCGAGTACATCAGGTTGGGCTTGGTCTAGCTCGATGTCCTCATCAGTTCCCCCTTTCAACTCTTCTTGAAGCTATGCTGAAGTGCTTTCATCAGTTGCATTTTACTCTTGAGTTCCTGAATCTCTTGACATTCCTCAAATATAAGAGATACACCTCTTGAGGTATTTGATTATTTCGAAGTAATTTCCATCTCATAGGCTTTGTAGATCTTCAACAACATGATGTCACTCGAAATCATGTGGAGTTGCACAAGAAGAATCTCCATACTGAATGGATATTTTGAAGGGCTGAAAATTCGAAATCCCTATGCTTTATGCAATGGTATTTGACATGAGATTTACATCAGATCATGTATCACAAAGAGAATCACGAAATTTCACTCCTTTGATTGAGCATGGAACAACAAACTTTTCGGGATCCTTCATCTTGGAAAGCATCTCCAATGGTCGTTATGACATTGCCATTAGTATCTCCTCCTTCACGAGATTTATCTCACACTCAAAGTGGTGAGAAGCTGAATGAAAGGGAAGCCTTGTCTCGTTGAGTCGAGGCGCCTTGTGAGCTTGTTTGTCATCTTCAAGATACCCAAACGAATCGATAGAGATGCAGTCGTTACTAGGAACATAAACAAGTCCTTTTCCTTGGTGTTCGACTTCAATGACATGAGCATGAGGATCCAAAAAACTTACATCTAATGACGAATAGATTTTCTGGCAACGGCGCCAAAAATTTGATGTCACTCGATGTGTTCAGGTTTTAAATTTATATCAAAGAACCCTCTAGAGATAAGCACATAAAAGCTAATAATACTCCCTCTGATCCAATTTAGTTGATGTCTAAGTAAAAAAAAATTGTTTCATTTTAATTGATGTTTTACATTTTTAATGCAAAATAGAAGTTTTTATATTTATTTTTGACCATTTATATTCTGCAATCTCTTTTATCATTGGTTGAATTGTGTTTTAATTAGACAATAAATGATGTTTTAATTTAGAAAAAATCAAAAATTTATGATTTTGTATGATTTCTTAATTTGTGTGTAAATTGGATCAGAGGGAGTATCATTTTTCAACAATTGCAAATTCATCATCTTGCCTTTTTGGATTTTGTCACCTCGTTCCCCAACCCAAGCTTCCAATGTTTCTCGCTACTTATTTGAATGTTGAATATTGAATACCGAGGAAAAAAGATGAATTTTTTTCAAACGAGTGGATTATCAGTCCATGTTACTAGTGAGATAGAAAGCTATACATATTTTTGTAAGAAAAAAATAAGAAGCTCTTCTACGCTTTACTTTGGGTTCATCAAACACATTGCTCCCATAAGACACTTGTTCTGGTCTAGATTCAAAGCTTTCCTGTCTGCGTCTGTTGGTTTTTTTTTTGTCAAGATCTAGACACCAAATTCAATTACGTTGATGTCATGTGATATGCTGATGAATTCAAACAGTGTCTCATTATTCTGTTTAAGCCATCCGTCTTTGTCAAGCAATTCAGAGTGAAATATCATCAGATGTTCCGCTTGGGTTATAAGGAGATGATGAATGATAGGCTTAGTTTTTATCGTTTTCTAACGCATGATTAGTATTTCTTTCAAATGTTTTATCGAGTCAAAATTTGTTTTTAGAGTCTTTTAGTCCTTTATTTAGTTATCTCAGGTAGAAAGGCGTCTAAGGAAGAAATTGGAGTTACGTGGGAAAAAATGCACGGAACCGTGAAGAGAAGACCAGAATCGGTCGATGCAGCACCACCCGAGGAAACAGAATCGACCGATGCAAGGAGTGCATCGGTCGATGCGAGCTTGTCCGAGAAACCAAAATCGATCGATGGCATTTAGTGCATCGATCGATGCACGCCACCCTCGAAGGACTGAAATCTACCGATGCAAGGAGTGCATCGGTCTATGCAAGCTTGCCCGAAAACTGAAATCGACCGATGCACAACATCGGTCGATGCGTGCCTATGAGAAAGAAAAAAAAAATTCTAAAATTTATGTTTTGCCCCAGAAACTGCCTATTTTGACCTAATTCGACATAGGACCTATATATACTCTATTTTTAGCCTCTTTGACGCCTACGCTTTATTTTATTTTCAGACTTTTTGCTCTTGATCATTGTAAGCTTTGGAGAAGAATCTCTGCATCTATTGAGAAGAATTCAAAACCTTTTCTCTCTTTTTATATTATGAGTTTTTCATCTCTTTGCTTGTTTTCCGTTACCATGTCTAAGTAGTTCCATAGTTAGGTTTAGGGTTTCAAAGGGATCCATGAATCATTGAATTAGACACAAATAGGGATTTATCTTTTGTGGTTTTCACTTATTGTTGTGTTTATTGCTTAGGTTTGAGCTAATCGCCAAGTCTATTAACTAGGGTGCAGCTTGCCCTATGAGCACGAGAGTGGATTAGGGTATAGTCAACCTATGAGCATGATAGTGTATAAGGTTTCATAGAAAGAACATAAGCGAGCGAATCGTCCTTATCCTGCGAGAGTTGATGCTAAGGCGATTCGTGAACATATTGAACCCGCTCCTTAATGCTGACCTAGAATTCTATGAGCACGACAGTGGATTAGGTGCTAGGTTTAGTAGCCATGAGCACGAGAGTGGATTGGTTAATATTTATGTTTGAGTTTGAAACTTGTGTTTAATTATTCCCTGAATAGTTGTCTGATTCGTGATCTCTGGATTCCTAAGAACAAACCCTTGACCTAACGCTTTACCTTTATTGAATTTACATCTTTTAAATTGCATTCGTTACTCTTTCCAAAACCAAATATAATATTGTCTTAGCTTAGTTTCATAATTGTGAGAATTGTAGTGTAACCGTGGTCTCTGTGGATTCGATCATAAAGTACTGCATTGACAACTTTTATGATTGCGGTAGTGTGAGCTTTAGTTTTAATTGACTGAGTGGTAAAACACCTAAATCAATTTGGCGCCGTTGCCGGAGACCAATAGCGTTACCTTCAATTCTGAATTTGAAATTTAGTCTAAGATTTACTAATATATATCATTTTATAATTCTGTGTATTTCCGGAACCTTTTTGAGATGGATTACTACCCAATAAACGATGGAAATTGATCCCATCCTCGCCACGGGGCTCAGAGGCGATCGCCCATGCATCGCGAACCTGTTGGCGATTACGTTTCAATGCCAGACTTCTACACGAATCAGCCAACCTCATTTCATTCACACCAAAACCAGAGTTGGAGTGATGAAGGGTACTGCCATCGGTACCGACAACCGAGAACCCAAGCACCGCCTCGTGCTTACGATCTAATTCCCGGAGAGTCTTTGGAGGACATGATTGATATGCTCAAATTAATACCCTATTTAGATACTAAAGCAGTTGTCGTAGTATAGCTAGGGGTCGAACACAAGGACTCACAGAGACACACAATAGATTATATATGTGAGAATTACGCTAAGCGATCAATGGTATTGAAAACAGGTGCGTAAATTAAAACGGTTGTAAATTCAAGTTGGGAAAGATAGTTTCAGGGTATTTCTCAGAAAATCAATGAATGCAGGTAAACTAACAAACATGATTCAGATTTAGCGCGGTTCTTGAACTCAAATCACTAAAGTATAGCTAACCAACTCTCGTTAAGAAAACTATCTAAATCTAAATCCTAGGAATTCCAAATGTCTTTGCGAATCCTAAAGTCTAAATCAGCTTTTAAATCAAGTTTGATTTGTTCACAAAACAACTAAACCAAATCTCTTTGCGAATAGTTATTTTGCTCACCTTAGGTTCTATCAGGTAATTAATCGTGCTCTCGTGCCTAATCAATTATCCTAAAATCTAAGTTCTAGGTGATCAATCCAGAATTAGCTTTGCAGACAACCTATGGTGAAGAACTAATTCAGATAATGAATCCTAATAATAAATCAACCTAGCATTCAGAGAAAACCTTATTGAGAACCCTAAACCTAACAAGGGATCTACTCAGACATGGAAATTGAAGCAATTAAACATAACTGAATAAATCATCAATATAATAAATAAGAGTAGAATAAAACAGGGGTTCGAAATCTTCTCTCAGACGAACAGAGTTCTGACTTGTCTCCCCTCTCAAAAGCTCTCTCAGAAATCCTCAGATAAAACGTAATTAAAAGCACACAGCCCAAGTGGCTGTAAAACCTAATTTAATAGTCTAAACACGAATTGGGGTCTTCTTAGTAAGTATTAAAGTCTTTTGGGCAAGTTCTGCAATTCTTCAAGCTTCATTAAAAGACGCGACTTGTAATCTGCTTCGATGGGTGTCGATCGATACCAGGGTATCGATCGATGCTTGACGCTTCGATTGGGGACTGAGTCACCAGACTTCAGTTTCGCTCCAGAATGCTCCATAAAACTTCAATATCTCCAATAATGCTCCAAATGTGCTAAAACCTGTAAAAGACTCTATAATAGAATAAAGACTCGATAAAACGGACTTATATCATGGCTTAAACGAGGTAAAAACCATGATATATCAACTCCTCCAGACTTGGCCTTTGCTTGCCCTCAAGCAAATAGAAGACTAAACCAGAGAAAGAGGTTTGAAAACGTAGAGACTCACCTGTTCTTGAAACGTGGAAATGACCAATTTCCCAAGCATCCAAATGTCACCTAACCAGCTTTTTTATCTAACCACCATGTACTTCTCCGTAGACATTTGCAGCTCCCCAGACTACACACATTATTTCGCAGCATTGTTCAATCAAGCCATCCTCGCCAGTTTCATCGTTGTGAATTAGTATCAAGAACCTTCTAGATTCTTTCCCATACAATATTATGACAAGAAACCACCCTTTTCACACTTTTTTGGTATTATTTCTCTCCCCCATACTTATTTCTTATTGTATTTTCTCTTTTGTTTTTAGCTTTGCATATACAAATCAAGGTATGAGACGCGAGTATTGATGGTGTTTGCCACCGAATCCCCGGTTCTTCCCTCTCAATGTACAAAGGATGTAGGCGAATAATGGCATCATAAGAAAATCCTAGCATCGATTCCAATCCTCTGTGTGATCATTCCTTCTTGAGTATAATAATGGGATCACTGAAAATTTTCCTAACCCTATACTCAGAAGAAAAACATTTCATATTTTAATGCACTTATTAATTAACTTGTAACAAGGAGAGAAATACCGTTATTTTAAAACACATATGGGTTCCTTTGTCAGATACAAATGAGGAATCAAGCTCTATAGATACTAACCACATTGATGAAGTGCAACAATTTGGCTCAGGCTTTAAGGAACTTTGCTGGAAACATGAGTGTCTTCTGGTTAACTGGTCAGCCTTTGGATTTTTCATTAGTCGATCTAGAACTGATTTTGTAACAATGGTCACTTATAAGCAAGGTCAGATCAAAAGATTCAAGAAAAATATCACAGTCTCAGACAAAGTTTTGACTCAATAAAACAACGAATGACTCAAAAATGGACTGACTCTAAGAAAAACAAAAACAAAGTCAGCGACTACCTCCCACAGACTTAAACAACACTGTCCCCAGTGTTATCTAGTCTAGAGTTGGTGAAAGAAAATAAATGAACTGAGTGGATATAGGAGAAACAAGAAGTTACCGTGCTAGAACATTGAGTATCGATCGACACACAGCTTGGTATCAATCGACACCAGGCTTAAATTGATACGATGTTCTCTTCATTCGCGAAGGGTGTCGACCGATACCCAAGGGTATCGATCGACACTCAAGCGAATTCGTAATGCTCCTTGTTTATCTGAAACAGACCCAAAAATGAAAAATAAAAAAAAGAAGACTCAAAAGCAAACTCACCAGTGGGTTGCCTCCCACCAAGCGCTCGTTTAATGTCATTAGCTTGACTGTACCGCCGTTCAGGTAGTGGGTGTATCATCCAGAGGCATTATGTGTCCTTCCGGAATCTCGGCTTTCGCCCAATAGTGTTTCACCCTTTGTCCATTGACAGTGAACTCCTCTCCTGAAGGATTTGTCAGGACAATCGCACCATGTGGTCTAAGTTCCTTTACTCTGAAAGGACCTGACCAACAAGAAAGCAATTTACCAGGAAACAATTGCAAACGAAAGTTATACAGAAGTACCTGATCATTTGGTTCAAAGTGCCTAGAGATGATCTTCTTGTCATGGTATGCCTTAGTCCTTTCCTTGTACAGCTTCGACTTCTCATAGGCGAGATGCCTAATCTCATTCAGCTTGATCAATCTTCTCTCAGACTAACAGAGTTCTGACTTGTCTCCCCTCTCAAAAGCTCTCTCATAAACCCTTAGATAAAACGTAATGAAAAGCATACAGCCCAATTGGCTGTAAAACCTAATTTAATTGTCTAAACACGAATTGGGGTCTTCTTGTAAATATTAAAGTTCTAAGTTCTAGGTGATCAATCCAGAATTAGCTTTGCAGACAACCTATGGTGAAGAACTAATTCAGATAATGAATCCTAATAATAAATCAACCTAGCATTCAGAGAAAACCCTATTGAGAACCCTGAACCTAACAAGGGATCTACTCAGACATGGAAATTGAAGCAATCACATAACTGAATAAATCATCAATATAATAAATAAGAGTAGAACAAAACAGGGGTTCGAAATCTTCTCTCAGACGAACAGAGTTCTGACTTGTCTCCCCTCTCAAAAGCTCTCTCAGAAATCCTTAGATAAAACGTAATGAAAAGCACACAGCCCAAGTGGCTGTAAAACCTAATTTAATTGTCTAAACACGAATTGGGGTCTTCTTGTAAATATTAAAGTCTTATGGGCAAGTTCTGCAATTTTTCAAACTTAATTAAAAGACGCGACTTGTAATCTGCTTCGATGGGTGTCGATCGATACCAGGGGGTATCGATCGATGCTTGACGCTTCGATTGGGCACTTAGTCACCAGGCTTCAGTTTCGCTCCAGAATGCATCATAAAACTCCAATATCTCCAATAATGCTCCAAATGTGGTAAAACCTGTAAAAGACTCTAAAAGATTCTATAATAGAATAAAGACTCGATAAAATGGACTTATATCATGGCTTAAACGAGGTAAAACCATGATATATCAATGATTCAGACGCTACTGAGACACCAGCAGGAATCCTCATCCGAGATCGATGCGAAGTTGGAGCATATCAAAAAGGATCTTGGTGGAAAGTGTGACGCTATCTACGTCCAAGTGCAAAGACTTGAGGAGAAAGTAAGGCAGCTGGAGGAGATACAGCTGCAGCAAACCCACGAGATCGAGAAGAATTAGATTTTCATCGACCATGTCAACAAATCCATGAAGTTCATGGAAGACAGCTTTTAAGACAAGCTCATGAACTTGAGGGAAAATCTCTCGACGACTGCTACAGGACTGGAAATCATCGCGAGTAAGACAAACAGGGTTGAGAGAAGAGTGGAATAAGTTGGCAACCAAGGGAGAGAAGTTTATTCATTCATCCATGTTCTCCACGAGAGGCATAAGCAAACAGCGGAAGCAATCCATGACGTTCGTTTTACAATGGATGGAAGGTACAATGAACTTCTTAGCAAAACCATGGGTTTCAGAGATAGATACTCAGATTTTTTTGGTGAAATTAAGACGCTTCAGAAGCGTATATCCAACGTCGAGGACACTGTCGACCTCCACTTTGGAATCAACTTGGAGGAAACAAGGCGGGATCTGACAAATAGCTGCAATGCTGTGATTCTCCTAGCTGAGGCAGAAGCACCCCCAAGAGTTCAGGGGGACATGGAAAATCAGTGCATGAAAATAAGAGAAACCGCGAGGATCCGAGGGAGGAAACCACGCGAGGGAACCCCAATTTCGAGACGAACTCTGGCCTCAGAACATGAAGATTGGGAAACTCAACCCATAAGCGAAGAGTTGCTAGATGATTTTCATTCCATTGTGAAGGAGATCCCAATCCACATGTCTTTCGATCAAGCTTGTAAAAAGTACCCAGCAATGAAGGAGCTCTTTCGGTACAGCAGGGAAGATAAGCACGCGATCGAAGATCTATTCGACGAAGCTAGGGAGACGCTGTCTAAGCACCGAACATTGCACAAGCTCGAAGAACCAGGATGATTCGTCGTTCCATGCGAAATCTTCGGCTCTAACTTCAACAATGCTCTGTGTGATCCAGGAGACGCAATAAATATTATGTTAGAGGTGGATGCAAGACATTTGAAGATCGACAACATGAAGCCCTCGAGGATGAGAATCGGGCTTGCAGATGGCTCAACCACCACAACGGTTGGCATGATCGAGAATCTCCCTTTGAAGTTTGGAAATTGCATCGTCCAGGTAGATTTCCAAGTTGCGAGAATCCGTGGAATGAAGAATGAACCTCTACTTCTTGGAAGACCATTCTTAGCAACAGCAGGAGCCATTATGGATTGGCCGAATATGAGAATGTGTCTCGCGAACGTCGACAAGGAAGCCTTCTACCTAGCAGCACCTCCCGGTTGCACCTCGAAACGCATTCGTTACACGATTGAGGGGAAAAGAGTATGCAAGATACATAATACTCTTGATGACTATCAAAGCATGGATGAAGGTAAAGGGGATCTGAGAAGGAGATCAAAACTAGCTAAGGGGAGTGCGAGCCTCTTAGATCTATCATCCGCCTAGAAAACTCAAGAAGTCAAGCTAACGACTTGAAACAATCGCTTGGTGGGAGGCAACCCACCTGTACGTTTTCTTTCAGTTTATATTTTTCTTGAGTCTGTTTGGCCTTCTTCTTGGTTTATTTTCACACCGAGACGGTGTGAAACAAGTCTGGGGGAGGGTCTTTGTCGTTTACTAACGCTATTTTCTTTCTTTTGTTTTTCCTTTTTAGTGATTTTGATGTTTTCTTTGAGTCATTTTGTTTGATTGAGTCAAAACCTGTTGGAGATTATGATCACGATCTTTGAATTTTTATGTGATTTGCATCTAAGTGACCATTGTTGCAGAGCTAGTTTCAGACCCGACTAATGAAAAATCTAAAAGCTTCACGGTTAATTAGAGGCATCCATTTTCCAGAAAAATTCAAAAAGCTTGAGCTAATTTATGTGCTCTTCTTTTTACCCCATCATCGTGATTGGTGTCTTCAGAGCTTGACTCCTCATTCGTATCTGACAAGACGACATGTGTGAAAGTATGGTACTCTTCCCCCTTATTTAAAATAAAAATCAGAAAAGATGAAATGATTTTCTTTCGAGTAAAAGGCTAGAAAAATTTCCATCAATCCCATTATTTTACTTCGAAAAAGATGATCACACTAAGGTTGGAAGCGAGGTTAGAAAATTTTCCAGAGATACCACTATTCGCCTACACCTTAGAATAAAAGGGTGGTACTAAAATGAACCGGGGATTCGATGGCAAAAACCAGCAATACTCGCGTTCCATCGGCCATTGACCCTACGAAAAGAAAGTGAGAAAAGAATAAATCTGGGGGAGGGAAAATGTACCAAAGGTTGTGTGATCGTCTTGTCATGGTATCGAATGGGAAAAAGTTTAGAAGGTTCTTGACACTATGATCTTTGATGAGACTCAGCGATGATATTTATTGAATTATTCTCTGAGACTGTTTTGAATCTAGGAAAGCTGCGATTGTTGTAGAGAAGTACATGGTGGTTCGATCTAAAGCTAGTTCGGCAATACGTGGATTACTAAGGTAACAGTCATTACAGAATTCTAAAGAAAATGTGAGTCTCCGTGCTTTTTCAAACTCTTTCTTCTTGCTTAGTTTTCTGTTTGTTTGAGGACAAGCAAAAGACTAAGTCTGGGGGAATTGATAGGCTTGGTTTTGTCGTTTTCTAATGCATGATTAGTATTCCTTTCAAATATTTTATCGAGTCAAAGTTCGTTTTTAGAGTCTTTTAGTCCATTATTTAGTTATCTCAGGTAGAAAGGCGTCTAAGGAAGAAATTGGAGTTACGTGGGCAAAAACGCACGGAACCGTGAAAAGAAGACCATAATCAGTCGATGCAAGGAGTGCATCGACCGATGCAGCACCACTCGAGGGAGCATAATCGACCGATGCAAGGAGTGCATCGGTCGATGCGAGCTTGTCCGAGAAACCAAAATCGATCGATGGCCTATAGTGCATCGATCGATACACGCCACCCCGAAGGACTGAAATCGACTGATGCAAGCTTGCCCGAAAACTGAAATTGACCGATGCACAACATCGGTCGATGCATGCCTACGAGAAGGAAAAGAAAATTTATGAATTTCCTGTTTTGCCCCAGAAACTGCATGTTTTGACCTAATTCGACCTAGTACCTATATATACTCTATTTTTAGCCTCTTTGACGGCTACGCTTTATTTTCTATTCAGACTTTTTGCTCATGTTCATTGTAAGCTTTGGAGAAGAATCTCTGCATCTATTGAGAAGAATTCTAAACCCTTTCTCTCTTTTTATAGTATGAGTTTTTCATCTTCTTGCTTGTTTTCCGTTACCATGTCTGAGTGTTCCATAGTTAGGTTTAGGGTTTCAAAGGGATCCATGAATCATTGAATTAGATACAAATTGGGATTTATCTTTTGTGGTTTTCGCTTGTTGTTGTGTTTATTTCTTATGCTTGAGATAACCGCCAGGTCTATTAACTAGGGTGCAGCTTGTCCTATGAGCACGAGAGTGGATTAGGGTATAGTAAACCTATGAGCACGAAAGTGGATTAGGTTGCATAGAAAGAAAATACGCGAGTGAATCGTCCTTAGGCGGCGAGAGTTGATGCTAAGGTGATTCGTGA
The DNA here is from genome assembly GCA_030161315.1 of Eutrema japonicum. Classification (NCBI taxonomy): domain Eukaryota; kingdom Viridiplantae; phylum Streptophyta; class Magnoliopsida; order Brassicales; family Brassicaceae; genus Eutrema; species Eutrema japonicum. Next base: position 29,154,889 of record BSQW01000007.1, read on the forward strand.
ACATATTGAACCCGTTCCTTAATGCTGACTTAGAATTCTATGAGCACGACGGTGGATTAGGTGCTAGGTTTAGTAGCCTTGAGCACGATAGTGGATTGGTTAATATTTATGTTTGAGTTTGAAACTTGTGTTTAATTATTCCCTGAATAGTTATCTGATTCGTGATCTCTGGATTCCTAAGAACAAACCCTTTACCTAATGCGTTCCTTTTATTGAATTTACATATTTTAAATTGCGTTCGTTACTCTTTCCAAAATCAAATATAATCTTGTCTTAGCTTAGTTTCATAATTGTGAGAATTGTAGTGTAACCGTGGTCTCTGTGGATTCGATCCTAAAGTACTGCATTGACAACCGTTATGATTGCGGTAGTGTGAGCTTTAGTTTTAATTGACTGTGTGGTAAAACACATAAATCAATGAACTATGTCATCATCAATGGGTATACATTCCATCAAAATTCAAAACAAAGAGTCATAGACTAGTTCGACATGATGACGGAGGCGAAATACCTTTCTATCCGGTCGATGTTCCTAATATATTCTTACAGATTGGACGCCTTAGTGGAAAATGCAAGAAACAAAAACTTCCAGCACGTGAGAAGGATCATTTGCATATGTATATTCTCACAAACTGCGACAGATTGAAGAATATGATAGGTATTAAATATATATATTATAACGTGATGATCGCGTCAAACTCACATGCTTTATATGACTTATCAACGTTTTGCATTTCTGAACAAAACCTTATTATGTAACTCGAAACCCCAAACATACCCTAAACCTGTCAAAAAGTTCCGACGGATCTGGGTCCTTCGACACGTGTTGGTTGACTGCCCAATAGAAACACATGCAGGGAATATACGGTATATTCCCATATCCATCAGAAATTTCCGACGGACTTTGGTTTTTTCGAGACCGCGGGAATATTGACCGCCTAAATGATATTTGTTTTGGAATCCGACGGATATGGCTGTCGGAAATCTGTATATTTATTAATCGCGAGCCGTCTTCTCCCTCATTTCTCTCTTTCTCTCTCTTATAATTTTCTTCGTCTTCTCTCTCTAAAATCGGACAATTTTGTGAGTGTTTACTTGCTTGCACTTCCAATCTCTCTAAATATTCAATCTTCATCATTCCCATGGATCAATTGTAAGTGTGTAGGTTTTATTTTTGTAAATCTTGTTAGTTGTGATAGATTTTATAATTTATTAGATTTAAGTGGTTAGTTTTTTATATTGGAATGATATTTGTTGTGTATTTTTTTGGTGGATTGAATTTCGATATGGTTTAGGAGATTAGAATTGTTAGATTGAGAATTTTAGATTTAGAAAATATTTTCTCGAATTTTGGAAATTGCTATTATTATTACAACGTTTTAATAATACTAAAAACATGTTTTTTAGTATTTAGAAAATTAGAATCGAATTTTTCAGATTCTTTACTAATTAAAAATGGGTTTTTTATAATATTTTGATTTTTATAAAAACGTTTTTAGGTTTTTTTATAAAACGTTTTTTGAAATTTGTACACTAAAAAACTTATTAAAAACGTTTTTTATATTAGATTTGTTTTTGAAAATTTTGAAATTTTTAGAATTTTTATGAAACTTTTGTAATTTTTGGAAATATTTAAAATTTGACATTTTTTGAAAATTTATAATTTTAGCAATTTTTGAAATTTTTTGAATTTTTAAAAAAATTTAGTTTTTTATGAATTTTTTGAAATTTATGATTTTTTTTGAAATTTTAGAAATTATCGGATTTTGTTGGTAAATTTTAGGAATTTTACCATTCAATGTACTAACGTAGTAATGTTTTTTCGCATGAATAACGAGGACTCTCTTCGTTTGGGCTCCTAGGGACGTGCCCGTTCTCGGGGAACATGTCGTAGCAATCCGTAATCGACTTCGGGAACTGAAGTTCCGGAGTCCCACCAATCCGCTGCTCGCAGCCGGATTAGGATCGAGGATCTTGTCCAGCAGACAAATAGGGGCCATTGCATGCTACTCGACCCGAAGTTCTATGACGGGACTTGGTAAGTGAAATTTTGTTTATTTTTCAATTTATTTAGATTATGAATCTATTAGTATTTATTTATTTTTTAAAATGTTTTCAGGTTTAAGTTGTCATCTAGCTGAGATCACAAAGACGATATTGTGGATACTCCACAACATGTTGGACAAACCGTATGAGAAGTACTCGGATATGCCGAAAGACGAGAATGACTTATGGCACCGAAGTTTCGCGGTAAATAATTTTTTGATTTTTTTTTTCTTTTAGTATTTTTTATCAATTTTAATCGCGGAAACTAACATTATGTGTTTTTTTAAATGTAGCAAGAGTTCACTTGGTAGCATACGATGACGACAAAAGTGCTTAACACTTTCGATCGGTATGTCGGGCTTCGGTACTCGAAGCACATGTACGAGTGGAAGCAAAAGTGGGTGCAGAACAAAGACAAGTTGAAGGACATTAAGGATGACGTCTGGAAGGGTTTCTTCAAGTACTGGAGTCGGTCTGCGACGAAAAGCTCTCTGAAAAAAACTCGAAGAACCGGAAGAGTGACCGAGGAGGGAAGGGGATCTACATTCACAAAGGGGGCGAAAAGACGGTTGAACGCAAAACGAAGAAAATGGTAAGTTTAAATTCCATTTTTAATTTCTATTTTCAATTTTTTTTTTTATTATTTAACTTAACAAAATTTCGCAGGCGAAAGTAGCTGGTGCTTTTCCCGATTACCTTCAAGTGATGGGGCACACCAACAAAAAAACTGGTGTGATCCAGAACGTGGGGGTGCGTCAGACCGTTGAGAGTTAGCCAGGTGGCTTCGATGTCGTAGCTCACTCTAGATGGATCATCTTCCTCAAACGAGTTTTGATTTCTTTTCTTTACTTTTTTTTAATTTCGTAATTTCATTAATAATTTTTTAAATATTTCGTAGGAAACTAGACAAGTCAAGGGTCGAGTCTGTAGGTTAGGCGGATTTTTGACCCAAGAATATTCTTGTATTTTTTTTTACGTAAATGATGCAAATGCAAAATGCAAAATAAAATAAAACAAAACAACTAAAACGCAAATTAGTATCCTCCCCAGACTTGATTTACACTGTCCCGATGTATCACAAGCTCGAGAAATAACATAAAAGAAAATAATATAGAAAAAGAAAATAAAATAGAATATCACAATGTTTTTGATTTCTCTTTTTCTTTCTAGGCTTTGTGGCTTGTGCTTGGTCGCTCCTCGGGGTTCATGTGATCAGTGTCCTCGCCATCCCCCTCCTCGTTTTGGGTGTGTTCCGCGTCGTCTTCATCGTCCGAGGAGACGTTGTTGGGTGGTTGGAGCTTCTTGAGCTTGCGGAAGAGCTTTGCAAAGAGCTTCTTTTGGACCTCGTTGATCTTCCTCTGCATCTTGTACGCTTGATGAATCACCTTCTCCCTCTTTGTATTTGTGTTGACGTCGATCTCGGGAAGGTCGGGAAGGTCATAAAGATTGCTGCTCGGTGCTTGTTGTTGCTCATCTTGGTCTTAGATGCCGACATCAAGGAACTCGTCATCTCGCAGCCTGAACTCAATGTTTTCCAATCCCAAAAGTGTTGTTCTCACGATGTTTGGCAACTTGTAGGTTCTCGTCTTTTTGCTCGAGTAGTTCATCCTGTAGATGGACTCCGTCTTATCGTTGCCTCCTTCTAAGAACCAATTCGTGATGAGGTAGTCGCGGTCGAGGTAAATGCGTTGTGTGTTCGGTGTATGGCCACTTAGGTCGACCCTCGCCCATGTGAGGAGTGGTGTAAGGAACCCTCCTAACCAGAGTTGTGGCTTCTTCATCGTTTCAGCATTATTGCAGAACCATACGAGTCGTGTCGCTAGGAGACTCTCGTAGTTCACATCATTACCCAAGTCGTCGTTGACGAGATTTCCTTGTCTATCTCGCATCAAACCTTTTATCCCTTGGTAGATCAAACATAGCTCATCCAATCTCACTGCTCTGGTGTCATTCCTCGCATAAAAAGTGTTTGCTATCAGCTTGCAAAGATACCGGATCACCGGGTTTCTCACAGTTGTTATCTTTGCGTTGTGGCTCGAGTAATTTCCCTCTGCGATGGCTCTCCACACTGTATTTGCAGCATACAACATCGGGAATTTGACCTGGTTATTCTTCGCGAACCCGTACGCCTCACTCACATCAAAGATTGACAACACATACTCATTGTCGTCCACCTTGAATCGAAGCATTCCTTCTCGCACTTTCTTCTCTTCGGGTCCTCATAATCCACCGTCACGGTGGACAAGAGATGCCTGACCGGGTGTGGTATGTTGGAGTATCCATCCTCGTTAAAACTCCCATACCAATCTACTCCAAGAACGTACTCACGTCGTCCAATAAACCCATCTTGGTCAATGCATTGTGGTCGGGAAATCTGGTCGAGTGAACCTCACACTTCTCAAAACACTTAAGTGATTTCTTCTCCTTGGTTTTCCAAACCACATGGACTCGTTCCCTCGTTTCTCTAACATTCGATTCCCTCGGTCATTTTGAATTTTTCCTCGTTAAAGCGTTTTTGTCCTTCTCGGTTCTTCCTCTCGTTGCCATTTTCCTACAAAATTCATTTGGAAATTAAGAACATGGCAAATCAAAATTAAACAAACAATCACGCCAAGAATAGAAATCATAATCACAACAATTTCTAGAATTCACAAATAAATTATCAAAAATTCAATAGACCCGAAATTGTGAGTTCATGGTGAACCTAAATTACTGTAATTATTCAACAAGTTTGACGGTTTCAACCTCAATCAAAAACCTCAATTTTCGGCAAATCTTGTTTTCAATTTTGTAACTATTCACGTTCAAGAACACCTAGTATTCATACTCAAAATTGCACCATGAATACTCGAAATTAATCCATGATTTCTCAAATTAAGACCAAGCAATTTTCGATCCTAAAACAAGCATTATCATGATTTCTCAAATTTGGAACAAACCTTGTTTATGATGGAAAAAGGGGTTAGATGAAGGACATGCCTTGTTGTTGATGAAGTGGGTTGGTAGAGATTGGTGTATGATGGAATGTGCTTGAAAAATGAGTGAAAAAACGGTGGAGATTTTATCAAAATCGATTGAAAACCGCCGCCGTCTCTCTCCCCTTTTTTTCTTTTTTTTCGCGAAGAGTGAGGATTTAGAGGAAGAGGGTCGGGTTTTTATTTTTACTTACCTGGGCAATCTTGATCGGTTTCAAACCGATCGGATAAACCGATCGCGGGAGATGTTTTAAAACAAATCAGTTTTAGCCGAGAGCTTTGAAAAATTCTCTCGGCTAAAACTGAATCTTCGAAATCCCTCGGAAATCCCTCAGACATTTCCGAGGGATTTCCGACGGGTTTAGATATTTTCCGAGAAATTTTTTAACCCGAAAATGCTAAGTGTTAAACAGTTTTAGCCGAGAGCTTTGAAAAATTCTCTAGGCTAAAACTGAATCCTCAAAATCCCTCGGAAATCCCTCGGAAAGTTTCGAGGGATTTTCGACGGGTTTAGATATTTTCCGTGAAATGTTTTAACCCGAAAATGGCAAAGTGTTAAACAGTTTTAGCCGAGAGCTTTGATAAATTCTCTCGGCTAAAATGGAATCTTCGAAATCCCTCGGAAATTTTCAAGGAATTTCCGACGGGTTAAGATATTTTCCGTGAAATGTTTTTAACCCAAAAATGGCTAAGTGTTAAACATTTTTTTTAATGACAAGTGGGATCGGTTTCAAACCGATCCATAAACTGATCAAAATATGTTAAACCTCATAATTGACGGATTTAAAAACATGTTTGTTCTTGATAAATGTAGAAGTAGCAAATTAAAACTACTTTCTGTGAAATGTTTTTAAGAATTAAACATTTTGAAATTTTTAATTGAAACCATAATTAAACACATAAGTGTTCTTAGATGTTCTATGTGTTTTTATGAAAGCTTGAACTCGTTCATCGATCGATTGTTACGAAATCCAAAATATCTTGTTTTGTTTGGTTTTAAAAGTTCTTCTTTATTATTATGTAACACTAGTTGCTTCTTAGCCCTAAATTTTTTGAAATCTTTAAAATCTATACCCTAAACCCTAAACCCGTCGGAAATCCATCAGAAATTTCCGAGGGATTTCCGACGGCCCGTGAAATTAAACCATTTTGGTTTTGCGGTTAATTTCATAAATTTTCGAGGGATTTCCGACGGATTATGAAATTAACCGCGAAATTAAACAGCGAAACCAAAATTTATCAAAAATTAAGCCGGTTGTTTAAGCTAACCGACGTATTTCCGACAAATCAAGTCCGTCGGAACGTATTAATCATATATTTGCGGTCAGATCTTCTTCTATCTTCCTCTCCTTCTTCTCTTCCTCTCCTTCTTCTCTCTTCCTCTCCGGCGATACAGACTTCTCTCTTCTTCTTCTCCTCTCCGGCGAACCTCGAAACTGCCGTGACCTCTATCCTCTCCGAGCAAACCGCCAAGACTTCTCTCTTCTTCTTCTCCTCTCCGGCGAACCTCGAAACCGCCGTGACCTCTCTCCTCTCCGAGCAAACCACCGCCGCCGCCAGCCTCTCAACACTCCGATGGCGGAAGGGTAACTTTGTTAATTTAAAATTCTTTTTTTTGTTAATTTGTGGATGCATTTCGTTTGTGGATTTAGATTTGTGGATGAATTTCGTTTGTGGATTTAGGATGGCGGAAGGGTAACTTTGTTAATTTCAAATTCTTTTTTTTGTTAATTTGTGGATGCATTTCGTTTGTGGATTTAGATTTGTGGATGAATTTCGTTTGTGGATTTAGGATGAATTTCGTTTGTGAATTTTGGATGAATTTCGTTTGTGGATGAATTTCGTTTGTGTCATGTTTGGGTGTTCACGAGGGTTGAATTTTTTTGGTTATGTTTTGGTTAGATTTGGTTTGGTTAGATTTTTTGTGATGTTTTTGGATTTCTGGATGTCGTTTGTAAATTTGGTGTGGTTTGTAAATTGTGTGTCGGTTAGTTTGTTGTTAGGTTTAGTCGGTTAATTTGGTGTGGTTTGTAAATTTTGTTTATGGAATTGTGAGTTTATAAAAACGTGTTTTGTGAAATTTTTTTGTTGGTAGGTCGTACGGTGATTTCCATAGCGCACGTGATGGTGGTTCTCGACGATCGGAGGGATCGGGGTGGGGGAGCACGTTCGCAACTCCGACCCAGAGGACTCGTCCGCCTCATGTGCCGTATGCGCCTCATGAGCCGGACAGTCACAGTGAGGCTTCTCATCCGATGATGACGGTTGAGGAGCTAGTCCAACAACCGGGACGAGATTTACTCACAGTTCTCGATCCTCATTTCCGCATTCCGGGATTTACATGGTAATGTTTTTGTTTTCTATCTAATTAAATAAATTTTTTTTTGTTTAATAAATGATTCTAAATTTGACGGTATTTTTTTTTATGTTTGGAGTATCCAGGAATGGCATCAGCAAGTCGGTTTTGAAGATGTTGCAGTCCATCCTCGACAAACTGTATCGCAAATTCTCGGCTGTTCCGTCATCCATTCTAGATATCAATTTTCTAGATACAAGTAGTATAAGAGGTATCGAATCCAATATGTTAAGTTCCAAAACACCAAGAATGCATAGAACTACTTAAATTAAGCAACAAAGTTGGTTTTAGTTTGAGTTCTAGCAATCCTAATTTAATTCAAGAAAGCAAATAGGTTAACAAGAAAACAAGTACAAATCGAGATATATAAAATGATTAAAGCAAGTTCTAGAATGAGGTTATTGACTTGGGTGACTTCATTGATTCATCAATGATGCTAAAAAACATAAACAAGCATTTCTCCCTAGGCTTAGAATGTCAAAACAAGATTAACCCATTTCCATGATCTTAATCACTTTGTTAATTAGCTAATCAAGAACAAATTTTCATTTGTGAAAAACTAATTAACAAGCATGAATAACAACTTCCAATGGCCATAATACTCTTTAGAAAACTAATTCCTTAGACTAAACTAGTAAAATTTCTTATCTAAAATATATGGGCATTTCATCAAACACCTTATGTGCATGAAATGCCCTAAGGTCTAAACTAGCTTTTCCTAGCCTAATCTAGCATTAAGATCTTTAGATAAGAGAGGGAGAAGATGAATCTAGGTCCTAAACATCCTTAACCATTCAAGAAGACACCTAATCTACCTCACCCATGAACTTTAAAGCAAACTACTCTCTAATCATCATACGATCCTTAAATCCCATAAGAGAAATAAATGATCCCATGATTAAGTGATTAGAGAAAAGAGAGATTAGAGAAAGAAAGATAAAAACTAGATTAATAAAACTTAGATTGCATAAATAAACCACGATCTCTTACAAATCCTTAGCAAATAAAAAAAACGGGGTTTTTGCCTTAGAAAAATAGGATATCCCTAAGAAAATTAGGTCTAGGGTCTTTTATAGAAAATGGGGGGGGGGGGGGGGGGGTCAATCCGGAACAAACCGGGTATTGACACGACCAAATATGAGGTTTAGCTGATTCTGGTAGTTTGCACCGACCGGTCCTGGATCGGTGCAAATGGTCGGTGCAAACACTTATGAGCATAACTCCTTTGGGCGCCATACGGACACGTCCCCTCTAAATCTGATGTAACTTTTGAACCACCGCTCCGAATGACCTAAAACTACCACATGTGGACAGCTAACTCACTGGGCTACAACCTTTGTAAAGACCATCGAGGCTAATTCGGAATGGAGAATCTTCGTCCAGCCAGGTCTTTCAGGTAAGTCGGGTCTGGATCAAAATGGTCCTGGGATAGTTTGCACCGATCGACCCTGGATCAGTACAAACGATCAGTGCTAATTCTTCTGCTTTGGCACTTCCTTCTGTGACTACACCGACCCAGCGGAAACTCCCTTCTTCTTTTCGGAGGCCAAACGGATATCCTCTCGGTAAAACGACCATATCTCACGAATCTGCATCCGAATGACTTGATTACAGCTCCTATGAACAGCTAACTCACTCTTCTACAACTTCCATGAAGACTGTTGAAGCTGATTCAAATCGGAAGGCATTCGTTCAGCCACATCTTTCCGGGTCTTTGGCCCATTTCTCCAAATATCATCAATTGTCTCCAAATAACCTAAAACCACTCCATATGCATGCTAGACTCACTAAAACCTAGTGCAAACACCTATTACTCTAATTGAGACCAGAATGTCATAAAAACTATGCAAGACACATGCATGAGACACAAAACAATAACAAGAATGCATGCTAAGAGATGCAAAATATGGGAATATCACACACCAACAAGAAGACCGGCGAAATTCAAGATCCTACGATCAGGGAGATCGTCGAAAATGTGACTAAGGCCCAAGACGTGATCTTGACCCAGAGATCGCTCGGTTAATGTAGGAAGTCCATAGCGCCTCATGTGGCAACCATTCCGGTGGAAGAGCCCTCACCATCAAAATCAAACGACACGGCTACTATTGGCAAAGTATGGTGAAAGATTGTGAGGAGTTCTCTATGAAATGCGAGAAGTGTCAACAACATGCCCCAACGATTCACCAACCTACAGAGTTGTTGTCATCAATCTCTTCGCCCTATTCATTCACGAGATGGTCCATGGACATCGTAGGCCTGCTTCACCGATCAAAGCAAAAAGATTCATGTTAGTCCTAACAGATTACTTTGCCATATGGATCGAAGCAGACTCCTACACTAACATCAAGGATGTCCAAGTAGAACACTTCGTGTGGAAGAACATTATATGCCGACACGGAGTCCCCTCGAAATCGTCATAGACAACAACTCTCAATTTATCTCAACAAGGTTTGAAGCGTTCAAAAAAAAAATGGAAGAAACGACTACACAATTCAACACCACGTCGCCCGCAAGGAAACATACATGCAAAAACAGCCAACAAAATCGTCCTCGATGGCCTAAAAAAGTGCCTTGATGAGAAAAATGGCTGATGGGCCGAAGAACTAGAAGGCGTGCTACCCCGCACCACAGGAGAAAAACCTTTCGCCCACATGGTTTAACCGGTTCCAACGAGCTCACTCGGGAAGAGATCAACAACCTAGTCCTCGGGGTAAGTAAAAAATTATAAATTATAATTTCAATTATAATTTATAGATTATTATTTTTTAATTATATCTAATGTTTTTTTAGGAGGTACCCGTTAAAAAAGTCGTCGGTCGGGGTTGGGTAAGATTGCGACCCAGCCCGCATATGCTTCAGCCGAATTTCCGATGGATGAAGAAATTATCCGGCAAAACGAAGAGCTCAAGGAGAAGGTCATGGCTTTGGAGGACGAGATCTCGACTCAGAAAACGAGGAGGGTGAAATTGGCGGATTACTTTAAATCGAAGTTCGATGATTTTCCGCCTGATCTACTTTGAATTAATTTTTTGTATTGTAATTTCTAAAACTTTTATTAATATTTTGTAATTTTATAAGAATTTATTAATATAATTTTCGTTTTTATAAATTATTTAAAAAATATTTAATTCAATAATTTTATTAAATAAAATAATTTAAATTTTTTTAAAAATATATTTTTTGATATCCGTCAGAAACCGTCGGAAATTTCCGACAAATTTTCGAGGGAATTTAGAATCTTGATCGGTTAGAAAGAGGGGTTTTCCCTCTCGGAATTGTCCGAACGGACTGGTCCTCGAAAAACCGTCGGAAATTTTTGAGGGATTTCCGAGGGAATTTTGAATTTTGATCGGTTTGAAACCGATCCCCAAACTGATAAAGATGTCCGCGGAAAACCGTCGGAATAGTCCCGGACCGATTGTTCCTCGGAAAGCCGTCAGAATACTCCTGAATGGACTGTTCCTCGTAAAACCGTCGAAATCATCTCGGACAGACTGGTACTCAGAAATCCGTCGAGTAATGTAGTCGTCGGAAATCCCTCGGAAATTTCCGAGGGGTTTTTTATGGATTTTGATTTCCGAGGAGATAATTCCGACGACCAAAATCCGTCGGAAATCTGTCAGTATTGGCTGTTTCCGACGGGATACCGACGAATTCGGCCATTCGAAATGGGCTGTTTTCTTGTAGTGTACCATTTTAGTTCAAATTATGTGGAAGCATCTCTTCTTGTAAACGCAATTTCAAATCATACTCGTTTTGACCAATATGATAGCTTCCTCTAAGACTATCAACAAAAGAAGTAAGGTGAAACATATTAGAGAGTTGATTGTATAATTCTCTTGCAATGATACTCTTACTAATCAACAATCTTAACTTTGTCAGAATCGCACAAATCAGAGAAAACATGATTCTGGAAAATACTCTCTTGTATTAACATGAATGGCTATTTTTGACCTTTAACCTAATACATAATTAAGGCAAACTAAGCTCATATCTTACAAAGCCCAATATATCTCATCTTCACCTAGGCAAGTAGGCAAGTATGTCTTAAACTGTTGAATACCTCAACCATCATTCCCAGAGACAATAAGATCATCCACATATACCAAAACCACCAAATAAAAATCACCTTTCTGATATGTGAAGAGTGAATAATCCGACTTGGATTGTCAAAATCCATATCGTTTTAAAGCAGCTCCAAGCTTTGCAAACCAACAACGAGGACCTTTTTGAGACCATTCAACAATTTCTTTAGACGACACACAATTGAACGAGAGCTGCCACGAAATCCTTGTGGGAGACGCATGTACACTTCCTCCTTAAGATCACCATGAAGAAATGCATGATGAACATTGATTTGGTGAAGCTCCCAATTCTTAGCCACAACAACTTGGAGAAGAGTACGCACAATGCTCATCTTGGCAACCAGAGCAACTGTATTTTTATAATCCAAACCTTCCACTTGTTTATTGCCAATAGCTACTAATCTAGCTTTATACATGTCCATTGATATGTATGCTCGGTATTTAAATATAAAAACCCGCTTACATCCAATTGATTTCTTGCCCAACGGAAGTGACCCCAAATCAGATGTCTTATTCTTTTCTAGGGCGGAGATTTCTTCTTACATAGCAGCACGCCATCTTTCGTCAAGAATTGCTTCAGTGTATGAGCGTTTACCACGATAAGCATATATAGAAGTGAGAAAAACTATGTGTGCAGGAGAAAAATTAGTGTAGTCCACATAATTATCAATAGGATATTGTGAGTTGGGATCACGTTGAACACCACTTTTGATATCATCTTTCACACAGTTTGTCACAAAACCATCAAGCTTCACATATTTTTTTTCTTTTCCCGATGACCACGACCCATGGGTGCGTGTCCAGCAACCTCTGTCGATGAAGAATTCGTTTCAGTATCTCTAACCCCTTTAGCTTCTATTGTCGTTTCATCGTGTGTCACTCATGCATGCGTCGGGTGTGACACAGTCTCCGTTTGTGCAACTTCTTCAAGCAATGTGTGTGACACAGTCTCCCGTCTGTGTCACAACTGCAAGCACTATTGATAACACCGGTTTTCAACTATTTTTATGGATCACTTCAATATCTTTTGTAGGTGTTTTAATCCTGTTTTCAATGATTTTCAAAAGATTTCCATGTTTTAGTATTTTGAAAGACATTTCAGGTAACTTGAAAAAGAGTGCATTTCGGAACAAAACTACGTTTTTAGATAAACTCGGACCGTCAGAAGTCTTGCAATCAAAGAAGACCTTCTCACCGTCTGATCATCACCACATTTGGACACAACAAAGTAGATACGACCAGCTTTCAAACGCAATTGGATTGGAGACGATCCAATTGTTGGATCCTTAATTATATCTGAAGCAATGAAGGCATATGAAGCTATCACGAAAAGAAGACCACCGCGGCAGGAGAGCCCCGACCCGCGGCCAAGCACCATTCCGCCGCGCCTGGAGAAGTTTGACTGCGGCCACTCCCTGCTGCGACAAAAAAAACTCGTTTCTTCACCCAAGGCCATAACCGTCTTTTTACATTAAACCCTAAACGAAGTAAAGGTTATAAATACTCGTTTTAGGTCATTCTAAGAGCTCAGTTCGTTTTTAGACCAGAGAAGACAAGAAAAGAGGGAGGCGATGTTGGAGGTGAGTTTAGCACTCCCCGGTTTAGCCCGATTTGAACCGAGACTGACCCAATTGATCTCGATTTATGACCGTTCGAACTAAGTGAAGGGGGTCCATGATAAAACTCAACAGGCCGAACTCGGTCTAAGCCCAACTCGCTACGAAACGCGCCGACCTCAAAGATTTGCGGAATCTTTCCCGATTTCGGATGAAGAAAAGGAGGATTTCATTTTCTTGATCGAATTATGAAAAGGAAACCATCTCATTTAGACCGACTCAGAAACCCTATAAATAAGGAGGTGATCGCCTCATTTAAGGACATTCACAATCATCTACGAGAACTAGAGACTGAGAGTTGAGACCCAAAAGCTTTTACCTCCTTAGTTCTTAAGTCATATTTTACGATCTTGCAATCTTGTAGCTCCGCCGAGTTTTATCAATAAAACGAGATTCGATCTATTGAGTTTACTGTTTTTCCCTTTGTGTGATTTTTGGAATTAACAATTGGCGCCATCTGGAAGATGCCATGCACAAGTCGCATACCTACATTATCAAGGAAGAGGAAGAGGCCGCTAAAGATAAGAAATACGTCCTATCAAGATAGCCTGTATCCAAATAAAAACTCAGAGACGAAAGTCGCGAGTTACGTTCTCACTTCGAATGACGAGTTGCGATGCATCAAGTTAGCGCTATTCCTACGCAGCAACCCTAGAATACATGGATCTGGCTGGAAGAATTAAACAACGAGCCGGAGGAACTCACAAGCGATCCTGAACTTTACTGTGAATTTCATAAAAGAAAACGTCATAACACCGAGGAGTGTCGACACATCAAGGATCTACTACTGCAGAGCTTTATAAAGGGTGAGATCTCAACTCATGGCACTCTCCGACCTAACAGCAGGTCTCATTGAGGCAGAGGTTGTCGATGTGTTAACACCGATAGTCAAACCACAGATAATCCTACGCAAGACAAAGATAATACCGATGTCGAACCACCGAAGAGAGATCGTGAAGAACAACCTAAGATCACACATTCCCAAAACCCCGAAAACGAGTACACATGATTATGGGAGCACTCGAGTATTGCAAATATTTAGTTCGAGCAAAAAAGGAACACAGCCGAGAAGGGATTGCAGCAAAGCGAAATACCCAAGTTCCGTTAAGCGGCGTACCTATAATCTTCACAGAAGCCGACACGACTGGACTCCACATGCCCCATAACGATTCACTGGTCGTCGAGCTACTAATTGGCGACGTTACTGTCGAAAGGGTTTGGGTGGATACCAGCAGCTCGGTCAATGTTGTTTTCAAGCAGACGTTAAAAGACATGGATATCCCAAACTACGAAATCAAGCCACATATCAAACCCTTGACCGGATTTGTTGGAGAACATACCATGACCGCAGGAATAATCAAAATTCCAATTTCGGAGGAAGAGAAGGAGGATTTCATTTTCTTGATAGAATTAGGAAAAGGAAATCATCTCGTTTAGACCGACTCAGAAACCCTATAAATAAGGAGGCGATCGCCTCATTTAAGGACATTCACAATCATCTACGAGAACTAGAGACTGAGAGTTGAGACCCAAAAGCTTTTAACTCCTTAGTTCTTAAGTCATATTTTACGATCTTGCAATCTTGTAGATCTGCCGAGTTTAATCAATAAAACGAGATTCGATCTATTGAGTTTACTGTTTTGCCCTTTGTGTGATTTTTGGAATCAACAATTGGCGCCGTCTGTAGGGACGAGAGAAAAAACAAAAAAAATTTTGGATCTCAGAGATTAACTCGGCAATGGCAGAGCTAACAGATGATCAAACTCCTAACCATGACCTCGAACAGAACGATGGTATCGACGACATACCACCACCGGCTCCGGTAAGCACTGAAGCAATAAGAACATATCAGTTCGCCCTCTTGCAAGCTATGGCGGCACAGCTCGCCGAACTCGCTAAAAAGAACAACGAAAGGTTCGACTCTTTGCTCACAACTCAGACGGAGCTCCGCGACCAGCTCGGGGAACTCAGACAGCACCCAAGATCTTCCCAAACTGAGAACGTGACACCCCCTCTTTGTCGCAATCTTTTCGCCGGACTAAACCGAGATCAAAGCGCAACAATTCAACCCCTCACTGTTGGATCTACTGGCAATCACGAGACACTCAACACCGATCATGCGTCTTTAGATCAGGAGCTCAACAGCTTTAAAACCCAACCCCATGATAAGAGATTCAGAAAACCCCACTCACACAGCGGGTTCTAAACATCCCAGTCCGGCGTCGGGAGAGGTTCAAAATCACACAGTTCGAAGGAAATTCGGACCCTCAACATTTTATGACCTCCTTCGGCATCATGGTGAATCGTTTCAAATTCCAAATCGAAGAGGAACATGATGCTGCAAAATGTCAACTTTGTATAGAAAATTCCAAACCATAGTTCGGCGCTTGATTCGTTTTCACAACTCGAATGTCAACTTTGTATAGAAAATTCCAAACCATAGTTCGGCGCTTGATTGGTTTTCACAACTCGAAGCAAACTCGATCGACAGCTATAACGAGCTCACAACTAAATTCCTCAAGCGCTTCACCATGTTCATCGAAGGAAGACAAAGAACGTAGAACTATGGGCCCTCGAACAGAAACCTAGCGAACCTCTAAGGGACTTCATGGATCGTTTCAAATCAGTGGTCACCCACTGTACCATCGATGACGAAGCTGCAATCGAAGCTCTCTACAAAGCAACATGGTATTAGTTAGCCTTTCACATAGAAATCCATCGCAACCGACCTCAGACGCTGGAAGATGCCATGCATAAGTCGCATACCTACATTATCAAGGAAGAGGAAGAGGCCGCTAAAGATAAGCAATACGTCCTATCAAGACAGCCCGTATCCAAAGAAAAACTCAGAGACGAAACCCGCGAGTTACCTTCTCACTTCGAATGACGAGTTGTGATGCATCAAGTTAGCGCTATTCCTCCGCAGCAACCCTAGAATACATGGATCAGGCTGGAAGAATTAAACGACGAGCCAGAGGAACTCACAAGCGATCCTGAACCTTACTGTGAATTTCATAAAAGAAAATGTCATAACACCGAGGAGTGTCGACACATCAAGGATCTACTACTGCAGAGTTTTAGAAAGGGTGAGATCTCAACTCAGGGCGCTCTCCGACCTAACAGCAGGTCTCACCGAGGCAGAGGTTGTCGATGTGTTAACACCGATAGACAAACTACGGATAATCCTGCGCAAGACAAAGATAATACCGATGTCGAACCACCGTAGCGAGATCGTGAAGAACAACCTAAGATCACGCAATCCCAAAACCCCGAAAACGAGTACACATGATTATGGGAGCAATTGAGGCTTGCAAATATTTAGTTCGAGCAAAAAAGGAACACAACCGAGAAGGGATTGCAGCCCAGCGAAATACCCAAGTTCCGTCAAGCGGCGTACCTATAATCTTCATAGAAGTCGACAAGACTTGACTCCACATGCCCCATAACGATCCATTGGTAGTCGAGCTACTAATCGGCGACGTTACTGTCGAAAGGGTTTTGGTTGATACCAGCAGCTCGATCAATGTCGTTTTCAAGCAGACGTTAAAAGACATGGATATCCCGAACTCCGAAATCAAGCCATATATCGAACCCTTGACCGGATTTGCTGGACAACATACCATGACCGCATGAACAATCAAAATTCCAATCAACGTCGGCGGAACGATGAAAATGATGAATTTCCTGGTTTTGGACAAACCTGCGATTTATAACGTAATACTCAGGATGCCATGGTTATACGCAATAAAGGCCGTTATATCAACTTACCACTAGTGCGTCAAGTTCCCGATATCATATGGAGTTTTCACTTTTAGACGAAACCAATCAATGTCTCGTTTATGCTACATCAACAAATGCAAATTGCGAATTGCATCTCGAACATGCGTGATCAGCTCGAACCCGACTTCGACCGATCTGCTAAATAAAAAGGTCGATTCCGACCTTCCAAAATGGGAATCGGTCATACAAGTTACCATTGACGACCTAAAGCCCGAGAGATGCGTCGGTATCTGATATGCTCAAATTAATACCCTATTTAGATACTAAAGCACTTGTCGTAGTATAGCTAGGGGTCGAACACAAGGACTCACAGAAACACATAATATATTATATAGGTGAGAATCACGCTAAGCAATCAATGGTATTAAAAGATATAATGTAAATTAAAACGGTTGTGAATTCTATTGGAGAAAGGCTAGGTTCAGGGTATTTCTCAGGGAATCACTAAATGGAGATAAACTAACTAGCATGATTCAGATTTAACGCGGTTCTTGAACTCAAATCACTAAGATATAGTTAACAAACTCTCGCTGCGAAAACTATCTAAATCTAAATCCTAGGAATTCCAAATCTCTTTGCGAATCCTAAAGTCTAAATCAGTTTTTTAATCAGGTTTGATTTGTTCATAAAACAACTAAACCAAATCTCTTTGCGAATAGTTATTTTGCTCACCTTAGGTTCTATCAGGCAATTAATCGCACTCTCTTGCCTAATCAATTATCCTAAGATCTAACTTCTAGGTGATCAATCTAGAATTAGCTTTGCAAACAACCTATGGTGAAGAACTAATTCAGATGGTGAATCCTAATAATAAATCAACCTAGCATTCAGAGAAAACCCTATTGAGAACCCTGAACCTAACAAGTGATCTACTCAGACATAACTGAATAAATCATCAAATAAATCAGAAAGAGTAACAAGAGGGTTCGAAATCTTCTCTCAAACGAACAGAGTTTCAGACTTGTCTCCGTTCAAAAGCTCTCTCTCGAAACTAGAATAAAATAAGCATAGCCATGAAAGTGGCTGTAAAACCTAATTAAATAGTCTAAACACGAATTGGGGTCTTCTTGTAAATATCAAAGTCTTCTGGGCAAGTTCTGCAATTCTTCAAAACTTCATTAAGTCGCGACTTGAAATCTGCTTCGACGGGTGTCGATCGATACCAGGGGGTATCGATCGATACTTGACGCTTTGATCGGGCACTTAGTCACCAGACTTCAGTTTCGCTCCAGAATACTCCATAAAACTCCAATATCTCCAATAATACTCCAAATGTGCTAAAACCTGTAAAATACTCTAAAAGACTCTATAATAGAATAAAGATTCGATAAAATATACTTATATCATGGCTTAAACGAGGTAAAAACCATGATATATCAACTCCCCCAGACTTAGCCTTTGCTTGCCCTCAAGCAAATAAAAGACTAAACCCGAGAAAGAGGATTGAAAACGTAGAGACACACCTGTTCTTGAAACATCAAAATGACCAATTTCCCAAGTACCCAAATGTCACCTAACCAGCTTTTGATCTAACCACCATATCCTTCTTCGTAGACATTCGCAGTTCCCCAGACTACACACATTATTTCGCAGCATTGTTCAATCAAGCCATCATCGCCAGTTTCATCGCTGTGATTAATACCAAGAACCTTCTAGATTCTTTCCCATACAATATCATAACACGGAACCACCCTTTTTCACACTTTTCTGGTATTGTTTCTCTCTCCCAGACTTATTTCTTATTATGTTCTCTTTTTATTTTTTTAGCTCTGCATATACAAATCAAGGTATGAGACGCGGGTATTGATGGTGTTTGCCACCTAATCCCCGGTTCTTTCCCTCTCAATGTATCAAAGAATGTAGGCGAATAATGGCATCATAGGAAAATCCTAGCCTCGCTTCCAATCATTTGTGTGATCATTCCCTCTTGAGTAAAATAATGGGATCGTTGGAAATTTTCCTAACCCTATACTCAGAAGAAAATCATTTCATCTTTTAATGCACTTATATATTATTTTACTTGTACCAGGGAGAGAAATACCATTACTTTAAAACACATGGGTTCCTTTGTCAGATACGAATGAGGAATCAAGCTCTAAGAGTACTAACCACATCGATGAAGTGCAAAAATTTGGCTCAGGCTTTAAGGAACTTTGCTGGAAACATGAGTGTCTTCTAGTTAACTGGTCAGCCTTTGGATTTTTTATTAGTCGATCTAGAACTGATTTTGTAACAATGGTCACTTAGAAGCAAGGTCAAATCAATAGATTCAAGAAAAAATATCACAGTCTCAGACAAAATTTTGACTCAATAAAACAACGAATGATTCAAAAATGGACTGACTCTAAGAAAAACAAAAACAAAGTCAGCGACTACCTCCCCCAGACTTAAACAACACTGTCACCAGTGTTATCTAGCCTAGAGTTGGTGAGAGAAAACAGATGAACCGAATGGATTATGAAAACCAGAAATTACCGTGCTGGAACATTGAGTATCGATCGACACACAACTTGGTATCGAGCGATACCAAGCTTAAACCGATACGATGTTCTCTGTAATCGCGTAGGGTGTCGATCGATACTGGCAGGTATCGATCGACACTAACCGTATGTCGACACAAGGATTGAAAATCAGTGGTATCGAGTTACTTAACCAGAGAAAGCATTCCATTGTGTCAAATGTCAGCACTATTAGGAATACTCAAAAACAGGTTAAAAGCAGCATGGTAGATCAAAGATGAATCCAGAGAAGTTCAAACGCAAAAACAAACACTGACATAAGTTCAACAGAAAAGAAAAATAAAAGAAAATGAAAGAAAAATACAAACGTGAAGATAGAGAAGACTAATCATCCGTTTTCTCAGAATCACTCGCATCGTCAGCAGCAGCAGTGGTACGTGAAGGTCCAGGCTGGGACGACGGATCAGCATCCATCGTGGTCGTGCAACGGCAGCGAACATCAGCCCAAATGCTCTTCAAGCTCGCTATCATCAGTCTCTGGAAAGCAGCTGGCTCCATCGGAACATCTGTGTCATCGGGCCACTGTGGCTCAGGAATAGGTGGACACGGTGCAGCCTATGTACGTCCTCTCTGACGTGAAGTAGATGGGATATCAGCAGCAGGTGGACGAACCTGTCGTCTAGTCGCAGAGATCGAAGTCAATGACTCCGCAGGAGGCTCAAAACGAAGCTGAGCAGGATCCTCAGATATGTCTGTCAGATCCCTGTCAGGTAGCTGCACTAGGAAACACCCATCTGATCTACTAAGAATCCACTTCTTTCCGGGCTTCAACCACTTAAGGTTCCTCAGATGAGCCTCATCCATGTATCGACGCGTAGTCACGATCCTGCAGCTCGTAGTGCTGTTGCCGAGGTGCTGGAAGATAGGTGTCAGAAGACTACAACCTGATTCCTTATTCGTGCTTGTCCCTGTGAATGGTTTGGTCTTCAGAGAGACCAAGTGATGTGCAAAAATAGCCCCAAGGTTAACATCCTCAAGCTCAGGCCAATCAAAATCCTGCTCAGGGATGATGTTCCTGACAGCCAGAAACAACAGCATAAGCTCATACACTCTCGTCTTGTTAAGCTCCATTTTGCACATGAGAGTAGTGCTCAGGATCCTCACAAAGCAACGCAAGACCGGATGTTGAATGTCCATCTGAGTGGACGTCTTAGACTCGTAGATGCTGTTCCCGAACCATGCCCAAAATCCGTGAATGTCAGGATGAGCAGCTGGAAGAGCAATCCTCCTGCGATCTTGTCGAAACCCATAGATATCATAAAGATCAGGGAGTGAAATTCTGTACCTCACTCCACGAGACATGAAGGACAGGCTACCTCCCTGTGCGTCTCGCAGAAGCTCATCGGAGTAGCTAACGCGAGCTGTCGCCATGAACTGACGAACCAAGTCTGGGTAGAGATCATACTGTCGTGTAGCCATGTGACCAAAACCAATCCGCTCAAGCAAACGAGCCAAATCTGAGTCAAGACCCAGCTGATGCATAGAAACTCCATCCACAAACCTGGTAGGCTCGATGGTGACACCCAACCACGCGTTGTAGAACAGCGTGTCGAAATCGTCCCACTCCTCAAAAATGGGTCTAAATGCGGTGTCATCACTCAAGGCGTGCGCCTTCACATGTCCATCCCAAAATCTTTCGGAGACGATCTTGGTACCCTCTCGTCTAGGCCAAGGGCCGGTTCTTGGGCCTGTAGCGGTACGAGTAAAACCAGCAGACTGAGGAATGGGGTTCATAGGCGGAGGTGGTGGTCCAGATGGTGAAGTATGAGAGGTTTTGCGTAACGCGCCACCTGGAAGCTCATCTTCCTCTGTCTCTCCATCAAATATAACCCTGTAATTGTCGCGACCCCGGACAGTGCTCACGAAACCTCGACGCCAAAACGAACCATCCCGGTACTTCCACTACAAGAAATATGGGCATTAGTAGCACAGTGAAAACACTACTATAGGGCTATGGTAGCGTTTTTATAAATGCTATGACAGCCGTAGCTATAATAGACTCCCCCCTATCGTAGCATTTTTTAAAATGCTACGATAGGCGAACCTATTATAGCGCGGATCACCTGATGTAGAATAATATTTTCTAGCACTTGATTTGTGCTATGATGTACCTTTTCATGACATTTTTTCGTGCTATGAAGTATTTTATAATGACACATAATTAGTGCCGTGAAATTTTGTTCGTTACGTAGCTGTCGAATTGTGCACCTATTATAGCAATAATAAATTGTGCACCTATTATAGCAATAATAATTTACTCTAATAAAGCACAATTAAATCATAAAATAGCAATTGATTTTACATTAAAGATCCAAAGCAAACAAAGTCAATACATAAAAAACATGAACTCCAAAAGAGAACATGTAACCATCAAACCAAGTCAAAAACAAAACAATGGTAATTAAATTGGTTTCATGCCTTTAGTCTCGATGTGCAGCCTTGTCTCGTGAGGACTGTCTTTGTTCTTGTTTTGGGCGTTTCATTGGAGCGGAGTTGATTGTGTTTTGGAGGTTTTGGCTAACTCTCCGGTACATTGGATCGATGTCTTCTTCGTCTTCTTCAATGCGTATCAAGTAGCCCAAGTGAGCAAGAGAACGTCTATACTCTAGTTGTGTGATCTCCTCCACATCACTTCCTAGATCGTCATTTGCTTCTTGTTGTGGTTGTTGGAGGAGTTGTGGTTTGAATCTGTGATTAATGCAAATAAATACAAGTTATATCATTATTAATTCAAATAAATACAAGTCATTTACAACTAAAAGAATATGTGATAACCTGAAAGGATAAATAATATTTGAATCTACCTGTCCTCCGGTTGTTCTTGGGATGTCGGAAATTGAAGCCATGTCAACATAGGCTTGAGTTGTGATAAACAAATCTACACAGACCTAAGACATGTCTGGATGATTTAGATAGGGAAATATATAGCAACAACTAAGATATATACTATAGCCGTAAATGATTGATATGAAGATGGAAACATTATCGGTTAATTTACCACATCTACTCTATTGGTATACATGGTATTCAACAAATTCAATAGCCATTATCTGCAGGTTGTAGTAATTTATGGGCCTCCTGAAATCAAATTATAGAGGAATTACGTTTAATAAGGACACACAGCAATCTCAGGACAAGATGCCATTTAAGCATTAGAAAGCAAACTATTACTTCTAGACCTATAACGCAGAGGTCAGAACACACTAAGAAACAAAAAATGCATACGTACCTTTTCATCTGCAGGGGCATTAGCTCTCCCATCAGCCTCTCTAGAAGAAAGTGCTCCAATGCCAACAGAAGGCAAAACTATGGAAGAGATGGTAATCATATCATTTAAGTTATAAACCGGTAGTGAAATAAGAGGAATGAACTGGTACTAAAAGATACATACTTCAGGTGGTTCAAGATGTATAGGTTGACTCCAACATATAAATGCTATACTCATACTTGCTAATGCAAGGGTACTACTCGTAATCATCAAAGAAATCCTGAATGTATAGTTGAAAATTTCCAAAGGAAATTAGCTCGATTTTGCTTGATTTCAGATGCATAGAATGCAAAGAACAATTCAAAACGCAGAAGAACACTAATAATATATGTAATTTCCTACGCGGAAACCGAATCCAGGATAAGAAGGAAGCCCGCGTCGGATTCGGCCAACAAAACTCGATTTCGCCGGCAGAAGGAATAAGAAGAGAAGAGGAGTAGATAAGACGAGTTCTTCGGAGAGACATGGGATGGATCGAGAGATGAACCACCGTGAGAGGGATCGAGAGAGAAAGAAGAGAGAAGACTTACCGTGGGTCGACGGCTGTTGTAGAGGAGGAAGGAGACGAAAGAGACGAAGAGACGAATAGGAGAAGAGGAGAAAAAGAAGGAGAAGATTAATGTCCGTTGGATTGAATATCATCAACGGTTGATATTAAAACAAAAGTGGAATCCTTGTGACTATGGATTAACCAATCAAAAGCTTTCATTTGATAATATAGTTTTTTATTTAATTTTGATGTTTAAATCTAAAATCTAAGATTTATAGTTCATAATTTAGGATTTAGGAATTGGGGTTTTAAGATTTAAAAAATGAATATATTTGATTATAAGATTTATAATTTTTTGTAATTGACAAATATGAAAAATATGTTACAAACGTGAATCGTTAACACTATACTCCAATACTCTAAATCCTAAACCTATACACTAATTCAAAATCAAAGAATTATTCTGTTTATACACTAAATCAAACCTTAAACCCTATACACTAAATTAAACCCTAAACCTTATACACTAAGTCTATTGTGGTATACATGAAACTCAAGAAAAAATATGTATTTTTAACCCTAAATCCTAGAAACTATATCTAACCCTAAACCCTATACACTAAATCAAACTCAAGAAAAATATGTATTTCAAACCATAAATCCTAGAGACTATATCTAACCCTAAACCCTATACACTAAATCAATCTCGAAAATTCTTCTAATTATTTTTTATTTTAAATTTTGTGTTGTGTATTGTTACCCTAAACCTTAAACCTAAACCCCAAATATGTTTTTACAGTATGAAACAATAATTTTATTGTATTTTCTTGTGTTAATTGACAAATAGAAAAATATGTTTCAAGTGCGAATCATAAACCCTATACCTCAAACCCCGAATCCCAAACCCCAAACACCAAACCCTATACCCTAAACCTAAACCACTACAAGAATAATTGTCTATTGCCACAGATAATTTTGTGGCATACACTTAAATCCGTGGCAATATGGCCATTTGCCACAAATTGTCACGAAATCAATTTGTGGCTATAGAGTCGTTACAAACAGAATTTTGTGGTAATTTCTGGCATTTTTGCCACAAAATGCCATAACAATATTCTCTGGTAAATTAGCCACGAGTTATCCAAAAAACAATTTTGGCAAATTTACCACAAATTAATATAAAATAATTGTGACAAATTGTAACACATTATCACAAATCATTTCTAGCAAATTTGACAAGAACTGCCATAACATTTTTTCGTTACTAATCCGTGGTTTTTCAGAAAAAAAATATTAACAAAAATAATGTATAATTATTAATATTAACCAAATTAATTCATATTAAAAATATATATATCTTCGATCATGATGTTCACCGCCGATCGGTTTTCCAGAAGCTTCCCAGCCATTGAAGCCGCGTTCCAAGATCATGATGTTCATTATTCCACTATCTTGTTTCTTCTCATCCAGATAATTCATCACGAGTCTTCTTTCATAAGTTGGGCCACGAACCTGCAACGAATTGGTTTTAGAGCTTAACAATCAATTCATTTTCCAGTGAAACAAATATTTGAATCAATGTTAGGACATAACAAAGAAAGGGTTACTAAAGTACTGAACTTAGCTAATTTAAAAGCCAGCTTATCGATGCTATTTCTAAAGGAGTGTAATGTAAGTTCCTATGCTATGGCATACATTAAGAAAAAATGGACATGTAAGCAATCAAATAGCAAACCAGTTGCAAGATCATGTGATTTTTGCTATTCTGAATCCACTTTGGACACATGAAGGCCACTTCAAGAGGACAAATTTCACCTATGAAACATGAGCTACTTATATACCTATGAAACATGAATCAACTAAAAAGTTAACTAATTGAAATTTTCACCAAGAAAGAACAGCCCATATTCATCCACTTCTGCACTGATAAGAAGCATCATTCAATCATCGCAGAGTGTCCCTTCATATGAAGTGAAACAGGGGAAAAAGAGGATATTGTGGGGGAAGTGAAAAGAGTGTAAGACAGACCTGGCTCAAAGCACAATGGAAGACAAGTGTCTTTGTCCTTAACATTTTGAACAAGATGAGAGATCATGTCATCAAACGAGCGGAGCCACTCGCATAGTGTAGCGACCAAGCTACATGCCCGTCATAATTCCTCTCTTCATCCCTGAAAACAAGAAGAAAAACAATGACTCAAGTAGGATACTATATATTCATAAAAAGTCTGGATTTTTAGCCACAACTCTATCTCAGAACCTAGTTAAGAATTACGAAATTCCATTTCTTACTTCACTCCTCAGCCTCCTAACCACAAAGGCTCATGAGATTTCTTTTTCGATTCAATATTCTTTCAGCAAAATTTCATATTTTTAGAGAAGATCGAGATTCTACTTGATTCATAATCTGATCCCAGAATTCAAAAATAAACAATCCTCCTAAAATCGATATCAGTACTACATGGTAGAGCAAAATTAAACCTAAGATCATTCGACCTAAGTTTGGGTAAAGGATCGGATTAGTGAATCAAATCGCGTATGTAGGGTACCGAGATCCCGCCGCTGACGCTCCGTCCGCCCCAACACCTCGCCGCACGATTACTCCATGCCACAGCACCTCCGGAGAAGAAGAGAGTCGATCGTCCGCGATGGAGAGAAGAAGGAAGAAGAATATTGAGAGAGAGAAAGATGACAAGGTTTTAGAGGAGGAAAAATATGGTGAGAGAAAGAAACGCATAGTAATTAACTAAACATTAGGCTGAATGAGGAACTGTCCAGAGTTAGTTTGGCGCAAAAACCATATAATTGGCTAAGTATTTTGCCTCTAAAATGATTTTCTAGCTATAGTAATCATTTTTGGGTTTCCGCATAGTTAAATTCTTTCCCAGCACGAATTTAATGCTGCGATAGAGTTGAGATCTGATTTTGGCACTTTTACTAGCAGTTAGTGAATTAGTGCTACAATGAACTGCTACCAATACCCATATTTCTTGTAGTGTTCACTCTGTCATTCAGCTTGTACGTCACTGGTGTCCGGCGAGAGGTCGACGTATGGAGAGCACGAAGAGATTGCTCGTCCACTATCAGACTGGTAGTGGGTTGATTAATTGGTACGACTCTGTAGCGGCCGTCTCCAAGGCAAGCTTTAATCACGGCCTCAAACCACTGCGAGGAAATTTTCACTTCAACTCGCTTGTTCACATGAAATCGTCCCGCGTCAACCGAAGTCTGTGCTCTCTTTGGTGCAGACATCTGAAATCATCAACAAACACAAGATACGGGATAAATCACACTTCTCTCCCATTAGCCACAAACAAAATCGCATAAGAGGTATGAGGGTATCGATCGATACCATAGGGTATCGATCGATACTCTGAAGCAGTTCCAGGTGCATCGATCACTCAAAATCCCAAAATTATCAACAATGAAAATCAAGGCAATTCAAAGGTATAGGTTGGTTCGAAACTACCCTAAAACAACTCAGCAAACGACATTCACCGATAAAAACAAGTTGTAAAGAGTGGAATTTCACAAACCCATACCCTTAAAAATCGAAATGAAAAACTGGAATTTCGAGATCATACCTTTGTTGGATTGAGAAAAAAGTGCTAGATATGGATAGAGAATGAAATTCTAACGAATCCAGACACTTAAATCGCTCAATTCGGTGAAGATTTGCAAAAGTTGGGATTTGAGAGAGGGAGAGAGGCGGCGGTATCGAGCGATGAAGGGTTTAGAGGAAGAAGACAAAACCGTAGGGTTTTAAGGAAACTTTCCTGGCCGTGGAGTATCGATCGATACCCATAGGTATCGATCGACACTTGTCGATTTTTAGTCGACACTGGATGGTGTCGATCAACACGTATTAAAATTATGCTCCCTTTCCCCGACACTTGGCATCGATTGACACTTACAGGTATCGATCGACACTCCTTGTCAAATCTGTTTCACGTTCGACACAAAACCAAAAATCAAAAACAAAATGAAAATAAAAACGTATGTACAGACTTACCAGTGGGTTGCCTCCTACTCAGCGCTTGTTTAGCGTCACGAGCTTGACTTTACTGGCGATCAGTCGGAAGGAAGTAGGGAACTCACTCCCATGCAAGTTCCACAACTAGACACTTCCAAAATCAGAGTTTTGCGCAGCATACGCTCAATAACTTCCTGCCCTTTCTCTTTCAGCTCTGGGGTTATGACGATTATGGCCTTAGAGAACGGTTTCGAGCGTCCCTTGCACTTCACCTTGTACTCGATCGAATTTCCATCGCTCTTCTGAGGGGTTAAGGTGACATATGTAGCGTTCTCGACACCTTTGTCTTTCACCTTCTTATTCGCCTTAGTCTTTTTTATGACTTTCTTGGCAATGGTAGGAGGATGATCTAAAGCAGTCAGCACAGCATCAAGCTTGTCTAGTAGATCAACCATCAGTGTTTCTCCCGCACCAACAGGGATGCAAGATACTTGTGTGGGAACTCTTCTAGGAGGGATGGCTTCGTAGGAGACCTGTTCGTCAATGTGCGAGAATGAAATCTTCCTATTGGGTGTATCCATAACTGCACCAGTTGTAGCCATGAACGGCCTTCCAAGAACCAAAGGCTTGCTAGACCTTGCGTGCATCTCCACAACCTGAAAGTCAGTAGGAACCAAACAGTCTCCTATCTTAACCATCAAGTCAGCTATTGTACCAAACGGAACTGATGTGGAAGAGTTCGCGAATGTGAGGGGCATCTGAGTAGAACGTATGTCTTCGATCTTAAGCTTCTCTGCAAGTGCCTTTGAAATGACATTCACGCTGGACCCTGAATTAACCAGTGATTCCTGGATTTCAACTCCAGAGATGGAGCATGGAACTGAAAATTTCCGTGGGTCTTCCTTCTTAGTTAGCCGCTTTGGTGGAGACAGTGGACTTCTGACTTTAATGAAGAATTGCTTAATCTCTTCTTCAGTTTCTCTGCAATCCTGGAAGTGACTCAGCAGAGGCATGTACTCAAGAGCTTCTTCAAAAGTATGTGTGAGTGGAATTCTTCGTACCATCTTCTCAAAGCCACGCAGCTGCTTTGGAGAGATGGGATCTCTGAGGTGTTTGGGTGGTCGAGGATCTGGTTTCTTAGGCCTGTAGACACGTTCCTCAACCATCTCTGGCTTCTTCACGATCCCTGGTTCAGTACCCGAGGGGTGTCGATCGATACCAGGTTGGTGTCGGTCGACACTATATTCATGCGTCAATTTTTCAGAGTGGTATCGAACGATATCAGCAGTGGTATCGATCGATACTGACGAATCAGTTTCGGGATCACTTTCTTCAAGGTTTTCTAGATCTCCTGCACCTCTCAAGGTGATGGCATTGACGTACTCCTTTGGTGCCTGAGTCGTTTTTCATTTCACAGCTGCTGCAGTTTGGGCAACTTGTGTTTCCAACATCTTTTAATGAGTATCGAGAGCATCGATCCTTCCACTAAGGTCCTTGTACACATCATCTATCTTCCCGTTGAGATTCACAGTAAGCTGCTGCTGTCCTTGAACCAGTTGTTCAAACATACCCTCGATTTTGCTATCTGGAAGCTTAGCAGGTGCAGGCTGATAATATGAGTTCCCATAGTTTCTGACATACCCACTATTATGAGATGGTTTCTAGCCAAACTGATTCGACCCTCCTTGCTGCGAGTTGTTGTTGAAGTTCCGGTTGTTGTTGAACTGGTTTCTCTGACCCTGAAAGCTAGAACCACCAATGTAATTAACATCCTCTACTTCATTTTCGTTAAATATCTCGACATCGTCAGCAAAGTGAACATCTTTCTGTGTTTTGCCCATTAGAAGGTTGTGCATAGAGTCCAACTTAGCTTGCACGTCAGCGATATGTGAACCATCCACGTTACCAGCTAGCTTCCTCCGCTCAAAATCAGCATTCTTGGTGCTATTACTAGACGCCAAGTTCTCAATCAACACGTAAGCTTCATCAGGATATTTGGTGTTGAAATTTCCATTGCTCGCGGCATCCAAAGTCATCTGGTACCTCCAGTCGAGCCCTCCGAAAAAGAATCCCATCAACTGAACATCAGAGTATCCGTGATGTGGGCAATCCCTCTGATACGATCTAAATCTTGTCCAAGCAGCCCTGAACGCTTCGGTAGGTCATTGAGAAAACTGGGAGATCTTGTTCCTCAGATCCTCAGATTGTGCATCACCATAGAAATTGTTCAGAAAGGCAGTCCTAGTATCTTCCCAGTTAGTCAGCGATCCAGGAGATAGTTTCTTCAACCAGTAGGTCGCATCTCCACCAAGAGAGTACGGGAAAAGCTTGCAAAAAAGGTAGTCGTAAGACACTCCATTGCTCTTGATGCTAGTGACCAAGTCCTAGAACTTTTCAATGTGATCCATTGGATGTTCGTTGGAAAGACCATGGAAAAGGTGATGTCCCACAAGAGTGTAGTACGCAGGTTTCAGCTCAAAGTCATTCATCTGGTAAGCAGGAGGACGAATCGCTGACCGATTGGCGTAAAACTGATTTGGCCTGTTGTACTCACCAATCATTCTACCACGACTAACCACAACATTCCTAGCGTTCGCGTTCATAGCGACATTCCCAGCGACAATTTCTTCGACAACAGGAGCAGGTAGAATGACATTCCCTTCTCCATCGAGACGTTGTCCTTGCTCTTTGCACAAACGACCCTCTCGGTCTCTGTATGCACCAGATGCATCTTGAACCAACTCTACTCGATTGTTGTTCATCCTTGCTGATTTATTTGTTCTTCTGTTTGCGCGTTCCACAAGTGCTAGTTGCTCCAGTGACAGATCAGCTAGCTCAGTGTTCTTGTTCCTTCTGGTTTCTCGATTAGGCATGCACCTGAAACAAAGGCAAGAATGTTAGTAACTTGGTAACAAAATGAGTATCGATCGATACCAAGTGGTGTCGATCGATATCTATAAAAAGAAAACGGCGAGTATCGACCGATACTAGATAGTATCGACCGATGCCGTCGAGCTTAGTCGAATTTCTCATACTAAAATCTAATGACGAATTGAGTCCCCGGCAACGGCGCCAAATTTGATATGCTAAAATTAATACCCTATTTAGATACTAAAGCAGTTGTCGTAGTATAGCTAGGGGTCGAACACAAGGACTCACAAAAACACACAATGGATTATATAGGTGAGAATCACGCTAAGCAATCAATGGTATTAAAAGACAGAATGTAAATTAAAACAGTTGTGAATTCAATTGGAGAAAGGATAGGTTCAGGGTATTTCTCAGGGAATCAATAAATGCAGATAAACTAACTAGCATGATTCAGATTTAACGCGGTTCTTGAACTCAAATCACTAAGATATAGTTAACCAACTCTCGCTGCGAAAACTATCTAAATCAAAATCCTAGGAATTACAAATCTCTTTGCGAATCCTAAAGTCTAAATCAGCTTTTTAATCAGGTTTGATTTGTTCACAAAACAACTAAACCAAATCTCTTTGCGAATAGTTATTTTGCTCACCATAGGTTCTATCAGGTAATTAATCGCACTCTCGTGCCTAATCAATTATCCTAAGATCTAACTTCTAGGTGATCAATCTAGAATTAGCTTTGCAAACAACCTATGGTGAAGAAATAATTCATATGGTGAATCCTAATAATAATTCAACCTAGCATTCAGAGAAAACCCTATTGAGAACCCTGAACCTAAAAAGTTATCTACTCAGACATGGAGAATGAAACAATCAACATAACTGAATAAATAATCAAATCAATCAGAAAGAATAACAAGAGGGTTCGAAATCTTCTCTCAGACGAACAGAGTTTCAGACTTGTCTCCGTTCAAAAGCTCTCTATCAAAACTAGAATAAAATAAGCATAGCCATGAAAGTGGCTGTAAAACCTAATTAAATAGTCTAAACACGAATTGTGGTTTTCTTGTAAATATCAAAGTCTTCTAGGCAATTTCTGCAAATCTTCAAAACTTCATTAAGTCGCGACTTGAAATCTGCTTCGACGGGTGTAGATCGATACCAGGGGGTATCGATCGATACTTGACCCTCTGATCGGGCACTTAGTCACCAGACTTCAGTTTCGCTCCAGAATGCTCCATAAAACTTCAATATCTCCAATAATACTCCAAATGTGCTAAAACCTGTAAAAGACTCTATAATAGAATAAAGACTCGATAAAACGGATTTATATCATGGCTTAAACGAGGTAAAAACCATGATATATCAGTATCGGAGCTGAAATAGACGTCATGATCAAAAGCGACATCATTCGTGTCCTCAAGAAAAACCTGTCAACCTTTGCTTGCTCCACCAGAGATATGTCAGTAATCGACCCAAAAATCGCCTGTCATGAACTCACCATCGATCCGACCTTCAAACCAATTAAATAGAAAAGGCAGAAGCTCGGCCCAGAGAAATCTTAATTAGTAAACGACGTGGTAAAACGATTACTTAGAGTAGGATCGATCACCGACGTCAAATACCCAGATTGGCTAACAAATCCTGTCGTCATAAAAAAAAATAATGGCAAGTGGGGAGTGGTCGTCGACTTCACCGACTTCAATAAAGCATGCCCAAAGGACTGTTTTTCACTCCCACACATTGATAGACTAGTCGAGGCAACTGCGGGCTAGTCATGCATCCTAACGATCGCGAGAAAATGTCATTCATCACGGATCGCGACATCTACTGTTACAAAGTCATGCCATTCGGCTTGAAAAACGCCGGAGCGACCTATCAAAGGCTTGTCAATCGCATGTTTGCAAGTCAACTCGGTCCGACAATGAAAGTCTACATCAATGATATGCTTGTCAAATCTCTCATCGCCAAAGATCACATCGGGCATCTTAACGCCTGCTTCGACATACTTAACCAATACGGCATGAAACTAAACCCTACCAAGTGCACATTCGGAGTTACATATGGAGAGTTCCTCGGATATATTGTCACTCAAAGGGGAATCAAAGATAATCCGAAACTGATCTCGGCAATTCTCCCGTCACCAACATGTCGGTGATCTCCCGTCACCAACATGTCGGTGATCTCCCGTCACCAACATGTCGAATTATCGCTCTCAACAGATTTATCTCCCGATCCACGGAAAAATGTTTACCGTTCTACCAGTTTCTCTGCGGCAACAAACATCTCGAATGGGATGACAAGTGCGAAGAAGCATTCAAACAGCTTAAAGAATACCTATCCACCCCACCCGTGCTGGCAAAACCGGAGGACGACGAAACTCTCTACCTCTACATCGCCATTTCAATCTCAAACGTAAGCGGGGTTCTAGTTCAGGAAGACCGAGGTGAACTGATAGTTAGAATTTATATTAAGCTCATATCAATTACTCAAACCTACTCATATCATTGTAGTATTTGAGGATCGAACCAAAGATGTTAAGATTGAAGTACTAAAAATACATGAATCTTCCTAATCTAGAGCAAATCTTTTGGGTTTTTATGTTTGTGGAAAAGAAACAAATGCAAGAAAGAAAACAAAAGATAGAAGTGTTGGAAAATGAATTAACTATCAAGAAGATGATTAATGAACAAACAATGATGATAAATGTTGAATTAAACACTATCCTAGAACATGTAATTCACAATTATGACTAATCCAATCTCGTGGCACTAATCACTTTGTTAATCACCAAATCAAGAACAAACCATCGTTTGTGATAAGATGATTAACAAGCATTAATCTCCAATCCCACTTAGTTCACTAATCACCCTAGACACCAACTATCGTTGGCTAGGCAGGAAAAGCTCACAAAAGGTTTGGTTCAAGCATTTCATCGAACATCTATCGGGCGTGAAATGCTTAAGCTCTAGCTTTGATCTCTCAATCCAAAACTAGCATTAAGAGCTAACCTAAGTGAAAGATCTAACAAGATGCAACCTAAATCATCATCATCTAACCATCAAGACAATTTACTAACGATGCATAAACATTCAATGCACATTTATTCTTATGACATGAACACTTCCAAGTAGATTAGTTCACTCTCGTGACACTAATCATTGTACGAATCATCTAAAGTCAGCATCCACCGATCAGTTAGATAATCCATAATTTACCACAAGTCCATTTTAGTCAACAATTCATCCTAAAGTCAGCATCCACCGATCACTTAGAATGAAAAAGCATGCTTAGAAGTTTTCTAGACATTTCATCGAACACTTTGTGTGCATGAAATGTCTAAGTTCTAGAAATAAGTTTTCAATTCAATCCTAGCATTAAGATCCTTCCTAACATGAGAACAAATGTTTATCTAGTCCTAATCATCAACAATCAACCATCAAACAATCAAAATCAAGCAAAATCCAAAATCCAACAAAAAGATATAAGGCCTAAAGAACATGAAGAACAAAAGAGAAAATGACATAAAAATAAAGAAATTGCATAAATAAAAGATAGAGTTGAAAAAATATTCTCTAGAATGACATAGATGTGAAGAACAATCCAAATCCCTCTTAGGGTCGAGCCCCCACTCTTACAAGAAGAAAACTTAGGTTTAGAAATGTCTAAAATTTGCATAAATACACAAAGTGTTCGAACCGGGTCGACCTGAGGCAAATCGGGTCGGATCTTGGACTGGGCAGAGTTGATATGTGTCCACTAAATCGGCGACAACTCATGGAATATTACTCGGAATGAGCTGAATCTTTTCGCGTTAGAAATCTAACTAAATTTCTCATGACTTTCATCGCGAGCTCAGATTAAACTGGGCAAGATAAGACTTCCATCCGACATGATCTTTAAGCTGTTTTGGACTGCCTCTGCATTTTCTGACAGTGCCATGTCTTCAATAATTCAACATTATCTCTTGAATCTGACATCCGAACGACTTGATTCCAGCTGATCTGAATAGATAACTCACTCCTCTACAACATCTATGAAGACCATTGAAGCTGAATCAGGTGGTAAGGTTCTCGTCCAGCCATATCTTTGAGACTCTTTGGGTGAACTCTTCCTTCTCCTTGTCCATGTCTGGAAGGTTTCAACTCCATGTCCCCAAATGTTCTCCAAAACACCTAAAATAGACTCCAAAATATGCAAGAACTCACTAGGACCTAATTCAAATGTCCTAAACTCTAAATGAGACCTAAATGCAAGACAAAACTGTGATTATGCATGCAAATGACACAAAACTCTAAGTAAAATGTATGCTAGAATATGTAAAATATATGAATATCAACTCCCCCAAACTTACTTCCTTGCTTGTCCTCAAGCAACAAAGTATGAAACAAGAAAGGGAGAGAGGTTGAAATGAGAGCTCAAATTCACAACATCATCGAAAAAGTTTAAATTCAATTGCCAAGTTACTAGCTCCAAGATGCGATCAAACAAGTCTACTCAAAATGAGCTAGCCATATCCTTCTTTACACGAATCAAACTCAAGCCTCGACCTACACAAGCAATCATTTCATCCAATCCTTTGACATTCATTAAATCGTTCAAGTGAATCAAGTTTATGCAAGACAAGTGAATTCATTTGGCTAGGGTGAAGGTCTTGAGATTAAGATGATCTCAAACGTATGGGCTTATTCCGATGCAAGGGATCTCTCAATGAATGGGTAAGCTTTAGAAAAATGCTAAGAGTAAAGAGCAATATATGCATACAAGGATAGATTTACATCTACCCATTGCCTAAAAGAAATGTCTCAACCCCTAGCAATTCTACCCATAAAACCCCAACCTAGGCTACCCTTATTCCATAAGGCTTTTTACCTTCTTCTTCCACACATTTTCATCGTCTTCTTTCACTTGGGGGATTTTCTTCTTCTTCCTTGATTTATGGTATGGTGCTTTCACCTCACTTCTTTTATCTCTTCTTGTTGATTTCTTTTGTTTTGTCTCCATCCTCATCACTTTGATGCTTTAGCCATATTTTTGGCTTCTTTTCCTTTTCTTTGAACATTTGGAGATCAACCTTGATGTTAAGAGCGAATTCAGACTTTAACACCAACCATGTATTCTTTGACAATTTCCCCTTCTTCACTTTTTTCTTCTTTTGACCTCAATTTCCATTCCCACAATGATTTCATCGATCAAACACTTTTGTTCATTCCAAACCCCAAAACTTCCCTTCCTAGCTAGCCTAGCCTAGTATAGCCAGCGATGTCGAGCTAAATCTATATGCAAACCTATCCTTGTCGCTCAAAACTCAACACTTTTTGCTAAGCTTACTCGAAAATTAGGCCTTACATACGCTCACCAAAGATTTGGCTTGAAAAGAGGGTAGATTAGAGGTGTGGTAAACCGTTCCAATGATGGGAATCGGTTATTTGGGCTAACAAGAGGGTGGTAAAGTGAATAAGATAGCCCAAATATGTATGTGGTATCCATGAATTCACTATGCAATGCACAAACACGATAATTAAGTGTCAAAATTAAGGTTCTCACTTAGGTAGGATTGGAATCAAATCAAAACTTGCTTTAGCCAAGACATGAGTAATGAAACATGAGATCAAAATATGGTTCATCCTTGATTTCAAACTCAATCAAAAGCATCAAACAACTAACAACGATGGCAATGAGCCAAGCTCTTAGAATGATATTACACATGGAAATCACATCATTGCTCTCAATGCAAATGCAAATGCAACCTATATGCAACTATATAGTCAATCTTAACATGAGATGCAACTAGATGCTTCTTTTTATGTTCAAAATTTTCAAATTTTTGTGGATGCATGATATGCATGAGACTCAAGTGTATATGCAAAGAGAAAAATAAGAAAACAAAACACAAGGTCAAATGACACAAGCCCCTCCCCCAAACTTGAATTGCACCGTCTCGGTGCAACAAAAGTCAAAGAGAGCGCAAACATAATGCAAGAATGTATATACAATGAAGTGGAGTGAGAATCATACCTTGGAATTGAATCGAGGAGGAGAGGAGTGTGATACGTTGTGGATCAAGCCCTCCTTTCATCAAATACAACGACCTTGGACCCAAGAGACCCTTAGAGCACCCACATTGCACATGAATGTGGGTGTCTTCCCAATATTGTATAATAAAAAACAGATTGAATAGTTCTGTTTGTGTCTTACCAGAGACACAATCTCTTCCCAAAATCGCCACGTGTTGCGGCGTGATTCGTCGAGACAAATAAATATTATATTATTTAAACTAAATAAAAAATAAAAAATCGGAAAGACACAGATTAATGGGTCTCCATTGTGGATGGTCTTATTGATTGCTTGTTTTGTGTCTCAAGCTCGACAATGGATAGGCATGGAGAGGTCCTCAAGGGCGCGTTTAACGTCATTAGCTTGACGGTTTCTTCCTCATTGTCACTCCCTTCATGAAAATCACAAGAAATTGAAAAGATTAGCAACAAAACAAAATAAAAAGCTCTAGTCTCAAGAAGAATCAAAATCATAATGATCAATGTTAAACCTCTCCGGAAACGGCGCCAAATTGATAGTTAGAATTTGTATTAAGCTCATATCAATTACTCAAACCTACTCATATCATTGTAGTATTTGAGAATCGAACCAAAGAGGTTAAGATTTAAGCACTAAAAATACATGATTCTTCCTAATCTAGAGAAAATCTTTTGGGTTTTTATGTTTATGGAAAAGAAACAAATGTAAGAAAGAAAACAAAAGATAGAAGTGTTGAAAATGAATTAACTATCAAGAAGACGATTAATGAACAAACAATGATGATAAATGTTGAATTAAAAGATAGAGTTGAAGAAATCTTCTCTAGAATGACATAGATGTGAAGAACAATCCAAATCCCTCAAAAGAGAGAGTTAGGGTCGAGCCCCTACTCTTACAAGAAGAAAACTTAGGTTTAGAAATGTCTAAAATTTGCATAAATACACAAAGTGTTCGAACCGGGTCGACCCGAGGCAAATCGGGTCGGATCTTAGACTGGGCATAGTTAATATGTGTCCACTAAAGCGACGATAACTCCTGGAATATTACTCGGAATGAGCTGACTCTTCTCGCGTTAGAAAGCTAACTAAATTTCGCATGACTTTCATGGCGAGCTCAGATTAAACTGGGTATGATAAGGCTTCCATCCGACATGATCTTTCAGCTGCTTCGGACTGCCTCTGCATTTTCCGACAATGCCATGTTTTCAATAAATCACCCGTATCTCCTGAACCTGACATCAGAATGACTTGACTCCAGCTTATCTGAACAGCCAACTTATTCCTCTACAACTTCGTTGAAGACCATTGAAGCTGAATCAGGTGGTAAGGTTCTCGTCCAGCCACATCTTTGAGAAGCTTTGGGTGAACTCTTCCTTCTCCTTGTCCATGTCTGGAAGGTTTCAACTTCATGTCCCCAAATGTTCTTCAAAACACCTAAAATAGACTACAAAATATGCAAAAACTCACTAAGACCTAATGCAAATGTCCTAAACTCTAAATGAGACCTAAATGCAAGACAAAACCGTGATTATGCATGCAAATGGCACAAAACTCTATGTAAAATGTATGCTAGAACATATAAAATATATGAATATCATGAACAAAAGCCAATATTCTACATCAGAAAATCTCTAGACGGGGCTGAAACAAGATATCCTATACTCGAAAAACTCGCACTGGCGGTCGTTATCGCAGCTCAGAAACTCCCCCCTTACTTCCAGTCTCATTCGATTGCAGTACTCACTAACCAGCCTCTGCGAACAATTCTGCACTGTCCGACCCAATCCGGTAGACTTGCCAAATGGGAAATTTAGCTAAGTGAATACGACATAGAATACAAGAGCATAACCAGCATCAAATCCCAAGTCCTGGCTGACTTCCTCGTCGAGCTCCCTCTCGAGCTAACATTGGCTAAAGCAATCGGGGCCGCACACATACAAGCATTTTGTGACTCACATCTCGTCGCTAGCCAGTACAGTGGCGAATACAACACCAAAAATGACCGCATGGTAGCGTATTCAAAGTTGGTAAAGGAACTCCCCATCAAATTCAAGTCTTTCCATCTTACCAAAATACATTGCGAAGAAAATACCCCAGCCTATGCCCTAGCCGCCCTTGCCTCTAGCTCGGACCCTCATCTCCGACGAACGATCTCGGTCGAAAGCATTTCACGACCAAGCATCGAACCAGCCGAGACTTGCAACGTGACCACACGTAGGTGTGACTATGAGACGCATTCAGCTGTCAAACCCAAACCACGAAAGATAAGGAACAATCCGGATCCCGAGCCCGATGTGAACGCCGAAACCGGACACATCATAGATAATCCAAAACTACGAGATCAGTTGGATGAAAACGACGAAGTATCTGAATGACTCCATGATCCTATGGACATCGAAGCCGAAAAAGGAGAAGAGCCTGAAGATTGAACTATTGAGATCAAAATGAACGTCTTTGAAGGCACGGTCTGGGACGAAAGATGGGCAGATCGGCGACTTAAAGTACGATATGCCCATTACATCGTCGTCGATGGCGAGCTATTCCGATGGAGCGCTTCGGGCGTCCTCTTGAAATGCGTCGCCGGTGAATATATTCACAAAGTCTTGAGTACGATTCATAACGGAGAGGGTGGAAATCACTCCGAATGTCACTATTTGGCCTTCAAAATCAAGAAAGCAAGCTACTACTGGCGACAATGTTAGCGGATTGCGAGAAGTTCACCGCCAAGTGTGAAAATTGTCAAAGACACGACCCAATGATAAACCTCCCAACCGAGCTACTCACCACGTCGACGACCTCTTACCCTTTTATGTGATGGGAAATGGATATATCCGGTCCACTCCGCCGTTCTATCAATCAAAAGTAGTTCATCCTGGTCATGTATGATTTCTTCACCAAATGGGTCGAGACTGAATCTTATGCCGAGATACTTGCTCGAGATGTCCAGAAATTCGTTTGGAAATATATCATATACAGACATGGAGTACCATACGAGATAGTAACGGACAATGGACCGCAATTCATTTCAGCATTGTTCGGCAATTTTTGTGCTAAGTGGAAAATTCGACTGAGTTTCTCCACGCCGATGTATCCACCGGAAAACGGTCAAGCCGAAGCAACCAATAAGACTATCATCGACGATCTAAAAAAATGACTTGACATAAATAAGTGATTTTGGGCCGACGAATTAGACGGATTCCACTTAATATTTTTATTATTAAATTACATTTTAGATTATCCATTTATGTTCTTAGAAAGAGAACGAATGAAAGAAGGAAAATCAGCTACGACATCTCTATATTAGTTTGAAAACGTCCTGAAATGGTAAGTGTACTTCATCATATTGAATTCAAATTCTTTACCATCCTCTCATAGATTTTTCACATTGGGGACAGTGTGAACGCAATTTTTTTTTGTTTTGAGTTTGTTATTTTTCCTGGAACAAAATTTTATCGGATATTTCAAAACAAGGACCTACGTGCTTCTACGCTATCTCCTCGTTCCAACTCTTTTGTGGTTTGGTGCTAGACTAGGTGGTAGCTAGAGTAATTGCAATGCGACATCCCCAGAGGAATTCGACCCATAGAGATTCTTTCTGATAGGATATACTAGCTCACTTTATTTGAACTTAATCAAAAGTTTTAGGCGAGCCAACGGGTCATACATCTAGGACATCTTTTCCTTTTTACCACTTTTTGTTGTCCTAGATGGCCAATTCATCTTTAGCTGGTACCCCACCTGAAACTTAACCATTGCTCAAACCTCATGCAACTCTCTTTGTGTTTTATGTGCAGATAAGTGCAAAAACGCCGGAGAGGAAGGAACGACACAGTTTTCAGTCACTAAAGACGAAGACAATACGCAATTGGTGTAGGTAAATTCAACAAAGATAAGAGCTTGGTTATGCCTTGGAAAATTTTAAAATCATGGCGAATTTTTGTGACCCTAAGACTCTATATCAATAAAAGACGTTTTCCCCTTCCAAAAATAAAATAATAAAATAATAAAATAAAAAATCGAAAGAGAAAGGAAATAAAAGTCTAAAAGAGTCTAGGTTGGTCGAAATTATTATGAGACAACCATGTTTTGTTTATAAGGAGTGAGAAGTATTTCCTGGAGAAAAATCTAAGTCTA
Organism: Eutrema japonicum; assembly: GCA_030161315.1. NCBI lineage: Eukaryota > Viridiplantae > Streptophyta > Magnoliopsida > Brassicales > Brassicaceae > Eutrema > Eutrema japonicum. The sequence continues at coordinate 29,195,037 of BSQW01000007.1, forward strand.
GGGGAAAAACAGAAAAGTTCTGTCAAAGGGATAAAAGTCTCGAAGAAGAAAGAATTCGCAACTACACTTGTGTGAGTAGGAAGTGACTGGAAACTGTGGATATCAACAACTCCATCCTCTCTAGCTATTTTGCATAATATCTATCATCCTCCGGCGAAAATACGGTAACCCGAAACACTTTTAACCTCACCTCTAAATGCCCTTGATGCCTAGCCTTGATTGTCTTGGCTAGTATTTTTGATAAGAATCACGCAACCTTTTAATGAATGTAAAGAGCTTGTTGACTAAAAGTTAGGGTTCGAATGGTTATATTTTTGCATGATGGATACCTTGGACTAGCATTGCGGTACTTTAGACATAATTTTTTTAGACTAAGTCTGATTGATGCGTTACGTTGGTTATGGTTTAGAAGGACGGTCACTGAAAATTTCGTTAGTTCCTATATTTTCGAAAACCTCTTTCCGAACTTAGATTTATGTTTTGTTTGAGGACAAACAAAGGTCTAAGTCCGAGGGAGTTGAAAACACCGGTTTTCAACTATTTTTATGGATCACTTCAATATCTTTTGTAGGGTTTTAACCCTGTTTTCAATGATTTTCAAGTGATTTCCATGTTTTAGTATTTTGAAAGATATTTCAGGTAACTTGGGATAAAATAATGCATTTCATAACAAAAGTACGTTTTTGGATAAACTCGGACAGTCGAAAGTCTTGCAATCAAAGAAGGCCTTCTCACCGTCTGATTATCACCAAATTTGGACACAACAAAGTAGATATGACCATATTTTGAATGCTATTGGATTGGAGACGATCCAATGATTGGATCCTTAATTATACCCGAAGCACTGAAGGCATATGAAGCTGCCCCGAAGAGATGATCATCGCAGCAAGAGAGCCCCGACCCACGGCCAAGCACCATTCCGCCGTGCCTGGAGAAGTACGACCCGCGGCCACTCCCTGCTGCGACTGAAACAGCTCGTTTCTTCGCCCAAGGCCATAATCGTCTTTTCACATTAAACCCTAAACGAAGTAAATGTTATAAATACTCTTTTTATGTCATTCTAAGAGCTCAATTCGTTTTTAGACCACATAAGACAAGAAAAGAGGGAGGCGACACCAAGAAATAGGAGGAGGCACAAGGAGATCACCATTCGATCTCCGTCTTCATCTGTGTTCTTCGTTCTTACTCTGTTATCTTTTAACTCTGCAACCCTTTAATACTTTTATGATGTTCTGTTACAATATGATTGAGTAGTTCCCTCGTTGGGCATAGGGATCCCTAAGGGCTCTCATGGATCGCATTATTATTAAGCTATTGAATTAAGACTTTCGATTAGGGTTCTTTGTTATATCCTTATTGTTAATGTTTTTGCTTGATTATTCATCTTTGCAATTGAACTTATGTATTTTTAGGACTACGAAAGTACTGGATCCATATGCTTGACCTAGGGTAGACGAGCAAAACCGTCACAAGATTTCGAAAGTATACTTGTGAAGGGGTTGTGAGCGTTAACGACTTTTGAGTATAATCACTAACTTGTTACGCGGCCAGAGACGAAAGCTACCATCTGAGTACTAAAGTTGTAGGTGTGTAGGGTGTACGAAAGTAGACTACACACAGTGTCCATGTTCCAAGTTCGAGAATCCAAAGAGAACAAATAGTCGTCTTAAAAATCTTAGTCAATTGCTTATTATATTCGATCATGATCCCTAAGGAATTTCCGAATGCCTAGCGTTCCGTTTAATTGCTTACAACCTCGTTTATTTTATCCTTTATTTTAGACTTAAGTGACACCAAACCAAATCCAAATTATTTATGTTCTAGTTTGATTTAAGTATCCAATTGATTCGTATCAAAACAGCAAAATCTATGTGGTTCGGCCCCTAAGTACTACAACGCACGTCTGTGCACTTGCAGACATTTAGAGTTACATATATAAAACTTGAAGCTTAGTTAAAATCTATACTCATCAACTATGTGTACAACATCCGATTGTGTCACAACTGCAAGTCCTATCTCTTCAACATCCTCGGCTTGTGTCACTCTTGCATGTGTTTTCTCTGCATCAACCTCAATTTGTGTCACTGAAACATCAGTAGCAATATCATCATAACCTGAAACATGGTCATTATAAGGACTAGGAACAACATATGTTGCTGAAGAAGACACTGAAGCATATGGAAACTTATCTTCTGAGAAAACAACATCACGAGAAACGAAGAAACCTGGTTAAGTCATAAACATGCCATCCTTTACCCCACAAACATACAACGACGAGTTCGACTAGAAGACTTATCACCACGATGATCTTGATTATGAACATAACACAAACAACAATACACTCTAACATTATCAAAACAAGGCACCTTACCATGCAACACCTCATATGGCGTCTTCCCATGAAGAATCATTGATGGTGTATGATTAATCAAATAAGCCGCAATAAGAATACTTTCGCCCCAAAACTCCAGAGGTAATTTTGCTTGGAACAGAAATGCACGTCACACATTAAGAATATGACGGTGTTTGCTTTCCGCCCGTTCGTTCTGTTGTGGTGTACCCACACATGATGTCTCATGTAATATGCCATGACTCCAAAAATATTGTTTGAGACACATGAACTCTGTGCCATTGTCACTCAGAACTATTTTAACCGAGATATCGAATTGTCATTCTACCACAGCCACAAAATTGCGAAGAAGATGTAGTGCTATTTCACTTTTCTCTCTCATCAGATACATCCAAACACCCTATGAAAAATCATCGACAACCGCTAAAAAAATAAAGTTTGATACGCCCCCCCCCCCCCCCCCCCCCCGCCACACAACACAATGAATCATCTAAAATGCTGATGGTGTTTTATTTGCACTCGGCTAAAAACAATCACGCATTTGTTTATCTTGAAGAAAAATCTCACACTCTTTGTCGTGAACACCACTATCACTATCAAATGTAACATGCATAATAAATTTAACTATCTTTGGAGAAGGATGTCCTAAACGCGCTTAAGCCATATATCAAACTCCTTTATTTCCTGAATACGAGCAACATCAGCAGTATCTACGGGTCGGAAGTAATAAAGTCCATCAATCCTTTGGCCCGCTACAATCGTCCTCAACGAGCTGTCCTAAATAACACTAAATCAAGAGTAGAATTGTGCAAAACAATCATTTTGATCATTCATCTGAGAAACTGAAATCAAATAAGCATCAAAATCTGGTACATATAAAACTATTAGTAATCGAAGACATCTCCCAAGCACCTTTGTGCCTATCTTTGTAGCCATACGTTTTCTACCATCAACCAAATAACGAAACGGGTTATGTCTCTAAGATTTGTAAGAACCTCTAGTTTGGAAGTCATATGATTCGGCGCTTCCGTGCCAAGAATCCCTAAAACAGAGATATGCTTCCCGATCAATGTCTCAGTTGTTACAATTTTTCATGTGGTGAACATTGCTTGTAAAGTCCTCAATTGCTCCTTGCTGAAAACATGTGACACAATTGAGAAAGCTTGCTCTTTCACAATTTTTCTTGTGTTAAACATTGTTTGCAATGTCTTCAATTGTTCTTCACTAAAAACACGAGACAGATATGTGTGTGACACACTTCTTGTATGTGCAACCACAATTTTCCCATAACTGCTGCAATCACAATCCTCTTTTTGTGACACACTTTTCGTTTGAGCAACCACTGTTTTCCCAAAGCCGCTACAATCACGATCCTAAATTATTCTTGATCCTTGATCATCTCCTCCAACACTTATTGATGCGTATCGGATTCGTCTCAGAAACTTGAGGTCTTAAATTTATAAACCTTAAAGCCTGCAAGTGCACAGATGTGCGTTGTAGTACTTGAGGTATCGATCCACAGGGAGAGGGTGATGTTCTATGAGATCTTAGACAATGTATAGTAAATAAACCTAGAACGAATATATTTTTATAGGGTTTTAGTAACTAGAATTGTAAAGAACGAGAAACGGAAAACTTCTACTAATCTAATCTAAGAAAATCGATGGCTACTCTAAACTAAGAGAATTTTAACTACTAAATTAATGCTAAGAGAAACTAAACATATCCTAAGAAAAACTAAGACTATCCTAATACCTAAGAAAATCAACTACTAACCTAAACCTAGTGAAATCGATAACTAAACTACTTCTACGAACTCTATTGTTAAACTATACTACTAGATACGGTTGTAACTATCCTAAAACGTTGTTGGGTCGAGAGGAATATCTCGGGGTATGCTCGATTCAATCAAACGGCCCCTATCTCATTAGTAACCGGTGTTTCTAGATTATAACTCCACGAACATGACATAATAATGACGTAGTCTACTTCCTTTCAACCTACATCCTACAATCTATTCACTCGACTAGTAGCTTCCGTCTTTGGCCGCGCGTAAGATTTTGATATGCTAGTGGGTCCATAGGTTCACGGCACTCTGTAAGTATACTTTTGAAATCTTACGACGCCGCACACCTTGTAGATGAACTTTGCTGGTGATTAGATGCAACACTTTCGCGGTTTTAAACTCCCCCTATTAGCCTCTAGTTCATGACACTATATTCATGCATTAAGAACTTTCCACAAGAAGAGCTCTAGAAATCGGCTAGGGTTTACCGAGTAAAATACTTATCGAACATAGAATTCCCCTCGATAATCCTTTAAACCCAACAATCTAAACTACTCACACATACTGGAAAAAGACATAATTAAATTAAACATGACATTGGTGAAGAAGTCTCACGAATTCAAGAGCTAAGCTCGGTGAGAAACCTCCTCACCAATCCCAAAAATCTCGATGCAAGAGTACAAGAATGAAAGCAAAACTTGTGTGTAGAATGTATTCCTCTAGGGTTGGATCTCAACAAAAATTCAGTCTAAAACAAGTATTTATAGGTTGATATTTGCATATTCTACATGTCATTAGCATGCATATTAGTTAAAATTTTAGATCATTCACATGCTAGTACATATCTTTCTTTGCCATTTTAGTGTCTATTAGGGTGTAGGGTCTTGCATTTAGGTCCTAGTGAGTCTTGCTTGTTTTGGAATGATTTCTAGGGGCTTGGAGGCATTTTTATGGAGATATGAAGCCTTGGAACCTAGCACATCTGGCCTAGGGAGCATGAAGGAGGAAGCAAGAAGGAGAAAGGAATTCTCAGAAGACGCACCGATCCCTCCTGGGTCGGTGTAGTGGATCGGTGCCAAGCCCGAGAGAAATGGCTCAGCAAGAAGAATGCACATATCCCTCTTGGGTCAGTGCATTGGATCAGTATGGTCACAGATTGATCCCTCAACCAAAAGATGGAAGTGCCGGACGAGTAGACCAATCCCGTATGTATCGATGCACTGGATCGATGCCAGACACGGGGAGAAGTGAAAGGAAAGAAGAAGATCAGCACCGATCCCTCCTGGATTGGTTTATCAGATCGGTGCCGCACCCGAGAGGAAAGCTGAAGCAGCAGAAGGCTAACACTGATCGATCCTGGAGTTGTGCCACAGATCGGTGCTAATCCAGTATCCGATCGGATTGCGTCGATCCAGCCAAAGCTCGCATCCCTTGCAGCAACCAGCTCGCATACGGACAACCGAACATGCAGAAGAAATTTGCACCGATCGGTGCAAACTCCCCAGAACCATTTTTACCCAACTCAACCGGGTCGGTACCCGATTTGTCCCGGGTCGACCCGTTTCTCCCCTATTCTTTATTTAAACACAAAAACCTAATTTGCATGGGTTAAGTCTTTTTTAAGCAAACCCCTCTCTAAGATTGTTCTAGAGTGATTTGTAAGAGATTGATCCTTTTAATTTATGTATTTGAGTATTGTTTTCTTTGATTCTATCTATCTTCTATTTTCTAATCATCCTATCATTTGGTCATGGGTTTTAACTCTTCTTTTGTGGGATTTGTTGAAACCATGGTGATTAGTGAGTAGTTCTTAGAGTTTGAGGATGGGTTAGTTTTAGGTTGATTCCAAGGTTGATTTATGATGCTTAGGGTTAGATTATCTTGTTTTTCTTCTTGATTAATGATCTTAATGCTAGATTGGGCTTGAGAGAGCCAATCTAGATCAAGAGGCATTTCATACCCACAAGGTGTTTGATGAAATGTCTTGATGAACTATTCAAGAGATATTCATTCTTAGCCTATGAGAGTAGTTGTCTAGGGTGTTTATTTGGTTGATCTTGATTGTTTGCACCTAATGCTTGCTAATTGATAATTCACAAATGAGAGTTTGTTCTTGGATTAGTAATTAGCATGGTGATTAATGACTTAAGAGAGGATTAGTCACCCTTAGCGATCATTGCCCAGGGATAGCTTTGTTTGTTCATTGAGCATCATGAATTAGTATTGGATCATCTTAATTCGATTATCCCATCCTTGAATTCATTATTATTTCTTGCATTACAACTTGTTTAGTTTGCTATTTCTTGTTCTTATTTTAAATTCCTTAGTTCACTAGTTAAACAACAACTCTTGCTTATTTTGCTTAACTTAAGAAGTGCCTTGTATTGTTGTTGATTTGGAATCTTGCCCATTGGATTAAACCTCTTATACTAGCAATATTATATCGAGTAATTGATCTCGAGACTTGCAAAAGTCCTTCATCAATTTGGCGCCGTTGCCAATTGGGTTTTGATTTCAACATTGACATTTATGTTCTTTTTGAGATTAAGTTTCATTTTCTCTTTGATTACTAATGTTTTTCACTTTCCATTGCTATCTCTAAATCTTATAGGTGTATGCATACGCGTTTTCGAGGCAACCAAAACCTAGTTTTATGATCCAACCACGTGTGAGAGCAAGGGAAGCACGTGTGAGACTACAACAAGTTGAGATCGACATGAATCATTTAGAAAATTTTCCACTTGGGGACATTCATGACAATGTGGACAACCTTCCACATCATAGGCAAGGTGGTAATGGAAACCACCAAGGACAAGGAGGGAATGGCCAAAACCCTCACCCACCCGCCCATAACGTGAGGGTTCCAAATCACCCTCCTAGAGCTCAAGATGTGGTTGGTGTGGGTGATGCCGCGAACGCTCACCGGAATCGCCAATGTATCCAAGCTCCTCCGGTTGAGAATAACAACTTCGAGGTCAAAGCCGCTTTGATTAACATGGTCCAAAACAATAAGTTTCACGGTTTGGCTATGGAAGATCCTCTTGACCACATTGATCAATTTGATTGGATATGTAGCCTTACAAAGACGAACGGTGTCTCGGAGGATAGCTTTAAGTTAAGACTCTTCCCCTTCTCTCTCGGTGACAAAGCTCATCAATGGGAAAAGATTCTTCCTCAAGGTTCGGTCACCACTTGGGATGAGTGCAAGAGAGCATTTTTGGCAAAGTTCTTCTCACCTTCAGGAACCGCGAAGTTGAGAAACGACATCTCTAGCTTCACTCAACGGAACCCTGAGACCTTTAATGAAGCTTGGGAGATATTTAGAAGCTACACCACCCAGTGTCCACACCACGGTTTCTCGGACACCTCGCTTTTGAGTACATTATACCGAGGTGCATTACCAAAGATACATATGCTCTTGGACACCGCTTCTAACGGAAACTTCTTGGAAAAATGAGTGGAAGAAGTGATGGACCTCGTGGAGAACCTTGCTCAAAGCGATGGTACCTATGGAGATGATTATGACCGCGCAACGAGAACCACTAGCGACGTTGATGAGCAAAAGAGGGCCAAGGAATTGAAGAGCCTCAACGAGAAGATCGACAAGCTTCTCCAATCATCTCAAAAGCAAGTTCACTTTGTTGGGGACTATGAAGACAACCAACGTTATCAAGATGAGGTTGTAGAGGTGGCCACCCAAGAGGAGATGAACTTTGTGGGTGATCAAGGCTACCAACGGGGTGGGTTCAACAACAATTACCGGAACCATCTTAACTTCTCCTACCAGAACCCAAATGTGGAGAATCCACAAGACCAAATCTACCATCAACAACACCAAGGGAACCAAGGTGGTCAACAAAAAACTTTCACTTCACAACAACAAGGCCAAGCATCCAACAACCAAGGCTATGTTCCAAAGAACACTTTCCAAGGAAACCAAGGCGGGTTTCAAGCCAAAGCACCTTTCAATGCACTGCCCGGGTTTCAACAAGAGCTTGACTTGAACACCATGTTTCAACAACTGCTCAAGAGACAAGCGGAAATCAATACACGGGTAGTTGAAGACACGGTTTTGGAAAGCGAAGACAAGGGTAAACGGGTTGAAGAGATCAAGACCAAGGTTGTTTCTCAAGCCAAGCCGAAGAAGAAATAAACTTTATTTGTCCCACCACCACCTTATGTGCCTAAGCTACCATATCACGGACACTTCAAGAAGCAATTATTGGAGAAGTACAAGGCGGTGTTTTAATAGACAAATGGAAAAGGCCGAGCTCACCATGCCTTAGGTAGATGCATTTTTGCTTGTACCTCAATATGCCAAGTTCTTACAGAATGCCGTGAAAGAAAGGGCTAAAGAGATGGAGTCCATGGTGGTATTGACACATGAGTGTAGTGCCATAATCCAAAAGAAGGTAGTACCCAAGAAACTTGGAGATCTGGGTAATTTCATACTCCCGTGCGCTTTGGGACCTCTTGCTTTCGATAATTGCCTTTGCGATCTAGGAGCTAGCGTGAGTCTAATGCCGCTATCCGTTGCTAAAAAATTGGGATTCATGAGGAACAAAGCTTGTAGGATTTCCTTAATCCTTGCGGATAGAAGCGTTAGAGTACCAATTGGGCTACTTGAAGATTTGCCAATCGCGGTTGGAGACTTCATTGTTCCAACGGACTTCGTGGTCTTGGAAATGGATGAGGAACCCAAGGACCCCTTGATTTTCGGTAGACCCTTCTTGGCAACCGCGGGTTCGATCATTGACGTGAGAAAATGGAAGATCGATCTTCACTTGGGCAAGGACGAGGTATTCGAGTTCGACATAAATGATGTTATGAAAAGACACACCATCGATGGGCAAGTCTTCTACATCGAAGCAATGGACGAATTGGCGGACGAGATCTTGGAGGAATTGAATCTTAAGGATAACTTGCAAGCTGCTTTGATCAAGGATCATGGTGAACATGGGTATATGGATGAGGCTAGTGAGGGTTAAAACCTGATTTTGGACTCACACAAGTCAATGGTTGGTGAAGTCATGGTCCTCGATTTGGGTCTTCGAGGGAAAAAGGGTGGAGACGGCTCCACAATGAGCTCGGTCCAAGAGAGCTTTGCTTTGGAAGTTGAGCAATATGATAACGGGCAAGAAGCTAGCAATGGTAAGACTAGCGTGGATGACGATTGGAGTGAACTCAAAGCTCCTAAAATCAACCTCAAACCACTTCCCGTTGGGCTAAGGTACGCTTTCCTAGGTCCAAATGAGTCATACCCGGTCATAGTAAATGAGAACTTGAAAGATGATGAATTGTCCTCCCTTTTGAACGAATTGAGGAAGTATAGGAAAGCCATTGGTTATTCCTTGGATGACATCAAAGGCATTTCCTCTACTCTTTGCACACATAAGATACACCTAGAAGATGAATCGATGACTTCTATCGAACATCAAAGGAGGTTAAATCCAAATTTGAAAGAAGTCGTTAAGAAAGAGATTCTAAAGATTCTAGATGTCGGGATTATCTATCCTATCTCCGATAGTAGGTGGGTGTCCCCGGTCCATGTGGTGCCTAAAAATGGAGGAATGATGGTTGTGAAGAACGAAAAAGATGAATTAATACCCACAAGAACCATAACTGGTCATAGGATGTGTATTGATTATCGAAAACTTAACTCCGCAACTAGGAAAGATCACTTCCCACTCCAATTTATTGACCAAATGCTTGAAAGGCTTGCAAACGACCCATATTATTGATTTGTTGACGGGTATTCAGGAATCTTCCAAATCCCGATACATACCAATGATCAAGAAAAGACAACATTCACATGCCCCTATGGTACCTTCGCCTATCGAAGAATGTCGTTCGGGTTATGTAATGCACCGGCAACCTTTCAACGATGTATGATGTCTATATTTTTGGATTTGATCGAAGAAATGGTTGAAGTTTTTATGGATGATTTTTCTGTATATGGCTCTTCGTTTGGTGTTTGTCTTTCCAATCTTTGCAAGGTACTCACTAGGTGCGAGGAAGCGAATCTCGTCTTGGATTGGGAGAAATGCCACTTCATGGTTCGTGAAGGTATTGTCCTTGGGCACAAGATTTCGGAGAGGGGGATCGCAGTAGACAAGGCCAAGATTGAGGTTATGGTGGGTTTGGAACCGCCAAAGTTGGTTAAGGATATCCGAAGTTTCTTGGGTCATGACGGGTTCTATAGGAGGTTCATCAAAGACTTCTCAAGGATAGCGAGGCCACTCACGAGGCTTCTTTGCAAGGAAGTGGAGTTTAACTTCGATGAAGAATGCCTTGGGGCATTTTTGGAGATCAAAAAGGCTCGTGTGAGTGCTCCTATTGTGCAAGCACCGGATTGGAGTCTCCCATTTGAGATTATGTGCGATGCTAGCAACTATGCGGTAGGAACGGTTCTCGGGCAAAAGAAAGACAAGAAGATTCATGTGATCTACTACGCAAGTAGGACGCTTGACGATGCACAAGGAAGGTATGCTACCACGGAGAAAGAGCTACTTGCCGTGGTGTTTGCTATCGACAAGTTTAGGTCCTATGTGGTTGGCTCCAAGATCATCTTTTACACGGATCATGCCGCTTTGATGCATATCTATACTAAAAAGGATAACAATCCAAGGCTCTTGCGATGGATCTTGTTACATCAAGAATTTGATATGGAGATTGTCTATAAGAAGGGTATTGAGAATGGAGTTACGGATCACTTGTATAGGATGCTCATTGAAGATCTTGTGCCAATCGACGACTCACTTCCCGAGGAGCAATTGATGTTAGTGAGTGTTTTGAGAAAAGAAATTGAAGCCGTGAGATGTTTTGAGGATGCTAAGGGATTGAAGGATGGAAAGCTACCTTGGTTTGCGGATTTGGTAAACTACTTGGCTTGTAGAAGAGAGCCGCCTAACTTGGAAGGCTACAAGAAGAAAATGTTATTTCATGATGTCACTAGGTACTATTGGGATGAACCGTTCTTATACAGGTTGTGTTCGGATGGCTTATATCGAAGGTGTGTGGCGGAAGAAGAAACGGCCGGTATCTTGTACCATTGACATTGCTCGACCTATGGAGATCATTTTGCTTCATTCAAGACGGTGACAAAGGTTCTACAATCCGGTTTTCGGTGGCCTAGCTTGCTCAAGGACGCTCACGCTTTTGTCATCACTTGTGATGCATGCCAAAGGAAGGGTAACATTGTTAAGAGGGATGAGATGCCCCAAAATCCCATTCCTGAGGTCGAAATCTTTGACGTATGGGGTATTGACTTTATGGGACCATTCCCTTCTTCGTATGGGAACCAATATATCTTGGTAGCGGTGGACTATGTGTCTAAATGGGTTGAAGCAATTGCTTGTCCAACCAATGATGCTAAGGTAGTTCTCAAGCTCTTCAAGTCCATCATTTTTCCGAGATTTGGGGTTCCAAGGATTGTGATAAGCGATGGAGGGAGCCACTTCATCAACAAGGTCTTCGAGAGTCTACTCAATAAGCTCGGGGTTAGGCATAAAGTGGCCACACCATATCACCCTGAAACAAGCGGCCAAGTGGAGGTTTCAAACCGACAAATCAAGGCCATATTGGAGAAGACCGTGGGTAGTTCGAGAAAGGATTGGGCTAAGAAGCGAGACGATGCATTATGGGCATACCGGACGGCGTTCAAAACACCTCTCGGGACTACACCGTTCAACCTTCTCTACGGGAAGTCATGCCACTTACCGCTCGAGCTTGAGCACAAGGCCATGTGGGCCGTGAAGCTCCTAAACTTTGACCTCAAGACGGCACAAGAGAAAGGTTTGATCCAACTCCAAGAACTTGATGAGATTAGGCTTGAAGCCTATGAGAGCACCACGATTTACAAAGAAATAACTAAGGCTTTCCACGACAAGAAGATTGTGCACAAGGACTTCAAGGAAGGAGATCAAGTCTTGCTCTTTAACTCGCGTCTCAAGTTGTTTCCAGGGAAGTTACGATCTAGATGGTCCGGTCCCTTTGTGATCAAAGAAGTGATGTCTTATGGAGCTGTTGTTCTCGTGAACAAGAATGGGGAAGAATTTGTTGCAAACGGCCAACGACTCAAACCGTACCACGCCAATAAAATCATTAAGGAGGGAGTCTCACTTCCCCTTGATGATGCTTCTCACGCTTGAATGCGGTAACCAACATCGAAATTAGTGACGTTAAATAAAGTGCTCTTGGGAGACACCCCCAAGCTTATCCTTGTATATACTCTTCATTTTATATTTTTATTTCTTTTCTAAATCACTTTGATGCTCTTTGGTAGATGTTCTTCAGGTTTTGATGGGTTAAGAGGTCTTGAATCGAAGAACAAGAAGATGGGCAATGGAAAAAACCAGAATTCAGCGGACTACACCGATTGCTCCTGGATCGGTGCAGTGGATCGGTGCTGCACCCGAGAGTTTGCGTCGATAAAGATTCGTGAGATGAGAACTGCATCGATCGCTCCTGGATCGGTCTAGCGGGTCGGTGATAAGCACAGGAAGTTTGCGACAATACGGATTCGCGAGAAGGAGACCAGCACCGATCCCTCCTAGGTCGGTGCAACGGATCGGTGCCGCACCCGAGAGTTTGCACCGATTAACAGCACCGAGCCAGGGTCGATCGGTGCGAAGCAAAAGGATCAGCATCGGTTGCCGACACCGGTCCAGAGTTGGTCGGTGCGATTCGGGTCAATGAAAGTCAACGTCATTAACCTGATTTAACCCGTTTGACCTGACCCAACCCGCGAAAATTCCCCCTTCCCCCACGATTAAACCCAGCGCCGTACACCACTTCTTCCTCTCCCTTATTTTCTTCTTTTCTCCATAACTTTCTCCCTACTTGCTCGAATTTTGTGATTCAAATTGATGCAAGCTCGATTTTTCATTCTCTCTTTGGATTCACCACTGTTTTTCCTGCTTGTGCACTCAGCCCCAAAGTATTTGACCCATGATTTCTTTGAAAATCCATGAATTTTTTTATGAGTGACATTTTCATGAAATTGTTTTGGTGATGCATTTAGCTTGATTTTAGCCTTGGGGTTTGCTACAGGATGATTAAATTTCTTGTTTCTTGAACCGGATTGCGCTTTTGATGAAAATTTTAGAATTTGTGTTCTTGACTCTAAGTTGATTTTCTATGGAGATTTTTTTGGGATAGTAGGAGTTTGGTCAATGTTCTTAAGTCTAATGGATTATTTTTGTTGGATTGAACTAGTTCTATCTCATGAAATTCATTTGTTCTCAATTGATCATCCTTGAATTTCATCGATTTTGAGGTTTTGCTTCCATGAAACTCATGGCTTTTTTGAGAATGTATATGAACCATGGGACGAACAAGAGCCGCCACAAGGAACAATGAAGCTCAAGCTCAGGCTCAAGCTCAAGCTCAAACCGCGGGGAATGAGATAGTTGAGGTATCGTGTTCTAGAGCCAAGAAGTCGGTTGATCCCAAAAGTGCTAAGGCTAAAGGCAAGCAAGTCGCGAAGGAAAAGGGCACCGCGGTTTCCGGGAAGAAGAAGAGCACATCTAAGGACAAAGGCAAGGTGGTTCCCACACCGGCTCCTCCAACCTCGGAACAATGCTTCGAAAAACTCATAAGCATGGATTTCGAGCAAGGGAGATTTGTGGATGTTGTTGGGCTAGAAAGGATAGGGATCCTCGAAGATGTGGCAACAATCTTTGACAACATGGGTCTTGGACGTTTTTTTCACATGAAGGATATAGCCCACCAAGAACCCACGTGCCAATTCCTTTCTTCCCTACGGGTAGCCTTCAACGACGAGCATCACAAGAAGGCGAATGCACAAACCGGATTTGGGATCATTGAATTTGCGGTAAACGGGAAGGACTATATGATGACCTTCCTCGAGATTTGCCAAGTGTTTAGTTTCTGGGAAGAAGGAACAAGTGGAAGCCCGTACTTTCATTACCCGAAGAATATGCTTAAACGGTTATGGGAAACCATTGGCTATGGAGAGTACCGTCCGGGCAACAACAAAACCACTCATATCCGTAACCCGGCGATTTGATATGTCCAAAAGGTGCTTGCCCACATGTTCTTCGCGAAGATAGAATTTGGGTCGGTTACACTCGACGAACTAGAATTGATGGCTTTTGGTTTGAAGCCTCTTCTACCGGTTTTCCCCAACGGGATAGTATTCGAAGGCAATGAGCGCACCCCCAACCTTGCAACTCTCTTGGTGCGGCGTTTCTTTTGCTATAAAGCATGGGCGTATGAGACCAAGAACAAAAAAATCCGCAATTAGCATCAGTTGGCTAGTGACTCCCATCCTAAGGGCAAAAGGGGTCAAGTTGTCAAATGAATGGATGACGTGGGATTTGATGGATGAGGCATACCTTATACAACGGAGATCCCTCAAGGGAAGTATATGAAGCATGCCCGCACATAATGTCACCCTCGGCGCGAAAAGAGTGGTTCAAGTGTTGCTACCCGACGCGGATCTCAGTTGTCTCCAAAACCGGCAAAACATCTCCTTCTATCCCACCAAGAAAAGTATCTACGACCCGACCATCTACCCACCCATTGGTTTATCTCACAAGGAAAGGAGCGGTAAGAGTAGGACCGCGGGGACAAGCAATACCGACGAGTCCCCTAGTTCTGACGACGAAGTCGATGGTCCACCACTTCCTATGCCTACTTATGGGAGTGAGAGATACCATTTCGAGCCGTTCGATGAAGCGATGGGAGATTCCTCTACTAGGCACGCACACCACCAAATGAGACTCCTCCAACGGTGGTGCAAGTGGCAAGACCGCACAATGAGAAAGATGGCGCGATCAATCAAGAGTTTGAAGAAGACGGTCAAAGATTTTAAAGCCATGGGTTCTTCCGAAGCGGCAAGCGACGTGCAAGGCGAGCCAAGGGACATGAGACGTCGCGACATGGGAGAAAGATCATGTGGTGGAGACATGCACAATTGGACAAGACGCTCGGTTCGTGAAGAGAAGACGTATAAACGAAATGCGATGCAGTCCCCCTCGCCATGCTCTAGCAACCCGTCGTACTCAATGGAGTCTTCCTCCCCATCTCAAGCTACTAGGTAACACTCCAAAACTTTTGTATATAATTTTATTTTCTTAAGTCTAGCATTGTTTAGTTGTTTTTGCCTTTTTGTTTGGGTTCTTCCTTTGAATTTATTTCACACTGGGACGGTGTGATTTAATTAAGTTTTGGAGAGGGACCAGTATCTAATCATGTTTATTTTGATCTTATTTTCGATTTGGAATTTTGAGTCTCATGCATGCACCCATCTAAGGCATAGAAAAAACCAAAAATATCGAAGATTTTTGAAAATCTTAAACACAAAAAGAACGCATATAGTTGCATATAGGTTTCATTTGCATTTGCATTGAGAGAAATGATGTGATTTCCACGTGTAATGTCATTTTAAGAGTTTGATTCATTGCCTTTGTTGTAGGTTGTTTGATGCTTTTAATCGAGTTTGAAATCAAGGATGAACCATATTTTGATCTCATGTTTCACTACTCACGTTTTAGCTAAAGCAAGTTTTGATTTGATTCAAATCCTACTTAAGTGAGAACCTTAACTTTGACACCTAATTATCATGTTTGTGCATTGCATAGTGAATTCATGGATACCACATACATATTTGGGCTATCGTATTGACTTTACCACTCTCTTGTTAGCCCAAATAGCCAATTCCCATCATTGGAACGGTTTACCACACCTTTAACCTACCCTCCTTTCAAGTCAAATCTTTAGTGAGCGTATGCGAGGCCTAATTTTCGAGTGAACTTGGCAAAAAGTGTTGAGTTTAGGGCGACAAGGATAGGTTTGCATGTAGATCTAGCTCGATACCTTTGATGAGAAAATTAAGTCAATATTAAGTCCAAATAAAATAGCGCTAGCATATTCCATCCTAGAGAATCTCTACGGTCTAAATTACTCTGGGATTTTGCATTAACAGAAACTCTAGCTACCGCCTAGTCTATAACCAAATTACGAAAGAGCATGTTATTAGGAGATAGCGTATAAGCACACTGGTCGGTTATCGTCATGGATTCCTTTCATCATTCACTCAAAACGTATTCCTACGCTTTTCGAAAAACTTGAATTTTTTTAAGAAAAACGTCAAAAATGCAAAATGCAAACACAAATGAAAGAAGTGGTGGCTAGTAAGGGATGGAATCCTCCCCCAGACTTAAATCACAATGTCCTAAGTGTGAAATTAATCGAGTAAGGACGAATAATAGATGTATGTAATAATTGAAAAAGTTTAAGGAAAAAGAAAACTTACATGGATGCGGTCGGAGAATGGATTTTCGAATGGAATGGTGGTGATTGAGAGATGGTAGATGATGATATGGTGATGGGCATGGATGTGGGGATGTTTGGGAATGGTTTGGAATCGATCGGGGATCGAACGGAGTCAATCGGGATTGTCAGGAGGGTTGGCCTCAGGTCAAAGGGTTGCAGCCGTGGTCATTGATCTGCTCAAATTAATACCCTAAAAGTACTAAAGCAGTAGCTAGAGTATATCAGGGGTCGAACACAAGGACTCAGAGAAATCACACAATAGATTGTATAGTATCGAATCAAGCTAAGCAAATCAGATGAAACAAAAGGAATAAACAGTAAAAGGATTGTAAATTCGATGGAGGAAAATATAGGCCCAAGGTATTCCTCAAGAAATCAATGAATGCAAATAAACTAATTAACAGGATTCAGATTTAGCGCGGTTCTTGAACTCAAATCACTAAAGTATAATTAACCAACTGTCGTTGCGAGAATTATCTAAATCTAAACTTCAGAATCCCAAATCTCTTTGCAAATTCCTAAGAATAAATCAGCTTTAATTTCAGGTTTGATATGTTCACAAATCAATTAAACCAAATCTCTTTGCGAATAATTAATTTGCTCACCTTAGGCTCTATCAGGTAATTAATCGCACTGTCGTGCCTAATCAATTATCCTAAGATATATATTCTAGGTAGCTAATCTAGAAGAAGCTTTGAACACAACCTAAGTGAAGAACTAATTCAGATGGTGAATCCTAATAAACTAATCAACCTAGCATTCAGAGAAAACCCTTATGAGAACCATGAACCTAAAGTGGATTACTCAGACATGGAGATTGAAAGCAACATGATTGAATAGATCATCAGAGAAATCAATAAAAACAGGAGTTCAGAGTTGTCTCTCCAAAAACCAAAAGCAGAATCAAAGTAGAATAAAAGCATGGCCAACAAAGTGGCTGTAAAATACCTATAAATAACCTAAATCACAAATTGGGGTCTTCTTGTAAATATTAAAGACTTCTGGACCAAGTTGCAATTCTTCAAATCTTCATTAAAGTCACGGGTCGTGTTTGCCTCGATGAGTGTCGATCGATACCAAGGAGGTATTGATCGATGCTCGACGTGAAATCGGGTACTCAGCAACACGAACTTCAGCTTTGCTCCAAAATGCTCCAGAAAGCTCCAATATCTCCAATTATGCTCCAAACGTGCTAAAACCTGTAAAAGACTCTAAAACACTACGAAATAGCAGAAATACTCTATAAAACGGACTTATATCATGGCCTAAAAGGGGTAAAAACCATGATATATCAGTCATTGGCAAGCTGGCCGCGGGTCGGTTTATCGCGACCGCGGCCAAGGGCTAGCTCGCCGCGGGCCGAGCTTCTTTTGCGGTCGAGTCCTTCCATGCGGTTTGGGCTAAACCGAGCAGCTTTGAACCGTGTCTTTATCTTTTTGTTTTTTCGGGTTTTTGGTTTTTTTTTTGGTTTTTTGGTGTTTTAGAAAACTGGAAACTAAGAAAAGAAAAGTTAGTAGAAAGAGAAAGAAAACCTAAAAAAAAACATACCTAAAATGGGTTGCCTCCCATTGAGCGCTTTTGTTTAAAGTATGTTGCTCCGTCCGTAGCTCTTCGACCTGCTGGTCACGGTCTTTCACCGTTTGGGTGAGCTTCTCGATTTCTACCCGGTACTCCGAAGGATAACGAGGAAGCGAGGAAGAAGATTCCTGGGTCGGAAGGGTGCCTAACCCAGCGAATCGACCTTTCACTTGCCGGGTTTGCTGCGAATAATTATAACCGATAATAATTAAATAACGAAAATAAAAAAAAACGAAATGAAATTAAAACTTACCTCAAGTACAATCTGGTTTATCTCTTCCCGGGATAAAAAGTTCGAGGACGTCGATCCGTCCATAGTGAGCTGCGATATTGATAGTTCACGGTCCAGCTTCGTCTTCTTGCTCTTCTCGACAACATCCCGCATCCCCAAGTCATGTATCTGACCGGTTTTCTTGTTGGTGTGTCTCTGCTCGATGAGTTTAAGATAATCGGGTTCGGAACCAGATTCTCTTACCTGCGAAAATTTGTTAAGTTAAATAAATATAAAAAACAGAATTAGCAATAAAAAATTTAAATTAAACTTAGCATTTCCATTGCTTCCCGTTCGATGGTCTTTGCGCCCGCGTTGTGGATGTAGACCCCTTTCCCGTTTCGTTGGCTATTTCGGTTCTTCGACTGTTGCTCGGAGGTCTTTTTCGTCGCATGCCTACTCCAGTACTCACAGAAGCCCTTCCAGACGTCGTCGTCAAGGTCCTTCGGCTTGTCTTTGTTGTGCTTCCACTTCTGCTTCCACTCGTACATGTGTTTGGAGTACGAGTTTGCGGCATACTTGTCGAATGTGTCATGGACTTTGCGCGTATGATGAGAGTCCCACGTGAACTCTTGCTACAATTTTTAAAAAATATATGTTACATGTCAAAAAGAAAAATTGACAAAATGAAATTCAAAATAAATAATATATCAATAAATAACTTACCGCGAAAGTCCGGTGCCACACGTCTTTCTCCTCGGTAGGCATGTCCGAATACTTCTCGTACGGTTTGTCAAACATGTTGTGGAGCATCCGTAATATCGTCTTGGTGATCTGAGTCGACAGCTTAAACCTGAAAACATTATGAAAAGATATAAATATGTTAAGTTTAAAAATCTAAATAAATTGAAATAATGTACAAAAATTATCTTACCAAGTGCCGTCCTCAAACTTTGGGTCGAGTCGAATGCAATGGCCCCGGTTAGGCTGCCGGACTAGCTTCTCGATCTCAATGTGGCTCCGAGCTCGTTGGTCCCGGAGGCGTACACCGAGAACCCCGAGAACGGCGTCCTTGGTTGCCGCCTCCCAACTGAAGAACTTCGTCGTGATCCCTACGGAAAACGGTAAAATTGTTAGTAAATTAACAAAAAATTCAAAAGTTACCAAAATTTTTGAAATTTCCGGAAACAAATTTAGGAAAAATTCAAATTTTCCGAAAAATTCAAATTTTCCAAAAAATTGAAATTTTCCGAAAAATTCAAAGTTTACTAAAAATTCAAATTTTTTTTAAAAAATTTCAAAATTTGGGAAAATATTTTAAAATCAGTTTAAATATATAAAAATATTTAGAAAATGTTTTATTACTATAAAAAAAATTAAAAACGATTTTATTTCTAAAATAATATTTGAAAACCGTTTTTATTATTAAAAAAATATTTTAACATCAACTTAAATATATAGAAATATTTTAAAAACGTTTTTATTAGTTAAAAATATTATAAACGATTTTAATATATACACATATTATAAAAACGTTTTTATTACTATAAAAAAATTTTAAAAACAATTTTAATATATACAAATATTATGAAAACGTTTTTATCACTTAACAAATATAATAAAAACGTTTTTAATATATACAAATATTTTCTAAACGTTTTTATTACTTAAACAATATTTTAAAAACGATTTTAATATATACAAATATTTTTAAAAATTCAAACAATATCTAGAAACGTTTTTAAAATATTTTTAGAAAATCAAACAAGATCTAAAATCGATTTTAATATAAAGAAACGTTTTTAAAAAATCAAAAATTTGTTTTCTAGATCTAACAATTCTAAATCAACAATCTAAACACATAAACCCTAACACTAATATTATTCTAAATAACAAATTCTATTATAACCACTTAACAATTCACATAAATAGAATTCTAACAACCTAACTAATATATTCCCTAAAACTAACAAGATCTAAAAAAAATTAAAGGAATTGATTAAACTTACATGGTTTTGTTGAAGAAGAATTGAGGAATTGATGAAGAGGAGTTGAGGAATTGAAGAGTAAAACTGAAATTGTGAAGAAGAAGAAGAGAAGAGGGAGAAGAAGAGATTTTCGGTAAGGAAGAAGAAGAGAGAAGAGGGAGAAGAAGCGACGGAAGAGAGAGAGGAAGAAGAGAGAAATAAGGAAAAAAACTTACGCTTTGTCGATATATTTCGATGTCCGTCGAAAATCCGTCGGATTTCGAAAAATAATTTCATTTACGCGGTTGATATTCCCGCGGTCTCGAAAATATCAAAGTCCGTCGGAAATCCGTCGGAAATTTCTGACGGATTTCCGACGGATTGGAGAAGATAAGGTGTATTCCTTGCATGTTTGTCGATTGGTCAGTCAACAAGCACGTGTCTAATTTTTCAGATCCGTCGGAAATTTCCGACGGAATTAGGGTATATTTGGGGTTTAGGGTTTAGGGTTTCTTTATATGATTTAGGGACATGTAATTTACATGTTTCATTCAATATATATATTAAGTTCATCAATATTAAAGGCTTTGCATTAGTTTAAAAATTATACAACATCAAAACATATCATTTAACATAAATCAACTATATCTTATACTATAACTTATACAAACACTTCCATCAAAATTTATAAATTCTATATAACACATTTTCTTGATGTATATACAAGGTTAACCTATTTTATATACATCATACAAGTGTTTGTAAACTTTTGCCACAAAAAAAAACCTATACCCTATACCCTAAACAAGAATTTTGAATATAGCCGTCGGAAATTTCCGACGGATTTTCGACGGATGAATATACCTCGGCTAAAACCTGGGTTATATCCGAGGGATTGATTTTTTAGTCGAGGCAACTGAATCCGTCGGAAATCCGTCGGAAATTTCCGACGGATTCAACTCAATCCGTCGGAAATTTCCGACGGATTCAGTTTCCTCGGCTAAAAAATCAATCCTCGTTTGGGTTATATCCGAGGGATTGATTTTTTAGTCGAGGCAACTGAATCCGTCGAAAATCCGTCGGAAATTTCCGACGGATTCCGTTGCCTCGACTAAAAAATCAATCCCTCGGATATAACCCAGGTTTTAGCCGAGGTATATTCATCCGTCGGAAATCCGTCGGAAATTTCCGACGGATTTCCGACGGATATATTCAAAAATCTTGTTTAGGGTATAGTGTATATAGGTTTTTTTGTGGCAAAAGTTTACAAACACTTGTATGATGTATATAAAATAGGTTAACCTTGTATATACATCAAGAAAATGTGTTATATAGAATTTATATAGAAGTTATATAGGTTAACCTTGTAACCAAAATTTTTTTTTTTTAATTTTCGATTTTGTTACACTTAATCAAATGTCTAACTTTATAAAACTTCGACATAACTGATATATTACACATTACAATTCTAGTTCAAATATATGTACATATTTTACAGTGCAAATTTTATAATTAAAACTACTTTCAATCCGATGATGAGTAATCTGATTCTCCTGAATCGGAAGGTTCCCCAAATTCGTCAAATTCTTCTTCTGAATCCTCAAATACTCGATCGTCTGCCTGTATGGTGAAATCAACGACAAGGTCGACCTCAAGGGAATGCTCGATTGAACCCAAACCTACGGAGCTTTGTTGGAGGGGTTCATGATCAGACATCCCATGAACTCTACCTCTCGGGTTTATCGATGTGACTGTAACCCACGGGTCTTGCTTGTTTGTCACCCGCGGATAGGGAATGTAGCATACCTACACCATGTACAAATTTAACCACGGGAATGCAACAAAACTAAATTAAAAATTAACGTAAAAGAAATACAAACCTGGTCTGCTTGTGATGCAAGTACAAATGGCTCGTATCTCTGGAGTTTTCTTCTGCTATGTAATGATGTAACACCAAATTGGTCGTGTCGCACACCGCTTCCTACTAATGGGTCGTTCCAGTCGCATAAAAATGCAACACATCTTAGACCGAGCATTCCCGGGTACTGAACATCGAAAATCTCACGTACGACACCATAGTATACAAGATCACATGACTGAGTTGATACACCGTAATCTGAAGTTGTCGCACTCCTATCATACCGAAGAATCTTAAAAGCGTACCCCCGTGTGTTATACATCACATGTGACTGCACGGTTGCTAGTGGAAATCTCACAATTTCTTCTAACCACGTGGGAAATGTTTGTCCATTAGCCTTCTCTGTCGTCACCTGCACAATTAAAATAAAAAAACATCAAATAATTAAATCTTTCATTACATATGATGATTGCTAAAAACAAGGCAATTAAAAGACTTACATAATCTCTTAACCAACGTCCGAACTCTTCCTGTTTGAGCTCGATTAGCTCGTCCTCTGTTTTGTCAGGAAATGCAAAACATTGATAAGCCATATACATCCTGTGAGATTGAAACAATTATCACGTTAGTACATATATATATATAATCAAGAACCCAATAAGTAATTAAAAATTAAGTTCAATATAATACCTCTCATATTCATCAACTCCGTCGCAATTTGTGAGAATATACATATGCAAATGCTCTCGCTCTTGTGGTGAAAGTATCCTCTTCTTGCCTTTTCCACTAAGTCGTCCAATTTCTAAAAATATATGAGGTACATCGACCGGATAGAAAGGTAGGACGCCTCCGTCATCATGTCGAGCTGCTCTACGACTCTTTGTTTTGACTTGTGATGGAAAGTAGTACTCGGCAAAATGTGAGGTTTCTTCATTGATGGTCTGTGCGACGATAGAACCCTCCACTCTACTCAAATTTTTCACCTTCTTCTTTAGATGTAACATATACCGTTCGAAAGGATACATCCAACGGTACTGAACCGGGCCCCCAAGCTCTGCTTCTCGAGGGAGATGAATTGTTAGATGTTCCATAACATCAAAGAATGAAGGAGGAAATATCTTCTCCAAATTGCAAAGGATTACAGGTATATTAGCCCCAAGATTGCGGATACCGTCTGATGTAAGAGAGCGAGAACATATATCTCGAAAAAAGGCACCAATCTCTGCAAAATATGGATAACAAATGAATAATTAAATAATGAAGTATATATTGTATAAAGTAGTAAATAAATAATTTCATGATTGTACTTGCAATTGCTTCGTGGACATTACGTGGTAGAAGACATGAAAAGGCAAATGGAAGGAGGCGCTGCATCACCACATGACAATCATGACTCTTCATCCCAGTAAACTTCCCTTCTCCATGATCAACGCAGTTCCGAAGGTTAGATGCGTATCCGTCCGGGAATCTAACACTTTCGGTAATCCAGTCAAAAAACTTGGCATTTGAAGGTTCATCGAAACGAAAAGCCGGGACCGGAGGCTTCCCGTTCCCTGTCACATGTAGTGCTCTACGAGAACAAATGTCTGGCAAGTCCAATCTAGACTTCAGATTGTCCTTCCTCTTCCCTTTGACATTGAGAACGGTGTTCATAATGTTGTCGAAAAAATTCTTCTCAATGTGCATGACATCCAGATTATGCCTCAAAAGATGGTTCTTCCAATAAGGCAAATCCCAGAAAATGCTCCTCTTGTGCCAATTATGAACGTTGCCACAACCATCAACAGGATGATGTCCGTTACCACCACAATCAACGGTCCTCTCTGCACCAAAATCCCTTAACTGAGTCAACAAATACTCACCATCTAACTCAGGAGGAGGACCGTCAAATACTTTCCGGTTCTTCCTAAACAATGTGGGGCTCCGACGATAAGGATGATCGCTAGGTTGGTATCGCCTATGACAATCAAACCAAGACGTTTTCCGTCCGTGCTTTAATTGGAACGCATCAGTGTCATCTTGACAGTACGGGCACGATAACCTTCTGTGCGTTGTCCACCCTGATAACATGCCATATGTTGGAAAATCGCTAATAGTCCACAAAAGTACCGACCGCATGATGAAATTTTGGTGACAAGAAACATCAAACGCTTCAATACCTTGGTCCCATAACATTCACAGCTCATAAATCAATGGTTGCAAAAACACATCAAGTAATCTCTTCGGATGCTCTGGTCCAGGAACGAGAATGCTAAGGAACAAGAACTCCCTTCGCATGCACAAAGATGGCGGCAAATTGTAAGGTGTTACAATTACTGGCCACAAAGAATCTTTTCTGCCGTGCTTCCCAAAAGGGCTGAAACCATCGGTACATAATCCAAGGTATACGTTCCTTGCCTCAAACGCAAAGCTGGGATAAATGGATTGAAAATGTTTCCATGCTCCTGCATCTGACGGATGGGCGATTTTTCCATCTGTTGTATGCTCTGCATGCCATCTCATTGCTCCCGCTGTGCGCTCTGACTGATATAACCTCTTCAATCTCTCTATTAACGGTAAATACCACATCCGTTTATATGGCATTGGCACTCTTCCACCTGTTTCCTTATACCGAGGTTTGCGACAAAAACGACATGTCGTACGGTCTGCGTCCTCTCTCCAGTAGAGCATACAGTTGTCTATGCATACATCTATCATCTGATACGGCAATCCTAGACCTTGAACAAGTTTCTGTATCTCATAGTATGATGCCGGTGCAAGATTATCTTCTGGCAAAATTTCTTTCACAAAATCAGCGATTGCATCCACGCACTCCTCACTCAAATTGAAATCCGTCTTTATACCCATCATCCTTGTTGCAGTTGATAAAGGGGAATGTTCACCTCTACACCCATAATATAACGGATGTTTAGCAGCGTCTATCATATCAAAGAATCTCCGAGCTTCTAAATTAGGTTCTTCTCCTCTATCTCCATACTCAGCAACCGATGGTATACTTTCACGAAATGCATCGTTCACCATCTGAACATGACCTACAGTACTTTGTACTTCCATTGTGGGTTCTTCTAAGCTAGTGTTATCCCCAATATAATGTTCACTAGTACTAGCATAATTATCCACCATTGTATCATTTTCTCCATGATAATACCAAATCTTGTAACCCGGCATAAACCCATGACAATACAAGTGTGACCATACTTCATCTATCACGATAAATCTACGATTCCCACAATTGGTACAAGGGCAATAGATTTTACCGGTTTTTTTTTATTTCTTCTGCATACCCGCAAATGCCATGAATTCCTGAAGACCTTCTTTGAATTCCTCCGTAACTAGGCCCGTGTCCGGAATTTGATGAGGCTTGTCCATCCATGATCGAAAATAATTATAAGGATTTGAAGAAGACATTTTCGTAAGGAATTAGATAAGAGAGATTTTTTTTTTTTGTGATATGAAGCGTGGAAACGTTTTTATAAGGAAAATTTTGTGCATTTTCCGACGGATTTCCGACGGATATAAAGTAGATATTATCGATGTCGGCAACCATGTCGGCATCTGTCGGAAATCCGTCAGAAATCCGTCGGAAAATTCCGACGGATGAACGTCGTCGGAAATCCGTCGGCAGTATGTCGGCAACATCAGAATTCGTCAAAAAGTCGTCGGAAATCTGGCGAAAAGTGTCCGACGGATTATGGTCGTCGGAAATCCGTCGGAAATTCCGACGGATTTCCGACGGTTTAATATTTCCGACGGAATTCCGACGGATGAGAAGTTAGTCGGAAATCCGTCGGAAAGTCGTCCGAAATTTCCGACGAAATTATTACCGTCGGAAATACACCTGTTTTCTTGTAGTGATAAGCCATTTGTCACTAGCATACTATTACAGTAATTAATATTTTGCTAATTAGTCAGCCATAATTAGGCCGACTTTTAAGTAAATCGGTCTTATTACGGCTGATTTAATATAAGTCAGCCACAATTAACCCGCATTAATATGCCGTTGCAAAATAAATCAGCCCAATAAGTTAGCCGGATTAACGATAAATCAGGCGGGCAACAATAAGTCGGCCATGTCATAGCAATAAGTCAGCCAAAGTTTTCATAAATCGGTCGTCAGAATATAAATCAGCCGTGTCGTGTACTCTTAAGTCAGCCGAAAATTCATAAGTCGGTCGAGGTTCATATAAGTCTGCCGTGACATTTGGCTGACTTAAGAATATAAATCAGCCGACCAACTAATAAGTCGGCCGTTCTTTTAAATCAGCCGCTCGTCCTGTAAGTCTGCTGTCACTACAGCGAGAAATTTATGCTGTAGATTTTAATAATACGCATAGGCAGTTTTTATGACACGTAGGCAGTTTTTATGCCACGTAGGCGCCGCGCTTGTTTTTTCGCTGATGTGGAAAAAAAAGTAATGGCATTCATGTAATTACGTTTTTGTTATCAAATACTTAGAGGGACATCATGGGTATGAAAAACATTTCAGTAATAAAAAATAGTTGTTTACTAGTTTAGTCATTTTACATAATTTCTATGCTATTTAAGTAACTCTCCCAACAATAAATGATAATTCTATTTTTCCAACATTTTAAAATTCATTTTGCAATAGTTTTGATGTGAAACAAGAAATCTAAACAAATGAAATCCAAATATCAAGAACTACATCCACACATGACCATGTAGATGGTCATGTGTGGATAATAATTTACTTGCAAATATCAAGAACTACATCCACATATGATCATCCACACATGACCATCAGTAAATTACTATCCACCCATGATCATCCACACTAATAATACTAGATTCTCATCTATCCACACATAGTATGTTGTCCACGTTTTCATGTCCACATCGATCTGGATTTCATATGTTTAAATTTTTTTTTTTTAAGTTTTTTTTGTTTTACATCAAAACTATAGCAAAATTGATCTTAAAATATAGAAAAAAATAAAATTATCATTCATTGTTACCAAAAAAATTGTTTTATTTATTTCACATTATAAAAAAATAGAAAACAAATCAGGTAGGATAATAAAAAAATTATGTCTTTGACTAATTTGAATTTTGTTTGTGACTTTTTATTTTTCTGGTGCGGCGAATGAATTTTTGAGCAAAATGAGGTGTTGTTGAGCGAAATAAAGAATGGGATAGTTTGGTCTTTTAATCTCATAAAAGTACAACAATAATCAAAAATGATTTATTATGTAATTTATAACTAAAAAAAATAGATTTCTCTATAATTGTTCCTAAAATTATCCACGAATCTGTTTTCCTCATAAATGAAGTATGTAAAATAAGATGCGCTGAAAATAGTGTTTTTTTTTTTGGGTGCCCTCTCATCATTTGCTTTTCAGAATGAAGATCCCCCTAATTTTCTCTAGTAGGGTTGGGCAAATTATTTGTTAAATTCGCTTTAATTTGGTATTTGTCTCGATTCGATTTCAAAAATCTAGATATCCATCATGAATTATCATTTAAAATATTTAATCAAAACAAATTAAATACTAAAATATAGTATTTGTCTAAAACAAAAAAAAATCACCGAGTAAGTAATTTAAATAAAAAAACTTATACTAGTGTTTTTAAACAAAAGATTTCTTAATTACTATTATTTTTTCAAATACAAAATATGTTTTTCCTTTTCACTGCTTGATTTTTTCCCTTTTTTAATTTTTAATAAAAACTAGCTGATTACATTTATTTTCACTTGATAGTTCATATTAGATAAAAATAAGAATTTTATTTCATAAAAAGTAATAATATTTTGATACAAAAATATATAAATTTTGCAGTTTTTGTTTCTACTGAATGGAAGAAAATTGGATATCCACAAATATTTAAAAAAATTCTATATATACAGAAAATCAGATATATGTATGGGTGTTTCTATATGTATTTCCCGGTGCAAAACAAATCACAAATTAAATATAAATTAAAAATAAAAAACAAATTGCAAATACTATTTTTTTCTAGAACATCCGCTCGGTGCCCAACTCTAATTTGTAGAAACAAACAATAAAACCCAGCCTGTACTTGTAGTTATCTTTCCATTATTCTAACAAAGTTGTCACATTTTCCTATAAAATAAATCTCGTTTATTATTATTTTTTTATTTTATGTTTTTTATAAATGAATTAGGGAGACACATAGTATAGGAACATTAACTCCTTTTTCTATACACGAAAATAAAATAATGACCCTACAGTGAATGTAAATTCCACGTCACACACACTACCAATTTGTTTCCTTCTGACAAGGAACAACAACATATTAAGGACAAAAGGTAAAAACCAAATCAAGAATCCTTAACCTTATCATCACGATCAATGGCGCTTGAGTTCTTGCAATGAGCAATGGCCGCTTGAATCGCTGCTTGAAGCTCTTCCATGGTGCTATCACTTGACGATGATGACGTGGAGGCCGAGCTCGACGAGAGCCCCGCCGTGGACACACGGAGATGACCACTATTCGTCGGAGATGTTCTCATCGACGCCGGAGCCGAGAATAACTCGCCTCTCCTTGCTCTCATCAGATCTCTCGATCCATTAATCATTGTTTTGCTGTTTCCTTTCGAACTCATTATAGAGGAAGAGAAGGAATAAGAAGAAGTCGGTCTTCTGTTCCTGAACTGCGTGCCGTTTTCTCTCCTCTGAAACAACATCCTTATGTACTTCTTCACTGCGTGACTTAGGTCTAAACTCATAAGTTTCTTCTTTTGCTGCTGGTTTTGTTGTTGCTGCTCTTGTTCTCGCTCGTTGCCTTCATACCCTTTTCTCCATTTCGATAAACCAAAAAGAGAAAATGACTTGATGGGTTTGGTTTTAACTCGATTCTCACCGTTGAATCTCTCTGATTTATCGTCGGTGTTGTTGCTCTTCACCTCCATACTGATGTTGTTATTGTTGTTGTTTGTGGTGGGTAGAGTGGTGGGCTGGTCAGGTAATATATCTTTGACAGGGAGGGCAAATCCGTCATTATACGAACTGGTGGAAGTTCGGGGAGAGACAGGGAGGTGAGAGAGGAGATGGAGAGGGAGAAGATGGCCGTGGAAGAAGATCTCATCGGCAGGAGACAAGTCGACGGCGAATGGATCGGTTTGTTGATAAGACGATGTAGTTTTGGTTGGGTTTCTGAGAGTAGGGCTAATGAGTTTGGAGGAAGAAGAGAGAGAGATGGTGAAGGAGAAGTCATGAGAAGGAGAAGAAGAATTGGATGATATTGGTGAAGCTTCTTGTTTAGGGTTTTGCTTTTCAGAAAAAGTTTGGGAACTGTTCTTCACCTCCTGTAGATGGGTTTCCATGATGATTGAGGAAGGCAAAAAAGAAAAATCAATCAAAAAGGGAAAAGGGATTTTTGTGTTGATCAAAGGATATGATGGTGTATAATAATAATATTATTATTTAGGTTCAGTATCGAGACTTTCAGTAAAGTGGGGATCTTTGTTTTTTATTTTTATTTTTATTTTTTGTGTTTATTATTATTAGTATTTTTCCGGTTTTCCTGTAAAGGTAGAATATGACAAAATTATTTTTAGAGGAGAAGATAAGGAAGCCGTGGAGAGAGACGACCAAAGGGGAGAGAGAAAAATATAGAATGGTCAAAATACAATTATAGAAGACGAATTATGTCGTGTAAGAAAAGAATATAATGCCAAAATATATATATATATATATATATAGGTTAGAGGGGAACAGTGGCGGATCCATAAATCTTTTTAACTGGGGACATATAAATTAAAAATTTGATTAGTAATTTGCGGAATAAAATTTATACAGAACATTCGTTTTCAGATGGAGATTGCATATTAATTGCCCGTAATATTTAGCTCGAGTCATTATATATTTCGACCCGTCTCGATTTTTTAGGTTATGGATGCGGAAAGTTAGAAGCTTGTTTTTGGTATGGGTATGAGAACGAACATTATAATTAACTGTTTTTATTTTGATTAGTACCGTCTAAGACCGCTTTTTAGTGGAACAATGAACATAACTCCGATTCAAATAATTTTTTTTTTGTGAATAACTATGATGTTTTGGGTAGAAATTTGCACATTCCTTTAGACCCGGATCAACCTTTAATATTTTATCCATCCGAATTGGCACTCAATTCAATGACCTATGGGATTACCCCATTGTACTTTTCAAATCGAACTATCGACCACTGATTCAAATAAAAAAAATTAACTTAAATTTTTTTTAATGATATATAAAAATTGTTAAATAAAATTTTGAATAAGAACTATTTTTAAGATAGTTTTATACCGTTAAAATTGTAAATTCTATTCATCAGGTATAAGAAACTCAGAATCACTACCTCTCATCATAAAATAATATGTGTAACATTCTCAAGTGATAAAACATTTTGGTTATTAAAATTAAGATGAAATAGACAAAAAGAAATAAGAAAATTATTTCAAAAGCCACTTTCTGACTTCTCTATTACATGATAAGGCACTTTTAACTCTTAAGGCACTTTTGTTGCTGGATTTTACCTTCTTACCCTTCTGTAACTTTCACCATTTCACTCATACGCTTTTCTCTCTCTCTCTCATTTTTACTCTCCCGCTTTAAACCATTTATTTATTTTATATTTCTTTTTTTTACTCATCTCTCTCACATCTCTCTCTTTTACCCCATCTGATTTATTTTCAATTTTTTTATATTGTGAAAGACATAAAACAATTTATTTGGTAACAATGAATGATAATTTTTTTTTCTTTACATTTTAAGATCTATTTTGCTATAGTTTTGATTAAAAAAAAACAAGAAATCTAAACATATGAAATCGAGATCGACATGGACGTGAAACCGTAGACAATTGTGTGTAGACATATAAGAATCTCGTATTGTTAGTGTGGATAGTCATGTGTGGATAATACTTTACTGATGGTCATGTGTGGATGGTCATGTGTGGATTATCATGTGTATATATAGTTCTTGATATTTACAAGTAGATTTCTTGTTTCTCATCAAAACTATAGCAAAATGGATCTTAACATGTTGGTAAAATAGAATTATCATATATTGTTTCCAAAAAATTGTTTTATGTCTTTCACATTAAAAAAAAATAGAAAACAAATCAAGTGGGGTAATATTTATTTTACTCTAATTTTTTATTTTCTAGTGTGGATGGTCATGTGTGGATGGTCATGTGTAGATGATCATGTGTAGATATAGTTCTTGATATTTACAAGTAGATTTTTTGTTTCACATCAAAACTATAGCAAAATAGATCTTAAAATGTTGGAAAAATAGAATTATCATATATTGTTTCTAGAAAATTGTTTTATGTCTTTCACATTATAAAAAAAATAGAAAACAAATCAAGTGGGGTAATAATTATTGTACTCTAATTTTTGATTTTCTAGTGTGAATGGTCATGTGTGGATAATACCTTACTGATGGTCATGTGTGGATAATACCTTACTGATGGTCATGTGTGGATGGTCATGTGTGGATGGTCATGTGTAGATGTTGTTCTTGATATTTACAAGTAGATTTCTTGTTTCACATCAAAACTATAACAAATGGATATTAACATGTTAGAAAAATAGAATTATCATATATTGTTTCCAGAAAATTGTTTTATGTCTTTCACATTATAAAAAAAATAGAAAACAAATCAAGTTGGGTAATATTTATTTTACTCTAATTTTTGATTTTATAGTGTGGATGGTCATGTGTGCATAATACTTTACTGATGGCCATGTGTGGATGGTCACGTGTTGATGGTCACGTGTGGATGTCATGTGTAGATGTAGTTCTTGATATTTACAAGTAGATTTCTTGTTTCACATCAAAACTATAGCAAAATAGATCTTAAAATGTTGGAAAAATAGAATTATCAAATATTGTTTTTAGAAAATTGTTTTATGTCTTTCACATTATAAAAAAAAAAAAAACAAATCAAGTGGGGTAATAATTATTGTACTCTAATTTTTGATTTTCTAGTGTGGATGGTCATGTGTGGATAATACTTTACTGATGGTCATGTGTGCATAATACCTTACTGATGGTCATGTGTGGATGGTCATGTGTGGATGGTCATGTGTAGATGTTGTTCTTGATATTTACAAGTAGATTTCTTGTTTCACATCAAAACTATAGCAAAATGGATATTAAAATGTTAGAAAAATAGAATTATCATATATTGTTTCCAGAAAATTGTTTTATGTGTTTCACATTATAAAAAAAATAGAAAACAAATCAAGTTGGGTAATATTTATTTTACTCTAATTTTTGATTTTATAGTCTGGATGGTCATGTGTGGATAATACTTTACTGATGGCCATGTGTGGATGGTCACGTGTGGATGTCATGTGTAGATGTAGTTCTTGATATTTACAAGTAGATTTCTTGTTTCACATCAAAACTATAGCAAAATGGATCTTAAAATGTTGGAAAAATAGAATTATCATATATTGTTTCTAGAAAATTGTTTTATGTCTTTTACATTATAAAAAAAAAATAGAAAACAAATCAAGTGGGGTAATAATTATTGTACTCTATTTTTTGATTTTCTAGTGTGGATGGTCATGTGTGGATAATACCTTACTGATGGTCATGTGTGGATAATACATTACTGATTGTCATGTGTGGATGGTCATGTGTGGATGGTCATGTGTAGATGTTGTTCTTGATATTTACAAGTAGATTTCTTGTTTCACATCAAAACTATAGTAAAATGTATCTTAAAATGTTAGAAAAATAAAATTATCATATATTGTTTCCAGAAAATTGTTTTATGTCTTTCACATTATAAAAAAAAAAGAAAACAAATCAAGTTGGGTAATATTTATTTTACTCTAATTTTTGATTTTATAGTGTGGATGGTCATATGTGGATAATACTTTACTGATGGCCATGTGTGGATGGTCACGTGTGGATGTCATGTGTAGATGTAGTTCTTGATATTTAAAAGTAGATTTCTTGTTTCACATCAAAACTATAATAAAATGGATCTTAAAATGTTAGAAAAATATAATTATCATATATTGTTTCAAGAAAATTATTTTATGTCTTTCACATTATAAAAAAAAATAGAAAACAAATCAAGTGGGGTAAAAGAGAGAATTGAGAGAGATGGTTTATTGGTTTAAGGTGAGATGTAAAAGAGAGAGATGTGAGAGAAAAAGAGAAATATGCGTAAGAGAAAAAAAAAGATGAAGAAAAAAGAAGGACAAAATTGAGTTTTCATACCAATGAAAAGTGAAAAAGTGTATTAAGAGTTGAAAGTACCTTTTTGTAACAAAAATTGGCAAAAGTGACTTTTAGTGTAATTCACCCTTATTAAATATAAAAAAATATAAAAAATGAAAGATTTTTTAAAATGTTAAATTGGAATCCATGTAAATCAGTTATGAGATTTTCACCACTAGTGCACTACATCCAACTATCAAGGACAAAAGGACCCAAACAATTATAGAAGAGTCATCACGCATTCACGCCAATTATAAATCTCAAAATAGGTCTAAATTTATGTAAAAAAATATAGATCTAAATGTTTTTACACAATATAATCCCGTAGGCGAATGTTTAATTTTTTTTCTCAGTGGGCATGCACGGCCCTTCATTACTCTAACTTGACGTGCATGCTTTGTTTAGGTAACATGCTTTAGGTTTGCTAATCATATCTCTCGTACAAAGATTGGGCCCCGTGCAAAAACTAGATTCCAAAATCTAATGATTTAAAAAAAAAAACAATCATTACAAACCATGTGCTTTTAAATTCCTAGCATTGGGTTGGAACCGAACCAGGTCATACCAAACCTTCGAACCACATAGTTCATAAGAATGGTTTTCAAGTGACACTATCTGCCCTAGTACATACTAACTCATTATCCAAGTCCGGAAAAGTTCTATAAATATAATTTTCTTTCCCACATAAAAATGATCCAAAAATGTGAGACTTAACTGATAGTATGCAACACACAAAGCTCGACAAAGAGGAGAACAATCTGGGCCAAGATAAATTCAAGACAATCCCAACAAGTGGAACACAACTTACAGGCCCAAGAAGGCTCACCTGTCACCTGCAACAAAATAATAAAAGCTTCACCGTACAACAGAGGAAGCAGAGCACAACAACAAACAAACCAGCTGGAGGGAGCTATGCTCTATTACTATCTAGCCGTTATGAGCCACTCTTATCCCTAGACAGCTTATAGATGCTTAACACTTGTAATGAAATCTTTAGCCAACGAAATTAGGTCTATGTTATTTTAAAAGTTGTATAAATATGCTCTCACAGAAGAATTTATCGGTACCGTTCATTGTTTGTCAACATCTCACGATATATGGGCTTCACATCCTGATAACTACAACAAATGCTCTATTGCCAGGGAGTTTGAGCTTCGCCGTCACCTGCAACTGATGTCTAAGAAAGGTAAAGACTTTCCCATATATTATCGTGATTTTTGGGCTATGTGTGATAAGCTTAGCTCCATTGGGAAGCCGGTAGATGAGTCCATGAAGATTTTCTCCTTCATTAAAGGTTTGGGCCGAGAATATGACCCAATCACCACGGTTGTTCAGAGCTCGATGACACGTCTACCTGCATCAACGTTGAACGATGTCATCTATGAGATCTCTAGTTATGATACACGCCTCCAGTCTTATGATGCAGTGTCTGATGTTACTCCAAATCTCGCATTTCAAACCCAAAGATCTGGTTTCAACAAATCATCTCAAAGGGGTCGTGGCAACTCCTACTCTCGTTTTGGTAGCAGAGGACGTGGTGGCTTCTCAACTCGTGGCAGAGGATTCTCTCAGCAAGTGAACACATCTAGTTAGAATCATACATTTGGAGGCAATAACAACCCTCGTCCTGTCTGTCAAATCTGTGGTAGAACAAGACATTCTGCTCTTAAGTGTTGGAATCGGTTTGATGCCTCTTACCAGAGTGATGATGTTCCTCAGGCTCTATCCATCTCAGGCAACAATGGAAAGAATGGTTTCCTGATTCTGGTGCTTCTGCTCACATCACATCCACTACATTTCCTTTGACAACAACAACGCCATATTCAGGACCAGAAAATGTCATGGTTCCAGATGGTTCCTTCCTTCCCATTACTCATGTTGGTTCGACCCACTCTCAACACGTCTACAGGTAGTCTCCCTCTTAATGATGTACTTGTATGTCCTTCAATGCAAAAATCTTTATTGTCTATCTACAAACTGTGTGAAGACTATCCGTGGGGGGTCTTCTTTGATGCTAATGTTGTATATGTGATCGATCTCGATACTCAGAAAGTGGTGACAAAAGGACCACGACGTGAAGGTCTTTATGTGTTCGAAAACAAGGAGTTTGTGACTTTTTTTTCAAATCGACAGTGTCCTGCTAGTGATATGATCTGGCATCAACGTCTTGGACACGCAAACTTCAAGGTTCTCCAACTTCTCAAGAAAAATAGGGCAATATCAGTCAATAAGAGTAGTCATTCTCTCATTTGTGAACCGTGTCAGATGGGCAAAAGCTCACAACTTCCTTTCTTTATTTCTGAGTCGAGTGTCAAGGAACCCATATATTAAATACACTGTGATCCTTGGGGTCACTCTCCGATTGTATCGGTCCAAGGTTTCAAGTATTATGTTGTGTTTGTTGGCAATATCTCTCGGTATTCATGGTTGATTCCTCTCAAATTGAAGTCTGAGTTTTGTGATGTGTTTATAGCATTTCAAAAACAAGTTGAAAACCAGTTTAGTAAAAATATAAAGGTTTTTCAAAGTGATGGAGGTGGAAAATTTATTAGCATTAGTCATGGTATTGTTCACTTGATCTCGTGTCCATCCACGCCTCAGCAAAATGGACTTCCAGAACGGAAGCATCGACACTTAATAAAGTTCGGCCTATCTTTGTTGTTTCAGAGCCAAACTCCACTCAAGATTTGGGTTGAAGCTTTCTACTCTGCTAATTTCATCAGTAATAT
Organism: Eutrema japonicum; assembly: GCA_030161315.1. NCBI lineage: Eukaryota > Viridiplantae > Streptophyta > Magnoliopsida > Brassicales > Brassicaceae > Eutrema > Eutrema japonicum. The sequence goes on from BSQW01000007.1 coordinate 29,231,017, forward strand.
GGTTCCATCAGCTGCTCTTAGTGAGAAAAGTCCATTTGAAGTTATGTTCAACCAAAAACCAGATTATTCAATCCTTCGGGTTTTTGGATCTGCGTGTTTCCATGTATGCGTCTCTTTGCTCACCATAATTTTGAGACGCATTCACTTCAGTGTGTGTTTCTAGGATACCATGACCAATATAAAGGCTATCGTTGCCTTTATCCACCAACTAGTCGGGTATATATCTCTCGCCATGTGATATTTGATGAAGTCTGCTTTCCATTCAGCGACAGGTACAAGCATCTGGTCACACAACACAACACTAGATTACTAAAAGCATGGCAGGAGGGGGTACAAATCAATCTTCTCCTCCATGTTATCTCCCATCTCTTTCACCAGAGATTACATAATATCCACAAGCAGATCACATACCTCATGAACATATAGTTGAAGTTGGAACTGAGCAGATGATGGAAGCTTCATCCCCTCCAATTTTTGACCCTCCATCACCTGCTACCATGGAAGCTCCACCGTCTCCACTAGATGATTCTGCTTCTGAGCCGACAGCAAAAGCAGCTACAGTAAATGCTCATCCCATGACCACAAGGTCTCGGCTTGGGATCCACAAGCCAAATCCACGATATGCTCTTGTTGCCAGCAAGAGTATACCGTCTCTGCCAAAGACAATTGCATACGCATTGGCACATCCTGGCTGGCGTCAAGCAATGCTTGAAGAACTTAATTCGATTTATCAGAATCATACTTGGACCTTGACACCTGCTACATCTGACATGAATATTCTCGGTTGTCGTTGGGTGTTTACTGTTAAATTAAACGCATATTGGACACTCAACAAGCTCAAGGCCCTGCTTGTTGTTAAAGCTTTGATAAAGAAGAAGGCGTAGACTTTGTTGAAACTTACAGTCCGGTGGTACGAACCTCAACAATTAGAATTGTTCTTGATGTTGCAACATCAAAGAGTTGGAGCATCACTCAGTTCGATGTTAATGATTTTCTTCATGGTGAACTCCAAGAACAAGTCTACATGGTCCATCCTCCTGGTTTTGAAGATCTCGCTCATCCAAACCATATATGTTCTCTTAAGAAAGCTCTCTATAGATTAAAGCAAGCTCCGAGGGCATGGTTTGATAAATTCAGAAATTTTCTCATTGAATATGGTTTTGTATGCAACAAGGCTGATCCATCCCTTTTTATTTATCATCACAATGGAGACACACTGGTCTTGTTGCTATATGTGGATGATATTTTGATCACTGGCTTTAACTCAAACCGTTTCTAGTCACTGATTGCAGAGCTCAACACTCGTTTTTCAATGAAGGATTTGGGAAATCTACATTAATTCTTGGGAATTCAAGCACACTCATCTTCTCAAAGTTTAGTTCTTTGTCAAACAAAGTATACTGAAGAAATTCTTCATCACGCCATGATGTCAGATGTAATCCAGTTCATACTCCTCTTCCACTGCGAATTGTTCAAGTGTTTCAAGACAAGCGTTTGTTCTCTGAGCCAAGTTATTTTCGAAGTCTGGCCAAAAAACATCAATATCTTACGATCACTCGTCTGGATATTCTGTTTACAGTCAATTTCATTTGCCAGAGAATGCACCCTCCCACATAATCTGACTTCAATCTGCTTAAGAGAGTTCTCCGATATCTTCGAGGCACTTCAACAATGGGATTACATCTCTACAAAAAGAGTGAATTGTCTTTAGTTGCTTATAGCGACAGTGACTGGGCTGGCTGTAAAGACACACGACGATCAACAAGCGGATTTTGTGTTTTTCTTGGCTTGAATATCATATCATGGTCTGCAAAACGGCAACCAACAGTTTCTTGGTCTTTAACAGAGGCCAAATACAGAGCTCTTGCAACTGCATTTTCAGAATTACTGTGGATATCATTTGTTCTTCGTGATTTGGGAATTTCTCAACTGAATCCTGCTATCCTCCGGTGTCAAAATCTCTCCGCGGTACATTTATTTGCAAATCCAGTGCTCCACATCAGATCAAAACACATTGAGGTTGATTATCATTATGTGCGTGAACGCGTTGCTCTCGGAGTTCTTGAAATCCAACATATACCAGCTGTGTTGCAACTAGCGGATATCTTCACAAAGTCTCTTCCTCGATAGGCGTTTCAACAACTTCGTTCCAAACTGAGTGTTGGGACACCTCCCACCATCAATTTGCGGGGATGATAGTATATATGCAACACACAAAGCTCGACAAAGAGGAGAACAATCTGGGCCAAGATAAATTCAAGACAAACCCAAAAATTGAAACACAACTTACATGCCAAAGAAGGCCCACATGTCACCTGCAACAAAATAATAAAAGCTTCACCGTACAACAGAGGAAGCAGAGCACAACGACAGACAAACTAGCTGGAGGGAGCTATGCTCTAGTACTATCTAGCCATTATGAGCCACTCTTATCCCTAGACAGCCTATAGATGCTTAACACTTGTAATGGGATCCTTAGCCAACGAAATTAGGTCTAGAATGTTACCTAAAAATTGTATAAATATGCTCTCTTGTAATTGACAAAAGGTAGTAATGAAACATAGAAATTCAGTCTAAAAGAATTCTTCTTCGTTTATTCACATTAACATGCGAAAGTGATTAACAAAAAAACATTCTAGGAAAATAAATCATTCAATAATCTTTTCTTTATTGTCCTCATATAACATCACATATGTTTCCCAAGTGACTTTAATTCCGTTTCTCATGGTGCATGCTTTTTTTTTTGAATTCCCTAGTAGAAAATTCTCCTTGACGATCTCATGAAGCAACTGATAGATGCGAATACTAGAAATCTTGCATGAGTAGTTTGGCATTCAAAGGATCGGAGTAGCTCCTGCGTGAGTAGTTTGGCATTCAAAGGATCGGAGTAGCTTCTGTATGAGTAGTTTTGAGTAATTTCATGTTCTAAGAAAGAGTTAACATCGACATAAGTTTTCCGGCGCACATGAAACAAAACTAACGCAATGATTTATTCATCATAATTTTCTCCTCTATCACCTCCAACTATTTAAATTGTTTTCTCAAGTTGGTTTTTAAACTCTAGCTTATATGCTTTTAACTTTTCTAGAGCTTCATCATTCCTTCATATAGTATACATATCTATCAAAGCATATATAATTGGTCTCAGTAGTATCATACCACCATTCCATTGGATTTTCCTAACCAGAGATTAACTTCATAAACTGTTGGATCAATTCTCACGCTTCATAAAGTAAAATCACTCCGAAAATCCAATTCTCTCTCACTTCTTCTCTTCTTCTTTTAACACAAGTCTTGAGAGTATATCTTGGGATTATATCGTCTCAAACGCGTTGTATCTTGGGATTCAAAAATCGGTTCACACCGTCACACAATACGGGTGATTTATTGAGTTAAAGAAAGAGACGAAATCTAGCATCTCCGTTCATTTTTCTAAAATCGTTTTCAAAGGTCTTGTTTTAATACACTTTCCTTACTATTAGTTCTTTTATGTTCGTTTCATCTATGTCTTTGTAATCATTTATTTATCTTTAAGATTGCACTTCTTTTGTCCGGATTTTTGTGCAGTTCTACAATCTTAACTCAATAAATATGCTTCTAGCCTATCGCTAAAATCGGATTGAAATTGTTGTTTTCAAGAAAGTTTTAAACGATTTCTAGTAACGTTTTCTATAAGGCTTCAAAACCGATAATCAACACGTTTAGGCAGTCGCTCTATAGCAGTTCTCGCCAAAAGTTTTTGAATAAAACGTTTTTAATTTTCTGAAACGATAACGGATTTGCGAACTGCTCCCTAGCGTTTCCGCGAATCGTTCTCGAAACGATACTAAACGCTTTGCGGTCGTTTCTCTAAACGCTTATGTGCAAAGGTTGGATTTTAGGCCGCCTTATTGACTCGCTGTACGTTGTGTATAGTCAGGCCAAATCCTCCAAGTCACTCTGGATTTCTTTGGAGAAGAAGTACACATCAAAAGACGTTGGATGTCAGAAATTCGCTACCAAGAAGTTTCATGACTTCAAAATGGTGGACTCCAAGCCCATTATGGAGAAAATGGAGGTTCTACATCTAATTTGCCACAAAATTACTGCTGAAGGGATGTCCATATGCGAGATCTTCATGGTGAACAATTTCATCGAGAAGCTACCTCCCAGCTAGTTGGACTTCAAGAATTACATGAAGCACAAGTGAATGGCAATGTCATTTGAGGATCTCATTACAAGGCTGCATATAGAGGACCGAAACCGTAAGGCAAACGGTCTTCAGGCGAATGAGCATAACGTCAATGTGGCTATCCACAAAGACAAGGGCAAATGTAAGGGCAAGGCAATCGCAATCGCAACGCCGTCGCCGCTGAAACCGAGCTCATCAAAGAACTTCAAGAGGCAGAGTCATATGGAAAATAAGTTCAAGGGTAAGTGCCACAAGTGCAATAAAATAGGCGACAAGTCGGATGTGTGTCGTAGCAAGCCCAAAGGGAACAACGAGAAATATGAAGCCAACTTGACGGAAGCAAACCGGTGTGCAGTGGTTTCCGAAGTCAACATGGTGGAGGATTACCCGAGGGAGTGGTGGTATGACACATGTGCTACGACCCACATATGTGCTCATCGGAGGATGTTCAGCACCTACCAGATGGGTATGTCGGAAGAGCAGATGTTAATGGGCAACTCTGCGTTTTCCAAGATCGTCGGTCGTGGAAATATCGTGCTGAAGTTAACTTCGAGAAAGGAAGTCAGCCTTCAGAACGTGAAGCATGTCCTTGACATGAGGAAGAACCTGATCTCCAACACTTTGATGAGCAAGGCTGGATATGGTGTCCACTACGAGGCGAACTAGTTTGTCTTGAAGAAACATGGAGTTATGGAACTACTGCTCCCTATTCACCAGAATCTAACGGAGTTACATAACAAAAAAACTGAACTTTGAAATAGATGATGAATGCAATGTTGCATGAATCTGGGTTAGCCCATCCCATAACATGTGGGGAGGGGGGGAGCGTTGCTTACCACAAACTATATCTTCAACAAGATACTGCACAAAGTCACTGGTAAAATACCATATGAACTTTGGAAAGGTAATGTACATTCGTACAAATACCTGAAAGTGTATGAGTGCCTTGCAAAAATCGTAGTACCACCACTGAAAAAAGTCACAATCGGACCAAAAACTGTGGATTGTATTTTTATAGGATATGCACACAAAAGTAGTGCTTATCGGTTTCTGGTTTATAAATCAGACATATTGGATATCCATATAAATACAACAATGGAATAAAAAATACGTCCTTTTTTGAACATGTGTTTCCGTACAAGAACAAAGAAAATTCTAAGCGGACACGTGAACAAAGAGACAATGAACCAAGAACGTTTAGAGACAATACTTAGTAAATGATGGAAGTTCCTCTGGAACTTCATTAAATGAAGACGCGGAAGACGCAAAAGATGAACCTAGACGCATCAAGAGAGCTCCTAAGGAAAAATCCTTTGGCGTTGATTTCATAATGGTGTTTCTCCTAGAGAATGAACCAAGAACGTTCACAGAAGTTATGTCTACACCTAACGCTCATTTTTGGAAGGAAGCCGTTAATAGTGAGTTCGACTCCATTATGCAAAACAAGACATACAAGATAACTGATCTACCAAAAGAGTTCAAAGCCCTATGGTGTAAATTGATTTTAAAAACAAAGTTGAAAACCGATGGAGCAGTAGAAAAGTACAAGGCTAGAGTTGTGGTACAAGGATTCCGGCAAAAAGAAGGCCTGGATTTCTTCGACACTTATTCTCCAGTAACGAGAATAACTTCAATTAGAATTCTGGTATAGATGGCAGTAATAAGCGACCTGGAAATCCATCAAATAGATGTAAAAATCTGCTTTTCAAAACAGAGATTTACATGAAACAACCCGAACGACTTGTTGTCTCTGGACAAGAACACAAAGTCTGTTGACTTTTGAAGTCATTATACGGATTTAAACAATCTCCTAAACAATGGAATGAAAAAATTGACAACGTAATGATGTCAAACGGTTTCAGCATCAATAAATGTGATAAATGCATATGCATTAAAAGTACTCCACATATGTATATTTTGCTCAGCTCATACATCGATGACATGCTCATTATTAGAAGTAATAAAGACATGATCAATCAAACTAAGAACCTTTTTAGTGAAAAATTTGACATGAAAGATATGAGACCTGCGAATGTCATTATAGGGATTAAAATTACTAGAACTTGTGAAGGAATCACCTTGTCTCAAGCTCGTTATGTTGAAAAGATACTTGAGAAGTTAAAAAACTACTCGAATGGGACAGCAAAAACTCCCGTAGATGCTCAACTTCACTTGACTAACAACTCGGGTGAACCAATGTCACAACTAGAGTATGCAAGGGTGATCGAAAGTTTGATGTACTTAACAAATTGTACAATACCTAATTTAGCACACCCAATGAACGTACTAAGTCGCTATACAAGTAATTCAGGACACAAACATTGGAAAACTATAACAAGGGTATTAAACTACTTACGTTATACCGAAGATTATAGTATGTACTATGGTAAATAACATGTAGTTTTGTAAGGATACAATGACGCAAACTGGATTTCCGATTCCAAAAACTCAAAATCCACAAGTGGATATGTCTTTATACTAAGAGGTGCTGTAGTGTCCTGTAAATCTTCCAAACAAACTCTATTGGCCAGATCTGCCATGGAATATGAGTTTATAGATCTAGACAAAGCCGCAGAGGAAGCATAATGGCTTCAAATTTTTTTGGAAGATATCCCGATGTGGGAGAAACTAGTGCCAGCATTACTTGTACACTGTGATAGTCAATCATGTTGCATAAACACGTGGCAGTCATGACTCTTCATCCTTGAAAACTTTTGTCCTTTCTCAACATATTTAGCAAGATTGGATACGTACCCATCAGGAAACTTCACGTCAGATGAAACCTATTTAAACAACGATGACTTTTTATGCACCCAACCGAAATATAGGTATTGGTGATTTCCAATTGCTTATAATATGCAACTCACTCCTGTTGTAAATTTTGGGCAAGTTCAACTTTGACTTTCCGTTGTCTTTCGTTCTTCATTTCACGTTCAACACTGTATGCATGATGTTATCAAATTTGTTTTCTCAATGTGCATGACATCAAGATTGTGTCTCAGCAGATGATCTTTCCAGTACAGAAGTTCCCAAAAAATGATTTTTTTGGTGCCAATTGTGATTCATTCCGTATCCAGCATGCATATTAGCTGTAGTGTATCAATTTCCCCCACGAATCACCGTTTCTTGTGCTCCAAAACGATCTATTTGCACTTCAAGATCTTCCCCAGATAGATACACTGGTGGGGGGGGACACACACGATTTTGTTTTTCCTAAACAACTGCTTGTTTCTTCGATATGGATGGTTGATTGGTAGAAACCGGCGGTGGCAATCAAACCATCATGTTTTTCGACCATGTTTCAGCTAAAACGCATTTGTCCGATCGAGGCAATAAGGACAAGATAACCTTTCATGCATTGTCCAACCTGATAGCATTTCGTATGCAGGGAATTTGCTTATTGTCCACATAAGCACCACACACATCATAATTTTTTTTCCCTAGAACAATCATATGTACGAACTCTTGTATATCACAACTGATTCAAATCATGTATGAGAGGCTGCAAAAAACATCAAGGGACCGCTTTGGATGATTGGGACCAATGATTAAAATATTCAGGAACATAAATTCCCTTTGCATGCACATATTTGGGGGAAGGTTATAAGGCGTTACCATAACTGGCCACACAGGATATTGCCTACCAGACATACCGAATAGACTAAATCCATCAGTGCAAAGACCAAGATAGACATTCCGCTTTGATTTAGCAAAGTCTAGGTGTACCGTGTTAAAGTGTTTCCAAGCTTTTGCATATAATGGGTGAGTCACTTCCCCATCTGTGTGTGAATGTTCTGCATGCCGTCTCAACGATGTAGCTATCCTTTCAAATTGATACTATCGTTTCAACCTATCAGTTATAGGAAGATACCACATCCGTTGGTACGATATCTTACTACGCCTAGAAGTTTGCGGCCTAAATCTCGGTTTTTGGCAAAATCGACATTCCTGTAGCTTATCATCATCTTTCCAAAAAAGCATACAATTGTCAACACATACATCTATCATCTCAAAAGGCAACTCAAGACTATAAACCAACTTATGTATCTTATAGTATGTTTCAGCAGCCAAATTATCCTCTGACAAATACTCTTAAATAAGATCAGCCCAATCATCAATAAATGTGATAAATGCATATGCATTAAAAGTACTCCACATATGTATATTTTGCTCAGCTCATACATCGATGACATGCTCATTATTAGAAGTAATAAAGACATGATCAATCAAACTAAGAACCTTTTTAGTGAAAAATTTGACATGAAAGATATGAGACCTGCGAATGTCATTATAGGGATTAAAATTACTAGAACTTGTGAAGGAATCACCTTGTCTCAAGCTCGTTATGTTGAAAAGATACTTGAGAAGTTAAAAAACTACTCGAATGGGACAGCAAAAACTCCCGTAGATGCTCAACTTCACTTGACTAACAACTCGGGTGAACCAATGTCACAACTAGAGTATGCAAGGGTGATCGAAAGTTTGATGTACTTAACAAATTGTACAATACCTAATTTAGCACACCCAATGAACGTACTAAGTCGCTATACAAGTAATTCAGGACACAAACATTGGAAAACTATAACAAGGGTATTAAACTACTTACGTTATACCGAAGATTATAGTATGTACTATGGTAAATAACATGTAGTTTTGTAAAGATACAATGACGCAAACTGGATTTCCGATTCCAAAAACTCAAAATCCACAGGTGGATATGTCTTTATACTAAGAGGTGCTGTAGTGTCCTGTAAATCTTCCAAACAAACTCTATTGGCCAGATCTGCCATGGAATATGAGTTTATAGATCTAGACAAAGCCGCAGAGGAAGCATAATGGCTTCAAATTTTTTTGGAAGATATCCCGATGTGGGAGAAACTAGTGCCAGCATTACTTGTACACTGTGATAGTCAATCATGTTGCATAAACACGTGGCAGTCATGACTCTTCATCCTTGAAAACTTTTGTCCTTTCTCAACATATTTAGCAAGATTGGATACGTACCCATCAGGAAACTTCACGTCAGATGAAACCTATTTAAACAACGATGACTTTTTCTGCACCCAACCGAAATATAGGTATTGGTGATTTCCAATTGCTTATAATATGCAACTCACTCCTGTTGTAAATTTTGGGCAAGTCCAACTTTGACTTTCCGTTGTCTTTCGTTCTTCATTTCACGTTCAACACTGTATGCATGATGTTATCAAATTTTTTTTCTCAATGTGCATGACATCAAGATTGTGTCTCAGCAGATGATCTTTCCAGTACAGAAGTTCCCAAAAAATGATTTTTTTGGTGCCAATTGTGATTCATTCCGTATCCAGCATGCATATTAGCTGTAGTGTATCAATTTCCCCCACGAATCACCGTTTCTTGTGCTCCAAAACGATCTATTTGCACTTCAAGATCTTCCCCAGATAGATACACTGGTGGGGGGGACACACACGATTTTGTTTTTCCTAAACAACTGCTTGTTTCTTCGATATGGATGGTTGATTGGTAGAAACCGGCGGTGGCAATCAAACCATCATGTTTTTCGACCATGTTTCAGCTGAAACGCATTTGTCCGATCGAGGCAATAAGGACAAGATAACCTTTCATGCATTGTCCAACCTGATAGCATTTCGTATGCAGGGAATTTGCTTATTGTCCACATAAGCACCACACACATCATAATTTTTTTTTCCCTAGAACAATCATATGTACGAACTCTTGTATATCACAACTGATTCAAATCATGTATGAGAGGCTGCAAAAAACATCAAGGGACCGCTTTGGATGATTGGGACCAATGATTAAAATATTCAGGAACATAAATTCCCTTTGCATGCACGTATTTGGGGGAAGGTTATAAGGCGTTACCATAACTGGCCACACAGGATATTGCCTACCAGACATACCAAATAGACTAAATCCATCAGTGCAAAGACCAAGATAGACATTCCGCTTTGATTTAGCAAAGTCTAGGTGTACCGTGTTAAAGTGTTTCCAAGCTTTTGCATATAATGGGTGAGTCACTTCCCCATCTGTGTGTGAATGTTCTGCATGCCGTCTCAACGATGTAGCTATCCTTTCAAATTGATACTATCGTTTCAACCTATCAGTTATAGGAAGATACCACATCCGTTGGTACGATATCTTACTACGCCTAGAAGTTTGCGGCCTAAATCTCGGTTTTTGGCAAAATCGACATTCCTGTAGCTTATCATCATCTTTCCAAAAAAGCATACAATTGTCAACACATACATCTATCATCTCAAAAGGCAACTCAAGACTATAAACCAACTTATGTATCTTATAGTATGTTTCAGCAGCCAAATTATCCTCTGACAAATACTCTTAAATAAGATCAGCCCAATCATCCATGCAAACCTCAACTAAGTTATGATCAGTTTTAATTGTCATCATCCTAGCTGCTAACGATAATTTAGACTGTCCTTCTCTACATCCTTCGTAGAGTGGCTGATTTGTAGCGTCAAGCATCGTTTCACATCTACGTTGGGTTCTTCAACACTATTATCAGCATTTGTTTCATGAAATGCATCAGTAGCCATGACATGCATCCTATCATGATTTTGACCCTGATCAAATTGATGTTGATCATGATAACTATCCTGATTATTTGTTTCATCAAAATCTACATGACCTTGATAATTACTACTACTAGCAGCTTGATTCCTTACAAAACACTCTCCATGTTGATACCAAACAAAATATTACGGCGTAAACCCTATATTTAGTAAATGCTTCCACACCGTCTCAATTAGAATATATCTCGTATTCTTGCACTTATGACAAGGACAGAACAACTTACTGCTTTCCAGGGTTGTTTGCATATTTCCGGCCTGATAAATGAATATTTCAAGCCTCTCTTTGTATTCTTTCGTCAACGCGCCCTTTGAATCATTTTGCATATTCATCCATCTTCGTAGATCGTATATAGACATTTAAAAAAAAAGATTGTAGAGTGTTTTTTTTAAGGTGTTTGTTTTTTTTTTGTAGAATTTTATTCCAAGTTAAGATGTATTTATAGAAATTTTTTCAGACTTACCAACGACTTTGAAAATGAAATTTACAACGTTTTACAATCAAAATAACTTTACAACAATATTACAACGACTTTACGACGACCATATTCGATGTAAACTATTAGGTGAACCAATAAGAAAACGTGATATACCAAACTTTTACTTTCGACGTGATATCGTCGTTAATTTACATCAATTATTGATCGTTGTAATTTCGATGTAAATTACCATCTAATTTACAACGAAATATGCAAAAATAACATTCGTCATAATTTTGATATAATTTTACATCGCAATTACGATGATTTTTGACATCATCGTAATCGCGATGCAAAACCGTCCTTATATTACGATGATTTTACGATGACAAAAATTTACGACGAATTTACATCGAAAACATTTTTCGTTGTAAAGTCGATGCAAATTCGACAGTACCTTACATCGATTTAATCCCGTCGTAAAATTCCGTTGGAATGAGGTTGTTTTCTTGTAGTGAATACGTTAAACTTGTGATTTTATATGAAATGAAAGGTTAACCCTAGAAAAAATATTATCTAACAAAATAAATCTACCATCTAACAAAAAAAACCTCATACTTAATTCGACGGCAACCTTAGTTGTTGACGATGAATGTTTGGTTTTTTACAACTCTAAGCCTTTTTGTATGGCAAAAACGTCATTTGTTGTTTTGGAATTAGTCAAAACTCTACCACCAAACAATGACAATAAATCTGTCATCATTACAAATCTACCACAACGCAGGAATGATAAATCTACCAACTGAATATAAGTTTACCAACTAAAGCTTATTTGAGTAATTATCATTAGATTTAATAAATCTGCCACCATTACTAATAAATCTACCGATTTATTATAAATATGTTGTGTCTAATAATAAATCTACCACCATTACAAAACGAAGTTACCAAGATGTTTGACGGTTTTATATCTACCGCCATTAAAAATAAGTCTACCAAGCCAATATTAATCTATAGTCAATGAAACAAATCTACTGTTACAAAAAAACAAACCATCCGATTATTGTCAGTTGATAACTCTGCCATCAAAAGAAATAAGTCTACCATCTATATGATTAATCTACCAACAATGTAAATAAATCTACTAATAAAGTCAAACATATACCAAAAAGTCAACGGGTAAGTGTCCAAGTGTACCAACCTATAAACAAATCTGCTATCAAAACAAATAAAACTACCAAAAATTTAATATATTTACCGTCGTCAAACATCTCTACCGAGTCGTAAAAATATGTCTACCAAATCGCAAAAAAAATTATTAGTCGTAAAAAAATGTATACGGCTTCAATTTTAAGTTTACCAAAATCAAACAAATCTAACATCAAAGGATGGTAGACTTTCGTATGTGCGGTTTTGGCGGGAAAACGCGATTTTGCGGTTTTGGTTGGAAAACCCGATTTCACGATTTTTTGGCGAGAAGACTCGATTTCGCGGTTTTGGCGAGAAACCCCGATCTCACGGTTTTGGCGGAAAACCCGATTTCACGTTTTTGGTGGGACAACCCGATTTCGGGGTTTTCGCGGGAAAGCCCGATTTCACGATTTTGGCTGGAAAACACGATTTTACAGTTTTGGCGGGAAAACATGATTTCACGGTTTTGGCGAGAAAATTAGATTTTAAGATTTTGGCGGGAAAACACGATTTTGTTGTTTTGGCTGGAAAACTCAATTTTACGGTTTAGGCGAAAAAGCCCAATTTTACGGCTTTTGCGGGAAAACACAATTTTACAGTTTTGGTAAGCAAATGATATTTTGGCAAGAAACAAATATTTTAACGATAATTGTAAAATATCATTTAATAAAAATAATTAAAGATAAATTTTATTAGTTATATATATATATATTTTTTTAAATTAGGTTGTGTTTGAAAATTAATTAGTTTGATTTATTTTTTTTGGGTCAAAAATCTCCAAATTGATTAACTCTAGTTTTTTTGGGCTGTCCAATGTCTGCACGGACAAGCCCATTTTTGACCGCTGTCTGTGCAGTCTTTGCCCATTTGGACCATTTCCTATTTGGGCGTGACTATGGATTGTCCATAATGATATGGACTGGGCAAGCTTATGGACAGACAACCCAATTGATCGTTCTACTAGAGAGTTCCCGATTGCCCAACGTTTCGTTTAATTGTTTACAATCTTGTTTTGCTTACTCGTTTGTTTACTTGCTTGCTTTCTTATTTTCTCGTTGAAGTTTATTTAATTTCTAGCTATAAAATCATGACACACCAAAAACTTTATTTGCGTTTTAGACTTCCGTACGAAATCTCTTTCTAAGGTCTCACAGAAAAGCATTCCCTACATGTGGATCGATACATAAAGTTCTACAACGCACATCTGTGCACTTGCAGACGTTAGGGTTTACAAATTTAACACCTGAAGTAAGGGTAAAACATGCATCGCATCATTACCATGTTTTGAATCGAACATTCCTCGGAGATATCCCTGTCGACCAATCACAATTATATTGTTGCTTTACAACCTGTTTTTCATTATTGCTTTATAACCGATTTTTCTTTTTTTACGTACTTTAAATTTTGTGACACCAAAAACCTTTTTAAAAACCTATTTTCGTTTTAGAATTCCTTACTAATTGTGTTTCTAAAGTTTCGCAGAAAAGCGTGCTCTCCCTGTGAATGGATACCCTAAGTACTACATCGCACTACTGAGCACTTGCAGACGCCTAGCGTTTTATAAATTTTATAACCTGAAGCTGAGCGACAAACCCACATGCAACATTATCCCGTTGGATATAAGTACCTTATTATCAGGACTCTCTAGTTCGGGCCAAATTCTCCATCAAACGACAGTTCTCTTTGGTAGATTGCCATTACTAGTTAATGAAAGTTAATACTTGGTTAACCAATCCCTTCTTCCAGGATCATCCTTTATACCTCAGGATCGGAAGTTGAGGCCAAGGCTATTAAAGCATCGACTGAAGTGTTCTCCCCCTGGGAATCCTTGTTAATGTAAAATATTTGAATTAGTACGATAATTCTTGCACCAACCTTAGGTAAGCGCTCATCCATTCATCATTAACTTCATATTCACCACTAAATTAGTTTGTGAAAATTTGGGAGTCGCAAAATGCATCGGCTTCTCTAGTTCCCATTCCTTGCGCTAAACACTTTCCGGCAATTAGACCCTTGTATTTTGCTTCGTTATTGGAGGCATCAAATTTTAACCTGAAAGATCGTTTGGTGACTTCACCATCGGGTCCACATCATCTTTTTCTTGTACCACTAGTTCTATTATAAATTCTACTAAAGCATGGGATTTTATAGTTGTCTGAGGTTTGTACTCTATGTCGTACTCGCTGAGCTCAATTGCTCACTTTTGGGCCCAAATTCCACACTCAAAGCCCATCCTGATGAACATGTCTAACAAAGAAGCCCAATGCTCGATGAGACCTCATGGAACGAGCCCACAAGCTGGAAGGAGCCGAGCACGCAGGAAGGGGCGAGGTCGCTGGGAGAAGGAGCTTGCGTCTAACAAGTCAAACACATTAAAGACAAAGATTACAGATTTAATTCTGAGTTTAATGTAAATAATTGAGTTTAGGCAGTTATATTCTAAGCTATTATAAGTTTGAAAGGGGAGTCCCATTGTAAAGGACCAAATTCTTGGCAAAGATAATAATATACAACTTTTTCTCTCAAATATCCTAAGTAATTCTAAAAAAGATACAACCTAAAAAACCAAAGATTGAGGTTGTGAGATTCTGCTCTCACAATTTGGCGCTGTCTGTGGGGAAGGAGCAAAACAATTTCCTTCCTGTAACCTACGAAACCGATCACTCGAAAGAAGATAATGTCGGACACAACAAGCGCATCAATCACTGCTTCATCCGGAGTTATAAACACCTCCATCTCACCAACCCAGCCTGACGCAATCGCTCCGGCAAACCTGGATGGAACGACAAACGTTCTCATTACCACCTCGGGAGCGAGTGTCACGACTGGGATTAACAACACTGATGATCCCTCGGGACCTGCAGCCTTAAACCAGCCGGCTCCGGATCAAATAGCTGAGATCCCGAACTTGATATCATTTCTCATAGAGCAAAATCGTTTGATGGCAGCTCGCCAAGACGATCTCGAAAGAACGGCTCGGGCAGGCACCATCGGGCGGTTCGCCCTCCCACCTGGGACACAATCCCCTTTTGTCCCTGAACATGGAGGATTACTATTCTCGTCTCCACCGATAACGAGGTTAAACATTTCCGATATCGATGCCTCGACCAGCATAATGGTCGGCTCAGCCACCACCTCGCGGTTCAGCTCGATGATATCAGACCCCATATTCACCCCTTCCACGATCCAGACCGCGGAAGGAGGAACTACGCCAATAACGACCCTCCCGGGAGTAAATCCGACCTCAAACCGACTAATCGGTCAAGATCGCTCTAGGAACGCCAACGGAGTCGAGAGTCGGGATAATCCAGAGGTCGAGCGACCTGAAAATGGGGTCAACAACCATGCCTAGCCCGCTAAAGAATCCCTGCTCTGTTTCCTGGGCAATAATGAAAACAATCTGGGACCCAACAACTCACATGGATTTGAATCGATCAAGAAATATTACGAAGAAACTAGTGCCGATCTTCATCTGATGAGATCGCAGCACCCCGAATAGATAGGGTAATTGACGAAGTCAATCAGAACCCGTTCACCTCACGGATCGCGAGACCCCAGCTCGGTAATGTCGGGAACATCCGATTTCCCCGATATAACGGAGAAACCGACCCCAAGGCATTTATGAGAAGTTTCAAATTCGCCTTTTCAAGGGTGCGACTGATACATGTATTTTACCTATATCAATTACTCATAATGCCTACTGAACATAAGAGGATCGAATCCAAGGGTAGAGTTTCAAACACAAGGAATGCATACAACTAAATGAGTTAAACAATCAAAGTGGGGTTTTAATTAAGTAACTAAATTGAAGCAAGTAAAATCAAACTAAACAAGTTGTAATGCGATAAACAAAAGCGGAGTCAAAGATGAGGTTATCGATATAAGGCTATCCAAGTCTAATCCATGGTGTTCAAACACTCAAACAAGCTAATTCCTAGGCATAAGATCCTTAATCTTGACTAATTCTTTCTCAAGCAACTAATCACTATGCTAATCACTAATTCATTAACAAATTCTCATTTGTGAATCATCGATTAGCAAGCATTAAGGATGTATAAACAAGATCAACCAAAGATATACCCTAGACAACTATTCTCATAGGCTAGGAGCATAAATCTCTTGAATAGTTCATCAAGGCATTTCATCAAACACTTGGTGTGCATGAAATGCCTTATGATCTACACCCACTTTCTCAAGCTAGATCTAGCATTAGGATCACTATTCAAGAAAGAATATAAGATTAACTATCCCTAAACACCATGGATCAAGCCTTGAATCACCCTAATCTACCCCATCTCTAAATCCTAAAGAACTACTCAAGACACATTAGGAACAACTCAAAATCAATGTGGATGAGTGATAAATAATCAAGAAAGAAGATAGATGGAAGGAAAAAATCAATGAAAGACAAACTTAAATTGCATAAATCAAAATGATCTCTCTTACAAATCTCCCAATCTCTCTCAAGAAGGGGTTTTAGACATAAGAAAAGAGATAAGTGGCAAAAATTAGGTAAAATGGTTTTTATAGTAAATGGGGTCGGACCGGGTCAACCCGGGACACACCGGGTATTTACCCGGCCATAACTCCTGAACCTGTCAACCGAATGACTCGAATCCAACTTCAGAAGACAGCCAAATAAATTATCTACAATTCTAGGAAGAACGCAGAAGCTGAATCGGAGTGGAAACCCTTCGTCAGGGTTGATCTTTCAGACGTCATATTTGGAGCAGAACTCGTTTGGATGCTAGACATACATGTCTTTGCTATATTTACCATAACTATTGAAAGGCAGATCTGAATGACATGAAACCTACACTATACGAACATCAGCTCGATTGTCTATGATGTTTCTGAAGACCTCAGATTAAACTGGGTACGGGAAGGTCTTAAATTGGCCTGATCTTTGAGTCACTTCGGCTGGTGCTGTATATTGGATGTTTGGACCGGGTGGAGTTAACCGAGTGGATCTTGGTCGGTTGAGATTGGTCTTGTCTGTAACCGAGCATGACCTGGGCGGTTAGCTTTGGTCGGTTGAGTTCCCTGTGCTAGGACCGACCCCATTAGACCATGCCGATGGTGCAAGGTCCGTTTTCTCGGCCAGGCGGATACGTCTTCAGTAAAACTGCGGTAACTCACGAACCATATGTCCGATTGTTTGGAATCCAACTCCTGTGAACAGATAAATCTCTGGGCTACAACTCTTATGAATATTATGGAGGCTGAATCTGCTTGGAGACCTTCCGTCTAACTAATTCTTTCGGGCACTCCGGATGGATTCTCTCTTCCTTTTAGTCCCAAATCTCCAAACGTCACCAAGTGCCTCCAATTACCTAGAAAAATACTCCAAAACATGCAAAGACTCACTAGGACCTAATTCAAACACCTAATACTCTAAATGAGACAAAACGAATAAGAAATACTATGAAACCCCATACATATGAGATGAAACCTAAGCTAAATGAATGCATGAGAAGGGTAAAATATGAGGATATTAACTCCCCCAAACTTACTCATTTGCTTGTCCTCAAGCAAAAACATCATTAAAAGAATCCAAGTCCAAGTGCAAGCTCTAAGGTGCGATCAAACATGTTTACTCAAAAGGAGCTAGCCATGTCCATCCTTACATGAGTCAAGCCTAAGCGTCAACTTACACAAGCTTTCCTATCATCCAATCCTTTGACATTCAATTAGCGGTTTCTAGTGTATCATGCTCATGCAATGCAAACAAACTCATTTGGTTAAGGATAAGGTTTTGAGACAAAGATGATCTCAATACATGTGGCGGTTTCCGAACAAGGGATCTCTCATTGAAGGAATGAACTTTGGCAAAATGCTAAGGGTGAAGAGCAATTGATACATACAAGGCTAGACTTCCATCTACGCAATGCCCCATTACAAAATCGACCCTAATTCTAAACCAACAAAGAAGCAATCCTAGCTACCCTTCACAATGCATTTTTGCCTTCTTATGTCTCATCTCTTCATCATCCTTCTTTTCTATAAGCGCCTAGGGGGTTTCTTCTTCAACCAATTGTTTGGCTTCCATTACATTCCTTGGTTTAGCTCCTCCTTTAGCTTCTTAAGTCTCTTTCATTTTTCTTCATATCTAAGTTTAGCCATTTTGGCTTCTTTTCTTTATTTTCAAGCTAGAGACTATCTTTTTAAAACTTAGAGCTAACCCAAATATTCTTGCCAACCAAATCAAACTTATTGCTTCCTCCAATCATTCTCCCAAATCTCTTTCTTTCTCTCCACTTTTCCAGTCCCAACATCCTTCGTTCTTTCCTTATCATCCATTTCACGCGCCCCTATTACCAACCTATCTAACTTAGCCTAATCTAGCTCATTGATGCGCGAGCTAGTTCTACATGAAAGCCTTTCCTTGTCGCTCTAGACCCAACACTTTTTGCTAAGTTCATTCAAAAACAAGGCCTCACAACGCTCACTAAACATGTAGGCTTGAAAGAAGGTTGGGTTCAAGGTGGGGTGAACCATTCCAAAGATGGGAATTGGCTACTTGGGCCAACAAGAGTGATAAAACGGAATAAGATGACCCAAATATGTATGCGAAATCCATGAGTTCATTATGCAATGCATGAACACGATAATTAATGTGTCAAAGTTAAGGTTCTCACTTAGATAGGATTGGATTCAAATCGAAATTGCTTCGGTTAAGACCTAAGTAATGATACATGAAATCCAAATATGGTTCGACCTTGATTTCACACACGGGATCTAAAGCATATGACTTAAACTCTTAAAATGACACTTTACAAGGAGAAGTTACCCTAGTTCCCTATGCACATGCAATGCATTATCTCCATGCTATGCATCTAGACTCAATCCTACATGAAGTGCAAAAATTTCAAAATTTTTCAAATTTATTGAAAATGCATGATATGCATGAGACTCAAGATGCAAAAAGTAAAATAAAACACCAAAAACGATGTTAGATAACACACAATCCCTCCCCGGACTTAAATTACACAGTCCCTTGTGTAATAGAAGCTTAAGGAAGGGTTAAACAATGCATGAAAGAGAGGAAGAGATATGATCCTAAATGATATGTACAAAGTTTGGAGTGTTACCTTGGGAATTGATGGAGGGGACGATAGGGATTAAGGGGTGCCATACTCCATCACTACATCCTACGCACCTTAGTCCACGAGTCCTTGCCCATTAGACCATCAAAAACCTACTTGCACTAAGCAAACCCATCAAAAGGAACTAGCAACGAAAGAAAAGCATAAAAGGAAATATATACAAGGATAAGCTTGGGGTGTCTCCAAAGAGCACTTTGTTTAAAGTCACTAAGTTTGACTTTGGTTACCCTTTTTAGGTGGGTGAGAGAGGAGGGTGAGCACTCCAAGGCGGATCTTTGAGCTCGAGCTTGAGCACCTTGCTCATTACCTCTTCAAGACCGGCTTCTCCTTTTGCTTTGAGCTTAGGTGTGAGGATTGCTTTGACCTAGGAAAAGAGCTTGGGCCGAACTTTGCATTTGATCTTGTACTCGATCACTCCATCCTTGTGTTTCCATGGAGTGAGAGTCATCATAGAAGGTTGGCTTTGTTCGGATCAAAACCCATGAAGCGTGCTTGATCTGTTTCCCATTTTAGCCTTGGCTTCTGTATTCTTCTTTGCACCCTTACTACCCTCAACGACATTCTCCATTGTGGTGGGAGGGATCGGTTCCACACAAGTGATCATGTCAACTCCCGAAGCTTCCTTGTCATTACCATAACCCAAATTGTTTCTCTCAAGAGACTTCTCTTCCTCTTCATAGACCTTTGGGGCTGGAGCTTCTTCAACCATATCACATCTACCTACATACCTCACTTCTTCTTCTCAAAACTCATCATCCTTCATAGTGATTGTATTACAAAGTTTATTGGAAGAAGTCCTCATTGGATAGTACACCTTATCATCCACATTCAAGAGAACTACCATTTTCTCTTTGAAGTCCTTTCTAGCACCGGTAGTGAGTAGGAATGGAGTTCCAAGGAGTAGTGGAAGCTTTTTGGTCTTCTTGTGGAAGTCCGTTGACCACAAAGTCCGTTGGGACTATGCAATTCCCAACCTTGAGTGGATAGTCTTCGAGGAGACCAAGTGGCTTCTTTGAAGAAACGTCTCCAAAGGTGATAGGTGATGGATGATAGGCGAGGGTTCTTATCCCTAGACTCTTGAACATCTCATGGGACATGACGTTCACACTTGACCCGAAATCACACAAAGCATCCTCAACGTCCAAATCACCAAGAGAGCAAGCTATTGAGAACTTACCGGGATTACCAAGCTTGGGGAGAGACTTAGGCTCGATCCTAGCTGTGCTTGGTGAATCAATGCCAGAAATACTACCCTTTGGTTCTTGGACCATGGTCACGTCTTCATCTTTCTCAAGGGTCACTCCCCTACCTTGTTCCTCAATGTCCTCATTGAGCTTCAAGGGAGCTTGTGTTCCATAGAGTAGAAGCTTAATTTCCTTAGTGGCAGCTTCATGATCATTAATTGGACGTGACTCCTTTGAAAATATGGCATTGCAATACTCCTTTGTTGTTTTCCCATTTGAAGAGCTTTGTTGTGCTTTGTCCCCATTTTTTTCCTTGGTCTCCATTTCTTGCACCTTTGAACTCAATGCCTCAAGTTTCTTGTGGAGATCATTGTATGAGCAAGCTACATTGGTATTAATTTCCTCCATCTTCTTGTTTATATTCAATGCTCCACTTGCTTGGTCTTGAAGAAGTTGTTGAAGAACATGTTTCACATCAAGGTCTTGAGGCATGGAGTTGTTGCCTTGAGTTTGTGGGGCAAAGCTTTGTTGGAAACCACTTTGGTTCATTTGGAAGTTGTTCTTTGGGGCATAGCTTTGTTGGTGATTAAGTGGGGCTTGACCTTGGTTGCCATAGTTTTTGTTGAAACCACTTTGGTAGCCACCATTGTTCCCAACGTAATGCACTCAAATCCACCATTTCTTCACCAACAAAGTGGACCGGTTTAGTGGAAGCATTGAGAAGCTTGTCAATTATCTTGGCTTGCTTATCCAACTTCTCATTGAGAGCCATCATGGCTTTGGTTCGTTGTTGTTCCTCAAAATCACTTGTGATTCTTGTAGACCGGTCGTACTCATCACCATATGTACAATCACTCAAAGCAAGGTTCTCAACCAACTCCATTGCTTCATTCACGTATTCGCCTATGAAGTTTCCATTAGAAGCGGTATCAAGCAACATAAGGATCTTAGGAAGTGCTCCGCGGTAGAGTGTGCTCAAGAGGGAAGCATCCGAGAATCCATGATGAGAGAATTGCGATGTATAGCCCCTAAACCGCTCCCATGCTTCATTGAAGCTCTCATTTGCACGTTGAGTGAAGCTTGAGATCTCATTCCTTAGCTTAGCCGTTCTATAGGGAGAGAACAACTTGGTAAGGAATGATGTCTTGCATTGGTCCCATGAAGTGATGGAACCGTGGGGAAGGTTCTTTTCCCATTGCCTTGCCTTGTCTCCAAGAGAGAATGAGAACAACCTTAGCTTAAAGCTATCCTCCGAGACTCCATTCATCTTCGTCAAGCCACAAATCTGGTCAAAGTGATCAAAGTGATCAAGTGGATCCTCCACCGTCAAGCCATGGAATTTGTTGCTTTGTACCATGTTGATGAAGCTAGCTTTGACCTCAAAGTCATTGGTCTCAACCGGTGGTGCTCGAATGCCTTGGCGGTTGACATGAGCATTGGCCGCATCACCTGCTCCAACTATGTTAGGACCATTACGGGCGGGTGGGTGGTTGTTTTCATTACCACCATTTGCTCCTTGATGTGGAGCATAAGCAACGTGGTCATTACCACCATCCGGGTTCACTTGCACGTTTTCCATACCAAGTCTAGCAATGTGCACAATCCGTTCTCTATCTCTTCTTGCTCTAAGACCGCGATGTAGAAGGTTGATGTCGTCTCTTGGCTCAACAAGATTGTTGTTTCCTTTAGAACGCAAGTTCATGCACCTACAAGAGAGAGCTAGAAGGAGAGATTAGTAAACAAAAGAAAGAAAAAGACTTAATCTCAAAAAGAAGTAAAATCTTAATGTCGAAAGCTAAAACCAATAGGCAACGGTGCCAAATTGATATAAGTATTTTACCTATATCAATTACTCATAATGCCTATTTAGCATAAGAGGATCGAATCCAAGGGTAGAGTTTTAAACACAAGGAATGCATATAACTAAATGAGTTAAGCAATCAAAGTGGGGTTTTAATTAAGTAACTAAATTGAAGCAAGTAAAATCAAACTAAACAAGTTGTAATGCGATAAACAAAAGCGGAGTCAAAGATGAGGTTATCGATATAAGGCAATCCAAGTCTAATCAATGGTATTCAAACACTCAAACAAGCTAATTCCTAGGCATAAGATCCTTAATCTTGACTAATTCTTTCTTAAGCAACTAATCACTATGCTAATCACTAATTCATTAACAAATTCTCATTTGTGAACCATTGATTAGCAAGCATTAAGGATGTATAAACAATATCAACCAAAAATATACCCTAGACAACTATTCTCATAGGCTAGGAGCATAAATCTCTTGAATAGTTCATCAAGGCATTTCATCAAACACTTGGTGTGCATGAAATGGCTTATTATCTAAACACACTTTCTCAAGCTAGATCTAGCATTATGATCACTATTCAAGAAGGAATATAAGATTAACTATCCCTAAACACCATAGATCAAGCCTTGAATCACCCTAATCTACCCCATCTCTAAATCCTAAAGAATTACTTAAGACCCATTAGGAACAACTCAAAATCGATGTGGATGAGGGTTGAATCCATGGATGAGTGATGAATAATCAAGAAAGACGATAGATGGAAGGAAGAAATCAATGAAAGACAAACTTAAATTGCATAAATCAAAATGATCTCTCTTATATATCTCCCAATCTCTCTCAAGAAGGGTTTTTAGACATGAGAAAAGAGATAAGTGGCAAAAATTAGGTAAAATGTTTTTTTTTTTAGTAAATGGGGTCGGACCGGTTCAACCCGGGACAAACCGGGTATTGAATCGGCCGAAACCTGGATACGTCTTCAGTGAATCGGCTATAACTCCTGTATCTGTCAACCGAATGACTCGAATCCAACTTCATAAGACAGCCAACTCAATTATCTACAACTGCTATGAAGAACGCAGAAGCTGAATCGGAGTGGAAACCCTTCGTCTGGGCTGATCTTTCAGACGTCGTATTTGGAGCAGAACTCGTTTGGATGCCAGACAGACATGTCCTTGCTATATTTACCATATCTCTTGAAAGGCAGCTATGAATGACATGAAACTAACACTAAAAGAACGTCAGCTCGATTTTCTATGACTTTCATGAAGACTTCAGATTAAACTGGGCATGGGAAGGTCTTCAATTGGCCTGATCTTTGAGTCACTTCGGCTGGTGCTGTATATTGGATGTTTGGACTGGGTGGAGTTAACCGAGTGGATCTTGGTCGGTTGAAATTGGACTTGTCTATAACCGAGCATGATCTGGGCAGTTAGCTTTGGTCGGGAAAGCGAAGCTCTCGAGCTAGACTCCCCACACGATGACGCCCCCCTAATCATGTTGGAAGTGAGTGGATGCGAGCTCACCATGATGCTCATAGATACTGGCAGCTCCGTGGAACTCATCCTCCTAACTGTTCTTAGGGAAATGGGTATACCAGATCACGAAATCAAAGGGGATACGATGGTGTTAACCGACTTCTCCGGGGAAATCACGCTATCCCTTGGAACAATAAGGCTTCCTGTAATAGCAGCTGGAGTAAGGAGGATGGTTGAATTCGCTGTCATAGATAGGCCAGCCCCGTTCAACGCTATCCTTGGTAGAACGTGGATACACTCTATGAGGGCTGTATCCTCAACCTACCATCAATGTGTAAAATTCCCTACTCAGCATGGAATCATAACAATAAAGGGAAGCCAGAAGGCTTCCAGAGTATGTTATATGGCAGGTTTCCAGATAGCAAAGGAAATCGCCATATATCAACTACAACGTAAGGATGAGCTCGCTTACCGCCTGACCAAAAAGAAGAGTGGTCCAGGCTCCATCGGACCTCGCAAAGACTTTATCGAGAAAGTTATGATCAACGAGTCTCATCCTGACCAGAAGGTAGGAATTGGATCCGAGCTCTCCAAGGCTCAAAAGGATCAGCTAATAACATTCCTCAAAGTAAATACCGGCTTATTCGCATGGACAACAGCGAATATGCCCAGAATCGATCTAAACATCATCTCACACGAGCTCAATGTGGATCTAAATCACAAACCAGTACGTCAAAAGCGTCAGAAATTGGATTGGATTCATAAATGAGGTGAAATATCCCGACTTGCTAGCAAATCCGGTCGTGGTGTAGAAGAAAAATGGCACCTGGCGAGTGTGTGTGGATTTTACAGATCTAAACAAAGCATGTCCTAAGGATAGCTTCCCAGTACCTCACATCGACCAGCTGGTGGAAGCTATCGCAGGGCACCAGCTCCTCAGCTTTATGAATGCTTTCTCGGGGTATAATCAAATACTAATGAACCCTGAGGACCAAGATAAGACATCCTTCATAACAGAACGAGGAACATACTGTTATAAAGTGATGCCATTTGGCCTTAAAAACGCGGGAGCAACCTACTGAAGACTCATGAACATGATGTTTGCCAGCCTCCTGGGCAAGTCAATAGAGGTCTACATTGACGACATGCTGGTTAAATTGTTGAAAGAGGAAGACAACATAAGTCAGATGGGGGGAATGTTTCACCTTACTAAACAAGTATGTGATGAAACTGAATCCCTCAAAGTGTACTTTCGGGGTTGCTTCAGGTAAATTCCTAGGTTACATAGTGACTCAAAGAGGAATATAAGCAAACCCCAAATAAATTAGTTTGTTCTTGGAAATGCAATCTCCGAGCACGGTAAAGGAGGTGCAAAGGCTGACATGCTGCATTGCTGCCCTGAATCGATTTATTTCCAGGTCGATTGATAAATGTCTCCCTTTTTACCAACTTCTAAAAGGAAACAAAAAATTCATTTGGGATGACAAGTGCGGGGAAGCATTTAAGCAATTAAAAGCGTACCTCTCCGAGCCCCCATTCTATCAAAACCAATCGAGTGAGAACCACTTTACTTATACGTAGCAATCTCCGAGGCCGTAGTAAGTGGCGTCCTCATAAAAGAGGAGCGAGCCGAGCAGAAACCAATCTACTACGTGAGCAAATCCCTAGTGAATGCTGAAACCATGTACCCACGAATGGAAAAGCTGACTTTGGCAGTAGTAGTCTTGGCTCGCAAGCTCAGGTCGTATTTTCAGTCACACCCTATCATAGTGATGACGACACAGCCATTACACACAATATTGCACAGCGCAAGCCAGTCAGGCATGCTTGCCAAATGGGGTATCGAGCTGAGCGAATACGATATCGAATATCAACCTTGGACTAGCGCCAAAGCACATGTACTAGCTGATTTCATCATCGAGCTCACAGCTAATAGCGAGGTAACCAAAACAAGCTCCGAAGCCTGGCAGCTCTACGTCGATGGAGCTTCTTCGAAACAGGGGGCAGGTATTGGAATTCACCTCGTATCTCCGACTAATGAGGTCGTAGAACAGTCTTTCAGACTCGGATTCTCAGTGTCAAATAACGAAGCAGAGTACAAGGCTTTAATAGCAGGTCTCCGACTCGTAGCTGGGTTTGGAATACGCAACCTGAATGCGTTCAGCGATTCCCAGCTCATTACAAGTCAGTTTCATGGAGAATACGAAGCCAGAGATAGCAGGATGGAATCTTATCTGGCAATAGTCCATGAGCTAGTTAAGCGATTTGAAGTCTTCAGCCTGACGCGAATACCGTGAGGTGAGAACACGATGGCAGACGCACTGGCAACTCTGGCATCAACCTCGAATCCACTTGTAAAAAGAGTGATTCCAGTGGAAGGGATTGAAAAACCAAACATTAAAATCAACAAAGATGTCGAGGATTTAATGGAAATAGACGATGACCATATGGAGTTGGACATAATACTAGCCTCAATAGAGGATAACCTCCCTCCCGAAATAGGAGAAGCTGAGGACCCGGAATAAGCTCCGCTCGACGCCTGACATGTTACTCTCCGCGAAAAATTGATTGCAAGAGCTGACTGGCGAGCAGCGATTATACAATACATTGAGGGGGGAGAGGCTCCCCCTAGCAAGTGGGAATCTCGCAAGCTCAAAACTATAGCTTCAAGATATTGTATAATCAGCCTTCGCCTTTATAAGCGAAGTATGAATGTCCCCTACCTGGTATGTGTCCACGGGCTCGAAGCTTTCACGATATTGTTGGAAGTGCACAGAGGCTCGTGTAGCAGCCATTCAGGAGGAAGGGCGTTAGCCATCAGGATCAAAAGGCAAGGGTATTTTTGGCCCACCTTAGTCGCTGATTGCGAAGAACACTCTAAAGCATGCGACAAATGCCAACGACATGCTCCCACATTGCATCAGCCTACTGAAAATTTATCTTCCATCTCATCTCCGTACCCCTTTATGAGGTGGTCTATGTACATAGTAGGACCTATGGTAACCTCGGGAAGAAGGAAGTGCCGCTTCCTACTCGTCCTCACTGACTACTTCACCAAATGGGTAGAGGCATGAGCTTTCCAGCAGGTTAAAGCGAACCACGTACAGGAATTCGTATGGCAAAATATAGTCTGCCGGCATGGAGTCCCATACGAGATTGTAACCGATAATGGTTCACGGTTCATCTCAAATCAGTTCCTCGAATTTTATGAAGATCACGGAATCAGGCTGACAACCTCGACTCCACATTACCCTCAAGGCAACGGGCAGGCCGAGGCAACAAATAAGCTAATATTGAGCAATATCATAAAACGATTGGATGATAAAAAACAAAAATGGTCCGACGAACTCCCCGGAGTACTATGGGCCTGTCGGACCTCACCTCGCAAAGCAACCTCAGAAACACCATTTTCCTTGGCTTATGGGATTGAGGTCGTGGTCCCCGCTGAGGTCGCAGTCCCCAGCCTGAGAGTAGATATGTGTCCCGAAAACGAGGAACTAAATAACGAAATGCTTCTCAACCAACTTGATGTCATCGATGAGCGCCGAGATCGAGCACTCGCCAATTTTCAAAACTACCAACACGCAGCAGCACGGTACTACAATTCAAAAGTCAAACAGCGAAGATTTCAAGTTGGCGAGCTCGTCCTACGAAAAACCTATGAAAACACAAGAGAAAAGAATGCTGGAAAATTTGGCACCAACTGGGAAGGTCCATACCGAATTTCCGAGGTAGTAAAGAACGGCGTATACAAGCTCGCCAGGGTGCACTACAACACACCCGAAAGGAACTCATGAAATGCCTTGAACTTAAAAACGTATTATCACTAAAAAGACACTTGTGAAAATCGAACTACGAAAAGGTTTGATCCCCTCTTTAGGGTACGTAGGCAACCTCATAAATGTGCAACTATTAAAAAAAAAAATCTCACTCCCCTCAAGCCTGTTAAATGCAGCTTAAGGACTCTTAACTCCTACTTTACAAGCTAAAAGCTTAACTACATAAATGAACAGCCTTACGAGCTAGAGCATGCTATCAGCTAGCATGGCCCGACTTTGCGTCTAAATTGCAAGGTCACAACTTTTCCAGTCTCTAAATGACAACAACCTCTACGTCTAAACTGTTTAGGTTACTTGCATGCCTCTAAACGGCTTCGACCCTGCGTCTTAAAATCGTATGGTCAGCTCCCGAGGTCTCTAAATGACCTAGGAGAAAGGTCTCTGAACGACCTGGATCTTTGGCCGAAAAACTGCCTCTGATCTAATGAAAAATGTCAGCCTCTAAATGGCAAAAGTTATCCTAAAAACACACACAAAAAGAGGATCTTTAAAAAAATCAAAATAATTTAAGCCTCCTCAAGGGAGCATAAGTTCGAACCAAAAAGCCCATCAGGGCATAACAAGTTCAACAGTAAACAGAAATAGGTTTAAAAGCCTCCCCAGGCACCAAGTTCGAAAAACAGAAAAGGGTGAAGAGAATAGAAGGGTCTCTAGCAGGCATGTTCAGCTGGTTTATCCGCCGAGACAGGTTGATCCAAGGGTAGTGGGAACTCCTTCCTAAGCTCATGAGAACCAAGCTCCAACTGATCACTTAATGGTGGTGCACTTGGCCCAGCAGGCAGCGTAACCGAATCATCGGATACCTGCGAAATGTCAAGTTTACCAGGGAAAAATATGATACATGGACGATGGCAAGCTCCGCATCCAACCTCAGCTTCTCAGCCTCAATATATTTCCTCTCAGCCTCAAAATCGTTCATGGTCTGATTAATAATATCATAGAGAAAAAGGATGTTGGACTTACACTCCATAATCTGAGTCTCGGTGTCAACCTCGATCTTCTTCTTCTCAAATTTATCCTTTATCCCCAAAAGAATGGTGCAATATTGTTTGGACATCTCCCTCCTCGCAGCCTTCTCAGCCCTCTTCACCATCTCCTTCTGCCTCTTGGCGAACTTCTTCGAATCCTCCTGGACCTTTTCAACCTGGACTCTTAAGCCTACTATACTCTCGCTGGCAGAGCGTAAGCCTTCCTCAGCAGTCCCAGCTCGCCCCTCAGCGACTCGGAGGTCCACCCTCAAATCTTCACCAGATTTCTCCAACGCATAGATCCGAGCTTGAAGAGTGTCAGCACGAGCTTGAGCCTCCTAAGTGGAGTCTTCCCATCTCTTGGCCAAAACGGCCTGATCTTTAACCTGACTTTCCAGAAGGGTGATCT
Source organism: Eutrema japonicum (assembly GCA_030161315.1). Lineage (NCBI taxonomy): Eukaryota > Viridiplantae > Streptophyta > Magnoliopsida > Brassicales > Brassicaceae > Eutrema > Eutrema japonicum. The sequence goes on from BSQW01000007.1 coordinate 29,260,179, forward strand.
CAGCCATCTTCTCCCCACCTCGAGCAAGCCTTGCCGCCAGCTCGTTCCGCTCCGAAACCAAGTCGGCAATAGTCTTAGCAGCCCTTTCAACCTCCTCAGGTTAGGTGGCAGAGCGAAGGTCCTGTTCAAATGAGTTAACCAGCTCGTTTGCAGTAGAGATAGCCAGAAAAGAAATGCAAAAACTCAGCGAAGAAAAATAAGGAGAAATGATAAGAAAAGGGAACCGAAGCTACCTGACCAATCGCACCCGCGAACTTGGTATAGCTTTTAGGCTTCTTCATATTCTTCAGAGACGGGAAAAAGCAGGAGGAAGGCCTAACACGTCTGAAAAGATTCGCTAGCTAGGAGCTGTTCTCTACGATTGCCTCAAGTCCATCAAAGTCAAACCTAAAAGCATTTGGAGAATTTCCTCCACCACCTTGCGAACGAGGCGCCACATGCCTCCTTGATGTTTCCTCACCATCAAATCAATCATCGCGAGACCGTTTAGAGCGAGACTGTTGCTCGGCAGAGTGATCGGGTTCCTTAGAAGATACCCTAGAGGTTGACCTTTGAGAGCCCCTAGCTCGAATATCATGATGGGCAATCTAGGTCTCACCACCCGATGACAAGCTGCCACCATCACCATGGTCAGCTTTGGACTCATGGTGATCACCCCTCTCGGGTTCCTCAAGCTGCGAGGTCTCAACGCGGGCAAATTTATCGAGAGCCTTCCTGACCTTCTTGTCAAGAGCACCAGCTGGCATCGGAGCAGGGCGCAGTCGCATCCTCTCCCTGTATGAAAGGCGCTGCGCTTTCTTAGGAGGAACCATCTTGTCGGATTCGGTGGAGCTGTCGCTACGAGTAAGATCAACCTGGGAGGTAGCAAGGGCAATATCCGGCACCTGGGAACTGGCCGGAGGATCAACCTCAACGCGAGCTAAATCTTTAGCGACAGCCTCGAGCCTCGGGATAATGGATAAAACCGGAGTCAAAACTTGAACTTGAGGTGGGGGAGACGGAGTCCGATAATCTGCGAAATCAAATAAAGGTGATCCGAATGAGGAAAAGCTCATAACCCAAAAGATGAAATATAAATGTACATGCATACAAACCTATGAGCTGGAAAGCATATGCAACAGATAGCCCGGGAGCTCGGCGCTCGCGAGCTTGTTGAATCCTGTCGAGGGTGAAGCCCTTCCAGTCAGAGCTCTCCCCCTTGACAAGATCGATGAGCTGTTGAACCTCACCCGTCACTACTTTTGAGCAATCAATTGACTCTGCAAAAATAAAATCAAATCAGAACAGAAGAAAACATCGATTAAGAAATCCCTAGAAAAGGCACTCGAATAGGCATCTTAGGGATCATGCTGACTAGTAATATGAGCCCAGGAATGCCGAAGTACCGACTTGCCCTCAACAGATTTGCTGGAGATTCTGAAATGGAACCACTGCTCCCACCACTTATCATCCCTCACATTAAACTTGAAAACGGACCGGTTAACCTTCGCCGGAAAATAATAGGTCCCGCGAAGATGAGAGTTACCTTTGACATTAAAGAGCTGGCGAAAGACCTCAGTGTTGAACACGACCCCGGACTCTTTAGAATGCACCCAGAGTACGACAAGCGCCGGGCATAAGCTATGGAAGGGCGAGCCCGAGGTCGCTGATGATGTTAGAGATGGCCGCCGGGATGGGAAAAGTGAGGCGGCATCTCAAAAAGAACGCGACATAACCGCATGCGTAACCCTCCGGAGGACTTTCCAGAGAGCTATCAGCTGACGGGATGAGCATGTCGCAGGTATCGAGTCCGCATAAGGCAGAGATATTTGCGAGCTCGGCAGGCGAAATCGTACTCTTCGAGTGAGATTCGAACCGACTGGCGAGGGGGAGAGAAGCACCCAGCTGAGAGGAAGACGCCATTGCAGAAAGAGCAAAAAATCGAGGTTGAAAGAAGAAATTTGGCCGGAAACAATGGAGGATGAGCTTTTACAGAAGATAGTATCTCGGATAAAAGTAAAAATGAGGCGAAGACAGTTCAATTAAAGGAGTAGAAGTAATTAAAAAAAAAGTAAAAATACATCATTACCTTAGCAAGTGGGAGGCGAGGCGGCGTGGGAAGTTGTAGCAGCGTGAACCGCCCATTTATATCCACTACCCACTCGCCCTGTCATATCCCTTAAAAGTCGCACATATATTACAGGATCCCTACAAACTCGGCATATGAGCACGCAAGAAATCAATCACAGATCCGAGATTGCAAGATAGTGTCGACTAGGAAATCAATCAGGACCCGAGATCGCAGCTTCACATCCTCAGTGATAAATAATTAAGTGTGCTGGGGGCAACTGTTGGGCCCAAATTCCACGCTCAAGGCCCAGCCTGATGAACATGTCTAACAAAGAAGCCCAATGCTCGATGAGACCTCATGGAACGAGCCCACAAGCTGGAAGGAGACGAGCACGCATGAAGGGGCGAGGTGGTTGGGAGAAGGAGCTTGCGTCTAACAAGTCAAACACATTAATTCAAGATCCTAGAATCAAGCTCAACATTAAAGACAAAGATTACGAATTTAATTATGAGTTTAATGTAAATAATTGAGCTTTGGCAGTTATATTCTGAGTTAGTATAAGTTTGAAAGGGGAGTCCCATTGTAAAGGACCGAATTCTTGGCAAAGATAATAATATACAATTTTTTTCTCTCAAATCTCTTAAGTAATTCTCAAAAAGATACAACCTGAAAAGCCAAGGATTGAGGTTGTGAGATTATGCTCTCACACCCACTTGACTAGTCTCCCGGATTGACTCAGTCCATGTAAGATGGAACGAAGTGGCTAGGTTGTCACCATGATTACTGAGTGCGATTGGAAGTCTGGTCTTAAGTTTTTTTGTCGATACAAAAGCTAAAGCAAATTTTTGATAACTGGATATCTTGTATCGGCGTCAGCTAAGGTTTTTCTCACGTAGAATATCGGCTTTTGCTCTCCTCGGTCCTCCCGGACTAAGACTCCTTACATGGCTATCAATGATACTTCTATGTATAAATGTAGAGGCAGGCCCGTGGCTATGGCAAAATTTTAGAAACATTGGCTTACGGGCCCTTATTTTTTTAAATCAGAAGGGTCCATTTTTAAAAAAAAAATCGAAATGGCCATTAGGGCATCTGCATTGGTGAGAGTCTCACCTTAAAAAAAATGTTAAAATTTTTTTTTAATCAAATAATTAAGTTTGAAAAAAAAAAATTGGACCAATAGCAAAGTGCCATGTGTGAATGTGGGTGTCTCAATTTTTTTTTTGGTGTCTCAAATGAGACACCCTTAACCCTCTCTCTCTTGTTTTTTTTTTCTTTTTTGGGATTTGTTTAATGGAGGGTGTCTCATTAAGTTTGAGACACCCCCAATGTATATGCTCTTAGTTTTAGACTTAGTAATTTAAGTTAAACAAAAATAGCCCATTAGTATTAAAAATAGAAACTAACTTAAAAATAATTTAACAAAAAAAAAATTAGGGTAAAGTTACCGCTTAAACAAATACACGATACCTCTTCAACTCCCCTTATTCATCGTTGAAGTTTTGAAGCTTAATTTGTGTTTTCTTCTTTTCACGATAATAACATAATCATCAAACGGTATTTGCTAATTTTTCGTTTAAAATTGGGTAAACGATCTATTTCCCCCTCAGAAATTTCAAATAATAACATATCCCCTGAAGTCTGAGCCTAGTTTTATTTTCCCACCGAATCAAAGTTGAAAACCTATTTCCCCACCGAATCAAAGTTGAAAACTTAATTCCCCCCCAAATCAAAGTTTGAAATCTATTTCCCCCCAGACCACTAATTAAATCGGTTTACTGTGTACCAAATAAACCGTTTAACAAATAAATACCAATGAAAACCAAATTTGAACCAATTAAACCCGGTTACTCGATGAATTAAGCCCCACCCGAAACTAAATCCGCCAAAATTTAAACCGAGTACTTTAAACCCAAAATCCCCAAAAACCTTAGAACCCTATATCGCGAACCTAGAATCCAGAAATCGAAATTGAATTCCCCGAAGACTGAGAAATCGATAATGGAGTTAGCGGAGTGGAGAGAAGTCCCTGAGTGGAGAGAAGTTCCCGAATTTTGTGAAGAGGATTCCGACGGAGAGGACCGAAGAGAACGAAATGATTACAACATCGAGAAAGTTTTGATGGAGTTTGTTGATGAAGATCATGTTCTTCACAATGTGTACCCTAATACGGATAACGAGGACACAAGAACTCAATACACGAAGGTTAAGAGGCGCACGTACGTTCAAAGAGTTGAAGGGAACTTGTTTGAAGGTCAAGTGTTCTTCAATGCAGTAACGTTCAAGGAGGCAATCCTCGATTATGCTTAGAAAACCGGCCGAAACATCAAGTAGACCAGGTATGACAAAGATAAAATTGTCTATAATTGTGAAGGTGGTGAAGATTGTTCTCAGAGGATTTACTGTTCAACGACGGGAAAGACGGTTAAGTGGCAGGTTAAGGGGTTTAAGAATGTGCATAGTTGTGTTCTCAATGGTGCTTGCGAGATGATAAAGGTTCATGTGATTGCACGTCTCTTTCTCGATAAAATCTAAGAAGAACCTGAATATTTTATGCCAATGAAGATTGAAGAGTTGATCATGGAAAATTGGAAGATCAATGTGTTAAGGCCTAAGTGCCAATCGGCAAGGAATAAAGCTCAGAGATGGATTCAGAGAGAGTATGATGAGCAGTTTGCGCGTCTTCGTGATTACGGTCTTGAGATATTAGACTCAAATAAAAACTCTACTGTGAGCATTAAATGTTTTACAAACGAGCAAGGTTTAGATGTATTCAACAGGTTCTATGTCTGTTCTGATGTTATTAGAAGATCATGGAAAGAAACTTGTAAGCCGCTTATAGGACTTGATGGATGCCACTTGAGATCAAAGATGAAGGGTCACTTATTGGTTGCTATGGGTCGAGATGCGGATAATGCTATTTATCCAATAGAATGGGCGGTTGTACAAGCTGAGAACAAGGACAATTGGTTGTGGTTTGTGAAGATGCTCAAAGCTGATTTAGATTTGAAAGATGGTGATGGATATATCATGATCTCGGATAGACATAGGGTAAGTGTGTTTTGTATGTTTTTTGGTTTTTTTCAGTAACTGTTTTTCATTACTTGTCTCGGGTATAAATGTTTTTTCGGTAACTGTTTAGACACTGAATTGGTTTCTTTGTTTATTTATAGGGACTTATAGCAGCTGTTGAGCTAGAGGTTCCACAGATCGAGCATAGGAAATGTGTGAGACACATCTATGCTAACATGAGAGCATTGCATGGTAAGAAGCCGGATATGAAGAAGTTGATTTGGCATCTTGCATGGAGCTACAATAAGACAGAATTTGATGAGAACAAGGATAAGATCTTCTGATATGACTCAGCTGTGTATGCAGATTTGATGAAGAAAAAACCAAAGACTTGGTGTAGAGCCTTCCACAAGATAGGCAATTACTGTGAAGATGTGGAGAATAATTCAACGGAGTCATGGAACGCTTCCATAGTAAAAGCCAGAGAGAAACCATTTCTACCTATGCTAGAGACAATTGCAAGGATGGCGATAGTACGTATTGCAAAAGGAAGTTTTAAAGCTTTGGACTGGCAAGGTGTGTGCACACTGTATGTGATTGACTATCTAGCCGTAGAGCATAAGAGAGCTTCGGAGTGTCAGGTCTATATGTCCACAAATTCAACGTGGTATGTTAAAATTAGTGGTTGTTCATACCGTGTGAGCTTGGTTGATACGACTTGTACTTGTAGAAGATGGGAGATCACATGTATTCCTTGTGAGCATGCGAATGCTGTGATTCTCCACAAGAAGCTCGAGGTTGAGGATTATGTGTGCCACTGGTATAGGACAGCTCTATGGAGAAGGACATACACGGACGGTCTAGTGCCAATGAGAGGTGCTAGATTTTGGCATGTTGGAGAAGAACCAGCGGTGCATCAACCTCCGGTGCCACCACAGCCTGTGTTTTTTTTAGGCTAATGTTTGTTGTGTTATTGAAGAGATTAATGTTTGCTGTGTTTTTTCAGGTTTGTGGTGAATCGTCTCAGGTTGAGACTTCTCATGCTGAGCCTTCTCAGGTTGAGCCTTCTCAGGTTGAGTCTTCTCAAGGCACTCTCACACAGCTTGGTGATTAAAGAAGCTCTGTTTGCATCTCTGTTTAAGAAGCTTTTTTGGTTATGTTCTCGGAAGTAGCATCGGATTCGTCTCTTTTGTTTTAAGACTCTTACTTATGTATCTCGTATTTGTCTCTTTTGTTTTAAGACAATTGCTTATATATCTCGGATTTGTCTCTTTTGTTTTAAGACAATTGCTTTTGTATCTCGAATTTGTCTTAAAACAGGTTTGTGGTTATGTACATTAGCAACAACACAGATTTGTATCTCGGATTTGTCTCAGAGACTGAAAAACGCATGCTCGATATTAATTGAAAACACAAGAGTGAAACACGAGAGATTGTATTGAAAACCTTAACAAATGTCAACAACTAGACAACAAAGGAGACATCAAATGTCATCAAAGACACAAAAAACTAACAACAGACAAACAAAGAACCATCATTTTCTTCACACAATGATCAACCTAATAGCATACTAGACCGACAATGACCACACAACCAAAGATCACAAGAACCATCATTTTCTTCATCTTCGATTCGGTTTTGTCTATTACTTCTTCCACTCTCTCAAAGATATCTTTCTCTAGCTTCATTTCCATCTTCGCATAGACCATTTTCTCAAGCTCCATTCGTGAACTTGAAATCTCTTTCAACTCGTATTCAAGTCTTTCTGCTCGAAAGCCCAATGCCTCTATCTCATCTATCAAAGCCTCATCAACCCACTTCCTAGCGTGATTGTCATTACTTAGCTACAAACATTCATAGCTACCGTAATCAAAATTGGGTTCAAACCAAAACATAGAGGAATCATAATCAAAGTACATTGTTTTTACCTTCTGTGCATACTCATAAGCACACCTATAGTATCGCCGGTGCAGATTGTTCTCGGATTTGGAGATCTTTGCCAAGATTTGTTCCCCACACCAACATCTCCTCGGAACACCCTTAACTCTTGCTCGATCTCGGCCAGTTGATGCTCCACTCGATGCTCCGGTTACGTTGCTCATCCTCCTCCCCTCGAATCAAAACCTTAACAATGAAGTAAATTGGCTTTCACCAGTTTTGATTTGGAAAAAATTATGTTTAGGGTTCTTAGCTCGATTTGGGGATTTTTCTGGGTTTCAAATAAATTTAACGCGGTTTGGTTTTAGGGTCGGGTTTTCTGGGTCGGATCTAGGGTCGGGTTTGGTTTTCTAGATCGGTTTCATATCGGGTGTAAAAGGGGTGGTTTACGGTTTACGTTAGAAACCGATAACATACCGTCGAACTTTGATATTGGGGGGAATTAAGTTTTCAACTTTGATTCGGCAGGGAAATAGGTTTTAAACTTTGATTCGGTGGGGAAATAAAACTAGGCTCAAACTTCAGGGGGATATGTTATTATATGAAACTTCCGAGGGGGAAATATATCGTTTACCCTTTAAAATTAGGGTAAAGTTACCGCGTAAAAGAAGTTTTTTAAAGTTGAAGTTGATAAAGTCTTATCTTCGTTCGAGTATGTCACGAGAGAGATTGAGTGACTTGGCTATCCAAAGAGAGTTGGTTAAAAGTGTTGATTTTGAAAGCTTGGTTAGTGATTTTGTTAGAAAGAAGGGAAGAAAATTATGTTTTAAAATTTGTTACTCTGGTTTTTATTTATTTATTTAGGATGATAATTGTTATTATTGGCTTTATATGAATTTGAGACGATGATGATCATTATTTGTTTTATATGATTTGGATTGGTTTTATATGAATTTGGGACGATGAGGTCCTTTTTTTTTAACTTTGCTTACGGGCTTCGTATGTCTAGACACGCCTCTCCATCAATGGGTTGAGATAGCACAGGAGGTTTCGTTACATTTTTTTTTTATTGATCTGAAAGCTTCTTTGCATTCTTCATTGTTTCCCTTTGGTAACCTGAAGAAAGGAAGACATTTATCATTTGACTTCGATATGAATCGATTAAATGTAGTAACTCTCCCAGTCAAACGATGAGCTTCACGTTTAGTACTTGGAGAGGGAATCCCCAGGAAAGCGTTAATTTGTGCGGGATTTGCTTCAATTCCTCATCGGCTAACTAAGTATCCGAAGAATTCTTGTAACGCAACTGCGAATGTGCACTTCGCGGGGTTGAGTTTCATCCCGAAGTGATTCAAGATTTTGAAATATTCCTTCAGATGCTGAACATGTGACTCAGCTTCGATGGAATTAACCATCATGTCATTGATGTATACCTCCATCGTTTTTCCAATCTGTCACGAGACATCTGATTAACTAATCAATGGTAAGTTGCCTTATCATTCTTTAACCCGAAGGGCATGCCTTTATAACAATAGATTCCTCTGTCGGTAATGAAAGAGGGTTTCTCTTGATCTTAAGGGTTCATTAAAATTTGGTTATATCCAGAGAGAGCACCCATTAAGCACAAGATTTTGTGCTCGGCGGTTGCTTCCACCAATCGGTCTATGTGAAGTAATGGAAAACTATCATTTGGACGAGGTTTATTTAGGTATGTGAAATCGACACATACCCTCTAATCCCGCTTTTCTTTTTTACTACTACTGGATTTACCATCCACTCTGGGTATTCAAATTCGCAGATCGATCCAATATTTAGTAGTCTTTCGATTTTGTCATTAACGACTATCAACCCTTTGGTCCTAGCTTTCTCCTCTTTTGATTAATTGGTTTGAAGGACTCGTCCACGTACAACTCGTGTTATATCACATATAGCACGTTCCCAGGCATGTCTTGAGCCGTCCAAGCAAAAGTCTTCTTGTTCTCACTGAGGAGTCTTATTAGATCACCTCGTATTGGTTGTTTCAACATCGCTCCAATGTTGACACATTTTTCTAACTATAGTTTATATATGACGACTAGATCCACTTCGTCTCAAACTGGTGGATTCTTTATGGTAAAGGTTTCGGATTCCGAACTCACCATACTAATTGATTTTGTGTTGGCTCGTAGCCTGTGACAAGCCATATAGCAAGACCTAGCAGTTTTTGGTTTCCTCCCAGTGTTACTATCGCATCCGAGGTTGGAATTTTAACACACTGGTGATAAGTCAAAGGTACAATCTTCATAGCGTTGATCCATGGAGTGCCAAGGATGACATTGTATATTAATGGGCCTTCTACCACCACAAATTCCATGATATTGGTCGTTCTCTCGATTCTAACGGGTAACACTATCGTACCGCATGTGGTCACCGTTCTTCCGATGAATCCAACGAGTCTTTCAGGGCGGTTTTGTGCACCCGAGATGTTCATTTGTCCCAGAGTCTTGAAGAAAATTAAGTTTACCGAACTTTCAGTATCTACCAGGATTCTCGGGACCTCAAAGTCGCTGATTTCTAGCATTGTAATAAGGGTGTCATTGTGCGGTTTATTTTGTCCGCACATATCTCTTTCATTGAAGTAATCTTTCTTGAAAGTTTCTTGGATTGTCGAGTCAATGAATTGACTGTTTTCTCAGGCTGATCTCCTTGGATGAAATTTACCGCTTTTGTTGGTGGGTTGTTTCTCGCGGTATCAGCTTGATGAGGTGGTGGAACCAGATCCTCGAATTCACCTGCGAGATATTTCTCCACGAGTATCGTACTAAGCTTCCAACAATTCTTTGTATCGTGCCCTTTTGCTTTGTGGGATTTGCAGTATGCGTTTTCGTAATAAATCGCCCTCCTGATATACTTTTTTGGGGGGGGGGGGGGCTGATAAAACTTTTTTAGAGCGGTAGAATGAATGATTCACCATAAAAAAAATCTTTTGTGTGGGAATTAGACTTGCCCATCCCTCTCCTTTAGCGCCAAACTGTTGTAGCTGGAATTAGAATCGTCAAAATTTGTAATTAAAAATTAATCGGAGGACATGGCTTATCTTTAAATAACATAAGATCAAATGGATTTTTAGAAATAAACGATACGTAGATAATAGGGCATGAGATGATTGGACTGAAAGTGGGTTTAGCCGTAAATTATGGGAGCAAATGAGTTTAGTATTTTGTCTTGAAAGCGTTTGCGCAAGAACAAGAACACGAAAATTATAAGTGTAAGCGTGTAATCCATTTCGAGTGGGAAAGAAGTTGTCTCTTTCTCGTTTCTCTTGACCTTGATTTTATACTCCAAGACCGTGTTTAACTTCCTCATTTACTCTGCTTGACTCATCATTAATTGCATTTAATCTTGTAGATTCGACCGTTTCTCCTTAGTGCGTTTAATCATTGGTTTGAACGAGTCTTTGATTCACTTTGGAGTTGACCACAAGTTCGACTTTTATGCCTCCATTCCATAGTCCACTCCAGTGTTGTTTTAGCTCGTTGTCTCACCTCTCCTTCGCGTTTCACTTCTTCTTTCTTTTTACCTCTTCGCTTAACAGACCTATTTTGACTGCACCGGGATTTGAACGCCCACATATAACTCAACTCTGGATCCAATAATAAAAAGATCTTGATTTTCTTTTTGTCGGGTTTAATTCCAGGTAGTGATATATGCAACAAAATTATTAATACAAACTATTAGACTATGTATTTTGATTAAAAGAACCTCAATTTTAAGATAGAGTTCAAATGGAAATAAATAGAATTAGTATTTATAATAATTATATATATATATATAGGGGTTGATGACTAATTATTTAAAAAAAGTCATGTCCAAAATTTGAATGATATTTTTTAAATGATAAAAGTAAGAAAATTTGAAAAGCAAAACTATTCAACTTTTTTTTATTATAGGGTCCATCATTTTTTATTCCCTCGGACCCTAAATAATATTGAGTTGGTGCTAGTGCAGATGCGGATAAAGGAATTTACAGAAGTGAATGATTCCGGTTTGAAGAGTTATTGAACAATTTATAGAGGGTTTTAAGCGGCAGGAATCAGTACGTGAGTGTTTTCAAACGTCAATAACCGCAACTGTCTGCAAACGTAATGTTTGCATTTGGTAGAGAAAGAACCAATTAACATCTAAGGGGATGTTCTTTTCTTAATTCAACAACCGCATCTAGATGAAGATATAAGATACAATTCATTTTTGTCAAATTAACAAGTGCATTTGAATGTAAAAACTGGATGCAAAATGAAATGCATCCAAAATAATTGGATATTTTGGATACATTTGAAACTAGAGTTTGGATACACCAAAATGCATTCAAAATTACAAAAGTCTAAAATGCCCTCATTTATAATCAAAAATGTTTATCCCACTAAAAAATAAAACTTAAAATATTTATCTCACCAAAACATGTTGAATTATTTATATTTTATTATTTAAAAAAAAAAATTACGGCATTATAACGGAATCACAAAATTTCCACTAAAATCGCAAAATAGCAGTTTCCCGCCAAACACGCAAAAAACGGGTTCCCGCCAAAATCGCAAAATAGCGATTTTCCACCAAAACAAAACCGAAAATAGCAGTTTTCTACCAAAACCGCAAAAAATGGTTTTCCGCCAAAATTGCAAAATAACGGTTTTCTGTAAATATATGGTTTCTTGTAAAAATTACGAAGTTGCGATTTTTTGCCAAAACCACGAAATAGCGGTTTTCTGCCAAAATTACGAAATAGCAATTTTCTACCAAAGCCGTAAAATTACGGTTTCCCGCCAAACCCACAAAACAACAATCACCCACCAAAATCGCAGAATAGTGGTTTCCCGTATAAAGCGTAAAATGGCGATTGTCCATGAAAACATCAAAAAATGATTTTGCCGTCAAAACCACAAAATAGCTATTATACAATAAGTTATAATCTAATTTAGCTATTTTATAAATTATTTAAATATTAATTTGATAAGTATTTAGTTCTAAATATAATTTAATTATAAAAAATGTTATTAACATAAAAATGTCATTTTTTAGTCATTTGGTTTTAAAGTTCATCCAGATAATGTATACAAACACACAAACAAACATAACCGCATTCAAACGTAATTTCTAGATGCAAAAAACAAGTATAGAAACGAACCGCATCTGAATGTTGCGTCCAGATATTGCGTCTATATGTTGATTCTTGATGTGACATCCATATACACAAACGAACATGGCCTAGGTTAAGTGTTTGAGAACGGTAGGGAGAGAACTGATTGGGTGTAAAGTATTAACCTAAAAACAATTTTAAAGTGCACACAATCATGAAGATTATTTTGGATGCATATCAAGAAGAAAATATTTGGATTCCTTGATGTAATTGAGTGCATCTAGGTATCAAATAATCATCGTCTCTAGAAAATAACATTTGGATGCATATAAAAAAAATAACACATATAATTGAATTTAGAGATAACCTATACAAAAATTACACAACATTAGATTCATACTTTAATAAAGAGTGATTTACATAATAAGCCATATTTTGTCTTTTTCTTACACAATAAGCCACCTTCAACTATTGATGCACTTATATTACTGTTTCTTTTTTGTAAATCCGAAGTTGCCCTGCATGGTCATAAATGCAAGGTTGTGAATGAGTCAGAAAATCAAAAATTTGAGTAAACTAATTATTATCCCAACTGATTTGTTTTCTATTTTTTTATAATGTGAAAGACATAAAACAATTTTTTTGGTAACAATAAATTATAATTCTATTTTTCCAACATTTTAAGATCCATTTTGTTATAGTTTTGATGTAAAACAAAAAAATCGTGGTCAACGAGTCTCATCCTGACCAGAAAGTAGGAATTGGATCCGAGCTCTGCAGATCCCGAAAAGAACAAATAATAACATTTCTCAAAGAAAATTCCGGTTCATTCGCATGGACAACAGCTGACATGCCGGAATCGATCTAAACATCATTTCACATGAGCTCAATGTGGATCCAAACCACAAACCAGTACGCCAAAAGCGTCGGAAATTCGGACCCAAAAAGACCGACGCTGTCAACAGTGAGGTCACCAGGTTGCTAAATGTTGGATTCATCAAAGAAGTAAAATATCCTGATTGGCTAGCAAATCCGATTGTAGTAAAAAATAAAAAATGGCACCTGGCGAGTATGCATAGATTTCACGGATCTAAACAAAGCGTATCCTAAGGATAGCTTCCCACTACCTCACATCGACCTGTTGGTACAAGCTACCGCAGGACACGAGCTCCTCAGCTTTATGGACAAATTCTCAGGGTATAATCAAATACAAATGAGCCCTGAGGACCAAGACAAAAGATCCTTCATAACAGAACGAGGAACGTACTGCTATAAGGTGATGCCATTTGGCCTCAAAAACGCGGGAGCCACCTATCAAAGACTTATGAACAAGATGTTCGCCAGCCTCTTGGGGAAAACGATGGAAGTATACATCGATGACATGCTGGTCAAATCTCTAAAAGAGGAAGATCACATAGGTCAGCTGGGAGAATGTTTCACCTTACTTAACAAATATGGGATGAAACTCAACCCTTCAAAGTGCACTTTTGGAGTTGCCTCAGGCGAATTCCTAGGTTACATAGTAACTCAACGAGGAATTGAAGCAAACCCCAAGCATATCAGTGCGTTCCTGGAAATGCAACCTCCGAGCTCAGTGAAACAGGTGCAAAGGCTGACAGGCCGTATTGCCGCGTTAAATCAGTTTATTTCCAGGTCGACTGACAAATGTCTCCCCTTTTACCAATTACTAAAGGGAAACAAAAGATTCGTATGGGATGACAAGTGCGGGGAAGCCTTTGAACAACTAAAAACGTACCTCTCCGAGCCCCCCATCTTATCAAAACCGATTGAGGGTGAACCACTTTACCTATACGTAGCGATCTGCGAATTCGCAGTGAGTGGCGTCCTCATAAGAGAATAACGAGATGAGCAAAAACCGATCTACTACGTGAGTAAATCCTTAGTAGATGCCAAGACCAGATATCCACGAATGGAAAAACTGGCTCTGGCAGTATTAATCTCAGCTCGCAAACTCAGGCCGTATTTTCAATCACACCCCATCGTAGTAATGACAACACAGCCATTACGCACAGTATTGCACAGCCCCAGCCAGTCTGGCAGGTTAGCAAAGTGGGCCATCGAACTGAGCGAGTACGATATTGAATATCGACCTCGGACCAGCGCCAAAGCACAAGTACTAGCTGATTTCATTATCGAGTTCACAGCTAACAGCCAGGTTACCAGAACAAGCACCGAAACCTGGCAGCTTTATGTCGATGGATCCTCCTCGAAACAGGGGGCAGGTGTGGGAATCCACCTTATATCCCCGACTAACGAAATTGTTGAACAATCTTTCAGACTCGGATTCCCAGCATCAAATAACGAAGCCGAGTACGAGGCTTTAATAGCAGGCCTCCGACTCGCAGCTGGAATAGGAATACGTAAGCTAAATGCGTTCAGCAACTCCCAGCTAATTACAAGCCAGTTTCACGGAAAATACGAAACCAGAGATAACAGGATGGAATCCTATCTAGCCATAGTTCGTGAGCTAGTCAAACAATTCGAAACCTTCAATCTAACGCGAATACCACGAGGTGAGAACACAATAGCAGACGCACTGGCAGCTCTGGCATCAACCTCAAATCCACTCATAAAAAGAGTAATTCCAGTAGAAGGAATTGAAAAACCAAGCATCAAAATCGGCGAAGATAGCGAGGTTCCGATGGAAATAGAAAATGACGACATGGAAATAGATATAACAATAGTCATAGTAACAGGCGACCTCCCACCACAAGAGGAAGAAGCCACCGACCCGGAGCCAGAACTGCTTGACGCCATGCACGTTACGCTCCAAGAAAAAATGATCACAAGAGCTGACTGGCGAGTAGCGATTATACATTACATTGAGGGGGGAGAGGCTCCCCCCAGCAAGTGGGAAGCTCGCAAGCTCAAAACCATAGCTTCAAGATATTGTATAATCAGCCCTCGCCTTTACAAGCGAAGTGTAAACGACCCCTACCTAGTATGCATCCACGGGCTCGAAGCCTTTACGATATTATCGGAAATTCACGGAGGCTCGTGTGGCAGCCACTCCGAAGGAAGGGCACTAGCTATTAGGATCAAAAGGCAAGGATATTTTTGGCCCACTTTGGTTGCTGACTGCGAAGAACATTCTAAGGCATGGGACAAATGCCAACGACATGCTCCGACTCTACATCAGCCTACAGAAAACTTATCCTCCATTTCATCTCCATACCCCTTTATGAGGTGGTCAATGGATATAGTAGGACCCATGGTAACTTCTGGAAAAAGAAGGTGTCGTTTCTTACTCGTCCTCACCGACTACTTCACCAAATGGGTGGAGGCAGGAGCTTTCTAGCAAATTAAAGCAAATCACGTACAGGAATTCGTATGGCAGAACATTGTCTGCCGGCACGGAGTCCCATACGAAATCGTGACCGACAATGGATCACAATTCATCTCAAATCAATTCCTCGAATTCTGCAGAGATCACGGAATCGGATTAACAACCTCGACCCCACGTTACCCTCAGGGTAACGGGCAGGCTGAGGCAGCAAACAAGCTAATACTGAGCAATCTCAAAAAATGAGTGGATGCTAAAAAACAAAGATGGTCCGACGAGCTCCCTGGAGTACTGTGGGCCTGTCGGACCTCACCTCGCAAGGCAACCTCAGAAACACCGTTCTCTTTAGCTTATGGAATCGAGGTTGTGGTTCCCGCCGAGGTCGCAGTTCCCAGCTTGAGAATAGATATATGTCCCATTAACGAGGACCTGAACAACGAAATGCTTCTCGACCACCTAGATGTTATCGATGAACGTCGAGACCGAGCACTCGTTAACCTTCAAAATTATCAACAAGCGGCAGCACGCTACTATAATTCAAAGGTCAAGCAGCGAAGATTTCGAGTCGGTGAGCTCGTCCTACGAAAAACCTACGAGAACAAAAGGGAAAAAAATGCCGGAAAACTAGGCACCAACTGGGAAGGTCCATACCGGATCTCCGAGATAGTAAAAGACGGCGTATATAAGCTCACCAGGATGCACGACAATACGCCTGAAAGGAACTCATGGAATGCCATGAATTTAAAGAAGTACTATCACTAAAAATACACTTGTAAAAATCGAACTACGAAAAGGTTTGATCCCTCCTCAGGGTACGTAGGCAACCTCACAAGGGTGCAACTATTAATATAAAAAACTCTTCTTCTGTGAGCCGGTTAAAAACAGCCTGAGACCCCTCAGCTATCATATACAAGCTAAAAGCTTCACTCTATAAATAAACAGCCTTACGAGTTAGAGCATTCTACCAGTTAGCACGACTCGACTTTGCGTCTAAATTGCAGAGTCACAACCTTCCTAGTCTCTAAATGAAAATAACCTCTACGTCTAAATTGTTTAGGTTACACGCATGCCTCTAAAAGGTTTCGACCTTGTGTCTTTAAATCGTCTGGTCAGCTCCCAAGACCTCTAAACGACCTGGGAACAAGGTCTCTAAACGACCTGGATCCTTGGCTGAAAAACCGCCTTTGATCTTAAAAAAAAAACACACAACCTCTAAAAATACAAAAACATGAACAACCATAAAAATAAAGATTTTTTTTCTTTTATCAAAATAAATAAAGCCTCCTCAAAGGAGCATAAGTTCAAACCAAAAGTCCACTGGGGCAAAAAAAAGTTCAACAAACAAACCAGAAAAAGGTTTAAAGGCCTCCCCAGGCACCAAGTTAAAACAAGAACAACAGGAAACAAAAACATTAAAGATGTTCCTAACAAGTAGGATCGGTGGGTTTATCCTCCGGGGCATCTTGATTCGAGGGCAGCGGGAACTCCTTCCTAAGCTCCTGAGAACCAAGATCCAGCTGATCATTCAATGATGCGCTTGGCCCAGCAGGCAGCATAACCGAGTCATCGGACACCTGAGGAATATCAATTTTACCTAGGGAAAAATCTGATACCTGAACGATGGCGAGCTCCACGTCCAATCTCCACTTCTCAGCCTGGATGTTCGTATTTTCGGCCTCAAAATCATTGATGGTCTGACCGATAATATCATCAAGAAGAAGGATATTGGATTTTACTCCATAATTTGAGTCTCGGTATCAACCTCGATCTTCTTCTTCTCCCATTTATCCTTTATCCCTAAAAGAATGGCACGATACTGCTTGGATATCTCCCTCCTCGCGGCCTTCTCTGCCTTCTTCACCATCTCTTTCTGCCTCTTGGCAAGTTTCTTCGAGTCTTAGGTAATCTTCTCAACCTACACCCTCAAGTCCACTATGTTTCCACTAGCTGAGCGCAAACCAACCTCAGCAGCTCCAGCTCGCCCCTCGGCAACACGGAGGTCCACCTTCAAATCCTCGTTTAAACTCTCTAACACAGAACCCGAGCTAGAGCCTCCTGGGCAGAATCCTCCCATCTCTTGGCCAAAACAGCCTGATCCTTAACCTGGCCCTCCAGAAGAGCAACCTCGCCCATCTTCTCCTCGCTCCGAGTGAGTCTCCTCATCAGCTCGTCCATTTCAGCGACGAGGTCTGCAATGGTCCCAGCTGCCCTCTCCACCTCCTCGGGCTGGGTAGCAGAGCGAAGATCTTTCTCAAAAGAGGTAATCAGCTCATTAGCAGCAGAAACAGCCTGGGAAGGGAACATAAAAGTTCAGCAGAGAAAAAATGAAAATAAAGAGCAAAGCGAAAGTTGTACAAATTACCTGGCCCATCGCACTTGCGAACTGAACATAGCCCTCATGCTTCTTCATGTTCCTAAGAGATGGCAGGAAGCAGGACGAAGGTCTAACACGCCTAAAGAGATTTGCAAGCTGGGAGTTGTTCTCAACAATTGCCTCGGGTCCGTCAAAAGCGAACCTAAAGGCATTCGGAGAAACACCTCCACCACCCTGAGAACGAGGTACCACATGCCTCCTTGATGTCTCCTCGCCATCAAATCCATCTCCACGAGAGCGCTTGGAGCGAGACTGATGCTCGACAGAACGACTTGGCTCTTTAGAAGACACGCTGGAAACAGACTTCTGAGGATCCCTAGCCCGCACATCATGTTGGGTAACCTCGGCTTCATCCCCCTTTGGCGGAACATCATCACCGTGATCAGCTCTAAGCTCACAATGATCATCCTTTTCAACCTCTTCCCGTTGAGTAATCTCAGTACGAACGGACTTACCAAGAGCCTCTTTTACCCTCTTATCAAGAGCACCAGCTGGCATCGGGGCAGGGCGCAGTCGCATCCTCTCCCTGTAAGAAAGGCGCTGCGGCCTCTTAGGAGGAACCATCTTGCTGGATTCAGTGGAGCTTTCGCTACGAGTAAGATCAATCTGGGAGGTAGCAGTGGCAGTAGCCGGCACCGGGGAACCAGCCAGGTGGTCAATCTCAGCACGAGCTAGATCCTTTGCAACAACCTCGAGCCTGGGAATAATAGACGGATCGGGAACCGGAGCCTGAATTTGAAGTAGGGGAGACGGAGTCGGAGAATCTGCGGAGTCAAACAAAAAAAAAGATTTAAGTAAAGAAACAATTCTTAAATCTAAAGAGATAGAAACATAAATCCACTCAAACCTATTAGCCGGAAAGCAGATGCGACGGATAACCCGGGAGCTCGGCGATCACGAACTTGCTGAATTCTGTCAAGGGAGAAACCCGTCCAGTCGGAACTGTCGCCCTTGACGAGGTCGACAAGCCGCTGGACCTCAGCTGTTACTGTCTTTGAAGAATCAACCGATTCTTCACAAAAGAAAAAAGATCACCACACTGGAATATATAAAAAAAAGTAACGGCCGATTAAATTTTCCAGAAGGGATGTTCAAATCAACATCCGGGAGGTCGCGCTGACCAGTGATCTGGGCACAGGAATGTTGGAGCACCGACTCGCCCTCAACCGATCTGCTGGAAATTCTGAAATAGAACCACTGCTCCCACCAGTTGTCATCCCTCACATTAAATCTAAAGACGGATCGGTTGACCTTCGCCGGAAAGTATTAGGTCCCGCGAAGGTGAGAATTCTCTTTGACATTGAAAAGTTGGCGAAAGACCTCGGTATCAAATACAACCCCAGACTCCTTAGAACGCACCCAGAGTGCAACAAGGGACCTCATCGCACTGGGCATAAGCTGCGGGAGGGCAAGTCCGAGGTCGCTAACAACATTAGAGATAGCTGCTGGGATGGGAAAAATAAGGCGACATCTCAGGAAGAACGCTGCATAACCACATGCATAACCCTCGGGGGGACTCTCCTGGGAACCATCAGCCGACGGGATAAGCAGATCACCAATATCAAGTCCACATAAGGAGGAGAAGGAGCATCCAACTGAGAGGTAGAAGCCATTGCAAAGAAAAAAGGGGGCAAAGAAAATCGAGTCCGAAGAAGGAGGAAATTCAAACCGAAACAATGGAAGCTGAACTTTCACAGAAGAATATCTCGAGTAAAAGTGAGGATGAGGTGAAGACAGTTCAATTAATAGAGTAAAAACAACAAAAGAAAAAGAAGGGATAAATCAAAAAGACATTATTACCTCGGTAAAGGGGAGTTGAGGCGGCGTGGGGAGACAAAGCAACGAAAACCACTCATTTATATCCACTCACCCACTCGCCCCGTCACATCCCTTAAAAGTCGCGATGACGCTACAGGATCCCTACAAACTCGCCCTGCAAGCAAGCTGGGAATCAATCAGAAGCCCGAGATTGCGAGATCGCACCAGCTGGATGATCAATTAAATCCCGAGATCGCAGCTCCGTTTCCTCAATGATAAATCATTAACGATACTAGGGGGCAACTGTTGGGCCCAAATTCCACACCTAATGCCCAGCTCGGGTGAACGGGCATGGAATCAAGTCCGGCTCATTGAAAAGCCTCGCAAGAACGAGCTCGCGACCTGGGAAGGAGCCGAGTATGCAGGAAAAGAAGAGATCGTGGGAGAAGGAGCTCGCAGCAAGCAAAGTCAAACACATTAAACGCAAAACCCCATGATCAAGCTCAACAATAAATTCCTAGATCGTGAATTTATTGTCTGAATTCAATTACGTACATTTGAATTAGCGGTTATGTTCTGAAAACGCATGTATAAGTAGAGAATATCAAGAATAATAAGAAAGGGACCGAATTCTTGACTGCAAAAAGGCAATAATAACATATAACATTTTTCTCTCAAATTCTTCTAGAGTTCTTACAAGTTTTTCCTAAGTCTTCTTAATACACTTCAACCTCAAAGTAGTCAAGGATTGAGGTTGTGAGATTCTGCTCTCACAATTTGGCGCCGTCTGTGGGGAAGATCAAAACAACTTCCTCTTCGTAACCTACGAAACTAACCACTCAAAAGAAGACGATGGCAGATACAACAAGTGCGGCGGTTTCTACATCATCTGGAGTCATAAACACCTCCATTCCTCTGACCCAATCCGCCGACATTGTTTCAGCAGACCTGGATGGAACAACAAGCGTTCCCATTACCACCTCGGGACCAAGTGCCTCGACCGGGATCAACGACATTGTCGACCCCTCGGGACCTGCAGCCTTGAACCAATCGACTCCGGATCAAATATCTGAGATCAGGAACCTAATATCGTGCCTTATAGAGCAGAATCGCTCAATGGCAGCACGCCAGGACTACCTCGAAAGAGAAAATCGGGCAGGCACCTCTGGGAGGCTCGCTCTCCCACCTGGGGCACAATCCCTTCTTGCCCATGGGCAGGGAGGATTGCCGTTCCCACCTCCACCGGTGACAAAATTAAAATTTTCCGATATCAACGCCTCAACCAGCAGGATGGTCGGTTCAGCCACCGCCTCCCAGTTCAACTCGACGATATCGGATCCCATATTCACTCCTTCCACGACCCAGGTTGCGGAAGGATAGGTTACGCCAACAGCGACCTTACCAGGAGTAGACCCGACCTCGGAACTACTAACCAATCAGGTCCGCTCTGAAAACATAAACGAGATCCGACCTGTCGGAGAATCCCTGCTCCGCTTCCCGAACAATAACGAAAACCACTTGGGATCTGGTAGCTCACATGGGTTCGAATCAATCAAGAAGTGTTGCGAAGAAACGAACGCCGCGCAACAGCGAATGAGATCACAGGTCCACGCTGCTCTAAGCTCAGCACCTGAGATAGACAGGGTAATTGACGAGGTCAATCAGACCCCATTCACTTCACAAATCGCGAGCCCTCAGCTCGGCGATGTCGGGAACATCCGATTTCCCAGATATAACGGAGAAACCGACCCCAAGGTGTTCATGAGAAGCTTCAAATTTTCCTTTTCAAGGGTGCGACTACCCGGGGGTGACCTCGAGTCAGCACGCTGCCGTTTCTTCGCCGAAAATCTAACAGATTCTGCCCTGGAATGGTTCACCTCCCTGAAACCGAACTCGATAGACAACTTCACACAACTTCAAGCTGAATAATTGAAACAATATTCGGTATTCATCCAGATCGAGACCTCGGAGGCAAATTTGTGGGTTCTCACTCAAAAGCCAGGCGATTCACTGCAGACGTATATTGACAGCTTTAAAGCCGTCAAAGCGAAAATCGCTGATCTACATAATCCAACGGCCCTGAAAGCCCTCCAAAACGGATTGTTAAAAACCTCGAAATTCTTTGAGGAGCTTACAGTTCGGGAGCCGGTATCACTAGATGATGCGTTACATCGTGCTTCGCGCTGGATTATACTCGAAGAAGCAAGTGCACCTCAGCCAAGACAGCATGCACCTGCAACCTCGGTTAAGCAATCTCAGACAACCAACTCCCAAGGATCTAAAATATATGGGAGAAAGGAGTCCCAAGATCAAAAACAAAGCCAGGGGATACACTCATACTCAGTGGGAAGCCCACCTCGTAGTAGATTCAAGCCTTACGATCCAAGCAAGTGGTGCGACTTCCATAAGATCAAGGGCCACTCCACGGAAGAGTGCCACGAGGTGAAGAAGCAGCTCGCTGCTAAATTCGCAGCGGGAGAGCTGGGAAAAATCGAGCTGGAAAAACCTCCTCCAAGGAAGAGCTATTACCCAGCGCGAGAAGATGAAAGACGGGACCGCCCATCTGAGGATGATCGTAAACGAGAAAGTTCATCCGAGGAGGTGACGAGGCGAGATCCCCCCCAAAATAGGGAAACAGACCTACCTCCTCCCAGCACGAAGAAATGAATTAACTTTATTCACGGAGGATCCCAGCTATGCCGCAACTCCGTAAACTCAATCAAGAAACATCAGCGAAGGGTAAGCACCGACACACGTGATAGGAACCCATTCAAGGGACCTAACGCACAAATTTCGTTATGGGAAAGTGAGGCTTTTGAACTAGATTCTCCACATGACGATGCTCTCCTCATCATGCTAGAAGTGGGCGAATACGAGCTCACTAAGATGCTCGTAGATACGGGGAGCTCTGTAGAACTCAGACTCCTAAGCGTTCTTAGGAAATGAATATACCAGATCACGAACTCGAAGAAAACAAGATGGTGTTAACCGGCTTTTCCGGGGAAACCACGCTATCTCTCGGAACAATAAAACTCCCGGTAATAGCAGCAGGAGTAAGAAGAATAGTCGAATTCACGGGTATAAATAGGCCAGCTCCATTCAATGCCATCCTGGGAAGGACTTGGATACATTCAATGAGAGCTGTGTCCTCGACATACCATCAATGCATAAAATTTCCAGCACAAAATGGGATCGCAACAATTAAGGGAAGTCAAAAGGAATACAGAATGTGCTACATGGCAGGTTTCCAGATCGCAAAGGAAAGCGCCGTATACCAACTGCAACGAAAAGATGAGCTCACATACCGACTAGCCCAAAAGAAAAGTGGCCCAGGAAACAACGGACCTCGCAAAGACATTATCGAGAAAATCGTGGTCAACGAGTCTCATCCTGACCAAAAAGTAGGAATTGGATCCGAGCTCTGCAGATCTCGAAAAGAACAAATAATAACATTTCTCAAAGAAAATTCCGGTTCATTCGCATGGACAACAGCTGACATGCCCGGAATCGATCTAAACATCATTTCACATGAGCTCAATGTGGTTCCAAACCACAAACCAGTACGCCAAAAGCGTCGGAAATTCGGACCCGACAAGACCGACGCTGTCAACAGTGAGGTCACCAGGTTGCTTAATGTTGGATTCATCAAAGAAGTAAAATATCCTGATTGGCTAGCAAATCCGGTTGTAGTAAAAAAGAAAAATGGCACCTGGCGAGTATGCATAGATTTCACGGATCTAAACAAAGCGTATCTTAAGGATAGCTTCCCACTACCTCCCATCGACCTATTGGTAGAAGCTACCGCAGGACACGAGCTCCTCAGCTTTATGGACGAATTCTCAGGGTATAATCAAATACAAATGAGCCCTGAGGACCAAGACAAAACATCCTTCATAACAGAACGAGGAACGTACTGCTATAAGGTGATGCCATTTGGCCTCAAAAACGCGGGAGCCACCTATCAAAGACTTATGAACAAGATGTTCGCCAGCCTCTTGGGGAAAACGATGGAAGTCTACATCGATGACATGCTGGTCAAATCTCTAAAAGAGGAAGATCACATAGGTCAGTTGGGAGAATGTTTCACCTTACTTAACAAATATGGGATGAAACTCAACCCTTCAAAGTGCACTTTTGGAGTCGCCTCAGGCGAATTCCTAGGTTACATAGTAACTCAACGAGGAATAGAAGCAAACCCCAAGCAAATCAGTGCGTTCCTGGAAATGCAACCTCCGAGCTCAGTGAAAGAGGTGCAAAGGCTGACAGGCCGTATTGCCGCGTTAAATCAGTTTATTTCCAGGTCAACTGACAAATGTCTCCCCTTTTACCAGTTACTAAAGGGAAACAAAAGATTCGTATGTGATGACAAGTGCGGGGAAGCCTTTGAACAACTAAAAACGTACCTCTCCGAGCCCCCCATCTTATCAAAACCGATTGAGGGTGAACAACTTTACCTATACGTAGCGATCTCCGAATTCGCAGTGAGTGGCGTCCTCATAAGAGAAGAACGAGCTGAGCAAAAACCGATCTACTACGTGAGTAAATCCTTAGTAGATGCCGAGACCAGATATCCACGAATGGAAAAACTGGCTCTAGCAGTATTAATCTCAGCTCGCAAACTCAGGCCGTATTTTCAATCACACCCCATCGTAGTAATGACAACACAGCCATTACGCACAGTATTGCACAGCCCCAACCAGTCTGGCAGGTTAGGAAAGTGGGGCATCGAACTGAGCGAGTACGATATCGAATATCAACCTCGGACCAGCGCCAAAGCACAAGTACTAGCTGATTTCATTATCGAGTTCACAGCTAACAACCAGGTTACCGGAACAAGCACCGAAACCTGGCTCGTGTGGCAGCCACTCCGGAGGAAGGGCACTAGCTATTAGGATCAAAAGGCAAGGATATTCTTGGCCCACTTTGGTTGCTGACTGCGAAGAACATTCGAAGGCATGCGACAAATGCCAACGGCATGCTCCGACTCTACATCAGCCTACAGAAAACGTATCCTCCATTTCATCTCCATACCCCTTTATGAGGTGGCCAATGGATATAGTAGGACCCATGGTAACTTCGGGAAAAAGAAGGTGTCGTTTCTTACTCGTCCTCACCGACTACTTCACCAAATGGGTGGAGGCAGGAGCTTTCCAGCAAATTAAAGCAAATCACGTACATGAATTCGTATGGCAGAACATTGTCTGCCGGCACGGAGTCCCATACGAAATCGTGACCGACAATGGATCACAATTCATCTCAAATCAATTCCTCGAATTCTGCAGAGATCACGGAATCAGATTAACAACCTCGACCCCACGTTACCGTCAGGGTAACGGGCAGGCTGAGGCAGCAAACAAGCTAATACTGAGCAATCTCAAAAAACGACTGGATGCTAAAAAGCAAAGATGGTCCGACGAGCTCCCTGGAGTACTGTGGGCCTGTCGGACCTCACCTCGCAAGGCAACCTCAGAAACACCGTTCTCTTTAGCTTATGGAATCGAGGTTGTGGTTCCCGCCGAGGTCACAGTTCCCAGCTTGAGAATAGATATATGTCCCATTAACGAGGAGCTGAACAACGAAATGCTTCTCGACCACCTCGATGTTATCGATGAACGTCGAGACCGAGCACTCGTTAACCTGCAAAATTATCAACAAGCGGCAGCACGCTACTATAATTCAAAGGTCAAGCAGCGAAGATTTCGAGTCGGTGAGCTCGTCCTACGAAAAACCTACGAGAACACAAGGGAAAAAAATGCCGGAAAACTAGGCACCAACTGGGAAGGTCCATACCGGATCTCCGAGATAGTAAAAGACGGCGTATATAAGCTCACCAGGATGCACGACAATACTCCTGAAAGGAACTCATGGAATGCCATGAATTTAAAGAAGTACTATCACTAAAAATACACTTGTAAAAATCGAACTACGAAAAGGCTTGATCCCTCCTCAGGGTACGTAGGCAACATCACACGGGTGCATATATTAATATAAAAAAAACTCTTCTTCTGTGAGCCTGTTAAAAACAACCTGAGACCCCTCAGCTATCATATACAAGCTAAAAGCTTCACTCTATAAATAAACAGCCTTACGAGCTAGAGCATGCTACCAGTTAGCACGACTCGATTTTGCGTCTAAATTGCAGAGTCACAACCTTCGTAGTCTCTAAATGACAATAACCTCTACGTCTAAATTGTTTAGGTTACACGCATGCCTCTAAACGGCTTCGACCTTGGGTCTTTAAATCATCTGGTCAGCTCCCAAGATCTCTAAACGACCTGGGAACAAGGTCTCTAAACGACCTGGATCCTTGGCTGAAAAACCGCCTTTGATCTTAAAAAAAAAACACAACCTCTAAAAAGACAAAAAACATGAACAGCTCGTCCCTTTCAGCCAAAAGAGCCTGATCCTTAACATGGCCCTCCAGAAGAACAACCTCGCCCATCTTCTCCTCGCTTCGAGTGAGTCTCCTCATCAGCTCGTCCCTTTCAGCGACGAGGTCTGCAATGGTCCCAGCTGCCCTCTCCACCTCCTCGGGCTGGGTAGCAGAGCGAAGATCTTGCTCAAAAGAGGTAATCAGCTCATTGGCAGCAGAAACAGCCTGGGAAGGGAACATAAAAGTTCAGCAGAGAAAAAATCAAAATAAAGAACAAAGCGAAAGTCGTAGAAATTACCTGGCCCATCGCACTTGCGAACTGAACATAGCCCTCATGCTTCTTCATGTTCCTAAGAGATGGCAGGAAGCAGGACGAAGGTCTAACACGCCTAAAGAGATTTGCAAGCTGGGAGTTGATCTCAACAATTGCCTCAGGTCCGTCAAAATCGAACCTAAAGGCATTCGGAGAAACACCTCCACCACCCTGAGAACGAGGTACCACATGCCTCCTTGATGTCTCCTCGCCATCAAATCCATCTCCACGAGAGCGCTTGGAGCGAGAATGATGCTCGACAGAATGACTTGGCTCTTTAGAAGACACGCTGGAAACTGACTTCTGAGGATCCCTAGCCCGCACATCATGTTGGGTAACCTCAGCTTCATCCCCCTTTTGCGGAACATCACCACCGTGATCAGCTCTAAGCTCACAATGATCATCCTTTTCAACCTCTTCCCGTTGAGGAATCTCAGTACGAACGGACTTACCAAGAGCCTCTTTTACCCTCTTATCAAGAGCACCAGCTGGCATCGGGGCAGGGCGCAGTCGCATCCTCTCCCTGTAAGAAAGGCGCTGCGGCCTCTTGGGAGGAACCATCTTGCTGGATTCAGTGGAGCTTTCGCTACGAGTAAGATCAATCTGGGAGGTAGCAGTGGCAGTAGCCGGCACCGGGGAACCAGCCAGGTGGTCAATCTCAGCACGAGCTAGATCCTTTGCAACAACCTCGAGCCTGGGAATAATAGACGGATCGGGAACCGGAGCCTGAATTTGAAGTAGGGGAGACGGAGTCGGAGAATCTGCGGAGTCAAACAAAAAAAAAGATTTAAGTAAAGAAACAATTCTTAAATCTAAAGAGGTAGAAACATAAATCCACTCAAACGTATTAGGTCCCGCGAAGGTGACCTTGGCCGGAAAGTATTAGGTCCCGCGAAGGTGAGAATTCCCTTTGACATTGAAAAGTTGGCCAAAGACCTGGGTATCAAATACAACCCCAGACTCCTTAGAACGCACCCAGAGTGCAACAAGGGACCTCATCGCACTGGGCCTAAGCTGCGGGAGGGCAAGTCCGAGGTCGCTAACAATATTAGAGATAGCTGCTAGGATGGGAAAAATAAGGCGACATCTCAGGAAGAACGCGGCATAACCACATGCATAACCCTCGGGGGGACTCTCCGGGGAACCATCAGCCGACGGGATGAGCAGATCGCCAATATCAAGTCCACATAAGGAGGAGATATTCGCGAGCTCAGCAGCCGAAATCGTGCTCTTCGAATGAGAATCGAACCGCTCGGCAAGGGGAGAAGGAGCATCCAACTGAGAGGTAGAAGCCATTGCAAAGAAAAAAGGGGGCAAAGAAAATCGAGTCCGAAGAAGGAGGAAATTCAAACGGAAACAATGGAAGCTGAACTTTCACAGAAGAATATCTCGAGTAAAAGTGAGGATGAGGTGAAGACAGTTCAATTAATAGAGTAAAAACAACAAAAGAAAAAAAGGGATAAATCAAAAAGACATTATTACCTCGGTAAAGGGGAGTTGAGGCGGCGTGGGAAGACAAAGCAACGAGAACCACTCATTTATATCCACTCACCCACTCGCCCCGTCACATCCCTTAAAAGTGGCGATGACGCTACAGGATCCCTACAAACTCCCCCTGTAAGCAAGCTGGGAATCAATCAGAAGCCCGAGATTGCGAGATCGCACCAGCTGGATGATCAATTAAATCCCGAGATCGCAGCTCCGTATCCTCAATGATAAATCATTAACGATACTGGGGGGCAACTGTTGGGCCCAAATTCCACACCTAATGCCCAACTCGGGTGAACGGGCCTGGAATCAAGTCCGGCTCATTGAAAAGCCTCGCAAGAACGAGCTCGCAACCTGGGAAGGAGCCGAGTATGCAGGAAAAGAAGAGATCGTGGGAGAAGGAGCTCGCAGCAAGCAAATTCAAACACATTAAACGCAAAACCCCAGGATCAAGCTCAACAATAAATTCTTATATCGTGAATTTATTGTCTGAATTCAATTACGTATATTTGAATTAGCGGTTATGTTCTGAAAACGCATGTATAAGTAGATAATATCAAGAATAATAAGAAAGGGACCGAATTCTTGACTGCAAAAAGGCAATAATAACATATAACATTTTTCTCTCAAATTCTTCTAGAGTTCTTACAAGTTTTTTCTAAGTATTCTTAATACACTTCAACCTCAAAGTAGTCAATGATTGAGGTTGTGAGATTCTGTTCTCACAACACTCAAACTCCTCCAACTCCGTGTGTCTACTATGGAGATGGAATCGATGTTAATAATAATAATTATTATATCATTGTCTTAGTTGTCGACATGATGGTATGTATATTATCTTTTTGAGTGACGTAAGAAATATGCTTCTCCTCGAGCATATCACAAATTCACAATACAAGTATACAACCATATGGGAGAAGTTTTGTGTACCAACTCACATTTTAATAAAGGATTACCGATGAAAACCCGAGGAAAATGAACCCGTCGGGAATTGATTAAAAATTTCCGACCGATTTATGGTAGTGAGAAAACGATCAGGAATCCGTTGGGAATCGATAGGGAATTTCCGACCGCAATCGGTTAATATACACCAATTTTTTTGGTTCCGTCAGAAATCGGTCGGAAATTCCGATGATTTTCCGAGGATAATAGATATGTTAATATACCCGTTGGACTAGCCGTTTTATAGCCGTTTGAAAATTTAAAACCAATCGGGAATTCATCGAAAATCGGTCAAGAATCTGTGAAAAATCTATTATAAATATCTCTCCACCCTCATTCACTACTTACACAAAACCAAAAAACTTACAAAATGTCTTCTTCAAACCCAAACCCTTATGATTATTTTCGATTGCGGATTGACAAACCTCGGCATGATCCAACGACGGGTCAACTGACGGATGAGTATGCACAAGGTTGATATATCATGGTTTTACCCCTATTAAGCCATGATATAAGTCCGTTTTATAGAGTCTTTCTAGTATTTTGGAGTCTTTTAGAGTCTTTTACAGGTTTTAGCACGTTTGGAGCATAATTGGAGATATTGGAGCTTTCTGGAGCATTTTGGAGCAAAACAGAAGTTCGTGTTGCTGAGTACTCGATTTGAAGCATCAGTATCGATCGATACCCATTGTAGCAGACACGACCCGCGACTTTTCCAAGAGTTGAAGAATTGCACAATTGCCCCAGAATACTCTATTATTTACAAAAAGTCCGAGAACGTGTTTTAGCATTATAATTAGGTTTTTCAGCCACTTTTATGGCAAAGCTTTCATTACTTTGATTTTACTTTGGTTTTTGGAGAGACAACTCTGAACTCCTATTTATATTGATTCTTTGATGATCTATTCAATCATGTTGGTTTCATCCTCCATGTCTGAGTAGATCCACTTTAGGTTCAGGGTTCTCATAATGGTTTTCTCTGAATGCTAGGTTGATTAGTTTATTAGGATTCACCATCTAAATTAGTTCTTCGCTTTATGTTGTGTTCAAAGCTTGTTCTAGATTAGCTACATAGAATATATATCTTAGGATAATTGATTAGGCACGACAGTGCAATTAATTACCTGATAGAACCTAAGGTGAGCAAATTTATTATTCGCAAATAGATTTGGTTTAATTGATTTGTGAACACATCAAACCTGAAATTAAAGCTGATTTATTCTTATGAATTTGCAAAGAGATTTGGGATTCTGAAGTTTATATTTAGATAATTCTCGCAACGACAGTTGGTTAATTATACTTTAGTGATTTGAGTTCAAGAACCGCACTAAATCTGAATCATGTTAATTAGTTTATCTGCATTCATTGATTTCCTGAGAAATACCCTGGGCCTATATTTTCCTCCATCGAATTTAGAACATTTTACTGCTTATTGTTTTTGTTTCATCTGATTTGATTAGCTTGATTCGATACTATTTTGTCTATTGTGCGATTTCTTTGAGTCCTTGTGTTCGACCCCTACACTTACTACAACAACTGCTTTAGTACTTTTTAGAGTATTAATTTGAGCATATCAAAGGTGTTGAGGAATTCATGACATTTGCGACAAACAATAGCATGAAATCGTAATACGATAAAATGTATTGTCCATGTACTAAATATCGAAATCATGGATTAGTTTCTATTAGGGAAGTATGGAATCACCTATATAAGAATAGGTTTATGCCGGGTTACAAGATTTGGTATACGCACGTAGAAACTGATTCAATGCTGCAATATTATGGTAGTTACAGTAATTAGTTGGGTAGGATAGAGGAACCAACATCGGAAGTAGATGCAAACATAGATACTATTTAGATGGTGAATGATGCGTTTCGTGAAAACATAGCATCATATGTTCATGATGGTAATATAATAGAGGAACCTAGCCCAAAAGTTTTTCAATATGCTAGATGCAGCTAAGCATCCACTATACGAAGGATGTAGATATGAAATATTGCCTTTATAAACTGCAAGCAGGTTGATGACTATAAAGACGGATTTCAACTTGTTGGAAGATTGTGTGGATGCGATAGCTGAATTTGTGAAAGATATTTTACCTGAAGATAATATCTCACTCGCTTCATAATACGAGGTTCAGAAACTTGTAGCTGGTCTTGGATTGCCGTATCAGATGGTTGATGTGTGCATCGATAATTGTATGATTTACTAGAGAAAAGACAAGAACCGTGTGAAGTGTCGTTTTGTCACAAACCTTGATATCAGGAAATGAGTGGCATATTACATGTTCCACATAAACGGATGTGGTATTTGCCAGTTACAGAGAGGTAGAAGACGTTATATCAATCCGAGCGCACATCATGACCTATGAGATGTCATGCAGAACATAACTTAGATGAATAGAATGCTTCGGTTTGGCAAGACTATATCCCATATTGGAAAAACCTCGAGACAGAAAAAACCTCGAAGACTAATTCGGGAAACCGAAGAAGTGACCGATAAGGTAAAGTGATGTACATCCACAACTCCGGTTCGACCAGCTTCGTGAGCCAAGAAGATCAAATGTTAATCTTTTATGTTTTACATTGTTTTCTATATTTAATTCAAAACTACTTTTATTAGTAATTAAATTTCCTCGTTTTTTCTAGACAAAGAAAGACGGAGGTGAGCGTCCGGATCACCTGGAGGTGATGAGGAAGGTGCACACCAACTAGAAAATCGGTGTTATCCAGAACGTTCTCATGAGTGAGATATACGAGAAGGTGAAGAAGAATAAGACACAGCTGACCCAGTAGTCTCAAGGAAACTCCTACTCTTCCGCCGATTAGCCGCGGGTGGAAATCAACCGCTTGGTTCTCGACGTAAGTTTTATTTTAGTTTTGATTTAGTTTTTACATTATAATATTTGTGCACGAACTTCCGCTTAAAAAGGGCGTCAAGGTGGTTTGTGCAAGATCCCGGTTAGGGATGACGGAGCATCTTCGGGTTATCCCGATTACCTTGAAGACCTCATCGAGCAGAACGAAGCACCGAAGGCAAAAATAGAAGCTTTGGAGGCGGCAAAAGCAGATACGGAATTAAAGTTAGGTGCTACGTAGATAATAAATAAAAACAGATTTCAATCAGATGAGAGAACTGCAAAAAACAAAAAACGTTAGGTAATCAATAATGTTGCAGCTTCAAGTATATAAATGCTTTTTGATAATTAGATGTTGCAGAGACAGCAAGTATTACCGATTTTTTTACCCCATCTAGCAAGGCGAGAGCGAACTGGAAGCCAGTCTCTATAAGCACCCCAAAGAGTAAAGGTTTGTTTAGGAATTGAACCTTTAATAGCACCAATAATGCTATTATTGGCATCTAGTAATAGCACCAATAATGCTGATTTCGAGCAGAAGAAGCAAGCTGGAGGAGTTGATGGATCGCAGATTGCTGACGTACAGGCCAAACTAAACTTCCTGATCGGGAAGTCGAAGAAATCTGTGCACTTTGCTGATGAAGTCGCCAATGTGGAAGAAGAAGAAGAGGATGTTAACTACGTTGGTGGTTCTGGTTTTCAGGGTCAGCGATTTGGGTACAACAACAACCAAAACTTCAACAACAACAATCAGCAAGGTGGGTACAAGTTAGAGGGGAACCAATCTGGTTTCGGAACGAAGCAATTTACTCAGAAACCACTTCAGAGAAGCGATTTCACCCGCAATTATGGGAACTCTTCGTACAAACCAGTCTCTCTGATATATCATGGTTTTTACCCTATTTAAACCATGATATAAGTCCTTTTTATAGAGTCTTTATAGTATTTTGTAGTCTTTTAGAGTCTTTTACAGGTTTTAGCACGTTTGGAGCGTAATTGGAAGTATTGGAGCTTTCTTGAGCAGTTTGGAGCAAGGCTGAAGTTCGTGTTGCTGAGTATCTGATTTCACGTCAAGCATCGATCGATACCCCCTGGTATCGATCGAGACCCATCGCCGCATGACAAGACACGCGACTTAATGAATAGTTGAAGAACTGCAGATTTGCCCCATAAGTCTTTAATAATTACAAGAAGCCCCAATTTGTGTTTTAGTTTATAAATTAGGTTTTTAGCCACCTGTTTAGGCTAAGCTTTATTTTCTATACTTTGATTTTACTTAAGTTTGAGAGAGACAAGTCTGAATTTCCCTTCGTCCGAGATCATATCTCAAAACATCTTGTTACTCTTATTTTCTATTGATGATTTATTCAGTTATGTTGATTGTTTCATTCTCTATGTCTGAGTAGATCCACTTTAGGTTTAGGGTTTTCTCATAAGGATTTCTTTGAATGCTAGGTTGATTATGTGTTTAGGATTCACCATCTGAATTAGTTATTCACCTTAGGTTATGTTCAAAGCTAATTCTAGGTTGACGAATCTGGAACTTAGATCTTAGGATAATTGATTAGACACGACATTGCGATTAATTACCTGATAGAACCTAGGTGAGCAAATTGATTATTCGCAAATAGATTTGGTTTAATTGATTTGTGAACACATCAAACCTGATATTAAAGCGGATTTAGACTTTAGGATTCGCAAAGAGATTTGGAATTCTTAGGATTTAGATTTAGATAATTCTCGCAATGACAGTTGGTTAATTATACCTTAGTGATTTGAGTTTAAGAACTGCGCTAAATCTGAATCCTGATTAGTTAGTTTATCTGCATTCATTGATTTCCTGAGAAATACCCTGGGCCTATATTTTCCCAATTGAATTACAACTCTTTTAATTTCTGCACTGCTTTCAATTACATCTCTTGGCTTAGCTTAATTCGATACTACATAATCTATTGTGCGTCTCTTTGAGTCTGTGTGGATTCGATCCCTAGCTATACTACGACTACTGCTTTAATAACTGTTAGGGTATTAATTTGAGCATATCAAATTTGGCGTCGTTGCCGGGGACTCAATTCGCCATTAGATTTTAATTTCAGAATTTCGACTAAGTTCGTCGACATCGATCGATACTCCATAGTATCGGTCGATACTCGTCGTCTTATTTTGTTGATATCGATCGACACCACTTGGTATCGATCGATACTCAACGTATTTTTTTGGTTACTTACGTGCCTTGTCTAGTGTTTTGTTTTCAGAAGCGACAAGAGCACTCAGCTAGTTGAACTGTCACTGGAACAGCTAGCACTTTTGGAACGCACAAACAGAAAGACCAAGCAAACATCAGGGATGAACAACCCAGTGGTTTTAAGAGCTGATGAAGCTGGAGTCTTGAGAGACCAAGAGGGTCAAGTGTGCAATGAGAGAGGGCAGCGACTTGATGAAGCTGGAAACGTCGTTGTCCCTGCTGCTGTTATTGAGATTGTCGCGCCAGCTGGGCGCGCCAACGTTGGGAATGCTGCAGGTGTTCGAGCTAGGACACTTTGCGAGCACAACATACCTGATCAGTTCTATGCCAATCGATCTGCGATTCGCATCCCAACTTTTCAGAGGAACGACTTCGAGCTGAAGCCTGCGTACTATGCTCTCGTGAGTCAGAGTCCTTTCCATGGCCTACCTCATGAGCATCCCATGGATCATATCGAAAGGTTCGGGGATTTGGTCATTGGTATGAAATACAATGGAGTGCCCAATGAGTTTCTTTTCTGCAAACTCTTCATGTACTCTCTTAGTGGGGATGCTGCTTATTGGCTGAAGCAGTTAGCTCCTGATTCTCTAACTACATGGGATGAGACGAAGAATGCATTCCTGTCCAATTTCTATGATTATGCGAGATCCGAAGAGTTCATGGACAAAATTTCCCAGTTTTCTCAAGGTCCAACAGAGGGACTCAAGGCTGCTTGGATTCGCTTCAAATCCTATCAGATAGATTGTCCGAACCATGGGTTCAATCAGGTTCAGCTGCTGGGCAATTTCTATAGAGGAATCGATTGGAGGTACCAGATGGCTTTGGATACTGCGAGTAATGGGAACTTCAACAGATGATGCAGACGTGCTGATTGAGAACTTGGCGTCTAGCAATAGCACCAAGAATGCTGATTTCGAGCGGAAGAAGCAAGCTGGAGGAATTAATGGATCTCAGATTGCTGAAGTTCAAGCGAAGCTGGATATTTTGCTTGGGAAGTCGAAAAAGACTGTGCACTTTGCTGACGGATTCGATAACATCGGTGGAGCTGAAGTGGAGGATTGTAACTATGTTGGTGGTTCTGGATTTCATGGTTATCAATTTGGGTACAACAATAACCGAAACTTTAACAACAA
This sequence comes from Eutrema japonicum, assembly GCA_030161315.1. Lineage (NCBI taxonomy): Eukaryota > Viridiplantae > Streptophyta > Magnoliopsida > Brassicales > Brassicaceae > Eutrema > Eutrema japonicum. The sequence continues at coordinate 29,295,019 of BSQW01000007.1, forward strand.
CAATCGCAATTACGGGAATTCTTCGTACCGGCCCATCTCTCCAAAGTCTACGGATAATAAGATGGAATCCATGCTTGAGCTGATTCTTCAGGGACAGCAAAAACTGCAAGTGGATTTCAATGGGAAGTTTGACTCGCTGTACATGGATCTGAATGGGAAAATCGAAGCCATCGGTCTCTCCCAAAGGAAGCTGGAAACTCAGGTTGCTCAAACAGCAGCAGCTCTAAAGAGGCAGGAAGGTTTTCTTCCAGGGAGAACTGAAAATCCAAGAGCACACGTCAATGCGATCTCCTCAAGTGCAGAAAATTTCGATGAGGATTCTGAAATCGCCAAGGCATCGATCGATACTCCATTGTATCGATCGATACCAGCCCATACACTTGCCCGAATGGATCTCAAATCAAGTGTATCGATCGATACCCCATTTGTGTCGATCGATACTGAGGCGATTTCTGACGAGCAGGTTGAGAAGAAGCCTGAGATTGTCAAGGAGAGGGTGTATAAACCCAAGATGCCCTATCATATAATTCCTAAGCTGACAAGGATGGAATGGGAGGATGCTAGATGCAAGTATTTGCTGAATAAGCAGAATGTGGAGCTTCATCTGATGATGATGTATATGCCAAGGATGATTCAACTGCACTAGTATCGATCGATACCCTACCTGGTGTCGATGGATACCCCTCGCAGAACGTGCCAGAAATTGTGAAAACACCTGAGGTGATCAACGAAAGAGTTCGCAAGCCCAAGAAGCTGAATCCTATTCCTGAACACCTCAGAGATCCTATCACTCCAAAGCAGCTGCGTGGCTTTGAGAAGATGGTACGAAGGATTTCCACTTAATCAACCTTTGAAGAAGCTCTAGAGTGCCGTCCTCTGCTAAGTCACTTCAAAGATTACAGAGAAACTGAGGAAGAGATTAAGGCACTATTCATTAAGGCTAGAGTACACCTCCACTGAGACAGTTACAACAGAGGGAAGACCTAGGGAAATTAGCGGTACCATGCTCTATCTCTGGAGTCGAGTTTAAAGAGTCTCTCGTTCACTCAGGAGCTAGTGTTAATGTTATCTCAAGGGCAATTGCAGAACGGTTGGGCGCTGATATTCGATCTTCAAAGGTGTCTATCACATTCGCGAACGACTCCACCTCACTTCCATACGGTACAATCTCTGCTTTGCTGGTCAAAGTAGGAGATTGTCTGGTGCTGACTGATTTTCAGGTTGTGGAGATGAGTGCGATATCTCGTATGCCTATACTTCCTGGGACGACCATTTATGGCTACTGCTGGCGCAATCATAGACACGCCTAATAAGAGAATCTCTTTCTCTTACATTGACGGAGGGGTTTATTATGATGTCATTCCCCCTAGGAGTGTTCCCACACGTGTCTCTAACATCGAGGTTGTTACAGAAAAGTCTCTTGCAGTTGATCTTTTGGAAGAGCCTCCTGATGAGCCTACTGTCGCAGACATTTCAGCTGAACCGCCCAACATTCCCAAGGAAGTTGTCAAGAACACTAAGGCAACAAAGAAGAAGGCCAAGAGCAAAAAGGTCGAGAATCCCCATGTCACTTTAATACCTCAGAAGAGTGATGGGAATTCGATTGAGTATAAGGTCAAGTGCAAAGGAGCTTCGAAGCCATTATCTAAGGCTAGAATTCTTTTTACTTCGGAGCTGAAAGAGAAAGCTAGATTGATTAGTTATTAGGATTCACCATATGAATTAGTTCTTCGCTTTAGGTTGTTTGCAAAGCTAATTCTAGATTGATCACCTAGAACTTAGATCTTAGGATAATTTATTAGGCACGAGAGTGCGATTAATTACCTGAATGAACCTAAGGTGAGCAAAATAATTATTCGCAAAGAGATTTGGTTTAGTTATTTTGTGAACAAATCAAATCTGATTTAAAAAGCTGATTTAGACTTTAGGATTCGCAAAGAGATTTATAATTCCTACGATTTAGATTTAGATAGTTTTCGCAACGAGAGTTGGTCAACTATATCTTAGTGATTTGAGTTCAAGAACCGCGCTAAATCTGAATCCTGACTAGTATGTTTATCTTCATTCATTGATTTCCTGAGAAATACCCTGAACCTAGCTTTCTCCTAATTGAATTTACAACCATTTTAATTTGTATTCTGTTTTCAATACCATTGATTTGCTTAGCGTAATTTTCACCTATATAATCTATTGTGTGTCTCTGTGAATCCTTGTGTTCGACCCCTACTATACTGCAACTACTGCTTAGTACTTTTAAGGTATTAATTTGAGCATATAAAATTTGGCGCCGTTGCCGGGGACTCAATTCGCCATTAGATTTTAGTCTGAGAATTTTGACTAAACTCGTCGGTATCGATCGATACTATCTAGTATCGGTCGATACTCGCCGTTCTCTTTTTGTTGATATCGATCGACACCACTTGGTATCGGTCGATACTCATCAAGTTTTTGTTACTAACGTTTTTGACTCTTGTTTTCAGGTGTATGCCTAATCGTGAAACCAGAAAGAACAAGAGCACTCAGCTAGTTGATTTGTCACTTGAGCAGCTAGCACTTTTGGAACGCACAAAACGAAGAGCAAAGAAGCCAACAAAAATGAACAACAATCAAGTAGAGTTGGTTCAAGATGCAGCTGGTGCTTACAGAGACCAATAGGGTCGGTTGTGCAATGAGAGAGGACAACGTCTAGATGGAGAGGGGAACATCATTCCACCTGCTCCTGTTGTCGCTGGGAACGCGAACGCAGTGGATGCTGGGAATGCTGTGGTTAATCGTGGTAGAACGATTGGTGAGTGCAACAGATCTGACCAGTTTTACGCAAACCGATCTGCGATTCGGCCTCCTGCTTTTCCGAGGAATGACTTTGAGCTGAAACCTGCATACTACACTCTTGTGGGACAGCACCATTTTCATGGTCTTTCCAGCGAACATCCCATGGATCATATTGAGAGGTTCGAGGACTTGGTCACTAGCATCAAAAGCCATGGAGTATCCTACGATTACCTTTTCTGCAAGCTTTTCTCATACTTTCTTGGTGGGGAAGCAACTTACTGGCTGAAGCAGTTGCCTCATAGATCGCTAACTACTTGGGAAGCAACTTACTTTTCTCATGCTTTCCTGACCAATTTCTATGATGATGCAAGATCCGATGATCTAAGGAACAAGATCTCCCAGTTTTTTCAAGGACCTATTGAGGCGTTCAAGGCTACTTGGACGAGATTCAAATCGTATCAGAGAGATTGTCCACATCATGGATACTCTAATGATCAGCTGATGGGTTTCTTTTTCAGAGGACTTGATTGGAGGTATCAGATGACTCTGGATGCTTCGAGCAATGGAAATTTCAACACCAGGTATCCTGATGAAGCCTATGTCCTGATTGAGAACTAAGCGTCTAGCAATAGCACCAAGAATGCTGATTATGAGAGGAAGAAGCTAGCTGGTAACATTGATGGCTCACAGATCGCTGATTTTCAAGCTAAGTTGGATTCTATGCACAGTCTTCTGATGGGCAAGACACAAAAGGCTGTTCACTTTGCTGAAGATGTTGAGGTATTCAACGAAGACGAAGTAGAGGATGTCAACCACATTGGTGGTTCTGGTTTTCAAGGCCAGAGGAATCAATTCAACAACAACCGAAACTTCAACAACAACTCTCAGCAAGGAGGTTCAAATTATTTTTGTCAGAGATCATCTCAGAACAGTGGGTACACCATGAACTATGGAAATTCATCCTATCAACCTGTACCTGCTAAGCTTCCAGATAGCAAGATCGAGTCTATGTTTGAACATCTAATTCAAGGTCAGCATCAGCTCACAGTGAATCTCAACGGAAAGATAGATGTTCTGTACAAAGATCTGAGTGGAAGGATCGACGCGCTCGATACTCATCAGAAGATGTTGGAAACGCAAGTAGCTCAGGCTGCATCAGCTGTGAAGGGAAAGACGACTCAAGCACATAAAGAGTAAGTCAATGCGATCACCTTGCGAAGTGCAGGAAACTTCGAAACCTCTGTCGAAGGTGATTCCGAATCCGATTTATCAGTATCTATCGATACCACTGCTGATATCGATCGATACCAACCTGAAGAACCAACGCATGAGCCTTGGGTCGATCGACACTCACCTTGTATCGATCGACACCCCTCGGATGCTGAACCGGAGATCGTGAAGAAACCAGAGATGGTTGAGGGACGTGTCTACAAGCCTAAGAAACCAGACCCTCGACCACCTAAACAACTCAGATATCCCATTTCTCCAAAGTAGCTGTGTGGCTTTGAGAAGATGGTACGAATAATTCCACCCACACACACCTTTTAAGAAGCCCTAGAGTGCCGCCCTCTGCTGAGTCACTTCCGAGATTGCTGAGAAACTGAGGAAGAGATTAAGGCACTTTTCATCAAAGTCAGAAGTACACCGCCTCCACTAAAGCGTTTGACTAAGAGGAATGACCCAGGGAAATTTTCAATCCCATGCTCCATCTCTGGAATTGAATTCCAAAACTCTTTGGTTGATTCAGGATCTAGCGTTAATGTTATGTCGAAGGCACTCGCAGAGGAGCTGCAAATCGACGACAGAAGATCTACTCAGATGGCTCTCACATTCGCGAACTCTTCCACCTCAGTTCCATATGGTACAATCCCTGATTTGATGGTTAAGGTAGGAGACTGTCTAGTTCCTACCGATTTTCAGGTTGTGGATATGCACGCATGGTCTAGCATCCCTTTGATTTTTGGGAGACCGTTCATGGCTACGGCTGGTTGATATACCATGGTTTTTACCCCTTTTAAGCCATGATATAAGTCCGTTTTATAGAGTCTTCCTATTATTTTGGAGTCTTTTAGAGTCTTTTACAGGTTTTAGCACGTTTGGAGCATAATTGGAGATATTGGAGCTAATTGGAGCATTCTGGAGCAAAGCAGAAGTTCGTGTTGCTGAGTACCCGATTTGAAGCATCAATATCAATCGATACCCATCGCAGCAGACACGTATCGCGACTTATTGAAGATTTAAAGAATTGCAAATTGACCCAGAAGTCTTTAATATTTACAAGAAAGCCCAGAACGTGTTTAGGTTATTTAATAGGATTTTACAACCACTTTGTTGGCTACACGTTATTTTACTTTGGATTTGTGAGAGAGATTTTGAAGGGAGACAAGTCTGAGACTCTGTTCGTCAGAGAGAAGATTTCGAACCCTTTTGTTACTCTTTTTATTATTTATTTGAGTATTTATTCAGTCATGTTTATTGATTCAATCTCCATGTTTGAGTAGATCTTTTGTTAGGTTTGGGGTTTTCTCATAGGGATTTCTTTGAATGCTAGGTTGATTAGTTGTTTAGGGTTCACAATCTTAATTAATTCTTCGCCTTAGGTTATTCTCAAAGCTAATTCTGGATTGATCACCTAGAACTTAGATCTTAGGATAATTGGTTAGGCACGAGAGTGCGATTAATTACCTGACAGAACTTAGGGTGAGCAAAATAACTATTCGCAAAGAGATTTGGTTTAGTTGTTTTGTGAACAAATCAAACTTGAACTAAAAGCTGGTTTATACTTTAGGATTCGCAAAGAGATTTGGAATTCTAGGATTTAGACTTAGATAGTTTTCGCAGCGAGAGTTGGTTAGCTATACTTTAGTGATTTGAGTTCAAGAACCGTGCGTAACCTGAACCCTGATTTGTTAGTTTATCTGCATTCTTTGATTTTCTGAAAAATAACCTGAATCTATCTGCTTCCAATGGAATTTACAACACTTTTAATTGCATACTTGTTTTCAATCACATCTTTTGATTTAGCTTAATTGGGATCCATATAATCTACTGTGTGATTTCTTGAGTTCTTGTGTTCGACCCTGATATACTGCATCAACTGCTTTAGTACTTTTTAGGGTATTAATTTGAGCATATCACTTATGCAGTTATAGACACGCCTTGTAAGAGCATCTCGTTTTCGTACGTTGACAAACATGTCTCCTACAAGGCCATCCCTAGGGGAATTCCCGCACCAATCCCTTGCATCACCGCTGATACAGGAGAAATATTAGTAGTTGATCTTTTGGAAGAGCCTTATGCTGAGCCAACTGTCATGGAAGTTCTGGATCGCCCTCCCATCATTGCCAAGAAAGTCATTAAAAAGACTAAAGCAAAGAAGGAGGTGACGAGCAAAAGAGTCGAGAGTACTACACAAATCACCTTGATACCTCAGAAGTGCGATGGAAATTCAATTGAATATAAGGTGAAATGCAAAGGGACCTCAAAAGAATTTTCTAAGGCTAGAATTCTTCTTACTCCGGAACTGAAGGAGAAAGGACAAGAGGTTGTGGAGAGCATGTTGCACATAACTCTGAAGCTGAAGATGTCAAGTTGTGGAGCCTGTTTTGCTGCAAACTATCATTCCCATCCTTACTGACCGTCCGAAAAGTCAAGCTAATGACATAAAAAAAGCGCTGAGTGGGAGGCAACCCACTGATGAGTTTGATTTTAAGTCTTTTCTTTTTATTTTTCGTTTTTGTGTCTGTCAGGATAAAACATGGAGAAAACACGAAATCGCTGAGTGTTGATCGATACCCCTTGGTATCGGTCGACACCCTACGCGATTCAGACGGTTCATCATATAGACTTAATCCTGGTATCGATCGATACCAGGCTGTGTGTCGGTCGATACTCGATGTTCCAGCACGGTAACTTCTTGATTTTTTTCAATCCACTTGGTCCATTGAATTTTCTTTCACCAACTCTAGGCTAGATAACACTGGGGACAGTGTTGTTTAAGTCTGGGGGAGGTAGTCGCTGACTTTGTTTTTGTTTTTCTTAGAGTCAGTCATTTTTGAGTCATTCGTTGTTTTATTGAGTCAAAACTTTGTCTGAGACTGTGATATTTTTCTTGAATCCATTGATTTGACCTTGCTTCTAAGTGACCATTGTTACAGAATCAGTTCTAGATCGATAAAAGAAAAATCCAAAGGCTGACCAGTTGACTAGAAGACACTCATGTTTCCAACAAAGTTCTTTAAAGTCTGAGCCAAATTTTTGCACTTCATCAATGTGGTTAGTACCCATAGAGCTTGATTCATCATTCATATCTGACAAAGGAGCCCATATGTGTTTAAAATAATGGTATTTCTCTCCCTGTTACAAGTTAATTAATAAGATGCATTAAAAGATGAGATGATTTTCTTGTGAGTAGAGGGTTAGGAAAATTTCCAACGATCCCATTATTCTACTTGGTGAGGAATGATCACACAAAGGATTGGAAGCGAGGCTAGGATTTTTCTATGATGCCATTATTCGCCTACGCCTTTGATACGTTGAGAGGGAAGAACCGGGGATTCGGTGGCTAACACCATCAACACTCGCGTCTCATACCTTGATGTGTATATGCAAAGCTAAAAAAGTAAAAGAAAGAACATAATAGGAAATAATTCTGGGGGAGATAAATAATACCATAAAGTGTGAAAAATGGGAGTTCATTGTCATGATATTGTATGGGAAAGAATCTATAATGTTCTTGGTATTAATCACAGCGATGAAACTAGCGAGGATGGCTTGATTGAACGATGCTGTGAAATAATGTGTGTAGTTTGGAAAGCTGCGAATGTCTACGGAGAAGTACATGGTGGTTAGATCAAAAGTTGGTTAGGTAACATTTGGGTGTTTGGGAAAAGGGTCATTGCAACGTTTAATGAACAGGTGAGTCCCTACGTCTTCAAACCTCTTTCTCTGGTTTATTCTTCTTTTAGTTCGAGGGCAAGCAAAGGCTAAGTCAGGGGGAGTTGATATATCATGGTTTTTACCCCGTTTAAGCCATGATATAAGTCCGTTTTATAGAGTCTTTCTACTATTTCGTAGTGTTTTAGAGTCTTTTACATGTTTTAGCACGTTTGGAGCATAGTTGGAGATATTAGAGCTTTCTGGAGCATTTTGGAGCAAAGCAAACGTTCGTGTAGCTGAGAACCCGATTTGAAGCATCAGTATCGATCGATACTGCCTAGTATCGGTCGATACTCATCGAAGAAGACACGACCCACGACTTTAATGAAGAGTTGAAGAATTGCAGAATGGTCCAGAAGACTTTATTATCTACTAGAAGCCCCGAAACGTGATTTAGGTTATTTAATAGGATTTTACAGCCACTTTAATGGATATGCTTTATTTTACTTTGGTTTTGTGAGAGAGCTTTTTGAAGGGAGACAAGTCTGAAACTCTGTTCGTCCGAGAGAAGATTTCGAACCCTCTTGTTACTCTTTCTGATTTATTTGTTGATTTATTCAAACATGTTTATTGCTTCAATTTTCATGTCTGAGTATATCTCTTGTTAGGTTTAGGGTTCTCATAAGGGTTATCTCTGAATCCTAGATTTATTAGGTATTAGGATTCACCATCTGAATTAGTTCTTCGCTTTAGGTTGTTTTTAAAGCTAATTCTATATTGATCACCTAGAACTTAGATCTTATGATAATTGATTAGGCACGAGAGTGCGATTAATTCCCTAAATGAACCTAAGGTGAGCAAAATAATTATTCACAAAGAGATTTGGTTTAGTTATTTTGTGAACAAATCAAACATGATTTAAAAAGCTGATTTAGACTTTAGGATTCGCAAAGAGATTTGGAATTCCTAAAATTTAGATTTAGATAGTTTTCGCAACGAGAGTTGGTCAACTATATCTTAGTGATTTGAGTTTAAGAACTGCGCTTACATTTGAATCCTAACTAGTTAGTTTATCTGCATTCATTGATTTCCTGAGAAATACCTTGAGCCTAGCTTTCTCCTAATTGAATTTACAACAGTTTTAATTTGCATTCTGTTTTCAATACCATTGATTTGCTTAGCGTAATTTTCACCTATATAATCTATTGTGTGTCTCTGTGAGTCTTTGTCTTCGACCCCTACTATACTGCAACTACTGCTTAGTACTTTTAAGTTATTAATTTGAGCATATCAGTTTCGTGCATCATGAGTGAGGAGTTCGTTTGTTAGGTTGAAGGGATCCATGGGTCCATAATTCGATATTGATATAATGATTTTTTAAAAGGGATATTCATATGAGTTGAAACTCGCACAATCAATTTTTGTAAAAGACTTTTAAGGGAACATAAGTTTCTAGGGAAAAACACTAGCAGAGAACCGAAGATGGTTTTTTATTATTGTTGTTTGTAACCGTTTTAGTACAAGAGCAGTATTGCTAAGAGTTTATGCTAGGGTTTTTTTTTTTATCATAGGTTACAAATGATTATGATGACTATTTATACAAGTCTACATTAGCGAGAATCTCGAAGTAAAAAAGAATATTTTCTTTTTACTTCGTGCAGCTACCAGTAGGGCAATTGATTACATGGACCCTTAGTTCGGCCCACAACGGTTGGCGAATAAATTGTATCTCGGCCCATTTGCAATCTGATGGGCTCAACCTTTCCTTTTGGTGCAAACCGGGCCATCTCGGTCTTGTCTCGGTTCGGTCGGAAGATGTCAGTGTCTTTGGCCTCAGCTCGGTTCTACTCAAAGCTGATTCGCCAAGACGAGGCATTCGAGGCAGGCTGTTCAGGGCTGTCATGCTTCGGCTCGGGTCTTTCTTATTCCTTTGGCTCGTTATTCCTTATCTTAATTCGTTAATCTCAAGCGGGTGAAATCCGACCCCAACTAAAATCTCAGTGACCGTCCTTCTAAACCATAACCAATGTAATGCATCAATCGAACTTAGCCTAGAAAAATCTCACTAAAGTACTGCAACGCTAGTCCACGGTATCCGTCATTCAAAAATCTAACCACTTAAACCCTAACCTTCTGTCAACTTGCTCTTAACATTAATTAAGGTTGCGTGATTATCATTAAAAATACTAACCAAGACAATCGAGGCTAGGCATTAAGGGCTTTTTATAAGTGATGTTAAAAGTGTTTCGGGTTACCGTATTTCCGTCGGAGGATGCTAGATATTATGCAAAACAGCAATAGAGGGCGGAACTGTTGATATTCATAGTTTCCAGTAACTTCCTACTCGCATAAGTGTAGTTGCGAATTCTTTCTTCTCTGGTACTTTTTCTGTCATTCCCCCGGACTTAGATTTTTCTCCGGGAAATGATTCCAATGGCTTCTAACACCTTATAAACGAAATATGGTTGCCTTGGTATAAAGAATATCGACTACCCTAAGACTCTTTAGGCTTTTGTTTACTTTTCTTTTGATTATTATTATTATTATTATTTTGTTTTGAAAGGGGAAACGTCTTTAAACGGGAGTCTTAGGGAGGACGAGAATTACCAGTGATAAAAGATTTCTAAGGAAAATTTTAAGCTTGATTTGTTGATACCTACATAACCGAATCCATCTAGTCTTCCGTCTTCTCGAGTGATTGAAAACTATGTCGTTCCTCTTTCTCCGGCGTTTTTGCACATATCTGCACATAAGACAACAAGAGAGACAAGAGTGAGGTTCAAAAATGAAATGGTTAAGGTTTGGGCGTGTGGTACCAGCTAAAGATGAACTGGCCATCTAGGAAAACAAAGAATGGTAAAAAGGAAAAAGATGTCCTAGATGTATGATTCGTTTTCTTAACTAAAACAATTGATGAGAAATTTAAATTCAGATTAAGTTCCAATAGAGTGAGCTAGTATATTATATCGGAAATAATCACTATGGATCGAAATCCTCTAGAGATGTCGCATTGCAAGCATTATAGCTATTGCATAGTCTAGTAAAACACCACAAAAGAGCTGGCACGAGCATACATCATAGAAGCACGCAGGTCCTGGTTTTGAAAAACCTGTTTTGATAAATCTTAATAAAATTTGCTCCAAGAAAAACAACAAACTAAAAACAAACAAAATTATGTTAGTATAGGATGAACATCCTCCCCCAGAATTAAATCGCATTGTCCCCAGTGTGAAAAATCTATGAGAAGATGGTAAATAAATTCAATTTGAATTCGATATGATTAAGTATACTTACATTACCGGGATAATTGCAAACAAATATAGAGCGGTCATAGCTGATTTTCCGTCTTTGCGATTTTTACTCGTCTTTCATTCATTCTTCGTTTAAGAACTTGAAATTAAAAGAAACAAAAACCAAATAACAATAATCTAAAATGCAATTTAAAAGGGAATGGTAAAAATACCGAGTGGGTTGCCTCCTACAAAGCACATGTTTTAAATCGTTAGCTTCACTTAGTTGCTAGATCAAGCCGATGGTGGATCGATCATGGCCATTACTTCTCTCTCGTCTTCTTCTGGTTCTGTGAGGTATGGCTTGATATGCTGTCCGTTAACCGTGAATGTATTTCCACTTTTATCCCAAAGAACGATAGCTCCGTATGGCTTAACTTCCTTTATTATGAAAAGTCCGGACCACCTTCATCGTAACTTCCTAGAAAAAGTGTGAATGGGAATTGAAAGGGAGAACCTTGTCGTTTGTAGCAAAGAATCTGTGTACGATATTCTTGTCATGGTACGCCTTCGTCATTTCTTTGTATATATTTGATTCTTCATAGGCGTTGTGCCGAATTTCATCTAGTTCGTGTAGTTGGAGTAGTCTTCTTTCTCCAGCTGTTTTCATGTTTAAATTTATCTCCTTGATAGCCTATTGCGCTTTGTATTCGAGCGATCTATAGGCAGATGACATGCTTTCCCATAGACGAGGTTGAATGGTGTCGTGCCTAAAGGTGTTATGAATGATGTTCCGTACGCCCAAAGTGCGTCGTCGAGTTTGGTGGACCAATCTTTGCAATTAGATTAAGTTGGCTTCTGAAAAATCGACTTGATCTCTATGTTGGGGATCTCCACTTGGCTGCTTGTTTCAGGATGAAACGGAGGGGCGACTTTTTGTGTAACTCCACTCTTCTTTAATAAGTTTTCAAAAACCTTGTTAATGAAATGAGATCCTTTGTTGCTTATCACGATTCTAAGAACTCTGAAACGCGGAAATATGATCGATTTGAACATCTTGATAACCACTTTTTCATCATTCGTAGGGCTAGCAATTGGTTCTACCCATTTAGAAATTTAGTCAACAACAACCAAGAGGTATTGGTCCCATGAAATCGATTCCCCATACATCAAAAATTTCAACCCCGAGAAAAACTTTTGGGGCATCCCGTTCCTCTTACTTATATTCCCCATTCGTTGGCATGAGTTACATCGCGAGATGTAAGTTTGCATATCCTTAAAAAGAGTTGGCCACCAAGAACCTGGTTGTAGAACTTTAGAGATAGTCTTAAAACCAGCGAATTGGCCTGCATAAACTATGACACCCGAACAATATCCCGCTCATTTCCTATTCAACTACTCATCGTCGGTATAGACCGTCCGCACATCTCTTCTATAGGTATGGTTCATCCCAGAATTAATGTATTATTTCCCGCAAGAATTTCTTCTTCGTGTAGCCAAAGAACTGTGGCGGTTTGACGTCTCCAGCCAGATAGTTGGCAATGTGCCTGAACCACGGGGTGTTGAAAATGTCTGACCGCCGCGCGAGATGTCGTGAGGGTGTTTCAGGTGCGTTCACCGGAACTGTGTCTATTGCGTAGACATTATCGTCTGGCAAATTTTCTTTTAAGTGCACTTCGTCTTGTACTCGTATCCGCGAAAGGTGATCTGCTACTCCGTTGTCTGTTCCTCTTCGATCTTCTACTCGCATAGTATATTGCATGTAGCTTCTTGTCCTTTCTCTGCCCCCAACACATCTCCAATCGCAAAATCGCTCGCATCACACATGATCTCGAATGGTTATTCCCAATCAGGTGGTTGTAGGATTGGAGCGGATAAAGTCGAACCGAGGCCGAAGTAATAAATTCTCTCGGCCGAACAAAGACCTCTACAAGACGGATCGGTACATCTTGAAAGGCCGAACCCATCAGATAAAAGTAGGCCAAAAAGAACGCTTATGGGCCAAGATAACAGTCATTCATTAACTTGTGGGCCGAGTTGAAGGCCCATATCATCGATTTCCCTAACGTAAGCCGGTGGCCGCGGGAAGCAAAAGGAAATATTCTCCAAGATTTTCGCCAGTATAGACTTGTATAAATAGCATTAATAATCGCCTGTAAAGGAGAGGAAGAAAAAAACCCTAGCATAATCTCTTAGAAACTAAACTATGTACTCATATCCTTACGAAACAACAATAAAACAACCATTTTTGGATCTTTTACTGTGTTTTCATCCCATAAAAGTTTTTCCTGTAAAAGTCTCTTACAAGAATCGATTGTGTGGATTTTGGCTCATACAGTTTGGTGCCGTCTGTGGGGAAGTAGAAGCTTTCTTACTCGCAAAAAATACCAAGAACAAAATCGGAAGAAATGGCCGGAAACCAGCAGAGAACCGGCAATGTAGTGAACAACAACGTGGGAGGCACAACCAGAAGAACGGTCGATTTCAGCGGCACTCCCATATCATCCACGGAGATAACCTCGGCGTTCTTTGTCGAATTGAAGAGCATGATCACCACACTGCTAAAGACGACGGATGAGTAGGACAAGCTGGACAAAATCATGTCAGAAAAAATCAAGACGCAGATTTCAGGAGGGCGGTTCATTGACTGGCCAATTGAAAACCCCAGCTCGTACATGCCTTCAAGAGATCTCACAAGAAGACTCGGCTTCATACCGACGATCCTCGACTTCTCCACACCCAGAACCGCTTTGGCTAACGGAGGATCACCATCATTACACTCATCTGGAGAGGCGACGCCTGCAGCACCATGACCGCTCTCACCCGATCCGCCTCGACTGATTCTTAGAACGAAGAAACAAACCCCCGAGCCCACAGGGTCTCACCTCGGAATAATCAAAACCGCCAATGATGAAATGATCCGATACGAGGGAATCAACACCTCGGCATGCATCATAGCTGGAGAACCCACCTAGGCGACATAGAAGGTAAGATCTGTAGGGGATGTCCCTTACTCAAACCAGCCCAGCTCCGACCCAAACATTCTACATTCCTATGCGTCCATGATGACCTCGGCAAGGAGGATCCCACCACCATACCAGCCTGGAGGTGTGACACCAGCGGTAGCTAAACCACTCTCATCGGATCCACCTCAATTGAATAGCAAGCACCCGCAGCCGTAGGAATTCATCTCGGAGAAACGGTCAAAACTGTCAGGAACAGGGCGACCCAAACCAGAAGAACCTACACCTCAGACAAGATCGTGAATGGCAAACTCACCTCGGCGGTGGAAGAACTAAGAGTCGCAGAAAAAATTCTCAACCCAATTCAGCTCGGCAATGAGCTGACAGAAGAAGAGAAAAATTTCCTTTAGGTGGAGCAAATGCGACGCGTCAACGAGCTGAGGAGGATGACCCATAGTCGGCGCAATGAACCTGGAGTAATGTTCAACAACAAGCTAACAGAAGAGGAAGAAAAAATTCTCTGGGTGGAGCAAATGCAACGTGCCGACAAGTTATGGACACATAGAAACCAACACAATGCGGCGGTAAAGACGAGCCGACCGTTGATAGTTAAGACGAACAAGATTGATGGATCCCCAATTCGAAACGATGCCAAGACACAAACCATCTATCCAAAGAGCCGCCGCACAATCAACACAACCTAACAAAGGCAAGAAAGAACTCTAAGAACCCCTTTTACAACAAGGATTACCGAGGCGATCCTCCCCAGCGAAGAAATGGTCAAAATCCCGTTTTACGACGGGCCAGCCGATCCTAAGGACCAAATCAGAATTTTTCACATGGCAATGTGCCGAGCCGGGTTAGAGAAAAGTTAAGAGGACGCGATATTTTGCCACCGATTCGCAGAACATTTAGAGGATGCTGAATTTGACTGGTTCTCAAGCCTAGTTAGAAACATGATCAGTAACTTCCGCCAATTGTCCACTCAATTTTCAAAACGTTTCGCCCCGGTTATGGAGCAAGGAACCTCTGACGCAGACCTATGGAGCATGACCCAAGGAGCAATGGAACCATTGCGGAGCTTCATAGAACGATGCTAAGCAACGGCCTCAGTGGCAGGGAATGTGAACGATCAAGTTGTGATTAACACTCAAAAAGGGGGCTATGCCACAAATCGTACTTCCAAAGAGACCTTACACTAAGCGCGCCTCCGACGTTCCAAGACGCCCTGCACCGAGCCTTATAATTTTTTTCAGAGGAGGAAACGCCAAAAGATCCAATACCCCGAAGCCAGACCAATCCCCAATCAAGAACGCACCTTAACGAGCGTAGCGCAACCTCTTCTGAAACGGTTATCCACCATCTGTGAAAGATCCCGTTCTACGATGGATCAACAGATCCTGAAGCTTACATCACAGCTTTTCGCGCGGCAATGAGCTGAGCCGATCCCAATGGAAGCATGGTCGAAGACGTATTTAGCTTCTGTCTCTCGAAACACCTAAGGGGAGCCGCCCTCGATTGGTTCTCAAAATCGACCGGAACTCGATCCACAATTTTTGACGATTTTCTGCCATACTCACAAAGGACTTTTATGCGGCACGAGCCTACGATGCTGATTTTTGAACTCTAAGTCAAGGCCCGACGGAATCGCTACGTGACTTCGTGGAACGTTTCAAAATGGCATTTTCAAAGGAAGAAGGCATGAATGACCGAGTCGCATTGCGTACACTGAAATTGGCGATGTGGCACAGATCCGACTTTCGAAGGGAATTTGCAATTAGAAAGCCATTGACAGTCGAAGATGCCTTATACCGAGCCTTAGATTTCATTTCCAAGGAGGAAAAGATGACAGGCGCTCCGTTCCGAAGTCAGGTCAACGATCAACCAAGCGTAAAAGATTCACTTTGACTTCGGAGGTTAAACTCGAAGAACGCCCCATCGCGTCCCGTTTCGAAAACGCGAAACATCCTTCAATCCGGCGAACCAACCCATCTTTTCAAGACAACCTCGCAAGATGAACATTCCAACCACGTTCTCTCAAGGACGTCACTCTCTCCGTCAATTCGACCAAGACCACAAATGACAAAGAGTCGGCAACTCACATACCTCGAGTCCATGGTGAATGCACAACCCCCTCGCCACCCCGCCAAAAGGACTCGTTGAAGACAGCGAACATGTCATACATCGATTCCTTCATGTGCCATGATACCACAGACTCCTACTGCGAATCCTATTCAGTATTCGAGACCACACCTCCCATATCCACACCGCAACGTTGGTACACGAAAAAGATTTGCACAAAGAAACTCGAAGAAATTTTTCAAGTAGTTCGCAGCCTACCCAAAGAAATATCATTTACTAAAGCATTCAAGGATTACCAACTTGGGCGTTTCTTCCGGAACAACACAGAATCCACATCGGAAATAGAAGATATCTTCACATATGCAAAACGCTGAAGACCAATTGAGATACTTTACAAAACAAGGGAGCAGTGGCAATTTCTAATCTCATGTAACATACAAAGAAATTATTTTACTAACGTCATGTGCGACTCCGGAGCTTGCCTCAGCATCATCTCCAGATCAACTACCGAACACCTCGGCATCCAGCATATCCAGCCAACCCAAACAAGGATCAGCATAACCAATCAGTCTCATACAACACCACAAGGGATAGCACGTGATATACCTATGAAGATCGGAGATTTCATAGCCCCAGTCGACTTCTATATCTTTGAAGCACATAAGATCTATCCGGCCATTCCTAGCCACATCTGGAGTAATCATGGATTGGCCACGTCAACGCCTTTCCCTTACCCACATTGACAGCAATGTCTTCTACCCCGCCACCCAGCTCAAAAGCGAAGAAGAAAGTTCCTCAGAATCACAGTTTGGCAATAACAAACCCACCAAAGAAAAACTCATGAAGCCCCGTCTAAAGAGGAAACTCTCCTTCGACTAGAACCACCTCATCGCAATGAACTACGAGACGTCTTGATCCCTGCAAAAGGTACGTAGGCAACTAATCTTCGGAAAGGTACAGTTGTCTCCCCTCTTATAAACAAGGGGTAGTGGGTATGTGTATACATATTCCTATCTTTTGTAAACACAACTCATCTATCATACCTTTTAAGTTATCAAATCATATTGCATTTGCGCTCAACAATCTCGTCTGTTGCTGGCCACAACAACGAGCTCATACATCCTCTTAGGATTCTAACCCCTATCCTATACGGATCACGGTTCTCTTACAATCAACCACAGATTAAAGCGCGCTATATAAATTAAAGGCGGGTATATCCAGACCAGAGGAAAAAAAAGATATACCTCGACCAAACCAATCACAATTTCACTATCAAAACGGGAATGTAAGTCGATTCTACATCGCAAGCCCTAAAACTGAAGTGAAAGATAAACCCAGTCATTAATCGCTTCTTAGCACACTGGTCTTTAACATCTCGACATACGGTACAGATCATCAAAAGACACTCCACCTAGTACAAAATTTGAAACATTATATTTCGCCTACTCTAAACAGCTCAGAAATAAATCCCGATAAATAAATCTTCCACTTCACCACCATTAACAAATCGGTTAAATCCTCGGCGAAAACAAGATGCAATACAGACTAAAAATCCATAGCGTATTATTGGATAAAGCCGTCCAGACACATGTTCAAAAAGGACATTTAACGAACTAAAAAGAAAAACAGATCCCTCAGGATCTTACAAAAAAAAAAAACTATCCAACTTAGTTCGCATCAAAACCACTGCTAGCGATAAGTTCGAATGAACCTTGAGCGTGCTCGTCGGCCCCAACAAGCTCAATCACAACAGCCCAGGTCGCAGCAGGGTCAGTCAGCTCGCCGCCACCTTCAAAATCTTCCGAGATCGGAGAAAGCTTAAGCTCATCCCTCAAGCAAGTCTCGATTCTCTCACATTCCTCGTCAACGCCAATCAGATCGGCCTTCCAAGAATTTAGCTTATCCGCTTCAGCCTCAATGGATGTGATTTTTCCCTGTTGGAGGTCATCGATAAGTTGCAGGTTACAATTAACCTCTGCCAACTTAAACTCTCTGTTTTTGGCCTCCTCCAATTTCTCGATGCTCTCCCTCGTCTTGGGAAGCTGGTCCTCGTACTTACGAGCCGATTCACGCCTATCATGCCTTTGAATTTTCTTGATCTCGATTTGTCGCTTCGAAGAGGCTACCTCAGCCTCTAGCTTCTCCTTTTGTTTTTCTATTCGAATCGTGAGGTCTGTTGAGGCGGCAATCTCTTCCCTTAAAGCAATCTTCTTCTTTTCAAGGTCCGCAGCTTTGGTCGAGAACGAGATCAACTTTTTCTCCACCTCGACAAGCTTGCCCCTATCTGATGAAGTATCTTTCCTTACAACGGATCTCAGATTCGTAAGCGGCCGCCATCTCGTTGATAGAAGAGATAAACTGCAAGAAAAACAAGCAATCAGCAAATATCCATAGGTCTTTAGCACATTTACCGCAAAAAGAAAAACAAAATCTCACCTTAGTGCAGCACAGCGACATATTCGCATACGTCTTCTCTTTGGAAAGCTTATCCAAGGGAGGGATGTTAATGTCGGGCCCTTTAATTTATGAGAAAAGGGCAACTGACATGGGAGAATCAATAATTATCGCCATAGAGGCCGAGGGGTCAGCACCTGAACGAGGAATCCGTTATCGCTTCTGAACGGTACGTGTTCTCCCGGTCTCTCTGCGATGAGGAACGCTTTTGATTCGGCTCGTTCCCCTGTCCCGCTTAGGTCGAAGGAGGTTCGGAGGTCTGGGCCGATGCGCCTCTCCTCTCCTTAGCAGAAGTAGGAAGATTGGAAGGAATAGCAAAATCTTTCCCAGCACCAGCGACATCCGTTGCGGCGGTAGCAGCACATGGGACCGTGGCCCCAGCAGGGAAAGGATCAACCATCACCTCAGTGGAAATCCCGTCGCGCATCATCACCTCGGTAGGAACCAAGTCTTGGGCCGTCTCCTCAATGGTAGGAGGATTCAAGTTCACCTCGGCAACCCGTCTCGCCTAGCCTCTTCCTCCGTGTTGACAGCCTTCCTTTCAGCCTCTCTCGCCTCGAGCTCCTACTTTGCACGAATCAACAGTCTCGACATACTCGTCAAAGTACCTTTTGGCTGGTAGAGGCTGTTGGTTCGTCGAAGGTAGTCGCAAATTGTCAGAGCCCTCTTCACTGTCTCAAACGAGAAATCCTTTTTCCAGTCTACTTTTCGGCCGATAGAATCGTCCACACCTCGGGTAGATCGTTTGGACATGGAGGAGGTGAGCTATGAGCTACAAACGATCAAAAACAAGAAGTTACTACACAATGTCGAACAATACGCCAAACCACGAATATACGGAGCAACTACTTAGTGATCCCTAGCTCGTATTGACTACTTGGAGGCAAGTCCGATCCACGGAGGCATCAGAAATCCGGACAAAGAAGAAATGGTTCTCTCAGACATCCTTGCTTGGGAAACCTCCGATGATTATGAAATTAGCCTTGTTAGAAATATATACTTTTCCCGAGTTAGGGACTCTTCGGATTTCTAGAAGATTCAAAATGTACTTGAGATTTATCTCGACACCACACTCCTCACATCTAGCCAAGATCCCTATTAGATGAAGAAGTCCCCGAGGTGTAATTTGGCTCAGCGTAATCCCGTGTTTCCAAAGGTATCGAAAAACAAGCTTTGGCACGGGGAACCATTGGAAAATAAGGAAAAGAAGCCGTCATAGAATGTGAAGCAGTCTGAAGGAGGTTTATCAGGTCGATCAGATGGACAAGGAATGACAAACTCAACCTCCTCAGGTATTTCGAAACGTCGCCTCAACTTGGCGAGGCACTTCTCGTCGGATAGAGTTGATCCGGGAAGAGCTTTTTCTTTTCTCCTCGGACGTCCACTCTAAGCCCTCGACGAATTCAAGTAGCTATGTTGATAAACCCACCTTGGGAGAACGCAACTCCTCGGGTAACTTACCCATATTGTCAATGCCGAGCCACGCGGAAGAATTTCTTGAACCAGCCCAATTAGTTTGACCAGACATCATGCTTAAGATGATTAGCTGACGAAGATGATAAATCGGTAAGTTCAAAGGCTCGCCCTGCTTTGGATCGGGTAAACTAAACGACGCGGCGATGAATTAGAAACCCTAACCGGAAAAATAAATGTTAAGGGAAAAGAAGAGAGAGAAGAGAGCTACCTGTTTTTCGGAAGATTGGCAAACGCGAAGAATAAAAGGAATGATTAAGACATCTCGATATTTATAGGCAAGTCGGCGCGTGACCTCGGCAACGAACGGAAATTCTTGCGATTCCTGAGGTATTTAAGGCAAAATGCATAAACACGTGTACAAACATCAACGAGCATGGGAAGCCGAGTAGAAAAATATGGTCTGAGATATACCGAGACGAAGGGACTGTTACGAAGTTCTATAAATCCCTGTTACGGTAAGGAAAGGGCTCGGCGTCAACAAAGAAACCTTTCAACTCGCCTCGACGGCAAATATTAGCCATCAGTTCGGTGTTACCTCGGCACGACGGTTAATCTCGATACCAATGAAGCTTCACCTCGTCACAATCATTCCTAAAATCTGACGAGCTGGAGGGCAAACTGTTGGGGTCAGTTTTCACCCACTCAAGATTAACATTTCAAGACAACAAGTTATACCGACCCGAAAGGATATAAGGGACCTGAACCGCAACAAGACGACCTCGCACGATCTGTCCCAAAGGCCCCACCTCGGCGACTATGTCTGAATAAGGATAAAGTCGAACCGAAGCCGAAGTAATATCTTCTCTCGGTCAAACAGAGACCGCTACGAGACGGATCGACTCACCTTGAAAGGCTGAACCCATTAGATACAAGTGGGATGATAAGAATGCTTATGGGCCGAGATACCAGTCACTCATTAACTTGTGGGCCGAGTTGAAGGCCTAGATCGCCGATTGCCCTAACCTAAGCCGGTGACCGCGGGAAGCAAAATAAAATATTCCTTTTCCCTCCAAGATTCTCGCCAGTATAGACTTGTATAAATAGCATTCATAATTGGCTGTAAAGAAGAGGAAGAAACAACCCTAGCATAAGCTCTTAGCAACTAAACTCTGTACTCATACGCTTACGAAACAAAAATAAAACAACCATATTTGGATCACTTACTGTGTTTTCATCCCATAAACTTATGTTCCTTTAAAAGTCTCTTACAAGAATTGATTGTGTGGATTTCGGCTCACACAAAGGGGCCTAGTGATTTAGGATAAGTCATTTATGAATCTCCTATAAAATCTTGCGTGTCCTAGAAAACTTCGGATACCTTTCACATTTGTAAGGGGTTGTAGGCTTGTCATAACTTCAATTTTTGCCTTATCCACTTCGATTATTTTTCCGGAAATCCTATGCCCGAGCACGATTTCGTCTCGTACCATAAAGTGATATTTTTCTCAATTCAAAACATGATGTTTGTCTTCAAATCATTGTAAAACCTTTCCTAGAATCACCAAACACGTTTGGAACGAAGACCCGTAGACGGAAAAATCGTCCATGAATACTTTCATGAAGTCTTCGATGAATTCAGTGAATATCGAAATCATGCATCTTTGAAAAGTCGCTGGTGCATTACACAGACCAAAGGGAATTCGTCGGTAAGTGAACGTCCCGTATGGATGAAGTGAATGTCGTCTTCTCTTGATCTTCCGGTCAAATAGGGATTTGGAAAAATTCAGAATATCCGTCAAGGTAGCAATAGTATGGATGATTTGCTAACCTTTCTAGCATTTTGCACAATCTCTCAATGTTTCCTCGAGAAGGTTACACTCGTCTTTTACGTCTGCAAGCACGTTTTTCAGTGGATCACTGAGGAGTAACTCTTCATTGATTTCTTCAGTAATCATGTCTAGTTCATCAGGCTAAATGACTTGGCCGTCTATGGTTGGTTTACTGAGGCTTTCTTTCATATCAAAATGCATCACGAGATCGCCTAAATGTAGATTGATTTTTCCTTCTGGGACATTGATCATCGCTCCTGTTGTAGATAGGAAAGGTCAGTCACGTATGAGGGGGTCCCTAGGTTCTCTTCCTAGCTCGAGCACTACAAAATCGGTAGGAATGCAGCATTCCCGGATAATGATGGATATATCGATGAGGACTCCTACTGGTCGTCGAACCGAATGATCCGCTTCAATGAAATCTTAGTGGTCTGGAAAGTGTGGTACATTAAGCGTTTAGCAACTGACAGTGGCAACATATTTATGCTTGATCCGAAGTCGCATAAAGAGCACTAGAAACTTAAGCCCTTGATAGTGCAGGAGAGTACGAAACTTCACGGGACATCTTTCTTCTTAGGGACATGGTTTTGTAAGATCGACCTGCATTCGAGAGTGATCATCATAACGTCTTCTTCAAGCGTCAGAGAGTTGGTAAGGATGCGTTTCATAAATTTTCTTAGACGAGGGATCATTGCACAATATTCGACAAAATATAACCTAACTGTTAGTTGTTCGATTAATTCCTTTAGCTTAGCTCTTTCTTTTTCCTTCTTTGGCCCCTTCAAGGCCCTTGGGTAAGGCGGGTTTGGCTTATAGACATGGGCTGGTGGTGGAGTTATCAAGTCTTCTCCGAGCATCTCTCGGGTTACCTCTTCGCTTTCATCTTTTTCGCCTCCCTCGACTACCTTTTCTTCTTCTTTCTCAACCGTGTTTTCTCCCTCTCCCTTTTCTTCGGGATCCGTCGGGAATTCCGGCTCTTTGTAAGTTGTACCACTTTTAAGCATTGATATGCTCAAATTAATACCCTAAATAGTACTAAAGCAGTTGCTGCAGTATATCAGGGGTCGAACACAAGGACTCATAGAAATCACACAATAGATTATATAGTATCGAATTAAGCCAAACCAAAATATGTAATTGAAAGCAGTGCAGAAATTAAAAGAGTTGTAATTCAATTGGAGAAAGATAGGCTCAGGGTATTTATTAGGAAATCAATGAATGCAGATAAACTAACTAGCATGATTCAGATTTAGCGCAGTTCTTGAACTCAAATCACTGAGATATAATTAACCAACTGTCGTTGCGAGAATTATCTAGATCTAAGTTCAAGGAATTTCAAATCTCTTTGTGAATCCTAAAGTCTAAATAAGCTTTAATATCAGGTTTGATATGTTCACAAATCAATTAAACCAAATCTCTTTGCGAATAATCAATTTGCTCACCTAAGGTTCTATCACGCAATTAATCGCATTGTCGTGCCTAATCAATTATCCTAAGATCTAAGTTCCAGATTCGTCAACCTAGAATTAGCTTTGAGAACAACCTATGTCGAAGAACTAATTAAGATGGTGAATCCTAAACAGATAATCAACCTAGCATTCAAAGAAAACCCTTATGAGAACCCTGAACCTAAAGTGGATCTACTCAGACATGGAGAATGAATCAATCAGCATGTTTGAATAAATCATCAAATAATCAGAGAAAGTAAAACAAGGGTTCGAAATCTTCTCTCGGATCAACAGAGTTTCAGAATTGTCTCCCTCTAAATCTCTCTCAAAAACAAAAGTAAAATAAAGCATAGCCTACAAAATGGCTGTAAAATCCCTATAAATAACCTAAACACGAATTGGGGCCTTCTTGTAAATATCAAAATCTTATGGACCAAGTTGCAATTCTTCAACTCTTCATTAAAGTCGCGGGTCGTGTCTGCTGTGATGAGTGTCGATCGATACCAGGGGGTATTGATCGATACTTGATGTGAAATCGGGTACTCAGCAACACGAACTTCAACTTTGCTCCAAAATGCTCCAGAAAGCTCCAATATCTCCAATTATTCTCTAAACGTGCAAAGACCTGTAAAAGACTCTAAAAGACTCCAAAATACTAGAAAGACTCTATAAAAAGGACTTATATCATGGCCTAAAAGGGGTAAAAACCATGATATATCAACTCCCCCAGACTTAGCCTTTTCTTGACCTCAAGCAAATAGAAGACTAAACCAGAGAAAGAGGTTTGAAAACATAGAGACTCACCTGTTCATGAACCATCGAAATGACCATCTTCCCAAGTACCCAAGTATCACCTAACCAGTTTTTGATCTAACCACCATGTACTTCTCTGTAGACATTCGCAGCTTTTCTGGACTCCACACATTATCCCACAGCATTGTTCAAATTAAGCCCTCATCGCCGGATTCATCGCTGCAGCCAATGTTCAAGAACCTTCTATATTCTTTACCATACAATATCACAACAAGGAACCACCCTTTTCACATTTTTTTGGTATTATTTCTCTCCCCCAGACTTATTTCTTAATATGTTTCTTGCATTTACATATTAAGGTTTGAGACGCGAGTATTGATGGTTTTAGCCACCGAATCCCCGGTTCTTCCCTCAAAAGTAATCAAAGGTGTAGGCGAATAATGGTATCACAGGAAATTTTCCTAACCTCGCTTTCACCTTTTTGTGATCATCTCCTATGAAGTAGAATAATGGGATCCTTGGAAACTTTCCTAGCCCTATACTCAGAAGAAAATCATTTCATCTTTTAATGCATCTTATCAACTTGTAACAGGGAGAGGAATACCATTTATTTTAAACACATGGGTTCCTTTGTCATATATGAATGATGAATCAAGTTCTATGAACACTAACCACATTGATGAAGTGCAGGAATTTGGCTCAGGTTTCAGAAGAACTCTGCTGGAGACATGGATGTTTTCTAGTCAACAGGTCAGTCTTTGGATTTTTCATTAGTCGATCTAGAACTGATCCTGCAACACCGATCACTCAAAAACAAAATCAAATCAACACCAACCACATTGACGAAGTGCAAATATTTGGCCCAGGCTTCAGAAAAACTCTGCTGGAGACATGGATGATTTCTAGTCAACTGGTTAGTCCTTGGATTTTTCATTAGTCGGTCTAGAGATGATCCTGCAACACTGGTCACTCAAAAACAAAATCCAAACAACAATTCAAGCAAAGGATCATCATCTCCAACAAGTTTTGACTCAATAAAACGTTTTTGACTCGATAAAATAACTGACTCTAAGAAAAACAAAAACAATGTCAGCAGACACCTCCCCCAGACTTGAACAACACTATCCCCAGTGTTATCTAGCATAGAGTAGGTAAAAGAAACAAAGAAATAGAATATAAATGGGAAAAAAAAAAGTTACCTTGCTGGAACATTGAGTATTGATATGTGCATATTCTACATGTATTTAGAACGCATTTCATATAGATTTAAGATCATTTACTTGGATCTTCATGGCATATCATACTTGGTTTTGTCTCATTTAGAGTTTTAGGGTTCTCATACTAGGTCCTAGAGTGTCTTGCATGTTTTGGAGTCCTTTTTTGGTACTTTGGAGGAATTTGATGGAGTTGGCTTAAGAGCATTTGGTTCGGAAGCAAGAGAAGTGGTTAAAGACGTTTTGGGAGTTTTTCAGCATTCACATCGATGCAACAAACATATGCAACAAAAGGATGCAACATCAGGGAGCTTAGCCTCGCTCAAGACCCCATTTACATCGATGAAACAAATTGATGCTCAGCTTTAGGGGAATTCACATCGATGCAACAAATGGATGCTCAGCTTCACGGGAATTCACATTGATGCAACAAATGGATGCAACAAATGGATGCAACATCAGGGGCCTTAGCATCGACCATGTGCATCGATTTGTGACATTGATGTCAATACTGTAGCCCACGTTTCTTATAAATACCCATCTAAACCTAATTTTCAATGTATGCTTTTTCTTATGCTCAAAACCCTTACCTTTGAGAGAGTTTGAGATTTGTAAGAAGGATCTTTTGATTTATGCAATTTAGTATTTATTTCCATCAATCTCTTCCATCTATCCTCTTTCTATCTTGATTAATCAAACATCTATCCAAGGAATCATCTTCTATCATAATCGATTTTAAGGTGTTCTTGATGGATCTTGAGATGTGATAGATTATGGTGATCTAGGGTTTGATTAGTGGTGTTTAGGGTTATATAATCTTATATTTCTTCTTGTCTAGAGTCCCCAATGCTAGATCTAGCTTGAAAGAGTGGATCTAGATCACAAGGCATTTCATGAACACCAAGTGTTTGATGAAATGCCAAGACCAACTAGACAAGAGATTTATGTTCCTAACCTAAGATATTAGTTGTTTAGGGCATATCTTTGGTTGATCTTGTTATGATTCTTAATGCTTGCTAGTTGTTAATCCACAAATTATGATTTGCTAATGGACTTGATAATTAACATAGTGATTAGTTGCTTGAAAGAGAACTAATCTAGATTAGAGATCTATTGCCTAGGAATTAGCTTCTTCAGTAAATGAACACCACTAATTGGACTTGGATCACCTTATATCATTAACCTCATCTCTAGTTCCGCTTTTGTTATTTGAATTACAAATCGTTTAGTTATTGCTTTGCTTAATTTGAACTTGAATACTTAATCACCAATTACCTTGTTTAGCTTTATACTTATGAACCTTGGATTCTTAGTGATTAGGATAAATCCCTTTATGGATTGATAACCTTCATACTACACGTGTTGGAGTTATTGATACCTCCTAGAGACTAAAAAGTCTTGTATCAATTTGGCGCCGTTGCCATATTGGGATTTGTTTTAACATTGAGATTTGGGTTCTTAGTGAGCTTAAGTTTTATTTTCTACTAAGTTACTAATCTTCTTCACTTCCCATTGATTTTGCTCTCTCTAGGTGTATGCATACCCGTTCCCGTGGCAATACCAATCTCATATAACCAAGGGACGATATTGATCAACTTGAGAGGGGTTCAAGAGCAAGAAGGAACCATGTGAGAGTTAAAGAAGAGGTTGGTAACGACATGGAGCACTTTGAGAATGTTCCACTTAGGAACATCAATGAACCCATTCCCCACCAAAGGAACTGTAGGAATGGGGACGGACAAGGCAACAATCAAGGAGGTGGTGGCAATGGAAACCATCATGCTCCAAACCCTCCTATTCATCCGCCTAGAGCTAGGCATGTCGTAGGAGAAGGTGATGCGGCAAATGCACACCAAAACCGTCAAGGGATTCAACCACCTCCGGTTGAAAACAACAACTTTGAGGTCAAACCCGGGCTAATCAACATGGTTCAAGCTAACAAGTTCCATGGGTTGTCAATGGAGGATCCTCTAGATCACATTGACCAATTTGACCGGATATGTGGTCTCACCAAGATTAACGGAGTATCCGAAGATGGTTTAAAGCTTCGTCTCTTCCC
Organism: Eutrema japonicum; assembly: GCA_030161315.1. Lineage (NCBI taxonomy): Eukaryota > Viridiplantae > Streptophyta > Magnoliopsida > Brassicales > Brassicaceae > Eutrema > Eutrema japonicum. The sequence goes on from BSQW01000007.1 coordinate 29,322,117, forward strand.
GTTATCTTTGGGTGACAAGGCTCACCAATGGGAGAAAAGCTTGCCTCAAGGCTCTATTACTTCTTGGGATGATTGCAAAAGGGCCTTTCTAGCCATATTCTTCTCACCGGCTAGAACCGCCAAACTTCGCAATGAGATTTCAAGCTTCACACAACGGTCTATTGAGTCTTTCAACGAGGCTTGGGAGATATTTAGAGGCTACACTTCTCAATGCCCACATCATGGATTCTCTGACGCCTCACTTCTTAGTACTCTCTACCGAGGCGCTTTACCTAAGATTCGAATGCTACTTGATACAGTATCGAATGGTAATTTTCTAGCTAAGGACGTGGATGATGCAATGGAGTTGGTAGAGAACTTGGCTCAAAGTGATGGCAACTATGGCGACGATTATGACCGTGCCACAAGGACCACGAGTGACTTTGATGAGAACAAGAGAGCCAAGGACATGAAAGCCTTGAATGAGAAGTTGGATAAGCAAGCATCTATGATAGACAAGCTTCTTGCCTCTCAAAAAGAGTCTCAAAAGGCGGTTCATTTCATTGGTGACTACGAGGACAATCAAGTTTCTTATCAAGAGGAAGTCGCGATCACCCAAGAGGAAGTGAACTACGTGGGGAACCAAGGTAACTTCCAAAGTCAAGGGTTCAACCAAACCTATAGGAATCCACAAGACCAACTCTACTCTCAACAATCTACTCAAACTCAAGGAGTTCCACAACAACAATTCCAATCTCAAGGTCAGCCTTCTAACTTCAACCAACAAGGGTATGTTCCAAGGAACCAATTCCAAGGAAACCAAAGTGGCTTTCAACCCAAAGCTCCACCCGGTTTTCAGGGCAACAACAAGGGTTTGTGCCTCAAGGTCAAGCAACTACGTCTAAACCGCAAGAGCTTGATTTGAGTTCAATGTTCCAACAATTAATCAAAGGCCAAGCGGAAACCACTAACAAGGTCATTTGCTCTTACAACGATCTTAATAACAAGGCATTGAACTCAAGGGTTAAATCAATAGAGTAACGGAGTGCCGCCCCTTCTTCACAACATCCTCAAGGCTCTTCAAATGGGAAAGCAATACTAACCTCAAAAGAGTCTTGCAACACATTTTCCATCCTTAAGGAGCAAGATCACATAATTGAGGAGTTCCTCGGGTTAGTTTCTAGCCTCAATGAGTACATCGAGCAACAAGGTGGGGAGGTGATCCTTGGGAGCTTAGCCTCGCTCAAGACCCCATTTACATCGATGAAAAAATGGATGCTCAGCTTTAGGGGAATTCACATCGATGCAACAAATGGATGCTCAGCTTCAGGGGAATTCTCATCGATGCAACAAATGGATGCAACATCAGGGGCCTTAGCATCGACCATGTGCATCGATTTGTGACATTGATGTCAATCCTGTAGCCCACTTTTCTTATAAATACCCATCTAAACCTAATTTTCAATGTATGCTTTTTCTTATGCTCAAAACCCTTACCTTTGAGAGAGTTTGAGATTTGTAAGAAGGATCTTTTGATTTATGCAATTTAGTATTTATTTCCATCAATCTCTTCCATCTATCCTCTTTCTATCTTGATTAACCAAACATCTATCCATGGAATCATCTTCTATCATAATCGATTTTAAGGTGTTCTTGATGGATCTTGAGTAGTCCTCTTAGGATCTTGAGATGTGATAGATTAGGGTGATCTAGGGTTTGATTAGTGGTGTTTAGGGTTAGATAATCTTATATTTTTTCTTGTCTAGAGTCCCCAATGCTAGATCTAGCTTGAAAGAGTGGATCTAGATCACAAGGCATTTCATGAACACCAAGTGTTTGATGAAATGCCAAGACCAACTAGACAAGTGATTTATGTTCCTAACCTAAGATATTAGTTGTTTAGGGCATATCTTTGGTTGATCTTGTTATGATTCTTAATGCTTACTAGTTGTTAATCCACAAATTATGATTTGCTAATGGACTTGATAATTAACATAGTGATTAGTTGCTTGAAAGAGAACTAATCTAGATTAGAGATCTATTGCCTAGGAATTAGCTTCTTGAGTAAATGAACACCACTAATTGGACTTGGATCACCTTATATCATTAACCTCATCTCTAGTTCCGCTTTTGTTATTTGAATTACAAATCGTTTAGTTATTGCTTTGCTTAATTTGAACTTGAATACTTAATCACCAATTACCTTGTTTAGCTTTATACTTATGAACCTTGCATTCTTAGTGATTAGGATAAATCCCTTTATGGATCGATAACCTTCATACTACACGTGTTGGAGTTATTGATACCTCCTAGAGACTAAAAGGTCTTGTATCAAGTATCGATCGACACACAGCCTGGTATCGATCGATACCAGGCTTAAATCGACTTGATGAACCTTTCTTTCGCCATTGGTGTCGACCGATACCAATGGGGTATCGATCGACACTAGGCAATTTCGAATCTGTTACTTGTTTATCCTGACATAATACGAAAAATAAAAGAAGAATACTTATATATAGACTCACCAGTGGGTTGCCTCCCAGCAAGCGCTCGTTTAACGTCATTAGCTTGACAGTAACGCCTTCAGGCAGGATAAGAATGCGAGCTTGCACCAAAACAGGCTCCACAACTTGACATTGCTAGCTTAAGAGTTCTGCTCAGCACAACATACTTTCCACAAACTTTTTTCCTTTCTCTTTCAGCTCCGAAGTAAGAAGAACTCTAGCCTTAGAGAATGGTTTGGAGGCTCCTTTGCACTTCACCTTGTACTCAATCGAATCTCCATCACACTTCTGAGGAATCAATGTGACATGGGGATCCTCGACTCTTTTGATCTTCACCTTCTTCTTTGTTGCCTTAGCCTTCTTGACAACTTCCTTGGGGATGCTGGGCGGTTCAACCGAAACGTATGTGACAGTTGGCTCGTTAAGATGCTCTTCCAAAAGATTAACTGCTAATGTCTCTCCTGTGACATCTTCAATGCAAGAGACACGTCCGGGAGTTCCTCTAGATATGGCTTTGTAGTACACCTCCTTGTCAATGTATGAGAATGAGATGCGCTTGCTGGGTGTGTCCATAATCGCACCAACCGTAGCCATGAACAGTCTTACGAGAATCAACTGCATACGAGATATTGCATTCATCTCTACAACCTGAAAATCAGTAGGAACCAGGCAATCTCCTATTGTGATCATCAAATCAGCGATTGCCCCATATGGAAGAGAGGTGGAATCGTTTGCGAACGTGATAGATGTATTTGGAGGTTGAATATCATCTCTCAATCTCTCTGCAATTCCCCTGGACATGACATTGACGCAGGCTCCTGAGTCAATGAGAGACTCTTTGAATTCAAATCTCGAGATAGAGCATGGAACGGAGAGGATCCCTGGGTCTTCCCTCTTAGTCAACTGTCTCAGTGGAGGTGTACCTCTGGCATTAATAAAGAGTATCTTGATCTCTTCCTCAGTTTCTCTGCAATCTTTGAAGTGACGTAGCAGAGGCCAGCCCTCTAGAGCTTCTTCAAAAGTGAACGAGTGGGGAATCCTTCGTACCCTCTTCTCAAAGCCACGCAGCTGCTTTGGAGTGATAGGATCTCTGAGGTGTTTAGGAATAGGATTCAGCTTCTTGGGCTTGCGAACTCTTTCTGCAATCAACTCAGGTGTTTTCACAGTTTCTGGCTCGTTCTGCGAGGGGTATCGATCGACACCAGGTAGGGTATCGATCGATACTCTCGCTGTTGAATCGTCCCTGGCAGATACATCATCATCAAAAGGAAGCTCCACAACTGATTTATCCAACAAAGCCTTGTGATATATCATGGTTTTTACCCCTTTTAGGCCATGATATAAGTCTGTTTTATAGACTCTTTATAGTATTTTGGAGTCTTTTAGAGTCTTTTACAGGTTATGGCACGTTGGGAGCATAATTGGAGATATTGGAGCTCTCTGGAGCATTCTGGAGCAAAGCAGAAGATCCGTGTAGCTGAGACATCAAAATCACATGAGTGATCGATCGATACTGCCTAGTATCGATCGATACCCGTCGAGAAAACAGAAGGACCGCGACTTATTGAAGAGTTGAAGAATTGCAGAATTGGCCCCGAAGACTTTAATATTTACAAGAAGGCCCAGAATGTGTTTTAGCTTATAAATTAGGTTTTTAGCCACCTGTTTAGGCTATGCTTTATTTTACTTTGGTTTGAGAGAGACAAATCTGAATCTCCCTTCGTCCGAGATCAGATCTCAAAACCTCTTGTTACTATTTCTATTTTATTGATGATTTATTCAGTTATGTTGACTGTTTCATTCTCCATGTCTGAGTAAATCCACTTTAGGTTTAGGGTTTTCTCATAAAGGATTTCTTTGAATGGTAGGTTGATTATCTATTTAGGATTCACTATCTGAATTAGTTCTTCACCATAGGTTGTTTTCAAAGCTAATTCTAGGTTGACGAATCTGGAACTTAGATCTTAGGATAATTGATTAGGCACAAGAGTGAGATTAATTACCTGATTGAACCTAGGGTGAGCAAATTGATTATTCGCAAAGAGATTTGGTTTAATTGATTTGTGAACATATCAAACCTGATATTAAAGCTGATTTAGACTTTAGGATTCGCAAAGAGATTTGGAATTTCTAGGAATTAGATTTAGATAGTTTTCGCAACGAGAATTGGTTAGCTATATTTTAGTGATTTGAGTTCAAGAATCGTGCGTAATATGAATCCTGTTAGTTAATTTAGCTGCATTCATTGATTTCCTGAGAAATACCCTGGGCCTATATTTTCCTCCATTGATTTACAACACCTTTAATTGCGTACTTGTTTTCGTTTACATCTTTTGATTTAGCGTATTTTGGATCTATATAATCTATTGTGTGATATCTTGAGTTCTTGTGTTCGACCCCTGATTTACTGCAGCAACTGCTTTAGTACCATTTAGGGTATTAATTTGAGCATATCAAATTTGGCGCCGTTTCCGGGGACTCAATTCGCCATTATATTTTAGCTAAAAAATTCGTCTAAATTGCCCGAGTATCGATCGATACCCTGCTGGTATCGGTCGATACCTGACGTATATTTCAGTTACTTACGTTCTTTTTTTTTGTTTTCAGGTGTATGCCTAATATCGAAACCAGAAGCAACAAGAACACCCCGCTAGTTGCTCTATCACTGGAACAGCAAGCACTTGTAGAACGCACAAACAGTAAAGCAAAGAAATCAGCTAAGATGAACAACAATCAGTTGGTTCGTGATGCAGCTGGTGCTTACAGAGACCAAGAGGGTCGGTTGTGCAATGAGCAAGGGCAACGTCTGGATGGAGAGGGAATCGTCATTCCACCTGCTCCTGTTGTCGCTGCGAATGTCGCTGGGACCGCGAGGAATGATGTGGTTAATCGTGGAAGGACGATTGGTGAGTACAACAGGCCTGACCACTTTTTCGCCAATCGGTCATCGATTCGTCCTCCTGCGTTTGAGAGGAATGACTTTGAGCTAAAGCCTGCTTACTTTGCTCTTGTGGGACAGCATCTCTTTCATGTTCTTCCTCATGAACATCCGATGGACCTGGTGGAGAAGTTCGAGGACTTGGTAACTAGCATCAAGAGCAATGGAGTGTCCTACGACTATCTTTTCTGCAAGCTCTTCCCCTACTCTCTAGGTGGAGATGCGACCTAATGGCTGAGGCAGCTACCTCCTGGTTCGCTAACTACTTGGGAAGACACTAAGAGAGCCTTCATGATCAACTTCTACCATGATGCACGATCTGAGGATTTGAGGAATAAAATCTCCCAATTTTCTCAAGGACCTACTAAAGCGTTCAAGGCTGCTTGGACAAGATTCAGATCCTATCAGAGAGTCTGTCCACATCACGGATACTCTGATGTGCAGCTGCTGGGTATCTTCTTTAGAGGAGTAGATTGGAGGTATCAGATGGCTCTGGATGCTTCGAGCATTGGTAACTTCAACACCAGGTATCATGAGGATGCTTATGTGTTGATTGAAAACTTTGCATCTAGCAGTAGCACCAAGAGCGCAGACTTCGAGCGCAAGAAGCTGGCTGGTAACATGGATGGGTCGCAGATCGCTGAAGATAAAGCTCAGCTGGATTATATGCACAGTCTTCTGCAGGGAAAGACAACAAAGGCCGTCCACTTTGCTGCTGAGAATGAAGTGGAAGATGTTAACTACATTGGTGGTTCTGGTTTTCAGGGTCAGCGATTTGGATACAACGCCAATCAAAACATCACCAACAATGCTCAGCAAGGAGGGTACCAATCCCCACCACCCAAAGCTTCTGAGAGTAAGATTGAGGCTATGCTTGAACAGCTGGTTCAAGGGCAAGAGATGATTGCGGTAACTTTCAATGGCAAATTGGATGCTGTATACACCGAATTGAGGGGAAGGATCGAGGATTCAATACCAGTCACAAGATGTTGGAAACGCAAGTAGCTCTGACTGCAGCAAATGTCAAAGGGAAGATGGTTCAATCACACAATGAACACGTCAATGCGATCTCCTCAAATGTAGAAAATTTCGATGAGGATCCTGAAATCGCCAAGGCATCGATCGATACCCCCAAGTGTCGATCGATGCCAGTTACAATTCTGAGACGGGATACTTCCAAAACCCGTGTATCGATCGATACCCCATTGGTATCGGTCGATACTACTGGCAGGCCAATGTGTTGCGTCCTGAAGATCAGCCTCGGGCAAAATCAGGCCGGTGCTGCAAGCCGGTGGATCTCCTGTCTTGGGAAGTCTTCCACAGCGGGCAGGAGGTAGTCGGTGGAGCTGGCATGTGTAGCCAATCCGCAAGTGCCTTGGCTCCTAGCTCATTTTTCAAGGTCTCTATCCAAGTGCAAGCTTCACCAAGATCTCCGGAGGTCTTTAAAGCACCTAAACACACTCCAAAACAATCAAAACACTCTAGGACCTAGTGTGGACTTCCTAAACTCTAAATGAGACCAAAATACTAAACAAATCTATGATCATGCAAGCAAATAACCAAAATTGCTAACTAAAATGCAAGCTAGAACATGTAAAATGCATGAATATCAACTCCCCCAAACTTATTCATTTGCTTATCCCCAAGCAAACAAACAAGAAAAAGGAGAGAGAGAGCAATGAAGATAGAGTCCAAAAATGTCAACAAAAGAAAACCATTCAATGGTGATTCTAAAATGCACTTGAACAATCTCTACTCCAAAAGATTTTGCCATACTCATCACAATATGAATCAAGTTCAAGAATTAGCCTACATAAGCGGTCGTATCCCCGATCCTTTAACATTCATTAATACGAAACCATGAATCATATTTATGCAAATCAAATGATCTCACTTGGCTAAGGGACAAGGGTTTTGAGAATAAAATGATCTCAATAAATGTGGCAAATCCATAGCAAAAGATCTCTCAACGAATGAATGAACTCGGCAAAATGCTAAGGGTAAAAAGCAATTGATGCATACAAGGATAGATTTCCACCTACCAAATGTCCCAAATGATTTCAACCACTACCTTTAAGTCTCATTAAGATCACCCCTAAGCTACCCTTTCTTCCAAGGCAATTTACCTTTCATAAACCACATTATCTCATCAATTCTTCTTCGTTTAAGCATTTGGAAAAATTATTCTTCACCTTCGATCAACAAAATAGTTTGGCTCATTTCCTTTTCTTCTTTAGCTCATCTTTTGCTTTTCTTACTTGGTCTCTCTCTTCATCCTTTGGATGCACTAGCCATTTTTGGCTTCTTTTCTTCTTTTGTAGCTAAAGACCATCTTTTCTTTATCACTTAGAGCTATATCAAATATTCCTTGCCAACCTTCCCAATCATTAGCTTTTCCCCTTCTTCTTCTCCAAATATTTCCCTCGTGTCCACCTTTCCTTGTGCTTTGCACGCCCAAGACTTTCTCTTATCATTCCCCCCAAAACTCCCATTCTATCTAGCCTAACCTACGCTTAGCCCGATGATATGTGAGCTAAATCTACATGAAAGCATTTCCTTGTCGCTCTAAACCCAACACTTTTTGCTAAGTTCATTCGAAAAAAATAATATAGGCCTCACATCACTCACTAAAGAATTAGGCTTGAAAGGAGGGTAAGTTAAGGGCGAGGATAACCGTCCCAAAGATGGGGATCGACTACTTGGACTAACAAGAGTGGTAAAAAGGAAGAAGATAGCCCATGTATGTCTATCGTATACATGAGTCCATTTTTCAATGCATAAACATGATAATTACTAGTCAAAATTAGGGGTTCAAATAGTTAGGATAGGGTTCAATAAAAAGCTTGTTTCAACCAAGACGAAAGCATCAATGCATATGATCTAAGTATGGTGAGTCCTTACTCTCAAGATGTTCAAATGCATTTAACTACTAAAGCTTAATGTTGACATTTTACAAGGACAATTTCATCATTGCACCCATGCATATGAATGCAAATATTATATGAACTCTAGACTCAATCTTAATATGAGATGCAACTATTTTTTTTTTTTATGAATGCATGAGACTCAAGATGTGAAAATCAAGATAATAACAAAGAAACAAGATTAGAAACACATAAACCCTCCCCCAAACTTAAATTACACGGTCCCTTGTGTAATAGAGGCTTGAGAGAGAGTACAAACAAATGCAAAAGACTAAAAAAAAAAAAATCTAAATGCTATTTACAAGGTTTTGGAGTGTTACCTTTAAAACTTTGAGATGGGGAGGAAGACCCCACGGAATAGGACGGGTTACTCGAGCACGGAGAAGGAGACTTCATGGCTTTTCTTTTGTTCCTTCGATCTTCCCGAGCCGAAGGATGTGAGTAGGTCACCATCTCTCCTTCACGGCATGAGTCACCTTCTCCTTCTTACTCCACCTCGTTCCCATCATCTAGGGCTCCAGATGTGCTAGCCCCATTGTCCTTATTCTTCAGCTCCTTGATCGTTTGACCCATACTCTTCACCGTCCTTACGAGCTTCCGGATCGTTCTATCTTGCCATTTGCACCAACGTTGGAGGAGACGGGTTGCTTGATGGGAGTGGCGGGCTGTGGCGTCACGCATCACTCCGTCATATGGTTCGAAGTGATATCGCTCACTCCCATATGTTATCTCGTTAGAGAGTAGGCTAGCAACCTCGTCGTCGGAGCAATTAGAGTTCACGGTGGTGTCCTCTTTTCCGGGCCCAACCTTTTTGGCTCTTCTCATGGGGATCACCTCAATTGGTGGCTAGATGGTTGGGTTGTAGAAGTTATCTTTCATGGGATAGAAGGTGAGCTCATTTCTCCCTTGAATCGAGGTGAGGGAGATCTTAGGCAACATAAGCTTCACGGTGTTGGATTCGGTGAGCCTAAGGTTGTAGGCATATGTGTTGCATATCTTGCCTTCGAAAAATGTGATTCTCGATAGATAAGCTTCATCCATAAGTTCTATATAATTACCATCCTCTACCAAGTTGATCCCTTTGGCCTTGGGAATCGAAGTAACCAAACCACCAATGTGCAATTTAGGTGCTTTCATCTTTGTCACGTATGCCCATTTCTTGACACCAAGCAAGTGATTGACAAGGATAGCGGCAAGGCTTGGGTTTGAATCGTCTCCAACGAATAGCCTTCCATCTATTGGTGAGTTTATAAACGGTATTAGCTCTATTGCCATCAACTCCATCTCCTTTACCGATACAGCAGCAGACTCTTTCTTAGCAAAGAGTGTGTGAGCAAGGGTCTTTTGCACATAGCGTATGTCGGGGTGGCGAATGGTGGAACTTTTGATAATGTCGGGTTTGTACTCTCCATCTCCAATATCGTTGCACAAGTAGGCAAGGTCGTTTCATCCATAGTAGAACCGGAATCCTCTCTTGGTCCCTTCTTCCTTGAAGCCGAACAATTAGAGAGTAGGCTAGCAACCTTGTCGTCGGAGCAATTAGAGTTCACGGTGGTGTCCTCTTTTCCGGGCCCAACCTTTTTGGCTCTTCTCATGGGGATCACCTCAATTGGTGGCTCGATGGTTGGGTTGTATAAGTTATCTTTCGTGGGATAGAAGGTGAGCTCATTTCTCCCTAAATCGAGGTGAGAGAGATCTTAGGCAGCATAAGCTTCACGGTGTTGGATTCGGTGAGCCTAAGGTTGTAGGCATATGTGTTGTCTATCTTGCCTTCGAAAAATGTGATTCTCGATAGATAAGCTTCATCCATAAGTTCTATATAATTACCATCCTCTACCAAGTTGATCCCTTTGGCCTTGGGAATCGAAGTAACCAAACCACCAATGTGAAATTTAGGTGATTTCATCTTTGTCGCGTATGCCCATTTCTTGACACCAAGCAAGTGATTGACAAGGATAGCGGCAAGGCTTAGGTTTGAATCGTCTCCAACGAATAGCCTTCCATCTATTGGTGAGTTTAGAAACGGTATTAGCCCTATTGCCATCAACTCCATCTCCTTTACCGATACAGCAGCAGACTCTTTCTTAGCAAAAAGTGTTTGAGCAAGGGTCTTGTGCACATAGCGTATGGCGGGGTGGCGAATTGGTGTAAGCCTCGGTGGTGAGAGCTTAACCGGATAGTCGGTGGGACTAAAGACAGGCGGTCGCCCTCTCCTTTAGTCGATAGATGGTCGAAGGCGGAGTTGACTTGACACGATGGCGGTCGCTTCTCTCGTGTGGAGTCGATGGATGAGCTGATGGCGGAGTGAATTACACGACACAGAGGGGAGGTTACTCTCTGATACGGTGCAGGACTTGGTCTTGGTCGAATCACACGAACAAGAACAAGAACAAGAAGAGAATTTGATTCTCGAGGGGAAATGCGGCGCTTTATTAATAATCAAAAGGTGTCGAAATACAAGCTGCAGGGGAACCTTATAAATGGCTCGTCAGCTAGGGGACCCTTAGGTCAAATCAAAACGCAAAATACAAGAAACAAAACGCAAAAGAAAACAAAAGCACAAAAAAGGAAAATCCGCATCCCTAACTAAAACAAAAGTGCATCGTTTCATTTAAAGCAAGAAAAGGAAAGTTTGGCCGAGACACCTAAACTACTCGTTTGGTGTCGTTTTGAAGTGGTCTTTAATCGTTGTTAGAGCTTGAAGTACCTGCAAGGACAGTGTATAATGTAAACAGCTTACATTGATGCGAAGTGGTCCAAGGTGGCGCATGAGGCGCCTTTGAAGGTGACTCTGGCTTCGGTGCGTCCCGTGCGTGCAGCAGCTTGGTGAAGTCTTCTAGGAGGTCTTCTTGAACAGAGAAACCATCCTCTTCAAGTTCTTGCGATTCTTCAGCCTCAATACCTTATGTAGCCCATTGTTGGTCCTTCCCGGCTAAGCGGCTTGTGCGTGAAGCAGCTGGCTGTTCTGCATCTCTAATAGGGAAACTACTTGTCCTGTTAGCCTTAGAATATTCACTTGGACGAGAGAACTTACCTCCCTCAGTGAAGATCATATCGTTTGGGCCATCGTTTGGACCTGACTCTTATGTCTCGGCTAAAACTGTCTTCGAGTAAAGTTCCTCGGCTAGAACTGGTTCTGTGGCTGCAGGGCTAAAACCACATGTCCTGTTAGTCTTAGAATGGTCACTTGGACGAGAGAACTTACCTCCCTCAGTGAAGATCAGATCGTTTGGGCCATCGTTTGGACCTGACTCTTCTGTCTCGGCTAAAACTGTCTTCGAGTAAAGTTCCTCGGCTAGAACTGGTTCTGTGGCTGCAGGGCTAAAACCACATGTCCTGTTAGTCTTAGAATGGTCACTTGGACGAGAGAACTTACCTCCCTCAGTGAAGATCAGATCGTTCGGACGGTCATCTAGCATGGGCTCTCTTCTCCCGGCTAAAACTTGAAATGGGTCGCCTGGTCCGGGTGAGTTGACGAAAGCCTGTATGGCTGTTCCAAATCTTCTTCTGAGCTGTTTGGCTTTGGAACGGGTCATGGGACCTTCTTGGACGATGGGCATCTCATTTGGGTCGGTTCTAGAGTCGATGTCCTCATCATTCCCTCCCTCTTCAAGAGGTTTTGTCCACAAAACTGGATCTCCTGTATCAAAGGAAGATAAATCAGCAACGTTGAACGTATGTGAGATATTAAACTCACCTGGTAGCTCTAGTTTGTAGGCATTGTCATTGATTTTGGCTAGAACTTTAAATGGGCCGTCGCCTCTTGGAGCGAGCTTGGATGCACGCTTGTCCGCGAATCTTTCTTTTGTCATATGTAGCCAGACCCAATCTCCTGGCTCAAAGGTGAGCTCCTTCCTGCCTTTGTCATGGCTTCTCTTGTACCCTTTGGTTTTCTTCTCAATATTGGCCTTAGCTTTCTCATGCAACTCTTTGATGAGCTCGGCTCGCCTAAGCCCGTCTTGATTAACCTGTTCTACTTGAGGAAGAGGCACTAGATCTACTGGAGATAGAGGGTTAATTCCATAGACAACTTCAAAAGGAGATAGCTTAGTGGCCGAATGAACAGCCCTATTATACGCAAATTCTATGAATGGAATGCAATCAAGCCATGTTTTCATGTTGTTACCAAGAGTAGCTCTAAGTAAAGATCCAAGTGTACGGTTTACCACTTCCGTTTGTCCATCTGTTTGGGGGTGACATGTAGTGGAGAAAAGGAGCTTGGTTCCTAACTTCCTCCACAAGGTCCTCCAAAAATGAGCCAAAAATTTTGTGTCACGATCGGATACTATAGTCCTTGGAATTCCATGCAGGCGCACCACCTCCTTGAAGAACAAATTAGCAATGTTGGTCGCGTCATTTGTCTTGTCACACGGGATGAAGTGTGCCATCTTAGAGAACCGGTCCACAACAACAAAGATGCAATCTTGGTGTCGTATCTTGGGGAGTCCTAGAACAAAATCCATCGAAATATCTACCCATGGGGCGTTAGGAATAGGTAAAGGAAGATAAAGACCATGAGGATGTGACCTAGATTTGGCTTTGCGGCATTGGACGCATCTCGAGCAATATCTCTTCACGTCTTTCTTGAGGTGTGGCCAATAGAAATGATCTTTTACTATGGCCAAGGTCTTGTCTACACCGAAGTGTCCCATCAATCCTCCTCCATGTGCTTCACTAAGCACTAACTCCCTCATTGACCCCTGTGGAATACACAAACGTCTACCTTTAAAAAGAAAATCATTTTGGAGATAGAATGGACCGTATATTCCTTTGCCGTGATTAGTGTAGCATTCTTTGAAGTCAGGGTCATCTTTGTAGAGGTCTTTGATGTGTTCGAATCCCAGCACTTTGGCTTCCATTGTTGATATGAGAGCATGCCTTCTTGACAAGGCATCGGCTACTACATTTTCTTTTCCCTTTTTGTACTTGATGACGTAGGGAAACGTCTCCACAAACTCAAGCCACTTGGCATGTCTTCTTTTTAGTGAGGTCTGACCTCTCAAATGCTTAAGAGTCTCATGATCCGTATGAATGATGAACTCCTTAGACAGCAAGTAATGTTGCCAAGTCTCTAATGCCCGGACAAGAGCGTAGAGCTCCTTGTCATAAGTTGGATAGTTTAGCGTGGCTCCACTTAGTTTCTCACTAAAGAAGGCTACTGGTCTTTTCCTTTGATGTAGCACAGCTCCAATCCCTAAGCCGGACGCATCACACTCTACTTCGAACATTTCATCGAAATCGGGCAAGGCAAGAACCGGTGCTTGAGTGAGTCGACCTTTGAGTTCGTTGAAGGCACCTTCTTGAGCTGTTCCCCATGTGAATGGCACGTTCTTCTTGATCACAGCTGTGAGTGGGGCAGCAACAGTACTGAAATCCCTCACAAACCGTCGGTAGAAGCTTGCCAAGCCATGAAAGCTCCTAACATGCCCTATAGACGTCGGTGTGGGCCAATCTCTTATGGCCTTGATCTTCTCCTCATCCACTTGTAGTCCCTGTTCACTTACTACAAAACCTAAGAATACAAGTTGGTTAGTACAAAAGGTGCACTTCTTAAGGTTAGCATAAAGGCCTTCCTTGCGAAGTGATTTAAGCACTAGTTCTAGGTGTTTGAGATGATCTTGTAGGTTCTTACTATATATAAGTATGTCATCGAAATAGACCACCACAAATTTACTTATATAGGCACGAAGAACCTGGTTCATTAGTCGCATGAAGGTACTTGGTGCATTGGTCAAGCCAAAAGGCATGACTAGCCACTCGTACAGCCCTTGCTTGGTCTTGAAAGCTGTTTTCCACTCATCTCCTTCACGCATCCTGACTTGGTGGTATCCACTTTTCAAATCTACCTTTGAGAAGATAGTAGAACCACTTAGTTCGTCTAGCATGTCGTCTAAGCGTGGGATAGGGTGCCGGTATTTGATGGTGATATTGTTGATAGCTCGGCAATCCACACACATTCTCCAAGTGCCATCTTTCTTTGGCACTAACAACACAGGAACTGCACATGGGCTGAGACTCTCTCTTATGTAGCCTTTGTCTAACAAATCCCGGACTTGTTTCTCCAACTCTCTAGTCTCTTCGGGATTCATTCGGTATGCGGCCTTATTTGGTAAGGCAGAGCCTGGAACAAGGTCTATTTGGTGCTCTATTCCTCGTAGAGGGGGCATGCCTGGTGGGTTCTCTTCAGGGAATAGTTCTCTAAATTTGCTTAGCAAAGCATCTACTTCCGGCGGCAATGCTAGTTCTTTGTGTTCTGTACTTAGACACTCTTTAAAAAGCATTAGTAATATAGTGCCTTCGGCACTCATAGCACGGTTTAAACCACCAGCATTGATGTATAGATTAGAGACACTTACCTCGGTCTCCTTGCTCATCCTGGCTTGAAGTTCTTGCACTTCGGTCGGACTTAGAGGGGCCAAATTGTGTTTCCGCTCCTTGTGCATGAATGAGTAGTAATTTGTCCGGCCATTGTGAATGGTTGCACGGTCAAATTGCCACGGTCTCCCCAGCAGGAGATGGCCAGCTTGCATAGGAACTACGTCGCAAAGCACCTGGTCTTGATACTTACCTACGCTAAAGGGAACACTCACTTGCTCCGTCACTTTGAGCTCCGTGGTGTCATTGAGCCATTGTAGTTTGTAGGGCCTAGGGTGCTTAGTCTTCTCCAAGCCTAACCTGTCTACCATAAACTTGCTAGCCACATTAGCACAAGATCCTCCATCTATTACAAGATTACATACCTTGTTGTTAATGGTGCATCGTGTGTGGAACAAGTTTTCTCGTTGAACTTTCTCTTCGGGTTGAATCAGCACGCTAAGGACTCGCCTAGTTACTAGTAGTTCACCAGTATCTGGGTACTCAACGTCGTCATCAGCTCCATCTACTTCTTCTTCCATCTCGTCTTGAGACTCATATCCACCACTCGCCGTAATGATCATGACTCTTTGGTTCGGACAGTCTCTAGCATAGTGCCCTCTTCCCTGACATTTAAAACAGGTAATGTCACGAGTTCTAGCTTGACTAGTGTTAGGGAACTTACCTTGTTCGGGCCGGGATGCCTTCGAGAAGTCATTGGTTCGGCTTTTGAACCGAGAGTCGATCTCGACAGCTTTTCCTTTGTCGACCGGCTTGCTGCTACTTGCTTGCCAAGGCGGGTTGCTCTTGGGTCTGTTGGACAGTGAGGTCTTCCTCTTGATTTGTTGCTCTATTTGCACCGAAAGGTGTAGTAGCTCATGAAGCCCACTATACCTAGTTCTCTCCACCTTTCTAGCTATACGCTCTTGGAGCCCATCGATGAATTGAGCCATCAAAGCTTCTTCAGATTCTTCTAACTCCAACGAGTTCATCAGCTTCTCAAATTCTTCAAAATATTCCTCTACTGTCCGGCTGCCTTGTGCTAGCTTCCTGAAACGTTTTTGCAAGTCACGGTGATAATGATCAGGCACATACCTTAGTCTTAGGAGATATTTCATGTCATGCCACGTTTGGACCGGCCCAAAGAGTTGCCTTCTTCTTTCGGCTACAGTCCTATCCCACCATGCAAGTGCATTTTCGGTGAGTTGTGCGGCTGCCAAGGCTATCTTCTTGCCTTCTCCATAGCCATAGCACTCGTAGATGTATTCCATGCGTCTTTCCCAATCCAAGTACACTTCCGGATTTGACTTCCCTGCAAACGTAGGAGGTGACAATTTCATGTCATGATTGGGCTCACGTTCTCTTGGCCGAGGCCCTCTAACGGGATCACGTCTCCTTTGGTTCTGGTGACGTAGGGGGTCAGGGGGAAAGTCGTCCTCCATCTCCGGCATGCTGTCATGGTCATCATGTATCGCATCTTGTTGGTTATTCATAGGAGCATTCCTCCTCGCCGGTTGTTGAACTCCTTCGGCTCCTCTTGGTTGTGGCTGCTCAAGTTGGCCGAGTCTTTGGCCAAGCCCTCTCAGCTCTTCTCTCATGTCCGTAAGCATCTGCATAACGGCATCTTGGGGAGCGTTATTAGCTTCTTCTCCCATGTCGACGATCCTGTACTCCTCGTTACACTCAAAGACAATAAATTTGTCAAATACCGAGTGGGTACACAAGAAAATTTAGAAAGAGACTCGAAACTATTTTAAAACCTTTGTCGAATTTCCTAGACGTTCTAACACGGGTCCTAAACAATTGGCAAGTCTTAAACAAGAAAGGAAAAATCCTAAAATTCCCTTGAGGAATTTTTCCAAAATACTACTACCGATATGACAAATTTCCTTTTTTTTTTTTTTGATTTGCGTAAAAAGAGATTTAACTAAAACGATTACTAACTAGACTTCCTAATTTTTTTTTGCTTTTCTTTGATCTAACAAGAAGACACGAACATAACTAATAAACCCTAACAATTTTTTTTGTATTTTCTTAGACTTACGAAAATAATAACCTAGCGATAAGAACTACTAAAACGACTTGAATCAAAGGGATAGAAAACCAAAGGTGGAACCTTTGGCTCTGATACCAGATGGTGTAAGCCTCGGTGGTGAGAGCTTAATCGGATAGTCGGTGGGACTAAAGACAGGCGGTCGCCCTCTCCTTTAGTCGATAGATGGTAGAAGGCGGAGTTGACTTGACACGATGGCGGTCGCTTCTCTCGTGTGGAGTCGATGGATGAGCTGATGGCGGAGTGAATTATACGACACAGAGGGGAGGTTACTCTCTGATACGGTGCAGGACTTGGTCTTGGTCGAATCACACGAACAAGAACAAGAACAAGAAGAGAATTTGATTCTCGAGGGGAAATGCGGCGCTTTATTAATAATCAAAAGGTGTCGAAATACAAGCTGCAGGGGAACCTTATAAATGGCTCGTCAGCTAGGGGACCCTTAGGTCAAATCAAAACGCAAAATACAAGAAACAAAACGCAAAAGAAAACAAAAGCACAAAAAAGGAAAATCCGCATCCCTAACTAAAACAAAAGTGCATCGTTTCATTTAAAGCAAGAAAAGGAAAGTTTGGCCGAGACACCTAAACTACTCGTTTGGTGTCGTTTTGAAGTGGTCTTTAATCGTTGTTAGAGCTTGAAGTACCTGCAAGGACAGTGTATAATGTAAACAGCTTACATTGATGCGAAGTGGTCCAAGGTGGCGCATGAGGCGCCTTTGAAGGTGACTCTGGCTTCGGTGCGTCCCGTGCGTGCAGCAGCTTGGTGAAGTCTTCTAGGAGGTCTTCTTGAACAGTGAAACCATCCTCTTCAAGTTCTTGCGATTCTTCAGCCTCAATACCTTATGTAGCCCATTGTTGGTCCTTCCCGGCTAAGCGGCTTGTGCGTGAAGCAGCTGGCTGTTCTGCATCTCTAATAGGGAAACTACTTGTCCTGTTAGCCTTAGAATATTCACTTGGACGAGAGAACTTACCTCCCTCAGTGAAGATCAGATCGTTTAGGCCATCGTTTGGACCTGACTCTTCTGTCTCGGCTAAAACTGTCTTCGAGTAAAGTTCCTCGGCTAGAACTGGTTCTGTGGCTGCAGGGCTAAAACCACATGTCCTGTTAGTCTTAGAATGGTCACTTGGACGAGAGAACTTACCTCCCTCAGTGAAGATCAGATCGTTTGGGCCATCGTTTGGACCTGACTCTTCTGTCTCGGCTAAAACTGTCTTCGAGTAAAGTTCCTCGGCTAGAACTGGTTCTGTGGCTGCAGGGCTAAAACCATATGTCCTGTTAGTCTTAGAATGGTCACTTGGACGAGAGAACTTACCTCCCTCAGTGAAGATCAGATCGTTCGGACGGTCATCTGGCATGGGCTCTCTTCTCCCGGCTAAAACTTGAAATGGGTCGCCTGGTCCGGGTGAGTTGACGAAAGCCTGTATGGCTGTCCCAAATCTTCTTCTGAGCTGTTTGGCTTTGGAACGGGTCATGGGACCTTCTTGGACGATGGGCATCTCATTTGGGTCGGTTCTAGAGTCGATGTCCTCATCACGAATGGTGGAGCTTTTGATAATACCGGGTTTGTACTCTCCATCTCCAATATAGTTCCACAAGTAGGCAAGGTCGTTTCATCCATAGTAGAACCGGAATCCTCTCTTGGTCCCTTCTTCCTTGAAGCCGAACACTTGACTTAGCTCATGGAATGTCATCTGGTAAACTTCTCGCCCAACTTTGAACTCCATATACCCGTGGCCATCTTCAACGGCGACATCCTTGTCTCTTTGGTCATAGAAGACCGCTTCCAATGATGCAAAAAAGTGGCATGTTTGCTCCTTGTGAGATGGTTGAGCTATATCAAAGACCTTGCCAAAACCCATGTTGTCGAAGATCTTTTTCACATCCTCGTAAATCCCCATCTTCTCTAGTATGGCCTTATCCGGGAATCTTCACTACAAGAAATCAGCTAATTCGCAATGGAAAATTCCTTTGCAAAGACATTATAATCCGTTGCAAAGTAGCCTTTGAAACGAACTTGCAACAGCAAAACATCCGTTGTGAAATCGTCGTTGCTAAAGTATTCCATTGCTAATTCGTTGCCACTCTGCAATACATTTGCAACGAAATATTAGCAACGGATTTTTGCAACGAGGGTGTTGCTAATAATTGCAACGGGTTAATTGCAACATATTTGCAAAGGACAGTTCATTGCAATAGTTGCAACAACATTTCGTGGATAATCATTGCAACATTTTGCAACGGATTGTTGCATCGAAGGCGTTGCTGATTTGCAACAGAAATTTTGCAACTTGTTTGCAAAGCACTCTTTATTGCAAGTTTGCAACGAAATATTGTGAGTAATCGTTGCAAATTTTGCAACGGAATGGTTATATTGCTAATATTTGCAACGTTTTTTTGCAACATACATTGCAACGGAATGTTGCTGTTACAAATATTTGCAACGGAATTTTTCCAACATGTTTACAATGACAAAGATCAATTTCACTATTTACAACGAATGATTGCAATGAAATGTTTATTAAAATCTTTGTAATTAATGTTGTTGCAAATTCGTTGATCTTAAAATAAAATATGCAAAACCTAAACGTTGTTAATTAGGAAAACAAACATAGAATGCAATATCCATAGAAAGTCGGTCAATTGTTTACGACAAAAATATTGCAAACCTATACAAAAACCGAAACATTGGTCGATTGGATAATATAACACACCAAAATCCATAGACCAAAACCTAGAATGCAAAAAAAAATCTAATTTGCTTCTTCCATATGGTCTTGTTCGTGACCTCCTTCGCCGTTATCTTCACCGTTTTCTTCACCGTTACTTTTTTCACCATCATTATCATCATTTTCTTTGTCATTACCGTCCACGTTTATTCATTTTTTCCAGACAAATCAGTTTTGTCAAGCACCACTTGGGGTAAGTGGACTTCGATCAAATCAAACATCGATTCCAACGCCTGCAAACGATTGTTGTTATCAGCCAGGTCTTCTTTCGTGCTTTCCAACTCTGCCTTTCTTGCCTGAAGCTCAGCCTTCATGCTTGAAAATTCTTCTCCTCGAAACGTTGATGGGCCGGTTATGCTTTTGCTTCTTGTTCAACGATGGAAGGCCATATATATGACCTTTGTTGGAAGGCTAAACCGCCTACAAAACAAATTTACAAGTATGCATTACAAAAACAGGCTGGTACAATTATTCATCAAAAAAAAAAAAATAGGCTGGTACAATTCAAATCCAGCAACGAAATTTCATACATCTTTGCATTAGCAACAAACACAAATCCTAACCAAAATCAGTTTGAGCCGATTGAGAGAATCTACTTCTTTTGGAATCTCAACCTTGACCAATGAACAAATAGAGATATCTACAATGACCATACACAATAACAATTGCAACCAAATTTGACCTTGTGAAACAAATGAAAAAATAAGAAGAGAATAGATAAATATACCTCGAGATAAAGTTCATCGAGTTCATCGTTGGTTGGCGTATAATTGGACTCGACACTCTCATTAACACCTTGCGATCCTTGGCGGTTCGCCAAACGTTGACGAAGCTTCTTTTCAAAATTTTCGTTGATTTTCCTTGCGCGACCATCAACGTAAGTTCCATCAGACTTTGTGTGTGTCTTATGCATAAGCTCGATAATCGGAATTCTAACACCTGTTTTCTTACGCTATAAATACAAAAAAAAACAAGTATAATAAAATACTTATGCTTATAAAACTAATAGTTTCGCAGATATTTAAAATCTTACATTTTTTTCACGATGAGCTTCAAAGGAGATGGAACCAGAGGTGTGCTTGTGCGGACCGAGACCACCACGTGGAGAGAGTCGTGCTGTATATCACTTCTTACTTCTACTTACCACATCAGGCTTCGCCCAATGGACACTCATCTCCTCCCACAATTCTGTATCGGTTATGAACTTTGGTTGTACACCGCCTGTCTTGGCATGACTAACAAAAACATTGAGGAGTGAAGCAGCTTTTTGTTCAAACTGGTCACGAATCACTCTCGTCTCATCATAATCCCAATTGTAATAATGCTACCAGGACAGAAATGAAACAATAAAACTTAAATTCATGTATTAGTAAGAGTATCAAATTATCAGATTTGAATTAGATAAACTTACAATGAATTCGTTAAACCAGGCATTTATGGTCTATGTATCAACACATTTCCAACTATACCAAGGCTCCTGAAAATTATGTTGCATAATCTTCGTAATTTGTCGAGATATCTTGCCCTCGATAGTAAACCTAAAACGATTGTGTAAGCTTGTTTACAAATAATACAAAGCTAATAAAAAAATAGAAAATGATGATATTACCAGATTGTGTTATCCTCGCCATACTGAGAGATAAATGGTAGATTTTGTCGAGCTGGATTATTAAGAAGTTCTTCGAGAGAAATCGTCACTCTCTCACCAGCCAACTCAGGAGGCTCCGGAGTTAGTGCGGAAGCCTCTGGCAAATCAGGATAAATATGATCAGAGGACGGTGGAGAGCATTGTTGAGTACCAAGTACTCTGCTGTGAAATCCAGGAGTAAATGTATATTCATGTTTACTCTATCTTAAGATGAATGTTGGACTCTTAGATATTTTACCCATGAATGATGATTGTTGTCGTGTTCTCTGTAACTGAATGTATTAAATTTACAAGGTGAAATATATCATGCCCAATTTGGATAGTAGTTATATGAGTAAAAGGATTGAAACTTAATTTTTTTTTTTAATGAGCCAGTTAGCAACGGAATTGCAAGTAAGTTCAAGAAATCCGTTGCAAAATCAAGAAATCCGTTTCAAAATCAATGATATTCCATTACAAGAAGTGAAACCACATATTTGTTAAGTGTGAAACCACAATAGGATAAATATATGTTAACAACGATTCATTTACTTGTCATTGTTGTTTTCCATACGGTTTAATGTTTGTTTGCTCATATTCGATTACAAAATTTTTGGAATGTGAAAAATATGCCTTAGATCATATAAAGGAGTAAATGTATATTCATGTTTACTCTTTCTTAAGATGAAAGTTGGACTCTTAGATATTTTAGCCATGAATGATGATTGTTGTGGTGTTCTCTGTAACTGAATGTATTAAATTTACACTGTGAAATTGATATGCTCAAATTAATACCCTAAAAGTACTACGCAGTAGTTGCAGTAAAGTATGGGTCGAACACAAAGACTCACAGAGACACACAATAGATTATATAGATGAGAATCAAGCTAAGCGATCAATGGTATTGAAAACAGGGCGTAAATTAAAACGGTTGTAAATTCAATTGGAGAAAGATAGGTTCAGGGTATTTCTCAGAAAATCAATGAATGCAGATAAACTAACTAGTCAGGATTCAGATTTAGCGCGGTTCTTGAACTCAAATCACTAAGATATAGCTAACCAACTTTCGTTGCGAAAACTATCTAAATCTAAATCCTAGGAATTCCAAATTCCTTTGCGAATCCTAAATTCTAAATCATCTTTTAGATCAAGTTTGATTTGTTCACAAAATAACTAAACCAAATTCCTTTGCGAATAGTTATTTTTCTCACCCTATGTTCTATCAGGTAATTAATCGCACTCTCGTGCCTAATCAATTATCCTAAGATCTAAGTTCTAGGTGATTAATCTAGAATTAGCTTTGCAAACAACCTATGGTGAAGAACTAATTCAGATGGTGAATCCTAATAACTAATCAACCTAGAATTCAGAGAAAACCCTATTGAGAACCCTGAACCTAACAAGATATCTACTAAGACATGGAAATTGAAGCAATAAACATGTTTCAATAAATCATCAAATAAATCAGAAAGAGTAACAAGAGGATTCGAAAATTTTTCTCGGACGAACAGAGTTTCAGACTTGTCTCCCTTCAAAAAGCTCTCTCACAAAACAAAGGTAAAATAAATCATAGCCATTAAAAGTGGCTCTAAAATCCTATTAAATAACCTAAATCACGTTTTGGGGCTTCTTGTAAATAATAAAGTCTTCTGGGCAATTTTGTAATTCTTCAACTCTTCATTAAAGTCGCGGGCCGTGTCTGCTTCGATGAGTATCGACCGATACCGATGGGGTATCGATCGAGACTGATACTTCAAATCGGGTACTCAGCTACACGAACGTTTTCTTTGCTCCAAAATGCTCCAGAAAGCTCCAATATCTCCAATTATGCTCCAAACGTGATAAAACCTGTAAAATACTCTAAAACACTACGAAATAGTAGAAAGACTCTATAAAACGGACTTATATCATGGTTTAAACGGGGTAAAAACCATGATATATCAGAAATATATCATGCCCAATTTGGATAGTAGTTATATGAGTAAAAGGATTGAAACTTGAAATTTTTTTTTTAATGAGCCCGTTAGCAACAAAATTGCAAGTAAGCTCAAGAAATCCATTGCAAAATAAAAAAATCCGTTGCAAAATCAAGAAATCTGTTGCAAAATCCATGCTATTCCATTGCAAGAACTAAAACCACATAGTTTTTCAACCAATATGACGTGGATCCATCACCATTTTCAACCAATATGACGTGGATCCATCACCATTTACAACCTGTATGTAATAATTCAATTCAAATTAATTTCTCGGAATATTACTTCGAGTCACACATTGAAACAAAACATCGCTTATTCCAGAGAAGTGCCTTCTGAGATACTCCTCGTATATGCTATAATTATAAAAATATTATAAAATATGTTAACATTCGATTTTCTTAATAAAAATAATATTTCTTTATTTACGTACCTCTCATATTTTTGAAGATATTCACAGTTCATCAACACATATGTATGTGCAATGTGATGATCTTCTTTGTTTAACCATATTTTTTTTAATTTCCGACCAACTCTTCCTATTTGCGTGAATATGTCTAGAAGTCCCATAACAGGATAGTATGGTGCTTCGCCGTCATCATATCGATTAGCCTTCCTATTTTTTGTTTCAATGTGTGACTCGAAGTAATATTCCGAGAAATATGAACCTTCTTCGATTAGATATTGTTTCACAATCGATCCTTCAACTTTGACCATGTTCTTAACCTTTCTCTTCAAATGACTCATGAAACGTTCAAATGGGTACATCCACCTGAATACAATTAAAATATATATATATATATATACAATATAATATAGTGACGGAAAATTAATATTAATATAAACGATATGCGTACCGAAATGTACTGGACCACCAAGTTCAGCTACATGAGGGAGATGTATAGGCAAATGCTCCGTCACATCAAAAAAAGATGGTGGAAAAATCTTCTCCATATTACACAAAAGAATAACAATGTTATATTTCATAAGAGAGATTCGATTTGTCCGCAAAGTTCTATTACATAAGTCTCGAAAAAATGCTCCAATCCCTGAAATTAAGTAAACAGTACCCAAATTTTTTATATATACTACGTATACACTCTAAAAAACTTGGTTTTAATTATTTAATAAATTAAATACCTGCCACAGCCACATGAACATCACCATGTAGTAGCTCTGCGAATACCTGATATATCATGGTTTTTCCCCCTTTTAGGCCATGATATAAGTCCTTTTTATAGAGTCTTTCTAGTGTTTTGTAGTCTTTTAGAGTCTTTTACAGGTTATAGCACGTTTGGAGCATAATTGGAGATATTGGAGATTTCTGGAACATTCTGAAGCGAAGCAGAGATCCGTGTAGCTGAGACATCAAAATAACCTGAGTATCGATCGATACTGCCTAGTATCGATCGATACCCGTCGAGGAAACAGAAGCATCGCGACTTATTGAAGAGTTGAAGAATTGCAGAATTGGCCCAGAAGACTTTGATATTTACAAGATGGCCCAGAACGTGTTTTAGCTTATAAATTAGGTTTTCAGCCACCTGTTTAGTGTATGCTTTATTTTGTAAGCTTTATTTTCTATACTTTGGTTTGAGAGAAGTCTGAATCTCCCTTCGTCCGAGATCAGATCTCAAAACCTCTTGTTATTCTTATTATATTGATGATTTTTTCAAACATGTTGATTGTTTCATTCTCCATGTCTGAGTAGATCCACTTTAGGTTTAGGGTTTTCTCATAGCGATTTATTTGAATGATAGGTTGATTATCTGTTTAGGATTCACCATCTGAATTAATTCTTCGCTTAGGTTGTGTTCAAAGCTAATTCTAGTTTGACGAATCTGGAACTTAGATCTTAGGATAATTAATTCGGCACGAGAGTGCGATTAATTACCTAATAGAACCTCAGGTGAGCAAATTGATTATTCGCAATGAGATTTGGTTTAATTGATTTGTGAACATATCAAAACTGAACTTTAAAGCTGATTTAGACTTTAGGATTCGCAAAGAGATTTGGAATTCCTAGGATTTAGATTTAGATAGTTTTCGCAACGATAGTTGGTTAACTATATTTTAGTTATTTGAGCTCAAGACCCGTGCGTAATCTGAATCATGTTAGTTAATTTAGCTGCATTCATTGATTTCCTGAGAAATACCCTGGGCCTATATTTTCCTCCATTGATTTACAACACTTTTAATTTCGTACCTGTTTTCGTTTACATCTTTTGATTTAGCGTATTTTGGATCTATATAATCTATTGTGTGTCTCTGTGAGTCCTTGTGTTCGACCCCTACCTATACTACGACAACTGCTTTAGTATCTGTTAGGGTGTTAATTTGAGCGTATCAAATTTGGCGCCGTTGCCGGGCACTCAATTCACCATTAGATTTTAGCTAAGAAATTCGTCTAAATCGCCCGAGTATCGATCGATACCATTGAGTATCGGTCGAAACCCGACGTATATTTCAGTTACTTACGTTCTTGATTTCTGTTTTCAGGTGCATGCCTAATCGAGAAACCGAAGCAACAAGAACGCTGAACTAGTTGATCTATCACTGGAACAACTAGCACTTGTGGAACGCACAAACAAGAAAGCAAAGAAATCAGTTAAGATGAACAACAATCAGTTGGTGCGTGATGCAGCTGGTGCTTACAGAGACCAAGAGGGTCGGTTGTGCAATGAGCAAGGACAACGTCTGGATGGAGAGGGGATCGTCATGCATCCTGTTGTCGCTGTGAATGTCGCTGGGAACGCGAGGAATAATGTGGTTAATCGTGGAAGGACGATTGGTGAGTATAACAGGCCTGACCAGTTTTTCGCCAATCGGTCAGCAATTCGTCCTCCTGCGTTTGAGAGAAATGACTTTGAGCTGAAGCCTGCTTACTTTGCTCTTGTGGGACAGCATCTCTTTCATGGTCTTCCTCATGAACATCCAATGGACCATGTAGAGAAGTTCGAGGACTTGGTCACTAGCATCAAGAGCAATGGAGTGTCCTACGACTATCTCTTCTGCAAGCTCTTCCCCTACTGTGTAGGTGGAGATACGACCTACTGGCTGAGGCCGCTACCTCCTGGTTCGCTAACTACTTGGGAGGACACTAAGAGAGCCTTCCTGATCAACTTCTACGATGATGCACGAACTGAGGATCTGAGAAATAAAATCTCCCAATTTTCTCAAGGACCTACTGAGGCGTTCAAGGATGCTTGGACGAGATTCAGATCGTATCAGAGTGATTGTCCACATCACGGATATTCTGATGTGCAGCTGCTGGGTATCTTCTTTAGAGGAGTAGATTGGAGGTATCAGATGGCTCTGGACGCTTCGAGCAATGGTAATTTCAACACCAGGTACCCTGAGGATGCTTATGTGTTGATTGAAAACTTTGCATCTAGCAGTAGCACCAAGAGCGCAGACTTCGAGTGCAAGAAGCTGGCTGGTAACATGGATGGGTCGCAGATCGCTGAAGTTAAAGCTCAGCTGGATTCTATGCACAGTCTTCTGCTGGGAAAGATAACAAAGGCCGTCCACTTTGCTGCTGAGAATGAAGTGGAAGATGTTAACTACATTGGTGGTTCTGGTTTTCAGGGTCAGCGATTTGGGTACAACACCAATCGAAACTTCACCAACTATGCTCAGCAAGGAGGGTACCAATCCCCACCACCCAAAGCTCCTAAGAGTAAGGTTGAGGCTATGCTTGAACAGCTGGTTCAAGGGCAGGAGAAGATGACAGTAAACTTCAATGGGAAACTGGATGATCTATACACCGAATTAAGGGGAAGGATCGAGGCTCTCGATACCAGTCACAGGATGCTGGAAACGCAAGTAGCTCAGACTGCAGCAAATGCCAAGGGAAAGATGGTTCATTCACACAATGCACACGTCAATGCGATCTCCTCAAGTGCAGAAAATTTCGATGAGGATCCTAAAATCGCCATAGCATCGATCGATACCCCCAAGTGTCGATCGATGCGAGTTACAATTCTGAAACGGGATACTTCCAAAACCAGTGTATCGATCGATACCCCATTGGTATCGGTCGATACTGAGGCGATTTCAGAGGAGACACCGGAGATGTCGACTGTGGTGCCTAAAATACTTGCAGAGAGAGTCTATATACCGAGGATACCTTACCCCAGAGCTGCTGAAAAGGCTAAGAAGGAGGTAGAGGACGCCAGATGCAAGGTTATGCTGGATAAGCTGATTGTGGAGCTTCCCCTTGATGACGATAAATCTGTCAAGGATGATTCAACAGCAAGAGTATCGATCGATACCCCTCGCAGAACGAGCCAGAAACTGTGGAAACACCTGAGTTGATCAAAGAAAGAGTTCGCAAGCCCAAGAAGCTGAATCTTGTTCCTAAACACCTCAGAGTTCCCATCTCTCCAAAGCAGCTGTGTGGCTTTGAGAAGATGGTAAGAAGGATTTCCCCTGAATCAACCTTTGAAGAAGCTCTAGAGTGTCGTCCTCTGCTAAGTCACTTCAAAGATTGCAAAGAAACTGAGGAAGAGATTAAAGCACTCTTCATTAAGGCTAGAGGTACACCTCCACTTAGACAGTTGACCCAAAAGGATGATCCAGGGAAATTCGTGGTTCCATGCTCTATCTCTGGAGTTGATTTCAAAGAGTCTCTCGTTGACTCAGGGGCTAGTGTCAATGTCATCTCAAGGGAAATTGCAGAGCGGTTGGGGGCTGATATTCGATCACCAAAGGTATCTATCACACTCGCAAACGACTCCACCTCGCTTCCACACGGTACTATCCATGGTTTGCTGGTCAAAGTAGGAGACTGTCTGGTGCCTACTGATTTTTAGGTTGTGGAGATGAGTGCGATATCTCGTATGCCTATACTCCTGGGACGACCATTTATGGCTACTGCTAGCGCAATCATAGACACGCCTAATAAGAGAATCTCTTTCTCTTACATTGACGGAGGGGTCTATTATGATGTCATTCCCCCTAGGAGTGCTCCCACACGTGTCTCTAGCATCAAAGTTATTACAGAAATGTCGCTGGCAATTGATCTTTTGGAAAAGCCTCATGATGAGCCTACTGTCGCAGACATTTCAGCTGAACCGCCCACCATTCCCAAGGAAGTTGTCGAGAAAGCTAAGGCAACAAAGAAGAAGAAGGCCAAGAACAAAAATGTTGAGAATCCCCATGTCACTTTAATCCCTCAGAAGAGTGACGGGAATTCGATTGAGTATAAGGTCAAGTGCAAAGGAGCTTCGAAGCCATTCTCTAAGGCTAGAATTCTTCTTACTTCGGAGCGGAAAGAGAAGGGAAAAGAGAAGGCATGTTGAGCAGAACTCTGAAGCTAGCAATGTCAAGTTGTGTAGCCTGTTTTGGTGCAAGCTTTCACTTTTATCCAGCCTGAAGGGGGTTACAGTCAAGCTATTGACGTTAAACGAGCGCTAGGTGGGAGGCAACCCACTGGTTAGTCTGTTTTTGAGTCGTTTTTATTTTTATTTTCGTTCGTTTTGTGTTTGTGTCAGGATAAACAAGGAGCAAACTCGAAATCGCCTGAGTGTCGATCGATATCCTTCAGTATCGATCGATACCCTTCGCGATTGGGAACGGTTCATGTCGATTTAAGTCTGGTATCGATCGATACCAGGCTGTGTGTCGGTCGATACTCTATGTTCCAGCAAGGTAACTTCTTGTTTTTCCCAATTTTATTCTGTTCTTTTGTTTTATTTCACTGACTCTAGGCTAGATAACACTGGGGACAGTGTTGTTCAAGTCTGGGGGAGGTGTCTGCTGACATTGTGTTTGTTTTTCTTTGAGTCATAAAATAAATAAAAAATTGTCGTTTTATTGAGTCAAAAATTGTTGGAGATGATGATCCTGTGCTTGAACCTATTGATTTGATTTTGTTTTTGAGTGCACAGTGTTACAGTATCAGTTCTAGATCGACTAATGAAAAATCCAAAGACTGACCAGTTGACTAGAAAACATCCATGTTTCCAGCAGAGTTCTTCTAAAGACTGAGCCAATTTTTTGCACTTCATCAATGTGGTTAGTGTTTTTAGAGCTTGATTCATCATTCATATCTGATAAAGGAACCCATGTGTTTAGAGTTATGGTATCTCTCTCGCCTTTTATAAGTTGATAAATAAGAGCATAAAAGATTGAAATGATTTTCTTCTGAGTATAGGGTTAGAAAAATTTCCAGCGATCCCATTATTCTACTTAAGAGGGAATGATCACACAAAGGATTGGAAGCGAGGCTAGGATTTTCCTATGATGCCATTATTCGCCTACATCCTTTGATACATAGAGAGGGAAGAACCGGGGATTTGGTGGCAAACACCATCAATACTCGCGTCTCATACCTTGATGTGTATATGCAAAGGTGAAAAGAAAAGAAAGAACATAATAAGAAATAAGTCTGGTGGAGAGAAATTAATACCAAAAAGTGTGAAAAGGGTGGTTCATTGTCATGATATTGTATGGAAAAGAATCTAGAAGGTTCTTGAACATTGGCTGCTGCGATGAAACTGGCGAAGATGGCTTTATCTGAACAATGCTGTGAGATAATGTGTGGAGTCTGGAAAAGCTGTGAATGTCTACGGAGAAGTACATGGTGGTTAGATCAAAAGCTGATTTGGTGACATTTGGATACTTGGGAAAGAGGGTCTTTTCGATGGTTCATGAACAGGTGAGTCTCTACGTTTTCAAATCTCTTTCTCTGTTTAGTCTTCTATTTGCTTGAGGGCAAGAAAAGGCTAAGTCTGGAGGGGTTGATATTTCATGGTTTTTACCCCTTTTAGGCCATGATATATGTCCTTTTTATAGAGTATTTCTAGTGTTTTGTAGTCTTTTAGAGTCTTTTACAGGTTATAGCACGTTTGGAGCATAATTGGAGATATTGAAGCTTTCTGGAACATTCTGGAGCGAAGCAGAGATCCGTGTAGCTGAGACATCAAAATCACCTGAGTATCGATCTATACTGCCTAGTATCGATCGATACCCGTCGAGGAAACAGAAGGATCGCGACTTATTGAAGAGTTGGAGAATTGCATAATTGGCCCAGAAGACTTTGATATTTACAAGATGGCCTAGAACGTGTTTTAACTTATAAATTAGGTTTTCAGCCACCTGTTTAGTGTATGCTTTATTTTGTAAGCTTTATTTTCTATATTTTGGTTTGAGAGAAGTCTGAATCTCCCTTCGTCCGAGATCAGATCTCAAAACCTCTTGTTATTCTTATTCTATTGATGATTTATTCAAACATGTTGATTGTTTCATTCTCCATGTCTGAGTAGATCCACTTTAGGTTTAGGGTTTTCTCATAGGGATTTCTTTGAATGCTAGGTTGATTATCTGTTTAGGATTCACCATCTGAATTAATTCTTCGCTTAGGTTGTGTTCAAAGCTAATTCTAGGTTGACGAATCTGGAACTTAGATCTTAGGATAATTAATTAGGCACGAGAGTGCGATTAATTACCTGATAGAACCTTAGGTGAGCAAATTGATTATTCGCAAATAGATTTGGTTTAATTGATTTGTGAACATATCAAACCTGAACTTTAAAGCTGATTTAGACTTTAGGATTCGCAAAGAGATTTGGAATTCATAGGATTTAGATTTAGATAGTTTTCGCAACGAGAGTTAATTAACTATATTTTAGTGATTTGAGTTCAAGAACTGTGCGTAATCTGAATCCTGTTAGTTAATTTAGCTGAATTCATTGATTTTCTGAGAAATACCCTGGGCCTATATTTTTCCTCCATTGATTTACAACACTTTTAATTTCTTACCTGTTTTCGTTTACATCTTTTGATTTAGCGTATTTTGGATCTATATAATCTATTGTGTGTCTCTGTGAGTCCTTGTGTTCGACCCCTACCTATACTACGACAACTGCTTTAGTATCTGTTAGGGTATTAATTTGAGCGTATCAAATTTGGCGCCGTTGCCAGGGACTCAATTCACCATTAGATTTTAGCTAAGAAATTCGTCTAAATCGCCCAAGTATTGATCGATACCCTTGAGTATCGGTCGATACCCGACGTATATTTCTGTTACTTACGTTCTTGATTTCTGTTTTCAGGTGCATACCTAATCGAGAAACCAGAAGCAACAAGAACGCTGAACTAGTTGATCTATCACTGGAACAACTAGCACTTGTGGAACGCACAAACAAGAAAGCAAAGAAATCAGCTAAGATGAACAACAATCAGTTGGTTCGTGATGCAACTGGTGCTTACAGAGACCAAGAGGGTCGGTTGTGCAATGAGCAAGGACAACATCTGGATGGAGAGGGGATCATCATGCCACCTGCTCCTGTTGTCGCTGCGAATGTCGCTGGGAACGCGAGGAATGATGTGGTTAATCGTGGAAGGACGATTGGTGAGTATAACAGGCCTGACCAGTTTTTCGCCAATCGGTCAGCAATTCGTCCTCCTGCGTTTGAGAGAAATGACTTTGAGCTGAAGCCTGCTTACTTTGCTCTTGTGGGACAGCATCTCTTTCATGGTCTTCCTCATGAACATCCAATGGACCATGTAGAGAAGTTCGAGGACTTGGTCACTAGCATCAAGAGAAATGGAGTGTCCTACGACTATCTCTTCTGCAAGCTCTTCCCCTACTCTCTAGGTGGAGATGCGACCTACTGGCTGAGGCAGCTACCTCCTGGTTCGCTAACTACTTGGGAGGACACTAAGAGAGCCTTCCTGATCAACTTCTACGATGATGCACGATCTGAGGATCTGAGGAATAAAATCTCCCAATTTTCTCAAGGACCTACTGAGGCGTTCAAGGCTGCTTGGACGAGATTCAGATCGTATCAGAGATATTGTCTACATCACGGATATTCTGATGTGCAGCTGCTGGGTATCTTCTTTAGAGGAGTAGATTGGAGGTATCAGATGACTTTGGACGCTTCGAGCAATGGTAATTTCAACACCAGGTACCCTGCGGATGCTTATGTGTTGATTGAAAACTTTGCATCTAGCAGTAGCACCAAGAGCGCAGAATTGGAGCGCAAGAAGCTGGCTGGTAACATGGATGGGTTGCAGATAGCTGAAGTTAAAGCTCAGCTGGATTCTATGCACAGTCTTCTGCTGGGAAAGACAACAAAGGCCGTCCACTTTGCTGCTGAGAATGAAGTGGAAGATGTTAACTACATTGGTGGTTCTGGTTTTCAGGGTCAGCGATTTGGGTACAACACCAATCGAAACTTCACCAACTATGCTCAGCAAGGAGGGTAGCAATCCCCACCACCCAAAGCTCCTGAGAGTAAGGTTGAGGCTAT
The DNA here is from genome assembly GCA_030161315.1 of Eutrema japonicum. Lineage (NCBI taxonomy): Eukaryota > Viridiplantae > Streptophyta > Magnoliopsida > Brassicales > Brassicaceae > Eutrema > Eutrema japonicum. Next base: position 29,354,461 of record BSQW01000007.1, read on the forward strand.
GCTTGAACAGCTGGTTCAAGGGCAGGAGAAGATGACAATAACCTTCAATGGAAAACTGGATGATGTATACACCGAATTAAGGGGAAGGATCGAGGCTCTCGATACCAGTCACATGATGCTGGATACGCAAGTAGCTCAGACTGCAGCAAATGCCAAGGGAAAGATGGTTCATTCACACAATGCACACGTCAATGCGATCTCCTCAAGTGCAGAAAATTTCGATGAGGATCCTAAAATCGCCATAGCATCGATCGATACCCCCAAGTGTCGATCGATGCCAGTTACAATTCTGAAACGGGGTACTTCCAAAACCAGTGTATCGATCGATACCCCATTGGTATCGGTCGATACAGAGGCTATTTCAGAGGAGACACCGGAGATGTCGACTGTGGTGCCTAAAATAATTGCAGAGAGAGTCTATATACCAAGGATACCTTACCCCAGAGCTGCTGAAAAGGCTAAGAAGGAGGTAGAGGACGCCAGATGCAAGGCTATGCTGGATAAGCTGATTGTGGAGCTTCCCCTTGATGACGATAAATCTGTCAAGGATGATTCAACAGCAAGAGTATCGATCGATACCCTACCTGGTGTCGATCGATACCCCTCGCAGAACGAGCTAGAAACTGTGGAAACACCTTAGCTACTGTGGATATGCTCTTTGAAAGCAGCTGCGTGGCTTTGAGAAGATGGTAAGAATGATTTCCCCTGAATCAACCTTTGAAGAAGCTCTAGAGTGCCGTCCTCTGTTAAGTCACTTCAAAGATTGCAGAGAAACTGAGGAAGAGATTAAAGCAATCTTCATTAAGGCTAGAGGTACACCTCCACTGAGACAGTTGACCCAAAAGGAAGATCCTGGGAAATTCGTGGTTCCATGCTCTATCTCTGGAGTTGATTTCAAAGAGTCTCTCGTTGACTCAGGGGCTAGTGTCAATGTCATCTCAAGGGCAATTGCAGAGCGGTTGGGGGCTTATATTCGATCACCAAAGGTATCTATCACAACGGTAAATCCAACTGCGACGTCATTATGTCCTTTGTCTTATCCCGAACATGTAGTATTGTACTCATAGTATTATCATGAAAGTTCTTCTCGATATGCATTACATCCAAATTGTGGCGTAGGATATGCTCCCCCCAATATGGCAATTCCCAAAATATACTTTCTTTATGCCAATTATGCAATTATTTGTATCCCTCAACGGCCTTTTCATGGCCATTTCCCCCACACTTGTTTGTCTTTTCCACATTTGACTGTCGTATGCGCTAGTATAAGATCTCTTCTCATGACAAATATGGTATTGGATCAAATGTAACTACTTTGTTTCTTATGAAATTCTTTATGTTGCATCGTAACTGGTGGTTTTATGGGAGAAACCGCCTGTGACAATCAAACCATCTTGATTTTCTTCAATGCTTCAACCAAAAAGCATCAATATCTTCCATACAATACGGACATGATAATCTACCATGGGTTGTCCACCCTGATAACATGTTATATGCTGGAAAATCACTAATGGTCAACATTAACACCGCACACATTAAAAAGTTTTCTTGCAACGATATATCGTATGCATCAGCTCCATTTTGCCACAAATCTTTCAGTTATTCAATCAACGGCTGCATAAATACATCTAGGCTCTTATGTGGATGCTCGGGCCCAGGAACCAAAATTGTTAGAAACGAAAATTCACTTTCCATGCACATATCAGGATGTAGATTATAAGGAGTCAGGATTATTGGCCACAAAGAATAGTTTTGCCCAAACATTCCATATGGTTTAAATCCATCCGTACACAATCCAAGATAGACATTTCTAGATTCTCGCGCAAAACTTGGAAAAACCTGATAGAAATGTTTCCAAGCTTTACCATCTAATGGATGAGACATGATTTGTTCATCATCGTCCGTTAAATGCTCGACATGCCATCTCATTGATGAGGCTGTCTTTTGAGATTGATACATCCTTTTTAATCTATATGTGATTGGTAAGTACCACATTTCTTACGCGGAATATGTACGGTCTTCTTTTCGTCCTACCCGTTCTAGGATTTATTACCTCCTTAGCAGCAGATTTATATCTACTTTTCCCACAAAACCGACAAGACTCCATATTTGCATATTCTTTCCAGAATATCATGCAATTACTAGCGCAAACATCAATTATTTGATAAGGTAAACTGAAACCAATCACCACTTTTTTGGTCTCATAATATGAACCACTAGCTTTGTTATCTGCTGGCAAATAATATTTTATCGTTGATGCCACCCTATCCATACAATTCTCTGGCAAATTGAAGTCCGTCTTTATGCTCATACATCTTGCCGCCAATGAAAACGGTGAATGCCCTTTTTTGCAACCATCATAGATTGGTTGTTTCGCAGCCTCTATCATATCATAAAACTTTTGCGACTCCACATTTGGCTCCTCAATATAATCATTATTATTACATGCATTCAAATCATGTTGGCTATCATATGCACCATAATCATATTGATTATATGCACCTGAATCATATTGATTATATGCACCAAAATAATGATCATTATTATTTGCATATGCATCTTGCACCATTTCGACATATCTATTATCCACGTAGTTCTCTTCGACATGACGACTTGTGCTACCATGATTTGCAGTACTACTACTCCATGGAGTTAATTTACTGACCAAATAATTTTCTCCTTGTGCTCGCCACATATAATAATTTTGCATGAACCCTTTTGAATATAAATGCTTCCCCACTAAATTAGCTTTCATAAATTTTTCGTTCTGACCCTTAGCACACAGGCAAAATAACGTACCTGTATTAACACAATTTGGCGGACTTGTCGCAAATTCCATGAACACCGTTAATCCTTTTCTGAATTCTTCGGAAACTTGACTTCTTCTATCCAGCCAGTTGTACATCCATCGTCTTTCGTTCACTAACCTTGCGTATGACATTTCTTGCGCTATTAATACAATAAAAAACAAATATAATCAAAAATTTAATTATTTTTTTCACGTAGCAAAAAAAAACAAGTAGCAAAAATTTAAAACCTTACATTTTTCACGATGACACTATTTCAATTTAATTTTGTTATTTTTAGAATTTTTTTCTATTTGACAAACGATTTATGAGCGTTGGTTGTTTATATAGAAAAATAAAGCAGCTGATTTGCTACAACTTATCAACACTCACCTACTTAGAAGCCCACGTGTAATTCATTTCCACCTACCAAATATTTGCAACGGAAACGCGTTGCAAACTAATAATGTCCGTCGCAACTTTTGTAACGTTTTGCAACAATATCCGTTGCAACATTTTGCAACGTACTCGCGTTGCCAATTTTGTAACGTTTTGCAATGATATCCATTGCAAACATTTGCAACGTATTCCCGTTGTAAAATTTGGAAAAGGTTTGCAACGAACATTGTTGCAAAAATATATCGTTGCTAGACAATTACAAATCAGTTGCAAACTTCCGACGATTTAGCAACTGATTATTTTTGAGAAATTTGGCAATGGAATTGCAACGGATTTTTTTTTGCAACTGAGTGGCAACGTATTCGGTTGCAAATATTTGTTATGAAATATTCCGTTGCAAATTTTCATTGCAAATTTGCTACTTTCTTGTAGTGTAGCTTGTCTCGACAAACTTCACCGCCTTTAGCTTCTTGAGATACTCATTGTAGGTAGGGGTTCTCGGTATTGGCTTGGGAACTCTCTTCCTTTTCTTCTCCACCAAAATCTCGTTTTCATCTTGTTCATTGTCTCTAACCACCTTTTTGTTCTTCTTCTTGTCTTTAGCACACACCATTGGATCCAATTGTCTCTTTGGTTGTTGGCCTTGAGATTCATCTTGAGTTTTCTTTCCTTTTATACCCATGGTGCCTACATTGTCTCATAGAGAATGTAAGATTCAAGAGATAAAGGCAAAACCTTTTTCAACATCAAACCAATGCATTCAAGATGAGACAAGATGCAATGAGCTAGAAGATAATGAAGACCAAGCATAACAACCATAAACCCTCAAAGTTTCAACCTTTAAGCTCATAGATGCAAAAGTCGAAATGGGTTCAAGAAGCACAAATTTTCCAAGTGAAGCACAATTAACCATAAGAACTATCAAGCCCTACCATTTTCAAAACAAATCCCAAGGTATTAATCAAGTTGATGCATTATCCAAACTAAATCTTGAAGCTTTCTATTTTAAGAGCAAAATCTTGAATTTCACAACAAAATTTCGTGTTAAATACCTTGGGGTCGCAAGACTAAATGGTGAAATCCCTGGTAGATCCAAAGAGGTGATAAAAAATAAGGAATTTAGCAACTTGAATCTTAATTTTTGAGCAAGGGGAGAGAAAGTTATGAGGAAATGAAGAGGGAGATGGTGATTTTCGCACATGAGGTGAGATGAGCGGGAGCTGTCACGAGAATGGGGAAGAAGAGACTTTACCTGGGCGGGCCGGGTCACTTACCTGGATCAGGAGCGCCGGGCGGACCGCTGGTCAATAAATCTGGACTACGGACCGCTGGTCAATAGATCTGGATTTTGGACCGCTAGACAAAAGGAAGTGCCATTGCTCAAATCAGTTCACAACGAGCAAGGTGTGGCCGGTGTAGATGCCCATTTTCCCCCCTGTTTTGGACGTTCCCCAGCACCATGCCAGCTTCACCCGTTTCTCATGGCCGGTGTGACCACACCGGGCTGGTCTTAGCTGGTGTTGGTGCCCGGTGGAGTGTTTGTTTTAGCTAGGATTTGAGCATCACCACATAGACCACAAGATCCCCTAAAGACACTTAGAAAAACATCAAAACGAACTACAAAAGAAATGAAAATTCTAAATTGAAAAGTATATACAAGGGATAAGCATGGGGTGTCTCCCATGAGCACTTTGTTTAACGTCACTAAGTTCGACGTTTGTTACCCCGTTTAGGTGGAAAGAGTGTTCGAGAGAGGAACTGTGATCCCTTCCTCAATGTAATCACCCGCCATATAGGGCTTGCGACGTTGTCCGTTTACCATGAATTCTCCACCCGTCTTGTTGAACAACACAACTATGCCATACGGTCTCACTTCTTTTATCTTAAAAGGCCCGGACAATCTTGATTTGAGCTTCCCGGGAAATAGCTTCAACCGGGAGTTAAACAACAACACTTGGTTCCCAACCTTAAGATCATTGGGTGTTATCTTCCTGTCATGGAACAACTTCGTTCTCTCTTTGTAGAGGCGTGAACTTTCATAAGCATCTAGGCGGACTTCACCAAGCTCGTTCAATTAAAGGAGACGCCTTTATGAGGCTGATTTGGTCTCAAAGTTGAGAAGTTTAACCGCCCACAAAGCCTTGTATTCCAACTTAACCGGCAAGTAACAAGACTTTCCATAAAGAAGATTGAATGGCGTTGTCCCAATTGGTGTCTTGTAAGCGGTTCAGTAAGCCCACAACGCATCATCTAACTTCACGGACCAATCTTTCATATAAGCACTAACGGTCTTTTCCAAGATTGCCTTGATTTTCCGGTTAGAGACTTCCACTTGGCCACTCGTTTGGGGGTGATAAGGTGTGGCCACTTTGTGTTTGACTCCATTCTTCCTAAGCAAGCTCTCAAACACCTTGTTGATGAAGTGGGAACCGCCATCACTTATCGCTACCCGTGGGACTATAAAGCGAGTGAATATTATCGACTTGAACAACTTGAGAACCACCTTTGCAACATTTGTCGGTCTTGCAATTGCTTCAACCCACTTAGAAACGTAATCCAACGCCACCAAAATGTATTGATTTCCGTAGGGCGAAGGAAACGGCCCCATGAAGTATATGCCCCACACGTCGAAGATCTCTACTTCTAAAATCGGATTTTGTGGCATTTGGTCTCTTCTACTAATGTTTCCCTTTCTTTGACATGCATCACACCTAGATAAAAACTCTTGAGAATCCTTGAACATAGTTGGCCACCAAAATCTCGGTTGTAGAACCTTAGCAACCGTCTTGAATGAAGCAAAGTGGCCTGCAATGATGAACTGTGACAATGCATCAAGATGCTCTCAACTTCTTCCTCCGGAATACATCTCCTATAGAGTTTGTCCTTGCAAAGCGTATACAAGTAAGGCTCATCCCAATAAAAATGAGTGATGTCTCTAAAGAACTTCTTCTTTTGGTAGCCATTCAACCTTGGCGGTTCTTTTTCGCAAGCTAAGTGGTTGACATAATCTGTATACCATAGTAGCTTCTCATCTTTCAATCCCTTAGCTTCTTCTAGAACTCTCACCGCTTTAAGACCTTTCCTCAAAATACCAACCAACATGAGATGCTCTTCGGGAAGAGAGTCATCTATAGGGATAAGATCATCTATCCGCATCCTTGATAGGTGGTCCGCTACTCCGTTCTCAACACCTTTCTTGTCAACAATCTCCACGTCAAATTCTTGGAGAAGAAAGATCCACCTTAGAAGTCTTGGTTTGGTGTCCTTTTTGGCATAGATGAGCCTTAGCGCGGCATGATCCGTGTAGACAATGATCTTGGAGCCAATCACATAGGACCTAAACTTCTCGATAGCAAACACAATGGCAATTAGCTCCTTCTCCGTGGTAGCATACCTCCCATGTGTGTCATAAAGTGTCCTACTAGCATAGTAGATCACATGTAGCTTCTTGTCTCTCTTTTGACCAAGAACCGCTCCAATCGCGTAGTCACTCGCATCACACGTGATCTCAAAAGGAAAATCCCAATCCGATGTTTGGACTATTGGGGCACTCACAAGAGCCTTCTTGATTTCTAAAAACGCATGTAGGCACTCCTTGTCGAACACAAACTCGGTCTCTTTGCATAGAAGCCTTGTGAGTGGACGAGCGATCTTGGAGAAATCTTTGATAAAACGATGGTAGAAACCCGCCTTTCCCAAGAAGCTTCAAATACCCGTGACCAAACTTGGAGGTTTCAAATTCATCATGTCCTCAATCTTTGCTTTGTCTACCTCGATACCCTTCTCCGAGATTTTGTGCCCAAGAACGATCCCTTCCCGAACCATGAAGTGGCACTTCTCCCAATTCAAGACGTGATTCGCTTCCTCGCACCTAGTGAGTACCTTGCATAGATTTGACAAACACACACCAAACGAAGAGCCATACACGGAAGAGACTTCGACCATAGTTTCAATAAAATCCGAAAAGATAGACATCATACACTGTTGAAAGGTTGTGGGTGCATTACATAACCCGAACGACATCCTTCGATAAGCGAAGGTACCATTGGGGCATGTGAATGTGGTCAATGGGATGTATTGGGATTTGGAAGAATCCCGAATACCCGTCAAGAAAACAATAATATGGGTGGTTCGCAAGCCTTTCAAGCATTTGGTCAATAAAGGGTAGGGGAAAATTATCTTTCCTAGTGGCGGAGTTAAGTTTTCAATAATCGATACACATCCTATGACCGGTTATAGTTCTAGTGGGTATCAATTCATCTTTTTCGTTCTTTACAACCGTGATTCCTCCCTTTTTGGGGACTACATGAACCGGTGAGACCCAAGTACTATCCGCATCTAGAAGTTTTAGAATCTCTTTTTTTCCAACTTCTTTCAAATTCGGGTTTAACCTCCTTTGATGTTCAATAGAAGTCATCGATTCAACTTCTAGATGGATTCTATGTGTGCAACAAGAAGGAGAAATACCTTTGATGTCATCTAAAGAATAACCAATGGCTCTCCTAAACTTTCTCAATTCACACAAAAGGGAGGACAATTCATCACCACTTAGACTATCATTCACAATCACCGGATAAGACTCATTAGGACTTAAGAAAGTGTACCTTACCCCTTTCGAAAGCAGTTTGAGGTCCACCTTTGTTGCCTTGAACTCGCTCCAATCGTCTTCATCCAAGCTAGTCTTACCATTGCTAGCCTCCTCAACTTGCTTCATATTGATAAATGGAATTTGTGTTAAGCTCATATCAATTACTCTAAATACTAGGTAGTATAACAGGTATCGAACCAAAGAGGTTAAGATCAATGCACCAAGAATACATGAAACTTCCTAAGCTAGAGCAAATGTTTTTGGGTTTTATATTTTTGAATCAAGAAAATGAAATGCAAGAAAGAAAAAAAAGATAGAAGTGTTGGATCATGGAATGAACTATCAAATGAATGATAAACAATCAAATAATGATGACAAAGATTGCATTAAACACTATCCTAGAACATGGAATTCACAATTATGACTAATCCACTCTCGTGGCACTAATCACTTTGTTAATCACCAAATCAAGACCAACCCATCGTTTGTGATAAGATGATTAACAAGCATTAATCTCCAATCCCACTTAGTTCACTAATCACCCTAGACATAAACTCTCATTGGCTAGGCATGAAAAGCACACAAAAGGTTTGGTTCAAGCATTTCTTCGAACACCTATCGGGCGTGAAATGCTTAAGCTCTAGCTTTGATCTCTCAATCCAAAACTAGATTTAAGTTCAACCTAAGTTAAGGACCTAACAAGAATCAACCTAAATCATCATCATCTAACAATCAATATAATTGACTAACGATGCCTAAACATTCAATACACATTTATTTTTATGACATTAAACACTTTCAAGTAGATTAGTTCACTTTCGTGACATTAATCATTGTACGAATCATCTAAAGTTAGCATCCACCGATCACTTAGATAGTCCATAATTTATCACAAGTCCATTTTAGTCAACAATTCATCCTAAAGTCAGCATCCACCGATCACTTAGATATGAAAAGCATGCTTAGAAGTTTTCTAGACATTTCATCGAACACCTTGTGTGCATGAAATGTCTAAGTTCTAAAAATGGGTTTTCAATTCAATCCTAGCATTAAGATCCTTCCTAACATGAGAATAGATGTTTATCTAGTCCTAAACATCAACAATCAATCACCAAATCATCTAAATCAAGCAAAATCCAAAATCCAACAAAAAGGGGTCTAATGCCTAAACATGAAGAACAAGGAAGAACACAAGAGAAAAAGAGACATAAAGATAAAGAACAGGGATTAAATAAGAATAATATAAAGATAGGTTAAAGAATCCTTCACTAGAGTGGCATGAATGATGAAGATCCATCCAAAATCATCATAAGAAGAGTTTGGGAGAAAAACCCAACTCTAGAGAAAAGAAAGCTTAGATCTAAAAAATAGGGTTTTAAATATTTATATGAGTTTGGGTCGGACCGGGTCAACCCGGGACAAACCGGGTATTGACCCCGTCAATTTCTGGTCGAGTTTCTAACACCGGTCAGGTTGGGGCCGGTGCATGTGGCCGGTGTGGGAGGTTTTGCATTTTTGAGTGTAACTCGTTTGGGCGCCAGTTAGACATGTCTCTGCTAAATCCAATGTATCACTCCAACCACAGATCCGAACGACTTGCACCCACATCCAGAAGACAGATAACTCAATTACCTACAACTTATATGAAGACTTCAGAAGCTATATCAGAGCTTAGATCCTTCGGCCAGCCTGATCTTTCAGACACTTTGGCTGTCTTCGGTGAGAGCTTCCACACCAGGCGAAGTTGGGCCGGTGTGGGAGGCCGGTATTTCCCCTGGTCAAGTGAAGGTCTGGCACCTGGTATTTGCACTGGCTGTGTCTTGGCCGGTGTGGTCGTTTTCTGTATGCTTGCACCTGGCCGGTGAATGCGTGGTGTCTTTGGCTGGTGCTATAGTCTTGGATGATAGGTGCAACACCGGTTGGATCATGGCTGGTATATGTGTCTGGGAATGTCCCTGCCCAAGTCTTCGAGTAGCACCGGGCGTGTGCGTGGTCTTGTCCCTGGCCGGTGCATGAGGAGGTAAGGCTGAGTCCGAGGGTCTTTAGTACCGGGTGTGTTGGAGCTTCCCGGCCAGGCAGAGACAGTTTCAGTACATCCGCGGTAACTTCCTCACCAGATATCCGAATGACTTGATTTAAACTTCCGTGGACAGGTAACTCACTCCTCTACAACTTCCATGAAGGTCGTCAAGGCTGATTCAGATCGGAGGGTCTCTGTCCGGCCAAATCTTTCCGGCGTCTCATATGGACTTTGCACATCACTTAGGTCCAACTCTCCAAATATGCCCAATTGCCTCCAATTGCCTAGAAAAACTCCAAAAAATGCAAGAACTCACTATACATAATGCAAATTTCCTAATCTCTAAATAAGACCTTAATGCAAGACAAAACCATGATTATGCAACGTAAATGAAACATAACTCTAAGTGAAATGCAAGCTAAAATGTGCAATGTATGAGTATATCACATATCCAAAGCAAAACCTTCTTGGACCAAAACCTTTGTAGAACCGTCTTCACACTTTCTCCCTTGATGACCCAAATCCACAAATGGTGTCTCTCCATCCTTGGGCTTGTGTGAATCCAAAAGCATCTTGTAACCCTCACCCTCTTCATGTAGATAACCATGATCTCCATGATCTTTTGTCAAGACCACTTGCAAATGATCCTTGATGTTCAATTCTTCCAAGAGTTCGTTCGCTAATTCATCCATCACCTCGATGTAGAAAACTTGACCATCTATGGTGGGTCTCTTCATAACATCGTTGATGTCAAACTTTAGTATATCGTCCTTGCCCAAGTGAAGGTCGATTTCCCCCTTTCTAACATCAATGATTGCACCCGCAGTTGCCAAGAAAGGTCTACCGAATATTAGGGGATCCTTAGGCTCCTCATCCATCTCCAAGACAACAAAATCCGTTGGAACTACGAAATCTCCAATCATGATAGGCAAGTCCTCAAGCATTCCAGTAGGATTTCTCACCGATCTATCCGCTATAATAAGAGAAATCTTACAAGCTTTGTAGCGGACAAACCCAAGACTCTTTGCAACCGAAAGCGGCATCAAGCTAACACTTGCTCCAAGATCGCATAAACACTTGTCGAAAGCTAATGGTCCAAGAGCGCAAGGTAGAGTGAAACTACCGGGGTCACCAAGCTTCTTCGGGATTGTCTACTTTTGAATGATAGCTCAACATTCATCAGTTAGCACCACCATGCTTTCCATCTCATTCGATCTCTCTTTGATAGCATCCTTAAGGAACTTGGCATATTGTGGCACGAGGAGGAATGCATCAACTAATGGCATGGTAAGTTCAACCTTTTCCATTTGTCTATCAAATATTGCCCTATACTTTTCCAACAATTGTTTCTTGAAGCGGCCCGGAAATGGTAGCTTCGGTACATAGGGTGGTGGAACAAATAGAGTCTCCTTCTTCTTGGGCTTCTCCTTTGTAGCAACTTCCTTCTCTTTGTCTTCAATACCCACAAAGCCATCCTTAGTCACATCTTTTTCAGTTTCACGCGTCTCCCCCCCAACTTGGACATCTGTGTCCTCATCGATTTTAGAAGCTTCATGAGGGAAAAGTTCCTTGCCACATCGAAGTGTGATGGCGTTCACATACTCCTTTGGATAAGTCTCGGGCTTGCCCGGTAATTGACTTTGTGGCCAGGATGAAGAAGCCACTCCTTTTCCTTCAAGTTACTTAATCTTCGAGCTCAACGTCTCAAATTTAGACGAGAGCTTGTTGTAGGAGCAATCAACTTTGTTGTTGATCTCCGCCATCTTTTTGCTCATGTCCATTGCCCCATTTGCTTGACCTTGGATGATTTGTTTAAGCATGACTTTCAAATCAATCTCTTGAGTCGTGGTTGTGGTGCCTTGGACTTGTTGCGGGAACCCGGGTGGTGGAAACGATTGCTTAGGTTGAAAACCACCTTGGTTCCCATTAAAAGTGTTCTTTGGAGCAAAACATTGTTGTTGGAAGTTCGAGCCTTGAGCTTGGTTAGATGGCACAAATGTCTTTTGATGCGAATAGACTTGGTCTTGAGGGTTTTCGACGTTGGGGTAGAGGACCCTAGATGCAAGGCTATGCTGGATAAGCTGATTGTGGAGCTTCCCCTTGATGACGATAAATCTGTCAAGGATGATTCAACAGCAAGAGTATCGATCGATACCCTACCTGGTGTCGATCGATACCCCTCGCAGAACGAGCCAGAAACTGTGGAAACACCTGAGTTGATCAAAGAAAGAGTTCGCAAGCTCAAGAAGCTGAATCCTGTTCCTAAACACCTCAGAGATCCCATCTCTCCAAAGCAGCTGCGTGGCTTTGAGAAGATGGTAAGAAGGATTTCCCCTGAATCAACCTTTGAAGAAGCTCTATAGTGCCGTCCTCTGCTAAGTCGCTTCAAAGATTGTAGAGAAACTGAGGAAGAGATTAAAGCACTCTTCATTAAGGCTAGAGGTACACCTCCACTGAGATAGTTGACCCAAAAGGAAGATCCAGGGAAATTTGTGGTTCCATGCTCTATCTCTGGAGTTGGTTTCAAAGAGTCTCTCGTTGACTCAAGGGTTAGTGTCAATGTCATCTCAAGGGCAATTGCAGAGCGGTTGGGGGCTGATATTCGATCACCAAAGGTATCTATCACAACGGTAAATCCAACTGTCCTTTGTCTTATCCCGATCATGTAGTATTGTACTCATAGTATTATCATGAAAGTTCTTCTCGATATGCATTACATCCAAATTGTGGCGTAGGATATGCTCCTCCCAGTATGAAAATTCCCAAAATATACTTTCTTTATGCCATTATTTGTATCCCTCAACGACCTTTTCATGGCCATTTCCCCCACACTTGTTTGTCTTTTCCACATTTGACTGTCGTATGCGCTCGTATAAGATCTCTTCTCATGACAAATATGGTATTAGATCAGATGTAACTACTTTGTTTCTTATGAAATTCTTTATGTTGTATCGTAACTGGTGGTTTTATGGGAGAAACCGCCTGTGATAAACAAACCATCTTGATTTTCTTCCATGCTTCAACAAAAAAGCATCAATATCTTCCATACAATACGGACATGATAATCTACCATGGGTTGTCCACCCTGATAACATGTTATATGCTGGAAAATCACTAATGGTCAACATTAACACCGCACACATTAAAAAGTTTTCTTGCAACGATATATCGTATGCATCAGCTCCATTTTGCCACAAATCTTTCAGTTATTCAATCAACGGCTGCATAAATACATCTAGGCTCTTATGTGGATGCTCGGGCCCAGGAACCAAAATTGTTAGAAACGAAAATTCTCTTTCCATGCACATATCAGGAGGTAGATTATAAGGAGTCAGGATTATTGGCCACAAAGAATAGTTTTGCCCAAACATTCCATATGGTTTAAATCCATCCGTACACAATCCAAGATAGACATTTCTAGATTCTCGCACAAAACTTGGAAAAACCTGATTGAAATGTTTCCAAGCTTTACCATCTGATGATGAGACATGATTTGTTCATCATCGTCCGTTAAATGCTCGGCATGCCATCTCATTGATGAGGTTGTCTTGTGAGATTGATACATCCTTTTTAATCTATATGTGATTGGTAAGTACCACATTTCTTACGCTGAATCTGTACGGTCTTCTTTTCATCCTACCCGTTCTAGGATTTATTACCTCCATAGCAGCAGATTTATATCTACTTTTCCCACAAAACCGACAAGACTCCATATTTGCATATTCTTTCCAGAATATCATGCAATTACTAGCGCAAACATCAATTGTTTGATAAGGTAAACTGAAACCAATCACCACTTTTTTGGTCTCATAATATGAACCACTAGCTTTGTTATCCGCTGGCAAATAATCTTTTATCGTTGATGCCACCCTATCCATACAATTCTCTGGCAAATTGAAGTCCGTCTTCATGCTCATACATCTTGCCGCCAATGAAAATGGTGAATGCCATTCTTTGCAACCATCATAGATTGGTTGTTTCGCAGCCTCTATCATATCATAAAACGTTTGCGACTCCACATTTGGCTCCTCAATATAATCATTATTATTACATGCATTCAAATCATGTTGGCTATCATATGCACCATAATCATATTGATTATATGCACCTGAATCATATTGATTATATGCACCAAAATAATGATCATTATTATTTGCATATGCATCTTGCACCATTTCGACATATCTATTATCCACGTAGTTCTCTTCGACATGACGACTTGTGCTACCATGATTTGCAGTACTACTACTCCATGGAGTTAATTTACTGACCAAATAATTTTCTTCATGTGCTTGCCACATATAATAATTTTGCATGAACCATTTTGAATATAAATGCTTCCCCACTAAATCAGCTTTCATAAATTTTCCGTTCTGACACTTAGCACACGGGCAAAATAACGTACCTGTATTAACACAATTTGGCTGACTTGTCGCAAATTCCATGAACATCGTTAATCCTTTTCTGAATTCTTCGGAAACTTGACTTCTTCTATCCAGCCTGTTGTACATCCATCGTCTTTCGTTCACTAATCTTGCGTATGACATTTCTTGCGCTATAAATACAATAAAAAAAAACAAATTTAATCAAAAATTTAATTATTTTTTCACGTAGCAAAAAAAAACAAGTAGCAAAAATTTAAAACCTTACATTTTTCACGATGACATTATTTCAATTTAATTTTGTTTTTTTAGAATTTTTTTTTCTATTTGACAAACGATTTATGAGCGTTGGTTGTTTATATAGAAAAATAAAGCAGCTGATTTGCAACAACTTATCAACACTCAGCTACTTAGAAGCCCACGTGTAATTCATTTCCACCTACCAAATATTTGCAACGGAAACGCGTTGCAATCCGTTGCAAACTAATAATGTCCGTCCCAACGTTTTTAACGTTTTGCAACAATATCCGTCGCAACATTTTGCAACGTACTCGCGTTGCCAATTTTGTAACGTTTTGCAATTATAACCGTTGCAAACATTTGCAACGTATTCCCGTTGTAAAATTTGGAAACGGTTTGCAACGAACATTGTTGCAAAAATATATCGTTGCTAGACAATTACAAATCAGTTGCAAACTTCCGACGATTTAGCAACTGATTATTTTTGAGAAATTTGGCAATGGAATTGCAACGGATTTTTTTTTGCAACTGAGTGGCAACGTATTCAGTTGCAAATATTTGTTATGAAATATTCCGTTGCAAATTTTCATTGCAAATTTGCTACTTTCTTGTAGTGTAGCTTGTCTCGACAAACTTCACCGCCTTTAGCTTCTTGAGATACTCATTGTAGGTAGGGGTTCTCGGTATTGGCTTGGGAATTCTCTTCCTTTTCTTCTCCACCAAAATCTCGTTTTCATCTTGTTCATTGTCGCTAACCACCTTCTTGTTCTTCTTCTTGTCTTTAGCACACACCATTGGATCCAATTGTCTCTTTGGTTGTTGGCCTTGAGATTCATCTTGAGTTTCCTTTCCTTTTCTTCCCATGGTGCCTACATTGTCTCATAGAGAATGTAAGATTCAAGAGATAAAGGCACAACCTTTTTCAACATCAAACAAATGCATTCAAGATGAGACAAGATGCAATGAGCTAGAAGATAATGAAGACCAAGCATAACAACCATAAACCCTCAAAGTTTCAACCTTTAAGCTCATAGATGCAAAAGTCGAAATGGGTTCAAGAAGCACAAATTTTCCAAGTGAAGCACAATTAACCATAAGAACTATAAAGCCCTACCATTTTCGAAACAAATCCCAAGGTATTAATCAAGTTGATGCATTATCCACACTAAATCTTGAAGCTTTCTATTTTAAGAGCAAAATCTTAAATTTCACAACAAAATTTCATGTTAAATACCTTGGGGTCGCAAGACTAAATGGTGAAATCCCTGGTAGATCCAAAGAGGTGATTAAAAATAAGGAATTTAGCAACTTGAATCTCAATTTTTGAGCAAGGGGAGAGAAAGTTATGAGGAAATGAAGAGGGAGATGGTGATTTTCGCACATGATGTGAGATGAGCGGGAGCTGTCACGAGAATGGGGAAGAAGAGACTTTACCTGGGCGGGCCGGGTCACTTACCTGGATCAGGAGCGCCGGGCGGACCGCTGGTCAATAAATCTGGACTACGGACCGCTGGTCAATATATCTGGATTTTGGACCGCTAGACAAAAGGAAGTGCCATTGCTCAAATCAGTTCACACCGAGCAAGGTGTGGCCGGTGTAGATGCCCGTTTTCCCCCCTGTTTTGGACGTTCCCCAGCACCATGCCAGCTTCACCCGTTGCTCATGGCCGGTGTGACCACACCGGGCAGGTCTTAGCTGGTGTTGGTGCCTGGTGGAGTGTCTGTTTTAGCTAGGATTTGAACATCACCACATAGACCACAAGATCCCCTAAAGACACTTAGAAAAATATCAAAACGAACTACATAAGAAATGAAAATTCTAAATTGAAAAGTATATACAAGGGATAAGTATGGGGTGTCTCCCATGAGCACTTTGTTTAACGTCACTAAGTTCGACGTTTGTTACCCCGTTTAGGTGGAAGAGTGTTCGAGAGAGTAACTGTGATCCATTCCTCAATGTAATCACCCGCCATATAGGGCTTGCGACGCTGTCCGTTTACCGTGAATTCTCCACCCATCTTATAGAACAACACAACTATGCCATACGGTCTCACTTCTTTTATCTTAAAAGGCCCGGACAATCTTGATTTGAGCTTCCCGGGAAATAGCTTCAACCGGGAGTTAAACAACAACACTTGGTTCCCAACCTTAAGATCCTTGGGTGTTATCTTCCTGTCATGGAACAACTTCGTTCTCTCTTTGTAGAGACGTGAACTTTCATAAGCATCTAGGCGGACTTCATCAAGCTCGTTCAATTAAAGGAGACGCCTTTTTGAGGCTGATTTGCTCTCAAAGTTGAGAAGTTTAACCGCCCACAAAGCCTTGTATTCCAACTTAACCGGCAAGTAACAAGACTTTCCATAAAGAAGATTGAATGGCGTTGTCCCAATTTGTGTCTTGTAAGCGGTTCGGTAAGCACACAACGTATCATCTAACTTCACAGACCAATCTTTCATATAAGCACTAACGGTCTTTTCCAAGATTGCCTTGATTTGCCGGTTAGAGACTTCCACCTGGCCACTCGTTTGGGGGTGATAAGGTGTGGCGACTTTGTGTTTGACTCAATTCTTCCTAAGCAAGCTCTCAAACACCTTGTTGATGAAGTGGGAACCGCCATCACTTATGACTACCCGTGGGACTCCAAAGCGAGTGAAGATTATCGACTTGAACAACTTGAGAACCACCTTTGCATCATTTGTCGGGCTTGAAATTGCTTCGACCCACTTAGAAACGTAATCCAACGCCACCAAAATGTATTGATTTCCGTAGGGCGAAGGAAACGGCCCCATGAAGTATATGCCCCACACGTCGAAGATCTCTACTTCTAAAATCGGATTTTGTGGCATTTGGTCTCTTCTACTAATGTTGCCCTTTCTTTGACATGCATCACACCTAGATAAAAACTCTTGAGCATCCTTGAACATAGTTGGCCACCAAAATCTCGCTTGTAGAACCATAGCAACCGTCTTGAATGAAGCAAAGTGGCCTGCAATGATGAACCGTGACAATGCATAAAGATGCCCTCAACTTCTTCCTCCGTAATACATCTCCTATAGAGTTTGTCCTTGCAAAGCGTATACAAGTAAGGCTCATCCCAATAAAAACGAGTGATGTCTCTAAAGACCTTCTTCTTTTGGTAGCCATTCAACCTTGGCGGTTCTTTTTCGCAAGCTAAGTGGTTGACATAATCCGTATACCATAGTAGCTTCTCATCTTTCAATCCCTTAGCTTCTTCGAGAACTCTCACCGCTTTAAGACCTTTCCTCAAAACACCAACCAACATGAGATGCTCTTCGGGAAGAGAGTCATCTATAGGGATAAGATCATCTATCCGCATCCTTGATAGGTGGTTCGCTACTCCGTTCTCAACACCTTTCTTGTCAACAATCTCCACGTCAAATTCTTGGAGAAGCAAGATCCACCTAAGAAGTCTTGGTTTGGTGTCCTTTTTGGCATAGATGAGCCTTAGCGCGGCATGATCCGTGTAGACAATGATCTTGGAGCCAATCACATAGGACCTAAACTTCTCGATAGCAAACACTATGGCAAGTAGATCCTTCTCCGTGGTAGCATACCTCCCATGTGTGTCATCAAGTGTCCTACTAGCATAGTAGATCACATGTAGCTTATTGTCTCTCTTTTGACTAAGAACCGCTCCAACCGCGTAGTCACTCGCATCACAGGTTATCTCAAAAGGAAAATCCCAATCCGATGTTTGGACTATTGGCGCACTCACAAGAGCCTTCTTGATTTCTAAAAACGCATGTAGGCACTCCTTGTCGAACACAAACTCGGTCTCTTTGCATAGAAGCCTTGTGAGTGGACGAGGGATCTTGGAGAAATCTTTGATAAACCGATGGTAGAAACCCGCATTTCCCAAGAAGCTTCAAATACCCGTGACCGAACTTGGAGGTTTCAAATTCATCATGTCCTCAATCTTTGCTTTGTCTACCTCGATACCCTTCTCCGAGATTTTGTTCCCAAGAACGATCCCTTCCCGAACCATGAAGTGGCACTTCTCCCAATTCAAGACGTGATTCGCTTCCTCGCACCTAGTGAGTACCTTGCATAGATTTGACAAACACACACCAAACGAAGAGCCATACACGGAAAAATCATCCATAAAGACTTCGACCATAGTTTCAATCAAATCCGAAAAGATATACATCATACACCGTTGAAAGGTTGTGGGTGCATTACATAACCCGAACGACATCCTTCGATAAGCGAAGGTACCATTGGGGCATGTGAATGTGGTCAATGCGATGTATAGGGATTTGGAAGAATCCCGAATACCCGTCAAGAAAACAATAATATGGGTGGTTCGCAAGCCTTTCAAGCATTTGGTCAATAAAGGGTAGGGGAAAATGATCTTTCCTAGTGTCGGAGTTAAGTTTTCAATAATCGATACACATCCTATCACCGGATATAGTTCTAGTGGGTATCAATTTATCTTTTTCGTTCTTTACAAACGTGATTCCTCCCTTTTTGGGCACTACATGAACCGGTGAGACCCAAGTACTATCCGCATCTATATGCTGAGCCTAAGGATCCACTTCTTTCAAATTCGGGTTTAACCTCCTTTGATGTTCAATAGAAGTCATCGATTCAACTTCTAGATGGATTCTATGTGTGCAAAGAGAAGGATAAATGCCTTTGATGTCATCTAAAGAATAACCAATGGCTCTCCTAAACTTTCTCAATTCACACAAAAGGGAGGACAATTCATCACCACTTAGACTATCATTCACAATCACCGGATAAGACTCATTAGGACTTAAGAAAGTGTACCTTACCCCTTTCGAAAGCGGTTTGAGGTCCACCTTCGGTGCCTTGAGCTCGCTCCAATCGTCTTCATCCAAGCTAGTCTTACCATTTCTAGCCTCCTCAACTTGCTTCATATTGATAAATGGAATTTGTGTTAAGCTCATATCAATTACTCTAAATACTAGGTAGTATAACAGGTATCGAACCAAAGAGGTTAAGATCAATGCACCAAGAATACATGAAACTTCCTAAGATAGAGCAAATGTTTTTGGGTTTTATATTTTTGAATCAAGAAACTGAAATGCAAGAAAGAAAAAAAAGATAGAAGTGTTGGATCATGGAATGAACTATCAAATAAAAGATTAACAATCAAATAATGATGACAAATATTGCATTAAACACTATCCTAGAACATGGAATTCACAATTATGACTAATCCACTCTCGTGGCACTAATCACTTTGTTAATCACCAAATCAAGACCAAACCATCGTTTGTGATAAGATGATTAACAAGCATTAATCTCCAATCCCACTTAGTTCACTAATCACCCTAGACATCAACTCTCATCGGTTAGGCATGAAAAGCACACAAAATGTTTGGTTCAAACATTTCATCGAACACCTATCGGGCGTGAAATGCTTAAGCTCTAGCTTTGATCTTTCAATCCAAAACTAGATTTAAGTTCAACCTAAGTTAAGGACCTAACAAGAATCAACCTAAATCATCATCATCTAACAATCAATATAATTGACTAACGATGCCTAAACATTCAATGCACATTTATTTTTATGACATGAAACACTTTGAAGTAGATTAGTTCACTTTCGTGACATTAATTATTGTACGAATCATCTAAAGTGAGCATCCACCGATCACTTAGATAGTCCATAATTTATCACAAGTCCATTTTAGTCAACAATTCATCCTAAAGTCAGCATCCACCGATCACTTAGATATGAAAAGCATGCTTAGAAGTTTTCTAGACATTTCATCGAACACCTTGTGTGCATGAAATGTCTAAGTTCTAAAAATGAGTTTTCAATTCAATCCTAGCATTAAGATCCTTCCTAACATGAGAATAGATGTTTATCTAGTCCTAAACATCAACAATCAATCACCAAATCATCTAAATCAAGCAAAATCCAAAATCCAACAAAAGGGGTCTAAAGCCTAAACATGAAGAACAAGGAAGAACACAAGATAAAAAGAGACATAAAGATAAAGAACAAGGATTAAATAAGAATAATATAAAGATAGGTTGAAGAATCCTTCACTAGAGTGGCATGAACGATGAAGATCCATCCAAAATCATCATAAGAAGAGTTTGGGAGAAAAACCCAACTCTAGAGAAAAGAAAGCTTAGATCTAAAAAAATAGGGTTTTAAATATTTATATGAGTTTGGGTCGGACCGGGTTAACCCGGGACAAACTGGGTATTGACCCCGTCAATTTCTGGTCGAGTTTCTAACACCGGTCAGGTTGGGGCCGGTGCATGTGGCCGGTGTGGGAGGTTTTGCATTTTTGAGTGTAACTCGTTTGGGCGCCAGTTAGACATGTCTCTGCTAAATCCGATGTATCTCTCCAAGCACAGATCCGAACGACTTGAATCCACGTCCAGAAGACAGATAACTCAATTACCTACAACTTATATGAAGACTTCAGAAGCTATATCAGAGCTTAGGTCCTTCGTCCAGCCTGATCTTTCAGACATTTTGGCTGTCTTCGGCGAGAGCTTCCCCACCGGGCGAAGTTGGGCCGGTGTGGGAGGCAGGTATTTCCCCTGGTCAAGTGAAGGTCTGGCACCTGGTCTTTGCAATGGCTGTGTCTTGGCCGGTATTTTCGTGTTCTGTATGCTTGCACCTGGCCGGTGCATGCGTGGTGTCTTTGGCTGTTGCTACAGTCTTGGATGATATGTGCAACACCGGTAGGATCATGGCTGGTATATGTGTCTGGGAATGTCCCTGCCCAAGTCTTCGAGTAGCACCGGGCGTGTGCTTGGTCTTGTCCCTGGCCGGTGCATGAGGAGGTAAGGCTGAGTCCGAGGGTCTTTAGTACCGGGTGTGTTGGAGCTTCTCGGCTAGGCAGAGACGGCTTCAGTAAATCCGCGGTAACTTCCTCACCAGATGTCCGAATGACTTGATTTAAACTTCCGTTGACTAACTAACTCCTCTGCAACTTCCATGAAGGTCGTCAAGGCTGATTCAGATCGGAGGGTCTCCGTCCGGCCAAATCTTTCCGGCGTCTCAGATCGACTTTGCACATCACTTAGGTCCAACTGTCCAAATATGCCCAATTGCCTCAAATTGCCTAGAAAATACTCCAAAACATGCAAGAACTCACTATACATAATGCAAATTTCCTAATCTCTAAATAAGACCTTAATGCAAGACAAAACCATGATTATGCAACGTAAATGACACATAACTCTAAGTGAAATGCAAGCTAAAATGTGCAATGTATGAGTATATCACATATCCAAAGCAAAACCTTCTTGGACCAAAACCTTTGTAGAACCGTCTTCACACTCTGTCCCTTGATGACCCAAATCCACAAATGGTGTCTCTCCATCCTTGGGCTTGTGTGAATCCAAAAGCATCTTGTAACCCTCACTCTATTCATGTAGATAACCATGATCTCCATGATCTTTTGTCAAGGCCACTTGCAAATGATCCTTGATGTTCAATTCTTCCAAGAGTTAGTTCGCTAATTCATCCATCACCTCGATGTAGAAGACTTGACCATCTATGGTGGGTCTCTTCATAACATCGTTGATGTCAAACTTTAGTATATCGTCCTTGCCCAAGTGAAGGTTAATTTCCCCCTTTCTAACATCAATGATTGCACCCGCAGTTGCCAAGAAAGGTCTACCGAATATTAGGGGATCCTTAGGCTCCTCATCCATCTCCAATACAACAAAATCCATTGGAACTACGAAATCTCCAGTCATGATAGGCAAGTCCTCAAGCATTCCAGTAGGATGTCTCACCGATCTATCCGCTATAATAAGAGAAATCTTACAAGCTTTGTAGCGGACAAACCCAAGACTCTTTGCAACCGAAAGCGGCATCAAGCTAACACTTGCTCCAAGATCGCATAAACACTTGTCGAAAGCTAATGGTCCAAGAGCGCTAGGTAGAGTGAAAACCAAGCTTCTTTGGGATTATTATCTTCTTTTGAATGATGGCTCAACATTCATGAGTTAGCACCACCATGCTTTCCATCTCATTCGATCTCTCTTTGATAGCATCCTTAAGGAACTTGGCATATTGTGGCAGTAGGAGGAATGCATCAACTAATGGCATGGTAAGTTCAACCTTTTCCATTTGTCTATCAAATATTGCCCTATACTTTTCCAACAATTGTTTTTTGAAGCGGCCCGGAAATGGTAGCTTCGGTACATAGGGTGGTGGAACAAATAGAGTCTCCTTCTTCTTGGGCTTCTCCTTGGTAGCAACTTCCTTCTCTTTGTCTTCAATACCCACAAAGCCATCCTTAGTCACATCTTTTTCAGTTTCAAGCGTCTCCCCCCCCCCCAACTTGGACATCTGTGTCCTCATCGATTTTAGGAGCTTCATGAGGGAAAAGTTCCTTGCCACATCGAAGTGTGATGGCGTTCACATACTCCTTTGGATAAGTCTCGGGCTTGCCCGGTAAATGACTTTGTTGCCAGGATGAAGAAGCCACTCCTTTTCCTTCAAGTTGCTAAATCTTCGAGCTCAACGTCTCAAATTTAGACGAGAGCTTGTTGTAGGAGCAATCAACTTTGTTGTTGATCTCCGCCATCTTTTTGCTCATGTCCATTGCCCCATTTTCTTGACCTTGGATGATTTGTTGAAGCATGGCTTTCAAATCAATGTCTTGAGTCGTGGTTGTGGTGCCTTGGACTTGTTGCGGGAAACCGGGTGGTGGAAACGATTGCTTAGGTTGAAAACCACCTTGGTTCCCATTAAAAGTGTTATTTGGAGCAAAACCTTGTTGTTGGAAGTTCGAGCCTTGAGCTTGGTTAGATGGCACAAATTTCTTTTGTTGCGAATAGACTTGGTCTAGAGGGTTTTCGACGTTGGGGTTGCGATATGAGAAGTTTGGGTGGTTGCGGTTGTTATTGTTGAAACCGCCTCTTTGGTATTAATATATCATGGTTTTTACCCCTTTTAAGCCATGATATAAAAGCCATGATATAAGTCCGTTTTATATAGTATTTCTAGTATTTTGAAGTCTTTTACAGGTTTTAGCACGTTTGGAGTATAATTGGAGATACTGGAGCTTTCTGGAGCATTCTGGAGCAAAGCAGAAGTTCGTGTTGCTGAGAACCCGATTTGAAGCATCAGTATCGATCGATACTGCCTAATATCGATCGATAACCATAGCAGATGACACGACCCACGACTTTTCTAAGAGTTGAAGAATTGCAAAATTGCCCCATAAGATTTTATTATTTATAAAAAGGCCCAAAATGTGATTTATGTTATTTAATAGGATTTTACAGCCAGTTTGTTGGCTACACTTTATTTTATTCTGGATTTGTGAGAGAGCTTTTGAAGGGAGACAAGTCTGAAACTATGTCCGTCCGAGAGAAGATTTGGAACCTTCTTATTACTCTTTCTATTTTATTTGATGATTTATTCAAACATGTTTATTGCTTCAATCTCCATATTTGAGTAGATCCACTTTAGGTTTAGGGTTTTCTCATAGGGATTTCTTTGAATGCTAGGTTGATTTATTGTTAGGGTTCATAATCTAAATTAATTTTTTGCCTTAGGTTGTTCTCAAAGCTAATTCTAGATTGATCACCTAGAACTTAGATCTTAGGTTAATCGATTTGGCACGACAGTGCAATTGAGTAATCTGATAGAACTTAAGGTGAGCAAATTGATTATTCGCAAAGAGATTTGGTTTAATTGATTTGTGAACATATCAAACCAGAAATTAAAGCTGATTTATTATTACCAATTTGCAAAGAGATTTGGGATTCTGAAGTTTAGATTTAGATAATTTTCGAAACGACAGTTGGTCAATTATACTTTCGTGATTTGAGTTCTAGAATCGTGCCGTAACCTGAACCCTGATTAGTTAGTCTACATTCATTGATTTCCTGAGAAATACCCTAGGCTTATATTCTCTCCATTGAATTTACAACTCGTTTACTGTTTATTGTTTCTGTTTCATCTTATTTGCTTAGTTTGATTCGATACTATACAATCTATTGTGCGATTTCTTTGAGTTCTTGTGTTCGACTCCTGATATACTGCAGCAACTGCTTTAGTGCTTTTTAGGGTATTAATTTGAGCATATCAAATTTGGCGCCGTTGCCGGGGACTCAATTTTGCCATTAGATTTTAGCTGTCGAGTTTCGACTAAGTTCGTCGGTATCGATCGATACTCGTCGTTTTCTTTTTGTTGATATCTATCGACACCACTTGGTATCGATCGATACTCATCATGTTTTTGTTACTAACGTTCTTGACTTTTGTGTCTCAGGTGCATGCCTAATCGTGAAACCAGAGGGAACAAGAGCACTCCGCTAGTTAATCTATCGTTAGAGAAGCTAGCACGTTTAGAACGCACAAGCAAAAAGGCAAAGCAAGCATCAGGGATGAACAACACAGTGGTATTAAGACCTGATGCAGCTGGAGTTCTGAGAGACCAAGAGGGTCCAGTGTACAATAAGAGAGGGCATCTACTTGATGAAGCTGGAAACGTCATTGTCCTGCCTGATGTTGTTGTTCAGATCGTCGTGCCAGCTGCGCAAGCCAACGTTGGGAATGCTGGGGTTGATCGAGGTAGAACACTTGGTGAGCACAACAGACCTGATCAGTTCTATGCCAATCGAGCTGCGATTCGCATCCCAACTTTTCAGAGAAATGACGTTGAGCTGAAACCTGCGTATTACGCTCTTGTAAGTCAGAATCCCTTCCATGGCCTATCTCATGAACACCCCGTGGATCATATCGAAAGGTTCGAGGATTTGGTCACTAGTATGAAGTACAATGGAGTGCCCAATGATTTCCTTTTCTGCAAACTTTTCCCATACTCTCTTGGTGGGGATGCTGCATATTGGTTGAAGCAGTTGGCTCCTGATTTGCTAACTACATGGGATGAGACAAAGAATGCATTCCTGAACAAGTTATATGATGATGCGAGATCCGAGGAGCTCCGGAACAAGATCTCTCAATTTGCTCAGGGTCCGACAGAGGCATTCAAAGCTGCTTAGATTCGTTTCAAGTCTTATTAGAGAGATTGTCCGCACCATGGGTTCACTCAGGTTCAGCTGCTGGGCATTTTCTACAGAGGGGTTGATTGGAGGTACCAGATGGGTATGGATGCTGCGAGTAATGGGAACTTCAACACCAGGTATCCAGATGATGCGGTTGTGTTGATTGAAAACTTGGCGTCTAGTAATAGCACCAAGAATGCTGATTTCGAGCGGAAGAAGCAGGCTGGAGGAGTTGATGGATCGCAGATTGCCGAGGTTCAGGCGAAGTTGGATTTCCTGATTGGGAAGTCGAAGACAGTTGTACACTTTGCTGATGAAGTCGTGAATGTGGAAGAAGAAGAAGTGGATGATGTTAACTACGTTGGTAGTTCTGGTTTTCAGGGTCAGCGATTCAGGTACAACAACCGAAACTTCAACAACAACAATCAGCATGGTGGGTACAAGTTTGAGGGGAACCAATCTGGTTTTGGAACAAAACAATTTACTCAGAAACCACTCCAGAGCAGCGATTTCACTCGCAATTATGGGAACTCTTCGTACCAACCAATCTCTCCAAAATCCACAGAGAATAAGATGGAATCCATGCTTGAACAGCTTCTTCAGGGACAACATAAGTTGATAGTGGATTTCAATGGGAAGTTTGACTCTCTGTACATTGATCTGAATGGAAAAATTGAAGCTATCAATCAGACCCAGAGGAAGCTGGAAACTCAGGTCGCTCAGACAGCAGCAACTGTGAAAAGGCAGGAAGGTTTTCTTCCAGGAAAAACTGAGAATCCAAGGGCACACATCAATGCCATCACCTTGAGGAGTGGAAAAGAGGTGATTACAGGAGTGAAGAACAGCCCAATTGCAGATAATCTCGTCGATCTTGCTGAAGAAGATGATTGGGATTCTAAAAATCCCCATGTATCGATCGATACCAGCCAGTGTCGATCTATACCCATCGCGACACCTAGACGAGAGGATCCAAAATCCCGTGTGTCGATCGATACCCCTCCAGTATCGATCGATGCTGATACACAGGTCATGAAGGAGCCCGAGATTGTCAAATAGAGGGTGTATAAACCCAATGTGCCTTATCCTATGCCTCCTAAGATGACACAGAAGGAATGGGAGGATGCCAGATGCAAGGCTATGCTGGATAAGTTGGTTGTGGAGCTTCCTTTTGTTGATGCTATTAAGACTTCTCCAGCTTTCAGGAGGTATGTGAAGAAGATGGTTTATAGTAATGTGAACCTTGAGGAAGGTGTCATGATGATTACAGCTGAGTGCAGTGCGATTCTACTCAACAAAATTTCCAAGAAGATACCAGACCCAGGGTGTTTGGTTTTCGATTGCATTATCTTCACAGAGAGGTTCGAGCGTGCTCTCTGCGATATTGGGTCGATTGTGAACCTTATGCCACACTAAGTTGCCAAGCGAATGGGGATGATAGATTTCTAGTCTACAAGGATTTCACTGGTACTTGCTGATCGCTCAGTGCGACTTCCAGAGGGACTACTCGAAGATGTCCCAATCAAGATTGAGAATTGCTTGATCCCAACAGATTTCATCGTCCTGAAGTACGATGCTGAGCCTAAGGATCCACTTATCCTGGGCAAGCCATTCCTTGCAACAGCTAGAGCCTTGATTGATTGTAAGAATGGACAGATAACTTTCAACATCGGTGATTTGGTGATGTCCTTTAACATAGAAAAGATGATGAAAAAAACCAACCATCGATGGGTAGACGTTCTATGTGGACACCTTCAGTGACATAGCAGAGAAGTACTTCCTGGAGATGCACCCTGAGGATCCACTGGAGAGAGCATTGGTCTGTTCAGCCACTTCATTGGTCCATTTGTGCGATGATACTGATGGATATTCGAAGATGCTCGATTCAGCATCGTCAGTATCGATCGATACTCCCCTGGTATCGATCGATACCCTGCGACCAGAAAGAGAGTTCGCCGAGAGTTCTAAGCAAGCTGCTGAGCTTGGGGATTGGAGTACAATGAAATCTCCTAAGGTCGAACTAAAGCCTTTCCCACCAAATCTGAGGTATAGTTTTCTTGGCCCTGATTCTACATACCCAGTGATTGTTAATGCTTCATTGAACAACACAGAGAATGTCTTACGTCTGAGCAAGCTGCGCAAGTATCGCAAAGCTCTTGGCTATTATCTTGATGACATTTCAGGTATAGCACCAGACTTGTGCATGCATCGGATTCACCTGGAGGATGAGTCTAAGTCTTCGATTGAGTGCCAAAGAAGGCTGAATCCGAACCTGAAGGAAGTGGTCAGGAAGGAAGTGATGAAACTTTTGGAAGCAGGGATTATCTATGCCATCTCAGATAGTTCTTGGGTTAGTACGGTTCACGTTGTGCCTAAGAAAGGAGGTATAACTGTGGTGAAGAACGAGAAGGATGAGCTGATCCCTACAAGGACAATCACTGGTCACAGGATTTGTATTGACTATAGGAAGTTGAATGCGGCTACAAGGAAGGATCACTTTCCATTGCCATTCATTGACCAGATTCTGGAGAGGTTAGCGAGTCACCCATACTACTGTTTTCCCGATGGGTACTCAGGCATTTTCCAGATTCATATACATCCAGAGGACCAGGGAAAGACGACTTTTACATGTCCCTATGGCACATTCGCCTACAGGAGAATGCCATTTGAATTATGTAACGCTCCAGCGACCTTTCAGCGATGCCTGATGTCGATTTTCACAGACATGACTGAGGAGTTTATGGAGGTTTTCATGGATGACTTTTCAGTGTATGGATCGTCCTTCAAGTATTGTCTGGATAACTTGTGCAAGGTACTTCAAAGATGCGAGGAGAAACACTTGGTTCTTAATTGGGAGAAGTGCCAATTCATGGTACAAGATGGCATCGTTCTTGGGCACAAATTTTCTAAGGCAGGGATCGAAGTTGACAAGGCTAAGATTCAGGTCATGACAAGCCTGCAACCTCCACGATTTGTATCTGAGATTCGAAACTTCCTTGGTCATGCTGGGTTTTACAGCAGGTTCATCAAAGATTTCTCTAAGCTCGCACGCCCACTCACAGCCCTGTTATGTAAGGAAGTCAATTTTGAATTCACATCTGATTGCCTTGCAGCCTTCGAGGAGATTAAGAAGGCATTGGTGAGTGCTCATATTGTCCAACCACCTGATTGGAGTTTACCTTTCGAGGTTATGTGCGATGCGAGTGATTTTGTTGTTCGAGCTGTGTTGGGTCAGAGGAAAGACAAGAAGCTCCATGCTATTTACTATGCCAGCAGGACGTTGGATGATGATCAGCGAAATTACAGCACCACTGAGAAGGAATTACTTGCAGTTGTTTTCTCTTTTGAGAAATTTCGATCCTACTTGATTGGGAGCAAGGTTATTGTTCACACAGACCATGCTGCTCTCAAATACCTGCTGAAGAACAAGGACCTCAAGCCTCGTCTATGCCGATGGGTTATTTTGCTCCAAGGGTTCGACATCGAGATCAAGGACAAGAGAGGAGTTGAGAATGGCGTTGTTTACCACTTATCGCGATTGAAGGTCGATGAAGTCGTACCTATTGATGATTTCCTGCCAGAGGAAGGTATTTACTTCATTGAAGCTCAGCTTCAAGACATTTGTCCCGAAAATCTGCAATTTTCACGAGTGAAGACTTTCGGTATCGATCGATACTGACCTAGTATCGATCGATACCCGTCGAGATTTAGACTTGTTTTGCCTGCAGAGTACTTCGACTCCTATGATGTCTATCTAGTTGCTGTCTCTAGTCCTGCACGACCATGGTACGCTGACATTGCCAACTACCTCGCTGTAGAGACTGAGCCAAGGTATCCCAAAAAGTATGCGAGGAAGAAGTTTATCCGCAAGATGAGGAGGTTCTTTTGGGATGAGGCGTACCTATAAAAGCACTGCTCAGATGGTATCTACAGGAGATGCGTTACAGAGTCTGAGGTGCCAGCAATTCTTTTTCATTGCTATGGATCTGAGTATGCTGGTCATTTTGCTACTTTCAAGACGGTGTCCAAAGTTCTTCAAACAGGCTTCTGGTGGCCTACTATGTTCAGAGACGCACATGCTTATATCTCACAGTGTGATATCTATCAGAGGAGAGGGAAGATCAGCAAGAGACATGAGATGCCACATAATTTCATCCTTGAGGTTAAAGTTTTCGATTGCTGGGGCATCGATTTTATGGGTCCCTTTCCCTCGTCACACGAGAACAGATACATCCTTGTTGCTGTGGACTATGTGTCCAAATGGGTGGAGGCGATTGCTAGCAGAACCAATGATTCTTCGATGGTTGTTAAGCTGTTTAAGACCATCATTTTCCCTCGGTTTGGAGTACCTCCAATTGTGATAAGTGATGGTGGTTCTCACTTTATCAACAAGATTTTCGAGAGGTTGCCGAAGAAGTATGGTGTAAATCATCGCGTGGCTACTCCATATCACCCTCAGACCAGTGGGCAAGTCGAGGTCTCCAACAGGCAGATCAAGGAAATTTTGGAGAAGACAGTGGGTGCTTCTAGGAAGGATTGGTCTAAGAAGCTGGATGACGCGCTATGGGCTTACAGGAGTGCTTTCAAGAAACCACTGGGTACTACACCGTTACACTTGCTGTACGGGAAAGCATGTCACCTTCCAGTGGAGATAGAGCACAAGGCTGCATGGGCGACGAAGTTGCTGAACTTTGACA
The DNA here is from genome assembly GCA_030161315.1 of Eutrema japonicum. Classification (NCBI taxonomy): domain Eukaryota; kingdom Viridiplantae; phylum Streptophyta; class Magnoliopsida; order Brassicales; family Brassicaceae; genus Eutrema; species Eutrema japonicum. Next base: position 29,384,553 of record BSQW01000007.1, read on the forward strand.
TCAAGCCTGCAGCAGAGAGGAGATTGATTCAGCTGAACGAGTTGGCTGAGATTAGGCACCACGCCTACGAGAACTCAAAGTTGTACAAGGAGAGAACTAAAGCCTATCATGATAAAAAGATCATCTCCAGACATTTCGAGCCGAACGACCAGGTACTTCTGTATAACTCTCGTTTGCAATTGTTTCCTGGTAAGTTGCATTCTCGTTGGTCAGGTCCTTTCACAATCAAGGAGGTCAGACAACATGGTGCTGTCGTGCTGATTAGTCCTGCTGGCGATGGATTTACTGTCAATGGACAGAGGGTGAAACACTATTGGGCGAAAGCCGAGATTCCAACAGGGCAGATAATGCCTTTGGATGATGCACCCACAGCCTGAATGGCATTACAATCAAGCTACTGACGTTAACCGAGCGCTTGGTGGGAGGCAACCCACTGGTGAGTCTGTTTTTGAGTCGTTTTTCTTTTTATTTTTCGTTCTGTGTTTGTGTCAGGATAAACAAGGAGCAAAACTCGAAATTGCCTGAGTATCGATCGATACCATATTGGTATCGGTCGACACCGATCGCGAATAAGACGGTTCATCATGTCGATTTAAGCCTGGTATCGATCGATACCAGGCCGTGTGTCGATCGATACCAGATGTTCCAGCACGGTAACTTCTTATTTTTCTTCATTCTATTCTTTACTTTTGTTTTCTTTTACCTACTCTAGGCTAGATAACGCTGGGGACAGTGTTGTTTAAGTCTGGGGGAGGTGTCTGCTGACATTGTGTTTGTTTTTCTTGGAGTCAATTGTTTTACCGAGTCAAAAACGTTTTATTGAGTCAAAACTTGTTGGAGATGATGATCCTATGTTTGAATTGTTGTTTTGATTTTGTTTTTGAGTGACCAGTGTTGGAGGATCAGCTCTAGATCGACTAATGAAAAATCCAAGGACTGACCAGTTGATTAGAAAACATCCATGTCTCTAGCAGAGTTCTTCTGAAGCCTGAGCCAAATTTTTGCACTATATCAATGTGGTTAGTGTTTACAGAACTTGATTCATCATTCATATCTGACAAAGGAACCCATATGTTTAAAGTAATGGTATCTCTCTCCCCTGTTATAAGTTGCTAAATAAGAGCATAAAAGATTGAAATGATTGACTTCTGAGTAGAGGGCTAGGAAAATTTTCAGCGATCTCATTATTCTACTTAAGAGGGAATGATCACACAAAGGTTGAAAGCGAGGTTAGGAAAATTTCCCGTGATACCACTATTCGCCTAAACTTTTGATGCATAGAGAGGGAAGAACCGGGGATTCGGTGGCAAACACCATCAATACTCGCGTTTCGGACCTTGATGTGTATATGCAGATCTAAAAAAAAAAAAGAGAACATAATAAGAAATAAGTCTGGGGGAGAGAAAGTGATACAAAAAGTGTGAAATTGGATGGTTCCTTGTCATGATATTGTATGGTAAAGAATCTAGAAGGTTCTTGAACATTGGCTGCAACGATGAAACTGGCGATGAGGGCTTTATTTGAACATTGCTGCGAGATAATGTGTGGAGTCTGGAAAACTGTGAATGTCTACGGAGAAGTACATGGTGGTTAGATCAAAATCTGGTTATGTGACATTTTGGTGCTTGGGAAAAGGATCTTTGCGATGGTTCCAGAATAGGTGAGTCTACGTATTTTAAAACCTATTTCTCTGGTTTAATCTTCTATTTGCTTGAGGGCAAGCAAATGCTAAGTCTGGGGGAGTTGATATATCATGATTTTTACCCCTTTTAAGCCATGATATTAGTCTGTTTTATAGAGTTTTTCTAGTATTTTGGAGTCTTTTAGAGCCTTTGACAGGTTTTAGCACGTTTGGAGCATAATTGGAGATACTGTATCTTTCTTGAGCATTCTGGAGCAAAGCAGAAGTTCGTGTTTCTGAGAACCCGATTTGAAGCATCAGTATCGATCGATACCCATCGCAGATGACACGCCCGGCGACTTTTCCAAGAGTTGAAGAATTGCATAATTGCCCCAGAAGACTTTATTATTTACAAGAAGGCCCAAACCGTGATTTATGTTATTTAATAGGATTTTACTGCCAGTTTGTTGGCTACGCTTAATTTTATTCTGGATTTTTGAGAGAGCTTTTGAAGGGAGACAAGTCTGAAACTCTGTTCGTCCGAGAGAAGATTTCAAACCCTCTTATTACTCTTTCTATTTTATTTGATGATTTATTCAAACATGTTTATTGCTTCAATCTCCATGTTTGAGTAGATCCACTTTAGGTTTAGGGTTTTCTCATAGGGATTTCTTTGAATGCTAGGTTGATTTATTGTTAGGGTTCATAATCTAAATTAGTTCTTCGCCTTAGGTTGTTCTCAAAGCTAATTTTAGATTGATCACCTAGAACTTAGATCTTAGGTTAATCGATTAGGCACGACAGTGCAATTGAGTAATCTGATAGAACTTAAGGTTAGCAAATTGATTATTCGCAAAGAGATTTGGTTTAATTGATTTGTGAACATATCAAACCTGAAATTAATGCTGATTTATTCTTAGGAATTTGCAAAGAGATTTGGGATTCTGAAGTTTAGATTTAGATAATTTTCGCAACGACAGTTGGTCAATTATACTTTCGTGATTTGAGTTCTAGAATCGTGCCGTAACCTGAACCCTTATTATTTAGTCTGCATTCATTGATTTCCTGAGAAATACCCTAGGCCTATATTCTCTCCATTGAATTTACAACTCGTTTACTGCTTATTGTTTCTGTTTCATCTTATTTTCTTAGCTTGATTCGATACTATACAATCTATTGTGCGATTTCTCTGAGTTCTTGTGTTCGACCCCTGATATACTGCAGCAACTGCTTTAGTACTTTTTAGGGTATTAATTTGAGCATATCAGGTATCCTTGATTACCCACGTAATTCATCTCTTCTTGTGTACCCATGTCTCCTTCTTCCTCTTGGTAACCTTGTGTGTCCTCAAAGTCACCAACAAAGTGAACCGCCTTTTGAGAAGCGCTAAGGAGCTTGTCAATCATCAAAGTTTGCTTGTCCATCTTCTCGGTGAGAATCTTCATTTCTTTAGACCGTTTTTGTTCAACAAAATCGCTAGTCGTCCTCATAAGTTCCATCGCTTTGAGCTAGGTTCACCACGAGCTCCATGGCCTCATCTACATCTTTGGCTAAGAAGTTTCCATTATAAGTCGTGTCCAAGAGCATCCTTATCTTGGGTAAAGCACAGCGATAGAGGGTATTCAAAAGAGATGCGTTGAAAAAGCCATGATGCGGGCATTGAGAGGTGTAGCTTCTAAACCGTTCCCAAGCTTCGTTGAAGGATTCATTTCCGCGTTGTGTGAAACTCGAGATGTCGTTCCTCAACTTGGCGGTTCTTGAAGGAGAAAAGAACTTAGCAAGGAAAGCTCGCTTGCAATCGTCCCATGACGTGATTGAACCTTGAGGAAGACTCTTTTCCCATTGGTGAGCCTTATCTCCAAGGGAGAATGGGAAAAGTCTTAGCTTGAAACCGTCTTCCGAAACACCGTCCATCTTGGTTAATCCACATATCCTATCGAATTGATCGATATGATCCAATGGATCCTCCATAGATAGGCTTCACTTCAAAGTTATTGTTCTCAACCAGAGGGGCTTGGATCCCTTGGCGGTTTTGATGATCATTGGCGGCATCACCCGCGCCAACCACGTTTTGAGCTTTGGTGGATGGTTAGGGGCTCTCATTGGCCGAGCGGGTGGTGGTGGGACGTGGTGAGCTTGGCCACCTTGAACGTGGTGGTTTCCATTGCCACCTTGTGCGGGGTGGTTTCCATTGCCACATTGTCGTGGTTGCACGTTGTCATGTATGTCACCGATCAGAATATCTTTAAGGTCTTCCATGATTAAGTGATTAGGGAAATGAAAGATTAAAGAAAGAAAGCTGAAACTAGATTAATAAAACTTAGATTGCATAAATAAAACCAAGATCTTCTTACAAATACTTAGCAAATCACCAAAGGGGGTTTTTTGCCTTAGAAAATAGGATAGAAACTAGAAATTAGGTTTAGGGGTTTTTATAGAAAAAGGTGGGCGACCGGGTCAACCCGGAACAAACCGGGTCTGGGTCTTCTGGTTCGGCGGCTTCACACCGGGCAGGAGGTAACCGGTGCTGGTGGCCGGTGGAATCCCTACCTTCATTTGGTTCTTCACACCGGGCGGCTACATTGGGTGAGGGCCACTCGGTGGAGCGTCTCTTCGGGTGTCCTGAAGATCAGCCTCGGGCAGGAGGTAGCCGGTGCTGCAAGCCGGTGGAATCCCTGCCTTCTTTTGGCTCTTCACACCGGGTGTCTTCATCGGGAGAGAGCAGGCCGGTGTGCTGCGTCCTGAAGATCAGCCTCAGGCAAAGTCAGGCCGGTGCTGCAAGCCGGTGGATCTCCTGTCTTGGGAAGTCTTCCACACCGGGCAGGAGGTAGTCTGATATTCCCATATTTTACCCGTTTTAACATGCATTTATGTTATTGTTTTGTGTTTCATGCAAGTGTCTTGCATAGTTTTTATAGAATTTTGGTCTTTATTATTGTATTAGGTGTTTGCATTAGGTCCTAGTGAGTTTTTCATGCATTTGGAGTATTTTTAGGTGTTTTGGAGACAGTTGATGATGTTTGGAGTTATGGAGCATAATAGAAAGAATAGTCCGTCCGGAATGTCTCAATGAACGGGTCGGACGAAGGGTTTTCAGTCAGATCCAGCTTCAATGCTCTTCATGGAAGTTATATAGGAAAGAGTTATCTGTCAACAGAATCTCAAATAAAGTCATTAGGACGTGTGGTGTGAGAGATATGGCTGATTTACCAGAGACAGGTTCGCATGGCCGAGACGGTTTCTTCAACAACGAGGTCACAAGTCGGTGCAACAAATCGGTGTGGAAACAGAGGGAAAATTCCCTTAGCACCGATGTGCAATACCGATTTGTGACATCGTTATTGAAGCTTCAGGGGATTACACCGACGTCACAAGTCGGTGTGACTGATCGTTGTAACACTTATCTCACCCAAACCAGCCGAGCTCACCCGACGTGCCTGAAAGATCTGGCTGGAAGAAGGGTCTCCAATCCGAATTAGCCTCGGTGTTATTCCCAAACATTGTATCCCAGTGAGTTAGCTGTCCACAAAAAGTAGTTTGAGGCCATTCGGACATGTATTCCAGGAGATATCGTGGTTTTACCGAATGTTCTACAACACCACCAGCAGCACAAACCCAGGTCCAATACCGATGTGTTACACCGATTTGTGACCTCGGTGTTGAGCCACTAAAGACAAGATTTGACCCATTTTGAACCGGGTTGGTACCCGGTTTATCCAGGGTCGACCCGGTTCGCCTCCTTTCACTTTTTAAGCCCAAAAACCCTATTTTCTTGGTGGATCTTTTTATTATCTCTTTTCTAAGTCAAAAACCTTGGTTCTTTGGATTTGTAAGAGAGATCATATTCTTTTTATACAATCTAAGATTATTTTCTTGTGATTTCCATCTTCCATTTTCTATTTCTTAATCATTATCATCATTAATCATGGTTTTTGATACTTCTTTTATAGGATTTATAAAGAACACCATGATTAGTGAGTAGTCTTTTAGGATTTGAGGATTTGACAGTTTTAGGGTGATTTAATGGTTAATTAATGATGTCTATGATTAGATTATATGATTTCCCTTCTTGATTAGTGGTTTTAAGGCTAGAGCTAGTTTGAGAAAGTGGATTTAGATCAAAAGACATTTCATGCAGACAAGGTGTTCGATGAAATGCCTTGAAAAACTAATTAAGAGATATTCATTTCTAGCCTAAGATATTAGTTGTCTAGAGTGATTATTTGGTTGATCTTGAATGTTTAGACTTAAAGCTTGCTAATTAGTGATTCACAAATGAGAATTTGATCTTGTATAAGTGATTAGCAAATTAATTAATGCCTTGAGAGAGGATTAGTTAAGATTAGTGATCTTTGCCTAGGGATTATTCTTCATTAAGCATTGGACATCATCAATTAGCCATTGGATTGCCTTATCTCAATTACCTTAACCTTGAATTCGTCTTTTATCATTGTTTTATTCACCGTTTAGTGTCTTTAGCTCTTGTTACTTGTATTTTATTTGATAGTTCACTAGCTTAATCACCAAAACCTCTTTGTTAGCTTAACTTAAGGAAATATATGTCTTCTTGGTGCATTGAATCAAACCCATTGGATTGATACCTCATATACTACTTTTTATATTGAGTAATTGATCTCAAAGACTAACAAAAGTCTACTATCAATTTAGCGCCGTTGCCAATTGGGTTCTGAATCAACATTATGATTTTATATCTTCTTGAGATTAAGCCTTTTCTTTTACTAATCTCTCTTTCAAGTTCTCTCTTGTCTTTGTAGGTGCATGAACACCATGTCTAGAGGCGGAGCAAATCTTGTTGACCCTAGGGACAACATTCACTTATTAGAGCGTGGCATTAGAGCAAGAATAGAGATAGAACGAGCCACATACATCGCACGGCTCGGTATGGAGTATGTACAAGAGCAACCACTTGGTCCCAACAATGTGGACGTTGCTCAAGGTGGTAATGGAAACCAACAAGGCCATGAGGGCCACGGCCACCAACCAAACCCACACGGCAACAACCCAAACCCATCCGCCCATGTTGCTAGAGCTCCAATCCATCCTCAACAAGCTCAAGACATGTTTGGAGCGAGAGACGCGGCTAACGCTCACCGGAACCGCCAAGGAATCCAAGCTCCTCCAGTGGAGAACACAATATTTGAGGTCAAGGTTTATCGATGGAAGACCCACTTGATCACTTGTATCATTTTGATAGAGTTTGTGGATTGAAAAAGACAAACGGTGTCTCGGAGGATGCCTTCAAGCTAAGACTCTTCCCATTCTCTCTGGGTGACAAGGTGCACCAATGTGAAAAGCGCCTTCCTTAAGGTTCCATCACCACTTGGGACGAGTGTAAAATGGCATTCTTAGCCAAGTTCTTCTCTCCTTCAAGAACGGCTAAGTTGAGGAATGATATATCTAGCTTCACACAACGCGGAAACGAGTCCTTCAACGAAGCATGGGAGCGTTTTAGAAGCTACACCACCCAATGTCCACACCACGGGTTCTCGGATGCCTCACTTCTAAGCACACTATACCGTGGTGCTTTACCAAATATCTGTATGCTCTTAGACACGGCATCTAACGGAAACTTCTTGGCCAAACAAGTGAATGAGGCCATGGAACTTGTGGAAAACCTTTCTCATAGTGATGAGACATATGGGGAAGACTATGATAGAGCAACGAGATCAACCCATGATTTTGATGAGCAAAAGAGGTCCAAGGAGTTGAAGCATCTTAATGAGAAATTGGACAAGCTACTTAATAGCTCTCAATCATCGGTTAACTTTGTTGCCACAAACCAAGGGTGCATTGAAGGTGACATGGCTTCGACTAGCCAAGCGTAGGTTAACTATGTTGGATACCAAGGAGGTTATCAACGGGGTTTCAACAACACTCAACAATAAAACTTTTCACCTCAAGGCCAAGCTCCTTCTACCAAGCCTCAAGACCTTGATTTGGGTGGCATGTTCCAACAACTTATCAAGAGCCAAGCGGAAACTACTACCAAGGTCATTTGCTCTTACAATGATCTTAATAGAAAGTTTGAGGCATTGAGCTAAAAGGTGCAACAAATGGAGCAAAGGAATGCCGCCCCTTCCTCACATCATCCTCAAAGCTCTTCAACCGGGAAGGCAATACAAACCTCTAAGGAGTTTTGCAACACCTTTTCCTCTCTTGATGAGCAAGAACACATAATTGAGGAGTTCCTCGGGCTATTCTCTAGTCCCAACGATTTTGACCTTCCATCTAGAGTGCTCTCCTCAAATCTCAATGAGGGCATTGAGCAACAAGGTGGTGAGGTGACCCTTGGGAGTGAGAATGATATGGTGTTGGTTGAAGAGAAGGGTAACAAGGTTGAGAAGTCCATCAAGGATATGGTTAAAGAGAAAAACGTGGAGACACGTGTTGGGTCAAAGAAAGAGGTCATTCGCACTAGACCTTTCCCATATGAGCCTACACTTCCATTTTCGGGTTGTTTTCCCACTAAGGCACAAAAGAAAGTGCTCTCAAGGTTCAAAGCAAACATGGACAAGATTGGAGCACCTTTGCCTAATGAGAGTGACCCATCTCAAGTTCTACAATACCAAGAATTCATCAAGAGCATACTTGAGAATCGAGAAAAAGTGGAAGAGGTTATAGCGGTTTTTGGCTCACCAAGCACAACAAGGATCGATCCTATGACTCTCCCCAAGCTTGGAAACCCCGATAAATTCTCAATATCTTGCACCCTTGGAAGCTTGGACATTGATGATGCTTTGTGTGACTCGGGCTCAACCGTGAATGACATGCCTTTGGAGATGGCCAAAAGTCTCAGAATAGATTGTTTGAACGATTACCCCTCCACTATCATATTTAGAGACTCTTCCACAGAGAAACCTCTTGGCTTGGTTAAAGACTTCCCTCTCAAGATCACGTGGATGACAAGAAGTTTTACACAATGATGACTTCTTCCACCGCGATTTGTGGCACTATTATTTGTGGGGACAATGAAGCCCAAGCCAGAAAGGTTTGAGCTCAAGGATCCCCCATGGAGTGCTCACACTTCTCTCTCATCCACCTAAAAAGGGTAACCAACGTCGAGCTTAGTGACGTTATACAAAGCGCACTTGGGAGACATTCCCATGTCTATCCTTGTAAATATTTTCAATCTTTAAGTGCTTTTTAATATTTTTTGTTGAGTGGTTGCAAGGGTCTCTTGATGGTCTAATGGTCATGAACTTCAAGACAAATGCGTTGGAACTTCATGGCGGCCGCTCTTTTCCTCATCTCCATTGCACTAGTCTCACTCTTCCTTTGTAAGTAACTCTTTCCCTTTGAGTCTTTACATTTTCATTTTTTTTTTTGGGACTCTCTCTTGAACTTTTTTCACACCGAGATGTTGTGATTTAAGTTTGGGGGAGGGACCGGTATCTAACCTTGTGTTTTGTGTCTTAATTTCCATTTTGCATAATTGAGTCATGCATTTTCAATAATTTTGAAATTTTTTAAAATTTTGTGCATTTCATATAGGATTGAGTCTAGATGCATAACATATAGGGTTGCACTCACTTGCATTGGGAGAATTATCCATGTAGAATATAAATTTAAGAGCTTGATTTAATGTCCTCTTTAGGATTTCTTTGATGCATTTGAACGATCACGAAGTTAAGGATGATCCATGCTTTGATCTCGCGTTTTGAATGTTTCTGTATTGGTTTGAAGCATGCTTTGATTTGATTCCAAATATATATATTATTTGAACTCTAATCTTGACTCATAATTATCATGTTCATACATTGAAAAGTTGAACTCATGGATACCATATACATATTTGAGCTATCTTCTCCCTTTTACCACTCTCTTGTTAGCTTAAATAGCCATTTTGCCACCTTTGGAATGGTTCACCTCGCCTTATTCTTAACCTTATTTCAAGCCGACATTTCTAGTGTGTGTCGTGAGGCCTATTTTCGAATGAACTTAGCAAAAAGTGTTGAGTTTGAAACGACAAGGAGAAGCTTCCATGTAGAACTAGCTCACACATCAATGAGCTAGACATAGGCTAGGGTATATAGGTTGGGGTTTTTGGTGATTGATCGAAAGAAAAGAGAGTGTGGAGAAATGAACAGAGATAGGGAGGAGACGATGGGGATAATCAATTGATTGAGATGGTTGGCAAAAGAAAGTTAGTTTAGCTCTAAGTGATAAGAAAATAGTCTCTAGCTTTGAAAAGAAAGATAAGAAGCCAAAAATGGCTCAAGCTAGAAAAGAAACGAAAGAGACTAGAGAAGCAAAAGAAGACCTAAGGAAAGAAATTTGCGAAAGCCAAACCATTTGCTCATAAGGCGAAGAAGAGAATCACCTAAGAGTTTGAAAGGAAGTGAAGTGGTGAAATATTGTGGTATATGAAGGAAATTGTCCTTGCGGAAAAGGGTAGCTTAGGAAGGTTCACTTTGGGTTTAGGAATAGGAGTGGAGTTAATATCGTGGCATTAAGTAGATGGGAGTCATCCTTTTATGCATCGGTTGTTCTTTACTCTTAGCATTTTGCCAAAGTTCATTCCTTCATGAGAGATCCCTTGCATTGGAATACCCACATTGTTTGAGATCACTTTTATCTCGAGACCTCTCCTTTAGCCAAATGAGTTCACTTGATATGTATAAGCATGATTCACCGTTTGCACTTAATGAATATTAAAGAGTTGGAGGATAGGAATTCTTGTGGATGCTAAGGCCTAGACCCAATTCGTGTTGCAAAGAGTATGGCTAATTCTTTTGAAGTAGAGCTTGTTTGTGCATCATATAACTACTCTCAAGGGCATTGATTCAAATTCTTTTGTTGATATTCTAGGATTTGAACTTCCACTTTCAAACCTCTCTCTCTACTTGTTTGTCTGCTTGAGGACAAGCAAATGAATAAGTTTGGGGGAGTTGATATTCCCATATTTTACCTGTTTTAACATGCATTTATGTTTTTGTTTTGTGTCTCATGCAAGTGTCTTGCATAGTTTTTATAGCATTTTGGTCTTTATTAGAGTATTAGGTGTTTGCATTAGGTCCTAGTGAGTTTTGCATGCATTTGGAGTGTTTTTAGGTGTTTTGGAGACAGTTGATGATGTTTGGAGTTATGGAGCATAAGAGAAAGAAGAGTCCGTCCGGAGTGTCTCAATGAACGGGTCGGACGAAGGGTTTCCAGTCACACCCAGCTTCAATGGTCTTCATGGAAGTTGTAAAGGAAGGAGTTAGCTGTCCAAAGGAGCTCGACTGAAGTCATTCTGAAGTGTGGTTTCAGAGATATGGCTGATTTACCAGAGACAGGTCTGCATGGCCGAGACGGTTTCTTCAACACCGAGGTCACAAGTCGGTGCAACAAATCGGTGTCGAAACAGAGGGAAAATTCCCTTAGCACCGATGTGCAATACCGATTTGTGACATCAATATTGAAGCTTCTGGAGATTACACCGACGTCACAAGTCGGTGTGACTGATCGGTGTAACACTTATCTCACCCAAACCAGCCGAACTCACCCGACGTGCCTGAAAGACCTGGCTGGACGAAGGGTCTCCAATCCGAATTAGCCTCAGTGGTCTTCCCAAAATTTGTAGCCCAGTAAGTTATTTGTCCACATGAAGTGGTTTGAGGCCATTCGGACATGTGTTCAAGGAGATATCGTGGTTTTACCTAAGGTTCTACAACACCACCAACCGCACAAACCCAGGTCCAATACCGATGTGTTGCACCGAGTTGTGACCTCGGTGTTGAGCCACTCAAGACCAGATTTGACCTATTTTGAACCGGGTCGGTACCCGGTTTGTCCCGGGTCGACCCGGTTCGCCTCCTTTCACTTTTTAAGCCCAAAAACCCTATTTTCTTGGTGGATCTCTTTTCTTATCTCTTTTCTAAGTCAAAAACCTTGGTTCTTTGGATTTGTTAGAGAGATCATACACTTTTTATGCAATCTAAGATGATTTTCTTGTGATTTCCAACTTCCATTTTCTATTTCTTAATCATTATCATCATTAATCATGGTTTTTGATACTTCTTTTATAGGATTTATAAATAACACCATGATTAGTGAGTAGTCTTTTAGGATTTGAGGATTTGGTAAATTTAGGGTGATTTAATGGTTGATTAATGATGTATATGATTAGATTATATGATTTCCCTTCTTGATTAGTGGTTTTAAGGCTAGAGCTAGCTTGAGAAAATGGATTTAGATCAAAAGGCATTTCATGCACACAAGGTGTTCGATGGAATGCCTTGATGAACTAATTAAGAGATATTCATTTCTAGCCTAAGAGATTAGTTGTCTAAAGTGATTATTTGGTTGATCTTGAATGTTTAGACTTAAAGCTTGCTAATTAGTGATTCACAAATGAGAATTTGATCTTCGATTAGTGATTAGTAAAGTAATTAATGCCTTGAGAGAGGACTAGTTAAGATTAGTGATATTTGCCTAGGGATTAGTCTTCATTAAGCATTGGACATCATCAATTAGCCATTGGATTGCCTTATCTCAATTACTTTATCCTTGAATTTGCCTTTTATCATTGTTTTATTCACCGTTTAGTGTCTTTAGCTCTGGTTACTTGTCTTTTATTTGATAGTTCACTAGCTTAATCACCAAAACCTCTTTGTTAGCTTCACTTAAGGAGTTATATGTATTCTTGGTGCATTGAATCAATCCCATTGGATTGATACCTCATATACTACTTTGTATATTGAGTAATTGATCTCAAAGACTAACAAGAGTCTATTATCATAGTCGGTGGAGCCGGCCGGTGTAGCCAATCCGCAAGTGCCTTGGCTCCTACCTCATTCTTCAAGGTCTCTATCTAAGTGCAAGCTTCACCATGGTCTCCAAAGGTCTCTAAAGCACCTAAACACACTCCAAAACATGCAAGACACTCTAGGACCTAGTGTGGACTTCCTAAACTCTAAATGAGACCAAAATGCTAAACAAAGCTATGATCATGCAAGCAAATAACCAAAAGTGCTAACTAAAATGCAAGCTAGAACTTGTAAAATGCTTGAATATCGCGCACCCGCGGGAGTGATAGACGCGGACATCAAGGTCTTCAACCACTTGCTGGCTCTACCGTTAAAAGAGAACGAGAAGAGCTTACACCTATGGTAGTTTTTATTTGATTTTATGATTGAACATATTTCTTTGAAAAGTTCGATATGATCTATCGGATGTTCCGTCGAGTAACCACTTAATTGATGTTGTTTAACCAAATTAAAGTAGTGTACCTTAGTTTCAGAATCGCCATCCTCGGGAGAAAGTGGTTGAATAGCTCTCCAATCCAAAAAGAATTTGTGAGGTGAATCAGAATCGCCAATTTTTTGCTCCCCTCCCTCAGTGTATCCTATCTCGCCCACTGTTTGATCTTCATCATTGAAATTATCAGCATGCTCGTTGTTACGCGGATCCCCATCGTGTAAAGGTGGCGGATCACCGGGAGGCTCGGGACATAAGTCTTGGTCTCCCATTGAAAAGTAGCGTAAAAATGCAAAAATAAAAATAAAAATATGAAAGCGTTCGAAGGATTTAAGCAGAGATTCTCAAGAAAACAAATCAAAATCCCCGGCAACGGCGCTGATATTTGCATATTTTACATGACTTTAGCATGCATATTAGTTAGCATTTTAGATCATTCACATGCTAGATCATATCTTTCTTTAGCATTTTAGTGTTTGTTAGAGTTTAGGGTCTTGCATTTAGGTCTTAGTGAGTCTTTGATATATCATGGTTTTTACCCCTTTTAGGCCATGATATAAGTCCGTTTTATAGAGTCTCTCTAGTATTTTGGAGTCTTTTAGAGTCTTTTACAGGTTTTAGCACGTTTGGAACATAATTGGAGATATTGGAGTTTTCTGGAGCATTTTGGAGCAAAGTAGAAGTTCGTGTTGCTGAGTACCCGATTTGAAGCATCAGTATCGATCGATATTGCCTAGTATCGATCGATACCCATCGCAGCAGACACCACCCGCGACTTTTCCAAGAGTTGAGGAATTGCATAATTGCCCCAGAAAACTTTATTATTTACAAGAAGCCCCAAAACGTGTTTTAGCATTATAATTAGGTTTTCAGCAACTTTTATGGCTATGCTTTTATTCTACTTTGATTATACTTTGGTTTTTGGAGAGACAGTTCTGGACTCCTGTTTTCTATTGTTTTCTTGGATGATCTATTCAATCATGTTTCTTTCATTCTCCATGTCTGAGTAGATCCACTTTAGGTTCAGGGTTCTCATAACGGTTTTCTCTGAGTGCTAGGTTGATTAGTTTATTAGGATTCACCATCTGAATTAGTTCTTCGCTTTAAGGTTGTATTCAAAGCTTGTTCTAGATTAGCTACCTAGAATATAGATCTTAGGATAATTGATTAGGCACGACAGTGCGATTAATTACCTGATAGAACCTAAGGTGAGCAAATTGATTATTCGCAAAGAGATTTGGTTTAATTGATTTGTGAACATATCAAACCTGAAATTAAAGCTGATTTATTCTTAGGAATTTGCAAAGGGATTTGGGATTCTGAAGTTTAGATTTAGATAATTCTCGCAACGACAGTTGGTTAATTATACTTTAGTGATTTGAGTTCAAGAACCGCGCTAAATCTAAATCATGTTAATTAGTTTATCTGCATTCATTGATTTCCTGAGAAATACCCTGAATCTATATTTTCCTCCATCGAATTTACAACCCTTTTACTGTTTATTGTTTTTGTTTCATCTGATTTGCTTAACTTGATTCGATACTATGCAATCTATTGTGTGATCTCTGTGAGTGCTTGTGTTCGACCCCTACACTTACTACAACTACTGCTTTAGTACTTTTAGGGTATTAATTTGAGCATATCAAATTTGGCGCCGTTTCCGGGGACTCAATTTCACCATTAGATTTTAGCTGTCGAGTTTCGACTAAGTTCGTCGGTATCGATCGATACTATCTAGTATCGGTCGATACTCGTCGTTTTCTTTTTGTTGATATCGATCGACACCACTTGGTATCGATCGATACTCATCACGTTTTTGTTACTAACGTTCTTGACTTTTGTGTTTCAGGTGCATGCCTAATCGTGAAACCAGAGGGAACAAGAGCACTCCGTTAGTTAATTTATCTTAAGAAACGCTAGTACGTTTAGAACGCATATACTTTTTATACAATCTAAGATTATTTTCTTGTGATTTCCATCTTCCATTTTCTATTTCTTAATCATTATCATCATTAATCATGGTTTTTGATACTTCTTTTATAGGATTTATAAAGAACACCATGATTAGTGAGTAGTCTTTTAGGATTTGAGGATTTGATAATTTTAGGGTGATTTAATGGTTAATTAATGATGTCTATGATTAGATTATATGATTTCCCTTCTTGATTAGTGGTTTTAAGGCTAGAGCTAGTTTGAGAAAGTGGATTTAGATCAAAAGACATTTCATGCAGACAAGGTGTTCGATGAAATGCCTTGAAAAATTAATTAAGAGATATTCATTTCTAGCCTAAGATATTAGTTGTCTAGAGTGATTATTTGGTTGATCTTGAATGTTTAGACTTAAAGCTTGCTAATTAGTGATTCACAAATGAGAATTTGATCTTGTATAAGTGATTAGCAAAGTAATTAATGCCTTGAGAGAGGATTAGTTAAGATTAGTGATCTTTGCCTAGGGATTATTCTTCATTAAGCATTGGACATCATCAATTAGCCATTGGATTGCCTTATCTCAATTACCTTAACCTTGAATTCGTCTTTTATCATTGTTTTATTCACCGTTTAGTGTCTTTAGCTCTTGTTACTTATATTTTATTTGATAGTTCACTAGCTTAATCACCAAAACCTCTTTGTTAGCTTAACTTAAGGAAATATATGTATTCTTGGTGCATTGAATCAAACCCATTGGATTGATACCTCATATACTACTTTGTATATTGAGTAATTGATCTCAAGGAGCAAAACTGGAAATCGTCGGAGTATCGACCGATACCACATTGGTATCGGTCGACACCAATCGCGAATGTACGGTTCATCATGTCAATACCAAGCTGTGTGTCGATCGATACCAAGTCGTGTGTCGATCGACACCAGATGTTCCAGCACGTTAACTTCTTGTTTTTCTTAATTCTATTCCGTTCTTTTGTTTTCTTTTACCTATTCTAGGCTAGATAACACTGGGGACAGTGTTGTTTAAGTCTGGGGGAGGTGTCTACTGACATTGTTTTTGTTTTTCTTAAAGTCATAAAATAAAAAAAATTTGTCGTTTTATTGAGTCAAAACTTGTTGGAGATGATGATCATGTGCATGAATTGTTGTTTTGATTTTGTTTTTGAGTGACCAGTGTTGCAGGATCAGCTCTAGATCGACTAATGAAAAAACCAAGGACTGACCAGTTGACTAGAAAACATCCATGTCTTCAGCAGAGTTCTTCTGAAGTCGGAGCCAAATTTTTGCATTTCATCAATGTGGTTAGTGTTTACAGAGCTTGATTCATCATTCATATCTGACAAAGGAACTCATATGTTTAAAGTAACGGTATCTCTCTCCCCTGTTATAAGTTGATAAATAAGAGCATAAAAGATTGAAATGATTTTATTCTGAGTAGATGGCTAGGAAAATTTCCAGCGATCCCATTATTCTACTTTAGAGGGAATGATCACACAAAGGTTGAAAGCGATGTTAGGAAAATTTCCTGTGATACCACTATTCGCCTAAACCTTTGATACATAGAGAGGGAAGAACCGGGGATTCGGTGGCAAACACCATCAATACTCGCGTTTCAGACCTTGATTTGTATATGCAGATCTATAAAAAAAGAACATAATAAGAAATAAGTCTGGGGGAGAGAAAGTGATACAAAAAGTGTGAAATTGGATGGTTCCTTGTCATGATATTGTCTGGTAAAGAATCTAAAAGGTTCTTGAACATTGGCTGCAGCGATGAAACTGGCGATGAGGGCTTTATTTGAACAATGCTGCGAGATAATGTGTGGAGTCTGGAAAAGCTGCGAATGTCTACGGAGAAGTACATGGTGGTTAGATCAAAAGCTGGTTAGGTGACATTTGGGTGCTTGGGAAAAGGATCTTTGCGATGGTTCTTGAATAGGTGAGTCTCCGTGTTTTCAAACCTCTTTCTCTGGTTTAGTCTTCTTTTTGCTTGAGGGCAAGCAAAGGCTAAGTCTGGGGGAGTTGATATATCATGGTTTTTATCCCTTTTAGGCCATGATATAAGTCCATTTTATAGATTCTTTCTAGTATTTTGGAGTCTTTTAGAGTCTTTTACAGGTTTTAGCACGTTTGGAGAATAATTGGAGATATTGGAGCTTTCTGGAGCATTCTTGAGCAAATCAGAAGTTCGTGTTGCTGAGTACCCGATTTGAAGCATCAGTATTGATCGATACCCATCGCAGCAGACATGACCCGCTACTTTTCCAAGAGTTGAAGAATTGCAGAATTGCCCCATAAGACTTTATTATTTACAAGAAGCCCCAAAACGTGTTTTAGCATTATAATTAGGTTTTTCAGCCACTTTTATGACCCGTTCCGGATCGGTGCAAACCTAGCTTAGCTCACCACGAAAGCCCTGAAGATTAGCACCGACCCATCCTGGATCGGTGCAGCCGGTCGGTGCCAGCACAGGAGATCCCACGGAGCATTTCCAGAAAGATTAGCACCGACCCATCCTGGGTCGGTGCTGTGGATCGGTGCTAATCCAGCATACCGATCACCTTCAAACCAGCCGAATCTCGCACCACCCGCACGCGACCCAGCTCACATCCGGACAGCCAAACATGCAGAAGAATTAGCACCGATCGTTTCCACCGATCCAGGGTCGATCGGTGCAAACTCCACATAACCATTTTTATCCAGACCCGACCGGGTCAATACCTCTCTAAGTGTTCTTGAGAGTAATTTGTAAGACATTGATCCTTTTGATTTATACAATTTGAGTATTGTTTTCTTTGATTCCATCTATCTATCTTCTATTTTCTAATCATCCAATCATTTGACCATGGGTTTTAACTCCTCTTTTATGGGATTTGTTGAAACCATGATGATTAGTGAGTAGTTCTTAGAGTTTGAGGATGGGATAGGTTTAGGATGATTCCAAGGTTCATTCATGATGCTTAGGGTTAGATTATCTTATTTTTCTTCTTGATTAGTGATCCTAATGCTAGATTGGGTTTGAGAAAGCCAATCTAGATCAAATGGCATTTCACACCCACAAGGTGTTTGATGAAATGCCTTGATGGACTAATCAAGAGATATTCATTCCTACCCTATGAGATTAGTTGTCTAGGGTGTTTATTTGGTTGATCTTGATTGTATGCACTTAATGCTTGCTAGTTAGTAATTCACAAATGAAAGTTTGATCTTGGATTAGCAATTAGCATGGTGATTAATGCTTTGAGAGAGGATTAGTCACTCTTAATGATCATTGCCTAGGGATAGCTTTGTTTGAGTATTGAGCATCATGAATTGGTCTTGGATTATCTAAAATCGATTACCCCTTCCTTGGATTCGTATATATCTATTGCTTTACAACTTGTTAATTTGCTATCTCTTGTTCTTGTTTTAATTTGCTTAATTCACTAATTAAATTACAACTCTTCCTTATTTGGCTTAACTTAAGAAGTGCCTTGCATTCTTATTGCCTTGAAATCTTACCCATTTGGATTGAACCTCTTATACTAGCAATAGTATATTGAGTAATTGATATATCATGGTTTTTACCCGTTTTTAGCCATGATATAGATCTTATTTATAGAGTCTTTCTAGTATTTTGGAGTATTTTCAGGTTTTAGGCGACTTTGGGAGATAATGATCCGTTGAAAATGAGCATATGGAAATGCAGAGTCATGCAGAGACGTCGGAAGTTTGGCATTCGTTTAAGGACTTTCCACCAATGGATTGAGCTAATATTTGGGTACAAGACAGATCAATGGATTAGCTTTCATTTTTAAGTTGTTTGAGGCCATTCCAACAGTGCGATCAAAAGTTATGCTAGTTTTCGTGAAGACAGTCCAGTCTGGCTAGCAGAATAGTCGACACGCAAGCTTGGTATCGATCGATACCACTAATGGTGTCGACCAATACCGACTTCAGGATGAAGGAAACATGACTTTTAATAAGTTTGAAGTTTGCGCCTTGGTCCAGAAGACTTTAATAATTACTAGAAGCCCCAAAACGTGTTTTCGGTTATAAATTAGGTTTTTCTACCACTTTTGTTGGCTAAGCTTTATTTTTATTTTTGATACTTTGAGAGAGATTTGTTCCAGGGTTTTTTGGGAGACAACTCTGAACCCTTGTTTCTTATTGATTTCTTTTTTGCAATTTTATTCATCTATGAATTATGTTCCATTGATCATGTCTAAGTAGATCTCATTTAGGTTTAAGGTTCTCATAAAGGATCTCTTTGAATGTTAGGTTAATTGGTTGATTGGGGTTCATAATCTGAATTAGTTCTTCACCATAGGTTTTTCTCAAAGCTAATTCTAGGTTGACGAATCTGGAACTTAGATCTTAGGTTAATCGATTAGGCACGACAGTGCAATTGATAATTTGACAGAACTTAGGGTGAGCAAAATAGCTATCTGCAAAGAGATTTGGTTTAGTTGTTTTGTGAACATATCAAACCCGAACTTTAAAGCTGATTTAGATCTTTAGGATTTGCAAAGAGATTTGGGATTCTGGGATTTAGACTTAAATAATTCTCGCAACGACAGTTGGTTAATTATAGCTTAGTGATTTGAGTTCAAGAACCGTGCATAACCTGAACCCTAACTAGTTAGTTTGTCTGCATTCATTGATTTCCTGAGAAATACCCTGAACCTATCTTTCCTCCATCGAATTTACAACAAGTTTAATCTACGTTATTGCTTACAATTACATTGATCACTTAGCTTAATTAAACCCTTAAAATCTATTGTGTGATTCTTGAATCTCTGTGGATTCGACCCCAAAGTATTACGATCAACAAAGCTGTTAGTACTTTAGGGTATTACATTTGAGCTTATCAAACTTGGCGCCGTTGCCGGGGACTCTTAATTCGCCATTAGATTTTAGTCTAAAATTTTGACTAAGCCTGTGTATTGATCGATACTAGTCAGTGTCGGTCGATACTCGTCGTTTTCGTTTGTTGATATCTATCGACACCACCAAGTGTCGGTCGATACTCATTGTTTTTTTTTTGTTTTTTTGTTACTTACGTGTCTTGTCTAGTGTGTTTCAGGTGTATGCACACTCGCGAAACCAGGAGGAACAAGAGCACTCAGCTAGTTTATCTTTCCAACAAGGAGCTAGCAGATTTGGAAAGCACAAAATGGAAAACAAAGAAGCCAGCAGAGATGAACAATCCAGTGGTATTGATCTGTGATGATGTTGGAGCTTTGAGAGACCAAGAGGGTCAATTGTGCAATGAGAGAGGATAACTACTTGATGGGGATGGAAACATCATTGTCCCTGCAGTTGTTGTGAATGTTGGGAATGATGTGGTTGATCGGGGTAGAACGATAGGTGAGTACAACAGGCATGATCAGTTCTATGCCAATCGATCAGCTATTCACCCTCCTGCTTTTCAGAGGAATAACTTTGATCTAAAACCTGCATACTTCACTCTTGTGGGTCAGTACCCTTTTCATGGTCTTTCTCATGAACACCCCATGGATCACATTGAGAAGTTTGAGGATTTGGTCACTAGCATCAAATACAATGGAGTGTCCAATGATTTCCTTTTCTGTAATCTTTTCCCATACTCTTTTGGTGGAGATGCAGCTTATTGGCTTAAGCCGTTGTAGCCAGGATCACTGACTACCTGGGAGGAGACTAAGAATGCCTTCTTGAACAACTTCTATGATGATGCAAGATCCGAGGAGCTTAGGAATAAGATCTCCCAGCTTTCTCAGGGAGTGACTGAAGCATTTAAGGCTGCTTGGATCAGATTTAGGTCATATCAGAGGAATTTCCCACATCACGGGTGCACAAATGTTCAACTGCTGGGTATCTTTTTCAGAGGGATTGACAGGAGGTATTAGATGGCCTTAGATGCTGCGAGTAATGGGAACTTCAACACCAGGTATCCTGACGATGCTTATATGCTTATTGAGAACTTGGCATCTAGCAATAGTACCAAGAATGTAGACTTCGAGCTAAGGAAGCAGACTGGGAGCATGGATGGATTGCAGATTGCTGAGGTTCAAGCTAAGTTGGATTCAGTGCACAATCTCTTGATGGGAAAGACGATGAAGGCTGTTCATTGTGATGATAAGGTTGAAAACTTCAGTGAGGATGAAGTGGAAGGTGTTAACTACATTGGTGGTTCTGGTTTTCAAGGTCAAAGAAATCAATACCAGCAAAACAACAACCGAAACTTTACCAACAATCCTCAGCAAGGAGGGTACAAATCTGAAGTCAACCCAGCTGGTTTTAGAATCTATGGGAATTCGTCCTACCAATCTCCATCACCCAAAACTCCTGAGAGCAAAGTTGAATCTATGCTGGAACAGATTCTTGAGGGACAGCAGAAGATGACAGTGGATTTTAATGGGAAGTTAGATGCCATGTATACAGACCTGTATGGAAAAATCGAGGCTCTCAGTACTCATCAGAAGATGTTGGAAACTCAAATAGCTCAGACTGCAACATCTGTCAAGGGAAAGATGGTTCATTCACAGAATGAATACGTTAATGCAATCACCTTAAGAAGTGCTAAAAAGGTCACTGCCAGGATAGAAAACGGTTTGAATGTAGAAAAATTCGTGGAGATAGAAGAGGTTGAAGGTGATTTTGATCCTGATTCGGCTGTATTGAGCGACACCACACCTGGTATCGATCAACACCAACCTGGTATCGATCGACACCAATTTGAGGAAACGACACAGAAGCCTTGTGTCGATCGTCACCAACCTGGTATCGGTCGACACCCCTCGCAGACTGAGCCAGAAATTGTGAAAAAACCAGAGATGACCGAGGAACGCGTTTACAAGCCTAAGGTGCTATATCCTCGACCACCTAGACATCTCATGAATTTAATAACTGCAAAGAAGTTGCTCGGTTTTGAGAAGATGGTAAGGAGAGTTCCCCATACTATGTCTTTTGAAGAGGCTTTAGAATACCGCCCTTTGCTTGGTCACTTCCGAGATTGCCGAGAAACTCTAGACAAGATCAAGGCACTCTTCATCAAGGCAAGAAGCACACCACCCCCAATGAAGCAGTTGACTAAGAGGGACGACCCAGGAAAAATTTCAGTTCCATGCTCTATCTCTGGAGTCGAATTCAAAGAATCTCTCGTTGATTTAGGGTCTAGCGTCAATTTCATGTCAAAGGTAATTGCATAGAGGTTGGGAATTGCTGATATAAGATCTCCTCAGATGTCTCTTGTATTCGCTAACTCTTCCACCTCAGTTCCATATGGTACAATCCCTGATTTGCTGGTTAAAGTACGAGATTGTCTGAATCCTACTGATTTTCAGGTTGTGGAGATGAGTGCAAGATCTAGTACGCCTTTGATTCTTGGAAGACCGTTCATGGCTACAGTTGGTGCAATTATAGATACGCCCAATAAGAGAATCTCGTTCTCATACATTAACAAGGAGGTCTCCTACAATGCCATCCCCTCTGGAAGAGCTCCCACACATATCTCTTGCATCACCGTTGTTACAGGAGAGCCGTTGATGGTTGATATTTTGGAAGAGCCTTATGATGAGCCAAATGTCATAGACATTTTAGATGGTCCTTCTATCATCACCAAGAAAGACATCAAAACGGCTAAGGCAAAGAAGAAGGTGAAGAACAAAAGAGTCAAGGGTGCTGCCTATATGACTTTAATCTCTCAGAAGTGTGATGGAGATTCGATTGAGTATAAGGTGAAGTGCAAAGGAACCTCAAAAACATTCTCTAAGGCTAGAGTTATTCTTACTTCGGAGCTGAAAGAGAAAGGAAAGGAGGTTGTGGAGAGCATGTTGAGCAGAACTCTGAAGCTGGAAGTGTCTAGTTGAAGAACTTGCCTGGGAGTAAGTTCTCAATTTTCTCATGACTGATCACCTGAGCCAAAGTCAAGCTAGTGACGTAAAACAAGCGCTTGGTGAGAGGCAACCCACTGGTGAGTCTGTACATAAGTTCTTTTACTTCTTTTCATTTTTCTTTTTGGTTTTTTGTGTTTTATGTGAATCAGGTGCGAAGAGGCTCAATGTCGGGCGACACCACACCAAAAACAAAAAAATGGTGTGGTGAGCGTGGAGGCAACCCACTGGGACAAACATGACACCACATGCATCAATGTTGATGTCAAAGAGTCTCTGTGTCGACCTAAGCCGGGTATCGCTCGATACCAGTGTTGTGTGTCGGTCGACCCCCGTACTCGACTCAGGTAACTTCTATGATTTTCACACATTCACTTGGCTGTTATAATTTCTTTTACCGCCTTTGGGTTAGATAACACTGGGGACAATGTTGTTTAAGTCTGGGAGAGGTAGTTGCTGACATTGTGTTTGTTTTTCTTAGAGTCAGTCGTTTTTGAGTCAAAATTTGTTTTATTGAGTCAAAACTTGTTGGAGATGATGATCTTTTTCTTGAATCTATTGTTCTGATCTTGCTTCTAAGTGACTATTGTTACATAATCAGTTCTAGATCAGACTA
Source organism: Eutrema japonicum (assembly GCA_030161315.1). Taxonomy (NCBI): domain Eukaryota; kingdom Viridiplantae; phylum Streptophyta; class Magnoliopsida; order Brassicales; family Brassicaceae; genus Eutrema; species Eutrema japonicum. Next base: position 29,407,788 of record BSQW01000007.1, read on the forward strand.
ATGAAAAATCCAAAGGCTGACCAGTTACTAGAAAACGCCCATGTTTGCAGCATAATCCATTAAAGCCTGGGCTAATTTTTGCACTTCATCGATGTGGTTGATGTCCATATAACTTGATTCCTCACTCATATCTGACAAAGGAACCCATGTGTAGAAAGTTATGATATATGTATCCCATGTTACAAGTTAATAGATACAAGCATGAAAATATGAAATGATTTTCTTCTGAGTAGAGGGTTAGGAAAACTTCCAGCGTTCCCATTATTCTACTTGGGAAGGAATGACCATACAAAGGTTAGAAGCGAGGTTAGGAAAATTTCCTATGATATCATTATTCGCCTACACCTTTGATACATAGAGAGGGAAGAACCGGGGATTCGGTGGCAAACACCATCAATACTCGCGTTTCAACCCTTGATATGTATATGCGTTCAAAAAGATAAGAGCATGAAGTGAAATAAGTCTGGGGGAGAGGAAACAATACCAAAAAGTGTGAAAATTGAGTGGTTCTTTTGTCATGATACTGTATGGGAAAGAGTCTAGAAGGTTTTTGGCATTGATTACAGCTATGAAACTAGCGATGATGGACTTTATTGGATAATGCTGCGATATTATGTGTGTAGTCTAGGAAGCTGCGAATGTCTACGAAGAAGTACATGGTGGTTAGATTGGGAACTGGTTAAGTAATATGTGGAGCACTAAGAAAAAGAGTCATTGCAGTGTTTTAAGAACAGGTGAGTCTCCGTGTTTTTCAAACCTCTTTCTCTTGTTTAGCTTTATGCTTGCTTGAGGGAAAGCAAATGCTAAGTCTGGGGGAGTTGATATATCATGGTTTTTACCCGTTTTTAGCCATGGTATAGGTCTTATTTATAAAGTATTTCTAATATTTTGGAGTCTTTTCGAGTCTTTTCAAGTTTTAGGTGACTTTGGGAGAAAATGAGAAGTTTTTTGGTGAAAATGAGCATATGGAAATGCATAGTCATGCAAAGACTTCAGAAGTATTGCATTCGTTGAAGAACTTCCCACCGAGGGATTGAGTTCAAATTTGGATACACGACAGATCAATGGATTAGCTTTCATTTGGAAGTGGTTTGCGGCCATTCCAACGGTGGAATCAAAAGTTATGCCAGTGTTCGTGAAGACAGTCCAGTCTGGCGAGCAGAAGAGTTGACACGCAAGCTTGGTATCGATCGATACCACTAATGGTGTCGACCGATACCGACTTCAGGAAGAAGGAAACGTGACTTCACTACAAGAAAACATGGATATTGCGACTACGAGTTACGACTACGATTGTAGTCGTAAACAAATAGCGACTAAATAACGACCACGTTTCGATTGCATGCTATATTACGACTAAGTTACGACTACACAATAGTTCCTCCGCTTTCAGTCGTAAATTAGTCGTAAAATTACGATAAAATAGCGACGTTATACGGCGAGTAGTTAATATAGTCGTAATGTAGTCGTGAAAAACTGGTATAGGCCACGTGCTTCTCGTTTTAATGTCGGTGTATGACATGCTCAAATTAATACCCTAAAAAGTACTAAAGCAGTTGATGCAGTTTATCAGGGGTCGAACACAAGAACTCAGAGAAATCGCATAATAGATTGTATAGTATCGAATCAAGCTAAGCAAATAAGATGAAACAGAAACAATAAGAAGTAAACGAGATGTAAATTCAATGGAGAGAATATAGGCCTAGGGTATTTCTCAGGAAATCAATGAATGCAGACTAACTAATCAGGGTTCAGGTTACGGCACGATTCTAGAACTCAAATCACGAAAGTATAATTGACCAACTGTCGTTGCGAAAATTATCTAAATCTAAACTTCAGAATCCCAAATCTGTTTGCAAATTCCTAAGAATAAATCAGCTTTAAAGTTCAGGTTTGATATGTTTAGGTTTGATATGTTCACAAATCAATTAAACCAAATCTCTTTGCGAATAATCAATTTGCTCACCTTAAATTTTATCAGATTACACAATTGCACTGTCGTGCCTAATCAATTATCCTAAGATCTATATTCTAGGTAGCTAATCTAGAACTAGATTTGAACACAACCTAAAGCGAAGAACTAATTCAGATGGTGAATCCTAATAAACTAATCAACCTAGCATTCAGAGAAAACCCTTATGAGAACCCTGAACCAAAAGTGGATCTACTCAGACATGGAGATTGAAAGCAACATGATTGAATAGATCATCAAAGAAATCAATAGAAAACAGGAGTTCAGAGTTGTCTCTCCAAAAACCAAAGTAGAATCAAAGTAAAATAAAGCTTAGAATAAAAGTTTAGAATAAAGCATAGCCATAAAAGTGGCCGAAAAACCTAATTATAAAGCTAAAACACGAATTGGGGTCTTCTTGTAAATATTAAAGTCTTTTGGGCAAGTTCTGCAATTCTTCAAACTTCATTAAAAGACGTGACTTGTAATATGTTTCGATGGGTGTCGATCGATACCAGGGGTATCGATCGATGCTTGACGCTTCGATTGGTCACTTAGTCACCATACTTCAGTTTCGCTCCAGAATGCTCCATAAAACTCCAATATCTTCATTTATACTCCAAACGTGCTAAAACCTGTAAAAGACTCCAAAATACTAGAAAGACTCTATAAAACGGACTTATATCATGGCCTAAAAGGGGTAAAATCATGATATATCAACTCTCCCAGACTTAGCCTTTGCTTGCCCTCAAGCAAATAGAAGACTAAACTAGAGAAAGAGGTTTGAAAACACGGAGACTCACCTATTCAGGAACCATCACAAAGATCCTTTTCCCAAGCACCCAAATGTCACCTAACCAGCTTTTGATATAACCACCATGTATTTCTCCGTATACATTCGCAGCTTTTCCAGACTCCACACATTATCTCGCAGCATTGTTCAAATAATGCCCTCATAGCCAGTTTCATCGTTGCAGCCAATGTTCAAGAACCTTCTAGATTCTTTACCATACAATATCATGACAAGGAACCATCCAATTTCACACTTTTTGTATCACTTTCTCTCCCCAGACTTATTTCTTATTATGTTCTCTCATTTTTTTTTTTTAGATATTCATATACACATCAAGGTCCGAAACGCGAGTATTGATGGTGTTTGCCACCGAATCTCCGGTTCTTCCCTCTCTATGTATCAAAGGTTTAGGCGAATAGTGGTATCACGGGAAATTTTCCTAACCTCGCTTTTAACCTTTGTGTGACCATTCCCTCTTAAGTAGAGTAATGGGATCGCAGGAAATTTTCCTAGCCCTCTACTCAGAAGAAAATCATTTTAATCTTTTATGCTCTTATTTATCAACTTATAACAGGGAAGAGAGATACCATTACTTTAAACATATGGTTTCCTTTGTCAGATATGAATGATGAATCAAGTTCTGTAAACACTAACCACATTGATGAAGTGCAAAAATTTGGCTCAGGCTTCAGAAGAACTCTGCTGGAGACATGGATGTTTTCTAGTCAACTGGTCAGTCCTTGGATTTTTCATTAGTCGATCTAGAGCTTATTCGCGATCGGTGTCGACCGATACCAATATGGTATCGATCGATACTCAGGCGATTTCGAGTTTTGCTCCTTGTTTATCCTGACATAAACACATAACGAAAAATAAAAAGAAAAACGACTCAAAAACAGACTCACCAGTGGGTTGCCTCCCACCAAGCGCTCCTTTAACGTCAGTAGCTTGACTGTAACGCCATTCAGGTTGTGGGTGCTTCATCCAAAGGCATTATCTGCCCTATTGGAATCTCGGCTTTCGCCCAATAGTGTTTCACCCTCTGTCCATTGACAGTAAATTCATCGCTTGTATGACTAATCAGCACGACAACACCATGTGGTCTGACCTCCTTGATTGTGAAAGGACCTGACCAACGAGAACGCAACTTACCAGGAAATAATTGCAAACGAGAGTTATACAGAAGTACCTGGTCGTTCGGCTCGAAATGTCTGGAGATGATATTTTTATCATGATAGGCTTTAGTTCTATCCTTGTACAACTTCGAGTTCTCGTAGGCGTGGTCCCTAATCTCATCCAACTCGATCAGCTCAATCAATCTCCTCTCTGCTGCAGGCTTTATGTTAAAGTTCAGCAACTTCGTCGCCCATGCAGCATTGTGCTCTATCTCCACTGGAAGGTGACATGCAGTCATGAAGCCCATAGATCGTCATCCAGCTTCTTAGACCAATCCTTCCTAGAAGCACCCACTGTCTTCTCCAAAATTTCCTTGATCTGCCTGTTGGAGACCTCAACTTGTCCACTGATCTGAGGGTGATATGGAGTAGCCACGCGATGATTTACACCATACTTCTTCAGCAACCTCTCGAAAATCTTGTTGATAAAGTGAGAACCACCATCACTTATCACAATTCGAGGTACTCCAAATCGAGGGAAAATGATTGTCTTAAACAGCTTAACAACCACCGAAGAATCATTGGTTCTGCTAGCAATCGCCTCCACCCATTTGGACACATAGTCCACAACAACAAGGATGTATCTGTTCTCGTGTGACGAGGGAAAGGGACCCATAAAATCGATGCCCCAGCAATCGAAAACTTCAACCTCAAGGATGAAATTATGTGGCATCTCATGTCTCTTGCTGATCTTCCCTCTCCTCTGACAGACATCACACTGTGAGATATAAGCATGTACGTATCTGAACATAGTAGGCCACCAGAAGCCTGCTTGAAGAACTTTGGACACCGTCTTTAAAGTAGCAAAATGACCAGCATACTCAGATCCATGGCAATGAAAAAGAATTGATGGCACCTCAGACTCTACAACGCATATCCTGTAGATACCATCTGAGCAGTGCTTGTATAGGTACGGCTCATCCCAGAAGAATGATATATCATGGTTTTTACCCCTTTTAGGCCATGATATAAATCCGTTTTATAGAGTCTTTCTAGTATTTTGGAGTCTTTTAGAGTCTTTTACAGGTTTTAGCACGTTTGGAGAATAATTGGATATATTGGAGTTTTATGGAGCATTCTAGAGCGAAGCTGAAGTCTGGTGACTAAGTGCCCAATCGAAGCGTCAAGCATCGATCGATACCCCCTGGTATCGATCGACACCCATCGAAGTAGATTACAAGTCGCGTCTTTTAATGAAGTTTGAAGTATTGCAGAACTTGCCCAGAAGACTTTAATATTTACAAGAAGACCCCAATTCGTGTTTTAGCTTTTTAATTAGGTTTTTCACCCACTTTTATGGCTATGCTTTATTCTAAGCTTTATTTTACTTTGATTCTACTTTGTTTTTTTTAGAGACAACTCTGAACTCCTGTTTTCTATTGATTTATTTGATGATCTATTCAATCATATTGTTTTCAATCTCCATGTCTGAGTAGATCCACTTTAGGTTCAGGGTTCTCATAAGGGTTTTCTCTTAATGCTAGGTTGATTAGTTTATTAGGATTCACCATCTGAATTAGTTATTCGCTTTAGGTTGTGTTCAAAGCTTGTTCTAGATTAGCTACCTAGAATATAGATCTTAGGATAATTGATTAGGCACAACAGTGAGATTAATTACCTAATAGAACCTAAGGTGAGCAAATTGATTATTCGCAAAGAGATTTGGTTTAATTGATTTGTGAACATATCAAACATGAAAATAAAGCTGATTTATTCTTAGGAATTTGCAAAGAGATTTGGGTTCTGAAGTTTAGATTTAGATAATTCTCGCAACGACAGTTGGTTAATTATACTTTAGTTATTTGAGTTCAAGAACCGCGCTAAATCTGAACCCTGATTAGTTAGTTTAGTCTGCATTCATTGATTTCCTGAGAAATACCCTGAATCTATATTTCTTCCATCGAATTTACAACTCTTTTACTGCCTATTGTTTCTGTTTCATCTTATTTGCTTAGCTTGATTCGATACTATACAATCTATTATATGATTTCTGTGAGTCATTGTGTTCGATCCCTACACTTACTACAACTACTGCTTTAGTACTTTTAGGGTATTAATTTGAGCATATCAAATTTGGCGCCGTTTCCGGGGACTCAATTTCGCTAATAGATTTTAGCTATCGAATTTTGACTAAGTTCGTCGGTATTGATCGATACTATCTAGTATCGGTCGATACTCGTCGTTTTCGTTTTGTTGATATCGATCGACACCACTTGGTATCAATCGATACTCATCACGTATTTGTTACTAACGTTCTTGACTTTTGTGTTTCAGGTGCATGTCTAATCGTGAAACCAGAGGGAACAAGAGCACTCCGCTTGTTAATCTATCGTTAGAGAAGCTAGCACGTTTAGAACGCACAAGCATAAAGGCAAAGCAAACATCAGGGATGAACAACACAGTGGTATTAAGACCTGGTGAAGCTGGAGTTCTGAGAGACCAAGAGTGTCAAGTGTGCAATGAGATAGGGCAACGACTTGATGAAGCTGGAAATGTCATTGTCCCTCCTGCTGCTGTTGTTGAGATTGTCGCGCCAGCTGCGCGCGCCAACGTTGGGAATGCTGTGGTTGACCGAGGTAGAACACTTGGTGAGCACAACAGACCTGATCAGCTCTATGCCAATCGAGCTGCGACTCGCATCCCAACTTTTCAAAGGAATGACTTTGAGCTGAAACCTGCGTATTACGCTCTTTTAAGTCAGAATTCTTTCCATGGCCTATATCATGAGCACCCCATGGATCATATCGAGAGGTTCAAAGATTTGGTCACTGGTATGAAGTACAATGGAGTGCCCAATGAGTTCCTCTTCTGCAAACTTTTCCCATACTCTCTTAGTGGAGATGCTGCTTATTGGCTGAAGCAGTTGGCTCCTGGTTCGCTAAATACATGGGATGAGACGAAGAACGCATTCCTGAACAATTTCTATGATGATGCGAGATCCGAGGATCTCAGGAACAAGATCTCTCAATTCTCTCAAGGTCCAACAGAGGCACTCAAAGCTGCTTGGACACGTTTCAAGTCGTATCAGAGAGATTGCCCGCACCATGGGTTCACTCAGGTTCAGCTGCTGGGTACTTTCTACAGAGGAAATCATTGGAGGTACCAGATGGGTATGGATGCTGCGAGTAATGGGAGCTTCAACACCAGGTATCCAGATGATGCGGTTGTGTTTATTGAGAACTTGACGTCTAGTAATAGCACCAAGAATGCTGATTTCGAGCGGAAGAAGCAAGCTGGACCAGTTGATGGATCGCAGATTGCTGAGGTTCAGGCCAAGCTGGATTTTCTGATCGGGAAGTCTAAGAAGACTGTACACTTTGCTGATGGAGTCGATAATATCGGTGGAAACGAAGTGGATGATGTCAACTACATTGGTGGTTCTGGATTTCAGGGTCAACAATTTGGGTACAACATCAACCGAAACTTCAACAACAGCACTCGCAATTACGGGAACTCTTCGTACCAGCCCATCTCTCCAAAGTTTACAGAGAATGAGATGGAATCCATGCTTGAACAGGTTCTTCAGGGACAGCAGAAGTTGCAAATGGATTTCAATGGGAAGTTTGACTCTCTGTGCATTGATCTGAATGGGAAAACTGAAGCTATCAATCAGACCCAGAGGAAGCTGGAAACTCAGGTCGCTCAGACAGCAGCAGCTATGAAAAGGCAGGAAGGTTTTCTTCCAGGGAAAACTGAGAATCCAAGAGCACATGTCAATGTAATCACCATAGGAAGCGCTAAAGAAGCCACTGCAGTGGTAGAAAAGGGTTTTGATGCAGGGATTTTCGACGATACTGTTGAAGATGACGACTAGGATTTTGAAATCGCCCAGGTATCGATCGATACCAGCCAGTATCGATCGGTACCCGTCCAAACACCTGCACGAGTGGATGGAAAATCACATGTATCGATCGATACTCCTCCATTATCGATAGATGCTGAGACGCGTGTCGAGAAGAAGGTTGAGATTGTCTAGGAGAGGGTGTACAAACCCCTAATACCTTATCATATGCCTCGAATTATGACAAAGAAGGAATGGGAGGACGCCAGATGCAAGACTATGTTGGATAAGTTGGTTGTGAAGTTTCCTGTGGTTGATGATATATCTGACGATGAGAATTCGAACATCACCCAGGCATCGATCAATACCCTCCCAGATACTGCAAAGGAGCCGCATATGAGTGTTGACAGACCTCACAAGCCCAAGAAGCTGAATCCTATTCCTCAACACCTCCGAGCCCCCATCACTCCAAAGCAGCTGTGTGGCTTTGAGAAAATGGTACGAAGGATACCCCACTCGTTCACTTTTGAAGAAGCTCTAGAGGGCTGGCCTCTGCTAAGTCACTTCAAAGATTACAGAGAAACTCTGGAAGAAATTAAGGCACTCTTCATCAAGGCAATAAGCAAGTCACTACCGCTGAGGCAGTTGACCCAGAAGGAAGACCCAGGGAAATTCGCAGTTCCATGCTCCATCTCTGGAGTTGAATTCGTTGAGTCTCTCGTTGACTCAGGGTCTAGCGTCAATGTAATATCAAGGGAAATAGCTGAACGATTGAGGGCTGATATAAGACCCCCTACGATGCTTCTCACGTTTGCGAACTCCTCCACCTCACCTCCATACGGTACTATTCATGCTTTGCCTGTTAAAGTAGGAGATTGTCTGGTGCCCACTAATTTTCAGGTTGTGGAGATGAGCGAAGGATCTGAAGTTTCTTTGCTCGTGGGATGACCGTTTATGGCTACTGCTGGCGCGATCATAGACACACCTAATAAGAGACTCTCTTTCTCTTACATTGACGGAGAAGTCTATTATGATGCCATTCCCTCTAGAGGTGCTCCCACACATGTCTTGTGCTTCACTTTTGTCATAAGAGAGACATTGGTAGTTGATCTTTTGGAAGAACCTCCTGACGACCCAACTGTCATAGACGTTTTGGTTGAACCGCCCAGCATCCCCAAGAAAGTTGTCAGGAAGGCTAAGGCAACAAAGAAGAAGGCGAAGAACAAAAGAGTCGAGAGTGCTCCCTCTATGACCTTAATACCTTAGAAGTGTGATGGGGATTCGTTTGAGTACAAGGTGAAGTGCAAAGGAGCTTCGAAACCATTCTATAAAGCCCTAGTTCTTCTTACTTCGGAGCTGAAAGAGAAAGGAAAGAAATTTATGGAGAGCATGTTGAGCAGAACTCTGAGTCTGCAAGTATCTAGCTGTGGAACCTGCATGGGAGTAAGCTCTCAATCTTCTTCTGACTGATCACCTGAGCCAAAGTCAAGCTACTGACTTTAAACGAGAGCTTGGTGGGAGGCAACCCACTGGTGAGTCTGCTTTTGAGTCTTTTTTCTTTTTATTTTTCGTTATGTGTTTGTGTCAGGATAAACAAGGAGCAAAATTCGAAATCGCCCAAGTATCGATCGATACCACATTGGTATCGGTCGACACCAATCGCGAATGTACGGTTCATCATGTCGATTTAAGCCTGGTATCGATCGATACCAGGCCGTGTGTCGATCGATACCAGATGTTCCAGCACGGTAACTTCTTGTTTTTCTTAATTCTATTTTATTATTTTGTTTTCTTTTACCTACTTTAGGCTAGATAACACTGGGGACAGTGTTGTTTAAGTCTAGGGGAGGTGTCTGCTGACATTTTGTTTGTTTTTCTTATAGTCAGTTGTTTTATCGATTCAAAACTTCTGTTTTCTATTGATTTCTTTGATGATCTATTCAATCATGTTGCTTTCAATCTCCATGTCTGAGTAGATCCACTTTTGGTTCAGGGTTCTCATAATGGTTTTCTCTGAATGCTAGGTTGATTAGTTTATTAGGATTCACCATCTGAATTAGTTCTTCGCTTTAGGTTGTGTTCAAATCTAGTTCTAGATTAGCTACCTAGAATATAGATCTTAGGATAATTGATTAGGCACGACAGTGTGATTAATTACCTGATAGAACCTAAGGTGAGCAAATTGATTATTCGCAAAGAGATTTGGTTTAATTGATTTGTGAACATATCAAACCTGAAATTAAAGCTGATTTATTCTTAGGAATTTGCAAAAAGATTTGGGATTATGAAGTTTAGATTTATATAATTCTCGCAACGACAGTTGGTTAATTATACTTTAGTGATTTGAGTTCAAGAACCGCGCTAAATCTTAACCCTGATTAGTTAGTTTAGTCTGCATTCATTGATTTTCTGAGAAATACCCTGAATCTATATTTCTTCCATCGAATTTACAACTCTTTTACTGCTTATTGTTTCTGTTTCATCTTATTTGCTTAACTTGATTCGATACTATACAATCTATTGTGTGATTTCTGTGAGTCCTTTTGTTTGATCCCTACACTTACTACAACTACTGCTTTAGTACTTTTAGGGTATTAATTTGAGCATATCAAAGAACCTCCTCATCTCGCGCATAAACTTCTTCCACGCATACTTTGTGGGATACCTTGGCTCAGTCTCTACAGCAAGGTAGTTGGCAATGTCAGCGTACCATGGTCGTGCAGGACTAGAGACAGCAGCTAGATAGACATCATAGGAGTCGAAGTGCTCTGCAGGCAAAACAGGTCTAAATCTCGACGGGTATCGATCGATACCAGGCCGTGTGTCGATCGATACCAGATGTTCCAGCACGGTAACTTCTTGTTTTTCTTAATTCTATTATGTTCTTTTGTTTTCTTTTACCTACTCTAGGCTAGATAACACTGGGGACAGTGTTGTTTAAGTCTTGGGGAGGTGTCTGGTGACATTGTGTTTGTTTTTCTTAGAGTCAGTTGTTTTATCGAGTCAAAACTTGTTGGAGATAATGATCATGTGCTTGAATTGCAGTTTTGATTTTGTTTTTGAGTGCACAGTGTTACAAGATCGGTTCTAGATCGACTAATGAAAAATCCAAGGACTGACCAGTTGACTATAAAACATCCCTGTCTCCAGCAGAGTTCTTCTGAAGCCTGAGCCAAATTTTTGCACTTCATCAATGTGGTTAGTGTTTACAGAGCTTGATTCATCATTCTTATCTGATAAAGGAACCCACATGTTTAAAGTAATGGTATCTCTCTCCCATGTTATAGTTGACAAATAAGAGCATAAAAGATGAAATGATTTTCTTCAGAGTAGAGGGCTAGGAAAATTTCCAGCGATCCCATTATTCTACTTAAGAGGGAATGATCACACAAAGGTTGGAAGCGAGGTTATGAAAATTTTCCGTGATACCACTATTCGCCTAATCCTTTGATACATAGAGAGAGAAGAACCGGGGATTCGGTGGCAAACACCATCAATACTCGCGTTTCGGACCTTGATGTGTATATGCAGATCTAAAGAAAAAAAAAAAGAGAGAACATAATAAGAAATAAGTCTGTGGGAGAGAAAGTGATACAAAAAGTGTGAAATTAGATGGTTCCTTGTCATGATATTGCATGGTAAAGAATCTAGAAGGTTCTTGAATATTGGCTACATCGATGAGGGCTTTATTTGAACAATATTGCAAGATAATGTGTGGAGTCTGGAAAAGCTGCGAATTTCTACGGAGAAGTACATGGTGGTTAGATCAAAGCTGGTTAGGTGACATTTGGGTGCTTGGGAAAAGGATCTTTGCGATGGTTCCTGAATAGGTGAGTCTCCGTGTTTTCAAACCTCTTTCTCTAGTTTAGTCTTCTATTTGCTTGAGGGCAAGCAAAGGCTAAGTCTGGGAGAGTTGATATATCATGATTTTTACCCCTTTTAGGCCATGATATAAGTCCGTTTTATAGAGTCTTTCTAGTATTTTGGAGTCTTTTACAGGTTTTAGCACGTTTGGAGTATAAATGAAGATATTGGAGTTTTATGGAGCATTCTGGAGCGAAACTGAAGTATGGTGACTAAGTGACCAATCGAAGCGTCAAGCATCGATCGATACCCCTGGTATCGATCGACACCCATCGAAACATATTACAAGTCACGTCTTTTAATGAAGTTTGAAGAATTGCAGAACTTGCCCAAAAGACTTTAATATTTACAAGAAGACCCCAATTCGTGTTTTAGCTTTATAATTAGGTTTTTCGGCCACTTTTATGGCTATGCTTTATTCTAAACTTTTATTCTAAGCTTTATTTTACTTTGATTCTACTTTGGTTTTTGGAGAGACAACTCTGAACTCCTGTTTTCTATTGATTTCTTTGATGATCTATTCAATCATGTTGCTTTCAATCTCCATGTCTGAGTAGATCCACTTTTGGTTCAGGGTTCTCATAAGGGTTTTCTCTGAATGCTAGGTTGATTAGTTTATTAGGATTCACCATCTGAATTAGTTCTTCGCTTTAGGTTGTGTTCAAATCTAGTTCTAGATTAGCTACCTAGAATATAGATCTTAGGATAATTGATTAGGCACGACAGTGTGATTAATTACCTGATAGAACCTAAGGTGAGCAAATTGATTATTCGCAAAGAGATTTGGTTTAATTGATTTGTGAACATATCAAACCTGAAATTAAAGCTGATTTATTCTTAGGAATTTGCAAAGAGATTTGGGATTATGAAGTTTAGATTTAGATAATTCTCGCAACGACAGTTGGTTAATTATAGTTTAGTGATTTGAGTTCAAGAACCGCGCTAAATCTGAACCCTGATTAGTTAGTTTAGTCTGCATTCATTGATTTTCTGAGAAATACCCTGTATCTATATTTCTTCCATCGAATTTACAACTCTTTTACTGCTTATTGTTTCTGTTTCATCTTATTTGCTTAGCTTGATTCGATACTATACAATCTATTGTGTACTATACAATCTATTGTGTGATTTCTGTGAGTCCTTGTGTTCGATCCCTACACTTACTACAACTACTGCTTTAGTACTTTTAGGGTATTAATTTGAGCATATCAAAGAACTTCCTCATCTCGCGCATAAACTTTTTCCTCGCATACTTTGTGGGATACCTTGGCTCAGTCTCTACAGCAAGGTAGTTGGCAATGTCAGCGTACCATGGTCGTGCAGGACTAGAGACAGCAGCTAGATAGACATTATAGGAGTCGAAGTGCTCTGCAGGCAAAACAGGTCTAAATCTCGACGGGTATCGATCGATACCGAAAGTCTGCACTCGTGAAAATTGCAGATTTTCGGGACAAATGTCTTGAAGCTGAGCTTCAATGAAGTAAATACCTTCCTCTGGCAGGAAATCATCAATAGGTACGACTTCATCGACCTTCAATAGCGATAAGTGGTCAGCAACGCCATTCTTAACTCCTCTCTTGTCCTTGATCTCGATGTCGAACCCTTGGAGCACATGAACCCATCGGCATAGACGAGGCTTGAGGTCCTTGTTCTTCAGCAGGTATTTGAGAGCAGCATGTTCTGTGTGAACAAATAACCTTGCTCCCAATCAAGTAGGACCAAAATTTCTCAAAAGAGAAAACAACTGCAATTAACTCCCTCTCAGTGGTGCTGTAATTTCGTTGGGCATCCTCCAACGTCCTGCTGGCATAGTAAATAGCATGGAGCTTCTTGTCTTTCCTCTGACCCAACACATCTCCAACAGCAAAACCACTCGCATCGCACATAACCTCGAAAGGTAAACTCCAATTAGGTAGTTGGACAATAGGAGCACTCACCAATGCCTTCTTAATCTCCTCGAAGGCTGCAAGGCAATCAGATGTGAATTCAAAATTGAATTTCGTACATAACAGGGCTGTGAGTGGGCGTGCGAGCTTAGAGAAATCTTTGATTAACCTCCTGTAAAACCCAACATGACCAAGGAAGTTTTAAATCTCAGATACAGATCGTGGAGGTTGCAGGCTTGTCATGACCTGAATCTTAGCCTTGTCAACTTCGATCCCTGCCTTAGAAACTTTGTGCCCAAGAACGATGCCATCTTGTACCATGAAGTGGCACTTCTCCCAATTAAGAACCAAGTGTTTCTCCTCGCATCTTTCAAGTACCTTGCACAAGTTATCCAGACAATCCTTGAAGGACGATCCATACACTGAAAATTCATCCATGAAAACCTCCATAAACTCCTCAGTCATGTCTGTGAAAATCGACATCATGCATCGCTGAAAGGTCGCTGGAGCGTTACATAATCCAAATGGCATTCTCCTGTAGGCGAATGTGCCATAGGGACATGTAAAAGTCGTCTTTCTCTGGTCCTCTGGATGTATAGGAATCTGGAAAAAGCATGAGTACCCATCGAGAAAACAGTAGTATGGGTGACTCGCTAACCTCTCCAGCATCTTGTCAATGAATGGCAATGGGAAGTGATCCTTCCTTGTAGCCACATTCAGCTTCCTGTAGTCAATACACATCATGTGACCAGTGATTGTCCTTATAGGGATCAGCTCATACTTCTCGTTCTTAACCACAGTTATACCTCCTTTCTTAGGCACAACTTGAACCGGACTAACCCAAGAACTATCTGAGATGGCATTGATAATCCCTGCTTCCAAAATTTTCATCACTTCCTTCCTGACCACTTCCTTTAGGTTCGGATTCAGCCTTCTCTGGCACTCAATCGAAGACTTAGACTCATCCTCCAGGTGAATCCGATGCATGCACAAGTCTGGTGCTATACCTGAAATGTCATCAATAGAATAGCCAAGAGCTTTGCGATACTTGCGCAGCTTGCTCAGCAGTAAGGCATTCTCTGTGTTGTCACTACAAGAAAACAAAGTTTTTGTGACTCTTTTTTCGGTCGCAAAAAAGTGGGACGAAAATGTGACTAATTTGCGACCACTTTGTGACTACTCGCAATGCAGTGGCAAAACAGTCGCAAATTAACGACGAAACAGAGGAGTCACAAAAGGGTCTCAAATTTACGACTGTTTAAGGACTTGCAAAAGTAGTCCCAAATTTGTGACTGATTTGCTTCGGTTTAGCAACTCACTCGATTTTTTTTAAATAAACATCAAATAATATACAAAAAACAAATTTAAACCCTAAACCACCAAATAAATAAACATCAAATAATATACAAAAAAATTCAACACTTACAATTTTTAAAATATAATCATTTTATAAATCCTAAATTATAAACCCTAAACCTCTAACCCTTAACCCTAAACTCTAAACCCTAAACCTCTAACCCTTAATCATAAAATTGATCTAAATCTTAAATTGTAAACAAAATTTTACACATAAACATCAAATAATATACAAAAAAATCAACACTTACAATTTTTTTTAATATGATCATTTTATAAATCCTAAATTCTAAACCCTAAACCTCTAACCCTTAATCATAAACTCTAAATCTTAAATTGTAAACTAGATCTTACACATAAACATTAAATAATAAAAAAAATATATAACACTTACAAAAATTTAAATATAATCATAACATCTACTAAGTGTTACATGTGGTTTATAAAGAATGATTTTGAAAGATAAAAATTATCTTAATATTTATTTATTTTTAAGTTTTAACATATTTTTGAACTGTTATATACACAAAATCATTGTAAAGTCATATTCAAACTTTTTAGGTTCTTCAAGTTTAGAGTTTAGGATAAAGATTTTTTATAGTCACAAAATAGTCTCAAATTTGCGACCGTTTAGCAACCCCATTCGATTTTTTTAATAGTAGTCACAAAAGAGTCCCAAATTTGCGACTAATTTGCGACCGAATGACAAAAATAATGAAAGCTTCTCATTGGCTAGTTCTTTGTGACGAGGATCGAGATCCTCCACCGTTGATTGGTTTAATCCAACGGTGGAGGATTTAAACTGCTTTATTTATTATTTTTTAATTATTTTGTTTCCTTCCTTTTTTTTTCTCTCCCTTGCCACGATTCTCTTCTTCTCTTTCTTCTTCTTCTTATTCCTCCTTCTCTTCGACATATCAATTGCTCGATCTCACTTTTTTTTTTGTTGCAGATCCAGCCGCCGTCGAGGCTTCTACTTCTCCGGCCGCCGGCGAGGCTTCTTCTTCTCCAGCCGCCGGCGAGGCTTCTTCTCTTCCGGCTCCTTCCTCCTCTTCTTCTTCTGTCGGTGGCGGCGAGATCTGATTCCGACTATTTGTCCCTGAATGATACGACTCAATAAGCCCTGATTGAATCTCTGAGCAATCGCCGGGTTCGCGTTTGAATCGCCGTCGACGACGGGCTTAGCTCCTCCGCCGGTGCCTCCGCCGCCTGGGAAGAAGGCGTATTCGCGGGGGAAATTCGGATCAGCGTTTAGAGAGAGGAAAGGGTAGATGTTGAAAGTTATGGGTGAAACGGAATCAGCGAGGAATCGAACGATGGAGACCATTAGGGTTTTGATGTCAGATCGAACATCGCAGGAGGAAGCAAGACCATCGCCGGATTCGTAGACGTCGGCGTCGATATTAATGAATTTTTTTTTTTTATTTGTAATGAATTAAATAAATAAATAAAATATTTTTTTTTTGAATTTTGTTTTTGTTTTTGTTTTTTTTTTAATTATTTTTTTACAAATAGTCACAAATCAATCTCTAAATTAGAACTGATATTATAGTCACATATCAGTCCCAAATTTGTGACCGTTTTGCGACCAATTTATTTAGTGACCAAATATTTGCGACCACTTTTTTGGTCCCAAAATGGTCGCAAATGAGTCATTTGCACCATTTTGGGACTCTTTTAGTGGTCGCAAAAACTGTGTTTTCATGTAGTGTGTTCAAAGAAGAATTAACAATCAATGGGTATGTAGAATCAGGGCCAAGAAAACTATACCTCATATTTGGTGGGAGTGGCTTTAGTTCGACCTTAGGAGCTTTCTCTGTACTCCAATCCCCAAGCCCAGCAGCTTCCTAAGAACTCTCGGCCAACTCTCTTTTTGGCCGCAGTGTATCGATCGATACCAGGGGAGTATCTATCGATACTAACGATGCTGAATCGAGCATCTTCGAATATCCAGCAGTGTAATCGCACAAATGGACCTCTGAAATGGCTGAACAGACCAATGCTCTCTTCAGTGGATCCTCAGGGTGCATCTCCAGGAATTACTTCTCTGCTATGTCACTGAAGGTGTCCACATAGAACGTCTGCCCATCGATGGTTGGTCTCTTCATCATCTTTTCCATGTTAAAGGACATTACCAAATCACCGATGTTGAGAGCTATATGTCCATTCTTGCAATCGATCAAGGCTCTAGCAGTTGCAAGGAATGGCCTACCCAGGATAAGTGGATCCTTATGCTCAGCATCGTACTTCAGGACGATGAAATCTGTTGGGATCAAGCAATTCTCAATCTTGATTGGGACATCTTCGAGTAGTCCCTCTGGAAGTCGCACTGAGCGAGCGATCATCAAGTACCAGTGAAATCCTTGTAGACTGGAAATCTGTCATCCCCATTCGCATGGCAACTGAGTGTGGCATAAGTTTCACACTCGACCCAATATCGTAGAGAGCACGCTCGAACCTCTCTATGAAGATAGTGCAATCCAAAACAAAACTCCATGGGTCTGGTAGCTTCTTGGGAATTTTGTTGAGTAGAATCGCACTGCACTCAGCTGTAATCATCATGACACCTTCCTCAAGGTTCACATTGCTAGAAACCATCTTCTTCACATACCTCCTGAAAGCTGGAGAAGTCTTAATAGCATCAACAAAAGGAAGCTCCACAACCAATTTATAAAGCATAGCCTTGCATCTGGCATCCTCCCATTCCTTCTTTGTCATCTTAGGAAGCATAGGATAAGGCATCTTGGGTTCATACACCCTCTCTTTGACAATCTCGGGCTCCTTCATGACCTGTGTATCAGCATCGATCGATACTGGAGGGGTATCGATCGACACACGGGATTTTGGATCCCAATCATCTTCTTCAGCAAGGTCGACGAGATTCTCTGCAATTGGGATGTTCTTCACTCCTGTAATCACCTCTTTTCCACTCCTCAAGGTGATGGCATTGATGTGTGCCCTTGGATTCTCTGTTTTTCCTGGAAGAAAACATTCCTGCCTTTTCACAGCTGCTGCTGTCTGAGCGACCTGAGTTTCCAGCTTCCTCTGGGTCTGATTGATAGCTTCAATTTTTCCATTCAGATCAATGTACAGAGAGTCAAACTTCCCATTGAAATCCACTTGCAACTTCTGCTGTCCCTGAAGAAGCTATTCAAGCATGGATTCCATCCTATTCTCTCTGGACTTTGGAGAGATTGGTTGGTACGAAGAGTTCCCATAATTGCGACTGAAATCGCTGCTCTGGAGTGGTTTCTGAGTAAATTATTTTGTTCCCAAACCAGATTGGTTCCCCTCAAACTTGTACCCACTTTGATGATTGTTGTTGTTGAAGTTTCGGTTGTTGTTGTACCCGAATCGCTGACCCTGAAAACCAGAACCACCAACGTAGTTAACATCCTCCACTTCTTCTTCTTCCACATTCACGACTTCATCAGCAAAGTGTTCAGCTTTCTTCGACTTCCCAATCAGGAAATCCAACTTGGCCTGAACATCAGCAATCTGTGATCCATCAACTCCTCCAGCCTGCTTCTTCCGCTCGAAATCAGCATTCTTGGTGCTATTACTAGACGCCAAGTTTTCAATCAACACAACTGCATCATCTGGATACCTGGTGTTGAAGTTCCGATTACTCGCAGCATCCATACCCATCTGGTACCTCCAATCAACCCCTCTGTATAAAATGCCCAGCAGCTGAACCTGAGTGAACCCATGGTGCAGACAATCTCTCTGATAGGACTTGAAACGAATCCAAACAGCTTTGAATACCTCTGTCGGACCCTGAGCAAATTGAGAGATCTTGTTCCTGAGCTCCTCGGATCTCGCATCATCATAGAAATTATTCAGGATTGCATTCTTTTTCTCATCCCATGTAGTTAGCGAATCACGAGACAACTGCTTTAGCCAATAGGCAGCATCCCCACCAAGAGAGTATGGGAAAAGTTTGCAGAAAAGGAACTCATTAGGCACTCCATTGTACTTCATACTAGTGACCAAATCTTTGAACATTTAGATATGATCCATGGGGTGTTCATGAGATAGGCCATGGAAGGGATTCTGACTTACAAGACCGTAATACACAGGTTTCAGCTCATAGTCATTCTTCTGAAATGTTGGGATGCGAATCGCAGCTCGATTGGCATAGAACTGATCAGGTCTGTTGTGCTCACCAAATGTTCTACCTCGATCAACCCCAGCATTCCCAGCGTTGGCTTGCGGAGCTGGCGCAACAATCTGACCAACAACAGCAGGCAGGACAATGACGTTTCCAGCTTCATCAAGTCGTTGCCCTCTCTCATTGCACACTTGACCTTCTTGGTCTCTCAAAACTCCAGCTTCATCAGGTTTTAATACCACTGTGTTGTTCATCCCTGATGCTTGCTTTGCCTTTCTGCTTGTGCGTTCTAAACGTGCTAGCTTCTCTAACGATAGATTAACTAGCGGAGTGCTCTTGTTCCCTCTGGTTTCACGATTAGGTATGCACCTGAAACACAAAAGTCAAGAACGTTAGTAACAAAAGCGTTATGAGTATCGATCGATACCAAGTGGTGTCGATCGATATCAACAAAAAGAAAACGACGAGTATCGACCGATACTAGATAGTATCGATCGATACCAACGAATTTAGTCGAAACTCGACAACTAAAATCTAATGGCAAAATTGAGTCCCCGGCAACGGCGCCAAATTTGATATGCTCAAATTAATACCCTAAAAAGTACTAAAGCAGTTGCTGCAGTATATCAGGGGTCGAACACAAGAACTCAGAGAAATCGGACAATAGATTGTATAGTATTGAATCAAGCTAAGCAAATAAGATGAAACATAAACAATAAGCAGTAAACGAGTTGTAAATTCAATGGAGAGAATATAGGCCTAGGGTATTTCTCAGGAAATCAATGAATGCAGACTAACTAATTAGGGTTCAGGTTACGACACGATTCTAGAACTCAAATCACGAAAGTATAATTGACCAACTATCGTTGCGAAAATTATCTAAATCTAAACTTCAGAATCCCAAATCTTTTTGCAAATTCATAAGAATAAATCAGCTTTAAAGTTCAGGTTTAATATGTTCACAAATCAATTAAACTAAATCTCTTTACGAATAATCAATTTGCTCACCTTAAGTTCTATCAGATTACTCAATTGCATTGTCGTGCCTAATCGATTAACCTAAGATCTAAGTTCTAGGTGATCAATCTAGAATTAGCTTTGAGAACAACCTATTGCGAAGAACTAATTTAGATTATGAACCCTAACAATAAATCAACCTAGCATTCAAAGAAATCCCTATGAGAAAACCCTAAACCTAAAGTGGATCTACTCAAACATGGAGATTGAAGCAATAAACATGTTTGAATAAATCATCATATAAAATAGAAATAGTAATAAGAGGGTTCGAAATCTTCTCTCGGACGAACATAGTTTCAGACTTTTCTCCCTTCAAAAGCTCTCTCACAAATCCAGAATAAAATAAAGCGTAGCCAACAAACTGGTTGTAAAATCCTATTAAATAACATAAATCACGTCTTGGGCCTTCTTATAAATAATAAAGTCTTCTGGGGCAATTTTGCAATTCCTCAACTCTTGGAAAAGTCGCGGGTCGTGTCATCTGCGATGGGTATCGATCGATACTAGGCAGTATTGATCGATATTGATGCTTCAAATTGGGTTCTCAGCAACACGAACTTCTGCTTTGCTCCAGAATGCTCCAGAAAGCTCCAGTATCTCCAATTATGCTCCAAACGTGCTAAAATATGTAAAAGACTCTAAAAGACTCCAAAATACTAGAAAGACTCTATAAAACGGAATTATATCATGGCTTAAAAGGGGTAAAAACCATGATATATCAACTGTGTACCTAACTGTGTTAAAGTTTTTAAAGCAGTCGGTAAGTAGTCGTAAAATGTAAATGTAGTCGCAAAAACAGTCGCAAAAATCTCTATAAATATATTCGAACAACATTCGTTTCTTTCATTCACATTCCATTGGTGGTGAGAAACACGAAATTGAGGAGAAAGAAAAAATTTGTTACTAAAAAAATGTCGGGAAATTATAATTATAGTACTTTTCGGGAGTGGATGTATAAAAGGTTCGATGAAGCGACGGGAAATTTCTCGGCAAAGTTCATACCGGGGGTGGATCAATTCATGACATTTGTAAATGGCCAGCCCCTAACGCAGAGCAATCGCGGTAAGTTTTACTGCCCTTGTAGTGATTGCGAGAACAATAATTTCTTGTCGGGTACAAGAATTTGGAAACATCTTTAGAGTAAAGGATTTATGCCAGATTATTATGTTTGGTATAACCATGGAGAAGAACTCAATATGGATTTAGGAACGAGTTCTGTAGATCCGACGTGGGTAAGTGGTAGTGAAGAAGTGGGTAATGTAGAAGGAGGTAGATATGTTGATATGGTGAATGATGCATTTCGTGAAAACGTGAGTTTTGATTACTATCATGAGGATTGTAGTTATCAAAAGTTCTATGACTTGATAGAAGGAGCCAAAAATCCATTATACGTTGGTTGTCGTGAAGGTCACTCGCAATTATCCTTTGCTGCTGAGCTCATGCAACATAAGACAGATCATAATATGCGTGAGAGGTTAGTGGATTCGATGTGCGAAATGTTTAATAACTACTTACCAGAAGGAAACCAGGCAATGGGTTCAAATTACGAGACGGAAAAATTGATGAACAATTTAGGACTCCCATGTCATGTAATTGATGTTTGCGTTAATAATTGTATGATCTTTTAGAAAGAAGACGAAAGGTTAGATAAGTGTCGGTTTTGTAATTCATAAAGATGGATGCCAAACGAGCAACACCGTAGGACCAAGGTATCATATAGTCGTATGTGGTATATGCCTATTGCTGGCAGATTAAAGAGAATGTATCAGAGCGAGAAGACTGCAACGGCAATGAGATGGCATGCCGAGCACCAGCCGAATGAAGGAGAAATGAGTCATCCGTCTGATGCGACAGAGTGGAAATTTTTTCAATATCTACATCCCCGGTTTGCCGAAGAACCTAGTAACGTTTATCTTGGGTCATGTACAGATGGGTTCAATCCATTTGGCATGTCAAAAAATCATTCGATGTGGCACGTGCTCTTGACTCCATATAATTTGCCCCCTGGTATGTGCATGAATACGGAGTACTTGTTTCATACCATTATGAATTCTGGGCCAAATCATCCTCGAGGTAGTCTCGATATATTCCTCCGACCTCTTATTGAGGAGTTAAAAGAATTGTGGTCCACTGGAGTTGTTGCGTACGATGTCTCATTGAACCAAAATTTTAATCTAAAAGCAGTGTTGCAGTGGACGATAAGCGATTTTCCGGGGTATAGCATGTTATCAGGATGGAGCACCCATGGGAAATTGGCTTGTCCAATTTGCATGGAAGATACAAAGTCTTTTTATCTGCCGCATGGAAGAAAGACGTGTTGGTTCGATTGTCACCGAAGATTTCTTCCTCTTGATCATCCACTAAGGAAGAATAAAAAAGACTTTTTGAAGGGAAAAGACGCTAAGACATAGTATCCACCTGAGATTTTGACAGGTGAGCAAGTTTAAAAATACCGGTTGCGTCGGGTAAAGCCACTGAAAACAAAGGATGTTGGTGGAAACGGTCACGAAAAGAAGAATCCTGGATTTGGGAAGACACATATTCTGGGAGCTGCCGTATTAGAGGGACCTCAATCTTCGTCATAATCTCGATCTGATGCATATAGAGAAGATTGTTTTTGACAGCATCATGAATACTCTTATGCGTGTGAAGGGTAAATCAAAAGACACCATCCCGTCAAGATTGGATAAAGCACAATTCTGTTCTCGGCCACACTTACATACTGATGATGAGGGTAGAGCTCCTTTCCCCGCCTACTCATTTACATACGAAGCTAGAAGAAGCTTATTAGAATGTGTGAAAAATTCGGTCAAATTCCCAGATGGTTATGCTGCAGACTTAGCTAGTTGTGCTGATATGGTGAATGAAAAGTTTTTTGGGATGAAGAGTCATGACTGTCATGTTTTTATGGAGCGGCTACTTCCATTTATCCTCGGAGAACTAGTAGACCCAAACACCCACCGCGCGTTATCCGGTACTAATTACTTATAATTTTGTTTACATGCCACACGTAAATATGATTCAATTAATTTATACTAACCAACTGTAGTTTCAATATAAAAATTGTAGGGATTGCATTGTTTTTTCGTGACTTATGTTGCAGAACTTTGCAGAAAAGTCGCGTCCAAATTCTAAAACAAAACATAGTTTTAATCATTTGCAATCTGGAAAAGATCTTCCCACCATCATTTTTTGACGTGATGGAACACCTGCCTATACATCTCCCCTACGAAGCTGAAGTAGGAGGCCCTGTGCAATACAGGTGGATGTACCCTTTTGAAAGGTTTTTCAAAAAGTTGAAAGGGAAAGCAAAAAAACAAAAGATATGCACCAGGATCGATTGTTTAATCATATTTAAAAGAGGAGGTAGCTTATTTCACAGCGCATTATTTTCCCTCGAATATACAAACAAATTCAAGGTAAACACTACAATTAATATCGGACATTAACTTTGCCATTGCTAAACATGCTAGATATTCTAAAATTGTTCTCCATAATTACGCCAGATTAACAAGATTCGATGAAGGTGAAGTCCATGAATACCATTTTCCTGGAGTTCCTGATATATTTACACACGTGGGCCGTCCTAGTGGGTAAATGAATGAAATCTGGCTTTCAGGGAAAGACATTGAAATCGCACATGCATATGTCTTGCGAAATTGTGAATATTTTCAGACACTTGAGAGGTATATTCCGGCTAATCATTCCTTAATCTTTCGGCTAATCATTCCTTATGTAGTATTGGTCTCATATATATATATATATATATATATATATATATATATATATATATATATATATATGTGTGTGTGTGTGTGTCGGTTTTACACAGTTTCTTTGAAGATTATATTTCTACAAAGTATCCAGAACTCTCTGAAAAAGAACTCGCGTTCAAAAGAGCTCAGGAATATCATTTATGGGTGAAAGATTATGTATGACTAAATAATATTTTTCACTATGTATATAATATATATGTTATGATATATAGCTATATATATTTGATATTGACTATCATTATGCAGGTTACTTGCTGGAACGCCATAAAACCTTTTCCTATGTGGGTTCAAGAGATAGTTCATGGTCCTTTGGATAAGGCCGAAACCTGGCCCATCTATTTTACAAGAGGCTATTTGTTTCATACGAAAAAGCACAGAGAGGGCCGAAAGACATGTAACTATGGCGTGTGTGCTAAAGGAGAGAATTATAGCGATGCATCTGATGAAGCTGATTTTCACGGGATCTTAACTGATATCATACAACTCGAGTATGAAGGGGGTGGTTAATTTGAGAATCACACTGTTTAAGTGTACATGGTACGATCCCGTTATCGGTAGAGGCACTCGAAGGAGCAACGCTGGCATTGTAGATGTTCGCTCATCGGGAAGATACAATAAATACGAACCATTTATTCTAGGTATGTACATTCATTTATCTATAAGAAGAGAATCATATGTGGCTAAATTTTTGTTATACACAGCCTCTTAAGCGAATCAAGTTTGTTATATCCCATACCCGTACAAGAAGAGAAAGAATCATCCGTGGCTAAATGTTGTCAAAGTCAACCCGAGGGAAAATATATCAGTGAATATAGCAACACAGAACCGATTCTATAGCAACAAGAAAATGATGACCCCGTAATATTAACTACAATTGAAGATCTCGAAGTCGACAATTTGGTACAAAGTGTTAACCAAATAAATCTCGATTGGGATGTCGGAGATGCAGAACTAGAAGATGAATTCGAAGCTCATTTATTGGATTCTGAAGATGATGTAGCTGAAGAAGAAGCTTGCTAATTTCCTTATATAAGTTTATAACAAAATGCTACTAAATATATCAATTTCCTAATGATCTTATAAAAGTTTTTTTTATATAAGTTTTTTTTTTCCTATATATAAGTTTTTTTATATAAGTTTTTTATATATAAGTTTTTTTAAAACATAATTTTAATTTTCCCCAAATTATGTTTAAACATAATTTCCCCAAACATAATTTTCCCAAAAATTTTAAACATAATTTCCCCAAATTATGTTTAATTTTCCCCAAACATAATTTCCCCAAAAATTTTAAACATATTTTTTAGGAAAATAATTTTCCCCAAATCGTTTAAACCATTAGTCTAATTTTCCCCAACAACAAACCCTAATTGCTCTCTCCCAAAAACCTCGAACAATCGATCTCTCCCAAATTCAGTATCTCCCAAATTCAGTATCCCTCGCACAATCGATCTCTCCCTAATTCAGAAACCCTAATCGATCTCTCCCAAAACCCTCGCAGTCGATATCTCTCCCAAAACCCCATTCGAAACCGAAATTTCTCCGATGCCTGTAGGAGGAAGAGGGGGGGGCCCAAGGTTCGAGCTCCGATACAACAGAGAAGACCCAACTTCACACCAGCGCCGCCACAACTATCATCCCGAAACAACTTCACACCAGCGCCGCCGCAACTTCAAACGAAGAAGAGAAAAGTATCTCCGAATCATAACTTCTCTCCGCCGCAACCCTCTCCATCGACGATGCATTTCAAAGACTACCCTCCGCCGACCCAGTTGTTCCAGACGACGTTAACGCGGTAATCCCACAGCTCTTAAAGGTCAACCTCTGATGACTCCGCTTCAAAGCTCCCAACCTCAACCGGAGACTCCTCGACGATAGAGCATCTCGAATCCTGAAGCTGCGGTGTCTCCACGACGAAGCTCCCCTAGTCCTCCGCTGTAGAACTCTTCTGGTCACAGCAATCACTTCTCCAACAGAGTGGACAACGACGAAGCTTCAGATGACTCCGACGATGAGGTGATCGACGACACTTCCCAGTTTGACCTGGATCTCAAAGACAGCAGACTCGAAGCCCTTAATGCTCTTCTAAGCGTCCCAAACCGGCACAATATTAGGGGTATTACGACGCTTTCACCCATCGAACCTCAGCCTGCCAAAACTACATGGTGAGTTTCTCTTGTTCATTAGGTTTTTTGTTGCTGAACTGGACTAATTTGTGATGATTAGTGGACTACATCGAACCTCAGCCTGCCAAAACTACTCTATCAAGATTGATTATTTGTGATGATTAGGTTAGTGTTTTCTTGTTAGGTTAGTATATGTGATGATTCTCTTGTTAGGTTAGTAATTTTTGCTTATCTGTCATGATGATGAGATTGTGTAACTTGTGTTTTTTTTATCACTAAGTTTATTGATTTTCATTTCTATGTCTAGGTTTGGTCGTGACTCCTCAAAGCTGACAAGGAAGATCACAAGGATCTTCACTAGCAAGTTCAATGGACCATATTACACATGGTTTTGTGTGCCTCGCGATAGACAGGAAAGATATTTCCTTGAATTCGCGGTAAGTAGTTCTCTGATCTCGTATCTTGCATTATTTTCTTTATATAATGTACTTTACTAACACATGTTGCTTATTCTTCTATTGTATAAAACACATCATTGAGATCCCGTTTTCTCAGGGCTAGTTCAACAACATTTTGAAAGCATTTGTCAAACCAGAATTAAGGATATGGTCAGCACCTGCAGGAGAACTCGAGTGAGACCAAAGTGGATCAATTCAACTTTGTGGACAGTAATGTGCACATACTGGGACACATTAGAAGCTCAGAAGAGGAGTCAGACCGCATCGAAAGCTCAAAAATCTGACCGGAAAGGCCTGGGCGAGCACAAGCACTTCACAGGCAAAAAGTCATATGCAGTCCAACAGGAAATGGTAAGTTGACTTTCAATATCTAATGCTTCTGTTTGTGAGGTTATTCTTCAAGTTTCAGGTTTATTTCATAATTTTCTTAATGTTTCAGGAAGTGGAATTAGGGAGTCCAATTAATGTTGGTGAGGTTTTTATCAGAATTCACACAAGACCGGATGGTACGTTAGTTGATCAGAAGGAAGCAAAGGTTGCGAAATCCTATGAGCAGAATGTGAAAGCTAAGCTCTCTGAGTTTCAGTCTGAAGATGGTAATCGAGAGCTTACCACATAGGAGGACAAAAAATTTCATGCTCTGTTTTCTTTACTTGTGATCTATTTCCCATATATGTTAACCTTCAAATTTGTTTTTTAACTTTTGCAGTCAACAGAGAAAGATTCAAGAGGAACACCATATGGAGTAGGAAGTCTCGCCAATGCTATTGTGACTGGAAAGCAGAAGCACGCTGCAAGTTCTTCTTCCTTTCAATCGTTTCAAGATAAACTTGTGGCAACTCAGAAACTGCTAGAAGAACAAGCCGCCAAGAACGCTCGACTAGAGGCTGATCAACAAACCAAGTTTAAGCAGTTTTTTGATGGAAAAGTTCCTCAGACTCAATCCAAGGTATGTTGACTTCTTGTCTCATGAAGCTGCTGCTACACCAACTGATCAAGCAACAACAGAGGCGTTTGGTACCTCTGATCCTTAGGTTGTTTTCTATTTGGTAGCCTTAGGTCTTTTGCAACATGAACTTGTTAAATGTTGGTTTTTATCAAAACTCCTTAAGTATAGGAGTTTCCTTTTGTAAATGTACTTCAACATTCGGTATTGTAAATGTTTAGCATAATTAGTACTTCTAATTTGTTTTTCGTTTACAAACAAATTCATTTACACAAACAGGATTTCAAATCAAACGAATCATCATTGAAACAATTACCCATTCTGATTTTATATTTACAAACGTAGTCGCAATTTGGTCGTAAAAATTAAAAAAAAACAGTCGGTATTTAGTCTCTAAATGGTCGTTAAAAGTTTAAATATTCGCATACTTTAACACAATTTCGTCGTTATTTAGTCGTTAAATCTTTAATTATATCGTCGGTAAATAGTCGTAACTTTTACCGACTAAATTACGTCTGTGTATTTTACTACTACACTACGACTAAAATACGTCCAAATACTTTACGACTACATTACGACGAATTTACGACTACACTGAACAGTCGTGATTTGGACTATATGTTTTTACGACGAAAACTTTCCTACAACTACATTTAGTCGTAAAGTAGTCGTAAAAATGGATTTTACGACTACTTTGCGACTGCTATTGTAGTCGCAATAACCAGGTTTTCTTGTAGTGCTTTTTACAAGTTTGAAGTTTGCACCTTGGTCCAGAAGACTTTAATAATTATTAGAAGCCCCAAAACGTGTTTTATGTTACAAATTAGGTTTTTCAGCCACTTTTGTTGGCTAAGCTTTATTTTTATTTTTGATACTTTGAGAGAGATTTGTTCCAGGGTTTTTTGGGAGACAACTCTGAACCCTTGTTTCTTATTGATTTCTTTTATGCAATTCTATTCATCTATGATTTATGTTCCATTGATCATGTCTGAGTAGATCTCCTTTAGGTTTAGTGTTCTCATAAAGGATCTCTTTGAATGTTAGG
This sequence comes from Eutrema japonicum, assembly GCA_030161315.1. NCBI lineage: Eukaryota > Viridiplantae > Streptophyta > Magnoliopsida > Brassicales > Brassicaceae > Eutrema > Eutrema japonicum. The sequence goes on from BSQW01000007.1 coordinate 29,436,073, forward strand.
TTAATTGGTTGATTAGGGTTCATAATCTGAATTAGTTCTTCACCATAGGTTGTTCTCAAAGCTAATTCTAGGTTGATGAATCTGGAACTTAGATCTTAGGTTAATCGATTAGGCACGACAGTGCAATTGATAATCTGACAGAACTTAGGGTGAGCAAAATAGCTATCCGCAAAGAGATTTTGTTTAGTTGTTTTGTGAACATATCACACCTGAACTTTAAGGCTAGTTTAGGTCATTAGGATTTGCAAAGAGATTTGGGATTCTGGGATTTAGACTTAGATAATTCTCGCAACGACAGTTGGTTAATTATAGCTTAGTGATTTGAGTTCAAGAACCGTGCATAACCTGAACCCTGACTAGTTAGTTTATTTGCATTCATTGATTTCCTGAGAAATACCCTGAACCTATCTTTCCTCCATCGAATTTACAACAAGTTTAATCTACGTTATTGCTTTCAATTACATTGATCACTTAGCTTAATTCAACCCTTAAAATCTATTGTGTGATTCTTGAGTATCTGTGGATTCGACCCCTAAGTATTACAATCGACAAAGCTGTTAGTACTTTAGGGTATTACATTTGAGATTATCAAATTTGTTGCCGTTGCCGGGGACTCTTAATTCGCCATTAGATTTTAGTCTAGAATTTCGACTAAGCCCATGTATCGATCGATACTAGTCAGTGTCGGTCGATACTCGTCGTTTTCTTTTGTTGATATCGATCGAAACCACCAAGTGTCGGTCGATACTCATTGTTTTCTTTTTTCTTTTTTCGTTACTTACGTGCCTTGTCTAGTGTGTTTCAGGTGTATGCCCACTCTCGAAACAAGGAGGAACAAGAGCACTCAGCTAGTTTATCTTTCCAACAAGGAGCTAGCAGATTTTGAACGCACAAACCGGAAAACAAAAAAGCCAACAGAGATGAACAATCCAGTGGTATTAATTCGTGATGATGCTGGAGCTTTGAGAGACCAAGAGAGTCAATTTTGCAATGAGAGAAGGCAACGACTTGATGGGGATGGAAACATCATTGTCCCTGCAGTTGATGTGAATGTGGGGAATGATGTGGTTGATCGTGGTAGAACGATTGGTGAGTACAACAGGCCTGATCAGTTCTATGTCAATCGATCAGCTATTCGCCCTCATGCTTTTCAGATGAATGACTTTGAGCTGAAACCTACATACTTCACTCTTGTGGGTCAGCACACTTTTCATGGTCTTTCTCATGAACACCCCATGGATCACATTGAGAAGTTTGAGGATTTGGTCATTAGCATCAAATACAATGGAGTGTCCAATGATTTACTTTTCTGTAAGCTCTTCCCATATTATCTTGGTGGAGATGCAGCTTATTGGCTTAATGATATATCATAGTTTTTACCCCTCTTAGGCCATGATATAAGTTTGTTTTATAGAATCTTTCTAGTATTTTGGAGTATTTTAGAGTCTTTTACAGGTTTTAGCACGTTTGGAGCATAATTGGAGATATTGGAGCTTTCTGGAGCTTTCTGGAGCAAAGCAGAAGTTCGTGTTGCTGAGTACCCGATTTGAAGCATTAGTATCGATCGATACCCATCGCAGCAGACACGACCCGCGACTTTTCCAAGAGTTGAAGAATTGCAAAATTGCCCCAGAAGACTTTAATATTTACAAGAAAGCCCCATAACGTGTTTTAGCATTATAATTGGGTTTTTCAGCCACTTTTATGGCTATGATTTATTCTACTTTGGTTTTTGGAGAGACAACTCTGAACTCCAGTTTTCTATTGTTTTATTTGATGATCTATTCAATCATGTTGCTTTCAATCTCCATGTCTGAGTAGATCCACTTTAGGTTCAGTTTCTCTGAATGCTAGGTTGATTAGTTTATTAGGATTCACCATCTGAATTAGTTTTTTGCTTTAGGTTGTATTCAAAGCTTGTTCTAGATTAGCTACCTAGAACATAGATCTTAGGATAATTGATTAGGCACGACAGTGCGATTAATTACGTGATAGAACCTAAGGTGAGCAAATTGAATATTCGCAAAGAGATTTGGTTTAATTGATTTTTGAATATATCAAACCTGAAATTAAATCTGATTTATTCTTAGGAATTTGCAAAGAGGTTTGGGATTTTGAAGTTTAAATTTAGATAATTCTCGCAACGACAGTTGGTTAATTATACTTTTGTGATTTGAGTTCAAGAACCGCGCTAAATCTGAATCATGTTAGTTAGTTTATCTGCATTCATTGATTTCCTGAGAAATACCCTGAATCTATATTTTCCTCTATCGAATTTACAACCTTTTACTGCTTATTGTTTTTGTTTCATCGGATTTGCTTAGCTTGATTCGATACTATACAATCTATTGTGTGATTTCTGTGAGTCCTTGTGTTCGACCCCTACACTTACTACAATTACTGTTTTAGTACTTTTAGGGTATTAATTTGAGCATATCAAATTTGGCGCCGTTGCCGGTGATCGAACCCGGGTCACCCGCGTGACAGGCAGGAATACTTACAACAATACTATAACGACATCAATGTGGTTCGTGTTTACAAAGGTTGATTCATCATTCATATCTGACAAAGGAACTCATATGTTTAAAGTAATGGTATCTCTCTCCCATGTTATAAGTTGATAAATAAGAGTATAAGAGATGAAATGATTTTCTTCTGAGTAGAGGGCTAGGAAAATTTCCAGGGATCCCATTATTCTACTTAAGAGGAAATGATCACACAAAGGTTGAAAGCGAGGTTAGGAAAATTTCTCGTGATACCACTATTCACCTAAACCTTTGATACATAGAAAGGGAAGAACCGGGGATTCAGTGGCAAACACCATCAATACTCGCGTCTCGGACCTTGATGTGTATATGTAGATCTAAAAAAACAAAAAGAGAACATAATAAGATATAAGTCTGGGGAGAGAAAGTGATACAAAAAGTGTGAAATTGGATGGTTCCTTGTCATGATATTGTATGGTAAAGAATCTAGAAGGTTCTTGAACATTGGCTGCAGCGATGAAACTGACGATGAGGGTTTTATTTGAACAATGTTGTGAGATAATGTGTGCAGTCTGGAAAAGCTGTGAATGTCTACGGAGAAGTACATGGTGGTTAGATCAAAAGCTGGTTAGATGACATTTGGGTGCTTGGAAAAAGGATCTTTGCGATGGTTCCTGAATAGGTGAGTCTCCGTGTTTTCAAACCTCTTTCTTTGGTTTAGTCTTCTATTTGCTTGAGGGCAAACAAAGGCTAAGTCTGGGGGAGTTGATATATCATGGTTTTTACCCCTTTTAGGCCATGATATTAGTCCGTTTTGTAGAGTCTTTCTAGTATTTTGGAGTCTTTTAGAGTCTTTTACAGGGTTTAGCACGTTTGGAGCATAATTGGAGATATTGGAGCTTTCTGGAGCATTCTAGAGCAAAGCAGAAGTTCGTGTTGCTGAGTACCCGATTTGAAGCATCAGTATCGATCGATACTGCCTAGTATCGATCGATACACATCGCAGCAGACACGACCCGCGACTTTTCCAAGAGTTGAAGAATTGCATAATTGCCCCAGAAGACTTTAATATTTACAAGAAAGCCTCATAACGTGTTTTAGCATTATAATTAGGTTTTTCAGCCACTTTTATGGCTATGTTTTATTCTACTTTGATTCTACTTTGGTTTTTGGAGAGACAACTCTGAAATCCTGTTTTCTATTGTTTTCTTTGATGATCTATTCAATCATGTTGCTTTCAATCTCCATGTCTGAGTAGATCCACTTTAGGTTCAGGGTTCTCATAAGGGTTTTCTCTGAATGCTAGGTTGATTAGTTTATTACGATTCACCATCTGAATTAGTTGTTTGCTTTAGGTTGTATTCAAAGCTTGTTCTAGATTAGCTACCTAGAACATAGATCTTAGGATAATTGATTAGGCACGACAGTGCGATTAATTACCTGATAGAACCTAAGGTGAGTAAATTGATTATTCGCAAAGAGATTTTGTTTAATTGATTTGTGAACATATCAAACCTGAAATTAAATCTGATTTATTCTTAGGAATTTGCAAAGAGGTTTGGGATTTTGAAGTTTAGATTTAAATAATTCTCGCAACGACAGTTGGTTAATTATACTTTTGTGATTTGAGTTCAAGAACCGCGCTAAATCTGAATCATGTTAGTTAGTTTATCTGCATTCATTGATTTCCTGAGAAATACCCTGAATCTATATTTTCCTCTATCGAATTTACAACCTTTTACTGCTTATTGTTTTTGTTTCATCGGATTTGCTTAGCTTGATTCGATACTATACAATCTATTGTGTGATTTCTGTGAGTCCTTGTGTTCGACCCCTACACTTACTACAATTACTGTTTTAGTACTTTTAGGGTATTAATTTGAGCATATCAAATTTGGCGCCGTTGCCGGTGATCGAACCCGGGTCACCCGCGTGACAGGCGGGAATACTTACCACAATACTACAACGACATCAATGTGGTTCGTGTTTACAAAGGTTGATTAATCATTCATATCTGACAAAGGAACCCATATGTTTAAAGCAATGGTATCTCTCTCCCATGTTATAAGTTGATAAATAAGAGTATAAAAGATGAAATGATTTTCTTCTGAGTAGAGGGCTAGGAAAATTTCCAGCGATCCCATTATTCTACTTAAGAGGGAATGATCACACAAAGGTTGAAAGCGAGGTTAGGAAAATTTCCCGTGATACCACTATTCGCCTAAACCTTTGATACATAGAAAGAGAAGAACCGGTGATTCAGTGGCAAACACCATCAATACTCGCGTCTCGGACCTTGATGTGTATATGCAGATCTAAAAAAAAAAAAGAGAACATAATAAGAAATAAGTCTGGGGGAGAGAAAGTGATACAAAAAGTGTGAAATTGGATGGTTCCTTGTCATGATATTGTATGGTAAAGAATCTATAAGGTTCTTGAACATTGGCTGCAGCGATGAAACTGACGATGAGGGCTTTATTTGAACAATGTTGTGAGATAATGTGTGCTGTCTGGAAAAGCTGCGAATGTCTACGGAGAAGTACATGGTGGTTAGATCAAACGCTGGTTAGATGACATTTGGGTGCTTGGAAAAATGATCTTTGCGATGGTTCATGAATAGGTGAGTCTCCGTGTTTTCAAACCTCTTTCTTTGGTTTAGTCTTCTATTTACTTGAGGGCAAGCAAAGGCTAAGTCTGGGGGAGTTGATATATCATGGTTTTTACCCCTTTTAGGCCATGATATTAGTCCGTTTTATAGAGTCTTTCTAGTATTTTGGAGTCTTTTAGAGTCTTTTACAGGGTTTAGCACGTTTGGAGCATAATTGGAGATATTGGAGCTTTCTGGAGCATTCTGGAGCAAAGCAGAAGTTCGTGTTGCTGAGTACCCGATTTGAAGCATCAGTATCGATCGATACTGCCTAGTATCGATCGATACCCATCGCAGCAGACATGACCCGCGACTTTTCCAAGAGTTGAAGAATTGCATAATTGCCCCATAAGACTTTAATATTTACAAGAAAGCCTCATAACGTGTTTTAGCATTATAATTAGGTTTTTCAGCCACTTTTATGGCTATGTTTTATTCTACTTTGATTCTACTTTGGTTTTTGGAGAGACAATTCTGAACTCCTGTTTTCTATTGTTTTCTTTGATGATCTATTCAATCATGTTGCTTTCGATCTCCATGTCTGAGTAGATCCACTTTAGGTTCAGGGTTCTCATAAGGGTTTTCTCTGAATGCTAGGTTGATTAGTTTATTAGGATTCACCATCTGAATTAGTTTTTTGCTTTAGGTTGTATTCAAAGCTTGTTCTAGATTAGCTACCTAGAACATAGATCTTAGGATAATTGATTAGGCACGACAGTGCGATTAATTACCTGATAGAACCTAAGGTGAGTAAATTGATTATTCGCAAAGAGATTTTGTTTAATTGATTTGTGAACATTTCAAACCTGAAATTAAAGCTGATTTATTCTTAGGAATTTGCAAAGAGGTTTGGGATTTTGAAGTTTAGATTTAGATAATTCTCGCAACGACAGTTGGTTAATTATACTTTAGTGGTTTGAGTTCAAGAACCACGCTAAATCTGAATCATGTTAGTTAGTTTATCTGCATTCATTGATTTCCTGAGAAATACCCTGAATCTATATTTTCCTCTATCGAATTTACAACCTTTTACAGCTTATTGTTTTTGTTTCATCTGATTTGCTTAGCTTGATTCGATACTATACAATCTATTGTGTGATTTATGTGAGTCCTTGTGTTCGACCCCTACACTTACTACAACTACTGCTTTAGTACTTTGAGGGTATTAATCTGACTATTGGAAGGTTTGAATTCAGAAAATTTCGTGGAGATAGAAGAGGTTGAAGGTGATTTTGAGCCTGATTCGGCTGTGTCGAGCGACACCACACCTGGTATTGATCCACACCAACCTGGTATCGATCGATACTAACCTGGTATCGATCGACACCAATTTAAGGAAACGACACAGAAGCCTTGTGTCGATCAACACCAACCTGGTATCGGTTGACACTCCTCGCAGACTGAGCCAAAAATCGTGAAAAAACCGGAGATGATTGAGGAACGCGTTTACAAGCCTAAGGTGCCATATCCTCAACCACCTAGACATCTCATGAATCCAGTAACTGCAGAGAATTTGCTTCGTTTTGAGAAGATGGTAAGGAGAGTTCCCCATACTATGTCTTTTGAAGAGGGTTTGGATCAACGACTGAAGTCTGTTTACCTCCACCCTCACTTTAGCTATTGTTGATCTGATTTCCATAGTCTCAAAATGACATATGTTTCTTGCTATAGAAAGCATAGTAGTTTCCGACCACAAATGAATTGGTACTCATTGGACTCTAATCCAAAACGGTATTCGGGATGGGAAGGATCTAGACACAGTAGGTTCCCACCTTTGAATGATGAGCATCTATTTCGGAAAATGGTACGGTCGATTATCTAAGACTTTTGTTAGGTCCTTATCCGAGAACAACTGAAACTGGAAAAGACCTTGGTCTAGATCAGCTCCAATAGGGCGTGTACAAACCTTCCAATGGTCAGAGAGAAAGAGGATAAGGGACCATATTCTATGCACTTTTTGATTAGTGACTCTTCTCATTAGCGCTAGTGAACGTCTGTGGATGAGTTTCCAAGTTATTAAAAGGAAGAACCCTTACTTTGGATGCTTAGTTAGGCTCATCCTGGTGAGCAGCTACTTTTCCTTTTTCTGCATAAGAAAGCATGCGCCGCATTTTTCTCCGATTGAAGATGAGAAATTAGGTTGTACGGACTTGAGTCAGAGAGAAAGAGTTTTGCTTAGGTCCAAACACTGGAATCTTTTAGAGCATAGATTCACAAGAGAAAACAGAGCCTTTGAAACCAAGAGAACTAAACAAACAAACAAAAGTTTTACCAAGGTAAAAAGCTTTCGATGGAAAACTGAGATGGTTTTAAGGTACATGCAGACCATAGTGGGACGCGATATAGAAAAAACTCCTCTTTGGATGCTTTCTGTCATCTGGACTAAATATGGACTTTGAAATTTCTCAAAAAAGACAAAGGAAGGTTTTCTACCCCTCGGAATCTCGCGAGAGAGAGGAAGGAGGAGTTACGCCTAAGAAATTTCAACCAGGACTGAAGAAAATCAGTTGAAAAAAAAAATCTTGAGGATAAGTTTTAAATATCACCGGAAAAGTAAACTGAGACGTAGGTGCGGAGGTTACTAGAACTCGTGCATGAGAGTTTTTTTCAAAAGTAATTGGTCTCTATCTAAGCAACAAAAGTTGAGTTAAAGAGTCTTGTAAGCATATCGAACTTGGTATGTTTAAGCATGTTTAGTTCTTAATGACAAACGAGAGTTTAGTATATTAGGTTGGTCTCTATTAGGTTGATGATGCGAGTGTTGATTAACTATAAATTTGTGATTTGAGTTCAATAACGATTTCTCAATTTGATTCCGTAAATAACAATTTGATCAACTTGCAATTATTGTTTATGTGGGATGAACCCTAATGTCTGACGCTTTCTATCATTTAATCAACGTCGTTTATTTACTCTGATAAGCGAGAGAAGGAGGCGATATTGTAAAAGGGTTTTTTTGTTTTTATAGAAGCAATTACATCAATTTATATACTAAAAAAAAGAGAGCTAGTTTCCTAAACAAGGAGATACGACATAATATCAAATTAATATGATTGAATAATATATGTAACACCCTCCCTCAAGTTGGAGCGTGAACATCGTGAATGTTTAACTTGCGAAGAAAAGCTTGAAAGTCCTTGCGACTCATTGCTTTCGTCAAAATGTCCGCCAATTGATCTTGAGAACAAACATATGTTGTAGAAATTTTACCCGCAACAATTGCCTCTCGTATGAAATGACAATCGTTTTCCACATGCTTCGTACGCTCATGTTGGACTGGATTTTCAGACAGAGCAATAGCAGACTTGCTATCAGAATACACACGCATCGGCTGATCATAAGTTACACCTAGATCACACAGTACCTTCTTGAGCCAAAATAGCTCTTTCATCAAAAACATCATAGCCTTATACTCAGCCTCCGCCGATAAGAGACTAAATGTTGGTTGTTTTTTCGATGACCATGAGAATGGCGAGTCTCCAAGCTGCACAAAATAGCTGGTTAAAGATCTCCTGGTGAGAGGCCACACCGCCCAATCTGAATCACACCAGTCATGGAGTTGCAAATATGATGTTTTGGAAAGTAAAAGACCTTGACCTGGATTTGATTTCAATAATCGGACTACTCGTAACGCAGCCTCCCATTGATCTTCTCTTGGTTTCTCCATATATTGTGCCAATGTATGAACACAATACGACAATTGTGGCCAAGTAACAGCCAAGTAATTGAGTCTTCCTACGAGCCGACGATACTCCCTTGGATTCTGAAGTAAATGTGACTTTGACATGGATAATTTGTGGTTTTGTTCCATTGGAAAAGAAGCTGGTTTTGCTCCAAGAAGTCCAGTTTCTGTGAGTATGTCCAAGACATATTTCTGTTGAGATAAATAGAAGCCTTGCTCATTCCTAGCAACCTCAACCCCAAGAAAGTATTTGAGAACGCCGAGATCCATCATATGAAAACAATTGGAGATATAGTCTTTGAAAATTACTATCTCAACAGGACAGCTTCCCGAGATAACTAAGTCTTCGACATAAACGATGACTGATAAGCTCAAATTAATACCCTAAAAGTACTAAAGCTTTGTCGATTGTAATACTTAGGGATCAAATCCACAGAGACTCAAGGAAACACACAATATATTCTAAAAGTTGAATTAAGCTAGGTGATCAATTGAATTGAAAGCAAATACGCAAATTAAACGAGTTGTAAGTTCAATGGAAGAAAGATAGGTTCATGGTATTTCTCAGGAAATCAATGAATGCAAATAAACTAACTAATCAGGGTTCAGGTTACGCACGGATCTTGAACTCAAATCACTAAAGTATAATTAACCAACTCTCGTTGCGAGAATTATCTAAGTTTAAATCCTAGAATTCCAAATACCTTTGCGAATCCTAAAGTCTAAACCAGCTTTTAGTTCAAGTTTGATTTGTTCACAAAACAACTAACCAAATCTCTTTGCGAATAATTATTTTGCTCACCCTAAGTTCTATCAGATTTCTCAATTGCACTGTCGTGCCTAATAGATTAACCTAAGATCTAAGTTCTATGTGATCAATCTAGAATTAGCTTTGAGAGCAACCTAAGGCAAAGAACTAATTCAGATTATGAACCCTAAACAACTAATCAACCTAGCATTCAAAGAAATCCCATATGAGAACCCTAAATCTAACAAAAGATCTACTCAGACATGGAGATTGAAACAATAAACATGACTGAATAAATACTTGAATAAATAATAAGAAAGATAGTAAAACAAGGGTTCGAAATCTTCTCTCGGACGAACAGAGTTTCAGACTTGTCTCCCTCAAAAGCTCTCTCACCAAAAACCAAAGTAGAATAATCTCCGTATGAAGTTATGAAAGCGTAGCCACCAAAGTGGTTGTAAAACCTAAATAAATACTACTAAACACGTTCTGGGCATTCTTGTAAATAATAAAGTCTTCTGCGGTAATTTGCAGTTCTTCAATTCTTCAATAAAGTCGTGATCCTTATGTATCTTCGATGGGTATCGATCGATACCATAAGTGTATCGATCGATACTCAAGCGATAAATCGGTGTCTCAGCTACAGGATCTCTGCTTGACTCCAAAATGCTCTGAAATGCTTCGATATCTCCAATAATGCTCCAAACGTACCTAAAACCTGAAAAGACTCTAAAAGACTCCAAAATACTATAAATACTCTATAAAAATGACTTATATCATGGCTTAAAACGGGTAAAAACCATGATATATCAACTTCCCCATGATATAAAAAGGACTTGCCCTTAAGCAAAACAGAAAACTAAACCAGAGAAAGAGGTTTGAAAACACGGAGACTCACCTGGTCATGAACCATCGCAATGATCCTTTTCCCGAGAATATAAATGTCACCTAATCAGCTTTTGATCTAACCACCATGTACTTCTCCGTATACATTCGCAGTTTTCCCAGACTCCACACATTATCTCGCATCATTGTCCAAATAAAGCCCTTATCGCCAGTTTCATCGCTGCCGCTAATGTTCAAGAACCTTCTAGATTCTTTACCATACAATATCATGACAAAAGAACCACCAAACTTACACACTTTTTGGTATTGTTGTTTCTCCCCCCAAACTTGTTTCTTATAATGTTTTTCTTTCTTTTTAGATCAGCATATACAGATTAAGGTCTGAAACGCGAGTATTGATGGTGTTTGCCACCGAATCCCCGGTTCTTTCCTCTCTATGTATCAAAGGCTTAAGCGAATAGTGGTATCATTGGAAATTTTCCTAACCTCGCTTTCAACCTTTGTTTGATCATTCCCTCTCAAGTAAAATAATGGGATCGCTGGAAATTTTCCTAGCCCACTACTCAGAAGAAAATCATTTCATCTTTTATGCTCTTATTTATTTACTTATAACAGGGGAGAGAGATATCATTACGTTAAACACATTTTTCCTTTGTCAGACATGAATGATGAATCAAGCCTTGTAAACATCAACTGAATCAATGAAGTGCAAAAAATTGGCTCACGCTTTAGAAGAACTCTGCTGGAGACATGAATGTTTTCTAGTCAACTGGTCAGTCTTTGGATTTTTCATTACTCGATCTAGAACTGATCATGTAACACTGTTCACTCAAAAACAAAATCAGAACAATAGGCTCAAGCACCGGATCATCATTTCCAACAAGTTTTGTCTCAATAAATCGATTTTGACTCAATAAAACGACTGACTCTAAGAAAAACAAAAACAATGTCAGCAACTACCTCCCCCAGACTTGAACAACATTGTCCCCAGTGTTAACTAGCCTAAGGTTGGTAAAAGAAATCACGAGAACTGATTGGAATGTAAAAGAACAAGAAGTTACCGTTCTGGAACATGGGTATCGACCGACACACGGCCTGTATCGATCGATACTAGGCGTAAGTCGATACAACGAACGCTTCTTAATGACAAGTGACAAATGTTGCGTTTAATTATGTCAAGGGATCCGAATGTGACATGGTTAGCGCTGTTAGATCACTCAAACACAGGTTAAAAGCAACAAGATATCATAATGCAAAATCCACAAAGTTCGGAATCAAAACAAACTCAAAAATTCAAAAGAAAAGAAAAAGAAAAATGAACCAGATAGAACAGATGACTAATCTTCATCAGAATCATCATCTCCAGCTGTGTGAGATGGTCCCTCTCCTGATGGTGAGCGTGGGCGAGATGGAGCAATTCAACCGCACCGAGAGTGTCGAAATGGCTTTCCATATGCTCTGGAAACTCTCAACCACGTACCTCTTAAAGGTGTCTGTATCCATAGGAAGTGCAGGTGGTGGCGGAAGAGTACTCGCAGAAGATGGAGGATGACGTGCACGTCGAGATCGACCTCCAGCAAGGCCAGGCATCGGCTCATCCTTAGCAGTAGCAGGTGCTCTAGTGAGTGGTGCACGACATCGAGTGACAGGCGCAGCTATCAAAAGATCCTCAGTAGGCTCAAAGCGCAGCTGCTGTGGAGTGTCACCAATGTCCGTCAGCCCTCTGTTGGGGAGCTGAACCAGAAAATCTCCATCTGCAGTAGAGAAGTACCAACGTCGCGGAGGTTTTAGCCACCTCAGGTTCTGCAAGTGCTGCTCATCCATGAGAACGCGTGTAGTGGAGATGGAGCAGCTCGCAGTACTGATCCCAAAGTGCTGGAAGATAGGAGTGAGAAGACTCCCAACAGACTCGGTCTTCCTAGCTGTGCCTCTCGTGCTCTTAAACACAAAAGGCTTGGTCTTCAAGGAGACCAAGTGATGTGCAAAAATAGCTCCCATGTTGACCTCTGTCAGCTCAGGCCACTCATAATCCTCGCCTGGAATGATGTCCTTAATAGCCAAGGCCAGCACCAAAAGCTCAGATACTCTCATCTTGTTCGGCTCCATCTTACACAGAAAGGTGTTGCTCAAAATCCTAACCAAGCAACGCATAACTGGGTGACCCACATCCATATGAGTGGATGTCCTAGAGTGATAAACACCAGTCCCAAAGTGCGTCCAGAAGATATGCACGTCAGGGTGTGAAACAGGAAACGTAACTCTCCTAAAGGCTCTCTGAAAGCCATAAATGTCACAAAGATCAGGAAGTGGTAACCTGTATCTCACACCACGAATCATGAAGGTCAAGGTACCCTCCTGCGCATCTCTAAGGACCTCGTCCTGGTAGTAGACGCGGACTGTCGCCATGAACTGACGAACCAAGTCTGGGAATAGGTCATACTGCCGTGTGGCGATAGTCCCTAGACCAATCTGCTTTAGCAAACAATGGAGCTCTCCGTCTAGACCCAAACGACGCATGGTGACTCCATCAACGAATCGAGTGGGCTGCACACCAATGCCAAGCCATCCGTTGTAATGCAACGTATCGTACTCGTCCCAATTGTCAGAGACAGGCCTGTAGATGCATTCAGTACTCTCAGCGATATCTCTATATGTTCCCTCCCAAACTCTGTTGCAAGGGATCCTAGCTTTCTCGTTCCGCTTAGGCCAAGGAGCTCTACATGTGACACTAGGAGACACAGGGTCAGCAGGAGGTGGTGATGGTTGTGCCACTGGTGGTGGGTTTGAGCTTGATGCATCATCCGTTCGATTTCTCTTCTGAGTAGACATCTTAAATCAAAGACAAAGAACACAGCAAACACAGAATAAGCGCCAAGTCCAACAATCACAGCAACAATCAGCAATAATATCCACAAAATCTCATTACTGCACGTAGGGTATCGATCGATACCCTGGCGATTTTCGGACCAGAATCTCAAAATTCATCAAATCTGCAATTTCAAGCACACAATCATAAGGATGGGTTCAAAATTCCTCAAAAACAACTTAGGTATTGCAGATTATTCCGGTAAATCAAGTTCTAAGAGGCAAAATTTCAAAATCCCAAACCTTATGTCCATGAAGTGAAAAAGAGAAATTTGTGTGTCATACCTTGCAGATCGAGAGAATGGATGATAGAAATGGGAAGAGCACAAAAATCCAATATGGTTAGACCTTGAAATCGCTCAAATCCGTGAAAGATTGAGAGATTGATGATTTGGGAGAGGATTTTTGGATGTGTATCGAACGATGGAGACTAATGAGAAGAAAGAAAACCTGAGGGTTTTAAACGAAAACTTACCTCTGTGTAGGGTATCGATCGATACCCAGGTGGTATCGATCGATACTGAGGCGATTTGGTCGATGCAAAGTTTCGTTTCTCCTCGTTTGCCTGATTCACGAAATACACAAGACACAAAAACAAAAAAATAAAAAGAAAAAGACTTATATACAGACTCACCAGTGGGTTTCCTCCCACCAGGCGCTCGTTTAACGTCGTTATATTGACTGTACCACCGTTCAGGCAGTGGGTGCATCATACAGAGGCATTATATGTCCTTCTGGAATCTCGGCTTTCGCCCAATAGTGTTTCACCCTTTGTCCATTGACAGTGAACTCTTCTCCTGAAGGATTTGTCAGGACAATCACACCATGTGGTCTAACTTCCTTGACAGTAAAAGGACCTGACCAACGAGAACGCAATTTACCAGGAAACAAATGCAAACGAGAGTTATACAAAAGTACCTGATCATTTGGTTCAAAGTGTCTGGAAATGATTTTCTTGTCATGGTACAGTTTAGTCCTCTCCTTGTATATCTTCGAGTTCTCGTAGGCAAGATGCCTAAGCTCATCTAGCTCATTCAGCTTGATCAATCGCTTCTCCGCAGCATACTTGATGTCAAAATTTATCATCCTTGTAGCCCATCATGCCTTATGCTCGATTTCCACTGAAAGATGGCACGTTTTTCTATACAGCAAGTGAAACGGTGTAGTCCCAAGTGGTGTCTTGTAAGTAGTCCTGTAAGCCCAAAGTGTGTCATCCAGCTTCACCGACCAATCTTTCCTGGTGACATTCACTGTCTTCTCTAGAATCTCCTTGATCTGCCTGTTGGAAACCTCAACTTTTCCACTAGTCTGAAGGTGATAAGGAGTAGCAACACGATGGTTTACACCATACTTCTTCAGCAACCTCTCGAAAATCTTGTTGATAAAGTGAGAGCCACCATCACTTATCACAATTCGAGGTACTCCAAATCGAGGGAAGATGATGGTCTTAAACAGCTTAAGGACCACCGAAGAATCATTGGTTCTGCTAGCAATGGCTTCAACCCACTTAGACACATAATCCACTGCAACCAAGATGTATTTGTTTCCATATGACGAAGGAAAGGGTCCCATAAAATCGATGCCCCAACAATAAAAAAATCTCAACCTCAAGGATGAAATTCGGTGGCATATAATGTCACTTACTGATTTTCCCTCTCCTCTGACATGCATCGCACTGCGAAACGAAGGCATGAGCATCCTTAAACATAGTAGGCCACCAGAAGCCTGGTTGAAGAACCTTGGACACTGTCTTGAAAGTAGCAAAGTGTCCAGCATACTCAGATCCATGACAATGAAACAAAACCTTAGGTACCTCTGACTCAGCAATGCATCTCATGTAGATACCATCAGAACAGTGCTTGTACAGGTAAGGTTCATACCAAAAGAATCGCCTTATGTCGCGCATAAACTTCTTCTTGTCATATTTCTTGAGGTGCTTTGGTTATGCATCTACAGCGAGGTAGTTGGCAATATCAGCATACCATGGTTGATCAAAATCAGCCGCAGCGACTATATAATATTCAGAAGCACCAAGGTGTTCAACAGTCAAAACCGGCTCAGAAATCGCAGTGCATCGACCGATACCATAGGAGTGTCGATCGATATCGAAAGCTGCAATTCGTGGGAATTGCTGAGTTTCGGCGAAACTCATTTGAAACTCAGTTTCAATGAAGTAAATAGACTCTTCTGGTAGTTGATCATCAATAGGCATGTTTGCATCGATCTGAATCCTCGAAAGATGGTCAGCAACTCTGTTCTCTATGCCTTTCTTGTCCTTAACCTCTATGTCAAAACCTTGGAGCAAAAGGACCCAACGACAAATGCGAGGTTTGAGATCCTTATTCTGCATCAGATATTTGAGAGCAGCACGATCAGTATGAACAATCACTTTGCTCCCAATCAGGTATGATTAAAATTTCTCAAAGGAGAAAACAACTGCAAGTAGCTCCCTCTCTGTGGTGCTGTAGTTCCTCTGAGCATCATCCAATGTCCTGTTGGCATAGTAGATAACGTGCAGCTTCTTATCATTCCTCTGACCCAGAACTGATCCAACAGCAAAATCACTAGCGTCGCACATGATCTCAAAAGGCAAAATCCAATCAGGAGGTTGCACAATAGGAGCACTCACCAAAGCCTTTTTAATCTTCTCAAAGGCTGCAAGACAATCAGGTGTGAAATCGAATTTGATCTCCTTGCATAATAGAGCGGTGAGTGGGAGAGCTAGCTTGGAGAAGTCCTTGATAAATCTTCTGTAAAACCTAGCATGACCAAGGAAACTTCGAATATCCTTCACAGAAGTCGGTGGTTAGAGACTTGTCATGACCTGAATCTTGGCTTTGTCAACTTCAATCCCATCTTCATAAACCTTGTGCCCAAGTACGATGCCATCATGAACCATAAAGTGACACTTTTCCCAATTAAGAACCAAGTGTTTCTCTTCGCATCTCTCTAGCACCTTGCACAAGTTGTCCACACAGCTCTTGAATGATGATCCATACACTGAAAAATCATCCATGAATACCTCCATAAAATCCCCAATCATGTCCGTGAAGATAGGCATCATGCATCTCGGAAAAGTGGTTGAAGCATTACACAATCCAAATGGCATTCTCTTGTATGTGAATGTGCCATAAGGACATGTGAAAGTTGTCTTCCTTGGTCATCCGGATGTATAGGAATCTGGAAGAAACCTGAATAGCCATCAAGAAAACAGTAGTAGGGATGACTAGCCAACCTTTCCAATATCTGGTCAATGAATGGCAATGTGAAGTGATATTTTCTTGTTGCCGCATTCAAGTTCCTATAGTCAATGCACATTCGATGCCCAGTAATAGTCCTAGTATGAATCATCTCATCCTTCTCATTCTTCACCACAGTTATCCCTCCTTTCTTAGGAACAACGTGCACTGGACTGACCCAAGAACTGTCTGAGATGGCATAGATAACTCATGCATCCAAGAGTTTCATGACCTCCTTCTTAACCACTTCTTTCAGGTTTGGATTCAGCCTCCTCTGATGCTCAAATGAAGCATTTGACTCGTCTTCAAGATGAATCCTATGCATGCACAGGTCCGGTGATATACCTGAAATATCATCAAGAGAATAGCCAAGAACTTTGCGATACTTGCGCAGCTTGCTCAGCATTAAGGTAATCTCTGTGTTGTTAAAAGAAGCATTAATAATCACTGGGTATGTGGAATTAGGACCAAGAAAACCATACCTCAGATTTGCTGGAAATTGTTTGAGTTCCACCTTAGGAGCTTTCTCCTCGCTCCAATCTCCAAGCCCATCAACTTGCTTAGAATTTCCGGCCGACTCTCTATCTGGCTGCAGGGTATCGATCGATACTAGGGGAGTATCGATTGTTACTAGGGGAGTATCGATTGTTACTAGGGGAGTATCGATCGATACTGGTGGTGCTATATCGAGCATCTTCGAGTATCCAGCAGCATCATCATCCAAATGAACCTCTGATACAGCTGAACAGATCAATGCTCTCTCTAATGGATCCTCAGGATGCATCTCCAGGAAGTACTCTCCAGCTATGTCACTGAAGGTATCAATAAAGAAATTGTGTCCATCGATGGTTGGTCTCTTCATCATCTTTTCCATGTTAAAAGTCATAACCAAATCACCGATGTTAAGAGCGATCTTCCCACTCCTGCAATCAATCAGAGCACCAGCTGTTGCTAGGAATGGCCTTCCCAGGATAAGAGGATCTCTGGGTTCTGCATCATACTCCAGGACAATGAAACCAGTTGGGATCAAGCAATTCCCAATCTTAATAGGGACATCTTCGAGCAAACCCTCTGGAAGTCTAACTGAGCGGTCAGCAAGTATCAATGAGATCCTTGTTGAAGTGAGGTCTGTCATCCCCATTCTCTTAGCAACTGAGTATGGCATGAGGTTGACACTTGAGCCAAGGTCACAAAGAGACCGCTCAAATCTGTCTGTGAAGATCGTGCAATCCAAAACAAAACTCCATGGATCTGGTAGCTTCGTTGGAATCATGTTGGCTAGGATTGCACTGCACTCATGAGTAATCATCAAACATCCGTCTTCATTGCTAGACACCATCTTCTTGACATATCTCCTGAAAGCTGGAGAAGTCTTGATAGCATCGATGAAAGGAAGTTCAACAACCAGTTTGTCTAAGATTTCCTTGCACCTAGAGTCTTCTACCTCCTTCTTAGTCTTCCTAATAGCTCTGTGATAAGATATCATCGATTTGTAAACTCTCTCTGCAACCGCATCAAGTATTTCCTTCATAACCTTAGGTGCTGTATCGATTGCAGGATCAGTGTCGATCGATACAGGG
Organism: Eutrema japonicum; assembly: GCA_030161315.1. Lineage (NCBI taxonomy): Eukaryota > Viridiplantae > Streptophyta > Magnoliopsida > Brassicales > Brassicaceae > Eutrema > Eutrema japonicum. Next base: position 29,454,166 of record BSQW01000007.1, read on the forward strand.
GTGGTATCGATCGATACACGGGACTTTGAGTTGTCGCGTGAAAGTATCTTGATCGGTGTCGATCGATGTTGGGTAGTGTCGATCGATGCCCTGGAGATTTCAGAATCCTCATCGTCAAGATTGACGAAATTATATGTAGTTTGACCAACTTTTACTCATGTATTGACCTTTTTTCCATTCCTCAAGGTGATTGCATTGATGAATGCTCTTGGGTTTTCTTCTTTCCCTGGAAGAAAACCTTCTTGCCTTTTCGCAGCCTCTGAAGTCTGAGCCACTTGAGTTTCCAGCTTCTTCTGATGAATACCAAGAGCATCGATCCTTCCACTCAGATCTTTGTACATAGCATCCATCTTTTCGTTGAAGTTTACTGTTATCTGCTGCTGTACTTGAACCAGATGTTCAAGCATAGACTCGATCTTGCTCTCTGGGTTTTAGCAGGTACATGCTGATAAGATGAATTTTCACAGTTCCTGGTGTAACCACTGTTATGAGAAGGTTTCTGGCTAAACTGATTTGACCCAAAACCACTCGTATTAGCATCAGATTTGAATCCTCCTTACTGGAAATTGTTATTGAAGTTTCGGTTGTTGTTGAATTGGTTCCTCTGACCCTGAAAACCAGAACCACCAATGTAGTTGAAATCCTCTACTTCATCCTCATTGATATTATCGACTTCCTCAGCAAAATGAACTGCCTTCATCGATTTTCCCAGCAAGAGATTGTGCACCAAATCTAACTTAACATGAACATTAGCAATCTGCGATCCATCCATGTTCCCACTCTGCTTCTTTCGCTCAAAATCTGCATTCTTGGTGCTATTGCTAGATGCCAAGATCTCAATAAGCACATAAGCATCATCAGGATACCTGTTATTGAAATTCCCATTGCTCGCAGCATCCAAAGCCATCTGATACCACCAATCAATCCCTCTAAAGAAGAAACCCATCAGCTTAACATTAGTGTACCCATGATGTGGACAATCCCTCTGATACGATCTAAATCTCATCCAAGCAGCCTTGAACGCCTCAGTCGGTCCTTGAGAAAACTGGAAAATCTTGTTCCTAAGATCCTCGGATCGTGCATCATCGTAGAAATTGTTCAGGAAAGCAATCTTGGTCTCCTCCCAAGTAGTCAGTGAACCAGGAGGTAACTGCTTCAGCCAGTAAGTCGCATCTCCACCTAGAGAATAGGGGAAGAGCTTGTAGAAGAGGTAGTCATAGGAAACTCCATTGCTTTTGATGCTAGTGACTAAGTCCTCGAACCTCTCAATATGATCCATAGGATGTTCATTGGAAAGACCATGAAAAGGGTGCTGTCCCACAAGAGTGTAGTATGCAGTTTTCAACTCAAAGTCATTTCTCTGAAATAGTGGAGGGCGAATCGCTGATCGATTGGCATAAAACTGATCAGGCATGTTGTACTCACCAATTGTTCTACCACGATCAGCTACAGCATTCCCTGGAATCGCAGCAACAACCTCCTCAATAACAGGAAGTGGAATGATGTTTCCCCCTCCATCCAATCGTTGCCCTCTCTCATTGCACAAATGACCCTCTCGGTCTCTGTAAGCACTAGCTGCATCTTGAACCAAAACCATAGGATTGTTGTTCATCTCTGCTGGCTTCTTTGCTTTTCTGTTTGTGCTTTCCAAAAGAGCTAGCTTCTCTAGTGACAGATTAACTAGCGGAGTGCTGTTGTTCCTTCTGGTTCCTCGATTAGGCATACACCTGAAATACAAAAGTTAATAACGTAAGTAACAAAAATTCACGACAGGGATCGATCGATACCACTAGGGTGTCGATCGATACTAAGGCGAACTTAGTCGAAATTCTCAAACTAAAATCTAATGGCGAATAGAGTCCCCGGCAACGGCGCCAAATTTGATAAGCTCAAACTAATACCCTAAAAGTACTAAAGCTTTGTCGATTGTAATAATTAGGGATCGAATCCACAGAGACTCAAGAAAACACACAATAGATTCTAAAAGTTGAATTAAGCTAAGTGATCAATTGAATTGAAAGCAAATACGCAAATTAAACGAGTTGTAAGTTCAATGGAAGAAAGATAGGTTCAGGGTATTTCTCAGAAAATCAATGAATGCAAATAAACTAACTAATCAGGGTTCAGGTTACGCACGGCTCTTGAACTCAAATCACTAAAGTATAATTAACCAACTCTAGTCTAAATCCTAGAATTCCAAATCTCTTTGCGAATCATAAAGTCTAAACCAGCTTTTAGTTCAAGTTTGATTTGTTCACAAAACAACTAACTAAATCTCTTTGCGAATAGTTATTTTGCTCACCCTAAGTTCTATCAGATTTCTCAATTGCCCTGTCGTGCCTAATCGATTAACCTAAGATCTAAGTTCTAGGTGATCAATCTAGAATTAGCTTTGAGAACAACCTAAGACAAAGAACTAATTCAGATTATGAACCCTAAACAAGTAATCAACCTAGCATTCAAAGAAATCCCTTATAGAACCCTAAACCTAACAAAATATCTACTCAGACATGGAGATTGAAACAATAAACATGACTGAATAAATACTTGAATAAATAATAAGAAAGAGAGTAAAACAGGGGTTCGAAATCTTCTCCCGGACGAACAGAGTTTCAGACTTGTCTCCCTCAAAAGCTCTCTCACCAAAAACCAAAGTAGAATAATCTCCGTATGAATTTATGAAAGCGTAGCCACCAAAGTGGCTTTAAAACCTAAATAAATACTACTAAACACGTTATGGGCTTTCTTGTAAATAATAAAGTCTTTTGGGGAAATTTGCAGTTCTTCAATTCTTCAATAAATTCGCGATCCTTCTGTATCTTCGACGGGTATCGATCGATACCATAAGTGTATCGATCGATACACAGGCGATCAATCGGTGTCTCAGCTACAGGATCTCTGCTTGACTCGAAAATGCTCCAAAATGCTTCGATATCTCCAATAATGCTCCAAACGTACCTAAAACCTGAAAAGACTCTAAAAGACTCCAAAATAATAGAAAGACTCTATAAAAAGGACTTATATCATGGCTTAAAATGGGTAAAAACCATGATATATCAAGGACATGAACAAACACACCGTTTTTGTTGTAACTAAATAGCGAATAATCTGATAATGACTGTTTAAATCCATACGTTTGTAAAGCCGTCGATAACTTTGCAAACCAGCATCCTGGGACCTGTTTCAATATGTATATTGATTTGTGAAGACGACATACCTTAGTTGAATCAGCCGAAAGAAAACCGTGTGGCATTTTCATATATACTTCCTCCATTAAGTCACCATGAAGAAATGCGTTATGTACATCCATTTGATGTACATGCCAGTTCCTAGCTGCAGCAACAGTAAGAACCAAACGAATTGTACCCATCTTAAGAACAGGCGCATAAGTTTCATCATAATCAACACCTTCTTCTTGGCGGTTTCCCAAGATCACCAATCTCGCTTTATATCTTTCGACTGTCCCATCAGATCGATATTTGATAGTGTAAACCCATTTGTTCCCAATTGTCGTTTTCCCATGCGGTAGATCTTCAATCGTCCACGTACCATTTTTCTCTAGAGCAGTAATTTCATTTCCCATTGCGTCTCTACAAACTTTATCTTTCATAGCCAAATTGTATGCGCGAGGAATCGTACCTATTGTAACCGCAGCTAGGTATGTCGTGTGCATCGCAGAGAAACGATGACAGTCCACATAGTTCTCAATTGGATACACCACTTTCACCGTGTTGGTGTCAAATTGCTTCAGCTTCGCTGTTTTAGTTTTCCGGCGGTGGCCTCTTCCTAGAATTTTGTTCGGTTCTGACTGTGGTATAACCGTCGGTGGTCCAGCTGGAGGTTCGTCGACTTCCATGATGAAGTTCTCGGCTTCATTGGTCGGTGTCGTAGTTTCAAGAGGAGCTGGTGAATTTGGCAACGATGGGTTTGTATTAGAAGGTCCAATTGTTTCTTGGCCTGTTGGAGTTATAGATTGTGGCCCATTAGTATTCAACAGGTCCAACAAAAAAATAGTTGTTGTTTGTTGACCCAAGAGCCCATTATCACCATCTTCTTCATCGTGTCTATTTTCGAGAAACGGAAATACAGTTTCTTCAAAAATCACATCCCGTGAGATAAAAAATACATTCTCTTCCAAATCGTATAGCCTCCAACCTTTTTAACCATGTGATTAGCCAACAAAAACGCATCATCTTTTTTTTATTCAAACTTATCACCTTTATGATTTTTGTTATGTGCATAGCACAAAGAACCAAACACACGCAAATGAGCATAACCCGGAACAGAGTTGTAGATTACTTGATGAGGCGTCTTGACGTTCAGAACTGCAGTCGGTGTTCTGTTAATGAGATAGCCCGCTGTCAAAATACAATCTTCCCAAAAACGTATCGGTAAACATGATTGAAACCGCAAAGCTCTTGCGACGTTCAAGATGTGGCGATGTTTTCTCTCTACCCTTCCATTCTGATGCGGAGTCCCCACACACGAGGTCTCATGATGAATTCCATGTTGAAGAAAGTAATCGCGCATACACAGAAACTCTGTTCCGTTGTCACTCCGCAACGTTCTTACCTTTGTCTCAAATTGTCGTTCAACTAGCGCGAGAAAATGACACAAATGTTTCTGCGTTTCGCTCTTTTCAACCATCAAATAGATCCACACACCTCGAGAAAAATCATCTACGATAGTCAAAAAATAACGAGCACCCGAGTGAGATGGGGTTCGGTAAAGATTCACGTGTTAAAGATTCTGACTAAATGTATAAGTTGGAAAATGGCTGAACTTATACATCGAATAGATCCACACACCTCGACAAAGATTCACGTGTTAAAGATTCATGTGTTAAAGATTCACGTGTCCCCATACGTCACAATGTATAAGTTGAAAAATGGCTGAACTTTTATTCTGACTCAAAGGTAAATATTCACGTGTCTGTTTCGCTTTCATACATGTGTCACACATTGTATTAGAAACCTCACTACTAACTGAAAACTCAATATTTGGAAGCAAATTAACGACTTTTGTTGAAGCGTGTCCGAACCGCTTATGCCAGATATCAAACAAGCTTTCCACGTTTGTATGTAACGCCACAGCAGACTCCATACTCTGAAAATAAAAACTTCCAACCTCTCTTTTACCAACTCCAATCACCATCCTCGTGGTGCGGTCCTGAATCACGAGAAAGTGATCAGCAAGTTATACGACACAATGATTTGCATCCATAATTTGTCCAACAGAGATCAAATCAGATTTCAATTCTTCCACATAAAACACAGATTTCATAATCATGTTTCCTAGATGTATTGTTCATGCTCTAACAGCCACTCGCTTATTCCCATCAGCAAGTATAATCAGAACTGGAGATATTTTCTGCAAATTCTTCAACAGATCTAGCTTCACTGTCATATGGTGCGACACACCGGTGTCTAAGATCCAAGAAGAATTAGAACACGTACCCGTTAAATTTTCAGATGTACTGCTTTTGCAGCATATGTCTCATCCCTTTTTCCGGCATTGAGGATCTTAGTAACACTGCGCCATTGCTCTTCCGTGAGGCCGCTCACTGCATCCCGATTATAGTATGTGACCACATGATTCACGTGTTCCTGAGATGAAGTGCCAATCGTAACCGCATTGGCAAAGGAAGAAGGCAGATTTTGGGATTGACCTCCATTGAAACCCGAAACTGGCATTCCTCGTCCTCCTCCTGAAGATCCTTGTGTATTGGATCTTCCTCTTGGCCGATCACCCCACCACTCTGGAAAGCCAACGATGATGAAGCAGTTGTCTGGTGAGTGTCTACCACGGTTACAGTGCTTGCAGATCCTAAACTTTTCTCGTGCCTCTGTTTTGAAACGAGGCCGAGATTATGCTGCAAATGTCGTGACTTCAGGTATCTCTTCTTTAATTCGATGATTGTTAATCACATCTTCCTCCTGCCTCACGATGTTGTAGATTTCTTCCAAACCAAGGAGAGGCACACGAGATGTCAAGGAGGAGCGTATGGTGTGAAAATTTGTGTCATCGAGTTCAAACAAAAATTGTTGAACCATGTCATCTTTTCTATCTTTCTCATGTTGTGTGCCTAAATTGCAGTCACATTTTCTACATTTGCTAGTTCGAAGTGATCGATAATTGATTACGTTATCCCAAATCTTGTTGAGTTTACCGTAATAAGCATCCATTGTCATCCCTTGCTGCTTGCAACACGCAAGATCTGTTTTCATCTTCTTATTCCTCGGTCCATTAGAGACAGAGAATCTCTTTCTCATATGTTCCCACAAGTCTCTCGCCACATCACGGTGGGAGATGTTCGTCAACAACCCTAGATCGATGGTCATCTTCATCCAGGACACGAACAGAGCGTTGATAGTTAACCAATCTTCTAGATATGGTGATCCTTCTTCTAGTTGGGGGATCGATCCATCAAGGAATCCAAACTTCTTTCTTGAACGCAGCGCCGTTCTGAATCTGCACGTCCATTCATCGTAATTATTTGATTTCAAAATCGGATGAGAGATGATCACTCTGGAGTTATCCGCTGTCGTTAAATCATATAGCGAAATCGTTCTCATTACTACTTCTCCATCACTCGTATTTGGTTTGTTTTCTATGTTTCCATAGAAGCAATTACATCAGCTTATATACTAAGAATAATAGAGCTAGTTTCCTAAACAAGGAGATACGACATAATATCAAATTGATGTAATTGAATAATATCCGTATCATACTCGCTTTTAGTTTTATTTATTTGTTATTTTTAGTCCCTTTTTCTGACCATAAAAATAAACCCCCGTATTTTATGTTTTAACTTACTTCGAGTTCCATAAATTCGTAGTAAGATTTTTTGGTCTCTACTGTATTTGATTCCTAAGTACTACCTAGGATTCAATCCGCGTTAATTATAAAGTGCGGGATAAGTTTTTTTTTTAAATTGTTTTGAAATTTAAGAAAAAATAAATTTATTTGAATTTTATAATATGTCTAATTAATGATTATATATATAACTGTCAACTCGGACTAACAAATCTACTTAACCCATTTTCCAATGAACTAAAATATTATTCGTTCTATCCCGCAAAAACCTATAATCTTGAAAACGTAACTCTAATATGCACCGCTTAATGACTATGGTTTTTTTGGTCAGTCCACAAACTCTTCAAAAATATTTTCGTGTCTAACTCTCTATAAAATTAGTAAAATATTTTTTCAAACTTTTGTTTTTATATATATTCAAATAAAATATAATAGTTATAGTAAAAAATATTGCAAAATCTTGAATATATATTCATTGCATATATATGGATTGATTATATTTAATAATATCATAATAATTAAGAAAATAAATAGTAAATAACCTCTTTAATGGGAAATAAATATTTTTCATATTGTCATCAATAATTTTAAAAGATAATTATATAATTTCGTATTTCAATTATTTTTTCTTATTTGTAATGGCATTTCATGTAATAAATTACAAATAAAGTTTATTTTCAAAAATATATTCTTAAATAATATTATAGAGATATGATTGTTTCTTTTTCTAAAGTTAAAAATCTGAACACAATCAGATGTCGACTAAACTGGTAATCTAGATTAGCATAGATAGACAACAACAACAAAATTAGCATAGATCGACACCAGGAAATACTTTCTTGTTGAGTCATGGTGCTATTAATTACTTGGATTGATAAGAAAAAATCGTGTACATCGTTGTCTTATTCGGGGCCCTAGAGCAAAAAATGTATTTTGACATTTTAAATTTATTTATTAAAGTTTTTTATTATTTATTTTTAATAAAATTTGTTTATGTAATGTTTTTTTGTAGAATTTGTTATTAAAAATATTTATAAAATATTTATGGGCCCTTTTCACTCTAATATTTATTATTATTATTATTATTATTTTTAGAAAAAATCTATTTCAAAAAAAAACGGGCCCTTAATTATTAAGGCACGGATCGGGGCCGGGGCCGTCGCACCCCTCGCCCTTGCAACTGAGCCGGGCCTGGTTGTCTACGATGGGTTGAGTTCATTGCATGTTCGTGTGACAAGATAATGGTATACATGCGATAGTTGAAGGAACATGTCGAACAAGAAGAGGCTAGCTTGGTTCGCTCTCAATGCTCAAATCACTTATATTTTACATTCAGCATCACCGACATTCTCCTACGACGAATAAAATCAACCGTCTGGTAAATCAAGAAAATCAAAATTTATATGAATCATAAGTTTGATTGAGCTATTGAATTTTAAAAAGCTAATTTCTCTAGTCTTATAATTTTTATGATCTTGATTAATATTTATAGACTATATTTTTCTATTTTGATTATTGAAGTATGATTGATTGTTTTTTAGTTAATATTGGTGTCATGATCATGAGAGTTTATTACTAATAAAAGTTTGATAACGCAATGACTTTTATTTATTTGTTTGTTATTAATAAAAGTCTTCAAAAACTAGATTAGAAGCCTTGTGATTCACATGTTTTTAGTTATTTAAAAAAAAAACAATCAATCATAATTCATATGCATTGCAAAATCACTCAATGATGGTTACCAACAAAATATTGGCCAAACTTTTTGCCACCACTAAAATAGTTTATTTAATAACAAATAAATAAAGAAAAATAATTGCGTTTCTAGACTTTTCTTGAACACCATGTTCTTGAGAAATAAGAATGACAATAGCAAACAACATCAAAACTTCTCACCACCAATTCTTACCCATGTCTCAACTTCACACCATGGACAAAATAATTGGACTATTAGATCTAGATGTCTATAAATGCATAGAGTTTTCTTGTTGCAATCCAGATTGATAAAGAAACATTTGAAAAGAAAAAAGAGCTAAAAACTAGTGGACACTCGAGCTCTAAGTTTAGTTGGTCAAAATCATTACATTAATGCAGTATTCTCTAAATTGAGCCAACTTGAGTGTGGAGCCACTCGTTTGCTCTTTTAACAGAAAACAAAGGCCAATGGTTAAGCATGGAAGAACGTATAAACAATTGTTTTCTTTTTCCCACTCGTTTGCTCTTTTTATGTGTGGTTCTCTTTTCTTATCCCTACGAGACCAACTTAGCAATTGTTTTCTTTTTCCATATTCCTTCATTATATATCAGACGAAACATTATTCGCCTCATGAGAACAAGAAGAAAACAATGTCAGAAAGAGAAAACAAAAGGCCAGAAGTAGACGTAGAAGAAGAATCATCAGCTAGTACTACTACGACATGGCCGGATATCGAAGAAGAACTCGTGATACCCGAGCTTTTACATAGCGAAGGCGTGAAGAAGCTTCACATGAGCATTCAAACTGAGTGGGATTACCTTCAGAAGTCTGCTTGCCAAACAGCCGCAGGAAGAGCCCTGTGGAAACATGTCATTCACGATCCGCTCGCTCATTTGTTTGCTGGAGAGACACATTTAAGAAACCTACACACAAAGATCCAGACTGACAGGCTCAACAATGCTCGAGAGGTGTCCGGTGTGATTCTAGCCGTTCGAACTCTCTGGTTTGATACAAGGATTCAAGCTGCTCTGAATTCTTTCGACAATGATGCCACGCAGGTCGTTCTACTCGGTGCAGGTTTGGTTTCCCTGATTTAGACATTTCAAATATGTTTTTGAGATGATATGATATATGTGAAACAAGAATTGAAGATAAGTAGCCAATAACATAGAATGCTGTGATTGAATCTCAGGAATGGATGCGAGATCATACAGACTAAACTGCTTCAACAAAAGTGACGTATTCGAAGTGGATTTTCCCGATGTCTTGGAAGCGAAAACGAGCCTAGTTCAAGCTGCAGTAAAATCCAGAGACGAGCTTAAAATGACGGTGAAATCACTAGTCAGAGTAGCAATCGATATCAGAGACAACGATTGGTTTGAAAAACTTAAGAAATCGGGTTTTATGCCAGAGATAAACACTGTATGGGTTCTCGAAGGCATTCTCTATTACCTGTCTCACACAGAGGCAATGCAAGTACTGAAGCTCATAGCTGAGAAGTGTTCACTCACCAGCACAGTTCTCTTGGCGGATTTCATGAACAAACCGTCTGCTACGCTCCCAAACTCTGTGTTCCACTTTTACAGTGACTGGCCTGATCAGCTCTTACCATCTTTGGGGTTCTCTCATGTCAGCCTCTCACAGATTGGTGATCCAGATGCGAATTTCGGTCTTCTGCACGACCCACGGAATCTCTTCAACAAACTTCTTCGCCTGCCAAGGTCTGCGCAAATCCACCCAGATGATGGAACACCGTGCTGCCGCTTGTATTTGGTCAAGGCTTCTGGTTCACCGCCTCCAGATAATTCCATAGAGAACCATGTGAGCATGTAAAGCTCATTCCACAAGTGCATGTGGCACTGCAAGCTTTTGCAGAGCATGTATATGATGAGTCTTTCACACCATAGAAACTGTGTAGGAGACTGTTGGTAATTTGATGTATAAACCATTGATATGAAAAAATCACGCTATATCTTAAATAATCTAAACTCAAAAAGTTCCATTTTTCATCTACTCGAAAACAGGAAGGAAGAAAGAAGGCTTGTCATGGCATAATCTTCCTTACTTACTGTAACTCAAAACGACTTTTAAGTGACCGAATGAAGCTCAGCATATGATTGATTATATATATATATATATATAAAAAGAGCTGTCCCTCATTTTCGACACTTGTAACAAATGTTAATACCCCGAAACAGCCATGAGGAGTTTACACTGCTTCGATTCTACATTCAAGAAGAAAAGAACAGACTTCATCTCAAATCTCAAGGCAGTCCTTGACACTCTTCTCGAATTTGTCAAGAAAAGAGATTGCCTCCATAACTGCATCTGCAATCTTTTTTCTGAAAAACAAAATAAACATTGCACTGCTTTAGTGATATGAGAACAGAATTAGCAAGAAGAAATAGGGGATCCCTTAATCTTCCATGTTACTAAAGGTTCATTGAGGAAACACACCTATCATAAGGAAGATTCATATCAATCCCATTCGTTAGCACGATAAGGGAACCGAAGGACCTGCGACATAAAACTGCGGAATTAACAAAACTATGAAACAAGCAAGAACCATATAAACAGCATTTGCATTCTTCTTAAATATTAACAAATTGTATTGCAATAAGAGCAGCCATGGCTAAACAAGCTTTTAAGATATGTATTAGAATATTGTATATTCTCTGCTTCTTACATATTACCTAATGAGATCATTTAGTATATTCTCTGCTTCCAATTTGAGTGGATCTTTATCATCTAGCAATGAAGCAGCATTCTTCACAACAAGCTTGAATGTGCAAACCTGAAACATCATTCATCTTCATATATAAAAAAAAAGACCAAATCTTTGAGATCATTTGAAATTATCAAGAAAAGGGTTAGATATTAAAACCTCAACTCCGGTTTTAGACTGAAAATCGATCAGAGAACTTCTCTCTTTAGGGACACAGTCTCTTGCAGAGGACCTTAACAGATTCTGAAGGCTCTCCAAATCTTTATCCGTATAATCAGTTTCTCTAGTTGCTTATGTTACAAAAACAAAAACAAAACTTAAAGGACACAGAAGAAAACAAAAATTCAAAAGAGAGAAGGAAGAAAGAAACTGTACTGAGAGAAAGATAAACATAGCGGAGGCTTTCACGAGATGCATCAATGGGAGCTAACAAGAACCTCGATGACTTCTTCTTCTGATCTTTCAACCATTCTTTAGGTCCTGCTGCGTGAAACCCATCAAGGGATGAGGATTTTTTTTCTCAAAATCAAAAAGGATGATTATAAAGACAGCAAAATTATGCGTTTACAGATTCCGAAGGCAAAAGCGGGATCAATTGGAGAGACAGAGAGGAGGAGAGAGACGGAGGAGAGAGAGACGGCGCCACGACGAGAGAGAGTGCGAGGGAGGTCGTCGGAGGTTTGAGCGGAGATTGGTGCTTGAGGTTCAGTGGTTGAAGAGAAGAAGGGTTGCAGAATGGGGATAAGCGCAGCCATGGCTAAACAAGCTTTTAAGATATGTGTTAGAACTTAGAATATTGGGTTGGTTATATTGGGTTAAGACCGGTTTTGCTGAAATGTGTTAGAATTTGTTTTGTTACGAATGTGTAAATAAATAATTAAGCTGAATTACAACAACGGTCTAGATAGAAATAATCTGAAGATTTTGGCTTATATTTTATAAAAAAAATAATCTAATGATTTTTGAGTAATAAATAGAAAGAATATTGCTCAGAGCGAGTTTAGTGGTTTCGTCGATGTGGGGGTTTGATGAGCCAAGTCCTATGAAGCGTGTTGTCACGGCCCAATCTTTTCGATACACCTTTGGGTCGGAGCATGAAAAAAGTTTAGTAGATATTTTTCAATACTTTGTCTTAGGAAATATTTTTACAAATCCACCTCCCATTTATTAGGATCCCTACAAATCCACCACCTATTAATTATGATCCATACAAATCCATCTACACTTATTAGGATCTTTGTAATTAAGATCATATCTTTAATATCGACTGTTAGATCGTTTTAATCTTCATCATCTATTTTGGAGGTGTTTTTGTATAAACAGCATTTGCATATCTTTAATATCGACTGTTAGATCGTTGTAAGCATCCATCATTTTTCTCAATATCAGAGCAATTCAGTATTCACTTGTCTTTTCTCGAGTTTTTCATTCTTTCCGAGTTCTTTTCTCACAAATGGTCGGATTTCTTAAGTGCGAGGCTGCCTAGTCTATTTGTTTGAGGCAAACAGAGGTTAGGGCCGCACGATTTGATCCCAAAAGATCAAGTCCGTGACATGTGGTATCAGAGCCGGTTCGATCAAAAGTAAGAGAGTTACTGAAAGATGGTGGGACGGAATGAAGACGAATTTGTTGAGGAGAAAAACGGTGACGAAACCCGGGGGCAGGGTGCCTTTGATGTGAACGTGTCAAAGAAGAAGCGCAACAAGAGTAGGGTTCGAGATGAGCTCGGATCCTTGGATGTCGCGGTGAGCGATATGGGCGAGAGACTTGAGAGGGTCGATCACTCAACCACTGAGATCGAGAATACGGTGTTCGCTCAGATCATGGGAGTCAAGGAGAACTTGGGTGGAATTGAGATGCAATTCCTCCAATTGGAAGAAAAGGTGATGTGAGCAGTCCAAGCGTTGCGGGTGAGCATCAAGACGATGCAATATGACCTTACGTTTTGCAAGAAGGCGGTTGCCAATGGAGGGACCAGCAATGTAGGCGTGGGTAGGGTGGACTACCCTAGACTATCTCAATTCGAGGGAGTACGTGATGCTAAGGAAGTGGAGAACTTCATGTGGCACATGGAACAATACTTTGACAATCTTGGTCTCACTGACGAGTTGTCAAAGATCAAGGTGGCTACATCCTACCTCACAGACACTGCTAAGATGTGGTGGCGAAGGCGTCACGCTGACATTGAGCTGGGCACGTGATACACGATTTTTTAGTCTCTAGGAGGTATCAATATCCCCAATACGATGTAGTAAGGAGGTTATCAATCCATAATCGGGGTTTATCTTAATCACTAAGAATGCAAGGAAAAAGTGCAAGTTAAGCTAAACAAGTGTGGTTTGTTGTTAAGTATCCAATCAAAACAAGTGAATAGCAAGAAAATCAAGATGTATATCAATAAACAAAAGCGGAGCTAGAGATGAGGTTATTGATGTAAGGTGATCCAAATCCAATTAGTGGTGTTCATTCACTCAAAGAAGCTAATTCCTAGGCATAAGATCCTTAATCTTGACTAATTCTCTTTCAAGCAACTAATCACTATGCTAATCACATAATTCATTAACAAACTTTCATTTGTGAATCACTGATTAGCAAGCATTAAGAATACAAACAAGATCAACCAAAAATACACCCTAGACAACTATCATTATAGGCTAGGAGCATAAATCTCTTGTCTAGTTTATCAAGGCATTTCATCAAACACTTGGTGTGCATGAAATGCCTTATGATCTAGATCCACTCTTTCAAGCTAGATCTAGCATTAGGGACACTAGATAAGAAGGAATATAAGATTATCTAACCCTAAACACCACTAATCAAACCTTAGACCACCATAATCTACCTCATCTCAAGATCCTAAAAAGACTACTCAAGATCCATCAAGAACACCTCAAAATCGATATGGATAGGAGATGAATTCATTGATGGGTGATGGATAATCAAGATGAAAAGAAGATAGATGGAAGAGATTCAATGAGATAAACACCTAAATGCATAAACTTTAAAGATCTCTCTTACAAAATCCAAGTTTTCTCTCAGAAGAGGAAATGTTTTTTTGACTAACAAAAAGCATGATAAATAAAATTAGGTTTAGATGGGTATTTATATGAAAAGTAGGCAACAAGGTTAACATCCAGTGAACTGTGCGATGCAACGGGTCGATGCTAAGGGCCTGGTCTTCCATCTGTCTGTTGCATCGCTCCGTGGTCGCGATGTAGACGTCTTAAAGCTGAGTATCGAGGTAACTGGGCGATGTGGGAAGAAGCTGGGTCGATGCTAAGGGTCTGGTCTTCCATCTGTCTGTTGCATCGACCCGTGGTGTCGATGTGTAAGCGTCCCAGGCAGAGATGTATTCAGTAAATCCACGGTAACTCCTTAACCAGATGTCCAAATGGCCTGAATCGAATTCTTGTAGACAGATAACTCACTCCTCTACAACTCCCATGAAGAGCTTCAAGGCTGATTTATATCGGAAGGCCTTCGTCCAGCTACATCTTTCCGGCGTCTCGGATGGGCTTTGCACTCCACTTAGGTCCAACTCTCCAACTATGCCCAATTGCCTCCAATCACCTAGGAAATACTCCAAAATATGCAAGAATGCACTAAAATTAATGCAAATACCTAATACTCTAAATGAGACCTAAATGCAAGACAATATCATGATTATGCACGCGATTTACACAAAACTCTAAATGAAATGCATGCTAAAACATGCAATATATGAGTATATCAATTCCCCCAAACTTAAACATTTGCTTGTCCTCAAGCAAACAAGAATAAAGAAAGGGAGAAGACTAGAAATGGGAGCTCAAATCCAAAAGTGCCATAAAAAGAATCCGAGCCCAATGTCCAAGTTGCAAACTTCTTGATGCGATCAAACAACTTACTCAAAAGTGACTAGCCATACTTATCCTTGCATGACTTACATTCGAACCTCAACCTACACAAACTTTCATATCTTCCAATCTCTTGACATTGATTAAGTGTAATAGGAGTGAATCATGTTTATGCAAGATCAAATGAATTCGTTTGGCTAAGGGTAAGGTTATGAGATGAATGTGATCTCATTATCATGCATGGGTAATTAGGTACAAGGATCTCTCATGAAATGAACAAACTTTATCAAAATGCTAAAGGTCAAAGGCAACATATGCATACAAGGAAGAATTCTCATCTACCCAAATGCCTAGAGTATCTCTAACCTAAAGCTTCTAACCCGTTGTGCCCACATCCTAAGCTACCCTTTTTATCTTGAGGCATTTTGCCTTCTCAAACCCACATGCTTTTTGTCTTTTCATTTCACCTTCTTCTCATTCGGGGATCACTTATTCTTCCTTGTTCTTTCATGGTTTGGTGCTCCTTTGTTGTGATCTAGCTCTTCTTTTCTTCTTTTTGGTTCACGCCTCTTCTCGTTCTTTGATGCTTTCGCCTTTTCGGCTTTCTTATTTTTCCTTCTATCTTTTGAGGTTATCTTATTCTTTAGAACTAGTCTTATAATTTTTGCACCAACCAATCTACACAAATCCGATCCCCTTTTTCCTTTCTCCTTTTCTTCTTATCCATTCCACAATCCATTCTCAAACGTTCACCAAGTCTAAAACCGTTCCCCCAAACTTGAACCAAGAACCGCCATCCTAACTAGCCTATTCCTAGATTAACTCCGAGATGTTGGAGCTAAATCTACATGAGAATTCCCTCTTGTCGCCCTAAACCTAACACATTTTGCCAATTTTGTTCGAAAGAAAGGCCTCACAATTCACACACTAGTAACAATGGCTTGAAAGAAGGCTAAGGTTAGGGTAGGGGAAACCATTCCAATGATGGGATATGGCTACTTGGATAAGCAAGAGTGGTAAAAAGGGAAAGAATATCCAAGTATGTATAGGTGATCCACAAATTCATTCTAGATTGCACAAACATAATATTTACAAGTCAAATTTATGGTTATCACTTAGATGAGGTTGAATTCAAGTCAAGGTTTGTTTCAATCAAAGCAAGAACAATAAGACATGAAATAAAGGCATGATTCGTTCTTAATTTCTACACGAGATCAAAGCATCAAGTAACTAGCAACAATGGCATTGGACTAGGCTCTTAATATGATAATTTTCAAGGACAAATCTATCATTGCTCCTAATGCTCATGCAAAGCTACCTTATATGCTATCCATCTAGACTCAATCCTATATGGAAATGCACAAAATTTTCAAATTTATTGAAAATGCATGATATGCATGAGACTCAAGGTGCAAAAGGCAAAATAAGAACACCAAAAACGATGTTAGATAACACACAAACCCTCCCCCAAACTTAAATTACACAGTCCCTTGTGTAAGAGAAGCTTAAGAGAGAGTTAAACAATGCGTGAAAGAAAGAAGAAGATAAGATTATATATGCTATGTACAAAGTTTGGAGTGTTACCTTGGAAAAAGATGGAGGGAACGAGAGGGATCAAGGGACTCCATATTCCATCACCTCATCCTATGCGCTTTAGTCCATAAGTCCATGCCCATAAGACCATCGAAATCCTACTTGCACTAAGAAAACCCATCAAAAGGAACTAACAACGAAAGAAAATCTTAAAATGAAATGTATATACAAGGATAAGTTTGGGGTGTCTCCCAAGAACACTTTGTTTAGAGTCACGAAGTTTGACTTTTGTTACCCTTTTAGGCGGGTAGTGGAGGAGTGCAAGCACTCCTTGGCGGTTCTTTAAGCTCGATTTTGAGAACTTTACCTATTAAGCCTTGAAGACCGGTTTGATCTCCCTCCCTAACCTTCGGTGTGAAGGTTGCTATGGCCTTGGCAAAAGGCTTGGGACGCTCTCTAGATTTGACCTTGTAGTCAATCATCCCTTCTTCATGTTTCCATGGGATGAGAGTCGCGATCGAAGGTTGGTCTAGCAAGGGTCCAATCCCCTTAAGCATGCTCGGTTTCCTCTCCTCAGACCTAGGGTTTGTCTTCTTCTTATCAACCATAGCACTTTCACCCTCACTCTCCGTTGTGGTGTGCAAGAGGGAATTTAAGCAATTTTCATCTAGAGCTAGGGCTTCTTCAACCATTCCTTGACTCACCGTCTCACAAATGCCCACATACTCAACCTTCCGGGCTTGGGCTTGATATTCTCATAAATTACTCCTTACATGCATTCATTTAGTATAGGTTTCCTTGCATTTGCATATAGCTACTTAGCATTTCTTTGTTATTTTGTCTCATTTAGGGTTTAGAGACTTCATGCTATGTCCTAGAGAGTCTTGCACGTTTTGGGGTCCTTATTAGGTACTTTTGGAAGCTTTCTTGAACACCTTGGAGGAACCGCAAAAACGATATCGGCCCGGCACAAAAACGAAGCACGCATCCGGTATTGAGATTTTCCCCAGGCAGGGATTTTATCGGCAGCATGTACCGGCCTCGGGAAACCCGGCATGAAGAAATCTGGGCAAACGGCTAAGGCATGAGCAAGACGATACCGGCCTGACACAAGACGAAGCACGCATCCGGTATTGAGATTTCCCCTGGGCAAGGATTTTATCGGCAGCATGTACCGGCCTCGAGAAACCCGGCATGAAGAAACACGGCAAACGGCTAAGGCATAAGAGACACGATACTGGCCCGGCACGTCAACAAGCATGCAGCCGGTATTGAGAATTCCCCCAGGCAGGGATTTTATCGGCAACATGTACCGGCTCCATCCCATCCGAGACAACGGCCAAACTTAGACGACACATCCATACCGGCCCGGTGTACCGGCCCCGTGCCGGCCGTCGCGTAAACTTCGACCCAAGATTGACCGGGTCAATACCCGGTCTGTTCCGGGTTGACCCGGTCAACTCCTCATCTATTTAAAAACCCAAAAACCCTAATTTTCAGGGTCATGCTTCTTTTGTCTAAGAAACCATTTCCCTTTTGAGAGAGTTCTTGGATTTGTAAGAGAGGATCTTCTACTTTTTATGCAATTAAGTCTTGTTTTCATTGAATCTCTTCTTCTTATCCCCATTTCTTGTTGATTATTCAAGATCCATCCATGAATTCATCCCCTATCAAAATCGATTTTGGGGTGTTCTTCATCGGTCTTGAGTAGTCATTTTAGGATCTTGAGATGGGTTAGATTTAGGGGACTCAAGGCATGATTCAAGGTGTTTAGGATTAAATTATCTATTATCCTTCTTTGTTTAATGATCTTAATGCTAAATCTAGCTTGAGATAATGGATTTAGATCATAGGCATTTCATGCACACCAAGTGTTTGATGAAATGCCTAGATGAATTAAACAAGAGATTTACATTTCGAGCCTATGATAATAGTTGTCTAGAGTGTATCTTCGGTTGATCTTGTTGATTTAAACTTAATGCTTGCTAATCAATGATCCACAAATGAGAGTTTGTTAATGGATTAGGTGATTAGCATAGTGATTAATTGCTCGAAAGAGAATTAGTCAAGTTTAGGATCTTATGCCTAAGGATTAACTTGTTTGAGTAAATGAACATCATGAATTGAACTTGGGTCATCTTATGTCCATAATCCTATCTCTAGATCCGCTCTTGCTTATTGATTTACATCTTGTTTAGTTATTATTGCATTGCTTATTTACCTCAATTTGGTTACTTAATCAAACCACACTTGTTAGCTTAAATTACTTATGATCTTCGCATTATTAGTGATTATGATAAATCCCTTTATGGATTGATAACCTTCATACTACACGTATTGGAGTTATTGATACCTCCTAGAGACTAAAAAGTCTTGTATCAATTTGGCGCCGTTGTCGGGGATTAGAGGTCATTAACCTAAGGATAGCTTGTTTGTGTGAATGAATGCCTTGGATCATGTTTTGGTTGCCTAATATCGATTACCCCATCTTAGGATTCGATTTGCTTATTGCTTTTACAACCTTGTTTAGTTTCTTATTACTTGTTTGAACTTGATACTTAATCAAAAACCCCTTTTATTAGCTTAACTCATTTAGTGCCTTGCATTCTTAGTGTTTAGGACTACTTCCCAATATTTGATTCGATAACCTCTTACTACATCGGTTAGAGGAAATTGATATCTCCTTGGATTGCAAAATCCTTGTATCAATTTGGCGCCGTTGCCATATTGGGATTTGTTTTAACATTAAGATTTAGGTTCTTAGTGAGCTTAAGTTTTATTTGCTACCATATTACTAATCTTGTTTGATTCTCATTGCTTTTGTACTCTCTAGGTGTATGCATACTCGTTCCCGGGGCAACACCAATCTCGTAGAACCTAGAGACGATATAGATCAACTAGATAGAGGTTCACGGGCAAGGAGAAACCGAGTGAGAGTTTAAGAAGAAGTTGGTAACGACATGGAACACTTTGAGAATGTTCCACTTGGGAACATCAACGAACCCATCCACTACCAAAGGAACGGTGGGAATGGGATTGGGAACGACAACAATCAAGGAGGTGGTGGCAATGGAAACCATCACTGTCCCAACCATCCACCGAGAGCTAGAAACATTGTTGGAGAAGGTGATGCCGCTAATACTCACCAAAACCGCCAAGGCATTCAATCTCCACTGGTGGAGAACAACAACTTTGAAGTGAAGCCGGGGGTTATCAACATGGTTCAAGCCAACAAGTTTCATGGTTTGTCCATGGAGGATCCTTTAGATCACATAGACCAATTTGATCGGATATGTGGTCTCACTAAGATCAATGGGGTCTCCGGAGATGGGTTCAATCTTCATTTCTTCCCATTCTCTTTGGGTGACAAGGCTCATTAATGGGAAAAGACATTACCCCCAAGGATCTATACCCTCGTGGGATGATTGCAAACGTGCGTTTCTTGCCAAATTCTTTTCACCGGCTCGAACCGCCAAGCTTCGCAACGAGATCTCAAGCTTCACACAACGGTCCAATGAGTCTTTCAACGAGGCTTGGGAGAGATTTAGAAGCTACACTTCTCAATGCCCACATCACGGCTTTAGCAACGCCTCTCTCCTTAGCACCCTCTACCGCGGTGGTTTGCCAAAGATCCGTATGCTACTTGACACGGCATCTAACGGAAACGTATTGGCTAAGGACGTTGAGGAAGCAATGGAGCTTGTCGAGAACTTGGCTCAAAGTGACGGTAACTATGGCGACGACTATGACCGCGCCACAAGGACCACTAGTGACATTGATGAGAACAAGTGGGCCAAAGACATGAAAGCTCTTAATGACAAGTTGGACAAGCAAGCCAATTTGATTGATAAACTTCTTGTGTCTTCACAAAAGACGGTCAACTTTGTGGATTCCTATGATGAGAACCAAGGCTGTTATCAAGAGGAGAACGTGGACATGAACACTCAAGAGGAGGTGAACTACGTGGGGAATCAATGGAACTACCAAAATCAAGGGAACTACCAAAGACAAGGGTTTTACCAAAACTATAGGAACCACCCCAACTTCTCTTACTGGAACACAAATGTGAAGAACCCACAAGACCAAGTCTACCCTCCGTAACCTACTCAAGCTCAAGGAGCCCCACAAAAGCAATTCCAACCTCAAGGCCAAGCTTCTAATACCAACCAACAAGCCTTTGTCCCAAGGAACCAATTCCAAGGGAACCAAGGTGGATTTCAACCCAAAGCTCCACAAGGTTTTCAAGGCCAACAACAAGGGCTTATGCCTCAAGGTCAAGCAACTACGTCTAAACCGCAAGAGCTTGATTTGAGCTCCATGTTCCAACAATTACTCAAGGGACAAGCGGAGATCAATACACGGGTCGATTGCTCTTATAACAACCTCAACACAAAGATTGAGGCTTTGAACTCCAAGGTAAAAAACATGGAGAACAAAAGTGTTGCTTCTTCTTCACGACCACAAGGTCAACTCCCTGGCAAATCCGAAGTTAATCCTAAGGAGTATGTAAACGCCATCACCTTAAAAATTTATACGGTCTTGCCTCCAAGAGAAGCTCCTTTTACTCTCAATGTGGACATCGAGAAGCAAAGTGGGGGGGGGGGGGTGGAACTTCAAGAATATGACGAATTGGTTGAAGACGAGGTAGTGAGAGAGCAAGACAAGGTTGAAGAAGTTGAGAAAGTCAAACCTAGGGTTGTTGTTGCTCAAGAGAAGCCGGAGAAGAATGTGTTCATCCCTAAGCCATACGTTCCTAAGCTACCTTTCCCGGTCGTTTCAAGAAGCAACTCATGGACAAGTACAAAGCCATCTTTGATAGGCAAATGGAGAAGGTGGAACTCACAATGCCTTTGGTTGATGCTTTCTTACTTGTCCCTCAATATGCCAAATTTTTGAAAGATGTCGTGAATGAGAGAGCTAAGGAAATGGAGTCTATGGTCATTCTAGCTCACGAGTGTAGCGCCATCATACAAAAGAAGATCTGGGATCATTCACCCTACCTTGTGCACGTGGTCCTCTAGCTTTCAACCATTGTTTGTGTGATCTTGGAGCAAGTGTAAGCCTTATGCCGTTTTCGGTAGCCAAGAGACTAGGCTTCACACGCTACAAGGCATGCAATATTTCCCGAATATTGGCGGATAGGAGCGTGAGGGTTCCTATTGGTTTGCTTGAGGAATTCCTATCGTGGTGAAGGATTTCATTGTCCCCACGGATTTTGTGGTACTTGAAATGGATGAAGAACCGAAAGACCCTCTTATCTTTGGTAGACCATTCCTAGCAACCGCGGGGGCGATAATCGATGTGAGGAAAGGCAAGATAGACCTCCACTTGGGTAAAGGAGAAGTCCTTGAGTTCGATATCAACAAAGTGATGAAGAAACCCACCATAGATGGCCAATGCTTCTACATAGAGACCATGGATGAACAAGCCGACGAGTTGCTTGGGGAAATGAGAGTAGAAGACGGTTTGGAAGTGGTTTTGACTAAGGAGCGTGATGATCATGGTTTCTTGAGCTGCTCATGGACTTGCACAAGCCGGTTGACAAGGATACGCCGTTTGTTGAGTTGAGTGTTCGTGGTACCGAGGTTAAAGATGGGTTAAGGGTTGGCATAGTTCAAGAGGAGTTTGTTCTAGCCGTTGAAGAGACTAGCAAGGGTAAGCCTAGTCTTGAGGAGGACGATTGGAGCGAACTCAAAGCCCCAAAAATGGACCTAAAGCAACTTCCCGCGGGACTAAGGTATGCGTTCTTAGGTCCAAACGAGTCGTACCCGGTTATTGTGAATGAAAGTCTAGAAGAAAACGAACTATCCTCCCTTCTTGTAGAGCTTAGGAAATATAGGAAAGCAATTGGCTATTCTTTGGATGATATCAAGGGTATTTCCCCTAGTTTGTGCACGCATATAATCCATTTAGAGGATGAATCAAGGACCTCTATTGAACATCAAATAAGGTTGAATCCTAATTTTAAAGATGTTGTAAAGATAGAGATTCTTAAGCTCTTAGACCCGGGCATTATCTACCCAATATCGGATAGTACTTGGGTCTCACCGGTTCATTGTGTGCCTAAGAAAGGGGGGGATAACGGTTGTTAAAAATGATAAGGATGAAATGATACCTACTAGGACGATAACCGGGCATAGAATGTGCATTGACTATAGAAAGTTAAATTCATATACTCGTAAGGATCACTTCCCCTTACCTTTTATAGATCAAATGCTTGAACGTCTAGCTAATCATCCTTTTTATTGTTTCCTAGATGGTTATTCGGGTTTCTTTCAAATACCCATACACCCGAATGACCAAGAGAAAACAACTTTCACATGCCCTTACGGTACCTTCGCATATCAAAGGATGCCGTTTGGGTTGTGTAATGCACCCGCGACATTCCAACGTTGTATGATGTTTATTTTTCTCTGATCTTATTGAAGACATGGGAGAAGTCTTTATGGACGACTTCTCCGTGTATGGGTCCTCTTTTGGTGTTTGCTTGTCTAATCTTTGTAGGGTCTTGCAACGATGCGAAGAAGCAAACTTGGTGCTCAATTGGGGAAGTGTCATTTCATGGTGCGTGAAGGCATCGTGCTCGGGCATAAGATCTCCGAGAAAGGGATCGAGGTAGACAAGGCCAAGATAGAGGTGATGGTTAGCTTGGAGCCGCCTAAGTCGGTCAAGGAAATCCGGTCTTTCTTGGGTCATGCGGGGTTCTACCGAAGGTTCATCAAAGACTTCTCGAAGATAATTACTAGACCTCTCTCCCGGTTGCTTTGCAAGGAGGTCGAGTTTGTGTTTGATGAGGAGTGCATGGGGGCATTTCTAGAGATCAAGAAAGCGTTGATTAGTGACCTTATAGTCCAAGCACCGAATTGGGACCTTCCGTTTGAGATCATGTGTGATGCTAGCGACTATGCGGTTGGAGCCGTTTTGGGTCAAAAGAAAGACAAGAAGACCAATGTGATCTACTACGCTAGTAGAACTCTAGAAGATGCTCAAACTCGGTATGCAACCACGGAGAAGGAGTTGTTGGCCGTAGTCTTTGCCATGGAGAAGTTTAGATCTTATGTTGTGGGGTCAAAGGTGATTGTCTACACCGATTACACGGCTTTAAGATACATTCATGCAAAGAAGGACACGAAACCGAGGCTATTACGTTGGATCTTGCTACTCCAAGAGTTCGATTTAGAGATAGTAGACAAGAAAGGCATAGAGAATGGAGTAGCGGATCACTTGTCTAGGATGAGGATAGAAGACCTCGTTCCCATTGAAGACAAGCTTCCCGAAGAAAGCATCATGGTCGTGAAGGTATTGAGAAGGGGGATTGAGGCCGTTAATGGTATTGAGGATGCTAGTGGTCTACAAGATGAGAAGCTCCCATGGTTTGCGGATCTAGTCAACTATCTAGTTTGTGGGAAGGAGCCACCTTTGGATGGATACAAGAAGAAGAAGTTCTTCCATGATGTAACAAGATATTATTGGGATGAGCCGTTCTTGTATAAGCTTTGCTCGGATAGCTTGTATAGAAGGTGCATAGCGGAGGAGGAGATCCAAGGGATTCTATTCCATTGTCACGGGTCAAGCTACGGAGGTCATCACGTTCCTTTAAAAATGGCGACAAAGGTTCTTCTATCCGGGTTTTGGTGGCCAACTCTTTTCAAGGATGCACACACCTATGTCTCCTCATGTGATGCTTGCCAAAGGAAAGGGAACATTGGAAGGAGAGACGAAATGCCCCAAAACCTGATCCTTGTGGTAGAGATGTTTGATGTATGGAGAATCGACTTCATGGGTCCTTTCCCATCTTCATATGGCAATTCCTACATCTTGGTTGTTGTAGACTACGTATCAAAATTGGTGGAGGCTATCGCAAGTCCCACAAACGACGCAAAGGTTGTGCTTAAAATGTTCAAGTCAATCATTTTTCCAAGGTTCGGGGTTCCAAGAGTGGTCATTAGTGATGGTGGATCGTACTTCGTGAACAAAGTGTTCGAGAGTCTACTTAAGAAGAATGGGGTGAAACACAAGGTTGCAACGCCCTACCATCCTCAAACAAGCGGGTAAGTAGAAGTCTCCAACCGCCAAATCAAAGCAATTCTTGAGAAGACAGTCGGTAGCTCGAGAAAAGATTGGGCAAACAAACTCGATGATGCCTTATGGGCATACATGACCACTTTCAAAACACCCATAGGAACCACGCCGTTCAACATGCTATATGGGAAGTCGTGTCACCTTCCGGTGGAATTGGAATACAAAGCTCTTTGGGCGGTAAAGCTTCTAAATTTTGACATCAAGACCGCTCAAGAGAGACGGTTGATTCAACTTCAAGAGTTAGAGGAGACTAGGCTCGAAGCCTATGAGAGCTCGAGAATCTACAAGGAGAGGACCAAAGCATTCCATGACAAGAGGATTGTGCACAAGGACTTCAAGGTTGGGGACCTAGTGTTGGTGTTCAATTCCCGGTTGAAACTCTTTATCGGGAAACTCAAGTCAAGGTGGTCGGGTCAGTTTGAGGTTAAGGAAGTGAGGCCTTATGGAGCCGTGGTACTTGTTAACAAGGAGGGCCAAGATTTCATTGCTAATGGCCAAAGGCTCAAACTCTACCGAGCAAATCAAATCGTCGAAAAGGGAGGCTCGATCCCTCTAGATGACATCCCTCTAGCTTGAGGACGATAACAAACGTCGAACTTAGTGACGTTAAACAAAGTGCTCTTGGGAGACACCCCAAGCTTATCATTGTACATATTTCTTTTTATGCGTTTTTCGTTCTTTGTTAGTTCTTTTTGACCTTTTTGTTAAGCGCTCTTAGGGAAACGAAGTCCGCGGGAAAACGATAGCTTGACCTTGTATTTCCCCCGGGGAGAAAAAAAAAAATTCTTCCTCGATTCCGACCCCTCGTGCCAGATGCATTTCTCCCCGGGAAGGGAATTACCCCTCGATACCGGTCCTGTGTCTTGGCAGTGTTCTGGCCGGTGTGGAAAAATGTTTCGGGCAGGGAATCTACCGGCCGCGTGTACTAGCAGTGTCCTGGCCGGTGTGAGGAAAATGTTTCCCCGGGGAGAATATTTTTTCGTCGATGTCGTTCCCGCGTATCGGATGCATTTCCTGAGTGACGGTTTTTCCCCTCGATACCGGCTCCGTGTACCGGCTGTGTCTTGCCCGGTGTGAGATATTACCCACCGGTCAGAGCCTTTGTCCAACGGTCCATAGATTGGATCTATTACCTAATGGACCGGCCAGGTAAGTCTTCTTCCTCTTGTCGCGAAAATATCTCATTTCTCTCTCTCTCAAACTTCAAAACCTCATATCTCTCTCATTTCTCAACTGAAAATCACCATTCAAGTTGCTAAATTCGTCATTTCTCATCATCTTTCTGGATCTACAAACATCTTTTCCATTTAAGGACTGCATCCCCAAGGTATTTCACCCAAAATTTCCGTGAAATTCTCAAGATCTTGAGCATAAATGAAAAATTTCATGATTTTGTATGTGTAGTGTTTTTCTTGTATAAATACCTTGGGTTTATGCTCGAGAATGGTTAAGGTTTGTAGTTCTTGAGCTAATTTCTATGCAATTGAGAAATTTTGGATTTTTGGCCAAGAACTTGAATTTTTGGGTTTGTGACTAAAAGCTCCAATTTTTGAAATTTGAATGAACTCTTGATGCATAAAGTTGGTGTCTTTGATGTTGCTCATGGAAATTTGATTGCATCTATGCTATTTGAGCAAAAATTTTCCTTTTGCCTCAAAAATGCCTTGGCTTGAAATGATAAGAGGATTGTTTCTTGGCCTCTTTGAACTTATGGACTCTTTGAGGCAATGTAGGTATAATGAAAACCACTGAGAATCCAACACCGGCTTCAAGTTTACCGAAGAAGAAGAAAGCATTAGCGCTAATGACTTGTGCCGAGGCAAGTGAAAAGAGAAAGAAGAAGACGGGTCAAACTAGTGAAGAAGTTGAGACCGTGGTGGAAGTAGTGCAAGCGGGAAAGAAAAAGAAAACGGTCCAAGCTAGTGATGAGGTTGAAACCGTGGAAGAAGTGGTGCAAGAAAGAAAGAAGAAGAGAATTCTGAAGGCCAAAAAGAGAACTCCCACCTATAGTGAGTACGTAAAGAAACTCAAGGCGGTGACATTTGAGGAGACCAAGTTCCTGGATATGGTTGTGATTGCAAAGATGGGAATCCTAGAGGAGGTGAGAACGATTTTCACCAACATGGGTTATGAAAGAGTCTTCGATGTGAGCAATGTCTTCCACAAAGAACAAGCTTGCCAATTTCTTGCATCATTGGAGGTGAGGTACTATGAGCAAGGTGATGATGACATCGATGAGAAAGATGGTCACGGTTTCTTAGAGTTCAAGGTGGGGAGAGAGACCTACAAGATGTCCTTCCATAAACTAAGCCAAGCATTCGGGTTCAAGGAAGAAGGAACCGAGAAAGGGATCACATTTTCCTATGTGCGGGATGACTTGCCATACTTATGGAGGATCATCGGCATGGGGGACTACTATCCTGGGGCCATCAAGGGCTCGTGCATTGGCCACCCGCTATCCGCTATGCTCATAAGATTCTTGCTCACACTTTCTTTGGCAAGAAGGAGTTTGGTACGGTTTCGGAAGAAGACATGGAGTTGCTCGGAAGAGGGTTAGCACCATTCCTTAACACACCTCGAGACAAGAAGTTTTTCGAAGGAGATAGTGCCCATCCGTGTCTAGCCGCCGTTCTTGCAAACCAGTTTCTTAGTTACAAGGGATGGGCTTTAAACACTAAGAGCAAGGATCCCAAGATCTTCATAGGTGGTATCGTGACCACTATCCTCAAGGCAAAAGGAATCAAGTTGGGAGAGGAAACTACAAGTGTGGCACTAATGGATGAGGCCTATCTTTCTAAGACCTCGTTCTTCAAAGGCAAGAGAGGCAAAACTTTTGGCTACAACTTTCGGATGACCGAGACTCGAACGGTGAAGATTCTCTTGCCTAACTCCCAACTCACCGCGCTCCAAGAGAGAAAGGATCTCTCCTTCTATCCCACCGAGGACAACTTCTACAACCCGGCGACCGACCCTCCTCTAGAAAATATTTACTTCCGAAAGAAGAAAGTAAAGAAGGCGAACGTTGAGTCACCAACCAACCAAGGGGATGAAGAAGAGAATGGTGAACACTCGGTTCCCACTTGTCCCACTTATGGAAATGAGAGGTATAGCTTTGCCCCTTATGATGGGATAATGCCGGATGTTGCTTCAAGGTATGCACACCACCAAACTAGGTTGCTTCAACGTTGGTGTAAGTGGCAAGACAAGACCATCCGGAAGTTGGTCAAAACGGTGAAGGGGTTGAAGCACACGGTTAGAGAGCTCAAAGGAAAGAAAAGTGAAGCTAGCTCATCTCGGGATCAAGGCGAACAAAACACGGTGGAGCAAGAAGAGGTTGGCGAGTGCTCTACTCCATTGGACCGCCAAATCCAATTATACCAAGGAGAGTTTGCGGAAAACAATGAAGTTCGCCGTGCTCTAGCAATCCGTCGTACTCAATGGGGATTTCCTCCCCATCCGAAAGCTTTTAAGGTAACTCCAAAAACTTGTAAATAATTTTTCTTTTCTAGAGTCTCATGCATTGTATAGCCTTTTCTTGTTTTATTTTTGGTCTTTCCCTTAGGCTTATTTCACACCGAGACGGTGTGATTTAAGTTTGGAGGAAGGACCGGTATTTAACCTCATTTGCTTTGCCTTATTTTGATTTTGCATTTTGAGTCTATTACATCCATGCATTCATCTAAGGCATAGGAAAAAAGTCATTTAGTATGCATTTCATGAATAGGATCGAGTCTAGTAGCATATAGGTTGCATTGCATATGCATGGGAATTATGATGAGATTTTCCTTGTAGAGTACCATGTTTAGAGATTGATTCGATTCCCTTGTTGCTTATTGTTTGATACTTTTGATCACAAGTTTGAAATCAAGGATGAACGATGTTTTGATCTTGCAATTCATTACTAAGGTCTTAGCTAAAGCAAATTTATTCGAGTCCATTCCTACTTAAGCGTTAACCACAATTTGACATTGTAATTATCATGTTCATGCATTGCATAGTGAATGCATGGTTACCACATACATATTTGGGCTATCTTATCCGATTTGCCACTCTCTTGTTAGCCCAAATAGTCGATTCCCATCATTGGAACGGTTAACCACTCCTTTAAACCCAACCTCCTTTCTAGCCAAATGCTAACTTGTGAGAGTTTGTGAGGCCTTTTTTCGAATCAACTAGGCAAAAAATGTTGAGTTTAGAACGACAAGGAAAAACTTCCATGTAGAACTAGCTCGGCATCAATGAGCTAGACATAGGACAAGGCTAGATAGGTTGGGAACTTGGGACAAGGGAAAGAAAAGAGATCGCGGGATTGAGAAAAAGGGTGAAGAAGAATAGGGGATAAGCAAAAAGCTTAAAATGGTTGGCGATAATCGTTTATGGGAAAAACACTAAGTGAAAAAGGAAAGAAAATAGTCTCTAGTCTTCAAAAGAAAGAAGGAAAGCCAAAAAGGCTAAGGCAAAGAAGAGAAGTAAGAGAGACTAGAGAAAGTAAAGAAGAGCTAAGAAAAGTAAAATGTTGAAGGCCAACCATTTTGTGATGAAGAAAATCCCCTAAGTATTTAAGTGGAGAAGAAAGGTGAAAAGATATGAGTTGTGAAGGCAAAATGCCTTGGGAAAAGGGTAGCCTAGGAAGGATCTTCATTGGAGTTTAAAGATTAGGGGTCAAGTTCGATATGGGGCATTTGGGTAGGTGGAATTCGACCTTGTATGCATCTATTGGGCTTTACTCTTAGCATTTTGCTTAGTTGATTCCTTTTTGAGAGAACCCCTTGTTCGGAAACCGTCACTTGTATCGAGATCACCTTTATCTCGAAACCTTAACCCTAACCAAATGCATTCACTTGCCTTGCATAAGCATGAATCACTTGGAAAAAGTCTAATGAATGTTAAAGGATTGGATGATTTGAAAGTTTGTGTAGGTTGAGGCTTGAACTTAAATTGTGTAGGGAAGGATATGGCTAGCCCCTTTTGAGTAGACTTGTTGATCGCATCTTAGAGCTAGCAACTTGGACATTGATTTAATTTCTTTTCATGGTACTAATGGATCTGAGTTCCCTCTTCTAAACCTCTCTCCCTACTTTTTCTTGTTTGTTTGCTTGAGGGCAAGCAAAGAAGTAAGTTTGGGGGAGTTGATATTCTCAAAAATTACTCCTTACATGCATTCATTTAGTATAGGTTTCCTTGCATTTGCATGTAGCTACTTAGCATTTCTTTGTTATTTTGTCTCATTTAGGGTTTAGAGACTTCATGCTATATCCTAGAGAGTCTTACACGTTTTGGAGTCCTTATTAGGTACTTTTGGAAGCTTTCTTGGACACCTTGGAGGAACCGCAAAAACGATACCAGCCCGGCACAAAAACGAAGCACGCATCTGGTATTGAGATTTCCACGGGCAGGGATTTTATCGGCAGCATGTACCGGCCTCGGGAAACCCAGCATGAAGAAATCTGGGCAAACGGCTAAGGCATGAGCAAGATGATACCGGCCCGGCACAAGACGAAGCACGCATCGGGTATTGAGATTTCCCCCGGACAGGATTTTATCGGCAGCATGTACCGGCCTCGAGAACCCCGGCATTAAGAAACACGGCAAACGGCTAAGGCATAAGAGAAACGATACCGGCCCGGCACGTCAACAAGCATGTATCCGGTATTGAGAATTCCCCCAGGCAGGGATTTTATCGGCAACATGTACCGGCTCCATCCCATCCGAGACAACGGCCAAACTTAGACGACACATCCATACCGGCCCCGTGTACCGGCCCCGTGCCGGCCGGCGTGTAAACTTCGACCCAAGATTGACCGGGTCAATACCCGGTTTGTTCCGGGTTGACCCGGTTAACTCCTCATCTATTTAAAAACCCAAAAACCCTAATTTTGAGGGTCATGCTTTCTTTTGTCTAAGAAACCATTTCCCCCTTGAGAGAGTTCTTGGATTTGTAAGAGAGGATCTTCTACTTTTTATGCAATTAAGTCTTTGTTTTTATTGATTCCTTCTAGCTAATCTTCTTTCTATCTTATCTATTCAAGATTCATCCATGAAAACTTCTCCTATACAAATCGATTTTGAGGGGCTTTTCATGGGTCTTGAGTAGTCTTTTAGGTTTTAGAGATGGGATAGATTAGGATGTTTCAAGGCTTGATTCATGGTGGTTAGGGTTAGATCTTCTTATATCCTCTCTTGTTTAATGTTCTTAATGCTAAATCTAGCTTGAAAAAGTAGGTTAAGATTATAAGGCATTTCATTGCACACCAAGTGTTTGATGAAATGCCTTGATGAATTAAACAATAGATTTATATTTCTAGCCTATGATAATAGTTGTCTAGAGTGTATCTTTGGTTGATCTTGTTGATTTAAACTTAATGCTTGCTAATCAATGATCCACAAATGAGAGTTTGTTAATGGATTAGGTGATTAGCATAGTGTTTAATTGCTCGAAAGAGAATTAGTCAAGTTTAGGATCTTATGCCTAAGGATTAACTTGTTTGAGTAAATGAACATCATGAATTGAACTTGGATCATCTTATGTCCATAATCCTATCTCTAGATCCGCTTTTGCTTATTGATTTACATCTTGTTTAGTTATTATTGCATTGCTTATTTACCTCAAATTGGTTACTTAATCAAACCACACTTGTTAGCTTAAATTACTTATGATCCTCGCATTCTTAGTGATTATGATAAATCCCTTTATGGATTGATAACCTTCATACTACACGTATTGGAGTTATTGATACCTCATAGAGACTAAAAAGTCTTGTATCAGGGCTTCATTGTCCCCACAAATAATAGTCCCACAAATAGCGGTGGAAGAAGGCATCATTGTGTAGAACTTCTTGTCATCCACGTTCTTAAGAAAAACCCTCTTGTTTACGAAGTCCAAGCGAATTACAAGACTTTTTAGAGATGGTATGTCCCGAGGAGGAATGGAATGGAGTCCCGAGGAGTAGAGGGAGCTTTATGTTTGGTGCCATCTCCATTACAACGAAGTCCATTGGTACAAGACACTTTCCAATCTTTAGAGCAAAGTCTTCAACCATGCCAAGAGGTTTCTTCGTGGAAGAGTCTCCAAATGTGATGGTGGAGGGGTAATCGTTCAACTTATCTATCCCAAGATTTTTGGCCATCTCCAAGGTCACGACATTCACGGTTGAGCCCGAGTCACACAAAACATCATCAACTTCCAAGCTTCCAAGGGTGCAAGATATTGAGAATTTCCCGGGGTTTCCAAGCTTTGGGAGAGTCTTAGGCTCGATCCTTGTTGTGCTTGGAGGCACTTTCTCTTGTGCCTTATTGAGGAAACGACCAGGAAATGGAAGTGGAGGCTCATATGGGGGAGGTAAAGTGCGAATGGGTTCTCTTTTTGACCCAACAAGTATCTCTACGTTTTTTCACTCTAACCACGTCCTTGATGGACTTCTCAACCTTGTTATTCTTTTCTTCAACCAACACCATATCATTCTCATGGCCAAAGGTCACCTCCCCCACTTTGTTGCTCAATGTCCTCATTGAGGCTAAAGACTAACCCGAGGAACTTCTCAATTATGTGATCTTGCTCCTCGAGAGTGGAAGAGGTGTTGCAAGACTCTTTAGAGGTTAGTATTGACTTCCCATTTGAAGATTCTTGAGGATGATTTGAGGAAGAGGCGGCACTCCTTTGCTCCATTAGTTGCACATTTGAGCTCAATGCCTCAAACTTGCTATTAAGATCATTGTAATAGCAAATGACCTTGTTAGTGGTTTCCGTTTGGCCCTTGATTAGTTGTTGGAACATGGAGGCTAAGTCAAGCTCTTTCGGTTTAGACGTAGGTGCTTGACCTTGGGGCACAAACCCTTGTTGTTGACCTTGAAAACCGGGTGGGGCTTTTGGTTGGAATCCACTTTGGTTTCCTTGGAATTGGTTCCTTGGGACATACCCTTATTGGTTGGAGTTAGAAGGTTGACCTTGAGATTGGAATTGTTGTTGTGGAACTCCTTGAGCTTGAGTATATTGTTGAGGGTAGAGTTGGTCTTATGGATTCCTATAGGTTTGGTTGAACCCTTGTCTTTGGAAGTTACCTTGGTTCCCCACATAGTTAACTTCCTCTTGTGTTTCCACGGCGTCCTCTTGATAACAAGCTTGATTGTTCTAGTAGTCACCAATGAAATGGACCGCCTTTTGAAACTCTTTTGAAACCACAAGAAGCTTATCTATCATGGCGGCTTGTTTATCCAACTTCTCATTCAAGGCTTTCATGTCCTTGGCTCTCTTGTTCTCATCAAAGTCACTCGTGGTCCTTGTGGCACGGTCATAATCGACGCCATATGTGCCATCACTTTGAGCCAAGTTTTCTGCCAACTCCATTGCATCCTCCACGTCCTTAGCTAGGAAATTACCATTCGATGCCGTACCAAGTAGCATTCGAATCTTAGGTAAAGCGCCTCGGTAGAGAGTACTAAGAAGTGAGGCGTTGGAGAAGCCATGATGTGGGCATTGAGAAGTGTAGCCTCTAAATCTCTCCCAAGCCTCGTTGAAAGACTCAATAGACCGTTGTGTGAAGCTTGAAATCTCATTGCGAAGTTTGGCGGTTCTAGCCGGTGAGAAGAATTTGGGTAGAAAGGCCCTTTTACAATCATCCCATGAAGTAATAGAACCTTGAGGCAAGCCTTTCTCCCATTAGTGAGCCTTGTCACCCAAATAGAACGGGAAGAGACGAAGCTTGAAACCATCTTCGGATAGTCCATTGATCTTGGTGAGACCACATATCCGGTCAAATTGGTCAATGTGATCTAGAGGATCCTCCATTGACAACCCATAAAACTTGTTAGCTTGAACCATGTTGATTAGCCCGGGTTTGACCTCGAAGTTGTTGTTTTCAACCGGAGGTGGTTGAATCCCTTGACGGTTTTGGTGTGCATTTGCCGCATCGCCTTCTCCAACAACATGCCTAGCTCTAGGCGGGTGGTTAGGACGGTGATGGTTTCCATTGCCACCACCTCCTTGAATTTTGCCGTTTCCATCCCCATTCCCACCGTTCCTTTGGTGGGGAATGGGTTCATTGATGTTCCCAAGTGGAACATTCCTAAAGTGCTCCATGTCGTTACCAACCTCTTCTTGCACTATCACACGGTCCCTTCTTGCTCTTGAACCCCTCTCAAGTTGATCAATATCGTCCCTTGGTTGTATGAGATTGGTATTGCCACGGGAATGGGTATGCATACACCTATAGAGAGTAAAAGCAATGGGAAGTGAAGAAGATTAGTAACTTAGTAGAAAATAATACTTAAGCTCGCTAAGAACCTAAATCTCAATGTTAAAACAAATCCCAATATGGCAACGGTGCCAAATTGATACACGACTTTTTAGTCTCTATGAGGTATCAATATCCCCAATACGATGTAGTAAGGAGGTTATCAATCCATAATTGGGGTTTATCTTAATCACTAAGAATGCAAGGAACAAGTGCAAGTTAAGCTAAACAAGTGTGGTTTGTTGTTAAGTATCCAATTCAAACAAGTGAATAGCAAGGCAAGCAAGATGTAAATCAATAAACAAAAGCGGAGCTAGAGATGAGGTTATTGATGTAAGGTGATCCAAATCCAATTAGTGGTGTTCATTCACTCAAAGAAGCTAATTCCTAGGCATAAGATCCTTAATCTTGACTAATTCTCTTTCAAACAACTAATCACTATGCTAAATACCTAATTCATTAACAAAATTTCATTTGTGAATCATTGATTAGCAAGCATTAAGAATACAAACAAGATCAAACAAAAATACACCCTAGACAACTATCATCATAGGCTAGGAGCATAAATCTCTTGTATAGTTCATCAAAGCATTTCATCAAACACTTGGTGTGCATGAAATGCCTTATGATCTAGATCCACTCTTTCAAGCTAGATCTAGCATTAGGGACACTAGACAAGAAGGAATATAAGATTATCTAACCCTAAACACCACTAATCAAACCTTAGACAGCCCTAATCTACCTCATCTCAAGATCCTAAAAAGACTACTCAAGATCCATAAAGAACACCTCAAAATCGATATGGATAGGAGATGAATTCATTGATGGGTGATGGATAATCAAGATGAAAAGAAGATAGATGGAAGAGATTCAATGAGATAAACACCTAAATGCATAAACTTCAAAGATCTCTCTTACAAAATCCAAGTTCTCTCTCAAAGGGGAAAGGTTTTTTTGACTAACAAAAAGCATGATCAATAAAATTAGGTTTAGATGGGTATTTATATGAAAAGTAGGCGACAGGGTTAACATCCAGTGAACTGGGCGATGCAACGGGTCGATGCTAATGGCCTGGTCTTCCATCTGTCTGTTGCATCGCTCCGTGATCGCGATGTAGACGTCCTGAAGCTGAGCATTGAGGTAACTGGGCGATGTGGGAAGAAGCTGGGTCGATGCTAAGGGCCTGGTCTTCCATCTGTCTGTTGCATCGACTCGTGGTGTCGATGTGTAAGCGTCCCAGGCAGAGATGTATTCAGTAAATCCACGGTAACTCCTTAACCAGATGTCCAAATGGCCTGAATCGAATTCTTGTAGACAGATAACTCACTCCTCTACAACTCCCATGAAGAGCTTCAAGGCTGATTTATATCGGAAGGCCTTCGTCCAGCTACATCTTTCCGGCGTCTCGGATGGGCTTTGCACTCCACTTAGGACCAACTCTCCAACTATGCCCAATTGCCTCCAATCACCTAGGAAATACTCCAAAATATGCAAGAATGCACTAAACCTAATGCAAATACCTAATACTCTAAAAGAGACCTAAATGCAAGACAAGACCATGATTATGCATGCGATTTACACAAAACTCTAAATGAAATGCATGCTAAAACATGCAATATATGAGTATATCAGCACGTGTCAGGTAGATACTTGGGAAGAGTTCAAGAAGGAACTCAAGCGCCAATTCTACCCTGAGAATGTTGTCTATGAGGCACAAAGGAAGCTACAGGTACTTCGGTAAAAGGGTATGATTCGAGACTATGTGAAGGAATTCACTACCCTTATGCTGCAAATTTTATCCGATCAAGACTTGGTGTTCCATTTCATCGATGGATTCCAAGGATGGGAAAAGCAAGTGTTGCAGCGGCGCGGGGTGAAGGCAGTGGACGAAGTCATTGCCGCGACTGAATCTCTCTCGGACTTCTACGCACACAACCAGTCTGAGGCATTCAAAAAGAAGGAGAAGGTGTTACCGAAGAGTGGGAGTGAGAGAAGGGACCAACCGACAATGACTTACACTCGGAACCAAGGGAAGAGTTCGGGACAAGATGACTATGAGGCAAAAAAACGCACTTTTATTCCGAGAGGCGATCGTTACGTGTGCAAAGGACCTCACTCTGCAAGGGACTATCCAAAACTGGGATCATTATCCGCCCTCATCGAGCAGGCAGAGGCCGATGGCGAGGAGGAGACAGGCATGATCGGGTCATTAAAACTACTCAATGCCCTCAAGGCCACCCAAACGTCTAAGGCAAAAAGTAGAGGGTTGATGTACGTGGATGTCGACGTCAACGAACAAGTTACCCATGCGATGTGGACACAGGTGTAAGTCATAACTTTATGTCCGAGGAGGAAGCAAGAAGACTTAACCTTAAGTGGACCAAGGGGGAGGGTTGGCTCAAGTCGGTGAACGCTAAAGCCCTACCTCTCCACGGCGTTGCCCAAGGTGTGGAACTTAGTGTTGGGGCATGGAAAGGAAGGGTAAACTTCTCGGTAGTGCCCATGTACGATTCCAAGGTGGTGCTTCTGTTGGATTTTGAGAGGCAAATCTCGGCGATACCAATGCCCGCCCTTAGCACAGTGTGCATCCTTGAGAAAGGCTCACCGTGCATGATTCCCCTCGTGGAAGCTCCCATAGGGAAGCATGACGGAATGAGACAACTTTCGGCTATGCAATTCTCTAAAGGCATGAAGAAGGGCGAGCCAACATACCTTGTCCTCTTAAAGTTGGATGACGATTTTGGAGAAGCATCTATCATCCCGCCGGTGATCGAGAAAGTCCTTGAGCATAACAAGGACGTGATGCCCGCAAAGTTGCATGAGTAGTTACCCCCAAGGAGGGAAGTGGATCATCGGATCGAGTTGGAATTCGGAGCCAAACCACCCGCGATGGCCCCATACTGCAAGGCTCCATCCAAACTCTCGAAACTTCGAAAGCAGCTCGATAAACTACTTTCAACCGGGATGCTAAGACCTTCGAAGACCCCTTATGGCGCCCTAGTACTATTTCAGAAAAAAACAAGATGGGACTTTGCGGATGTATGTGGACTATCGGGCGCTCAATAAGGTAACCATCAAGAATCGTTACCCAATTCCTTTGATCGCGGACTTGTTCGATCGATTGGGTGGTGCTAAGGTCTACACCAAGATGGATCTACAAAAGGGTTACTACCAAGTTTGGATTGCAGAAGGATATGAGCCCAAGATGGCGTGTGTAACCCGATATGGTTCGTTCGAGTGGTTAGTCATGCCCTTCAGACTCGTGAATGCACTCACTTTGGAGAACAAAATTGGAAAAGCTAATGTCGTAGCAGATGCACTGAGTAGAAAGGTGGAACTCGCAACCATAAGCCAAGTCGAGGGTACAATTATGAGTCGAGTCCGGGAGGGACTTGACCATGACTCTACAGCCAAAGAGTTGAAGAAGTTGGCTTTAGAGGGAAAGACTCACCATTTTTGGGTAGAAGACGGTCTACTCTACACCACGGATAGGCGCTTGTATGTTCGAAAATGGGGAAGCGTACAGCGAGACATTGTCCGAGAGTGCCATGATACCCAATGGGCGGGGCATCCAGGCAGAAGCGGAAATGGGCACTGATGGAAGCGGTGTACTTCTGGCCACGTATGCGAGATACAGTGGAGCTTTATGTAAATACTTGTCTACTGTGCCAACAAGACAAGTCGGAGGCAAAACAACCTCCATGATTGCTGGAACCGTTACCCATACCGGAGAGACCATGGGAATCGGTTTCCCTGGACTTTATTACCGCATTCCCTGAATCAGAGAAGTCTGGGTTGATCAAGGTGATCATCGACCGATTCTCTAAATATGGGACATTTGTCGCCTGTCCGAGAGACTGCACCGCGGAGGAGGTTGCACGAGCATTCTTCAAGAATGTGGTTTAGTTTTGGGGATTACCGCGGAACATTTTGAGTGATCGAGATCCACGGTTTACTAGGCGACTTTGGAAGGAGCTATTCAAAAGTCTCGGGACAAAGCTCAAATTTTCAACAAGTTTTCACCCCCAAACCGACGGAAAAACCGAACGGACGAATTCGTTGTTGTAATGCTACCTTCGATACTTCATGAGTGCGAATCAAGAGGATTGCCCAAGTTGTTGGATATTGTCCAGTTCTCATATACTTTCAACGAATCGAAGCGATGGGAAAAAGTCCTTTTGAACATGCCACCGGGCAACAACCAACGACCCCCACTCGTTGGCAACACCTAGTAATGAGACACGGAGTCCTGGAGTACAAAAGATGGCCAAAATATGGGAGGATCACGCAGAATTTGCCCGGGTTTTAATGCGTATCGGATTCGTCTCCGAAACTTCAGATCTTAATTTTATAAACCTTAAAGCCTGCAAGTGCACAAATGTGCGTTGTAGTACTTGAGGTAACGATCCACAGGGAGATGGTGCTGTTCTATGAGACCTTAGACATTGTATCGTAAATAAACCTAGAACGAATATATTTTTATAGGGTTTTTGTAACTAAAATTGTAAAGAACGAGAAACGAAAAATTACTACTAATCTAATCTAAGGAAATCGATGGCTACTCTAAACTAAGAGAATTTTAACTACTATACTAATACTAAGAGAAATTAAACATATCCTAAGAAAAACTAAAACTATCTTAATACCTAAAAGAATCGACTACTAACCTAAACTTAATGAAATCGATAACTAAACTACTTCTACAGACTCTATTGCTAAACTAAACTACTAGAGACGATTGTAACTATCCTAAAACGTTGATGGGTCGAGAGGAATATCTCGGGGTATGCTCGATTCAATCAAACGGCCCCTAGCTCATTTGTAATCGGTGTTTCTAGATTATAACTCCACGAACAGGACAAAATAATGACGTAGTCTACTTTCGTATAATCTAAACCCTACAAATAATTCACTCGACCAGTAGCTTTTGTCTCTGGCCGCGCGTACGATTGTGATATGCTAGTGGGTCCATAGGTTAACGGCACTCCGTAAGTTTACTTTCAAAATCTTACGACGTGCACGCCTTGTGGATGAACTTTGCTGGTAATTAAATGCAACACTTTTGTGTTTCTAAAATCCCCCTATCAGCCTATATTTCATGATACTAGATTCACGCATTAACAACTTTCCACAAGAAGAGATCTAGAAATCGGCTAGGGTTTACTGAGTGAAATCCTTATCGAACATAGAATTCTCCTCGATAATCCGTTAAACCCAACATTCTAAACTACTCATGCATAGTATAAAAAGACATAATTAAACTAAGCATAAGATTGGTGAACAAGCCGCACGAACAAGAACTAACCTCGGTGAGAAACCTCCTCACCAATCCCAAAAATCTCGATGCAAGATTACAAGAATAAAAGCAAAACTAGTGCGTAGAATGTGTCTAGGGTTGGATGCACGAAATTATGTCTAAAACAAGTATTTAAAGGTCTTCAACAAGCTTAGATCAGTTTAGGGTCTGACGGGAAAAGACGGTTTTGGCCTCGGGTGAAGAAACGAATCATCTCGGGCAGAATTAGCTCTGGTCGCGGGTCCGTTGCCTCTAGCCGCAGGTGGAGTGGCTCCAGGGGCGGTGTAATGGTGCGTGGCCGCGGGTCCGGCTCCTTGACCCGCGGTGGATTGCCTCTTCGGGCAGCTTCATTGGTCTTCAGTGCTTCAATTATATTTTAGGATCCAACCATTGGATTGTCTCCAATCCAATTGTATTTGAAAGCTGGTTGTCTCTACTTTGTTGTATCCAAATTTGGTGATGATCGGACAGTGAAAAGGTCTTCATAAGCTGCAAGACTTCTTGACGGTCCAAGTTTATCCAAAAACGTACTTTTGCTCCGAAATGCACTCTTTAATCTCGAGTTTCCTGAAAAGAGTCTTAAAACTGCAAACATGCGAAACACGTAATAAAAGCATAGAAAACCAAGCGGAACCCTTATTAAAGTGTTCTAAAATATATAGCAAAACGGGTAAAAATACGGTGTTATCACACACCCAGACTTAAACCTTGTTTGTCCTCAAACAAGACAAAGGTCAAGCTTGGAAATGATCAAACGAAAATCATCGGGAACTAGAAATATCAGAGACAGTCCTTCAAAAACATAACCATCGAACTACATCAATCGCAAACTAGCCTAGAAAATTCTCACTAGATGTTCCCGTAACACTAGTCCACGGTATCCGTCATACGATATATAAACATTCATTAAGTATAGGCGTGGGTTTCTCATCAAAAGGGTTAAACCAAGACAATCGAGGCTATGTATGAAAGGCATTTAGAGGTGAGGTTAAGAGTGTTTCGGGTTACCGTAATATCGCCGGAGGGTGCGAGATATTATGCAAAACAGCAAGAGAAGAAGGACCTATTGATCACCACAACTTCCAGTCACTTCTTCTTGCGTAAAAACATTGCACTTCCTCATTCTTCCGAAAACAGAAGTTTTCTGTCATTCCCCCAGACTTAGAATTTTCTGTGGGCTCGAATTGACAGACTTCTTACAAACGAATCATGGATGCCTTATAAGTATTTCGACCAACCTAGACTCTTTTAAGGCTCTTCTTTCCTTTCCCTTTCGCTTATTTTTGATTTTTTTTTTCGAAAGGGTGAAACGCCTTTTATTGAATTAGAGTCTTAGGGGGCACGAAAATTTACCATGATTTTGAGTTTTTCCAAGGCATAACAGAGCTCGCATCTTTGTTGAATTCACCACCACCGATCGCGTTTAGTCTTCGTCTTTAGTGAATTAAAGATTTGTCGTTCCTCCCTCTATGGCATTTTTTTCACATACATGCACATAAGTCACAAAGAGAGTTGCATGAGGTTTGAACAAAGGTTAAGTTTCGGGTAGGATACCAACTAAAGATGAGATGTCCATTCATGCACGACAAAGAGTGATAAAAGGTGAAAGAACGTCATGAATGTATGATTCATTATCTTTGCCTAAACCTTTGATGAGAAAATTAAGTCAAGATTAAGTCCAAATCAAATAGAGCTAGCATATTCCATCCTAGAGAATCTCTACGGTCTAAATTCCTCTGGGAATTTTGCATTAACAAAAACTCTAGCTACCGCCTAGTCTAGAACCAAATTACGAAAGAGCATGTTACTAGGAGATAGCGTAGAAGAACACTGGTCGGTTATCTTCGTGGATTCCTTTCATCATTCACTCAAAACGTATTTCTACGCTTTTCGAAAAACTTGAATTTTTTTAAGAAAAACTTCGAAAAATGCAAAATGCAAACACAAATGAAAGAAGTGGTGGTTAGTAAGGGATGAAATCCTCCCCCAGACTTAAATCACACTGTCCTCAGTGTGAAATAAATTGGGTAAGGACGAATAATAGATGTATGTAATAATTGAAAAAGTTTAATGAAATAAAAAATTTACATGGATGCGGTCGGAGAATGGATTTGCGAATGGAATGGTGGTGATTTAGGGATGGTAGATGATGATATGGTGATGGGAGGGTTTGGGGATGTTTAGGAATGGATGGGAATCGATTGTGGATCGAAACAAATCGTTCGGGATCGTCAACGTGGCTGGCCGCAGGTCAAAGGGCTGCAGCTGCGACCATTGGCAAGCTGGCCGCTGGTCCGTTGATCGCGACTGTGGCCAAGGGCTAGCTCGCCGTGGGTCTGGCTTGTGCAGCCACGACCGAGCTTCTTTTACGGTCAAGTCCTTCCTTGCGGTGCGGGCTAGACCAAGCCATTTCGAACCGTGTCTCCATCTTTTTGTCTTTTCGGTTTTTTGATTTTTTTTGAATTTTTTGGTTTTTTAGAAAAATGAAAATTAAGAAAAGAAAAAATTAGTAGAAAAAGAAAGAAAAACTAGAAAGAAAATTGTACCTAAAATGGGGTGCCTCCCATTGAGCGCTTTTGTTTAAAGTCGTTTAGCTCGACGTTGATATCGAGATGAGCTTAGTCGTAGAAAGACATCGTCTTACGGCAAGTCTTCTTTGATCTTCTTTTGGTTTCCTCGTCATGTGAATCATCGCTTGTTCATGGATCGGGATCGGGATCAAGTTCGGGATCCATCGTGCTAGAACGTCTTTCTTCTCCTTTTTTGAGTGGTATGGCAATATAGAACACGTCTTTCTCGATGTTAGCGAATGAAACACGTCGATTTTACCAATCCATGATAGCTCCAATGGTTGATAAGAACGGCCATCCTAGAATTATCGATGTTGCATCCTTCTTTGTTTTTTGGACGATGTAAAAATCTACGGGGGCTATGCAATCTCGGATTCTTATTGGCATGTCTCATGCAATCCCTTTTGGTGTGACACAAGTGTCATCGGCCATGCTGATTTTTTTCCGGGTACGGTGTATGTGCTTAATACCGATGCGCTTTGCAGTCGATTTTGACATGATGCTCAAGCAAGCTCCGGAACCACAAAGAACATTCTTAAATTCAACTCCACGGATGCTACAAGTGATAAGGAACTGACCTTGTTCTTCGACTTTGTGGAGACTCCTAACGGATTTTCCGTTCATGGCATTGTCGAAAAGATCTT
Organism: Eutrema japonicum; assembly: GCA_030161315.1. Lineage (NCBI taxonomy): Eukaryota > Viridiplantae > Streptophyta > Magnoliopsida > Brassicales > Brassicaceae > Eutrema > Eutrema japonicum. The sequence goes on from BSQW01000007.1 coordinate 29,496,594, forward strand.
CTATCTCCGTTATGGACTATTAGCTTTCACAAAAGAAATGACCAATCATATGATACATGTAAGCTCTAGCAAAAGTAGTACATCTAGGTAGATTATGAGCCACGTTGTTGAATTCCTCTAACTTCTCTCGGCTTATCTTGTTCGGGTACTCTCGGTACTTCTCGGGATGGTAGATTCAGATAGCATGGGAAACGGCATAGTGTGTTGTTGAGCGTCTCGCTCTCATGAAATAGGCGTGAATGTCTTCCTTGCTCTCATTGCTGTAGCGGAAGAAAGCGTATATATGTCCTTTTTCCCAAACTTCTTCGAAGGAGGTGTGCATCGGGATTGATTTCACAAATCTATTAAACTCGATCAATCTCTCTCGGGTGATGCATTTTGTCCTTAGCACTTCCGGTATTGGACTTGGTGGAGGTGATGGTTCAAAGGCTGAGTAAGGCATATAGGGCATGTAGATCTTCCATGGTGGGCTCCTTTGAAGTGTTGTTGATGAAGATGAAGAGACTTCTTCATGAGCTTGAATCACATTGCAAAGGTGCATATAAATCTGGTTCAAGGTTGCTTGAAGGCTCATCTGAAGTTTGAGTGTCAATGGAGAATGCAGCTTGCTCAAAGGAGAGTGTTCGGGATTCAAACGGTTCAAGGGGAGACGAGCAGGAGCTGGCCGCGGGTGCAAGGAGAGGAGGCGCGGCGGAATGAAGGCTGGCCACGGGTCTGGTGGCTGCACCCACGGCGCACAGTTATGTGGCCGCGGGCTGAAAGGGCGGAGGCGCAGCGGAGGGAGGTCTGGCCGCGGCTGGGAGGCTCGCGCCAGTGGTGAGAGGAGTCCGTGGGGACTTGACTGGTTCGTCGTTTTCTTCACCTCCTTTGGTGTTTTCTTGTTCTTGGGAGTCATTTGGCTTCTCCTCTAGGTCAGGGACATGGGCATCAATTGTTGAATCATGCTTCTCATGATCTTTAGATAGTTTCTCCACTTTCTCTTCTACTTCGTCGATAGCATAAATGAGTCGGTCTAGTGTAAGATCGAGCTCTCTCGTTTTGTCCATAAGATTTCCTACTCCTTCCCACAGCTCGAGGGTATAGTTGTTGGTTGTGTTACTGTTGTCATTGACGGAGTTATCCAAATCATCAAGCTTGTTGTTCCAAGTACGTACCCCATCATTAGTTTTCCGGATATCAAACTTTTGTCTTCCTTGTTCTTCTTCAACGAGTTCCATCCTCTCGTTTAGTGTTGTAGCGTTTTTAAGGGTGGGTTCTTCAAGGATTTTGACATGGGCAGTAAAGTCATTGAACTTCTTGTTGAATTCGATGGATAATATATTCTCTCATTTAAAATGGCTCCGAACTTGGCTTCGGACTCAATGGTTTTGTTGATGACGTCTTCTATTCGCTTCAAACGAGCGCTGAATTCCAAGCTTTCATCGTGCTGGTTCAAGATTTGGTGAGGAAGAAGGTATGCTTGTTGTCTAGAGTTGATAACGGGAGACGCAAAAGGCTCGTCTCGGTAGTAAGGAGGATAGTGGCTTCCTTGAGAGTAGTTAGTCGGTGCCGGTTTCCGATCCATGAAGAACGAGTCACACACAACATGTGAGTCGTAACGGTGGTGAGCGCAAGATGGGTCATAGTAACCCCGCTCGTAGTAGCAATCTCGCTCTAGAGACGAGTTCATGTTTCAAAGCCTGAAACGAAGAAAAACAAAACCAAAAATCAAATAGAAAAAGTTTGTTCTAGAGTCGTTTTACTAACCTATAAGGTGCGATAGAAGCTGTAGCGATCTATCCCCAGCAATGGCGCCAAAAACTTGATGCATATCGGATTCGTTTCTGAAACTTCAGGTCTTAAATTTATAAACCTTAAAGCCTGCAAATGCACAGATGTGCGGTTTAGTACTTGAGGTATCGATCCTTAGGGAAAGGGTGATGTTCTATGAGACCTTAGACATAGTATCGTAAATAAACCTAGAACAAATATATTTTTATAGGGTTTTTGTAACTAGAATTGTAAAGAACGAGAAACGAAAAACTACTACTAATCTAATCTAAGGAAATCGATGGCTACTCTAAACTAAGGGAATTTTAACTTCTATACTAATTCTAAGAGAAACTAAACATATCCTAATAAAAACTAAAACTATCTTAATACCTAAAAGAATCGACTACTAACCTAAACTTAATGAAATCGATAACTAAACTACTTCTACAGACTCTATTGCTAAACTAAACTACTAGAGACGATTGTAACTATCCTAAAACGTTGATGGGTCGAGAGGAATATCTCGGGGTATACTCGATTCAATCAAACTGCCCCTAGCTCATTAGTAATCGGTGTTTCTAGATTATAACTCCACGAACAGGACAAAATAATGACGTTGTCTACTTCTGTATAATCTAAACCCTACAAACAATTCACTCGACCAGTAGCTTTTGTCTCTGGCCGCGCGTAAGATTGTGATATGCTAGTGGGTCCATAGGTTAACGACACTCCGTAAGTTTACTTTCGAAATCTTACGACGCACACGCCTTGTTGATGAAATTTGCTTGTAATTAGATGCTACACTTTTGTGGTTCTAAAATCCCCCTATCAGCCTCTAGTTCATGATACTAGATTCAACCATTAACAACTTTCCACAAGAAGAGCTCTAGAAATCGGCTAGGGTTTACCGAGTGAAATCCTTATCGAACATAGAATTCCCCTCGATAATCCGTTAAACCCAACAATCTAAACTACTTGTGCATACTAGAAAAAGACATAATTAAATTAAGCATAAGATTGGTGAACAAGCCTCACGAACAAGAACTAACCTCGGTGATAAACCTCCTCACCAATCCAAAAAATCTCGATGCAAGATTACAAGAATAAAAGCAAAACTAGTGTGTAGAATGTGTCTAGGGTTGGATGCATGAAATTCTGTCTAAAACAAGTATTTATAGGTCTTCAACAAGCTTAGGTCGGTTTAGGGTCTGACGGGAAAAGATGGTTTTCGCCTCGGGTGAAGAAACGAATCATCTCGGGCAGAATTAGCTCTGGTCGCGGGTCCGTTGCCTCTTGTCGCGGGTCCGTTGCCTCTGGCCGCGGCGAACTGGGTCCTGGCCTCAGGTGGAGTGGCTCCAGAGGTGGCAGAATGGTGCGTGGCCGCGGGTCCGGCTCCTTGACCCGCAGAGGACTTCCTCTTCGGGCAGCTTCATTGGTCTTCAGTACTTCGGGTATATTTTTGGATCCAACCATTGGATTGTCTCCAATCCAATTGCATTTGAAATCTGGTTGTCTCTACTTTGTTGTATCCAAATTTGGTGATGATCGGACAGTGAAAAGGTCTTCATAAGCTTCAAGACTTCTTGACGGTCCAAGTTTATCCAAAAACATACTTTTGCTCCGAAATGCACTCTTTAATCCCGAGTTTACTGAAAAGAGTCTTAAAACCACAAACATGCGAAACACATAATAAAAGCATAGAAAACCAAGCGGAACACTTATTAAAGTGTTCTAACATATATAGCAAAACGGATAAAAATACGGTGTTATCACACACCCAGACTTAAACCTTGTTTGTCCTCAAACAAGACAAAGCTCAAGCTTGGAAATGATCAAACGAAAATCATCAGGAACTAGAAATATCAGAGACATTCCTTCTAAAACATAACCATCGAACTACATCAATCGCAATCTAGCCTAGAAAATTCTCACTAGATGTTCCCGTAACACTAGTCCACGGTATCCGTCATACGATATCTAAACTTTCAAAATCCAAAAATCAGGTCAACTAGCTCTCTACATTCATTAATTATAGGCGTGGGTTTCTCATCAAAAGGGTTAAACCAAGACAATAGAGGCTATGTATGAAAGGCATTTATAGGTGAGGTTAAGAGTGTTTCGGGTTACCGTAATTTCGCCGGAGGGTGCGAGATATTCTGCAAAACAGCAAGAGAAGAAGGACCTATTGATCACCAAAACTTCCAGTCACTTCTTCTTGCGTAAAAACATTGCACTTCTTCCTTCTTCCGAAAACAGAAGTTTTTTGTCATTCCCCCAGACTTAGAATTTTCTGTGGGCTCGGAATGACAGACTTCTTACAAACGAACCATGGATGCCTCATAAGTATTTCGACCAACCTAGACTCTTTTAAGGCTCTTGTTTCCTTTCCCTTTCGCTTATTTTCGAAAGGGTGAAACGCCTTTTATTGAATTAGAGTTTTAGGGGGCACGATAATTTACCATGATTTTGAGTTTTTCCAAGGCATAACCAAGCTCGCATCTTTGTTGAATTCACCACCACCGATCGCGTATAGTCTTCGTCTTTAGTGACTGAAAGATGTGTCATTCCTCCCTCTATGTCATTTTTGCACATACATGCACATAAGTCACAAAGGGAGTTGCATGAGGTTTGAACAAAGGTTAAGTTTCGGGTGGGATACCAACTAAAGATGAGATGTCCATTCATGTACGACAAAGAGTGATAAAAGGTGAAAGAAAGTCATGAATGTATGATTCGTTATCTTTGCATAAACCTTTGATGAGAAAATTAAGTCAAGATTAAGTCCAAATCAAATAGAGCTAGCATATTACATCCTAGAGAATCTCTACGGTCTAAATTCCTCTGGGAATTTTGCATTAACAGAAACTCTATCTACCGCCTAGTCTAGAACCAAATTAAGAAAGAGCATGTTACTAAGAGATAGCGTAGAAGCCCACTGGTCGGTTATCGTCGTGGATTCCTTTCATCATTCACTCAAAACGTATTCCTACGCTTTTCGAAAAACTTTAATTTTTTTAAGAAAAACTTCGAAAAATGCAAAATGCAAACACTAATGAAAGAAGTGGTGGTTAGTAAGGGATGGAATCCTCCCCCAGACTTAAATCACACTGTCCTCAGTGTGAAATAAATCGGGTAATGACGAATAATAGATGTATGTAATAATTGAAAATGTTTAAGGAAATAAAAAATTTACATGGATGCGGTCGGAGAATGGATTTGCGAATGGAATGGTGGTGATTTAGGGATGGTAGATGATGATATGGTGATGGGAGGGTGTGGGGATGTTTAGGAATGGATGGGAATCGATTGTGGATCGAAACAAATCGTTCAGGATCGTCAAGGGGGCTGGCCGCAGGTCAAAGGGCTGTTGCCGCGACCATTGGCAAGCTGGCCGCTGGTCCGTTGATCGCGACTGTGGCCAAGGGCTAGCTCGCCGTGGGTCTGGCTTGTGCAGCCACGACCGAGCTTCTTTTACGGTCAAGTCCTTCCTTGCGGTGCGGGCTAGACCAAGCCGTTTCGAACCGTGTCTCCATCTTTTTGTCTTTTCGGTTTTTTGATTTTTTTTGAATTTTTTGGTTTTTTAGAAAAATGAAAACTAAGAAAAGAAAAAGTTAGTAGAAAAAGAAAGAAAAACTAGAAAGAAAATTGTACCTAAAATGGGGTGCCTCCCATTGAGCGCTTTTGTTTAAAGTCGTTTAGCTCGACGTTGGTATCGAGGTGGCTCCGAACTTGGCTTGGGACTCAATGGTTTTATTGAGGACGTCTTCTATTCGCTTCAAACGAGCGCTGAATTCCAAGCTTTCATCATGCTGGTTCAAGATTTGGTGAGGAAGACGGTATGCTTGTTGTCTAGAGTTGACAACGGGAGACGCAAAAGGCTCGTCTCGGTAGTAAGGAGGATCGTGTCTTCCTTGAGAGTAGTTGGTCGGTGCCGGTTTCCGATCCATGTAGAACGAGTCACACACTACATGTGAGTCGTGACGGTGGTGAGCGCAAGATGGGTCATAGTAACCCCGCTCGTAGTAGCAATCTCGCTCCAGAGGGGAGTTCATGTTTCAAAGCCTGAAACGAAGAAAAACAAAACCAAAAATCAAATAGAAAAAGTTTGTTCTATTGCTAAACTAAACTACTAGAGACGATGGTAACTATACTAAAACGTTGTTGGGTCGAGAGGAATATCTCGGGGTATGCTCGATTCAATCAAACGGTCCCTAGCTCATTAGTAACCGGTTTCTAGATTATAACTTGATATATCATAGTTTTTACCCCTTTTAGGTCATGATATAAGTCCGTTTTATAGAGTCTCTCTGCTATTTCGTAGTTTTTTAGAGTCTTTTACAGGTTTTAACACATTTGGAGCATTATTGGAATTATTGGAGCTTTCTGGAGCAGTTTGGAGCAAAAGCTGAAGTCGTGTTGCTGAGTACCTGATTTCACGACAACCATCGATCGATACCCCCTGGTATCGATCGATGCCCATCGCAGCAAGACACGACCCGCGACTTTAATGAAGAGTTGAAGAATTGCAATTTGGTCCAGAAGTCTTTAATATTTACAAGAAGCCCCAAAACGTGATTTAGATTATTTATAGGGATTTTACAGCCACCTGTTTAGGCTATGCTTTATTTTACTTTGGTTTTGTGAGGAAGACAAATCTGAAACTCCCTTCGTCCGAGATCAAATTTGGAACCCTCTTGTTACTCTTTCTGTTTTATTTGATGATCTATTCAATCATGTTGCTTTCAATCTCAATGTCTGAGTAGATCCACTTTAGGTTTTCTCATAAATGATTTCTTTGAATGCCAGGTTGATTATCTGTTTAGGATTCATAATCTAACTTAGTTCTTCACCTTAGGTTGTTCTCAAAGCTAATTATGGATTGATCACCTAGAACTTAGATCTTAAGATAATTGATTAGGCACGAGAGTGCGATTAATTACATGATAGAATCTATGGTGAGCAAATTGATTATTCGCAAAGAGATTTGGTTTAATTGATTTGTGAACATATCAAACCTGAACTTTAAAGTTGATTTAGACTTTAGGATTCGCAAAGAGATTTGGAATTCCTATGATTTAGATTTAGATAGTTTTCGCAACGAGAGTTGGTTAGCTATATTTTTGTGATTTGAGTTCAATAACCGTGCGTAATCTGAATCATGTTAGTTAATTTAGCTGCATTCATTGATTTCCTGAGAAAAACTCTGGGCCTATATTTTCCTCCATTGATTTACAACACTTTTAATTGTGTACTTGTTTTCGTTTACATCTTTTGATTTAGCGTATTTTGGATCTATATAATCTATTGTGTGATATCTTGAGTTCTTGTGTTCGACCTCTGATTTACTGCAGCAACTGCTTTAGTACTATTTAGGGTATTAATTTGAGCATATCAAATTTGGAGCCGTTGCCGGGGACTCAATTCGCCGTTAGATTTTAGCTAAGAAATTCGTCTAAATCGCCTAGTATCGATCGATACCCTGGTGGTATCGGTCGATACCTGACGTATTTTTCAGTTACTTACGTTCTTTGTTTTTGTTTTCAGGTGTATGCCTAATATCGAAACCAGAAGCAACAAGAACACCCCGCTAGTTGATCTATCACTGGAACAGCTAGCACTTGTGGAACGCACAAACAAGAAAGCAAAGAAATCAGCTAAGATGAACAACAATCAGTTGGTTCGTGATGCAGCTGGTGCTTACAGAGACCAAGAGGGTCGGTTGTGCAATGAGCAAGGACAACGTCTGGATGGAGAGGGGATCGTCATGCCACCTGCTCCTGTTGTCGCTGCGAATGTCGCTGGGAACGCGAGGAATGATGTGGTTAATCGTGGAAGGACGATTGGTGAGTACAACAGGCCTGACCAGTTTTTTGCCAATCGGTCAGCGATTCGTCCTCCTGCGTTCGAGAGGAATGACTTTGAGCTGAAACCTGCATACTACACTCTTGTGGGACAGCATCTCTTTCATGGTCTTCCTCATGAACATCCGATGGATCATGTGGAGAAGTTCGAGGACTTGGTCACTAGTATCAAAAGTAATGGAGTGTCCTACGAATATCTCTTCTGCAAGCTCTACCCCTACTCTCTAGGTGGAGATGCGACTTACTGGCTGAAGCAGTTACCTCCTGGATCGTTGACTACTTGGGAGGAAACTAAGAGGGCCTTCCTGATTAACTTCTACGATGATGCACGATCTGAGGATCTGAGGAATAAAATCTTTCAATTTTCTCAAGGACCTACTGAGGCGTTCAAGGCTGCTTGGACGAGATTCAGATCATATCAGAGATATTGTCCACATCACAGATACTATGATGTGCAGCTGCTGGGTATCTTCTTCAGAGGGATAGATTGGAGGCATCAGATGGCTTTGGACGCTTCAAGCAATGGTAATTTCAACACCAGGTATCCTGAGGACGCTTATGTGTTGATTGAGAACTTTGCCTCTAGCAGTAGCACCAAGAGTGCAGATTTCGAGCGCAAGAAGCTGGCTGGTAATCATGATGGGTCGCAGATCGCTGAAGTTAAGGCTCAGCTGGATTCTATGCACAGTCTTCTGCTGGGAAAGACAACAAAGGCCGTTCACTTTGCTGAAGATGTTGAGGTGTTTAACGAGGGTGAAGCAGAAGATGTCAACTATATTGGTGGTTCTGGTTTTCAGGGACAGATGAACCAATTCAACAACAATCGAAGCTTCAACAACAACTTCCAGCAAGGAAGATTCAACCAGAAACATGCCCAGAACAGCAGTTACACCAGGAACTATGGGAGTTCTTCTTACGAGCATGTGCCTGCTAAAACGTCAGAAAGCAAGATCGAAATTATGCTTGAAACCCTCGTTCAAGGACAGCAGCAGATCACAGTGACCTTCAATGGTAAGATGGACGCCATGTACAAAGATCTGAGTGGAAGGATCGATGCTCTTGGTATTCATCAGATGCAGCTGGAAACTCAAGTAGCCCAGACTTCAGAGAGTTCGAAAAGACAGGAAGGTTTTCTTCCAGGGAGAACTGAAAATCCAAGAGCACACGTCAATGAGATCTCCTCAAGTGCAGAAAATTTCGATGAAGATCCTAAAATCGCCATAGCATCGATCGATACCCCCAAGTGTCGATCGATGCCGGTTACAATTCTGAAACGTGACACTTCCAAAACCCGTGTATCGATCGATACCTCATTGGTATCGGTCGATACTGAGGCGATTTTTGAGGAAACACTTGAGACTTCGACTGTGGTTCCTAAAGAAGTTCAAGAACGAGTCTATATAACGAGGATACCTTATCCCAGAGCTGCTGGAAAGGCTAAGAAGGAGGTAGAGGACACCAGATGTAAGGCTATGCTGGATAAGCTGATTGTGGAGCTTCCCCTTGATGATGATAAATCTGTCAAGGATGATTCAACAGCAAGAGTATCGATCGATACCCTACCTGGTGTCGATAGATACTCCTCGCAGAACGAGGCAGAAATTGTGGAAACACCTGAGTTGATCAAAGAAAGAATTCGCAAGCCCAAGAAGCTGAATCCTCTTCCTAAACACCTCAGAGATCCCATCTCTCCAAAGCAGCTGCGTGGCTTTGAGAAGATGGTAAGAAGGATTTCCCTGAATCGTCTTTTGAAGAAGCTCTAGAACATCGTCCTCTGCTAAGTCACTTCAAAGATTGCAGAGAAACTGAGGAAGATATTAAGGCACTCTTCATTAAGGCTATAGGTACACCACCTCCACTGAGACAGTTGACCCAAAGGGAAGATCCAGGGAAATTCGTGGTTCCATACTCTATCTCTGGAGTTGATTTCAAAGAGTCTCTCGTTGACTCAGGGGCTAGTGTCAATATCATTTCAAGGGCAATTGCAGAACGGTTGGGCGCTGATATTCGATCTTCAAAGGTATCTATCACATTCGCGAACGACTCCACCTCACTTCCATACGGTACAATATCTGCTTTGCTGGTCAAAGTAGGAGATTGTCTGGTGCCGACTGATTTTCAGGTTGTGGAGATGAGTGCGATATCTCATATGCCTATACTCCTGGGACGACCATTTATGGCTACTGCTGGCGCAATCATAGACACGCCTAATAAGAGAATCTCTTTCTCTTACATTGACGGAGGGGTCTATTATGATGTCATTCCCCCTAGGAGTGCTCCCACACGTGTCTCTAGCATCGAGGTTGTTACAGAAAAGTCACTGGTAGCTGATCTTTTGGAAAAGCCTCCTGATGAGCCTACTGTCGCAGACATTTCAGCTGAACCGCCCAGCAGTCCCAAGGAAGTTGTCAAGAAGGCTAAGGCAACAAAGAAGAAGAAGGCCAAGAGCAAAAAAGTCGAGAATCCCCATGTCACTTTAATCCCTCAGAAGAGTGTAGGGAATTCGATTGAGTATAAGGTCAAGTGCAAAGGAGCTTCGAAGCCATTCTCTAAGGCTAGAGTTCTTTTTACTTCGGAGCTGAAAGAGAAGGGAAAAGAGTTCGTGGAAGGCATGTTGAGAAAAACTCTGATGCTAGCAATGTCAAGTTATGGAGCCTTTTTAGGTGCAAGCTCTCACTCTTATCCAGCCTAAAGGGCATTACAGTCAAGCTATTGACGTTAAACGAGCGCTTGGTGTGACGCAACCCACTGGTGAGTCTATATATATAAGTATCTTTCTTTTATTTTTCGTTTTGTGTCAGGATAAATAAGGAGAAAACTCGAAATCGCCTTAGTGTCGATCGATACCCCATTGGTATCGGTCGACACCAATCACGAATAGACGGTTCATCATATCGATTTAAGCCTGGTATCGATCGATACCAGGCTGTGTGTCGATCGATACTCGATGTTCCAGCAAGGTAACTTCTTGTTTTTCCCAATTTTATTCTGTTCTTTTGTTTTCTTTCACTGACTCTAGGCTAGATAACACTAGGGACAGTGTTGTTCAAGTCTGGGGGAGGTGTCTGCTGACATTGTGTTTGTTTTTCTTAGAGTCAGTTGTTTTATTGAGTCATTCGTTGTTTTATTGAGTCAAAACTTGTTGGAGATGATTATCATGTGCTTGAACCTATTGATTTGATTTTGTTTTTGAGTGCACAGTGTTACAGGATCAGTTCTAGATCGACTAATGAAAAATCTAAAGACTGACCAGTTGACTAGAAAACATCCATGTCTCCAGCAGAGTTCTTCTGAAGCCTGAGCCAATTTTTGCACTTCATCAATGTGGTTAGTGTTTAAAGACCTTGATTCATCATTCATATCTGATAAAGGAACCCATGTGTTTAGAGTTATGGTATCTCTCTCCCCTGTTATAAGTTGATAAATAAGAGCATAAAAGATTAAATGATTTTCTTCTGAGTAGAGGGATAGGAAAGTTTCCAAGGATCCCATTATTCTACTTAAGAGGGAATGATCACACAAATGTTGAAAGCGAGGTTAGGAAAATTTCCCGTGGTACCACTATTCGCCTAAACCTTTGATACATAGAGAGGGAAGAACCGGAGATATGGTGGCAAACACCATCAATACTCGCGTCTCATACCTTGATGTGTATATGCAAAGCTGAAAATAAAAGAAAGAACATAATAAGAAATAAGTCTGGGGGAGAGAAATTGATACAAAAAGTGTGAAAATGGGTGGTTCCTTGTCATGATATTGTCTGGTAAAGAATCTAGAAGGTTCTTGAACATAAGATGCAGCGATGAAACTGGCGATGAAGGCTTTATTTGAACAATGCTGTGGGATAATGTGTGGAGTCTGGGAAAGCTGCGAATGTCTACGGAGAAGTACATGGTGGTTAGATCAAAAGCTGATTTGGTGACATTTGGATAATTGGGAAAAATGTCATTTCGATGGTTCGTGAACAGGTGAGTCTCTATGTTTTCAAACCTCTTTCTCTGGTTTAGTCTTCTATTTGCTTGAGGGCAAGCAAATGCTAAGTCTAGGGGAGTTGATATATCATGGTTTTTACCCCATTTAGTTCATGATATAAGTCCGTTTTATAGAGTCTTTCTGCTATTTCGTAGTGTTTTAGAGTCTTTTACAGGTTTTAGCACATTTGGAGCATTATTGGAATTATTGGAGCTTTTTGGAGCAGTTTGGAGCAAAAGCTGAAGTCGTGTTGCTGAGTACCTGATTTCACGACAAGCATCGATCGATACCCCCTGGTATCGATCGATGCCCATCGCAGCAAGACACGACCCGCGACTTTAATGAAGAGTTGAAGAATTGCAACTTGGTCCAGAAGTCTTTAATATTTACAAGAAGCCCCAAAACGTGATTTAGGTTATTTATAGGGATTTTACAGCCACCTGTTTAGGCTATGCTTTATTTTTTATGCTTTATTTTACTTTGGTTTTGTGAGGAAGACAAATCTGAAACTCCCTTCGTCCGAGATCAGATTTGGAACCCTCTTGTTACTCTTTCTGTTTTATTTGATGATCTATTCAATCATGTTGCTTTCAGTCTCCATGTCTGAGTAGATCCACTTTAGGTTTGGGGTTTTCTCATAAATGATTTCTTTGAATGCCAGGTTAATTATCTGTTTAGGATTCATAATCTAAATTACTTCTTCACCTTAGGTTGTTCTAAAAGCTAATTATGGATTGATCACCTAGAACTTAGATCTTAGGATAATTGATTAGGCACGAGAGTGTGATTAATTACCTGATAGAATCTATGGTGAGCAAATTGATTATTCGCAAAGAGATTTGGAATTCCTAGGATTTAGATTTAGATAGTTTTCGCAACGAGAGTTGGTTAGCTATATTTTAGTGATTTGAGTTCAAGAACCGTGCGTAATCTGAATCCTTTTAGTTAATTTAGCTGCATTCATTGATTTCCTGAGAAAAACTCTGGGCCTATATTTTCCTCCATTGATTTACAACACTTTTAATTGCATACTTGTTTTCGTTTACATGTTTTGATTTAGAGTATTTTGGATCTATATAATCTATTGTGTAATATCTTGAGTTCTTGTGTTCGACCCCTGATTTACTGCAGTAACTGCTTTAGTACTATTTAGGGTATTAATTTGAGCATATCATAACTCCACGAACATGACATAATAATCACGTAGTCTACTTCCGTATTATCTAAACCCTACAATCTATTCACTCGACTAGTAGCTTCCGTCTCTGGCCGCGTAAGATTGTGATATGCTATTGGGTCCATAGGTTCACGGCACTCTGTAAGTGTAGTTTCAAAATCGTACGACGCGCACGCCTTGTGGATGAACTTTGCTGGTGATTAGATGCAACACGTATGTGGTTCTAAACTCCCCCTATTATTCTCTAGTTCATGATACTAGATTCATGCATTAACAACTTTCCACAAGAAGAGCTCTATAAATCGGCTAGGGTTTACCGAGTAAAATCCTTATCGAACATAGAATTCCCCTCGATAATCATTTAAACCCAACAATCTAAACTACTCGCATATACTGGAAAAAGATATAATTAAATTAAGCATATGATTGGTGAAGAAGCCTCACGAACAAGAACTAACCTCGGTGAGAAACCTCCTCACCAATCCCGACAATCTCGATGCAAGAGTACAAGAATGAAAGCAAAGCTAGTGTGTAGAATGTGTCTAGGTTTGGATGCACGATCTGTCTAAAACAAGTATTTATAGGTCTTCAACAAGATTAGGTCGTTTTAGGGTTTCACGGGAAAAGACGGTTTTGGCCTCGGGTGAAAAAACGAATCATCTCGGGCGCAATTAGCTCTGGCCGCGGGTCCGTTGCCTCTGGCCGTGGTTAACTGGTTCCTGGCCGCATGTGGAGTGGCTCCAGGGGTGGCGGAATGGTGCTTGGCCGCGGGTCCTGCTCCTTGACCCGCAGTGGACTGCTTCTTTGGGCAGATTCATCGGTCTTCAGTACTTCGGATATATTTTAGGATCCAACCATTGGATTGTCCCCAATCCAATTGCATTTGAAAGCTGGTTGTCTCTACTTTGTTGTATCCAAATTTGGTGATGATCAGATGGTGAAAAGGTCTTCATAAGCTGCAAGACTTCTTGACTGTCCAAGTTTATCCAAAAACGTACTTTTGCTCCGAAATGCACTCTTTAATCCCGAGTTTCCTGAAAAGAATCTTAAAACTGCAAACATGTGAAACGCGTAATAAATGCATAGAAAACCAAGTGGAACACTTATTAAAGTGCTCTAAAATATATAGCAAAACGGGTAAAAATACGGTGTTATCAGGTTTGTTTGGAGAAGTCACGCAAACGGATGAATAAATGGGCCGACGAAAAGAGGCGGTCTTTAGAGTTCAACGTAGGTGATCAAGTTTTAGTGAAACTCCTTCCCCAACAATTCAAGGTTTTTCGGAGTGTGCACAAGGGCCTTCTACGGCGGTACGAAGGTCCGTTTGAGGTTATAGCTAAAGTAGGTAAGGTTTCCTATAAACTTGGATTACCCGACACTTTGAAGATCCACCCGGTTTTCCATGTCAGCATGTTGATGCCGTATCATGAAAACACCGAGGATAAAAGCTGTGGGCAATCAACTCGAGCACCACCAATCATAACCAAGTCCTACGACAAGGAGATTGAAGAGGTGCTCTCGTCTAAAGTGGTCCGAAAGCGTGGTGTTCCTCGGCGAACACACTTTCTCATCAAATGGAAGGGATAACCCAAATCAGAGGCCTAATGGAAGCCATAAGACGAGCTGTGGCAATTCCAAGAGCAGCTCAAGGAATTCACGACGACGAGGGTGTCGCCAAATTAGGTGGGGGAGGATGTCACGGCCCAATCTCTTCAACGCACCTTTGGGTCGGACCATGAAACAAGTTTAGTAGGATATTTCTCAAGACTTTGTCCTAGGAAATATCCCTACAAATCCGCCTCCCATTTATTAGGATCCTTACAAATCTGCCCACACGTATTAGGATCTTTGTAATTAAGGTCATATCTTTAATACCAGCCGTTAGATCGTTTTAATCTCCACCATCCATTTCGGAGGTGTTTTTGAATAAATAGGGGTGAGACCCCTCATTTGTAATCATCCAACATTTTTTCTCAATATCAGAGCAATTCAGTATTCACTTGTCTTTTCTCGAGTTTTTCATTCTTTCAGAGTTCTTTTCTCACAAAGGATCGTATTTCTTAAGTGCGAGGCTACCTAGTCTATCTGCTTGAGGCAAACAGAGGTTAGGGCCGCACGGTTTGATCCCAAAAGACCAAGTCCGTGATAGTGTTTTAGGAAGCTTCTTCATCGATGTGGGGGTTTTGATGTTGAGGATTAAGCCCCTTCGCTATAAGACTCAAGTGATTATTAGTTTCTCTCTTCTTTCGAGCTTTCACAGAGATGTGCAATAGCGAGCGATCAAATTCCAAATTGAGATTTTGAAAAGAACGCCCCAATTCTTGCTCTATTAGACTCATTGAGACAAGAAAACTTAGACAACCCAAGAAATTATAAACAAAACAATCGAATTTAGATTGGATTTGAGACCGCAACAAACAAATTGATATTGCACGATGCGAAGCCAAAGCCCTAGACTCGGGAAAGGATTTTTTTCTCATTTTTCCTTAAATGATAGAGTTATATGTAACTAAAAACATATTTTAGGTAGAGTTCTTTTTCTTTCTCTTATTATAATAGTTTCCAATCCTATCACATATGCAAATTGAATAAGATTAAAAACTGCTGAATTTGTTGATAAGAAAAACTATCATGCACATGGCAAATTGTTAGCGGATTCAATGGAGATGATATAGAAATCAGTATATTTTGCTAATTGATTGTAAATAGAAGTAATTTAGGAAAGTATCATATTCTCTGATTTTCTTTTCTTAGTAATATATACGCTTATATCATGTTTGATAATAAACAGAGAGAAAATTCCAAAGCTTGAACCCTGTTTTACATGGTATCAGAGCCGACATAAACAGATCCGAAAATGATCATGGCTGAATCGAAAGCAACATATGATGTTGCGGGAAAGATGAAGAACGTGGTACAGATGTGCCAATCGGTTGCGATGAAAACCCTGGAGCCTTGATTAGACAGGGGCAGTTCAATAAAGAAAACTTTGAAGAACGGGCTCAAGTGGTGCGGACGGCGATGTGAGTCTTGTGGGAGAAGATGACCAATTATGAGAAGAAATTGGTGTGCAAGTGCGGAGGTTGTTCGTGCAATCTCAACGAAAAAACTCGAAAAGAAGAAGGAAGAAGAACAGATTCGTCAATTTCTTCTTGGTTCAGATGATACGGTGCTTGGAGGGGTTCGTACATCTATCACAAGTACGGATCCGTCGTCTGACGTGAATCAAGCATCAGAGGTGGTGTGTGAACACACACAAAATGGTACTCGTAAATGTTGTAGTTGCTCATAATGGAAAAGGAACAAGTACAGAGGCAGAAAAGTATGGATACATGGGTCTTAGCAACGAGGAGTGGAGCACTTTGATTAGGTTGCTAGACAGAAAACACGGGACATAACTGTGTATTGACGTAAGAAATTGTCTCTTGAATGGGTACTTGATACATGAGCCTCAAATCATATGACGGGATTTGACGATATCTTTGCTGATCGGAAATATATGTTGCCATGTTCTATTGGTCTTCCGAATGGAGAGCATAGTTTGTCGAGAGAAAAAGTGACAATGATTTTTGATGCAGATTTTAAGCTGAATAATGTGTTGTTTGTGCCAAGATTACAATGCAATTTGATATATGTATCTCAGCTCATCGCAGATCTAGAAGTGGTGATGTAGGTTGCTAGCAAAGGTTGTGTGCTTCAAGATCATACAACAAGAAGTCTGAGTGGAGCAGGTGAGCTCATAGATGGGTTGTATTTTTTCATCGCTTAACAACCTTTCAAGCCTTCCATTTAAATAAACATGGAGCTGAGGATATTTGCCATCAAAGGCTTGGGCATCCGTCTGATGGAGTTTTAGATTTGCTTCCTATTGTTGGTGGTCGAAGTACGGATGTTTCAGTTTGTGAGATCTGTGTCAAAGCCAAACATTGCCGTAACGCATTCACTACAAGAAAACACAGTTTTTACGACCACTAAAATAGTGATATGCTCAAATTAATACCCTAAAAAGTACTAAAGCAGTTGCTGCAGTATATCAGGGGTCGAACACAAGAACTCAGAGAAATCGCACAATAAATTGTATAGTATCAAGTCAAGCTAAGCAATATAGATTAAACAAAAGCAGTAAGCAGTAAACGAGTTGTAAATCGATGGAGAAGAGATAGGTTCAGGGATATTTCTCAGGAAATCAATGAATGCAAAATAAACTAACTAATCAGGGTTCAGGTTACGCACGGTTCTACAACTCAAATCACAAGAGTATAATTAACCAACTGTCGTTGCGAAAACTATCTAAATCTAAACTTCAGAATCCCAAATTTCTTTGCAAATTCCTAAGAATAAATCAGCCTTAATTTCAAGTTTGATATGTTCACAAATCAATTAAACCAAATCTCTTTGCGAATAATCAATTTGCTCACCTAAGGTTTTATCAGATTACTCAATTGCACTGTCGTGCCTAATCGATTAATCTAAGATCTAAGTTCTATGTGATCAATCCAGAATTAGCTTTGAGAACAACCTAAGGCGAATAACTAATTCAGATTTTGAACCCTAAATAACTAATCAACCTAACATTCAAAGAAATCCCTTATGAGAATCCCTAAACCTAACAAGAGATCTACTCAGACATGGAGATTGAATCAATAAACATGTTTGAATAAATACTCAATAGAAAATAAGAAAGAGTAACAAAAGGGTTCGAAATCTTCTCTCGACGAACAGAGTATCAGACTTGTCTCCCTTAAAAAGCTCTCTCACAAATCCAGAATAAAATAAAGCGTTGCCAACAAAGTGGCTGTAAAATTCCTATATATAACCTAAATCACGAATTGGGGCTTCTTGTAATTATTAAAGACTTCTGGACCAAGTTGCAATTCTTCAACTCTTCATTAAAGTCGCGGGTCGTGTCTTGCTGCGATGGGTATCGATCGATACCAGGGTGTATCGATCCACACTGATCGTGAAATATGGTACTCAGCAACACGAACTTCGACTTTGCTCCAAACTGCTCCAGAAAGCTCCAATAACTCCAATTATGCTCCAAACGTGCTAAAACCTGTAAAAGACTCTAAAGCGCTACGAAATAGCAGAAGGACTCTATAAAACGGACTTATATCATGGCCTAAAAGGGGTAAAAATCATGATATATCAACTCCCCCAGACTTAGCCTTTGCTTGCCCTCAAGCAAAACAGAAAACTAAACCATAGAAAGAGGTTTGAAAACGCGGAGAATCACCTGTTCAGGAACCATCGCAGAGATCCTTTTCCCAAGCACCCAAATGTTACCTAACCAGCTTTTGATCTAACCACCATGTACTTCTCCATAGACATTCGCTGCTTTTCCAGACTCCATACATTATCTCGCAGCATTGTTCAAATAAAACCCTCATCGCCAGATTCATCGCTGCAGCAAATGTTCAAGAACTTTCTAGATTCTTTACCATACAATATCATGATAAGGAACCACCCTTTTCACACTTTTTTATCAATTTCTCTCCCCTAGACTTATTTCTTATTATGTTCTTTCTTTTATTTTCAGCTTTGCATATACACATCAAGATATGAGACGCGAATATTAATGGTGTTAGCCACTTAATCCCCGGTTCTTCCCTCTCAATATATCAAAGGATGTAGGCGAATAATGGCATCATAGGAAAATCCTAGCCTCGCTTCCAATCCTTTGTGTGATCATTCCCTCTTAAGTAGAATAATGGGATCGCTGGAAATTTTCCTAACCCTCTACTCAGAAGAAAATCATTTCAATCTTTTATGCTCTTATTTATCAACTTATAACAGGGGATAAAGATATTATTACTCTAAACACATGGGTTCCTTTATCAGATATAAATGTTGAATCAAGCTCTAAAAACACTAACCATATTGATGAATCCCAAAAATTTGGCTCAGGTTTCAGAAGAACTCTGCTGGAGACATGGATGTTTTTTAGTTAACTGGTCAGTCCTTGGATTTTTCATTAGTCGATCTAGAGCTGATCCTGCAACACTGGTCACTCAAAAACAAAATCAAAACAACAATTCAAGCACAG
Source organism: Eutrema japonicum (assembly GCA_030161315.1). Classification (NCBI taxonomy): domain Eukaryota; kingdom Viridiplantae; phylum Streptophyta; class Magnoliopsida; order Brassicales; family Brassicaceae; genus Eutrema; species Eutrema japonicum. Next base: position 29,515,402 of record BSQW01000007.1, read on the forward strand.
GATCATCATCTCCAACAAGTTTTGACTCAATAAAACGTTTTTGACTCGATAAAACAACTGACTCTAAGAAAAACAAACACAATGTCAGCAGACACCTCCTCCAGACTTGAACAACACTGTCCCCAGTGTTATCTAGCCTAGAGTAGGTAAAAGAAACAAAAGAAAAGGATAGAACGAAGCGAAACAAGAAGTTACCGCGCTGGGACATCTGGTGTCGATCGACACACGGCCTGGTATCGATTGATACCAGGCTTAAATCGACTTGGTGAACTTTTCATCCGCGATTGGTGTCGACCGATACCAATGGGGTATCGATCGACACTAGGCGATTTCGAGTTTTGTTCCTTGTTTGTCCTGACACAAAACGAAAAAAAAAAAAAAAAGTGCAAAAGAAAAAGACTCAAAATCAGACTCACCAGTGGGTTGCCTCCCACCAAGCGCTCGATTAACGTCATTAGATTGACTGTAACGCCATTCAGGCTGTAGGTGCATCATCCAAAGGCATTATCTGCCCTGTTGGAATCTCGTCTTTCGCCCAATAGTGTTTCACCCTCTGTCCGTTGACAGTGAACTCATCTCCTGTAGGACTAATCAGCACGACAGCTCCATGTGGTCTGACCTCCTTGATGGTGAAGGGACCTGACCAACGAGAACGCAGTTTACCAGGAAACAATTGCAAACGAGAGTTATACAGAAGTACATGATCGTTCGGCTCGAAATGTCTGGAGATGATCTTCTTATCATGATAGGCCTTAGTTCTCTCCTTGAACAGCTTCGGGTTCTCGTAGGCGTAGTGCCTAATCTCATCCAGATCGTTCAGCTGAATCAACCTTCTTTCTGCAGCAGGCTTGATGTCAAAGTTCAGCAACTTCGTCGCCCATGCTGCCTTGTGCTCAATCTCCACTGGAAGGTGACATGCTTTCCCATACAGCAAGTGAAATGGTGTAGTGCCCAGCGGTGTCTTGAAAGCAGTCATGTAAGCCCATAGCGCATCATCCAACTTTGTAGACCAATCCTTCCTAGAAGCACCCACTGTCTTTTCCAGAATCTCCTTGATTTGCCTGTTGGAGACTTCGACCTGCCCGCTGGTCTGAGAGCATAGAGTTAGATGAACCAAAGTCAGTTGCAGAAGCTAGAAGAAGTAAAGACTGGAAGAAGTGGAAACAGGCTATGGTAGAGGAAAAACAATCTCTGGACAAGAACGAAACTTTTGAGATTGTCCCTAAGCCGAGAAAGCAGAAGATAGTTGGGTGTAAATGGATCTTCAAATTAAAGGAGGGCATTCCAGGTGTTGAAGAGCCTAGATACAAGGCAAGACTTGTAGCTAAGGGATTTACACAGGTTGAAGGAGTGGATTACAACGAAATATTTGCTCCTGTGGTTAAGCATGTTTCAATTAGAATCATGTTGTCAGTTGTGGTAAATTTCGATTTGGAATTGGAGCAACTAGACGTGAAGACTGCTTTCTTACATGGTACACTTGATGAAGTCATTTACATGAGTCAGCCAGAAGGTTTTATAGAGAAGGGAAATGAAGAAAAGGTGTGTCTTCTTAAGAAATCTCTATATGGTTTGAAACAGTCCCCTAGACAATGGAATCAGAAGTTTGATGAATTCATGAAGTCAATGGAGTTTCAAAGGAGCACTAAGGATCCATGTGTTTACACTAAGGGATCATGTATTGATGATATGGTATATCTCTTACTATATGTTGATGACATGCTTGTGGCAGCAAAGGATATGGAGAAGATTAAAGTTTTGAAGGCAAGCTTGAGTACAAAGTTTGAGATGAAGGATCTAGGACCAGCAACTAGAATCCTTGGTATGGATATCATCAGGGACAGAAAGAAAGGTACTCTAAAGTTATCACAGGAAAGATATCTTAAGCAGGTTTTAAGAACTTTTAACATGGATGATTGCAAGGCTGTTGTAACACCAAGTAATTCACAGTTCAAGCTTAGGATGTTGACACAGGAAGAGCTGATAACAGAGAGTAGATTGATGGATTCAGTTCCCTATGCTAGTGCAGTAGGGAGTCTGATGTATGCTATGATAGGCTCAAGGCCTGATCTAGCTTTTGCCATTGGGTTGGTTAGTAGATTCATGGCAAATCCAGGAAGAAATCATTGGGCTGCGGTAAAGTGGATTTTGAGGTATTTAAAAGGAGCTGCAGGAGTGTGTCTTACTTTTACAAGATCAGAAAATTTCGGTATTGAGGGATTTTGTGATTCAGATTACGCTACAGACCTGGACAGAAGAAGGTCGGTATCGGGCTATGTTTTCAAAGTTGGTGGCAATACGGTAAGTTGGAGATCGTGTCTACAACAAGTGGTTGCATTATCTACTACGGAAGCAGAGTATATGTCTCTATCAGAGGCTACAAAGGAAGGAATCTGGCTAAAGGGATTATGCAGTGAATTGGGTTTTAAAGAAGACTATTTTAAACTCCACTGTGATTCACAAAGTGCTATATGCTTAGCAAAGAATAGTGTGCATCATGACAAAACAAAACATGTCGATACCAAATATCATTTTATCAGGGATATAGTTGATGAAGGTTCAGTCAAGATTTTGAAGGTTCACACTACCAATAATCCAGCAGACATGCTCACGAAATGCTTACCTGGAAACACGTTTGAGAAGTTCCTGGCGCTTCTCAATGTCATTCCGTAGTTGTTTCCAGAACGTCTTGAGATTGCTTTTGTCGATTGGGCATCTCGCAAAGACAGAAGATATTGAAAGAAATCAGTATCGGGAAATAAATAATCGACAAAAGCTTCAGGTGGTAAAATCTGGAAATTGAGAGTTGGGTTTATCGATTCACAATCTCAAAAGGAAAAAGGGAAGACATGGGTTTTGAAAACAGTTTGTCATCTCAAGGGAAATCGATGGAGAAAAAGGAAAGTATTTCAAATGGTCAAATTTGAAACAAAAGCATCACATGTTTAGGTGTTTTACCTGACATTCACGATGTGTATTTGGAATCTATGGAGTCTTCAAAATCTGTAAAACAACAAAGGCGAAGATGATGATTTCAGAGGTAATTTGCAAATCGCAGAAGAAGAAACTGAAATAACATCACGGACGAGCAGTGGATGTTGGTGTTTCGAGTTACCTGGGTTTGCAGGCTTAGAAGCGTCGGTTAAGACGGAAGCAACTACCGGCGGTGAAGTCGGAATTACGGCGGCTCACTATCAAAACGGCAGAAGGATCGAAGATAAGTCGACGTATCTGAGATCTGGAAGGTCGAAGGTGAAAGTTCATGAGTCTGGCCGGCTAAAACGGCGGCAATAGCAGTCTCCACCGGCGGTGAAGTCGAAGGAGGAGCGCCGAGAGAGATTCCACTAGAACACGGCGAGACAAGAGAAGTTTTAGGATATCTCGCGGTTGAGGTAAATTGATCAGGTGAAGATAGAGAAACTATGTCGGAAATGAATCGCCGGAATTTGCAAATGGGTTAGATCTAGGTTGAAATTCGAGAAAGAAGAAATTTTTATTTCTCTCTTTCTTCTCCTCGACATCAGGAAGAAGAGGATAAGAGAGGAGATGGGCCACTTGCACACCAAAGCCCAAGGTGGAGATTTGTGGAAATATGGGCTTTGTGTTATTGGATTTAATTCAATGGGCTAGGGTACAAGGCCCACATATCTGATCAGCAATATATATACTCTCCTAAGGTTTACAAAGGAGTCGTGGAATTAAGAGAAAGACTTGAGAGAAGGAAAAAACGCAGAGATAGAGCCACGGTTAAGAGGTTCTAGGTCATCGGTCTTCTTCAAGCTAGAGGTGTTATCTTCTGTGCTTCATCACGTTACGTCTTTGAAGCTGAGGTCTTTAGTTCTGGTTTCTTTCTCTTTGTGGTACCTGAAACAAATAGAAAGATAGACGTGAGGATATACGTGAGAGAGAAGAAAGCTTAATTCCTTGTAAACACTTGATTGTTCTAGTGGATCGTTGAGAGTACCGTCTCTCCCCAGACGTACCGAAAGGGAACTGGGTGAACAAATTCTTGTGTCTTAATTGAATAAACAACAAACAAAACGTGTCAAGGTGAATTGATCGTGATTAGCTTAATTCATACTAGCTAAGGTTGAGGTTGAATTCCGTTTTAAAACCTCACAGGATGAAAAAACCGAAGTCGTAAACACTACCTCTTCTCGTCACGAACACAAATCAATCGAAAATACAATCCAAGCCAATCTTGGCTCTGATACCATAAATATCGGGAAAATATAATTATATTATTATCGGTTCACAATTGTCTATTTGTACTCTATATAATAAAACTACCTTAAACCTAGAATATACATAAATACATACATAAGAAAATATTCGTATACATGATAAGGTTGTATCTCCTAATAACGACCTTCAGCACATCCCAATGAAGATTAAGAGGAACCATTATAGTACTTATTTATCTTTAGGACCTCCAGAGGACTTGACAATAGAAAAGAATACTCTGACACGCACTGGCATACCACTCCAGGTTCCGGATATTATCCATATTGCAAAGAATCCTGAAACAAATAAAAAGATTTGAGATTCAAGATTTATGTGTACCTATAAGGTTTCAATATTTTGTTTATCCAATGAACTTTAGCTCCTCCGGATTAAACTCATCGGGGAAGGCTATGTTCTTCCAAACATTTGAGGCATGGCCAAACGTTGGCCTCTCGACAAGGAGGACAACAAACAACAAAACAACCAGCATCGGGGACTTCACCTTGGTTTCTATAACTTGGAGAACCTAACCACCGCCAGAGAAGCCAAAGATCGCCACGAAACCACCATATCCAGACAGCGAGCCTAGTCAAATCGAATCGGGAATCAAGTCACAGAGTCTTAGGTGCAAGGAGACGCCAGTTTTTGATATATATGGCAAACACGTCACCATTTTTTTTTTGTTATTGCTCATAAGTTAATAAAGCTCTAGAAATCGTACAACTCGTACAAACTTTACATTTCTTTCCATGTTCCATTCCATATCTCTGATAACCATTAAATTCTATGGCGATGTTGCCAGTTCACTTATCTAGTATAAAATGAATTGTATGACATTGTTAAGCTAAATCAGAAATGAAATGGATAATAAAATTTAAGTTTGTTACTTAGTTTCACATATATTAGTAATAAAAAAATGGTAATGGTCCAAAATAGTACAAAATGACAAAAAATGCTAAAATAGTACAAAGTTTGGGAAAATTGTTAGAATAGTCTTTTTCAAAAAAAAATTGAACATTTTGGGTTTAGGATTGGGTTGTTTAGGGTGAAGGGTTTAGCCCTAAACCCTAAATCCTAAAAATTTCCAACAGACTATTTTTACAATTTTTCCAAATTTTGTACTATTCTAACAATTAGTTTCTCATTTGGTACTATTTCAAAAATTATCTCTTAAAAAAACAAATCAAATTAGCTTCTCACTTTTTCTAATGAAGGTGTATGCATATTCATTCTTAAGATTGCATGAGATTGATTATCAGAGGCGGAGAATGCACTAGAAAGCCTTACGTTGATGAAGCAACTAGATGGCTTTGTTAATATAATGCGAGCATACTTCAGAGGAGGAAGCCATTTGAAAGGGAAGTTTCTGAGCTGGCATGTCTTGTGAGGTAAAAAACATAGAAGCACAGGCGTGAGAAGCTTTAGCTATGTAAGTTTAGTATAAATAAGAGTTGTGACTTTCATTAAGAGGGGACGCTATGAGAAGATCGCCATGAGATCGTCGTGATGAAAACATAGTTTGGTGTTCTTTGTAATTGGTATTCGCAGAAATATGATTGAGTTTACAGATCAATAAAAGGAGTTTGGAATTACGAACTTATTATCCTCCCTATGTTTTATCTTACTTACTCTCGACAATCTTGTGAAATAAACGATTACAGATGAATTGACATCTCATTCTCCTTTGCAATTATGAATTAATTGTACCATGCTTGTTTCTACTCAATCAAAACACAATTTAATTTCCTAAGTAAAACATGTACTTATGGATTTGTGTAAAACAGGTTTCAAGCTTTGAAAGTTTCTCTGTGTTTATTATCAAATATGATACAATCGTATATATTACAAAGAAAATAATATCAGAAAATAGGCTACTTTCCTAAATTACTTTTATTTACAATCAATTAGCAAAATATGCTAATTCCTATATCATTTCCATATATACAATCGTATACATTACAAAGAAAATAATATTAGAAAATAGGCTACTTTCCTAAATTACTTTTATTTACAATCAATTAGCAAAATATGCTAATTCATAAATAATTTCCATTGAATCCGGTAACAGCCCCTCTCCGAGAGTCCCAGTTTGTGCTCTTGTTCGATGGGAAAAGCAGCCGGTTTTGCTCCAAATAGTCCCACTTCGTTTATGATATCAAGTGTGTATTTTAGCTGACACATGAAAAATACCTGTGTTATTTCTTTCCACTTCAATTCCTAAAAAATACTTCAACGATCCCAAATCTTTCATATGGAAGCATTCACCCAAATACTTCTTAAATTTTCCAATTCCTTCAGTGTCATTTCCTCCAATAATAAGATCATCCACATACACCAAAACATAGATTTTGGACCATCCCTGGCGTAAAGAGAACAACAAATAATCAGAGTACGATTCCTTGAAACCATACCTTGAAAGAGCTCCATTCAACTTTGCAAACCAACATTTTGTAGCTTGTTTCAACCCGTACAATGACTTTTTCAAAAGACAAACTGAGTTTTTGTCCTCTCCATTACGAAACCTAGGGGGAATTTTTATGTACACTTCCTCTTCCAAATCTCCATGTAAGAACACATTATGCACATCCATTTGGTGAAATTCTCATTTTCTTACTGCATCACCTTCTAGAAACGTTCTAACAGTCTTCATCTCCACAACCGGAGCGAATATCTCCTTGTAGTCAACCCCTTCTTCTTGGTTATTTCCCAACACTACTAGACGAGCTTTGTGTCTCTCCAAGGTTCCATCAGCTCGATATTTAAGTTTATAAATCCACTTACATCCGATAGCTTTCTTTCCTGGAGGCAGCGTTGTCACAGTCCAAGTTTTATTCTTCTCAAGTGCATCTATCTCCTTTTTCATAGCTTTTCGCTACTCCTTACTCGCCACTGCATCACGAAACAAGTTTGGTTCTGTTCCAGCAATGATAGCTACAAGAAATGCTCTATACTTAGGAGAAAATTTACTGCAATCTATATATTTCGAAATCAGGTGATCAATCTCTCCAGAATTGCTTCCTCCTGTCACGTTTATTGTGTCACACACAATGTTTTATATGTCATACACAACCTGCAGTGCATAGTCTTGTAGTCTGACTGGCGCAGACTTTACTCGTTTACCATGACCCAATTATTCAACCAGTGGTGCGTCAAGATTCTCATTGTGGTTCACTGCCACGTTTTCTTCTCCGTCAGGTTGACCCAAATGATCAACTAAAAGTGGGACTGTCACTGAATCAAGGACATTCCATGTATCCAACTATGCAACATCCGGTTGCACATAAGCAGTCTGTGTAACACATAAGCTCTCTTCTATTTGTTCTGTCTCAGGACTGTGTTCCCTTTTCTCTATTCCTGAGCTTGCATCTCCCTTCTCTTGAATCCTCATGTCTACCTCTATAGCTGGGTCATCTTCAATTTCTGCACCAAAATCAGATGCATCACTCAATCCCATCTCTTGCGATTTTATGCAATTATCAGAATTCATGGGAAACTTGTTTTCAACGAACACCACGTCTCGTGAAACAAAAACCTCCTTTGTATCCAAAGCATACATGCTCCAACCTTTTTGTATCAAAAGGATATTTAATAAACATGCATCTCAGCTTCTAGATTCAAATTTATCTCCGCCTCTTCTTTGATTATGTGCAAATGCCAAGCACCCAAAGACCTGCAGATTTTCATAACTCGGTGGAGCTCCATAAATCAACTCATAGGGAGTCTTTCCCTTCAAAATTCGTGAAGGAGTTCGATTAATCAGGTAAGCTGCCGTCAAAATACTCTCACCCCAAAACTTGACCGGAAGAGAAGACTGAAACAAAAATGCTCGTGCCACATTTAAGATGTGACGGTGTTTCCGCTCGACTCTCCCATTCTGTTGGGGCGTACCAACACATGAAGTTTGATGGATAATTCTCTTTTATCTGAATCCAGATGTAAGATAAGTGAATTATGTCCCATTATCACTCCGAACAATTTTCACATTCTTCCCGAACTGTCTAAGGACCAACGCAATAAAATTTCTCAATGTATATCTCACTTGTGCCTTGTCATGAAGTAAAAACACCCACACTCCTCTCGAATAGTCATCAACAATCGCTAGAAAGTAAAATGAGTTGCACATGTTAGGACTACGATACGGTCCCCACAAGTCACAATGTATCATATCAAATCCTTCATGGTTTTTATTCTCACTTGATTGAAATCACTACAAGAAAACACAATTTTTGTGACCAACTTTTGTGACTATTTTTTTGGTCGCAAAAAAGTGGGACAAAAGTGTGACTAATTTACGACTACTTTGCGACTACTCGCAATGCAGTGGCAAAACAGTCGCAAATTAGCGACGAAACAGAGAAGTCACAAAATGGTCTCCAATTTGCAACTATTTAAGGACTTGCAAAAATAGTTCCAAATTTGTGACAGATTTGCTTCGGTTTAGCAACTCCACTCGATTTTTTTTAAATAAACATCAAATAATATACAAAAAATTCAACACTTACAATTTAAAAAATATAATCATTTTATAAATCCTAAATTATAAACCCTAAACTTGTAATCCTTAATCATAAACTCTAAATCTTAAATTGTAAAATATATTTTTGAAAAGCTATATACCCAAAATCATTGTAAACTGATATTCAAACCTTATATGTTCTTAAAGTTTAGGGTTTAGGGTAACATGTACACTAATTTGCAAACATATTTTTTGTGACCAATTTGGGACTAATTTTCTACTAATTTTTAATAGTATTCACAAAACAGTCCCAAATTTGGGAGTAATTTGCAACTCCACTTGATTTTTTTTTATAGAAATCAATAAATTCTAAAATCAAATCACAAACCCTTAACCCTAAACCGCGAACCCTTAATCATAAATTTGATCTAAATCTTAAATTTTAAACTAAATCTTACACATAAACATCAAATAATATACAAACAAATTCAAAACTTACAATTTTTTTTAAATATGATCATTTATAATCACTTTTATAAAACCTAAATTCTAAACCATAAACCTCTAATCCTTAATCATAAACTATAAATCTTAAATTATAAACTAGATCGTACACATAAACATCAAATAATAAACAAAAAATATAACACTTACAAATTTTTTAATCTAATCATAACATCTACTAAGTGTTACATGTGTTTTATAAAGAATAATTTTGAAAGATAAAATTCTCTCAGGATTTAATTATTTTTAAGTTTTAACATATTTTTGAATTGCTAGATACACAAAATCATTGTAAAATCATATTCAAACCTTCTAGGTTCTTAAAGTTTAGGGTTTAGGGTAAATGTTTTTGATTGTCACAAAATGGTCATAAATTTGGGACTGTTTAGCAACCCCTATAGATTTTTTTTAATAGTAGTCACAAAATAGTCCCAAAGTTGCGACTAATTTGCGACCAAATGACAAAAATAATGAAAGCTTCTCATTGGCTAGTTCCTTGTGACGAGGATCGAGATCCTCAACCTTCAGTGACATAGCTGAAGAGTACTTCCTGGAGATGCACCCTGAGGATCCACTAGAGAGAGCATTGGTCTGCTCGGCCACTTCAGAGGTCCTTTCATGTGACGATACTGCTGGACATTCGAGGATGCTTGATTCTGCATCACCGGTATCGATCGATACCCCTCTGGTATCGATCGATACCCCTCTGGTATCGGTCGATACCCTACGGCCAGAAGGAGAGTTGGTCGACAGTTCTAAGCAAGCTGCTGGGCTTGGGGATTGGAGTACAGAGAAAGCTCCTAAGGTCGAACTAAAACCACTCCCACCAAATCTGAGGTATAGTTTTCTTGGCCCTGATTCTACATACTCAGTCATTGTTAATGCTTACAACACAGAGAATGCCTTATTACTGAGCAACTGCGCAAGTATCGCAAAGCTCTTGGCTATTCTCTTGCTGACATTTCAGGTATAGAACCAGACTTGTGCATGCATCGGATTCACCTGGAGGATGAGTCAAAGTCTTCAATTGAGTGTCAGAGGAGGCTGAATCCGAACCTGAAGGAAGTGGTCAGGAAGGAAGTGATGAAGCTGTTGGAAGCAGGGATTATCTATGCCATCTCGGATAGTTCTTGGGTTAGTCCAGTTCACGTTGTGCCTAAGAAAGGAGGCATAACTGTGGTGAAGAACGAGAAGGACGAGCTGATCCCTACAAGGACAACCACTGGTCACAGGATGTGCATTGACTACAGGAAGCTGAATGCGGCTACAAGGAAAGATCACTTCCCATTGCCATTCATTAACCAGATGCTAGAGAGGTTAGCGAGTCACCCATACTACTGTTTTCTTGATGGGTACTCAGGTTTTTTACAGATTCCAATACATCCAGAGGACCAGGGAAAGACGACCTTCACATGTCCCTATGGCACATTCGCCTATAGAAGAATGCCATTTGGATTATGTAACGCTCCAGCGACCTTTCAGCGTTGCATGATGTCGATTTTCACAGATATGACTGAGGAGTTTATGGAGGTATTCATGGATGATTTTTCTGTGTATGGATCGTCATTCAAGGATTGTCTGGATAACTTGTGCAAAGTGCTTCAGCGATGCGAGGAGAAGCATTTGGTTCTTAATTGGGAGAAGTGTCACTTCATGGTACAAGATGGCATTGTTCTTGGGCACAAGGTTTCTAAGGCAGGGATCGAAGTCGACAAGGCTAAGATTCAGGTCATACTTGATTGGGAACAAGGTTATTGTTCACACAGACCATGCTGCTCTCAAGTACCTGCTGAAGAACAAGGACCTCAAGCCTCGTCTATGCCGATGGGTTCTTTTGCTCCAAGGTTTCGACATCGAGATCAAGGACAAGAAAGGAGTTGAGAATGGCATTGCTGACCACTTATCGCGACTAATGGTCGATGAGGTCGTCCCTATTGATGATTGTTTGCCAGAGGAAGGTGTTTACCTCATTGAAGCTCAGCTTCAAGACCTTTATCCCGAAAATCTAAAATTTTCACGAATGCAGACTTTCGGTATCGATCGATACTCACCTAGTATCGATCGATACCCGTCGCGACCTGAACCTGTTTTGTCCGTAGAGCACTTGAACTCCTATGATGTCTATCTAGCTGCTGACTCTAGTGCTGCACATCCATGGTACGCAGACATCGCCAACTACCTTGCTGTAGAGACCGAGCCAAAGTATCCCACAAAATATGCAAGGAAGAAGTTTATGCGCGAGATAAGGAGATTCTTCTGGGATGAGCCTTACTTATACAAGAATTGCTCAGATGGTATCTACAGAAGATGCGTTGCAGAGTCTGAGATGCCAGCTATTCTTTTTCATTGCCATGGGTCTGAGTATGCTGGTCACTTTGCTACTTTCAAGACGGTGTCCAAGGTTCTTCAAGCAGGCTTCTGGTGGCCTACTATGTTCAAAGATGCCCATGCCTATGTCTCACAGTGTGATGTCTGTCAGAGGAGAGGGAAGATCAGTAAGAGACATGAGATGCCACATAATTTCATCCTTGAGGTTGGAGTTTTCGATTGCTGGGGCATCGGTTTTATGGGTCATTTCCCCTCGTCACACGAGAACAGGTACATCCTGGTTGCTATGGACTATGTGTCCAAATGGGTGGAAGCGATTGCTAGTAAAAAGAATGACTCCACGGTGGTCGTTAAGCTGTTTAAGACCATCATCTTCCCTCGTTTTGGAATACCTCGAATTGTGATAAGTGATGGTGGCTCTCACTTTATCAACAAGATTTTCGAGAGGTTGCTGAAGAAGTATGGTGTAAACCATAGAGTGGCTACTCCATATCACCCTCAGCACTAGATAAAGCATAAGCCACAAAGTCAGTATCTTCAAACCTGGATGGTGGTTTGATAGTTCGTCTCTCTCTGTCTCTTGCCAACAAATAATCATCAAGAGACTCTTGTTCATCCTGATTTTCCTGTTCTTCCTCAGATTCGTGTTCCTCCCCTGATTCTGATGACGATTCTGAATTTTCTGAAACATCTCCACCTTGACCAGCAGAATCTGTACTTCCTGAATTTTCTCCACCTTGACCAGTGGATTCTCGAACTGAACCATTTGGAGTTGGTCCTTGAATCAACCCATCTCTGAAAGTAACTTTCTTCTTCTTTGTAGATTTAGCTACTTTCTTCTGATCTTGTTCATTATACAGCTTTTCCTCATCAAAGACTACATTCCTGCTATTAGTACATTTCCCATCTTCCGGTATCCATACCCTGTAACCTTTAGTACCTTGTGGATATCCCATGAAAATCCCTTTAACAGCTCGTGGACTCATCTTATCTTGTATTACATGAACATATGCAACACAACCAAACCGTCTGAGATGACTGTAATCAACTTTTGATTCTGACCAGACCTCTTCAGGAATCTTGAACTTCAATGATGCATTTGGTGATCTGTTTATGAGATAAACCGCAGTAGAAGCTGCCTCAGCCCAAAATTTCTTTTCCATTCCTGTTTCTGCTAACATACACCTAATTTTCTCAGCTATTGTCCTGTTCATCCTCTCAGATACTCCATTTTGCTGTGGAGTATAAGTGCAAGTTCTATGCCTTTTAATCCCTGAGTTTTGACATAGCTTATCCATCTGATTGTTGCAGAACTCTAACCCATTATCTGTCCTTAGACATTTTATCTTTTTACCTTTCTGATTTTCCACAAGTGCTTTCCACTCTGAAAAATTCTCAAACACTTCATCTTTACTCTTTAGGAACCTGATCCAAACCTTCCTTGAGTAATCATCAATGAATGTAAGAAAGTATCTACACCCAGACATGCTTGGCTCGTTAGACACCGAGCCCCATAGATCACTGTGAATGTATTCTAAAATACCTGTAGTTGTGTGTTTGCCTTCTGGAAAACTCTGTTTGTGAGACTTACCAAACACACACTTTTCACAGAAATCTAAGGTGTGGACCTCCTTTGAGTCTAGATAACCTCCTTTGACCAGAAGATTCATGTTCTTAAGACTCATGTGTCCTAATCTTGAATGCCATATGTTTGTCAGATTTACTTCAGTTCTAACCACAGATGCTTCCCCTCTCACAATTGTTCCCTGCAAATAGTACAGCCCATTCTCATATTTTCCTGAAATCACTTTCTGGCCTTTCTTGTAGAAAGTAACTATGAAGTCCTTCCCTTCATACTTGCACCCGTTCTTTTCTAACTGGCCATAAGAGATGAGATTTTTTCCCATGGTTGGCATGTATCTCACATCAGTCAATATCACAGTAGCTCCTTCTGAGTTTATGATCTTAATTTTCCCCATTCCTTTGACTTCACTGTGGGTATTGTTACCCATCATCACCTTTCCACCGTCAAACTCTTTGAAGTCAAACAAGACATCTTTATCTGGTGTAATGTGGAATGTACACCCAGAATCCATCACCCACTCATCCATGGTGTCTTGTATGCTTGCTGTTAAGATCATAGGTTCCTCCTTTTCCTGAGCTACATTTGCAGATTCTTGTTTCCAGTTCTTCCTCTCAGGACAGTCTTTCTTGTAATGCCCCTCTTTCCCGCATATCCAACATTCTCTAGGTTTTGGCTGATTCTTTGGTCTGGACTTCGACCTTGTGTCTTTGCTCTTGGATCTACCCTTGTACTGACCTGTACTCCTCTTTTCAGACCTTCCTCTACTTGCAACCAGAACGTCTGCACTTGACTTTGCCTTTCCTAGGAGCCCTTTTTCCTTTAGCTCAACTTCCTTGGCATATGCTGAAGTCACCACTTCATTCAACGTGAGAGTCTGTTTTCCGTTGCCGTATTTAAGAGTATGAACAAGTGAGTCAAACTGATTAGGTAAGCTGGATAAAACCTGAACTGCTTGATCCTCATCACTCACAGTTATGTCCAAACTTTCCAAATCATCCACCAGTCTAAGAAACACATCAAGATTCTCCTCTATGCTTTTGTGCTCTTCCATCTTGAAACTAGCAAATCTTTGCTTCAAATAGATACGATTTGGTAAGGTCTTTGTCTGGTAATCCCTCTCTAGAGCTTTCCACACACCTAGAGCTGTGGTTTGTTTCATAACTTTCCGCAGGACCAGATTGCTAAGACTAGAACATATCAAGTTCTTTGCCTTTTTGTCCTTCTCCTTTTTCATTGGATCTACCGGAGACGGAGCAGCCTTAGTATCTGTTTCACTTTCTTTTTCTTTACCTTTGTCAGATGCTGTGCTAGATTCTCCTTCGTTGATCGCAGAATCTAACCCCAGATTTTCAAGAGCCATAAGCATCTTGAATTTCCACATTCCAAAGTCTCCTTTACCATCAAACTTCTCCACCTCAATTTTACCATGAGTTGGTTCCATGATTCAGACTTTCTCGATGTGACACACTTGAATGAATAACCTGGAACTTCCCTTGAAACAACACCAATCGCAGATCAGAAACTGAAACCGTATCCTCTGCTTAAACCCGGATCTCTGATACCACTTGTGAGGTTTTAAAACGGAATTCAACCTCAACCTTAGCTAGTATGAATTAAGCTAATCACGATCAATTCACCTTGACACGTTTTGTTTGTTGTTTATTCAATTAAGACACAAGAATTTGTTCACCCAGTTCCCTTTCGGTACGTCTGGGGAGAGACGGTACTCTCAACGATCCACTAGAACAATCAAGTGTTTACAAGGAATTAAGCTTTCTTCTCTCTCACGTATATCCTCACGTCTATCTTTCTATTTGTTTCAGGTACCACAAAGAGAAAGAAACCAGAACTAAAGACCTCAGCTTCAAAGACGTAACGTGATGAAGCACAGAAGATAACACCTCTAGCTTGAAGAAGACCGATGACCTAGAACCTCTTAACCGTGGCTCTATCTCTGCGTTTTTTCCTTCTCTCAAGTCTTTCTCTTAATTCCACGACTCCTTTGTAAACCTTAGGAGAGTATATATATTGCTGATCAGATATGTGGGCCTTGTACCCTAGCCCATTGAATTAAATCCAATAACACAAAGCCCATATTTCCACACATCCGTTTCTGTTGGCTTGAGTTGTTTCACCAAGTCTGATTTGGTTTGATTATTTTGATTAATCATTGGTGGAGTTTGTGCTTGTTCGTCAAAAAAGGCTTGATAATTTTGACAAAGCTGAAAGGGTTTGACCAAGGCTTTGTTCTGTTTAATTACTCGTATTAAGAAGATGAAAATTGATAAGGTTCGAGTTGCGGAAAGCACTCTAGGATTTGTGAAAAATGAAGCAGCGAAATGCGTAGTGGAATATAATAACCATGGATCGCGTGTAATTCAGAGGTCTGGAAAATTTGTGGTTGCATATACGAAAAGTGTGTCACACAGAGATGTGTTACATTTTGATGCATAAGCTTTGATGGGGCTCACGATTGTTCAATGAAAAAGACTTGTCTGAATGCTTGAATCGAAACCATAATCTGAAAATCGTACGAGTGGTAAGAATATACAGAGGAGTGAATAATAGACAGTGGTGCGTCGCATCATATGACAAGTACGTTACATACTTTGGTTGACGTACATCGAGTTTCGCCGTGTTTGGTTGGGTTGCCGAATGGAAATATATATTGTGATTGCTGATCGAGAAGAAAGTGTAGTTCTAACGAAAAAGTTGACTTTGAAACGTGTTATTTTTGTTGAAGAACTAAAATGCAATCTCATCTCTGTGTCACAGATGGTCGATGAGATGAGTTGCATTGTTTTGTTTTCAAAGACATGTTGTCTTGTGCATGATTGTGGTTTACAGATCTTGATTGGAATGGGTGAAAGAAAAGAACAATTGTATTTCCTTCAAGGAATTGAGAAGATTCAGAATGTGAAGAAAGTTAGTAAGTTCGAATCATTAGAAGTTTGGCATAAGAGGATGGGTCATGCCTATAAGAAAGTGATTAAGAGATTACTAGTAGTTGATGATATAAATATTGAAGTTTCTGGGTGTGACATATGTTTCCGAGCAAAGCAGTGTCGTAGTGAATTTTCGTTGAGAATAAAAGCAAGGAGTGTTTTGAGATGATACATTGTGATCTATGGGGGCCATATCGAATACAGAGTTTGTGTAGAGCTTATTACTTTCTCACTATTGTTGATGCTTATTCTCGAGCTGTGTGGGTATTTTTTTCTTACCGACAAAACGGAGGTTGAGAAGACTATTATGGATTTTTTTGCTCTCATCCAAAGATAATTTCAGAACCATGTGAAGATAGTGCGTAGTGATAATGGTAGCGAATTCATGTGAATGAAAGATTATTTTCGTAAAGTGGGAGTGATTCATCAGATTTATTGTGCGGGAACACCACAACAAAATGGAAGAGTTGAAAGAAAACATAGACATATAATGAATGTAGCACGGGCATTGATTTCAAGCAAATACGCCAATAGAATTTTGGGGTCAATGTGTGTTAAGTGCTGCATATTTGATCAATCGAACGCCGTGTGAGTTACATAAAGAAAAAATTCCCTTTTAGATTATCTTTGGCAAGCCTCCTGCGTATAGTGAGATTCAGTTCTTTGCGTATCTTGCATATGCTCGTAATTAGAAGCGACATGGAGACAAGTTTGCTAGCCGTAGCCGGAAATATATTTTATTGGTTATCCTTACGCGAAGAAAGGGTGGTCTTTTGTTTGATCTCGACACACCTGAGATCTTTGTATCTCGTGATGTCTCTTTTGTTGAGGAACGATTTCCTTATTTGGAGCTAAAAGACACACATGTGGGTGATGCTTGCAATTCTGAAAAGACAAGGTTATTTGTAGAGGATGGTGATGGATTCACACATGGATATGAGTTTGTACGTGATACAACTTATGTTTCGCAAGGTGTAGTGGTACAACGTGTCACACAAGGAGTAACAAAGTCACACCATGAGGCTATCAGAGATACGATGACACAAACTCAGGTTGTGTCAAACGGTGTCACGGAGGGAGAGGCACGTGTTGTAGCAGTATAAATATATGAGATTGCAGGAGATATGATGATACATAACAGGACTGTAGCAGAGAGAGTAACATAGGCGGAACCTGCAACAGTGACACATGCGGAACCTGCAACAGTGACACAAGCTGAGTCTGTACCAGATGAAGTATTGGGGGGAGGAATGAGGAAGAAAGAATCCTCTGTCGGGTTGCGTGACTACGAAATCAACACAGTGTTTACGATAAAGACATCTATTGTAAGCCAAGAGTCAAGTCAAGAGTATGGAATTGAGAATTTTGTGAATTGTGATAGGTTTTCTGAGTCACACAGAGCGTTTATGTGTAGCATAGTTGCTAGAGTTGTGCCACATACATTCGTTGAGGCAATGAAATGTCCATGATGTAGAGAAGCAATGAGATTGGATATTGAATCCCATGAACGAAATAAAACATGGGCAATTAAAACATGTAATCATCCTATTGAGTGCAAGTGGGTTTTCACTATTAAGTATAATGCAAATAGAACGATTGAAAGGTATTAAGAAAGACTGGTAGCATGTGGTAATCGACAAAAGGAGGGGCTCGATTATTCTGATACATTTGCTCCAATGGCAAAGATGAGCATTGTAAGATTGGTTATTTAGGTTGCTGCTGGGAAGTATTGGGAATTCCATCAGATGGATGTGCATAATGCATTTCTTCATGGAGACTTAAATGAAGAAGTGTATATGAGATTACCTCAAAGTTTCAGCTCTTCTAAGAAGGGGATGGTGTTTCGTTTGCAAAAGTCATTATATGGTTTGAAACAGGCTCTAAGGTGTTGGTTTGCCAAACTTACAAAGGCACTCTTGGGGTATGGTTTCATACAGAGTAGAGCTGATTACTCTATTTTATCATTGTTTCGTGGTAAGGTTCACTTGCACGTTTTAGTGTATATTGATGATCTCGTGGTGACGAGGAGCTCTCCAGAGGTTATACATAAGTTCAAAACATATTTTAGTTGCTTTCATATGAAATATTTGGGTAAACTTAAGTATTTTCTTGGATTGGAAGTTGCACGAAGCAAATATGGTATCTACTTATCACAAAGGAAGTATGCTCTTGATATTATTGATGATGTTGGGTTTCTTGGTGGTAAGCCAGTAGAGTTTCCGATGGAGCCGAAACATCAGTTGGCGAAATCGACGAATACAATTCTTGATGATCCGGAGAAGAATCAGAGACTTGTTGGACGGTTAATTTATTTGGCTGCGACTAGACCAGATCTTGCTTACTCGGTTCACATCTTGTCTAAGTTTATGCACGAGCCAAGGGAGGATCAATGGATGGCTTCATTGAGAGTTGTTCGTTACTTGAAGGGATGTCCAGGAATAGGAATACTTTTGAAAGCTAAATGTGATTTTCATCTTACAGATTGGTGAAAGCACTTGGTGGACGTCCTTTCCAAGCAATTTTGTCCAAGTTGGGCATTCGAGATCTTCATGCTCCAACTTGGGGGGCGTTTTATTAGGAGATACGATCTTATCATGTATAGAAATATTTCCTTGTCTATGTATTCATGTATATTTTAGGTTTAAGGTAGCTTTATTATATATAGTAGAGATAGACAATTGTAATCCTTTGAAAGATAATAATATAATTCTCTTCTCCAGATCTTTTAGTCGTTAGTCTGGCAGGGTTCAGAATGCTCTTTTTCTCGGAGAAGCTGTAGGTATCGCTTGATCAATGGGTTCGAGGACTAGCCTACGATCACGGTTGCTTGTGGCAACTTTGTTTCTTCTTCTTGACAGTCCAATTGCTTGAATCTGCTTATTATGCTTGTTGTGTTTGTTTTTTGTTTCTCAGTATATTTTTGGTCTTCTATGGCTTCATGTGTTTCCCTGTAACTTTTTTCAAAAATTGAAAAAATGGTATATAATCTTAACGTTATTACCAAATATATATATATATATATATATATATATATATATATATATATATATATATATATATATATATATATCTTATTATATAAAAATGGATCCCTCGATGTGAGCTTGACACGTAGGATAATTATCAATCACGAGATTGTGACATTTGTCACGGTTATTAATTTAGATCTTGACATGTGTCAATTTAATTAAAAAATTAAAAATGAATTAAAGTAAATATTAAAAAAGGTTAAACTAAAAATGCAATATTACAAAAAGAGAAAACAAGAATAAGTAAAGAAAACTTATTTAAAAAAAACAAGGATAACTAAATAAAACTTATAATAAAGGAAAGTGACAAAAGAAAACTTAAAAGGTTATAATCTACAACCACAACTAAAATTAAAAAAGAAAAATTATAAATATACTCTAAACTTAAAAAGAAAATTATTAATATACGACCAAACTTAAAAGTTTATAATCCTTTCCAATATGACAAAATAAAACTTAAAAATTAAAATGAAAATTATTAATATCTATCTTATTATATAAAGATGAATCTTTCGACGTGAGCGTGACACGTAAGATAATTATTAATCACGAGATCGTGACATTTGCCACGGATAATTTAGATCTTAACATGTGTCAATTTAATTAAAAAATAAAAAATCAATTAAAGTAAATATTTTAAAAAATTAAACTAAAAAAGGCAATTTTAAAAAAAGGAAAAAAAAATAAGTAAAGCAAACTTATGATAAAGGAAACTTAAAAGTTTATATACCGACCAAACGTAAAAAAGGGGTAAAAATGTTAAAATAAAAAAATGCAATCTTAAGAAAATAAAAAACAAAAATAAGTAAGGAAAACTTACAATAAAGAAAAGTGACAAAATAAAATTTAAAAGTTTATACCACGGCCAAACTTAAAAAAAAGTAAATTATAAATATTCTCTAAACTTAAAAAGAAAATTACCAATATACAACCAAACTTAAAAATTTATAATCATTTTTATTATGACAAAAGTAAACTTAACAAAGAAAAATTATTAATATACAACCACAACCAAACTCTATATAATAATCTACACCTTTTTAATTTTAATTTTAAATTTTAAAATGTGTACTTCCATTTTTTAGTTATCTTATTCAAATTTTAAATAAGAAAATCATGACTTCTAAAACTCAAAAAAATCAATCAAACCTATCTTATAAACTGCAAAAATAAAATATATTATTTTGTTTAGCTAAAAGATAAACCGCAGAATATTTTATTCAATTTGAATATGTGTTCTTAAATATTTACAAAAGATAAATATATACTTTGACACATTAAAATTAAAAATCCAATAATCATGTACAAGGATATTTACTGCATATGTTTCACCAAATATTTCCTTCAAAGTATATATTTATTTCATAAGTTTTTGAAATTAATCATTATTTGTTTTTAAAGTACCCGATTTCTTATATGTTTAGATTTCATATAAAAATTTTAAACATTTTGAATTTTATTTATTATATAAAGCATAATGTTTCAAAGTCCGCATGATCACGACACGTGCTAAGTTAATCGATTATATTTTGACATATGTTTAATAAAATTACAATTATATTTTGACACATGTTTAATAAATTTTCAATTATATTTTAAACGTGTTAAGTTAATCGATTAGATTTTGGCATATGTTTAATAAAGTTCCAATTATATTTTGGCACATGTTTAATAAAATTACAATTATGTTTTAACACATAATATTAACAATAAAATTAAAATTTTAGGAATCTTAAAAGGTATTAGAAAAAATAGACAAAAACTCTAATCTTAAAGATAGTAGAAAAATAGTTGTTATGTTTTGATTAAGGAAATTAAACAAAAACTATAAATGAAAACCAAAGTTTTTTTAAATTAAAAAAAAAAACCTTATTTCAGATTAGAATAAGAAAATAAAACAATAGATAACAATCATAAAAAGAAAATGAACAAAAGCCAATTTTTTTAATTTTAAAAATAATTTTTTTATTTAGAATAAGAAATCTTATAATATAAAACTGAATATTTGTTAATTCACCTAATCACAACACGTGTCAAGTCAAAGTTGACAAAAAAAATTAAATCAATTAATAAAAAACCTCAAAAAATATGAAAATTTAATAACTTATCTATAATCTTAAAAGGTCAATTACACACCAAATAATTAAAAGTCTAATAATAGTATCAAAAACTATTTACTATATTTCTTCACATCATCGTAAACTTTGTTTCTTAGTTTATGTTTTATATATTTTCAAGGGTAATTTAATTTTTTTTTGTTTATAATTTTTTTAACTGGTTATAAAATATTAAATTACAAACCCGCATATATGCGGGTACTTATCTAGTATATATATAAAGAAGAATTATTCAAAGTTAGTATCTTATTATATAAAGCTGGATCCCTCGACGTGAGCTTGACACGTATGATAATTATCAATCACGAGATTGTGACATTTGTCACGGTTATTAATTTAGATCTTGACATATATCAATTTAATTAAAAAAATAAAAATGAATTAAAGTAAATATTAAAAATGTTAAACTAAAAAAAGCAATACTACAAAAAGAGAAAACGAGAATAAGTAAAGAAAACTTATTTAAAAAAAAAAAGAATAAACAAGAATAAATATGGAAACCCTATAATAAAGGAAAGTGACAAAAGAAAACTTAAAATGTTATAATCTACAACCACAACCAAAAGGTTAAACTAAAAAAATGCAATATTACAAAAAGAGAAAACAAGAGTAAGTAAAGAAAACTTATTTAAAAAAATGAAAAACAAGAATAACTAAAGAAAATTTATAATAAAGGAAAATGACAAAAGAAAACTTAAAAGGTTATAATCTACAACCACAACCAAAATTATAAATGTACTCTAAACTTAAAAGTAAAATTATTAATATACTACCAAACTTAAAAGTTTATAATCCTTTCCATTATGAAAAAATAAAACTTAGAAAATGAAAATTATTAATATCTATATATATAAAGGAAAATTATTTAAAGTTAGTAACTTGCAAGATCGCGACACGTGTTGAGTTAATCCATTAGATTTTGACATGTGCAAAAAATTATCAATTAGATTTTGACACATAATATCTATATATATAAAGAGAATGATTCAAAATTAGTAACTCGCAAGATTGCGACATGTGTCGAGTTAATCCATTAAAAAGGAGAATGATTCAAAGTTAGTAATTCGCAAGATCACGACACGTGTCGAGTTAATCTATTAGATTTTAACACGTGTACAAAAAATTACCAATTAGATTTTGATACATAATATTAACAATAAAGGAAAAATGTAATCTATACTTAATCATAAAAGTAAATGTAGCAAATAAATGAAAATAAAAAATTGTTTTTAGATTAATAAAATTTATCTTAAAGTTTTGACACATAATATTAACAATAAAGGAAAAAATATAATTTAGACTTAATCCTAAAAATAAAGTTAGCAAAAAAAGGAAAATAAAATATTTTATAGATTAATAAAATTTATCTTAAACTTTTTTAAAAAAAATGAAAAAAAAAATTATGTTTATAATAAAGCAATAAAACAATAGATTGACATCATAAAAAGGAAAGTAAACAAAGAAAAATTAAACCAAAAATTATCCTAAAAGCTAAATTTAAAAAAGAATAAAAGTTAAAGTTAAAAAAATGAGATAAAAAATTTCTATTTGATTAAAAACATTTTAAAAAGGAATACAATCCTATAAGGAAAATGAGTTTTAATTCCTCACCTCTATATAACCAATTTGATATTTGCTTTTCAATTTTACAACCAATAAAACTTTCACTCGCATATTTCGTCCATAAAATACATTCTCTTCGTTATCTAAACTATATGTAATCTTCCGTGTAATCGAAATTATAATGTATGTTATGAAATAACTTTTTTATATACACCGATTAATATATCTTCGTTATCTACACCGGACATTATGGTGTACGTTATCTAAACTAAAAGCTAAATTATGTTGTACGTTATCGAAATTATGTTAGAGAGACATGTCAAGTGAATTGATCAGATTTTGAAACATGTTTAATAAATTTTTAATTATATTTTGATAGATTTTTAATAATTTTCTAATTATATTTTGACAAATAATATTAACAATAAAAATAATATTTATAATCAATTCATAATCTTAAAAGGTAAAAGAAAAATTAGTAATTATGTTTAGATTAAGAAAATTAAACAAAAATTATAAATAAAAGCCAAAATTTTTTAAATAAAGAAAAAACCATATTTTAGATTAGAATAAGAAAATTAAACAGTAGATAACAATCCTAAAAAGAAAATGAATAAAAGCCAAAAAAATTTAAAAAAAAAAAACTATATTTCAGTTTAGAATAAATAAATCTATTATAACTAATAAAAGTTGATGTTATAGGCCTCTAAAGCTGTCCACATAGGATTTTAAACAATTAATTTTAAAGAAATCTTATTATATAAAGCTGAATGTTTCAATGTTGTTAACTTACCTGATCGCGACACATGTCAAGTCAAAGTTGTAAAAAAATAAAATCGATTAATAAAAAAAAACTTAAAAATTCGTAAAATTTAATAACTGATTCATAATTGGTAATTTTACAAAAACAATAATTAAAAATTATCTTAAGAGGCAAAATTAATATAAAAATGGAAACAAAATCTTAGTTTTTTCCATTTAGATTAAAGAAATTAGGGCATCTGCATCCATGAGACACCCACAAGGGTGTCTCAAAATAAAAATACTATTTTTTTAGTTATCTAATTAAATTAAATTAAATTAGACCAATCAAATGCTGACACATCAGCTTGATGGTGTCTCAATTTTTTTGTGGAGTGACTCATTTGAGACACTCCTCTTCTTCTCTCTCTTCTCTTTTTTTTTCTTTTTTTTATTGGTGGGTGCCTCATTGAGACACCCCCAATCCACTTGCTCTAATCATGAAAGAAAACAAAAATTCTAATTTCTCACCTCTATATAAACTCCTAATTTCCATTTAGTTTTTTCATCGTTTCTAAATTTATATATTATATATTTTCATGGGTGATCTAAGTTTGTTTTCTATTTTTCGTTTTTAGTTTTTTTTCACGGGTTATAAAAAATTTAATTACAAACCCGCATATATGCGGGTACTTATCTAGTCTTATTATATAAAGCATGATCCCTCAACGTGAGTGTGACACGTAAGATAATTCTTACTCACGAGATTGTGACATGTGTCGTTATTAATTAAGATCGCGACATGTGTCAATGTAATAATATAAACTTTCCAATTTTTAATTTATTTTAATAGACAAAATTATATAATAAAAAACAATTGTTTAAAATAGAAACTAATAAAATCGAAAAGGTAAAATACGAGAAAAAGTAATGGCAGGTGAATTAGTAGAATTTGAGGAGTGTACTATATGTATTGCATTTAATTTAGAATCAAGTAGAAACCACAAATAAAAAAAATATAAACTATTAAATATATATAAGGTTCATAATATATTAAATTAGAAAAGTAACAATTTGTTATAAAACTATTGGTTGTATTAGTTATATTTAGTTTTAAGTTATACTCCTCTCATTCAATTTTTGAATTATGGGTGATATGGATCAATTTTTATAATTCGAAATTAGAGGGTTCGAAAACAAATTTCAAATTGCGAATTACAAATCGTGGATCAATGAATATCTAAATTGTTCATTTAGTTTTAAGTTATGGGTGATATAGATCAATTTTTGAATTTTTTTAATTCCGAATTACAAAACGTAATTTTTGGAAAATTAAAAGAGGGTTTTAATTTAAAATCTAATTATACGGGTTATTAAATTTAGAGTCCAAATATCTTATATTTTACTCATGTATCACGCGGGACCTAATCTACTATATATATATATATATATATATATATATATATCAAAAGCATTCTTACAATGAAGCAATTTATGGCATGTAGAAACCTCGTTAGGATAATGTGATACATGAATCTCTCTCAACTCCATGTACAACGATCTTGTAAGCAGGAACTGAGTGCTCCAAAGCTCCATCAATATTTCTCCGTAAAATTGAGTGGCCTAGTCATGTTGCAGCTTATACATTTCAAGCCTAACCGATATATCCAAGGGAAATATTTATTTGAATTTGAGATTTTGAAGTAGCTTACCCTGTAAATATTCGTTGGTGAACTCAAAGTTGAGGCCATTAATATTGGCTAATGCTTCTCACTTCAACTTGCCAATGTTTTCTCTTGTCTTTTTAGGTTCGAGATCCAAAGAACCGATCTTTAGTGCGAACAAACTCACTGAAATGTTCACATTTCTTTCTACATCGAGGTTTAATTAAGTGTGCAAAACGCCATCTAGAGTTTGACTCTGATCGTCCTATAGTGTGGAGTTAATAGGATAAGTGGGCCGGTCCGTTGTGGCCCACAAAACAAAAAAATTAAGTGTACGTTCAACTAGTAGTCCTCTTTTGAGTAAAAACTTTGAGAAAAGGGCTTGTTATGCAATATAGTAGAAGTTAATAGATTTCTAAACAAAATTCTTCATGAACTTGAAAACCAAAAAAAAAAAATATTTATTGTTCAAGAGATTTTCACCTCGAATACCACTATGAGGTTCAAGTTAATCATCACTACCCTCACTTAATCTCAATACCACTCTATCCTAAGTGAAACGACGAAAATACCACTGAACTTTTTTAAATGAAATATCACCGCCATAGTTATACCAGTATCCCCTAGTATTACCTTAGTATTATCCAGTATTACACCCTAGTATTATCAGTTATACTATGCAGAGGGGATTCGAACCATGGTCGCGCGCGCGGGTGACACGGGTAGAGCTCGCAACCACTGAGCTATCTTGTTTTTCGTTGTCATTTTACCGATTTAATTCTATTTAACCGCTTACAACCCTTCATTAAGGGTAAAATTGACATTTTGCCAGGAAGATTTGAGATTAAATCATGAGGATAGTGGTATTCGAGACGATGGTCCTTGTTCGAGGGATTTTCACCTCGAATACCACTATGAGGTTCAAGTTAATCATCACTACCCTCACTTAATCTCAATACCACTCTATCTTAAGTAAAACGACGAAAATACCTCTGAGCTGTTTTAAATGAAATATCACCGCCACATTTATACCAGTATCCCCTAGTATTACACCCTAGTATTACCAGGTTATACCACGCAGAGGGAGATTCAAATTCTGGTCGCGCGTGCGGGTGACGCGCTTGGAACTCGCAACCACTGAACTATTGTGTTTTTCGTTGTCACTTTACCGATTTAATTCTATTTAAGTGCTTACAACACTTCATTAAACATAAAATTGAACATAAAATTGACATTTTAGCATAGAGGGAGATTTGAAATTAAATCCTGAGATACTGGTATTTGGTATTTGAGGTGAATACCCTGTTCGAGTGCTTGCAACAGTTCAGATTCTAAACTCTGGAAAGTTCATAGTATCTATCTCTGATCGATAGCGATATTCAAGTTGCAGAAGAAAATTAAATCGAATCTTCTTCCCCACTTCAAGGTCCGATTCTAGGTTTCTAGTTTTCCCGATCTCTGCAATTGTGAAAAACGCATCGAACTCTTCCTGAATTTGACTCTTGAACTGTTTCCGCAATTCGATTTTCGCGCGAGATTTCTTACGAACCTCCAGAATGTTGGAATTTGTGGTTTTGCTTGTGCTTTGATTGAATGTATTTGCTTAAAGCTAATCCCTTGAGATTTTGCTGATTATTCTTCGTTCTCATTACTTTTTTTTGCAGCTAATTTTGGGATCTTCTTCGATTGCTCGACGTAAGATATTAAGTGACATGGGATACCAATTCACTCTAATGGTAATTTATATAGTTTAGTCCTTTTTCTTGTTCCTTTGAAACATTCCAAAAAACAAAAACAAAAAAATTCACTTTTGTATTTGGTTGATATAATTCAAGTAATTGTTTTGTGTAGAGTGCTGATATTGATGAGAAAAGTATCCGCATGGAGAAACCTGAAGAGTTGGTATTAGCTTTAGCCGAGGCAAAGGTACTTAATTTAACCAACTCAATATGGTCTAGTGGTTGAGGATTCACTTGGTTAGTTGTGGACCATGGTTCGAGTCCTCTCATTGTGATTTAAAATTATGGTTGGCCACTTGTGGACGCCTTAAGTAGCTAGAAAACCATAGGCCATGGGGATTAGTCTGGGTTTCGGCATGTGATTCCCCGATTAACAAAACAAAGAGTACTTAATTAGTCATTTAAAAGCAACTTTTTGTACTCTGGTTAAGAATTCTTATATATGTCATCTTCTGCTTTCTTCTTTGTGGTAGATTGGTCTGCTTTCATTTTTTTTCCCTGATCCACATAAAAATGGTTATTTGTATGGTTAATGTTTCTTCGGTTTATGTATTCTCGGCTTTGTTGATCTTCGTTTCTCAAATAAGGAAACCATCTCTATTCGTTTCTTGTTTCTCGTCATTTATTTGTAATTTGCATCACAGGCTGATGCTATCGCGTCGAAACTACAAACTACTGAATGTGAAGTTGAGGAACAACCCACAGTCTTGATTGCAGCGGATACAGTATGTAGTTTTTTGGCTTAGCTATGTTCTAGATAGTCTCCATCTACTATCACCAAGTACCATTTTATGTTTCTGGGGATGCATCATCTTCTTGGCAAAACACACGCGTAATTAGCTTTACTTAGTCCAGCATTAGAAGTAGCCTTATGGATTTTATCTCTTTAAGGTCCTCTATATCTTACTTTCAGTCTATTATGTGTGATTCTCTATGTTTTGATTTAATTTTCTTGGTGTTCCTTGTTTATCTTCTGTGTATTCTTCGGCAATGTAATTTTGTTATTTATACTCTGCCTACATGATATAACATATTTTTAATTCATATGCGAGAGCAGTACAATCTGGCTCATCTCGGCACATTATTAGTTTCGCCGGAGTTATCCGTATATCTTATATTAGGCCACTATATCACGCCAAGGATTTTCCATGTCTGTCTTTTCCTTTAAGTTCTATTTTCGCTCATCAAAAGCATTTCTTCTTCATCAAACTTTAATATGCTGGCGAAATGTTTTCCCAGGCTGAAGCAATCATGCAGCGGATCCCTGATGATGACAACATACAGGAGGATAAGTCGACCTTACTTGTTACTTGTGACCAAGTACTGATCTATATTTGATTTTTCTGAGTTTGCTTAAACGTTACTTTGACATTCTCAGCTAGCTAGCTGTCATGGACACCCATTTTGGGTTAGGTTAGTCATTAAAAAGAGTCTAATCTAAGATTGTATAAATTGTTAGTTGGTTCGGTAGTGTATAGGAGTTTACACACGAAAAGATGGGCCATCTTAAGGACATAAATGGTATTTGGTGATATTGGATACTCTGTGAGAGACTTGGATTTAATGTTCTGAATGGTTATGAAGGTGGTCGTCTATGAAGATGCTGTCAGAGAGAAACCCTGGAGTGTGGAAGAAGCAAGGGAATACATTAGAGGTAAGCTCGCATGACCTTTGATGTTAAACTACTACTCGAGGCTTTGGTCAAAATAACACAGGCTATTCCAAGGGACACACAGCAACAGTGAGTTCTGTGGTTGTAACAAATCTCAAGACAGGATTCAGAAAAGGAGGCGTCGATAGAGTGGAGGTAACATTTTACTTCATTCGAGTTGGGATTATACAAAAAAATGTGCAATATATATATCACCAGCTGATGATTTCACTTCTTAACAGATCTATTTCAATGAAATACCGGAGGAGATTATCGATAAACTGGTGAGAGGTGGTTGGTGCAGGTTTTAAGATATATATTTTTTTGTCACCATATCAATATTGCTTCTACTAAGTTAAGGCCTTTTCCTGATGAACAGATTGAGGAAGGCATGGTGCTTAAGGTGGCTGGTGCACTCCTAATCGAGCATCCTCTAATATTGCCATGCGTTAAGGAAGTGGTTGGATTCCTTTGCCTTCTGCATATTAACCATCATACTATGACTTTACTTGGATTCGAGTCTAGAGTCTTACTCCATCATCATCACTGAGGCTAAACAAATAAACCGTGCAACAAGTTGATCTTATGGTTTCGTTTCTCGTGTCATTTTTGGACCATGAATGGTTGAATTAGGGTGTGTTATTGTATCAGGTTGGGACAACGGATAGCGTGATGGGTCTGCCCAAAGAATTGACTGAGAAACTTCTAAAGGAAGTATTGGCAAGCACATACGTGCCTTGAATTGGAGTCACTGGTTGGTCTCTAAATGTTGGTGTATTCATGATCTGCAACTCGTGAGTATTCAGTTGTTTTGCTTACTCGTCGTTTCTAACTAAACCTTTAGATTGGGATTGGTAATTTTTTTGTTTTTGGTTGTTGTAATGTGATATCTAATATATAAAAGATGGCTAACTCTCTCCAGTTGTTTGTCACGTCAGCACTGGAGAGAGTGCCATGTGGCATTGTTTTATTAAGAAAAGAAAAAAAATCAAGGCCGAGGAATCCTCTTCCCTCTGAGTTTGAGGGTTTCAAGATCATTTATTTAAATTGAGACCTTACCAACTATATTTTTCATCTAAAATTCTTTGATTATTCTCATGGTATCGCTCGTCAGAGCTTTTGCATGGGTTTATTAATCAATCCAACCACCATTGCCGTAAATCCTAGCTTTTTCTGGCGGAGCCGCCGTGACGGCGCTACCATGAGAATAATCAAAGAATTTTAGATGAAAAATATAACTTGGTAAGGTCTCAATTTAAATAAGCTGGGAATTCGACCCGTTAGACATTTAAGATCCATTCCCGAACAACAATGGGTCGGTTCACCTTTGGGATGGCGACGAGGATAAGTTTGTGCCAGTGAAGCTTCAGCGTTATATTGCATCAAAGCTTCCATGGATTCGTTACCATGAAATTTCTGGATCGGGACATTTGTTACCACTTCTGGAAGGTATGACTGATAATATTACCGAGTCCCTTTTGGCGGGGGAAGAAGAGGGAAGAGGGAAGAGGTAAGTGAGAGTAGAGGAGAAACTTCTGCTTCAGTTAGTGTGGTTTCTATTTTTTAAGGATAAGTAATCGCTTGTATTATTTTTGTTGAATTTCAGAAGGATAGTTTCTACTTGCAATTGCTACAAACTAATTATGATCGACGAATTATTTTATAATGGATATAACTTCCAATTTTTGTAAAAAAATACGAATAATTTGCAATAGACGGAAAACTATATATATTTTTTAAAATAAAAAAACGACTTTTATTATTAGGAGTGTTGATCAATTAATGCAAATACATCGAATGGAAAACTATAGTTGGAGAACCAAATTGTTTTTTTTTATACATCATTGGAAATCAAAATTCAAATTTAATAAGGTTAAAATCCTTTACTTTATATATTGGAGAGTGTATATTGAATGAATACGGTGGATGAAATCACAATTTTCGTGCAGTGACAAAGTTTACGGACTTTCAAATTTAATAATGCAACTATTTTGTATGTGATGTTCTGGTTTCAGATATTTCAGGTAATACGTTACAAAAATTTTGATTTTAATCGGTCTTGCATTAGATAATCTTGCTTTTACCATTAAAGTTGGTCGAATAAAAGGTGGGGGAGTAAACCGTCCGATCGCGCCTGTCCGAGCCGATCTTTTGAGATTGTCTTGGCGAGCTGCCATTAGGCGATTCTGTTCTATGAGAACCAATATCAAGTTCCAGACCTCAGTTATTTGATCCGGAGTCGCTAGCTTAAGACTGCCGGTCCCGAAGGATCAGTAGTTTCGTTAATCCCAGTCGTGACATTCGCTCCCGAGGTGGTAATGAAAACGTTTGTTGTCCCGTCCGAGTTTACCGGAGCGATGGTGTCAGGCTGGGTCGGTGGAATGGAGGTGTTTATAACTCCGGATAAAGCAGTGGCTGCTGCGCTTGTGGTGCCTGGCATTATCTTCTTTCGAATGACTAGTTTCGCAGGTTACAAGAAGGAAATTGTTTTGCTTATTCCCCACAGACGGCGCCAAATTGTGAGAGCAGAATCTCACAACCTCAATTCCCGGCTTTGCAGGTTGTATGTTTTTGAGAATTATTTAGAATATTTTGAGAGAAAATTATATATTGCTTTGTTTGCCAAAAAAACAGTCATTTACAATAAGGTTGGTGTTTCAAACTTATACCTGCCCCAAACGTAACTGCCTACACATTAACTATATAATTGAATTCGCAATCTTCTGTCTTTAATACATAGTAATTTTGTTTGACCATGTTTTGAATTGGTCGAGTGCATGCTTCTATTTTCCCGCGAGCTCGCTTCTTTGTTTAGCTTGTTTATTCGTTATGGGCCTTGAGCGCGGAATTTGGGCCCAACATTTGCTTTGTCGATTGATCTGGTTTTCTATTAGTCACATTTTTCTTTTTGTTTTTCGCCAGTTGATTGCTGCTCACAACAGTTCCATCGAGTGGTACGAGAGAAGGCTTCGTGGGTCTTCTAGTGCATATTTTGAGGGTCGCGTCTTTAAACTTTCAGCTCAGGTAAGATCTATTAGTCTCCTCGCCGCCGATAATAGCAAACTTGTTGTCGAGGTCCAATAGTCTTCTTCTAAGATTGTGGCTCTCACACAGTGGAGTCAAGGTTTCGAAGTCGAGAATGCTAAATTGCTTTCAAAACTGAATGAGGCGAAGTCACACGCTGATGAGGCGCTTAATTCCCTCTCTGAGCCGAGGGAGAAATACGAGATTCTTGGGGCGTCCTGATATTCAGATGTTTATACTGCCCGGATTGAGGCTGAACATGCAATGGAGTTATGCCTGAAAAACTTAGCCGAGAAGGCGGTTTCTGAGACGAAGAATTTGGTTCGACTCTACGTGATGTATGCTCAAGCCATGGGGAGTCTAGATCTGGTTGAGGCGCTTATGCGGGGTGTTGACGTCGATCTTGATGACGAACTCAAGAAACACACTGCGAGTTGCACCAATTTCTAGGATCAGATTAATGCTATCCATTTGCTTGATTATTCTGTTTTCGGGGGTTGATTCCCCCCCCCCCCCCCCCCCCCCCCCCTTTTTCTTTATGTATTATGGACTCGTTTTCCTTCAAAAACGAATAAATATTGGTTGTTTTGAATTCGTTTTTCCCTTTTGCCTTGGCATGAGGGTATGTGTAACATCCTGGACCGTTAAATGTTTCCCCAATAAGGCCCATTCTTTATTTTTTATTTTTGGTCAACATATACATACAATTGTATGTGTCTCCCTCTTCGTTCTTAACCTAGCCGCAAGTCGTGAGAGAGACGTCGCCACCTCACCTCCTTGTCGTTGTCACCACCGTTGGTCCTCCTTCGCGTCATCTTCTTCTCCTCTTGCTACAAAAAAGAAATAGAAATATAGATGTTAACAAAATCTCAAAAAGTATATATATTACAAAAAATAAATAAAGATTTACTTACCGCAAACGTACGAACCCACATGTTTTGTTCGTCTGCCGGAACCTCCGAAAATTTCGGGTATGGTTTGTCGAGGATGCTGTGCAACATCTTGAGAATCGACTTGCTAATGTCATTCCCGGAGATTCCAAACCTAAGAAAAAACAAATTAAAAAACGGATATCAAACCTAAAAATAATTAATTAAGAGTAAACAAAATTATTACCATGTAGATCTCGGAATCCGGAGTTGTTGAACGAGCTCCTCGATGGTCATGACCCTTGGTTGTGCTACACTCTCTGTGTCCGGAATAGTACTCTGGCTAGGACCAGCATCAGTACCCCTCTGACGGTCTTGATTGAATCCACCGTAAGACTTACAAAAAATAAAAACGCGTTCATTTTAAAAACATTTAACTAATCATAAATATTTTTCTAAAAAGATTTAAATAAAAATCGTTTATTATAAAAACAATTTCTGAAAACTATTTTAATAAATAAATATATAAAAAACGTTTTTAAAAAATATATTTATAAAAAATGTTTAAAAAAATATAATTTATAAAAACGTTTTAAAAAAATATAATTTATAAAAATGATTAAAAAAATATAATTATAAAAATCATTTAAAAAATATATTTATAAAAAATGGTTTTGATAAATTATATGTATTAAAAACGTTTTCACAAAATAAAAAAATATATTAACCAAAAAAGTTTTTATAAATATATTAACCAAAAAAGTTTTTAACCGTCATATATAAACAAACCTCTCCCGGCGATATAACTTTTTTTCTCTCAAAATCGATGGCGGCGGCGCTTAAGGTCCTATGAGGTTGATTTCAGGCGGGTCATGGTCTGAAAACTCTTATTTTCCGGGCTCGATTCACGGTTCAAGTAAGGGAAGAGTATGGGGAATCTCTCCCGGCGAGATTCAGGCCGGATTCGATTCAGATACGGCATCCCATTCCTTCGGTTTCGGATCTAATCTCGGTCACTCGGGGTCTGAATTGCCATATGGACCCTCGATTCGGTTCCTCTTCCATTATGGGGTGTCAAAGATCCTCATATCCGGAAGGGAAGATTCGGTTCAGCTTCTTTGGGCTAAGTCTCGGGATCGGTGGGATACGATGGGAGATCTCAGGATTCGGTTCCACTGGACACAGTTGGGATCTCGGGATACTGAGGAGATTCTCGCCAAACTTGCCGGTAACCAAATCAAAGCGTATCGGATACCGATTCCGGAATCATGGCTTTGGCTAAAAGAGAATGCGGATTCCATGGAGAGATTGAGTCAACACGGGAAGAAGGAGGACTTAATTTGCGGTACTGAGCAATCATTTACGGATCCTGTATCACGTAACTTCAGGGTTCAATTCATGGAAGGCAAGACGGTATACATCGAGAAAGATTCACGGATCATATCATGGAGGATAGAGGCAATCCTGCGGATACGGTTACATGGAGATGATTGCTCATTGAACACGGTAATTTCGCAAAGAATCAGTGGACTAAAGTGGTTTATAAGGGCGGTACAGAGACATGGTGATAACTCATCATCCTTCCATCTTTTCTCTCTCTAGAGGCTCCCTCGTTCCATCAATTTTTTCAACATGTCTCAAAGTCAATTGGTTAAAAGGGATGGGTCCGAGATGAGAATGGATACGAGCCTGAAAAGGCTTAAGATCCGGGTACCTCAATTCGACAACTCGGATCTTATTGCGGGATACTCCAAGACGTTGATTGGACGGTGCATGAATCCTAAGAAGCAGGACATGAAGGTTCTTCTTCATATGCTTCCTCGCATTCTGAATGTGGAGGACCGAGTAGCTGCGGCGGACTTAGGGATGGGTCGGTTTCAGTTTGACTTCGATCAAGAGGAAGACATTGCAGAGATAATGAAGTTGGAACCTTTCCATTTCGATTATTGGATGGTCTCTTTGGTCCGCTGGTAACCAGTGGTGGACCGAAGATATCCCTCAGCCATCACGTTCTGGATTCGGGTAATGGGAATACCACTCCATTACTGGGCTGACCAGACATTCCGAAGCATCGGTGAAGCTTTGGGAGTGGTGAAAGAGGTGGACATCGACAATGGTAGAGTGCAGGTGACTTTGGACGGCTTTAAACCGCTGTGCTTCGAGACCTCAGTAGAATTCCACGGCGGTGAAGAGACAATTATCACTTTAAGGTATGAGAGGCTGTTCGGATACTGTAGGAATTGTTTCAGTCTCTGTCACGATCACTCGTTGTGCCCTCGATGGGAAGGAAGAGTATAAGGCAAGGACCATCTACCAGAGGATCCGAAGCAGGGGCTGAATGCGGTTAGTTACAAAGCGGCTACAATTCACGGAGTGAATGGAAATCAGGCTAACCAACAAGCGGTAGCGTTTGGTAAAGCTTCCTACGGGCATGACAAGGGGAAAGGGAAGGTGATGGGGTCCAGAGATTCTGGGGCAAGTAATTATGCGGGCAAAGATATAAGATACGGTTCCTGGAAAGGGGACAAGAGGTACAAGGACAGGGTGCCAAAGCCCGCCTCCTCATCGAGTTACATACCACCTTCGGAGGTGAACAAAAGGTATGCGATGTCTACCTCGGGATTAAATGAACTGAGAGTCTCAGGTGTGGGGAGTGGTCTAACTGATCATGAACAGAAGATGCTAGAAGCTTTCCATGGTAACAAAGACGGTAACAGGCAGGATCAATGTACAAACGCGATCACAGTGACTAGCGGGAAGGCTGAGCAGGCAACAGGAAAAGCGGTTCGAAGGGGTCTTAGTTTTGAGGCAGAAACAACGGAGCCACCTATGGCAGAAGATCTTCAAGGGACTGAATTGATGGCGGTGGAGGAATTAACGGATAAACCGATGGCAAAAACGGAGGATAGAGTGTTGGACGAGGTGGATTCAAGGAAGGTTACGGGTGGAAAACCAATCAATGGGAATAAGGGGACTAATGCCAAGAGTAAACAGCCTCTGAAATTGAAGAGCACGTTGTTTGGTGCAAAAAAGAGGTTGGTGCAAGGTCTCGTATCACCAAGAAAAAAGGGGATGTCAAACCATCGGGAAGGCCAGGTGATGTAACGCAGGCTGCAAACTTACAGGCTGAGACATCGACTTTGACCAACGGTTTACAGGATTAATGGAAGAGATAGAGTGGGTGCTGGATTGGAGGAATAATGGGTCACTCAGTTTTTTTCAATTCTGCGGAAGGACCTTTAGGTCAATTTCTTATTTTCAGGTTATAAGATCTTGGTTTAGCTCATGTATTTGCTTACCAGGTTTTGGTGGATGTGTTAAATCCACGCAGTTTATTTCGTACCCTTTGTATGGCAGTTTCGGCCTCCACTTCAATAATAATTTAAGGTTTCTCAAAAAAAAAAAAAAAAAAAAATTTTTTTTGGGACCTAGTAATGTTAATCGGGTCGTTCAGTGTCGGTTCAATGACGGATTCTCTTTTATTTATCATAACATTTTTGAGATCTATTTCTTACTTCAAACGAAATTGTCTCGCGTTATGAAAGCGGAATTTCATTGGAAGGATAGCGGAATTAATTCGGGTCGTATAGAGGATGGACCCGGTCAAGTGGCTCCAAATGGATCTTCAATCCTAAAGGTGGAGCAAAAAACATTTCATATTGGTTAATTTATGAGAATACTTAGTTGGAATTGCCAAGGACTTGGGAACAAGTATACAATAGGTTATCTTAGGGAGGTGTGGCAGAAACATAAACCCGAATTTTTGTTTCTTTCAGAAACCAAACAAGATTTTTCTTTTATGCAGAAATTTCAGTTTCATTTCGGTTATAATAAGTTGTTCACGGTCGAGCCGCGTGGGGCGAGCGGAGGACTAGCTTTATATTATGATGATTCGTTTAACGTTACGATTTCATACTCAAGTAATCGAATAATCGATATCGAGGCAACAATACAAGGAAAAAAAGTATTCTTATCATTTATATATGGTGATCCGATACCTCAAAAGAGAGACCAAGTTTGGGAACGGTTAACACGGACAAGTCTAACAAGAGCGGATCCTTGGTTTATAATAGGGGATCTAAATGAAATAACAGGGAATAACGAGAAACAAGGAGGCAATTTACGACCCGCTTCCTCCTTTATGTCTTTTAACCTGATGATACAACACTGCGGTTTTCTGGAATTCCAATGCTTGGGTAATACAATGTCTTGGCGAGGAAGACGAAACTCGAAAATTGTGCGGTGTCGACTAGATAGAGCCTTAGCAAACGAGGATTGGCACGAGATATTCTCCCATTCATTCGTTGAATATTTAGCAATGATTGGGTCGGATCATAGGCCGATTGTCGCCACTATAGAAGACAAAATACCCCGGAGACGGGGTCAGTTTCGGTTCGATAAACGGTGGATTGGGCGTGATGGTCTTATGGAAACAATAGCAAAGGGTTGGGAAATTAACACAGCGGGAAGCGGGACTCTCTTTATAGAGAAAATAAAGAATTGCCGAAGAGAAATTTCAAAATGGCGGAAAAACAATTTGCCATATGGCAAAGAGAAAATTAGGGATTTACAACAAGCATTAGAAGAGATCCAAAATGATGATAATAGTACAAACGGGGAACTCATGGATATCACGAGGAAACTAAAGGAGGCTTATTTGGATGAGGAACTATTCTGGCAACAGAAGAGTCGAACCTTATGGGCAACGGTGGGGGACAGGAATACAAAGTTTTACCACGCGCAAGTTAAGAATCGCAGGGCGAGAAATCGCATCACGGGACTACACGATGCATCAGGAGTTTGGGTTACCTCGGACAAAGATGTAGAACAAGTAGCCGTAAACTATTTCGAGGTTTTATTCACATCCACTTCACCAACGGATTTTGAGGAGGCCCTCAGTGAGATTAAAACATTAGTTTCGGACCAAAATAATGATATGCTCACGGCAATGGCCACAGAAGAGGAAGTTCGAAGAGCACTTTTCATGATGCATCCGGAGAAGGCTCCGGGCCCGGATGGAATGACGGCTTTATTTTTTCAAAGATCATGGCACATAATAAAGGCAGACGTTGTCGAATTGGTTAA
Source organism: Eutrema japonicum (assembly GCA_030161315.1). Lineage (NCBI taxonomy): Eukaryota > Viridiplantae > Streptophyta > Magnoliopsida > Brassicales > Brassicaceae > Eutrema > Eutrema japonicum. The sequence goes on from BSQW01000007.1 coordinate 29,552,926, forward strand.
CGATTTTTTGGCAACGGGCTCCTTTGATCAAAGGCTGAATATGACTAACATATGCCTAATTCCAAAGACGGGAAGACCAACTCGTATGACGGAATTAAGACCTATAAGTTTGTGTAATGTGGGGTATAAGATCATCTCGAAAGTGTTATGTCAGAGGTTAAAGATATTGCTACCGGACCTGATTTCAGAGACTCAATCAGCCTTTGTATCAGGGCGACTGATATCGGACAATATTTTGATTGCCCAGGAGATGTTTCACGGATTACGAACAAATAAATCTTGCAAAAGTAAGTTCATGGCAATCAAGACGGATATGAGCAAAGCATATGATCGAATCGAATGGACTTTCATTGAACACCTGTTGAGGAAATTTGGGTTTGCGGAAAAGTGGATTTCGTGGATGATGTGGTGCATACAATCGGTACAATATAAGGTACTCATTAACGGTAATCCCAAAGGACAAATAAAGCCATTCAGAGGTTTGCGGCAAGGGGACCCATTATCTCCGTACTTGTTCATCCTCTGCACGGAGGTCTTGATAGCCAATATACAGAAAGCTGAAAGGGCAAAAGCGCTTACGGGGCTAAAGGTAGCGAGGGCAGGTCCAGCGATCTCACACTTACTCTTTGCGGACGATAGCCTTTTTTTCTGCAAGGCTACGGTACAAGAATGTCAAACTATATTACATATACTTAAGCAATACGAGTTGGTCTCAGGGCAACAAATCAATTTTTCAAAATCCTCTTTAAATTTCGGATACACGATTCCAGAAGCGGTACAGGACGAGATAAAACAATTGCTAGGAATCCAAAATATGGGAGGACTGGGTACTTATCTGGGTCTGCCGGAAAACCTCGGAGGGGCAAAGAGTACGATTTTCAATTTTGTTGTCGAAAGACACAATGATAGAGTCAACGGATGGACATCTAGACTCCTGACTAAGGGAGGTAAAGAGGTTCTACTTAAATCGGTAGCCACGGCTATGCCAACTTTCGTCATGTCATGCTTTCGGTTACCTAAGTCTATTACCGCTAAACTAACCAGTGCGGCAGCGCGGTTTTGGTGGAGTTCAGACGGTCAACATAAAGGAATGCATTGGATGGTATGGAAGAAGATGTGCCGGAATAAGTTAGATGGCGGAATCGGGTTTCGATCAATAGAGGATTTCAACACAGCTTTACTAGCAAAACAGCTATGGCGGTTAATGGAACAACCGGAATCGCTATTCGCTCGGGTCTTTAAAGGGCGATACTATCGGAACGCAGACCCTCTAGACCCTATTAAGTCTTACTCGCCGTCCTTTGGATGGAGGAGTATCATCTCGGCTAGACCTCTGGTTACAAAAGGGCTAATCAAAAGAGTTGGTTCAGGTGGCACCATATCAGTATGGAATGACCCATGGATACCATCCTCTCCCCCGAGGCCAGCAACATGTAAAGGGTACAATTATTACCCAAACCTCAGGGTCAATCATCTGGTTGATCCAGCGACACAAACATGGAACATGGAATTGATAAACGCAATCATCGCACCGACAGATGTGGAATTTATACGCGGAATATACATCAGTAGTATATATCGACCAGATACGCCGGGTTGGGACTATACGAAATCAGGGAAATATACGGTAAAATCGGGATATCAGGTTGGCCAACATATCACAGACAACGGCGACAACTACCTCTACGGTCCAGATATAAAGAAGTTACAGGCACACTCATGGAAATTGACTTGTCCACCGAAATTGCGACATTTTATATGGCAAGCAATCTCGGGGTGTCTGTCGGTCACAGCAAACCTACGTGCTAGAGGAATAAATTGTGACACACAATGTGCTAGGTGTGGCGTGGAGGGGGAAACGATTAATCATGTTTTGTTTGAATGCCCACCAGCACTACAAACATGGGCACTCTCGCATATTCCATCGGCCCCGGGTGTTTTCCCGATGACATCGGTTTTCGCCAATTTTGATCATCTTTTCTGGAGACTTCCAGCTGAGGAAAGAAATTTAATGATTCCGTGGATTCTGTGGAACATTTGGAAAGCCAGGAATGATAAGGTGTTCTCAAATATGGACAGAAACCCACAAGAGATTTTGAGGATAGCGGAAACAGAAATAGCAACTTGGGATGCGGCACAAAATAGTGAACCTGACATATCTCACCAAAAATCACCGAGTCCCAACACCGGAATAAATGAACAAAATGAATATAACGGGCTCACATGCTATATTGACGGGTCATGGAAGGAAGGAGATAAATTTTCTGGTTTAGGTTGGTTTTGCTTTCAGGAAGGAATTGAAGGAAAGATTATGGGGGCCCGTAATCTACGAAGAAGCCTATCCCCGCTACACGTGGAGTTGGAAGCACTCATCTGGGCGATGCATTGCATGATAGCAAACAACAAGACGGCGATAGCCTTTGCCACAGACTGCTCAGAGTTGGTGAAGATGGTGTCTACACCGAACGAGTGGCCGGCATTTACGCTACAGTTGGAGGAGTTCATGAGGAGCAGGGAGGTTTTCACCTATTTCTCTATCACACAAATCCCACGCACGAGCAACACAGTGGCAGACAAGTTAGCACGAGGTGCTCGAGTCTACCCATCGGAAGTCACTTATGTAAACTCGATACCCCCGATTTGGTTCACCGAATAGGGCTAGGTATCAAGGCTGTTGACAAAAAAAAAAAAAATAAACGGTATTTAATTAAATCTAATAATTATAAAAATTTCAACAAACACTAATCTAAAACCTAATATAAAATATTAACACATATTCAAATCCACAAATTCCACAAATCCACAAATCCACAAATTCCATCTAACAACCTAATCTAATTCCACAAATTCCACAAAATTTCAACCTAATCTAACAACAACAAAAAACAAATTATGGTTTTACTTACATATTTGTGGGTGTGAAGAAATTGGTCGGGGAGAGAGAGAGAGCCGAAAACAAGAAGAGAAGAAGAAGAAGACTCGATCGATCAGAAGAATTGAAGAGAGGGAGATGAAGAGAAGAAGACAAGATGAAGAAGAAGAGAGAGAGAGAGATGAAGAACAGAAGAAGAGAAGAAGAAAACGAGATTGAGAGAGTGAAGATCAAAGGTTCAGTCGCCGGAGAATTAGATATAAAGATTTCCAACGGACTACCTCCCTCGGTAATCCATCGGAAAATTAACCGCTCCAATTTTTCTCTTTTCCGTTTGGCGGTTTAATTTCCCGGGGAAAATTTCACAAGCCGTCGGAAATCCGTCGGAAATTTTCGACGGTTTAGGGTTTAGGGTTTATATTATGAAGATTTCATTAATTTTAGTGTTTAATAATCATTAGTGTTATATACTAATAAGAAAAACCTTTTAAAAAACAATCAAAACAAGTTATTTGTGAGTTTGGAACAATCGATCGATGAACGAGTTCAAGCATTAATAAAAACAAATAGAACATTTAAGGACATTTACGTTTTTGCTCTGAGTTTTAACTAAAAAGTTTAAAACGTATGATTTTTAAAAACATTTCACATAAACTAGTGTATATTTGTTAGTTCTACATCTACCAAGACCAAACAATTTCAAAATCTAGCAAATTCGAGGTTTTAAACCTTTGCCCGGTATCAGTTTTAGCATGGGGATTCAATTTTCATCGGCTAAAACCAAAGCCAGTCAGAAATCCCTCGGAAATTTCCGTGGGATTTCCGACGGGCTTTGGTTTTAGCCGAGGAAAACTTGCCAGGGGATTAACGGTTTTAGCCGGGGGTTAACGGTTTTAGCCGGAGGTTAACGTTTTTGCCAGGGGGATTAACGTTTTTAGCCGGGGGATTAACGGTTTTAGCCGGGGGGGGGGGGGATTTACTGTTTTAGCCGGGGGATTAACGGGGGGATTAACGTTTTTAGCCGGGGGGATTAATTAACGGTTTTAGCCGGGGGGGATTAACGGGGGGATTAACGTTTTTAGCCAGGGGGATTAATTAACAGTTTTAGCCGGGGGGGGGGGGGATTAACGGTTTTAGCCGAGGGGATTTATGGTTTTATCCAGGGATTAACAGTTTTAACCGGGAAGAAAGCTAGGTTTTTATTTCATAAAAAGGTGAAAACATTATACATATATAGATAAATACAATATATTACATAAAATTCATTATTCGGAGTCCGTTTAATAATCTGACGTAGCTGAATTGGAGTGCTCGTCAAATTCGCCGATCTCTTCCTCTGAATCCTCAAATACCTCATAATTTCCGTCCATGGTGAAATCAACCACGAGATCAACTTCAAGAGAATGCTCGATCGGACCTAAGTTACCAATTGCATTTTTCTGCAAAGGGTCGTGCTCTGACACACCATAATCTCTTCCCCTTGGGTGTATCGACGTAATATTAATCCAAGGGTCTTGTTTGTTCCTAACCCGGGGGTATCGAATGTAGGAAACCTGATCCGCTTGTGAAGCAAGAATGAAAGGATCATATTTCTGAAGTCGCCTTCGAGAGTGGACAGATGTAACACCAAATGCGTCATGGCGTAGACCTCCTACTGGATTATACCAATCGCAATAGAACGCAATGCACCTCAAGTCGAGCATCCCCGGATAATGGACCTCCAATATTTCGCGGAGGACACCGTAGTAGACAACTTCTCTAGATTGAGTTGATATACCAGAATTACAAGTTGTCTTTGAGCTTCCTTCCCGATGAGCCTTAAAAGCATACCCTCGGGTGCAATACATCGGATAAGACTTTGCAATAAACGTCGGACCTTTCACCATATATCGTATCGAACCGACAAGAAAACGAACCAGAGATATTTCTTCTAACAAGGTTTAATTAATAACGTCATGCATAAAAGAAATAGTACTTATGCTAACAAAACTCACAACTAACAAAGTCCTTTTACTATGTCTACCAATTTTCATACAAACTCATAACTCATAAACACATTGGTCCTTTGGTTTTTCTAACAGAAAAATTAAACAAAACATAGACATAAGCAAAATTAAATCGAAAAGAATGCTCACTTTGACAAAGAAACCTTGAAACCTCGGAAGCTAACCCTAAAAAAAACTAACCCTAAAGTACTTTGATTGTATATATATACACTTACACCTACAAAGCTAATCCTAAAAAAAAATAAAAACAAGAAGCCCATATTAACCTTTCTAAACGAGCAGCCCATAATTGAAGGACATATTTATCCAATTTACAATATAGATCACAGACAGCTTTTGCAATCCTATACCAAAATTGAAGGATTATATTTTGCAAACCTTTACAAGACGAGAGCCTCACTGCTACAATCACAAACGTATATAGTAATGTTCTTTAAAGAGCCTACTCTGTATAAACTTTATAGAGCCTACTATAGTATACTACTTAACAACCTTTATACCAAATCGAATGTAGAGTGACAGTGAGATAGCATGTTTTTCATCTGACGGATTAAGTTGGCATCAAACAAAGAGAAATTAGACGCAGAAAAATCTTAACCTGCTTTTTTCCATGTTTCGAAAGTCCCAGCTGAGTGAGCACATCCTTGAGCTCTTTTATCAGAAAATATGAAAGCTTATCCTGCCAACACAACATAAAAAAACTTTATCCTCAACATGAGCAAGATAAAATCCACTGACAGCAATCATGAACCAGGAATCCAAAACCCTTGTGAAATAGAGCATCGTTTTAGCTCAGAAGTAATCACAAAATAGAATCCAGATCAAGACATAGTTAACACAGGAAAAACTCTTTCAAACATCCACTCAGTATACCAATCGACACAACATAGCAAGTTCAAATTAACAAAGATAAAGCAAAAGAGCACATCTTTCGGCCAATAATACCTTACAACTAGCTTCCAAATCCATGTCTTTAACCCAGAGAAAGACAAGCAAGCTCAGTTCAAAACACGCGAACGTAAACTCCAACTATTAGTACCAAAGCCGTAAAATTCAAAGCATACAATCTTCTTTCCTACATGAAATTTGCATAATCGGGGTTCTGCCCAAATTCTAGGATCAATTTGATGGGATTCAGAATCGAAAGATGTGAGTATTATCGTTAAATTGATGTGTGGTACCTTGAAGAGTTTTCCGGAAAAGTGACGGGCGTGGAAATCTTGCCATGCCTGTGAATCTGGTTAACCAGAGGTGAAATTGATGACGGAGTCCGGCAAGAGGCCGCTTGAGAGGCCGTACTAGGGGAGTAGTTCGTATATAGTGGAAACCGGATCGGGTTCGACGACGGGAAGGGTTGTAGTAAGGAGGGTGAGAGAGAAGAAGATTGAGAAATAGAAATCGTGGTAATGGAGAACATATTGTTTGAGGTTCGTAGTAATGGAGAAGGAGGAGAATAGAGTAATGGAGAAATCGTAGAGGAGAATAGAGATAAAAAAACACTGGTTTTTTTTTTATAAGTAGAAGATGAGAATCGTGAGTCTCTTTCAAATTACACCCATATAGCTGTTATTTGTCCCAACTCTATTTTCAAGTAAAAAATGCATCTCAAATCATCTACAATCCTATTCACAAGTGATTTTCATACAAATTTGTTAAATTTCAAATAACAGCAGATTTGATATGATTTATTAAACTTCTTGTTTGAATAACAAAGGATTGTAAGTGATTTGAACTGATTTTACTTAAATCTCATGTTGAATAACAGGGAATTTTAAAAGACAATTTAAAATCCTCAGTTCAATAACAGAGGATTTTAAAAAGAACCCAAAATCACTAACAACCCACATTTCAATACACCCCCTAAATCTAAATCTTAGGAATTCCAAATCTCTTTGTGAATCATAAAGTCTAAATCATCTTTTAGATCATGTTTGATTTGTTCACAAAACAACTAAACCAAATCTCATTCCGAATAGTTATTTTGCTCACCCTAGGTTCTATCAGGTAATTAATCGCACTCTCGTGCTTAATCAATTATCTTAAGATCTAAGTTCTAGGTGATCAATCTAGAATTAGCTTTGCAAAAAACCTATGGTGAAGAACTAATTCAGATAGTGAATCCTAATAACTAATCAACCTAGCATTCAGAGATAACCCTTATGAGAACCCTAAACCTAACAAGAGATCTACTCAGACATGGAAATTGAAGCAATAAACATGTTTGAATAAATCATCAAATAAAACAGAAAGAGTAACAAGAGGGTTCAAAATCTTCTCTCGGACGAACAGAGTTCCGGACTTTTCTCCCTTCAAAAGCTCTCTCACAAAACCAAAGTAAAATAAATCATAGCCATGAAAGTGGCTGTAAAATCCTATTAAATAACCTTAAACGGGGTAAAAACCATGATATATCAACTCCCCCAGACTTAGCCTTTGCTTGTCCTCAAGCAAATAGAGGACTAAACCAGAGAAAGATGTTTGAAAACATAGAGACTCACATGTTCATGAAACATTGCAATGACCATTTTCCTTAGTGCTCCACATATCACCTAACCAGCTTTTGATCTAACCACCATGTACTTCTCTGTAGACATTCGCAGTTTCCCAGACTACACACATTATTTCACAACATTGTTAAATCAAGCCATCCTCGCCAGTTTCATCGCTGTGATTAATAACAAGAAGCTTCTAGATTCTTTCCCATACAATATCATGACAAGGAACCACCCTTTTTCACAGTTTCTGGTATTATTTTCTCTCCCCCAGACTTATTTCTTATTATGTTTCTTGCATGTACATATTAAGGTTCGAGACGCGAGTATTGATGGTGTTTGCCATCGAATCCCCGGTTCTTCCCTCAAAAGTAATCAAAGGTGTAGGCGAATAATGGTATCACAGGAAATTTTCCTAACCTCGCTTTCACCTTTGTGTGATCATCTCCTCTGAAGTAGAATAATGGGATCGCTGGAAATTTTCCTAACCCTCTACTCAGAAGAAAATCATCTCATCTGTTAATGCATCTTATATATAACTTGTAACAGGGAGAGAAATACCATTACTTTAAACACGTGGGTTCCTTTGTCAGATACGAATGATGAATCAAGCTCTATGGATACTAACCACATCGATGAAGTGCAAAAATTTGGCTCAGGCTTTAAAGAAATTTGCTGGAAACATGAGTGTCTTCTAGTTAACTGGTCAGCCTTTGGATTTTTTATTAGTCGATCTAGAACTGATTCTGTAACAATGGTCACTTAGAAGCAATGTCAAATCAATAGATTCAAGAAAAAAGATCACAATCTCCAACAAAGTTTTGACTCAATAAAACAACGAATGACTCAAAAACGACTGACTCTAAGAAAAACAAAAACAATGTCAGCGACTACCTCCCCCAGACTTGAATAACACTGTCCCCAGTGTTATCTAGCCTAGAGTTGGTGAAAGAAAACAAAAGAACCAAGTAGGATTGTGAAACACAAGAAGTTACCGTGCTGGAACATCGGGTATCGATGATATGCTCAAATTAATACCCTAACAGTACTAAAGCAGTAGTTGTAATATAGCTAGGGGTCGAACCACAAAGACTCACAGAGATACACAATAGATTGTATAGTTGAGAATTAAGCTAAGCTAAACAAATGTAATTGAAAGTAGTGCAGAAATTAAAAGAGTTCAAATTCAATTGGAGAAAGATAGGCCCAGGATTTATCTCAGGAAATCAATGAATGCAGATAAACTAACTAGCAGGATTCAGATTTAGCGCAGTTCTTGAACTCAAATCACTAAGGTATAATTAACCAATTGTCGTTGCGAGAATTATCTAAATCTAAATCCTAGGAATTCCAAATCTCTTTGCGAATCCTAAAGTCTAAATCAGCTTTAATATCAGGTTTGATATGTTCACAAATCAATTAAACCAAATCTCTTTGCGAATAATCAATTTGCTCACCTAGGTTCTATCAGGTAATTAATCGCACTGTCGTGCCTAATCAATTATCCTAAGATATAAGTTCCAGATTCGTCAACCTATAATTAGCTTTGAACACAACCTAAGCGAAGAACTAATTCAGATGGTGAATCCTAAACAGATAATCAACCTAGCATTCAGAGAAAACCCTTATGAGAAAACCCTAAACCTAAAGTGGATCTACTCAGACATGGAGAATGAAACAATCAACATGTTTGAATAAATCATCAATAAAATAATAATAACAAGAGGTTTTGAGATCTGATCTCAGACAAAGGGAGATTCAGACTTGTCTCAAACCAAAGTATAGAAAATAAAGCTTAGAAATAAAGCATAGCCTAAACAGGTGGCTGAAAACCTAATTTATAAGCTAAAACACGTTCTGGGCCATCTTGTAAATATCAAAGTCTTCTGGACCAATTCTGCAATTCTTCAACTCTTCAATAAGTCGCGATCCTTCTGTTTCCTCGACGGGTATCGATCGATACTAGGAAGTAACGATCGATACTCAGGTGATTTTGATGTCTCAGCTACACGGATCTCTGCTTCGCTCCAGAAAGTTCCAATAGCTCCAAACGTGCTATAACCTGTAAAAGACTCTAAAATACTACAAAACACTAGAAATACTCTATAAAAAGGACTTATATCATGGCCTAAATAGGGGTAAAAACCATGATATATCAATCGACCGACACAAGGCGTGGTATCGAGCGATACCAGGCTTAAGTCGACACGATGAACTCTTCTCATTCGCGTAGGGTGTCGACCAATACCAACAGGGTATCGATCGACACTCAGGCGATTTCGTGTTCAATCGTCTAAGGTCAGATGTAGCTCCAAAAATGTGTCAAACGATCCATGTGTTAAATGTGAACACTGTTAGACCACTCAAACACAAGTTAGGTGCAACAAAATATCATAAAAGTAGAAATCCACAGGTTCAAAAACATAAAAGACACAAAAGTTCAAACGAAAAAAAAAAGAAAAGGGAAAAAAAAACAGCAAACGTGAAAACAGAAGAAGACTAATCCTCTGCCGCTTCGGAATCGGCATCAGCATCATGATCACCAACATGAGAAGGATCAACCGGAGTCTGCGAGGTACCAGGCTGAGATGAAGGAGCAACGTCCGTGTCAGTCATGCATCGGCAGTGAGAAATAGCAGTCCAGATGCTCCGCATACTCTCTATCATCACCCTCTAAAAGGCAGCTGGCTCCATCGGAAGTTCCGAAGGAGAAGAAAATGATTGTGCAGGGATAGAAGAAGTCGCTGCTCGCGATCGCTGGGCTCGTCCTCCCTGGCGTAAAGTAGATGGAATGTCAGTAGCAGGTGAGGGCGCAGAAGCTCGTCGTCTAGTCGCAGGTGCACGAATCAACAGGTGTGGTGGAGGCTCGAAACGAAGTTGAGAAGGATCCTAGAGAATGTCTGTCAGCTCATCGTTAGGGAGCGACACCAGAAAATCTCTAGCAGATGTAGTGAATAACCAACGCCTCTCGGGCTTCAACCACTTAAGGTTTTTCAGATGGCTTTCATCCATAAACCGACGCGTAGTGACTATCGAGTAGCTCGTAGTTCTGATCCCGAGGTGCGGGAAGATAGGAGTGAGGAGACTACCAACTGTCTCTGTCTTCGTGCTCGTGCCTGTGAATGGTTTGGTCTTCAAAGAGACCAAATGATGCGCAAAATAGCGCCAAGGTTGACCTCTGTAAGCTCAGGCCATGCGAAATCCTCCTCAGGAATAATGTCTCTGATAGCTAGACACAGAAGTAGAAGCTCGGACACCCTCATCTTGTTGGGTTCCATCTTGCACAAAAGAGTGGTGCTCAGGATCCTAACCAAACAGCGCAGGACCGGGTGTCGTATATCCATATGAGTGGACTCCTTAGAGTAACAAGCACCATTCCCGAAATGCTCCCAAAATGTTTGCATGTCAGGATGCTGCGCGGGAAGAGCAACCTCCCTGCAATCCCGCGGAAAACCGTAGATGTCACAGAGATCAGGGAGTGGTAAACTGTACCTCACTCCACAAGCAATAAAAGTCAGAGTACCCTCATGTGCATCCCGGAGAACCTCGTCCTGGTAGTAAACGCAAAATGTCGCCATGAACTGACGAGCCAAGTTCGGGTAAAGATCATGCTGCTGAGTGGCCATCTGACCAAGACCAATCTTCGCAAGCAAACGGGCCAGCTCTGTGTCAAGGCCCAAACGACGCATGGAGACCCCGTCAACAAACCGAGTAGGCTTTATAACCACTCTCAACCACGCGTTATAGTGCAGCGTGTCATAATCATCCAACGCCTCCAAGATGGGTCTGTAGGTGCAGTCATCACCTAGCGCAATCTCCTTCTCCGTCCCGTTCCAATCTCGATGACAAGGGATCCTGGCCTTCTCGTTCAGCTTAGGCCAAGGACCTCTGCGTGGAGCTATAGGAACATTAGGAGCAGATGGATCAGAACTCGATGCGTCTGAAGTTCATGCTCTCTTCAGCCTAGATGCCATCTGAAAACAAGACAGAAAGATACAACATAAATCCAACACCTCTCAGCAAATTTTTATCGACAGAAACGAATGGTGTCGATCGATACTGGAGGGTATCGATCGACACCCTGGCCAATTCCAGTTCATCGAGTTCCACAATCCAAATTGTCCAAGAATCGGAATTAAGGGCAATTTAATGTAAGGCAAGGTGCGAAACTACTCTACAACATCTCATCAAATGACCATTGTCAAGAAAAACAAGTGCTAAGGAGTAGAATCTCACAAACCTCAAACCTAAAAATTGGACTGAAAAGATGGAATTTCGAATACATACATTTGCTGATTGAAGAAACAAATGCTAGAAAGAGATAGAGGATGAAAATCCAATGAATCTAGGCACTTGAATCACCAAAATCGGTGAAGAAACGAGAGAGATGCGATTTGAGAGGAAGAAAGAGGCGGTATCGATCGATGGAGAAGAAAGAAGAGGGAGAAAAACCCGAGGGTTTTAAAAGAAAACTCACATGCCCGCACGGTGTCGATCGACACCACATAGTATCGGTCGACACTTGCTGGACAATTCCAACTTTTTTCTCCGCGTGGTATCGATCGACACGGACTGGTGTCGATCGATACTCCTCCTCTTAATCTGCTTCACGTTAAGGCACAAAACACAAAACAAAAAATAAAAACAAAAATAAAAGACTTATGTACAGACTCACCATTGGGTTACCTCCCACCAAGCGATTGTTTTACGTCACGAGCTTGACTTTACGGACGATCAGTCAGGAGAAGAGTGAGAACTTGCGCCGAAACAAGCTCCACAATTAGACATCGCCAGCTTTAGAGTTCTGCTCATCATGCTCTCCACAAACTCCTGTCCTTTCTCTTTCAGCTCCGAAGTGAGAATAACTCTAGCCTTGGAGAATGGTTTCGAAGTTCCCTTGCACTTCATCTTATATTCAATTGAACCTCCATCGCATTTCTTAGGGGTTAAAGTCACATGGGGAACACTTTTTACTCCTTTGCTCTTCATCTTCTTCTTTGCCTTAGCTGTTTTGACGTCTTTCATGGTGATGACAGAAGGAGTATCTAGCAGGTCTATGACAATTGGTTCGTCAGGAGGCTCTTCCAAAAAAATCAACTACCAACGTCTCTCCTGTAACAATGGTGATGCAAGAGATATGTGTGGGAGTTCCTCTTAGGATAGCTTTGTAGTACACCTCCTTGTAAATGTACGAGAACGAGATGTGCTTGCTGGGTGTGTCCATAATGTTACTAACCGTAGCCATGAACGGTTTTCCAAGAATCAACTGCGTACGAGATTGTGCACTCATCTCCACATCCTGAAAATCAGTAGGAACCAAGCAATCTTCTACGTTAACCAGCAGATCAGGGATTGTACCGTATGGGAGTGCGGTGGAGCTGTTCGCGAATGTGATAGATGACTTGGGAGATCGAATATCAGCTCCCAAACACTCTGCAATTGCCCTTGACATGACATTGACACTAGCCCCCGAGTCAACGAGAGACTCTTTGAATTCAACTCCAGAGATAGAGCATGGAACGGAGAATATTCCTGGGTCTTCCCTCTTGGTCAACTGCCTCAGCGGTAGTGACTTGCTTCTTGCCTTGATAAAGAGTGCCTTAATCTCGTCCTAAGTTTCTCTGCAATCTCGGAAGTGACTCAGTAGAGGCCGGTACTCTAAAGCTTCTTCAAAAGTCAGTGTGAGGGGAATCCTTCGTACCATCTTCTCGAAGCCAAGCAGCTGCTTTGGAGAAATGGGGTCTCTGAGGTGTCTGGGTGGTATGAGGTATGGCACCTTAGTTTTGTAAACCCTTTCCGCACTCAACTCGGGTTTCGGTTCAACAATTGGCCTGGTATCGACTGACACAGGGGTGGTGTCGATCGATGCTTTCGCTCTGGAATCGTCCGTGGCAGAACTTGGGATGGGTGTCGATCTATACAAGAGAGTATCGGTCGACACCGAGGTGGTGTTCGAAATCAAATCGTCATCCATGGCATGAGGGACGGAAATCTCTGCAGTTGAGCTCTTCTGCACTCCTGGGTGGACCATCAGTCCCTTGAAAATTGCTGCATTCTGGGCTACCTTAGTATCCAGAATCTTCTGATGAATAATGAGAGTCTCGATTTTTCCATTCAGATCAGTGGACATGGCATCCAACCTCCCGTTGAAATTCACTTTCATCTTCTCCTGCCCTTGAACCAGCTGTTCAAGCATAGCGTCAATCTTACTCTCATAAGTTCTGGGTGGTGTGGGTGAGCCTTGATACCTTTGATCTTGAAATCCAACTCCATCAATGTGGTTAACAAATTCCAATCCATCCTTTTCAGCAAAACGAACAGCCTTCTGGTGCTTGCCCATCAACAAATTGTGCATTGAATCTAACTTAGCATTCACCTCAGAAATCTGACTGCAATCCAAGTTACCAGCTTGCTTCTTGCGCTCCATGTCTGCATTCTTGGTACTATTGCTAAAAACCAAATTCTCAATAAGCACATAGGCATCGTCAGGATACCTCGTGTAGAAATTTCCATTGCTCGCAGCATCTAGAGCCATCTGATACCTCCAATCAATCCCTCCGAAGAAAGTACACAGCAACTGAACCTAAGTGAACCCATTGTGCGGACAATCTCTCTGATATGACTTGAAACGAATCCAAGCAGCCTTGAGTGCTTATGTTGGTCCTTGAGAAAACTGAAAGATCTTGTTTCTGAGCTCCTCGGATCTCGCATCATCGAAAAAGTTGTTCAGGAAGGCTTTCTTCGTCTCTTCCTAGGTATTCAACGACCCAGTAGGTAATTGTTTCATCCAGTAAGTTGCATCTCCACCAAGAGAGTATGGGAAGAGCTTGCAGAAGAGGTAATCATAGGACACTCCATTGCACTTGATGCTTGTAACCAAATCCTCAAACCTCTCAATGTGATCCATATGGTGTTTATGAGGAAGACCATGAAAAAGATGCTGACACACAAGAGTGAAGTATGCAGGTTTCAGCTCAAAGTCACTCCTCTGAAAAGCAGGAGGGCGAATCGCTGATCTATTGGCATATAACTGATCAGGCCTGTTGTACTCACCAATAGTCATACCGCGATTAATCACAGCGTTCCCTGCATTCACAGCAATTGCAGGGACAATGGTATTTCCAGCTTCATCTAGTCGCTTCCCTCTCTCATTGCACAATTGACCCTCTTGGTCTCTCAAAGCTCCAACAGCATCCTGAATCAGAATCATTGTATTGTTCATCTCTGCTGGCTTCTTTGCTTTCCTGTTTGCACGTTCCAAATTCACACCTAAAACACACTAGGCAATGCACGTAAGTAACAAAAAACACGTTGAGTATCGACCGACACTATGTGGTGTCGATCGATATCAACAAAAAGAGAACGACGAGTATCGACCGATACTAGATAGTATCGACCGATACCGACGAGTTTAGTCGAAATTCTCAGACTAAAATCTAATGGCGAATTGAGTCCCCGACAACGATGCCAAATTTGATATGCTCAAAGAAATACCCTAAAAGTACTAAGCAGTAAAGTAGGGGTCGAACACAAGGACTCACAGAGACACACAATAGATTATATAGATGAGAATTAAGCTAAGCGATCAATGATATTGAAAACATAACGTAAATTAAAACGGTTGTAAATTCGATTGGAGAAAGATAGGTTTAGGGTATTTCTCAGGAAATCAATGAATGCAGATAAACTAACTAGTCATGATACATATTTAGCGTGATTCTTGAACTCAAATCACTAAGATATAGTTAACCAACTATCGTTGCGAAAAATATCTAAATCTAAATCCTAGGAATTCCAAATCTCTTTGCGAATCCTAAAGTCTAAATCAGGTAATTAATCGCACTCTAGTGCTTAATCAATTATCCTAAGATCTAAGTTCTAGGTGATCAATCTAGAATTAGCTTTGCAAACAACCTATGGTGAAGAACTAATTTAGATAGTGAATCCCAATAACTAATCAACCTAGCATTCAGAGATAACCCTTATGAGAACCCTAAACCTAACAAGAGATCTACTCAGACATGGAAATTGAATCAATAAACATGTTTGAATAAATCATCAAATAAAACAGAAAGAGTAACAAGAGGGTTCGAAATCTTCTCTCGGACGAACAGAGTTTCAGACTTGTCTCCCTTCAAAAGCACTCTCACAAAACCAAAGTAAAATAAGGCATTTCCATGAAAGTGGCTGTAAAATCCTATTAAATAACCTTAATCACGTTTTGGGGCTTCTTGTAAATAATAAAGTCTTCTGGGCCATTTTGCAATTCTTCGACTCTTCATTAAAGTCGCGGGTCGTGTCTGCTTCGATGAGTATCGACCGATACTAGTCAGTATCGATCGACACTGAGACTTCAAATCGGGTACTCAGCTACACGAACGTTGCTTTGCTCCAAAATGCTCTAGAAAGCTCCAATATCTCCAATTATGCTCCAAACGTGCTAAAACATGTAAAAGACTCTAAACCACTATGGAATAGTAGAAAGACTCTATAAAACGGACTTATATCATGGCTTAAACGGGGTAAAAACCATGATATATCAAAGCTCCAAATGCTAGAAATAGATATTTAAATCTATTCTCCTCATCTAGTTCTAGAGCAGTCGGCGTTCCCGGGTTGGTTTGCTCGATTCCATGCAATAAAGCAGGCAGTCTCTCATAGCCATCTTCTGCTGATCCTCTCACCAACTTTTGATCATGTAACAACGCTCTGTATGTGGTTGTGTAGCTCATCTTAATCCCATACTGCTTGTTCATTGATACTAAGACATGCTTTGGTGTAATCTTCTCAATTATTCCAAAGCATTCTAGAAACAACCAACCAATATGACGCGGAGTATGACGTTTTTTATTAGCTTTCCGTTCCAGCGTTGAACATGTGAGGGATCTATTGTAGATCATCACCCAAAACTTGTTTGGTTCGTTCTTGACAGGCGCTCGAAGCTTCCAGTTACATCCTTCCACAAGACATTTAGCGACAAACAAGCTCTTGTCAGACTTATCTACTGTAAATGCGTATTTCCTCATTATCGCCGTCAAACGCAGCTCTGATATAAGATCTTGCTTGCTATCAAAACACTTTTTGAGAAAGATGCTGTCGGACCAATTTTCTTCCTCGGCCAACAAATCGTTCAGCCACACGCTGCGACTCGTAAGTCTTATTATCTTCATCTTTTTTATCATCTTCATCTTCATCTCCAATTTTCCCATACATGCTATAATCTACACCATCATAGTAAGACTCAGCGTGTTTCTTGAAAACTTGCTCTGGCCCATCACCACCACCACCAACACTACCATCATCACCACCACCACCACCACCACAAATAGAATCATCTGATACTGAGCCCACATCTTCGTCTTCCCCGTCTTTGTCTTCGTCATCTTCATATTCATCTTTTACATCGTGATTCCCCGCATCTTGATATGCCAAACCGGATCGGCTCGAGACACAAAGACGGATTAAATGCGCACTAGCTAACTCGACTATGCTCCTTACTTGCCTATCATTTGTGACATAAATAGGAGGGCTATCCAGACCAATCTGTTGCAAGAGTGGTTCCGGTAACGGATATGATAACTCCACCAACTCGGTTTTCTTGTCCAGCATATAATCATCTTGTACCATCTTAACAAGTTCACAATATGTAGAACGATCGCCCAAAGTGATAAACCGCCCTCCTTTTAGAGTATCCACCACAAAATGCCAAATCTGGTCTCTCACAACCCATTCACCAATATTAACAGGTAGATGCACCATTATCTGTAAAAACAATCATGGAAAAACAACATTAGCGATCTTAATGGAAATATCAGACTTCTTCGCGAAGTCTGATTCTATTAGCTACATTGCCAAAATTATTAAAAAAAATATTCAAAAATAATTACCGAACATAAACATGTAAAACTAACGCAGAAGGAACATATACAACTAACACACATATAAAAAATTTAAAATCAACGAAATTCATCACAAATATACAAAAAAATGGTTTAAATTTTTTTGTCAATCCAGACTGCCACAGAAGTCTGACAAACAGTACGTCAGACCTCTATGGCAGTCTGAAAAAGAGTGTATTTTTGCAATAAGAATGTTACAAAGCAGACTGCGGATGCCGTCTGACGAAAAGTTATCAAATCAGACTTCTATCGCAGTCTGACAAAAAATGTATTTTTGAAATTGACCCAAAATTTGACTTTTTTGTCAAACTGCATTAGATGTCTGAGAAAAAGAAAAAGATATTTCTGCAATTGACCAAAATTTTGACTTTTTTGTCAAACTTCACGGAGAAGTCTGACGTTTGTCAGACTTCTCCTGCAGTCTGAAAAAATTATGGTGTAGTTTTGAAATTGACCGAAGTTTGACTTTCGTCTGACATAAATTGGTGTATTTTTTGCGTTGATCAAAATCTTCGATATCAGACTTCTTTAGCAGTCTGAAAGATTTCATCATTTTCAGACTGCCATAGAAGTCTGAAAATTTTTCCCTCCTATTCAGACTGCCAAAGAAGTCTGATACTTTTTCCCCCATTTTGTTCAACTTTTGAAAAATTTCGGTCAATTACTACCAGTACCCTGTTTTTTTTACAGAATTCTGATTCCGTCTTAAAAAACAGTCAACTTCCGGTTAAAGTCGCTCATTTTTCCTTCATACTGGATATGAAGTCTGAATAAAAAGTCAATTTTTCGGTCAATTGCAAAACTAACCTATGCCTCGATTAGAGGATTTTTCTTGATTTTTTTTGTTTTCAAAGGAAATTACCAGACTTCAATTTTAATCTTAGTACTAGATTTTACCCCGTGCGTCCGCACGGGAATTTTTGTTTTTTTGTTTACCAAATTTTGTGATATATATATTTTTTTGTATTTAGATATAATTTGTGTTATAGTTATAATTTTTTCAATAAGTGACAAAGATTTATTTATGTGTTTAGATATATTTTGTTTTTGTATATTTAATTTTTTTCTAGTATTAAATATGACCGTGATTATAAAAACATAATTCTAACCCGTCCGTTCATATTAATCCGAGAATGACCGGGATTATAAAAATATAATTCTAACCCGCATGTTCATATTACCGTATAATATAAATATTTACTAATTTCAAATATTTAAAATTTAAGGCTAATTGATTATGATAAAAAAAATACAATAACATACTCCCTCTGTTTCATAATATAAGTTGTTTTACACGTTTTGTTTTGTTTCAAAATATAAGTTGTTTTCACATTTTTATACAATTTTTACCTTTATTGAATATTGTGTGACCAATAATATTATGCAGTCTTTTTTATGATTGACTGAATTGTTTTTAATTTATATATTAAATGATATATTTTTAAGAAAATTGAATTTCTTAATATTTGTGCTTTTAACCAAAACAACTTTATATTATGAAACAGAGGGAGTATCATTTATGATCTATATCATTATGATAATATTATTTAAATTAAATCTAAATTAATATCCGGTTTATTATTTTTGTAAAGATATAATAACAATTGGTTTTGTGATTTTTGATAATAGCATAATATAAAAGTTTTCATGATTGGACTTAATATATATATATATATATATATATGTTTTAGTTTTGCTTATGGTAGAATTCTTAATTTTGAATATGAATAGAATAACCATTTCTGGTTTAGATTTTATAATAATATTTTTTAATAAATTTTTATTAATATAAACGAATATTAACATAATCTGGACAATTTCGAATTGTGTGATTCTTAAAATATTAATCATTTAATATATGTAAATAAAAAATACTGAATTTGTATTATTAACTGAATGTTGTCCATATGCATGATCAAATTTATGGTTGTGCAAATCTAATTAATAATATATTCTTTTGAAATATTTTGAAATAATCTATTTTATTTATAATTTTAAATATTTAATTTAATTTCTGACATAGTCTGAAATTTTTTAATTACGAATTAAAATTAATATATATAATAAGATTAATTAATTAATTAAACTACTATTTAATTGAATCATATTAATTAAAAAAAATTTTAGTTGAACAAAATTATTCTGTTTGAAAACAGGATAGTTATTACAAAAATCTAAAGTTTAAAAATTATCCAGGATATGAATATATTTATATTGATATTTTCCTGTTTGGACACAAAATAGCACTCTGTTTGAATAGATTAGATATTTTGTTTGTAAATGTTGATAAAATCTAAGAAAATATACATTAAATTCAAAAGTTAATATTATCTTTCAATGAAAATTGTTAATTTTGAATCTCTAACATTAAAAAAACCTGATTATTAAAATATTTGGCATAATCTAAATTAAAAAAATTCAAAATAACTTTTATTTATAATTTTAAATATTTAATTTAATTTCGGACATAGTCAAATATTTCTAATTACGAATTAAAATTAATATATATATATATATATATATAATAAGATTAATTAATTAATTAAACTACTATTTAATTGAATCAGATTAATTAAATGACTTTTTAATTGAACAAAATTATTCTGTTTGGAAACAGAGATCGTTATCCACAAAAATCTAAAGTTTAAAACTTATACAGGATATGAATATATTTATATTGATATTTTCCTGTTTGGACACAAAATAGCACTCTGTTTTAATATATTAGATTTAAAAATCAATTGCAAAACTACCCTCTCGTTGACCATGTGGGTTTCATCAGACTTCTAAAGCAGTCTGAGTATACAACTCAGATCTGAAAATCGACGATATGCAAAAATTCGTACCTATATCGGTTTAGAGTTTGTTTTCACCATCATTGAGCGCCCAGAACGTTTAATATCACCGAAATCCCGCAAGCCCAGTCGTGTTTTGCCGTTTTTATGCCATAAAAAATGATTTCGGTAAGTTTGAATCGGAAAATCGAGGGGAAATGGGAGAAATCGGAGAGGAGAACTCGTGAAAAAGAAGTTCGAGCTCTATTATTGAGCTTTAATGGCGAAAAATGGGTTAGTTACTGCATTAACTAGTCGACGATGGTGGTTGTCGTGGAGGTTGATAATTGATGGCAATGGCATTTCCGTAATTAAGTTAGATATGAAATTTTTTTGTCTTTTGAAAAAAACGTTAGACTCTAACAGCAGTCTGTGGAATGGCTTTTGCGTGAATACCCAGATTCTTAAAGGGTAATTCGTAGGATTCTAAAAAATAGGAGAGGAAGGGGGTATTTTTAGCTTTGACTTCAAATTGTATGATATTTTTGCAAAAATGCCTATATATTATTTCAGAATTGAAATTACATAAACCGGCGGAATAAGTCACAAATGCCATGATTGGAAAAGTAACCAAGAGAAGTATTTTAGTGTTTGATATTTGTAAAGCCCGATAGTACCCTCAATTAAAATTAAAATTTTTAAAAAACAAAACAAAATTCTTGTTCTTGTTCTTCTTACTCTCGAGCCAAAAAAAAAATCCAAATTTCAATAATTTGTTGGAGAGAGGTATTGAAATGATGAAACGAGAATTGGTTTTAAGAGATGGAAATTAAGAGGTTAAACGGTGTGAGATCAGAGAGCTAGGAGAGAGATGGTTGAAAGCGGAGATCTAGAAGAGCCACGCCGGAGAAGATAGAGGTGTGAAGAATGATGAGAAAAGGAAGCTGAAATTGTTGTGGTGGAGAGAGTGTGTTGGAACCAATTTTTTTATCAAAGCTAGTGGGTTTGATAAAATTGTGTTTGTGTGAAAAGAAATGAGTTAAGCCCATTCAAATGAAATGTTTTCATTAGCTATAACTATTTGTGGGAAGAGCAAAAGTCCCACACTGCTAGCTGAGAAATGTTTTCTCTTGTATATATATGGAGTGGATGTGTGCTCTTGTAGGTATCGATCGATACCCCTTTGTATCGATCGATGTTTGACGATCATTGGGCTTTAGATAGAGCAATTGAATTTTTGGGCCTATTTTAAGTCGCATGCTTATAGAATATTCTGCGGAATATTATGTACTTGTTAATCAAGTCTGCGAAAAACCCTAGCCTCTCTCCTATATATACTGGCCGATTTTTACCAGAAAAATCATCATCTGAAACACAAAAAAACACATCCTAAAAGTTCTAGCAAAAGTTCCTTCAATTCCCTACTGCTTAGAGTAAGTCTTTATTCGAGAGTATCGTAGTATAATGTTCGATAGATCTGTTATCAAGTGTTTGCGATAACAGATTCCTTTGGTTGTATCATGGGACTCATGGATCTATTATAAACCGTCGCACTACGGAAGATTCTTTGAGTTAAGGAAAGAGATTCATCTCGCCTCCATTGATTTATTTATGTTTCATTGCTTTATAAATCTCATGTTTCCTTAACGTTTATTTATGTATTCGGGATTAAATCAAATCCTGTCTATTGTGCGAATTTTTTGTCCTACAATCTTAACTCAAAGAAGATCCGATTTTCGTTTTATTACTTTAATTGGATCTTTAATCGCGATTATATAAACTTGTTTTCAAACGATTTATAAAACGATTATTCTACTGCTGATGATACTCAAACGTTATCAAACGCTAATTTAGCAATCTGAAACGTGTAGTAGAAGCAATTTTTGGTTTATTGAATTATTTTATAAAAGACGTTCTACTGCTAGTGATACTCAAACGTTATCAAAACGCTTCTTTAGCAACTTGAAACGTGTAGTAGAAGCAGTACCGCTTTAAACGTTTTTCACAACCGTTATTAATTGCGATTAATAAACGGTATAAACAACGAACGCACGATGTGATTCTTGTTTGGTTAGATTTCGATCGACACCATGTGAGTATCGATCGACACCTACTGTGGCATCGATCGATACTATGCAAAAATTTCACTGACATCGATTGACACCGAGTGTGCATCGATCGATTTAAGTCTCTGAAAATTTTGTATCGGTCGACACTGCGTGTGCATCGATCGATATGGGTCTATATCGATCGTTACTGTATAAAATTCACAAGTATCGGTCGACATCATGGTGCATCGTTCGATCATGTGCAAAATTCACTTGCATCGATCGACACCTAGGGTGTATCGATCGACACTGCGTGCGTCGATCGACACTAGTTGTGTATCGATCAACACCGGGGTGCATCGATCGATGCTGTGCATAATTCCCTTGCATCGATCGACACCTAGGGTGTATCGATCGACACTGTGTATGCATCGATCGACACTGTGTGTGCATCGATCGACACCAGTTGTGCATCGATCTATACATGTTGTTTGGTTCGATATTAGCATTATAATTGCGATTCTTAACTATATATAGGTACTAATTGGAAGTTGTGTTTCTTTTGTCTTTTCAAAATGAAAATCGAGATCGATAACAACTCTGATAAGGTGGAGAAAACCAATGACAAAGTCGAAAAAACGGCTGTGAGTCTGATCGAGACGGTCAAAGTTCCATATGGGAATCATGTCGCTCCTCCATGGACACTTTTAGTGTATCGATCGACATTTGTTGTGTATCGATCGATACTTGTTGTGTATCGATCCACATTTGTTGTGTATCGATCGACACTTGGTGTGCATCGATCGACACTTACAATATCATTGTGTCGATCGATACTGTGCAAAATTCACTTGCATCGATCGACACTGTGTGTGCATCGATCGCCACCTACAGTCGCATCGATCGATTCTGTGCAAAATTCTCTTGCATCGATCGACACCGTATGTGCATCGATCGATTTCAGATTCTCTGAAATTTTGTATCGACCGGGATAGGGTTTGCAAACGCCTAACATCAAACACATTGGAGAACGGTTTGAAGAACGCTCTGCGGAGGTTCAAATCAGAACGCTCTGAGGAGGTTCGAATCAGAACGCTCTGAGGAGGTTCGAATCAGAACGCTCTGAAGAGGTTCGATTCAGAACGCGCTTTTAGCGGTTCTAATTAATTTGATAATTACGATTTAATTTCGTATCGAAACTCTTGTGATTTAATTAAATAATTATTGATTAGAGGTTGTGTTTATCTTGTCTTCGCGGAATGACAAGCAATATAGAGAACAACACCAAAGAGATTCTTTGTGCAGAGGCTTGATTCTAAGTCGTCTGATAGACTTGTTGTACATTGTTTACAATACGGTCAACACTTCAAAGGAACTTTGGGTTGCCTTAGAGAAGAAGTATAAGTCTAAAGATGCAGGCTGTGAGAAATTCGCAATTGCGAAATTTCTAGACTTTGAAATGGTGGATTGACAACCGCAAAGACAAGGGATATGTTACGGGATGACTGGTCAAAGTGAATGTAATGACAGTCTTACCCAAAAATTTTGTAACCGATGTTTAAATCAATAAGAATGATCAAGTTGCTTATTTGGTTGAGTCTTTCAATATTTGGCATGAACGGTTAGGTCATGTGAATTATAAATCTGTACAAAGATTAATTAATTTGAACCTAATTCCAAAATGCAAATCAAGTAAAGACAAATGTGAAGTATGCGTACAAGCTAAACTCACAAAAACCCCATCCCACCGTGTAGAAAGAACAACCGAGCCTCTTGGTTTAATTCACACAGATTTGTGTGATTTAAAATTTGTTCAAACTCGAGGCGGTAAAACATATTTTGTGACTCTCATAGATGATAGTACAAAATATTGTATGTCTATTTGTTAAGAAGCAAAGATGAAGCCTTGGAAAAACTCAAGGAGTATAAACTCGAGGTTGAAAAACAAATCGAGAGAACTATCAACATAGTTTGAAGTGATAGAGGACATGAACATGGAATCTGGGATAGTCCAGAAATGTGGGGGGGAAGCATTGCTTACCGCAAGTTATATCCTGAACTAAATACAGCACAAAGTCACTGGAAATGCTTCATGTGAACTTTGGAAATGTAAAGTGTTTTGATACAAATACATGAAAGTGTGGGGGTGCCTAGCAACCACCTAAGAAGGTGACAAGCAGACGAAAAACGGTGGATTGTATCCTCATTGAATATGCACACAATTTAGTGCTGATAGTCTTCTGGTGTATAAATTATATATACCAGACATCCAAGTGAACACGGTAACCAAAGAATGTGTCTTCCTTTGAACATGTGTTTCCGTGTAAAGGATAAGCTCTAGTACCTCATGAATTGAGGCGAACATTTTTGGTATTTCTGTAAAAGAAGCAGAAGAGACTGAAGTTGAAATTAGTCATAGCCAAAGAGATTATACAAATAAATCTTTTGGTTTTTGATTTCATGATAGTTTTTCTTATAGAGAATAACTTCGTTTCGTATGCTGATTGGAATCACACCGATACGAGATCTTGTAATCAATCAAATGGATGTGAAATCTGCCTTTCTAAAAGACCATTTAGAAGATGAGATTTACATGAAATAACCCGAGGGTTATGTCACTCCTGGAAAAGGAAACAAAATAAGTAGACTTGTAAAGTCTTTATACGAGCTTAAGCTAGCTCCTAAGCAATAGCTTGAAAAGTTTGACAATACAGTGATGTCAAATGGCTTCTGAATCACAGAAAGTGATAAGTTAATATACATCAAAAGTACTCCGCACGGATACATTTTGCTCTGTTTGTACGTTGATGACATGCTCATTATTGGTAGAAATAAAAACATGATCAGTCAAAATAAGAACATGCTAAGTAGCAAGTTTGATATGAAAGATATGGGACTAGCGGATGTCATTATAGGGATTAAGATCACAAGAACTTCCGAAGGAAAAATCTTGTCTCAAGCTCATTATGCTGAAAAGATACTTGATAGATTCAAAATCTACTCAAGTGGGATTGCAAAAAAACTCCCGTAGACTCTAGTCTTCACCTGGCGAAAAATTTAGGTGAAGCAGTGTCACAAGTGGAGTATGCACGTATAATCGGAAGTCTGATGTACTTAACGAATTGTACTAGACCCGATTTAGCGCACTCAGTAAATGTATTAAGTCGCTACACGAGTAATCCAAGTCATACTCATTGGAAGGCCATAACTAGGGTATTAAATTATTTACGATACTCTAAGAGTTATGGGCTGCACTTTGGTAAAGAACCAGCAGTTTTGGAAGGATACAATGATGCCAAACAGATTTCATATTCCAGAAACTCCAAATCCACGAGTGGATATGTCTTTACTCTTGCTGGTGTAGCAATATCCTGGAAATCTTCCAAACAAACACTCTTGGCCAGATCAACCATGGAGTCAGAGTTTATAGCTTTAGACAAAGCTGCAGAGAAAGCAGAATGCCTTCAGAACTTTCTAGAAGATATCCCGATGTGGGAAAAACCAGTGCCAGCATTACGTGTACACTGTGATAGTCAGTCGGCTATCTCTCGGGCACTGAGTAACCTATATAATGGTAAATATCGTCACATAAGAAGATGACATAAGACCATTAGACAATTGATCTCAATTGATGTACTTACGATAGATTACATCAAGTCGGCTGATAACTTAGCGGATCCGTTCACCAAAAGTTTGCCGCGAGATCAAATTGTAAAATCATCAAAAGGAATGGGTTTAAAGCCTATAGACAAAGATGACGTTTGACAGCTACCCCACCTATGTGACTGGAGATCCCAAGATCTAGGTTCAAAGGGAAAACAAAGTTGAGCTGATTCGAAATTGAGCACTGTAAGACTATGTCTCTGCCCAGTTCCTAGGATGATAAAATAGTGCTACCTGTGAATATTGAGGATAAGCTTTGGCTTTTAATGATTCCTTAGCTTCTGAAGTACAGAGGATACTTCTTATAGAAGGCTAATGGCAGATCACCTAGTGAAGTGTGAAATGAGGGCCGTTTCTAGGAGAATAAATGAGAAGGCTATATTCTTCAAGTTCACTCACAAAAAACCAGGAATGTTCAAGGCCAAAATGAACACAATAGAGAACAAAGTTCTACGAGAAATGAAGCTGGGTTATAGCTGTTGTCTCGGTTTACATCAAAATCCGGGTGGTTCAAGATATCATGTTCACCTCCTGGCCAAGTAAACCCGACAGTTATTAACAATGAGTGGTTCAAAGCTGAAAAATGCTACCTTCTCACACACAGTGAATTTTCTTATACTCTCGAAAGTCTGTCTACGTCTAGTCGAGTCTAGTCAAGTATGTCTAGTGAAGTCTAGTATGTTCAATTTTATATGTTTAGAGTCATTTCTATTCATGTGGGGGATTGTTGGAACCAATTTTTTTATCAAAGCTTATGGGCTTGATAAAATTGTGTTTGTGTGAAAAGAAATGAGTTAAGCCCATTCAAATGAAATGTTTTCATTGGCTATAACTATTTGTGGGAAGAGCAAAAGTCCCACACTGCTAGTTGAGAAATGTTTTCTCTTGTATATATATGGAGTGGCTGTGTGCTCTTGTAGGTATCGATCGATGTTTGACGGTCATTGGGCTTTAGATAGAGCAATTGAATTTTTGGGCCGATTTTAAGTCGCATGCTTCTAGAATATTATGTACTTGTTAATCAAGTCTGCGAAAAACCCTAGCCTCTCTCCTATATATACTGGCCGATTTTTACCAGAAAAAATCATCCTCTGAAACACAAAAAACACATCCTAAAAGTTCTAGTAAAAGTTCTTTCAATTCCCTACTGCTTAGAGTAAGTCTTTATTCGAGAGTATCGTAGTATAATGTTCGACATATCTGTTATAGAGTGTTTGCGATAACAGATTCCTTTGGTTGTATACTGGGACTCATGGATCTATTATAAACCGTCGCACTACGGAAGATTCTTTAAGTTAAGGAAAGAGATTCATCTCGCATCTATTGATTTATTTATGTTTCATTGCTTTATAAATTTCCTGTTTCCATAACGTTTATTTATGTATTCGTGATTAAATCAAATCCTGTCTATTGTGCGAATTTTTGGTCCTACAGAGTGAAGTAAGAAACTCTCCGTCGCCGGTGATGCAAGAGATAGAGAGTGATGCCCAAAGTGTTGAGCCATACGCAATCCACCACTAAAAATATTAGCCGCCGTTAAAGCCGTGCGCTTCATTTCGGCGGAGGAATCAATGTTTTCATTTAGATCAAGATTGTGAGACGGTTATCGTGATGCTCAAAAAGAATAGGAATATCCTTGTCAAGAGGTTATCATGATGGTCGAGAATCAATGTTTTCATTTAGATCAAGATTGTGAGACGGTTATCGTGATGCTCAAAAAGAATAGGAATATCCTTGTCAAGAGGTTATCATGATGGTCGAGAAGGTGACTATCATGAAGAAGAGGTGGTGAAGATTATGAGCATGACTTGAAGCAAAATCTCATATCCATTCATGGTTTAAGCAAATAAATAACAATGACCGTCCCAAGGCCATCAAAATATTGAACGCGACAACGCTCCTGAAAAAAAAACCATATGTGGTTCATTTGTGAACGTAGAGGCTTTGACGACAGTGGTGGAAGAAGGCGATATGGCGAACCCCGAGTAGCAAAGTAGCTGACCCCTCTAAAGACTTCTGTATCGGTTGTTGGACCGATACAAAGAGCCGGTGTGCAACGTCAAGAGAACGGCCTAGTCTTTGGTGGTGTTCCTGACATTCGCCAAGCCGATGTAGAGGACCGATGGAATCACTATATGGAGGAAGCTCCTATCGCTTACTTCACTGATGCCACTAATCGATGTCGCAGACCTGGAATAACGAAGAAAAAATTTGCCTACTGGAAGATCAATATGGCGGTCACCAAAACACCACGCACGACCGATATACGCATCCTTTCTTTATGTTTCTAAAGAACCCGACCTTGTTGATCTCGGGTCGACCCGGTTTGCCTCGTGTCGACCCGGTTTGCCTCAGGTTGACCCGGTTTGTCTCGGGTCGACCCAGTTTGATTTTAGAATCTATAAATATAATCTTAGATGTATTTTAACCTATTTATTATTCCATTCTTGTATATTTTCATAAGAACCTTCAAAACTAGGTTGATTCTTGGATCTTGAATAATGTTATGAAAATCTAGTGAAGTTTCTTTTTCTCTTTTTATGTCTTCCTTATTTGCATTTTCTTTTGTTTCCATAAGTATATGTGAATAGTTTCATTATGAGCATTGGGCTAGGTAGATTAGGTTGGTTCATGATGTCTAGGTTTTTTTTTAAATATACGATTGATCATAGTGCTTTAAAAACTAGGTTTTGCGTAGCTTATCATAACCTAGGCCGCAGCTATAATAGCCCCCCCCTACCATAGCGTTTTATTTAATGCTATAATAAATTGACATCTTGTAGCGTTATATAAAAGCCATTGGAAATTATTTTATAACACATGATTCGTGCTATAATGCAGTTTTTCATGGCGATATTTCCGTGCTTTAGTATAAGATATTATGACACATTTTTCGTGCTAACATGCAATTTTCCATGGCGATATTTCCTTGCTGTAGTATAAATTATAATAACATATTTTCAGGGCTATAATGCAGTTTTCGATGGCGAAATTTCCGTGCTGTACTATAAATTATTATAACACATTTTAAGTGCCAGTATCATATGTTTTTGTGACGTTTTTGATTGTCGAATTGAGCACCTATTATAGCATGTATCATATGCCATATGACAATATTAACTAGCACATTTTTCGTGCCAGGATGTTCGTTTTCATGGCTTTTTTTTGTGCTCTATTACATTGTAAAATGACACATTTCTGGGTCATTTTGTGCTATTTTGTGCTATTTTTTTGTTAATTGGATCATTGAATTGCAATAATTTATATACTCATATAGTATTAAGACTAAAAATAATTGACTCTAATTAAACACATTAAGAGAGACAAAGTACAAATGCCATACAATGGTAATTGATCCATAGCAAAGAAAGTAATGACAAAGAAAACATCATAACAGAAGGTTCAAATGTAACCATCAAACCAAGTCAAAAGCAAAAGAATGGTTTTTACAATGGAGAGGTTCGTACCATGCAGTTAGTCTACACGAGCAGCCTTGCCTCGTGAGGACTGTCCTTGTTCCTGTTTTGGGCGTTTTGCTGACTTGCGTGCATTCTCCATCATGTTTCTGATACCTATACGGAACATTGGCTCAATGTCTTCTTCAGGTACCTCAACGCGAATCAAGTTGCCTTGAGAGCATCTAAACTCGGTTTTGCTGATCTCTACCACATCATCTTCTGCTTCTTGTGCCTGTTGTTGTGGGTGTTGTTGGAGTTGCGACTGCTGTGGCTGTTGTTGGAGTTGTGGTTTCAGTCTGAAGGCTGGGAGTCTGCAGATGATGCCCTTCGTTGCTTCCATTTGAGTTTCTACATGCCAAAAAGAACACAAGTTAGATTTGATGCAATGCAATGCGTGTTATAATGCAACATAACACATATTTGAAGCGATTGAGAAAAAGAAATCGAAAAGCATAACCTGAAGATGGTACCGGATATTGACTCTCTTGTTTATCTTCGTATTATGTCCCCTCCGAGATCTTTAGGGCTTCGAATCTTCCTACGACTTTAGGTATACAAGATATTTAATTAGAGAAATCTAAGACTTTAGGTAGACAATCTAGTAATTAGAGAAATCTAAGACTTTTAGAATGAGGAATAAAATCTAGGGTTTAGGGCTCGATTACCTGTCCTGGTTTTCTTCGTCGGAGTTGTAGGTGGACGAGTTCGATGGAGACGCAGTGGTAAATCGACAGGACGGAGAGACGAAGGGAAATCGATGCGACCCACAGACGTAGGGAATTCGTGGCGACGGAGACAGATGGGAATCGAGGCGACGGATGAAAATCGAGTCTACGGAGTTACGGAGGGGAATCGACGGGAGTGATGGAAAGACTTGACCGGATATGGATTTGTGATGGCGACGAAGATTGAGGGTTTGAGAGAAAACGAGAGATCTGTCTTTCTCTGTAACCTAAAAGACCTTTGGATTTATATTAAAATTGGCTAAAACGTTTGGCTCCAAACATGAAATTTTTTGGGATCCCGGCAAATATTTTTCAGCTTGGAATTTTTATGGGTTCCCCGGCAAACATGAGTTTTGCTGTTTTTTTTTGTTTTTTTATTTATTTTGGTAACA
Source organism: Eutrema japonicum (assembly GCA_030161315.1). NCBI lineage: Eukaryota > Viridiplantae > Streptophyta > Magnoliopsida > Brassicales > Brassicaceae > Eutrema > Eutrema japonicum. The sequence continues at coordinate 29,583,255 of BSQW01000007.1, forward strand.
GCTTTTATAGATTCAAATCTGTGTTTTGGCATGGATTTGGCTTTATATAACACTAATTAATACTTAAATATCATTTATATTGTTAGTAGAACAAGAAAAAATATCATAACCCTAAACCCTAAATCTCAAACCCTATACCCTAAACTCATTAATACTTAAAATTAAATTTTTATTGTTAGTAGATCAAGAAAAATATCATAACACTAAACCCTATGCCCTAAACCTCAAACCTTATACCATAAACTCATTAATACTTAAAATTATATTTATATAGTTAGTAAAACAAGAAAAAATATCATAACTCTAAACCCTAAATCTCAAACCCTATGTACTAAACATCAAACCCTTAAGCTCTTAGTAACTTATCATTAGTTTGTAAGGTTTGTATATATGTTTTTAATCATTTTAATTTGCAATCATTTCCAATCATTGACAATCATTGACAATCATTTTCATTTGTTAATTGACAACATAACCAAAACCCTAAACCCTAAATCATCAACACGGTCTTAACTATAAACGCCAATACCCTAAACCCTAAAATTAAAATAAGGCTTAATTCTTTTTAAGTTTTTTTCTTACAATATTACAATCAAATCATATTTCAAATATTATAAATATACACTAATCAAACTCTAAACCATATACTGTAAATTAAACCCTAAACCCTATACACTAAATCAAACTGAATAATTCTTCTGTGTTATTTTCTACTGTAATTAAATTATATTTCAAATCTTGTTCATGTTTTGGCTTGGTTTACATTAGTTTTTTGGACTTTGAAATGAGGCCGTTTTTGTAAACTCTATGTGACAATATAAACAAAAAACATGAATTGGAGAAGAGAAAATGTTTTAACACACCACAAACCCATGGTCTCATACAAAGGTTGCGCATAGAAAACAAGATCCAAACTAAACAAAGTTTTCACCAAAAAAAACCAAGTCATAACAAACCATAAAGCCATGTTCTGAAACACAAAGTTATGTCTTAGAAGAAGTAAAATGCAAGGTTCTTTCTGGTATGACTTCAGACCTGAAAACAAATATATCCTAGTTTAGTTTCATAAATTTGCCCACTTATATAAATCCAAATAATAACCAAATGACCGAAGATCTCACCATAATCACTTTATCCTCTGGCCAAGCAATAGCACTTACAAGTGCATCTTCCATATACTCGATCTCAGAAGTTGTCCTCCACACTGCAGCTTCTTTAACTTTCACAACATCCACAAAGACTCTACATGCACCAGGGCCCAAAGATACAAAGTGGACACGTTGCTCAGGATCATTCGATGACCAACGTCCCTCAGCAACGACGACCTTCTTTCCTGACAGATCCAGGATCTTGCATTTTTGATTTTCCTTGAATTTGGTACGCTACAAGAACAGAAAGCAAAAAAACAGAACCAACGTTCAAACTTCAAGCAGCAGACCACAAACAATCAACTTTATCAATAACAGAAATTACCCCTGATCTGCGAAGAGGAGATGCTAGAGTTACTGGCGACTTTTCATTCGTAGACTTCTCTTTCAAACTCAAAGCAGGTTTCTTTGTAGGAGCTGATGGAGTTACATGATACTTTTCAGTCTGAGAAGTTGAACTAACTGCTTTAGACCTGGATGGCTCTACACCAGGAGAATTTGGAATTCTTCCATCAATTACAACTCTATTTGCAGGCCATGCTACAAAACAGTTCAGATAATCCTCCACAATTCTCTTCTCAACTGTAGGCCTCCATATAAATGCCTTTGGGTTTACTACCTCATCCACATACACTTTTATTGCGTTTGGATCAAGAGGAAGTCCATTAACCAACGATTTAGGTTCTCGAGTCTGCCATCGGCCTACAGCAACCACTTCCTCATTTGTAATATAATCCATGAGTTTGCATTTGTTATTTGCACTTGTAGATGGACTCTGCGGAACAAAGGTGAAAAAAGCCACCAATTACAAAAAAGAACAACTCAGACTCATAGAGATGAAGAGCATCTTTAAATAAGAAAATTTAAGAAACTTAACCTTAGGATTTGTGTCTTCTGGAATGAAACCTGCATGTGGAACAATACAATAATCGGCTTGCCATGCAATCATTTCTCCAAGTGCATCTTCAATAGTAAACATCTGATGTGCAGGCCTCCATAAATATGTATCTGGTTTGATTGCAGTTTCTACTAACACCTTCACTGCGTTAGGCCCTAGAGGAATCCCATTAACTAACTCATCAGCATCATATGAAACAACCCGTCCCTCAGCAACATTCTCATCAGAGGAAGACCAGTCAACCAGATAATACTTGGGAAGTGATCTGGTATTGACACTCTGCATGGAGAACAAGCAATTATAAATCAACTCATAATTAGTCATCTACAGTTAGATGAAGCCAGAGGAACTCAATTCTTACCATGTAAATCGAGTTGTCACCCACATCAGTCTCTTGTCCCTGGCATAGGAGAAAAATAGATTAGTAACGTGTTTCTGCAAATTCATCTGTATAAGTAATGTAAAGAAAGTAGACGAACCTGGTTATTCATTCTGGCAATGACCTGCTTTAAATCATGAACCTCTTTCTGCAATGTCATTTGTTTTTCTTCCATAGCAGCCATACAGTTGTTCTTGACTTAGAGACAAGCCAATTTGGTCATGCTAATGCCTCTACCCATTGCTCTCAACCGGCCAGGATTATCATGTCCCAAGATCTGAGTTAGCATGTCTTCTTTTGGATTCGTTGTCGTTGAATCTGATGGACCTTCAAGTTCTATCTCTGATGCCTTCCTCTGGAAACACAATGACAATACACTCAGCAAGAATTCCAATTCCTACTAAAACTGAAAATAATAAAGTGTGAACATAAATTGGATTAACATAAAGTGTGAACATTCAGCAGGAAATACAAATTAAAAAAATTAAGATAAGAAACTGTGTAGAACTTACTCCACATAAGGTTCCACCATTGCCAAATTCTGAATCACAGCAAGATGGGCAATGTTCTTATCCTTCTCAGTAAGATCACAGGAAGCGGCTGCGGATATTGGACGACCCTCCAGTATAGAGCTGCTCTCAAACTCAGTATTTCTATCAGGTTTATCTTCAACACTTGTTGTGTTTTTCAAGAACTGACTGCAGAAACGGATGCATTCCTCGGCGAGATACGCTTCAGCAATACAACCTTCTGGTCTTGCAGGGTTTCTTACATAATCCTTCAAAACTTTCATGTATCTGCAGGCAAAGTGAATTGAACATTAAAAGCATGAATATTGACTGCGTAAGATAACAACTAATCAATTATAAGTTGTACCTCTCAAATGGGTACATCCAACGGAAATGCACTGGTCCACATAACCGAGCTTCCATGCCTAGATGAACTGTCAAATGCACCATTACATCGAAAAAACTTGGAGGAAAGAACCTCTCAAACATGCAGAGAGTTTCCACAATTTCAGTTTCAATTACTGAAATTGTATCTCTATCAATTACTCGCTGGCACAGATGATTGAAGAATGCACATATGCGTCCAATAGCTATCCTAACACCTTTAGGTAATAAACCCGCAGGGAGAAAAGCATTGGAGATCAAAGACAGGACATCTAATGCTATAACATAAAAAGTTAAAAGCCCCTCAGGTGATACCTCTAATCGCAACCGGAAGAAGCTGTTGCATCAAGACATGGTAGTCATGTGATTTCATTCCTGTAACCTTAGAGTCTTCTAGCTTAACACACCTTGAAATATTAGAGCAGTACCCATCCGGACCTCTAAAGTCCACTAAACGCTTACAGAATACTTTCTTCTCTTTGTTGGACAAAGGCCAAGGAGCTGGAGGTAGATATGTTCATTTTCCACGGGGTTCAGGATGTAAATCCTTCCTAATGCCAAGTAGTTGTAGATCTTTTCGAGCGTTAAGACCATCTTTTGATTTTCCACAGTGCAATATTGTAGCAACAAGGCTTGCAGCAACATTTCTCTCCACGTGCATCACGTCTAAATTATGTCTAACCGGTAGCTCCTATACAAGACAAACACAGGTAAAATAAAAGATTGTTAAAGAAAGCTAAAATAGATCAATTCAAGGAAGATAGATATAAAATAAATTATAAACATACCTCCCAATAAGGCAAGTTGAAGAAGATTGACCGCCTCTTCCATCTAGATAGCTCCTCTTCATCTACTTGTTCTTCCTTTTCCTCTGACTCACTGGATTCATCATCCGTATTGGAGTCTGATCCTACCTTATCTTTCATCTTCCTCTTCCTTCCAGATACTTTCACATTTCCAAAATCATTCTTGTAATTTTTGAGTAACTGGTATATATTATGACCACTGAGAATCCTACGTCTTCTCCCATGCTCAACTTTACCATCAAAGCATGCTTTCTTTCCTCTATAAGCATGTGTGGGAGGAAGACCTTTCCGATGGCCCATATATACATGCTTCCTGCAATTACTCAACCACAAACTATCTGTGTGCTTCCCACACACAGGGCAAGCCATTTTTCCCTTTACTTTACAGCCTGCAAGATTTCCATATGCAGGAAAATCTTGAATGGTCCATAGAAGCATTGCTCTTAATGTGAAAGTAGTGTAACTGAATGCGTCATACGTTAACTCTCCTTTGTCCCATAGATGGTTAAGATCCTCTATAAGTGGTTCTAAGTACACATATATATTGTTTCCAGGTTGGCTTGGACCGGGAATCAGCAATGACAACATTATGTTCTCCTCCTTCATACACTTTTCAGGTGACATGTTGTAATTCACTAGCAATACAGGCCAAGCACTGTAGTTAACATTCTTCATGCTAAAAGGATTAAACCCATCCGTGGAGAGTCCAAGCCTAAGGTTCCTTTCTTCAGCAGCAAATGAAGGGTATTTGTCGTTCATTTGATCCCAAGTAACAGAATCTACTGGATGACGGCTTTTTCCATCAGTGCTATTATTACTAAAATGCCACCTTAGGTCCTTCGCCATTTCCTCTGACCTGAACATCCTCTTGAGACCTGGAATTAATGGAAAATACCTAAGAACCTTTTGTGGAATACCTTTCTTCACATCACCTGTTCGCGTGTTAATCTTCCATCGTGAAGCGTTGCATTTCGGACAATTGTCTAGCTTCTGAAAATCCTTTATGAATAAACAACAATCATTCACACAAGCGTGTATCTTCTCATAACCCATTTCAAATGATCTCAGAAACTTCTTCACCTCGTACAAGGATGTGTGGAAGACATTATCCTTTGGTAGCATCTGTGGCAAAGTCTCGAGCAGAAGATCGAAGCTTCTATCAGACCAACCACTCTGTGTCTTTATCCTAAAGAGTGAAACAATCGCCGAGAGCTTGCTATGGTTTGCACAACTTGGATACAGAGGTGTTTTTGCATCGGCTAGCTTTGCAAGAAACTCATCTTCTTGCTTATCCTCACCCTCAGCAACCTCACTTAACTCACCTTGCCTAAGAAGCTCTTCATCCACAAACTCAGCTGCTTGGTATAACCCTAAAATATCTTGGTTCCACTGACTTGCATTGCTTCTACAGTCAGTCCCTGATATCACTTCTCCATGATGATACCAATCCTCCCGCATCTTGTAACTCCAATCCATTCCCCTTGTTACAAGATGATCAACAACAACAACAGTTAGGTGATGATCTACGTTGCGACAGTCAATGCATGGGCAAATGATCATCTCAGTTTCTCCTAAAGCTGCACCAACAGACCTCACAAAGTCCCAAGCACTTCTCTCATAACCAGAGTCAACTCTTCGGTTTATAAGACATATGAAAGCATCAAACAATAGCAAATCTTAAACTCTCTTTTAATCACCCATTAAACCCTTAAGTATATATATATATAGTTTTTCATTTACCTGTAAAGATGAACCCATGACTTTTCGATCATTTCTATGTTCTAACCCATAAGCAACAGAAAACAAACCCATAAGAATATTTCAAACATCAAACAAACACATTGTCATTCACATTAGCAGCAATAAACAGTCAAGCATTAAATCAAGCAGAGACTTAAAAGCTAGAAATTTCTATGTGTTCTCTTGCTTATCTTTGTGTAAACAGTCAAGTATTAAATTAAACAGAAACTAACACATTGTCATTAGCATCAATTTCATTGTTTAAACAATCAAATACCCAAACAAGACAAAGTAAACCAATAAGCTCCATAAGCAAGAAACGAAAAGTTATATTTGGATGAAAATAATTACCTCTATAAGCTCTTGCAGCTTGGTTTTAAGAGTTCAAGACGTCTTCAACCCAAAAAAGAAGCCTTCAGATCTCCTTATGTTACAACAAGCTCCAACCTGCAAAGCCATATCATGAATCTATTCATTTATAATGCAAAAAAAATTAACATATTTCAAACGAACAAGAACCACAAATCGATAATGTATAACCTTAGTTTTTCTCTTGCTTATCTTTGTGTCCTCAAATAGATCTCTATGGCTTCCAATCTTGCTGCAATGAGAGGTAATTGAAATTAATCAGAGAAATCGAAGACACTTTGAATGACGAATTAGATCTAGGGTTCAGAACAACGAAAATCGTAAGTGGGTTTCACCTGGAATTTTGCAGATGGCGACGACACCGGAGGAAACGACACCGGAGGAATCGACACCGGAGGAAACGACACCAGAGGAAATGACACAAGCTGAGGCAGGAAGAGAGCTGATTTTCAGTTCCGATCTACTTCTACACACCGAATACAGAGGAAAATTTAGTATACGAAGGTTAAAATTATGAGGGGAAATCAGATTTGTGTAACAGATTTGAGAGAGAGAAGTAGATTTGGTGAAAATCAAATTTTTTGTCTAAATGACCTTTGCATGCTCGATTTACCTCCAAAAGAAAAAAGGCTAAGTATTTTTGGCGGAAAATGAAAAAAGGCTAAGTATTTTTGCCTCCAAAAGCACTTTCCAGCTATAGTTGTCATTTTTATGTTACCGCGTATCGTACTTTTTCGTAGCTCTATGTTAACACTAATTTAACGCTACTAAAAGGTCGGTTTCAGATTTTAACAGTTTTAGTAGCAGTTTGTGAATTCGTGCTACCGTGAACTGCTACCAATGCCCATATTTCTTGTAGTGATATGATAAGGCCGTTAACTCTCACAACCCCTCCACAAGTATACTTTCGTATCTTGTGACGGTTTTGCTCGTCTACCCTAGGTCAAACATATAGATCCAATTGCAAGGTAACTAATCAACCAAACATGCATTAAAATAAGGATAGAACGAATAACCCTAATTGATGTGTTAATCTAAAACCTAATGCTAAATTGATCCATGAGAGCCCTTTGAGATCCCTTAGCCCAACAAGAGAACTACTCGAATATGATTTAAAGAAAATAGAAGCATGAATAAATTAAGAGCAGGAGATTGCTGAAGGAGCCTCTCGATTTTAAGAACTAAGTTCGGAGAGAACTTATTCACCAATCTCGAAAGTAAGAACAAACGCTTACGAAAAGTAATGCAAAAAGTAAAGACAAAGGTGTTCTATGGAGGCTACGAAATTGGGTCTATAAAACATGTATTTATAGGCCTTCAACTCTAGCTTTGGTCGTCCGTAGGGTTTCTTTGAAGAGAAAACGAAGTGGGTTTGAAGCGGGCTTCAAACGAGATGATCTTGGGCCGTTTTTGGCTGGCCGCAGGTGCGTGAGATCGACCGCGGCCAAAGGTGGTTTTGCCGCGTCTGGAGATTCTCTTCCCGCGGCCAAGAGTGTCTTCGCCGCGGCCACGAGCTCTGGACCCGCGGTGGTTGGCCTATGAGGTAGAATCTTCAATTTTCTCTTGCTTCTTTCGTGAGATTACATAACATATCTTAAGGCAATTGGATATATCTTGAGATCTAACCGTTGGATTGTCTTGAAACCAAGTGGGTTTGAAAGGTAGTTTTCCCTTCTATCCTTTTTCCAAATTTGGGCGTGAACAGGCGGTGAGAAGGTCTCCATCGGATGTCGAACTTCTGACGGTCCAAAATTGTCCAAAATCTGGGGTTTCTCCAATTTGCATCGTTTTGACCCTGAAAAGAGTCTTGAAACTTGATAACACAAGTTTTTGACCATTTTTATGGATCGATTTGATATCTTTTGCAGGTTTTTAACTCTGTTTTCAATATTTTTCAAGTGATTTCCATGTTTTATAGTTTTGAAAGACATTTCAGGTAACTTAGGATAAAAGAGTGCATTTCGGAACAAAAGTACCTTTTAGATAAACTTGGACCGTTAGAAGGCTTGCAATCAAAGAAGACCTTCTCACCGTCTAATCATCACCAAATTTGGACACAACAAAGAAGACACAACCAGCTTTCAAATGCAATTGGTTTGGAGGCATTCCAATGGTTGGATCAGCACATATACCTGAAGCACTGAAGGAAGATGAAGCTTCCTCGAAACGGAGTCCACCGCGGCTCCACCACCACTTTGCCGTGACATGGCAAGCTCCACCTATGGCCAAACACCACTTCGCCGCGGGTCAAGACCACGCACCCGTGGCCGACTCCCTTTTTCGATCCCGAGGCCCGTTTTAAGGTCTGAGCTAATCCCATCACTTATTAATAAATACCTAAACGTTCCCGACGAAAGGAGAGGCTATATAAGCTCGTTTTAGGTCATTATAAAGAGACAACTCGTTTTAAGAAGCAAGAAGAAGAGAAGCCGTCACCAAGAGAGAGAGGAGGCGCGAGGAGATCATCATCGATCTCCGTCTTCATCTGTGTTCTTCGTTCTTCGCTTTTCTATTTCGTTAATTCTGCTATACTTTATTATTTTTATGATGTTCTGTTACGCTGTGATTGAGTAGTTCTCTCGTTGGGCATAGGGATCCTAAGGGGCTCTCACAGATCAATATATTATTAAGCTATTGGATTAAGACTTCGATTATGGTTTTTCGTTTTATCCTTATTGTTAATGCTTTTGCTTGATTAATCATCTTTGCAATTGAACTTAGGTATTTTTAGAACTACAAAAGTATTGGATCTATATGCTTGACCTAGGGTAGACGAGTAAGACCGCTACAAGATACAAAAGTAAACTTGTAGAGGGATTGTAAGCGTTAACGACCTTTGTGTATCACCATAACTTTCTGCGCGGCCGGAGACGAAAGCTACCGGTCGAGTACATAAGTTATCGGTGTGTAGGATATACGAAAGTAGGATACACACAGTATCCGTGTTCCAAGTTTAAGAACCAATGAACGACAGAAAGTCATCTTAAAAATCTTAGTCAGTCGCTTAATATAATTGACCGTGATCCCTAAAGAGTTCCCTAGTGTCTAGCGTTCCGTTTAATTTGTTGCAACCTCGTCTATTTTATTATTTAGTTTAGAATTTAGTGACACAAAACCAACTCAAATTTTTTTTTTCTAGTTTGATTTAAGTATCGGAATGATTCGTACCGAAGCAACAAAATATATGTGGTTCGACCCCTAAATACTATAACGCACATATGTGAACTTGCAGAATTATAGGGTTATAAATTTAAGACCTGAAGCTTAGTTAAATTGGTACGCATCAAGTTTTTGGCGCCGTTGCCGGGGATTTTGATTTATTTTCATGCGAATCTCTGCTTAAATCCATAGAACGTTTTCTTATTTTCATTTTTCTCTTGCATTTTTTTAGGTTATTTCTCGATGAGAGATCGGGAATTCGATCCCGAGCCTCTCGGTGATCCGCCACCTCTACTACGTGGTGATCCATGTGATGATGAGCATACTAATCCTTTCGATGACGACGATGAGACGATCAGTGAAATAGAATATATCGAGGAAGGAGAGCAAATAATTGGTGAATCCGATGCACCTCATAAATTCCTCTTTGATCGAAGAGCTATTAGACCACCCTTACCCAAGGATGGCTTTTCTAGAACTAAGGTACGTTTCATCGATTTAGTTAAACAAAGTCAATATCATGGTTATTCGACGGAAAACCCGATAGATCATATCGAGTCCTTCGAAGAAATATGTTCAACCGTAAAGTCGAATGGAGATGATCACAAGTGTACACTTTTCTTGTTCTCTTTGAACGATAAAGCCAGCAAGTGGCTAAAATTTTTGCAACCCGCATCTATCACGACGTGGAAATAATGTAGAGTGGCTTTCCTAAGCCACTTCTACACAAAATCTTGTACCTACCTTTATAAGGTAAAGATACAAAATTTCCAGCAGGAAGAGACATAAACCCTTTATGATGCTTGGGAGTGGTTTAGGGACTATGAAAGAAACTGTCCACACCACGGATTTTCCAAAAAATGCTTGATGAGCACCTTCTATCGATGCATCGATGGAGAATCGCAACATTCGCTCGACGTTGCAAGCAATGGAGATTTCTCCACCAAATCCGCGGATAACGCTTGCGTTCTTATTTACAATCTAGCAAGGAGTACCCAAGACATAGCACAACTTGCCAAATCCCGACGCCCTAAATAAAAACAAGAGAGCTCCGAAGAACTACAATGTCCCCAACTCGTGATGAATCATTTTGGGATACAATGACTAGATAAGCCACACGCCAGGCGTCGGTTTAGTAATTAAGGGTACCCAAATGACTTTTATAATGGTGAGGACATGAACTACTTCGAAGCACGAACGGGCTATCAAAACACTGATATGACGAACACAGCAGAAGCTTATCAAATCCAAGACTCATGCCAAAACCTGATCTTCGGGGGTGCAGCCAGGAGGGGTTTCACCATGGGCGCATACCCCACGACTGCGGCCACAACATGTTACCCATGTTTTCTACAGATCCACTCATCTCAAATCTTGAAAGAATTGGACGAATGCTGCAAGGACTTGAAGCATCTCACAAAAAGATGCAGATGAATTGAGTGTCGAAATGGACAAGATGTACGGGGATTTGAATGGAAAAATAGAAAGTCTCTATGTTCAAGCCGAGGAGGCTAAAAATGAATGAATATTGACAAGCTCATCCTTAACTTTCGTGCTCGATCAAGGTTAATGTTATATAAATGTTTTTTTTGTAAAGTATAACATTCTCCTTTAATGCGGGTGACGCGTTTTGCCAGCTCATCTTGAAGTATAGAGAGCTTATCCGTCTTCGCAATAAAACTCAATGCAAAAGAGATAAGATGATATGCCGGATGGGTTTGTTGGAAGAGAGTATCGGACTTATGAAATCTCTTCCAGCGGGCTGGGATGAACTCCGAGTGGCCCGATCCCCACTTGTCTCCGAGTGGCTCCAATATGAGATTTCGAAGCAATCCTAGCATGAGATAAAAAAAAATCTCTGATTTATCAGTTCAAATAATTTACTTTAATTTGTACCAGGCGTTGGAGCCCTCCTTTATCCTTGTTGAATAATGAGTTTTGCTTCTGAGTTCCCCTTCATTCCTTTTTTTTAGTAAATAATTTGACTTCAGAATCCTTCCTTATCTCTTTTGAACAACGAATTGTTCTTAGAGTCCCCTTTTATCCTTGTGGAATAAAGAGTAGCTTTTGTTTTAGTAGTTGCACTTGACTTTGCAAGTTGCCTACGTACCCATTTCGAGATCAAGCCACTTCATAATTTGTTAGTCTCCCTTCCCTACTACAGAACATTGTTTCTTAGCCATTTGATATGTGTATCTACGGTGTTATCCGCAAAGTTATGACTTCATCAGTTCCTTAAATGAATTGACTTCATCCTTCTTACGACCACAACTCCTTCAGGAGTCGGGAACTTAAAACATTGGTGGTAAGTCGAAGGCACTGCCCTCATCAAGTTTAGCCAAGGCGTTCCCAAGATAAGGTTGTAGGAAACGTTGTGATCCACTACGACAAAGTTTACCATCTTCATCACTCTAGCTGCAGACACCGGTAGTTATATTGTTTCGATTGAGGTCGTTGTGTCGCCACTAAAACTTGTTAACGTTGATCTAAGACCTCGGAGGTCCTACTTCTCTAGTCTTATTTGTTTTAGGGTCTTCATAAATATGACATCAGATGTAGTTCATGTATCAATTAATACTAAAAAATGTCAATGGTAGCTCCAATATCAAGACTTTCAGTCAGGATGTCATCTTCGGGAGTCTCCTTATCAAAACAGTCTTTCTCGGAGAAGGATATTTCCACTTTGGGAAATAGCCCCCCACCATTTGATTTTTCAGTTTTGCCTCGCCGTTGATGTCTCTTGACTGATCAAGTCGTATCTCGAAGAAGTTTCGATCCTCCTATAATTAGGTTGATTCATTTCTCCTTTTGATTATGCCCCTGCTCGGCTGGTGCGGGGTCATCCATAGCTTCATCGTTTGGTTTTGTCGATTCAAGGTTGTTGATTTTAACTTCGCTGAGCTTTTCTTCTGCATACATGTCAACAGGCACATCTTTCAACTTGTAACATTTTGCGGTTGAATGTCCATACCGTCAGTGATAATCGAATTATGCTTCCTTGTCCTTGCCCAACGTATCATCAGACCTCGAAGGTCGGTCATCATTGCATCTCTTTGATTCTTGATGAACCGCAAAGGAGTGTAGTCCACCAGTCTGACTTCTATCCTTGTGTTCCCTTCTTTCATTTTAGGGGGCAGTTGGGATTCCAAAAGACTGAGACTTTGAAATTTTGTAGCGCTCCGTAAGTGAGAGCCGATCTTCTTCAGTTGTTGCAAAGCCTGCACCTCGATGAACTGCGTCTTGGATTGCATATGGTAAATTAACCACCAAGTCCTCTCTGAACTTGGAGTCGTGCCACAATCCCATCTTTAAGACCGCCAGAACCATTACGTCATGGACGACTGGCATCCTGGCGATGACTTCATTAAACTTAGTAAGGTATGTCCGGAGTGAATCCTGAGGTCCAAATTGAGAACGTAGTTTGCTTAGTCTCTTCGACCAAATGATCGATCTCGGGAGATTGACTATTGCCGTTATGGGCTCGTGAATTGACATCACGCAATCCTTTCCTAGTTTCCGCAGTAGCCCGATGGTAGTATTCCATATTTTGCAGGATCTAATCCATTCTAGGGTTACCAATGAACTGGTCATGGTTCCTTGCTATTTGAGAACCATATTGGTCTTGTTCGTTCCTTCGCTCGTGATTTGGGGTCAGGACGGGTCTTTGATCCTGGTTTTGCTGGTGCGAAATAAGCATATCAAACAGAGGTGGTGGAGGACAAGTCGGAGGATCCACCCTTTGAGGACCAAGCTGGCCCTGTCCATTCCTTCACTCGGAGACTGGAGTCAGGGCGGATCACTGATTCGAGTTCCGTGGATGCGAATTTTACGGATCAAGGGAGGTGGTGGAGAAAAATTCGATGGATCAACCCGTACTCCATCCATTGAAGGCATATGTACACTTCCACTGTTTTGGCCGTGATGGAATGAAGCGGTCCCTAGGTGAGATAAACTCGGGGATATGGTACTATTCCCATTACTTCCAAGTGGCATAGTGGGCGTCGGTGTAGGTGCAGCACCTTGTGGTGGTGTTGGGGAAACACTAGGTAGTGGTGTCGGTGCAACACATTATGATGGTAGAACCCGCGTTTGTACTACCTCTGAGCGGAGATAATCAAAAGATTAAGTCAATGTCGCCTGATTTAAAACAACATTTTCCAAGTTTTTGTTCATTGCGGACAGTGACCCTTCGACCATAGTGGTTAGGTTACTGGTGACCTGGTCCATAACTTCATGAATGACTGCAGGTTCTTCTATGGTGGTTTTTCTGCGTTGGAGTTAGACTTGCATATCCCCCTCTTTGTAATGCCAAACTGTTGTAGTTGGAAGTACAACGGGCATAATTTGTAAATAAGATCAAACGGAGGACTTTGGCATATCTTTAAGAACAAAAGAACCGAGAGACTATGGATCAATAAAAAAAAAATTTTGTTGCTTAAGAAGACCAGACATGATTTAGAGATGATTATGACAAGGTTTTTGCGGTGTAAACTGGATTTAGTATTCCGATTCTCAAAACTGAATAAATTAGAAACTGACCGTAACACAATCTTCTCATATATTATCAGTATATATGTCTCGATAAATTTCTCTATGAGATTAAATCATATCATCTCTAATTCAATCAAAAATTTCTGCTATAATGAAGGGTGAAGTCGTGTAGAGAGAGGAACAAAGCTTTTTCGTGGGCAAAGAGACAAGCAAATAAAAAAATTCATGTTTTCTTTTCTTATCTTTTTTGTTTTGCCAAATAGAAATATGATTAATTAATAGTTAATTGAAATAAGATTACTGAAAGTTTTGGATTACTATCTAAATTGGGGTTAAACTAAATTTGAGACCAAACTTTAATAAGAAAACAAAACTTAATACACTATTTTTTCTTTTGCTTTTATTGTTTTTTAGTTATTTTTTTATGGGGTCAAAAAACAAAATTTAATGGGTTCATTATGATTCTATTTAAAGAAAAAAATATTTTTTTTTTAATGGGAGATTTGGTTAAATATTCCAAAGATTTTATATATTTTGAAAACTAACACATGTTTTAAATATTTTGAAAACTAATTTTTTGTATCTAAAATTACGAAAATATCTTAGATTAATCAAACAAAGAAATTATTTTTAAATCCAAATTTATGCATGGATCTCAGATCGATAGAAGAACTATGTTTTAGAAATTGCAAACGCTTACTTATCCGATCATACCAGTTGAAACACATAAACCCGACCCGTGTTTAGAACTTGTTTGTTGCAGCAAACTAATAGTAAAATAACACTACAATATGAGCTTTAAATATGAGCTTTAATTGTCCTAATCCATCCAAGAACACAAACCGAAGCAGAAATAGAGAAGAATAATATGATAAGTCACAAGCTAATAAGCAGGATAGAAGAGGAACGAGAGATAAGAAGATTGAAGTAGAGTGAAGAAAAAGATAACGAGAGTAAGAGTCTGGAGAAAGTGAGGTGAGGATTAATGAATAGATAACATAACAGATAACACTTATGTAAATTATAATTAAAATAAATTTGTTTGTTTTAAAAGATATATCTAAAATATTTTTTTTTAATTTTTATAATCCAAATTTTTAAAAGTTTAATTAATATCTTTTTAAAATTGTGAATAGAAGGTATTATTGTCTTGTTACCTAACAAAAAAGTTAGTTTTCAAAAAAATCAAACCATGGGTTAGTTTTCAAAATATATAATTTTTTTGGGAATATTAATTCAAATTTCCTGAACTTTAATTAGGTGCGGTCAGCTGACCCCCCCCCCCCCCCCCCCCCCCCCCCCTTTCCTCTCAACCTAGTTCCGCCCCTAAGCTGAATCATCCATACTTCTAAATGTGTCTAAGAACAGGCTCTTCTGATATTTGCATATTTTACATGTCCTTAGCATGTATATTAGTTAACATTTTAGATCATTCAGATGCTAGTTCATATCTTTCTTTGCAATTTCAGTGTTTTTTAGAGTTTAGGGTCTTGCATTTAGGTCCTAGTGAGTCTTGCATGTTTTGGAATGATTTCTAGGGGCTTGGAGGCATTTTGATGGAGATAGGAAGCCTTGGAACCGAGCACATCTGACCTTGGGAGCATGAAGAAGGAATCAAGAAGGAAAAGGAATTCTCAGAAGGCGCACTGATCCCTCCTGGGTTGGTGCAGTGGATCGGTGCCAAGCCCGAGAGAAGTGCCTCAGCAAGAAGAATGCACCGATCCCTCCTGGGTCGGTGCATTGGATTGGTATGGTCACAGAGATATCCCTCAACCGAAAGATGGAAGTGCCGAACGAGTACGCCGATCCCTCCTGGATTGGTACACTGGATCGATGCCAGACACGTGGAGAAGTGCAAGGAAAGAAGAAGATCAGCACCGATCCCTCCTGAATTGGTGCATCAGATCGGTGCCGCACCCGAGAGGAAAACAGAAGCAACAGAAGGTTAGCACCGATCGATCCTAGGGCGGTGCCAAATATCGATGCTAATCCAGCATCCGATCAGATTGTTCCGATCCAGCCGAAGCTCGCATCCCCCGCACCAACCAGCTCGCATCCGGACAGCCGAACCTGCAGAAGAATTTTGCACCGATCATTTGCCCCGATCCAGAGTCGATCGGTGCAAACTCCCCATAACCACTTTTACCCAACTCAACCGGGTCGGTACCCGGTTTGTCTCGGGTCGACCCGGTTCGCCCCTATTCACTATTTAAACCCAAAAACCTAATTTTCATGGGTTAAGTCTTTTCTTAAGCAAAAACCTCTCTAGCTAAGAGTGATTGAGAGTAATTTGTAAGAGATTGATCTTTTTGATTATTGTTTTCTTTGATTCTATATATGTATATTCTATTTTCTAATCATACAATCATTTGATCATGGGTTTTAACTCTTCTTTTATGGGATTTGTTGAAACCATGGTGATTAGTGAGTAGTTCTTAGAGTTTGAGGATGGGTTAGTTTTAGGGTGATTCCAAGGTTTATTTATGATGCTTAGGGTTAGATTATCTTGTTTCTCTTCTTGATTAGTGATCCTAATGCTAGATTGGGCTTGAGAGAGCCAATTTAGATCAAGGGGCATTTCACACCCACAAGGTGTTAGATGAAATGCCTTGATAAACTAATCAAGAGATATTCATTCCTAACCTATGAGAGTAGTTGTCTAGGTTGTTTATTTGGTTGATCTTGATTGTTTGCACTTAATGCTTGCTAGTTAGTAATTCACAAATGAGAGTTTGTTCTTGGATTAGTAATGATATACTCATATATTGCATGTTTTAGAATGCATTTCATTTAGAGTTTTATGTAATTTACATGCATAATCATGGTCTTGTCTTGCATTTAGGTCTCATTTAGATATTAGGACATTTGCATTAGGTCTAGTGAGTTCTTGCATGTTTTGGAGTATTTTCTAGGTAATTGGAGGCAATTGAGCATATTTGGAGAGTTGGACCTAAGTGGAGTGTAAAGTCCATCCGAGACGCCGGAAAGATATATTTGGGCGAAGGCCCTACGGTCTGAATTACCTTTGACGACCTTCATGAATGTTGTAGAGGGTTGAGTTAGCGGTCTAGGAGAAGTTGAATCAGGCGATTTGGACATGTAGTTCGAGAGTTACCTCGGTTTCACTGAAGTCGTCTCTGCCTGGCCGAGAAACCGAAACCTTGCACCGGCCCGGCACAAGACCCTTCATGCATCCGGTGCTGAACACTGGCTCAGGCAGAGACATTACCGAACCAGGATACAGCACCTGTACCGGCCCGGTGTCAGCACACAGGACACACCCATCCCGGCCAGGACACAGCCAGTACACCCAGCCGGTGCCAAACTTTCACCTGAACCAGCCGAGCTCGTCTAAAGTGTCTCAAAGATGTGGCTAGACGGAGAACTTACGATCCGATTCAGCTTCAACTGCCTTCATAGAAGTTGTAGAAGAGTGAATCAGATTTACACAGGAGTTTGAATCGAGTTATTTGGACGTATGGAGACGGAATTACTGAAGGTATGTCCGTCTGGCCGAGAGAAGATGACACCGTCCAAAGAACCGTCAACACGAAGGCCTTTCATTATGAATCAACTCAAACGGTCTTCATAATAGTTGTACATGGACGAGTTAACTGTCTACATGAGTTGGATTTAGGTTATTCGGATGTCAGGTTCAGGAGTTATGACTGATTCACTGAAGACGTATCCAAGTTTTGGCCGGGTCAATACCCGGTTTATCCCGGGTTGACCCGGGTCCGACCCAACTCAGCAAACACCTTTTTATATTTTAGAGATCTAATTTTTAGATCTATCTCCTTTTTTATGTTTTTCCCCCTTTTTCTCTCCTTTTTCTCTGTAGACAAGACTAGGGTTCTTGAGATTTTTTCCAATGATCTCTTTGATTTTATGCAATCTAGTATTAATTTCTATCAATCTCATCCTTCTATCTCTATTCTATCTTGATTATTCAAGATTCATCCATGGATCTAAGCCCTATCTATATCGATTTTGGCTTGGTTCTAATGGGTCTTGAGTAGTTCTTTAGAATCTAGGGATGAGGTAGATTAGGGTGATCCAATGCTTGATTATTGTTGTCCTAGGTTAGATTATCTCATATCCCTTCTTGTTTGGTGTTCCTAATGCTAGATATACCTTGAGAAAGTAGATCTAGATCATAAGGCATTTCATACACACCAAGTGTTTGATGAAATGTCTTGATGAACTATTCAAGAGATTTATGCTCCTAGCCTATGATGATAGTTGTCTAGGGTGTATTTTTGGTTGATCTTGTTTATATAATCTCAATCCTTGCTAATCATTGATTCACAAATGAGAGTTTGCTAATGAATTAGTGATTAGCAAAGTGATTAATTGCTTGAAGGATAATTAGTCTAGATTAGGGTCTTATGCCTAGGGATTAGCTTGATTGAGTGTTTGGACATCATGAATGAGACTTGGGTCACCTTATTTCAATAACCCCATCTTTGGATTCGCTTTTGTTCATAGAATTGTATCATTCTTAGTTTTCTTTTGCTTGTTTCTATTTAGTTACCTAATTACAAAACCCCACTTTGATTGCTTAACTCATTTAGTTCTATGCATTCCTTGTGTTTGTAACTCTACCCTTGGATTCGATATCTCTTATGCTAGGCATTTTGAGTAATTGATACACGGCAAAATCCTTGTATCAAGTAATTAGCATGGTGATTAATGACTTGAGATAGGATTAGTCACACTTAGTGATCATTGCCTAGGGATAGTTTTGTTTGTTCATTGAGCATCATGAATTAGTCTTGGATCATCTTAATTCGATTATCCCATCATTGAATTCGTTTATATTTCTTGCATTACAACTTGTTTAGTTTGCTATTTCTTGTTCTTATTTTAAGTTGCTTAGTTCACTAGTTAAACAACAACTCTTGCTTATTTTGCTTAACTTAAGAATTGCCTTGTATTCTTATTGCTTTGGAATCTTACCCATTGGATTGAACCTCTTATACTAGCAATAGTATATCGAGTAATTGATATCGAGACTTGCAAAAGTCCTTCATCATCTTCTTCGTGGCATTCCCATTCTTTGACTCAGATTTGGAGCATAAGAGCTCACCTTGATCAACATGTATTATGACCTCTTCTTCTTCATACTTTCCACCACCACCTTGATTGTTGTCTTCTTACTCAATCTCCTTTTGAATCTCCTGAATTTCTTGGACTGTCATAACCCTTCGGTTAGGACACTTAGCTTGGTAATGCTCAAATCCTTGACACTTAAAGTTGCTTAGTTCACTAGTTAAACAACAACTCTTGCTTATTTTGCTTAACTTAAGAATTGCCTTGTATTCTTATTGCTTTGGAATCTTGCCCATTGGATTGAACCTCTTATACTAGCAATAGTATATCGAGTAATTGATATCGAGACTTGCAAAAGTCCTTCATCATCTTCTTCGTGGCAGGCACGGGGAATACGAAGGGTCACACAAAGGCTGCGGAAAGACCTTTGATATACCGTCGATCTACTTCTGGATATTACGCACCAAAAGAAAGACCGAGATCTCTGGATATTACACACCAGATCAAGGAGAAGAGAATCACTCTCTAAACCAAAAGAAAGAAACGTTTTTTTCATAAAAAGAAGGGTTCAGTTCGACCATGAGAGGCTGCTAGGGTTTATATGAAAGAAAAACAACAACAAAGAAACATAACTGGGCCTAAACAACATATGGGCCATAAAACATAAATCTGGTCGAAATTAGATTTGATCAGTTGGACGTGAATCCACTGTTGGGCCTTTTCTGAGCGATGCACTGGGCCGATTAGGGAGATCTTGATAGTTTTGGAAACTAGACCCACGGGGCTTTGGATCCATATCTTATAGGTTTTCTGGGGTTCTGTGAGCTAACAGCGACACTTGATTGAAAAAGCCATTGTAGTGAATGGGCCTCGCTTCAGTCTTGGGTTCAGCTTGTTGGGGCTTTTGACTTCGTACGAGCAGACGCTTGACATGGGTTCAATTTGGTGAGTGAGCAAAGAGGAAGTGATCTAGCTTTGCCTCGTTAAAAACCTACTCCGCAAAACCCAGTGGGACAAAAACGGAGATAGGGAAAAAGAGCACAAAGCTAGACCACAAGCTCACTAACCTCCTTGAACTTTGGTCTTTGTTGGTGTAGCTTCTTGATCTTGAATCGATGGACTTTTAGGAATGATCAGAGGCTTCTCAGTTGCATGCTCCTCTGCTTCAAACTCAGGTTCAAGCTCCTTCTTCTGGGCGCTTGCCATGATCACATCATCCTCCCCCAGTTGAAAAAGATTTGTCCTCAAATCTGCCAAGAACAAAGCTAAGTTAGAACCATCAGAATGTAGAGAGAACGAATACTTACCTTGCAAGCGTCTCTTTTTGGTTCTGGGCATGATCAGTGTTGGAGTGGGGATTGTGCCATGCTTCCTAGCTTTTGTAAGATCAGAATGATCACATGCCACAATTTGAATCCTCGAACTTCCACCAGGCTCAAAGATCATTCGGCATTACTTCATGTTTGCTTGCTGCTCCTGTCTCAAATGCTCCATTGGATAAAGAATAGCTTGAAAAACAATCTTCTTGAGCCAAACATGGAAGAGCCACGTTTTTGGGGCATGAAAATTCAGCTCTTCATCCTGTACACGCTGTGCTTTCACAACCATAACTTGAAACACAAGATCAAACACACAAAGGGCATACTTCTCTGTTTCAGCAAACAGTTTCTCATTTAGCTCATTTAAAACCCATATCAAATACTTAGCATGATCATCAAAGAGTTTATTATAAATAAGAATATAGATCATATCAAACATCTTAATGAATGATTTCAAATCATATGAAGCCTCTCTAAATTCATGATATGAAATGCAGTGTGTTATCCTAGAGTGTTTATCAAAATCCATAAGCACAGCATTTATGTTTGGTTCACACGTTTTATCAAACAGAAATCCTCCATGCCTAAAGATATTTTTATGCTCAAATTTCTCCAAATAATGAATCACATCTTTAAAATCAATAGTTGTCATATAAATCTCTTTGATGTGTTTATATTCCAGCAACTTAGATTTAGGAACAAAAAGAAACGCATACCTTTGAATCGTTGTATTAGGCACAACAATTTCTTTACCTAGCTTGTTTTGGATGTCACAAAGAAATGCTTCAATGGATACTCCTGGATCAAAAATGACATGATGCTCCTTTTCACGGATCTGTGGAAAACTCCTTGAGTTGTATTTAGGGATCACGTCTTCCTGCAAAAGAAAATTTATTCTACTCGGCAGCATCGGTACAAAGTTAGTTAAGCTCATGAAAGCGTCCTTATAATCAAACATAATCAAAGATTGCTTAAAAACTAATGCTCTGGTTTGATCCTCTTTTTGTTGCTGCTCCATAGCCTTGATGAGATCTTCCTTTTGTTGCTGCTCCTTAGCCTTGATGATATTTTCCTCGGCCAGCAACTCCTCAAGTTTTTCTTTTGATCCTGCATCAATTTCTTTTGGCAAAGACAGGTGTGTGACACTAGAATTGAAAAATTCAGTAAGTGATTGGAATAAACCAGAACTTATCTTAGTTACTTCCTGATTTTGGTTTTGTGTTGCAGGTTTAGACACTTCTTGAATTTTGAATGGCCTGTCATGAGACGATTTACCATCACGTCTTGCTGCTTCTTCTCTTTGTTGACTTGTCTTGTCTCTCCTTGGTTCACTCCTTTGTTGTGTTCCGTTCTGTACTGATTTTGGGGCGTGTCTTCTCCTCATGATAGCTTTCATTTTTGTCCACCTCTCCACTGGTTTTTCTCCACAGCGTTTCCTTGAGATCACGAACTGATCCCACCAGCTACGTGCGTAATCGTAGAATGAACTTGCTGCCATATGCATTTTGTTGCTCTCCGAGTAGTGTTGGTATTCAAAGGCACGTTCTACCTTCCTCTCCCATTCCAGGTATATGTCAACATCATTTTTCCCATGGAATGATGGAAGCTTGACAACAGATTGCCCACTGCCTTCCCGTGCACGTCTAGGTCTTCTTTGGCCATCTTGAAACGAGATATTATCACAACGGTAATAATATTCGGCCTCTTTGTCGCTATACTTCCTCGGCTGCTCTTTGTCTCTCCTAAGAGCTCTCTCATGTGTCCTCCTGTGCTGAGACTCGTTCATCATGTACCTGAAATAAATCGACAAAAACAAGCAGTAACAAATCCTCACAAAAATTAAATCAACAAGGGTTTCAGATATGAGCAGATTTGGACATATTTCAGTTCATCAAACCAGGCTTGAACAGACTTGTAAACAGATTAAAAATTCCGAAACTCACAAATGTTTTGATGCAATATGATTCTCTTAGAACTGAATGATACACGAACCAATGAAGATAAAGAGTCACTAAAATTTTCGACCAGAATCTGAAAACACAACAATTACTAGATCGACACAAACTTAGAACTCTAATTTTTTTTTTTTTTGATTTTTGATAAGATTGAAACGAAAACAACAACTAATCAAGAAACTAATTGCAAAAATCACACAGGAACAAGGATTAGCATATTCGACAACAACTAGATGAACACTAATAGTGTTTTGTTTTTGTTTTTGTTTTTGTTTTTTTTGGATTTATGATGCAAACTAAACTAAAACAACAAATAAAAATGATGATCTGATTACGACAAACACAAACACCAATGATGAACAAATGCGACACTTCTAAAGGAAGACGAACAGATGCAAAAACACATAATCAAAATAAGATCAGAAATGAATGGAACAAAATTACCCAAGTTGTGGAGTGGTGCTCTGATACCACTTAATAAGAACTCCCTTGAATCGCCACTCTAATGCTGGGTAAAGGTAACCGGATA
Organism: Eutrema japonicum; assembly: GCA_030161315.1. Taxonomy (NCBI): domain Eukaryota; kingdom Viridiplantae; phylum Streptophyta; class Magnoliopsida; order Brassicales; family Brassicaceae; genus Eutrema; species Eutrema japonicum. The sequence continues at coordinate 29,605,993 of BSQW01000007.1, forward strand.
ATCCTTGCAAGCGGTGAAGCTTCAAGGCACGGGGAAGACGAAGGGTTACACAAAGGCTGCGGAAAGACCTTTGATATACCGTCGATCTACTTCTGGATATTACGCACCAAAAGAAAGACCGAGATCTCTGGATATTACACACCAGATCAAGGAGAAGAGAATCACTCTCTAAACCAAAAGAAAGAAACGTTTTTTTCAAGAAGGGTTCAGTTCGACCATGAGAGGCTGCTAGGGTTTATATGAAAGAAAAACAACAACAAAGAAACATAACTGGGCCTAAACAACATATGGGCCATAAAACATAAATCTGGTCGAAATTAGATTTGATCAGTTAGACGTGAATCCACTGTTGGGCCTTTTCTGAGCGATACACTGGGCCGATTAGGGAGATCTTGATAGTTTTGGAAACTAGACCCACGGGGCTTTGGATCCATATCTTATAGATTTTCTGGGGTGCTGTGAGCTAACAGCGACACTTGATTGAAAAAGCCATTGTAGTGAATGGGCCTCGCTTCAGTCTTGGGTTCAGCTTGTTGGGCCTTTTGACTTCGTACGAGCAGACGCTTGACATGGGTTCAATTTGGTGAGTGAGCAAAGAGGAAGTGATCTAGCTTTGCCTCGTTAAAAACCTACTCCGCAAAACCCAGTGGGACAAAAACGGAGATAGGGAAAAAGAGCACAAAGCTAGACCACAAGCTCACTAACCTCCTTGAATTTTGGTCTTTGTTGGTGTAGCTTCTTGATCTTGAATCGATGGACTTTTAGGAATGATCAGAGGCTTCTCAGCTGCATGCTCCTCTGCTTCAAACTCAGGTTCAAGCTCCTTCTTCTGGGCGCTTGCCATGATCACATCACATTCCCATTCTTTGACTCAGATTTGGAGCATAAGAGTTCACCTTGATCAACATGTATTATGACCTCTTCTTCTTCATACTTTCCACCACCACCTTGATTGTTGTCTTCTTACTCAATCTCCTTTTGAATCTCCTGAATTTCTTGGACTGTCATAACCCTTCGGTTAGGACACTTAGCTTGGTAATGCTCAAATCCTTGACACTTAAAACATTTTTGAGAAAAACCCACAGTTGGTTTGTTGAATATTCGCTTAGAATCTTTATTGTAGTTTTCTGCTCCATAGGAAACGTTCTCATCCACATGAGTGTAAATTTGCATCTGAGGTTTATTTCCACACTTTACATGCTTCTCAACTTTCACAAAAAGCTTCTTCACATCATCAAAAGTCCATAATGATTTCTCCTCCACTTTAGATGTGATCTCTTCATTCAAACCATGTACAAAACATACAATGAACTTCTCTTGTGGCTCTTGAATATCACAACACAATTGCAACAGATCAAACTCCCTTGTGTACTCTTCAACAGTGCGCTTCTCTTGCTGTAAGTTTCAAGTAAAGATCTTGCTTGTAATCATCAGGTAAGAATCTCCTCTTCATAAGTCGTTTAAGCTTCCGCTACAAGAAAACATGACGAATTCCGATGGCATTTCCGACAGACTTTATTCCGTCTGACAATTCCGACGGATTTTCGTCGCATTATCGACGTATGAAAGAGTAATCGGATATTTGTACCCGTCGGTAAGCCGTCGGATAGTTCCGATAACTTTCCGAATATAAACATCTGTCGGAACAATTTCGACCGCCTTTTGACGGAATTTTTATCCGTTTCAAAACGAATATAGACGTTACAGACCGTTTGTATTTGTCAGGCTCCGTCGGAATGCGGTCAGAATGTTGTCGGAATCCCCTCGGAAATCCGTTAGAAGCAGCGCATAATTTTGTTATAAAAACGTCTCCACCCTCTCTCATTCCTTACAATTACCAAAACCAAAAACACTTTCATCTAAAACCTTATAATATGTCTTATTCAGATCCATATAATTATTTTTGATCGTGGATGGATAAGCCTCATCAAATACTGGAGACGGGCCTACTTACGAAAGAGTAGAAAGAAGGTCTCCAATAATTCATGGCATTTGCAACCACACAGAAGAAAGCCAGAAAATCTGGTAAAATCTATTGTACATGTACTAATTGTCGGAATCGTAGATTCATGGTGATAGACAAAGTATGGTCACACATGTTTATCAATGGGTTGGTGTATGGTTACAAAATTTGGTATTATCATTGATAAAATGATACAATGGTAGATTATGGTAGTACTAGTGAAAAACCTATTGTAGATAGCTTAAAAGAACATGCAACAGAAGTAGAAAATGTAGGTCATGTTCATATGGTGAACGATGCGTTTCGTGAAAGTATACCATCGGTTGCTGAGTATGGAGATAGAGGTGAATAACCTAATTTAAAAGCTCGGGGGTTCTTTGATATGTTAGACGCTGCTAAAAATCTATTATATGATGGTTGTAGAGGTGGACATTCCCCTTTATCAATTGTGACTTGGATGATGGGTATAAAGACTGATTTTAATTTGAGTGAGTAGTGTGTGGATGCAATAGCTGATTTTGTGAAAGACATTTTATCAGAAGATAATCTTGCAGTAGCATCATACTATGAGATACAAAAACTTCTTGCTGGTCTTGGATTGCTGTATCAGATGATAGATGTGTGCATCGACAACTGTATGATCTACTGGAGAAAGGACTCATACCGTTTGACATGTCGTTTTTGTCGTAAACCTCGGTATAAGGAAACAAGTGGAAGAGTGATCAAAGTCCCATATAAACGGATGTGGTATTTTCCGTTAATAGAGAGATTGAAGAGTTTATATCAATTAGAGCGTACATCGGGAGCAATGAGATTGCATGCAGAGCATACAACGGGTGGAGAAATTGCTCATCCCTCATATGCAAGAGTATGTAAACATTTTCAATCCATGTATGCCAGTTTTGCGTATGAGACGAGGAACGTATACCTTGGATTATGTATTGATGGTTTCAACCTTTTTGGAAAACATGAGAATCAATATTCATTGTGGCATGTAATTGTAATACCTTACAATTTGCCGCCATTGATTTAGGTGTTTTAATAAGTCAATTAAAAACTAAAGTTCACACTACCGCAATCATAATGGTTGACAATGTATAGAAGGTAATTCTCAGATGAATAATTAAAACAAAATATTTATCAAAATAAATCTAAATTGAAATGTATTATATCAAATCCAATTAAATTTAAAAACAAAAGTTTGACAACAAAAAAACAAATAAAATTCAAATAAATTGTATTACCAAATAAAACATAAAATCAAAACACTTCAAATCTAGGTAGTAAAGTTTAGATTAGAATCTCCTTCATCGTCTTCTAAATCTTCATCACCATCAAGAGGTACAGATAAAAAAAAAGTAAAATAATATTAAATTTTGACATGTATAAATTATATAGAAATGTCATGTAAAGTCTATATATAATGATTTTAAAAATATGAAGTAAATATGGATGAATGATAATGGTACATGGATCACGAAATGTATAGAAAATATGTCAAATTATTATTTTTAGAAAGATAAATGTTTAAATAAAATCTCTAACTAATTAAAATATAAATTTTCGGGCTTTTCGGGCTAGCCCGAGCCCGAATGGGCTTTAGCCCGAGCCCGAATGGGCTTTAGCCCGAAAAGCCCGATTTTTTCGAGCTAATATTTCTAGGCCCGAGCCCGCTGTTTTTCAGGGTCGGGGCGGGCCGGCCCTCAGTCTTTGGCCCTAATTGACACCCCTAGGTTCAATATGTTCACGAATCGCCTTAACATCAACTTTCGCACCGGCCCGGCACAAGATCCTTGAAACCCTAAACCTAACTATGAGACTACTCGGACATGACAATGGAGAACAAGCAAGAAGATAGAGAGAAACTCATAATAATAATGAAAGAGATAAAAAGGTTTAGAAATCTTCTCAATAGTTGCAGAGATTCTTGTCCTTGCTTACAAGATCAAAAAGCCAAAATATGAGTAGAACAAAGAGCCGTCAAAAGAGAGATGCCTAAAAAGTGCCTGAAAAATAATATATAAATAGGGTTCTGGGCGAATTAGGTCAGAATATGCAGTTTCCGGGCCAAAACAGGAAAGTCAATAAATTTTCTTTTCCTTCTCGCAGGCTTGCATCGATCGATGCACTCCTTGCATCGATCGATTATGGCTCCTCGGAGGGTGTTGCATCGACCGATTTTGGTTCTTCTGGGCATGCTCCATCGATCGATGCACTCCTTGCATCGATCGATTTTGATTCTTCTGATGATGTTGCATCGATCAACGCCAATTGTGCATCGATTGATTCTTGCTCTTCGGGGCATGCTCCATCGGTCAATGCACTCCTTGCATCGATCGATTATGCTCTTTTTGTACCGTTCCATGCGTTTTTGCCCACGTAACTCCAATTTCTTCCGTAAACACCTTGTTTAGCGAGTAATGCACCATTAAACATTCCCATATCACGAAATCCTAAACCTCTGTCTTTCTTAGAATAGTGTAGTCTTTTCCAAGCAACCCACATAATTCCTTTTCCTTGTGAACTCTTTTCCCACCAGAATCTCATTAAGTCACTTTCTATCTCATCCGTCACTTGTTTTGGAAGCTTAAAACAAGACATAGAATAAACTGGCATTGAGATAGCTATCGATTTTAACAATACTTCTTTTCCAGCCGGAGATAAAAATTGGGAACTCCACATCGAAGTTCGTTCTTTAACTCTATTAATAATATCGTTGAACATCTATGTTTTCTTTCGTCCAAATTATTCTGGTAATCCCTAGTATTTACCTCCACCGCCATGATTTTGTATACCTAGGATATTTTTCAACTTTTCCTGCTTATCTATTTGGATTTTTGCTCCAAATGTTATCATCGATTTACTATGATTTATCCGCTTTCCAGAACATTGCTCATAAATACGAAAAACCTCTTTGATTGCAGCACAATTTTTTTGGTTGGCAATGCAAAAAAAGAGTGAGTCGTCAAAAGGTGTGTAATAGCGGGGACTCCATTACCAATCTTTATTCCGTTTATCTTCTTCTTTCGTACACTCATATCTAAGAGTTGACTCATAACATCAGCACATAATATAAAGAGATAAGGAGAAAGTGGATCGCCTTGCCTTAAACCTCTTTCCGGTGTAATATGACCCTGTGGACTTCCATTAATCAAGACAGAGTAGGTTACTGACCGCACAATTTCCATAATCCAACCAATCCATAATTCCGAAAAACCAAAGGCACACATAGTTTCTTCAAGAAAACACCATTCAACGCGATCATATGCTTTACTCATATATGTTTTTATTGCCATATAAGTTTGTGACACTCTTTTTCTTGATTTCAAAGAATGCATGAGTTCATGAGCAATCATGACATTATCTGATATTAATCGTCCCGGTATAAATGCTGCTTGTGATTCCGAAACGATATCATTCAAAGAAGACTTTAGACGATTTACCAGAAGCTTAGAGATGATTTTATATAGCACATTGCATAAGGCAATCAGACGATAATCTACTAATGTCTTTGGCTTTGTTATTTTTAGAATCATACCGATATTGGTATGATTTATACCTTGTCTCATCGTAGAAGTTTCGAAAAATGATGAATCTCTCTAATGACATCCATTCCAACAACGTCCCAACACTCTTGATAGAATCTTGCCGTTAAGCCATCCGGTCCCGGAACTTTGTCAGCCCCAATATCATAAACTGCTTTATATATCTCTAAATTAGTAAAGCTTCTTGTTATAGCTGCGTTAATGTCATTGGTAACAGTAGGAGTAAATTTCGCAAATATTTCCGGTAAAACCATATTTTTATCGCTTCTGTATACCGATTGGAAATACTCTTCTGCGTGTTTGCCAACAGCCCAATCTCCTTGATAAATTTCACCATCTGCATCGCTAATCGTTTGAATTCTGTTCCGAGAGAATCGACTTTTGGTACAGGCTTGATAGAAACTTGTGTTACGATCTCCTAACTTTAACCATGAATTTCGACTTTTAAGTTGCCAATAAACTTCCTCGTCTCTATAGGCTTGCGTCAATTCTCTCTGGATTTGAGGAATAGCATCACGATATGCTCCATTCGATAACAATGCAAATTCCATTTCAATTTGCAGCTCCTCTATGCGTTTCGATGAATTTAATTTGGAGTTTTTTCGACAATTAGCCATTGATCTTCTGCACTCTCGGATACGATCTAAGATCGTATAGTTGTGGTTCGAAGGTTTCAAATTCCATCCCACCTTAACATACTCTTTAAATTCTTTGATTTGAAGTAGTCGTTTGTCAAATCTAAAAGGTTTTCTCGAATTTTCTTCAACAAATGCAAATTTTGTTACAATAGGTCTATGATCCGAATCGTATAGCCCCAAAAACTCGTCTTCAGATGCTAGAAATAAAGCCAACCAGTCTGAATTCACAATGACTCGATCAAGACAACATTTTACCACGTGATTTCCATGCTTTCCTACCCAAGAGAAGTGATTATCCTTATGTCGCAAGTCTGAGAAATCACAACTACTATATATATTTCAAAAATCTTTGAAAGTTCTTTTATCACGGAGAGGACCACCCTCCTTCTCATCATTGGACAAAATTTCATTAAAATCTCCTACAAGAAGCCAAGGGCCGGTTCTTGTTGTACTAATTCTCTCAATTCTCTCCCATACGTCATGTCTATTTGTTTGTGCAGGATCTCCGTAAACACAAGACAAATAGAAACTCATACCATTAAAATCCATAAACACATCAATCATTCTTACAGATTGGTAAAGTTTAGTAATAGATACTGCTTTTTCCATAATATAGCTATTCCTCCACTTCTCCCGATCGGAGGAACAGAGATTACAAAATCGAAACCTAAAAAAATACAAACATCTCTAAATACATCACACTTATTTATAGTTTCACACAGAAACAGCAAATCAGGGGAAACAAAACGACAAATTTTTTGAAGTCTTTATTTCCTTAACGGCGCTTGAATCCCCATGCAACTCCACGAGACAATCTTCATGGTGACAGTGGGGGTACCGGGCCCCCCCGCGCCTCAGTCTATTATCTGTGTAACCGAACATGAGCCAGTAGATTCACTCATCTCAACATTGTTGATCGGGTACAAGTCCACTCGATCCCCGGCTGTAAACTCGGAAGTAAAGACAGGATCTTGAATAATTTCTTCCACCATCTCTTTTTGCGTTTGTTCAAGCCAGCATCTTCTCCTTGTTTCACAAAAGCTTGGAAGACATCAAGCAACTCATCTTCTCTGAATTTTCCTTTCGCTAAACGACGACGCTGGTATGTTTTCTCATTCATTTCAGCCCTGAAATCATCTAACCCAGCAGACATATCCGAGAATTCATCATTAGTTGAAATTGTACCAGACTTAGTAATTCCAGTAATTACCCCTGAAGGGAGATCAATGTACAGGTCAGATGTGTTCACGCTCGAAAGACCATCATTCTCATAAACTCGCAACATCTCATCAACCTCTTGACGCTTCCTTTTTCCAAAACCAACAGAGTCCTCCTGCACCAGTTTTGCTTTCACATAGCGCCATTTTTATGCTGTTAACTCATTATCAGTTACACAAGAGGGACTCTCAACACCCATCTTTGAGGCAGATGGCCCAGCAGCCATCGGATTCATTGACTCAGCATCCATCCTTTTTGTTTCATCATTTTTACCATCATCTCCTCCATTGCCATCATTACCATCCTGCGAGCCATCATCATCATTCTCACAGTTTAGAGGGCATTCCTTCGCTTCATTTGTTAGCATTCCACACTTGATTTAAAAACTACGAAGACTCTCATACTTAAATTTGAGGATCGTGTTTTCTTCAGGACTGAACTGGAAATTGCGTTGAAAACGCAAAGGATTGCCGATATTCCAATTGATCTTTACACGTACGAAATCCACCAAATTTGCCGCTTAATCAAACTCCGATTGAACCACAAGCCCTAATGTATCCCCGATGAAATCAATCATTTCGAGATGAAGGAATTGGGATGGGATCCCACATATCTGCGCCCAGAAGGGAATCGTCTTCATTGCCTCCTCCGGCATGTTGGGAAAACACTGTTGGTCACTATCATCCATTCGCTAAAAGACCATGGACCCCGACGGAGCACTAAGTTCAGTGCCTCTTCAGTCTGAAAGACAAACCGAAACTTTGTCGAATCTGTTATCCGACCCACCACTTCATTGTTAAGTCCCCACAAGCGCTGCATTTGATTAATAAGAGCATGCATGTTTTGCTTCTTCGGATTAACCAATACACCAACAATTGCAAGTCGGTTTGCTTGAGCGGCATGAGCCACAACGGTTTGAGGAAGAGCAATCGGTGCATCATTGACACCAAGATTGATGTCCTGCATTTATCTCCTTATATTATCGCTCATTGTGTGATCGAAATTGCCAAAGAAACGCAAAAACTGACGAACTGTAATATTTATAGGGAAAGATGGCCATGGCGGTTTTGGTAAATGGATAAGATCTCTGAACATCAATCGTACAAAACCGCCGGGGATACTGCCCAACGGACAAAAACCGGCAGGTTTGACCCATGAATCTCGGACATCAACCACCGGACGGGAACTTCTCGAAAGAGAGAGAAGACAGTTACTCAAATCGCCTTTTGGATCGCCAAACGAGAGAAAAGACGTCATTCTTTCTCCTCTTATTTTATTTTTTTCATATGTTAGTAATTTCCATTTATAAAAACATAATTCATTTGTTCTTTTTTGAAATATAATTAAAAATTGGAAAAATTTATATTATTACATTGACACATGTTACGATCTAAATTAACAATAATACATGTCACAATCTGATGAGTTATAATTATCTCACATGTCATAGTCACGTTGAACGACTCAGCTTTATATAATAAGATACTAATTTATCTCTCTTAGTAAAGCATGTGATTTACCACCAAAGAACCCGTAGCACTTGCCAAATAAAGTGTTTAAACTTCGAAGAAGCTTAGATCTTCCAAGTTTGTGCTTTGAGAGAATTAAGGATAGGATCCCAATGATATCCTACGTATTTATAGGTTTCTAACCTTTGTTTTCAAGATAAGTCAATATGGCGACAAAATTAAGCAGACTCATAAAATTGTTCCCATGAAGTTTGGACTGATCGGTCTACTTGCACACAGTATATTTACAGCCGAAATATTTCTTCTGTGTCTGAATAGTTTGGACTGATCGGTCTACTTGTTTTGATTTTGTCTATGTCTGAATAGTTTCTTAATTGGGTTTTCAAAGGGATTTCCTGATTTGTTGATTTTAAGTTATTAGATTTGAGATCTAATTTATGGTTGTTCTCCATACTGAAACTTGATTATCTACCTAATTTCTGATTCTAGATTATATAATATACGCACCAAAAGTGATTGTTAAATTTTTTGAAAGCACATAGATAAGCAAAGTGTCATTAACTAACGACAGTTGATGTTAAGACTTATGTAAAATGCTTGCTTGATTTCAAAAAATTCAAACGAGAGTTTAGTATTTTAAGATATTGCATATCTAGGTATTGCATGTAGTATATCCTAGATTGTAGTTATACTAGGACTTAATCTGCGCTAATTATAACGCAGGTTAATTTTTTATAAATAAATTGTTTTGAAATTTAAGAAAATTTGATTTTTTTTTTAATTTTATAATATGTCTAATTCATGATTATATATAGAGTTGTCAAACGGAATAATTTGTCTATTTAGTTAACCCGTTTTGCAGTGAACTAAAATATTATTTGGGCTAACCTGTAAAACCTATAATCTTGAAAATATAATGCACCGTTTTGAGGTTAGTTCACGAACTCTTTTAAAAAATCAATTTTCTTATGTCTAATTGTTTATAAAATTAGTAAAATATTTTTCAACTTTTATTTTGATATATATTCAAATAAAATATAATAAATTATAGTGAAAAATATATCAAGATTTTAAATACATTTTTTTGAATATATATGGATTGATTCTTATTTAAAAAAAATATAATATTAAAAATAATTAAGAAACTAAATAGTAAATAACATCTTTAATGATAACTAAATACTTTTCTTATTAGTAATGACATAATATGTAATAACTTACCAAACAAGTTCATTTTCAAAAATATCTTCTTAAATAATATTACGGAGATTATATACATTAGAAAAAAACTGAGATATACACGATTATTACTACATAGATGTCACCATTCTTATTCCATAGCAAAAAAAATAGCATCAAATAAAGATTACATAACAAACACAAGGAGCTTCAATACAGTACAAGATTACTTGACGGACATTATCAAACTCAAAACCGAAACATTCCTAACGGCATCTGCGCTTATTCGGACCAATTATCTTGGCGAGCCACTCCGGCTTGTATGAAGCAGTGACTTGTCCTACTGCCAATCCAAGCAACACTCCAAATCCAAACCCTATTGCCATTGCTTTCCAGCTTACCACTTCTCCTTCTTCTTCGTCTTCTCCCTTAGGCTGTTGTGTTGGTGGTGCATTACTCCCAAAGCAAGTTTCCTCCAAAGGAAGACCACAAAGCCTTGCATTCCCTTCAAAGGAGGATTTAGGTTGCCCAATGATTTGTGTTCCTTGTGGTATTTCACCAGTGAGTTGGTTATGAGACACATTTATGTACCCCAAAAACGAGAGGCTCCCCAGTCCATTAGGAATAGTGCCAGAAAGTTTGTTACTTGACAAGTCTAGTGACTCGAGATTCTTAAGATTGGCGAAAGACAGAGGAATCTGGCCCGTGAAGGCGTTGTTGGATAAGTTGAGTGCAATCAATGCCTTCAAGAGACCAATGGATTCAGGAATTTTTCCTTCAAGTCTGTTTCCAGAAAAATCAATGGCGGCATAAGATGTAAGGACCCAATGTCCCTCCATAGATAGACCTTTGTAATGCAAATCTATAAAATTCATAACTTTATAGCCAGGTTCATCGTCTATCATATATAAAGCATCATCTTCATTCATCGTGGGTGATGATGCTTTCCAATTCATGAAGTAATTTGGTGGCAAGCTTCCAGTAAATTTATTACCAGATATCTCAAGTATCCGCAGCTCAGGAAACCCAAGAGGACCTTGATGAGGAGGAGATATAGGACCGTAGAATTTGTTTGAACGAAGGGTAAGGATTTCCAAATTTGGTAAAGCCTTGAGCCAGAAAGGAAACGTATCTTTGATTCCATTGTTGTCAACGCTTAGAAACTCTAAAGATGAGCAATTTAGCAGAGACCTTGGAAGCTTTTGAGTTAGTCGATTGTAGCCAACGTCGAGTGACCGTAGAGAGGCACCGACATAGAAGGCATCAGGAATACTTCCTTCAAAGTTGTTCTTCCGGAGCAACACATGCTTGAGGTTACTTAGACATTGAGGAAGTTGACCGGTGAAGTTGTTGAGGGATAGATCAAGAACAACGAGAGAGCTTCGGTTGCATATGGAAAGAGGTATCTCCCCTGTGAAACTATTATTACCCACAGAGAAGACTTTGACAGAGAGTGGTAGCTCAGGGGTTTTCCCTTTGATTGTATTGTGGGACAAGTTTATATACTCCAACTTCTGAAGAGCCTTTAAGATGTTTGGGAACTGGCTGATGCCGCAACGCACCAAGGACAGTGATTCGAGGGTCAATGGGAAGTATAAATCTGAAGTTAAACTGGTAGGAGATATTCTATTACCCGAAAGCTCGAGCTGCACCAAAGATTTGAGAGAGGAGAAGAGGTTTAAGTCAATCGGGTAGCTTATGCTTAGGTAAGAAAGGTCAAGATTCTTGAGGTTAATGAGCTTTGAGATGGGCTCTAATATTTTAACTTCAAAATGGTTGTTCCCGAGGAACAGACTCTCTAGCCTTGATGAAGAAGAGGAGTTGGGAAATTCAATAGAACCGGTAAGATGGTTCTTATTCAAGATCAGATGTGATAAGAAAGGCATAGTGAGGAGAGAAGAAGGGATGGCTCCAGAGAAGTTATTATAGGCAAGCGTTAAAATGGAGAGCTTAGTTAGATTTTGTACAAGTGGGAAACTACCTGTGAGCGTGTTTTGGTCAAGGTACAACTCACTCAACCGGGTTAGGTTACTAATTGTGGGAGGAACTTGACCAGAAATACTATTAGAGGAAAGAGACAAGGTTTCTAATCTATGGAGATTGCCAATTTCGGAAGGGAGTGAGGAACTGAAGTTGTTGAAAGCGAGATTAAGGTCAGTAAGGTGGTACAACCCAAAGAGGCTACTGTTGGAATCCAGATTTCCAGAGAAGTGATTATAGGAAAGGTCTAAAAAAAAAAGTAGACTTAGGTTACTAAAGGAGGAAGGAATTTGGCCGAGGAAGCCATTAGAGTAAAGACTCAAAACCTGTAATTTGTTGAGATTGCCAAACTCGGAAGGGAGTGAAGATAAGGCAAAGTTGTTGTAATTGAGATCAAGATAACGGAGATGATGGAACCCGAAGAGGCTACTGTTAGGCTTCAAAGTTCCACTGAGACAGGCCGTGAGTCGTATCTGCGTAACCGCACCCGTCGAGTTATCGCACCATACTCCGTTAGAGTTGTCACTGTGGTTGCAACCACGGGTATCAAACTCGTTCTTGAACTGCGTAAAGGCTTGAATCTGATGGGGAGGGCAAGCAACAAGACCAAGATTACGTAAAGTAAAGAAGCTTGAAGGGGAGACACAACAGAGTAAGAGTAGCGAGAGAAAAAACAAACGCAAATGCGATTCCGACATGGTCGTCATGATTTTTTTATAAAGAAGAATGATTTTGATTTGAGAGAAGTGAGAGAGAAGATTGGTATTAATAGAGAGATATGTGGTTTTGCAATGGAGCACAACTTGACTTGGAAGAAGTTAAAGGTACGTGAAGTCTTTGTATTCGGGCTTGTAGAAATTAAAGTATGGTTAAGCAGCTAAGTGCCACTCAAATCATGAATTGATGTGGTAATAATTCCTTTTCTGACAACATTAGTTAAAATTAACGGTTCAATCAACCAGTACGAACTAAATTTAATGAGGTCCACTTGTCATTGGGCAATTTCTTTATGTCTGCCAACTACCCAGTTGATATCATCCAACCGAACAAGAAAATGAAATCAATTATATTTGACGAATTCATATTATAAGAAATAAATAGAATATATATATATTGTTGTAGCTGGAATTAAAACAACCAAAATTTGTAAAAATGAATAAACGAAAGATTTTTGCTTATTTTTAAAAACAAAAGAACTGAGGGACTATCGAAAACAATAAACATAAAGTTTGTTGCTCGAGAAGACTGGATATGATGATCTAGAGATGATTTGGACAAAGTTTTTGTGGGGTAAACTGGATTTAGTATTTCGATACTCAAAATTGATTTTACAAGAACAAAAACAAAGAATTGATAAGGGTTTGAGTGTAGAACCTGGTGTGTGTAGGAGAAGTTGGAAGTCCCCTTGCTCTTTGTCCGCGTCCTTGTTTTATACTCCGAGATCTTATTTAACGTTACCATTTACTCTGCATGATTCGCCATGAATGATCTTTAATTCCGAGGCTCCTACCGTTACGTTTAGACGCCTTAAATCACCGGTTTGAACAAGTATTTGGTCACGTCGAAGTTGACTAACGGTTCTGTATTTAATCCCCTTTGACCGTAGACTTCACCCCGGTGGGCCTTTCATATAGTTTCGTCACCTCGGAAGTGCATTTGACTTCGTTGAGCCTTTTTACCATTTTGTTTATTAGGCCTATTTTATTGGGCCGAGATTTCACCCCCACATTTAGCCCCCAATTCCTTAAACGAGGAGGTTGATGCGATCAGATTTGTTATCCGAAACTTCAGGTTTTAAATTTATAAATCTAAAAGTCTGCAAATGCACATATGTGCATTGTAGGACTTAAGGTATCGATCCACATGGAGGGAAAGCTGTTCTGCGAGACCTTAGAACAAAAGTTAGTAAGGAAGTATAAAATGAAAACAAAGTTTATGATTTGTCACGAATTTGAAATTAGGAATTTAAACTAAACTAAGCGAGAAAATAAGAAAGCAAGTAAGGTAGCGAATAATTAAAAGCGAGGTTGTAAACAAATAAACTAAGCGTTGGGCAATCGGGAACTCTCTAGGGATCATAGCCAAAAATCATATGAATTTTGCTAGGATTTATAATGCGACTTTTGTCATCTTTCTTGAACTTGGGATACGAATACTACGTGTAGCATACTTTCGTACATCCTACACACCGATAACTTAAGTACTCGACCGGTAGCTTTCTTCTCTGGCCGCGCAAAAATTTATGATGATAAGCAAAGACCGTTAATGCTCACAACCCCTCCACAAGTATACTTTCGTATCTTGTGACGGTTTTGCTCGTCTACCCTAGGTCAAACATATAGATTCACTACTTTTGTAACTCTAAAAATATCTATATCTATAATCAACCAAACATGCATTAAAAATAAGGTTAGAACGAAGAATCCTAATCGAAGTCCTAATCTAAAACCTAATGATAAATCGATCCATGAGAGCCCCTTGAGATCCTTTTGCCCAACAAGAGAACTACTCAAATATGATTAAAGAAAACTTAAGCATGAATAAATTAATGAAGGAGATTGATGAAGGAGCCTCTCGATTTTAAGAACTAAATCCGGAGAGAACTTTTTCACCAATCTCGAAAGTAAGAACAAACGCTTAAGAAAAGTAATGCAAAAAGTAAACTAAAAGGTGTTCTATGAAGGCTACGAAATTGGGTCTGTAAAACATGTATTTATAGGTCTTCAACTATAGCTTTGTTCGTCTGTAGGGTTTCTTTGAAGAGAAAACGAAGTGGGTGTGAAGCCGGCTTCAAACGAGATGGTCTTGGGCCATTTTTGGCTGGCCGCGGGTGCGTGAGCTCGATCCGCGGCCAAAGGTGGTTTCGCCGCGGCTGGAGAGTCTCTTCCCGCAGCCGGGAGTGTCTTCGCCACGTCCACAAGGTCTGGACACGCGGTGGTTGGCCTATGCGGTGGAATCTTCAATTCTTCTCTTGCTTCTTTCGCGATACTGCAGAACATATCTTCAGTCAATTGGATATATCTTGAGATCTAACCGTTGGATTGTCTTAAAACCAAGTGGGTATGAAAGGTAGTTCCCCCTTCTATCTTGTTTCCAAATTTGGGTGTGATCAGACAGTGAGAACGTCTCCATCGGATGTCGAACTTCGGACGGTCCAATATTGTCCAAAATATGGGTTTTCTCTAATTTGCCTCGTTTTGCCTAAAGAACTTGAGAAGAGTCTTGAAACTTGATAACACCGGGTTTTGACCATTTTTATGGATCGCTTTAATATATTTTGCAGGTGTTTTAACGCCGTTTTCAATGGTTTTCAAGTGATTTCCATGTTTTATTGTTTTGAAAGACATTTCGGGTAACTTGGGATAAAAGAGTGCATTTCGGAACAAAAGTACGTTTTTGGATAATCTTGGACCGTCAGAAGTCTTCCAATCAAAGAAGACCTTCTCACCGTCTGATCATCACCAAATTTGGAAACAACAAAGGAGACACAACCAGATTTTAAATTCAATTGGTTTGGAGGCATTCCAATGGTTGGATCATCAAATATACATGAAGCACTAAAGGAAGATGAAGTTGTCTCGAAGAGGAGTCCACCGCGGCAAAAGGAGCTCCACCCGCGGCCAACCAGCACTTCTCGACGACCAGACAAGCTCCACCCGCGGCCAAACACCACTTCGCCGCTGGTCAAGACCACGCATCCGCGGTGCGGCCGACTCCTGTTTCGATCCCGAGGTCCGTTTTAAGGTCTGAGCTAATCCCGTCACTTATTAATAAAGACATAAACGTTCACGACGAAGGGAGAGGCTATATAAGCTCGTTTTAGGTCATTCTAAGGACACAACTCGCTTTTAGAAGCAAGAAGAAGAGAAGCTGTCACCAAGAGAGAGAGGAGGCGCGAGGAGATCATCATCGATCTCCGTCTTCATCCGTGTTCTTCGTTCTTTGCTTTCTATTTCATTAATTCTGCTATACTTTTTTTTTATTTTCATAATGTTATGTTACGCTATGATTGAGTAGTTATCTTGTTGAGCATAGGGATTCCAAGGGGCTCTCATAGATCAATTTATTATTATGCTATTGGATTAATACTTCGATTAGGGTTCTTCATTATATCCTTATTGTTAATTCTTTTGCTTGATTAATCATCTTTGCAATTGAACTTAAGTATTTTTAGAACTACGAAAGTATTGGATCTATATGCTTGACCTAGGGTAGACGAGCAAGACCGCTACAAGATACGAAAGTATACTTGTAGAGGGATTGTGAGCGTTAACGACCTTTGTGTTTCATCATAACTTTTTGCGCGGCCGGAGACAAAAGCTACCGGTCGAGTACATAAGTTATCGGTGTTTAGGATGTACGAAAGTAGGCTACACACAGTGTCCGTGTTCCAAGTTTAAGAACCAATGAACGACAGAAACTCGTCTTAAAAATCTTTGTCAATCGCTTAATATAATCGACCGTGATCCCTAAAGAGTTCCCGAATGCCTTGCGTTCCGTTTAATTTGTTGCAACCTCATTTATTTTATTCTTTAGTTTAGATTTTAATGACACAAAACAAACTCAAAATTATTTTTGTTCTATTTTGATCTAAGTATCAGATTGATTCGTACAGAAGCAACAAAATATATGTGGTTCGACCCGTAAATACTACAACGCACATATGTGCACTTGCAGACTTTTAGGGTTATAAATTTAAGATCTGAAGCTTAGTTAAATTGGTACGCATCAAGTTTTTGGCGTTTTTGCTAGGGATTTTGATTTATTTTCTTGCGAGTCTCTGCTTAAATCCATAGAACGTTTTCTTATTTTTATTTTTCTCTTGCATTTTTTATAGGTTATTTCTCGATGAGAGATCGGGAATTCGATCCCGATCCTCTCTGTGATCCGCCACCTCTACTATATGGTGATCGATGGGATGATGAGAATATTGATCTTTTCGATGATGACGATGAGACGATCGGTGAAATAGAATAAGCCGAGGAAGGAGAGCAAATAATTGGTGAATCTGATGAACCTCATAAATTCATCTTTGATCGAAGAGCTATTCGACCACCCTTACCTAAGGATGGCTATTCTGGAACTAAGGTACGTTTCATCGATTTAGTTAAACAAAGTCAATATCATGTTTATTCGACGCAAAACCCGTTAGATCATATCGAGTCTTTCGAAGAAATATGTTCAACCGTAAAGTCGAATGGAGATGATCACAAGTGTAAACTTTTCGCGTTCTCTTTGAAAGATAAAGCCAGCAAGTGGCTAAAAACTTTGCAACCCGCGTCTATCACGACGTGGGAAGAATGTAGAGTGGCTTTCCTAAGCCAGTTCTACACAAAATCTCGTACCTACCTTTATAGGGACAAGATACAAAATTTCCAACAGGAAGAGACGGAAACCCTTTATGATGCCCTCTACTCAGAAGAAAATCATTTCAATCTTTTATGCTCTTATCTATCAACTTATAACAGGGGAGAGAGATACCATAACTCTAAACACATGGGTTCCTTTATCAGATATGAATGATGAATCAAGCTCTAAAAACACTAACCACATTGATGAAGTGCAAAATTTTGGCTCAGGCTTCAGAAGAACTATGCTGGAGACATGGATATTTTCTAGTCAACTGGTCAGTCCTTGGATTTTTCATTAGTCGATCTAGAACTGATCCTGTAACACTGTGCACTCAAAAACAAAATCAAATCAATAGGTTCAAGCACATGATCATTATCTCCAGCAAGTTTTGACTCAATAAAACGACAATTGTTTTTTATATTATGACTCTAAGAAAAACAAACACAATGTCAGCAGACACCTCCCCCAGACTTGAACAACACTGTCCCTAGTGTTATATAGCCTAGAGTCAGTGAAAGAAAACAAAAGAACAGAATAAAATTGGGAAAAACAAGAAGTTACCTTGCTAGAACATTGAGTATCGATCGATACACAGCCTGGTATCGATCGATACCAGACTTAAATCGACATGAACCTGTCTCAATCGCGTAGGGTATCGATCGATACTGAAGGGTATCGATCGACACTCAGGCGATTTCGAGTTTGCTCCTTGTTTATCCTGACACAAAACGAAAAATAAAAAAATAAAATACTTATATATATAGACTCACCAGTGGGTTGCCTCCCACCAAGCGCTCGTTTAACGTCAATACCTTGACTGTAACGCCCTTCAGGCTGGATAAGAGTGAGAGCTTGCACCAAAACAGACTCCACAACTTGACATTGCTAGCTTCAGGGTTTTGCTCAACATGCCCTCCACGAACTCTTTTCCCTTCTCTTTCAGCTCCGAAGTAAGAATAACTCTAGCCTTAGAGAATGGCTTCGAAGCTTCTTTGCACTTCACCTTGTACTCAATCGAATCCCCATCAATCTTCTGAGGGATTAAAGTGACATGGGGATTCTCGATTTTTTTGCTCTTGGCCTTCTTCTTCTTTGTTGCCTTAGCATTCTTGACAACTTCCTTGGGAATGCTGGGTGGTTCAGCTGAAATATCTGCGACAGTAGGCTCCTCAGGAGGCTCTTCCAAAAGATCAACTTCCAGTGACTTTTCTGTAACAACCTCGATGCTAGAGACACGTGTGGGAGCACTCTTAGGGGGAATGACATCATAATAGACCCCTCCGTCAATGTAAGAGAAAGAGATTCTCTTATTAGGCGTGTCTATGATTGCGCCAGCAGTAGCCATAAATAGTCGTCCCAGGAGTATAGGCATACGACATATCGCACTCATCTCCACAACTTGAAAATCAGTCGGCACCAGACAATCTCCTACTTTGACCAGCAAAGCAGAGATTGTACCGTATGGAAGTGAGGTGGAGTCGTTCGCGAATGTGATAGATACCTTTGAAGATCGAATATCAGCGCCCAACCGTTCTGCAATTGCCCTTGAGATGACATTGACACTAGCCCCTGAGTCAACGAGAGACTCTTTGAAATCAACTCCAGAGATAGAGCATGGAATCGCGAATTTCCCTCGATCTTCTCTTTGGGTCAGCTGTCTCAGTGGAGGTGGTGCACCTCTAGCCTTAATGAAGAGTGCCTTAATCTCTTCCTCAGTTTCTCTGCAATCTTTGAAGTGACTTAGCAGAGGACGGTGTTCTAGAGCTTCTTCAAAAGACGATTCAGGGGAAATCCTTCTTACCATCTTCTCAAAGCCACGCAGCTGCTTTGGAGAGATGGGATCTCTGAGGTGTTTAGGAACATGATTCAGCTTCTTGGGCTTGCGAACTCTTTCTTTGATAAACTCAGGTGTTTCCACAGTTTCTGGCTCGTTCTGCGAGGGGTATCGATCGACACCAGGTAGGATATCGATCGATGCTATCGCTGTTGAATTGTCCTTAGCATATATATCATCGTCAAGAGGTTCCACAATCAGATTATCCATGGTTTTGCATCTTACGTCTTCTACCTCCTTCTTAGCCTTCCCAAGAGCTCTGGGATAAGGTATCCTCGGTATATAGACTCTCTCTGCAAGTACTTTAGGCATCACAGTCGAAATCTCATGTGTCTCCTAAGAAATCGCCTCAGTATCGACCGATACCAATGGGGTATCGATCGATACACAGGTTTTTGAAGTATCCCGTTTCAGAATTGCAACTGGCATCGATCGACGGTTGGGGGTATCGATCGATGCCTTGGCGATTTCAGGATCCTCATCAAAATTTTCTGCACTTGAGCTGATCGCATTGACATGTTCATTGTGTGATTGAACCATCTTCCCTTTGACATTTGGTGCAGTCTGACCTACTTGTGTTTCCAGCATCTTGTGACTGGTATTGAGAGCCTCGATCCTTCCCCTTAATTCGGTGTATACATCATCCAATTTTCCATTGAAAGTTACCGTAATCTTCTCCTGCCCTTGAACCAGCTGTTCAAGCATAGCCTCAATCTTACTCTCAGGAGCTTTGGGTAGTGGGGATTGGTACCCTCCTTGCTGAGCATTGTTGGTGAAGTTTCGATTGGTGTTGTATCCAAATCGCTGACCCTGGAAACCAGAACCACCAAGGTAGTTAACATCTTCCACTTCATTCTCAGCAGCAAAGTGGACGGCCTTTGTTGTCTTTCCCAGCAGAAGACTGTGCATAGAATCCAGCTGAGCTTTAACTTCAGCGATCTGCGACCCATCCATGTTACCAGCCAGCTTCTTGCGCTCGAAGTCTGCGCTCTTGGTGCTACTGCTAGATGCAAAGTTTTCAATCAACACATAAGCATCCTCATGGTACCTGGTGTTGAAATTACCATTGCTCGAAGCGTCCAGAGCCATCTTATACCTCCAATCTACTCCTCTAAAGAAGATACCCAGCAGCTACACATCAGAGTATCCGTGATGTGGACAATCTCTCTGATACGATCTGAATCTCGTCCAAGCAGGCTTGAACGCCTCAGTAGGTCCTTGAGAAAATTGGGAGATTTTATTCCTCAGATCCTCAGATCGTGCATCATCGTAGAAGTTGGTCAGGAAGGCTCTCTTAGTGTCCTCCCAAGTAGTTAGCGAACCAGGAGGTAGCTGCCTCAGCCAGTAGGTCACATCTCCACCTAGAGAGTAGGGGAAGAGCTTGCAGAAGAGAGAGTCGTAGGACACTCCATTGCTCTTGATGCTAGTGACCAAGTCCTCAAACTTCTCCACATGGTCCATCAGATGTTCATGAGGAAAACCATGAAAGAGATGCTGTCCCACAAGAGTGTAGTATGCAGGTTTCAGCTCAAAGTTATTCCTCTCAAACGCAGGAGGACGAATCGCTGACCGATTGGCGAAAAACTGATCCGGCCTGTTGTACTCACCAATCTTCTTTCCACGATTAACCAC
This sequence comes from Eutrema japonicum, assembly GCA_030161315.1. Classification (NCBI taxonomy): domain Eukaryota; kingdom Viridiplantae; phylum Streptophyta; class Magnoliopsida; order Brassicales; family Brassicaceae; genus Eutrema; species Eutrema japonicum. Next base: position 29,626,803 of record BSQW01000007.1, read on the forward strand.
ATAATTCCTCGCGTTCCCAGCGACATTCACACCGAAAATAGGAGCAGGTGGCATGACGATCCCCTCTCCATCCAGACGTTGTCCTTGCTCATTGCACAACCGACACTCTTGGTCTATGTAAGCACCAGCTGCATCACGAACCAACTGATTGTTGTTCATCTTAGCTGATTTCTTTACTTTCCTGTTTGTGTGTTTCACAAGTGCTAGTTGCTCGAGTGACAGATCAACTAGCTCAACGTTCTTTTTCCTTATGGTTTCTCGATTAGGAATGCACCTGAAAACAAAAACCAAGAATGTAAGTAACTGAAATATACGTAGGGTATCGACCGATACCTAAGGGTATCGATCGATACTCGGGCGATTTAGACGAATTTTTTAGCTAAAATCTAATGGCGAATTGAGTCCCCTGCAACGACGCCAAATTTTATATGCTCAAATTAATACCCTTAATAGTACTAAAGCAGTTGCTGCAGTAAATCAGGGGTCGAACACAAAAACTCAAGATATCACACAATAGATTATATAGATCCAAAATACGCTAAAGCAAAAGATATAAGCGAAAACAAGTACGCAATTAAAAGTGTTGTAAATCAATGGAGGAAAATATAGGCCCAAGGTTTTTCTCAGGAGATCAATGAATGCAGCTAAATTAACTAACAGGATTCAGATTACGCACGGTTCTTGAACTCAAATCACTAAAGTATAGCTAACCAACTCTCGTTGCGAAAACTATCTAAATCTAAATCTTAGGAATTCCAAATCTCTTTGCGAATCCTAAAGTCTAAATCAGCTTTAATATCAGGTTTGATATGTTCACAAATCAATTAAATCAAATCTCTTTGCGAATAATCAATTTGCTCACCCTAGGTTCAATCAGGTAATTAATCGCACTCTCGTGCCTAATCAATTATCCTAAGATCTAAATTCCAGATTCGTCAACCTAGAATTAGCTTTGAGAACAACGTATGGTGAAGAACTAATTCAGATAGTGAATCCTAAACAGATAATTAATCTAGCATTCAAAGAAATCTTATTTGATAAAACCCTAAACCTAAAGTGGATTTACTCAGACATGGAGAATGAAACAATCAACATAACTGAATAAATCATCAATAAAATAGAAAGAGTAACAAGAGGTTTTGAGATCTGATCTCGGACGAAGGGAGATTCATACTTGTCTCTCTCAAACCAAAGTAAAATAAAGCATACAAAATTAAGCATAGCCTAAACAGTGGCTGTAAAATCCCTATAAATAACCTAAAACACGAATTGGGGCTTCTTGTAATTATTAAAGACTTCTGGACCAAGTTGCAAATCTTTAACTCTTCATTAAAGTCGCGGGTCGTGTCTGCTGTGATGAGTGTCGATCGATACCAAGGGGGTATCGATCGATGCTCGACGTGAAATCGGGTACTCAGCAACACGAACTTCAGCTTTGCTCCAAACTGCTCCAGAAAGCTCCAATATCTCCAATTATGCTCCAAACGTGCTAAAACCTGTAAAAGACTCCAAAATACTAGAAAGACTCTATAAAACGGACTTATATCATGGCCTGAAAGGGGTAAAAACCATGATATATTAGTGAGGACATGAACTACTTCAAAGAATGAACGGGCTATCAAAACACTGAGATGACGAACACGGCATAAGCTTATCAAATCCAAGTCTCATGCCGAAACCTGATCTGTTGCTGGTGCAGCCCTCGCGACCGCGTCCAGGAGAGGTTTCACCGCAAGCACGTCCCCCATGACCGCGGCCGCAACATGTTACCCATGCTTTCTACAAATCCACCCATCTCAGATCTTGAAAGAATCAGACGAATGATACAAGGACTTGAAGCATCTCGCAAAAAGATGTAGATGAATTGAGTGCCGAAATTGACAATATGTACGAGGATTTGAATGGAAAAATTGAAAGTCTCTATGTTCAAGCCGAGGGAGCTAAAAATGAATGGATAAATACAAGCTCATCCGTGATTTTCGTGCCTGATCAAGGTTAGTGTTATATATATATATATATATATTGTAAAGTATAATCTTCTCCTTAAATGTGGGTGACGTGTTTTTCCAGCTCATCTCGGAGTATAGAGAGCTTATCCGTCTTCGCAACAAAACTCAACGCAAAAGAGATAAGATGATATGCCGGATGGGTTTGTTGGAAGAGAGGATCAGACTTATGAAATCTCCTGCAACGGGCTGGGATGAACTCGGTATTGGCCTGGTCCCCACTTGTCTCCAAGTGGCTTCTTGTGATCCAATATGAGATTTGGAAGCGATCCTAGCATGAGACAAAAAAAATCTCTGATTTATCAGTTCAAATAATTTACTTTAATTTGTACCAGGTGTTGGAGCCCCTTTTTTATCTTTGTTGAATAAAGAGTTTTGCTTCTGAGTTCCACTTCATTCCTTTTTAGTAAAGAATTTTACTTCGGAATCCTTCATTATCTCTTTTGAACAACGAATTTTTCTTAGAGTCCCCCTTTATCCTTGTGGAATAAAGAGTAGCTTTTGTTTTAGTAATTGCACTTGACTTTGCAAGTTGTCTACGTACCCATTCCGGGATCAAACCACTTCATAGTTCGTTAGTCTCCCTTCCTTACTACAGAACATTGTTTCTTAGCCATTTGATGTGTGTGTCTGTGGTATTATCCGCGAAGTTAAGACTTCAACAGTTCCTTAAATGAATTGACTTCATCCTTCTTACGACCCCAACTCCTTCTGTAGTCGGGAACTTAACACATTGGTGGTAAGTCGAAGGCACTGTTCTCATCAAGTTTAGCCATGGCGTTCCCAAAATAAGGTTGTTAGAAACCTTGTGATCCACTACGACAAAGTTGACCATCTTCATCACTCCGGATGCAGACACCAGTAGTTCGATGGTTTCGATTGAGGTTGATGTGTCACCACTGAAACTTGTTAACGTTGATCTCAGACCTCGGAGGTTCGACTTCTCTAGTCTTATTTTTTTTAGGGTCTTAAGAAATATGACATCAGATGTACTTCATGTATCAATTAAGACTCGAAAAACTTCACAGTTAGCTCCAAGATCAAGACTTTTAGTCAGGATGTCATCTTCGGGAGTCTCCTTATCGAAACGATCTTTCTCAGAGAATGATATTTCCACTTTGGGAAATAGCCCCCCACCATTTGATTTTCCAGTTTCGGCTCGCCGTTGATGTCTCTTGATTGATCAAGTCATATCTCCAAGAAGTTTCGATCCTCCTATAATTAGGTTGATTTTTTTCTCCTTTTGACTACGCTCCTGCTCGGCTGGTGCGGGATCATCCATACCTTCATCGTTTGATTTTTTCGATTCAAGGTTGTTGATTTTAACTTCGCCAAACTTTCCTTCTGCATACATGTCAACGAGCACATATTTCAACTTGTAACATTTTACGGTTGAATGTCCATACTGTCGGTGATAATCGCAGTATGCTTCCTTGTTCTTGCCCAACGTGTCATCAGACCTCGGAGGTCGGTCATCATTGCTTCTCTTTGATTCTTTATGAACCGCAAAGGCGTGCAGTCCACCAGTCTGACTTCTATCCTTATGTTCCCTTCTTTCATTTCAGGGGCTAGTTTGGATTCCAGAAGACTGAGGCTTTGAAATTTTGTAGCGCTCCGCAAGTGAGAGCACGAGTTCAAATTTTGTAGCGCTCCACAAGTGAAAGCCCGAACCTCGATGAAATGCGTCTTAGATTGTAGATGGTAAATTAACCATCAAGTCCTCTCTAAACTTGAACTCGTGCCACAATCCCATCTTTAAGACCGCCAGAGCCGGTTCTTTATGGACGACTGGCATCCTGGCGATGACTTCCTTAAACTTGGTAAGGTATGTCCGGAGTGAATCCCGAGGTCCCTGTGACAGAGCCCACAACTCTGCTCTCGAGGCGGTTTTCTGGATATATATTGAGTATTGCTTAAAGAAACTGACCGAGAGTTGGGAGAAACTATCAATAGATCGTTCTCCCAATCTTGAGAACCAATCGAGGGTTGGCCATGCGAGGTGCTCCACAAATATTTTAAACAACCCAGCATCCTTTTCATACTCATTTAAATAAGCTCTTCCAAGTGTGATTCTAAACGCGGTTAAATACGACTTATGATCCGTTTTTCCCTCATAGACGGGGATCTTATGCTTTCCCACATCTCCGATGCGTGTGTTCTCAATCAAAATTGAGAACGGAGTTTTCTTAGTCTCTTCGACCAAACGATCGATCTTGGGAGATTGACTAGTGGCGTTATGGACTCGTGAATTGACATCACGTAATCCTTCCCTAGTTTCCGTAATAGCCCGATGGAAGTATTCTATATTTTTGCGGGATCTAATCCCTTATAGGGAACCATGACTAATGAACTGGTCATGGTTCCCTGCTATTTGAGGACCATATTGGCCTTGTACGTTCCTTTGCTCGTGGTTTGAGGTCAGGATGGGTCTTTGATCCGGGTTTTGCTGGTGTGAAATAAGCATATCAAACAGAGGTGGTAGAGGACAAGTCGGAGGATCCACCCTTTGAGGATCAAGCTAACCATGTCCATTCCTTCACTCGGAGACTAGAGTCAGGGTGGTGATATGCTCAAATTAATACCCTAAAAAGTACTAAAGCAGTTGATGCAGTATATCAGGGGTCAAACACAAGGACTCACAGAAATCACACAATAGATTAAATAGATTCGAATTAAGCTAAACCAATAAGATGAAACAAAAGACAATAAACAGTAAAGAGTTGTAAATTCGATGGGAGAAATATAGATTCAGGGTATTTCTCAGGGAATCAATGAATGCAGGTAAACTAACTAACAGGATTCAGATTTAGCGCGGTTCTTGAACTCAAATCACTAAAGTATAATTAACCAAATGTCGTTGCGAAAACTATCTAAATCTAAATCCTAGGAATTCTAAATCTCTTTACGTATCCTAAAGTCTAAATAAGCTTTTAAATCAGGTTTGATTTGTTCACAAAACAACTAAACCAAATCTCTTTGCGAATAGTTATTTTGCTCACATAATGTTCTATCAGGTAATTAATCGCACTGTCGTGCCTAATCAATTATCCTAAGATCTAAATTCCAGATTCGTCAACCTAGAATCAGCTTTGAACACAACCTAAGGTGAAGAACTAATTCAGATAGTGAATCCTAATAACTAATCAACCTAGCATTCAAAGATAACCTTTATGAGAACCCTGAACCTAAAGTGGGTCTACTCAGACATGGAGAATGAAAACAACATGATTGAATATATCATCAAAGAAAACAATATAAAACAGGAGTTCAGAGTTGTCTCTCCAAAAACCAAAGTAGAATCAAGAGTAATGAAAGCTTGGCCACCAAAGTGGCTGAAAAACCTAATTATAAAGCTAAAACACGAAATGGGGTCATCTTGTAAATATTAAAGTCTTCTGGGGCAAATCTGCAATTCTTCAACTCTTGGAAAAGTCGCGGGTCGTGTCTGCTGCGATGGGTATCGATCGATACTAGGCAGTATCGATCGATATTGATGCTTCAAATCAGGTACTCAGCAACACGAACTTCTGCTTTGCTCCAGAATGCTCCAGAAAGCTCCAATATCTCCAATTATGCTCCAAACGTGCTAAAACCTGTAAAAGACTCTAAAACCAGTAAAAGACTCTAAAAGGCTCTATAATAGAATAAAGACTCGATAAAACGGACTTATATCATGGCCTAAAAGGGGTAAAAACCATGATATATAACTCCCCCAGACTTAGCCTTTGCTTGCCCTCAAGCAAATAGAAGACTAAACCAGAGAAAGAGGTTTGAAAACACGGAGACTCACCTATTCAGGAACCATCGCAAAGATCTTTTTCCAAAGCACCCAAATGTCACCTTACCAGCTTTTGATCTAACCACCATGTACTTCTCCGTAGACATACGCAGCTCTTCCAGACTCCACACATTATCTCGCAGCATTGTTCAAATAAAGCCCTCATCGCCAGTTTCATCGCTGCAGCCAATGTTCAAAAACCTTCTAGATTCTTTACCATACAATATCATGACAAGGAACCATCCAATTTCTTCACACTTTTTGTATCAATTTCTCTCCCCAGACTTATTTCTTATTATGTTCTTTTTTTTTTTTAGATCTGCATATACACATCAAGGTCCGAAACGCGAGTATTGATGGTGTTTGCCACCGAATCCTCGGTTCTTCCCTCTCTATGTATCAAAGGTTTAGGTGAATAGTGGTATCACGGGAAATTTTCATAACCTCGCTGTCAACCTTTGTGTGATCATTCCCTCTTAAGTAGAATAATGGGATCGCTGGAAATTTTCCTATCCCTATACTCAGAAGAAAATCATTTCATCTTTTATGCTCTTATTTATCAACTTATAACAGGGGAGAGAGATACCGTTACATTAAACATATGGGTTCCTTTGTCAGATATGAATGATGAATCAAGCTCTGTAAACACTACCCACATCGATGAAGTGCAAAAATTTGGCTCAGACTTTAGAAGAACTCTGCTGCAGACATGGATGTTTTCTAGTCAACTGGTCAGTCTCTGGATTTTTCTTTGTCGATCTATAGCTGATCCTGCAACACTGGTCACTCAAAAACAAAATCAAAACAACAATTCAAGCACAGGATCATCATCTCCAACAAGTTTTGACTCAATAAAACGTTTTTTGACTCGATAAAACAATTGTCTCTAAGAAAAGAAAAACAAACACAATGTCAGCAGACACCTCCCCCAGACTTAAACAACACTGTCCCCAGTTTTATCTAGCCTAGAGTAAGTAAAATAAAACAAAAGAACATAATAGAATTAAGAGAAACAAGAAGTTACCGTGCTGGAACATCTGGTGTCGACCGATACACGGCCTGGTATCGAGCGATACCAGGCTTAAGTCGACATGATGAACCGTCTCATTTGCGATTCCTGTCGACCGATACCAATGTGGTATCGATCGATACTCAGGCGATTTCGAGTTTCGCTCCTTGTTTATCCTGACACAAACACATAACGAAAAATAAAAAAACCCAAAAACAAACTCACCAGTGGGTTGCCTCCCACCAAGCGCTCGTTTAAAGTCAGTAGCTTGAATTTGGCTCAGGTTATCAGTCAGGAGAAGATTGAGAGCTTACTCCCATGCAAGTTCCACAGCTAGATACTTGCAGACTCAGAGTTCTGCTCGACATGCTCTCCATAAATTCCTTTCCTTTCTCTTTCAGCTCTGAAGTAATAAGAACTCGAGCCTTAGAGAATGGCTTCGAAGTTCCTTTGCACTTCACCTTGTACTCAATCGAATCTCCATCACACTTCTGAGGGATTAAGGTCATAGAGGGAGCACCTTTTACTCCTATACTCTTTATCTTCTTCTTTGCCTTAGATGTTTCGACGTCTTTCTTCGTGATGACAGAAGGACTATCTAGAAGATCTATGACAGTTGGCTAGTCAGGAGGCTCTTCCAAAAGATCAACTACCAACGTCTCTCCTGTAACAATGGTGATGCAGGAGGTATGAGTGGAAGTTCCTATAGTCGAAATGGCTTTGTAGTACACCTCCTTGTCAATGTACGAGAATGAGATTCTCTTAGTGGGTGTATCCATAATTGCACCAGCCGTAGCCATGAATGGTTTTCCAAAAATCAACTGCGTACTAGATCTTGCATGCATCTCCATAACCTCAAAATCGGTAGGAACCAGACAATCTCCTACTTTAATCATTAAATCAGGGATTGTGCCATATGGAAGCGAGGTGGAACTGTTCGCGAGTGTGATGGTTGACTTGCGAGGTCGAATATCAGCTCCCAATCTCTCTACAATTGCCCTTGACATGACATTCACGCTAGCCCCTGAGTCAACGAGAGACTCTTTGAATTCAATTCCAGAGATGGAGCATGGAACAGAGAATATTCCTGGGTCTTCCCTTTTGGTAAACTGCCTCAGCGGTAGTGACTTGCTTATTGCCATGATGAAGAGTGCCTTAATTTCTTCCAGAGTTTCTCTGCAATCTTTGAAGTGACTTAGTAGAGGCCAGCCCTCTAGAGCTTCTTCAAAAGTGAACGGGTGGGGTATCTTTCGTACCATCTTCTCAAAGCCACGCAGCTGCTTTGGAGTGATGGGGGCTCGAAGGTGTTGAGGAATATGATTCAGCTTCTTGGGCTTGTGAAGTCTGTCAAGACTCATACGCGGCTCCTTTGCAGTATCTGGGAGGGTATCGATCGATGCATGCTCCTTCGAGACGTCATTGATAGATTCTTGGACGGGTGTCGATCAATACAAGAGGGTATCGGTCGACACCGAGGTGGTGTCCAAATTCCCATCCTCACATATATCATCAACAAAAGGAAGCTCCACAACCAACTTACCCAGCATAGATTTGCATATGGCGTCCTCCCATTCCTTCTTTGTCATCTTAGGAGGCATAGGATAAGGTATCTTGGGTATATAGACCCTCTCCTTGACAATCTCGGGCCTCTTCTCGACCTGCGTCTCAGCATCGATCGATACTGGAAGGGTATCAATCGACACACGGGATTTTGGATCCCCTCGTGCAGATGTCTGGACCGGTATCGATCGATACTGGCTGGTATCGATTGATACCTGGGGGTTTTCAGAATCCCAGTCATCATCTTCAACAGCATCGTCGAAAATTCCTGCATCAAACCCCTTTTCGACCACTTTGCATTGACGTGTGCTCTTGGATTCTCAGTTTTCCCTGGAAGAAAACCTTTTTGCCTCTGCACGGCTGCTGCAGTCTGAGCAACTTGAGTTTCCAACTTCCTCTGAGTCAAATTGATATCTTCAATTTTCCCATTCAGATCAGTGTACAAAGAATCAAACTTTCCATTGAAATCTACTTGCAACTTATGATGTCCCTGAAGAAATTGTTCAAGCATGGATTCCATTTTACTCTCTGTGGACTTTGGAGATATTGGTTGGTACGAAGAGTTCCCATAGTTGTGAGTGAAATCGCTGCTCTGAAGTGGTTTCTGAGTGAATTGATTTGCTCCAAAACCAGATTGGTTTCCCTCAAACTTGTACCCACCTTGCTGATTGTTGTTGTTGAAGTTTCGGTTGTTGTTGTACCCAAATTGCTGACCCTGAAAACCAGAACCACCAACGTAGTTAACATCCTCTACTTCATTTCCACCGATTTTATCGACTCCATCAGCAAAGTGTACAGTCTTCTTAGACTTCCCGATCAGAAAATCCAACTTGGCCTCAACCTCAGTAATCTGCGATCCATCGATCAACTCCTCCAGGTTGCTTCTTCCGCTCGAAATCAGCATTCTTGGTGCTATTACTAGACGTCAAGTTCTCAATCAACACAACCGCATCATCTGGATACCTGGTGTTGAAGTTCCCATTACTCGCAGCATCCATACATATCTGGTACCTCCAATCAACCCCTCTGTAGAAAGTGCCCAGCAGCTGAACCTTAGTGAACCCATGGTGCGGACAATCTCTCTGATATGATCTAAATCTCGTCAAAGCAGCCTTGAACGCTTCAGTCGGGCCTTGAGAAAACTGGGAGATCTTGTTCCTCAGATCCTCAGATCGTGCATCATCATAGAAATTATTCAGGAAAGCAGTCTTAGTCTCCTCCCAGGTAGTCAGTGATCCAGGAGGCAACTACTTCAGTCAGTAAGTCGCTTCTCCACCTAGAGAGTAGGGGAAAAGCTTGCAGAAAAGGTAATCGTAGGACACTCCATTACTCTTGATTCTAGTGACCAAGTCTTCGAACTTCTCAATATGATCCATCGGATGTTCATGAGAAAGACCATGAAAAGGGTGCTGACCCACAAGAGTGTAGTATGCAGGTTTCAGCTCAAAATCATTTCTCTGATATGGTGGAGGGCGAATCGCTGATCGATTAGCATAGAACTGATCAGGCCTGTTGTACTCTCCAATTGTTCTACCATGATCAGCTGCAGCGTTCCAAATGTTAGCGTTCCGAGCTGGCGCGACAATCTCACCAACAACAGCAGGAGGGACAATGACATTTCCAGCTTCATCAAGTCGCTGCCTTCTCTCATTGCACACTTGACCCTCTTGGTCTCTCAGAACTCCAGCTTCATCAGGTCTTAATACCACTGTGTTGTTCATCTCTGATGTTTGCTTTGCCTTTCTGTTTGTGCGTTCTAAACGTGCTAGCTGCTCGTTTGACAGATCAACTAGCGGAGTGTTCTTGTTCTTTCTGGTTTCACGAAGAGGCATGCATCTGAAACACAAAAGTCAAGAACGTAAGTAATTGAATTTCACGTCGGGTATTGACCGATACCACAAGGGTGTCGATCGATACTCGTCGATTTAGACAAAATTCTAAGCTAAAATCTAATGGCGAAATTGAGTTCCTGGCAAGGGCGCCAAATTTGATATGCTCAAATTAATACCCTAAAAAGTACTAAAGCAGTTGATGCAGTATATCAGGGGTCGAACACAATGACTCACAGAAATCACACAATAGATTAAATAGATTCGAATTAAGCTAAACCAATAAGATGAAACAAAAGACAATAAACAGTAAAGAGTTGTAAATTCGATGGGAGAAATATAGATTCAGGGTATTTCTCAGGGAATCAATGAATGCAGGTAAACTAACTAACATGATTCAGATTTAGCGCGGTTCTTGAACTCAAATCACTAAAGTATAATTAACCAACTGTCGTTGCGAAAACTATCTAAATCTAAATCCTAAGAATTCCAAATCTCTTTGCGAATCATAAAGTCTAAATAAGCTTTTAAATCAGGTTTGATTTGTTCACAAAACAACTAAACCAAATCTCTTTGCGAATAGTTATTTTGCTCACCTAAGGTTCTATTAGGTAATTAATCGCACTATCGTGCCTAATCAATTATCCTAAGATCTAAATTCCAGATTCGTCAACCTAGAATTAGCTTTGAACACAGCCTAAGGTGAAGAACTAATTCAGATAGTGAATCCTAATAACTAATAAACCTAGCATTCAAAGATAACCTTTATGAGAACCCTGAACCTAAAGTGGATCTACTCAGACATGGAGAATGAAAACAACATGATTGAATAGATCATCAAACAAAACAATAGAAAACAGGAGTTCAGAGTTGTCTCTCCAAAAAACCAAAGTAGAATCAAGAGTAATGAAAGTTTGGCTACAAAAGTGGCTGAAAAACCTAATTATAAAGCTAAAACACGAAGTGGGGTCTTCTTGTAAATATTAAAGTCTTCTGGGGCAAATCTGCTATTCTTCAATTCTTGGAAAAGTCGCGGGTCGTGTCTGCTGCGATGGGTATCGATCGATACTAGGCAGTATCGATCGATACTGATGCTTCAAATCAGGTACTCAGCAACACGAACTTCTGCTTTGCTCCAGAATGCTCCAGAAAGCTCCAATATCCCCAGTTATGCTCCAAACGTGCTAAACCTGTAAAAGACTCTAAAAGACTCTATAATAGAATAAAGACTCGATAAAACGAATTTATATCATGGCCTAAAATGGGTAAAAACCATGATATATCAGGTGGATCGCTAATCCGGGTTCTGTGGATGCGAGGTTTACGGATCAAGGGAGGTGGTGGAGGAAAAGTCGATGGATCAACCCGTACTCCATCCATTGAAGGCATATGTGCACTTCCACTGTTTTGCTCATGATGGAATAAACCGTTCCCTAGGTGAGATAAACTCGGGGACGTGGAACTATTCCCATTACTTCCAAGTGGCATAGTGGGCGTCGGTGTTGGTGAAGCACCTTGTGGTGGTGTTGGTGAAATACTAGGTAGTTGTGTCGGTGAAACACCTTATGGTGATGGAACCCGCGTTCGCACTACCTCTGAGCGGAGCTCATTGAAACATTGGGTCAATGACGCCTGATCTAAAACAACTTTTTCCAAGTTTTTGTTCATTGCGGACAATGACCCTTCGACCATAGTGGTTAGGTTACTGGTGACCTGGTCCATAACTTCATTAATGACTGCATGTTCTTCCATGGTGGTTCTTCTGCATTGGAGTTAGACTTGCATATCCTCCTCCTTCTAATGCCATGGAAGTACAACGGTCAAAATTTGTAAATATGAATAAACGGAGGACTTTGACATATCTTTAAGAACAAAAGCACCGAGAGACTAACGATCAATAAACAAAAAGTTTGTTGCTCAAGAAGACTAGATATGATTTAGAGATGATTTGGACAAGGTTTTTGCGGTGTAAACTGGATTTAGTATTCCGATTCTCTTAAGTGATTTTACAAGAATAAGAACAAATAATTGCTAAGTGTTTGAGTGTAGAGCTTTTTGTGTGTAGGGGATGTTGGAACTTCCCTTGGTCTTTGTTGTCGTCCTTGTTTATACTTTGAGATCATGTTTAACGTTACTGCTTACTCCGCCTGATTCGTCATAAATGGTCTTTCAACTTGTAACATTTTGCGGTTGAATGTCCATACCGTCGGTGATCATCGCAGTATGCGTCCTTGTCCCTTCCCAACTTGTCATTAGACCTCGGAGGTCAATCATCATTGCTTCTCTTTGATTCTTTATGAACCGCAAAGGTGTACAGTCCACCAATCTGACTTCTATCCTTGTGTTCCCTTTTTTCATTTCAGAGGGAAGTTGGGATTCCAGAAGACTGAGGCTGTGAAATTTTGCAGCGCTCGGAAAGTGAGAGGCGATCTTCTTCAGCTGTTGCAAAGCCCGCACCTCGATGAACTGCGTCTTGGATTGTAGATGGTAAATTAACCACCAAGTCCTCTCTGAACTTGGACTCGTGCCACAATCCCATCTTTAAGACCACCAAAGCCGTTTCGTCATGGATGACTGGCATCCTGGCGATGACTTCCTTAAACTTGGTAAGGTATGTCCGGAGTGAATCCCGAGGTCCCTGTGACAGAGCCCACAACTCTGCTCCCGAGGCGGTCTTCTGAATATATATTGAGTATTGCTTAAAGAAATTGACCGAGAGTTGGGAGAAACTATCAATAGATCGTTCTCCCAATCTTGAGAACCAATCGAGGGTTGGTGATACGGGTAAGTTTTCACCCTAAAAATAACGAAGTTGCAAGTGCACAACAACGATGTAGTACTTAGGTGTCGAATCCACTAGAGACTGGAAGATGTTACACTAGAGTTTTTATGATTTCGAATTAAGCTAGGATAACAAAAATAATGGTAAGATCGATGGTAGCAAAACAAGTAATAAGAAAGATTAAACAATAAGAGAAAACATTAGGCAATGGATAATTCGTAAAGACACATAACATGAAAGATATCGATTATATAGGGTTTTAATAAGATCCGTTATTGAACTCAAAACACGAATTTATAATCTTTCCACTATCGTGGCTCCGATCACTATGTTTTACAAACCAATAGACTCAGCTCTTGGAAGGTTATTGTATATTGAAAACCTGCATTAGTTCAAGCAAGTTAAGATTGTTCACTAGACTTCTTAACTCGACTTTTGGAAGGTTAAGACGCCTAGCTCACCAAATATTAGATCAAGCAATATAACAAGCTTTTGGAGAGTATATTAACCTAAGATCATATCACTAGATGGCCAACCAAGCAATCAACAATTAGAGAAAATAAAGGTGAAGAACCATATGATAAACCCTGTTTAAACGTTCGATATCAAATTAACATGGTATGCACTTATTGAAAAACCCATAACCTAACAAGTGAATTACTCGCACATAATGAAATTAAACACGCAGAGACAGTAAAGAGAATTCATTTCTTTATTAAAAGAGTAAGGGTTGAAGAAGATCAAACCGAAAATCCTTGAACAAATGGGAAGAACTCCTCTTAGAATCTCTTAGAACAAAAACTATGAAAGGAAATTAAAGCTGCAGTTTTATTATGATAGGTGTGTTTGTTGTGGTTGCTCCTATGTGCTAGAGGCTAAAAACAAGTATATATAGGGTTTAGAGAAGATCTAAGTCGACTAGAGTTTAGTTTAGGTCAAAAAAGGAAATATTAATTCGTAGAGGTGTAGAGTCGGCCAAGGATCTGGGTCAAGCTCCTGGCCCATGGTGTGGGCATCGGGTGAGAAGAAAACTCTCCGTGCAGATCTCCTGGGCCGAGCTTGGGCTTTATTCTTGCATTGCTTCTTTTGCGAGCCAGAAGGACATGTCTCTAGTAGATTAATTGATGTAACTTCCTCATCACAGCTCCAAATGACTTGAAACCAATTCCAGATGAAATTTAACTAAAAATGATATCTTGGCTCCAAATTTCATCTCAATACATGCACGGGAAGGCATCCAACAAACATGATACTTCTTATGCATATATGCTGTCCAATTGGAGAAATCCACTTTTCTTGAGTTTTAAGTGTTTGACTCGTCTTTTTGACTTTGTAAAATGGCATGAACATGATTTAGTGCTCTTTTACTCCATTATTCATCTTTTTTGATGTTTCGACCTGTAAAATCTCTAAATACTACAAATACGAGAAAACTATCTCTAAATCCATAAAACCGCATAAAAATACTTAGATAATATATTAAAATCCATATAAAATCATGTAAAATATAGGTATATCAGTTGGCCATGCGAGGTGCTCCACGAAGAGTTCAAACAACCCGGCATCCTTTTCATACTCATTGAAATGAGCTATTCCAAGTGCGATCCTAAACGCGGTTAAATACGACTTAGGATCCGTTTTTCTTTCATAGATGGGGATCTTATGCTTTCACACATTGATGGGTGTGTTCTCAATCCAAATTGAGAATGGATTTTTCTTAGTCTCTTCAACAACACGATCGATCTCGGGAGCTTGACTAGTGGCGTTATTGACTCGTGAATTGACATTACGCAATCCTTCCCTAGTTTCCGCAATAGCACGATGGAAGTATTCCATATTTTTGCGGGATCTAATCTCTTTTAGGGTTACCAATGAACTGGTCATGGTTCCCTGCTATTTGAGGACCGTATTGGCCTAATTCGTTCCTTCGCTCATGATTTGGGTCAGAACGGGTCTTTGATCCGTGTTTTGCTGGTGCGAAATAAACATATCAAACAGAGGTGGTGGAGGACAAGTCGGAGGAAAGGACCAAGTTGGCCCTTTCCATTCCTTCACTCGGAGACTGGAGTCAGGGTGGATCGCTGATCCGGGTTCCGTGGATGCGAGTTTTATAGATCAAGGGAGGTGGTGGAGAAAAAGTCGATGGATCAACCCGTACTCCATCCATTGAAGGCATATGTGCACTTCCATTGTTTTGGCCGTGATTGAATGAACCGGTCCCTAGGTGAGATACACTAGGGGACGTGGTACTATTCCCATTACTTCCAAGTGGCATAGTGGGCGTCGGTGGTGGTGAAGCACCTTGTGGTAGTGTTGGTGAAACACTAGGTAGTGGTGTCAAGGTTATTGATGTAAGGTGATCCAATTTCAACTAGTGGTGTTCATTCACTCAAAGAAGCTCATTACTAGGCAATAGATCTCTAATCTTGATTAGTTCTCTATCGAGCAACTAATCACTATGTTAATTATCATGTCCTTTAGCAAATCATCATTTGTGGATTAACAACTAGCAAACATTAAGAATCATAACAAGATCAACCAAAAGTATGTCCTAAATAACTAATGTCTTAGGTTAGGAACATAAATCTCTTGTCTAGTTCATCAAGGCATTTCATCAAACACTTTGTGTGCATAAAATGCCTTATGATCTAAATCCACTCTTTCAAGCTGAATCTAGCATTAGGGGCACTATACAAGAAGGAATATAAGACTATATAACCCTAAACACCACTAATCAAACATTGGACCACCCTAATCTACCATATCTCGAGATCCTAAGGACTACTCACTAATCATCATGAGTTCAACAAATCCAAGAAAATAAGAGTTAAAACTCATGATCAAGATGATTAGAAAGTAGAAGATAGATGGATTCAATCAAGAAAACAATACTCAAATTGCATTAAACAAAAAGATCAATCTCTTACAAATCACTCTTAGAGAGGGTTTTTGCATAAGAAAAGACTTAGCCCATCAAAATTAGGTTTTTGGACATAAATAGTGAATAGTAACGAACCAGGTCGACCCGGGACAAACCGGGTACCGACCCGGTTTAAATGGATAAAAATTTTGGATTGGCCAATACCGAGGTCACTGCTCGGTGCAACACCTTGGTATTGAGCATGGGTTTGTGCACCGACGAGGGGCACCGAGCAGTGGCGTCGGTATTGAGGTGTTGTTGCTTGGTGATCTTCAGTGGATACCGAGGTCACTCCTAGGTATCGTTGCTCGGTATTAAGGACTTTTTCTCCCGGGTTTCTTCTTTCAGCAACACCGATCAGTTGCACCGAGCAGTGACGTCGGTACAATCCCCTGAAGCTTCGATACCGATGTCACTCCTCAGTGTTGCACGTCGGTATTGGGGCTGTCTTCCTCCGTCTGGCTATACCGATCAGTTGCACCAAGCAGTGACCTCGGTGCAACCCTTCCGCCTTCGATACCGAGGACTAGTACCGACCAGTGACGTCGGTACAGTCTATGTCCGTTCTCCTCGAGTCTCGAATCTCCTCTTTAGCACCTGAAATACGATCCAAAACATGCAAGGACTCTCTAGGACTAAATGTGGACACATTAGGCTCCTAAAATGGCTAAAATGCTAAAGATAAATCATGAACTATATGCAAATGACTCGAAACCTAAATGAAACGAATGCTAGAATGATGCAAAATGTGATGATATCAATTCCCCCAAACTTACTTCTTTGCTTGTCCTCTAGCAAATGCATCACTTAAAGAGTTCAAGTTCAAGTGCAATCTCTAAAGTATGATCAAACATGTCTACTCAAAAGGGGCTAGCCATGTCCATCCTTACATGAACCAAGCTCAAATCACAACCTACACAAGCTTTCAAATCATCCAATCCTTTAACATTCATTAGACTTTTTCCAAGTGAATCATGCTTATGCAAGGTAAGTGAATGCATTTGGCTAGGGTTAAGGTTTCGAGATAAAGGTGATCTCGATACAAGTGACGGTTCCGAGCAAGGGGTTCTCTCAAAAGGAGTCAACTAATGCAAAATGCTAAGAGTAAAGCCCAATAGATGCATACAAGGTTGACTTCCATCTACCCAAATGTCCCATATCGAACTTGACCCCTAACCTCCAAACCCCAATGAAGATCCTTCCTAGGCTACCCTTTTTGCAAGGCATTTTGCCTTCACTACTCATATCTTTTCACCTTCCTTCTCCACTTAAACACTTAGGGGATTTCCTTCTTCACCAAATGGTTTGGCTTTCAACATTTTTTCTTTACTTAGCTCTTCTTTACTTTCTCTAGTCTCTCTTATTTCTTTTCTTTGCCTTAGCCTTTTTGGCTTTCCTTCTATCTTTTGAAGACTAGAGACTATTTTCTTTCCTTTTTCACTTAGAGCCTTTTCCCATAAACGATTATTGCCAACCATTTCAAGCTTTTTGCTTATCCCCTATTCTTCTTCATCCCCTTTTTTTTCTCATTCCCGCAATCTCTTTTCTTTCCTTTGTCACAAGTTCCCAACCTATCTAGCCTTATCTTATGTCTAGTTCATTGATGCCGAACTAGTTCTACACAGAAGTTTTTCCTTGTCATTCTAAACTCAACACCTTTTGCCTAATTGATTCGAAAAAGGCCTCACAAACACTCACAAGTAGCATTTGGCTTGAAAGGAGGTTGGGTTAAAGGAGTGGTTAACCGTTCCAATGATGGGAATCGGCTATTTGGGCTAACAAGAGAGTGGCAAAGCGGATAAGATAGCCCAAATATGTATGTGGTAACCATGCATTCACTAAGCAATGCACAAACATGATAATTACAATGTCAAATTATGGTTATCACTTAAGTAGGAATGGACTCAAATCAACTTGCTTTGGCTAAGACCTAAGTAATGAGACATGAAATCCAAACATGGTTCGACCTTGATTTCGCACACAAGATCTAGAGCATAGGACTTAAACTCTTAAAGTAATACTTCACAAGTAGGAATCATTCTAGCTGCTAATGCACATGCAATGCATTGTCTACGTGCTATGCATTCTAGACTCAATCCTATATGAAGTGCAAATGCAACCTAAATGACTTCTTTTTATCTTTTCATTATCAAAATTTTTCAAATTTATTTGGTTTTTTCTATGCCTTAGATGTATGCATGAGACTCAAGATGAAAATATAAAATAAGACAAAGCAAATGTTATTAGATACCGGTCCCTCCCCCCAAACTCAAATCACAACGTCTCGGTGTGAAATAAGCCTAAGGAAAGGACCAAAAACAAGAGATAAGTATACAATGAAAGACGTAAAAGAAAAAATATATACAAGAGTTTTGGATTCGTACTTAAAAGCTTGGAGATGGGGATGTAGACCCCATTGAGTATGATGGATTACTTGAGACGGGAGACGGGGACCGCATCGCTCTCCTCTTTGTTGCCTTTTCCGGTCGGGCCGTGGGACGGCTAGTGCTTATGACCAACGACCAATCATCTCCTCGAGGAGCGAGGTTAGTGTCCATGACGACATCTCCTCCTTCACCGGCCCTTGATGAACTCGCTCCACAACCTCCGTCCTTGAGCTCATTGATGGTTCGACCCATGGCTTTCACCGTCTTCTTCAAAGACTTGATCGTTTTCACCATCTTCTTCATGTTTTTGTTTTGGCACTTGCACATGCGTTGGAGGAGACGGTTTTGGTGGTGAGCGTGTCTTGTGGCCGCGTTAGTGATAGCCCCATCATAAGGGTCAAAGTGGTAGCGCTCACTACCGTACACGGTCTCGGGTGACGACTCATTCGGCACCTCCTCTTTGAGATCAATAGATTCCTCGGTAGTGGTTCTCCGATGTGCTATCTTGCAGAATGCTTGCATAGGCAGGTCGACAGTGGAGTTGTAGAGGTACTCTTGGGGAGGAATGAACATGACGTTCCTCGGGTCATTGAAGTTGGTGAGCGCGCGATTAGGCAAAAGGACTTGTGCCACGGATGTCTCGGTGAGTTGGAGGTTGTAAGCCATCTTGCCTTCGATATATCCCTTGAAGAACATAGTCTTTGAAAGGTAGGCCGTATCCAAAGATTTCCACTCATAGTTTCCAAGTGAAACTTTGACCCCCTTTGCCATAAGAATATGCGTTAGCATCCATCTAAGGCAAATCGCGGCCTTCTTCGACTTTGTCTTCCAAGCCCAATCCCGGTAGCGAACAAGTGTCTCACCAAGAGTGTTGCGAGACAAGGAAGTCTATCCGGCCCCTCGAATGCTTTACCGTTTGCGAGAACGGGTAGGATGGGCTTTAGAGCAAGCCCCAACAACTCCATCTCCTCCATAGTAACCGTGTCAATTTCTACCTTGTGGTAGAAATTGTGGACCAACGCCTTATGTGCGTACCGTAAAGCCGGGTGCCGTATGCTTGCACTCTTAGAGTCACCGGCTCTAAACTCTCCACTTGCAATCGTTTCCCAAAGATTTCGGAGCTCGAGTCTTGGATAGTCAAAGTATTGCCCGTCGTATATACCTTCTTCTCTAAACCTGAATATCTCGCAAAGCTCGTGGAAAGTGACGGTGTAGGTGGTTCCATGAGTCCAAACTTTAGGACTCCAAACCCGGAATTTGCATCTTCCGTTTCGTAGAACTTAGCTCGAAGGGTGGCTAGGAACTTGCCGGTGAGTGCCTTTAAGGCTTCATGCTCATGAACTTCCTTAGCCCCATATTCTCAAAGAGAGTCCACACTTCGTCACTTATCATCATCCTATCCATTGTCTCCGCATCGACAAATTTGCCTTGCTTGAACCTCATTTGGCCAAATTTGTCGAAGTAATCTTGCTCACTTGGCTTTGTCCGTTGCGGCACGGGGACTTCTCCACTTGAGCTCTCACTCTCGACCTCTTCTTCGACTCTCTTGCCCTTTCCATTTGCCGTTTTCTTGGCTTTAGAGCTCGTAGCCGCGGTTTTAGCCTTTGCCTTTGTACTAGCCTTGGCAATCCTTTTTCCCTTTTCCGCGGCCATAGCTTGGGAAATTCCTTTCCCAACTGTTGAAACCTTGGTCCGTGCCCGTGTCGATGGAGCGCCCTTGTCCGACGTTGTACCTACAAATATCCTAGAGACAAGTTGTGAGCATAGGTACAATTTCTTATCAAATCAACAAGGGATCACCAAAAGATGATCTAAGAGCAATGGACCAAGGTGACAATTCACATTTAACAAGCAAATTATCCCAATTCACAATCCCTAATTCTCAAAATCCCAATTTCTCAAAATCCCTAACCATCAACAATTGGCACATGAATCATCAATTTTAAGCATAGATAAACCATCCCCAAGGTATTTCCAAAAGTGAAATACAATATAAAACCATATTCAAGCAATTTTCCTTCAAAAACAAAACCATGGTTTTCAAGAATTTAATCGAATAATACATTTGGAAATTTGGATTAGATGCTTGAAATGATGATAAATCCAAAAAGAGCAGTGAAAATCGAGATTATGGGGCTTTGAATCACCAAATTTGGTTGAGAAAAGAGGGAGATGTTAAAAAATTCTCTCTTGAAATCGCTAAAGTGAGGGAAAAAAAATGGGGCTAGGGTCGCGTGAAAGAGGAAGAAGAAGGAGACTTACCTGGGCGGGTCGGATCTTACCTGGGTCGGGTCCAAAATTTTTAAAAAAATTTGGTCTATACCGAGGTCACTCGTCGGTACCACTGCTCGGTATTGACTGATTTTTTAAAAAATTTTGGCGAACACCGATGTCACTCCTCGGTACCACACATCGGTATTGGCATACCGATGTCACTCCTCGGTACCACACGTCGGTGCTAAGGGATTTTTCTTCTGTTTCCATACCGACGTGTTGCACCGACATGTGACGTCGGTATTGGTCCCTCGTTTGACACGGTCTATTCCGAGGTCACTCGGTATTGGGCATCAGTGTGAGCATACCGAGATCACTCATCGGTGCTGGTCATCGGTATTCACGTACCGATGTCACTCCTCGGTGCTACTGCTCGGTGTTAAGGCTATTTTTCTTCTGTTTCGATACCGAACTGTTGCACCGACCTGTGACGTCGGTATTGCCCTTGGCAAATCCATACCGAGGTCACTCCTCGGTATCCCTTTTTGCCTTGGAACCCCTATGCACACTTAACAAAAACATCAAAAAGATCTAATAAAGATCGAAAAA
Organism: Eutrema japonicum; assembly: GCA_030161315.1. NCBI lineage: Eukaryota > Viridiplantae > Streptophyta > Magnoliopsida > Brassicales > Brassicaceae > Eutrema > Eutrema japonicum. The sequence goes on from BSQW01000007.1 coordinate 29,647,897, forward strand.
GAGATAAACAAAAAGAAAAAATATATACAATGATAAGCTTGGGGTGTCTCCCAAGAGCACTTTGTTTAACGTCACTAAGTTCGACGTTTGTTACCGTTCTCAAGCTAGAGGGACATCATCGAGGGGGATTGATCCTCCCTTTTCGACGATTTGATTTGCCCGGTAGAGTTTGAGCCTTTGGCCATTTGAAATGAAATCTTGGCCCTCCTTGTTATCAAGCACCATAGCTCCATATGGCCTCACTTCTTTAACCTCAAACGGACCCGACCACCTTGACTTGAGTTTCCCGGGAAAGAGTTTCAACCGGGAATTGAATACCAACACTAGGTCTCCAACCTTGAAATCCTTGTGCACAATCCTCGTGTCGTGGAATGTTTTGGTCCTCTCCTTGTAGATTCTCGAGCTCTCATAGGCTTCGAGCCTAGTCTCCTCTAACTCCTGAAGTTGAATCAACCGCCTCTCTTGTGCGGTCTTGATGTCGAAGTTAAGAAGCTTCACCGCCCATAGGGCCTTGTATTCCAACTCAACTGGTAGATGGCATGACTTCCCATAAAGCAAGTTGAATGGTGTAGTCCCTATAGGTGTTTTAAAGGCGGTTCGGTATGCCCATAAAGCATCATCTAACTTGTTGGCCCAATCTTTCCTTGAACCCCAACCGTCTTCTCCAGTATGGCCTTGATTTGCCGGTTGGATAATTCTACTTGGCCACTCGTTTGAGGATGGTAAGGTGTTGCTACCTTAAGCCTCACACCATTCTTCTTAAGTAAGCTTTCAAACACTTTGTTGATGAAATGACTACCTCCATCACTAATGACCACCCTTGGAACTCCGAACCTTGGGAAGATTACGGACTTGAACAGTTTTAGAACGACCTTGGCATCATTGGTCGGGCTTGCAATGGCTTCCACCCATTTAGAGACGTAATCAACCGCCACCAATATGTATTGGTTACCATACGATGACGGGAAAGGTCCCATAAAATCGATGCCCCATACGTCAAACATCTCTACCACAAGGATTGGGTTTTGGGGCATCTCATATCTCCTCACAATGTTCCATTTCCTTTGGCATGCATCACATGTGGAGACAAAGAGGTGTGCATATTTGAATAATGAATGCCACCAAAAACTGGATTGCTAGACCCTTGTAGCGGTTTTTTAGGATACATGATGCCCACCATAGCTTGACCCGTGACAATGGAGTAGGATCCCTTGGACTTCTTCTTCCGCCACGCACTTTCTATACAACCCATCCGAGCACAACTTGTATAGGTAGGGCTCGTCCCAATAGTATCTAGTCACGTCGTGGAAGAACTTCTTCTTCTTATACCCATCCAAAGGCAGTTTCTTCCCGCACACTAAGTAGTTCAATAGATCCGCAAAGCATGGTAGTCTCTCGTCTTGTAACCCGTTAGCACTCTCTAGTCCTTGCACGGCTTCGACCCTTTTATTCAAGACGCCAACCATCATGAGAATCTCCTCGGGGAGCGTATCATCAATTGGGACAACGTCTTCAATCCTCATTTTAGACAAGTGATCCGCGGCCCCATTCTCTATCCCCTTCTTGTCAACTATCTCCAAGTCAAACTCTTGTAGAAGCAAGATCCAACGGAGTAGCCTTGGCTTGGTGTCTTTCTTGGCATGAATGTATCTCAAAGCCGCGTGATCGGTGTAGACAATCACCCTTGATCCCACAGCATAAGACCTAAACTTCTTCATTGCAAAAACCACGGCTATCAACTCTTTTTCCGTTGTGGCGTACCGGGTTTGAGTATCGTCTAAGGTCCTACTTGCATAGTAGATGACATTGGTCTTCTTGTCCTTCCTTTGACCCAAAACCGCTCCAACCGCATAGTCACTAGCATCACACATGATCTCGAAAGAAGATCCCAATCCGGGGCTTGGACAATGGGAGCACTAACCAACGCCTTCTTGATCTCTAGAAACGCTACCATACACTCCTCGTCAAATATGAACTCAACCTCCTTGCAAAGTAACCTTGTGAGAGGCCTTGTGATTTTCGAGAAGTCCTTGATGAACCTTCGGTAGAATCCAGCATGACCCAAGAAAGACCGGATGTCTTTGACCGACTTAGGCGGCTCCAAGCTAACCATCACCTCTATCTTGGCCTTGTCGACCTCAATCCCCTTCTCGGAGATCTTATGCCCGAGCACAATGCCTTCACGTACCATGAAATGGCACTTCTCCCAATTGAGCACCAAGTTTGCCTCTTCGCATCGTTGCAAGACCCTACAAAGATTAGACAAGCAAACACCAAACGAAGAGCCATACACGGAGAAGTCGTCCATAAAGACTTCTACCATGTCCTCAATAAGATTAGAAAAATGGACATCATGCAACGTTGAAATGTTGCGGGCGCATTACACAACCCAAATGGCATCCTTCGATATGCGAAGGTGCCATAAGGGCACGTGAAAGTCGGTTTCTCTTAATCATTCGGGTGTATGGGTATTTGAAAGAAACCCGAATAACTGTCTAGAAAGCAATAAAATGGATGATTAGCTAGACGTTCAAGCATTTGATCTATGAAAGGTAACGGAAAATGATCCTTACGAGTGGATGAATTCAACTTCCTATAGTCAATGCACATTCAATGCCCGGTTATTGTCCTAGTAGGTATCATTTCATCCTTTTTATTTTTAACAACCGTTATCCCCCCTTTCTTAGGCACACAATGAACCGGTGAGACCCAAGTACTATCCGATATTGGGTAGATAATTCTCGCGTCTAAGAGCTTAAGAATCTCTCTCTTTACAACATCTTTCAAATTAGGATTCAACCTTCTTTGGTGTTCAATAGAGGTCCTTGATTCATCCTCTAAATGGATTATATGCGTGCACAAACTAGGGGAAATACCCTTTATATCATCCAAAGAATAGCCAATTGCTCTCCTATACTTCCTAAGTTCTACAAGAAGGGAGCATAGTTCGTTCTCATCTAGACTCTCATTCAAAATAATCGGGTAAGACTCGTTGGGACCTAAGAACGCATATCTTAGTCCCGCGGGAAGTTGCTTTAGGTCCATCTTTGGGGCTTTGAGCTCGCTCCAATCGTTCTCCTCAAGACTAGACTCACCCTTGCTAGTCTCTTCAACGGCTAGAACAAACCCCTCTTGAACCGTGCTAACCCTTAAACCATCTTGACCCTCGATACCACGAATGCACAACTCAACAAATGGTGCGTCTTTTTTGACCGGTTTGTGAGAATCCATGAGTAACTTATACCCTTGACTCTCCTTGCTCAAGAACCCATGATCTCCATGCTCCTTAGTCAAAACTACGTGCAACCCGTCTTCTACTCTCATTTCTTCAAGCAATTCGTCGGCTAGCTCATCCATGGTCTCTATGTAGAAACATTGGCCATCTATGGTGGGCTTCTTCATCACCTTGTTGATATCAAACTCAAGGACTTCCCCTTTACCCAAATGGAGATCTATCTTGCCTTTTCTCACATCGATTATTTCTCATGCGGTTGCTAGGAATGGCCTACCAAAGATAAGAGGGTCTTTTGGTTCCTCATCCATTTCAAGTACCACAAAGTCCGTGGGGACAATAAAATCCTTCACCACAATAGGAAGATCCTCAAGCAAACTAATAGGAATCCTCACGCTCCTATCCGATAATATTAGGGAGATGTTGCATGTCTTGTAGCGTGTGAAGCCTAGTCTCTTGGCTACCGAAAACGGCATGAGGCTTACACTCGCTCCAAGATCACACAAACAATGGTTGAAAGCTAGATGACCAAGTGCACAAGGTAGCGTGAATGATCCTGGATCTTCTAACTTCTTTGGCACCATCTTCTTTTGTATTATGGCACTACACTCATGAGTTAAAATGACCATAGACTCCATCTCCTTATTCCTCTCATTCACGGCATCTTTCAAGAATTTGGTGTATTGAGGGACAAGTAAGAAAGCATCAACCAAAGGTATTGTGAGTTCCACCTTCTCCATTTGCCTATCAAAGATGGCTTTATACTTGTCCATAAGTTTCTTTTTGAACCGCCCGTGAAAAGGTAGCTTAGGAACGCATGGCTTAGGGACAAACACATTCTTCTTTGGTTTCTCTTGAGCAACAACAACCCTAGGATTGACCTTCCCAACTTCTTCAACCTTGTCTTGCTCTCTCACTACCTCATCTTCAACCAATCCATCATCTTCTTGAAGTTCCACCCCCCCCCCCCCCCCCACCCACTTTGTTTCTCAATGTCCACATTGAGAGGAGAAGGAGCTTCTCTTAGAGGCTATACCGTGCCACTTCTCAAGGTGATGGCGTTTACATACTCCTTAGGATTACCTTCGGATTTTCCCGGTAGTTGACCTTGTGGTCGGGAGGAAGAAGCAACACCTTTGTTCTCCAAGTGTTTTACCTTGGAGTACAAAGCCTCAATCTTTGTGTTGAGGTCGTTGTAAGAGAAATCCACCCGCGTATTGATCTCCGCTTGTCCCTTGAGTAATTGTTGGAACATGGAGCTCAAATCAAGCTCTTGCGGTTTAGACGTAGTTGCTTGACCTTGAGGCACAAACCCTTATTGTTGGCCTTGAAAACCGGGTGGAGCTTTGGGTTGAAATCCACTTTGGTTCCCTTGGAATTGGTTCCTTGGGACAAAACTTTGTTGGTTGGTATTAGAAGCTTGTCCTTGGGGTTGGAATTGCTTTTTTGGGGCTCCTTGACCTTGATTAGGTTGCGGAGGGTAGACTTGGTCTTGTGGGTTCTCCACATTTGTGTTCCGGTAAGAGAAGTTGGGGTGGTTCCTATAGTTTTGGTTGAACCCTTGTCTTTGGTATTTTCCTTGATTTTGGTAGTTCCCTTGATTCCCCACGTAGTTCACCTCCTCTTGAGTGTTCATATCCGGATTCTCCTCTTGATAATATCCTTGGTTCTTATCATAAGCATCCACAAAGTTGACCGTCTTTTGGGAAGACACTAGTAGTTTATCAATCAAATTGGCTTGCTTGTCCAATTTTTCATTAAGCACTTTCATGTCCTTGGCCCGCTTGTTCTCATCAAAGTTGTTTGTCGTCCTTGTGGCGCGGTCATAATCGTCGCCATAGTTCCCGTCACTTTGGGCCAAGTTCTCCACTAGTTCCATGGTTTCGTCCACATCGTTGGCTAAAAAGTTCCCGTTAGAGGTCGTGTCTAAAAGCATCCTTATCTTGGGTAAAGCACCGCGATAGAGGGTACTCAATAGAGAGGCATTGGAGAAAACATGATGCGGGCATTGAGAGGTGTAGTTTCTAAACTGTTCCCAAGCTTCATTGAAGGATTCGGTTCCGCGTTGTGTGAACCCGAGATTTCTTTCCTCAACTTGGTGGTCCTTGAAGGAGAAAATAACTTTGCAAGGAAAGCTCGCTTGCAATCGTCCTAAGACGTGATTGAACCTTGAGGAAGACTTTTTCCCATTGGCGAGCTTTTTTCCAAGAGATAATGGGAAGAGTCTTAGCTTGAAATCGTATTCCGAAACACCGTTCATCTTGGTTAAACCACATATCCTATCAAATTGATCGATATGATCCAATGGATCTTCCATAGATAGAAGGTAGAATTTGTTGCTTTGAACCATGTTGATCAAACCCGGCTTCACCTCGAAGTTGTTGTTCTCAACCGGTGGAGATTGGATCCCTTGACAGTTGTGATGGGCATTGGCGGCATCACCCGCAGCAACCACGTTTTGAGCCCTTGGGGGATGGTTAGGGACTCTCATTGGCTGGCCGGGTGGATGTGGGGCGTTGTGAGCGTGGCCACCTTGTGCGGGGTGGTTTCCATTACCACCTTGTGCGGGGTTGTTTCCCACATTGTCATGAATCTCCCCCAAGTGGAACATTTTCATAGTGATCCATGTCGTTCTCAACTTCTTGTTGTCTCACAAGTGCTTCCCTTGTTATAAACCCTCGGTATGATCGATGTATGTCGTCTCTTGGTTGAACTAGATTTTCGTTGCCTCGAGATCGCGTATGCATGCACCTATAGGTTTAGAGAGAGCAATGGAAAGCAAACAAGATTAGTAACTGTGTAGCAAATAAAGCTTAATCTCACAAAGAGCCTAAATCTCAATGTTAAAACAAATCCCAATATGGCAACGGCGCCAAATTGATACAAGACTTTTTAGTCTCTAGGAGGTATCAATAACTCCAATACGTGTAGTATGAAGGTTATCAATCCATAACGGGATTTATCCTAATCACTAAGAATGCAAGGTTCATAAGTAAATTAAGCTAAACAAGTGTGGTTGTTGTTTAAGTATCCAATTCTAATTAAGCAAACAAAAGTACTAAACAATATAGTAAATCAATAAATGAAAGCGGAGTAAGAGATAAGGTTATTGATGTAAGGTGATCCAATTTCAACTAGTGGTGTTCATTCACTCAAAGAAGCTCATTCCTAGGCAATAGATCTCTAATCTTGATTAGTTCTCTATCGAGCAACTAATCACTATGTTAATTATCAAGTCCTTTAGCAAATCATCATTTGTGGATTAACAACTAGCAAGCATTAAGAATCATAACAAGATCAACCAAAAGTATGCCCTAAACAACTAATGTCTTAGGTTAGGAACATAAATCTCTTGTCTAGTTCATCAAGGCATTTCATCAAACACTTGGTGTGCATGAAATGCCTTATGATCTATATCCACTTTTTCAAGCTGAATCTAGCATTAGGGGAACTAGACAAGAAGGAATATAAGACTATCTAACCCTAAACACCACTAATCAAACATTGGACCACCCTAATCTACCCTATCTCAAGATCCTAAGGACTACTCACTAATCATCATGAGTTCAACAAATCCAAGAAAAGAAAAGTTAAAACTCATGATCATGATGATTGGATGATTAGAAAGTAGAAGATAGATGGATTCAATCAAGAAAACAATACTCAAATTGCATTAAACAAAATGATCAATCTCTTACAAATCACTCTTAGAGAGGGTTTTTGCATAAGAAAAGACTTAGCCCATCAAAATTAGGTTTTTGGGCATAAATAGTGAATAGTGACGAACGGGGTCGACCCGGGACAAACCGGGTACCGACCCGGTTTAAATGGATAAAAAGTTTGGATTGGCCAACACCGAGGTCACTGTTCGGTGCAACACCTCGGTATTGAGCCTGGGTTTGTGCACCGACGAGGGGCACCGAGCAATGGCGTCGGTATTGAGGTGTTGTTGCTTTGTGATCTTCAGTAGATACCGAGGTCACTCCTCGGTATCGTTGCTCGGTATTAAGGACTTTTTCCCCTGGGTTTCTTCCTTCAGCAGCACCGATCAGTTGCACCGAGCAGTGACGTCAGTACAATCCCCTGAAGCTTCGATACCGACGTCACTCCTCGGTGTTGCACGTCATAATTGGGGCTGTCTTCCTCCGTCTGGCTATACCGATCAGTTGCACCGAGCAGTGACCTCGGTGCAACCCTTCTGCCTTCGATACCGAGTACTATTACCGACCAGTGACGTCGGTACAGTCTATGTCTGTTCTCCTCGAGTCTCGAATTTCCTCTTTAGCACCTGAAGTACGATCCAAAACATGCAAGGACTCTCTAGGACTAAATGTGGACACATTAGACTCCTAAAATGACTAAAATGCTAAAGAGAAATCATGAACTATATGCAAATGACTCGAAACCTAAATGAAACGGATGCTAGAATGATGCAAAATGTGATGATATCAATTGCTTTCAATTACATCTTTTGGTTTAGCTTAATTCGAATCTATGTGATCTATTGTGTGATTTCTTGAGTTCTTGTGTTCGACCTCTACATATACTACAACAACTGCTTTAGTACTTATAGGGTATTAATTTGAGCATATCACAAAGAGAGCAACTCTAGCCACTTTTACTCTTTCATCGATTTGTAGAGACGATCTCTCGACTTGTGTTCTTTAATAGAGAAGTTTTTTTCATCTCTTTCTCCTTACTTTTTTCATTTATTTATCATGATGTTTAGCTCACCTATATCTGAGTAGTTTCAATGTTGGGTATAGGGATCTCATGGATCGATTATCATTAGGTTGTTAGATAAGGATATGGAATTAGGGTTCTTCGTTCTATTCTCATTGTTAATACATGTTTGCTTGATTGATCACCTTTCTTTGAAACGAGTGAGCTGCACCGAAAACAAAATAAGACTCACATAAGACTCATTCCAAAGGGTTCGGCACCTAGAAGAGTTTCAGATTATAGGCCTATTGCTCTTTGCAACACGCATTACAAAATCATCGCAAAGATCCTTACCCGAAGACTCCAACCTCTCCTCCCATCACTAATCTCACTCTCCCAATTGGGTTTTATTTCCGGTCGCGCTATCACCGATAACGTTTTGATTACCCATGAGATCTTACACTTTATTCGAACTTCGGAGGCCAAAAAGTTTTTCTCCATAGTGGCCAAAACGGACATGAGTAAGTCTTATGATAGGATTGAGTGGGGTTTTCTTCGGAAGGTTTTGGAGAAGTTGGGTTTCCATGATATATGGATATGTTGGATAATGGAATTTGTATGCTCGGTCTCATGTTCCTTCCTCATCAACGGAGGTCCATTAGGGAATGTTGTACCTTCTCGTGGTCTACGCCAAGGAGATCCGCTCTCCCCGTACCTCTTCATTTTGTGCACTGAAGTCCTCTCGGGACTTTGTGATCAAGCCCAAGCTCAAGGTACTCTTCCGGGGATCCGAGTAGCTAGAGGAAGCCCGCCAATTAATCATCTCCTCTTTGCGGACGATACTATGTTCTTTTACGAATCAAGTGCTTCTTGAGTAGCGGCTCTCTTAAATATCATCAAAGTATATGAGGAAGCATCGGGTCAATGCATTAACTTTCTCAATTCCTCTATTACTTTCTCCTCCAAAACTCCTCTGGAGGCTAAAGTACGAGTGAAACACTCCTTGAATATTACTAATGAAGGCGGCATTGGAAAGTATTTGGGCCTCCCCAAAATCTTTGGCCGAAGGAAAAGGAACATTTTTGCTTCAATTGTCGACAAGATCCGTCAACGATCCCATAGTTGGACTTCTCGTTTTCTCTCCAGAGCCAGAAAATAAGTGCTACTCAAGTCGGTTCTTGCGGCAATGCCGACTTTTGCCATGTCGTGTTTTATGCTAGCGGCCTCTCTTTGCAAGCAAATTCAATCCGTTCTCACTAGATTTTGGTGGGATAACAAACCGGATAAGCGAAAAATGTGTTGGATAGCTTAGGATAAGCTTACTTTACCAAAATCATGAGGGGGTCTAGGTTTTCGTGATCTACAAGCTTTGAATGTTGCTTTATTGGCCAAGATAAGTTGGAGAATTTGTCAAAACACAACTTCCCTCCTTGCTCGGGTATTGCTCGGGAAATATTGTCATTCCTCCCCCTTTTTGGAGTGCAAACCCCCCCTCCTCGGCGTCTCATGGGTAGAGAGGGTAGCTAGCAGGCCGGGAAGTTCTTCGGCGAGGCATGGGCTGGATTGTTGGGGATGTTAGTAAGGTTCGGGCTTGGCAAGACTCCTGGCTCTCCTTGAACCCCTGGCTCTTCTTGAACCACCCTCTTACTAACATCCCCAACACTTACCTCATTATGAAGAATTTATTAAGAAGATCTTCTTAAGCTCTTCTCCGATGGAAGATGTTTTGGTTTGGCTTCCGGAAAAGTCAGGAGATTATGCTACTAGATCTGGATATGCTTTGGCAAAATTAAATCTGGAAGATGGTGGCCAAGTGAATGAAAGTTTTAATTGGAAGAAAAATATTTGATATGTCAAAACATCACCAAAAATTAAAAACTTCTTTTGGAAAACAGTGAGTGGTTCCATCTCAGTGGGGGAAAATCTAGCAAAGCGTGGTTTTTTTGCGGAGGCGTGCAAACGTTGCGGAGAGAAAGAAGATGAACTACATGTTCTTCTCAAGTGCCCTTTTGCCTTTCAAGTCTAGGATTCCGTTCCGATTGATCACAAACCTCGTAGTCCCTACATCTCCAATATGAAGCAGCGTCTCTCAGTCTCCTCGAATATTATCAACCTTCTGCCATTGGGTCTCTCTGGTGTTCCTCTGTTTCCATGGATCTTTTGGAGCTTATGGAAATCGAGAAACTAGTTAGTGTTTTAGAATATATCTCTCTCAATAGAGGATCTAATTGTGAAATCAATTTTTGAGGCAAAGGAATGGAATGCAGCTCATATGCTTCTTCCTTTGGTTTCTCGTCTCCTCTCAAAGGAAAGTGATGTCATCTCTCCTTGCAGCAGCTCTGTCCTCTCTTGTAAGGTGGATGCTGCGTGGAGCTCGATTACTATAAATTGTGGCATAGGTGGTGTCTTCTTCTGGTCAAGTAGTGACGGCTTGGAAAAATTCTCTGATCACCACGCATGTGTCTCCTCGGCGCTTATGCCGGAAGCTCTGGCGATGCGAAATGCTGTTACTTATGCATCTAGTTTACAAACTCGAGCAATGGTTGTGCTCTCCGATTGTCAAGTTCTACTGAATTTCCTTCGATTAAAGGATCACTCGACGGAACTAAAAGAGATTCTACATGATATTCATTATCTTTGTAGATCTTTTGTATCTATCTCTTTTTCTTTTATTTCAACATGTAGGAATGTTGAGGTTGACTCCTTAGCTAAGGCAGCCCTTGTATTCTCACACTCCATCTCCCTCCCTAGGGAGGAAGTTCTTTATCTATAAAGCTTTGTTCGACCCAAAAAAAAAAAAAAAAAAACGCAATCTCATTTATTTTATTGATTTATCAGAACACCTCAAAAATTCTATTACAAATGGTGATCAACCGTAATATTACAAACCACTGTTTACAACTTCTCGTCTAGTACTAAAAATCAAACAAATGCAATAGCAAGTTAAATGTTACGTAAATTTGAGTATTACTTCTTAACTTCTAGCTACATAGGCAGCTCTAAACACAAAAATTATAAAAAGTTTATGTCCAGTGCCGACCTTGAGTTGACTTCGATTGAAGCTAATCATTGGCCCAATGATAGGCCCATTTTAAGACATTCTATATCTAACTAATGAATGCCTGTTAATAAACCTTTCATCAGATCCTAAACTTTACCCAAAGCATTAAACCAAACCTTTGAAGGTTTTTATATGATCTCTAAAACCAAACTGTTCGAACATTTTATCTGATCTCTCTCTTTTCCAGCTGTTTCGTGATCGATTTAGGAGATCATTGAAAATAAGAATTTAATTGAATTTGAATGAATGCAAGTTTTCATATAATTCTAATGTTATTCTATTGTGTATTTCATAGATGCTTTTAAATTTTAGTGTTATTTAATTTATTGATTTTTGAATTCTATTAAATGTTAAGGTTATTCAACTTTTTGTCAAACAATCTTTTATTTCATTCCAAAGTAGAGTTTAATACAAAAGAGTTTAAACCGTGATTAACCAAATTATTTTCTCTGCATTGGCTAAGCTAAGAATTGCAACAACGGAGATTAAACAAAGTAAAGTTGATAGAAAAAACTGAAAATCTTCGAGATAGAACAACAACGAATCCAAAACATTGCCAAGAATACTAGAATGCGTCGACAAACCATTCATGACTGAATCATAATGTTGGATCTTGGTCACCCTAATATGTGACGTTGAAAAAATATCCATAATTTTGGGTTGCATCAAAGCGAGCTTTATTGTATCTTCAGGTATCATGAAGACCGTTACACAAGAAAATAACCCGGTTAGGAAGCTATAGAGTTTTATCGGCTTTGAAACTAAAAACATCACCTCTCACAGAGAGCGAATTTGATGGAAAGATTCTCTCCCTGAAAGAGGACAGAGATGGTAGCTGTAACATCCCGATTTCTTGTATATGCGGAGAGGCTTATAAGAATTGATTTGGCTACCTATGTCACCAAAGTGCACTTATCTTTTCGGGAACTTGTCCAAAGAGAACTCCAGAGTTAAGCGTGCTTGATCTGGAGCAATTTAAGGATGGGTGACCTACCGGGAAGTGATTCGCGATATCGTGTGAGTGAGGACAAAACACGGGGAAAGATCACGTGGTGATTTCAGGGTCAGTAAACAAGTATTACAAGCCTCCCGGACTAACGCACCGGCCGTCGGACAAGGGTGGGGCCCACGGGCCGAGAGAGGGCATGGGGCCCACAGGTAGGGGCGGTCGGGGCGTTATAAGTGGTATCAGAGCCGAACCCAAACACGTGTGTGGAGTCAAGTGGGCTCACACCGTCTAGGGTGACGATCCTGGTGCGCAACGAGGACGTTGCGCTCTATGAGTGGGGGTGATTGTAACATCCCGATTTCTTGTATATACGGAGAGGCTTATAAGAATTGATTTGGCTACCTATGTCACCAAAGTGCACTTATCTTTTCGGGAACTTGTCCAAAGAGAACTCCAGAGTTAAGCGTGTTTGATCTGGAGCAATTTAAGGATGGGTGACCTACCGGGAAGTGATTCGCGATATCGTGTGAGTGAGGACAAAACACGGGGAAAGATCACGTGGTGATTTCAGGGTCAGTAAACAAGTATTACAAGCCTCCCGGACTAACGCACCGGCCGTCGGACAAGGGTGGGGCCCACGGGCCGAGAGAGGGCATGGGGCCCACAGGTAGGGGCGGTCGGGCGTTATAGTAGCGATCTCTCCCAAAATGTGGAAATTGAAGCAGATAATCTCTCCTTATTAAAGGAAAATGTGCATAGAGGACCGTCTTGGTTTGGTATATCAGCATAGAGCCATTCACATCTGCATTATCAAATTGAGGACTAACGATTGGACCGGTTTCTAGACGGCAATGACGCGCAACAGAATCACAAGATGAGAGAGTTATTATTGTGTGATACGCTGCAAACAAATTATGGTCTACAAATAATATTAAATATAAGTATTGAAGAAAATGTGGCTATGTTTTTATGGATATGTGAACACATATTAAATTTAGTGAAGTAATTACGGCGATTGAATTACTGGCAAAGGAATAATCTTATTTGGGTTATCTTTCACATACATTGATTTTATTGTCTTTTGCTATCGCTATTCATATTTTTCAAAATCAAGGAATTATGTTTTTTTTGTTTTTGTATATTTTATCATTTACAATCGTTTTTACTACTATATAATTTTATTTAATGTTATTATCATTTTAACTACTTTAATCCAATAGTTTGAAAACAAAAACATCTTTTGGGCAATTTATTTTTCAATTTTTATTTACCAAAACAATTCTCAATTTTTGTTGAACAAACCGTTTTAGTCCCCGGCGTTAGTCAACAATTATGGTTGATTAACATTAAGACTAAAACGGTTTCCTCAAAAAGAAAAAAATTGGGATTAAAATTGTTTAATCAACAAAATTGATTTTTTTTTGTTGTTTATGAGATAGATGATGCATTTTTTTGCCAAAATTTAAAAGGTGAGGATTTGTTTGGTATTTTCCCGATAATTAACATAAATTTTGTTGTTTTTTTTATCAAAACATAAAATTTGTTGATAAAAAAGAAAATTTATGAATACCACTTGTCAAAATTCTAAACAGGCTAAAAAAGTAGCAAGTCTCAACTCTTCCCTTGAAAATCACGAACACTCGCTCCTCTCTCTCCCATTTTCTCTCTCTTCTTCTTCGTCTTCGTCACCAATGGACAAACAAGAAAAATGCAGACGTCGCAATAAAGCCACAGCCATTTGCCGTGAAACCGGAGACCACGTCCATTACCCTCCGACGCGCCTACCTAAACCCACGCGTCCTCGTCACGCGCCATCACCGATACTCGAATCGAGCTTCCAAGTCAATCGCAAGCCACGCTACGGCGAATGCAGGAAGAATCAGGCCCTCGGCATCGGAACCAAAACCTATGACGGCTGCGGAGAGTTCGTTAGCGCCACCGCCGGAGAAGATTCCTTGAATTGCGCCGCATGCGGCTGCCACCGTAGCTTCCACCGGGAAGAATCACTTTCCGACGGCGTCCTTGAAGTGCTCAAGCTTTCGTCGTATCAGTTTCGCCAGATCTTCTGCTCCCCTTACGGCGAAGGTAAGAAACGGATTGTGATAGATCGATCGGATGGCGACGATTTAGTGGAGGAGGAGGGAAGAGTGAAGAGGTTGAAGACGAAGTTCACGGCGGAGCAGACGGAGAAAATGAGGAATTATGCGGAGAAGCTGCGGTGGAAAGTGAGCCCTGAGAGTAGAGAGGAAGTTGAAGGATTTTGCATTGAGATTGGAGTTAATCGGAAGAAATTTATGGTTTGGATGAACAATCACAAGGATAAAAATTGATGATGAGTACCAAATTCCAATAGTGTTGCTTTTTTTTGTAATTTTGTTTCCTTTGTTTCATATTTATTTTGTAGATATGTTAAGTGTAAATGTGTAATGTATGAATTTGAATTTCCGACATTTGTTTCATTCTACGTTTTGTCCAAAATGCTCATAAATTTCGTTAGTTTGCATATCATTTTGCTATCAGAAAACAAGAGATCTTAGAGCATCACCATTAGTGGTGAACTCCTAAGAGGGATTCTTAGGAATATTTTATGATTATTTTGTGATTAATTTAAAGTTTAGAACTTCTTAAAGAGTTTTTAACTTTTTTATCCCCCAAGGGTTGAACCGTTCTAAAAAAAAAAAAAAAAAATTTAGTATAATTTAATTTGTTTAAATTTATAAACATACTATATTTTATCTTCTTTTCTTTCTCCACCAAACTTTCATCAAGTGATCCGTCGAAAGCATTGCTTGAAGAAAATGCCATATTTTTGTGAATTTGTTTTTGTTTGTTGGAGAAAGAAAAGAATTTTTTGGGAATTTGTCTTTGTTTTATGGAGCAAGAAAAGAAGATATGGAGTTTGATTTTGGTCTTCGGAGAAACAAATGGAGATATGGAGTTTTGTTTTTCTTTGATGGAGAAACAAAAGAACATATGAAGAATTGTTTTTGTTTGATGGAGAAAGAAAATAAGATATGGAGTTTGATCCTTGGTTTCAACACATATATAGATGGAGATATGATCTAAAAAATCTGTGGTTTACATACTCAAAAAAAAATGTGTGGTTTACATACTCAAAAAAAAAATGAACCCTCCCATGATCACCATCACAACACGGGAAACAAAACACGTTTACATACTAAAAAAAAATGGACCCTCCCATGATCACCATCACAAAAACAACTAGAGTTAGTAACAGAAATATATATGGAATTTAGAGCTCTTGTTTACAGGTTTTGTATATACACACCTGTAATGATGAGTTTGAGGAAGCTATGTTATTCTCATTCGCGGTTGGAAGATTCTCCATATTGGTTTCTTTCATCGTCGGGTCAACAAACTCCAGTCTGCACCAAATTGAAAGAGAGTATGATTTGATTATACCTTGAATTCACAAGTCACACCGGCTTCTTGGAGAAAAGGAAGAGCAGCTTGACCAGCTTGGTAACACACGACAGCTTGGTGACAAAGACATGAGTTAAAAAGATGGTTTTGATTATGGTGAAAATTTTACTATGCTATAATATCAGAACACGAATAGAAAATCACAATCAATCTAGCAAAAAGATAATTAGAAAATCACAATCAATCTAGCATATGGTTTGGCACCCCAAGAACGCAAACAAGAGGGTTCCTCCCAATCTAAAGGACAAGAAAACTTTTTCAGATTCTGGACAAAAAAAAATTACGATTCCGGAGACAAATTGATGCAATCAAATGAAGACGGATTCGATTAGTATAAATATTACAGAGAGGTTCGATGAGGAAGAAGATGACGACGAATCGGCATCATCGGAAAATAGATAAATGAACTGTCTGAGTCATATCGGAGAGAAACGATTCACCGGAAACACTTGCCAGTGGTGGTATGACCGATTCTTATCTGGCGATTATGCTTGAAGATGAGGGCATCACCATGACTAACTCCGCTCACAACACAAAACCCCCTAATCGATTTCGCTTTCACCGTCGCCGATACAATCGAAGAAGGAGAGAAAATGTCGAGATCGGCGAAAAAACGAAGAACAAAAATTTAACCCGTCTTTTTCCTTCCCACAATAAGAGACATACACGTGGCATTAAGGACCGATCCTTAATATCCTTATTTAAGGATCGGTCCTAAGCATTTTATCCATTTTTCATTTTTTCCCCTAAGACACTCACGCAGGAACCCCTCCTGAACCTCCAATGGAGGTGGTCTTAGACTACATATCCTACTCGTAGATATGAAGGCAATGAAATAAGTTCCCGACAACAGTGCCAAATATTTGATGGGGCAACTGGCCTTATTTAAGGAGCCAATTGGGACTGCAGGCTACGCATAAACTTAACCAGACCTGACCATACAAGTCTAGGAGGCAATACACAAATCTAAATTTATTTTGGGTTCTATGTACATGTTTCCATATGTCTAGCTAGAGTTTATTTTTTTAACACTGATACAAATTTTGAGAACTACTACAAATACAATTCTACAACGGATAACGTTATCCGCTCCAAAAAGATCCGCGATCACGAAAAACGGCTCCACTTGCACCACGCTGAAGATTTTCTTATAAACTTGCCTCCATTAATCTGCAGAAATTGCATCATCTCGGAATCAAACACCGAACCTCATGGTATAGAAGTATTAATGAACTCTTTGGGGGGGGGGCTTCCACTAAAGTTATAAACATAATTACTTGGACATGCATGCTTTTTGTTATGTACAAAGATGACTCGAACACATGAAAAAATGAACATAGATATGTTGATCCGGACGATCACTAAGTGTGTTTAGAGGATATTAGGGTAAATGTAAGGTGAGATTTCCGTTAATGGAACGAGTTAAGCTTAATTTCGGAGCAGGTCGAGATGAAGAGAAACAAATCGGATATTATAACGAACAGGTCGGGGACCGTATTCTTTGCACTGATGATCGATAAAGGTGAACGGTTTAGACTTACGAACTAGTTCCGAGGGGAATCCAGTTCGGTGTTCTAAATGGTGTTACTCCGTTACAATATAGAGAGGTCGGGTATAAAGTCTAGTGAGAGAGAGCAATAAATATGCGATCCCCTCATAAATGTATGCTGGGGGATATTTATAACAAGGATCTGCTGCCTGCTTCCCACGATTTTGGGGTGATGTGGCACCTCCAGCGCTTCTCAGGGGTAAGGTACCTCGAGAGATGTGTCTCAGCTTCTTCGGTGGATAGGCCATGACAAGTCCGACGCCATGCTCCTACGCGGATAGTACCCTGTTTACCGAGCTGCCCTCCACGTGTCACCTTCCCCTTTGGTCTCTCCGTGCAGAGTTGGTGGGGTGTCAGCGCGAACTCGGTGGGCCCTTCCGTTGACTTTTGGCTGGGCTTCGATTTGACGGGCCTTATTTGCTGAGATGGGCCTAATTAGTTGGGGGTGCTAAGCCCACCTCCAACAGTCCCCCCCCCCCGTTCGGTGTCAGGAGACGTGGTGAGTGCATCGAATTTTGGTTGTTGCCAGCTCGACGCATCTCAGGTCGGTGCTCATGATTTCTGCGGTTAAGCTCGGCGTGCTATCGTTTGAGCGGGAATAATTGCTTACACGTGCTGACTTCCCCCAAGATCCGGAGATTGTTCACGCGTGTTGGCCACGCATGGGAGACTGAAGCGACGTTTCCACTTTCTGCGCGTGTTGGTCAAGCGTGGGCGTGTGGAGGACGCTTTGCGTTTCTCGAGACAGACTCTGCTTTTTGCGCCGGAAAACCCAAGAGACGTCATCATTAGGGTTTTGGGGAGTGCGCCCCTTTGACACGTGTTGAGGCGTCGTTACACTGTCCCCTTCCTCTCCTATTTAAATCCTTCTTCTTCCTTCTTCCTCATTTTTACTTTCCTGCGCATACTCGAGGTAATCTCTCCTTTCTTTCTGAAATTTTTTTTGTTTCGTGCTTTGGTTTATCCGGTTCTTCGTCGTCGAGCTCGTTCATCCGGAAGCTTTCCTCTTTGATTTGTGCGATGGCGTCCATGCTTCGAAGACCCAGGGTTGAATTTAGCGGTGAATCAGCGTCGCTCAGTGACCGGGAAGATTCGCCGACAAGGAGCCCCTCACCGAACGACGGTTCTGAGCGTACCTCCTCCCCGCGCCGCGTCGATGAATGCGAGACTCAGTCTGCTCCCTCGAATTCGGGGTCTGCTCCGTTGGCTACGGGGGTTCGCCAAGTGGGTTCAGCGGCTGGGAGATCTTCGTTCGGTGGACACAGCGCCGATCAGGGCAATCGAGGAGGTGGACGGGCTGGGAGGGTTCGGAAATCTAGGGCTACGAAGCCTCCTCTTGTATCATATGATCTGGGTGGCTCCCCGACGTGGAGTACCTAGGAGTCTCTCGCGAGCCTGGTGTCAATGTGCGGATTTCCCAGGTCTACCAAGCTTCGTCTCCCCAGGTCGGGGGAACGTCAATGGAATTCTCCGGAGGGTTTCGTCTGCCTGTACGAGAGCTTCTTTGCGAAGTGCGGGCTGCGTTTCCATCTGCCCGACCTGTTCGTCATGTACTGTAGGAGACGAGGGTTGGCTTTCTCCCAGATCTGCCCGTCCACGATTTAGGGCATGGTGGTGATGCTGACTCTTGGGTGTGAGTGCGATATGGATGTGACTCCCCGTATGTTCGAGGATCTCACCTATCAGAAGGGGAACCCGACGTATCCGGGAACGTACTATACCTCCTTCAAGCCCAAGGTGGATCTCATCGTGGATAAGTTGAGCA
Organism: Eutrema japonicum; assembly: GCA_030161315.1. Lineage (NCBI taxonomy): Eukaryota > Viridiplantae > Streptophyta > Magnoliopsida > Brassicales > Brassicaceae > Eutrema > Eutrema japonicum. Next base: position 29,666,559 of record BSQW01000007.1, read on the forward strand.
AGGTTGACCAGTGGTCTCAGAGCTACTTCTTCGTCCGTGCTACCGAGGTGGTCGGACTTGACCCGACGGGAAGATACGCCGGGGATTGGAATTTTTCTCCGGGTAGGGCTTGTATATCGGGTTTCATCTGTCTTCTTTTAATTCTAACTGTTGCTATGGTTTTGCTTTCAGGTCCGCATACTGCCGGTATCAAGCTAGCTGATTACGGTGGTGTTCTAGCTGTCCTCATGTTGGTGCACTCAAGAGATTGGAAATCTTTCACCCCGTAGAGAATTACCGCGGCAATGTCTGGTAGGTCGCCTTCTTGTTTTGGGGGGGGGGGGCTGGCGGTTTTGCGAACAGGTCTATATCGATTCGCGATCCCATCCTATGCGGACACCTTCGTCGCGTCCCCTCCGCCTGATGAAGATCCGGTCCGGAGAGTGGAGCAGGAGCCGCGCATACTGCAGAGGAGGAATCCCGGCGAGAGCGGCGGCAGGCGGCTGCTTCCAAGAAGAGGGCTTCCACGACAAAGGGCGGGAGGCTTGCCAAGAAGAGGAGGACTGATGCCCAGGCCGATGTGTCTGGGAGTCAGGGTGCCACGGGCGTGGAATCCCCGTCCGTAGGTCGTGTCGACGTGACGCGGACTGATGGGAATGAGCTCCCCGAAGGTCCTTCTGTTGTGCCCGGTGGGCAAGGGCTCGACGTGGATGTGATTCCGGAGACCGAGGCGTCTACCGGTCGTGAGGTCAAGACGTCCCAAAATCATGGGGATGATGTGGTCGATGAGCGGGCGACCAATAAGCCCGAGGTGACCGTCGTTGGTGAGGAGGCTAAGGACCCCGAGGCTGAGGAAGAGGAAGATGTAGAGGTCCGCGATGCTGAGGCTGTTGTTGATGCGGAGCCCAATGATTACAGCTTCTACTTCTGTCACGAGGACGGGGACGCTCCGTTCATCTCAGATAGGGATGGATGCGCCGATCTGGCTCAGGCGATGGCGTTTGGGCAAAATTTTCCGCATTGCCTTCCTTCGGAGATGGCGGAGGCTAGTGCCTTTTGGAACGCGGCGCGGTCTGCGGCTCGGGTGAGAAATAAATGATAATAATAATAATTTTATTATTTATTATTTTATATATATTATTATTTTTATTTTTTTAAAACAACAACTGATGTTGATGCAGACGATGGCCAACATTGCCCTTCTCGGGGAGCTGTATGATTAGCAAGTGGTCGACCGGGAAGAGTCGATCAATTAAGAGAAGTTGCGCAGGGATGCCGGTGAGAGGGCCCTGACGGCTCGCATCCGCGGGCTGAAGAAGGAGGTGGCAGATGAGAAGGTCCGATCCGCCGCTCTGGAGGAGTCCGCGACGCAGGCACGAGCGCAGGCTTTAGAGGCGGATCTTATCCTATCCGAGCTGGAGGCGGAGAAGGTCCGATCCGCCACTCTGGAGGAGGAGTTGGCCATCGCGAGGGGGGAGGTTGCGAATGTTGGCGTCGAGCAGGACACGCTCTGGTCTCGGGTCGTTTCGTTGGAGGGTGCCATCGAGCGGGCAAAAGCGGCCGTTTCCAAGGAGAATGACCGGGTAAAGGGGAGATGGGCGGCTCGGAACCAGAAATGGGCCGCCAAGATGTCGAATATCCGTGCCCATTTGGTTGGCCGGGACCAATCCTTGCCGACACACTTGATGTATAGTCAGGTGGTCGGTACGCGAGCATGCCATGAGAGGATGGAGCGTGAGGATGGCCTAGTGATACCGTTTTATCGGTACGCGAAGCTGGCGGAGGATGCGAAGAAGTACGAGGCCGAGCTGGATAAGTTTGACTTTCCAGAGCTGACTTCGGAAGATTTGGTGGTTCCTTTGGGTCCTACTCCCGACGTCGAACTAAGGACAGTATTTCCCGTACATGCCCCAGCGGCCTCGGTGCCGTCTCCGGCTGCTTTTGATCCGCCAGCTACGGACTCGGCCCCAGGTGCCACTGCTCCGATTGCTCGAGTTGAGGGCGGGATCGTTGAAGAGCCGCTGGAGCGACGTAACGAGTCACCGCAGGTCGATCAGCCTTTTTGGGATGAGCACGGTACCAACCTGAGGATGGTGAGTTCGGAGGACATAGATAGTACCTGTGTTGACGGGGTTTAGCTTTTGTAGGTTTTGCGTGACATTTGTAGATTTTTGTCTTTTCTCTCTTCTCTTTCTTTTTTGTATATAAGCTGTGGTGCCTTTTGTAATTTGGCGTATTGCCCTCCTCATTTATAAATGAAATGGGATTTTTTTTTTTATAATATGCCTTGTCTTTCCCGTAAGGGTTTTGTATATAGGCTTGGTGACGAACGCTGAGTTAGGAATAATAGGTTACGGGCCGTATCTCTTTGTCGGTTTGGAGGAATATGTCGTGGACCGTATTCCTTATGTATTTCTTTTGCGTGAACAGGTCGTAGACCGTGTTCTGTTGTTTTGGTATTGGGTGCGGGGTATAGCTCGGCTTAAGGTACTTAATGCTTGTGTGCCTTCTGTTTTTGGTGCGAGTAGCGAGCTCGGCTTTAGACACTTAATTCTTGTGTGTCTGGTAGAGGAGTGCGCTCTGAGCTCGGCTTCAGCACTTATAGTTTGTGTGCTGGGGGAGTGCAGGCACTGGAGCTTGGTCCCCCTTTCCCATTTTTTTTTACGAGCTAAGTTGTGGAATAAGGTCGTGGACCTTATTCTGTTCGGAACAGGTCGTAGACCGTATTCTTTTGTAGGAACAGGCCGGGGCCGTATTCTATTTTTGCGCTTTTTTCGTTATTATTCTTTTTTTTTTTGAATCTGAAAAGATTTTATTAGATTTACTGAGCCCTGGTTAGGGGTTGCCTACGTACCATTTGGTAGAAGGGATCAAGCCAATCGTAGTTCGGTTGTTTACAAAGGTAAAAGGGGGAGCGGAGCCCGGGGGACCTAGTAGTAGTAGCGCTTGAGGTTCATTGAGTTCCACGAGCGTGGGATTTCGACGCCATTCATCGTGATCAGCTCGTAGACGCCGGACTTGACGACCTTGGATATGAGGTAGGGGCCCTCCCAATTGGCGCCGAGTTTGCCTGCATTCAGCTCGGCAGTATTTTCGAAGACCTTGCGTAGAACCAGGTCGCCTTCGGTGAAGAACCGGCCTCGGACCTTTTTGTTGTAGTACTTGGTGGCGAGTTGTTGGTAGTTCTAGATTCGGAGCAGGGACTGGTCGCGTTGTTCTTAGAGGAGGTTGAGCTCGCTTAAGAGAATGGTGTCGTTTAAGTCGGCGTGCTGTGTGAACATAGTGCGTCGTAGAGTGGGAAAGCCGACCTCGGAGGGAGCCATTGCTTCCATGTCGTGGGATAGGCTGAAAGGTGTGCGATTTGTCGCTGTCTTGGGCGTTGTATGGTGAGACCGGAGGACGCCGTCTAGCTCGTCGGCCCAGGGGCCATTCTTATCATCCATGCGTTTTTTGAGGCCGTCGAGGATGGTTTTGTTTGTTGCCTCTGCTTGCCCATTGCCCTGTGGGTATCTCGGGGTGGACTTGCTTAACCGGATCCTCCACTTTGCGCAGAAGTCTTCAAATAAGATCGACGTGAACTGGGCACCATTGTCCGTGACAATCTCGTATGGAAGGCCGTGGCGGCAGATGATGAACTTCCAGATGAATTTGCGGACGTCCTCCGCCGTGATCTTCGAGTAGGCCCGGCCTCGACCCACTTGGTGAAGTAGTCAGTCATGACCAGGAGGAAGCGCTTTTGGCGAGATCGGGGTAAGGGTATTACTATATCCATGGCCCACCGCATGAATGGGTAGGGTGCTGATGATGTCGTAAGCAGCTCGGTTGGGGAGTGGATAATCGGGCCGTGACGCTGGCATTTTTCGCACCGGGATGTGAACTTGTCACAGTCTTGAAGCATCGTAGGCCAGTAGTTGCCCTGGTTCCAGATTTGCAGAGCGAGAGCCCGTCCGCTGGAATGGTTTCCGCCTGCTCCTTCGTGAATTTCCCTCATTACATCAATGGTTTCCTGCCCGTGGAGGCAGGTTAGCAAGTTTCCAGTAGCGCTCCAACGGAATAACTTGTCGTTGGTGATGAGGTATTTGGCTCATTTCTTTTTCAATCGGCGGGCTGCCCATCGGTCTGCGGGGAAGGTACCATCTGCGATGCATAGCAGGATCTCGTCGCGCCAGTCAGGTAGCTCATGCTCGTGGGGGAGGGGGGGGGGGTGGTAGCTCCTCAGGAGGCGCCGCTTCGTCTGGAGGTGGCATGTCTTCCTCGAGGTCCTCGTTTTGGGGGATGATTAGGCAGACACCTTTTGGCAGCTCGATGATGGAGAAGTCGATGCTTTCAACAGGAATTATCCTTCGTTGAGTTGGATCCTAGGTGGAGGGTAATGCTGCGAGGGCGTCTGCTGAAGTATTGTCACCTCGGGGAATCGTGGTCAGGGTGAACTCAGAGAATTCTGCCGCTAAGCCTTAGACTACCTTGAGGTAAGCATCCATGCGGTCGTTCTTGGCCTCGTATTCTCCACTAAATTGATTGGCGATGAGCTGGGAGTCGCAGTAGGCCTGGATTTTCTTCACCCCGATTGCCTTTGCCAGGCGCAGACCTGCAATCAGAGCCTCATACTCTGCTTCGTTGTTTGACGATGGGAAGGCCAAACGGAAGGATTCCTCTAAGATTTCCTTGGTCAGGGATTCGAGGCGTATGCCAACGCCGGAGCCGTGTTTGGAAGCTTAATCGTCGACGCGCATGCTCCACCTCTCGGGGAGTTTATCAATGGCTAGCTCGGGCGCCAGTTCGACCAGGAAATCGGCCAGGACTTGGGATTTTGCCGCGGTCCGTCCTCGGTACTCGATCTCATATTCGTTGAGCTCAATCGCCCACTTCATTATCCTGCCAGACCGGTTTGGGCTGTGTAAGATGGTTCGGAGCGGATAGGTACTCAGCACGACGGCCGTGTGCGACTGGAAGTAAGGTCGGAGCTTCCGGGCTGCGACGACTACTGCGAGTGCGAGCTTTTCCAGAGTCAGGTACCTACTCTCTGCGCTGTCTAGGGACTTGCTGACGTAGAAGATGGGCTTTTGATCACTGTGGTCTTCTCGTACTAGAGTCTTTCTAGTGATATAAGTCCTTTTTATAGAGTCTTTCTAGTGTTTTGTAGTCTTTTAGAGTCTTTTATAGGTTTTAGCACGTTTGGAGCGTAATTGGGAGTATTGGAGCTTTCTGGAGCATTTGGAGCAAAACAGAAGTTCGTGTTGCTGAGTATCCGATTTCACGTCGAGCATCGATCGATACCCCCTGGTATCGATCGACACTCATCGCAGCAAGACAAGACACGCGACTTAATGAAGAGTTGATGAACTGCAGATTTGCCCCAGAAGTCTTTAATAATTACAAAATGCCCCAATTCGTGTTTTAGGTTATTTATAAGGATTTTACAGCCACTTTGTAGTCTAAGCTTTATTTTCTATACTTTGGTTTTAGAGAGACAAGTCTGAATCTCCCTTCGTCCGAGATCAGATCTCAAAACCTCTTGTTACTCTTATTTTCTATTGATGATTTATTCAGTTATGTTGATTGTTTTATTCTCCATGTCTGAGTAGATCCACTTTAGGTTTAGGGTTTTCTCATAAGGGTTTTCTCTGAATGCTAGGTTGATTATCTGTTTAGGATTCACCATCTGAATTAGTTCTTCGCTTAGGTTGTGTTCAAAGCTAATTCTAGGTTGACGAATCTGGAACTTAGATCTTAGGATAATTGATTAGGAACGACAGTGCGATTAATTACCTGATAGAACATAGGTGAGCAAATTGATTATTCGCAAAGAGATTTGGTTTAATTGATTTGTGAACACATCAAACCTGATATTAAAGCTGATTTAGACTTTAGGATTCGCAAAGAGATTTGGAATTCCTAGGATTTAGATTTAGATAGTTTTCGCAACGACAGTTGGTTAATTATACCTTAGTGATTTGAGTTCAGGAACTGCGCTAAATCTGAATCATGTTAGTTAGTTTATCTGCATTCATTGATTTTCTGAGAAATACCCTGGGCCTATATTTTCCCAATTGAATTACAACTCTTTTAATTTATGCACTGCTTTCAATTACATCTGTTTGGCTTAGCTTAATTCTCAACTACATAATCTATTGTGCGTCTCTTTGAGTCTTTGTGGATTCGATCCCTAGCTATACTACGACTACTGCTTTAGTACTGTTAGGGTATTAATTTGAGCATATCAAATTTGGCGCCGTTGCCGGGGAGTCAATTCGCCATTAGATTTTAGTTGAGAATTTCGACTAAGTTCGTCGGTATCGATCGATACTCTGTAGTATCGGTCGATACTCGTCGTCTTCTTTTGTTGATATCGATCGACACCACTTGGTATCGATCGATACTCAACGTATTTGTTTTAGTTACTTACGTGCCTTGTATAGTGTTTTGTTTTCAGGTGTATGCATGTTCGTGAAACCAGAAGCAACAAGAGCACTCAGCTAGTTGAACTGTCACTGGAACAGCTAGCGCTTGTTGAACGCACAAACAGAAAGACCAAGCAAACATCAGGGATGAACAACCCAGTGGTTTTAAGAGCTGATGAAGCTGGAGTTCTGAGAGACCAAGAGGGTCATGTGTGCAATGACGGAGGACAGCGATTTGATGAAGCTGGAAATATCGTTGTCCCTGCTGTGGTTGTTGAGATTATCGCGCCAGCTGGGCGCGCCAACGTTGGGAATGCTGCAGGTGATCGAGCTAGGACACTTGGCGAGCACAACAGACCTGATCAGTTCTATGCCAATCGATCTGCGATTCGCATCCCAACTTTTCAGAGGAACGACTTCGAGCTGAAGCCTGAGTACTATGCTCTAGTGAGTCAGAGTCCTTTCCATGGCCTACCTCATGAGCATCCCATGTATCATATCGAAAGGTTCGAGGATTTGGTCACTGGTATGAAGTACAATGGAGTGCCAAATGAGTACTTTTCTGCAAACTCTTCCCGTACTCTCTTGGTGGAGATGCTGCTTATTGGCTGAAGCAGTTGACTCCTGGTTCACTAACTACATGGGAAGAGACGAAGAATGCATTCATATGCAATTTCTATGATGATGCGAGATCCGAAGAGCTCAGGAACAAAATTTCACAATTTTCTCAAGGTCCAACATAGGGACTCAAGGCTGCTTGGATTCGCTTCAAATCATATCAGAGAGATTGTCCGCACCATGGGTTCAATCAGGTTCAGCTGCTGGGTACTTTCTGTAGAGGGATCGATTGGAGGTACCAGATGGCTCTGGATACTGCGAGTAATGGGAACTTCAACACCAGGTATCCAAATGATGCGGTTGTGCTAATTGAGAAATTGGTGTCTAGCAATAGCACCAAGAATGCTGATTTCGACAGGAAGAAGCAAGCTGCAGGAATTGATGGGTCTCAGATTGCTGAAATTCAAGCGAACCTGGATATTTTGCTTGGGAAGTCGAAGAAGACTGTGCACTTTGCTGATGGAGTCAATAATATCGGTGGAGATGAAGTGGAAGATGTTAACTACGTTGGTGGTTCTGGATTTCAGGGTCAACCATTTGGGTACAACAACAACCGGAACTTCAGCAACAACACTCGCAATTACGGGAATTCTTCGTACCAGCCCATCTCTCCAAAGTCTACGGATAATAAGATGGAATCCATGCTTGAGCAGATTCTTCAGGGACAGAAAAAACTGCAAGTGGATTTCAATGGGAAGATTGACCATCTGTACATTGATCTCAATGGGAAAATTGACCACCTGAATGGGAAGATTGAAGCTGTCAACATTAGTCAGAAGAAGCTGGAAACTCAGGTCGCTCAGACCGCATCAGCTGTGCAGAGGCAGGAAGGTTTTCTTCCAGGGAGAACTGAAAATCCAAGAGCACACGTCAATGCGATCTCTTCAAGTGCAGAAAATTTCGATGAGGATCCTGAAATCGCCAGGGCATCGATCGATACGCCCCAAGTGTCGATCGATGCCGGTTACAATTCTGAAACGGGATACTTCCAAATCCCGTGTATCGATCGATACCCCATTAGTATCGGTCGATACTGAGGCGATTTCTGAGGAGACAGCCGAGGTTTCGACTGTGGTGCCTAAGGTAGTTGCAGAACGGGTGTATAAATCCAAGATGCCCTATCCTATAATTCCTAAGCTGACAAGGAAGGAATGGGAGGACGTTAGATGCAAGTTTTTGCTGAATAAGCAGAATGTGGAGCTTTTTCTGATGATGATGTATCTGCCAGGGACGATTCAACTGCACTAGTATCGATCGATACCCTACCTGGTTTCGATCGATACCCCTCGCAGAACGAGCCAGAAATTGTGAAAACACCTGAGCTGATTGCAGCAAGAGTTCGCAAGCCCACGAAGCTGAATCCTATTCTTCAACACCTCAGAGATCCTATCACTCCAAAGCAGCTGCGTGGCTTTGAGAAGATAGTACGAAGGATACCTCATTCGTTCACTTTTGAAGAAGCTCTAGAGGACTGGTCTCTGCTGAGTCACTTCAAGGATTGCAGAGAAACTGAGGAAGAAATCAAGGCACTCTTCATTAAGGCCATAGGTACACCTCCACTGAGACAGTTGACTAAGAGGGAAGACCCAGAGATCTTCTCAGTTCCATGCTCTATCTCTAGAGTTGAATTCAAAGAGTCTCTCGTTGACTCATGAGCCTGCGTCAATGTCATGTCCAGGGCAATTGCAGAGAGATTGGGAGCTGATATTCAACCTCCAAAGACATCTATCACGTTTGCGAACGATTCCACCTCTCTTCCATATGGGGCGATTGCTGATTTGATTATCACAATAGGAGATTGCCTGGTTCCTACTGATTTTCAGGTTGTAGAGATGAATGAAAAATCCCGTACGCAGTTGATTCTCGGAAGACCGTTCATGGCTACAGTTGGTGCCATTATGGACACACCCAGCAAGCACATCTCATTCTCATACATTGACAAGGAGGTGTACTACAAAGCCATCCCTAGAGGAACTCCCGCACGTATCTATTGCATCGATGCTGTAATAGGAGGGACGTTGATATCATATCCTTTGGAAGAACCTCCTGACGTACCAACTATCACAGACGTTTCAGCTGAATAGCCCAGCATTCCCAAGGAAGTTGTCAAGAAGGCTAAGGCAACAAAGAAGAAGAATGCCAAGAGCAAAAACGTCGAGAATCCCCATGTCACTTTAATCCCTCAGAAGAGTGATGGGAATTCGATTGAGTATAAGGTCAAGTGCAAAGGAGCTTCGAAGCCATTCTCTAAGGCTAGAATTCTTCTTACTTCGGAGTTGAAAGAGAAAGGACAGGAGTTTGTGGACAGCATGATGAGCAGAACTCTGACGCTAGCAATGTCAAGTTATGGAGCTTGTTTTGATGCAAGCTCTCACTCTTATCTAGCCTGAAGGGCGTTACAGTCAAGCTATTGACGTTAAACGAGCGCTTGGTGGGAGGCAACCCACTGGTGAGTCTGTCTTTGAGTCGTTTTTCCTTTTATTTTTGTTCGTTTTGTGTTTGTGTCAGGATAAACAAGGAGCAAAACCCGAAATCGACACCAATCGCAGATAAAAAGTTCATCAAGTCGATTTAAGCCTGGTATCAATCAATACCAGGCTGTGTGTCGATCGATACTCGATGTTCCAGCAAGGTAACTTCTTGTTTTTCCCAATTTTATTATGTTCTTTTGTTTTCTTTCACTGGCTCTAGGCCAGATAAAACTGAGGACAGTTTTTTTCAAGTCTGGGGGAGGTGTCTGCTGACATTGTTTTTGTTTTTCTTAGAGTCAGTTGTTTTATCGAGTCAAAAATTGTTTTATTGAGTCAAAACTTGTTGGAGATAATGATCTTGTGCTTGAACCTATTGATTTGATCCTGTGCTTGAACCTATTGATTTGATTTTGTTTTTGAGTGCACAGTGTTACAGGATCAGTTCGAGATCGACTAATGAAAAATCTAAGGACTGACCAGTTGACTAGAAAACATCCATGTCTCCAGCAGAGTTCTTCTGAAACCTGAGTCAAATTTCTGCACTTCATCAATGTGGCTAGTGTTTTTAGAGCTTGATTCATCATTCATATCTGATAAAGGAATCCATGTGTTTAGAGTTATGGTATCTCTCTCCCCTGTTATAAGTTGATAAATAAGAGCATTAAAAGATGAAATGATTTTCTTCTGAGTAGAGGGCTAGGTAAATTTCCAGCGATCCCATTATTCTACTTAAGAGGGAATGATCACACAAAGGTGAAAGCGAGGTTAGGAAAACTTCCTTTGATACCACTATTCGCCTACACCTTTGATTACTTTTGAGAGAAGAACCGGGGATTCGATGGCAAACACCATCAATACTCGCGTCTCGAACCTTAATATGTAAATGCAAGGAACACAATAAGAAATAAGTCTGGGGGAGAGAAATTAATACCAAAAAGTGTGAAAAAGGTGGTTCCTTGTCATGATATCGTATGGTAAAGAATCTAGAAGGTTCTTGAATATTGGCTGCAGAGATGAAACTGGCGAGGATGGCTTTATTTGAACAATGCTGTGGGATAATGTGTGGAGTCTGGGAAAGCTGCGAATGTCTACGGAGAAGTACATGGTGGTTAGATCAAAAGCTGATTTGGGGACATTTGGATACTTGGGAAAAAGGTCATTTCGATGGTTCGTGAACAGGTGAGTCTCCGCGTTTTCAAACCTCTTTCTCTGTTTAGTCTTCTATTTGCTTGAGGGCAAGCAAAGGCAAACTCTGGGGGAGCTAGGGATATCCCCGGCAACGGCGCCAAATTTGATATGCTCAAATTAATACCCTAACAGTACTAAAGCAGTAGTCGTAGTATAGCTAGGGATCGAATCCACAAAGACTCAAAGAGACGCACAATAGATTATGTAGTTGAGAATTAAGCTAAGCCAAACAGATGTAATTGAAAGCAGTGCAGAAATTAAAAGAGTTGTAATTCAATTGGAAAAATATAGGCCCAGGGTATTTTTCAGGAAATCAATGAATGCAGATAAACTAACTAACATGATTCAGATTTAGCGCAGTTCTTGAACTCAAATCTCTAAGTTATAATTAACCAACTATCGTTGCGAAAACTATCTAAATCTAAATCCTAGGAATTCCAAATCTCTTTGCGAATCCTAAAGTCTAAATCAGCTTTAATATCATGTTTGATGTGTTCACAAATCAATTAAACCAAATCTCTTTGCGAATAATCAATTTGCTCACCTAGGTTCTATCAGGTAATTAATCGCACTGTCGTGCCTAATCAATTATCCTAAGATCTAAGTTCCAGATTCGTCAACCTAGAATTAGCTTTGAACACAACCTAAGCGAAGAACTAATTCAGATGGTGAATCCTAAACAGATAATCAACCTAGCATTCAGAGAAAACCCTTATGAGAAAACCCTAAACCTAAAGTGGATCTACTCAGACACGGAGAATGAAACAATCAACATAACTGAATAAATCATCAATAGAAAATAAGAGTAACAAGAGGTTTTAAGATCTGATCTCGGACGAAGGGAGATTCAGACTTGTCTCTCTAAAACCAAAGTATAGAAAATAAAGCTTAAAAAGAATAGCCTACAAAGTGGCTGTAAAATCCCTATAAATAACCTAAAACACGAATTGGGGCTTCTTGTAATTATTAAAGACTTTTGGATCAAGTTGCAATTATTCAACTCTTCATTAAGTCGCGTGTCTTGTCATGCTGCGATGGGTATCGATCGATACCAGGGGGTATCGATCGATACCAGGGGGTATCGATCGATGCTTGAAGTGGAATCAGATACTCAGCAACACGAACTTCAGCCTTGCTCCAAACTGCTCCAAAAAGCTCCAATACTTCCAATTACGCTCCAAACGTGCTATAACCTGTAAAAGACTCTAAAAGACTCCAAAGTAATATAAAGACTCTATAAAAAGGACTTATATCATGGCCTAAACAGGGTAAAAACCATGATATATCAACTCCCCCAGACTTAGCCTTTGCTTGTCCTCAAGCAAATAGAAGACTAAACCAGAGAAAGAGGTTTGAAAACGCGGAGACTCACCTGTTCACGAACCATCGAAATGACATTTTTCCCAAGTATCCAAATGTCACCAAATCAGCTTTTGATCTAACCACCATGTACTTCTCCGTAGACATTCGCAGCTTTCCCAGACTCCACATATTATCCCACAGCATTGTTCAAATAAAGCCATCCTCGCCAGTTTCATCCCTGTAGCCAATGTTCAAGAACCTTCTAGATTCTTTACCATACGATATCATGACAAGGAACCACCCTTTTCAGACTTTTTGTATCAATTTCTCTCCCCCAGACTTATTCCTTATTATGTTCTTTCTTTTCTTTTCAGCTTTGCATATACACATCAAGGTATGAGACGCGAGTATTGATGGTGTTTGCCACCAAATCCCCGGTTCTTCCCTCTCAATGTATCAAAGGATGTAGGCGAATAATGGCATCATAGGAAAATCCTAGCCTCGCTTCCAATCCTCTGTGTGATCATCCCCTCTGAAGTAGAATAATGGGATCGCTGGAAATTTTCCTAACCCTCTACTCACAAGAAAATCATTTCAATCTTTTATGCTCTTATTTATCAACTTATAACAGGGGAGAGAGATACCAGAACTCTAAACACATGGGTTCCTTTATCAGATATGAATGATGAATCCAGCTCTAAAAACACTAACCACATTGATGAAGTGCAAAAATTTGGCTCAGGCTTCAGAAGAACTCTGTTAGAGACATGTATGTTTTCTAGTCAACTGGTCAGTCCTTGGATTTTTCATTAGTCGATCTAGAACTGATCTTGTAACACTGTGCACTCAAAAAAAAAATCAAATCAATAGATGCAAGCACATGATCATTATCTCCAAAAAGTTTTGACTCGATAAAACGACTGACTCTAAGAAAAACAAGCACAATGTCAGCATACACCTCCCCCAGACTTGAACAACACTGTCCCCAGTGTTATCTAGCCTAGAGTCAGTGAAAGAAAACAAAAGAACAGAACAAAATTGGGAAAAACAAGAAGTTACCTTGCTGGAACATCGAGTATCGATCGACACACAGCCTGGTATCGATCGATACCAGGCTTAAATCGACTTGATGAACCGTACATTCGCGATTGGTGTCGATCGATACCAGGGGGTATCGATCAACACTTAGGCGATTATGAGTTTTGCTCCTTGTTTATCCTGACACAAACACAAAACAAACAAAAATAAAAGGAAAAATGACTCAAAGACAGTCTCACCAGTGGTTTGCCTCCCACCAAGCGCTTGTTTAACGTCAATACCTTGAATGTAACGCCCTTCAAGCTGGATAAGAGTGAGAGCTTGCATCAAAACAGACTCCACAACTTGACATTGCTAGCGTCAGAGTTCTGCTCATCATGCTGTCCACAAACTCCTGTCCTTTCTCTTTCAACTCCGAAGTAAGAAGAATTCTAGCCTTAGAGAATGGCTTCGAAGCTCCTTTGCACTTGACCTTATACTCAATCGAATTCCCATCACTCTTCTGAGGGATTAAAGTGACATGGGGATTCTCGACGTTTTTGCTCTTGGCCTTCTTCTTCTTTGTTGCCTTAGCCTTCTTGACAACTTCCTTGGGAATGCTGGGCTGTTCAGCTGAAACGTCTGTGATAGTTGGTACGTCAAGAGGTTCTTCCAAAGGATATGATATCAACGTCACTCCTATTACAGCATCGATGCAAGATACACGTCCAGGAGTTCCTCTAGGGATGGCTTTGTAGTACACCTCCTTGTCAATGTATGAGAATTAGATGTGCTTGCTGGGTGTGTCCATAATGGCACCAACCGTAGCCATGAACGGTCTTCCGAGAATCAACTGCGTACGAGATTTTTCATTCATCTCTACAACCTGAAAATGAGTAGGAACCAGGCAATCTCCTATTGTGATCATCAAATCAGCAATCGCCCCATATGAAAGAGAGGTGGAATAGTTCGCGAACGTGATAGATGTCCTTGGAGGTTGAATATCAGCTCCCAATATCTCTGCAATTGCCCTGGACATGACATTGACGCAGGCTCCTGAGTCAACGAGAGACTCTTTGAATTCAACTCTAGAGATAGAGCATGGAACTGAGAAGATCCCTGGGACTTCCCTTTTGGTCAACTGTCCCATCGGCGGTGTACCTCTGGCCTTAATGTACTGCCTTGATTTCTTCCTCAGTTTCTCTGCAATCCTTGAAATGACTCAGCAGAGGCCAGTCCTCTAGAGCTTCTTCAAAAGTGAACGAGTGGGGAATCCTTCGTACTCTCTTCTCAAAGCCACTCAGCTGCTTTGGAGTGATGGGATCTCTGAGGTGCTAAGGAATATGATTCATCTTTTTGGGCTTGCGAACTCTTTTGTTGATCACCTCAGGTGTTTTCACAATTTCTGGCTCGTTCTACGAGGGGTATCGATCGACACCATGTAGGGTATCGATCGATACTAGTGCAGTTGAATCGTCCCTGGAAGATACATCATCATCAGAAAGAAGCTCCACATTCTGCTTATCCAGCAAATACTTGCATCTAGCGTCCTCCCATTCCTTCCTTGTCAGCTTAGGAATTATAGGATAAGGCATCTTGGGTATATACACTCGTTCTGCAACTACCTTAGGCACCACAGTAGAAACCTCAGGTGTATCCTCAGAAATCGCCTCAGTATCGACCGATACTAATGGGGTATCGATCGATACACGGGATTTGGAAGTATCCCGTTTCAGAATTGTAACCGGCATCGATTGACACTTGGGGGTATCGATCGATGCCCTGGCGATTTCAGGATCCTCATCGAAATTTTCTGCACTTGAGGAGATCGCATTGACGTGTGCTCTTGGATTTTCAGTTCTCCCTGGAAGAAAACCTTCCTGCCTCTACACAGCTGATGCTGTCTGAGCGACCTGAGTTTCCAGCTTCCCCTGACTAAGGTTGACAGCTTCAATCTTCCCATTCAGGTGGTCAATTTTCCCATTGAGATCAGTGTACAGATGGTCAATCTTCCCATTGAAATCCACTTGCAGTTTTTGCTGTCCCTGAAGAATCTGCTCAAGCATGGATTCCATCTTATTATCCGTAGACTTTGGAGAGATGGGCTGGTACGAAGAATTCCCGTAATTGCGAGTGTTGTTGCTGAAGTTTCGGTTGTTGTTGTACCCAAATTGTTGACCCTGAAATCCAGAACCACCAACGTAGTTACAATCATCCATTTCATCTCCACTGATATTATCGACTCCATCAGCAAAGTGTACAGTCTTCTTCGACTTCCCAATCAAAATATCCAGCTTGGCTTGTACTGCAGCAATCTGAGATCCATCAATTCCTCCAGCTTGCTTCTTCCGCTCGAAATCAGCATTCTTGATGCTATTGCTAGACGCCAAGTTCTCAATCAGCACGACTGCATCATCTGGATACCTGGTGTTGAAATTTCCATTACTCGCAGTATCCAGAGCCATCTGGTACCTCTAATCGATTCCTCTGTAGAAAGTACCCAGTAGCTGAACCTGATTGAACCCATGGTGCGGACAATCTCTCTGATATGATTTGAAGAGAATCCAAGCAGCCTTGAGTCCCTCTATTGGACTTTGAGAAAATTGTGAAATTTTGTTCCTGAGCTCTTCGGATCTCGCATCATCATAGAAATTGCACAAGAATGCATTCTTCGTCTCATCCCATGTAGTTAGCGAACCAGGAGCTAACTGCTTTAGCCAATAAGCAGCATCCCCACTAAGAGAGTACGAGAAAAGTTTGCAGAATAGGAACTCATTGGGCACTCCATTGTACTTCATACCAGTGACCAAATCCTCGAACCTTTCGATATGATCCATGAGATGCCCATGAGGTAGGCCATGGAAAGGACTTTGACTCACGAGAGCATAGTACGCAGGTTTCAGCTCGAAATCGTTCCTCTGAAAAGTTGGGATGCGAATCGCAGATCGATTGGCATAGAACTGATGAGGTCTGTTGTGTTCACCAAGTGTCCTAGCTCGAACACCTGCAGCATTCCCAACGTTGGCGCGCCCAGCTGGCGCGACAATTTCAATAACAGCAGCAGGGACAACAACGTTTCCAGCTTCATCAAGTCGCTGTCCTCTCTCATTGCACACTTGACCCTCTTGGTCTCTCAAGACTCCAGCTTCATCAGCTCTTAAAACCACTGGGTTATTCATCCCTGATGTTTGCTTGGTCTTTATGTTTGTGTGTTCCACAAGTGCTAGCTGTTCCAATGACAATTAAACTAGCTGAGTGCTCTTGTTGCTTCTGGCTTCACGAACAGGCATACACCTGAAAACAAAATACTAGACAAGGCACGTAAGTAACGAAAAAATACGTTAAGTATCGATCGATACCAAGTGGTGTCGATCGATATCAACAAAATAAAAGACGACGAGTATCGACCGATACTACAGAGTATCGATCGATACCGACGAACTTAGTCAAAATTCTCAAACTAAAATCTAATGGCGAATTGAGTCCCCGGCAACGGCGCCAAATTTGATATGCTCAAATTAATACCCTAACAGTACTAAAGCAGTAGTCGTAGTATAGCTAGGGATCGAATCCACATAGACTCAAAGAGACACACAATAGATTGTATAGTATCGAATTAAGCTAAGCCAGAAGATGTAATTGAAATCAGTGCAGAAATTAAAAGAGTTGTAATTCAATTGGAAAAATATAGGCTCAGAGTATTTCTCAGGAAATCAATGAATGCAGATAAACTAACTAGCAGGATTCAGATTTAGCGCAGTTCTTGAACTCAAATCACTAAGGTATAATTAACCAACTGTCGTTGTGAAAACTATCTAAATCTAAATCCTAGGAATTCCAAATCTCTTTGTGAATTCTAAAGTCTAAATCAGCTTTAATATCAGGTTTGATGTGTTCACAAATCAATTAAACCAAGTCTCTTTGCGAATAATCAATTTGCTCACCTAGGTTCTATCAGGTAATTAATCGCACTGTCGTGCCTAATCAATTATCCTAAGATCTAAGTTCCAGATTCGTCAACCTAGAATTAGCTTTGAACACAACCTAAGGCGAAGAACTAATTCAGATGGTGAATCCTAAACAGATAATCAACCTAGCATTCAGAGAAAACCCTTATGAGAAAACCCTTATGAGAAAACCCTTATGAGAAAACCCTAAACCTAAAGTTGATCTACTCATACATGGAGAATGAAACAATCAACATAACATAATAAATCATCAATAGAAAATAAGAGTAACAAGAAGTTTTGAGATCTGATCTCGGACGAAGGGAGATTCAGACTTGTCTCTCTCAAAACCAAAGTAAAATCAAAGTATAGAAAATAAAGCTTAAAAAGCATAGCCTACAAAGTGGCTGTAAAATCCCTATAAATAACCTAAAACACGAATTGGGGTTTCTTGTAATTATTAAAGACTTTTGGATCAAGTTGTAATTCTTCAACTCTTCATTAAGTCGCGTGTCTTGTCATGCTGCGATGGGTATCGATCGATACCAGGGGGTATCGATCGATGCTTGACGTGAAATCAGATACTCAGCAACACGAACTTCAGCCTTGCTCCAAACTGCTCCAGAAACCTCCAATACTTCCAATTACGCTCCAGACGTGCTATAATATGTAAAAGACTCCAAAGTACTATAAAGACTCTATAAAAAGGACTTATATCATGGCCTAAACAGGGTACAAACCATGATATATCAACTCCCACAGACTTAGCCTTTGCTTGCCCTCAAGCAAATAGAAGACTAAACCAGAGAAAGAGATTTGAAAACGCGGAGACTCACGACAAATTTGTTATCACGACTAATTGACAATGATATCCAGCCAGTCCGGATAATTGACCTCGGTGATTGAGCCGGCGGCGGTCAGCTTTTCTATCTCGTCGTTGACGGCTTGCGCGCGCTCTGGCCCTAGCTTCCGCCGCTTCTGCTTGATCGGTCTTAAGGTTGGGTCCACGTTGAGCTCGTGGTTGCAAATTTCCGGGTCGATGTCGGGCATGTAACTTGTCGACCAGGCGAAGGTGGAGACGTTCTGCTTTAGGAACTCGACCAGCTCCCTCTTTATACCTTCCTCGAGGTCCACCCCGACGCAACGTGCTTCGTCGCGCGGGTCGATGTTGACCTGGATGACGAGGTACTGTCCTAGACGGTCTTGGATGCTAGGCTCGCTGGGATGCTGCATATTGATGGTTAAGCAGGCTGGCGCGGTGTGGCGCAGCTTGTGCTCTATAGCAAAACAGGCGCCAGAGACCCTCTGATTACTCCAGAGAGTATATGTTCCGGCCTGGTTGGGGAATTTGAGGCACTAGTGGTATGTCGAAGTGACCGCCTTCATTGAGTGCAGCCAAGGGGTCCCGAGAATGATGTTGTAGATCGGGGTGGTGTCAAAGACTACGAACTTAACAATTTTGGTGACTCCACCTACGTAGACATGTAAATCGATGGTGCCGATTCCATTGACGGTGTTTCCGGCGAAGCCGGTTAGTGGGATGGAGAGCGATTTGACCTCGGCTCCGTTCAGATTCATTCTCGCCAGAGTATCCTTGAAGATGATATCGATCGAGCTGTCCGTGTCGACGAGGACCCGGTTGACGTCGCAGTCGGCCACGCGAATCTGTACGACGAGAGGGTCATTGTGAGGTTCATGGACCCCGGCTGCGTCGGCCTCGGTGAAGCAGATCCCCTTCTTTCTTGTGTCTTGCGCGTCTATTTCTGGGTTGGAGTCCACTTCAGGGAGGCGTCGGTCTTTCTCTCGTGCTGTTTGATGGATCGTATCGAGTCGTTGCACGATAGGAGTCCTCCCATGATCATTTCGATCAATGTTCGCGCCGGAGGAGGCTACATGTCCTCTTCACGGCCTCGAGAGGGAGATCGCCGGCGACGGTCGTCGTTCTGGGCGCGGTTATCAAGCCTAGCCTGGTTTTCCTCGCGACCTCGGTTGTCACGTTGCTTGACGTCGGTCGTTGTCTCGGGCTCGCGGGCATGACGGTTCGGGTACGCGGATTTCTCCCTTCTAATATTGGTTCAATAGGACTTCTTGGAGCGCGCGGCAATGCGAGTTCGGGTGCCCCTTTCTTTGGTGAAAATCGCAGAAGGCTGTCTTGTCGTATTGTTCTTCTGCTAGGGGGTTCTTGTCTTTCGGCTCGTCGGAGCGTTGGTCCTTTTGATGGGGATCGCGCACATATTTGTTCTAGCGCAATTTCGGCGCGGGGTTGGGGAAAAGAGTGGGGTCATGCATATGGAGGAAGGCCGGCGATTCATTGACGAGGAATGCGGCGGCTCGCTTGCCTTTGCCACTTTGGTACTCGTCGTCATAATGCTGACGAGGTTCCTGGTCTCCGTCCTGAGATTTGTCCTTCTGGGGCTCCTCCTTGGTCGTGGTGTGGGTTTTCGAGTGGGCCGCCTTTTCTTCTTCGAGCTCGATATACATCCCGGCGCGGTGCAAGGCGTCTTCCAGTGAGCGCAGTCTGTTTAGCTTCATATCGTCCATGAAGGGCGATTCGACCAGGAGGCCGTTTCTTAGGGTGGGAAGCGCGGACTCGTCTACGACGTTGCTTTGGGAGGTCGTTGCTTTGAAGCGTTCGATAAAGGATTTGAGTGACTCCTTCTCCCCCTAGCGTAACGCCCATAGGTCGGCCCCAAAAGCGGACTGCTTGATGTATATTGAGTAGTGTTCGAGGAAGGCGGTCGAGAGGTCTCTTAAGCTATCGATGGAATACGTTTTCAGCCGAGAAAACCAGGTCAGCGCGGGACCAGGTAGATTTTCCATGAAAAGTTGACAGTATACGTATTCGCGTTCGTCTGGGGCGAAATGGGCGCGCCCCATGTCGATGGTTAATGCTGTCAGGTATTGGGTCGGGTCGGTGCTGCCGGCGTATGGAGGGAACTTTAACTTGCCATGGTGTCTAAATGGGGTGGACGCGATCCGATGTGTGAACGGCGTGTTCTGCGTTTCTCTCAGGACGCGGTCTATTTCCGGGGCCGAGTTGGTGGCTTGATGGACTTTGGAAGTCATCGCGCGGATCGTTTCTTTCATGGCCTTGAGCTCGGTGTCTCTGGAATGTTCCGAGTTAATACGTCGAGGGTGCGCCTTGTTGCCTGGGAAACCATCCGCCGTTGGGGTGAACCGTCTGGCTGGTCCTTCAGATTCGGACGGCGAAACTCCTAATAGGTTTCTTTGGAGGTGTATAATATCTGTCCGAGGGCTGGTTCCCTGATTTGAACGGCGGAGGATCCGGTGTTGTCTGACCGATCGCGAGAGGCAGCTAATATGGCGAACCGTTGGTCCGTGGTGCGTGTTAGCTCGTCTATTATGGCGAGCAAGGTCTGCATCACGGCGGACAGAGTGGACTGGTCCTCCGGCGTCTGAGGTGTATTTTTGGCGGCAGAGCTGTCGAGCGGGGGGAATCCGGGGGCGGTGTTCCGAAGGGCTGACTTTGAGGAATCGATCCGTCGGTTGTTGTTAGAGCTGATGGTGAGGGTGTCGTTTGAGCCGGAGTCGTCTGTTCCGATAACGATAGTACTCTTGGAGGCGGACCGTCATTGTTGTCGCGGTTGATGTCGTGGTTGAACTGTTCCTTGCGTGTAGGAAAATCTCTAAACTCCCGTCCTTCTAACGCCAATTGTTGATCCGGACGATCACTAAGTGTGTTTAGAGGATATTAGGGTAAATATAAGTTGAGATTTCCGTTAATGGAACGATTTAAGCTTAATTTCGGAGCAGGTCAGGATGGAGAGAAACAGGTCGAATATTATAACGAACAGGTCGGGGACCGTATTCTTTGCACTGATGATCGATAAAGGTGAACGGTTTAGACTTACGAACTAGTTCCGATGGTAACCCAGTTCGGTGTTCTAAATGGTGTTACTTCATTACAATATAGAGAGGTTGGGTATAAAGTCTAGTGAGAGAGAACAATAAATGCGCGATCCCCCTCATAAATGTATGCTGGGGGATATTTATAACAATGATTTGCTGCCTGCTTCCTGCGATTCCGGGGTGACGTGGCGCCTCCAGCGCTTCTCAAGGATAAGGTACCTTGAGAGATGTGTCCCAGCTTCTTCGGTGGATAGGTCATGATGAGCCCGGCGCCATGCTCCTACGCGGATAGTACACTGTTTACCGAGCTGCCCTCCACGTGTCACCTTCCCCGTTGGTCTCCTTCGGTGAAGAACCGGCCTCGGACCTTTTTGTTGTAGTACTAGGAGGCGAGTTGTTGGTAGTTCTGGATTCGGAGTAGGGACTGGTCGCGTTGTTCTTAGAGGAGGTCGTGCTCGCTTAAGAGAATGGTGTCGTTTAAGTCGGTGTGCTGTGTGAACATAGTGCGTCGTAGAGTGGGAAAGCCGACCTCGGAGGGAGTCATTGCTTCCATGCCGTGGGATAGGCTGAAAGGTGTGCGATTTGTCGCTGTCTTGGGCGTTGTATGGTGAGACCGGAGGACGCCGTCTAGCTCGTCGGCCCAGAGGCCCTTCTTATCATCCATGCATTTTTTGAGGCCATCGAGGATGGTTTTGTTTGTTGCCTCTGCTTGCCCATTGCCCTGTGGGTATCTCGTGGTGGACTTGCTTAACTGGATCCTCCCGTTTGCGCAGAAGTCTTCAAATAAGACCGACGTGAACTGGGCACCATTGTCCATGACAATCTCGTATGGAAGGCCGTGGCGGCAGATGATGAACTTCCAGATGAATTTACGGACGTCCTCTGCCGTGATCTTCGAGTAGGCCTCGGCCTCGACCCACTTGGTGAAGTTGTCAGTCATAACCAGGAGGAAGCGCTTTTGGCGAGATCGGGGTAATGGTACTACTATATCCATGGCCCACCGCATGAATGGGTAGGATGCTGATGATGTCGTACGTAGCTCGGTTGGAGAATGGATAATCGGGCCGTGACGCTGGCATTTTTTGCACCGGGCTGCGAACTTGTCGCAGTCTTGAAGTATCGGTTGCCAGTAGTGGCCCTGGTTCCAGATTCGTAGAGCGAGAGCCCGTCCGCTGGAATGGTTTCCGCCTGCTCCTTCGTGCATTTCCCTTATTACATCAATGGTTTCCTACCCGTGGAGGTAGGTTAGCAAGGTTCCCGTAGCGCTCCAACGGAATAACTTGTCGTTGATGATGAGGTATTTGGCTCATTTCTTTTTCAATCGGCGGGCTGCCCATCGGTCCGCGGGGATGGTACCATCTGCGATGTATAGCAGGATGTCGTCGCGCCAGTCGGGTAGCTCTGGCTCGTGGGGGGGGGGGTGGTAGCTCCTCAGGAGGCGCCGCTTCGTCTGGAGGTGGCATGTCTTCCTCGAGGTCCTAGTTTTGGGGGCTGATTAGGCAGACTCATTTTGGCAGCTCGATGCTAGGGAAGTCGATGCTTTCAACGGGAATTATCATTCGTTGAGTTGGATCCGAAGTGGAGGCTAATGCTGCGAGGGCGTCTGCTGAAGTATTGTTACCTCGGGGAATCTTGGTCAGGGTGAACTCGGAGAATTCTGCCGCTAAGCCTTGGACTACCTTGAGGTAAGCGTTCTTGGCATCGTATTCTCCACTAAATTTATTAGCGATGAGCTGGGGGTCGCAGTAGGCCTGGATTTTCTTCACCCCGATTGCTTTGCCAGGCGCAGACCGGCAATCAGAGCCTCATACTCTGCTTCGTTGTTTGACGCTGGGAAGGCCAAACGGAAGGATTGCTCTAAGATTTCCTTGGTTGGGGATTCGAGGCGTATGCCGACGCCGGAGCCGTGTTTGGAAGCAGATCCGTCGTTGTGCAGGCTCCACCTCTCGGGGAGTTCATCAGTGGCTAGCTCGGGCGCCAGTTCGACCAGGAAATCGGCCAGGATTTGGGATTTTGCCGCGGTCAGTCCTCGGTACTCGATCTCATATTCGCTGAGCTCAATCGCCCACTTCATTATCCTGCCAGAACGGTTTGGGCTGTGGAAGATGGTTCGGAGTGGATAGGTACTCAGCACGGCGACCGTGTGTGACTGGAAGTAAGGTCGGAGCTTCCGGGCTGCGATGACTACTGCGAGTGCGAGCTTTTCCAGAGTCGGGTACCTGCTCTCTCTGCCGTCTAGGGACTTGCTGACGTAGAAGATGGGCTTTTTATCACCGCGGTCTTCTCGTACTAGCACTCTGCTGATTGCCGACATGGATACGGCGATGTAGAGATAGAGGGTCTCACCCTCTTCAGGTTTAGCTAGAACGGGGGAGTTGATATGTACGTCTTCAGTTGCTGGAGAGCCTCCTCACATTTTTTATCCCATTCTAATCGCTTGTTTGCTCGGAGCAGCTGGTAGAACGGTAAGCATCTGTCGGTTGAACGGGAGATGAACCGGTTGAGCGCAGCGATCCTTCTAGTGAGCTGTTGGACTTGTTGTGTGTTTTCTGGGGACTTGAGGTCGATGACTGCCCGGATTTGTTTGGAGTTAGCTTCGATCCCGCGCTGTGTGATGATGTACCCGAGGAATTCTCCTGAAGTGACGCCGAAAGAGCACTTGGCCGGATTCAGCTTCATGTTGTACTCGTTCAGCATCTGGAAGCAAGACCGGAGATGGGCGACGTGGTCGCCCGCTACTAAGGACTTCACCAGCATGTCGTCAATATAGACTTCCATAGTGCGGCTGATCTGGTCGGCGAACATCTTATTGATGAGCCGTTGGTAGGTGGCTCCGGCATTTTTGAGCCCGAAGGGCATAACCTTATAATAGTAGGTTTCGCGGTCCGTGATGAACGCGGTTTTCTCCTGGTCGTCGGGGTGCATGGGGATCTGATTATATCCCCATAAGGCGTCCATGAAGGAGAGCAGCCCGTTTCCGGTAGTGACCTCCATGACCTGATCGATTCGAGGGAGAGGGAAGCTGTCTTTGGGGCACGCCTTGTTGAGGTCGGTGAAGTCAACGCAAACCCTCCATTTTCCGCTCTTCTTCTTGATAACTACCGGGTTGGTCAGCCAGTCCGGATATTTGACCTTGGTGATTGAGCCGGTGGCGGTCAGCTTTTCTATCTCGTCGTTGACGGCTTGCGCGCGTTCAGGCCCTAGTTTCCGCCGCTTCTGTTTGATCGGTCTGAAGGTTGGGTCCACGTTGAGCTCGTGGTTGCAAATTGCTGGGTAGATGCCGGGCATGTCACTTGTCAACCAGGCGAAGGTGGAGACGTTCTGCTTTAGGAACTCGACCAGCTCCCTCTTTATACCTTCCTCGAGGTCCGCCCCGAACCCGACGCAACAGGCTTCATCGTGCGGGTCGATGTTGACCTGGATGACGAGGTCCTGTCCTAGACGGTCTTGGTTGATAGGCTAGCCGGGCTGCTGCATATTGATGGTCAATTAGGCTTGCGCGGTGTGGCGCAGCTTGTGCTCAATACCGAAACAGGCGCGAGAGACCCTCTGATTACTCCGGAGAGTATATGTTCTGGCCTGGTTGGGGAATTTGAGGCACTGGTGGTATGTCAAAGTGACCGCCTTCATTGAGTGCAGCCAAGGGGTCCCGAGAATGATGTTGTAGATCGGGGTGGTGTCAAAGACTACGAGCTTGACAATTTTGGTGACTCGGCCTACGTAGACTGGTAAATCGATGGTGCCGATTCCATTGACGGTGTTCCAGGCGAAGCCGGTTAGTGGGATGGAGAGCGGTTTGACATCGGCTCCATTTAGATTCACTCTCGCCAGAGTATCCTTGAAGATGAGATCGACCGAGCTGCCCGTGTCGATGAGGACCCGGTTGACGTCGCAGTCGGCCATGCCAATCTGTACGACGAGAGGGTCATTGTGAGGTTGATGAATCCCGGCTGCGTCGGCCTCGGTGAAGCAGATCCCCTTCTTGCTTGTGTCTTGCGCGTCTATTTCTGGGTCGGAGTCCACTTCAGGGAGGCATCGGTCTTTCTCTCGTGCTGTTTGATGGATCGTATCGAGTCGTTGCACTAGAGGAGTCCTCCCATGATCATTCCGATCAATGTTCGCGCCGGAGGAGGCGACATGTCCTCTTCTCGGCCTCGAGAGGGAGATCGCCGGCGACGGTCGTCGTTCTGGGCGCGGTTATCAAGCCTAGCCTGGTTTTCCTCGCGACCTCGGTTGTCACGTTGCTGACGTCGGTCGTTGTCTCGGGCTCGCGGGCATGACGGTTCGGGTACGCGGATTTCTCCCTTCTAATATTGGTTCAATAGGACTTCTTGGAGCGCGCGGCAATGCGAGGTCGGGTGCCCCTTTCTTTGGTGAAAATCGCAGAAGGTTGTCTTGTCGTATTGTTCTTCTGCTAGGGGGTTCTTGTCTTTCGGCTCGTCGGAGCGTTGGTCCTTTTGATGGGGATCGCGCACATATTTGTTCTAGCGCAATTTCGGCGCAGGGTTGGGGAAAAGAGTGGGGTCATGCATATGGAGGAAGGCCGGCGATTCATTGACGAGGAATGCGGCGGCTCGCTTGCCTTTGCCACTTTGGTACTCGTCGTCATAATGCTGACGAGGTTCCTAGTCTCCGTCCTGAGATTTGTCCTTCTGGGGCTCCTCCTTGGTCGTGGTGTGGGTTTTCGAGTGGGCCGCCTTTTCTTCTTCGAGCTCGATATACATCCCGGCGCGGTGCAAGGCGTCTTCCAGTGAGCGCAGTCTGTTTAGCTTCATATCGTCCATGAAGGGCGATTCGACCAGGAGGCCGTTTCTTAGGGCGGGAAGCGCGGACTCGTCTACGACGTTGCTTTGGGAGGTCGTTGCTTTGAAGCGTTCGATGAAGGATTTGAGTGACTCCTTCGCCCCCTGGCGTAACGCTCATAGGTCTGCCCCAGAAGCGGACTGCTTGATGTATATTGAGTAGTGTTCGAGGAAGGCGGTCGAGAGGTCTCTTAAGCTATCGATGGAATGCGTTTTCAGCCGAGAAAACCAGGTCAGCGCGGGACCAGTTAGATTTTCCACGAAAAGTTGACAGTATCCGGATTCGCGTTCGTCTGGGGCGAAATGGGCGCGCCCCATGGCGATGGTGAATGCCGTCAGGTACTGGGCCGGGTCGGTGCTGACGGCGTATGGAGGGAGCTTGAACTTGCCATGGTGTCTAAATGGGGCGGACGCGATCAGATGGGTGAACGGCGTGTTCTGCGTCTCTCTCTGGACGCGGTCTATTTCCGGGGCTGAGCTGGTGGCTTGATGGACTTTGGAAGTCATCGCGCGGATCGTTTCTTTCATGGCCTCGAGCTCGGCGTCTCTGGAATGTTCGAGTTAGTACGTCGAGGGTGCGCCTTGTTGCCTAGGAAACCATCCGCCGTTGGGGTGAACCGTCTGGCTGGTCCTTCGAATTCGGACGGCGAAACTCCGAATAGGTTTCTTTAGAGGTGTAGAATATCTGTCCGAGGGGCTGGTTCCCTGATTTGAACGGCGGGGGATCCGGTGTTGTCTGACCGATCGTGGGAGGCTGCTAATATGGCGAACCATTGGTCGGTGGTGCATGTTAGCTCGTCTATTCTGGCGAGCAAGGTCTGCATCACGGCGGACAGAGTGGGCTTGTCCTCCGGCGTCTGAGGTGTATTTTGGGTGGCAGAGCTGTCGAGCGGAGTGGATCCTGGGGCCGGGGCCGGAGTTCCGAGGGGCTGACTTTGAGGAATCGATCTGTCGGTTGTTGTTTGAGCTGATGGTGAGGCTGTCGTTTGAGTCGAAGTCGTCTGTTCCGATAACGATAGTACTCTTGGAGGCGGGACCGTCATTGTTGTTGCGGTTGCAGTCGTGGTTGAAATGTTCCTTACGTGTAGGAAAATCTCTAAAGCTCCCTCCTTCTAACGCCAATTGTTGATCCAGACGATCACTAAGTGTGTTTAGAGGATATTAGGGTAAATGTAAGGTGAGATTTCCGTTACTGGAATGAGTTACGCTTAATTTCGGAGCAGGTCAGGATGGACAGAAACAGATCAGATATTATAACGAACAGGTCGGGGACCGTATTCTTTGCACTGATGATCGATAAAGGTGAACGGTTTAGACTTACGAACTAGTTCCGATGGGAATCCAGTTCGGTGTTCTAAATGGCGTTACTCCGTTACAATATAGAGAGGTCGGGTATAAAGTCTAGTGAGAGAGAGAGCAATAAATGTGCGATCCCCCTCATAAATGTATGTTGGGGGATATTTATAACAAGGATCTGATGCCTGCTTCCCGCGATTCCGGGGTGACGTGGTGCCTCCAGCGCTTCTCAGGGGTAAGGTACCTCGAGAGATGTGTCCCAGCTTCTTCGGTGGATAGGTCATGACGAGCTCGGCGCCATGCTCCTACGCGAATAGTACACTGTTTACCGAGCTGCCCTCCACGTGTCACATTCCCCTTTGGTCTCTCCGTGCAGAGTTGGTGGGGTGTCAGCGCGAGCTCAGAGGGCCCTTCCGTTGACTTTTGGCTGGGCTTCAATTTGACGGGCCTTATTTGCTGAGATAGGCCTAGTTGGTTGGGGGTGATTAGCCCACCTCCAACAAGATCGGAAACGGCTAAGTGCTTGCAGCCGTGATGAAAAACACTGCGTTTAATTTTGTCATGACTACATTCGCGTGACGAGAGAAGATAGGTTAGTATGTCATAACAAAAAGCATCACCTTGATTCAAGAGTAAAATATAAACAACTTTTCAATTGTACCCTTTCTATTCAAGATCTAGACTAGTGTAATTTAGTCTGTATATAAGTTGGGTTTTAAGCACAGTAGAAACTTTTTGGCTTTTTGGGAGACTTAAGTCTCTTTGTATAGATTTTGCTACATCTTGGAGATGATAAAGTGTTCTCTTATGATATGGGATCAGGATAAGACTTGTAGATTCTTGGGGAGAGTAAGTGACCCAATTTCCAAGTAGTGAGATTGCGACCAGGGTGCATGGAGAAATGAACCGGCTCAGGATGATCAAGGCAATCAAAGGAAATCACCATTGGGTCGCCATAATTCAACTCTTTCCCAAATCATGGAGCTTCCCAAACCAACATCGAGTTTCGTCGAGATAACAAGTCAAGTTCGATCAGTTCATGATCAAACCCAATGATCATGGATTGTCCTTCTCGATCAGTTCTCAGCCAACTATCTTTATCACTGTTTTATCAGGCCCGAAATGTCACTAGGCAGTGCTCGGTCAGGTCGCATCCAAGAGCGCCTATTCGGTTCAAGCCCGACGACCAAACTGGTCCAAATTTAGCATTCGGCCCACTTCATAATTGTCACCTCATCAAACCAAGGACAAGGCCTTGCATTATCTAATTGAACTACCCAATTTGCATGCACCGGACACACTTGCCAAATCAAGGACTTGGCAAACTAAACAAGACGAATATATAAGGCAAGTCCAATTGGTATGGACCGGACAAACTTAAAGACATCCCTAACGTTTGGTACAGTTTATCGATCTACCAACTGTTTTTTGTTCTTTCGTCACCAACTCTTGATTGTTTTGTTAATATTAAACTAATTGCACAATAATTATTCTCTCTATCTTTCTTACCAAAAACATAGAAATCATGATAAAAGATGTTCTTACCACTAGCTTTTGCCAAACGGATGCAAATTTAACATATATGTACAAGAACTGCTCTCACCAAACCAAGTTGCTTTGGTCCAGTGGTAAAAAATGTTTATGTGGACTTAATTTCCCTATTTGGGTGTGATTTAACATGGCTTCATCTGACTTATGGGGATTAGCCGGGTGTCTAGCAAACCCCTGATTATCCCATATTAATATATATAAAAAAAAACTGCTCTCGCCAGCATTAGCTTTCGTGTATCCAAAAACAAACCGAGTGCTTATGAACAAGTTACTTTCGATAATCGCAGAAATAAACAAAAGAACAAAAAAAACCTCCAATAAAAATTATCGCAAACTCATAGGATGTTTATGTTTAGTGGCTGATCCTTCTTGTTGTTTTATCGGCTTTGAAGTTTGATTCGTGGAAGGTAAAACACGGCTATCTTCAGGCGTAGGCGCCATCGACGGCTCTATCATCAACTCTTCTTCTTCTAAGCGGCCAACAAACTCTGTTGTCGAGTAGATTTCTTCTGAATATCCCATCATTCGTCTTGGACCAGACTCCTTGATTTTATGTTCTGAAAATCCATATAAAATCATTGAATATGAATATGCATTTTCAATATTTTCTCTTGGGAAACACAAGAAACAAGAACGCTCACTTTCTTGACTAATAAATGGAGTTTGATGTTAAGAGTAATACCTTTGAGAGCCTGAGACCAGCTAACAAGCATTGGTGTGATAATGGTGAGAAGAGCCCAGAAGAAGAAGATCATTACGTAGGCCCTTCCTTTCATTTCTCAACAACAATTAATTTTTTTTCTGACCAACGATCGATCTTTGTTTCATCCTTAATAATAAAGCAGGAAATACAAAAAATGGGGTTAGAAGAAGACAACTTCTTACAACATAAACGTTGAGCTGGCCATGTTTGCATAACATTCTCAACACTTTCTTCCTTGTTTATTCTATTTTATTGTAAGGTTTAATATACTCTCGCATGAAGTCAAGCATTTCAATAGTTGTTTAAATTAACATATATATGGTTGTTAAGCTGGTTGTTGTTTAGAAATCATTTTTTCGGTCCGGTTTAATACTCTCTTAGGCTTCTTCTTTTTGTCTTCATTGGTCCAAGTGACTATTTTAAATCCATATTTGGTACGTTGGAGTGCAACTATGACTAGTAGACAAATGGTATGCCACTAGAGTTGGTGCTATTCGTTTATGCGTTTAGGTGCAACATTTGAATGTAAATGCATCATATGTTGTTGGTTTGGCCGAAGTAGTATATGCGTTAAGATGTTACGTTTAGATGCAAAAAGAAAATAATGAGTTTTGATGCAGTTTCTGCATCTAAATTTTTCAAAACACTGAAAGACCTTGACAACATTTATTAAAAAAAACTAAAAAATCTAATATTAAATTATATGTCATATTTATATTCATAATTTTAAGTCGAAATAAAAAATTTATAATTTTTCGATGGAACTACGAAATCACAATATATCGTTATTTTGCTGATAAATGTGGGTAATTAAGATTTTGGAATCACATGATTTCTATGTTGAAAATGCAGAATAGCATTTTTTGCCACCAAACTTACGGAATCGTGTATGGTTCTAAAATTGTGGAATCGCGTTTTTACACCGAATCACCAATATAAAAAAAATCGTGTTTTGACGTTAAAATTTCGGAATCACGTTTTGACGTTTGAATCATATTTTTGACACTTAAATCGCTTGAAAATTGAATCATGTTTTAGAGTCAAACAATTGTGGATTTGTGGTGTGAACGCCAATTCATAAATTTGGATTTTTCCGCCAAAATTGTAGAATCATGTCAAATCATAAACATGCAAAAGTCTATGTGTTTTTTATTTTGTTTTTGTCAACAACATAAATACCTATAACGGTTCTGAAATCCGTCTTTGTATTTAGATATAAAGTATCAAAAAGACATAGACGAGTATTTCGCGTTAACTTATCCGTCTTTTTTTTTTTTGCTCGTATGATAAACAAGATAGAGAAAAAGTAAACACTTCCTTACTTTTTACGAATTCTTCAAAATGTATTGTAAATGCAGGTCTCTCCGGTGTCGACACCATCTACATCAACTCTGAACAGTTTATTGCAAAAACTATCTCCCATCTTACGTTATGCGATCATACAACAATACATAATCTTTATAAGTGCTTCTAATTCAACTTGTAAAAGAGAGAGATTTCTATATAAAATTATGTGTGCTTCTTTTTATATACTTTGATCTTTTTTTCTTTCCCGGTTTGATGGTATATAAGGGAACGGATGGTGGATAAGCAAATGATTGAGATAGACGGCAAAGTCAATGGCTTTGGTTACATGGTTCCCATTATCCAAACTTTTTCGTAGTTGTCTTGTCACCATATAGGGGGCCCACTTATGTTTTCTTTTGGACTAAATAACGAACTAATGATTTCATCATATAATAATATATTGGAGATGAACATCAAATTTTGGAGTGTTCGTTTTTAATCTGTAACAAAATTCCAGACCTCTATCTTTCTGTTAAGAAAAGGTCTGAAACATTAAAAAGAATATAGTGAAATTATTCTCTTGGAACTGATTTGGAGTTTGCAGCCATCCCTTCCACTTTGAGGACTTCTTAGCCAATAATCCACCCGGAACTTCCCACACATTGTTAGTTTGTCCAGGATTGCATGGTCGTTCACTCGCTACACCAATTCTTGCGAGAGGTATTTGATTACTCGAGTAAAGGAGAAGTTAGTAAGTATAAGCCAATAAAACCGCTCCTTCTAGCTAAATTTGAACTCTCATTGCTCTTTTTCCGATTCAAAACTAGAAACATTACAGGACTCACTAAAGAGACCACCATGATTGTTGGAAGTGGGCTTAACACCCCCAATTAGCTAGGTCTCATCTTAGCAAATAAGGCCTACTTGGTCAAAGTCAGCCAAAATTCAGCGTTTGACAAAGGACGGCACCGAGTTTGCACCCCGAGCTTCCATCCCGAGCTAACGTTGACGCCGCGCGAAGATGTACTATTCACGACCTGCACATCACACTGTTCACGACACGCCTGACACTATTCACGACATGCCTTGTACTGTTCACGACATGCCTAGCACTGTTCACGACATGCATGGTACTGTTAACGACCTGCCCGACACTGTTCACAACATGCCTTGTACTGTTCACGACATGCCCGGTATTGTTCACGACCTGCTCGGCACTGTTCACGACTTTCCCGATACTGTTCACGACATGTCTTGTCAACATCACGTCATCCCCAAATCGCGGAGAGCCGTCTGCTCGGCCCCTGCTATATATACCCCCTCACATGCATTCAATTAGAGATATCTTGACTGGGACTCCTGACCGAGTCGAGGATCACGCATTTATTACTCTCTCTCCCTAGATATTACATCCGACCTCTCTGTACTAAAACAAAGCACCACCGTTTAGAACACCGAACTGGATTCTCGTCGGAACTAGTTCGTAAATCTAAACCGTTTGCCCCGTTTTGACCATCAATAACAAAGAATACGGTCCCCGACCTGTTCACCATAATATTCGGCTTGTTTTCCCTCAATCCCGACCTGCTCGAAGGTCAAATCAACTCGTTCTATTAACGGAAATCTCACCTCTCAACTCCCTAATCATCCTCTAAACATCATTAGTGATCACTTGGATCAACAATTGGCGCTAGAAGGAGGGGTTTAGAGATTTTTCTACACGCAAGGAACAGTTCAACCACGACATCAACTGCGACGGCAATGACGATCCCGCCTCCAAGAGTACTATCGGAACAGGAGACTCCGGCTCAAACAACAGCCTCGCCATCAACCCAAACAGCAGTCGTCTCACCGTCAGCTCAGGTGACGACCGATCCCTCGAGACCAGCCCCTCAGAACTCCGCCCCCGGCTCCGGGATCCACGCCCCAAACGCCGGAAGACCAGCCCACTCTGTCCGCCGTGATGCAGACCCTACTCGCCATAATAGACGAGATTACGCGAGCCACCGATCAACGGTTCTCCACGTTAGCGGCCTCCCGTGACCGGCCAACACAACGCCGGATCCCCTTCTGCTCAAATCAGAGAACTGACCTCTCGGGCAGATACCTCACGCCTCCAGGGAAACCTGTTCGGAGACTCGCCGTCGGAATCCGAGGGACCAGCTGAACGATTCACCCCAACGGCAGATGGCTTCCAGGGCAACGAAGCACATCCTCGACGCGCCAGCGCGGATCGTGCCAGGGACGCTGAATTCAAAGCTATGAAGGAAACGATCCGTGCGATGTCCTCTAAAATTCACCAAGCTACCAGAGCGGCTCCAGAAATAGACCGCGTCCTGAGGGAAACGTAAAATACGCCATTCACACGACGGATCGCGTCCATCCCACTCCAGCACCTCGGCAAACTCAAACTCCCGCCATATGCAGGCAACACCGATCCGGCCCAGTACCTGACGGCATTCACCATCGCCATGGGGCGTGCGCACTTTTCCCCAGATGAGCGTGAGGCCGCCCACTGCCAGCTTTTTGTAGAAAATCCTACCGGTCCTGCCCTGACGTGGTTCCCCGGTTGAAGACGCACTCCATCGACAGCTTCAGGGATCTTTCAACCATCTTCCTCGAGCACTACTCTAAATACATCAAACAGTCCGCGTCCAGCGCCGACCTCTGGGCATTAAACCAAGGAGCAAAGGAGTCGCCCAGGTCCTTCATCGAGCGCTTCAAGGCCACGGCTTCACAAAGCAACGTGACAGACGAATCAGCGCTCCCCGCTCTGAGGAAGGGCCTGCGGGCCGATTCGGCCTTCAAGGGCGATATGAAGCTCAACAGGCCGCTCTCGCTAGATGACGCCTTACACCGTGTCGGGCTCTACGTTGAGCTCGAGGAGGAGAAAACAGCCGAGTCACGGAGCAATGCCTCGAACAAGGCTCCGGTCCCAAAGGAGAGACCCCAGGACGGGTATCAGGAACCTCATCAGCATTACGATGACGAGTACCAACGCAGCAAAGGAAAGCAGGTCGCCGCATTCCTCGTCAACGAATCGCCGGCCGTCCTCCATATGCATGATCCCGCTCATCTCTCCAACCCCGCGCCGAAATTGCCCTGGAACAAATATGTGCGCGACCCCAACCAATAGGACCAGCGCCCTGACGAGCTAAAAGACAAAGAGCCCCGGACAGACGAGCAGTACGACAGGATAGCCTTCTGCGACTTTCACCAGAGAAAGGGGCATCCGACCTCATAATGCCGCGCCCTCCAAGAAGTCCTGATGAACCAATTCCAAAAGGGGGAAATCCGCGTACCCGAGCGGTTGCACCCGCGAGCCCGGGACAACGATCGAAGCCAGCAGCGTGACAACCGAGGTCGCGAGGATAACCGGGCTAGGCCCGATAACCGAGCCCAAAAAGACGACCGACGCCGTCGATCTCCCTCTCGAGGTCAAGAAGGGGGCAGGCCGCCTTCCCCAGCGCGGACATTGATAGGGATGATTATGGGAGGACTCCTCTCTTGCAATGACTCGATACGGTCCATCAAGCAGCACGAGAGGAAGACCGACGCCTCCCTGAAATGGCACTCTGGCCCGGAGATCGACGCACAAGACACAAGTAAAAAGGAAATCTGCTTCACCGAGGCCGACGCAGCCGGGATCCACCAGCCGCACAACGACCCTCTTGTCGTACAAATTTGCGTGGCCGACTGCGACGTCAACCGGGTCCTCGTCGATACGGGCAGCTCGGTCGATCTCATCTTCAAGGACACTCTGGCAAAAATGAATCTCTGCGGGGCCGAGATCAAACCACTCTCTATCCCACTAACCGGCTTCGCCGGGAACACAGTCAACGGAATCGGGACCATCGAACTACCAGTCTATGTAGGCTTGGTCACAAAGATCGTCAAGTTCGTGGTCTTCGACACCACCCCAATCTACAACATCATCCTGGGAACCCTTTGGCTACACTCGATGAAGGCGGTGACTTCCACATATCACCAATGCCTCAAGTTCCCCAACCAGGCCAGGACATATACCCTTCGGAGTAACCAGAATGTCTCACGCGCTTGTTTCGCCATCGAACACAAGCTGCGTCACACCACATCGGCCTGCCTAACCATCAATGCGCAGCAGCCCGGTGAGCCTAACAACCAGGACCTCCCAGGCCAGGACCTAGTCGCTCAGGTCAACATCGATCCACGCGACCCCACTCGCTGCGTAGGGATTGGGACCGACCTGAAGGGAAGCATCAAGGAGGAGCTGGTCAGATTCCTTAGGCAGAATATCTCCACCTTCGCCTGGTCAACGAACGACATGCCTGGCATTGACCCGGTGACTTGTAGCCACGAGCTCAACGTGGAACTAACCTTCAAACCGATCAAGCAGAAGCGACGGAAGTTAGGACCCGAGCGCGCGCAAGCCGTCAACGACGAGGTTGAAAGGCTCACCGCGGCCGGCTCAATCACCGAAGTCCAGTACCCGTACTGGCTGGCCAACCCGGTCGTTGTCAAGAAAAAGAGTGGGAAATGGAGGGTCTGCGTTGACTTCACCGACCTCAACAAGGGGTGCCCCAAAGATAGCTTTCCACTCCCCCGAATCAACCAAGTCGTGGAGGCCACGACCGGGAACGAACTGCTCTCCTTCATGGACGCCTTCTCGGGGTATAACCAGATTCCCATGCACCCCGACGACCAGGAGAAAACCGCATTCATCACGGACCGCGGAACCTATTGCTACAAGGTGATGCCATTCGGGCTCAAAAACGCCGGAGCTACTTATCAGCGACTCGTCAACAAGATGTTCGCCGACCAGATCGACCGCACTATGGAAGTCTATATCGATGACATGCTGGTAAAATCCTTGGTATCCAGCGACCACGTCACTCATCTCCAGACCTGCTTCCAGACGTTGAACGAGTATAACATGAAGCTAAACCCGGCCAAATGCTCCTTCGGCGTTACGTCGGGAGAATTCCTCGGGTATATCATCACGCAGCGCGGGATCGAAGCTAATCCCAAGCAGATCCAAGCCGTCATCGAGCTCAAGTCTCCAGAAAACACGCGTCAAGTACAGCGGCTCACCGGGAGGATTGCCGCACTCAACCGATTCATTTTCAGCTCAACTGACCGATGCCTACCGTTCTATCAGCTGCTCCGAGCTAACAAACGGTTCGAATGGGACATCAAGTGTGAGGACGCCCTCCGGCAACTATAGGAGTACATATCCACTCCTCCCGTCCTGGCTAAACCCGAGGAAGGTGAGACCCTCTACCTCTACATCGCCGTGTCTTTGTCGGCAGTCAGCGGGGTACTGGTACGAGAAGACCGGGACGACCAAAAACCCATCTTCTACATCAGCAAATCTCTGGACAGCGCAGAGAGCAGATACCCGAACCTATCCCAAAAAAAAAAAAAAAAAAAAAACTCATCTAAGATGCAAACACTACTCATCTTCTCCGATTACACCAGCAATTATCACCGCTTGGGATTTCCGGAGCTTCGTCACCATCATCACAACTCTCTGCCACCCCTGCAACAATCAAAGCCAACATGAAGAGAATATCAAATTCTTCCTAAATCCCAGATCTACGATGAACCGCCGGCGAGATCTACAACTTCCGGCATGAGTCACCTCAGATCTGCTCCGTCATAATCCACCGCGCGAAGTACCAAAATCCTCCATCGCCGCCGACGATCTACAACTCCACCGGAGAAACCCTAAACGAAGCCCAACAAAAGCCCAATCTTTGATCTGCTCCTTCCTCGCAACTCGATCTCAGCGATGAACCGGCGACTTCAAAACCGCTCATCTTCCCCAACCAACACCAACAATCCCCACCACTCGAGCTTCCCAGAGTCTCCAAGCCGTCACAACCCATTGCACGAAATACCGAACTCCATCGATTCGAATTATCCTCCGCCACTCAAGCTCTCTAGAGTTCCGCGTTCACCACCGCCACCGTTCGAGCTTGCTGGAGACCTGCCATCACCGCCGCCATTAACGCCGACATGCAACGAGAGAAGAAGATAAGATCTTCTTTCTTTGGGCTTGCGTAATATTTGGCCCATTTAACACCATAATTTTGAGGCCCAGATCTTGGCCCAATCATCATCAACCGAGCTCTCTTAACATCGAGTCTGAAAACAAAACAAAACGTTGGGCCTAAAATCCCATTAAAGAAGCCCAAGCTAATAAAACAAGAGGAGCTCATACAACGAATAATCGTGTGAGCTCGGAATAAAAGAAAGCTCACCGATCTGTCCAAACAAGTATCACCTCATCACTTACCGAGCTAAACGAAACTCAGGTACTAATCAGAATTTTGTTTTTTCAAATATATTTTCCAGTCAGATTTAATCACAGGGTTCGTCCCTCTAAGCCGAACTCCGAGGAAAGTAGTTCGTTGTCGTAGTTCGTCGATCTGACAGTGAGGCAGTTCGGGGTCGCAGCTCGTCGGTCTAACAGTTAGGCAGCTCGGTCGCAGCTCGGTCGCAGTGCAGTCGCAATTCGCCGACCTCAACAGCTCCACCTAACTCGCGACCATTGCTCGCCGACCTCCTGCTCGCCAAGCTCATGATCGCAGTTCTCCGACCGCGCGACTCGCTGACCTCCTAGTACGCTAAATAACTAACCGATTTTAGAAATTGAACAACTCGGAATCACAGCTCACCGGCCTCGCGCCTAACTAACAAACGCCGAGCTCAATCTCGTATCTTAAGTCATTTTTTTGCAGGAAAGACGCCAAAATCATTTACACCACCGAAGTCAAACATCTAATCTCATCTCCCACCGGACTACGAAATCTTTAGGCTCAACTCGTCGGCCAAGCTAAGCGAAATTCATATCGTCTACTTCGCACTAAGGCAGCTAGCAGTCGGAATTCGTCGATCCGACAGTAAGGCAGTTCGAGGTCGCAGCTCGTCGGTCTAACAGTTAGGTAGCTCAGTCGCAGCTTACTCATCGCGTAGTCACAGCTCGTCGATCCCGCAGCTCCGCCTAACTAACGACCACAGCTCGCCGACCTCCTGCTCGCCAAGCTCACGATCACAGTCCTCTAACTGCACAACCCGCAGCTCACCGACCACGCAGCTCGCCAACCTCGCGGTCTAGCACATCCGTCTATTGCTCCCGCCTAACGAGTCCCAGCAGTCAATCCTAAAATCTTGGAGACCGACCTGAGATGCGCCGAGCTAACAAAGATCAACTTCGATGCATTCGCTACACCTCATGACACCGAACTAGGGGGCCTATTGTTGGAGGTGGGTTTAGCACCCCCAATTAGCTAGGCCCCATCTCAGCAAATAAGATCCGCCTGGTCAAAGTCAGCCAAAATTCAGCGTTTGACCAAGGACGGCACCGAGCTTGCACCCCGAGCTTCCATCCCGAGCTAACGTTGACGCCGCGCGAAGATGTACTGTTCACGACCTTCTCGACACTGTTCACGACCTGCATGGCACTGTTCACGACACACCCAACACTGTTCACGACATGCCTTATACTGTTCACGACCTGCCCAACACTGTACACGACATGCCTGGCACTGTTCACGACTTGCCCGGCACTGTTCACAACATGCCTTGTACTGTTCACGACGTGCCCGGTATTGTTCACGACCTGCCCGGCACTGTTCACGATATGCTAGACACTGTTCACGACATGTCTTGTCAACATCACGTCATCCTCGAATCGCGGAGAGGCGTCTGCTCGGCCCCTGCTATATATACCCCATCACATGCATTCACTTAGAGATATCTGGACTGGGACTCCCGACCGAGTCGAGGATCACGCATTTATTACTCTCTCTCCCTAGATATTACACCCGACCTCTCTGTACTAAAACAAAGCACCACCGTTTAGAACACCGGACTGGATTCCCGTCGGAACTAGTTCGTAAATCTAAACCGTTTGCCCCGTTTCGACCATCAATAACAAAGAATGCGGTCCCCGACCTGTTCACCATAATATTCGGCTTGTTTTTCCTTAATCCCGACCTGCTCGAAGGTCAAATCAACTCGTTCTATTAACGGAAATCTCACCTCTCAACTCCCTAATCATCGTCTAAACATCATTAGTGATCACTTGGATCAACAATGACTTCCTTCATGAAGAGCCTGAGTGAACCGTAGCTGCCACAAAAGGCTTTTACAACGATTTATCGTACTCTCATGACGAGGTTAACTTGTATGACAGGAGTTTGTACTTTCGACAGCTACGGTTCGCTCAGGCACTTCATGAAGGAAATCTTGGTGGTTTCTCTTGTAAGGGTGTTCCAGCTTTTACTAAAAAGTTGAGTGGGATCAGTGTTTATAAAACGTTCTTTCGCGTGTATCGTGCAATCCCGGACAAACAAATGAGATAGGAAGTCGTGAACAGATGTAAACCAAAAGAGCAAACCAAAAGATCAAACCAAAAGAGCAAACCAGAAGAGTCTTAATGGTAGCTAGTAAGTTAACATGACCAAAAGATTTCAACTGACGAGGTTTTCGAGCACATAAGCTAAAGCCGCAGCCATTTCCAAATGATTCATATGAAATTATCCAAAGTAAATCCAACTAACATCGATTAAAATAATTCCAGCGTTACACACAAAAGCCTTAGATCTCCATTGGAGCCACGTCTTGGTCACCGGTACCACCACCACCCTGTTCTGCGGGTGCAGGAGAAGCAGCAGCTTCGGCCTCACCCTCACCAGTCTCGCCTTCGCCGTCCTCTTCCTCTGCAACTTTCTCAAACGTGTCAATCACTTTCTGTATCGTTTCCTGGTCCAAGAAGTGGAACGGTTCACCGACTCCTAGAACAGCGACCGTGCAGAGAGAGCTCTTAAGTGTTTCTCCTTGCAAAGTCTCCCTAACAGCCAAAATAGCATCTTTGATCAGATCTTCTCTTGAAGAATCCCCAAAGCTCTCAAACCTACGTTCCAGATAGGTCTTTGCGGCTTGTGAACGGGACCCGATAGCAAAAGCTTGATACTCGAAGTAGTTTCCGCTTGGGCAGTTGTAGTAAAGGTGGGCTCCAGACTCATCCAATCCACCTACCAGCAAGCCCACGCCATAGGGCCGTTTCCATGAACGTTGGGTACAGACCTGATCACAAGGCAAACAAAACACAAATATTCCCTTTTTCAAGTCAACAAGAATCCCAAAGAACCTTGGAAAAGATTGAAAAAAAAAATATATTAATGTAACTTAAGCTGAACCTCTTTAGCGAAATCTCTCATACTACTAAGTGTAAACCAACTGATAAAATATGAGAAAGATATATGGGAGCAAAACCAAGAAAATCAAAACCTCTTCAAAGTGAGATGTAGTAGAAAAAAGGATTTATGCAATTGTGAACACAACGACTAATTTAAGAAAGCATAAGTTAGGCACAAAACAGAAGTGAAATATATCACATAATTATAGGCAAGTTGTAGAACAACATTAAGCGGAGATAATGACCGGTAAGACAAAAGTCCTAAATCCATTACCTAAATGAAAGGACAATCAATTCTCTTAAGGACGACTGAAGAAACGAGTAAAAGTATCAGAAGAAAAAACCAAAACTCATTCCTCTAGAATCCTATTACTAAAAGTGAATGTTTTAGAAGACATGCTCTTGGTAAAGGTAAATCCTTTCCATACAAGATAATGCAGCTTCGACAACAACATACAAATCCGTATCCGCTAAATCAAGGACACTCTTGTTAAAGTCTTAAGCTCCAGAAGCTTTAATTCCAAATCATCAAGAATCATCCCAAACTAATCAGCAATTGCAGAAAAAGAAACATGTTTTCTGTATATTTAAGCCCTAAGTAGCAAAATTTAAGAAGCTAAAAGTGA
The DNA here is from genome assembly GCA_030161315.1 of Eutrema japonicum. Classification (NCBI taxonomy): domain Eukaryota; kingdom Viridiplantae; phylum Streptophyta; class Magnoliopsida; order Brassicales; family Brassicaceae; genus Eutrema; species Eutrema japonicum. The sequence continues at coordinate 29,706,801 of BSQW01000007.1, forward strand.
ATTTTTAGCTCAGTGAGTCACACAAAATCAAGTGTGAATGATTCCAAATTTCCCCCAAATCTCAAAAGGCGAGATCAGCCAAAAGACTAACCTGGGCCTTATCGGCGAGATGAACGACGAGACGGCCAACGGGAAGAGGAGACTCGTAGGTGAAAGAGTGATTGATTGACTCCGATCTCATATAACGAGAGAGAACACGGCCATCGGCGGTGAGACCAGCGATTGCGACGCCTATATGGTCATCGACTTTGAAGATCTTCTTCTGATGAGAAGAGAGCTCAGATTGGGCTTTGTTGACGCAAGCGAGGACGACATGGGAGCGAGATCTGAGTCCAATCGCGGCGGAGCCTTGCTTCACTGCTTCCATGGCGTATTCTACTTGGAAGAGACGGCCTGTTGGGCTCCATGTCGTCACATCAGTGTCGTACTGGTTCCTAAACATTCTCGTTTGTTCTTCTTCTTCTTCTTCTTCTTCGCTCTTTGAAAGGTTTTATAGAAAACGAAAGCAGTCAGAAACTTTTCTTTTTCTTCAAGCCATGGATGCTCTCTTTCTCTTTCTCGCTTTGATTCAACTGAACAAATGGGCTTATTTCACTTTAATGGGCTTAGATTTAATGTTGGGCTTTACTATTCGCTTCTCGGGCTGAGATTTTAGGAAATTTACATAAACCGACAATATACTATATATACCGAATCAACTACAATCGGTTTAGATTTTAAAACTGTGAGCGTCGGTCTAAAATTTAGGGGTATTTTAATTCGGACAAATCGAACCGGACCAAATTTAAATAATCAGTCCGAAGACATATGTTTAAATGGATTCTCACGTTTTCTATACAAAAAAAAAAACAGATTCAAATTCGAACCGAACAAAAAGAACTGATTTAAAACCGAAACTTTTCTTCAAAATACAAGATATATTTGATTTAAACTCAAACAGAATTTGCAACCAAAACCGTACCAAACCATCTATATTAGGTGAGATTTTATTTTACATAGTTTTATTTATAAACAAAAAAATCCAAAAAAAAAAAAAAAAATTGAATATACACTAGTAATACACCAGTGGAAACCCATTCAGTGGTAGACCAAATACTTATTATTGTTTCTTCACCAAAAACATATGGAGTTCAATTTGAGAAAATATGATTAAATGCCGATTGGTAGATGTGAATTTATAGGATATTTCTAGCCTAGTACAAGTATGTAGATATACGTGTTTGTCGTAAATCTTTGTAGATGAATAGAGTTGTCCATGTAATTTTTCAGGAAAATTGTAAAAAAAAAAAGCATGAGTTTTCAAATTTTGGTTATTCAAAGCACGAATTATCGGGTGGATAATTTAAATCATCAAATTTTGTTGATTTTAAATTCAAATCACAAATTTTTGTTGACTGAGCCAAATTAGACACGGCATTAAGTCGACAAACGGAACATATAAAATGAGGTTAAAACTGTTGTAAATCACGGTTAAGTGATACAACGTCGTTTCCTGTTTCTTCTTAAACCCCCAAAAAGATGGTTGAAATTTTTGTGATTTGGGGTTTAAGAATAAAGAGAAAATGATGTTGGATCACTTAACCGTGATTTACAACCGTTTTTAACCTCATTTTATCCGTTCCGTTTGTTGACTTAACGTCGTGTCTAATTTGGCTCAGTCAACAGAAATTTGTGATTTAAATTTATAGTCAGCAGAATTTGATGGTTTTTTTTTTTTTTCAACTTTCCATTTCATTAAATCAAGTAGAGCCGATGAGGTAAAAATACATCACCGACCGGGTCTGACTTATATGGTAACTGGGCCACAAAGGCCGACCCAGTAGCCAATCCCTTACATAAGAAAATACCTTACCTAAGTGAGATACCGTCTTGAGGGGCCCATCGCGAAGGGAGAAGCCCAACACGAGGGAGGGTGGATTCGAATCTCCACTCTGATGGGATAGCAACAAAGGACGGATGGTCACCATACTCCTCCTCGAAAAGTTTCCGCTGAAACGAGGATCCCGAAGCAATGACGCCGTCCCGAGCCGTCTTAAAAACCTGAAAATAAACAACAGACACCTAATCGGGCTTGTAGGAACGAGCTCCGTCGGACCGGTTAACTCCGCCGGAGCCGGAGATTCCGTCCCGTTACAAAGTCCCACAACGGATAGTGAGGAGAGGTTGACTACGAAGGAATGCCGCTAAAAGAAACCTCCGTTTCATAGATCCGCCGTCTTCTGACTTCACCTTTACAACAGACGGTTCGATCTGACGATCTTCATATCTACAACCTCACGAAAATCACCACCGCGGACCGTTCGAGCAGAATTTGATGGTTTGAATGACCAAAATTTGAAAGCTCATTCTTTTTTGACAATTTTCCCGTAATTATTCTCATAATTTGTAATATCTATCTATCTATCTATCTATCTATCTATCTATCTATCTATCTATCTATCTATCTATCTATCTATCTATCTATCTATCTATCTATCTATCTATCTATCTATCTATCTATCTATCTATCTATCTATCTATCTATCTATCTATCTATCTATCTATCTATCTATCTATCTATCTATCTATCTATCTATCTATCTATCTATCTATCTATCTATCTATCTATCTATCTATCTATCTATCTATCTATCTATCTATCTATCTATCTATCTATCTATCTATCTATCTATCTATCTATCTATCTATCTATCTATCTATCTATCTATCTATCTATCTATCTATCTATCTATCTATCTATCTATCTATCTATCTATCTATCTATCTATCTATCTATCTATCTATCTATCTATCTATCTATCTATCTATCTATCTATCTATCTATCTATCTATCTATCTATCTATCTATCTATCTATCTATCTATCTATCTATCTATCTATCTATCTATCTATCTATCTATCTATCTATCTATCTATCTATCTATCTATCTATCTATCTATCTATCTATCTATCTATCTATCTATCTATCTATCTATCTATCTATCTATCTATCTATCTATCTATCTATCTATCTATCTATCTATCTATCTATCTATCTATCTATCTATCTATCTATCTATCTATCTATCTATCTATCTATCTATCTATCTATCTATCTATCTATCTATCTATCTATCTATCTATCTATCTATCTATCTATCTATCTATCTATCTATCTATCTATCTATCTATCTATCTATCTATCTATCTATCTATCTATATATATAAAAGAGAATGATTCGAAGTTAGTAACTCGCAAGATTGCGACACGTGTCGAGTTAATCGATCAGATTTTGACATGTGTAAAAAAAATTACCAATTAGATTTTGACACATACTATTTAACAATAAAGGAAAAAATATAATCTAAACTTAATCATAAAAGTAAAGTTAGCACAAAAAAGGAAAATAAATGTTGCTTTTAGATTAAGGAAATTTATCTTAAAGTCTTTTTTATTTAACAATAAAGAAAAAAATATAATCTAGACTTAATCCTAAAAGTAAATTTAGCAAAAAAAAAAATTGCTTTTAGATTAAGGAAATTTATCTTAGAGATTTTTTTAAAAAATGAAAAAAAAATTCATGTTTATAATAAAGCAATTAAACAATAGATTGACATCCTAAAAAAGAAAGTAAACAAAGAAAAATAAAACAAAAAAATATCCTAAAAGCTAAAGTTAAAAAAAAGAAGATAAAAGCTTAAGTTTTTAAAAAGGAGATATACAATTTTCTATTTTGATTAAGGAAATTAAAAAAGGAATACAATCTTATAAAGAAAAAGGAATTATAATTCCCCAACTCTATATAACCAATTTCATAGTTTCTCAATTTTGCAACAAAAATATTTCGTTATATACATCCGCTACACATAAGCTACACCAAAGGTTTTAATAAAATGAGTAGTTGACAAAAAAAAGAAGCTACACCCGAAGTAATCTTCTGTGTAATCAAAATTATGATGTATGTTATGAAATATCTTCGTTATATACACCTGCTTCACATATATCTTTGTTATCTAAAATAAAAACTAAATTATGTTGTACGTTATCTAAAATAAAAACTAAATTATGTTGTACGTTATCTAAAATAAAACTAAATTATGTTGTACGTTATCGAAATTATGTTAGAAGAAATTATGTTTTGTTATGTTAAGAAATTATGCTTCGTTATGTACATAAGCAAGACTAATAGAAATCAAATAGATTAGTACGTATTAATCGCTTGATAACTAAAAATAGATTAGTACGTATTAATCGATTAATAAAAAAACTTAAAAATTCTGAAAAGTTAAAGTTGAAAATTTAATCTTAAAAGATAAAGTTACCACTACAAGAAAACTGGTCGTTTACAACACACAAAATCGATGTAAAACAGGCTTTGGGACGATTTAGCGACGATTGTCAATTCGTCGTAAATCGTTCGTCGTAAATCGTTCGTCGTTAATCCCAAATCGTCGTAACATCGTCGTAACTGTTGGGACGCTTACAAATCGTCGTTAAATCGTCGTTAAAAAGTCGTCGTAATACTACGACGATTATACAACTTTTATACCAATGAGGTGTTACGACGATTTGTGTTACGACGATTATACCAATGAGGTGTTACGACGATCATACGACGGTTTGTATTACGACTATGTTACGACGATTATACCAATGAGGTGTTACGACGATCATACGACGGTTTTTGTTACGACTATGTTACGACGATTTGTGTTACGACGATTTTACGACGATTATACCAATGAGGTGTTACGACGATCATACGACGGTTTGTGTTATGACAATTTTACGACGATTTGTGTTATGACGATTACGATGGATGAGTTACGACGATGTTACGATGGTAGTTTACGACGAATTTACGACGGTTTATCGAATTAGCATATTTAATAATTTAATTAATATCTTGATGTAATTAATTAAATAATAATTTAAATTATTAATATTTAAATTAAAAAAAAAATTAAAATTAAAATAAATAATTATAAAATACAAATTAAAGTTTGAATTACATATTACAAAATCCTAATTAATACCAAACTGTCCAAAAAGCTCTTCGTCGTTTCGCTGCAACAATTCGTCTCGCTGTGCAGCAAGCGGATCCACTTCCTGATCCGCATCCCTCGGTCCCGATGTCGATGCTTGCTGCGCTCTCAGGGCCTTCTCCAATGCGGGATTATCCACCGCAAGAAGCTCGAACAGAGAATCGTATCCTTGGATCGTCTTATCTAATCCAAGGATCTTCTGTTCGGATTCCGCTTGCTTCGCCGTAAAGTGTTGATCTCGGTATGGGCGGTGTTCAACTCGTTCCTCAACCCAACCGGATCGTCGTGCAGATGATGTGTGGAAGACGAGGCAACAAAACTACCTCGAATTGCTCACATCCCTAAAACTCTGCCCTTCTTCTTCGGGGCAACCTAAAAAAAAAACGTTAAAATTAATAAATTAAATACGAAATAATTACGTAAAAATATAATATGATTATTATTACCTCTTCAAATATCTCGTCCATTTGGGCTGTGGTCAAAGTCGCGTTGGACTGAACCGAGCTACCTCCAGGTGATAGCTGCTGAGAGAGCTGAGTTTGACGCTCCTCAATCCGTGCTTGAGCGGTATTGTAGAGCTGCTCCGCTCGAGGATCCACAAAAGAATCATCTTTCTTTTTGTGAGTTTCCTCAAAAACTCTAGTCATCGGAGGAAGTTCGCCTCCGTTTGCCTAAACAAATGACATTCGAAAAAAAAAACGGATACAAATTAAATTTAATTAATTACAAACTAGGAAAATAAAATATTAGAAAAAAATCATACCATTTGAAGACGCCTTCCCGCAAATGACGTATGACCTGACGTATGTGGCAACACCACCGGACGACCGTCTGGACCGACAGTGTTCCGAGAAGCCGAACACTTAGTAGCCACTTGCTGCGAATGCGGATCCATCCAGTATGTCTTCAAGCCGTTCCAGATTTCGGAAGACATGAACAGGGGCTTCGCTGCATCGCCCTCAACCTCCCACTTCCGCTTCCAATCGGAGACGGTATTGTTGAGCCGCAATTTTCCCTTCGCCTTAAACTCCGTCTTCACCGTCTCGTTGATCGCAAAATTCTAGTGCCATTTTTGCTATAAAAACAAGAAAATAATTAGAAACGATTAAATAAAAATAAATAACTAAAAAAAAAAAAGTAAAACGACTATTACAACGAAACATTTGAACCACATATCAACGAAGTCGCCCGGAACGGCAGACAAATTGCGGTGAGGCTCCTCGAAGTAGGCTTTGATGGTGTTAGACACACTCCGCCCGACTTTGTTGTCCTTCTTAAATCTGAAATATAAAAATATAATTATAAGTAAAAACAAAATATTAATGAAAAAAAAAAAGCTTACATACCAAAAAGTATTCGGTGGCCGGAGCTGATCTAACCGGGGTAAACGATCATGACCCGGCGAATGCAAAATGTCCTCGACCGTCAATCCCGAATATAGCAAAGCGGGTCGAGGTGCAGGTGCAGGTGCAGCTGGCGGAGGCGCCTGTGGGGCGGAACCGGAGACCGGAACCACAGACGGTGTGGCAGACGATGATGGGGCATCCAAATTAACACTCGGTCCCGAAGCGCCACCCATAAACGCGGAATAGTGAGTCCTACGAGGCCCCATATCTAAAAAAAATAAACGACTATCAAAAATATAATTCAATATAATTCCAATCCTATCTAATTCAAATCCTATCTAATTCAAATGCTATCTAATAATTACATTCCTATCTAATAGTAACAATCATAAATACTTATCTAAAATTTTTATTAAAAAAAAAAAAAAAAATCTAGAGAGAAAAAGTTCCGAACGTAGAGAGAGAGAGAGAGAGAGATTGTGAGTTGTGAGAGAAAAATCTGGGCTCACGTATATATATAGATTTTGTGGTCGTCGTAATTTTGATGGTAGATTACGTCGATTTTACGACGGATCCGTCGTAAAATTGTCGTAACCCATGAAACCAATCAAAATAATTTACTAAGGCGGGAAATTTTTCATTCCACGCGGCAAAAGTAATTCCCGGTTACGACGGATTTACGACGGATCCATCGTAAACTCGTCGTAATATACCAACGCCATTACGACGAATCCGTCGTAACATCGTCGTAATATCATAAATATAAACCCTAAACCCTAAACCCTAAAACACATAACCGTCTTTTATTAACGAAATATATTTGTACATCATAAACTTTTCAATGTACATAATACAATCAATAATGACGATTGAATCTGACAAATATCAAATTTCCTTATATCTTCTTACTTCTCTATAACATTCGTTGTAATACGTCTTCGTAACATGCATGAAGTATAAAGTGTTAATAATTTTTGTATTGTGTCAAACAACGAATCGAGAACTTATGTAAAACAATATAATTGATGATATACCAAACATATACAGCCTATACTCAACCTTAAAACCCTAAACCCTAAACCCTAAACACTACATATTCGTCGTAAAATCGTCATAAAACAATCGTCGTAAATGCGTCGTAATTCACAATTCGTCGTAAAGTCGTCGTAATTCACAAATCGTCGTAAATTTACGACGATGTTACGACGTAAATACTGACATCGGTAGCACGACGATTTCACGTCGACTCTGAGAGTTTGGTAAAACACGGTTTCTTATAGTTCACCTAATTATTTACATCAAATATTTTCGACGTAAAATCGTCGTATATTCGATGTAAAATCGTTGTAATGCTATTCGATATAAAACCGTTGTAAATTTTCGTTGCAAATCCGTTGTAATTTCTAGAAAATTTCTATAAATACCTTCCATGCCTTCAATGGTAACTCAAAAAAAAAAATCCACACTAAATATATACATACCCACGTTTCCTTGGGTTCTTATGTTGATCATTGTGTTCTCACTTCTTGATTATCTTGCCAACAAAGAATCATGTGGGATCTTGTTTTCATTTAAAGAGAGTCTTCATAACTACCATAGGTGAAAGATTCATAGAATTGGACATCTATGTAAATCGTAATATAAGGATGTCCAATTCTATGTATCTTTCACTTATGGTGGTTGGTATTTATGAATGTAGAAAACTAGACCCCCATAGTTCTTTGTTGGCCAGATCATCAGAAGTGGGAATACAACGGTCTGCTCCTTAGCCCAAGACGACATTATGACGATATTACGTCGTAATATCAACGTAATATGCAGAAACCATATTCGTCGTAATATCGACGTAATTTTACATCGATATTACGACGACATATAATTACGACGATTTTACATCGAAATTTCGTCGTAAATCCGTCGTAAAATATCGCAATTATCCGCCAGATATGGGATGTGTAATCCGAGCGATAAATGTAATTTTGGCACGTTCTTGACCCATGATCTTTGTTCACGCTATTGGTCCATCAAGGTAGAAATCTCCGCTATTTCGGCGATTTCTCGGGTACCAGACACGATCAAGGAAGGATCAATAGAAAGAAATCACAAGAAGGTTACCTTTCTAGAGGAAAGATGAAATATTAGGGTTTATCAATCGTCGCTCTATATATCTTTCCAGAGGTATTAGTTACGAGGGGTGACTGTGCGCAACTATCGAGAACGGCGGGAAACACAAATCCCACGTATCGACTTTCTATTCGTCCGATCAGCTACCGAATTTATCAGGAAATTGCCTTGTTTTTAAATGTCATTTTATGTTTTTAAGTTATATTATACAAATTAAAATAAGAGCAATTACATATATAAATCAATCAGAATCAGCATCTCCGCTCGGTTCATCATCTTCATTGGGGTCATCATCTTCAGGTTGCGAATCATCATCACTCTCATCAAACTCATCGGAATCGCCTTCTTCTTCTGTGTCGTCAGGTAGATTTTCAAGTTCCATGTTGCGGGGATCAATTAAAAGAACGTTCTCCGTAATCTCTGGTTCTGTAATGTCACAGCAAGAATCTTGTTGCATTGGAAGATCGTCAACAGCAACAATTTTACTCCTTGGAGAAATTTTAATTACTGATAACCATGTGGGCCCAATGGTTCGAACTCGCGGATATGGCACGAACGCTACTTGTTCTGTATGTGATGCTAGGATAAATGGTTCAAACTTGTTGTATCGCCGTGCTTTGTTGACGTCGACCACACCAAATTTGTTTATTCAAACCCCTCGACCGACTGTTGGATCGAACCAATCACATTTGAAAATAACGCATTTCATACTAACCAAGGCGGGGTACTCCACTTCGATTATTTCCTGGAACACCCCATAAAAATCTATTTCATCCCTAACACAAACTCCATAGTTGGTAGTTGCCCGCCGAATGCCGTATTTGTATGTATGAAACACATAACCACGAGTGAAATACATGGGTGCAGTCGTAATCTTCCCGAGGGGGCCTAGTAGTAACTCATGAAACCATATTGGATATTCGGGGTCACCATGATCCACCTATGAAATTTGGGAATGTTAGATCGAGCATCAATATATATACTTAATGAAATTTTTTTATTACGTAAACTTACTTGCGTCTTCAACCACTTAGCAAAGTGACGATCTTTACGATCGTTTATTTCATCATTTGAAACGCCTTCAATGCATTCTCGTACCTGACTAACAAATAAACTGCAAAATATATATTGAAATTAACACATTTATATTTATATGTAATATTAAATTAATAGTGGATGATTAAATTGTCACGTTACCTCTCGAAAAGTTCCACTTCCTCGCAGTTTAGGAGGATGTATGTATGTGCGCTGTGCTTGTCATTCTCGTTAGACCACCAAACTTCCTTCACTTTTCCACCAAGACGACCGATTGGTGAGAAGATGTCTGGGACACCCTCTACTACATAAGCTCTTCCCACACTACCATCATCATATCGTTGGGGTTTCCGTTTGCGTTTGCGGACTTCCGTAGCGAAATAGTATGAAGTGAAGTGTGAAGTTTCTTCGGTCAAACTTCCCGCAACAATTGATCCTTCAACTCTCGCTAGATTTTTAGCTTTTCCCTTTAAATGTTTCATGAACCGCTCGAATGGGTACATCCACCTAAACTGAACATGCCCGCCTAGTTTTGCTTCGTGAGGGAGATGAATGGGAAGATGTTCTATAACATCAAAAAACGCCGGTGGGAATATCTTCTTCAAATTGCCCAACAATATTGGAATATTAGCATCCAACTGTGCAATTACATCTTCTGACAACGTCCGTGTACTAAGATCCCGGAAAAACGCTCTGATGCCTGCAACACCAAAATTATATAGTGCAATATATATAGTTGAACAAATTATTTGTGATATGATGATGTCTCCCTTACCTCCAATTGCTTCGTGAACATTTCCTGGAAGGAGTTCGGCAAATGCGAAAGGAAGTAATTGTTGCATAAACACGTGGCAGTCATGACTCTTCATCCCTGAAAACTTTTGTCCTATCTCAACAGATTTAGCCAGATTGGATACGTACCCATCAGGAAACTTTACATCAGATGAAACCCAATTGTACAACGCTGCCTTTTGTTGGGCACCCAACCGAAATATCGGAACTGGTGATTTCTCATTGCTCATAATATGTAACTCATTTCTGTTGCAAATATCAGACAAGTCCAACCTTGACTTTCCCCTGTCTTTGGTTCTTCCTGTCACGTTTAACACCGTATGCATGATGTTATCAAAAAAGTTTTCTCAATGTGCATGACATCAAGATTGTGTCGCAGCAGATGATCTTTCCAGTACGGAAGTTCCCAAAAAATGTTTTTCTTGTGCCAATTGTGATTCTCCCCGTATCCATCAGGCATATTAGCTAGAGTGTGCAAATTTCCCCCACAATTCACAGTTTCTAGTCCCCAAAAATGATCTATTTGCGCTTCTAGATCTTCCCCAGATAGATACACTGGTGGGGGGACACGCACGATTTTGTTCTTCCTAAACAATCGCTTCTTTCTCCGATATGGAAGGTGGATTGGTAGAAACCGACGTTGACAATCACACCAGCATGTTTTTCGACCATGTTTCAGCTGAAACGCATTTGTCCGATCGAGGCAATACGGACAAGATAACCTCCCATGCGTCGTCCAACCTGATAGCATCCCGTATGCAGGGAAGTCGCTTATTGTTCACATAAGCACCGCACGCATCGTAAAATTTTTCTTCCTCGAACAGTCATATGTACGAACTCCTGTATACCACAACTGTTTCAACTCTTGTATGAGAGGCTGCAAAAACACATCAAGGGAACGTTTCGGATGCTTCGGACCAGGTACTAATATACTCAAGAATAAAAATTCTCTTTGTATGCACATATCTGGAGGAAGGTTGTATGGCGTTAGGATTACTGGCCATAAAGAATATTGCCTACCAGACATACCGAATGGACTAAATCCATCTGTGCAGAGGCCAATATACACATTTCGCTTAAATTTAGCAAATTCCGGGTGTACCGTGTTAAAGTGTTTCCAAACTTTTGCATCTGACGGGTGAGTCACTTGTCCTTCTCTCTGCGAATGTTCTGCATGCCACCTCATCGATCCAGCTGTCCTTTCAGATTGATACAATCGTTTCAACCTATCAGTTATAGGAAGATACCACATCCATTGGTACGGTATCTTACTACGCCCAGAAGTTTGTGACCTGAATCTCGGCTTTTGGCAAAATCGACACTCCTGCAGCTTATCATCATCTTTCCAAAACAGCATACAATTGTCAACACATACATCTATTATCTCAGGAGGCAACCCAAGACTAAACACCAACTTATGTATCTCATAGTATGTTTCGGCAGCCAAATTATCATCTGGCAAATACTTTTTAATAAGATCAGCCCAATCATCCATGCAAGCCTCAGCTAAGTTATGATCAGTTTTAATTGTCATCATCCTAACTGATAACGACAATTTAGACTGACCTTCTCTACATCCATCGTAGAGTGGCTGATTTTCAGCAGCTAGCATATCATAAAACCGCTTCGCATCTACATTGGTTTCCTCAACACTATTATCAATATTTGTTTCATGAAATGCATCATTGACCATTTCATGCATCCTACCATGATCTTGACCATGCTGATCAAATTGATTTTCATGATCATGATGATAACTACTACCCTGATCAAAGTCTACATGACTTTGATAATTACTACTACAATCAGCTTGATCAATAGTACTCCTTTCAAAACCCTCCCCATGTTGATACCAAACATAATATTGCGGCATACACCCTCTATTTAGTAAATGCTTCCACACCGTCTCAATAAAAATATATCTCGTATTCTTACATTTACGACAATGACAGAACATCTTACCGCTTTCGAGGGTTGTTTGCATATTTCCGGCCTGATACATGAATATTTCAAGCCCCTCTTGGAATTCTTTCGTCAACGATCCCTCTGAATCCTTTTGCGTATACATCCATGCATCTTCGTAGTTCGTATATGGACATTTTATAAAAATAGTTTTTGAAGTGTTTTTTTTTCTTATAAGAGATTGTTTTTTTTTATAACTTTCGTTCGAATTACACAAATATTTATAGAAATTTTTAGGATTTACCAACGGATTTACATCGACAGTTTACATCGAATTTACTTCCAAATAAAATTTACAACGATTTTACATCACATATACGATGGATTTACGATGAATATATTAGATGTAAATAATTAGGTAACCCTGCTTAAAACGTGCTCACCTATCTAGACAAAATAGACGTAAACTCGTCGTAATTTACATCGAATACAAGTCGTCGTAATATCGTCGTAATTGCGACGTACATTTACGACGATATTACGATGACCAATATTTACGATGAATTTACTTCGAATTTAAAATGAGTCGTAATGTCGTCGTAAACCCGATGTAAATTTACGACGGCTAATATTCGATGTAAAATTTCATTGGTAATCGCCTGTTTTCTTGTAGTGTACTAAAACAATTTAACCGACCAAAAATTATATGGTCTTGAGCTGTCTCCTTAGGAAAAATTAAATATATCCTAAAAGGCAAAATTAATATAAAAAAAGAAAAAACATTCCTTAGTTTTTCCATTTAGATTAAGAAAATTAATCATAAAAATAAAAGAATTATAATTTCTCACCTCTATATAAACCCCAATTTGGTAGTGTGTAAATTACACACCAAAAAATAAAAGTATAATATCCAAAGCTATTTACTGAATCTATTGACCAATTTTTCTTTCAAGGTATATATTTATTTCATCTTAAACTTTGTTTCTAAATTTATTTATTATATATTTTCACGGGTGATCTAATTTTGATTTCCATTTTTTCGTCTTTATTTTTTTTAACGAGTTATAAAATATTAAATTACAAACCCGCATATATGCGGATACTTATCTAGTATATATATCTATCTATATATATAAAGCAGAATGTTTCAAAGTTAGTAACTCGCAAAATTGCGACACGTGTTGAGTTAATCCATCAGATTTTGACACGTGTAAAAAAAATTACCAATTAGATTTTGACACATAATATTAACAATAAAGGAAAAAAATAATCTAGATTTAATCCTAAAAGTAAAATTAGCAACAAGAAAAAGTTGCTTTTAGATTAAAGAAATTTATCTTAAAGACTAATTTTTTTTAAAAAAAGGAAAAAAAAAGTTTTCCTGTTTATAATAATGCAATTAAACAGTAGATTAACATCCTAAAAAGGAAAGTAAACAAAGAAAAATTAAACCAAAAATTAATTGAGAAAATTACCTAGAATAATCCACTTTTATTTTGTAATGACTAGAATAACCCATGTAATATATTATTACTCACATAACCTACTAATCACTTAAATAATTCTATAATTCATAAATTATCCTTACCATTTTTATAATTTTATTTTTAAATTCGTTTTTATCAAATAATAAAATTTGGTATATCATTAGTTTAAACACAAAATCATTTTTTTTTTCAGTTTTACTTATCCAAAATCAAAAAAGAAAATCTGGTATATCATGAGTTTCTCTTCTTTCATGAACTTCACCAATTTTCTACAATATATTGAAATATAGAAAAACAAATTAGACATGAATCATACTTACTTTAAGAACACTCGATATACCTTTAAAGTTTGCTCACTATTGACAAACTTATAATAAGTCGGTGAACTTACTTTTATTTGGCAGACTTGCATAAAGTATACTGTTTTTGGCAAATTTTACATTACGATCTCGCATACTCATATTTAGTCCGCGGACATATGAAGTCCACAAGTTTTTGGTAGACGACAATAGCCAATCATGCAGACTTATGTTTAGTCTGCAGAAATTCGGCAGAGTTTCGTGAAGTTTACAAGTTTTCGGTAGACTTCGAAATCGATTTTCGCAGACTGGTTATAAGTCTGCAGACACTTAGCAGACATTCTTGAAGTCTAAAATTTTTTGGTAGACTTCGAAAAACAATCATGCAGACTTACTTTCGATTTGGGGATGATCGACAAGTCTACATGTTTTTAGCAGACTTCAAAATACGAGCCGGTAGACTTATAGTTAGTCTGCGAAAATTCGACAGACTTTCCTATAGTCTGCACATTTGAAGCAGACTTGAAAATACTATCTCACAGACTTTTCGCAAATCTACGAATAGAGTTTTCAAATCTTCCAAAAACACCTAGACTTTACGCAAATCTACCTAATATATGCATACATAATGTAAGTCTGTCGGCTCATATTTTGAAGTCTATCCAAATCACGAAAACTCCATGCAAGTCTGCCGATCATCCGCAAACCGAAAGTAAGTCTCCCTGATTGTTTTTTGAAATCTGCCGAAAATTTGTAGACTTCATGAATGTCTGCCAACTTTCTGTGGACTTGTAATCAGGTTGCATTATCAAATTTTGAAGTCTACCCAAGACTTGTAGACTTCACAAAAGTCTACCGAATGTCTGCAAACTAAACATAAGTCTGCGGAATTGGCTATTGAAGTCTACCGAAAACTTGTAAACGTCATGAAAGTCTTTCGAATATCCGTAGACTAAATAAGAGTCTGCGAGATTGGATATTGTAGTCTGCAAAAAAGTTGTAGACTTTATGCAAGTCTACCGAATGTTTGTAAACTTTACGTAAGTCTACATATGAAATCTATAAAAACACGTATACTCAAAAAGTCTGCCAAAACATGGCAGACGACTTCACATGCTTTTCATCTTCTACATTAAAAGATTTTTAATTACTTGAATCTCCATAAACGTTGAATCCTAAAAATTCAAGGTATGATTTCGTTCTTTTTTTGCTATGGTTTTTCAGATTTAAAGCGAATAGATCTACAAAAAAGTAGTAATATTAGGAACAAAACACACAAATCACAAAACATAAACGAAAAAGAAAAGACAAGATAACTTACAATTTCACTAAGATGATAATAAGGTTGACTGATTTTGGAGAATTCTACATATGATGGATTTGATAATTGATGATATTTGTTGTTTTGAAGATTTGGAGAACTCTACATATGAAGAGAACATGAACATGTATTTTTAACGTCAATGGTTTTTGAAAAAATTGTTTCCGTTTATTTTCTTTAAAACGTTTCCTTTTTAAAACAAACAATTAATTTGTATTTAATATTGTATTTATTTTATTGAAGTTGATTTGATTTCTTTTTTAATTAATTTTTGTTTTTTAAATAAGAAAATTAATTAGTTGATTTTTTATTATTATAAAATAATGTATTAAGGGTAATATAGGAAAATATCATTCAAAAATCTTGAAAATTTTAAGTAGGTTATTTTGGCTATTTCTAGTTTTTTACAGGTTATTGTAGAAAATGTCCCTAAAATTTCCTAAAAGCTAAAGTTAAAAAAAGGATAAAAGCTAAAGTTTAAAAAAATGAAATAAAATTTTTCCTATTTAGATTAAAGAAATAAAAAAGGAATGCAATCTTATAAGAAAAATAAATTATAATTCCTCACCTCTATATAATCAATTTGATAACTTCTCAATTTTACTACAAAAAAAAACTTAAACAAAAAGCACTCCTATCGTGGTACCGTAGTTGGTTTTTGAAAAAATTGTTTTCTTTTATTTTCTTTAAAACGTTTCCTTTTTAAAACAAACAATTAATTTATATTTAATACTGTATTTATTTTATTGAAGTTGATTTGACTTCTTTTTTAATTAATTTTTGTTTTTTAAAAAAGCAAATTAATTAGTTGATTTTTTATTATTATAAAATAATGTATTAAGGGTAATATAGGAAAATATCATTCAAGTAGGTTATTTTGGCTATTTCTAGTTTTTTACAGGTTATTGTAACAAATGTCCCTAAAATTTCCTAAAACCTAAGGTTAAAAAAAGGATAACAGCTAAAGTTTTAAAAAATGAAATAAAAAGCACTCCTATCGTCGTACCGTAGTTCGTCTTATAAGAGAGTGGGAGACAAAAAATTATTTTATAAAAACAATGGGCTAATAGGAATGAATGTCCTCTTACTTGATGAGAAGTTCAGTATATTTGTAATTTTTTTAACAAATATATTATCCTAATTTTATAAACTTATTATATAACTCTAATCTAAATTATTTTTGAATACATGAAAATATTATTCAAGATTTTGTTCACCATTACCTTTTGAAAAGTTTGGAGGTCAATTATGTGAAGAAAATCTTATTGAAATTTACAATTTCAATGTGCACTACAATTTCAATGTGCAAGAGTGCAATAAGAGCGGCAAAGTCTCTCATCATAAATTTATGATAAGATTAACTGAAAAAACAAAAATAGCCATTGTGGGGCAACAATTTTGTCAAATAACTCTTAAAAAATTGCGACTTCGAAATTACTAGGATTTCGCTAAATCCGAATGTTTCAAAGTTAGTAACTCGCATTATCGCGACAAGTGTCAAGTCAATCGATCAGATTTTGACATATGTAAAAAGAACTTCTAATTATATTTTGACATATGTTTAATAAAATTTTAATTATATTTTAACACATAATATTAACAATAAATGTAAAATTTATAATCGATTCCTAATCATAAAATGTATAAGGAAAAAAATAGTAATTATCTATTTTAGATTTTCATAAATAGTAAATAATAATTATGTTTTTTTAGTAAAAACGTAATAAAAATAAAATTATTTCCTCTTTATGTTTGACGTTTGCCTTTGTAATTACCAAAAACTATTGTGTTTAATATTAAAAAAGTTTTGGATTTATCTAAGAAATGTACACACTTACTGTTACAAAAAAGGAAAAGGAAAAATGTAAATAAGGAAATCAAAATCTCATTCACAGCTAGGTTGATTCTCTAGTGGTTACTCCTTTCATTTGAAATTAAATATATAGTATCAGTTTAAAAAAAAACATTTGTTATGAAATAAGTGTCGTTTCATAATTTTAATGCAATTGCTTTTAAAAGTATAAAGTACTTGAATTCCAATAGTAAGGATATAATTGAACATTTAACTTTTAAATTTTTTTATTAAAATATCTTAAATAATATTTCAATTGAAACGCTAGGAATAATTTTTAGTCAGCTAATTAATGGTTAGCAAGTCACCAATTTTTGTTCTTCCTAAAATAATCATAAAAATAATGTTACATGTTTGAACACCCGATTATGATTTCCTATTTAAAGATCTTGACGAACCGGCATGACACTTTCGACCCCGTCGTTCATTAAAAGTGACGTGTCGGCTTTAACACATTTTTACCACGTTTCCAAAGTCTCATTTATTCCAGTAAATAATTAAATCCAAATCTAACAAATAAATTCATAAATCGAAATGATTAAATAAAACCGAAATAAAAAAACCAGCCATTGTCTTTTAAAAATAAATAACTGAAATCCCAATTAAATGAATAAAACCCAATTCCCGAAAAGGCACACCACACTAGAACTACTCGTCCAGCTCCACATATTTGTCCTCGTCGGACTCACCTGAAAAGAAATGGGAGATTGAGTAATTTGGATTACCCAGTGAGAACAAAATCTACACTCTCAACACATTCAACCATTTCTTTTCAATATGCCAAGTATAAATCTATACACGTATCAAACATAATGCTCTACCAGCGCATAATCAATTTACAAGCAAAAAGAATATATTTGGCTCTCCGACATTTTCTCGAATTTGGCTCTCCGGCCTTTTCTCATTGAAGCTCGGGAAAAATTCTTCACCCCGGTGAAAACCTACCATCTACTGGTCTCGGTTCCATCAACCAAATCGTACCACTGATCCCTTCACAGTGACGATCACCTCATTTCTAACTAAGCTACAAGCATTATTCACACACAGGATGATAAAACAAGGATGCATGTTCTACATCTAATGCGTTCTTAATTCATTTCATTCATCAAATACAGGTCAAACAATATGCACACTGAAAACGTGTCCGTACTACGTAACACGCCCTAACCTGAATATATCTAGACTCAATACACTAAAAAGGAACAACTGAACATGAAGGAAGCCTAGATCTAATCCTCACCTTTGATTTCTTGCAGATCTGGCGAAGGAGAACGAATCTAGAAGACGGCGTCAATGTGGTGGTGCTCGGCGGCTCCTCCTCGGCTCAGGCAAGACTCGCAGCGGCGATGTGTTGGTCGGCGGTGGTCTCGGCTGGCTCAGATAGGACGCGGTGGCCGGCTCGGGTTGGTCACGGTGGATCACGGACGACTCAGGCAGCAACGGATGTGGCTCGCGGTGACTCGGCGGCGGCGGACAGTGGCTAGACGGCGGCGGCGATTCTCTCTCTCTCTCTCAGGCTGCTTTGGTGGCTATGTAGACAAAATGGGCTCCCCTCTCCTTGCTCTTTCTCTTAAATATGGAGCATGTAGGGTTTTCTGGGGTTAGGCTTCTCCCTGTTGGGCCTGCAGCTGGGCCTGTGGGATGGGTATGTTACAAATCTCCCCTGGTTGAAAGGCGTTTCAGTCAACCTCGTCTTCAACTCCTCAAAACTTTTGGATCGAGCTTCAGTCCATTCAAACTTCACGTCTTTTCCTATCAGACTTGTCAACGACTTAGACAACTTTGCAAAACTCGGAACGAATTTTCGGTAATAGCCAACTAAACCCAAAAAGCTACGGACCTCAGTAACGTTTTAAGGAGTAGGCCATTCCGTCACGGCTTTGATCTTTTCAGGATCCACTGCCATCCTTCTCCGGAAACAACATGATCGAGAAATCCTATTTCCCTCTGCCAGAAATTGCACTTGCTCAACTTCGCAAAAAGTTGATGGTTCCTTAGGTTCGGAAGTACATTTCGCAAATGATGATCATGTTCCCTCTCAGTCCTCGTGTAGACCAAAATATCATCGATGAATACAATCAGATAATTGTCCAAGTATGCCCGGAAAAGATCGTTCATCAACTTCATAAATGCGGCAGGTGCATTAGTGAGACCAAACGGCATTACGACAAACTCGTAGTGTCCATAACGGGTTCGGAATGCCGTTTTCTTTATGTCCTCTTCAGTTATCCAAATCTGGTGGTAGCCTGATGCTAAATCGATCTTCGAGAACCATGATGCTCCTTCTAGTTGGTCCAACAACTCATCGATTCTCGGTATCAGGTACTTATTCTTGATGGTCACCTTATTCAATCCTCGGTAGTCATTACAGAGACGAAAACTTCCATCCTTTTTCTTAACAAACAGCACTGGTGCTCCCCAAGGTGAACTGCTTGGTCGGATGAATCCTTTGTCTGTAAGGTTCTCCAACTGCTTCTTTAATTCTGCCATTTCCGCTAGCACTAACCGATATGGAGCTTTTGAAATATGGGCCGTCCCTGGTTCTAACTCGATAGTGAAATCATCTCCTCTTGAAGGTGGCGGTCCGGTCAATGGCTCAAAAACATCTGCATACTCGCAGGCTACTGGAATCTCCTCCAAATTAGCTGCTTCTCCTTCTCCAGCCATAGAAATAGTCGCTAGATATGCTTCACATCCTTTCTCCATCAGGTATGTGGCATGAATCAACGAAATAATCGGAACTCCAGAATCCGACTTTACTCCTTGAAACTTTATCCTTCCTTCAGGTCGTGGTATGTAGGCTCGCGTCCTCTTGCAATCCATGACAACTTGATAGTGTGTCAACCAGTCCATTCTAAGAATTACGTCATAATGGCCCAACTTCATCTCCACTAAAATCCATGGAAAATTCGCTCTTTCTACAAAGACTGGTACATCCTTATGCACACCTCTAGACCTCACCTGTTCAGTCCCTGCAGTCTCAATTGCTTTCGACTCCGGTATGAACTTTCCAGTAAAAGTCCAGTACTTAGTTAACATCGGGCTCACGAAACTATGTGTAGCACCAGTGTCAAACAAAGTAAAAGCTATGACTCCTCCTACGGAGACCGATCCTACACGATTTTTTTTACACTTATGTCTAAGTATGCACTTTCCATTTACACACAAATTCACAAGTATCACACCTAAATTTACTCAAAACAAAAATACGTAGCAGCGATCAGTGCTGCTCTCTCTGCATCATCCAGAGCATACACTCGAGGTCCCACAACTTGTCTCCTAGCTGCTGGTGCCAGTAACACGCCTTGTGCTTGCACTGCTGGCCGTCCCAAATTCAACGTGCACTCTCTCGCATAGTGTCCTTGCTGTCTGCAGCGGTGGCATGCGGTGCTCTTTCCAATGGAACGACAATCCTTCATGAGATGACCCTCTCTTCCCCAACTCGTACACTTGATAGGTGCACAACGTCCTAAATGCTTCTTCCCACAACGGTAGCATGCCTGGACACTGACAACTGTCTTTCCCGCATTCATGTCATCCCAGCTCCTTTTTGGTTCCTCCGGAACACAAAATTTATGAACATTAACACCTCTGATTCTCCTCCGCTCCTCTATCATAGCTTCCTGGATTAGCTGCTGTCTCCACTAACTCCCCCAAACTGTCAAACTTTCTGATTGAGCATCTTTCCTTCAACTCCATCCTCAGACCTTTCATGAACTGACGGATTATATCATCCTGGGTAAAATGTTTCCTGGAAACATTCTCAGTCAGTTAAACTCTTCCTTGAAATCTCTCACACTAAAATCCTTCTGACGGAGATCCTCAAAAGCGCTTTCCATCTGGTCTATAGCCTCGGGCGGAAAATACTCGTTGGCAAACTCAGTCTGGAAATCATCCCATGTCAACTCATAGCGTCAACGGACTCCTTCTTCCACACCTTCCCACCATATCAGCGCCTCGTCCTTAAGGTACTGCACAGCCAACTCCTTGCGGTAACCTTCTAGGCACCTCATGGATTCAAAGTTTCTTTCCAACTTCTTCCTCCAATTGTCAGCATTGATAGGGTCAGACATTCCTCCAAACTGCTCCACTCCCATGTCCTTCATATGCCTTATGGCTTCATAATAGCTCAATCCTTGCGCATACACTGGCCCAGGTGGCAGTTGAATAAACTGAGGCTAAACATACACCTGAGGCGGCATATTCTGCGGTTGAACGAACACTGGTGGCGGCTGAGCAAGCACAGGTTGCACCAACGGCTGCTGAACATTTCACGGGGGTTGCACAAACTGCTGTTGTGGCTGTCCATTTACTAGTGGCACTTGGTGCTGCTGTCCTTGAGAAAACACTGGAGGATTCACTGGTGGATTTGGCCCATTATGGAGGTTTCCATACCTCTCCTGGTAACGTCTCAACTCCTCCATGGCAGCTTGGACTGCTGGTGGCATCTCAACTTCTCCGACCTCAACTTGGTTCAGGTCCACTGGATTCACTTGAGCTGGGTTCACCGGAATAGGTTAAACTTGCAGATTCACTTGGTTAACATTCACACTTCCGGTGGTGGACTCACTCGCTGTCTGACCTTCAACATAGGTACCAGCTCTGGCTGCAGCTCTTCTTGTCTTTGGAGGCATCTGAAAGAACGAAACATGCAAGGTAAATCAATCCGGTCCTGTAAAGACTGATCTTCCTGCAAATAAAAATAATGCAAACCAGAGAGCTATTCTAGGTGGTGATTTATTTTTTTTTTAAACCGAAAACTGAACTTCAATCGAAATCCAAAAATATATATATATATTTTTTTTTTAAATCAAAATCCGGAAATTTTTTTCTCTAAACCACTAATCCTAGAATTTTATCTCTAACTTCTCGTAACCTGCTCTGATAGCACTTTGTGAACACCCGATCTCGCATTCCTATTTAAGGATCCTGACGAACCGGCATGACACCTTCGACCCCGTCACTCATTAAAGGCGGTGTGTCGGCTTTAACACATTTCTTAACACGTTTCCAAAGTCTCATTTATTCCAGTAAATAATTAAATCCAAATCTAACAAATAAATTCATAAATCGAAATGATTAAATAAAACCGAAATAAAAAAACTAGCGATTGTCTTTTAAAAATAAATAACAGAAATCCCAATTAAATGAATAAAACCCAATTCCCGAAAAGGAACACCACAATGGAACTACTCGTCCAGCTCCATATATTCGTCCTCGTCGGACTCACCTGAAAAGAAAGGGGAAAGGGGAGGTTGAGTAATTTGGATTACCCAGTGAGAACCAAATCTACACCCTCAACACATTCAACCATTTCTTTTCAATATGCCAAGTATAAATCTATACACGTATCAAACATAGCGCTCTACCAGCACACAATCAATTTACAAGCAAAGGGAATCTATTTGTCTCTCCGGCCTTTTTCGAATTTGGCTCTCCGGCCTTTTCTCATTGAAACTCGGGAAAACTTCTTCATCCCGGTGAAAACCTACCATCTGCTGGTCTCGGTTCCATCAACCAAATCGTACCACTGATCCCTTCACAGTGACGATCACCTCATTTATAACTAATCTACAAGCATTATTCACACACATGGTGATCAAACAAGGATGCAGGTTCTTCATCTAATTATTTCTTAATTCATTTCATTTATCAAATGTAAGTCAAACAATATGCACACTGAAAACGTGTCCGTACTCCGTAACACGCCCTAACCTGAATAGATCTAGACTCAACACACTAAAAAGGAACAACTGAACATGAAGGAAGCCTAGATCTATTCCTCAACTTTGATTTCTTGCGGATCTGGCGAAGGAGAATGAATCTAGAAGACGGCGTGAAGGTGGTGGTGCTCGGCGGCTCCTCCTTGGCTCAGGCAAGACTCGCGGCGGCGCCGTGTTGGTCGACGGTGGTCTCGGCTGGCTGAGATCGGACGAGGTGGCTGACTCGGGTTGGTCACGGTGGATCGCGAACGACTCAAGCAGCAACGGCGGTGGCTCGGAGTGGCTAGGCGGCGGCGGACAGTGGCTAGACGGCAGCGACGATTCTCTCTCTCTCTCTCTCGGGCTGCTTTGGTGGCTGTGGAGACAAAAGGGGCTCTCCTCTCCTTGGTCTTTCTCTTAAATATGGAGCATGTAGGGTTTTCTGGCGTTGGGCTTCTCCCAGTTGGGCCTGCAGCTGGGCCAGTGGGATGGGTAGGTGATATATCATGGTTTTTACCCTATTTAAGCCATGATATAAGTTTTTTTATAGAGTCTTTATAGTATTTTGGAGTCTTTTAGAGTCTTTTACAGGTCATAGCACGTTGGGAACATTTTTGGAGATATTGAAGCTTTCTGGAGCATTTGGAGCAAAGCAGAAGTTCGTGTTGCTGAGAACCCGATATGAAGCCTTGGTATCGATCGATACTGGCTTGTATCAATCGATACCCATCACAGCAAGACACGACCCGCGAGTTTTCAAAGACTTGAAGAATTTCAAAACTGCCCAGAAGTCTTTAATAATTACAAGAAGCCCTAATTCGTGTTTTAGGTTATTTATAGTGAGTTTACAGCCACTTTTATGGCTATGCTTTATTTTGCTTTGGGTTAAGAGAGAACTTGGTGAGAGAGATAAGTCTGAATCTCCCTTCGTCCGAGATCAGATCTCAAAACCTATTGTTACTCTTTCTTATTTTCTATTGAGTATTTATTCAAACATGTTTATTGATTCAATTTCCATGTCTGAGTAGATCTCTTGTTAGGTTTGGGAATTCTCATAAAGGAATTCTTTGAATGCTAGGTTGATTAGTTATTTAGGGTTCATAATCTGAATTAGTTCTTCACCTTAGGTTGTTCTCAAAGCTAATTCTAGATTGATCACCTGGAGCTTAGACCTTAGGATAGTTGATTAGGCACGACAGTGCGATTAATTACCTGATAGAACCTTAGGTGAGCAAATTGATTATTCGCAAAGAGATTTGGTTTAATTGATTTGTGAACATATCAAACTTGAAATTAAGGCTGATTTATTCTTAGGGATTTGCAAAGAAATTTGGGATTTTGAAGTTTAGATTTAGATAGTTCTCGCAACGACAGTTGGTTAATTATACTTTAGTGATTTGAGTTCGAGAACCGTGCGTAACCTGAACCCTGATTAGTTAGTTTATTTTGCATTCATTGATTTTCTGAGAAATATCTCTGAACCTATCTCTTTCCCATCGAATTACTACTCGTTTACTGCTTACTGCTTTTTGTAAATATGAACTGCTTAGCTTGATTCGATTCTATTTAATCTATTGTGTGATTTCTCTGAGTTCTTGTGTTCGACCCTTGATATACTGCAGCAACTGCTTTAGTACAGTTTAGGGTATTAATTTGTGCATATCAAATTTGGCGCCATTGCCGGGGACTCAATTTCGCCTTTAGATTTTAGCTGTCGATTTTCGACTAAGTTCGTTGGTATCGATCGATACTCACTAGTATCGGTCGATACACAGGCGATTCCTTTGTTGATATCGATCGATACCATCCAGTATCGATCGATACTCAACGTATTTTGTTTGGTTACTTACGTTCTTGATCTTTGTGTTTCAGGTGCATGCCTAATCATGAAACCAGAAAAACAAGAGCACTCCGCTAGTCAATCTATCGTTAGAGATGCTAGCACATTTAGAACGCACAAACAGAAAGACAAAGCAAACATCAGGGATGAACAACCCAGTAGTTTTAAGAGCTGATGAAGCTGGAGTCTTGAGAGACCAAGAGGGTCATGTGTGCAATGAGGGAGGGCAGCGACTTGATGAAGCTGGAAACGTCGTTGTCCCTGCTGCTGTTGTTGAGATTTTCGCGCCAGCTGGGCGCGCCAACGTTGGGAATGCTGCAGGTGATCGAGCTAGAACACTTGGTGAGCACAACAAGCCTGATCAGTTCTATGCCAATCGAGCTGCGATTCGCTTCCCGACTTTTCAGAGGAATGACTCCGAGCTGAAGCCTGCGTATTACGCTCTCGTAAGTCAAAACCCATTCCATGGCCTACCTCATGAGCATCCCATGGATCATATCGAAAGATTCGAGGACTTGGTCACTGGTATGAAGAACAATGGAGTGCCCAATGAGTTCCTTTTCTGCAAACTCTTCCCGTACTCTCTTGGTGGGGATGCTGCTTATTGGCTGAAGAAGCTAGCCCCTGATTCGCTAACTACATGGGATGAGACGAAGAATGCGTTCCTGATAAATTTTTATGATGATGCAAGATTCGAGGAGCTCAGGAACAAGATCTCTCAGTTCGCTCAGGGTCCGATAGAGGCATTCAAAGCTTCATGGATTCGTTTCAAGTCTTATCAGAGAGATTGTCCGCACCATGGGTTCACTCAGGTGCAGCTGCTGGGCACTTTCTACAGAGGGGTTGATTGGAGATACCAGATGGGTATGGATGCTGCGAGTAATGTGAACTTCTTCACCAGGTATCCGGATGATGCGGTTGTGCTGATCGAGAACTTGTCGTCTAGTAATAGCACCAAGAATGCTGATTTCGAGAGGAAAAAGCAAGATGGAGGAATTGATGGGTCGCAGATTGCTGACGTGCAGGCCAAATTGGATTTCCTGATCGGGAAATCAAAGAAATCTGTGCACTTTGCTGATGAAGTCGCTAATGTGGAAGAAGAAGAAGAGGATGTTAACTACGTTGGTGGTTCTGGTTTTCAGGGTCATAGATTTGGGTAGAACAACAACCGAAACTTCAACAACAACAATCAGCAAGGTGGGTACAAGTTAGAGGGGAACCAATCTGGTTTCGGAACGAAGCAATTTACTCAGAAACCACTTCAGAGCAGCGATTTCACTCGCAATTATGGGAACTCTTCGTACCAACCAACATCTCCCAAGTCCACAGATAATAAGATGGAATCCATGATGGAACATATTCTTCTGGGACATCAGAAGTTGCAAGTGGATTTCAATGGGAAGTTTGATTCTCTGTACATCAATCTGAATGGGAAAATTGAAGCCATCAATCTTTCCCAGAAGAAGCTGGAAACTCAGGTGGCTCAGACAGCAGCAGCTGTAAAGAGGCAGGAAGGTTTTCTTCCAGGGAAAACTGAGAATCCAAGGGCACACATCAACGCCATCACCTTGAGGAGTGGAAAAGAGGTGCTTACAAGAGTGAAGAACAGCCCAATTGCAGGAAATCTTGTCGATCTTGCTGGAGATGACGATTGGGATTCTGTGAATCCACAGGTATCGATCGATACCAGCCAGTGTCGATCGATACCAGTCCAGACATTTGCCCGAGTGGATCCAAAATCCCGTGTATCGATCGATACCCCTGAAGTATCAGTCGATGCTGAGACACAGCCAGAGAAGGAACCCGAGATTGTCAAGGAGAGGGTGTATACACCCAAGGCACCTTATCCTATACTTCCTAAGCTGACAAGGAAGGAATGGGAAGATGCCAGATGCAAGGCTATGCTGGATAAGTTGGTTGTGGAGCTTCTTTTTGTTGATGTTATTAATACTTCTCCAGCTTTCAGGAGATATGTGAAGAAGATGGTCTTTAGCAATGTGAACCTAGAGGAAGGTGTCATGATGATCACAGCTGAGTGCAGTGTGATCCTGCTCAACAAAATTCCTAAGAAGCTACCAGACCCAGGGAGCTTTGTTTTGGACTGCACTATCTTCACAGAGAGATTTGAGCGAGCTCTCTGCGATATTGGGTCGAGTGTGAACCTTATGCCACACTCAGTTGCCAAGCGAATGGGGATGACAGATTTCCAATCTACAAGGATTTCGCTGGTACTTGCTGATCGCTCAGTGCGACTTCCAGAGGGACTACTTGAAAATGTCCCAATCAAGATTGGGAATTGCTTGATCCCAACAGATTTCATCGTCCTGAAGTACGATGCTGAGCCTAAGAATCCTCTTATCCTGGGCAGACCATTCCTTGCAACAAACCATTCCTTGCAACTGCTGGAGCCTTAATTGACTGCAGGAATGGACAGATCGCTCTCAACATCGGTGACTTGGTGATGTCATTTAACATGGAAAAGATGATGAAAAGGCCAACCATCGATGGGTAGACATTCTATGTGGACACTTTCAGTGACATAGCTGAAGAGTACTTCCTGGAGATTCACCCT
Source organism: Eutrema japonicum (assembly GCA_030161315.1). Lineage (NCBI taxonomy): Eukaryota > Viridiplantae > Streptophyta > Magnoliopsida > Brassicales > Brassicaceae > Eutrema > Eutrema japonicum. The sequence continues at coordinate 29,734,099 of BSQW01000007.1, forward strand.
GAGGATCCACTGGAGAGAGCATTGGTCTGTTCGGCCACTTCGGAGGTCCGTTCATGTGACGAAACTGCTGGATACTCAAAGATGCTTGATTCAGCATCACCAGTATCGATCGATACCCCTATGGTATCGATCGATACCCTACGGCCAGAAGGATAGTTGGTCGATGGTTCTAAGCAAGCTGCTGGGCTTGGAGATTGGAATACAGAGAATGCTCCTAAGGTGGAACTAAAGCCACTTCCAGCGAATCTGAGGTATAGTTTTCTTGGTCCTAATTCCACATACCCAGTAATCGTTAATGCTTCCTTGAATACCACAAAGGTTGCTTTACTGCTGAGCAAGTTGCGCAAGTATCACAAGGCTCTTGGCTACTCTCTTGCTGACATTTCAGGTATAGCACCATACTTGTGCATGCATCGGATTCACCTGGAGGACGAGTCAAAGTCTTCGATTGAGTGTCAGAGGAGGCTGAATCCGAACCTGAAGGAAGTGGTCAGGAAGGAAGTGATGAAACTGTTGGAAGCAGGGATTATCTATGCCATCTCGGATAGTTCTTGGGTTAGTCCAGTTCACGTTGTGCCTAAGAAAGGAGGCATAAATGTGGTGAAGAACGAGAAGGACGAGCTGATCCCTACAAGGACAATCACTGGTCACAGGATGTGCATTGACTACAGGAAGCTCAATGCGGCTACACGGAAGAATCACTTCCCATTGCCATTCATTGACCAGATGCTGGAGAGGTTAGCGAGTCACCCATACTACTGTTTTCTCGATGGGTACTCATGCTTTTTCCAGATTCCTATACATCCAGAGGACCAGGGAAAGACGACCTTTACATGTCCCTATGGCACATTCGCCTACAGAAGAATGCCATTTGGATTATGTAACGCTCCAGCAACCTTTCAGCGATGCATGATGTCGATTTTCACAGATATGACTGAGGAGTTTATGGAGGTCTTCATGGATGATTTTTCTGTGTATGGATCGTCATTCAAGGATTGTATGGATAACTTATGCAAGGTGCTTCAGCGATACGAGGAGAAGCACTTAGTTCTTAATTGGGAGAAGTGTCACTTCATGGTACAAGATGGCATTGTTCTTGGGCACAAGGTTTCTAAGGTAGGGATCGAAGCCGACAAGGCTAAAATTCAAGTCATGAAGCTTGCAACCTCAACGAGCTGTTCCTGAGATACGAAGCTTCCTTGGTCATGTTGGGTTTTACAGGAGGTTCATCAAAGATTTCTCTAAGCTTGCACGTCCACTCACAGCCCTGTTATGTAAGGAAGTCAATTTTGATTTCACATCTTATTGCCTTGTAGCTTTCGAGGAAATCAAGAAGGCATTGGTGAGTGCTCATGTAGTCCAACCACCTGATTGGAGCTTGCCTTTTGAGGTTATGTGTGATGCCAGTGATTTTGCTGTTGGAGCTGTGTTGGGTCAGAGGAAAGACAAGAAACTCCATGCTATTTATTATGCCATCAGGACGTTGGATGATGCTCTGCGGAATTACAGCACCACTGAGAAGGAGTTGCTGGCAGTCGTTTTCTCTTTTAAGAAATTTCGGTCCTACTTGATTGGGAGCAAGGTCATTGTTCACACAGACCATGCTGCTCTCAAATACCTGCTGAAGAACAAGGACCTCAAGCCTCGTCTATGCCGATGTGTTCTTTTGCTCCAAGGTTTCGACATCGAGATCAAGGACAAGAAAGGAGTTGAGAATGGCGTTGCTGACCACTTATCGCGACTAAAGGTCGATGAGGTCGTCCCTATTGATGATTGTTTGCCAGAGGAAGGTGTTTACCTCGTTGAAGCTCAGCTTCAAGACCTTTATCCCGAAAATCTACAATTTTCACGAATGCAGACTTTCAGTATCGATCGATACTCACCTAGTATCGAACGATACCCGTCGCGACCTAAACCTGTTTTGTCCATAGAGCACTTGAACTCCTATGATATCTATCTAGCTTCTGACTCTAGTGCTGCATGTCCATGGTACGCAGACATCGCCAACTACCTTGTTGTAGAGGCTGGGCCAAAGTATCCCACAAAATATGCAAGGAAGAAGTTTATGCGCGAGATAAGGAGATTCTTCTGGGATGAGCCTTACCCATACAAGCATTGCTCAGATGGTATCTACAGAAGATGTGTTGCACAGTCTGAGATGCCAGCTATTATTTTTCATTGCCATGGGTCTGAGTATGCTGGTCACTTTGCTACTTTCAAGACGGTGTCCAAAGTTCTTCAAGCAGGCTTCTGGTGGCCTACTATGTTCAAGGATGCTCATGCCTATGTCTCACAGTGTGATTTCTGTCATAGGAGAGGGAAGATCAGCAAGAGACATGAGATGCCACCGAATTTCATCCTTGAGGTTGAAGTTTTCGTTTGCTGGGGCATCGATTTTATGGGTCCTTTCACACAAGAACATGTACATTCTGGTTGTTGTGGACTATGTGTCCAAATGGGTGGAAGCGATTGCTAGTAAAAAGAATGACTCTGCGGTGGTCGTTAAGCTGTTTAAGACCATCATCTTCCCTAGATTTGGAGTACCTCGAATTGTGATAAGTGATGGCGGCTCTCACTTTATCAACAAGATTTTCGAGAGGTTGCTAAAGAAGTATGGTGTAAACCATCGAGTGGCTACTCCATATCACCCTCAAACCAGTGGGCAAGTCGAAGTCTCCAACAGGCAAATCAAGGAGATTTTGGAAAAGACAATGGGTGCTTTTAGGAAGGATTGGTCTACAAAATTGGATGATGCGCTATGGGCTTACAGGACTGGTTTCAAGACACCACTGGGTACTACACCATTTCACTTGCTGTATGAGAAAGCATGTCACCTTCCAGTGGATATTGAGCACAAGGCAGCATGGGCAACAAAGTTGCTGAACTTTGACATCAAGCCTGCTGCAGAGAGGAGATTGATCCAACTGAACTAGTTGGATGAGATTAGGCACCACGCCTACGAGAACTCGAAGCTGTACAAGGAAATGACCAAGGCCTATCATGATAAGAAGATCATCTCCAGACATTTCGAGCCGAACGACCAAGTACTTCTGTATAACTTTCGTTTACAATTGTTTCCTGGTAAATTGCGTTCTCGTTGGTCAGGTCCCTTCACAATCAAAGAGGTCAGCCCCCATGGAGCTGTCGTGCTGATTAGTCCTACAGGCGATGAGTTCACTGCCAATGGACAGAGGGTGAAACACTATTGGGCGAAAGCCGAGATTCCAACAGGGCAGATAATGCCTTGGATGACGCACCAACAACCTGAATGGCGTTACAGTCAAGCTATTGACGTTAAACGAGCGCTTGGTGGGAGGCAACCCACTGGTGAGTCTATTTATATAAGTATTTTTTCTGTTATTTTTCGTTTTTGTATCAGGATGAACAAGGAGCAGACTCGAAATCGCCTTAGTATCGATCGATACCCCATTAGTATCGATCGACACCAATCGCGAATGTATGGTTCATCAAGTCGATTTAAGCCTGGTATCGATCGATACCAGGCTGTGTGTCGATCGATACTCGATGTTCCAGCAAGGTAACTTCTTGTTTCTCTTCGTTTCTTCTATTCTTTTATCTTCTTGTACCTACTCTAGACTAGATAACACTGGGGACAATGTTGTTCAAGTCTGGGGTAGGTGTCTGCTGACATTGTGTTTGTTTTTCTTAGAGTCAGTTGTTTTATCGAGTCAAAAACATTTTATTGAGTCAAAACTTGTTGGAGACGATGATCATGTGCTTGAACCTATTGATTTGATTTTATTTTTGAGTGCACAGTGTTACAGGATTGGTTCTAGATCGACTAATGAAAAATCCAAAGACTGACCTGTTGACTAGAAAACATCCATGTCTCCAGCAGAGTTCTTCTGAAGCCTGAGCCAAATTTTTGCACTTCATCAATGTGGTTAGTGTTCACAGAGCTTGATTCATCATTCATATCTGACAAAGGAACCCATATGTTTAGAGTTATGGTATCTCTCTCCACTGTTATAAGTTGATAAATAAGAGCATAAAAGATTGAAATGATTTTCTTCTGAGTAGAGGGTTAGAAAAATTTCTAGCAACCCCATTATTCTACTTAAGAAGGAATGATCGCACAAAGGTTGAAAGCGAGGTTAGGAAAATTTCCCGTGATACCACTATTCGCCTAAACTTTTGATACATAGATAGGGAAAAATTAGGAATCGGTGGCAAACACCATCAATACTCGCGTCTCATACCTTGATGTGTATATGCAAGGCTGAAAATATATATATAAAAAAAAGAACATAATAAGAAATAAGTCTGGGGGACAGAAAGTGATACAAAAAGTGGGAAAATGGTGGTTCCTTGTCATGATATTGTATGGTAAAGAATCTAGAAGGTTCTTGAACATTGGCTGCAGCGATGGAACTGGTGATGAGGGCTTTATTTGAACTTTGTTGTGAGATAATGTGTGGAGTCTAGAAAAGCTGCGAATGTCTACGGAGAATTACATGGTGGTTAGATCGAAAGCTGGTTAGGTGACATTTGTGTGCTTGGGAAAAGGATCTTTGCGATGGTTCCTGAACAGGTGAGTCTCCGCGTTTTCAAACCTCTTTCTCTGATTTAGGCTTCTATTTGCTTGAGGGCAAGCAAATGCTAAGTCTGGGGGAGTTGATATATCATGGTTTTTACCCTATTTAAGTCATGATATAAGTCCTTTTTATAGAGTCTTTATAGTATTTTGGAGTCTTTTAGAGTTTTTTACAGGTCATAGCATTTTGGGAACATTTTTGGAGATATTGGAGATTTCTGGAGCATTGAGAGCAAAGCAGAAGTTCGTGTTGCTGAGAACCCGATATGAAACCTTGGTATCGATCGATACTGGCTAGTATCGATCGATACCCATCGTAGCAAGACACGACCCGCGAGTTTTCCAAGAGTTGAAGAATTGCAAAAGTGCCCAGAAGTCTTTAATAATTACAAGAAGCCCCAATTCGTGTTTTAGGTTATTTATAGAGATTTTACAGCCACTTTTATGGCTATGATTTATTTTGCTTTGGTTTAAGAGAGAACTTGGTGAGAGAGACAAGTCTGAATCTCCCTTCGTCCGAGATCAGATCTCAAAACCTCTTGTTACTCTTTCTTATTTTCTATTGAGTATTTATTCAAACATGTTTATTGATTCAATTTCCATGTCTGAGTAGATATCTTGTTAGGTTTGGGGATTCTCATAAAGGAATTCTTTGAATGCTAGGTTGATTAGTTATTTAGGGTTCATAATCTGAATTAGTTTTTCACCTTAGGTTGTTCTCAAAGCTAATTCTAGATTGATCACCTGGAACTTAGACCTTAGGATAATTGATTAGGCACGACAGTGTGATTAATTACCTGATAGAACCTTAGGTGAGCAAATTAATTATTCGCAAAGAGATTTGGTTTAATTGATTTGTGAACATATCAAACTTGAAATTAAGGCTGATTTATTCTTAGGGATTTTCAAAGAAATTTGGGATTTTGAAGTTTAGATTTAGATAGTTCTCGCAACGACAATTGGTTAATTATACTTTAGTGATTTGAGTTCGAGAACCGTGCGTAACCTGAACCCTGATCAGTTAGTTTATTTTGCATTCATTGATTTCCTGAGAAATATCCCTGAACATATCTCTTTCCCATCGAATTACTACTCGTTTACTGCTTTTTGTTTAATATGAACTGCTTAGCTTGATTCGATTATATTTAATCTATTGTGTGATTTCTCTGAGTTCTTGTGTTCGACCCCTGATATACTGCAGCAACTGCTTTAGTACTGTTTAGGGTATTAATTTGAGCATATCAGTATGTTACAACCTGCCAACCACCTTCAATGGTGTTTAGGTCATGGCCAAAGGAGCCATAGATTAGCCAAATCTGAGATAAACTGAACTCATAAGCATCAGTGACACATGGTGCCTATAAACTCAAATGTAATACCCTAAAGTACTAACAGTTTTGTCGATTGTAGTATTTAGGGGTCGAATTCACATAGACTCAAGAATCGCACAATAGAATATATAGGTTCGAATTAAGCTAAGTAAATCAATGAAATAAGAAAGATAGTAACGTAAATCAAATAGTTGTAAATTCAATGAAGAGGAGATAGGTTCAAGGTATTTCTTAGGAAATCAGAGAATGCAGATAAACTAATTAATTAGGGTTCAGGTTAAGCCCGGTTCTTGAACTCAAATCACTAAGCTATAATTAACCAACTGTCGTTGCGGGAATTATCTAAGTCTAAATCTCAGAATTCCAAATTTCTTTGCAAATCCTAAAGACTAAACTAGCTTTAAGTCGAGGTTCGATATGTTCACAAAACAACTAAACCAAATCTCTTTGCATATAGTTATTTTGCTCACCCTAGGTTCTATCAGATCATCAATTGCACTGTCGTGTCTAATCGATTAACTTAAGATCTAAGTTCCAGGTGATCAATCCAGAATTAGCTTTAAGAACAACCTATAGTGAATAACTAATTCAGATTATGAACCCTAACCAACTAATTAACCTAACATTCAAAGAGATCCCTTATTGAGAACCCTAAACCTAACAGGAAATCTACTCAGACATGGAGATTGAAACAAAAAACATGATTGAATAGAACTCAAAAGTAATAATAAAAAGAGTAAACAAAGGGTTCAAAATCTTCTCTCGGACGAACAGAGTTTCAGACTTGTCTCCCTTAAAGTTATCTCAACCCAAAATCAAAGATAGAATAAAGCGTAGTTACAAAAGTGGCTGAAAACCCTAAATATAATGCTAAAACACGTTTTGGAGCTTCTTGTAATTATTAAAGTTTTCTGGACCAAAGTGTAAGATCTTCAGACTTGTAAAAAGTCGCGATCCTTCTCTTCATGCGATCAATATCGACCGACACCATAAGTGGTATCGATCGATACACATCTTCTGTGTCGACTCTTCAGGCTGGTGTCGCTCGACACCAGGACTTCAACTTGATCCTTCAGCTGCATGATCTTGCTTGGCTTCAAAATGCTCCAATATCTCCAATTTAGCTCCAAACATACCTAAACCTGTAAAGACTCGAAAAGACTCCAAAAATACTAGAAAGACTCTATAAATAAGACATATATCATGGTTAAAAGCGGGTAAAAAGCATGATATATCAACTCCTCCAGACTTAGCCTTTGATTGCCCTCAAGCAAACATAAAGCTAAACAAGGGAAAGAGGTTTGAAAAAACACGGAGACTCACCTTTTCTTGAAACGCTGCAATGACCCTTTTTCTTAGTACTCCACATATCACCTAACCAGTTCCAAATCTAACCACCATGTACTTCTCCTTAGACATTCGCAGCCTTCGAGACTCTACACATACTTTCGCAGCATTGTCCAATAAAGCCCTCATCGCCAGTTTCATCGTTGTAATCAATGCCAATAACTTTCTAGACTCTTTCTCATACAATATCATGACAAAAGAACCACCCAATTTTCACACTTGTTGGTATTGTTTCCTCTCCCCCAGACTTATTTCTCATCATGTTCTTTTTTATTTTTTTAGATTTGCATATACATATTAAGGTTTGAGACGCGAGTATTGATGGTGTTTGCCACCGAATCCCCGGTTCTTTCCCTCTCTATGTATCAAAGGTGTAGGTGAATAATGGTATGACGGGAAATTTTCCTAACCTCGCTTCCAATATTTGTGTGATCATTCCTTCCCAAGTAGAATAATGGGATCGCTGGAAATTTTTCTAGCCCTCTACTCAGAAAAAAATCATTTATCTTTTCATGCTTTTATTATAACAAGGGAGAGGAATACCATTACTTTCTACACATGGGTTCCTTGGTCAGATATGAATGAGGAATCAAGCTCTGTGAACATCAATCACATCGATGAAGTGCAAAGAATTAGCTCAAGTTTGAATGAACTCTGCTAGAAACATGGGTGTCTTCTAGTTAAGTGGTCAACCTTTGGATTTTTCATTAGTCCGATCTAGAACTGATTCTGTAACAATGGTCATTTAGAAGCAAGGTCAGAACAATAGATTCAAGAAAAAGATCATAGTCTCCAACACACTACAAGAAAAACCAGTTTTTGCGACCACTTTTTGTGACTCTTTTTTTGTCGCAAAAAAGTGGGAGGAAAGTGTGACCACTTTGCGACGGATTTGCGACCACTGGTATTGCAGTGTCAAAAGAGTCTCAAATTACCGACTAAAAAAATTGGTCAGAAAAGAGTCGCTTATTTGCGACTGTTTAAGGACTTGCAAAAGTAGTCCCAAATTTGTGACTGGTTTGCTTCGGTTTAGCAACTCCACTCGATTTTTTTAAAATAAACATCAAATAATATTTTAAAAAAATATAAAATCTAAATTCTAAACCCTAAACCCTAAACCATCAAATAATATACAAAAAAAATTCAAATAATAATAAAAAAAATTCAAACTTACTATTTTTAAAAATATAATTATTTATAAATCCTAAATTCTAAACCCTAAACCTCTAACCCTTAATCATAAACTCTAAATCTTAAATTTTAAAATATATATTACACATAAACATAAATAATATACAAAAAATTAAATTGTAAATATAAAATTATAAACTAGATCTTACACATAAACATCAAATAATATACAAAATATTCAACACTTACAATTTTTTAAAAATATAATCATTTTAGGGTTTAGGGTAACATGTACACTAATTTGCAAACCCTAAATCTTAAATCATAAACTATAAATCTTAAATCATAAACATCTAACTCTTAATCACAAACTCTATATCTTAAATCATAAACCTATAACCCTTAATCATAAACTCTAAATCTAAAACCCAGCTTCTGTGACCAATTTGACACTAATTTGCGACTATTTTCGAAAGTTGTCACAAAATAGTCCCAAATTTAGGACTAATTTGCGACTCTACTCGATAACAGTCACAAAATAGTCCGAAATTTGGGACTAATTTGCAACTTCAATGGATTTTTATAGAAATCAATAAATTCTAAATCCAAACCACAAACCCTAAACCCTAAACCTCTACCCCTTAATCATAAATTTGATCTAAAAAGTATTTTAAATTAGATCTTACAAATAAACATCAAATAATATACAAAATTTAACACTTACATTTTTTAAAAATATGATCATTTTATAAATCCTAAATTTTCAACCTTAAACCTCTAGCTCTTAATCATAAACTCTAAACCTTAGATTGTAAACTAGATCTTACACATAAACATCAAATAATATACAAAAAATATAACACTTTCCAAAATTTCAATCTAACCATAACATCTACTAAGTGTTACATGTGTTTTATAAGAAATAATTTTGAAAGATAAAAACTCTCTCAAAATTTACTTATTTTAAGTTTTAACAAATTTTTGAAATGCTAGATATACACAAAATCATTGTAAAATCATATTCAAACCTTATAGGTTCTTAAAGTTTAGGGTTTAGGGTAAAAGTTTCTGATTGTCACAAAATGGTCTCAAATTTGGGACTCTTTAGTTACTCCACACGTTTTTTTTTAATAGGAGTCACAAATTAGTCTCAAATTTGCGACTAATTTGCGACCAAATGACAAAAAACAATAAAAGTTTCTTATTGGCTACTTTATTGTGGCGCGGATTGAGATCCTACACCGTTGATTTGTTTAATCCAACGGTGAGGATTTAATCTGCTTTATTTTTTTTTTAATTATTATTATTTTTTTATCTATGTTCCTGCGATCTTCTTCTTCCTTTTTCCTTATCTCTCTCTCTCCCTCCTACGCTCTTCTTCTTCTTCTTCCTTCTTTTCCTTGAAATAATGAAAGCTTTTTTTTTGTGCTAGATCAATGAGAAGCTTCATCGAGGAGGAGGAGACAGTGAGCGGTTGGAGAGGAATTGTAGATCTGAGCCGCCATTCGTGAGAGAAGAAGATACATGCGCCGTCGATCGAGGGAGAAGAAGATGCAGGCGGAGGAGCAGATGCGATGCGGAGGAGCAGGTTCGTGGTGGTTGCTTTCCGGCGGCCTAAGCCAGACGGAGGAGCTCGCGACGCGAGGAGGAGCAGATGCGACGCGAGGAGGAGTAGATGCGGAGGAGCATATGCGAGGGAGAAGAAGAGGTAGGCAGAGGAGATCGCGAATCAGGCTGAGCCGGAGAGAGGAGCAGCTTGCCGGAGAGAGAAGTAGTCGGAGAAGAGACCGGCGGCGACAACGGCGAGATCTGTTTTAGTTTCTGTTTTTTTTTTTCTTTTTTGTAATTAATTAATTAATTTAATAAATAAATTTTTTTTTTTTAATTTTTGTTTTTTTTTAATTTGTTTTTAACAAGTAGTCACAAAATCAGTCTCTAATTTAGGACTCTTATTATAGTCACATATCAGTCTCAAATTTGTGACCGTTTTGCGACCATTTTATTTTGCGACCAATTATTTGCGACTACTGTTTTTGGTCCCAAAATGGTCGCAAATTAGTCATTTGCGACCATTTTGGGACTCTTTTGGTGGTCGAAAAAACTGTGTTTTCTTGTAGTGACAGATTTTGACTCAATAAAACGGTTTTGACTCAAAAATGACTTACTCTACGAAAAACAAACGCATTGTCAGCAACCACCTCCCCCAGACTTAAACAACACTGTCCCCAGTGTTATCTAGTCTAGAGTCGGTAAAAGAAACCAAAAGAACTGAGTGGAGTCGCGAAAAACAAAGAAGTTACATGCGCGTTGGGTATCGACCAATACCATTACTGGTATCGATCAATACAAGGACCATTGGTCGATGCAACATATGTTTCTCCTGGTGTCAATCGATACCATTAATGGTATCTGTCGACACAGCCCCGTTTCATCTGATTCACTCAAAAACACACGACACAAAACCAAAAAACAAAAGAAATAAAAGAAATAAAAGAAATATGTACAGACTCACCAGTGGGTTGCCTACCACCAAGCGCTTGTTTTACGTCATTAGCTTGACTTTACGGATGATCAGGCGGTGGGTGCATCATCAAGAGGCACCATGTGTCCTCTTAGAATCTCGGTTTCCCCCCAATAGTGTTTCACCCTTGGTCCATTGACAGTGAACTCTTCGCCTGATGTACTTAGCAGGACAATTGCACCGTGTGGTTTGACTTCATTGATTGTGAAAGGACCTGACCAACGAGAACGAAATTTTCCAGGAAACAATTATAAATGGGAGTTATACAGAAGTACTTGGTCATTGGGTTCGAAGTGTCTAGAGAGGATCTTCTTGTCGTGATACGCCTTAGTCCTCTCCTTGTAAAGCTTCGAGTTCTCATAGGCGTGGTGCCTAATCTCATCCATCTCATTCAGCTGAATCAATTGCCTCTCAGCAGCAGGCTTGATGTCAAAGTTCATCATCTTTGTAGCTCATGCTGCCTTATGCTCGATTTCCACTGGAAGATGACAAGCTTTTCCATAAAGCAAGTGAAATGGTGTAGTCCCAAGTGGTGTTTTGAAGGCAGTCATATAAGCCCACAGTGCATCATCAAGCTTTGCAGGCCAATCCTTCCAAGTAGTACCTACTGTTTTCTCCAGAATCTCCTTGATCTGTGTGTTGGAGACCTCAACCTGGCCACTAGTCTGAGGATGATAAGGAGTAGCCACACGATGATTCACATCATACTTTTTCAACAGCTTTTCGAAAACCTTGTTAATGAAGTGAGTGCCACCATCACTTATAACAATTCGAGGTACTCCAAATTTAGGGAAAATGATACCCTTGAACAGCTTAAGGACCACTGAAGAATCATTGGTTGGACTAGCAATTGCTTCCACCCACTTCGACACATAGTCTACAGCAACCAAGATGTACTTATTCCCATATGATGAAGGAAAAGGACCCATGAAATCGATGCCCCAACAACCAAAGACTTCAACCTCAAGGATAAAGTTCTGTGGCATCTCATGTCTCTTATTGATCTTCCCTCTCCTCTGACAAACATCTCACTGCGTGATGAACGTATGAGCATCCTTAAACATGGTAGGCCACTAGAAGCCTGCTTGAAGAACCTTGGACACTGTCTTGAAAGTAGCAAAGTGTCCAGCATACTCAATTTCTGAAATACATCTCATGTACATCCCATCGGAGCAGTGTTTGTACAAGTAAGGTTCATCCTAAAAGAATCTCTTTATGTCACGCATAAATTTCTTCCTATCATATTTCTTGAGATGCTTTGGCTCGTCCTCTACAGCAAGATAGTTGGCGATGTCAGCGTACCATGGTTGATCAGGAACAGTCACAACAGCTAGATCCCCTTTAGAAACACCATCGTGAACCATAGACAAAATTGGTCTGAATATCGATGGGTATCGACCGACACTAGGTGGGTGTTGATCAATACCAAAACCTGTAACTCGTGAGAAGTGCAGGTGTTCGGCAGAACCACTTTGAAACCCTGTCTCGATGAAGTAGATGTTCTCTTCTGGTAGGAAATCATCAATAGGAACGTCTTCATCGATCCTTATCCGCGAAAGATGGTCAGCAACCTCATTCTCTATGCCCTTATTGTCCTTAACTTCAATGTCAAAGCTTTAGAGAAAAAGGACCCAACGACAAAGGCGAGGTTTGAGATCCTTATTATGCAGTAAATATTTGAGAGCAGCATGGTCTGTATGAACAATCACTTTGCTCCCAATTAGGTAGGACCGAAATTTCTCAAAGAAGAAAACAACTGCAAGCAGCTCTTTCTATGTGGTGTTGTAGTTACGCTGAGCATCATCCAATGTCCTGATGGCATAATAGATGACATGAAGTTTCTTATCATTCCTCTGACCTATAACTGATCCAACAACAAAATCACTAGCGTCGCACATAATCTCAAAAGGCAGAGTCCAATCTGGAGGTTGTACGATATGAGCACTCACCAATGCCTTCTTAATCTCCTCAAAGGTTGTAAGACAATCAGGAGTGAAATCGAATATGACCTCCTTGCATAATAGGGCGATGAGTGGGCGGGCTAGTTTTGAGAAATCCTTGATGAATCTTCTGCAAAACCCAGCATGACCAAGGAAGCTTTGAATGTCCTTTACAGAATTTGGTGGTTGGAGACTTGTCATGACTTGAATCTTGGCTTTGTCAACTTCTATCCCAGCCTCAGAAACCTTTTGCCCAAGAACGATGCCATCATGAACCATAAAGTGACACTTTTTCCAATTAAGAACCAAGTGTTTCTCTTCACATCTCTGTAGCACTTTGCACAAGTTATCAAGACAGCTCTTGAATGATGATTCATACACCAAAAAATCATCCATGAGCACCTACATAAAATCCTCAATCATGTCTGTGAAGATAGACATCATGCACCTCTGAAAAGTGGCTGGAGCATTACATAATCCAAATGGCATTCCTCGGTAAGCGAATGTGTCATAAGGACATGTAAAGGTTGTCTTCCCTTGGTCCTCTGGATGGATCAGAATATGAAAGAAACCTGAGTATCCATCGAGAAAACAATAGTATGGATGACTCGCCAACCTTTCCAACATCTGATCAATGAATGGTAATGGGAAGTGATCTTTCCTTGTGACTGCATTCAACTTCCTATAGTCGATACACATTCGATGCCCAGTAATTGTCCTAGTAGGAATCAGCTCGTCCTTCTCATTTTTCACCACAGTTATCCCTCCTTTCTTAGGCACAACATGAACTGGACTGACCCAAGAGCTGTCCGAAATGGCATAGATAATCCCTGCTTCCAAGAGCTTCATCACCTCCTTCTTGACCACTTCTTTCAAGTTCGGGTTCAGCCTCCTCTGATGCTCAATCGAAGACTTTGACTCGTCCTCAAGATGAATCATATGCATGCACAACTCTGGGGAGATACCCGAAATGTCATCAAGAGAATAACCAAGAGCTTTGCGATATTTGCGCAGCTTGCTCAGCAGTAAGGTGGTCTTTGCGTTGTTTAAGGAAGCATTAATGATCACTGGATATGTGGAATTCAGACCAAGAAAAACATACCTTAAATTGGCTGGGAGTGGTTTGAGTTCGATCTTAGGAGCCCTCTCCTCACTCCAATCACCAAGCACATCAGCTTTCGTGAAAGTTTCGACCAACTCCTCTAGTGCTCGCGGGTGGTGTCGATCGATACCAACAATGGTGTCGGTCGACACGGCTCCTGTTGTGTCGAGCATCTTAGCATATCCAGCAGCGACATCACTCAAATACACCTCTGAATCAGCTGAACAAACCAATGCTCTCTCTAGTGGATCCTCAGGATGCATCTACAGAAAATACTCCTCAGCTATATCGTTGAAAGTATCAACAAAGTACGTCTGCCCATCGATGGTTGGTCTCTTCATCATCTTCTCCATGTTGAAAGTCATAACCAAATCACCAATGTTGACAGCTATCTTCCCATTCCTGCAGTCTATCAAAGCTCCAGCTGTTGCTAAGAATGGTCTTCCCAGAATAAGAGGATCTTTGGTCTCTGAATCATACTCCAAGACAATGAAATCAGTCGGAATCAAGCAATTCCCAATCTTAATTGGAACATCTTCGAGCAATCCTTCGGGGAGTCGAACTGAGCGATCAGCAAGTATCAGTGAGTTCCTCGTGGACTTGAAGTCCGGCATGAGGTTCACACTTGAGCCAAGGTCACAAAGAGAACACTCAAATCTTTCTATGAAGATCGTACAATCTAACACAAAACTCACTGGGTCAGGTAGTTTCTTTGGGATCTTGTTGAGCAGAATCGCGCTGCACTCTTGAGTGATCATCAAAACTCCTTCTTCAAGGTTCACATTGCTTGATACCACCCTCTTAACATATCTCCTAAAGGCTGTGGAAGTCTTGATGGCATCGACAAAAGGAAGCTCAACAATCAACTTATCCATTATCGATTTGCATCTAGAGTCTTCCACCTCCTTCTTGGTCTTCCCAATAGGCCTAGGGTAAGGTATCTTAGGTTTGTAAACTCTTTCTTCAATCAACTTATGTGTCTTCTCAACCTCAGGGTGGGTGTTGATCGACACCGGATTGGTATCGGTCGACACTCGGGGCTTTGACACGTCTCGAGAAAGTATTTGGTTTGGTATCGATCGACACGCAGTGGTGTCGGTCGATACCCTGGGATTTTCTGAATCCTCATCGTCATCTCCCATAAGATAAACGAAATTTCCTGCAGTTATGCTCTTTTTCACTCCTGGATTGACATATTTTCCATTCCTCAAGGTGATTGCATTAATGTGTGCCCCTGGATCTTCTGTTTTCCCTGGAAAAAAACCATCTTGCCTCTTCACAGCACCTGCAGTTTGGGCAACCTGAGTTTCCAGCTTCTTCTGATGAATACTGAGAGCCTCGATTTTTCCATTCAGGCATGTGTACATAGCATCCATCTTCCCATTGAAATCCATTGTCATCTTCTGCTGTCCCTGAAGAAGTTGTTCAAGCATAGACTCAACCTTGCTCTCTAGGGTTTTAGCAGGTAGAGATTGATAAGAAGAATTCCCATAATTGCGGGTGTACCCTCCTTGCTGAGCATTGTTGGTGAAGTTTCAGTTGTTGTTCTGGTGGTATTGATTTCTCTGACCTTGAAAACCAGAACCACCAATGTAGTTAACACCTTTCATTTCATACTCATTGAAGTTCTCAACCTCATCAGCAAAATGAACAACCTTCATCGTCTTTCTCATCAAGAGACTGTGCACTGAATCTAACTTAGATTGAACCTCAGCAATCTGCGATCCATCCATGCTCCCAGTTTGCTTCCTTCGCTCAAAATTTGCATTCTTGGTACTATTGCTAGATGTCAAGATCTCAATAAGCACATAAGCGTCGTCAGGATACCTTGTGTTGAAGTTCCCATTACTTGCAGCATCTAAGGCCATCTGATACCTCCAATCAGTCCCTCTTAAGAAGATACCCAGCAGCTGAACCTTAGTGAACCAGTGATGTGGACAATCCCTTTGATATGATATGAATCTGGTCCAAGCAGCCTTAAACGCTTCAGTCGCTCCTTGAGAAAATTGGGAGAACTTATTCCTAAACTCCTCAGACCTTGCATCATCATATAACTTATTCAAGAAGGCATTCTTAGTCTTCTCCCAGGTAGTCAGTGATCCAGGGGGCAACTGCTTAAGCCAATAAGCTGCATCTCCACCAAGATAGTATGGGAAGAGCTTACAGAAGAGGAAATCATTGGACACTCCATTGTATTTGATGCTAGTAACCAAGTCATCAAACCTCTCAATGTGATCCATCGGGTGTTCATGAGAAATACCATGAAAAGGGTGCTGGCCCAAAAGAGTGAAGTATGGAAGTTTCAGCTCAAAGTCATTCCTCTGAAAAGTAGGAGGACGAATCGCTGATTGATTGGCATAGAACTGACCAGGCCTGTTATACTCACCAATCGTTCTACCACGATCAACCACATCATTTCCAACATTCACAACAACTGCAGGGGCAATGGCGTTTCCATCTCCATCAAGTCGTTGCCCTATCTCATTACACAACTGACCCTATTGGTCTCTCAAAACTCCAGCATCATCACGAGTCAATACCACTGGATTATTCATCTCTGCTGGCTTCTTTGTTTTCCTGTTTGCACGTTTCAAGTTTGCCAGCTCCTTGTTGGAAAGGTTAACTAGATGAGCGCTCTTGTTCCTCCTGGTTTCCCAAGTGGACATACACCTGAAACACAAAAGACAAGGCACGTAAGTAACAAAAATAACGATGAGTATCGACCGACACTGGGTGGTGTCGCTCGACACTATCAGACTTAGTCGAAATTCTTGACTAAAATCTAATGGCGAATTAAAAGTTCCCGGCAACGGTGCCAAATTTGGTAAGCTCAAATGTAATACCCTAAAGTACTAACAGCTTTGTCGATTGTAGTATTTAGGGGTCGAATCCACAGAGACTCAAGAATCACACAATGGATTATATAGGTTCGAATTAAGCTAAGTAAATCAATGAAATGAGAAAGATAGTAACGTAAATCAAAAAGTTGTAAATTCAATGGAGAGGAGATAGGTTCAGGGTATTTCTGAGGAAATCAGAGAATGCAGATAAACTAATTAGTTAGGGTTCAGGTTAATCCCGTTTCTTAAACTCAAATCACTAAGCTATAATTAACCAACTGTCGTTGCGAGAATGATCTAAGTCTAAATCTCAGAATTCCAATTTTTTTTATAAATCCTAAAGACTAAACTAGCTTTAAGTCCAGGTTCGATATGTTCACAAAACAACTAAACCAAATCTCTTTGCAGATAGTTATTTTGCTTACCCTAGGTTCTATCTGATAATCAATTGCACTGTCGTTCCTAATCGATTAACCTAAGATCTAAGTTCCAGGTGATCAATCCATAATTAGCTTTAAGAACAATCTATGGTGAATATCTAATTCATATTATGAACCCTAACCAACTAATTAACCTAACATTCAAAGAGATCCCTTATTGAGAACCCTAAACCTAACAGGAGATCTATTCAGACATGGAGATTGAAACAAACAACATGATTGAATAAAACTCAAAAGTAATAATAAAGAGAGTAAACAAAGGGTTCAAAATCTTCTCTCGGACGAACAGAGTTTCGGACTTGTCTCCCTTAAAGCTCTCTCAACCCAAAATCAAAGATAGAATAAAGCGTAGCCACAAAAGTGGGTGAAAACCCTAAATATAATGCTAAAACACGTTTTGGGGCTTCTTGAAATTATTAAATTCTTCTGGACCAAAGTGTAAAATCTTTAGACTTGTAAAAAGTCACGATCCTTCTCTTCATGCGATCAGTATCGACCGACACCATAAGTGGTATCGATCGATACACATCTTCTGTGTCGACTCTTCAGGCTGGTGTCGCTCGACACCAGGACTTCAACTTGATCATTCAGCTGCATGATCTTATTTGGCTCCAAAATGGTTCAATATCTCCAATTTAGTTTCAAATGTACCTAAACATGTAAACACTCGAAAAGACTCCAAAAATACTAGAAAGACTCTATAAATAAGACATATATCATGGTTAAAAGCAGGTAAAAATCATAATATATCAGGTGCCCACACGTTTATGCTTGCTTTTGCTCCATAATATTGTTCGCCATTTACAAACACCACCGCGTGCTGCATGTAAAATTAAACTTTATTAGTGCAAATACCTTTAATTTTTTTTTTTTTTGTTGATGATTTTGGCTTTCCGATCGACATCTGACTGGAGAGATGGGGACTGGCTACCACATGCCAAACCAGTAAGACTTCGCACCTTCCGACTATTGCCTAGAGTGAGTTAGCCCAACTGACAAAGCCTCCTCACGAGTTTTCAAATGAGCCGAAGCCCAGTGCCAGCTTCCACACACGTTTGTGACTTTTTTTCGAGTATATGCGCCAAAGAAAAAATGAACTCGGGTGGGAATGTACCATTTACTTAACCACCCTCCTCCAATTGACCATTCGACCACACCCTTGTAGGCTCTACCAAGGGTCTCGAAAACCTTTAATTTTTACACATTTAGGTTTACACTTTATTTTCAATATCAAGAAAATGAGTTTGAACATTCTTTATTTTTTGGGTCAAAATTAAGGACCCCTTTTGTTTCTTTATCTCGATCGAATCATTTTTGGCTTCTTATGCTTTATCTCTTGTTGGAGAATAAATTGCTTTATTTAACAAACAAAAGTAAAAAGTAAGAAAGCAAAAGAAAAACATTATTATTATTCTCCCGCATGATCGATTCGTAAGAGGGGGTGAAGAAGAAGTTACCTCGTTACCGCCTCCGGAAGAATCTCTTCTGATTGGTTTTCTCAATTATTCAGAGAGGAAAAAATAGATAATTACTATTTTTATTAAATAGTAATTATAAACGTTTTTTCATAAAGAGGAAAAAATAGTAATTATCTTTAACTAGTAATACAACTTTGGTTTTTTTTTTTTTAACATCAAACTTCATATATTAAACTTGTGAGTTTACAAAGTCACTGTGAAGAGTATCAGTAATCACATTAGGTACAAAGAAATGAAAGACATAATATTGATTTTCTGGTATTGTTTTTTTGCTATCAGATCGACCGCCTTGTTAATCTCCCGGTTAACCCAGACGAATTCTGTTTCGTCAAATCTTCCTCTCCAAAGTCTAACATCCCGAATCCAGTTATGAACCTTGAAGTTCTGTTTACATCCATTAATCAGGTCTAAGATGATTTTACTATCCCATTCAAACACGATTTTCCTATAACCCTTACTCCAACAGTGCTGCATCGCAAATATTAGTGCTTGAAGTTCGCTCTTCAAAGCATTTCCAAGTATTATGCCTCTTGCTTGTCCTGCTCCAAAGAAATAGCCTTTGTCGTCTCTTACTACCCATCCCGCTTTTGACTGTATATTACCTTGGACATACGACGCATCGTAATTACATTTTATCCAACCTGAATTTGGTCTGGTCCACCGTGAGATGTCTGATGTCATATGGTTATTTGATGAGAAAATCTGTTGATGATCATCTATATACTCCTCTGCATTCGTCCATTCAGTAGCATCCGCTCTTGCAAAACCCAGATTTGTTCCCCATGAAATATGTTTCTTCTGAAATATCAAAATGTTTATACTTCTCCATAGTCTCCATAGTCTCCATAAAGGAAGTTGTCTAATATGTCTCGATCTAGTTGAGAAATTGAAGTCCAAAATAGCTTGAAGTTTTTCATCTAGAGAAGCCAAGTTATCAAACAGAGTAGGATTGGGTAATCCCGAAGCTCTCCATGTGGCCTGAGCGTACTCACATTCAAAGAAGAGATGTTTTGTTGTCTCTTCTTCCTTATAGCAGCGTTTACATCTTGAATCTTGATTGATGTGTCTTCTTCTCAGAGTTTCCCTTATGGGCAAGATACTTGATATCATCTTTAATATATCATGGTTTTTACCTCTTTTAGCCATTATATAAGTCCTTTTTATAGTCTTTATAGTGTTTTCGTAGTCTTTTAGAGTCGTTTTAGGTTTTAGCACGTTTGGAGCACAATTGGAGAAAATGAGCCGTTTTGGGTGAAAATGAGCATATGGAGATGCAGAGACGTCAGAGGTTAGGCATTCGTTAAAGAACTTTCCACCGATGAATTGAGCTCAAATTTGGATACAAGACAGATCAATGGATTAGATTTCATTTGGAAGTGGTTTGAGGCCATTCCAACGGTGTGATCGAAAGTTATGCCAGTTTTCGTGAAGACAGTGTAGTCTGGCGAGCATAAGAGTCGACACACAAGCGTGGTATCGATCGATACTACTAATGGTGTCGACTGATACCGACTTCAGGAAGAAGAAAACGTGACTTTTTACAAGTTTGAAGTTTGCACCTTGGTCCATAAGACTTTAATAATTACTAGAAGCCCCAAAACGTGTTTTAGGTTATAAATTAGGTTTTTCAGCCATCTTTGTTGGCTACCCTTTATTTTACTTTGGTTTTGGAGAGAGAGCTTTTGTGAGGGAGACAAGTCAGAACTCTGTTCGTCCGAGAGAAGATTTCGAACCCTCTTGTTACTCTTTCTTATTATTAAATTTAATGATCTATTCAGTTATGTTGATTGTTTCATTCTCCATGTCTGAGTAGATCTATCATAGGTTTAGGGTTTTCTCATAGGGATTTCTCTGATTGCTGGTAATTGATTAGTAGGGATTCACCATCTGAATTAGTTCTTCACCATAGGTTGTTCTCAAAGTTAATTCTAGGTTGACGAATATGGAACTTAGATCTTAGGTTAATCGATTAGGCACGACAGTGCAATTTAGAAATCTGACTGAACCTAGGGTGAGCAAATTAATTATTCGCAAAGAGATTTGGTTTAGTTGATTTGTGAACATATCAAACTCGATATTAAGGCTGATTTATTCTTAGGAATTTGCAAAGAGATTTGGGATTCTGAAGTTTAGATTTAGATAATTCTCGCAACGACAGTTGGTTAATTATAACTTAGTGATTTGAGTTCAAGAACCGCACTAAATATGAATCCTGACTTATTGGTTATCTGCATTCATTGATTTCCTGAGAAATACCCTGGGCCTATATTCTCCCCATCGAATTTACAACACTCTTTTATTTCTGTTATTGCTTTCTGATTTAATTGAATTGCTTAGCTTGATTCGACACTAAGTAGTTTATTGAGTGATTTTCTTGAGTCCTTGTATTCGACCCCTACTTTACTACAACTATTGCTTTAGTACTTTTAGGGTATTAATTTGAACATATCAATATTCCATAGAAAGTGTTTAACCTTTGGTGTTTTATTTAGACTCCATACTGCTCGTTTGATGTTTTGATTCCCTGGAATTGCTTCAATATGATTTTCTCCTGGTAAATGAGTCGATAACCAGTAACCGGATTTAACAGAATACATTTCATCCTCATTATAGTGCCATCCAAGTAAATCATTATCCGACGATGAGCTGACCCTTAATGCTCAAGATTTTGTCTACATCACCATCCTCAACTAATTCTCTAACTCTATCCTCGTTCCAACCATTACCACTCTGGTTAAGCAATTGATTTACTTTAAAATCATTACTAACCATTCCATTAGGTCGTGGAGGTCTTGGAGGATGGGTTGGTAGCCATGGATCCTCCTATGCATTGATGAATTTTCCATCTCCTATATTGAAGTGAAGACCCTTTTTCAATAGATTCCTCCCCTGAATTAAAGATTTCCAACCATAGAAACTCTTTGAACCTAGGTTGGCGTTCAAAACATTTCCTTCACTGAAGTATCTTCCTCTTAATACCTTTGCCATCAAAAATTCAGGGTTATGTAGTATTCTCCACACTTGTTTTCCAAGTAAAGCAAGGTTGAAATGCTCAAGGTCTCGAAAACCCATTCCTCCCTAGTTCTTTGGTAAACACATCCGTTTCCAAGATAACCAGTGCATCCCTTTATTTCCTTCACCAGAACTCCACCAAAACTTAGCCAAGATAGTATTTATATCTTCACAGATTTCTTTTGGAACTTTGAAAACATTCATCGAGAATATGGGCATTGCTAATGCTATTGATTTGAGAAGTATTTCCTTTCCACCTTGGGATAGTTGTTTCTTGCTCCAACCATGAGTTCGATCTTTGACCTTGTCCGTAATAAATCGGAACATTTCTGCCTTCTTTGAACCGAATTGTTCAGGTAACCCAAGGTACTTGTTTCCTCCCCCTTAATTATGTATTCCGAGTATATGTCGCATTCGTGTTTTTGTAGTTTCTTGAACTTTGGCACCAAAACATGTAGAGGATTTTCTGAGATTGACTGCTTGCCCTGATATATCTTCATATTATCGCAGGATTCGTTGAATTGTACGACATGATCTGACATTATCTAGAGAGAAGAATAGGGAGTCATCAGCAAAAAGTAGATGGCTAGTTGCTGGTCCTCGATCACTAATCTTTATTCCTTGAAGTTCTCGCTCTCGTGTAGCCTTCTTCAGCATATGGGATAGTACTTCTGCACACAATATGAACAAATACGGCGAGAGGGGGTCTCCCTGTCTAATTCCACGTTCTGGCTGAACGAATCCATATGGAGATCCATTAATGAGAACAGAAAAGCTAACTGTTGTTACACATCTCATAATCCATTGAATCCAAGTTGAAGCGAATCCCATAGCTTTCATCGTTTCCTCTAGAAATTTCCACTCTAGTCGGTCATAAGCCTTTGTGATATCAGTCTTGAGGACCATGTATGATTTTTGATATGTCATGGTTTTTACCCCGTTTAGGCCATGATATAAGTCCGTTTTATAGAGTATTTCTACTATTTTGTAGTACTTTAGAGTCTTTTACAGGCGTTTTAGCATGTTTGGAGCATAATTGGAGATATTGGAGCTTTCTGGATCATTTTGGAGCAAAGCTGAAGTTCGTGTTGTTGAGTACCAGATTTCACGATTAGTGTCGATCGATACTGCCTAGTATCCATCGATACCTCTCCACAGGCAGACACGACCCGCGACTTTAATGAAGAGTTGAAGAATTACAACTTGGTCCATAAGTCTTTAATATTTACAAGAAGACCTCAATTCGTGATTTAGATTATTTATAGGGATTTTACAACCACTTTGCTGGCTACGCTTTTATTTTATTCTGGATTTGTGAGAGAGCTTTTCAAGAGAGACAAATCTGAAACTCTGTTCGTCGAGAGAAGATTTCGAACCCTTTTGTTACTCTTTCTTATTTTCTATTGAGTATTTATTCAAACATGTTTATTGATTCAATTTCCATGTCTGAGTAGATCTCTTGTTAGGTTTGGGGATTCTCATTAGGGATTTCTTTGAATGCTAGGTTGATTAGTTATTTAAGGTTCATAATATGAATTAGTTCTTCGCCTTAGGTTGTTCTCAAAGCTAATTATTGATTGATCACCTAGAACTTAGATCTTAGGATAATTGATTAGGCACGACAGTGCGATTAATTACCTGATAGAACTTAAGATGAGCAAATTGATTATTCGCAAAGAGATTTGGTTTAATTTATTTGTGAACATATCAAACTTGAAATTAAGGCTAATTTATTCTTAGGAATTTGCAAATAAATTTGGGATTCTAAAGTTTAGATTTAGATAGTTTTCGCAACGACATTTGGTTAATTATACTCTAGTGATTTGAGTTCGAGAACCGCGCGTAACTTGAACCCTGATTAGTTAGTTTATTTTGCATTCATTGATTTCCTGAAAAATATCTCTGAACCTATCTCTTTCCCATCGATTTACAACTCGTTTACTGCTTACTGCTTTTTGTTTAATCTGAACTGCTTAGCTTGACTTGATACTATACAATCTATTGTGCGATTTCTCGGAGTTCTTGTGTTCGACCTCTGATATACTGCAGCAACTGCTTTAGTACTTTTTAGGGTATTAATTTGAGCATATCAATTTTGCTTGTCTCTTTCGTGATTTCAAACTATGAAAAACCTCATGTGCAACAATTATATTATGTGTTATCATTCTCCCTGGAATAAATGCGTCTTGATTCTCTGTGATGATCCCATATAAATGTTTCTTGAGCCGGTTAACTAAGATCTTTGAGATGATCTTGTAAGACACATTACATAAAGCAATAGGCCTGAAGTCTGTCATAGAGGTTGGTGGTTGTACCTTTGGAATAAGGCAGATGTTTGTGTGATTATGAATTGGACCCAGCACACCTGATGCGAATAAAGAAGATACTTCCTGATATATATCAGCCTTGATATCAATCCAAAACTTCTGATAGAAGTCTCCCGAAAATCCATATGGACCCGAAGCTTTATGAGGACCAATATCAAAAGCGGCATGTTGAATTTATTTTTTTGTTACCACTCATGTCAAGTCATTGTTGATTTCATATGTGACTTTCCTTTGGAAGTCTGAAAAAACTTCATCCAGCAGAGTATTATCAATTGTAGAAGAAGAGAACAAATTTTGAAAATATTGCTCAGCTACTTTTCCAATCTCATGAAATCCTCTTTGAGCTACCCCATTACTATCTTGGATTGTTGTTAATTTGTTCCTTGCTCTCCTTGTCTTAGTGATAGTGTGAAAAAATCTCATGTTACGGTCCCCTTCTCTTAACCAGATGATCCTACTTTTTTGTTTCCAAAAAATTTCTTCATCGATGTAGGCTTGGTTTAGTTGTCTTCTGAGAGTTGCCATTGATGCAGGAGTAAAAGTTCCAGTAGAAATTGTTGTATCTAATTTCCCCTTAGGATAGCAATTCTTTCTTCTGCATTATAGCGTCGTCTTCTCTTCCATTTAGAAATTTTCCTTCTGCAATTTATCAATCTTTGTCGCAAAGGTACTTGCAAATCATGTGTACCTTCTTTTTCAGTCCATCCGCGAATATCAGCTTCTTTAAATCCCTCTTTTTGCAGCATACGACCATCATATCTAAAGAAACCTCGTTTATCCTCAATCGAATCCGAGAAAAAAATAACCACGGGTCTATGATCAGACTCTGCAAACTCAAGGAATTCTGTCTCTGAGTTGGGGAACATATTGAACCATTCATTATTTGCCATTGTACAGTCCATGCAACATAATACGTGATGAACACCTCTTTCACCAGCCCAAGAAAATCGATTTCCACTAAACTATAGATCAGACAAATCGCATTTTCTGGTAAATCTCTTAAAATCCTCAAACATCCTCTCAGCTCTTCTTCTACCACCTTTTTCTCGCTATTGTTAAGGATTTCGTTGAAATCTCCAAGTAGGAACCAAGGTTTACCCCTTCTAGCTATTCCAAAACGTTCCAGTCTTTCCCATGTATTATTTTTTAGTCTAGGATTGGGGTTGCCGTAAACAAAGGACCAATAGAAACACTTTTCATTGATCTTATCTTCACAATCAATGACATTAGGGGATTGAAATAAAACAGCCAAATCAACATGCTGCTTCCAAAACAGAACTAGACCACCACTAAGACCTATTGGTGGTACTGAAACATAATTAAGAAATCCTAATTGACAACCTACATCTCTAACATAATCATCTTGCTGCTTCGTTTCAGACATGCAAATGATGTTCGAGAGATATTTTTTGTTTATCTCCTTAAGGCGTCGAACTGTCAGGTCAATGCCTAGACCCCGACAGTTCCAGCAGGTTGTCCTCATGGTGGAAGAGGTGGTTCATGACCCACCGCGCCTCCCACGATATCAGTGTTGTAAAGTTCCTCTTTCTTTCCACTCCCTTCTCCAATTTCCTGACTTGTGGCTTTGTTACTCCTCTCAGTGTCTTCACTTCCTGAAAACTTTCTCTTTCGATGCCCTTTATTACTCATCTGCTCTTTTGCTTCTGTCTACATCAAATCTGAACCCTCAAACTCAAAATGTTGTTGGAGCATTTCTCTTTCACTGATGGTAAGTTTCCCTGGTTCCAAATCTTTTCCTACTACATCCTCGGTACTATTAGCAAAGATAGGTACATGATTGAATAACTCACTCATTTCAAACTCCCGAGCATCCACTCTTGGTATGTCGTCATCCAGTCCAAATTCTCCTGAAGCCTGCAATGCAAAGACTTCTTCAGCCGACATGAGATCTTCCTATTCATCACTGTTTTCCACTTTAGGCAGGTCTTGTTGCATTCCTTCATCTATTGGATTCTGATTATGATCTCCAATGTTTCCATTACCGTGATGTTCTTGTGGAGCTTCATCTGCATCCAGTTCGCGGATTTGAACTCTTTGAATCTGTCTTTGTTCCTGATTCTGGTCTCCATCTTCATCATTATTATATATCCGAGTGGTGATCCATACCACCATTCTGGATTAAACAATTACCAGAGTCATGAGTAATCATGCCACATACCTCTACCTCGCAAAAACCACGCAACCTCTCATATCGAAACCTCAGAAATGTATTCACTCCTCTAGAGAACTGAAAGTTCCTTTGGAAGCGCAATGGAGTTGTGACATCCCAGTTAACTCTCACACGAACATACTCCACTCTTGCAGCCGCTTCAGCATTGTAATCCACGTCCATAAGCATCCCCATAGCCCTTCCAATGTGCGCTATAACGTCTTGATTCATGAATTGTAGAGGAATACCGTGAATCTGGATCCAGAATGGTATGAAGTCGAGCATAATAGGGCCATCGAAGGAGACCAACGCTGAAGGATTAGCATTCTCTCCGTGAAAGCCCACAGAGCTCTTCTTAGCACGTTTTCCATCGAGTCTTCAGATGGAAACACAAATTGAAATCTCTGTCCCGCAACGATACGCCCATGAACCAATCCGGCATGACCCTATGTTCGTGGAAGCGTCGCGATGATTGAACGGAGGTTTTGCCTCCTTGGTACCGCATATCTTCCAATTAGGACAAATCGATTCTCATTCACAGCTTGATTGACCACATCTTCTGGCAACTGAAACGGCGCATCGTTAACACCCAAGTCAAGATCATGAATAGCTCTTCGCAGATTATCTCCCATTTTCAAAAGTATTTTGTAAAATCGAAGAGGATATTGGTTCTGCAAAGAGTAAATTGAAGAAATTTGTGGCAGAAAAAACTGCAAATCGATCCATTTATAGGATTGAGAAACCGCCGAAGAGATCGGTAAATGTGCATCACTTCGAGACGTGGAGGTCGAAGTGGAGATAACTGCCCACGAATATAGAAACTTCCACCCATTTCTCCTCTCGTTGCCAAAAAAACCAGAAACCGTCACCGGAAAAGTGAAGGTTAGTCGGAGAAAAAAATGGCAAAGAAACTGTCTGTAAATCGCTTTTTTATCGCCATTTAGTGGCAGTTTATTTCACTGATTACAACATTTGGTTATATTATATATCTATTACAAATTTTCAGCTACAAATGCGGGAAAAATCAGCCATTTGTATATCATTTAAACATGCTTAACAGATCTACAAGATCCGTAAATTAACTCGAGTGACTTAATTATTTCTAGTGACCGAATACATACATACATACTCAGAGTTTGAGTCTCCAACTATACTTATCCATTTAGGCATTTACCAAGCCTTACAAGTTACAACTACATAGCTCCCAATTGTTAAGAAATGCTTGAGATTGATGTTTTTATTTGTAGCTGAAAATCTAGTGGTCAAGAATTGTCTTTCTTATGTATGGTAGTTAAATTCTCTATATATAATATATTTCCAGTGACCAAATATATTATCTATAGAGAATATAATGTACACGACTCATTCGATTCATGACAGTATTATTTTATAGGGCTGGGAACGGATATCCGGAGTTTTTTTGATATCCTTATCTGGATCCGGGGAGCTCGGATATCCGGATTTCGGATATTCTCCCGAAAATCCGGATATCCGCGGATATCCGGATCAATAAAAAATAATTTAAAAAATATTAAAATTTTTAAAATAATGATATAAAAATGATAAAAATTATTAAAAAATAATTAAAAAAAAAACAATTTTTACAAAATTTTGTAAAAAAAATTAAAATTTGTTATTATAAATGTTTTTAAAACTTATTTATATATATAAATCTCATCATATTAAAAAAACTATTAATAAAATATATATTTGTAATATGTTTAACGGATTCGGATACGGATCGGATATCCGGACCTCAAAATTTAACTATCCGGATCCTTATCCGACCCCCACGGATATCCGGATTTTCGGATCGGATCGGATCGGATACCGGATCGGATATCGGATACCGGATAATAGTTCCACCCCTAGACTACATACTCAAAGTTTGAGTCTCAAACTATACTTATCCATTTACCAAACCTTACAACTACATAACTCCCAATTGATAAGAAATGCTTGAGATTGAGATGTTGAAATTTTCTAATCATAGATTATGAAATATATCATTCAAGCGACATTACACGACTCATTCGATTCATGACAGCATTATTTTATATAGATATGTAATTCGATACCGATTCAATTTTCTAAGCATACATCTGCTGTGCCGGCATGCAAGCATCGGTTTTCTCGCGGGTTACCACCGGTTCTGTCTTCTTACAAGGCAGCATACCATCGGTTAAACCAGCTCCGATTTTGTGCTCAATCTTGTCATCACTAGTCGGAACTTTGTCCTCAGATTTCGATGGATCTGGTAAAGGAACCGGGAGAAAACCCTTTTCGCGACATGTCTCAATCGATTCGACCAACATCTCCTCGAGACTATACTTGAAGCTAAATCCCATATCAATCAGCTTCTTCGAACTGAACGCAATGCTCTTTAGATTCTCATACACACCTTCAAACCTGTTTAAAATAGTTTTTCAGCAAAAGATTTTGATTGCATAAGTAAAACCGATATTTGATATATATATATCTCTTACGTTGAAGGCACGTTATATTTCGGATATTTTTGCCTAAGAAATCCAGAGATACTAAGAATTGTGGCATCGTGAGAGGAACAAACATAACGTCCCTTGGCAACAGCTTGTTCGTACAAGAATATATGAGCATTGCATAAGTCGTCCAAATGCACGTACTGTCCTTGTCTTATGATCGAGTAATGTGCCTCGTTGCCTGAAAACATTTTCATCGTTTTGAAATTAACGTTTCACATTCCACATTCCAACAAAAGAAGATAGAAAGGACTAATCGACTTCTCTAGTCCCTGGCCCTAAGGGTCTGGAAACCTCTTAGTTAAAAGAAAAAAAAGGGAGTAGAAATTAAGTGCGCTCACGAGTGATAGGGGAGAGTGCGGTGATGAGGCTAGGCGGCATAGATGTTGTTATGAACGGACCGATCACCAATGTCGGAATGATACTAATGAAATCTATTCCATTTTCCTTTGAGTATTCCCACGCTGCTTTCTCCGCTAACGTTTTCGACAAAAAATACATCTGCCAAACATTTGATCAATACATAAATTACTTTGAAGAAGATCAGCCTCGGGTTAATTTGATGTATGATATACAATTTATATATTATACCCATCCTGTCATCTTCTTGGACATGATAAAGTCAAGATCACTCCAATCGTTTTCATCATTGACATTTTTCTTATGTTCCTCGACATTAACCGTTCCGGCAGACGAAGTAAAGACGATTCTTCGCACTGTCTTTGCCTTAACACATGCTTTCATGATCCCCAACACTCCATTAACTGTTGGTTTTATCACTTCGTTCTGATTTAAGAAAAAAAAACATTTAACTACAGATCTTTTAGGGTTGATATGAAAACTAAAAGAGGTTCATAATACAACTTACCTCAGGATCCTTTGATTCAAAATCCATGGGAGTTGCTACATGGAAAACGCCGTCGCATCCGTTTATGGCATCATCGTAGCTTCCTTCTTCAGATAAATCGGCTTTCCATAGAGTGAGTTGCGTCTTGGCGTTTGGCAAATCAAGAAGATGTTGCACTTTCTTCAAATTTTCTTTATAATCCAATAAGACTCGTTAATTAACGAAACAAAGTTTTATATATTTTACATAATCTTAGGAGAAACTAACGAGTTTGTAAGACCATATATATGTACCGGGGTCGCGCACAGTGGCACGGACAAAGTAACCACGTTCCAGTAATCGCATCACGAGCCATGAACCAATGAATCCCGACGCGCCGGTCACGCATACTGTCTCTTTGTGACTAACCATTTCTGTTTGTTAAAAAGATGGATTGTGCTTTGGGAAAGATTTTACTATGTAGCTTCGGTACAAATCTCCGTGCTATATGAAGATATTATTATATATATAGATTGAGAACTGCTATTAAGAAGCTGCCGGTCACGTGAGTACCAACCGGCAAAGCACGCGAGGAACGTTTGGTTGGCGAGGGCCTGGTTGTGTGGTACGTGACAATCTGGTAAGTTTAATTTTATTATTTATTAGGATATAGTTTTAGTTGTACCGGTGGATGAAATACGTCGACTCAGGTTTGTTTGTTTGTTTGGTGAGAAAGCGACAATAGTTGCAATCTCCTTTTCTTTCTTATTGTTTTTTTTTTCTTTTAACTTTTTTATTTACTATGTGAGATTTCGCGCTAATAAGTAGATATTTTAATTTTAAATTATTTTGTATTTATATATTTTTTTAATTGTGTATTTTTATTTGCTTGTCTTGTTTTATGACATTTTTTTTTCTTTGATTTTGTTTAGCTGTTGGAAACTTTACTTTATAATACTCCATCAGTTCTTAAATAAGTGATGTTTTAAGAGTTTTTTTTTGTTCTCAAATAAATGATGTTTTCAATACAAAATTAAATAACTTTTTATTGTTTTTGACTATTTGTATTCTACATATTGTTTTCTTATTGGTTGAATTGTGTTTAAATAGATAATAAATGATGTTTTTAGTATGAAAAAAATAAAAATTAAATGAATCATTAATTTGTGTGCAAAAACCTTAAACATCACTTATATTAGAACAGAGGGAGTATTCAATTAAGCCGGGCTGCTAAATCCAATGGTTTATTTATGATTATGTAATATCTTTGTCTCGCAGTAAATCTAATGATCCCAAGTCCCAACTAAACGAAATATCGTTTGGATTGATTATTATTAAAAAGTAGTTGAAAGTGTGTTTCCATTACTGTTTCTGTCAATGTTGAAAGTTTGTACTTCATCTTCTTCCTTATTAATAGTCTTCAATTTTTTTAGTTGTGAGTATTTAGTCCATTAAACGTATTTTGTTTTTTGAAATCGTATATATTTGATGACTTACCTTTGATCTCTTCCTTTGTTTTTTCTCAAATGTTTTGGTCAATGATGACTATCTCTCCGATTTTCATGAGTATGAGACTAACCAATGAATGAATCCTTCACAAAATTGTCAACTAAAACAAATTTTATATAGTAGATACTTCTCTCTTTAAATATTATATATTAGATATTTTTAAATATAATCATTTTATAAATTCTAAATTCTAAACCCCAAACACTTAACCCTAAACCCTATACATCTAACCCTTAATCATAAACTCTGAATCTTAAATTGTAAAATCTTACACATAAGCATCAAATAATATACAAAAAAATCCAACACTTACAAATAATATACAAATAACACTTACAAATAATATACAAATAACCGTTTAAAAGAGATTGACTTCTCATTGGTTACTACATTAACACGAGGATCACAATATTTTTTATCATCCACTGTTGATAAGATTAAATCTAACAGACACAAATCTTTTTTTTTTCTCTTAAACAATTTGCTTATCTCTTCTCTTTCCTCACCTTCTCCCTCTTCTTCTTTAGATCTAATCTTCTTATTTTCAGATCTCGCCGCCGTCAACAACATCTTCTCCTCCGCTCCCTGGCATTCATCCGCACTCGACGATGCAAGAGGAGTGGTTGAATCGACGCATCGCGGTGAGTTCTGTGCTCACCGCTCACCGCCGGTTCTGTGCTCACCGCTCCCTTCCTCGCCGCTCCTTCCTCTGCTTCTTCTTCTCCACGTCATCTCCTTCCTTTTCTTCTTCTCATCCTGCTCTTCCTCTTCTTCAGATCTAACTCTCTTTTTTCATATCATGTTCCGATGCTCACCCCCGGTTATGTGCTCATCGCTCCTGTCCTCGCCGCTCCGCTCCGATGCGCCGCTCCGATGCTCACCGGCGGTTCTCTGGTCACAGTCCTCGCCGGTCCGTGCTCACCGCTAATTCGGATGGGTTTTCTGGCGGCGACGTCGCGGGGAAAGCCACGAAACACGATTTTAGTCATTTATTTTCCTTTTTCATTTTATGTAATTAATTAATTTAATAAATGATTTTTTTAGAATTAATAAGGGGGACTGACGTGTCGACCTGACTAGAGCTGTCAAGCGGATCCAACCCGCCCCGCGCGGGTTACATGTTTTTCCGACCCGCATCGACCCGCCCCGCTTGACGCATTAACAAAAATTCCTCGACCCGCACCCGCCCCACTTGAAACCGCGGGTAACCCGCAAATATTAAAAAAACAAATTTATAAAATAAATTTCACATGAAAAAAACATAAATACACAATTTTATAAAACTATAAACAAAATAAATAATTAATTTATATATATCACAAAACAAATCAGTTAACAAAAAAAAAATATATATATATATATATATATATATATATTACAAAATATTTCAACATTTTA
This sequence comes from Eutrema japonicum, assembly GCA_030161315.1. NCBI lineage: Eukaryota > Viridiplantae > Streptophyta > Magnoliopsida > Brassicales > Brassicaceae > Eutrema > Eutrema japonicum. Next base: position 29,766,524 of record BSQW01000007.1, read on the forward strand.
ATAATATTTAGTAAATAATTTTTTTTTTAATTGCGGATAACCCGCGAGACCTGTGGGACAAAAATACCTACCCGCGCCCGCCTCGCATTTGAAAACACTCGACCCGCACCCGCTCCGCGATGGGTCAAAACCCGCGGGACCCGTGGGTAAACACTCAAATTGATAGCCATAGACCTGACAATGTTACATTTTCATACTTCTTATCTACCACTCTATCACATTGATACAAATCGTTATGGTAATACACATCTAGATATTTAACAAAATAAAATATTTTACACACAACAAAGCTACGATATATATATTTTTTTACTACAATAATGTTACGTGAATTATATATCTAATATAAATAGTATATACACTTAATCCTTCGATAAATGTTGTAACTATTTCTCTTACTAATTTATGTAGATATATACATCATGTAATAGTAAATATTAATGTTCGATCAAAAAAGGAGAAGAAGTAAATATTAATGAAGTAGTATTAATTAAAACAAAATTGACCAATAAGGGGGGGGGGGGGGGGGGGCAAGTGTCGACGCTGGAGAGCCCCCCTTATCTCTTTATAAGGTAAATTACTAGTGGATAGCCCACGGCCCCACGCTCCGCGGGGTATTTTTTCGTAATGTGGTTCCATTTTTTAAAAATCGTGTACGCCACTACATGTCCTATCCACAAGGTTCGACTTTTGAGCCATGAATTTTCTTGTTCGGGTTATCGTTACCCTTCTTTGGAGTTCAAATCCGAGATCGAGAGGGTTAGTCAAAGGATATATATTCACAACGGGGCATAAATACGATGTCGGAAATTCCGACTACAATGCCCGTGGGAAAGACGTTAAAAAATTTCCGACGGATATCCGACAACTTTTTGATGGATATCCGACAACTTTCCGACGGGGCATTCCAACTATAAATTCGCCGGAAAATCATCGAAAATCCTTCCAACGGAAACTGTTTGTCGAAAATCCTCTTTGGTAGTCTATCGGAAAAGTTACGACCAGTGTCCGTCAGAATGTTCCGACAGAGATTCGACCAAATTTGATTTCCGACGAGCTGTAACTGGCGGATTTAGTTCCCGATGGGAAAGACCGACAGTTTTCACATATAAGTAAAAAGTTGTAAAATGAGTATCAAAATATAGAAAAAAAGAAATATAATTGATTGTGAAAAATAATTGTTAGATTGTTTTTTTTATGAGAAGAAGATAAAGAAAACAAATGTGTGGGGTGTGTGAGATAAACAATAAAAAAAAATAAAGAGAAAATGGGTGAAATGTAATTACGTATTGGGGAAAGATAATTACCTCTAGGAAGGTAATAAGGTTAATATATACCCAAAAAGTAGGAGAAAGTGTGCACTAATTTAAGTGTTTATATTGTAATTAGACTTTCAATAAGTGCATTTGAATGTAATTTTCTTTTATATTTATCCAAATTGCCGATAAATGTTTATTTATGTTAGTTGTGCATTTCTCACATGTGTAAGAAATATGGTATATATGTGATTTTATGTAATTTGGTGGTGCGACATTAGACCAGCACCGTGCGTATTTGTTTTTCTCCATTATTCATAAGGTTGTATGTTTCCCCGAAACATAGTCGTCGAACTTTGATGACATCATTGTAATGCCCTATCTTTAATTTTTATAGGTTGTAGTGTTGGCGGGTAGTTTCTGTTACAAAAGTTAGAGATCATATGTAGTGGTTTTTTTATTGTGTGTAAATATAGATAGTGATATTTGTTGTAACTGGAATTACAATGATCAAAATTTGTAAATAGGAATAAACGGAGGACTTTGATTTATTGATATATCGACATATTACTCCTTTTATTACCATGTTTTTCGATCTTGTATGCATTTACATTCATGTTTAGGTACATTTAGTTGTATATGCATCTACATTTGCATTTCTTAGGTTTTTCTTGGAGTTGTCATCAAAATTTGAAGCTTGGTTATGAAATTGGAACAAGAAGAGTTAATTTGGAGCAAAGGAGATGTCCCAGAGAGAAAGAGAAGGATTAGACGAGCCACAATGGTTTCATCACGACGGTTTCATTACGCCGTTTCTAACAGGTGACCAGTCTTTGTAGCGGCATGAGTATACCGCTAGGACCATGGCGGTATGACGGCGGCGGGATGAAGACACCGCTGCAAAGCTTCAATCTGTAAGAATATAGGAATATAGAATATTTCATTAGTCCGGATAATATCAAATATGTATAGATATACTCAATATACTTGTAGTGCACTCTTCGTTAGCCTATATAAGGCAGATGTTAATAACATAACTCTCCACAGAGATTCATAATCTTACATGGTATCAGAGCTACCCTAGCAAAAACCAAAAACCCTAATTTTGGCCGCTAAGCTCGATCTCAGCCTCCACTATCTTTTCTTTCTCCGTCATCTCTCTCGTCTCTGGCCTCTTCTCTTTTCTCTCTTCTACTCTCTCCATCCTCAACAATGGTTGATACCAACACCGCCGCCACCCCTAGCGACAAGCCTTTTGGCATCGCATAGATCCGAGCCTATGTCCCAATCGTGCTCAATATGAACAAGCTCAACTATGATCTATGGTGCGAGTTGTTTGAGACACGCTGTCTCTGTTTTGGTGTTCTCGGACACTTTGATGGCACCTCCACTACTACCGGAGCTGACGACTCCACTGCTACCGGAGCTTACAACTCCAAGTGGAAAGGACATGATGGTTTAGTCAAGAAGTGGATCTATGTCACCATCTCTAAGTCTCTTCTTGACTCAGTTATGAAGAAGAAGTGTTCCGCAAGGGACCTCTGGCTATTGGATTAAAGTTTTGTTCAAATATTTTATATCATTTTGAAATTATGTTATCTTTTTTTTTCTTAAAAACTCCATTTTAAAAAATTTGCTTTAAGCCCCTATGAATCTAGAAAACAGGATCGTAGATTGTATTTATTGAGTTTGCTATTATTAATAGATTTAAAATGATCACATATGCATAAATTAAAGAGTTATCATATTTTCTAAGATTAGTTGACGTGAAAAAAAAATAGAGTGTGTTACACTCTATAACATATTGTAAAGTGTGCCATTTATGCTAGATAACACATTTTGACATTCTAGCACATTTCTAATTTATTGGATGACGAAAAGATATGTGTGCCCTTATGACAAATCAAAATTTACAATAAAGCATTTCTCTCTTTCTCTTCGCGTGGACATGATAATGTGGAGGCAAATGTCGTGGACGGAATGATAGATTAAAGATATGAGAGAAAATAATTATTTTCCCGATCAGTTTTGTTTTGTATTTTTCTATATTTGTGAATGACATAAAACATTTTTTGGGTAAGAATGAATTATAATTATATTTTATCATTATTGTAAGATTTTTACTGTAGTTTATGTGTCAAACAAGTTTTAAAAAAATATATATAAAAAAAATTAGATATTCATTTGAATGCTGAGCACAATGTAATATGGACATATGGACGTGGACATGTCAATGACACTCTGCCCATTTATGTCAATGGAACATTGTCCACGAGATCATGTCCACATCCATGTGCCCATATGTACATATATTGTTCTCGAAATTCGCTAAAACAAGAATATACAATTTTTCATGGACAAATAATGAATCAATAGTATCGTGGACATGTTAGCATTTATCATGGACAAAAAATGTGTGTCCACGTCAATGTTTATCCACGTTGATATGTCAATGGAACACTGTCCACGATATTATGTCCACTTTACATTAAAAATTTGTTTAATACTAATGTTCATAAGAACGTGGATATGATCGCGTGGACAATTTTTCATTGACATGTCTACGTCCATATGTCCATATTACATAATTGTCCACATCGCATCATTCAAATGGATTTCTAATTAAAAAATGTTTAATATAATATGGACATATGGACGTGGACAATGTTTCATTGACATAAGTGGACATTGTGCCATTGACATAAGTGGACACTGTGCCATTGACATGTCTACGTCCACATGTCCATATTACATTGTACACAGCTTATCATTCAAATGAATTTCTAATTAGGCTTCTGATTTTTGTATATATATTATTTTAAAAAAAATTGTTTGACACCTAAACTATAGTAAAATAGATCTTAAAATAATGAAAAAATATAATTATAATTCTTTCTAACAACAAAAAAATTGTTTTATTTTCATTCACAAATATATAAAAATATAAAACAAAATAGATGGGAGAAAACAATTATTTTCTCTCTCATCTTTAATCTATCATTCCGTCCACGACAATTTTTTATTTTGTATTGATTATATAGACATATGGTCGTAGACATGATCGCGTGGACAATGTTCCATTGACATAAGTGGACAGTGTGTCATTGACATGTCCACGTCAATATGTCCATATTACATTGTCCACAGCTCATCATTCAAATGGATTTCTAATTAAAAAATGTTTAATTTAGTATGGACATATGGACGTGGACATGATCTCGTGGACAATGTTCCATTGATATAAGTGGACAGTGTGCCATTGACATGTCCATGTCCATGTCCATATGTCCATATTATATGTCCACGTCCATATTTCCATATTACATTGTTAACAGCTCAACATTGAAATGGATTTCTAATTAGAAATCTGATTTTATATATATATATATATATATATATATATTATTTTATTTTTAAATTATTTGACACCTAAAATATAGTAAAATAAAATTTAAAATAATAAAAAATGTAATTATAATTCATTCTAACCAAAAAAATTATTTTATGTCATTCACAAATATATAAAAATATAAAACAAAACAGATGAAAGAAATATAATTATTTTCTCTCACATCTTTAATCTATCATTCCGTACACGACATTTGCATCCACATTATCCTGTACACGCGAAAAGAAAGAAAAGAGAGAAAAACTACATTGTAAATTTTGATTTGCCATAAGGGCACTCATGTCTTTTCCCCATCAAATAAGTGAGCAATGTGCTATAGTGTCAACAAGTGTTATCTAGTGTAAATATAGTTTAAGAAAGTGTTATAGAGTGTAAATAACTCAAAAAAATATCATAAATGTTGAATACATGTAGGCAACTAAAATCAAAGATCATTTTGTTCAATATCATAAGTTGACTAAAAAATTAAGTATATATTAACGAATACTCCGAAATTAGGTGATTCTCTCCAAGTGTTATCATCATTTGTTAATATATACTAAAAGAAAATTTATGTTTGGAAACTATTTTAACATTATCACAATTCTTCAATTGCTCGTGCCAAGCTCCATCATAGATGTTATTGTCCTTTTTCCTTTCGATGAAGCTAACTGTAGCAACAAAGAGGTGGAGGAGTGTTGATTTTGAAAATCACACAAAGGGTAAAGCACTAAACTCAGGTCGGAATCTCGTTTATTGATATCGAGCTCGGCGATTACAAGTTTCGTTTTCGAGATCGGTAAAAAGACTTAGGATAGCAGAGAAACAAAGGTCGGTAATTGCGAGCTCTCTATTTCTAAGATCGCAACTGATGAATATGAATGAAATAATGTGGTGAAAACCCCCTCTATTTATAAGATTCTAAGTCGGTTGAAACGGATGATTTCTTTTTCCTAGTTCCATCATTAAAATGAAATACTTCCTGAAATCTCTCCGAGATGAAAAAACATTCCGTAAATCTCGGAAGTCGGTTTCGACATACCGAGTTGGGCTTTTAATGTGCTTAGAAGTCGGCACTGCTGTCACGGGCTCTACCAATTCGAACCATCGTAAACCGGAATTAATTAGGCCGGTCTTGATTCAAACCGGATTAAACCGGAGAGTGCCAAACTCACCACTAACAATTACCCCCCCCCCCCCCCAATTCGGCGAAGGAATGTCTTGAGTTCGGTGAAGTTCATTAAGAATTCTTTAGCTCGGTTGGAATTGAGATCGGAATTTTCCCTTGGTTACTTTAAACTCGTCGTTCCATAAGATTCTTTCAGCTCGGCGAATCTTCTTGATAACACGTGTCATTTTGATATCTTTAACCTCTACGGAAATCGAGGAGTCATCATAATTGTTTTTCTCTCTATATAATCTCTTCAACCCTTCCGATTCTTCATTTCATTTCCGCTATAAAAAGGTATTGTTTCTCTTTCCCTCTCTAGCGCTCTCCCTTCTCTCTAAACTATTTTCGTCTTTTTATTATTTTCTTCGAGTTTTCCGGTCGAACTCTGCCGCGATTCTTCCGACTGCCTTGAAGATCTTCGAGTTTTTCCGATCCACCTTCAACGTCGTTCTTCATCTTATATTTTCAATTCGTTCTTCGATCGAGATGAAGAGATGTACGTAAGTTCGTCAGATCGTCAGATCTCAAGTTGCGCATCTAGAGATGTACGTAAGTTCGTCAGATCTCAAGAATTCGTCCGATAATGGTTTTGATGGGGTGAGGCATGAATTGATTAGGTGCAACTCGCGTTTTTGCTGAGCTGGCCCCAATAATTGCCGACCTTCGATTGAAGTCCCCGAGCTGGTGGATAGGGATAGTAGTGAAACAGATGTGCAAGTTCAATTTGATATGGAAATGGTTACTCGACTTGAGGATGAGCAGGTCGCTGAAGAAAATGAGCGAGTTCGTCTTGATCATGAATTGGCTATTAGGATTGAGAATGAACAAATCATCAAAGAGAACGAGCAGGTTCGTCTCGATAAGGAATTGGCTGCTCGGATAACTAATGAGCATGTTGTTGAAGGGGAAGTTCCTTCGAGGAAACAAACTGCTCCATTAAGGGCTCGTAGAGTGATGACAGCGGCCCGTGTTGGATCGACTCGTTCCGCAAAGAGAGATGTCCTGCCAGTAGTTCGGAGGGCAGTAACGCCGGCTGGTGTCGGTCCGACTCGTTCTACGAGGAGGTCGGTGTTGAACACCTTTGAACGGTGTGGTGCCCTGGACGAGGTCGTTTTTATCCTTCCTCATCAGGATCAAAGGCCGTGGGACGCCCATGATGGTTATGTTTGCGTGTACGATGATTTCTTTCGGAGTTGTGGCCTCTGATTCCCTCTTCCGAAACTCTTGTACAATTATTGTCTTCGCCGAGGTGTGGCGATCTCCCAACTCAAGCCTACAAAGATTATCAACATCGTTGGGCATCTTATCCTTGGAGAGGATTGTGACATTCCGATCTTCTCCTCGGTTTTCGAAAGGTTATTCCGGGTGAATATCACGGCTCAAAAGCCTTGGTTACTATCGGCTAATGCGAAGCCGAAATACGACCTTGTGACGGGAAATAGGCAAAGCAAGGTCAATGATTGGGATACTCGATATTTCTTTCTTCGGATCGATGAAACGTTAGTATCGGTTTCTGACGGATACTACCGAGCTAAATCAAAGATCTCAATCGGTAGATATTGATTTGCTTTTTTGTTTGTAGAATTCTAACTTTTCTCGTTTAACCGTCCTCCAATTTATCTTTTTCAGTTCGGTATCCTTCGAGTATTCTTACAACGATTCCGAACTTCACTTCGATCCACGCCCAACGATTAAGTGAAGCGAGAAAGATTTGTTGGCCGGAGGCGTACCAGTAAAAACTCGACAGGAAGGCGAGCCGAGCTCTCAAAGCTACTATTTATTAGTCAACTCTTAAGGTCGGCTAACTTTTGATGTCGTCTAACTCTTGATGCTTGTTGTTTATCAGCTAACCCATCTGGTCGAAGACGGAGAATGAAGATCAATGACATTCCTGATTTCGCTTCCGAACTCGAGCAAGAACTAGAACTTGCCGAGGTCAACTCTCCTCGTCAAGAGGAAGACCAAATTGCTGATGGGGACCAGGCTCCCTTTGAAGATGCGATGGCTTGCGATGCCGACTTCGCCGTCGAGAGGCCAAAGAAAAGAAGAAAGAAGAGTTCGTCTCGGCGATCGAGAAGCGGAGGCGAGAAAGCAACTGATGCCACAACTTAGGGGGAAGAAGCTGCAGAGAACCCTGCCGAGCCTCCCTCGAAATCTCCTAAAATGGGAGATGACATTTTAGCGACCTGTCCCGAGGTTGTTAACGCTGAAGCTGTCCAGGTTGAGATCAGGGAAGACAACCGATCTGGTCATTCTTCATCTTCTATGAGGCGGAAAGCTCGTGGTCCTTCCGCTCATTCTGTCAAGTTTGATTATGACAAGGATGAGCCTGTAATTAATGACGAAGGTGCGTGTGCCAAACTCTATCGCCAACTTTCCTTTGGGAAACAAACTTTGCCACCGACTGAGGAACTCTTATGCTCGGAGGCTTATAAGAATCTAGCCCGCGCTATCGCTGATGTAAGTAAAGTTTTCTATCTTTGTGGTATGCATTCTCTGACCTTGTACAATAACATGTTTCTATTTTCAGTTGGTGGCCCAAACGAACGAGCTTGTTGGATCATACGATCGTGAGCTCAATTCCGCACGCCGCGAAACTCTCAATGCTGACATTGCTGCTAAGGACCTTCAGACGGCGTTGCTCATGGAGCAGGAGAAGGTGACAGCTGGAGATGCTGCCGTGGCTAGCTCAACAAAGATATTGCTGCTTTGAAAGCTGCCAATGCCGAGCTCGCTGGGAAAAGGGATGCGGTCGCCCAAACTCTTAAGAAAGAGATTAATCGGTTGAGAGGCACGCGTACCAACGAGATGATGGCTCGGAAGACGGTGATTGATAAGTGCCAAGTTCGCTTTGAGAAGGTGAAGGTGTACCTTGTCGCTGTCAAATAGGTAAAGAAACCATTTCTCTCCCTCAATCAGCTTTACGGGATTCTCGGGTTCTATGACATCATCAAGAAGAAAGACGGTGTTGTTGTCCCTCCAGCTCGTATTTAGAAGCAGAAGAAACTCCAGGCTGAGAGGAAAGTTGAGTACGATGCGATCTCGGCCTGATGGTGTGTCTTTTTTCCCAGGTCATCCACCCAAAGATCTCTCTTCCTATTGGTGCGGTTGTTCCTCCTAGACTTAACATGTTCGGGTCGAACCGACCTTCGATCTCAAGCGAGCAAACTAGCGCTCTGAGGAATCAAGCTCCCTGACTCTTTTTGTACTTCTACATTTTTGTTTGTTGTTTCGAGCTCATTGCCCGTGGGCCTTTTTGTTTATGAATTGTTGCCCAAGTAGGCGTTTGTTGAAATATATGCCGTATGCGGCGTATTTGATGGCTCAAATGTAACGAGGTTTTCGTCTTAATATTGTTAACTATGTTTCGAATTTATCTTTCACTTTTTTAATATATTATGAGTTCGACTTTCCTGAGGTCGTAAAATGATATAATCCTCTCGAGTCCACCGTGCATAAGATTGGGGCCGTACATAATACGGTCTTAACTTGGGTGTAGATGGTGAACTTGATTACACGACCTGTTCGAAGTCAGCGACCATTAGGAGACCGGCTTATTAATGCGATTGTTGAGAAATCGGCTTAGTAATTTTGCGATTGTTGAGAAATCCACTTATTTTTGCGAGAGAAACGTTCAGCTTTACAAAAAATCTTAGCATAAGAGTGCGTATGGAGCTCGTCGTAAGATACTCCTGGTCTTCTCAGATCGAATCCTAGTATTCGAGACGGGCTCGGCTTATTTAACTCGGATGATCTAAGAGCGGATTATGTGTTATCCATAGCATCATAAGGATGCGTGCAAGACAGATCTCGGCTTTTGTTATCGATTGTCTGGCCATGACATCGACGTGTGAAACTGCGATGGTTTAGAGTGTGAATTGTACGAGTTCGGCGAACTGCTCGATTTCAGCTTAAAAATGCGAACTGTATGAGTTCGGTGAAGTGTTTAAATTCGGCTTAAAGGTACAAATTCTAATGACTTCGACGAGTTGCTTGAATTCGGCTTTCGAAATACGAACTATAGAGTTCGGCGAACTGCTTAAATTCGGCTTTGCTTAAAAAAAATACGAACTATACGAGTTCGGCGAATTGCTTGAATTTGGCTTATAAACTTTTATATAAAAAAATGTATTGAAGTCAAAGTTTAACCCGAGGTGGGCTGCCTACGTACGCTCGAAAGAAGGATCAAGCCATTCGTACTTCATATTACATCTGAGTTGACAGCGAGCTTGTGATGATGGAGCCCAGTGATCTTTTTTTTTTTTGGAGTCCGGTTCGATGCCGACCTTAATAGTAATAACGCTCCGAACTTAATAGTAATAACGCTTGAGGTTCATCGAATTCTAAGATCGGGGAATCGGGGTTCCATCCATTTTCATGATTTGATAGACTACGGGTTTGACGACCTTCATGATTTGGTAATGTCATTCCCAATGAGTAACAAGCTTACCCGCATTCTTTTCCTCCGTGCCTTGAAATACTTTTCGTAAGACGAGATCGCCGTCCTCAAAGTGTCAACCTCAGACTTTCTTGTTGTAATAGCATGCTGCTAAGTGTTGATAGTTCTGAATTCGGAGTAATACTTGTCTGCGTTGTTCTTTGAGAATGTCGAGGTTGTCAAGCATCATCTCGTTGTTGAGGCCAATATTTTGTGTTAGCATTGTTCATCGTATGCTCGGAAAGCCGACCTCCGCTGGACATAAGGCCTCCATTCCGTAGGCTAAGAAGAAAGGTGATTGTGATGTAGATCGTCTCGGTGTAGTTCAGTGAGACCAAATGACTCCATCAAGTTCATCATCCCAAAGTCCCTTCTTTGAGTCTAATCGTTTTTTGAGTCCGTCGATGATAGTTTTGTTTGTTGTCTCGGCTTGACTGTTGCCTTGGGGATACCTCGGGGTGGAGAAACTTAGACGAATTTTCCACTTAGCACACCAATCGTTAAATAATGTCGAGATAAACTGTGATCCGTTTTCCGTGACGATCTCATACGGTACTCCATGTCGGCATACAATGTATTTCCAAACAAACTTCTGGACATCGAGAGCATGTATCTCGGTATAGGATTTAGCTTCGACCCATTTGGTGAAGTAGTCGATCATGACGAGTATGTATTGTTTTTGGGTAGTTGAACGTCGTAGTGGGCTGATGATATCCATTGCCCATCACATAAAGGGATAAGGTGTTGTTTAGGTTGTTAGGCTCGCATTTTAAGTCGCTGAGCTGCCCATCTGTATGTCGAAAGTTTTCCTTCATATATGTACAACTTGATTTCGAGGGTTCCTCTTCCTCTTCGGCCTCAATGTCCATTGGAGCATGAAGTCCGTCAGACTCTTTGTCGTCGGATTGATGTCGTAGACCGGGGTTTTGTGGTATGTTTGGTTCGAGATTGATATTGAGGTCGGGTTGTCGATTCAAATTTTGCATAACCGGACGGTGTCAGAAATTTCAAACATTGATGGTAAGTGGATACGACGACCTTCATCGCATATTTCCATGGTGTTCCGAGTATGACGTTGTAGATTGTTGGTCTATCTATGACTAAAAATTTGGCTATTTTCACGAGTCCGCCGACGTAGATGGGTATCTTGATTGTTCCCGCGGTCATGGTCTGTTCTCCTGTGAACCAGGTGAGAGGTTAAATATTTGGTTTGATCTCAGAATCTAGGAAATCCATGTCCCTCAGCGCCTGTCTGCATATTACGTTTACCTAGCTGCCAGTATCGACTAAGATTCTTCCGACGGCAACATCTCTGATGAGTAAATCGACGAATAAAGGATTGTTGTGTGGCATATGGAGTCCTTCCATATCAGCTTCAGAAAGGTTATCGGTATCCCGCCTGTCGTAGCTCGGTTATGCAGTTGTGTTGCGATCGCTTCTCTGTTGTATTCCTTGATCGCATGAACTGAATAGTTGTAGGATTCAAGTTCTCCCATAATCATGTTAACTCGCTTTCGAACCTGCGGAATGTGTTCGTTTTCGAGTTGGTCCTCCCGATCTCGATTTGGTTATTCTGTAGTAGCATTGTTGTTTGTTTGTCAGGGATTTCTGGTGAGGTTTGGCTTCTCGCTGTTATCGCGACGACGACCTCCATTGTTATCATTACGACGGAATCTGTTGTTAGGTCAGAACGCGTATTCGACTGGTACTTCGCCCTTTCTGTATTTCAGTAACAGGAAATCTTTAAGATGTCGACATTCCTTTGTGCTATGACCCACTCTGTTGTGGAATTGGCAGAACGATTCAGGGTTACTTACCGGCTCTTTCGGATATTTGGGTCGCACCCACGTGTTCCAAGATTATTGTGGTTCTATGGCACTAACTTGTTGGGTCGTAAATCATCTTTCGAAATAGTTGCGGGGTTCGCGGTATTCCTCCTTTGGCTTGTCTTTGGGAGCGACCTGTTTTGAAAAGGCGTATTGCTTATCTTTCACGGCTTCTTACTCGTCCTCGAGGATGTATATGTGTGACTTGTGTAAGATATCTTCTAGAGTATTGGGCCAGTTACGTTTGATTTCCTTATGAAAATCTGACTTATACCAGGTCGCTTTGTAGAGAGCTTTGATCGCGGCTTCATCATCGATGGTACAATGAGACACTATTGCTTTGAATCAATTCATGAAATCGCGTAGTGGTTTGTCACTTTTTGTTCAAGGGCCCACAGGTCGGCGTTCCTAGTTTTCTGCTTGATGAACATTCTGAAACGCTTGGGGAATTTGGTTGAGAGTTCGGTATAGTTGTCGACCGAGTGTGCTTCTAGCTGTGAGAACCAGTCCAGTGCGGTTCCGCCGAGGTTCTCCACAAAGAGTTGGAATTTGGCAGCGTCTTGTTTTTCCTCGGTGTTAAATCGAAAGGGGTTCATCATGATGCCGAACAAGGTCATGAAGTGGCGAGGGTCAGTGTGTCCGTCGTACGGGGTGATTTTTACTTGTTCTAAACGCCGAACTGGGGTGTTGATAATCCGTTGTGTGAACGGGGTTTTCTGAGTTTCTTAAATTACACAATCCATTTCGGGTGCCGAGCTAGTTCACTACAAGAAAACACCCTTTTTGCAACGAAAGATATCGTTGTAAAATCGTTGCAAAAGAGGGTTTGAATCGAATTTGCGACGAAAAAGAGATCGTCGTTAACTGATCGTCGCAAACCATAAATCGTCGTAAATTCGTCGGGAAAGTACGAGGGACAAAAATTCGTCGCTAAATCGTCGGTAAATTTTCGTAGTAAAATCGTAGTAAATATTACATTGAAATTACGACGAATATAAATAAGTCGTAAAAACGATGGAAATTCGAAGGGAAATATTTCATTGTTAATTCGATGGCAAAAAATTGTCGTCGTTAATTCTTTGCTAATCAATCGTCATAAAATCGTTGCTAAATAATCGTCGCAACATCGTTGCTAATAAATCGTCGTACAATCGTTGTAAATTAGCCACGATTTTATGACGATTAATTAAGCAACGAATCAACGAGGATTATTGTTTACCATCGAATTAATGACGATTCTATATATGATTTTTATTATTATTTTGAAATTTTATTAATTTCGAAATTATGAAATGAAAATTTTAAAAATAATATATAATAATATTTTATTAGAAAAAAAAATTATAATCTGTTACAAAAAAAACAAAATTTAGAATTCGAAATCCTAAATCTAAATAACTATATCGTAATCGTCGAGATTCACATCGTCTTCGGGACGTCTCGACGAACCGGATGTGCCTGCCGCTGCCTCTTCCGCTGCCTCTGCCGCTGCCGCTGCTGCTGCATCTGCCTCTGCTCGGATTCTTCGCTTTTCCCGTAGCATGGCCTGCATTGTCGGGTTCCCTGTTGCCAAGATGTCGAAGAGTTCGCCATTCTGCGTAGCATCCAGTTCAACCCGCTGCTGGAGACTCGCATTCTTCGCCTGATATGCCGTAGACCGAGTAGCCTCGGTCTCAACCCGGTCCTGAAGACTCGTAATCGTGGCACGTAACACGACTGGATCATCTTCTGGCGATCGTCGTCGCGGAGCATATGAAGAAGCAGCCGAGACATCTCGAATAGATCCCATCCCGACAACCTTCCCCTTTCTCTTAGGGGCAACCTATATTTAAATTTACAATTAGAAATTTTTAAAAAATCAAAAACTAAAAATTAATAAGTACTAACTATTCTATATACCTGCTCGAAGATCCGGTCAATATCGGGTGTGGTCAACCCTCCAGACATGACCGACGAACCACCTGGAGATAGTTGTTGAGAGAGCTGTGTCTCTCGTTCGGTGACCTTGGAAGTCACCTCATTGAAGATGTGCTCGACAGTCTCGTAAACAAATGAACCATCCTTCTTCCGGTGCGTCCGCTCAAAAACCTTGGTCATTGGAGGGAGTACACCTCCGTCTTCGGCGGCCTAAAGAAAAAAACTATGTCATTGACGAAGTAAATTAAATAAATTAATTAATTTAAATAAATTTAATTACCATCTGTAGACGAACACCCGCAAAAGGTGTTTGCCCAGCTGTATGAGGCAGAGCCTTGAGTTTCCCGTCCGAATCAACGGTGTTGCGGGAAGCCGAACACTTCTCAGCAGTTATGATGGACTTCAGATCCATCCAATACCGCACCAAGCCGTCCCAAACGGCTTTATCCATGTGCATGGGCTTTGCTAAATCCCCAGAAATCTTCCATGCTTTCTTCCACTCACCAACCACGCCTTGGATACGAAACTTCACCCTCTCGAGAAACAAAGTTTCAACCTCGCCATGAATCGAAAGATCCCAGTGATATTTTTGCTGCATGAGAAACAAAAATAATTACATATTTTATAAAATTAAATTAAATATATATTTAAATATAATTAAAATAATTATGGGAGAAAAAAATATTTTTTCCATACGTACCGCAAACATCTTGAACCATGTCTCCTTGACGTGTGGAGGAAGATGGTTAAAATTGGTATGAGGTTCGATAAAATAGGACTTGATGATGTCGGAAACGGTGCGTCCAACTTTGGATTCAACTCCAAACCTAAAACAAAAAATTGTAAAATTTTGAATTGTTAGAAATAAATATAAATATGTAATAATAAATGTAAAAAAATATATTTATATATATTACCATTCCACCCGTCAGTATGATCCGGATCTAATCTTTTAAGCCTATGACGGCCCGGCTGTGCAAGCAAATCAAGAACCGTCATGTGTGCATATGGGGCCGGGGCATGGCCTCCAGGTTGCGGAATCTGAGGTGGTTGTGGAGGCGGCGGAGCACTCTGTGTTTGCGTCACCGGGACGAAATCCGTCTCTGTAGCCTCAGAAGACACGGGCAACCCGGTACCCGAAGCATCACCAATCTCTCTCAAAAACAGAGCGTAATGTGCACGACGCTGGCCCATCTGCATAAAAATGAAAAAAAATTACTATCTATAAAAATCCGGGCAGTCTGCTATTTTTTCTAATTTGATTCCGTTTCTACCGACCTAAATTGTTCCATTTTTATCTATGCTAATTAATTAAAAACATTTAAAAAAAAATTTACCTTTTTCGCAAGGAATTCGCAAGGAAGTTAGGTGGATTTGTTTGTGATTTGTTTGTAAGTGAATGAAGAAATTCTGAGCGTGTATATATAGGATTAGTTGTCGTCGCTACATCGAGGCAATCAAACCGTGGCTAATTCGTCGCTAACTTTGCAACGATTTTGTGACATTCATACACGCGGGAGTTTAATTGACCGACACGCGGTAAATTTTATGACAATCCGTTGCTAAATCGTCGCAAATTTGCATCGATTTTGTGACATTCATAGTTTGCGACGATTTAGCCACGATTAGTCACAATTCGTTGCTAAATCGTCGCAATTTTGCATCGATTTTGTGACATTCATAGTTTGCGACGATTTAGCCACGATTAGTATCAATTTGTTGCTAAATCGTCGCACATTTGCATCGATTTTGTAACATTTTATTTTGCAACGAATTAGTGAGGATATTTGTAAAATCTGTTCTAGGGTTTAGGGTATAGGTACAAAATTGTAACGTCGATTGAAACATTCCAGAAACAACTTTACATGTTTACTGTAAATCCAAATTCATGAAATTATCAATAAGTTCATCGATATTGAAAAATAAGTAAAACATATAGTTTGCGTATATGTTAGATTATTAATACAATGATTTAGTTTGTGGATATTACTGTGATTGACCGAGTTTTCATTTTCGGACAATTCTCTAAAGTCACGATCAATTTCATTGAAAGATGCATAATACAATGAAATGGTAATATGTTAGGGTTTAGGGTTTAGGGCAAAGGGTTTAGGGTTTAGGGTTTAGGGTTTATGGACGAAACGTGGCTAAATCGTCGCAAATTTGCATCGATTTTGTAACATTCTTATTTTGCGACGATTTAGCCACGATTAGTATTAATTCGTTGCTAAATCGTCGCTAAGTTTGCAACGAATTAGTGAGGATATTTGTAAAATCTGTTTTATGGTTTAGGGTATAGATACAAAATTGTAACGTCGATTGCAACATTCCAGAAACAACTTTACATGTTTACTGTAAATCGAAATTCATGAAATTATCAATAAGTTCATCGATATTGAAAAATAAGTAAAACATATAGTTTGCGTATATGTTAGATTATTAATACAATGATTCAGTTTGTGGATATTACTGTGATTGACCGAGTTTTCATTTTCGGACAATTCTCTAAACTCACGATCAATTTCATTGAAAGATGCATAATACAATGAGATGGTAATATGTTAGGGTTTATGGCAAAGGGTTTAGAGTTTAGGGTTTATGGACGAATCGTGGCTAAATCGTCGCAAATTTGCATCGATTTTGTAACATTATTATTTTGCGACGATTTAGCCACGATTAGTATTAATTCGTTGCTAAATCGTCGCTAAGTTTGCAACGAATCAGTGATAATCATAATTAGCGACGATTTAGCGACGATTCCGTTGAAATCCCCTAAACCCCAAACTAAATCCCATTTCCGATCACCACTCATTTCCCGCCGTTGTTGAGGCAATTAATAAATTACATGACACATAGAAACATATGTCTCGTAATTTATTAATCGCCGCACCTACGGCGGAAAATGAATGGAGATCGGAGATGGAATTTAGTTTGGGGTTTAGGAGATTTCATAGAAATCATATCACTTAAATTTCACAATAATTACTCGATCACAATATTATATTAATACATTAAATTCACAATAATTACTAGGTAGCGCGGTCACTCTGATTCATTTTCGGACGAAGAGTAGCACACATCCGTTTCTTGATCATCTGGTTCATCACTTTCTTCGAACTCATATTCCTCATCTTCTTTCTCTGTATCGTCTGGGAGATATTCAACCTGCCTGTTTTGAGGATCTATCAAAAGGATGTCTTCATTGCTCTCATTTAGTTCTGGCATATCAGAGCAATGATCTTGCTGCATTGGTAGTTCCTCATCAACCCCCACAATTCGACCCCTCGGAGAAACTTTTATAACTGATAACCATGAGATACGGGTGGTGCGAACTCGCGGATATGGAACAAAGCTGACTTGTTCTGCTTGTGATGCTAGGATAAATGGCTCATACTTATTGTAACGTCGTGATTGGTTGACATCTACTGCCCCAAATTTGTTCTTACGGACGCCTCGATCAACTGTTGGATCGAACCAGTCGCATTTGAACATGACGCATTTCAAACCTAAGCAACCAGGGTACTCAACTTCAATTATGTCTTGCAACACTCCATAAAAATCTATTTCGCCCCGCACACATACCCCGTAGTTGGCAGTAGCTCTTTGATTTCCGTATTTGAATGTAAGAAATATATATCCGCGTGTGCAATACATGGGTGCACTCGTTATCTTCGATATGGGGCCTTTTATTAACTCATGGAACCAGAGTGGATATGCGGTATCCCCATACTCGACCTATATCATTAACTAATTTAATTAAAAAAGTAATCAAAATATGTATTAGGTTAATTGTCCAAGTTAGTAATTAATCAGATCACTTAAAATTTTACGTACTTGCGTCTTCAACCACGGGGCAAAATGTTGATCTTTACGCTTGTTGATTTCATCGTCTGAGATTCCTTCAATGACTTCTCGGACTTGTCTAACAAATTCACTGCATACAAAAGTATTTGTAATTGGTATAAAGCTAGCATATATATAATTTAGCCATATATAAGACGTATGTTTATACACTTACGTCTCAAATTGACAAATTTCTTCGCAATTTAAGAGGATATACGTTTGTGCACTATGATGATCTTTTTCATTGGCAAACCAAACTGACTTCACTCTTCCACATAATCGACCGATTGAAGAAAAGATATATGGGACACCTTCATTAGCATATGTTCGGCCTACACCTCCATCATTATATCGCCGTGCTGCCCTTTTCCGTGTGCGAACCTTCGAGCCAAAATAGTACCCCGTGAATTGAGAAGTTTCTTCTGTTAAACTTCCTGCTACTATTGAGCCTTCAACTTTGGCTAGATTTTTAGCCTTCCGCTTCAAATGTCCCATGAATCGCTCGAATGGGTACATCCATCGATACTGCACAGGTCCCCCAAGTTCTGCTTCGTGAGGTAGATGAATAGGTAGATGTTCCATAACATCAAAAAAGGCTGGGGGAAATATTTTCTCCATGTTGCACAACAAAATAGGAATACTTGCATCAAGTTGTGCAATAACATCTTCTGACAAAGTACGGGTACAAAGATCCCGGAAAAACCCTCCAATGCCTACAATAACAATCACATGATATATAAGGTAATAATGTTAATTTTCCATTTCATATATATATATATATATATATATATATATATATATATATTAATTATATAAAATCTTAAATTCGCAATTAATATGTGATTAGTTTAAATTTATATACTTGCAATTGCTTCGTGTACATTTCCTGGTAGAAGTTCAGCAAATGCAAAAGGAAGTAGTCGTTGCATAAAGACGTGACAGTCATGACTCTTCATCCCGGAAAACTTTTGGCCATTCTCAACACATTTAGCTAAATTAGATACATACCCTTCCGGGAACTTCATATCAGATGTCGCCCATTTGAACAAAGCTGACTTTTCTTCCGCACCCACTCGAAATATGGGGACAGGTGCTTTCCCATTGCTTGTAATATGTAACTCATTCCGACAACAAAGATCAGGCAAGTCTAACCTTGACTTACCGCTGTCTTTAGTCCTTCCACGCACGTTTAACAATGTATGCATGATGTTATCAAAAAAGTTTTTCTCAATGTGCATGACATCCAAATTGTGTCTAAGCAAATGATCCTTCCAATACGGAAGCTTCCAGAATATGCTTTTCTTATGCCAATTGTGATGCTCCCCATATCCATCCGGCATATTAGCTGGAGTGTGCCAATTTCCACCACGATTGACTGTTTCCAATGCACCATAATGATCAATTTCTGCTTCTAGATCTTCCCCGGAAATATAAACAGGAGGAGGAACACGAACAATTTTGTTCTTTCTAAACAACCGCTTATTTCTTCGATATGCATGATTAATCTGTAGAAATCGGCGGTGACAATCAAACCAACTTGTTTTCCGACCATGTTTCAATTGAAACGCATCTGTGCGATTGAGACAATATGGACAAGACAATCGCCCATGCGTAGTCCAACCTGATAACATTCCGTAAGCAGGGAAGTCGCTTATTGTCCACATAAGCACCACACGCATTGTAAAAAAACATTTCCTTGCAAAATCATATGTCCGAACCCCGGTATACCACAACTGCTCCAATTCCTCTATCAGAGGCTGCAAAAACACATCAAGGGAACGCTTCGGATGCTTCGGACCTGGTACTAAAATACTCAAGAATAAAAATTCCCTTTGCATGCACATATCTGGGGGGAGGTTGTAAGGCGTTAGGATTACTGGCCATAAAGAATATTGCCTACCAGACATACCAAATGGACTAAATCCATCTGTGCAAAGACCAAGATACACATTACGTTTCTCTCTAGCAAAGTCTGGATATACCGTCTTAAAGTGTTTCCACGCTTTTGCATCTGAAGGATGAGTAACCTCCTCATCTGTTTGCAAATGATCTGCATGCCATCTCATCGTTGCAGCTGTCCTCTCAGACTGATACATTCTTTTTAATCTATCAGTTATAGGAAGGTACCACATCCGCTGGAACGGTACCTTACTCCGACCAGTACCTTGCGGCTTATATCTTGGCTTATGGCAAAATCGATATTCCTGCAACTTATCATCATCTTTCCAAAAAAGCATGCAATTGTCAACACAGACATCTATCATCTCAGAAGGCAACCCAAGACTATAAACTAGCTTATGTATCTCATAGTAAGTTTCAGAAGCTAAATTGTCCTCTGGCAAATACTCTTTAATCAAATCAGCCCAATCATCCATGCAAACCTCAGCTAAGTTATGATCAGTTTTAATAGTCATCATCCTAGCCGCCAACGACAATTTAGAATGTCCTTCTATACATCCATCTTAGAGTGGCTGATTTGCAGTATCTAGCATATAATAAAATGTTTTTGCATCTAGATTGGGTTCCTCATCATTATGATGATCATGTGCAAATGTACTTACGGTTTCATGAAATGCATACGTAACCATGTCATGAATCCTATCATTATCTTCACCATGCTGCTCCGCATGATCATCAAATTGATTAAAATTATTTAACTCGTCAAAATTCGATGCTTGATAATTGCTACTACTACTACTAGCTGCATTTCCCCCATGACCCTCTCCATGATAATACCATATATAGTAATGCGGCATAAACCCTCTATTTAATATATGCGACCACACCTTCGAGATAATGATAAATTTCCTATTCAAGCATCTGGCACAAGGACAGTACATCTTACCACTGATAATCGTATTATGTATACTTCCTGCCTGATGTATGAATCCCTCCACCCCATCACTGAACTCCTTTGTTAGCGATCCCTCTGAATCAAGACGATTATACAGCCATCTTCTAATTTCGTATATTGACATTTTTTGTTGGTCAGAAATAAGTAAATATTTTTGAATATGAAATTTTTATTATGAAGTTGGCTAATATATATAGATTTTTATTTTCATTACCATCGAATTACCTACGATTTTACATCGATTTCACATCGATTTTACAACAAATCTAAAAATGTTTATATCGACTTTACAACGACATTAAACATGTTTACCTAACCGAACACCGTGAACTTAAAACGTGTTCACCTAACTGATTAATCGTTGGGAAATCGATGTAAAGTTCAACTTATAATAATCATTGCTAATTCGTGGGTAATTTTACGACGATATTACAACGTTTTATATAAACCTCGGTAAATCGTTGCTAAGTTACAACGATTTTACAACGAAAACTTTCGTCCCAATTTTGCGACGATTTTACGACGTCTTTAAGAATCGTCGTAAAGTCGTCGTAAAAACGATTGGCATTTGCAACGAAATAAAATCGTCGCAAAAAATCGTTGCAAAATGCATGTTTTCTTGTAGTGGTTACTTGGTGGATTTTGGAGTTCATGTCTCGAATTTGTGCTTTACGCCTTCGATTTCTTGATCTAAAGAAGCTTGTTCGAGAGTTGACCGTGTTGTTTTTCCAACAGAGCTTTGATATGGATGTCGGAGTACCGTATTTTGGTGCAGAGGCGGATCGGGGAACATATTTCACTATAGTGGAGTGAGCGTCTCGTTACCAGGTGGAACAGTTGTTTGGATCTGTCGGATCTCGATGATCTGGTCCCTAAATTCAATATGTGTTGTGATTAATGAGTCAAGTCGTTCATTGTTTTTCTTGTTCATCTATGCAAATTGCACATCCATGGCTTGCAAGAAAGTGGATTGGTTAGGTTGAAATGTCTCGGCGTTGACAGTGTTTGCCGGAGGTGGTGGGAGATCGGGGTTTCTGTCTCCGGGGTTGAGATCCTCGAGTTCGTTGTTCTAGGTGTTGTCATTGCCGAGTATCGAATTGTCACCACTGAGAGTCGGATTGTTAGTAAGATCAGTCATCGCCTATCAACCGAGATCCGTAAGTTCTGTTTTAAAATTCCCCACAGACGGCGCTAATTGTCGATTATGAAAATCACACAAGGGGTAAAATAGTAAATTCAGGTCGGAATCTCGTTTATTGATATCGAGCTGGGTGATTACAAGTTTCGTTTTCGAGATCGGTAAAAAGACTTAGGAAACCAAAGAAACAAAGATCGGTAATTGCGAGCTCTCTATTTCTCTAGTCTCACTGTTGAATATGAATGAAATAATGTGGTGAAAACCCCCTCTATTTATAAGATTCTAAATCGGTCGAAACGGATGATTTCCTTTTTCTAGTTGCATGAGGAAAGGGAAATACTTGCTAAAATCCCTCCGAGATGAGGAAACATTCTGTAAATCTCGGAGGTCGGTTTTGACATACCAAGTTGGGCATTTAATGGGCTAAGAAGTCGGCGGCGCGATCACGAACTTTACCGATTCCAACCGTCGTAAAATGGGATTAATTAGGCAGATCTTGGTTCAAACCGGAGAGTGCTAAACTCACTAATAATAAGGAGTTCGGTTTGTCGGGTTGGGTATTTTGGTTTTTAAGATTTTATAAAATTTTACTGAATTTAACCGAAATTAAAAACGGTTCGGGTCGGTTCGGTTCTCGAGTAATTCGGGTTTTGAGTTTAAAACAATGGGCCAACAAATCAAACAATTTATATCGTAAACCCACTAAAGTGTTAATAACTAAACCTAATTGTGGCGACTAATGTGACAAAAAAAAAAAACATATTGCAGTGGCTGCGGCTCAACGAAGAAAAGATCCCAAAGGCGAAGCTCTCCGTCTCAGCTTCCGAGAAGCGTGATATGCCATCCGAGGAGAGAACATAATCCTCGACGTTCACGCTATTCACGACGCCATCTTCTCCCCTACGCGAAGAAGAAGAAGAATAATAATTGAAGAGTGTTCGAGGTGGGCTTAGCACCCCAAGTTAGCTAGGCCCATCTCAACAAAGTCAACCAAGGGATAACGCCCGACCTAGGAGCATCCCCGACCTCCCACTTCAAGCGTGCCCCGAGCTCCAATTTATTTCCCGCGGCCCCTTTGACACCACACAAGGAAGTCGCCAAGAGAGCGACGCGTGTAGGAGTTGACACCAAGGAAGAGGGCCCACTCGCAGTGACAAACTCTTGGCACCGATGGAAGTAGCGCTCCAGGAGACGACGCGTGTGAGCTGACGTCGCAATGACCGAACCCAGCCTGTCTCATCCACCACGAAGGACAAGACGTGCGTCGAGCTATGCCCGTCCCATCTCTACGACCAGACACCGCGGTGACATCATTGTGAGCCGAACATGGACGACACAGAGGCCGCCACGTCACCCCAAATTCGCGGAGAGTTGTCTACCCGGCTCACGCTATATATATTTCGTTCGCATTTATTAAGCGATCCATCCTCTTTCTTTAAAAAATAAAGACTTTATACCCGCCCTCTTACATTTTCATTACACCAGAACAGTTTAGAACATCGAACTGAATTTCTATGGGAATCTGTTCGTAAGTCTAAAATCGTTCACATTTTCGAATAGTAATACGACAGACACGGTTGCCGACCTGTTCATCGCGATCCCCGATCTCCCCGTACTGAATCGTTTTGTCCTAATTGACGAAAATCTCGCTTTCCTAACACCCATATCTCATCCTAATATACACTCTATAAATACACCCGGTGATCATTTGGATCAACAATTGGCGCTCCAGGGAGGGGGCTTTAGAGATCTTTCTATACGCAAAGGACAATTTCGACCGCAAATACAACCGCGACAACGATGACAACCCCACTTCCGAGAGTTCGATCATCATCGGAACAAATGACTCCGGCTCTAACGACAGCATCTCCGCCAGCACAAATAACGATTGACGGATCGACCCCACACATCCAATCCCTCGAGGCTATTGACCAGGCAATCGTGCCGCCTCCGGCATCAGTATCCACCGCGCCCGACGGCTCCGCCACCCGAAACACACCCCAGGTTCCAGGAGATCAGCCCACTCCGTTCGCCATGATGCAGATCTTGCTCGCCAGAATAGACGAGCTAGCGCGCACCACCAACCAATGGTTCGCCGTATTAACGACCACGCGCGACCAGTCAGACAACAGCATGCCCACAGTTTAGATCAGAGAGCCAGCCTCACGATGGGATATCGCGCACCTCCAGAGGTGCTTATTCGGGGACTCGCCATCATCACCCGAAGGCCCGGCCATACAGTTCGTTCCCACGAGGGATGGCTCCCCGAACAGCGGAGCCCATCCTCGACATACCTACCCGGAGCACACCAGGAACAACGAGCTCGAGGCCATGAGAGAGACAATCCGCCAGATGAGCTCCAAGGTCCACCAGGCCACCAGCGCGCGCCCGGAAATAGACCGCGTCCTAAGCGAGACGCAGAACACACCATTCTCACACCAGATAGCATCTGTCCCGCTCCGAAACCTCGGTTAAGTCAAGCTCCCACCGTACGCCGGAAGCACCGACCCAGCCCAATACCTGACATCATTCACTATCGCCATGGGATGCGCCCACTTTTCCCCAGACGAGCGCGAGGCCGCCCACTGCCAACTTTTCGTAGAAAACCTTTCCGGTCCCGCACTGACTTGGTTTTCCCGGTTAAAAACGCACTCCGTCGACAGTTTCAAAGATCTATCGGCCGTTTTTCTTGAGCATTACTCTATGTTTATCAAGCATTCTACATCCGGAGCCGATCTCCGGGCTTTGCATCAAGGAACAAAGGAGTCGCTCATATCCTTCATCGAACCCTTCAAAACCACGACATCACAAACCAGCGTGACGGACGAATCAGTGCTCCCCGCCCTGAGAAACGGCTTGCGGGCCGATTCTGCTTTCAAGGACGACCTAAAGCTTAACAGGCCGCGCTCGTTGGACGATGCCCTACACCGCGCCGGTCTCTACGTCGAGCTCGAGGAGGAAAAGGCGGCTAACTCAAATAGCAGTATCGCGAGTAAAGCCCCGGCCCCAAAGGATAAGCCCCAAGATGAGTACCAAGAGCCCCGGCAACATTACGATGACGAGTATCAAAACAGCAAGGGAAAGCGAGCCGCCGCATTCCTGGTCGACGAGCAGCCCGCCATACTGCATATGCACGACCCCGACTCATTCACCAAATTCAAGCAAACAAAGCCGTGGAATACGTGGACACGAGGTCAGTCTCAACTGGATCACCCTCCCGAAGATCCAAAAGATAAAGAGTCCCGACCAGAAGAAAGATACGACAAGACGGCTTTCTGCGATTACCATCAGAGTAAGGGGCATCCGACCTCGAACTGCCGTGCACTCCAAGAGGCCCTCCTAAGTAAATACCAGAAGGGAGAAATCCACGTACCAGAGCCACCACGCCCGCGAGCCAGAGATAATGATCGACGCCAGCAACAAGACAACCGCGGCCGAGAGGACGACAGGGCTAGACATGACAACCGCGGGCAGAACGACGATCGTCGAAGACGGTCCCCTTCTAGAGCCGCGAAGAGGCCAGGTCGCCCCACCAGCGTGAAGGGTAGTTGGGATGATAATAGGAGGACTCCTTTCGTGCAACGACTCAGTTCGGTCCATCAAGCAACATGAGAGGAGAACCAACGTCGCCCTGAAATGGAATTTCACGCCCGAGCTCAGCGCACAAGACACAAGCAAAAAGGGGCTCTGTTTCACCGAAGCCGACGCAGATGGGGTCCACCAGCCCCACAACGACCCTCTCGTCGTTCAGATGCGCATAGCTGACTGTAATGTCAATCGGGTTCTGGTCGATACGGGCAGCTCGGTCGACCTCATTTTCAAAGACACCCTGGCCAGAATGGACCTGCAAGGGGCAACCATCAAACGAGTCGAAATCCCGCTCACCGGCTTCACCGGAAACACCACCAACAGAATCGGCACCATCGAACTACCGGTCTACGCAGCCTGGATCACTAAGATCGTCAAATTCGTCGTGTTCGATACTACCCCGATCTACAACGTCATACTCGGAATCCCCTGGCTACACTCAATGAAGGCAGTCACTTCAACATACCATCAGTGTCTTAAGTTTCCCAATCAGGCCGGGACATATACCCTACGGAGTAACCAGAAAGTCTTGCGCTCTTGTTTCGCAATCGAGCACAAGCTACGTCACACAACACCAACATGCCTGACCGTCAAGGCGCAACAGTCCGGTGAGCCCGGTAGCCAAGACCTTCCAGGTCGGGATCAGACCGTACAAATCAGCATCGATCCACACGACAAAACGCGCTGCGTCGGGATCGGAGAAGATCTTGAAGAAAATATAAAGAAGGAGCTGATCAAATTCCTATAGCATAACGTCTCCACCTTCGCCTGGTCGACGAATGACATGCCAGGCATCGACCCCACGATTTGTAGCCACGAGCTCAACATGGACCCGACCTTCAGGCCAATCAAACAAAAGCGACGAATGCTAGGACCCGAGCGCGCGCAGGCTGTCAACGACGAAGTAGAAAAGTTAACCGCGGCTGGCTCGATCACCGAAGTCAGATACCCAGACTGGTTGGCCAACCCGGTAGTCGTCAAAACGAAAAGCGAGAAATGGAGGGTTTGCGTAGATTTCACCGACCTCAACAAAGCATGCCCTAAATACAGCTTCCCACTCCCCCGAATCGATCAGGTCGTGGAAGCCACCACCGGCAATGAACTGCTCTCCTTCATGGACGCCTTCTCGGGCTATAACTAGATTCTCATGCTCCCCGACGACCAGGAGAAAACAGCGTTCATCACGGAACGCGGGGCCTACTGCTACAAGGTTATGCCCTTCGGGCTCAAGAACGCCGGAGCCACCTACCAGAGGCTCGTTAACAAAATGTTCGCCAATCAGATCGGCCGAACCATGGAGGTCTACATCGACGACATGCTGGTAAAATCCTTAACAGCCGGCGACCACGTCACTCATCTCCGATCTTGCTTTCGGACGTTGAACGAATACAACATGAAGCTCAACCCCGCCAAATGCTCATTCAGCGTCACGTCAGGAGAATTTCTTGGATACATTGTCACTCAGCGCGGGATCGAGGCTAATCCCAAACAGATCCAGGCAGTCGTCAACCTCCAATCCCCGGAGAACACGCGCCAAGTCCAGCGACTCACCGGAAGGATCGCCGCACTTAACCGATTCACCTCACGCTCAACCGACAGATGCCTGCCGTTCTACCAACTGCTCCGAGCCAACAAGCGGTTCGAATGGGACGACAAGTGCGAAAAATCCCTCCAGCAGCTGAAAACCTACATCTCCACTCCCCCCGTCCTGGCCAAACTAGAAGGGGGCGAAACCTTGTATCTTTATATCGCTGTATCCATGTCAGCAGTTAGGGGAGTACTAGTACGAGAAGACCGGGGTGACCAAAAGCCCGTCTTCTACATCAGCAAGTCCCTGGACGGTGCGGAGAGCAGATACCCGACTCTTGAGAAGCTCGCACTGGCAATAGTTATCGCAGCCAGGAAGCTCCGACCATACTTTCAATCATACACGATCTTCGTGCTGAGCACTTACCCCCTCAGAACCATCCTCCACAGCCCGAACCGATCTGGCCGAATAATGAAGTGGACAGTCGAGCTCAGCGAGTACGAGATCGAGTACCGAGGACGGACCGCGGCAAAGTCACAGGTCCTGGCCGATTTTCTGGTCGAACTGGCGCCCGAGCTAGCAACAAGCGAACTCCCCGAAAGATGGAGTCTGCACGTCGATGGGTCAGCTTCTAGACACGGCTCTGGCATCGGCATACGCCTCGAATACACAACCAAAGAAATCTTGGAACAGTCCTTCTGCTTGGCCTTCCCAGCATCAAACAACGAGGCGGAGTACGAGGCTCTAATCGCCAGGCTACGCCTAGCAAAAGCATCATGGGTAAAAAGAATCCAAGCCTACTGTGACTCCCAGCTCGTCGCCAATCAGTTCAGTGGAGAGTACGAGGCAAAAAACGACCGCATGGACACTTACCTCAACGTGGTCCAAAATCTAGCAGCAAAATTCTCCGAGTTCTCCCTCACCAAGATTCCCCGAGGCGACAACACCTCGGCAGACGCCTTGGCCGCGTTGGCTTCCACGTCGGATCCAACTAAAAAACGCGTGATTCCCGTCGAGAGCATCGACTTCCCCAGCATTGAATTACCAAAAGGAGCCTGCCTAATCAACCTCCAAAACGAAGACCTCAACGAAGACGTGCCTCTTCCCGGCGAAGGGTTACCCCCCCCCCCCCCCCCACACGAGCCTGACATGCCCGACTGGCGCGAGGAAATCCTTCTGTACATCACAGATGGCACTATTCCCACGGACCGATGGGCAGCCCGCCGACTAAAAAAGAAATGCGCCAACTATCTCATCACCAAAGACAAGTTATTCCGATGGAGCGCTACAGGAACATTGCTAACCTGCCTCCATGGGCAGAAAACCATTGACGTAATGAGAGAAATGCACGAGGGAGCAGGCGGAAACCATTCCAGCGGCCGGACTCTCGCTCTGCGAATCCGGAACCAGGGCCACTACTGGCCAACAATGTTTCAAGACTGCGACAGGTTCGCAGCCCGGTGCGAGAAATGCCAACGACACGGTTCGATGATCCATTCCCCCACCGAACTGTTTCAACCGCGTCAGCACCCTACCTCTTCATGCGATGGGCCATGGATATAATTGGACCTATACCTCGTTCTCGCCAAAAGCGCTTCCTCCTAGTCATGACCAACTACTTCACTAAATGGGTCGACGCTGAGGCATACTCAAAGATCACAGCGGAGGATGTCTGCAAATTCGTCTGGAAGTTCATCATATGCAGCCACGGTCTACCATACGAGATTGTCACGGACAACGGCGCCCAGTTCACATCGGTCCTATTCGAAGACTTCTGCGCAAAATGGAGAATCATGTTAAGCAAGTCCACCCCGAGGTACCCACAGGGTAACGGGCAAGCAGAGGCAACAAACAAAACCATCCTTGACGGCCTCAAAAAACGCATGGATAACAAGAAAGGCCGATGGGCCGACGAGTTGGACGGCGTCCTCTGGTCTCACCGCACAACGCCCAGGATGGCAACAAATCGTACACCCTTCAGCCTATCCCACGGCATGGAAGCAATGGCTCCTTCCGTGGTAGGCTTTCCTACTCTACGACGCACTATGTTAATACAGCACGGCGACATAAACGACACCATCCTATTAAGTGAACTCGACCTCCTCGAAGAACAGCGCGACCAGTCCCTGCTCCGAATCCACAACTACCAACAACTCGCTTCCAAGTACTACAACAAAAAGGTCTGAGGCCTGTTCTTCACCCAAGGCGACCTGGTCCTACGAAAGGTCTACGCAAATACAGCCGAACTGAACGCAGGAAAACTTGGTGCGAATTGGGAAGGCCCCTACCTCATTTCCAAGATCGTCAAGCCCGACGTCTACGAGCTGGTCATGATGAACGGCGAAGAAATCCCGCGCTCCTGGAACTCAATGAGCCTTAAGCGTTACTACTACTAGCCCCCTCGGGCTCCGCTTCTCTCTCCACTTATTGTAAAAATAAAAAACCCAACTACGACTGGCTTGATCCCTTCTACTAAAGGGTACGTAGGCAACCCCTAACCAGGACTCAGCTATCAATCTAATATAAATTTCTTACCTTATTTGCAAAAAAAGGGGGGGGGGGGGGGGAAATACGCGGTCCTCGACCTATCCCTTCCCAACAAACAAAGAAAGGAGTGAGCTGTCCACAACCAGTCCTCCAAAAAAAAAAAAAAACAAAAGGGACCGATTTCCAATGCTCGCTCTCCTACAGCACACAAACCTAAGTGCCAAAGCCGAGTTCCAACACTAGCACCTCTAACAGACACACAAGCATTAAGTGTCTTCAAGCCGGGCTCGCTACCCGCACCAAAAAAAAAGATACACAAGCATTAAGTATCCTAAGCCGAGCTACACCTTGCACCCAGTACAAAAGCAACAGAACACGGTCTACGACCTGTTCACACGCACACCTAAGGGATACGGTCCACGACCTACCCCTCCAAAAAATGTTATACGGACACTATGTTATACAAAAAAAAAGGGGGGCGAGCTGAAATCGTACTAAACACTTCCCAGAACCACGAGGTATATCATAGGAAACTTTATTTCATTTATAAAGGCAATACACCAAACTTACAAAGGCACCACGGCCTGTTACAAAAAAAAGAAAAAAAAAAAAGAAAAGAGAGAATCTCTACAAACGGCCATCCGGCCTACCAATCATGATCCCCGTCAGCATGGGTACTGTCTATATCGTCCGGGCTCACCATCCTCATATTCTTACCATACTCCTCCCGGAACGGCTGGTCTAGCTGCTACCCTTCGCCACCATCGGCCGACAAGGATGGAACCCCGACCTCAACGCCGGGCGCAACGGGCTCCGGCAGAGGAGGCGGTTCGGTCGCATCACGATCGGAAGCGGCAGAGGTCAGATCCGCAGCCGCCGGGGCCAGACCAGGCAGGATCTGCCCTAGCTGGATGTCAGGAACGGAATCCAAGGGAACCTCCAAATCTTCTGGGACCAGGCTGGGGAAGTCGATCTGATCCAGCTCGGCCTCGTACTTCGCCTCATCCTCCCCCAGCTTCTCGTACCGGTAGAACGGCACCACCAGGCTGTCCTCGCGCTCCATACTCTCTAGACATTCGCGCGTGCTGACCACCTGGCTAAGCAACAAATGCGGGTTGGAGGCACGATCCCGACCAGCTAGATGGTCGCGAATCTTCCCCATCTTCGCCGCCCAACTCTGATTCCTAGCCGCCCATTGCCTCCTAACGCGATCGTCCTCTTGGCAACGGCCACCTTCGCGCGGGCAATGTTCCTTTCAAACAGCTCAGCCCGAGCCCGGTACGAATCCTGCATCGCGCAGGCCTTCGCGACTTCGGCGCGCGACGCAGCCGATTCCTCCTCCAAAGTGGCTGACCGCGCCTTCTCCGATTCCAGTTCGGCAAGCGCCTGATCCGCCCTCAGCGACAGCAAGCGCGAATGCTCCAAGGTCGACTCCAGATCAGCAGATCGGGATTTCTCCTCGGCCAAACCCCGTTTGAGCTCGCGGATACGACCCGCCATACTATCCTCAGCCGCTTCCATCCGCAGCCTCAAGTGTGCGTTCACGCGTTCTTGCTCGCTGAGCCGATGCTCGTACCGTTCGCTGAGAATGATCACGTTGGACATTGACTGCGACAAAAAAAAAACACGCTAAGAAAATACAGCAATAACAAATCCGGGCTCAAACACTAGCGAAATCTCACCCGAACTATAGAACGGGACGCATTCTGCAAGGCGGAGGACTCTGCTATCTCCGCCAAAGGACAAAAACGAGGCCACCGTCCTAGAGCGGCAGCATAGGCCAGCTCGGTACTTGCTTCCTTATTAGAAACAATCGGAGCCGCGCCGTGTTCATAGCTGAAGTCAAAGCTATGATCAGTGGGCACCTCCTCAGTTTGCTCCTCGGGTGGCACCCCGGTTCCCTCTTCGGTCTGCACCCCGGGCCGCGCATCGGCAGCAACATCACAGCTATGGTCCCCAGCCTCCTCTACGACCTCAGGTTCCTGAGGACTCTTAGCATCCTCACCAACGCCTACCACCACGGGAACGTCCGTCTCTCGGACCTCCACCACATCGGCCTCCAGAGAGGCGTACTTATCAACATGCGGATCGCGGGACACCTCGGTTCCGCGACCTGGCATCGCACAACTGTGACCCCCAGACGGGGTCCCCTCACCACCAGAGGCATCGGCCTTCCTCTTTTTGGCAATTCTTTTTCCTGCGGCTATACCCGCCTGTTTCTTAGATACAGCTGCCTGCTGCAGCGGCTCATCCCGAGCTGACCCTTCCGCAGTCCGCTGTTGCTGCTCTCGCCGAGCCGGCATCTCAGGGACGGGGCGGCGCCGCAGCAAAAGAGCCAGCGTATGACGGGATAGAAAATCGGGAACGACCTGCAAAGATAAATCGTCAGTCCGGTAAATGAAAAAAACTTAATAATATATTAACTATTATTATATATATATCCCGACCTCCGGCCATGGCAACAGCGATTCTTCCCGAAGTGAACGATTTCCAATCCCTCTCACCCTGCGACTTGAGCACAGCAAGAACACCCTCGTATTCGGATAATTTGGCACGGGAAGAATGAGGACCTGGAAAACAAAACAAAACGTCAGTTTACGAAAAGCAAAAATAGGAAGGCAGGCAGATCGGTCCACAGGCCCCTACCCGGGGAAAAATTCTAATCTCGGGTGTATCTCGCCAACAGGTCGAGACCAACCGCCTCGGTAGCACGGACGTAGAAATAGCTACGTGACCAGTCTTCAACTTTTGACAGCTTGCTGGCCCTTGCCCCCGTACTGCTGACCTCGACGATGTTCTCCTGAAGCTTGAAGGCGGCGTAGTAGGTTCCTGGGATCCCAGGATTCACCATCTGCACGGTGAGAGCTTCGAACATACGGACCATCACCTCCACGTCACACTCCCTCCCAAAAGTCAGCAGCATGGTCATCCCCTGAATCGTGGACGGACAGATATGTGAGAAGGCCAACCCCCGGCTGCGACAATACTTGACAAACAGCTCGGAAAGAGGGAAGCGCAGCCCGCACTTTGAGAACAACCCCCCGTACAAGCAGACCAAGCCCTCTGGAGGATCCCATGGGCGCTCATCCGGTCTGGGAAGCCAGAGCTCGGCGGTTGCAGGAAAGTCGCAGAGCTCCCTTAACATCGTAACCACCTCCGCCGTACTCCAGGTCGTAGAACCGCCCTGTTCATAAGGAATCAAGGGGGGCTTCCTTTTCTTGGCCGTCTGGCCTCCCCCAGTTTGACCTCCCCGTCGCCCGCCTCGATCGGCAGTCCGACCGGTTCCTCGTCTGCCCCGGCCAGTTCCCTGATCACCGCGGGATGACTCTCCTGGCTGAACCCGGGGGACTGATGAACCTAGTAGCTGACATGTGAAAAATTAAGCAAAAAGAAAAAAATTTAACCCATGCAGGGCGGATATAGCGGGGCAATTTTGACATGCCTAATTAGAATCCAACATGAAACACGATTAAAAAGAATGATGTTAAAAAAATACACGATTAAAACATAATAGAAAAATAGAAAATAAAATAAAATAAGGGACCATCCAATATTAAACTGTTAGAAACAGTTCTATTCACTCCAAAACCAAGAAAATAAAATACTATTACACAATCAAAAAAAAAAATTAAGAAAAAATATAGACCACGTCCGCGCATAGTATCTATATATCCAACATATTTTTTAAAAAAAATTATCTAACTAAAATTTTAAAAGTTGTCCAAATTCCTTCATTCCTTAATATTAAAAGAAAACTTATTTTACAAGGATTTCAACAAATATGTTTTAGATGAAACACAAGAAAAACAAAAATTATGCAAAGAAAACTTTAAATTGTTAAAATCTTTCCTAAAAAACCAATTAATTGCATGAAATTAACCAACAAAAGAAAAAAAAATAAGTAAAAATGTGTACTATCCACTAAACAAATACATATAAAATCATAAATTTTAAAAAATTAAGAAAATAAACTAATAAATAAAAAATACACATATTTTAAGCTGATAGAGATAATTCAATTAACTGCCAGATTCAAAAAATAAAATAATAGACAATAAAAACTGTTTAGAAAAATTGTTTATAACGCCCGTGCGTAACGCGGATCACACCCTAGTACAATTATATAATCAAACTTCTAAAGTAATAATCACTCGGTTCTATGGTGTAGTGGTTAGCACTCTGGACTTTGAATCTGCTCATTGATAGATATGGTGGGGAATCGATCTGCCCATCCAGAGTATCCTGTTTTAGAATCATGCAGCACAATAAGAGGATACGAAAACTTATATTTTTCGATTTAGAAAATACAAAAGCTTTCTAGAAAATTGTAAAGTGATTTGAAATGAAAGAGATATTGAAACCGAACCAGTTGTTATGATTTCAAGAAGATCCGCTGCATCTGCCATATCCTGCAATGATATCGGTTATGCAGGAGTGATCTAAGAAGCAATTCTCTACCAACAAAATGAAAATTTGAACAACAACTGATGTAATTGAGCACAAAACGCATCATACAAGTTGCAGGATTATACCTGGCTCGATGAGGACAAACTTCTTGCAATGAGCCGAGCCAAACTATCCAAGGAGCTACCGTTGAAGTTGGGTTGCTTGAGTAGAGCATTTACTGATGTGAAATCAAAGATCAATGAGCAGATTCTTGCGGCAATCATTACTACCGATGGGTCATTAGTACCATCTGTAACAAAACGAAGAAAGAATATACCACGAAAAAAATTGTTAACACAAAAAGACACATCAAAGAAGTTTTATGTTCTCAGATATATACATTTGCATCTTTCAGATACTCGAGCACCACTCCCATTGTCTCGTTAAGTGTATTAATCACCTTTAGGAAGACGGCTTCATCACTTAGAGTCCCTGATAAATTCCAAAACTTCCATATAACGAAAACAAATCAGAGATTTAGAAATAACAACATTGATTCAAATCCAAAGTCAAATTCGACGGAGTGGAAGAAGTTATATATCTCGGAGTTATTATTGATTCTCAAAAGCAAGTGTGTCTCATCACAATCGAAGAAGTTATATAAAAGAGTTTTTCTTAAGGTTCCTAATGAAGCTAGAAATAAGAACATCAAATTCTCAACCAGTATAAATTGGTAAATGTCAACAATTTCTTAAGCACCCAACTGAAATTGAAACCCTATTCGAGTCAATAAGACTTCAAATCGAGAACATAAGCTTACTCCTCCCCATGGGTTGTCGTCGTCTTGCCGGCGGTCGAGAATGGGAGAAGAGAGAAGAGCAATCGAGACAGAGAGAAGAATAGATCGACATTGAGAGAAGAGAGATCGAGAGAGGGATCGAGTGAAAGAAGAGCGAAGGGAGAGCAAAAAGGGGAGTTTTGTGAAACCCTAATTTTTTTTGTGTTCATATCAATTTTTGGTTAAGAGACACGAGAAATGGCTAAGTGTTTTTTTTTGTAAATTATTGAGACAAAACAAAAAAAATCAGCGTGCAAAAAATTAAGTATCCCGCTTCCAGCTAACATAGCACTAATCGAATGACACATGCAATTAAAGAGGAAGACATGAGCAAAAAATTAAAGAGGTGTAACACTCTTATACGCGACCACTCTTTCATAGCATTGGCAATTTACAAATGCTATGAAAGAGTAGCGTCTATAACATTTATTGCAGAGTTTGTAAAAACGCTATGTTTTAGTGCTATCAATACTTTAATTTCCTGTAGTGATTCAAACTTTTTAAGAAGAAGATGTTTCCAACATAAACTTGTTAATTAAAAGTATGAGAAACTTGCTAAATTTTATAGATATATACATTTTTCTTATAACTTTTACAAGTTTTAAAAACACTAAATCATAAACTTTATCTTAAACGCTAGACCCCAAGCCTTAAACTTTAAACTTTAAACTCTAAACTCTAAACCTTAATAATAAATACTACCCAACCCACTGGATCTAACTTTGTTACAAGTCATAAACCATTAATCTAAACTCCAAATTGGAATGAGGAAACCCAAATATAATGTAACTATGTAACGAGATAATAATATTATAAACGCTAAAGCACTCAATCGTAGTAACTGATTAGTGAACCCAAATCGATTAATGTTCAGTAGGCGATCCATAAAACACATACAACAAAGGAACTAATCCAAAATCAGAAATCTAAACCTTAAATTGGAATGAGAAGAACCCAAACATAATGACGTAACTACCTATATAACGAGATGATAATATCCTAAAAGAGAGAGCAATGAATCCTAGTAAAAAGATTAGTGAACCCAAGCGATTAATGTACAATGGACTATTCATAAAAGACATGGTAAGGAAAAGCTAAACCGTAAGTTGTATTGGGAGAACCTAAACACAATGTCTTAACCATCCAATGAAACGAATTAATTATCCAATGCATTAACTACCCAACAATGTTACAATAAACATATTCATGTTTATGGAAATTTTTACGAGTTAACCCTGCAACTAATTATTGTTCATCTTCTCAAGTTATACTGTGAATTTTTCATTCTTTCATATTATTACTAACTCATTAAAGATATCAAAATACATTAAAGTTTATAGTGCATTATCGCTAATAGGAGAAACAAAATAGATTACAATAACATTTGAAAAACATTAATTAGAAAAAACAAATATGTTAGCCTTTGAAAATTATAAGAGGGTTAAAAGGTAAGAAAACATATGGCAAACAGATTTTACCTAATACATTTTTGATGGGTGTTAGATGTACATATTAACTCCAAAAGGGAGGTTATATCTCCATACATGGGTCCGGCGTTGGCATACTCCTTGAGTCCCCGACAAAGGAAATCCTCAAGCAATCCTTCCGCCTGGCCTTCCCGGCATCAAACAATGAAGCCGAGTACGAAGCTCTGATCGCCGGCCTGCGCCTAGCAAGGGCAATCGGGGTAAGAAAAATCCAGGCCTACTACGATTCCCAGCTCATCGCAAACCAATTCAGTGGAGAGTATGAAGCCAAGAATGACCGTATCGACGCCTACCTTAAGGTGGTCCAAGGCTTGGCCGCAGATTTCTCCGAGTTCACCTTGACGAAGATCCCCCGAGGTGATAACACTTCCGCAGACGCCCTCGCAGCACTGGCCTCCACCTCTGACCCAGCTCAACGACGGGTAATCCCGGTTGAAAGCATCGACTTCCCCAGCATCGAGCTACCAAAGGGGGTCTGACTGACCAATCCCCAGATCGCAGACCTCGACGAAGACATCCCGCCTTTTGAAGATCTGCCACCACCTCCACCTGAGCCCGAGCTACCAGACTGGCGAGTCGACATTCTCCTGTACATCGTGGACGGCACCGCTCCTCCAGATCGATGGGCCGCTCGTCGACTAAAGAATAAATGCGCCCTATATACGATGATGGACGACAATCTATTTCGATGGAGCGCCTCAGGAACCCTGCTCGGCTGCCTCCACGGGCAGTAAACTATTGAAGTGATGAAGGAGATGCACGAAGGCGCGGACGTAAACCACTACTGGCCGACCATGCTCCAAGATTGCAAAAAGTTCGCAGCCCGGTGCGAGAAATGTCAACGCCACAGCCCACTCATTCACTGTCCTACCGAGCTCCTGACCACTGCAGTGGCGCCCTACCCATTCATGCGATGGGCCATGGATATAGTCGGGACCCTTCCCCGATCCCGTCAAAAACGTTTCATCCTAGTAATGACCGACTTCTTCACCAAATGGGTCGAGGCCGAAGCCTATGCCAAAGTCTTGGCGGACGATGTCCGCAACCGCAAATTTGTCCGGAAGTTCATCATCTGTCGGCACGGCCTGCTTTACGAGATTGTGACTGACAACGGTGCCCAGTTCACATAGGTTCTATTTGAAGATTTCTGCGAAAAAATGGAAGATCAGGCTGAGTAAATCCACCCCAAGATATCCACAAGGCAATGGACAGGCTGAGGCAACCAACAAAACCATCCTCGACGGCCTCAAAATGGGACTGAGCAACAAGAAGGGCTCGTGGGCCGACGAGCTAGATGGAGTCTTATGGTCCCATCGCACAACGCTAAGGACGGCAACAAGCAGCACACCATTCAGCCTGTCTCATGGTATGGAAGCAATGGCCCCCTCTGAGGTCGGAATTCCCATTCGTACATCTGAGCGAGCTAGACTTTTTAGAAGAGCAGCGCGACCACTCCCTCCTCTGATTCCAGAACTACCAACATCTCGCCTCCAAGTATACAACAAAAATGTCCGAGGTCGGTTCTTCGTTGAAAGCGATCTAGTCCTGCGTAAGGTCTTCGAAAATACGGCCGAGCTAAATGCAGGCAAGCTCGGTGCCAATTGGGAAGGCCCCTACCTCATCTCCAAGATCGTTAAGCCCGGCGTCTACGAGCTGGTCACGATGAACGGCGACGCAATCCCGCGCTCATGGAACTCGATGAACCTCAAGCGCTACTATTACTGAGCCCCCCGGGCTCCGCTTCCCTCTTTCTACCTTTCTAAAAAAAAAAAAAAAAACGAACTACAATTGGCTTGATCCCTTCTACTAAAGGGTATGTAGGCAACCCCTAAACAGGGCTCAGCTATAAATCTAATAAAATCTTTTCAAAGATTCAAAAAAAAAGGGGGAGATAATACGGTCCACGACCTACCCCAAAGAATAAGGCCCACGAACTTATTCCCAAAAAGGCGAGAGATAAGAAAAGGGGACCGGGCCCCAATGCTCGCAATCCCCAGCACACAAAATATAAGTGCTAAGCCGAGCTCCAATACTCGCACTCACCCAGTACACAAGCCGAAAGTACTGACGCCGAGCTCAAAGCTCGCACCTCTACCAGACACACAAGCGTTAAGTGTCTTAAGCCGAGCTCGCTACTCGCACCAAAAAAAGAAGGTACACAAGCTTTAAGTGCCTTAAGCCGAGCTACACCTCGCGATAACAAAAAATACATCAAGATACACAAGCTGTAAGTATCTCAAGCCTAGCCATATCTCGCACCCAATACAAAGGAAACCAGAACACGGCCCACGGCTCGTTCACACAGAATATACACCAATAGGATATGATCCGACACCTATTCTACCGAACTCATCGATCGCAACCGAGCCAAGTCCATACCAAACACTTACAAAAAATAGCTGTTCATTAAAAATGGGGGGCAGAACGCCACTTTACAACAAAGGCCAAACGGACCGCAAAAAAAAAAAAAAAGGGGTGGGAGAAATAATGACCCCGGCCCACAAAACCTAACTCCCGTCACCACGGGTATCCACAATGACCTCCGAACCCGACTCTTGACCCTCGACACCACCGCCTGGAGACGAAGACGGGGCCCCGATCTCAGACAAGGGCGCAGCTAACCGAAGCGAAGCAGATGAGGCCAAGGCAGCCGGGGCGGCTACAGACGAATCATCGCTCGGACCAGGAAGCACGGAAATCCCGCCCTGAGCGGGCGGCGTAGTGGCTGGAGTGTCTGGAGTCAAAGCGGTAAGGGATGGAGTAGGATCCACGAGAACATCCAAATCCGCCGAAGTCAACTCCGGGATATCGATCTGCTACAGCACGGCCTCATACTCCGCCTGCGACTCCAGCAGCTTCGTATACCGATAAAATGGCACCACCAGGCTATCCTCCTTCTCCATCCTCTCAAGGCACTCCCTCGTGCCAACAACCTGACTCAGCAGCAGATGCGTGGGCAAAGACCTGTCCCGACCCGCCAAATGGGCACGAATCTTATCCATCTTAGTGGCCCATTTCCGGTTCCGAGCTTGCCACCTCTGCGATATCCGCTCGTTCTCCTTGGCAACGATCCCCATTGCCCGCTCGATGGTGCCCTCCAATATCGCCACGCGAGATCGGAGCGTGTCCCGCTCCACACTGACCTTTATAGTCTCCCCCCTCGCGATGCCCAATTCCTCTTCCAAAGCCGCGGCTCGGGCCTTCTCCGCCTCCAGCTTAGGTAGGACATGATCCGCTTCTAAGGCCCGTGCTCGCGCCTGTGCCGCAGACTGTTCCAGATCGGCGCAGAAGAATCGCCGTCCGCCTCCTCTCCCTCCCTGGTCAGCACCGCGACCACATGAGGATCTCAACACCACCTTTTTCCTGTGCTGAGTCCCGGGAGGTAACAGAACGGCCACCGAAACCGAAGGAGCAGAGTGTGCCCCGCTCTCCTCGCCGCGACATGGAGAAGTGCGCTCAGAACCGCCGGGAGTAGAGCACCCCACCGAGGAACCGCCACTGTTATCCCGTGACGTCGACTCCTCACTAGATTCGACCCTGATTCCGTCAAGTATCGGCGCCATTTCAAAGAGAATAAGAAGAAACCCCGAATCGAGAGAGAAGAGCTTAAAAGAAATTAGCGACAAAATCAGAGAGAGGAAGAAGAAAAGAGTTACCTTAGCGAGTTTGCGCAGAAGAATCGAATCGAAGGAGGAAGACTGGTTTAAATAGAAGAAAGGGAGACAGCGAAGAGACGTATGGACACGTGTCGAAGGAGCACATTCCCCAAAACCCTAATGATGACGCCTCTTCGTTTTCCCCGGGCGAAAAGCAGGAAACGCCTCGATAAATGCGAAGCGTCTTTCATACGCCCGCGCGTGAGTAGTACACGCAGAAAGTAGAACGTCGCTTCGGTCCCCCCGTGTGATGGGCACGCGCCAAAAATCTTCGGATCTTCAAAAAAACCGACACGTACGAGCAAGGGCTTGAATCTAAGCCATAACACCCCGCTTTCTTCTACTCAGTCTCAAAGGACCGACCTGAGATGCGCCGAGCTAGCACAAGGTCAACATCGATACATTCGCTACATCTCATGGCACCGAAATGGGGGGGGGCTATTGTTGGAGGTGGCCTTAGCACACCTGATTAGCTAGGCCCATCTCAGCGAAAAGGCCCTTCTCGATCGCATCAACGAGCTAGCAGCCCGGGCTACCAAAGTCGAACCCCGCCG
Organism: Eutrema japonicum; assembly: GCA_030161315.1. Lineage (NCBI taxonomy): Eukaryota > Viridiplantae > Streptophyta > Magnoliopsida > Brassicales > Brassicaceae > Eutrema > Eutrema japonicum. The sequence goes on from BSQW01000007.1 coordinate 29,806,879, forward strand.
AGCTCATAGGAGCGTGTCCCGGGCTCGGACTGACTTCTCACTAACCCCAGTCAGATGGACCAGAGGAGAGAAGGACGCGTGGAAGGCAGTTGACCGAACAGTGCGCTACCCCGTAGGAGGATGGCATTGAATTCGACATCTCACCAACTCTGCACGAAGATCCAAAGAGGAGACGACACGTGGAAAGCACTTGACCGAATAGTATGCTATCTGCGTAGAGCAATGGCCCGAGCTCATCATGACTCTTCATCCTAAAATCGGGGCAGTCCCCACAGACGACGCCTTACCCACAAAAGAGGCTTAAGGCACCACGTGGTCCAGGAATCCCGGGGAGCAGGAAGTCAACCCCCGCTATATATACCCCTTTGTATGCACTAAGGAGGGGATCTTGATCTTTTATCTCTCATTCTCTACGATATAGGCCCGACCTCTCTCATTTGTAACAAGGCAACGACGTTAAGAACACCGAACTGGATTCCCGTCGGAACTAGTTCGTAAATCTAAACCGTTCCCTTTTTTTATCATTAATACAAGGAATACTGTCCCCGACCTGTTCATCGTAATACCCGGCCTGCTCAAAGTCTAGGTTAACTCGTTCTATTTAACGGAAATCTCGCCTCTCTACTCCCTAATCATCCTCTAAACAACATTAGTAATCATCTGGATCAACAAATTGGGGTAAGATAAATTGTTGGGCAGTGTTGTTTTGTCAGTTAAAGCGATTAATTGTAATTTCAGGAGAGAGATTATTTTGTATTGGTGAGAGAAAACTAAGGAGAGATTTCCGGTGAGTGAAAGGGTATCTCGGAGTTTTACGGTGAGAGTGATGACGGTTGTACGGTGGTCCTTAGTGAATTTCGAGGAGTCCTCGGCTAAACATAGGGTCGCGGTTTGCACCTGAACTGGTTAAATTTCTCTTGTATTTACTTTCGGTTATCTCTTATCTCTCTCTCGCTATTTCTTCGTGTTCGATCATATCAGAGTTAGCTCATTTTGTGGTTCGATAAGGCGAGGAATCGCAAAAAGTGGTATAAGAGCGTAGATTGATATACTCTATATTTTACTGTTTTTAATAAGGATTTTAGTATTTTATCTAAGCATTTTTATTCAGTTCTGTGTTTTTTTAGTTAGTTTTCTCGTATTTGTAGTTTTAAAGTCTATATAGGTCAAATCATCAAAAATGATGCAAAATGGAGCCAAAAAGGAGTTTGCCACGTCCAAGACATGTTTCCAAGTCCAAAAGATCAACCAAGGACCCAAAGCTTAAGAAAGGCGGATTTCTCAATTTGACAGCACATATGCACCAGAAGTTTAATGTTTGTTTGATGCCTTACACTCGATGGATTGAGATGAAATTTCGTGTCAAGCTAGGATTTTGAGTCATATTTCATATGCAATTTGTTTGAAGTCATTTGGAGCAGTGGTCTGGACGATACTCCGTTTTTACTGAAGACATGTCTGAATTGGGCCCAAGCCCGGCCCAAAACTTCATTTTTGGTTTAATGAAACCCTAGACGGCTTTAGGGCAATTTATACCTGTTTTTAGCCTCATAAAACAGGGAGCCACGCCCCCTTATCACCATACACGATTTTTATAAGTTTTTTCATAGTTTTTCGATTCAAGAGCTTCCCGGGAGAAGATCTCGTCTTTGTATCTCGATATAGAGAAGATTTCTAAACCCTCTTGCTTTTATTTGAAGTTCATGATTATGAATTGCTCTATATCTCTATGTGTTTCATCTCTGGTCATGTGTGAGTAGTTCCCTTGCTAGGTTGTCGGTATTGATATATCATGGTTTTTACCCCTTTTAGGCCATGATATAAGTCCGTTTTATAGAGTCTTTCTAGTATTTTGGAGTCTTTTAGAGTCTTTTACAGGTTTTAGCACGTTTGGAGCATAATTGGAGATATTGGAGCTTTCTGGAGCATTCTGGAGCAAAGCAGAAGTTCGTATTGCTGAGTACCCGATTTGAAGCATCAATATCGATCGATACCCATCGCAGCAGACACGACCCTCGACTTTTCCAAGAGTTGAAGAATTGCATAATTGCCCCAGAAGACTTTATTATTTACAAGAAACCCCAAAACGTGATTTATGTTATTTAATAGAATTTTACAGCCACTTTGATGGCTATGCTTTATTTTACTTTGGTTTTGTGAGAGAGATTTTGAAGGGAGACAAGTCCGAAACTCTGTTCGTCCGAGAGAAGATTTCGAACCCTCTTATTACTCTTTCTATTTTACTTGATGATTTATTCAAACATATCAAACCTGAACTTTAAGGCTGATTTATTCTTAGGAATTTGCAAAGAGATTTGGGATTCTGAAGTTTAGATTTAGATAATTCTCGCAAAGACAGTTGGTCAATTATACTTTAGTGATTTGAGTTCTAGAATCGTGCGTAACCTGAACCCTGATTAGTTAGTCTGCATTCATTGATTTCCTGAGAAATATCCTAGTCCTATATTCTCTCCATTGAATTTACAACTCGTTTACTGCTTATTGTTTTTGTTTCATCTTATTTGCATAGCTTGATTCAATACTATACAACCTATTGTGTGATTTCTGTGAGTCCTTGTGTTCGACCCCTACACTTACTACAACAACTGCTTTAGTACTTTTAGGGTATTAATTTGAGCATATCAAATTTGGCGCCGTTGCCGGGGACTCAATTTCACCATTAGATTTTATCTGTCAAGTTTTGACTAAGTTCGTTGGTATCGATCGATACTATCTAGTATTGGTCGATACTCGTCGTTTTCTTTTTGTTGATATTGATCGACACCACTTGGTATCGATCAATACTCATCGCGTTTTTGATTACTTACGCTTTTGACTCTTGTTTTCAGGTGCATGCCTAATCGTGAAATCAGAGGGAATAAGAGCACTCCGCTAGTTAATCTATCGTTAGAGAAGCTAGCACGTTTAGAACGCACAAGCAGAAAGGCAAAGCAAACATCAGGGATGAACAACACAGTGGTATTAAGACCTGATGAAACTGGAGTTCTGAGAGACCAAGAGGGTCGAGTGTGCAATGAGAGAGGGCAGCGACTTGATGAAGCAGGAAACGTCATTGTCCCTACTGCTGTTGTTGGTCATATCGTCGCGCCGGCTGCGCAAGCCAACGTTGGGAATGCTGGGATTGATCAAGGTAGAACACTTGGTGAGCACAACAGACCTGATCAGCTCTATGCCAATCGAGCTGCGATTCGCATCCCAACTTTTCTATGGAATTAATTTGAGCTGAAACCAGCGTATTACGCTCTTGTATGTCAGAATACTTTCCATGGCCTATCTCATGAACACCCCATGGATCATATCGAAAGGTTCGAGGATTTGGTCACTGGTATGAAGTACAATGGAGTGCCCAATGAGTTCATTTTCTGCAAACTTTTCCCATACTCTCTTGGTGGGGATGCTTCTTATTGGCTGAAGCAGTTGACTCCTGATTCGCTAACTACATGGGATGAGACAAATAATGCATTCCTGAACAATTTCTATGATGATGCGAGATCCGAGGAATAAGATCTCTCAAATTGCTCAGGGTCCGACAGAGGCATTCAAAGCTGCTTGGATTCGTTTCAAGTCTTATCAGAGAGATTGTCCGCACCATGAGTTTACTCAGGTTCAGCTGTTGGGCACTTTCTACAGAGGGGTTGATTGGAGGTACCAGATGGGTATGGATGCTGCAAGTAATGGGAACTTCAACACCAGGTATCCAGATGTTGCGATTGTGTTAATTGAGAACTTGGCGTCTAGTAATAGCACCAAGAATGCTGATTTCGAGCGGAAGAAGCAGGCTGGAGGAGTTGATGGATCGCAGATTGCTGAGGTTCAGGCCAAGCTGGATTTCCTGATTGGGAAGTCTAAGAAAGCTGTACACTTTACTGATGAAGTCGTGAATGTGGAAGAAGAAGAAGTGGATGATGTTAACTACGTTGGTGGTTCTGGTTTTCAGGGTCAGCGATTTGGGTACAAACACAACCGAAACTTCAACAACAACAATCAGGAAGGTGGGTACAAGTTTGAGGGGAACCAATCTGGTTTTGGAACAAGACAATTTACTCAGAAACCACTCCAGAGCAACGATTTCACTCGCAATTATGGGAATTCTTCGTACCAACCAATCTCTCCAAAGTCCACAGAGAATAAGATGGAATCCATGCTTGAACAACTTCTTCAGGGACAGCAGAAGTTGCAAGTGGATTTCAATGGGAAGTTTGACTCTATGTACATTGATATGAATGGGAAAATTGAATCTATCAATCAGAACCAGAGGAAGCTGGAAACTCAGGTCGCTCAGACAGCAGCAGCTGTGAAAAGGCAGGAAGGTTTTTTCCAGGGAAAACTGAGAATCCAAGAGCACACATCAATGCCATCACCTTGAGGAGTGGAAAAGAGATGATTACATGAATGAAGAACAGCCCAATTGCAGAGAATCTCGTCGATCTTGCTAAAGAAGATGATTGGGATTCTGAAAACCCCCAGGTATCGATCGATACCAGCCAGTGTCGATCGACACTGGTCCAGAAATCTGCACGAGGGGATCCAAAACCCCGTGTGTTGATCGATACCCCTCCAGTATCGATCGATGCTGAGACGCTGATCGAGAAACAACCCGAGATTGTCAAGGAGAGGGTGTATAAACCCAAGATGCCTTATCCTATGCCTCCTAAGATGACAAAGAAGGAATGGGAGGACGCCAGATGCAAAACTATGTTGGATAAGTTGGTTGTGGAGCTCCCTTTTGTCGATGCTATTAAGACTTCTCCAGCTTTCAGGAGGTATGTGAAGAAGATGGTGTCTAGCAATGTGAACCTTGAGGAAGGTGTCATGATGATTACAGCTGAGTGCAGTGCGATTCTACTCAACAAAATTCCCAAGAAGCTACCAAACCCAGGGAGTTTTGTTTTGGATTGCACTATCTTCACATAGAGATTCGAGCGTGCTCTCTGCGATATTGGGTCGAGTGTGAACCTTATGCCACACTCAATTGCCAAGCGAATGGGGATGACGAATTTACAGTCTAGAAGGATTTCGATGGTACTTGCTGATCGCTCAGTGCGACTTCCAGAGAGACTACTCGAAGATGTCCCGATCAAGATTGGGAATTGCTTGATCCCAACAGATTTCATCGTCCTGAAGTACGATGCTGAGCCTAAGGATCATCTTATCCTGGGCAGACCATTCCTTGCAACTGCTGGAGCCTTGATCGATTGCAAGAATGGACAGATAGCTCTCAACATCTGTGATTTGGTGATGTCCTTTAACATGGAAAAGATGATGAAGAGACCAACCATCGATGGGCAAACGTTCTATGTGGACATCTTCAGTGACATAGCAGAGGAGTACTTCCTGGAGATGCACCCTGAGGATCCACTGGAGAGAGCATTGGTCTGCTCAGCCACTTCAGAGGTCCATTTGTGCGATGATACTGCTGGATACTCGAAGATGCTCGATTCAGCATCGTCAGTATCGATCGATACTCCACTGGTATCGATCGATACCCTGCGGCCAGAAAGAGAGTTGGCCGAGAGTTCTAAGCAAGCTGCTGGGCTTGGAGATTGGAGTGCAGAGAATGCTCCAAAGGTGGAACTAAAGCCACTCCCACCAAATCTGAGGTATAGTTTTCTTGGCCCTGATTCTACATACCCAGTAATTGTTAATGCTTCTTTGAACAACACAGAGAATGCCTTACTGCTGAGCAAGCTGCACAAGTATCGCAAAGCTCTTGGCTATTCTCTTGATGACATTTCAGGTATAGCACCAGACTTGTGCATGCATCGGATTCACCTGGAGGATGAGTCTAAGTCTTCGATTGAGTGCCAAAGGAGGCTGAATCCGAACCTGAAGGAAGTGGTCAGGAAGGAAGTGATGAAACTTTTGGAAGCAGGGATTATCTATGCCATCTCAGATAGTTTTTGGGTTAGTCCAGTTCACGTTGTGCCTAAGAAAGGAGGCATAACAGTGGTGAAAAACGAGAAGGATGAGCTGATTCCTACGAGGACGATCACTGGTCACAGGATGTGTATTCACTACATGAAGCTGAATGCGGCTACAAGGAAGGATCACTTCCCATTGCCATTCATTGACTAGATGCTGGAGAGGTTAGCAAGTCACCTATACTACTGTTTTCTCGATAGGTACTCAGGCTTTTTCCAGATTCCTATACATCTAGAGGACCTGGGAAAGACGACTTTTACATGTCCCTATGGCACATTCGCCTACAGAAGAATGCCATTTGGATTATGTAACGCTCCAGCAACCTTTCATCGATGCATGATGTCGATTTTCACAGACATGATTGATGAGTTTATGGAGGTTTTCATGGATGACTTTTCAGTGTATGGATTGTCATTCAAGGATTGTCTGGATAACTTGTGCAAGGTACTTCAAAGATGCGAGGAGAAGCACTTGGTTCTTAACTGGGAGAAGTGCCACTTCATGGTACAAGATGGCATCGTTCTTGGGCACAAAGTTTCTAATGACAAGGCTAAGATTCAGGTCATGACAAGCCTGCAACCTCCACGACCTGTATCTGAGATTCGAAGCTTCCTTGGTCATGCTGAGTTTTACAGGAGGTTCATCAAAGATTTCTCTAAGCTCGCACACCCACTCACAACCCTGTTATGTAAGGAAGTCCAATTTGACTTCACATCTGATTGCCTTACAGCCTTCGAGGAGATTAAGAAGTCATTGGTGAGTGCTCCTATTGTCCAACCACCTGATTGGAGTTTACCTTTTGAGGTTATGTGCGATGCGAGTGATTTTTCTGTTGGAGCAGTGTTGGGTCAGAGGAAAGACAAGAAGCTCCATGCTATTTACTATTCCAGCAGGACGTTGGATGATGCTCAGCGAAATTACAGCACCACTAAGAAGGAGTTACTTGCAGTTATTTTCTCTTTTGAGAAATTTTGGTCCTACTTGATTGGGAGCAAGGTTATTGTTGACACAGACCATGCTGCTCTCAAATACCTGCTGAAGAACAAGGACCTCAAGCCTCGTCTATGCCGATGGGTTCTTTTGCTCCAAGGGTTCGACATCGAGATCAAGGACAAGAGAGGAGTTGAGAATGGCGTTGCTGACCACTTATCGCGATTGAAGGTCGATGAAGTCGTACCTATTGATGATTTCCTGCTAGAGGAAGGTATTTAGTTCATTGAAGCTCAACTTCAAGGCGTTTGTCCCGAAAATCTGCAATTTTCACGAGTGCAGACTTTAGGTATCGATCGATACTCACCTAGTGTCGATCGATACCCGTCGAGATTTGGACCTGTTTTGCCTGCAGAGCACTTCGACTCTTATGATGTCTATCTAGCTGCTATCTCTAGTCCTGCACGACCATGGTACGCTGACATTGCCAACTACCTTGCTGTAGAGACTGAGCCAAGGTATCCCACAAAGTATGCGAGGAAGAAGTTTATGCGCGAGATGAGGAGGTTCTTCTGGGATGAGCCGTACCTATACAAGCACTGCTCGTATGGTATCTACAGAAGATGCGTTGAAGAGTCTGAGGTGCCAGCGATTATTTTTCATTGCCACGGGTCTGAGTATGCTGGTTATTTTGCTACTTTCAAGACGGTGTCCAAAGTTCTTCAAGCAGGCTTCTGGTGGACTACTATGTTCAGAGACGCGCATGCTTATATCTCACAGTGTGAAGTCTGTCAGAGGAGAGGGAAGATCAGCAAGAGACATGAGATGCCACAGAATTTCATCCTTGAGGTTGAAGTTTTCGATTGTTGGGGCATCGATTTTATGGGTCCCTTTCCCTCGTCACACGAGAACATATACATCCTTGTTGCTGTGGACTATGTGTCCAAATGGGTGGAGGCGATTGATAGCAGAACCAATGATTCTTCGGTGGTTGTTAAGCTGTTTTAGACCATCATTTTCCCTCGATTTGGAGTACCTTGAATTGTGATAAGTGATGGTGGTTCTCACTTTATCAACAAGATTTTCGAGAGGTTGCTGCAGAAGTATGGTGTAAATCATCGCGTGGCTACTCCCTATCACCCTTAGACCAGTGGGCAAGTCGAGGTCTCCAACAAGCAAATCAAGGAAATTTTGGAGAAGACAGTGGGAGCTTCTAGGAAGGATTGGTCTAAGAAGCTGGATGACGCGCTATGGGCTTATAGGACTGCTTTCAAGATACCATTAGGTACTACACCGTCCACTTGCTGTATGGGAAAGCATGTCACCTTCCAGTGGAGATAGAGCACAAGGCTGCATGGGCGACGAAGTTGCTGGACTTTGACATCAAGCCTGCAGCAGAAAGGAGATTGATTCAGCTAAACGAGTTGGATGAGATTAGGCACCACGCCTACGAGAATTCGAAGCTGTACAAGGAGAGAACTAAAACCTATCATGATAAAAAGATCATCTCCAGACATTTCGAGCCGAACGACCAGGTACTTCTGTATAACTCTCGTTTGCAATTGTTTCCTGGTAAACTGTGTTCTCGTTGGTCAGATCCCTTCACAATCAAGGAGGTCAGACGACATGGTGCTGTCGTGCAGATTAGTTCTACATGCGATGAATTTACTGTAAATGGACAGAGGGTGAAACACTATTGGGCGAAAGCCGAGATTCCAAGTGGGCAGATAATGCCTTTGGATGATGCACCCACAACCTGAATGGCGTTACAGTCAAGCTAATGACGTTAAACGAGCACTTGGTGGGAGGCAACCCACTGGTAAGTCTGCTTTTGAGTCATTTTTATTTTTTTTTATTTTTTTTGTTCGTTCTGTGTTTGTGTCAGGATAAACAAGGAGCAAAACTCAAAATCGCCTGAGTATCGATCGATAGCACATTGGTATCGGTCGACACCAATCACGAATGAGACGGTTCATCATGTCGACTTAAGCCTGGTATCGATCGATACCAGGCCGTGTGTCGGTCGACACCAGATATTCCAGCACGGTAACTTCTTGTTTTTCACAATTTTATTATGTTCTTTTGTTTTCTTTTACCTACTCTAGGCTAGATAACACTGGGGACAGTGTTTTTCAAGTCTGGGGGAGGTGTCTGCTGACATTGTGTTTGTTTTTCTTAGAGTCAGTTATTTTATCGAGTCAAAAATATTTTATTGAGTCAAAACTTGTTGGATATGATAATCATGTGCTTGAATTGTTGTTTTGATTTTGTTTTTAAGTGACCAGTGTTGCAAGATCAACTCTAGATCGATTAATGAAAAATATAAGGACTGACCAGTTTACTAGAAAACATCCATGTCTCCAGCATAGTTCTTCTGAAGCCTGAGCCAAATTTTTGCACTTCATCGATTTGGTTAGTGTTAAAGAACTTGATTCATATCTGACAAAGGAACCCATATGTTTAAAGTAATGGTATCTCTCTCCCCAGTTATAAGTTGATAAATAAGAGCATAAAAGATGAAATGATTTTCTTCTGAGTAGAGGGCTAGGAAAATTTCCAGCGATCCCATTATTCTACTTAAGAGGAAATGATCACACAAAGGTTGAAAGCGAGGTTAGGAAAATTTCCCGTGATACCACTATTCGCCTAAACCTTTGATACATAGAGAGGGAAGAACCAGGAATTCGGTGGCAAACACCATCAATACTCGCGTTTCGGACCTTGATGTGTATATGCAGATCTAAAAAAAAGAAGAGAGAACATAATAAGAAATAAGTCTGGGGGAGAGAAAGTGATACAAAAAGTGTGAAATTGGATGGTTCCTTGTCATGATATTGTATGATAAAGAATCTAGAAGGTTCTTGAACATTGGCTACAACAATGAAACTGGCGATGAGGGCTTTATTTGAACAATGCTGCGAGATAATGTGTGGAGTCTGGAAAAGCTGCGAATGTCTACGGAGAAGTACATGGTGGTTAGATCAAAAGCTGGTTAGGTGACATTTGGGTGCTTGGGAAAAGGATCTTTGCGAGGGTTCCTGAATAGGTGAGTCTCCGTGTTTTCAAACCTCTTTCTCTGGTTTAGTCTTCTATTTGCTTGAGGGCAAGCAAAGGCTAAGTCTGGGGGAGTTGATATATCATGGTTTTTACCCATTTTAGGTCATGATATAAGTCCGTTTTATAGAGTCTTTCTAGTATTTTGGAGTCTTTTAGAGTCTTTTACAGGTTTTAGCACGTTTGGAGCATAATTGGAGATATTGAAGCTTTCTGGAGCATTCTGGAGCAAAGCAGAAGTTCGTGTTGCTGAGTACCCGATTTGAAGCATCAGTATCGATCGATACTGCCTAGTATCGATCGATACTAATCGCAGCAGACACTACCCGCGACTTTTCCAAGAGTTGAAGAATTGCAGAATTGCCCCAGAAGACTTTATTATTTACAAGAAGCCCCAAAACGTGATTTAGGTTATTTAATGGGATTTTACAGCCACTTTGATGGCTATGCTTTATTTTACTTTGGTTTTGTGAGAGAACTTTTGAAGGGAGACAAGTCCGAAACTCTGTTCGTCCGAGAGAAGATTTCGAACCCTCTTATTACTCTTTCTATTTTATTTGATGAATTATTCAAACATGTTTATTGCTTCAATTTCCATGTCTGAGTAGATCCACTTTAGGTTTAGGGTTTTCTCATAGGGATTTCTATGAATGCTAGGTTGATTTATTGTTAGGGTTCATAATCTGAATTAGTTCTTCGCCTTAGGTTGTTCTCAAAGCTAATTCTAGATTGATCACCTAGAACTTAGATCTTAGGTTAATCGATTAGGCACGACAGTGCAATTGAGTAATCTGATAGAACTTAAGGTGAGCAAATTGATTATTCGCAAAGAGATTTGGTTTAATTGATTTGTGAACATATCAAACCTGAACTTTAAGGCTGATTTATTCTTAGTAATTTGCAAAGAGATTTGGGATTCTGAAGTTTAGATTTAAATAATTCTCGCAACGACAGTTGGTCAATTATACTTTAGTGATTTGAGTTCTAGAATTGTGCGTAACCTGAACCCTGATTAGTTAGTATGCATTCATTGATTTCCTAAGAAGTACCCTAGGCCTATATTCTCTCCATTGTATTTACAACTCGTTTACTGCTTATTGTTTTTGTTTCATCTGATTTGTTTAGCTTGATTCGATACTATACAACCTATTGTGTGATTTATGTGAGTCCTTGTGTTTGATCCCTACACTTACTACATCAACTGCTTTAGTACTTTTAGGATATTAATTTGAGCATATAAGGTAGTCAATGAGTTCATGGATTGATCGTTAGGTTGTTAGAATTGGGATTATCCTTAAAGTTCTTCATCTAATAATTTAGACAAAGAATTCAATAAATATGTTTTGAACTCGAATCACAAATAAATAATTAACCTACTTCCGCAGCGCCAATTACTATGTTTGAACAACTTAATTCACTCAACTCCCGCTCGTAATTAAGTAGTTAAACATGCATAAATAGTTCAAGTTTGATATGTTCACAAAGTCTAATAACTCAACTCCCGTCGGTTATCATGCTTTGTTCATCTAAATCAATTCAGATAATTTAACAACACTTTCGGTGAGTAAATATACCTATAAGAAGTAGCTAGATGGTACGTTTCTGAGATGTCAAAGACCATACTGTTAAGAAACACGTGATTGTTGGGTTTTGGATACTTATGCTGGTTTTAGGGACTGCAATGTAGTCTCGACTTACATACCCGTCTTGTTTTTGATGAAACATGATGAAACATGTTCAAATATCTCATACTAAATGGTTTTTTTAAGTGTTATGTTTTGAGATGTTGGATATCAATATGCTGAGAAGCAAGAGTATTTTGGATTTTACTTTGGTTTTAGGGCTTGCGTTGTAGTCTCGACTTACATGCACATTTCAATAGTAAAACTTTGAGTGGTTCGGTCGAGGTATACCCTTTCATTTCTTGGTCGAGATATACCCGCCTTTAATTTATATCGCGGTAGCAGAGCTCAAGAACTATAAATATGTGTTTTAGAGACCTAATTTCGTGTGTTTGCTTTTACACCATTTTTAGTTTAGTTTTATTCTTTTTTTTTTGCTCTTTACTTTTTGTTCGATACTCTTCGAGATTGTTTAAGAGGTTTTCTCCTGACTTATTTCTTAAAATCAAAAACCCTCTTTCATCAATCTCATGTTTTAATTCAATCATTGTTAGTGGTGAGTTTAGCACTCTTCGGTTTAATCCGGTTTGAATCGAGACCGATCTATTTGATCCTGGTTAATGACGATTCGAATTCGTAGAGACCATAACCACAGCGCTGACCTCCAAGCCCATTAAAAGCCCAACTCGGTATGTCGAAACCGACCTTCGAGATTTACAGAATGTTTCCTTATCTCGGAAAGATTTCGGGAAGATTTCTTTTTGCTGAGGGAGCTAGAAAAAGGAAATCACCTGTATTGATCTACTTAGAACCTTATAAATAAGGGGATTTTCACCACATTGGGAGGATTCACATTCATTACGGAGATAAGAGAGATTGAGAGCTCAAACTTCACGAGAACTCGACCTCTTTAGTTTCCTAAATCACTTTACCGACCTTAAAGAACGATTCTTGTATTCGCCAAGTTCGATATCAATAAAACGATATTCCGATCATAAGTTTACTGTTTCACCCCTTGTGTGATTTTCAGAATCAACAATTGGTGCTGTCTATGGAGAAAGTTAAAACAGAACTTACGGATCTCGGTTGATAAAACCCGGCGATGACTGATCTTATGATCAATCCGACTCTCAGTGGTGATGGTTTGATACTCGGCAATGACAAAACCCAGAACAATGGACTCGGCAATCTCAACCCCGAAAACCGAAATCTTGATGTCCCACCACATCCAGCAAACACCGTCGACGCCGAGACAGTTCTAATCGACCAATCCACTTTTTTGCAACAATGGCCACACAATTCGCAGAGATAAACAAGAAAAATAAGAATAGACTTGACTCATTAATCGCATCACATATAGATTAGGGACCAGATCACCGAGCTCCGACAGATCCAAACAATTATTCCACCTGGTAACGAGACACTGACTCCAATGCATCGAAATCAGTTCCTCGACCCGCCTCTGCACCAAAACATGGTACTCCGACCCCCGTATCATAGTTATGTTTCCAACAGAACACAATCAACTCTCGAGCAAGCTTCTCTGGATTAACAAATCAAAGGCGTCAAAGCACAAATTCGAGACATGAACTCCAAAATACACCAAGTAACTAACTCGGCGCCCGAGATCGATCGTGTGATTCAAGAAACTCAGAAAACCCCGTTCACACAACAGATTATCAACACAACAGATTATCAACACCCCAGTTTGGCGTTTGGAAAAAGTAAAAGTCACCCCGTACGACGGACACATCGACGGGAAAACGTCCAATTCTTACCCGGACTATTCCAAATGGTGCGGATTCGTACCTGACAAATTCAAGTGTCCAATTTAATATCCAAACACTTCCAAATTTGAAAACTCATACCTGGACTATTCTTTTTTTGGCAAAAACAAACATTGACCAACAGTCCCGTTAGTCAACTCCGTAACACCGTTAACGGCGATGAGTCACCTACCACGTATGCTTTCTAGTTGGCATAGAATGACAAAACGACGTCGTTTTGGAAGAAAAAAAATCCAAAAAAAAACTACAACTATGGTGTTGGGCCCAAATTCCACACCCAAGGCCCAACCGGATTGAATATGCCTGACAAAAAAGCCTAGTATGCGATGAGGCCTCATCCAGCCTGAGTTACAAATACATCTATCCCACTAATCCAGCCTGACGACATCGCTCCGGCAAACCTGGAAGGAGAAACAAACGTTCTCACTACCACCTCGGGAGAAAGTGTCACGACTGTGATCAATGACACTGCTGATCCTTCGGGACTTGCAGCCTTAAACCAGCCGGCTCCGGATCAAATAGCTGAGGTCCGGAACTTGATATCGTTTCTCATAGAACAGAATCGCCTAATGGTAGCTCGCCAGGACGACCTCGAAAGAACGGCTCGGGCATGCACCATCGGGAGGTTTGCCCTCCCACAAGGGACACAATCCCTTTTTGCCCTTGGGCAGGGAGGATTACTATTCCCACCTCCACCGGTGACAAGGCTAAACTTTTCTGATATCAATGCTTCGACCAGCAGAATGGTTGGCTCAGCCACCACCTCACGGTTCAGCTCGATGATATCGGACCCCATATTCACTCATTCCACGATCCAGATCGCGGAAGGAGGAACAACGCCAATTGCGACCCTCCCGGGAGTAGATCCGACCTCAACCCGACTAATCGGTCAGGATCGCTCTGGAAACGCCAATGAAGTCGAACCTTGGGATAATCCCGAAGTCGAAGCGCGACCTGAGAATGGTGGCAGCAACCATGCCCAGCCTGCTGGAGAATCCCTGCTCCGCTTCCCGGGCAGTAATGAAAACAACATGGGACCCGACGGCTCACATGGGTTTGAATCGATCAAGAAATACTACGAAGAAACGAGTGCCGAACTTCAGCGGATGAGATCGCAGGTCCACGCTGCTCTAAGTTCAGCGCCCGAGATAGATATGGTAATTGATGAAGTCAATCAGACCCCATTCACCTCACGAATCGTGAGCCCCCAGCTCGGCGATGTCAGGAGCATCTGATTTCCCCGGTATAACGGAGAAACCGTACCTAAGGCATTCATGAGAAGTTTCAAATTCGCCTTTTCGAGGGTGCGAATACTCGGGGGCGACCTCCAGTCAGCACGCTGCCGTTTCTTCGCTGAAAATCTAACAAATTCGGCCTTGGAATGGTTTACCTACCTAAAACCGAACTCGATTGACAACTTCACCCAACTTCAAGCTGCATTCTTGAAGCAATATTCGGTATTCATCCAGATCGAGACCTCGGAGGCCGATCTGTGGGTACTTACTCAAATGCCATGTGACTCGTTGCGGAAGTACATTGACAGTTTTAAAGCCGTCAAGGCAAAAATCGCCGATCTACATAACCCAACGGCCCTGAAAGCCCTCCAAAACGGACTACTAAAAATCTCAAAATTCTTTGAGGAGCTCACAGTCCGGGAGCCCGTATCACTAGATGATGAACTACACCGTGCTTCGCGCTAGATTATTTTTGAATAGGCGAGTGCAGCTCAACCAAAGCAGCATGAACCCGTAACCTCGACTAACAAGCTCAGATGACCAACTCCCAGGGACCTAAAAAGTGGGAAAAAGAGTCCCAAGATCAAAGACAAAATCAGGGGATAGATTCGTACTCTGTAGGAAGCCCACCTCATAACAGATTCAAGCCTTATGACCCCAGCAAGTGGTGTGATTTTCATAAAATCAAGGGTCATTCGACCGAGGAGTGCCATGAGGTGAAGAAGCAGCTCGCCGCAAAATTCGCAGCAGGAGAGCTGGGCAAAATCGAACTGGAGAAACCTCCTCCGAGGAAGATCGAGACGATGAAAGGCGAGATAGCCTATCTAAGGACGATCGTAAGCAAGAACGTTCAGCCGAAGACGCGACGAGGCGAGATCCCCCCAAAGACAGGGAGACAGACCTACCTCCCCCCAGCACGAAGAAAAGAATTAACTTTATTCACGGAGGATCCAAGTTGTGTCGCAACTCGGTAAATTCGATTAAGAAACATCAACGGAGGGTAAATATCGACGTAAGTGACAAGACCCCGTTCAAGGGACCTGACACAAAAATTTCATTTTGGGAAAGTGAGGCCGTTGAGCTAGATTCCCCACATGATGATGTTCTCCTAATCATGCTAGAAGTGGGTGAATACGAGCTCACTAAGATGCTCGTGGACACAGGGAGTTCTGTAGAACTCATCCTCCTTAGTGTTCTTAGGGAAATGGATATACCGGATCACAAAATCAAGGAGAATAAGATGGTGTTAACCGGCTTCTCCGGGGAAACCACATTATCTCTCGGAACGATAAGACTCCCTGTAATAGCAGCCGGAGTAAGAAGGATGGTCGAATTCACGGTGATAGATAGGCCAGCCCCATTAAATGCCATCCTGGGAAGAACATGGATGCATTCAATGAGGGCTGTATCCTCAACCTACCATCAATGTATAAAATTCCCTACCCAGCATGGAATCGCAACAGTTAAGGGGAGTCAAAAGGAATCAAGAACGTGTTACATGGCAGGCTTCCATATAGCAAAGGAAAGCGCCATATATCAACTACAACGTAAGGATGAGCTTGCATATCGCATGACCAAAAAGAAGAGTGGTCCAGGCTCCATCGGACCTCGCAAAGACTTTATCGAGAAATTTGTGGTCCACGAGTCTCATCCTGACTAGAAGGTAGGAATTGGGCCCGAGCTCTCCAAGGCTCAAAAGGATCAACTAATAACATTCCTCAAAGAAAATTCCGGCTCATTCGCATGGACAACAGCTGATATGCCCGTAATCGATCTAAGCATCATCTCGCACGAGCTCAATGTGGATCCAAATCACAAACCAGTACGACAAAAGCATCGAAAATTCGGACCGGACAAGACCGAAGCTGTTAACAGCGAGGTCACAGGTTGCTAAGCGTTGGATTCATCAAGAAGGTGAAATATCCCGACTGGCTAGCGAATTCGGTCGTAGTGAAGAAGAAAAATGGCACCTAGCGAGTGTGTGTGGATTTTACATATCTAAACAAAATGTTTCATAAGGATAGCTTCCCACTACCTCACATCGACCAACTGGTGGAAGCCACCGCAGGGCAACAGCTCCTCAGCTTTATGGATGCGTTCTCAGGGTATAATCAAATACAAATGAACCCTGAGGACCAAGATAAGACATCCTTCATAACAGAACGAGGAACGTACTGTTATAAAGTGATGCCATTTGGCCTTAAAAACGCGGGAGCAACCTACCAAAGACTTATGAACATGATGTTTGCCAACCTCCTAGGTAAGTCAATGGAGGTCTACATTGACGACATGCTAGTTAAATCTTTGAAAGAGGAAGACCACATAAGTCAGCTGGAGGAATGTTTCACCTTACTAACCAAGTATGGGATGAAACTGAATCCCTCAAATTGCACTTTCGGGGTTGCTTCAGGTGAATTTCTAGGTTACATAGTGACTCAAAGAGGAATATAAGCAAACCCCAAACAAATCAGTGCGTTCTTGGAAATGCAACCTACGAGCTCGGTAAAGGAAGTGCAAAGGCTGACAGGCCGCATTGCCGCACTAAATCGATTTATTTCCAGGTCGACTGATAAATGTCTCCCTTTTTACCAACTGCTAAAAGAAAACAAAAAGTTCATATGGGATGACAAGTGCGGGAAGCCTTTATGCAACTAAAGGCGTACCTATCCGAGCCCTCCATTATGTCAAAACTAATCGAGGGAGAGCCGCTTTAACTATACGTAGCGATCTCCGAGGCCACAATAAGTGGCGTCCTCATAAGAGAGGAACGAGCTGAGCATAAACCAGTCTACTACGTGAGCAAATCCTTAGTGGACGCTGAAACCAAGTATCCACGAATGGAAAAACTGGTTTCTCAGTAGTAATCTCAGCTCGCAAGCTCAGGCCGTATTTTCAGTCACATCCTATCATAGTAATGATGACACAGCCATTACGCACAGTATTGCACAGCCGCAGCCAGTCTGGCAGGCTAGCCAAATGGGCCATCGAGCTGAGCGAGTACGATATCGAATATCGACCTCGGACTAGCGCCAAAGCACATGTATTAGCTGATTTCATCATCGAGCTTACAGCTAATAGCCAGGTGACCGAAACAAGCTCCGAAACCTGGCAGCTTTACGGCGATGGAGCCTACTCAAAACAGGGGCAGGTGTTGGAATCCACCTAGTATCCCCGACTAATGAGGTCGTGGAATAGTCCTTCAGACTTGGATTCTCAGCATCGAATAACGAAGCCGAGTACGAGGCTTTAATAGCAGGTCTCCGGCTCGCAGCAGGAATAGGAATACGCAACCTGAATGCGTTTAGCGATTCCCAGCTCATTACAAGTCAGTTTCATGGAGAATACGAAGCCATAGATAGCAGGATGGAATCCTATCTAGCAAAAGTCCATGAGCTAGTTAAGCGATTCGAAGTCTTTAGCCTGACGCGAATACCGCGAGGTGAGAACACGATCACAGACGCACTGGCAGCTCTGGCATCAACCTCGAATCCACTTGTAAAAAGAGTGATTCCGGTGGAAGTAATTGAAAAACCAAGCATTAAAATCGATAAAGATATCGAGGATTTAATGGAAATAGACGATGACAATATGGAGCTAGACATAGTACTAACACCAATAGAGGATGACCTCCCTACCAAAATAGGAGAAGCGGAGGACCCAGAACAAGCTCCGCTCGATGCCCGGCATGTCACCCTCTGCGAAAAAATGATTGCAAGAGCTGACTAACGAGCAGCGATTATACAATACATTGAGGGGGGAGAGGTTCTCCCCAGCAAGTGGGAAGTTCGCAAGCTCAAAACCATAGCTTCTAGATATTGTATAATCAGCCCCCGCCTTTACAAGCGAAGTATGAATGGCCCCTACCTGGTATGTGTCCACGGGCTCGAAGCTTTTACGATATTGTCGGAAGTACATGGAGGCTCGTGTGGCAGCCATTCAAGAGGAAGGGCACTAGCCATCAGGATAAAAAGGCAAGGGTATTTTTGGTCCACCTTGGTCGCTGACTGCGAAGAACACTCTAAAGCATGTGACAAATGCCAACGGCATGCTCCCACGTTGCATCAGCCCACTGAAAATTTATCTTCCATCTCATCTCCATACCCCTTTATGAGGTGGTCTATGGATATAGTAGGACCTATGGTAACCTCGGGAAAAAGGAGGTGTCGGTTCCTACTCGTCCTCACTGACTACTTCACCAAATGGATAGAGGCAGAAGCTTTCCAGCAGGTTAAAGCAAACCACGTTCATGAATTCGTATGGCAAAACGTAATCTGCCGGCACAAAGTCCCATACGAGATTGTAACCTATAACGGTTCACAGTTCATCTCAAATCAGTTCCTCGAGTTCTGTGGAGATCACGGAATTAGGCTGACAACCTCGACTCCACGTTACCCCCAAGGCAACGGGCAAGTCGAGGCAGCAAAAAAGCTAATATTGAGCAATCTCAAAAAACGATTGGATGCTAAAAAACAAAAATGGTACGAAGAACTCCCTGGAGTACTATGGGCCTGTCGGACCTCACCTCGCAAAGCAACCTCAAAAACACCATTCTCCTAGGCTTATGGGATTGAGGCCGTAGTCCCCGCTGAGGTCCCAGTCCCCAGCCTGAGAGTAGATATGTGTCCTGTAAACGGGGAACTAAATAACGAAATGCTTCTCGACCAACTCGATGTAATCGATGAACGTCGAGATCGAGCACTCGTCAATCTTCAGAACTACCAACACGCAGCAGCACGCTACTACAATTCAAAGGTCAAACAGCGAAGGTTTCAAATCGGCGAACTCATCTTACGAAAAACATATGAAAACACAAGAGAAAGGAATGCTGGAAAATTGGGTACCAACTGGGATGGTCCATACCGAATTTTCGAGATAGTAAAGAACTGCGTATACAAGCTCGCCAGGGTGCACGACAACACAACCGAGAGGAACTCATGGAATGCCATGAATTTAAAGAAGTAATATCATTAAAAAGACACTTGTAAAAATAGAACTACGAAAGGCTTGATCCCTCCTCAGGATACGTAGGCAACCTCACAAGGGTACATCTATTAAAATAAAAAAATCTCTCTCCCATCAAGCCTGTTAAATGCAGCTTGAGGACCCTAACTCCTACTTTACAAGCTAAAAGTTTTACCCCCTAAATGAATAGCCTTACGAGCTATAGCATGCTACCAGCTAGCATGACTCGACTTTGCGTCTAAATTGCAAGGTCACAACCTCCTTAGTCTTTGAATGACAACAACCTCTACATCTAAACTGTTTAGGTTTCATGCCTGCCTCTAAACGGCTTCGACCTTGCGTCTTAAAATCGTCTGGTCAGTTCTCGTGGTCTCTAAACGACCTGGAAGCAAAGTCTCTAAAACGACCTGGATCTTTGGTTAAAAAAGTGCCTATGATCTAAAATATCAGCCTCTAAATGGCAAAAGTTATCATAAAAACACACACAAAAAGAAGATCTTTAAAAGAAAATAAAAATAATTAAAGCCTCCTCAAGGGAGCATAAGTTCAAACCAAAAAGCCCATCAGAGCATAACGAGTTCAACAATAAACAGAAACGGGTTTAAAACCTTCCCAGGCACCAAGTTCAAAAAACAACAAAGGATAAAAAGAGTAAAGAAGTCTTTAGCAGGCAGGTTCAACTGGTTTATCCGTCGTAACAGGTTGATCCAAGGGCAGTGGGAACTCCTTCCTAAGCTCCTGAGAACCAAGGTCCAGCTGATCACTTAATTGTGCACTCGGCCCAGCAGGCAGCGTAACCGAATCATAGGATACCTGCGAAATGTCAAGTTTACCCTGGGAAAAATCTGATACATGGAAGATGGCAAGCTCCGCGTCCAACTTCAGCTTCTCAACCTCAATACCTTTCCTTTCAGCCTCAAAATCATTGATGGTCTGATTGATAATATCATCAAGAAGAATGATGTTGGACTTACATTCCATAATCTGAGTCTCGGTGTCGACCTCGATCTTCTTCTTCTTGAATTTATCCTTTATCCCCAGAAGAATGGTGCGATATTGTTTGGACATCTCTTTCCTCGCAGCCTTCTCAGCCTTCTTCACCATCTCTTTCCGCCTCTTGGCCAGCTTCTTCGAATCCTCAGTAACCTTCTCAATCTGGACTCTTAAGCCTACTATACTCTCGCTAGCAGAGCGTAAGCCAACCTCAGCAGTCCCAGCTCGCCCCTCGGCAACTCGAAGGTCCACCCTCAAGTCTTCACCTAATTTCTCCAGCGCAGAGACCCGAGCTTGAAGAGTGTCAGCATGAGCTTGAGCCTCCCGAGCAGAGTCTTCCCATCTCTTGGACAAAACGGCCTGATCCTTAACCTGACTTTCCAGAAGTTTGATCTCAGCCACCTTCTCCCCACTTCAAGCAAGCCTTGCCGCCAGCTCGTCCTGCTCAGAAACCAGGTCGGCAATAGTTCTAGCCGCCCTTTCAACCTCTTCAGGTTGGGTGGTAGAGCACAGGTCTTGCTCAAACAAGTTAACGAGCTTGTTTGCAGCAGAGATAGCCTGAAAAGAAATGCAAAAAAAAAACACTCAGCAAAGAAAAATAAGGAAAAATAACATAATAAAAAAGGAACCAAAGCTACCTGACCATTCGAACCCGCGAACTTGTTATAGCTTTCGGGCTTCTTCATGTTCTTCAGAGACGGCAAAAAGCAGGAGGAAGGCCTAAAACGTCTGAAAAGATTCGCTAGCTGGGAGATATTCTCTACGATTGCCTCGGGTCCATCAAAGTCAATCCTAAAAGCATTCGAAGAATTTCCTCCACCACCTTGCGAACGAGGCACCACATGCCTCCTTGATGTTTACTCACCATCAAATCCATCATCACGAGACCGCTTAGAACGAGACTGATGCTCGGCAGAGTGACCGGGTTCCTTAGAAGATACCCTAGAGGTTGATTTTTGAGAGCCCCTAGCTCGCATATCATGCGGGGCAATCTCGGTCTCACCACCTTCTGGCAAGCTGCCACCATCACCATGGTCAGCCTTGGATTCACGGTGGCCACCCTCTCGGGTTCCTCACGCTGCGAGGTCTCAGCGCGGACAGATTTGCCGAGAGCCTCCTCGACCTTCTTGTTAAGAGCTCCAACTGTCGTCGGGGAAGGGCGCAGTCGCATCCTTTCCCTGTACGATAGGCGTTGTGTTTTCTTAGGGGGAACCATTTTGTTGGACTCGGTGGAACTGTCGCTGCGAGTCAGGTCAACCTGCGAAGTAGCAAGGGCAGTATCCGGCACCTGGGATCCAGCCGAAAGATCATCCTCAACACGAGCTAAATCTTTAGCAACAGCCTCGAGTCTCGGGATAATGGATGAAACCGGGGGCAAAACTTGAACTTGAAGTGGGGGAGACGGGTCCGAGAATCTGCGAAATCAAACAAGGGAGATCAGAGAGAGAAAAAGCTCTTAACCCAAAAGATGTAATGTAAGTACACATGCATACAAACCTATGAGCCGGAAAGCAGATGCAACAGATATTTGGGAGCTCGACGCTCGCGAGCTTACTTAATTCTATCGAGGGTCAAACCCTTCCAGTCAGAGCTCTCCCCCTTAACAAGATCGATGAGCTGTTGAACTTCAGCCGTCACTACCTTTGAAGAATCAATTGACTCTGCAAAAAAGAAACCAAATCAGAACAGAAGAAAACATAGATTAAAGAATCCCTAAAAAAGGCACTCGAATCGGCATCCTGGGGATCGTGCTAACCAGTAATCTAAGCCCAAGAATGCCGAAGTACCGACTCACCCTCAACAGACTTGTTGGAGATTCTGAAATAGAACCACTGCTCCCACCACTTATCATCCCTCACATTAAACCTAAAAACAGACCGATTAAACTTCACCAGAAAGTAGTAAGTTCCGCGAAGGTGCGAGTTCGCCTTGACATTGAAGAGCTGGCGGAAAACCTCAGTGTCAAATATCACCCCGGATTCCCTTGAACGCACCCATAGTGCGACAAGGATTCTCATCGCACTGGTCATAAGCTGAGGAAGGGCGAGCCCGAGGTCACTAATGATATTGGAAATAGTCGCCGGGATGGGAAAGGTGAGGCGGCACCTGAAGAAAAACGCGGCATAACTGCATGCGTAACCCTCCGGAGGACTTTCCGGAGAGCTATCAACTGAAGGAGATCGCAGATATCGAGTCCGCACACTGCAGATATATTTGCGAGCTCGGCAGGCGAAATCGTACTCTTCGAGTGAGATTCGAACCAATCGGCGAGGGGGAGAGGAGCACCCAGCTGAGAAGAAGAGGCCATCGCAGAAAAATAAAGAAATCGAGGGCGAAAGAGGGAAAATGGTCGAGTACGGCGGAGGAAGTACTTTTCACAGAGACAACTCGGTTAAAGGTAAAAATAGGAAGAAGATAGCTTAACTAAAAGCGATAAGGAGTGGAAATATTATAAAAAAGAAAAAAAAAACTAAAAAGAGAGAAGACATCATTACCTTGGCAAGTGGGGAATTGAAGCGACGTGAGAAGTTGAAACAGCGAGAACCGCTCATTTATACATGTCACCCACTCGCCATATCATTTCCATTTAAAATCGCGTATTTACTACAGGATCCCTGCAAATTCGGCGTCTGAGAAAGCAAGAAATCAATCAAGGATCCGAGATTGCGAGATCATATCAATCAGGAAATCATTCAAAACCCGAGATCGCTGCACCACATCCTTATTGACTAAACAATAAAGATGCTGGAGGCAACTTTTGGGCCCAAATTCCACACCCAAGATCCAGCCGGATTGAATAGGCCTGACAAAAAAGCCCAGTATGCGATGAGGCCTCATCAAGCGAGCCCGCAAGCTGAAGGAGCCGAGCATGCAGGAAGAAGCGAGGTTGCCATGAGAATGAGCTTCCATCTAAACAAGTCAAACACAACAATTCAAAATCCGAGAATCAAGCTGAGCATTGAAGGCAAAGATTACAAATTTAATTATGAGTTTAATGTAAATAAATAAGTTTAGGCAATTACATTTGGAGCCAGTATAAGTTCGAAACAAGAGTCATATTGTAAATGACCGAATTCCTAGCATAATAATAATATATAACTTTTTCTCTCAAAACCTTCTAAACTATTTACAAATAACATTCAACCTGCAAGCTGAGATTCTGCTCTCACATATGGGGCTTGAACCCCAAATATTATTTATATTGACATTCCATCAATCTAAAGATTATCTTCTCCACGTTTCCGATAGACCACCCCAGTTCCGGCAATTCAAACTGTCTCCTCCTTCGAACATCTTTCGACGAGAGTCTTGCAATTTTCTCTGTCGCCGACTTCAAGAGATATCATATTTATCTTGGGTCGCGACTCTCTGGTGAGTTCCTTGTCGTCGGGCCTTCTGCAAACTTTAGGAATTCTAGATTTCATCTTTCCAGCAAATTTAGATGTCTATCTCCTAAGATCATCAGAGCCGTAAACCCATATTCCTCTGAAGACAATTCTCTTTCTTCCTCTCTCACGACAACGACACTTTAGAAAATCCATGTGGTTACTTAGGTCTCGTCAATTCCTCTCAGCCAATAAAGAAACGATTCATCGCAATCGAATTCGACACCAAATTGGATCCCTATTTCAACGATTTGAGCGGTAATCACGTCGGGTTCAATATGTTAAACTCAATCGCGACCTCAGATCCATCGATTTTGTCTCAAATCGATCTTAAATATGGAAAATCGATCACTGCTTGGTTCGATTACAATTTTTTTTTTTTATTAAAGTGTTCTTGAGTTCTCGATCCTGTGTCGCCATAAATCGTACAGCTCCTCCAGCGACGCTCTTAATTTCACACTCTTCTCGCCGTCGATTCCCTTCTGTGAATCACCGGATGATTATATAACAAGTTGTTGATAATTTTGGTCATAAAACTCGTCGAGCTTAGTTGGCAAAGTGTAAGGCTTATGGCCTTGATGCCGAGGGTTTAAACCCCTTAGTTGTAGTTTTTTTTTGTTTTTTGGATTTTTTTTCAAAACGACGTCATTTTGTCATTCCGTGCCAACTGGGAAGCATACGTGGCAGGTGACTCATCGCCGTTAACGGTGTTACGGAGTTGACTAACGGAGGTGTTGGTCAATGTTTGTTTTTGCCAAAAAAAATAATAGTCCATGTATGAATTTTCAAATTTGGAAGAGTCTGGGTATGTAATTGGACACTTGAATTTGTCAGGTACGAATCCGCACCATTTTGAATAGTCCAGGTAGGAATTGGCCGTTTTCCCACACACCGGCCCTCGCCATTTCATGACCTCGTTCGAAATCATGATGAACCGCTTTCGATTCAACACCGACGAAGAACAAGACGCTGCCAAATGCAAACTCTGCGTGGAGAACCTTGGCGGAACCGCACTCGACTGGTTCTCACAGCTAGAAGCGCACTCGATCGACAGTTATACCGAACTCTCAACAAAAATTTTCAAGCGTTTCACAATGTTCATCAAGCAGAAAACTAGGAACGCCGACCTGTGGGCCCTTGAACAAAAAAGTGACGAACCACTACGCGATTTCATGAACCGATTCAAAACAATAGTGTATCAATGTACCATCGACGATGAAGCCGCGATCGAATCTCTCTACAAAGCGACCTGGTATAAGTCAGATATTCACAAGGAAATCAAACACAACTGACCAGATACTCTGGAAGACATCTTACACAAGTCGCACATATACATTCTCGAGGAAGAGGAAGAAGCCATAAAGGATAAGCAATACACCCTTTCACAGCAGGCCGCTCCCAAAGACAAACCAAAGGAGGAGTACCACGAGCCCCACAACCATTACGAAAGATGACATGCGACTCAGCAAGTCAGTGCCATACAACCACAACAATCGTGGAACACGTGCCTGCGACCTGAGGATCCAAAAGAGCCGGCAAGTAACCACGAATCGTTATGCCAATTTCACAACAGAGAGGGTCATAGCACAGAGGAATGCTGACATCTCAAAGATTTCTTGTTACTGAAATACAAAAAGGGCTAGGTCTCGGTCGAAGGCGCATTCCGACCCAACAACAGATTCCGTTGTAACGATAACAACGGAGGTCGTCATCGCGATAACACCAATAAACCAAACACTACATAAAATCCCGAACAAGCAAACAGTAATGCAGAACAACTGAAACGAGATCGGGAGGACCAACCAGAAAAACGGTACATCCCGAAAGTTCGAAAAATATTTAACATGATTATGGGAGCACTCGAATCATGTAACTACTCAATTCGGGCAATCAAGGAATATAATAGAGAAGCGATCGCGACACAACGGTAAAACCTAGCAACGACATGTGGGATACCGATAACTGATATTTCCATATTTTACCCGTTTTAGCATGCATATTATTTAGTATTTCGGGTCGCATGCATGTGTTTCTCATTGTTTTCTTAGTGTTTTGGTCTAATCTAGGGTCTAGGGTGTTTGCACTAGGTCCTAGTGAGTCTTGCATGTTTTGGAGTGATTTTAGGTACTTTGAGACATTTTTGGAGATAATTGGAGTGAAGGGCCAAAAGAGACGGCAAAGCTAATCCGAGGTGTCCGAATGACCTGGCTGGACGAAGGGTCTCAGATCAAATTCAGCCTCTAAGGTCTTCATGAGAGTTGTAGAGGAAGGAGTTAGCTGCCTACTGGAGTTGGATTCCGGTCATTTGGATGTGTGGTTATATCGATATGGCCGATTTTCTACGGAGTGTCCGCCTGGCCACTCAACCATACACTTACACCGAGCCCACCATCCGATGCAACGGACCGGTGTAGCCACAGGAGAAGAACAGCACCGCACGAGACCAATCTTCACACCGGTACATGCATCCGGTGTCACACTACAGGGCACTTACACCGAGCCCACCATCCGGTGCAACTGACCGGTGTAGCCACAGGAGAAGAGCACCGCACGAGACCCATCTTCACACCGGTCCATTCATCCGATGTCACACTACATGGCACTTACACCGAGCCCACCATCCGGTGCAACGGACCGGTGTAGCCACAGGAGAAGAGCACCGCACGAGACCCATCTTCACACCGGTCCATGCATCCGGTGTCACACTACAGGGCACTTACATCGAGCCCACCGTCCGGTGCAACGGTCCGGTGTAGCACCAGGAGCCATTGTGACCCATTTCGACCGGGTCAAAACCCGGTTTGTCCCGGGTTGACCCGGTTCGCCCCCTTTTGCTTTAAATACTCTTGAAACCTATTTTTTGGCTAAGTCTTCTTCTCCCAAGGGTTGGGCACGACCCATACTCTCTTTTGGAGGGATTTTGATTGCTCTTCATAACAAATGCCACTCTAGAGAAGATTTCTTCAATTCTATCTTTTATTTATGAAATTTCCTTATTTTTATGTCTCTTTCTCTTTTGTTCTTCATGTTCTTTAGATTTTAGATTTTTTTGTTGGATCATGGTTTGCTTGATTTAGATGGTTTGATTATTGATTTGTGTTGCTTATGTTCTTAATCCTTGCTTTCCTTCCTTATTTAGTGTCCTTAATGCTAGATTTAGCTTGAGAAACTTAAATCTAGATCAAAGGGAAAATCATGCACACCAAGTGTTTGATGAAATTCTGAAAGAACAAAATAAGGGATTTACATATCTTGTGCATTAGTATCATAAATGCATCTTGTTAGATCCTTCGCATAGGTTGATCTTAAGGCTAGTTTAGATTGAGAAATCAAAATTAGAGATTAAGCATTTCACGCCCGAGAGGTGTTCGATGAAATGCTTGAATCAAGCATTTTGTGAGCTTTTCACATCATAGCCAATGAGAGTTGATGTCTAGGGAGATTAGTGAACTAATTGGAATAGGAGATTAATGCTCATTGATTATCTAATTGTAAACGAGAATTTATGTCAATTAAGTGATTAGTGAAGTGATTAATGCCATGAGAATGGATTAGTCATATTTGTGAATTACATATTTGGGATAGTGTTTGATACAATATTTGTCATCATTATTTGATTGTTAATCATTTATTTGCTTGTTTAATCCATGATCCAACATTTCTATCTTTGTTTTCTTTCTTGCATTTTTTTTTTTACTTTCTTAATTTAAATCATAAAAACCCAAAACATTTGCTCTAGCTTAAGAAGTTCCATGCATTCCTAGTGCATTAATCTTAACCTCTATGGATTGACACCTCTTATGCTACAATGACAAGCATAGATGAATTGATATGAACTTAACAAAAAATATTTTCTCAATAACCTTCTCTGAAGCCGATAAGGAAGGACTTCACATGCCGCACAACGCTCCTCTAGTCGTCAACCTACTCATCGGAGATGTAGCTGTCGGAAGAATATTAGTTGATACCGGTAGTTCGGTTAACGTGATATTCAGACAAACACTGAGGGACATGGATTTCTCGGATTCCAAAATCAAACCAAACGTTGAGCCTCTCACCGGATTTACGGGAGAACAAACCATGACCGCAGGAACAGTCAAGATATCCATCTACGTCGGTGGAACCGTAAAAAATGGCCAAATGATTTCTCCTCGACAGAACAGCGATCTACCATATTATTCTTGGGACACCATGGATATACGCAATGAAAGCAGTCGTCTCTACCTATCATCAGTGTCTAAAATTCTTGACACTGCCCGGAGTCTTTACCCTCAAAGGCGATCAAATAATGTCACGAACATGCTACATCAACGAATGCAAACTGACGACGGCATCCCGAACATGCGTCATCAGCACAAACACAACTTTGTCTTATCAACTATGTCAAAAGATCGATCCCAACTTGCCAAGACGTGGGACAATCATTCAAGTAAACATCGATGAGCACAATCCCGAAAGATGCGTCGGCATAGGAGCCAAGTTGGAGGAGGTAATCAAAAACAACCTTTTATGTTTCCTGGCGAAAAACGTCTCGACTTTCGCCTGGTCTATCAAAGACATGCCCAAAATCAACCCAAAAATCATGTGCCATGAACTCAACATTAAATCGAGCTTCAAACCTATCAAACAGAAAAGACAAAAGCTCAGCCCAGAGAAGGCTCAAGCCGTCAACGACGAAGTCGAACGTTTTCTAGGAGCAGGCTCAATCACCGAAGTCAAGTATCCTGACTGGTTAGCCAATCCGGTCGTCGTAAAAAATAAGAACGGAAAATGGAGAATTTGAGTTGACTTCACCGATCTCAACAAAGTGTACCCAAAAGACAGCTTCACGCTTCCACATATCGATAGGCTGGTCGAAGCCACCACCGGGAATGAACTCCTCTCCTTCATGGACTCCTTCTCGGGTTACAATTAGATACTCATGCATCCCGATGATCGCGAAAAGACTTCATTCATTACGGATCAGGGTATTTATTGTTACAAGGTCATACCATTCTGCCTAAAGAATGCTGGAGCAACCTACCAGCGACTTGTGAATCGCATGTTCGTCAGTCAGCTCGGAAAAACTATGGAAGTTTACATCGACGACATGGTTGTCAAATCTCTTGTTGCTAGAGACCACATCGGCCATCTTAACACGTGTTTCGACATACTTAACGAGTAAGACATGAAGCTTAATCTTACAAAGTGTACGTTCGAAGTAACTTCCGGAGAATTCCTCGGAAATATCGTGACTCAACGAGGAATTGAAGCCAACTCCAAACAGATCTTGGCGATCTTCGATCTCCCGTCTCCTGAGACGAAATGCGAAGTTCAACGATTAACATGTCGGATTGCCGCACTCAACAGATTCATCTCACGTTCTACCGATAAATGCCTACCGCTCTATCAGTTAATCTGAGCTAACAAGCACCTTGAGTGGGGTGATAAGTGCGAAGACGCATTCAAACAACTCAAAAAGTATCTATCATCTCCTCCAATTTTGGTTAAACCCGAGGACGGTGAAACCATTTACCTCTACATTGCAATATCCACCTCGGCAGTCAGTGGAGTCTTAATTCCGGAAGATCACGGCGAACATAAACCTATCTTCTACATCAGCAAATCATTAGATGGGGCCGAGACAAGATACCCCACGCTCGAGAAACTCGCACTCGCTGTCGTTATTGCAGCTAGGAAACTCCGACCGTACATCCAATCGCACTCAATCACCATCCTTACTGACCAACCCCTGCGAACCATTCTACACAGTCCAAGTCAGTATGGCATACTCGCCAAGTGAGCAATCGAGTTAAGCGAATACGATATTGATTACAAAACCGAACAAGTATAAAATCCCAAGTACTGGCTTATTTTCTCATCGAACTTCCACAAGATTTCATCAACACCGACCTCCCAGCCACCGAGAAATAGATCTTACACGTAGACGGCTCGTCATCCCATCGTGGGTTGGGAGTAGGCATACGCCTTCAGCCCCCCCCCCTAACTGGAGAGATTTTACGCTTCACTTAATCATTGGGCGAGGATCGAAGTAAAATTCGGAATCGTTGCAAGAATAATCGGAGGATGTCGTACTTAAAAAGAAAGATAGGAGGGCGGTTAAACGAGAAAAGTTAGAATTCAACAAGAAGCAAACCAATATCTACCGATTGGGATCTTCCATTTAGCTCTGCAGTATCCTATAGGAACCGATACGAATACATCATCGATCCGAAGAAAGAAATACCGAGTATCCAAATCATTGACTTTGCTCGGCTTATTTCCTGTCACAAGGTCGTATTTTGTCTTTGCATTAGCCGACAATAACCAAGACTTTTGAGCTGTAATGTTCACACGGAATAACCTTTCAAAAACCGGGGAGCATATCAGAATGTCGCAATCCTCTCCAAGGATAAGGAGCCCAACGATGTTGATTATCGTCGCATGCTTAAGTTTGGAAATTGCCACACCTCGGTAATTTCAATAGCTAGACAGGAGCTTCAGAAGAGGGAACCGAAGGCCACATCTCCGAAAGAAATCCTCGTCCACACAAACATAACCTTCAGGAGCGTCCCAAGGCCTTTGATCCTGATGAGGAAGGATAAAAACGACCTCGTCCGGAGCGTCACACCGTTCAAAAGTTTTTTATACCGACCTCCTCGTAGAACGAGTCGGACCGACACCAGCCGGCGTTACTGATCTCCAAACTTCTGACATGACATCTTTCTTTGCAAAACGAGTTGGTCCGGCATGAGTCGATAACACCGTTCTCCGAGCTTCTACAGAAACAGCCCTTTTCCTCAACGGGACATCCCCTTTAGCGACCTGCTCGTTGGCTATCCGAGCAGCCAGTTCCTTATCAAGAAGAACCTACTCGCTCTCTTTGGCGATTTGTTCATCCTCAATTCTAATAGCCAATTCCTGATCGAGACAAATTCGCTCGTTTTCTTTAGCAATCTGCTCATCCTCGAGCTGAGCAGCCATTTCTCTATCAAACTGAACTTGCGCATCTATTTTGCGACTATCCTTATCCTCATGCTCGGGAACTTCAACCTAACCGAAGTTCGAGGATTATTGTGGCCTATTTGGCAAAAACGCGAATTACGCCTAATCAATTCATGCATCACTCCGTCAAGACCGTCATCGGACGAATTCTCAGGATCTGACGAGTTCGCATACATCTCCAGAGGCGCAACTCGAATAGGAGTTCAGTCGTTTACAGAGTCAGGTGAAGATTTTGAACTTATCTCGGTCTAAGATTCGAACTCGAAAAAGAAAATCAGAGAAATTTGAAGACCTTCGAGCAGATCCGAGAAATCAAGCTGGAAAATAGACAAACCGCGGCGGAGAATAATCGGATAAATCAAAGGAAAATATAAATAATCTAGAGAGAAAGGAGAGCGCTAGAGAGAGTAACGAAACCAATACCTTTTATAGACGAAGTGAAGTGAAGAATCAAAAGAAATCGAAGAGGTTATATAGAAAAAATAATAATCATGATGACTTCTCGACTTCCACAACGATTATTGAAATGACACGTTTCTAGGCACCGAGATCGAGCTCATTCAAGATACAAAATTTCAGATCTCGAAGCGACTCCACGATATATGCGAGTCATCTCGAAGCGACTCCTCGATATTCCTGAGTCATCGAAATTTTACATCTTGAAGCGACATGTGGCCTCGAAAAGATCTGTCGAGCTGAAAAAATCATGCGGAATAAGCGAGTTCAAGACAACTAAGGCAAAGTACCGATCTCAGTTCCAACCGAGCTAAAATGTTTTTCCCGTGAATTTCGCCGAACTCATCTGAGGACGATCTCGCCGAACTGAGGGGGGTGAGTTCGGAGAGCCCATAACCACGACACCGAATTCCAAGCCCATTAAAAACCCAACTCGGTATGTCAAAATCGTCCTCCGAGATTTACGGAATGTTTTCTTATCTCGGAGGGATTTTGGGAAGATTTTCTTTTCCTGATGGAACTAGAAAAAGGAAATCACCCGTTTCGACCGACTTAGAACCTTATAAATAATGGAGATTTTCACCATATTGAGAGGATTCACATTCATTACGGAGATAAAAGATATTGAGAGCTCAAACTTCACAACAATTCAACCTCTTTAGTTTTTTAAAGTCATTTTACCGACCTTAAAGAACGATTTTTGTATTCGCCGAGTTCGATATCAATAAAACGAGATTCTGATCATAAGTTTATTGTTTTACCCCTTGTGTGATTTTCAGAATCAACAATCATGTCTTTTATTTCTATTATGTGCAAGTAGTTTAATCGTTGGGTTCAAAGGGATTATCGAGGGGAATTCTATGTTTGATAAGGATTTCACAAGGTAAAACCCTAGCCGAATTCTAGAGCTCTTTCTTATAGATTATTTTTAATGCATGAATTATCATGAACAAGAGGTTGATTCCTCCTAGGTGTTAAAAAACCACCAAAAGTGCTGAATATAAACACATGAATCGTTCATATATAACAGCGTGTCGTATCGTAAGATACGAAAGTATACTTACGGAGTGCCGTGAACTAAGAAAAACCAGCGCGAACATCATGATTTTCTACGCGGCAAGAGACGAAACCAGCGTGAGCTTTCTTTTATATGTTTTTGTTCTTTTGACAAGTATGTGTATTGTTGTTTTCGCGTGAATCCGGTTCTAAAGAATAATTTGTGATCTAAAACGCTTTTTTCAGGCCCCATGAGATAGGTTACCGGGTTGAGTAAATTAAACAGAGAAAATTAAGAGATTAAAGGAGTCTTACAAAAAGAGGCAATTTCAATTATCTTTTTTATTTTTATTTTTCCTGTCTATTTTCGTCGGATCTGATAAACCTAATCATTTAGATGTTTTTTTTTAATTAAACATTTAGATGTTACTTCAGTAATGAATCATCGTTGAAGGTTCCATAGCAACGTGATTTGATTCATCATAAACCAATTGATCTTGGATAATGTTTGAATGATCCTCAATTTTTGTTTTGTTTTTTAGTATCGTTATTTTTTGTTTATTTTGATATGTTTCTCCTTCACATCAGGCTCTCAACTAAACGCAATATAAGTTTGTATCGAACCAATCGAGATTCATCTTCATTGTCTCTAATTCATCTTCTTCTACGGTATGAGTGTATTTTCTCTATAATTTTAAATTTATTCCTTAGTGTTTGCGGCCGAGGTGATGTTTCCCTATCTGCTCCACGTTTAGTCTCAAGATGAGGTGAGTAGTTTTCAAGTTTTAGCTTCTTATAATAAGTTCGATAAATTATTCATGACAATTTATATGGTTCTTCGAGTATCGTGGACATCGAACTCTGTGGGGTTGTGGGAAATGAACTCATGGTCATTTAGGGTTTGGATTTTTGTTTTCTCGGATAAATCTCCGATGGTATATTTTTCTTCTCCCTTTTTAATGGTTTGTACTCTCTTTCTTTGTTTAGAAGATATTTCAGATCTAATATATCCATCCATAAGTAATTTTGTTTTGCTGTTGACGTTGTGCATATGTGTGACCATCGATCTCTTGGATGTTGTGTTTGATGTGCTTATCTATAAGTATTTCCGAGGCTAAATTTTGTTCTGTAGACTGCTAACATAAAAATCCTTCGATATATTTTCTAAACTTTTTGGTTTCGTTTTGTACAGCTGATTGAAAATGTGTTTATTCAATTTTTAATGTGCACAGGCAATCTAAGCGCTAATATCCCTCTCATATCCCTCTCAGTATCCCTCTCATACAAAGGGAGTTTGGAATCATGGTTGCTAAATATCGAGGGATCGAGTTATGCTGATTTCAACCGTTGTAACTATACTAAAACGATAGGAAAATCAAGCCTATAAGGGAAACGGAAAAACAAGATCTAAAGGAGAAAAGATTTCTCCTTTTTTTGGTGTGTGTAACGTGCTTTTTTGGTGGTTTGTTTTCTATTCTCTAGGAAAAACGGAGATGTCAGTCACGATTCATAAGACAGAAGATAAAAGACATAAGACAAGAAGAAGATGATCTCCATATTTGAACATTATTTTTGTCATGATCTCTACGTATATTGGTTAATGATTCATTCTTATTTTTTTATATTTGACCAAAGTTATTAAATTATTTGTAAATTCTCTGCTCTTTCATGAAAACTATTACTTTCACGAGACAAATCAAGTTATTAAAAAATGCAAAAAAATGAAACCGCGTTTTTCTAAAGTATCCAAAAGTACATAATCCCTTATACTGTGCAAAATGAAAGGTATCGATAGTTATTTATAAATTGGTTTTTTTTACTTTTTTCTAAATATTTAATCAAGTTTATGTTAAAATTTGGATAATCAAGAAAAAGAAAGGAAAAAATACCCTACACTGCTACACAATCGCCTGATGTGTTTTAGGATAAGGATGTTTCCTAGAAATTACAGCTAAAGATAATAATTATCATTATCAGTTTAAAACCCCTTAAAAAGGATATATAATTTAACAAATAAAAACGGTGATGTGTTAGGAATCCTAAATATTTTCACATATTATTAGGAAAAAATGTAATCTACTTATTAAAATGTTTATAGCCTATAAAGAAACATATGTTTTTCCTTTTTAATGATTTAATCGAGATTTAAGAGAAATCGGCCAATAATTCATATTTCTTGGCCAATAATGATGTTAAGCCTAATCATTTATTTTAATTCGTTGAAACAGATTTTAAATTATATAATTAGATTACTTAAAAAACGACATCAAGTAGTATGATCGATGTTTTGGTGTTTCTACCCGGTATCTTCGAATTCTATTATCACCAACGGTTTAAAAAATTAAGACGACCGCATCTTAATCGTAAAAATAAAGAATTCTGAAAAAGCAAACGAGAGAAATAGTAGCGTATTGAAAAATTTATATCTTTTGATTTTTTCTTAGAATCCTATATATAATAGAATTGAATTTTTAAAAATGCAACGAGCATATTTAGTTTTGTAAACAACGGCCATGGAAATAACTATGGATGATGCTACAAAATCTTTCATTTGTAGCCAAAGATGCGGCGTTCATTGTAGCCATGGAGTTTATCCTCTCTGGGCTCTTTATGTTCATGATTTGAGATCATGTTTCACACTTAAAGCTTATATTTTAGCAAGCATTATCTACGAAATCTTGTGTCTGTAGAACCGTCATGGATTTATGGGTTAATAGGTTCTGGGAAAAATCTCAATTGTATCTCCGTAGACCGTTAATGACCTCTTTGATTGAGTTTGACTATA
Source organism: Eutrema japonicum (assembly GCA_030161315.1). Classification (NCBI taxonomy): domain Eukaryota; kingdom Viridiplantae; phylum Streptophyta; class Magnoliopsida; order Brassicales; family Brassicaceae; genus Eutrema; species Eutrema japonicum. Next base: position 29,842,012 of record BSQW01000007.1, read on the forward strand.
GAGATTTCTGGTTTGAACCACTTGGTTGCTGCGTCCAACCCTCACGAGCAAATCTTGATCGTTGATCCTCTATTATGTTGATGGTCCACCGAGATATCTCATCGGCATCGAAGGCGCCGTTGGTCGTGACAGAGATAGTTTGGACAACAACGCCGATTCCTCTTATGCGGTAAGTAAATTTTTTCTTAAACTGGTCTCTACTATTAGGGTTTATGTGTAACTTAGATCAAATTTGTTTCCAAGAAATTGAGTTGAAGTTGTGTGTTTCACATGTTTAGGCTATATGATTTGGCTTTGTCTTATTTCAGGACTGTATGGACAAATTATACAGAAACTCGATGCAAATTCACAATGACGAGTTGAAGAAGGTGGATATAACATGGAGAACAAGTATCTGCTTACACTATGTTAAACATTGAAGGTAATAAGGCTTATCTCGGTATTTGATTGATTCTCACACTGTGCGAAGCTTTTTGATATACTATCATTTTCCTTTTGTTTAGATGTTTCACCGATTGAATCGACACGAAGGATATTTCTGCAAATTGTATTGGATTACTTATTAGCCAACATGTGATTGAAGTATCTGAGAACAAGTGTAATCATGAAACGGGTTGGGGAGGACAATATAATAATAAAGTCAAGAGCAAGTCGGATGATACACGATATGCAGGTGACCCGAGTTTTGCATTGCCGCTGATGTATATTGCAAATTTATACGAGACTTTAGTCGGTGGAGCAGATGTGAGGCTTGCTTCATTGAATGTAATAAGGAAAAAGATCATTGGGGTGGCTCTTGAAGGAGCTGGTGGATTACAAGTTTCATTCGTGTTAATCCAAAACAATAATTTTTAAAAAATAATATTTGGGATACTTTGGTGGATCCCATATTGGATTCATGATTTTGAGATAGTATGGCTGAGACTTATGACATGTAAGGGCTCTCCTTTCAGAATAATAAGACGAAGAAAAACTAGAAGAAAATTAAAAAGATGAAGTAGGAGGATAAAAAGACGATGAAGAAGTATAAGAAAGAGCAGAAAAAGGGGAAAAAGAAGAAGTGGAAGAAGAGGAGACAAAAGATAAATCAAAGTATAAAGAAGAAGACGAAGTTGATGATGAAGAAGTTGAAAAAGACGAACAAAAAGTTGAATAAATCCTTGAGAATAAGAAGAAGATGGGAACACGAAATAGTAAAGAAGAATAAGGATAAGAAGAAAGGAAGAAAACAAAGTAAACGGAAAAGAAAATTGGAAGATGAAGAAGACGAAGTAGAAGAAGGTGAATATGAGAAAGAGACGAAGAAAAACCATAAGAAGAAGAGTTTTGATAAGACAAAGAAGACCAAGGAGGAATAAGAAACAGAGAATGAAGAAGACTAATAAGAATCGAAAAAATAATAAGAAGAAGAACTGAGAGAATACAAAGGTGATGAAGAAGAAGTCAAAGACGATGAAAAAGAAGTAGAAAAATACGAGGAAGACAAAAACCAAAAGATAAAAAAGAGGAAGAAAAAGAAGATACAACATAATAGTAAGAAGACGTAGAAGTAGAAGACGATGATGAAGATGAAAGAAGATGGTGAGGAATAAGAAAATCAAAAGATATATAAGAGGAAAAAGAAGAAGTAGAAGTCAAAGACGATGAATAAGAAGAAGGAAAAGATGAGGAACTAACAAATGCTTTAAAATTGGAGAATGAAAAAGAAGACGAATAAAAACCGGAAAAAAAGAATAAGGACGAAGAAGAACAAAACCAAAATATAAAGAATATGAAAAAGAGTAGAACAAAGCAGAAGAGGAAGAATAAGAATACAAATCAGAAGAAGGAGAAGAAATAGAATTTGAAGACGATGAAGAAGAGAAAAGAAAAGATGAGGAATAAGAAAATCAAAAGACAAATAAGAGGAAGAAGAAGCCGAAGACAGTGAAAAGGAAAAAGGAAAAGGACGAGGAAGAAGAAAATCCGAAAGTTGAATAGGAGGAAGAAGAGGAGGACGAAGTCGTGAAGAAGAAGAAGGAAAATACGAGAAAAAAGACCAAAGAAAAGAAAAATAAAAATCAGAATAAGAAAAATTAGGACAAGGCGAAAATATTGAAGAATAAGAAGGGGAAGAGGATGATGAATTTGGAGAAGAAAAACCATATAGAATCTTTGAGAAGAAGTCATGTGACAATCTTATGGTGATATTAATTAGATATTATCACTACAAGAAAAAACTGTTTTTGTGACAACCATTTGCGACTACTTTTTTAGTCACAAAAAAGAGGGATAGTATTGTGACTAATTTGCGACTAATAAGCGACTACCCATAAAGCAGATGCACAATAGTCCCAAATTACTGACTAAAAAATTTAGTCAAAAAGAGTCGCTTATTTGCGACTGTTTAAGGACTTGAAAATGTAATCACAAATTTGTGACTGGTTTGCTTCGGTTTAGCAACTCCACTTGATTTTTTTTAAATAAACACCAAATAATATACAAAAAAATTCTAAACCCTAAACCATCAAATATTATACAAAAACATCAAATAATATACAAAAACAAATCAATGCTTACAATTTTTTTAAATATTATAATTTTATAAACCTAAACTATAAACCCTAAACCTCTAACCCTTAAATATAAACACTAAATCTTAAATTGTAAAATATAAAACTTAAATCATAAACCTATAACCCTTAATCATAAACCTCTAACCATTAATCATAAACTCTAAATCTTAAATCATAAACTCTAAATCTTAAATCATAAACCTCTAACCCTTAATCATAAACTCTAAATCTAAAACCCAGTTTTTGTGAGACTAATTTTTAATAGTAGTCACAAAATAGTCCCAAATTTGGGACTAATTTGCAACTCCACTTGATTTTTTTTTAGAAATCAATAAACTCAAACCACAAACCCTTAACCCTTAACCCTTAACCCTAAACCCTAAAACTCTAACCCTTAATCATAAACTTGATCTAAATCTTAAATTCTAAACTAGATCTTACAAATAAACATCAAATAATATACAAAAAAATTCAACACTTACTTTTTTTAAATATAAACATTTTATAATTCATAAATTCTAAACCCTAAACCTCTAACCCTTAATCATAAACTCTAAATATTAAATTTTAAAATATAAATCTTAAATCATAAACTTCTAAACCTTAATCATAAACTATAAATCTTAAATCATAAACCTCTAACACTTAATTATAAACTCTAAATCTAAAACCCAGTTTTTGTGACTAATTTGGGACTAATTTGCGACTAAATTTTAATAGTAGTCACAAAATAGTCCCAAATTTGGGACTAATTTACAACTCCACTGGATTTTTATTTAGAAAACAATAAATTCTAAACCCAAACCACAAACCCTAAACCCTAAACCTCTAACCCTTAGTCATAAACTTGATTTAAATCTTAAATTGTAAACTAGATCTTACAAATAAACATCAAATAATATACAAAAAAAAATCAACACTTACAATTTTTTTTAAAATAATCATTTTATAAATCCTAAATTATAAACCCTAAACCTCTAACCCTTAATCATAAATTCTAAATCTTAAATTGTAAAATATATATTACACATAAACATCAAATAATATACAAAAATATAACACTTACAAAAATTTCAATATAATCATAACATGTACTAAGTGTTACATGTGTTTTTATAAGAAATGATTTTGAAAAATAAAATTCTCTCAATTTTTATTTATTTTTAAGTTTTAACATATTTTTGAATTGCTAGATACACAAAATCATTGTAAAATCATATTCAACTATTCTAGATTCTTAAAGTTTAAGGTTTAGGGTAAAAAATTTTGATTGTCACAAAATAGTCCCAAATTTGCGACCGTTTAGCAACTCCAGTCGATTTTTTTAATAGTAATCACAAAATAGTCTCAAATTTACGACAAATTTACGATTAAATGACAAACATAATAAAAACTTCTCATTGGCTAAATCATTGAGACAAAGATTGAGATCCTCCACCGTTGATTAGTTTAATCCAACGGTGGAGAATCTCATTTTTTTGTTTTGTTTTTTTAATTAATATTTGTCTTTTTCTCTTTCTCCTTCTACGATTTCATCTTCTTCCTTCTACAATCCAAAGATTGAGTTTCTTCTTCTTCTTCCGACGGTCTCCGGGAGATAGAGGAATCTGTTTTCCAGATCTTAGGTCAGTCTCCTCACGTTCTCTCCTCCGCTCGCTTCACGCACCGGTAAGTCCCATCCTCCACCGCTGGTGTCTTTGCCGTTTTTGTTTTTGTTGGTTTTTGATATCCAAACGCTTGTTCATTCTGGTGTGATGAAGGTATGAGCAGATCTGTGTTTCTGCGGCGCCGGAGGAGCAGATCCGCCGGAGGCTTCGGCGAGTGAAGATGAAGATGAAGATGAAGGAGAGCAGATCCGCCGGCGGAGGAGCAGATGCGAATCGGAGGAGCAGGTTCGTGGCCTAAGCCAGGCGGAGGAGCTCGCGAGGAGGAGCAGATCGGGATGCCGGCGGAGGAGCGGATCGACGGCGGAGCAGATCGAAGCCGGAGCAGATTGACGCCGGAGCAGATCGGGATGCCGACGGAGGAGTAGAGTAGATCGGAGATCTCTTTCTGTTTTTTTTGTATTAAGATATTTATTTCTTTTTTGTTTTTTTGTTTATTTTAATTTTCTGTAATTTGTTTTTTTTTGTTTTTTTAATTTTAATAAAAAATATTTTTTTCTTTGAATTTGTTTTTTTTGTTTTCATTTTTTTTTACAAGTATTCGCAAAATTAGTCTTTAAATTAGGACTGATATTATAGTCACATATTAGTCGCAAAATAGCGACTGTTTTGCTACCACTCTATTTAGCGACCAAATATTTGCGACTATTTTTTTTAGTCACAAAATAGTCGCAAACGACTCATTTGCGACTATTTTGTGACTATTTTGGTAGTCGCAAAAACTGTATTTTTTTGTAGTGTATATCTCTAGACACCTCATAAGATTATCAACTTGAAAGTGATAACAACATTAAAAATCTTACACCGGAATCCGAGAAGATAAATTACGAAAAAACTTTATTTATAAGAAATAGTGACACTTAAAGTATGCGGAATACCAACATGGTTAGATAGTTGGGAGCGATAAGATACATATATATGCCGCTATTCCTGTTGTCTGCGTTGCTGCTTCAGCGGTTGTGGCTTATACTTGCTACAAACAGTTGTAATGAAGAAATTTGAATCCTAAGATGATTGTGTATTGTGTTTCAATTAGACATTATAACTTTGTTTTATATTTCAAACTATATTTCTCATTCGTTTCAAGAGGAGTGTTCATGTTAGAACGGTCGGATAATATGTGTCCATGTTATCTATGTGCTTTCTACTTCACAAGATTCTTTGAAACTGATCTTTTGTGTAAAGATATCCAAGAGCATAAAAAATGTGAAAATATACGTCCGAAATATTCCAAACTTCCAAAAAATAATTAGAAGAAGGAAAATACGATGAAGGCGAAAAATCGAAAGTCAAATAAAAGGAAAAATAAAAACACAAAGAAGAAGCAGAAGATGTGGAATAATAAGAAGCATGAGAATACAAAGACGATAGAAGAAAACGGAGAAGATGAGGCAGAAGAAAAATCAGAAGAATAAAATGAAAAAAAAAAAGTCAAAGAAGACGATAACGATAAAGAAGAAGAAGTAGGAGTTGAAAACGTTGGAGGATAAGAAGGAAAAGACGAAGACTATGAAAAACTAAAAGATAAAGAAGAGGGAGAAGAAAAAGACGAAGCCAATGAAGAAAATGAAGAAAAGAAAAATAGTCGGATAAGACGAATATGGTGAACAAAGAAGAATGAAATGACGAATTTGGAAAAGAAAAAAAATAATCATAGGAAGAAGTCGGAGAAGTTGGAGAAGTCGGATAAGAAAACCAATACATAGTAGACGAAGTGGAAGAAGGAAAATACGTGGAAGAAAAAAGAATAAAAAAAGAATTAAACCAGAAGATGAATAATACAAAGTAGATGAATGTGAAGATGATGAAAGAGACGAAGAAAAATTAGATGAAGACGATAAAAAAAGAACAAGTTAAAGACGAAGACGATGAAGAAGAACTGGAAAATATAAGGAAAAAGATTAAGAAAAGGGAAATATAAACCAGAAGAGGAATAAGAAGATGAAGTCGTTTAAGATATGATCGATGAAGAATTGGAGAAAGGAAGAATAATCGGAAGAAGAGGAAAAAGAAGTCAAAGAAGAAGGAGAAAAAACTATAAGATAGAAGACGAAGTGGAAGAAGGGAAATATAGGGAAGATAAAAAAAATGGATGAAGACTTTAAAGGAGGAGAAGATGGAGAATTTGGATAAAAATAGGAATAAGACAAAGTAAAAGAATGTGAAGATGATGAAAAAGACGAAGAATAATCAGAAGAATAGGAAGTCGAAGAGAACAAAGAAGACGAAGGTGATGAAGAAGGAGAAAAAAAGAAGAAGAAAGAGTATAATATAACCCGGAAGAAGAAGAAGAAGAAGATGAAGACATAACAGAAGATGAACATGAAGTAGAAGTCAAAGACGATGATGAAGATGAAGACGAAGATGAAGATGAAAGAAAAGGGTGAGGAATAAGAAAATCGAAAGATTTATAAGAGGAAGAAGAAGTAGAAGTCGTAGACGACGAGGAAGAAGAAGGAAAAGATGTGGAAAAGACGAGTGACAGAGAAAAATCGGAAGAAGAAAACAAAAAAAAGAAAGAAAACGAAGAAGACGTGAGAGAAGAAGGAGAGATAAAGATGGAAGACGATGACGAAGAATAAAGAAAAGACAATAAAGAAGAAAAACCAAAGGATAAAGAAGAGGAAAAAAAAAGATGACGAAGAACGATGATGTAAAGATGAAGAGCTCGCGGTTGTCTTAGTTCAATTGGTTTGTGGGTTTCATACACTTATTTAGTATTGCTTTATGAGTTTTTAATTTTGTATGGTGTTTACTTTATCTTGATCCCGTATGTCTCAAGTGGCTACGAATACTGGCGACCCAAAGTTTTTTCAAGAGAGAGATATATTGAGTCCCCGTGACCAAGACGTAGATGTTATTAATGAGTTTATGTTGTCGCAGCTCGCATGTAGTTGTTAATGTATTTTCGTTAATTCGTAAGTTCGTACATTGGTTTGTTTTTAGTTAATCCTTTTTATTTTTTTTGAGACATGTGATGCACATGAATATCTTGGTTCCGATAGTATTGATACTTCAGACACGAGTAAGATGGATGGTATGGTTTATACCCAGGAATATCTAAACAGTATTAAAGTATCTGTTTTGCCTAACCACTGTTTAAAGTTAAAGATTGGTGCTCTTATCATGCTGCTGAGAAATATTGATCCTATGGGTGGATTTTGCAATGGTACGAGGTTGTTGGTAACTCAATTAGCTAACCATATCATCGAGGCTAGCCTTATAAGCGGTGATAAAGTAGGAAAACGGGTTATGATCCCTAGAATGTTTGTTTCCCCACCAGAAGCAAGGTTTTCTTTTAGGATGCGTCGTAGAAAATTTTCCGTTGCTATCGCGTTTGCTATGACGATAAATAAAAGCCAGGGTCAGACTTTGCAAAAGGTTGGTTTGTTTTTGCCTAAGCAAGTATTCTCACATGGTCAACTTTATGTTGCTGTTTCTAGGGTTACATCGAGAAAAGGATTGTGGATTTTAATAACCGATCAAAAGGGGAAGACCATGAACGTTGTTTACAAAGATGTTTTTCAAAGCATTTTCACGTCCTCACGTTTGGTTTAGTTTAGGTTTTTATTGGATTTCATAAACGTAGTTAGGTTTTTTTTCTTTCTTTTCTTTCTTTGTATTGGTTACAGTTTTAATTTTAATACATTTGTTTGACTTTCATATGTTTTGAAATCCTTTATGTGTTTTTAATTAATATTTGCCTTGGAACCGATGTCCTGCTCTCTAATACGAATGCTCCTTTCTTTGTTTATATCTTCAAACTGCATTCTAATTAGTGTATTCTCTCGATCTATGTTTTTATTCTATTCGTCTACTTTAGATTGCTTCAGTTTGTTTCGATAAATCTGTTTTAATCATATCGAATTGAGATCAATAAACACGTTTCGATTCAGCATCTATAAAACTTGGAATGGCATAATTAAAGTTTATGGATGGAGCTCTCTACCCGCGCAAGGCGCGGGCTACACACCTAGTATATATATATCAACCACTATTTTCATTTTTAAAACACTTTTCAAGTTCGATTAACTTTAAGCCACAAATGTAGAGGATCAATTGCTGGAAAGCCACTATTTCTGGAAATTTATTCCCATATGCCATCTTTTTTTGTATTTTTAATAAACAATTAAATTTAAAACAAAACTGAGGGAAAAACCGAAAACCCCAAATCAAAAATAGAAAATTACAGACCCAACCACTTGGATCCGATGAAAAACCCACCCAGACCCAACAATTCGGACCCAAACTAAATTTAGTTAATTAAAATTTGAAAAAAAAACAAAAAACCAAAAAAACCTCCCACTTCCCCAGAGCTTCCCCGCGAGACCATCGGTCTTCCCTGAGGAAAGTTCTGATCGATTCATTCCAACCTTCCACCACGAAATCCGACAAGAGCGAAGCCACTCCGGTTCCCTCGCGTTCTGGTCTTTGATTTCGTCTGCAGATTTCCAGATTTCGTCGATTGCTGAGAAATCCCGAGCCCTCCTTCAGAAATCCCGAGCCCTCCCTTAGACCCACACGATTCTTCATATTCTTCCTCTCAGACTTCGCAATAGGTAACGAAATCAAAGCTAGTTCTGATGCCTTAGTTTTCGATTTTAGATGAGCGCCATTATGCCTAACTTCTCTCCTTTCGGTTTTGATATGAAATTGTTCTCGAATTAGTTTGGATTATTCACAAATGGTATGTGGATGTGTTGTCTAACTTATATCTAGTTTTGGTTGTTTTAGGAATTACCTAGAAGAAATTATAGAAGGAGAAGCAATGGATTGTCATGAAACCGATCCGAATGTGACGGTTAATGAAGGAGAAGAAGTGACTAAAGAGCAATCAGTTGAAGAAAACGTGGATGGAAGGAGAGTAGAGGAAGAAAAGGGGGATGAAAGGGAAGAAACATCTGATGAGGAGGAAGAAAACGTTGCTGAAAACGTAGAAGAAATCGTTGCTGAAAACGTGGATGGAAGGAGAGTAGAGGAAGAAAAGGGGGATGAAAGGGAAGAAACAGTTGTTGAGGAGGAAGAAAACGGTCCTGAAAACATAGAAGAAAATGTTGCTGAAAACGTTGAAGAAAACATTGCTATCGCAGGGGAAGACAATGTTGTGGAGGAAGAAAATTGTGGAGAAGAAGAGGAAAAAGAGGTAACTGGAACATCTTAGGTTTGAAATTGTGATGTAGAGAGAAGTCTGGCTAACTGAAACATTTTAGGTTTGAAACTGAGATGTAGGGACAACTCTGGGTAACTGTAACATCTTAGGTTTGAAACTGAGATATAGGGACAACTCCGGGTAACTGGAACATCTTAGGTTTGAAACTGTGATGTAGGGACAACTCTGGCTAACTGGAACATCTTAGTTCAACAGTGATGTAGGGACAACTTTGGCTAACTGGAACATCTGAGTTCAACTGTGGCTAACTGATAATAATAAGTGTTTTTTTTAATTTGCAGGACTACGATAGTGATGCTGATGAAGATGATGATGATTTTTGGAGCCAACCACTGCCGCCGGAGAAGATGTTTTTTGGTCCAAGCGAGTACACCAAGACTTGCAAGGTCGGAAGTAGGTGTAAGCTGAAATCGACGGTGGGGTACATTGAGGATGGTCTTGATGACGAATTGGAATGGTTTCAAAATCATTCTCAATTCAAGCATCTGTTCCACATGCCTAAGGAGGCAAACCACATGCTTCAAGGCATGTGGATGCTTCTCCTTCGGACAGCATCTACGGAGAAGGAGAGAGAGTGCTTGTTTGTGGTGAACGAAGTGCCTATCAGGTACTCTTTGAGAGAGCATGCCCTCCTTACTGGATTGGACTGCCACGATTACCCCAACAACTATAAGAGGTTGGGAGATTTGGAGTTTGTTGATCGGATGTTTGGTAAGGACCCGAAGGTAACAATCAATTATGTGGAGGAAAAGATTGAGGAACTTAAGAATAAGACCGGAGGAGTGAAGAAGAAGACCTCAGCACTGAGGAAGACCTTGGCATACAGGTTGAAGCTCACTATCTTGTATTTCTTATGCAAGGTAGTGAAAGCCAAGTCTAAGGTTGATGGTAAAATAGATTTGTGGCTGCTGTGTGTTGTTGATGATGTCCACGCTTGTGAGACATTTCCTTGGGGTCGTTTTACATTCGACGAAACCATGAAAGAGATCCGAAGCTTTGTGAAAAGCTTCAAAGGCGTCGTGAAACCAAAACAGCAAGCGGCGTTTGTTGGCTTTGTACTTCCTCTCGAGGTAAATATTTACGAGTAATTTATGATTTTAAATATTAGTTTAAAGATTTTAACACTGAGATAATGTAACGATATGTGTAGATTATGGCATATGAGGCGATTCCAAATCTTGGACGCAGATTTCGGGAAGTTGTACCCGCAGAGTAGGAATGTCCAAAGTGTTGTAAAAGTAAATTCTCAGAAAGTTTAATGAAAGGTCATCCTTTGGATGACATCAATGACGCGGTCGGTCTCAGCAAAGTAAGAGTTTGTGAACATAGTTAGTTGGTAATATTTGTAATCTTTTAGAGTTTCATTTGATGTTGGAATTATTAATCTTTACAGGACATCTCTAGCATCTTGGAACCAGATTCAGAGTAGAATGATCTGTTGGAGCGAATCATAGACGATGACTATGATGATGGGATAGGTTTCATCGATCCCCTCGTTGAAAGTTGGAGAGAGCGTCTAACTGTTCAGAAGAAGAAGATATTTTGGAGAGATCTCTTTGATTTGGATGTGGCTTCGCGGAGTGATGCAGTCCCTGAGACTGCGAGAGTTGATGTTGGCCTTGACAGAGTTTCTCAGGTACCTGGGCATGTACCTGCACAGTCTGGAGAAGCCTTGGAAAGGAAGCTGAAGAAATGGATGGAAAAAGCGATGGAGAAAGGATTTGAGAAGCTAACGGAGAAGATAACAGAGAAGGTTATGGACATGGAGAAAGCGATGGATGCGAGACTGAAAGAGCTTGAGAATTTTGTCTCAACACATCGAGAGAGTCGAGCTTATGAGACTCCATCCAATCAGCCAACTGGACCAATCATCGAGGATATCAATGGAGTCCCTCACCCATCTCCACCAATCATCGAGGATATAAGTGAGTTTTTTGGGTTTGCGGTTTTGGGTTTGGTGATTTCCTTGTTGTGTTTAACTTTGTTTATTTTTTTATGCAGCTGAGGTAGAGGGTCAGAAAGAGAAGAAAGGAAAAGGAAAGAAAGAGAATAAGAAGAGGAAGGCGAAGGATCCCAGTGACACTCCAATACCAAATGGAGTGAAGAGAAGAAGGGGAGACTCTGACTATCTAAGGCCACAGTGGGTTGATGAGAAGAAGCCTGAGAAGAAGCCTGAGAAGAAGCCTGAGAAGAAGACTGGTAAGAAGCCTGAGAAGAAGTAGAGAAAGAAGTAGGGTTTGTAGTAGTTTGGTTCTTTGGTGTTTAGCATCTAGTACTTTGATTATGAACTGGTTGGGCGGAAACACATTACTTATCGTTTTTATGTAAGACTGAAAGAGCTTGAGAATTTTGTCTCAACACATCGAGAGAGTCGAGCTTATGAGACTCCATCCAATCAGCCAACTGGACCAATCATCGAGGATATCAATGGAGTCCCTCACCCATCTCCACCAATCATCGAGGATATAAGTGAGTTTTTTGGGTTTGCGGTTTTGGGTTTGGTGATTTCCTTGTTGTGTTTAACTTTGTTTGTTTTTTTATGCAGCTGAGGTAGAGGGTCAGAAAGAGAAGAAAGGAAAAGGAAAGAAAGAGAATAAGAAGAGGAAGGCGAAGGATCCCAGTGACACTCCAATACCAACTGGAGTGAAGAGAAGAATGGGAGAGTCTGACTATCTAAGGCCACAGTGGGTTGATGAGAAGAAGCCTGAGAAGAAGACTGAGAAGAAGCCTGAGAAGAAGACTGGGAAGAAGCCTGAGAAGAAGCAGAGAAAGAAGTAGGGTTTGTAGTAGTTTGGTTCTTTGGTGTTTAGCATCTAGTACTTTGATTATGAACTGGTTGGGCGGAAACACATTACTTATCGTTTTTATGTAAGACTGAAAGAGCTTGAGAATTTTGTCTCAGCACATCGAGAGAGTCGAGCTTATGAGACTCCATCCAATCAGCCAACTGGACCAATCATCGAGGATATCAATGGAGTCCCTCACCCATATCCACCAATCATCGAGGATATAAGTGAGTTTTTTGGGTTTGCGGTTTTGGGTTTGGTGATTTCCTTGTTGTGTTTAACTTTGTTTATTTTTTTATGCAGCTGAGGTAGAGGGTCGGAAAGAGAAGAAAGGAAAAGGAAAGAAAGAGAATAAGAAGAGGAAGGCGAAGGATCCCAGTGACACTCCAATACCAACTGGAGTGAAGAGAAGAAGGGGAGAGTCTGACTATCTAAGGCCACAGTGGGTTGATGAGAAGAAGCCTGAGAAGAAGCCTGAGAACAAGCCTGAGAAGAAGACTGGGAAGAAGCCTGAGAAGAAGCAGAGAAAGAAGTAGGGTTTGTAGTAGTTTGGTTCTTTGGTGTTTAACATCTAGTACTTTGATTATGAACTGGTTGGGCGGAAACACATTACTTATCGTTTTTATGTAAGACTGAAAGAGCTTGAGAATTTTGTCTCATCACATCGAGAGAGTCGAGCTTATGAGACTCCATCCAATCAGCCAACTGGACCAATCATCGAGGATATCAATGGAGTCCCTCGCCCATCTCCACCAATCATCGAGGATATAAGTGAGTTTTTTGGGTTTGCGGTTTTGGGTTTGGTGATTTCCTTGTTGTGTTTAACTTTGTTTATTTTTTTATGCAGCTGAGGTAGAGGGTCGGAAAGAGAAGAAAGGAAAAGGAAAGAAAGAGAATAAGAAGAGGAAGGCGAAGGATCCCAGTGACACTCCAATACCAACTGGAGTGAAGAGAAGAAGGGGAGAGTCTGACTATCTAAGGCCACAGTGGGTTGATGAGAAGAAGCTTGAGAAGAAGCCTGAGAAGAAGCCTGAGAAGAAGACTGGGAAGAAGCCTGAGAAGAAGCAGAGAAAGAAGTAGGGTTTGTAGTATTTTGGTTCTTTGGTGTTTAGCATCTAGTACTTCGATTATGAACTGGTTGGGCGGAAACACATTACTTATCGTTTTTATGTAAGACTGAAAGAGCTTGAGAATTTTGTCTCAACACATCGAGAGAGTCGAGCTTATGAGACTCCATCCAATCAGCCAACTGGACCAATCATCGAGGATATCAATGGAGTCCCTCACCCATCTCCACCAATCATCGAGGATATAAGTGAGTTTTTTGGGTTTGCGGTTTAGGGTTTGGTGATTTCCTTGTTGTGTTTAACTTTGTTTATTTTTTTATGCAGCTGAGGTAGAGGGTCGGAAAGAGAAGAAAGGAAAAGGAAAGAAAGAGAATAAGAAGAGGAAGGTGAAGGATCCCAGTGACACTCCAATACCAACTGGAGTGAAGAGAAGAATGGGAGAGTCTGACTATCTAAGGCCACAGTGGGTTGATGAGAAGAAGCCTGAGAAGAAGCCTGAGAAGAAGCCTGAGAAGAAGACTGGGAAGAAGCCTGAGAAGAAGCAGAGAAAGAAGTAGGGTTTGTAGTAGTTTGGTTCTTTGGTGTTTAGCATCTAGTACTTTGATTATGAACTGGTTGGGCGGAAACACATTACTTATCGTTTTTATGTATTTCAGTTTTTGGAACAACTGGTTTATATAGGTTCAACTTAATTAAGTTCCTTCGTAACAACTGGTTTATATAGGTTCAACTGAATTGAGTTTTTTTAGAACAACTGGTTTATATAGGTTCAACTGAATTGAGTTTTTTGGAACAACTGTTTTATATAGGTTCAACTGAATTGAGTTTTTTGGAACAACTGGTTTATATAGTTTTAACTTAAACATAAACTACAGAAACAGGTAAACATAAACATACACATAAACATAAACATAAGGTTTTCAAAACATAAGGTTTTTAAGTCTTATACAGCCACAGAAACATAAACATAAACGTAAGATTCGTAATACGAAATGACCTTCAGCCCCATAAACTAAAGTCACTTCCTTCTCCCCAAAAGTTTCTCCCTCAGCATATGGATCTCGTGGTCCTTCTTGGCTAAGCTTTTCTTGATCTCATCAATTTCTTGACGCATTTGGGCAACGGCCATGCGCATCTCACAATGGAGTTTGAAAGCACTGTGAGACGAAGCTCTCTGCTCATCTATTCGGATCTCTACTCTTGTAAACTGCTCTTGGATTGCATGATCCCACCACTGAAAAAGGTGGTCTCCACCATAACAAAGGTCTCCACCACCTCTCGCTGTGCAATGGTAGTATCTTCTTCCTTCATCCCCCGGAGTTTTAGCCACGTCGACTCTCACTTGTTTACCGCACCAACACTTTGAAGGAATACCGAAATTATCGTCCTCTCTTGCGTAGAGATCCTCGTAACTTTCTTCTGATGAATCAGTCTCTCTTGCACTTATTAACATTGTCACTGTAACGGGAAAAACAACAATCATATACCCAAAAACAACAATCTGTCACTGTAAATAGTTATACAGAAATCGAAACCATCAATCATATACCCAGAAATTGAAACCAGCACCCAGAAATCCCATATTATTTAACGAATCAGTGGAGCATATAATGAAATCCCATATACCCAGAAATCGAAACCAGCAATCATATACCCAAAAATCGCGAATTTGAGAATCGAAAATCACGAAAAAGAAACTCGCAATCGAGAATCGAGAATCACGAAATCGCAAAATCGAACTCGCAAAATCAAGAAATCGAAAAACGAAATACCATAAACTTACCTTTGTCGATTGTTGAACTCCACCTTCCAAATCCAGAAATTTCAGAACTTTCCCCCTTTTCTCAAACCCTAGAAATCGCTCGCCCTCCTCTCTCTCTCTAAAAGGAAGAATCGGAAAATGGTGAGAAATGAGAGTGAGAGTATGTCGACAAAAAAAAGACAAAAAGGCGGTATATTGATTTTAAAAAAAAAATTGAACCAATTGGGGAAAAGAATTAGGGAAGTTCCGAAAAAATGTACATAGTTTTCCCCTATATGTACAGTTTTTCACCAAACATCATAGTTGTGCATTTGACGATATTTGCGTATTTTAAGTTGGACCGTAATATATATGTTTATGTTGTAGTTGTCCACGTGACCTCCCATAGTTATGTACCATTTAGGAGGGTTTCATAAGACAATTTGCACGAAATCAAAATTTTCAACTATTTTCCATCGTAAGAAGTGAATATTAACAAAGTTTTTCTTATGATATAAGGAGTATTTGATGTGAGAACAATCATATGTATTAGAAAAATGTTTAATTCATTTTTTAGTGATTAATAATCGTTTCTTTAGGTATTATGAATCCTTTTACAACTTAATTTACCATTTTTAATATTAGTTGGATATTATATTAATAATTATGATTGTATAATTAATTTGTTCGTAGTTATACTAGTTGAACCCGGTTGTACAAATCCGAGAACAGACATGTTCTTATATGTACATAGTTTAACTTGGTTGTACAAATCCGAGAAATGCTGAACAGACATGTTCTTATTTGTACTTAGTTAAACCTGGTTGTATAAATCCGATGTCGTATAGCAACATACATGTTCTTAGTAGTATTTAGTTAAACCTGGTTGTCAAGATCCGAGAAATACAGCAACATACATGTTCTTAGTAGTACTTAGTAACATACATGTTTTTAGTTAAATTCCAGAATTACAAAGAAGAAAATATGTTTACTCATCAGGACTTTCGGGCTGCAACCACCTCTCCAAGTTAATGCCAGGGACATACTTGTTTCTCCTCTTCCGGCTACCTTCTCCAGTAGATGAAAACCGCGTTTCCTGATTTTTTCCAGATCGTTTGGTGTATAGCGGCGGTAAGGCGAACAATTCTTCTATTTCAGCAGGAACCATCCAGTTAGAGTCATGCAGGACGACATAAATCGTTATGTAATATGCCAACGCCCATGTATCAATCAAGTAATATTGAGAACGGAGATCATAGATTTGGATATTCGCGGTTCTCCCATCCTTCCTCATGAGGTTTCTCGTTGCGGCTATTGCGTGGACACACGGATACTTGTCTATATCAAAACATCTGCACGAACAACTTTTCATTTTCAGGTCCACCAAATAACTCTTCCCATCGCGTCCAATAACGTTGTATTCAAGCTGGAAGCCGTTTAGCTCAGTCACCACTAATTTCAATGCAATTGCACATCGTGTGTGCAGATCGTTCTCAACAAAAGGCACCACTCTCTTGTGGTCCGATGCAGCACCAGCTTCTTTCCTATGTTTGTTAAACCATTCAGAAATTTTTTCAAGAATCGCATCAATCATAGGTAATAGAGAGTACTTCCTTGCTTCCCTAAACACACTGTTCATTGACTCTGCGGAATTTCTGGTGTCTATGTTGTACTTGTCTCCTGGGAATTTGCCCCTTGCCCATTTATCCAACTCTATGCTCTTATCGAGATATTCAGCGACTTTAGGAAACCTACTCCTAAAATCAGCATACTCTCGGTTGAAATCACTCTCCGTATAAATATGAGCACAATCCCTGAATTTCATCGCGACATGATCCTTGTGTTGTTTCTTAACCTTTCCTCTCACGTTTTGAGACAAATGCCAGATACAATTTCCATTATGTGCGCTCGGGTACACCTCAAAGACTGCCTTGATGATTCTTGCATGTCTGTCGCTTATAAAAACCATTCCAGGAACATCCGGTATAACTGTTTTCAGCATTTTGAAAAACCAGGTCCAGTTAGCATCTTTCTCACTATCAATTACACCAAACGCAATGGGGTAATGGTGATGATTGGGATCCTGAGCTGTTGCGAAAACCAACATACCACCATATAAAGACTTAAGAAAAGTTGCATCTACAACTATCGCTTTCCTCATAGCCCTAAACCCTTCAATGCTAGCTCCCAAAGCAATGAATAGGTACTTGAACCTTTTCTCTGCATCCAATTCCACAGATGTTACTGATCCAGGATTCACCTTCTCTAACATGTACAGATAGGAATACAACATCATGTAGCTTTTTTCAGGACTCCCTCGCACATCACTTACATGTTGTTTTTTTCCTCTCCAGGCCGTAGCGTAAGACAAATGCAAACTGAGTCTTCCTTGAACAATACTCATGAGATTTATAGGACTCGGGGTGTCTAATAGACCTGGATAGTCTTCATGCAAAAGAGTTGCTACCATTCCTGGTGTGCCTTTCTGTTTACAACTGCTTGTGCTCGCAACAGCCCGAGAGCAACTATGCATCTTTCTATGTACTCTTACACTGAAAAATTCTGATTTATGAATTCTCGCAGCTCGTAAATACCATTTGCAACCTTGTGCAGCTTGACCACATCGTAGCATAAGTCGCTCCGTATCCGACTTAACCGTATGAATCCCAAAACAGTTCAAATTTGCAGCTCTATGAACCAGTTCTTGCACTGCCTCCTTAGAACAAAATTCTTGACCCTTTTCAAGACCCGTACCATCTTCCCATTCTTCAACATACTGACTATCTTGTACAGGAGGTGGCAGCTCAACATATTCATGCCTACCATCGAAACCGTCATCCACATGGTTATCCACTGGGCTATCCACAGCCTCAAAATCGTTACGTGAATCATTCTCACAACCTTCATTACCATCATTCATCGGCTCTTCATTGATATTCTCGTTATTTTGTTCTGATATTTCACCAGCTCTGAAAATAGTAAGGATTCCACCATTATCTGCATCATCAACTCTCCCATTTGAAGCCGGCTCCCCATAATTCTTACCAAATGAACTTCCTCGCCCCGCTCTTGAAATTTGATCGACCCACTGACTTTTTTCCAAATCATCATTGGATAACTCGACATGCATAACATGTCGAAGTCCCTTTTCATCCGATGTCGTCAGATAAACAAAAAGGTCCTCGTCATCTACAATATATGACTATCTCACAGCATTAGATACGCTATAACTCAATTTCAGCTTCCTCGGGGTTTCATCTAACGCAATCTTCCTGCATATTTTCTCTACTAACATCGAATAAGTTATCTCTTCCATAGATGCGGTCTTAAACGATATAGCGTATACGGAATTTATTGAAACCCATTCATGCTTTTCTGTATAGTACCCTCTATAGTCAAAATGAACGTTTGTGTCCCTCTTCCTCATCGCCTCCTGGAAATAAGATAAAAAAACATAAATTACGAATTACATAATTTGTCATAGTTATTACATTTGTTCCAGTTGTCTTAATATCTCTCAGTTATATACCATTTGAACCAGTTGTCATACTATCTCTCAGTTATACCATATGTTCCAGTTGTCATAAGTCTGCAGATTTCTAGATTTTGGATCGATTCTAAATCGGGGTTTCCTCTAGATTTACCACCATTCAATAGCTAAATTCGATAAATAACCTATGGAAATAGCTATTCTTACCATTAAACATCATTACAAACCAAATGGAACCAAATGTGCTACCAAAACAACCAAATTTCTTTTCAAATCCCTAAATCTAACAAATCCCCAAATCTCCTAACAATGAACTCACCAAATCCGATGGAGAAAGGAGAAGAAACCGACGACAACAAGAACGAAGAACTCGCCCGAGGGGACGGTGTTAGTGGACGAATGACCTCAGGTTGAGCAACAATAGAGTCTCGGGGAGGAGGAGGGAAGGTGACGGGGGGTCTTCGGGTCTTTTTTTTTCTTTTATTATCTTTGTTTTTTTTTTCGTTTTAAATATTTTTTTTTTATAACAAATTTCATTAAAGCTATAATGAGCATTACACATATTTGATGACATGTAGAATAGTACATGGCTTGACAAAAATATTTTTAAAGAAAAATGGCATATGAGAATGGCGCTCTAAATTTAGATACAGATAGTTCTAGTTTAGATTTGAAATATCATATCTGTTTCCAACCTCAAACCAAACCGAGAAATATACGGTTTAAAGGTTGTAAAGGTTTTGTAAAAGTTATTTTGAAATCGAAACCAAAAACTAATTATAAAAAAAAAAAAAAAGAGTAAGAGATAGCACGTGTAGTATACGCTTTCCACGTGGGATCTACAGACAGAGAAAAAGGAACAAATACGCTTCTATATATCACAAGGTCAGCTTCGATTTGACTCTGCAAAAACCAAATAGAAGAGAAGAAGAAGAAAGAGAGAGAGAAAATCAAAATGCCCCAAGACTTGATGTAATCCACAAACGCTAAAATCTCGACACAAAGAGAGAAAGCTTCGTTTTTTATCCTTTTCTCGTCAACCTTCATTCTCAGTTCTCGATTCTGAAATTGCGAAGTTTTAATTGAAATCGAAGAATCTGTAAAGGTTGTGGAGGAATGATTCTGGAGGAGAAGGATGCATCCGATTGGATTTACAGAGGTGAAGGAGGTGCCAATCTCGTCCTTGCTTACGCTGGATCATCTCCCCTTTTTGTTAGTTTCTTCTTCTTCTTCTATTTTCCTGAAGCAAATTTGACTTTTTTCTGCTATATGAGTTTTGTACAGATTCTATTTTAGTGGCCCTTTGAATCATAATCATGTATAAATGCAGAGACTTTAGTGTAGAGGAACTATGAAAATCTGATAGAAATGAGAAACTGAGTATTACATTATGTTCTGGACCTGGATTGATTTGGTTTTGTTTCACTTTGATTGTGACTGTGATTCTTGCTGAAAATAATTTCAGTGAAACTATTGGTTTAAGATTGTTGTGGACCGATCTTTTTTTTCTCTAATCTCTAAATTTTTCATTAGGTGGGGAAAGTGATTCGTATACAGAAGGCTCGGAAGAACGATAAAGCAAACAAGAGTGCGAGTGCGAATGGCGCTGTTTCTGTTTTGACAAGCGATGAGCAACTTCTGTGGAGGGAGAACAAGGAGCTCATTTCGTCTACAAACACGGAAGTTCTTGAACAAAGATATGTTAAGCATGAGATCATCCCACTCTTTGGTCCTAAACATGTAGACGCGGGAGTAAGTAATATCATTCATATGTTCTTGTACTCTTTTAATGCCTATGACGCGTTATCGGTTTAGTTTTGATATACCAATGGCTTCTTGATAAACTGATGATTAGAGATTATTGTGGTTGGAACATTTTTCCTTTTATTGGCAGGTACGTGTTTCTGTGTCCAAGGAATTTCTTCAATCCGTTGATAAGAAAGTAACTAAGCAGCGTCCGCCATGGCGTGTTAATGCAGCAAATGTTGATACCAGTCATGATTCTGCCCTTATTTTGAATGATCATTCACTTTTCTCTCAAGGTAGCCATTATCATCAAGAAACCGGATACCTTAAGAGTTGTGCTGAGTTTATATATGATCGGTAAATTAGTCATAACTATCTGGTGTTTGCTCTTCTAAATTTCATCTGTGGCAGGGATTTCTAGTGGTGGAGACTGCTTTAGTGTTGAAATAAAGGTATTTTCTTTGATAACTCCCCTATTTAAGTTTTTTTTTTCTTTTCATTACGGTCCTTGTGTTACTCATCGTTGACCTAAATGTGATGTCCTTAATTCCATGAAGTAGCCCAAATGCGGATTTCTTCCAACCTCAAGGTTCATAAGTGATGAAAACATGCTCAAAACAAGTGTAAGCCGTTTCAAAATGCACCAAATTTTGAAGTTGGAATACAATGAGGTAAAAGCAAATCACTGGTAGCTTAAAATCTTAATGGAATATATTTTTTTCTCATTAAGAGGTCTATAAATTGAGACTTGCTTAAAAGTCTTATAAGTATGTCACTATTCCGCAGATATCTGAAGTAAGCGGATATGATCCTCTTGATCTGTTCTCTGGATCCAAAGATAGAGTTTCGGAAGCTATAAAAGCCTTGTATTCTATTCCCCAGAATAATTTCCGTGTATTCTTGAATGGTTCTCTCATATTAGGGGGTTCGGGTGAAAGCACCGGGAGAACCAGTCCCGAAATCGCATACGCCTTTGAGGATGCACTCAAAGGCTTCATTCAATCAAATGATGGTCTTAGGACAAAATGCTTTCTACAGCTAGTATCTGATGCTGTCCACGACTCAGGAGTGCTCGATAGGCTTCTTGAAGTTCAGAAGCTAGATAAATTAGACATTGAAGGAGCAATTCATTCTTACTACAATGTAATCAACCAGCCTTGTCCTATATGTAAAGAAGGTGGACCGTTGGAGAAGTACTCTTCTCTACATGCTTTACCTTTAGATGAAAGCTTGAAGATCGTGAAGGACTATATGATAGCTGCAACTGCCAAGGACTGTAGTCTTATGATCAGTTTTCAATCGAGGAACGCCTGGGATTCAGCACCTTCTTGTGATGCTGTCTGTCTAAAATCGACCAATCAAACGTTTGATTACAAGGTATGATCCATTTATACACATTCTTGCTTAGTGGTCTATCTTTTTAATGGTGAAATAAGTTTCTGCTAAGATCATTGGTTCAAGTCTCTACAAGTGAAATGTGGTATTCACAGCAATAGTCCTAATGAGAAATGGGGATTTAGCAATTGGGTTTTTCAGGAACCACAATTTTTTTTTTTTTTGATATTTAGATTGGGAAATTTGTAGGTACACTTCATTGATCTAAGTCTGAAACCACTAAAGAGGATGGAGGCATACTACAAACTTGATAAGAAGATAATTAGCTTCTACAATCGCAAGCAGAAGGTTGTAAATGGAGAAGAACAATTCAGCGATCCAAAACCTTCCGATAGCTAAGTGATTGATTGTCTCAACACCACGAGTTGTTTCTTTTGTTGTTGTAAAA
This sequence comes from Eutrema japonicum, assembly GCA_030161315.1. Taxonomy (NCBI): domain Eukaryota; kingdom Viridiplantae; phylum Streptophyta; class Magnoliopsida; order Brassicales; family Brassicaceae; genus Eutrema; species Eutrema japonicum. Next base: position 29,864,014 of record BSQW01000007.1, read on the forward strand.
CATAAAAAGAGTAAACCCAAAAGGTGAGTGTTCATTTCTTAATGTATCGTATTGTTTTTTTTATCAAATGTTGGGTTTACTACCAAAGTAAGACTCCCTCGATAGTAGTTATGTTGTTTATGAAAACATTGGACCAAAAAAAAACGGTTTAATTAGTTAACAAGAGATGAAGAACACAGGTGGGGTGTTTGGTAAGAAAAAAAAATGTCAAATGAAATAAGAACTAAAGAAGCTGAGCTCTTTACTAAGTATGGTGATTGAAAGAGATGGAGTTTCTTTTTTTTTTCCCTCTCTTAAACTTGATAGGTTCAGAGAACTTTTGTTAGAACATACACTGTAGATTCTTTATATCACTTTTGTATCTTGTACAGGTTAGTGTTTCCTTTTCCATAGGATCTATAGTGTGTATATAAGCTAAACCCTTGTATCATTAATAAATTCATTTGATTCCATAATCTTACATTTAACATCAAGTGAGCATCAATCATTTCACAGAGGAATCACAAATTGGTAACAATAACCACTTGAAGTCTTAAAGCAAAGAATTCTAAAGCCAACACTTACAAAAGCACAAAATAGAAAGAAAGGAGATGAGCCAGTATGCATCACAAACGAGCTTGGCTAACTATGTCCGTGCTTGACTCAGCTTCTTCGCCTTGTAGGCGGTGTAGTCAGCGAAAAGCTCTAACCCTAACAAGTAGTTACCTATGTTGGTCTTCTGGAGTGCCATGAGAGAGTAGGAGGTCTTCAGGGTGTGCGAACCGTCAAATTGGGAATTTTTTTCAGCCATGGCCATGTAAAATCCGAAACACATAGCTACGTTTCCGGCATTCCTGGTGCACCATTGTTAAATCCAGTACACCACCTTCTCCCTAGTGTCCAAGCTCCTAAGGTGGATAGGCGCGTTGTTTACGGTCACCACTTTTGTTGGTCTCCAAATAGGCCAGCATTTCATCAAGAGTCTCAAAATCAAGATCACCTCCAAGCTCTTTAAAGAAAGGCAACACAGTTTCCAAAAGAGTTTTGTAGGTTTTCACCTTCCTAACTTCCGCCTCAAGGAACGGGATCCAAGCCGCAGCGCTCCCAATACCTGCCTCAACCAGAAGCTGCTTAACAGTGGTACTACTAGCCATCTCTTTCTTATAAGATATATTCACTGGGTGTCCAGCCTTGTGCCACACGGCGTCCCTTAGGGCATCAACATCCTCTTTCCACCACCAGGAGAATTGGTCACAACCATCACATACTTGTTTCTCCACGGCGGTGAATGCATGCATGGATTGTAAATCATAATGGTGGGAGGACGTGAACAGAGAGTAGCCCTGTAGGGGAATCATTCCAAGTGAAAGGAGACGCAGCTTGGGAATCACCTTCTTTTCAATTTCAGATAAGTTCAGAGGTTTGGACAGTTCCTCTTTCCACTTTGAATCAACGTCGTCTTTGATCACAATGGCGTCGCCATCATCGCCCACCACCAGCTTCGCGGTGTCCATTTCTCCGGCAAAAAGACGGCAGGCGACTATGCCATACCGTTCAGTGGACACAGACCTGGCCACCCCAATGGCAATACCCTTCTTGCGCCTCAAGGTAGGGTTGACACCACTTTCAGGATAGATGGTCATCCTTGCAATCTCTTGCCTTATGAAGTCATTAGTTTTCTTGATCGCTCCTTCATGGTTAAGACCTTCTATTGGGGACCAGTGCCATGTCCTTCTTATGTTTTTCCTCACCACTAAGCTCGGGTTCCCATTCAGAATGTTGAAGCTCTTAAAGCTGGAGATAAGACCCAAATCTTGAATGGCGGTCCACACGGTCCCGTTCTCACTTAGTTCAGTGGTCTCCATACTCTTCCCAGCATCACACGACATGCTTAATCTCAAAACTCAATACAAAACGTGATGGAGAAGACGAAAAAATTTTCTGAGGATATTTGATTAATCTGCAAAGGAGGATGTCATGTATTGATAAAGGACAAGCGTAGTTATTAAGACTGAAATGAATGGAAGTATTTGGGCGGTTTATCTTTAATCGATGCATTGGGACATGTATTCAAACTCTTGGGGAAGCGGAAGAGGTTTGGGGTTTTAAGTAGTAGGAATTATTATGGTCATTGATTGTTAGATAATATTAAGCACCTTCATTTTCGATAATTGTGATTTTGTTTTTAATGGCTCTAAGTTCAGAGAAACCAAGTTTAGTCTGAGACTCCTCATTGATGATGAGAAAAACAGAGTTGTTTTGGCTGAAGCTGCTATGGAATCTATCGACTTGCGCACTGACACTATGTGGTCTTTCGACGCTTCCAATGGGGACTATTGCCAAGTTGTTTGAGAAGCATCAAAATCCTCAGTGAGGCAGTCCTTCTGACCTTGTCGCGAGTTGACGAATTGGTAAAGCCAATGTATGTCGAAGGTGATGCTAATGGTGTATACAGAACATATATACCAAAGGAAACAGAGAACTTCTTCTGGCATATCAGTGCTCTCGATTCTGTAGAGATGAGCGAACAGGTGGTCTAGATGGATTCCTAATGGCGCGATGTGTTGACATCTGACACCGTACTTTGATAGGATAACCGATTGGTACCGGAAAATCATTTCTTTGAGATGTTCATGAATGATCTTCATGTTGACAAGCTGATGAGCATCTTCAGGCATGTTGGCACCGAAATCGTAGTATTCTTTTTCGGTCGCGGATGAGCTCGCCATCATCTGAATCTCTTTCAGAGGGTTTCTACTGAGCATGTCGGCAAGAATGTTCTTTGTGCCCTTTAAATAGATGGAGACGAAGTCGTATTTTGAAAACCATTCGCTCCATCGTAGTAACTGTTGATGCGGGACCATCTTTTACTTGAATTGTAGCATCTTTGGGAAGGATGACATATCCATTTCTATGCGAAATTTGTGTCCAATCAGATGGAACTCAAATTTTTCAATGGCCTTCTTTACAGCTAAAATTTCTTTGAACGTGGAGTGATAGTGGATCTCATAATCTTTAAAGCGTCCGCTTTTGTATCCACAGATTTGACGTCTCCCATTTATCTCTTCGAGTAGGACAGAACCCCAATACTTATCACTTGCGTCTGTTTGGAGAACACGCGTGCCATCGCAGAGAATCTTTAAAGGTGGCAGCTTTTTGATCTCTAGCTTTAGCTTTTTGACCGCCTCCGTTTGTCTGTTAGTCCATAAAGGAGGATTCTTGGACAGCATCTTTTGTAGTGGACGCGTCAGCTGCGAAAGTTGCAGGATAAAGTCGCTTAGGTAATTGATTACCCCAAGGAACTGTTGGACCTGTCTTTTTGAGAGGTCGCTGTCTGGAAACTCGAGAAGCGTCGTGGCTAGATGGGCCTGAGGGGCAAATTGTCCATTTGCAATATGCATCCCAAGGAATTCGATGTTGGGCCGGGCTATGATCATTTTTCGGGCCGAGAGCATTATTCCATGAGCCTTCACGATGATCTGAAACTGTTGTAGAGTTCGAACATGATCTTCGTGGCTTGACGAGAATAAGAGGATATCGTCTATGTATATCAGGGATGTATGGAGCAGAGGCTTGAAGATTTTTAACATGGCCTGTTGGAATAGCGACGGCGCCGTTTTGAGGCCGAACGGTAAGACATTCCATTGAAGATGTCGATTGGGCAAACAAAAGGCTGTCTTGTATCTTTCCTCTGGTGCAATACCGATTTGCCAGAAACCGGATTTTAGATCGAACTTTGAGAATATGGTCGCACCTTGAAGATGTTGAAATAGTGCCCTTTTGTTTGGCAATGGGAACTTGACATCTTGGAGGTATTGGTTCAGCGGTTTATAGTCAATGACTAGCCTTAATTTTCCTCTCGCCTGTTCAGCTCTGTTGTTGACGTAAAATGCCTTGCACGCCCACAGAGAATTAGTCGATGAGACTATCATTTGACTGACCAGCTGGTCACATTCTTCGTTTGCTTGTTTAAGCAATACGGGTGGCATTCCTGCGTGACTTGCCTTTGTCGGAGTTGTGTGGATATTCTCTTTGAAAGGTAATGACACGAAGAATTCCTCGTTTAACCACAGTGGGTTTTTGCATATACGGAGGAACTCTGTATGAGAATTTGCACATGAACTTGCAGTGATTTCTTCTTTGATTTTGTCGAATTCTGGGGACTGAAGTTCTTCAATCGCGAACAATCGGGGCATCGTCGTGAAGGCTTTGTAATAAGATTTCCATCTTATTCCTCTTGGTTCGATCGAGATGTCGAAACTTCTTTTTAGCGCGTAATACGAATCCCATCCTAGAATTATGTCATTTCCAGGAGCGGAGGAGCCTAGGACTTATGTAGTTATCTGGCATCCTGGAAAGAGTTCTATGGTGATTGGCTTCGATTTGAGCTTGATCGATAATGATCCTGAATTTGCTACCCTGAATTCTTGCTGGTACGGGTGCCACATGGATGAGGAAAGTACCTTGGAATTCATTATTGTTGTGTGGGCTCCCGTGTCTATGAATGCAATAGCATTGACCGGTTTTTCGTTCTTTGCAGGATCAAAGATTGTCACCGGTAGGTGAGGAGATTGTATCTCTTCTTGATGAGGCGTACGAGCAATATTGAAACAGCATTGTTCCTCATCGTCGGATTCTGAGGTATCAGAATCTGAGTAGCCACAGATGGCCTCCTTCTCGTCGCTGTCATAAGACAGCACCGATTCGAGATCATGATTGTCAAGATAAATATCTTCGGCAAGATCGGATATGGAGCTGATGAGATACTGTCGTTTCTTCCTAGAACTGTTCGGACAGCTTTTGGCGAAATGTCCTTCTTTGTGGCACAGAAAGCACTTCGTTTCTTTCTTGAAAGATTACTTCCTTCTGAAAAACCGTTTGCGCCCGTATTTTCTGAAGCGGGGTTTATTTGATTTTTGGGAACGGCGAGCTTCGCTCTTTTCTTTACGCGAACAACGTTTCTTGGATTTAGAATATTTGATCGACAGATCTGGTCTTGCACAAACTTTGGATAAATGTTTTGAATTATCCATAAATTCCGTCCAGAATTCCTTTTGTTTGCAGAGTTTGTCCAACGTTCTGAAGACGTATTGTTGGATTTGTCCGATAGAGATCTCTTCTACCGATTGGCCTTGTTCTCTGATGTTGAGTTTTGTTTGTTGGCTCAGATAATCATCAATAGACGATAGGTAGACTTGATTTAGGCTCGGGTTATTGAGACTGTTTAGCGCATAGTATCTCCGTGTTTGTCGCTCGAAATGTTTCGCGAGATCTCTTTTCTTCAGCGAACAACATTTCGCTGCGAAGAATTCTTCTTGTAATTGATCCTTGAGGTGGCTTGGGGTGCCAATGAATTCTCGATGAATTTCCCCGAGAAGCAATGGTATGGTGGTTTGATAGACTTGCTGTTGTCTGTATTCGCCAAGCGAATTCCACCATTCTTTAAGTGCACCCGAAAATCGTGTAGTGAATTGTTGTATGACGAGGAATGATGATGAGGTGATAGCTTCGGAGTTCATCCATGCGTGAAATTCGTCTAAGCGATCATTCCATTTTTCGAAGGGAATGTCGTCGAACGTAAATGTCACGACTTTTGAGGCGAACTGTTTTGTTGGCCTTTCTTGTTCTTGGATGGGTGTTTCATTCATCTCGTCGTTGTCAGAGAACACTTCGTCTATGTCTGGTTCCTTTTTTGATGGCTCTCCAATAGCGAACTGTTTTGGTAATGATTCTTCCTCAGAGTCAGTTCCGTAAGAAGAGCTTGAGTCTGAGAAGCTGATAATCAACGGTGTTGGATGAGGGGCATGAGCTGGGGGTTTTTGCGTCTGAGCGTACTCCGACTCTTTTGGTCTTTTGTCTTGTTCCGCTAAGTGATTTAGCAAACTAGACATCGTAAACTCCGCAGATTCGATTATGCCTATCTCCTTTCCTTTTCTTTTATCATGTTCGGGAGAATCTTGACTAGAATGAGAGGAGGCAGATCTGTGAGTTTTTGTTGGATTGACGCGGAATTCTGATTCCTTTTGTCTTCTCGCCCTTTCTCGTACGGGCCGTGGTCTGAACCCGCTTGCAGGAGTTACACCATATCGCGATGTGAACGCTTTGTCAGACGATAAGAAACCAGGGACTGTGTGTCTTGTCGTTTGATATTGTTCTCCTGAGAGAAATCCCTGAGAGTATGATCCTCGGTGTATGGGCATCGTTGATGATATACTCTCGAGATGTGGAAGGTATGCGTTGGAGGAACTCTGTTGTCGTTGGACCATACTTTCGAGGCATCGTTGGAGGTCTTTTAATTGAAACCTGAGATTAGTCATCTCATCCTCTTTGCCTTGAAATTGAGAGGTGTTGACCATCATATGTTGAGCCATAGACATCATCTCTTGATGGAGGGTGTTCAGCCGACTATGGATTTCTGAGATCGAGTTTTGAAGAACGCTCAATCTTTTGGTATATCCATCCGAAAACTGATCGATTTTTTGATATATCCATCCGTTTGCCAATTGAGAACCTTTTCTCCTTGACTTAATTGATTTGGACCTGAGGGACTGATCGCTTTTGAAAGTACCTTTGGAGAGTGGGATATGTTGTCAGTGATGAAATCCTCTGGTGGAGGAAAGCTATCTTCTTCTATCACCATGATCTATGGCACGGATGACTCCTTTTTATCAGAGTATTGGACTATGAGTTCGTATCTTCCATTGCCTTCTCCGAGAGGACCAACTGTAGGATCTCCTTCAAGATATCTTTTGTACAGGGGATCCTTTTTCTTTTTGCGCCGTTGGCGAATCTCGTCATCGGATTTATAAGGATCTTCTATGTAGGCTGAGCAGGAGCAGACATCAAATTCTCTAGAAAAGTGATTCATACATGAACGTCGATAATTTTGAGACTCAAGCTTGTAAGAATTTGTTGTTGTATCCACTTTTTCTAGAGTGCGAAATCAACCTATCAATTGGTAGAGTACAAGATCAAAAAGAGCCCTACAGGCAGGGGTTCCTCAGCGCCGTTGGTCTTCAACTGTTTCGCAGCACGGAGTATACCTCAATCTCCGTTGGTTCCGTTTCGGCTTTGTCCCCAATTTCCCACAAAAAGAGTTTGAAGGAGAACATTTGCAAACAGCTTATGGTGAATCTAGATGACACCAAGGCGCCGAAGTTCTTTGTGTGTCCAAAGTTTGTATATTACGTCACGCTCTTAAATATACAGCAGTATTAGTACCTCAGGGTGTCATTGCTGAAGCTCAATGACTCAATGACCCACGAGATTCGTAAGCAAAATCAAAACTTTGAAATCAAGTTATTTTTGAATTTGAAGCCAAACAAACGGTACCTATGACGTCAAAACCAGACAAGCTATTGATGCAATAACTTGGCATGTTATCCAAAACAAACATGAAAAAGTGGACAACAAAATTGATGAAACTGCGCAGAAACATTCCTCGTTTTTCCCCGAAAAAGTATGTTAAAAAACTTGTGAGACATTTAAAGGGACAATCATGAAGAACAACAACCAAAAGGATCATTACCACAATAGTTTATGAAAAAAAACTAAACCCAACATTCTCCACACGAGCTAGTTTCTAAACGAAATCTATAAGAAAAAGTAATCCACCTTACATCATCTAAGGAGCCTCATGCCACTCAAATTTTCCAAGTTCCAAAAAAAGAACACCAAATGAATAACCATTACGAGAGTTTACCGATTTTTGAAGCAATAAGCCAACAAAGAGAAAAACCTTAGACTCCCTCATCTCGTTCTCGGTTCCATTGCTCAATTCTTGCCCTCCTTTCCTCGCTGCCTTCTCTCACAAGTGGGCTTCTGCTCCGTTTCGGGCTTCCATGTCTCCTCCTTCCACCACCATCCCGGTCATGCCTCTCTGACCTGTCACTGCTCCGTTTCCCATTTCCATGGCGGTCACGGTCCCTAACATCTCCTCTCTCCCGCTCTCTCTTGCGTCGAGGGCTTATACTCCTGCTCCGGCTTCTGCTTCTGCTTCCCCGGCGGTATGACCGACGATACCTCCCAAATAATTTCCTCCTAAGCTCCTTCGAAATCTGCTTCACGTGCATGAAATTACAGTATCCGCCGCGGTTACAGTTGTCTTCTTCGTATTGCCTGCAAGTAGCTTCCCGGAAATCTGTTACAGGAGAGAAATCAGCAATTATCGGACGGCCTGAATAGAATCTTCCTTGCAGAGCCTGCAACGCAGCAGCTGCCTGATCCTCTTCCTTAAACAGGACATATACATTGCCAATCATGTGATCAGCGAGATTGTCACAAACATTGAGACTCTCAACTTCACCAAACTTGTCCAGCTCTTCGAAAATGTCTTCGTAGAAATCCTCAAAGTGGTCTTGGATCTTGCTCGGGTCCAGTGGCTGGCCCTGAGGGTCCACACCGGGTGTTATCATGTCCGGTCTCTGGTACATGTTTGAGAGGAGCAGCGTCGGGGAGATGGTGGGACGGTTGTGTAGCCGTGAGCACCTGTCACCGTGACGGCAAGCACCAATCTTAAAGTAAAAAGGACAATTCACTCTGTCCTTTTCAGTACCAAAGATTGAAGCCAAGTGTTCAGCCATGGCTTAAATCGTAACCTAAATATAACAAAAAAATCAAAGTGAAACACAGATTGTTCACATACGCTGATCAAAATATAAATCAGGATATGACAAATCAAAATATATGCAAGGAACCATAAGAAAAGTCGCTAATAGCAAGAGATTCAATCTAGAGGTTTCTCGGATTTTCAGAATCAGAGGGCTTAGAGAGAGACGAGAGCCTAAAATCAAAGCGAGAGCCACCGAAATAGCAAAGACAATCAAATCGATGAATAGAACCAGAGTCGTGACTAATTTTCAAATCATCCAAAGCGATACCTAAAGATATCAAAGCAGACGAGTTTGTAATCACCCAAAACAAAAACAGCAGAAATTAGCGCACCTGAAACGGAGACAGAGATTGATCAGCGGATGAAGAGCACCGAAGAGGAGTAGCTGTCTCGGTGAAAGGACTCGTCGACGAAGAGCTGCCGTTTCCGATCGCGATCTAGGGTTAGATGTTTCGCGACTCGCGTGAGCCGGAGTGAGAGTGGTCCAAAAAGACAATGAGATATTAATAAGGGTCGATTTGCAAACAGACTTTTTATGAGAAAATCAAATAAAAGGGTGACTTCACTACACCCCCCCTAACTATTGTATTCCTAACTATTTTGCTCTAAAACTTTTTTTTGGACGCTAAACCAATCTCTATAATATTATTTATGAAGATATTTTTAAAAATAAAATTTGTTTTGTAAGTTATTACATGAAATGTCATTATAAATAACAAAAGATAATTGAAATAGAAAAACATATAATTATCTTTTTAAATTATTGATAAGAATATAGAAAATAGTTATTTCCTATTTTTTTTTTGTCGGCTAAAATATTTATTGATCGTCAAAATTACAATCATTGTTTACAATAGTTTGAAGTAATCTATGACAACAATGGAACAATTGCCATTGGGACAAAGCAGTGATAGCTTTTTTTGCTATTAAATATGTTATTTACTATTTAGTTTTTTAATTATTATGATATTATTAAATAATAATCAATCCATACATATTAAAAAAATATATATATTCAAAATCTTGCAATATTTTTTACTATAATTATTATAAAATATTTTACTAATTTTATAAAGAGTTAGATACGAGAAAATTAATTTTTTTAAGAGTTTGTGGACTGGCCACAAAAATCATATTCATTAACCGGTACATATTAGAATTATATTTTCAAGATTATAAGTTTTTGTGGGTCAGCCCGAATAATGTTTTAGTTTATTGCAAAACGGGTTAAGTAGACAGTTAGTCCGACTTGACAGTTCTATCTATAATCATTATTTAAACATATTTTAAAATTCAGATAAAAACAATTTTTCTTAAATTTCAAAACAATTTTTAAACAAAAATTACTCCGCGCTATATAGCTAACGCGGGTTGAATCATAGTCTTAAAATAAATGGAAATTAGGTCTGGTGAGACTAGCCCATGACCGATTTAGATAAATAAAACATTAATATAATATTCAATGGATAAAAGACCAAACACTCCATTATCTACTTCATCCCATTATCTACTTCATCCCATTATCTACTTCACATCATGTTTTCTACTATCAAATCATAATAGTTGACTTTTTTCTCTTCTGACAACTGTTTTATTGTACTTTGCTTTTCAGTATTATTAATTTTTAATTGACCAATTCAAATCGTCTCATCTTTATTTCGTTTTCCATGTTTTATATATATATATATTTTTTTTTTAAGTAACATGAGAAACTAAATGAAAATCGAGTTGAACAAACCGTTGACGCTTCCGTCTACCACACCGGCGACGCCTATGTCTAACATGTTTTTTTTGCTTTACCTTGTATTCCTTTTCAGTTCATTCGGGTTACTATCTTTTCAATCTATCTGCGATTTCTATAGATGTATAATAGATCTGTAACCAAACATAGATTTACAATAGATTTGTAATCTGTCATAGATCTACGCTTTATTTTATATAGATATGTAACCCATCATAGATGAATCCTGTTTATATGTAGTTGTGTTTGCATAACGGATGATATATCATGATTTTTACCCCGTTTAAACCATGATATAAGTCCGTTTTATAGAGTCTTTCTACTATTTTGTAGTGGTTTAAAGTCTTTACATGTTTTAGCACGTTTGGAGCATAATTGGAGATATTTGAGCTTTCTGGAACATTTTGGAGCAAAGCAACGTTCGTGTAGCTGAGTACCCGATTTGAAGTCTCAGTATCGATCGATACTGACTAGTATCGGTCGATACTCACCGCAGCAAGACACGAGTCGCAACTTAACAAGAGTTGAAGAATTGCAAAATGGCCCAAAAGACTTTATTATTTACAAGAAGCCCTAAAACGTGATTTATGTTATTTAATAGGATTTAATGCCACTTTGATGGCTAAGCTTTATTTTACTTTTGGTTTTGTGAGAGACCTTTCGAAGGGAGACAAGTCTGAAACTATGTTCGTCCGAGAAAAGATTTCGAACCCTCTTGTTACTCTTTCTATCTATTTTATTTGATGATTTATTCAAACATGTTTATTGCTTCAATTTCCATGTCTGAGTAGATCTCTTGTTAGGTTCAGGGTTCTCATAAGGGTTTTCTTTGAATGCTAGGTTGATTAATTGTTAGGATTCACCATCTGAATTAGTTCTTCACCATATGTTGTTTTCAAATTATAGATTGATCACCTAGAACTTAGATCTTATGATAATTGATTATGCACGAGAGTGCGATTAATTACCTGATAGAACCTAGGGTGAGCAAAATAACTATTCGCAAAGAGATTTGGAATTCTAGGATTTAGACTTTGATAATTCTCGCAACGAGAGTTGGTTAATTATACCTTAGTGATTTGAGTTCAAGAAACGCGCTAAATCTGAATCATGTTAGTTAGTTTATCTGCATTCATTGATTTCCTGAGAAATACCATGAACATATATTTCTCCAATCGAACTTACAACCGTTTTAATTTACGTTTTGCTTTCAATATCATTGATCACTTAGCTTAATCCTCATCTATATAATCTATTGTGTGATTCCGTGAGTCTCTGTGGATTCGATCCCTAAGTATTACAACCGACACTGCTTTAGTACTTTTAGGGTATTAATTTGAGCATATCAAATTTAGTGCCATTGCCGGGGACTCAATTCACCATTAGATTTTAGTTTGAGAATTTCGAATAAGTTCGTCGGTATCGGTCGATACTATCCAGTGTCGGTCAATACTCGTCGTTCTCTTTTTATTGATATCGATCGACACCACCCAGTGTCGGTCGATACTCATCGTGTTTTTTTTGTTACTTACGTGCCTTGCCTAGTGTGTTTCAGGTGTGAATTTGGAACGTGCAAACAGGAAAGCAAAGAAGCCATCAGAGATGAACAATACAATGATTTTGATTCAGGATGCTGCTGGAGCTTTGAGAGACCAAGAGGGTCAATTGTGCAATGAGAGAGGGCAGCGACTTGATGAAGCTGGAAATATCATTGTCCCTGCAGTTGTTGTGAATGTTGGGAATGCTGTGGTTAATCGTGGTAGAACGATTGGTGAATACAAGAGGCCTGATCAATTTTATGCGAATCGATCAGCGATTCGTCCTCCTGATTTTTAGAGGAATGACTTTGAGCTGAAACCTGGATACTACATTCTTGTGGGTCAACACCTTTTTCATGGTCTTTCCAATGAACATCCCATGGATCACATAGAGAGGTTTGAGGACTTGGTTACTAGCATCAAGTGCAATGGAGTGTCCTATGATTATCTCTTCTGTAAGCTTTTTCCATACTCTCTTTCTGGAGATGCAACTTACTAGCTGAATCAACTGCCTACTGGGTAGATGAATACCTGGGAAGAGACGAGGAAGGCATTCCTGAACAACTTTTTCGATGATGCGAAATCCAAAGAGCTCAGGAACAAGATTTCTAAATTTTTTCAGGGACCGACAAAGGCACTCAAGGCTGCTTGGATACGATTCAGATCTTATCAGAGGGATTGTCCACATCACGGATTTACTCAGGTTCGGTTGCTGGGAATCTTCGTCGGATGGAATGATTGGAGGTATCAGATGGCTCTAAATGCTGCGAGCAATGGAAATTTCTACACGAGGTATCCTGACGATGCATATGTGCTCATTGAGAACTTGACATCTAGCAATAGCGCCAAGAGTGCTGACCTCGAGAGGAAAAGGGTGCACGGAGGTGTTGATGGATCAGAGATTGCTAAAGTGCATGCGAAGCTGGATTCGGTGCATAATTTGTTGATGGGCAAGCAGCAGAAGGCTGTTCATCTTGCTGAAAATGATGGAGTGGAATTTGTTAACCACATTGATGGAGTTGGATTTCAAGATCAAAAATATCAATGCCCACCCACACCACAACAAACTTCTAAGAGTAAGATTGAGGCTATGCTTGAACAGCTGGTTCAAGGGCAGGAGAAGATGACAGTGAATTTCAACGGGAGGTTGGATGCCATGTACACTGATCTGGATGGCAAAATCGAGACCCTCATTATTCATCAGAAGATTCTGGATACTCAGGTAGCCCGTAATGCAGCAACTGTCAAGGGACTGATGGTACACCCGGGAGTGCAGAAGAGCTCAAATGCAAAGATTTTCGTCAATCTTACCAAGGATGCCAATGAGATTTCGGACACCACCCGTGTGTCGACCGATACTCCCTTGTATCGATCGACACACGTCCAAAGTTCTGCCAGGGACGATTCCAGAGCGAAAGCCTCGATTGACACCACCCTTGTGTCGGTCGATACCAGTTCAGTTGCTGAAACGAAACCCGAGTTGAGTGCAGAGAGGGTTTACAACCCCAAGGCGCCATACCCCATACCACCCAGACACCTCTGAGACCCCATTTCTCCAAAGCAGCAGCTTGGCTTTGAGAAGATGGTACGAAGGATTCTCCTCACACTGACTTTTGAAGAAGCTCTAGAGTACCGCCCTCTGCTGAGTCACTTCCGAGACTGCGGAGAAACTCTGGAAGAAATCGAAGTACTCTTTATCAAGGCAAGAAGCAAGTCACTACCGCTGAGGCAGTTGACCAAGAGGGAAGACCCATGAATATTCTCCGTTCCATTCTCTATCTCTGGGGTTGAATTCAAAGAGTCTTTCGTTAACTCGGGGGGCTAGCGTCAATGTCATGTCAAGGGCAATTGCAGAGTGTTTGGGAGCTGATATTCGATCTCCCAAGTCATCTATCACATTCGCGAACAGTTCCACCTCACTTCCATATGGTACAATCCCTGATTTGCTGGTTAACGTATGAGATTGCCTGGTTCCTACTGATTTTCAGGTTGTGGAGATGAGTGCACAATCTCGTACACAGTTGATTCTTGGAAGACCGTTCATGGCTACGGTTGGTGCCATTATGGACACACCCAACAAGCAAATCTCGTCTCATACATTGACAAGGAGGTGTACTACAAAGCCATCCGTACTAGAGGAACTCCCACACATATCTCTTGCATCACCATTGTTACAGGAGAGCCGTTGGTAGTTGATCTTTTAGAAGAGCCTCCTGACGGGCCTAATACCATCGACGTTCTAGATAGTCCTTCTGTCATCACCAAGAAAGACGTCAAAACAGCTAAGGCAAAGAAGAAAGTGAAGAGCAAAGAAGTCAAAGGTGCTGCCTCTATGACCTTAATCCCTCAGAAGTGTGATGGAGATTCGATTGAATATAAGGTGGAATGCAAAGGGACCTCAAGACCATTTTCTAAGGCTAGAGTTCTTCTTACTCCGGAGCTGAAAGAGAAAGGACAAGAGGTTGTGGAGAACATGTTGAGCAGAACTCTGAAACTGGAGATGTCAAGTTGTGGAGCCTGTTTTGCTGCAAGCTCTCATTCTTATTCGAACTGATCGTCCGTACAGTCAAGCTCATGACATTAAACGAGCGCTTGGTGGGAGGCAACCCACTGGTGAGTTTGTTTTTGAGTCTTTTTCTTTTTATTTTTCGTTTTGTGTTTGTGTCAGGATAAACAAGGAGCAAAAACTCGAAATCGCCCGTGTGTCGACCGATACCAATAGGGTATCGGTCGACACCCTACGCGAATGAGAAAAGTTCATCATGTCGACTTAAGCCTGGTATCGATCGATATCAGACCGTGTGTCGGTTGATACTCGATGTTCCAGCACGGTAACTTCTTGTTTTTCACAATTCCATTTTGTCCATTTGCTTTCTTTTACCAACCTTAGGCTAGATAACTGATACGATTCGACTAAGGACCGGCTTGCTCTAGGTACGGTGGAGGTTGGATAATCCTTGACTTCAAAGAATCCACAAAGAAAGATGCTAAGGCGTGAGCGATGAACTCGAAAATCCTTAGGCCCAATCGATAATGAACGATTTGAAACGAGGCGGTGGCTGCGATGCTTGAGGGATTCGGGAACAAGGATGACAGAGCGTGGGAGATGAATCCCGAAAATCTCTATGCCCCTTATTGCGAGAAGAATCGAACAAACAACGGATCGAAGGCTGCGTCGAAGTGTTGCGGAATACACTCGATAAACCGAAAAGAATTTCAATGACTAACCATCAAAGAAATCTAAGAACAAGAGTTGAAAACTCAGAAAATATTTGATTAATGATTTTCGTGGCTGCCTTACAAGGGATATATAAAGGGAAAAAAAATCAAAGAGAGAGTCAATGGTCAATCTCGAAAATGAGAGAAGACCACCTCGAAAATTACAGCAATAATTAAAACAAGTTTGAATGACCTTAGAAATTCCCACCGAGAATTCCCACAGAAAATCCCCCCGGGAAAGTTCCCCCAAGAAAGTCCCTCGGGAATAAATCTCTCGGAAAATTCCCCCCGCGGAATTCTCGAGAAGTCGGACCGTTAGACGGTGTAAGCCGGTTGCCTCGTTAAAACCTCTATACGGAAAACCCATTGGGACAAAACCGTATACAGGAAAAAGAGTACAACACAACTTACACAAACGGCCAAACCTCAAGAAGAATTCGAAGATAGTGAGGAGAAGACGGGGTGCGTAAGTTGATCCTCCTTAACCCGTTGAGAAGTTGAAGCCTCCAAATGAAACAAGTCGAGGATTCGTTGACTTAGAAATTGCATATCTTCCAAATGAAAACTGGTCTTGACTTGATTCCACTTCGCCGTGAGCCTCTGATGGATCAAGATTGTAGAACAATTTGATTCGTAGCTTAACTCGTCCTGGTGTTCCTGGAAACCTCCAATTAAGGCTGGTATGTCCAAATCGGGTAAATTGGGAATCACCCGATTTGTAAATTCGATAACTCCTTCGTTTGAGCTGCAAATGGACTGATTCCACTTCGTAGTGTGCTCTGGGTGAGCTGAGAATGTTTTCCAAGTGGTCTCATGCTTTGAATCTTCGTGGTTGATTCTGTATACTCCAAGAAAGGCACATATGTCCTTGTTGACTCCTATGCGGTTTGTGTGGCATGTTTGATGAAGTTCTGGTTCACGCTGTTCCTACTTGATGCTTTCCAGAATCATATCATCCTCCCCCAGTTGAAAAGGATTTGTCCTCAAATCTGTCAAGAACAAAGCTAAGTTAGAATTATTAAAGTAAAACAAAATTTGCTCACCTTGCATACAAATCTTGTAGGCATTGATATGTTCTATGACTCGGCGTTGACAATCTCCTCTTAGCATCGGTTTGGACTCCTTTTGGGCTGGAAAACGCTTCTCCTTCTTACGAATCCAAAACTGATATCCATGCTCATCGTTCACATTGCTTTCCTCTTGTGTATCCTGTGCAGTTTCAAAAACTCGGAACAAAAGATTATAGGTGCAAAAGACATACACATTACGACTAGCACACGACTCCTTACTTAGATCATCCAAAATAAATTTCAAAGGCTCATCATGATCATCTAAGTTCTTATTAAAGTTCAGAGTGCTATCAAAGTAAACAATTTCCCTAAAGAAAGATTCAACGAGTTGTGAAGCACTAGCATTTTTAGAGATTTTGTCAATCAACACAGAATTTTTAAAAGCATAATTATGCTCACACGATTTGTTCTCATCAAATAGAAAACCTTTTCGCTTAAAGAACTTTCCAAAGAAAAATCTCTCACAATAGTGAAATACATCTAGCAAATTATCATTGAGAGTAGGGAGTAAATCAAACATTTGAATTATTGTATCAGCAACAATAATTTCCTTACCTTTTTTGAAGTCATAAGATTTCACCTTAATGTTTGCTTGCACGTGATGCTGTTTGTTTTGCAAACTCTCCATTGGTTCAAGAACAACAATTTTCTTAAGCCACTCATGGTAAAGCCACGTTTTTGGTGCATGAAAATTCAGCTCTTCATCATGTATAACCTGTGCTTTCACCACAATAACTTGAAATACAAGATCAAACACACAAAAGGCATACTTCTCTATTTCAGCAAACATTTTATTATTTAGATCATCAAAGAGTTGATTATAGATTACATTGTAGATCACGTCAAACATCTTAATGAATGATCTCAAGTCATATGAAACTTCTCTAAATTCATGATATGAAATGCATTGTGGTCTCCTAGAGATTCTATCAAAATCCATAAGCACATCAATTATTTTTGGTTCACACGTTTTATCAAAAAGAAATCCTCCATGCCTAAAGATCTTTTTATGATCGAATTTCACAAAATAATGAATCACATCTTTAAAATCAATACTTGACAAATAAAGTTCTTGGATGTGTTCAAATTCCAGCAATTTAGATTCAGAGAAAAAAAGAAATACATACCTTTGAATCGTTGTATTAGGCACAACAATTTCCTTACCTTTTCGGATGCCACAAGGAATTGTCTCAACGGTTGCTCCTTGCAAGCATTTCTTGTAGGTCTTGCACACGATCTGTGCTGGGATCTGAAGTTGCTCGTGCTTCCTAGAGTCTTCAAAGTCAGAATAGTCATTGTGCACAGATTTCAGTAGTCCCTCAGCTTCCGTTCCTTCTCCTTGTCCGAATTGGTCTCCTTTGAATCCGAGAATTGATTTATGAAGCAAGATAGAACCTGTATGTCCTAACAACAAAACAACACAATCATTAGTTTTAAAATATGGAACTGGATGAGTGAACTTACCTCCAGTGGAAAAGAATCGGTCATTTAGATACTCCTTTGGCTCGACATGCTTTATTTCGACGATAAGGCCACCGGAGAGGATTTGTGAAGGAAGTATAAAATCCATATGTCCAAATTGATTTCTGCCTCGACCAGAACCTCCACAAGGTCCACTTGGTTGATGAAAATCATCTCCCTCAGTTGAAATTCGAAGATATATACGTTCCCTCATTTGTTGCAAGTAATTTTGGTGCTCGGGAACTAAGGATCGATCGATTCTTTTGTCTTCTAAAGTTGCGTCCTCAAAGTCATTGATTTCTTCCTTCCTTTGCTCTTGAGAAAGAAGATCACGCCTAGCTACAAGTAGCTCTCCATCAACCGCATGTTCCTCATACTCGTCAAAGATTGGCGCGGTTCCAAGCTCTTCTTCCTCGTCATAGTCGTCATAAATAGGTGCGGAGTCAAATTCCTTAACCGTGATGAGATATTCCTTGGCCAGCAACTCCTCAAGCTTCTCCTTTGAACCTGCATCAATATACTTTGGCAAAGACAAGTGTATGATACTAGAATCAACATTTTCAGAAATTATTTGAGATGGATCAACACTTATCTTAGTTACTTCTTGATTCGGCTCTTGAGTTTCGTTTGGATTGAATAAGGACTGAGGGGCTCGACCAGCACGTCGGGAATGGCCACTTGGTCGACGAATATGATATCCCTCAGTGGAAATTCTATGCTTTTGCTCATCCCTTAAGCGTTGCAAGTAGTTTTTGCATTCTGGACGAGAGGATCGATCGGTCGGGGAAGCGATCGATTGATCGTTTTTGCTTATGCCGGTTCCGGAAAATTTTGATCGATTGATCCGATGAAAGGATTGATCGGTCGTCTCCTTGTCTCTCCTTTTGAGCAATCCAAATTTGTAGTTGAGTTCTTCTCTGCCTTTCCTCACACCTCTAAGACTCATTTGATTGTCATAAGACAATTTACCATCACGTCCATAGCAATCATATGCTGCTTCTTCCTTTTGATGTCTCGCTTGCCTTCTCGGTGTCCGGACCTCAAGTGCGGCCATACTGTCTCTCATCTCGTGGAGTAGTTGTTTGATGCCATCGAATTTGTGATTCATGGCTGCCTCTCGTTCCCTTCTTGATCGTGAGGTAGCGGTTTCACTTTCCTTGGACATGTTGTTCCTCGCACAAAACAACAAACGCTGTGAGTGTATGCAAAAATTCAGATTTTTCCAATATGACCACAAAAATCTGGAATTTTCGAAAACTCAAAAACGAATTTCCTTTTTTTTTTGAATTTTAAAAATTATGACAATTAAACTAAGACACAGATATATTAGCTATATTTTTTTTTGATTTTTTTGATAAGGTTTTGAATTAATAAAAATCGAAACAAAACAGAAACAACAAAATTTTCAAACCCAGAAATTTAAAGAAGATGAACAGTTTGAAATGGATAGATCTCACCGATTTTGGAGCAAGTGGCTCTGATACCACTTGATACGATTCGACTAAGGACCGGCTTGCTCTAGGTACGGTGGAGGTTGGATAATCCTTGACTTCAAAGAATCCACAAAGAAAGATGCTAAGGCGTGAGCGATGAACTCGAAAATCCTTAGGCCCAATCGATAATGAACGATTTGAAACGAGGCGGTGGCTGCGATGCTTGAGGGATTCGGGAACAAGGATGACAGAGCGTGGGAGATGAATCCCGAAAATCTCTATTCCCCTTATTGCGAGAAGAATCGAACAAACAACGGATCGAAGGCTGCGTCGAAGTGTTGCGGAATACACTCGATAAACCGAAAAGAATTTCAATGACTAACCATCAAAGAAATCTAAGAACAAGAGTTGAAAACTCAGAAAATATTTGATTAATGATTTTCGTGGCTGCCTTACAAGGGATATATAAAGGGAAAAAAAATCAAAGAGAGAGTCAATGGTCAATCTCGAAAATGAGAGAATACCACCTCGAAAATTACAGCAATAATTAAAACAAGTTTGAATGACCTTAGAAATTCCCACCGAGAATTCCCACAGAAAATCCCCCCGGGAAAGTTCCCCTGGGATAGTCCCTCGGGAATAAATCTCTCGGAAAATTCCACCCGCGGAATTCTCGAGAAGTCGGACCGTTAGACGGTGTAAGCCGGTTGCCTCGTTAAAACCTCTATACGGAAAACCCATTGGGACAAAACCGTATACAGGAAAAAGAATACAACACAACTTACACAAACGGCCAAACCTCAAGAAGAATTCGAAGATAGTGAGGAGAAGACGGGGTGCGTAAGTTGATCCTCCTTAACCCGTTGAGAAGTTGAAGCCTCCAAATGAAACAAGTCGAGGATTCGTTGACTTAGAAATTGCATATCTTCCAAATGAAAACTGGTCTTGACTTGATTCCACTTCGCCGTGAGCCTCTGATGGATCAAGATTGTAGAACAATTTGATTTGTAGCTTAACTCGTCCTGGTGTTCCTGGAAACCTCCAATTAAGGCTGGTATGTCCAAATCGGGTAAATTGGGAATCACCCGATTTGTAAATTCGATAACTCCTTCGTTTGAGCTCCAAATGGACTGATTCCACTTCGTAGTGTGCTCTGGGTGAGCTGAGAATGTTTTCCAAGTGGTCTCATGCTTTTAATCTTCGTGGTTGATTCCGTATACTCCAAGAAAGGCACATATGTCCTTGTTGACTCCTATGCGGTTTGTGTGGCATGTTTGATGAAGTTCTGGTTCACGCTGTTCCTCCTTGATGCTTTCCAGAATCATATCAATAACACTGGGGACAGTGTTGTTCAAGTCTGGGGGAGGTAGTCGCTGACTTTGTTTTTGTTTTTCTTAGAGTCAGTTGTTTTTGAGTCAAAATTTTATTTTATTGAATCAAAATTTTGTTTTATTGAGTCAAAACTTTGTTGGAAACTGTGATATTTTTCTTGAATATTTTGATCTGATTTTACTTTTAAGTGACCATTGTTACAGAATCAGTTACAAATCGACTAATGAAAAATCCAAAGGTTGACCAGTTAGCTAGAAGACACTCATGTTTCCAGCAAAGTTCTTTAAAGCCTGAGCCAAAATTTTGCACTTCATCAACGTGGTTAGTATTCATTGAGCTTGATTCCTCATTCATATATGACAAAGGAACCCACGTGTTTAAAGTAATGGTATTTCTCTCCCTGTTACAAGTTAATAAATAAGATGCATTGAAAGATAAGATGATTTTCTTCTGAGTAGAGGGTTGGAAAAATTTACAGCGAGCCCATTATTCTACTTTAGAGGAAATGATCACACAAAGGTGGAAGTGAGGTTAGGAAAATTTCATGTGATACCATTATTCGTGGAAGTGAGGTTAGGTGGAAGTGAGTCTCTATGTGGAAGTGAGTCTCTATGTTTTCAAACCTCTTTCTCTGGTTTAGTTTTCTGTTTTGCTTGAGGGCAAGCAAAGGCTTAGTCTGGGGGAGTTGATATATCATGGTTTTTACCCCGTTTAGGCCATGATATAAGTCCGTTTTATAGAGTCTTTCTACTATTTTGTAGTGGTTTAGAGTCTTTACATGTTTTAGCACGTTTGGAGCATAATTGGAGATATTGGAGTTTTCTGGAGTATTTTGGAGCAAAGCAACGTACGTGTAGCTGAGTACCCGATTTGAAGCCTCAGTATCGATCGATACTGACTAGTATCGGTCTATACTCACTGCAGCAAGACACGAGTCGCAACTTAACAAAAGTTAAAGAATTGCAAAATGGCCCAGAAGACTTTATTATTTACAAGAAATCCCAAAACGTGATTTAGGTTATTTAATAGGATTTACAGCCACTTTGATGGCTAAGCTTTATTTTACTTTTGGTTTTGTGAGAGAGCTTTCGAAGGGAGACAAGTCTGAAACTCGGTTCGTCCGAGAGAAGATTTTGAACCCTCTTGTTACTCTTTCTATCTATTTTATTTGATGATTTATTCAAACATGTTTATTGCTTCAATTTCCATATCTGAGTAGATCTGTTGTTAGGTTTAGGGTTCTCGTAAGGGTTTTCTTTGAATGCTAGGTTGATTCATTGTTAGGATTCACCATCTGAATTAGTTCTTCACCATATGTTGTTTTCAAAGCTAATTCTAGATTGATCACCTAGAACTTAGATCTTAGGATAATTGATTAGGCACGAGAGTGCGATTAATTACCTGATAGAAACTAGGGTGAGCAAAATAACTATTCGCAAAGAGATTTGGTTTAGTTGTTTTGTGAACAAATCAAACTTGAACTAAAAGTTGATTTAGACTTTAGGATTCGCAAAGTGATTTGGAATTCTAGGATTTAGACTTAGATAATTTTTGCAACGAGAGTTGGTTAATTATACCTTAGTGATTTGAGTTCAAGAACCGCGCTAAATTTGAATCTTGTTAGTTAGTTTATCTGCATTCATTGATTTCCTGAGAAATACCCTGAACCTATCTTTCTCCAATCGAACTTACAACCGTTTTAATTTACGTTTTGCTTTCAATATCATTGATCACTTAGCTTAATTCTCATATATATAATCTATTGTGTGATTCCGTGAGTCCCTGTGGATTCGATCCCTAAGTATTTCAACCGACACTGCTTTAGTACTTTTAGGGTATTAATTTGAGCATATCAACGGACTATCTTCTTTTCATAGTTTAACTATCATTTTTGTGTAGAATAGGTGACCACTAGGTGTGGTAGTAGTCTTGGGAACCAAATTAGTCCAGATGTATTGGAGGAATGGACTACTTTCTTTTCATAGTTTCACTATATGTTTGTATAGAATAGTTGATTCTTTTTAGATGTAGTTGTGTTTGAGTAATAGATTATCTTCTATTCATAGTTTAACAATCATTTTTTATAGCATAGTTGACCACATATATATGTAGTTTTTTTCGAGTAACATATTATTTTCCTCTCGTAATCTAACTATCAGTTAGTATAGAATACTATTTCCACATATATTTTTAGTTGTGTTCGAGTTACTGATATATCATGGTTTTTACCCCGTTTAAGCCATGATATAAGTCCATTTTATAGAGTCTTTCTACTATTTTGTAGTGGTTTAGAGTCTTTTACAGGTTTTAGCACGTTTGGAGCATAATTGGAGATATTGGAGATTTCTGGAGCATTTTGGAGCAAAGCAACGTTCGTGTAGCTGAGTACCCGATTTGAAGCCTCAGTATCGAGCGATACTGACTAGTATCAGTCGATACTCACCACAGCAAGACACGGATCGCAACTTAACAAGAGTTGAAGAATTGCAAAATGGCCCAGAAGACTTTATTATTTACAAGAAGCCCCAAAACGTGATTTAGGTTATTTAATAGGATTTACAGCCACTTTGATGGCTACGCTTTCATTATGCTTTATTTTACTTTGGTTTTGTGAGAGAGCTTTTTAAGAGAGACAAGTCTGAAACGATGTTCGTCCGAGAGAAGATTTCGAACCCTCTTGTTACTATTTCTATTTATTTTATTTGATGATTTATTCAAACATGTTTATTGCTTCAATTTCCATGTCTGAGTAGATCTCTTGTGAGGTTTAGGGTTTTCTCATAGGGATTTCTCTGATTTGCTGGTAATTGATTAGTTAGGATTCACCATCTGAATTAGTTCTTCACCATAAGTTGTTCTCAAAGCTAATTCTAGGTTGACGAATCTGGAACTTAGATCTTAGGTTAATCAATTAGGCACGACAGTGCAATTGAGTAATCTGACAGAACCTATGGTGAGCAAATTAATTATTCCCAAAGAGATTTGGTTTAGTTGATTTGTGAACATATCAAACTCGATATTAAGGCTGATTTATTCTTAGGAATTTGCAAAGAGATTTGGGATTCTGAAGTTTAGATTTAGATAATTCTCGCAACGACAGTTGGTTAATTATAGCTTAGTGATTTGAGTTCAAGAACCGCGCTAAATCTGAATCCTGACTGATTTGTTATCCGCATTCATTGATCTCTTGAGAAATACCCTGGGCCTATATTCTTCCATCGATTTTACAACTCTTTTACTGTTTATTGCCTTTTGTTTAATCTGAATTGCTTAGATTGATTTGATACTATTCAATCTATTGTGTGTTTCCGTGAATCCTTGTGTTCGACCCCTACTTTACTACAACTACTGCTTTAGTACTTTTAGGGTATTAATTTGAGAATATCAAATTTGGTGCCGTTGCCGGGGACTCAATTCGCCATTAGATTTTAGTCTGATAATTTCGACTAAGCTCGTCGTTATCGGTCGATACTATCTAGTGTCGGTCGATACTCGTCGTTCTCTTTTTGTTGATATCGATCGACACCAACCAATGTCGATCGATACTCATCGTGTTACCGAATTACTTACGTTCTTGACTCTTGTTTTCAAGTGTATGCATAATCGTGAAACCATAAGGAGCAAGAGCACTCATCTATTTGATCTGTCACTCGAGCAGCTAGCACTTTTGGAACGCACAAACAGAAAAGCAAAGAAGCCAGCAAAGATGAACAACAATCAAGTGGAGTTGGTTCAAGATGAAGCTGGTGCTTACAGAAACCAAGAGGGTCAGTTGTGCAATGAGAGATGACAACGTCTGGATGGAGAGGGGAACATCATTCCACCTGCTCCTGTTGTCGCTGGGAATGTCGCTGGGAACGCGAACGCAGGGAATGTTGTGGTTAATCATGGTAGAACGATTGGTGAGTACAACAGGCCTGATCAGTTTTATGCAAATCGATCAGCGATTCGTCCTCCTGTTTTTCAGAGGAATGACTTTGAGCTGAAACCTGCATACTACACTCTTGTGGGTCATCACTCTTTTCATGGTCTTTCCAATGAACATCCCATGGACCATATCGAGAGGTTTGAGGATTTGGTCACTAGTATCAAAATCAATGGATTATCCTATGATTACCTCTTCTGCAAGCTCTTCCCATACTCTCTTGGTGGAGATGCAACTTACTGGCTGAAGCAGTTACCTCCTGGATCACTGACTACTTGGGAAGAGACTAAGACTGCTTTCCTGAACAATTTCTATGATGATGCATGATCCGAGGATCTGAGGAACAAGATCTCCCAGTTTTCTCAAGGACCTACTGAGGCGTTCAAGGCTGTTTGGACTAGATTCAGATCATACCAGAGAGATTGTCCACATCACGGGTACGTTGATGTTCAGTTGATGGGTTTATTCTTCAGAGGAATTGATTGGAGGTATCAGATGACTTTGGATGCTTCGAGCAATGGAAATTTCAATACCAGATATCCAGACGATGCATATGTGCTTATTGAGAATTTGGCGTCTAGCAATAGCACCAAAAATGCAGACTCTGAGCGAAAGAGACATGATGGGAACATGGAAGGATCGCAGATTGCTGAAGTTCAAGCCAAGCTAGATTTTCTGATTGGGAAGTCGAAGAAGACTGTACACTTTGCTGATGGAGTCGATAATATTGATAAAGATGAGGTGGATGATGTTAACTACGTTTGTGGTTCTGGTATTCAGGGTCAGCGATTTGGGCACAATAACAACCGAAACTTCAACAACAACACTCAGCAAGGTGGGTATAAGTTTGAGGGAAACCAGTCTGGCTTTGGAGCAAAAAAATTTGCTCAGAAACCACTCCAGAGCAGCGATTTCACTCGCAATTATGGGAACTCTTCGTACCAACCCATCTCCCCAAAGTCCACAGAGAGTAAGATGGAATCCATATTTGAACAAATTCTTCAGGGACAGCAAAAGCTGCAAGTGGATTTCAATGGGAAGATTGACTCTCTGTACACTGATCTGAATGGGAAAATTGAAGTTATCAATCTTACTCAGAGGAAGCTGGAAACTCAGGTTGCTCAGACCGCAGCAGCTGTGAAGAGGCATGAAGGTTTTCTTCCAGGGAAAACTGAGAATCCAAGAGCACACATCAATGCCATCACCTTGAGGAGTGGAAAAGAGGTGATTACAGGAGTGAAGAACAACCCAATTGCAGAGAACTTCGCCGATCTTGCTGAAGATGACGATTGGGATTCTGAAAACCCCCGTGTATCGATCGATACCATTTAGTGTCGATCGATACCAGCCCAGAGACCTGCACGAAGGGATCCAAAATCCCGTATATCGATCGATACTCCTTCCGTGTCGGTCGATACTGAGGCGCATGTCGAGAAGGAACCAGCGATTGTCCAGGAGAGGGTGTACAAACCCAAAATACCTTATCATATGCCTCCTAAGATGACAAAGAAGGAATGGGAGGACGCCAGATGCAAAACTATGTTGGATAAGTTGGTTGTGGAGCTTCCTTTTGTTGATGCTATTAAGACTTCTCCCGCTTTCAGGAGGTATGTGAAGAAGATGGTGTCTAGCAATGTGAACCTTAAGGAAGGTGTCATGATGGTTACAGCTGAGTGCAGTGTGATTCTACTCAATAAATTTCTCAAAAAGCTACCAGACCCATGGAGTTTTGTTTTGGATTGCAATATCTTCACAGAGAGATTCAAGCGTTCTCTCTGCGATATTGGGTCGAGTGTGAACCTCATGCCACACTCAGTTGCTAAGCGAATGGGGATGACAGATTTCCGATCTACAAAGAATTCGCTGGTACTTGCTGATCCCTCAGTGCGACTTCCAGAGGGACTACTCGAAGATGTCCCAATCGCGATTGGGAATTGCTTGATCCCAACAGATTTCATCGTCCTGAAATAAGATGCAGAGCCTAAGGATCCTCTTATCCTGGGCAGACCATTCCTTACAACTGCTGGAGCCTGGATCGATTGCAAGAATGGACAGATAGCTCTCAACATCAGTGATTTGGTGATGTCCTTTAACATGGAAAAGATGATGAAGAGAACCATCGATGGGCAGACGTTCTATGTGGACACCTTCAGTGACATAGCAGAGGAGTACTTCCTGGAGATGCACCCTGAAGATCCACTGGAGAGAGCACTGGTGTACTCTGATGTCTCAAAGGAGTTGCTAGGAGATGTCGCTGCTGGATACGCCAAGATTTTCGATCTGACTGATGCAGTATCGATCGACACCAGGCGTGTGCGATAGAGGAGTTGGCCGAGACTCCTAAGAACACTGACGAGCTTGGTGATTGGAGTGAGGAAAATGCTCCTAAGGTTGAACTCAAGCCACTCCCAGCCGCATTGAGGTATGTTTTTCTTGGTCCTAATTCCACATACCCTGTGATTGTTAATGCTTCCTTGAACAACGCAGAGATTACCTTACTGCTGAGTAGGATGCGCAAGTATCGCAAAACTCTTGGCTATTCTCTTAATGATATTTCAGGTATAGCACCAGACTTGTGCATGCATCGGATTCACCTGGAGGATGAGTCAAAGTCTTCGGTTCAGTGTTAGAGGAGGTTGAATCCGAACCTGAAGGAAGTGGTCAGGAAGGAAGTGATGAAGCTGTTGGAAGCATGGATTATCTATGCCATCTCAGATAGTTCTTAGGTTAGGCAAGTTCACGTTGTGCCTAAGAAAGGAGGTATAACTGTGGTGAAGAACGAGAAGGATGAGCCGATCCCTACAAGGACAATCACTGGTCACAGGATGTGTATTGACTACAGGAAGCTGAATGCGTCTACAAGGAAGGATCACTTCCCATTGCCATTCATTGACCAGATGCTGTAGAGGTTAGCGAGTCACCCATACTACTGTTTTCTCGATGGGTATTCATGCTTTTTCCAGATTCCTATACATCCAGAGAACCAGGGAAAGACGACATTTACATGTCCTTATGGCACATTCGCCTACAGAAGAATACCATTTGGATTATGTAACGCTCCAGTGACTTTTCAGTGATGCATGATGTCGATTTTCACATACATGACTGAGGAGTTTATGGAGGTGTTCATGGATGACTTTTCAGTGTATGGATCGTCATTCAAGGATTGTCTGAATAATTTGTGCAAGGTGCTTCAACGATTCGAGGAGAAGCATTTGGTTCTTAATTGGAAGAAATGCCACTTCATGGTACAAGATGGCATTGTTCTTGGGCACAAAGTTTTTAAGGCAGGGATTGAAGTTGACAAAGCTAAGATTCAGGTCATGACAAGCCTGCAACCTCCACGATCTGTATCTGAGATACGAAGCTTCCAAATTTGATATGCTCAAATTAATACCCTATTAAGATACTAAAGCAGTAGTTATAGTATAGCTAGGGGTCGAACCACAAAGACTCACAATGATGTACAATAGATTGTATAGGTGAGAATTAAGCTAAGCCAAGAGATGTAATTCAAAGCAGTGCAGAAATTAAAAGAGTTATAATTCAATTGGAGGAAATATAGGCCCAAGGTATTTCTCAGGAAATCAATGAATGCAGATAAACTAACTAGCATGATTCAGATTTAGCGCAGTTCTTGAACTCAAATCACTAAGGTATAATTAACCAACTGTCGTTGCGAGAATTATCTAAATCTAAATCTTAGGAATTCCAAATCTCTTTGCGAATCCTAAATTCTAAATTAGCTTTAAAGTTCAAGTTTGATATGTTCACAAATCAATTAAACCAAATCTCTTTGCGAATAATCAATTTGCTCACCTAGGTTCTATCAGGTAATTAATCGCACTGTCGTGCCTAATCAATTATCCTAAGATCAAAGTTCCAGATTCGTCAACCTAAAATTAGCTTTGAACACAACCTAGGCGAAGAAATAATTCAGATGGTGAATCCTAAACAGATAATCAACCTAGCATTCAAAAAAAATCCTTATGAGAAAACCCTAAACCTAAAGTGGATCTACTCAGACATGGAGAATGAAACAATCAACATAACTGAATAAATTATCAATAAAATATAAATAGTAACAAGAGGTTTTGAGATCTGATCTCGGACGAAGGGAGATTCAGACTTGTCTCTCTCAAACCAAAGTAAAATAAAGCATACAAAATAAAGCATAGAAAATAAAGCATAGAAAATAAAGAATAGCCAAAAAAGTGGCTGTAAAATCCCTATAAATAACCTAAAACACGAATTGGTGCTTCTTGTAATTATTAAAGACTTCTGGGCACTTTTACAATTCTTCAAGTCTTGCAATTCTTCAAGTCTGAAAAGTCGTGTCTTGCTGCGATGGGTATCGATCGATACTAGCCAGTATCGATCGATACCAAGGCTTCATATGGGGTTCTCAGCAACACGAACTTCTGCTTTGCTCCAAATGCTCCAGAAAGCTCCAATATCTCCAATAATGTTCCCAACGTGCTATGACATGTAAAAGACTCTAAAAGACTCCAAAATACTATAAAGACTTTATAAAAAGGACCTATATCATGGCTTAAATAGGGTAAAAACCATGATATATCAACTCCCCCAGACTTAGCCTTTGCTTGCCCTCAAGCAAATAGAAGCCTAAATCAGAGAAAGAGGTTTGAAAATGCGGAGACTCACCTGTTCATGAACCATAGAAATGACCTTCTTTCCAAGTACCCAAATGTCACCTAATCAGCTTTTGATCTAACCACCATGTACTTCTTCGTAGACATTCACAGCTTTTCCAGACTCCACACATTATCCCACAGCATTGTTCAAATAAAACCCTCATCGCCAGATTCATCGTTGCAGCTAATGTTCAAGAACCTTCTAGATTCTTTACCATACAATATCATAACAAAGAACCACCATTTTTCACACTTTTTGGTTTTATTTCTCTCCCCCAGACTTATTTCTTATTGTGTTCCTTGCATTTACACATTAAGGTTCGAGACGCGAGTATTGATGGTGTTAGCCACCGAATCCCCGGTTCTTCCCTCAAAAGTAATCAAAGGTGTAGGAGAATAGTGGTATCACAGGAAATTTTCCTAACCTCGCTTTCAACCTTTGTGTGATCATTCCCTCTTAAGTAGAATAATGGGATCGCTGGAAATTTTCCTAGCCCTCTACTCAGAAGAAAATGATTTCATCTTTTATGCTCTTATTACTTGTAACACGGAGATAAATACCATTATCTTAAACATATGGGTTCCTTTGTCAGATATGAATGATGAATCAAGTTCTATGAACACTAACCACATTGATGAAATGCAGAAATTTGGCTCAGGCTTCAGAAGAACTCTGCTGGAGACATGGATGATTTCTAGTCAACTGGTCAGTCCTTGGATTTTTCATTAGTCGATCTAGAGCTGATCCTGCAACACTGGTCACTCAAAAACAAAATCAAAACAACAATTCAAGCACAGGATCATCATCTCCAACAAGTTTTGACTCAATAAAACGACAAATTTTTTTATTTTATGACTCTAAGAAAAACAAGAACAATGTTAGCAGACACCTCCCCCAGATTTGAACAACACTGTCCCCAGTGTTATCTAGCCTAGAGTCAGTGAAAGAACACAAAAGAACATAATAAAATTGGGAAAACAAGAAGTTACCTGCTGGAACATCGAGTATCGATCGACACACAGCATGGTATCGATCGATACCAGACTTAAATCGACATGAACCTGTCTTAATCGCGTAGGGTATCGATCGATACTGAAGGGTATCGATCGACACTCTGGCGATTTCGAGTTTGCTCCTTGTTTATCTTGACACAAAAAGAAAAATAAAAAGAAAATACTTATATATATAGACTCACCAGTGGGTTGTCTCCCACCAAGCGCTCGTTTAACGTCAATAGCTTGACTGTAACGCCCTTCAGGCTGGATAATAGTGAGAGCTTGCATCAAAACAGGCTCCACAACTTGACATTGCTATCTTCAGAGTTTTGCTCAACAAACCCTCCACAAACTCTTGCCCTTTTTCCTTCAGCTCCGAAGTAAGAAGTACTCTAGCCTTAGAGAATGGCTTCGAAGCTCCTTTGCACTTGACCTTATACTCAATCGAATTCCCATCACTCTTCTGAGGGATTAAAGTGACATGGGGATTCTCGACGTTTTTGCTCTTGGCCTTCTTCTTCTTTGTTGCCTTAGCCTTCTTGACAACTTCCTTGGGAATGCTGGGCGGTTCAGCTGAAATGTCTGCGACAGTAGGCTCATCAGGAGGCTCTTCCAAAAGATCAACTGCTAGCGACTCTCCTGTGACAACCTCGATGCTAGAGACACGTGTGGGAGCATTCCTAGGGGGAATGACATCATAATATACCCCTCCGTCAATGTAAGAGAAAGAGATTCTCTTATTAAGCGTGTCTATGATTGCGCCAGCAGTAGCCATAAATGGTCGTCCCAGGAGTATAGGCATACGAGATATCGCACTGATCTCCACAACCTGAAAATCAGTCGGCACCAGACAATCTCCTACTTTGACCAGCAAAGCAGAGATTTACCGTATGGAAGTGAGGTGGAGTCGTTCGCGAATGTGGTAGATACCTTTGAAGATCGAATATCAGCGCCCAACCGTTCTGCAATTGCCCTTGAGATGACATTGACACTAGACCCTGAGTCAACGAGAGACTCATCGAACTCAATTCCAGAGATGGAGCATGGAACCGCGAATTTCCCTGGGTCTTCTCTCTGGGTTAACTGCCTCAGTGGTAGTGACTTGCGTCTTGCCTCGATAAAGAGTGCTTCAACTTCTTCCAGAGTTTCTCTGTAATCCTTGAAGTGACTTAGCAGAGGACGGTCTTCTAGAGCTTCTTCAAAGGTTGATTCAGGCACTACAAGAAATTAGGGTTTTTATAGCAGGCCAGTATAGCGTTTTTTTCGATTATGCTATGGTTGACATATATCTGGTTTTTACATAGCGTTTGTATATTTGTAAACGCTATGATAGAGTCATAGATGTTAAACAAAAATTAGGCGTCTCGTTTTATAGCAGAACCATAATTGAAACGTTATGGAAGTGTTAGGCGGTATACTCTCCCGCGACACTTAGAAAATTTTCCCCCAAAATCACTTAGAACAGACCATTCGTGCAAAACAAAACAGATCTAAACATCTTTGTTTCATATCGAAATCTCAATTCCCCACTCCAATCCTCACTCTACCTCGCGAATCCTCACTCTCCCTCTCGAATCCTCACTCTCCCTCTCGAATCATCAATCTCCCTCTCAAATCCTCACTCTCCATCTCGAAATCTCAATTCCCCAACCCGAAATCCTATGTTACTGTTTTCCAGGTAGCTTTCAGGGTGCGAGTGAGTGAAAAGTATGTCCAATTTATTGGGTTTTTGTTTCAATTTGTGTTTTTGATCCACTGTTTCTCTAGTTGCAATCGATTTAGGGCTTAGCATCTCCAAGTCTAAGTGTTGTATATCTTTTATAAGTGTTTTTTTCTAACTGTAATCGATGCTTCCATTTTTTTGCAGAGAGCTTTGGGTTTGCAGTCAACAAATACGAACACAAATTAAGCAGGTGATTCATTAGTTCTGTGACTCACTTCTTCTCATATTCTCTGTGTTGAATGGTATGGTGTTTGAGTGTCCGTTCAGTACAAGAAATTTCTTAACTGAGTTCTTCTCATATTCTCTGTGTTGAATGGTATTTTGAAAACACCCTAATGTAAATGGTAGCTAACAAGTCTCACAATTTACTTCACTGTTGTTGTTGTTTGCAGTTAGCTATGGCATTGATATGGATTGGCTTTGCAGTGTGATTTTTAAGTTGCCTAATTGTTTTGGGTATCACGATTCTTTTGTTGATGATCTTTGTTTTGCACCTGTAGTATAGTTTTAAGTCTCTTTGAGATTGAGATTGGTACCTAGCTAGTCTCACCTCTAAAATAGCTTAATAAGCTTTGCATTGTGAAGTTACATAATATGATTTCTCACCACCTGCATAATAAGCTTTTTCTTTGCATTGTGAATTAATTGTATGCACATTTGCTTGGAGCTGTTGTAAAATGGATAAAGCTTCGCATTTCACTTCGCATTTATTATGACTGCTATGATTGCGATCGTTTAATGACAATGAACCGATGATGGTATTCCCATGAACTGTTTCACTATGATCTTTGTTTGCCTTTTGGACCAGTAAAAAAAAGGAGGACATAATGGAAGCAAGGAAAGAGATCATTTGCGGACTACCGGCGTATGGAAGCGTACCACACTTCCTCCAACAGGCACGACAAGAATCTCAAGTTGATACAGGAAGTGATGTGGAGGAGAACACGCAACTAGAGTATAGACGCTCTCTCGCTCACCGTGGATACATGATACGGGCTGAGGAAGACGATGAAGACATTGAACCTGATTTCCGAAGAATTATTCCACACCTCAGAAAGGAAGAACAAAAGCTCACAAACCAACTCAACTCAGCTTCAATGAAACGATCAAAACAAGAACAAGGAGAATCCTCAAGAGGCAAGGGTCGTCGTCGAGACTAAGGAGCATAAGCTATGTATTTTGTAATGTGTAAAAAGACTAGCTGGTTTAATGGGAATCTATGTATTTAGTTTAAGCTATGTATTTTGTAATGTGTTTGATAATATGAATAAGAAGAAAACGACCAAAACTATGAACTATGTATTTTGTAAGAGTGGCTTTAGATGTGTTCTTATTTTTAACTTAAAGGGACTTATCAGCATATATCTTTGAATTCGTTGGAGTTTTGATCACGTCTTTTACATTAGAAAGAATGAGTTGATTTCTGGCTTGCAGTTGATGAGATTTGTGTGTCAAAACAATTTTGGGAAAATTTGTGGAACCCGCGACACTTAGTCTCAGAACCCGCGACACTTAGCCAAAATTTGGGGAAATTTTTTCCCTCTTCCTTCTTCCCTCTTCCCTCTTCCCTATTCCCTCTTGCCCCTTTGGCTCCAATTTCCCGACACTTAACCCGGAAAACGAAAATCTACTGTGATTTTCAGAAAATCCCAAACTCTCTTTTTCTTCATTTGGCGATCATTTCCCATCGATTCGAAGCTTCATTGTTCAATCAAAAAGGTTTGTTAGCATTCAATCAGAGAAACAAGAGTCTTAGCAAGAATTGATTTTAGACACATCGATTTTGAGGTTTAGACACATCGATTTTGAGGTTTAGACACATCGATTTTAGACACATCGATTTTGGGTTTTCATTCTGAGTTTCTGTTTGAGTTTTGATTTTTGTTTCTGTTTGAGTTTTGATGCATGTTGGGTTCTGTAGATTTCTGTTATGATTTTTTTATTAAGATTGAGTTTGAGATTCATTATGTTTATTCATCAGTTTCAGAAATGGGAAAGCCAATACGACGAGGAGAAGTTGTAATCCGTCGTAGTAAACGTAATCAAGGCTTGGAGGCCACACCTGCAATAACACTAAAGGTGATTAAGAGAAGAACTGGTAGGAAAAAGACAGTGGTTGCTCAACCTGATGATGTAGAAGATGATGTGGAAGAAGATGCTGTGGAAGAAGATGATGTGGAAGAAGATGCTGTGGAAGAAGATGTTGTGGAAGAAGATGTTGACGCTGAAGTTAATGAAGTTAATGAAGATGATGAGGATGAGGCTGAGAAAGTAATGGCTGAAGATGAAGTTGCTGAGAAAGAAATTTCTCAGAAAGAAGTTACTGAGAACCAAGGGTCTCAGCAAGAACAAGATGGACAGGAACATAATGAGAATGAAGAAGAAGCTGTCAATATGGAACAAGATGGAGTTAGCAATGCTAACACTGATGATGTAGTGAAAGAAAAAAAGAGAAGAGGACCAACAAAGATGCGTAAAGTGGCTGAAAATCCTCATGAAAAGGTTGTGGTTACATTCACTGACTTTGGTGATCATGTTGGACCTGGTTCAGTAACACTATCATCTTTTCTTGGTCCTCTTGTGAGGGAACACGTTCCGGTAACACTTACTGATTGGAGAAAACTTGATGCAGTGACAAGAGACACAATGTGGGAGGAAATTCAGGTATATATACAACTAAGTTTTTTTTAATAACTATGAAATTATAAACATGTTTGACCTTTGCATATTTTGATGCAGGGGAGGTTTAACGTGCAAGAAGAGTGGCAGAAAGCTGTTATTTTGAAGCAGTTGGGATGTTTGTGGAGGGCTGGGAAGTCAAGGCTAGTGACACAAATACGAGATGCGAAGAATGCTGCTGAGAGAATAGCTTTAAAACCCAGCAACATCCCATCCATTCAAATATGGAACTCTTGGGTTAGGAACAAGACTACCACAACTTTCAAGGTTAATTATCCATGTTTAATAAGTTACTTTCTTGTTTATAGGTCGTGTCTTATAGATTTAATCACACTCAAATTTATATTGTAGGAAATAAGTCACAAGTACAGAGAGCTGAGAAGAAATCAGATTCCTCACACCACCAGCCGCAAAGGAATGCTTCGATTAGCTGATGATATGGTAAAAAGAGTACTCAATCATCTATAATGTATGGTAGAATAAAATGGTACTCAAATATGTATGTATTTTATATAGAGAAAAAGAGTAAAGACCCAAGTAAGGTAAGTAGGAGTAAGATATGGATTGCGGGACACACTCATTCTGATGGTAGACCTGTGAATCCTCAATTTGCTGAGACTATTGTAAGAATTCTGATACTTGTTATCTTGTGTATAATTAATGGATTATGTTCAATGAGTTATCTTGTGTATAAATGTTTGTATCAGGAACAAATACAGCCACTTGATAGTCAAATGGACTCTACATCAGCTTCTGATAATATAAGGGAAGATGCTGTGAGCAAGATTTTGGGAAAAGACAAACCTGGCCGAGTGATACGAGCTCAAGTGTTGAAGAAGCTGGACTAAGGTCTCTCTCTTCTATCAACGGGATAAGATGGAGGTTGCTGGTGGGGCGATGAGAACCACAAGAGAGGCGACGGTCTCTTGATACTTCAAGGGGTTTCCCTAAGGATCGGACTCACTCACGATCTAAAGAGAGAAGACGTTTTTGTTCCAAACAAAAACTCGAAAATAACCAAGGAAAATTCTTATTGTCTGCGTGAATGAGAAAGACAAAGCCCTAGGGTTTTTAAAGCAAGCTCACGCCCCAAAGAAAAAGAAATAAACCGAAAAGGAAATAACAAGACGGGTCCTTAATAATTTAGGCCCGTTTACAAAATAATTAAAAGACTTAAGACAAATAGAAGTGAGGCTCGTATATCTGGTCTTCATGAGCTTACAGAGAGTCATTAATTGGGCCAATAATATTTGCAAGTCGTTAGGCCTCGGTAAAAACCCATCTTCGCAAAACCCAGTGGGATAAAAACGAAGGTTGGGAAAAGAGCGCCAAACGACTTACAAACCCAACTAATGACCTTCCTTGGGCCTAAGTCATCTCTGCTGAAGTGAAGTCGACCATAGATAAGTGGGCCACGAGCCTGGGCTTGATGAGTGGCCACTTAGTGTTATCGGCCAGCAAAGGATCCAGCCGATATGTCTTCAGTGTTTGGACGTTCTGGTCCGAATGGTAAGGATTCTTGGGCTGATCTTTAGTGTTCTGGAAACTAGACTCAAAGAGCTTCAAATCCATATGTGGATCGCCTTCTGAATCATCCGGGATCATAAGTGGATCCTGCGTCGAAGTATCGGCCCAACAACTGCTCGCAAATGAGCTTAGCGGACTAGTGTCCGTATTGAAGAAACCTTCTTGTCTGAGCTGGTCCATGAACATGTTGAACTTCTTTTCCATGTCCCTGCTCCTGGTTCTAGTCACTGGTCCACTTGGTACTAGTGGTGCTTGTATGAATTGGGTCGTTGACTCGATGTCCTCATCACTCCCTCCCTCTTCATGAGGTTTTGACCCCAAAACATCATCACCTGCATCAAAACGAGCTAAGTCAGAAACATTGAATGTAGCAGACACCTTAAGTTCACCTGGGAGCTCGAGCTTGTAGGCATTGTCATTGATTTTCTCCAAGATTTTGAATGGGCCGTCTCCGCGAGGCGATAGCTTCGATTTGCGTTTGTCCGGGAAACGCTCCGGTCTCATGTGCAACCACACCCATTCTCCAACTTCAAAAGACACGTGCTTCCTGCTCTTGTTGGCATTCTTCACACGTAGGGCATTGGTTCTTTCGAGCTGATCTTTGACCGATTGGTGTAGCTTTTGCACGTCCGCGGCCTTTTTGGCTCCATCGAGGTTTAAGAACTCCGTTTGAGGTAGAGGCTTAAGATCCAATGGCGTCTGTGGATTAAATCCATATGCAACCTGAAAAGGAGACAAATGAGTAGCACTATGGACAGCTCTATTATAAGCAAACTCGACAAAAGGTAGAGCTTCAAGCCAAGTTTTAAGATTTCTCCCTATTGTTGCTCGAAGCAACGTTCCAAGTGTACGGTTAACGACTTCAGTTTGGCCATCGGTTTGTGGATGGCAGGTCGTGGAGAAGAGCAGCTTGGTTCCTAGCTTCTTCCAGAGGGTTCTCCAAAAGTGGCTCAAGAACTTGGTGTCGCGATCTGAGACGATCGTCCGAGGTACTCCATGTAGGCGGACAATCTCTTTGAAAAAGAGGTCCGCGGTTTGTGTAGCATCGTTTGTCTTGGCACATGGGATAAAGTGTGCCATCTTTGAGAACCGATCCACCACGACAAAGATGGAGTCTTTGTGTCTGATCTTAGGCAAACCTAACACAAAGTCCATAGAAATATCAATCCATGGTGAAGTAGGAATCGGTAAAGGCAGATACAAACCGTGCGGGTGAACCCGAGACTTGGCTTTCTTGCAAGTGATACATCTTGCACAGAAAGTTTCGACCGACTTCTTAAGGTGTGGCCAAAAGAAATGTTCCTTCAGCATGGCAAGAGTCTTCTCAACGCCAAAATGACCCATGAGGCCTCCTCCATGAGCTTCTCGGACTATAAGCTCTCGTAACGAACATTGCGGGATGCATAGGCGTTTATCTTTAAAAAGATAACCGTCATGGACATAGTAGGAAGCGTGGGCTCCCTTTCCATGGTTCTTGTATATCTCTGCAAAATCAACATCAAATTCATACAATAGAATAATCATTTCAAATCCAAGGACCTTGGCTTCCATGGTCGATATTAGCGCGTATCTCCGAGATAGGGCATCGGCCACCACATTATCTTTTCCCTTCTTGTACTTGATCACATAGGGGAACGTCTCTATAAACTCCAGCCATTTAGCATGCCTTCTCTTGAGGTTAGTCTGACCCCTAAGATGCTTCAAAGTCTCATGGTCCGTGTGGATGACACACTCTTTCGATAGTAGGTAATGCTGCCACGTCTCCATTGCTCGGACTAAGGCGTAGAGCTCCTTATCATAAGTAGGATAGTTGAGAGTGGCTCCACTAAGTTTCTCACTGAAGTAAGCAACAGGTTTGCCTCCTTGAGTAAGCACAGCACCGATCCCTAAACCTGAGGCATCACACTCAATTTCAAACGTTTTAGAGAAATCGGGTAAAGTTAAAACGGGAGCATGAGTCAAACGATCCTTTAGGCCTTTGAAGGCCTCTTCCTGGGAGTCTCCCCACTTGAATGCCACGTCCTTTTTGATGATGGCAGTTAGAGGTGCAGCAAGGGTGCTGAAATCCTTCACGAACCGTCGGTAAAAGCTAGCCAAGCCGTGAAAGCTTCGAACTTGGCTAACGGTTGTTGGCGTAGGCCATTCTTGGATGGCTTGAACCTTCTCCTGGTCCACTCTAAGTCCCTGTGAAC
This sequence comes from Eutrema japonicum, assembly GCA_030161315.1. NCBI lineage: Eukaryota > Viridiplantae > Streptophyta > Magnoliopsida > Brassicales > Brassicaceae > Eutrema > Eutrema japonicum. The sequence goes on from BSQW01000007.1 coordinate 29,902,095, forward strand.
TCACAACAAAGCCTAAAAACACAAGCTCATTAGCGCAAAATGTGCACTTCTTCAAGTTGGCGTAAAGACCATCTCGTTGAAGCGTCTTAAGAATTTGTTCTAAATGAGATAAATGTTCAGCTAGAGTTCGACTATAAATGAGAATATCATCGAAGTAAACCACTACAAACTTACTAATGTAGGGTCTAAGAACCTCATTCATGAGTCGCATGAAGGTACTTGGCGCGTTAGTTAGCCCGAAAGGCATAACTAGCCATTCGTAGAGGCCTTGCTTCGTCTTGAAGGCCGTCTTCCATTCGTCACCTTCTCTCATTCGTACTTGATGGTATCCACTCCTGAGATCAATCTTGGAAAATAAATTAGAACCAGAAAGCTCATCAAGCATGTCATCTAACCTTGGTATCGGATGTCGGTATTTGATCGTTATGTTGTTTATCGCGCGACAATCCACGCACATCCTCCACGTCCCATCTTTTTTGGCACCAAAAGGACTGGCACGGCACATGGACTAAGGCTCTCACGAACATAGCCCTTGTCCATAAGTTCTCTCACTTGCTTCTCTAGTTCCTTGGCTTCGTCCGGATTAACGCGATATGCGGCTCGATTGGGTAATGGGGCTCCGGGCACAAAATCGATCTAGTGCTCTATTCCTCTTATAGGAGGTAAGCCAGGAGGTATCTCATCAGGAAACACATCAGCAAATCGGTCCAAGAGTTGAGTAACCTCAGTAGGAAGCTGTTGCTCCAACGCCCTAGAACCTGCACTTAAAGTCTCCTTAAAGATCATTAGTAATACCGGTTCTTTGCAAGTGATTGCCTTAGAAATATAACTCGACTTGATAAACAAATTGTTCTTGGTCGAGACATCTTTTTCTTTTAACATTTTAACTTGTAATTCGTGTACTTGAGTAGGTGTAAGAGGTGCTAAATTATACTTCTTTTTATCATGCACAAACGAATACATGTTACTTCGGCCATGGTGAATGGCGTCCTTATCAAACTGCCAAGGCCTACCAAGAAGAAGATGGCCAGCTTGCATAGGAACAACATCACACACAACTTCATCCGAGTACTTGCCCACATTGAATGGTACAAGCACTTGGTCCGTGACGCGTAATTCAGCCTTATCGTTTAACCATCTTAGCTTATATGGGTGAGGGTGTTTAGCACGTTCTAAACAGAGCTTAGTGACCATGTAGTCACTTGCTACATTGGTACACGACCCTCCATCAATTACCAAATTACATACCTTGCCTCGGATGGAACATCTTGTATGAAAGATGTTGTCTCTTTGGGCTGTCTCGTCGGGATGAACCGTGAGGTTCAAGGCTCGTCTTATGACCAGAGACTCACCATATTCAGCCTCACAATCTACTTCTTTAGTAGCTGCCTCGGTCATTTGAACATCAGCCTCATCTTGAGACTCGTACTCACCCGAATCCAACATGATCATAACTCGGGGATTTGGGCATTCTCTAGCCATGTGTCCTCTGCCCTTGCACTTAAAACATGTTATGTCACGAGTTCTAGAAGTACTTGGGTTAGAAAACTTACCTTGATTAGGCTCAGAAGCCTTAGAAGTGAACCTAGGGTCGATTTCGACCGACTTGCCCTTCTCCGCGGCCTTAGATGGGAAGCTGGTTGGAGTTTGGGTCTTGGCTCGGTTCTGGTCCCATGTTTGGTTACTCCATGTCCGTCCAGTAGCATATGACTTCTTCTTCAAGTGTTGCTCAGCTTGAATGGCATTGTGTAAGATGTCCTTCAAGTCGTGGTATGGAAGCTTCTCCACTTTGTGACTTAGTCGTTCGTTGAGTCCGTCTAGGAACTGAGCCATGAGTGTCTCGGTGTCTTCATCCAGCTCCAAACGATTTCTAAGATGTTCAAACTCTTCAAAGTATTCTTCCACGCTCCTGGTTCCTTGGGATAATTTTCGGAACCTCTTTTGAAGATCTCGATGATAATAGCTCGGAACATATCGATTCTTCATGAGCTGTCTCATCTCTCGCCAAGTGCTGACCTGAGGTGATTGGCTCCTTCTTCTGTCAGCTACCTCACGATCCCACCATGAGAGAGCATGGTCAGTGAGTTGAGCAACGGCCAAAGCCAGCCTTCTTTGCTCGTTGTAGTCGTAGTACACGAAGATATGCTCCATGCGTTGCTCCCACTCCAAATAAGCCTCGGGATCGACTCTTCCAGCAAACGTAGGTGCCTTAAGCTTCATGTCCTGGGAGTGTTGGTGCCTTGGGAAGTCACCTTCGTCCTCCTCAAAAATGTCTTGTCTCGGTACTCGTCTCCTTATTCGCGGCTGCTCCTCTATCGGAACATCGTCCGGATCTTCGCCTAGATTGTTGGCTCGTCGTTGTGCTCTTCGTAGAGGATTGTTGTTGGCCTGAGGCTGCTCCCTCTGGTCTAGCCTTTGGACTACGCTCTGGAGTTGTTGCTGCATAGCCATGATTGCTTGCACGAGAATGGCGTTAGGATCTTGCGGTACAGCATTGTTTTCCATTGTTTCTCCTTGCAAAAAAAAAATTCAACAAGGTGTATCAATGAAACCCAAAAAAAAAAAAATCGACAAAGACAAGTAAGGTAAGAAAAAATATTCTGCAAATATATGTTCCAGTATATGGTTCTTTTCTATTTTTTTTTTGACTAAAATCCTAAAAGGAACAATTGAAAAAATCAATTAACTAAGAATATGCTAAGTTTCCTTTTTGTTTTATTTTTTTTTGATCAAAATTGCTAAAGTACCAAAAAAAAATCGACACAAGGGATTAGGGTTCTTCTATTTTTTTTTGTTTTTTTTGTTTTTGAATCTAGCAACCTAACAAGAACAGAAAAAAAAATACAGAAAATTAAAAGATGATAAGGGAACGTTTACACCTTAGATTCAGGAGCTTTTGAAGCTCTGATACCAAAATGATACGAGCTCAAGTGTTGAAGAAGATGGACTAAGGTCTCTCTCTTCTATCAACGGGATAAGATGGAGGTTGCTGGTGGGGCGATGAGAACCACAAGAGAGGCGACGGTCTCTTGATACTTCAAGGGGTTTCCCTAAGGATCGGACTCACTCACGATCTAAAGAGAGAAGACGTTTTTGTTCCAAACAAAAACTCGAAAATAACCAAGGAAAATTCTTATTGTCTGCGTGAATGAGAAAGACAAAGCCCTAGGGTTTTTAAAGCAAGCTCACGCCCCAAAGAAAAAGAAATAAACCGAAAAGGAAATAACAAGACGGGTCCTTAATCATAAACTATAAAATATGATACTAGAATCAATATTTTCAGAAATTATTTGAGATGGATCAACACTTATCTTAGTTACTTCTTGATTCGGCTCTTGAGTTTCGTTTGGATTGAATAAGGACTGAGGGGCTCGACCAGCACGTCGGGAATGGCCACTTGGTCGACGAATATGATATCCCTCAGTGGAAATTCTATGCTTTTGCTCATCCCTTAAGCGTTGCAAGTAGTTTTTGCATTCTGGACGAGAGGATCGATCGGTCGGGGAAGCGATCGATTGATCGTTTTTGCTTCTGCCGGTTCCGGAAAATTTTGATCGATTGATCCGATGAAAGGATTGATCGGTCGTCTCCTTGTCTCTCCTTTTGAGCAATCCAAATTTGTAGTTGAGTTCTTCTCTGCCTTTCCTCACACCTCTAAGACTCATTTGATTGTCATAAGACAATTTACCATCACGTCCATAGCAATCATATGCTGCTTCTTCCTTTTGATGTCTCGCTTGCCTTCTCGGTGTCCGGACCTCAAGTGCGGCCATACTGTCTCTCATCTCGTGGAGTAGTTGTTTGATGCCATCGAATTTGTGATTCATGGCTGCCTCTCGTTCCCTTCTTGATCGTGAGGTAGCGGTTTCACTTTCCTTGGACATGTTGTTCCTCGCACAAAACAACAAACGCTGTGAGTGTATGCAAAAATTCAGATTTTTCCAATATGACCACAAAAATCTGGAATTTTCGAAAACTCAAAAACGAATTTCCTTTTTTTTTTGAATTTTAAAAATTATGACAATTAAACTAAGACACAGATATATTAGCTATATTTTTTTTTGATTTTTTTGATAAGGTTTTGAATTAATAAAAATCGAAACAAAACAGAAACAACAAAATTTTCAAACCCAGAAATTTAAAGAAGATGAACAGTTTGAAATGGATAGATCTCACCAATTTTGGAGCAAGTGGCTCTGATACCACTTGATACGATTCGACTAAGGACCGGCTTGCTCTAGGTACGGTGGAGGTTGGATAATCCTTGACTTCAAAGAATCCACAAAGAAAGATGCTAAGGCGTGAGCGATGAACTCGAAAATCCTTAGGCCCAATCGATAATGAACGATTTGAAACGAGGCGGTGGCTGCGATGCTTGAGGGATTCGGGAACAAGGATGACAGAGCGTGGGAGATGAATCCCGAAAATCTCTATTCCCCTTATTGCGAGAAGAATCGAACAAACAACGGATCGAAGGCTGCGTCGAAGTGTTGCGGAATACACTCGATAAACCGAAAAGAATTTCAATGACTAACCATCAAAGAAATCTAAGAACAAGAGTTGAAAACTCAGAAAATATTTGATTAATGATTTTCGTGGCTGCCTTACAAGGGATATATAAAGGGAAAAAAAATCAAAGAGAGAGTCAATGGTCAATCTCGAAAATGAGAGAATACCACCTCGAAAATTACAGCAATAATTAAAACAAGTTTGAATGACCTTAGAAATTCCCACCGAGAATTCCCACAGAAAATCCCCCCGGGAAAGTTCCCCCGGGAAAGTCCCTCGGGAATAAATCTCTCGGAAAATTCCCCCCGCGGAATTCTCGAGAAGTCGGACCGTTAGACGGTGTAAGCCGGTTGCCTCGTTAAAACCTCTATACGGAAAACCCATTGGGACAAAACCGTATACAGGAAAAAGAATACAACACAACTTACACAAACGGCCAAACCTCAAGAAGAATTCGAAGATAGTGAGGAGAAGACGGGGTGCGTAAGTTGATCCTCCTTAACCCGTTGAGAAGTTGAAGCCTCCAAATGAAACAAGTCGAGGATTCGTTGACTTAGAAATTGCATATCTTCCAAATGAAAACTGGTCTTGACTTGATTCCACTTCGCCGTGAGCCTCTGATGGATCAAGATTGTAGAACAATTTGATTCGTAGCTTAACTCGTCCTGGTGTTCCTGGAAACCTCCAATTAAGGCTGGTATGTCCAAATCGGGTAAATTGGGAATCACCCGATTTGTAAATTCGATAACTCCTTCGTTTGAGCTCCAAATGGACTGATTCCACTTCGTAGTGTGCTCTGGGTGAGCTGAGAATGTTTTCCAAGTGGTCTCATGCTTTGAATCTTCGTGGTTGATTCCGTATACTCCAAGAAAGGCACATATGTCCTTGTTGACTCCTATGCGGTTTGTGTGGCATGTTTGATGAAGTTCTGGTTCACGCTGTTCCTCCTTGATGCTTTCCAGAATCATATCAATAACACTGGGGACAGTGTTGTTCAAGTCTGGGGGAGGTAGTCGCTGACTTTGTTTTTGTTTTTCTTAGAGTCAGTTGTTTTTGAGTCAAAATTTTATTTTATTGAATCAAAATTTTGTTTTATTGAGTCAAAACTTTGTTGGAAACTGTGATATTTTTCTTGAATATTTTGATCTGATTTTACTTTTAAGTGACCATTGTTACAGAATCAGTTACAAATTGACTAATGAAAAATCCAAAGGTTGACCAGTTAGCTAGAAGACACTCATGTTTCCAGCAAAGTTCTTTAAAGCCTGAGCCAAAATTTTGCACTTCATCAACGTGGTTAGTATTCATTGAGCTTGATTCCTCATTCATATATGACAAAGGAACCCACGTGTTTAAAGTAATGGTATTTCTCTCCCTGTTACAAGTTAATAAATAAGATGCATTGAAAGATAAGATGATTTTCTTCTGAGTAGAGGGTTGGAAAAATTTACAGCGAGCCCATTATTCTACTTTAGAGGAAATGATCACACAAAGGTGGAAGTGAGGTTAGGAAAATTTCATGTGATACCATTATTCGTGGAAGTGAGGTTAGGTGGAAGTGAGTCTCTATGTGGAAGTGAGTCTCTATGTTTTCAAACCTCTTTCTCTGGTTTAGTTTTCTGTTTTGCTTGAGGGCAAGCAAAGGCTAAGTCTGGGGGAGTTGATATATCATGGTTTTTACCCCATTTAGGCCATGATATAAGTCCGTTTTATAGAGTCTTTCTACTATTTTGTAGTGGTTTAGAGTCTTTACATGTTTTAGCACGTTTGGAGCATAATTGGAGATATTGGAGTTTTCTGGAGTATTTTGGAGCAAAGCAACGTACGTGTAGCTGAGTACCCGATTTGAAGCCTCAGTATCGATCGATACTGACTAGTATCGGTCTATACTCACTGCAGCAAGACACGAGTCGCAACTTAACAAAAGTTAAAGAATTGCAAAATGGCCCAGAAGACTTTATTATTTACAAGAAATCCCAAAACGTGATTTAGGTTATTTAATAGGATTTACAGCCACTTTGATGGCTAAGCTTTATTTTACTTTTGGTTTTGTGAGAGAGCTTTCGAAGGGAGACAAGTCTGAAACTCGGTTCGTCCGAGAGAAGATTTTGAACCCTCTTGTTACTCTTTCTATCTATTTTATTTGATGATTTATTCAAACATGTTTATTGCTTCAATTTCCATATCTGAGTAGATCTGTTGTTAGGTTTAGGGTTCTCGTAAGGGTTTTCTTTGAATGCTAGGTTGATTCATTGTTAGGATTCACCATCTGAATTAGTTCTTCACCATATGTTGTTTTCAAAGCTAATTCTAGATTGATCACCTAGAACTTAGATCTTAGGATAATTGATTAGGCACGAGAGTGCGATTAATTACCTGATAGAAACTAGGGTGAGCAAAATAACTATTCGCAAAGAGATTTGGTTTAGTTGTTTTGTGAACAAATCAAACTTGAACTAAAAGTTGATTTAGACTTTAGGATTCGCAAAGTGATTTGGAATTCTAGGATTTAGACTTAGATAATTTTTGCAACGAGAGTTGGTTAATTATACCTTAGTGATTTGAGTTCAAGAACCGCGCTAAATTTGAATCTTGTTAGTTAGTTTATCTGCATTCATTGATTTCCTGAGAAATACCCTGAACCTATCTTTCTCCAATCGAACTTACAACCGTTTTAATTTACGTTTTGCTTTCAATATCATTGATCACTTAGCTTAATTCTCATATATATAATCTATTGTGTGATTCCGTGAGTCCCTGTGGATTCGATCCCTAAGTATTTCAACCGACACTGCTTTAGTACTTTTAGGGTATTAATTTGAGCATATCAACGGACTATCTTCTTTTCATAGTTTAACTATCATTTTTGTGTAGAATAGGTGACCACTAGGTGTGGTAGTAGTCTTGGGAACCAAATTAGTCCAGATGTATTGGAGGAATGGACTACTTTCTTTTCATAGTTTCACTATATGTTTGTATAGAATAGTTGATTCTTTTTAGATGTAGTTGTGTTTGAGTAATAGATTATCTTCTATTCATAGTTTAACAATCATTTTTTATAGCATAGTTGACCACATATATATGTAGTTTTTTTCGAGTAACATATTATTTTCCTCTCGTAATCTAACTATCAGTTAGTATAGAATACTATTTCCACATATATTTTTAGTTGTGTTCGAGTTACTGATATATCATGGTTTTTACCCCGTTTAAGCCATGATATAAGTCCATTTTATAGAGTCTTTCTACTATTTTGTAGTGGTTTAGAGTCTTTTACAGGTTTTAGCACGTTTGGAGCATAATTGGAGATATTGGAGATATTGGAGATTTCTGGAGCATTTTGGAGCAAAGCAACGTTCGTGTAGCTGAGTACCCGATTTGAAGCCTCAGTATCGAGCGATACTGACTAGTATCAGTCGATACTCACCACAGCAAGACACGGATCGCAACTTAACAAGAGTTGAAGAATTGCAAAATGACCCAGAAGACTTTATTATTTACAAGAAGCCCCAAAACGTGATTTAGGTTATTTAATAGGATTTACAGCCACTTTGATGGCTACGCTTTCATTATGCTTTATTTTACTTTGGTTTTGTGAGAGAGCTTTTTAAGAGAGACAAGTCTGAAACGATGTTCGTCCGAGAGAAGATTTCGAACCCTCTTGTTACTATTTCTATTTATTTTATTTGATGATTTATTCAAACATGTTTATTGCTTCAATTTCCATGTCTGAGTAGATCTCTTGTGAGGTATAGGGTTTTCTCATATGGATTTCTCTGATTTGCTGGTAATTGATTAGTTAGGATTCACCATCTGAATTAGTTCTTCACCATAAGTTGTTCTCAAAGCTAATTCTAGGTTGACGAATCTGGAACTTAGATCTTAGGTTAATCAATTAGGCACGACAGTGCAATTGAGTAATCTGACAGAACCTATGGTGAGCAAATTAATTATTCTCAAAGAGATTTGGTTTAGTTGATTTGTGAACATATCAAACTCGATATTAAGGCTGATTTATTCTTAGGAATTTGCAAAGAGATTTGGGATTCTGAAGTTTAGATTTAGATAATTCTCGCAACGACAGTTGGTTAATTATAGCTTAGTGATTTGAGTTCAAGAACCGCGCTAAATCTGAATCCTGACTGATTTGTTATCCGCATTCATTGATCTCTTGAGAAATACCCTGGGTCTATATTCTTCCATCGATTTTACAACTCTTTTACTGTTTATTGCCTTTTGTTTAATCTGAATTGCTTAGATTGATTTGATACTATTCAATATATTGTGTGTTTCCGTGAATCCTTGTGTTCGACCCCTACTTTACTACAACTACTGCTTTAGTACTTTTAGGGTATTAATTTGAGAATATCAAATTTGGTGCCGTTGCCGGGGACTCAATTCGCCATTAGATTTTAGTCTGATAATTTCGACTAAGCTCGTCGGTATCGGTCGATACTATCTAGTGTCGGTCGATACTCGTCGTTCTCTTTTTGTTGATATCGATCGACACCAACCAATGTCGATCGATACTCATCGTGTTACCGAATTACTTACGTTCTTGACTCTTGTTTTCAAGTGTATGCATAATCGTGAAACCATAAGGAGCAAGAGCACTCATCTATTTGATCTGTCACTCGAGCAGCTAGCACTTTTGGAACGCACAAACAGAAAAGCAAAGAAGCCAGCAAAGATGAACAACAATCAAGTGGAGTTGGTTCAAGATGAAGCTGGTGCTTACAGAAACCAAGAGGGTCAGTTGTGCAATGAGAGATGACAACGTCTGGATGGAGAGGGGAACATCATTCCACCTGCTCCTGTTGTCGCTGGGAATGTCGCTGGGAACGCGAACGCAGGGAATGTTGTGGTTAATCATGGTAGAACGATTGGTGAGTACAACAGGCCTGATCAGTTTTATGCAAATCGATCAGCGATTCGTCCTCCTGTTTTTCAGAGGAATGACTTTGAGCTGAAACCTGCATACTACACTCTTGTGGGTCATCACTCTTTTCATGGTCTTTCCAATGAACATCCCATGGACCATATCGAGAGGTTTGAGGATTTGGTCACTAGTATCAAAATCAATGGATTATCCTATGATTACCTCTTCTGCAAGCTCTTCCCATACTCTCTTGGTGGAGATGCAACTTACTGGCTGAAGCAGTTACCTCCTGGATCACTGACTACTTGGGAAGAGACTAAGACTGCTTTCCTGAACAATTTCTATGATGATGCATGATCCGAGGATCTGAGGAACAAGATCTCCCAGTTTTCTCAAGGACCTACTGAGGCGTTCAAGGCTGTTTGGACTAGATTCAGATCATACCAGAGAGATTGTCCACATCACGGGTACGTTGATGTTCAGTTGATGGGTTTATTCTTCAGAGGAATTGATTGGAGGTATCAGATGACTTTGGATGCTTCGAGCAATGGAAATTTCAATACCAGATATCCAGACGATGCATATGTGCTTATTGAGAATTTGGCGTCTAGCAATAGCACCAAAAATGCAGACTCTGAGCGAAAGAGACATGATGGGAACATGGAAGGATCGCAGATTGCTGAAGTTCAAGCCAAGCTAGATTTTCTGATTGGGAAGTCGAAGAAGACTGTACACTTTGCTGATGGAGTCGATAATATTGATAAAGATGAGGTGGAGGATGTTAACTACGTTTGTGGTTCTAGTATTCAGGGTCAGCGATTTGGGCACAATAACAACCGAAACTTCAACAACAACACTCAGCAAGGTGGGTATAAGTTTGAGGGAAACCAGCCTGGCTTTGGAGCAAAAAAATTTGCTCAGAAACCACTCCAGAGCAGCGATTTCACTCGTAATTATGGGAACTCTTCGTACCAACCCATCTCCCCAAAGTCCACAGAGAGTAAGATGGAATCCATATTTGAACAAATTCTTCAGGGACAGCAAAAGCTGCAAGTGGATTTCAATGGGAAGATTGACTCTCTGTACACTGATCTGAATGGGAAAATTGAAGTTATCAATCTTACTCAGAGGAAGCTGGAAACTCAGGTTGCTCAGACCGCAGCAGCTGTGAAGAGGCATGAAGGTTTTCTTCCAGGGAAAACTGAGAATCCAAGAGCACACATCAATGCCATCACCTTGAGGAGTGGAAAAGAGGTGATTACAGGAGTGAAGAACAACCCAATTGCAGAGAACTTCGCCGATCTTGCTGAAGATGACGATTGGGATTCTGAAAACCCCCGTGTATCGATCGATACCAGTCAGTGTCGATCGATACCAGCCCAGAGACCTGCACGAAGGGATCCAAAATCCCGTATATCGATCGATACTCCTTCCGTGTCGGTCGATACTGAGGCGCATGTCGAGAAGGAACCAGCGATTGTCCAGGAGAGGGTGTACAAACCCAAAATACCTTATCATATGCCTCCTAAGATGACAAAGAAGGAATGGGAGGACGCCAGATGCAAAACTATGTTGGATAAGTTGGTTGTGGAGCTTCCTTTTGTTGATGCTATTAAGACTTCTCCCGCTTTCAGGAGGTATGTGAAGAAGATGGTGTCTAGCAATGTGAACCTTAAGGAAGGTGTCATGATGGTTACAGCTGAGTGCAGTGTGATTCTACTCAATAAATTTCTCAAAAAGCTACCAGACCCATGGAGTTTTGTTTTGGATTGCAATATCTTCACAGAGAGATTCAAGCGTTCTCTCTGCGATATTGGGTCGAGTGTGAACCTCATGCCACACTCAGTTGCTAAGCGAATGGGGATGACAGATTTCCGATCTACAAAGAATTCGCTGGTACTTGCTGATCCCTCAGTGCGACTTCCAGAGGGACTACTCGAAGATGTCCCAATCACGATTGGGAATTGCTTGATCCCAACAGATTTCATCGTCCTGAAATAAGATGCAGAGCCTAAGGATCCTCTTATCCTGGGCAGACCATTCCTTACAACTGCTGGAGCCTGGATCGATTGCAAGAATGGACAGATAGCTCTCAACATCAGTGATTTGGTGATGTCCTTTAACATGGAAAAGATGATGAAGAGACCAACCATCGATGGGCAGACGTTCTATGTGGACACCTTCAGTGACATAGCAGAGGAGTACTTCCTGGAGATGCACCCTGAAGATCCACTGGAGAGAGCACTGGTGTACTCTGATGTCTCAAAGGAGTTGCTAGGAGATGTCGCTGCTGGATACGCCAAGATGCTCGATCTGACTGATGCAGTATCGATCGACACCAGGCGTGTGCGATAGAGGAGTTGGCCGAGACTCCTAAGAACACTGGCGAGCTTGGTGATTGGAGTGAGGAAAATGCTCCTAAGGTTGAACTCAAGCCACTCCCAGCCGCATTGAGGTATGTTTTTCTTGGTCCTAATTCCACATACCCTGTGATTGTTAATGCTTCCTTGAACAACGCAGAGATTACCTTACTGCTGAGTAGGATGCGCAAGTATCGCAAAACTCTTGGCTATTCTCTTAATGATATTTCAGGTATAGCACCAGACTTGTGCATGCATCGGATTCACCTGGAGGATGAGTCAAAGTCTTCGGTTCAGTGTTAGAGGAGGTTGAATCCGAACCTGAAGGAAGTGGTCAGGAAGGAAGTGATGAAGCTGTTGGAAGCATGGATTATCTATGCCATCTCAGATAGTTCTTAGGTTAGGCAAGTTCACGTTGTGCCTAAGAAAGGAGGTATAACTGTGGTGAAGAACGAGAAGGATGAGCCGATCCCTACAAGGACAATCACTGGTCACAGGATGTGTATTGACTACAGGAAGCTGAATGCGTCTACAAGGAAGGATCACTTCCCATTGCCATTCATTGACCAGATGCTGTAGAGGTTAGCGAGTCACCCATACTACTGTTTTCTCGATGGGTATTCATGCTTTTTCCAGATTCCTATACATCCAGAGAACCAGGGAAAGACGACATTTACATGTCCTTATGGCACATTCGCCTACAGAAGAATACCATTTGGATTATGTAACGCTCCAGTGACTTTTCAGTGATGCATGATGTCGATTTTCACATACATGACTGAGGAGTTTATGGAGGTGTTCATGGATGACTTTTCAGTGTATGGATCGTCATTCAAGGATTGTCTGAATAATTTGTGCAAGGTGCTTCAACGATTCGAGGAGAAGCATTTGGTTCTTAATTGGAAGAAATGCCACTTCATGGTACAAGATGGCATTGTTCTTGGGCACAAAGTTTTTAAGGCAGGGATTGAAGTTGACAAAGCTAAGATTCAGGTCATGACAAGCCTGCAACCTCCACGATCTGTATCTGAGATACGAAGCTTCCAAATTTGATATGCTCAAATTAATACCCTATTAAGATACTAAAGCAGTAGTTATAGTATAGCTAGGGGTCGAACCACAAAGACTCACAAAGATGTACAATAGATTGTATAGGTGAGAATTAAGCTAAGCCAAGAGATGTAATTCAAAGCAGTGCAGAAATTAAAAGAGTTATAATTCAATTGGAGGAAATATAGGCCCAGGGTATTTCTCAGGAAATCAATGAATGCAGATAAACTAACTAGCATGATTCAGATTTAGCGCAGTTCTTGAACTCAAATCACTAAGGTATAATTAACCAACTGTCGTTGCGAGAATTATCTAAATCTAAATCTTAGGAATTCCAAATCTCTTTGCGAATCCTAAATTCTAAATTAGCTTTAAAGTTCAAGTTTGATATGTTCACAAATCAATTAAACCAAATCTCTTTGCGAATAATCAATTTGCTCACCTAGGTTCTATCAGGTAATTAATCGCACTGTCGTGCCTAATCAATTATCCTAAGATCAAAGTTCCAGATTCGTCAACCTAAAATTAGCTTTGAACACAACCTAGGCGAAGAAATAATTCAGATGGTGAATCCTAAACAGATAATCAACCTAGCATTCAAAAAAAATCCTTATGAGAAAACCCTAAACCTAAAGTGGATCTACTCAGACATGGAGAATGAAACAATCAACATAACTGAATAAATTATCAATAAAATAGAAATAGTAACAAGAGGTTTTGAGATCTGATCTCGGACGAAGGGAGATTCAGACTTGTCTCTCTCAAACCAAAGTAAAATAAAGCATACAAAATAAAGCATAGAAAATAAAGCATAGAAAATAAAAAATAGCCAAAAAAGTGGCTGTAAAATCCCTATAAATAACCTAAAACACGAATTGGTGCTTCTTGTAATTATTAAAGACTTCTGGGCACTTTTGCAATTCTTCAAGTCTTGCAATTCTTCAAGTCTGAAAAGTCGTGTCTTGCTGCGATGGGTATCGATCGATACTAGCCAGTATCGATCGATACCAAGGCTTCATATGGGGTTCTCAGCAACACGAACTTCTGCTTTGCTCCAAATGCTCCAGAAAGCTCCAATATCTCCAATAATGTTCCCAACGTGCTATGACATGTAAAAGACTCTAAAAGACTCCAAAATACTATAAAGACTTTATAAAAAGGACCTATATCATGGCTTAAATAGGGTAAAAACCATGATATATCAACTCCCCCAGACTTAGCCTTTGCTTGCCCTCAAGCAAATAGAAGCCTAAATCAGAGAAAGAGGTTTGAAAATGCGGAGACTCACCTGTTCATGAACCATAGAAATGACATTCTTTCCAAGTACCCAAATGTCACCTAATCAGCTTTTGATCTAACCACCATGTACTTCTTCGTAGACATTCACAGCTTTTCCAGACTCCACACATTATCCCACAGCATTGTTCAAATAAAACCCTCATCGCCAGATTCATCGTTGCAGCTAATGTTCAAGAACCTTCTAGATTCTTTACCATACAATATCATAACAAAGAACCACCATTTTTCACACTTTTTGGTTTTATTTCTCTCCCCCAGACTTATTTCTTATTGTGTTCCTTGCATTTACACATTAAAGTTCGAGACGCGAGTATTGATGGTGTTAGCCACCGAATCCCCGGTTCTTCCCTCAAAAGTAATCAAAGGTGTAGGAGAATAGTGGTATCACAGGAAATTTTCCTAACCTCGCTTTCAACCTTTGTGTGATCATTCCCTCTTAAGTAGAATAATGGGATTGCTGGAAATTTTCCTAGCCCTCTACTCAGAAGAAAATGATTTCATCTTTTATGCTCTTATTACTTGTAACACGGAGATAAATACCATTATCTTAAACATATGGGTTCCTTTGTCAGATATGAATGATGAATCAAGTTCTATGAACACTAACCACATTGATGAAATGCAGAAATTTGGCTCAGGCTTCAGAAGAACTCTGCTGGAGACATGGATGATTTCTAGTCAACTGGTCAGTCCTTGGATTTTTCATTAGTCGATCTAGAGCTGATCCTGCAACACTGGTCACTCAAAAACAAAATCAAAACAACAATTCAAGCACAGGATCATCATCTCCAACAAGTTTTGACTCAATAAAACGACAATTTTTTTTATTTTATGACTCTAAGAAAAACAAGAACAATGTTAGCAGACACCTCCCCCAGATTTGAACAACACTGTCCCCAGTGTTATCTAGCCTAGAGTCAGTGAAAGAACACAAAAGAACATAATAAAATTGGGAAAACAAGAAGTTACCTGCTGGAACATCGAGTATCGATCGACACACAGCATGGTATCGATCGATACCAGACTTAAATCGACATGAACCTGTCTTAATCGCGTAGGGTATCGATCGATACTGAAGGGTATCGATCGACACTCTGGCGATTTCGAGTTTGCTCCTTGTTTATCTTGACACAAAAAGAAAAATAAAAAGAAAATACTTATATATATAGACTCACCAGTGGGTTGTCTCCCACCAAGCGCTCGTTTAACGTCAATAGCTTGACTGTAACGCCCTTCAGGCTGGATAATAGTGAGAGCTTGCATCAAAACAGGCTCCACAACTTGACATTGCTATCTTCAGAGTTTTGCTCAACAAACCCTCCACAAACTCTTGCCCTTTTTCCTTCAGCTCCGAAGTAAGAAGTACTCTAGCCTTAGAGAATGGCTTCGAAGCTCCTTTGCACTTGACCTTATACTCAATCGAATTCCCATCACTCTTCTGAGGGATTAAAGTGACATGGGGATTCTCGACGTTTTTGCTCTTGGCCTTCTTCTTCTTTGTTGCCTTAGCCTTCTTGACAACTTCCTTGGGAATGCTGGGCGGTTCAGCTGAAATGTCTGCGACAGTAGGCTCATCAGGAGGCTCTTCCAAAAGATCAACTGCTAGCGACTCTCCTGTGACAACCTCGATGCTAGAGACACGTGTGGGAGCATTCCTAGGGGGAATGACATCATAATATACCCCTCCGTCAATGTAAGAGAAAGAGATTCTCTTATTAAGCGTGTCTATGATTGCGCCAGCAGTAGCCATAAATGGTCGTCCCAGGAGTATAGGCATACGAGATATCGCACTGATCTCCACAACCTGAAAATCAGTCGGCACCAGACAATCTCCTACTTTGACCAGCAAAGCAGAGATTTACCGTATGGAAGTGAGGTGGAGTCGTTCGCGAATGTGGTAGATACCTTTGAAGATCGAATATCAGCGCCCAACCGTTCTGCAATTGCCCTTGAGATGACATTGACACTAGACCCTGAGTCAACGAGAGACTCATCGAACTCAATTCCAGAGATGGAGCATGGAACCGCGAATTTCCCTGGGTCTTCTCTCTGGGTTAACTGCCTCAGTGGTAGTGACTTGCGTCTTGCCTCGATAAAGAGTGCTTCAACTTCTTCCAGAGTTTCTCTGTAATCCTTGAAGTGACTTAGCAGAGGACGGTCTTCTAGAGCTTCTTCAAAGGTTGATTCAGGCACTACAAGAAATTAGGGTTTTTATAGCAGGCCAGTATAGCGTTTTTTCGATTATGCTATGGTTGACATATATCTGGTTTTTACATAGCGTTTGTATATTTGTAAACGCTATGATAGAGTCATAGATGTTAAACAAAAATTAGGCGTCTCGTTTTATAGCAGAACCATAATTGAAACGTTATGGAAGTGTTAGGCGGTATACTCTCCCGCGACACTTAGAAAATTTTCCCCCAAAATCACTTAGAACAGACCATTCGTGCAAAACAAAACAGATCTAAACATCTTTGTTTCATATCGAAATCTCAATTCCCCACTCCAATCCTCACTCTACCTCGCGAATCCTCACTCTCCCTCTCGAATCCTCACTCTCCCTCTCGAATCATCAATCTCCCTCTCGAATCCTCACTCTCCATCTCGAAATCTCAATTCCCCAACCCGAAATCCTATGTTACTGTTTTCCAGGTAGCTTTCAGGGTGCGAGTGAGTGAAAAGTATGTCCAATTTATTGGGTTTTTGTTTCAATTTGTGTTTTTGATCCACTGTTTCTCTAGTTGCAATCGATTTAGGGCTTAGCATCTCCAAGTCTAAGTGTTGTATATCTTTTATAAGTGTTTTTTTCTAACTGTAATCGATGCTTCCATTTTTTTGCAGAGAGCTTTGGGTTTGCAGTCAACAAATACGAACACAAATTAAGCAGGTGATTCATTAGTTCTGTGACTCACTTCTTCTCATATTCTCTGTGTTGAATGGTATGGTGTTTGAGTGTCCGTTCAGTACAAGAAATTTCTTAACTGAGTTCTTCTCATATTCTCTGTGTTGAATGGTATTTTGAAAACACCCTAATGTAAATGGTAGCTAACAAGTCTCACAATTTACTTCACTGTTGTTGTTGTTTGCAGTTAGCTATGGCATTGATATGGATTGGCTTTGCAGTGTGATTTTTAAGTTGCCTAATTGTTTTGGGTATCACGATTCTTTTGTTGATGATCTTTGTTTTGCACCTGTAGTATAGTTTTAAGTCTCTTTGAGATTGAGATTGGTACCTAGCTAGTCTCACCTCTAAAATAGCTTAATAAGCTTTGCATTGTGAAGTTACATAATATGATTTCTCACCACCTGCATAATAAGCTTTTTCTTTGCATTGTGAATTAATTGTATGCACATTTGCTTGGAGCTGTTGTAAAATGGATAAAGCTTCGCATTTCACTTCTCATTTATTATGACTGCTATGATTGCGATCGTTTAATGACAATGAACCGATGATGGTATTCCCATGAACTGTTTCACTATGATCTTTGTTTGCCTTTTGGACCAGTAAAAAAAGGAGGACATAATGGAAGCAAGGAAAGAGATCATTTGCGGACTACCGGCGTATGGAATCGTACCACACTTCCTCCAACAGGCACGACAAGAATCTCAAGTTGATACAGGAAGTGATGTGGAGGAGAACACGCAACTAGAGTATAGACGCTCTCTCGCTCACCGTGGATACATGATACGGGCTGAGGAAGACGATGAAGACATTGAACCTGATTTCCGAAGAATTATTCCACACCTCAGAAAGGAAGAACAAAAGCTCACAAACCAACTCAACTCAGCTTCAATGAAACGATCAAAACAAGAACAAGGAGAATCCTCAAGAGGCAAGGGTCGTCGTCGAGACTAAGGAGCATAAGCTATGTATTTTGTAATGTGTAAAAAGACTAGCTGGTTTAATGGGAATCTATGTATTTAGTTTAAGCTATGTATTTTGTAATGTGTTTGATAATATGAATAAGAAGAAAACGACCAAAACTATGAACTATGTATTTTGTAAGAGTGGCTTTAGATGTGTTCTTATTTTTAACTTAAAGGGGCTTATCAGCATATATCTTTGAATTCGTTGGAGTTTTGATCACGTCTTTTACATTAGAAAGAATGAGTTGATTTCTGGCTTGCAGTTGATGAGATTTGTGTGTCAAAACAATTTTGGGAAAATTTGTGGAACCCGCGACACTTAGTCTCAGAACCCGCGACACTTAGCCAAAATTTGGGGAAATTTTTTCCCTCTTCCTTCTTCCCTCTTCCCTCTTCCCTCTTCCCTCTTGCCCCTTTGGCTCCAATTTCCCGACACTTAACCCGGAACACGAAAATCTACTGTGATTTTCAGAAAATCCCAAACTCTCTTTTTCTTCCTTTGGCGATCATTTCCCATCGATTCGAAGCTTCATTGTTCAATCAAAAAGGTTTGTTAGCATTCAATCAGAGAAACAAGAGTCTTAGCAAGAATTGATTTTAGACACATCGATTTTGAGGTTTAGACACATCGATTTTGAGGTTTAGACACATCGATTTTAGACACATCGATTTTGGGTTTTCATTCTGAGTTTCTGTTTGAGTTTTGATTTTTGTTTCTGTTTGAGTTTTGATGCATGTTGGGTTCTGTAGATTTCTGTTATGATTTTTTTATTAAGATTGAGTTTGAGATTCATTATGTTTATTCATCAGTTTCAGAAATGGGAAAGCCAATACGACGAGGAGAAGTTGTAATCCGTCGTAGTAAACGTAATCAAGGCTTGGAGGCCACACCTGCAATAACACTAAAGGTGATTAAGAGAAGAACTGGTAGGAAAAAGACAGTGGTTGCTCAACCTGATGATGTAGAAGATGCTGTGGAAGAAGATGCTGTGGAAGAAGATGATGTGGAAGAAGATGCTGTGGAAGAAGATGTTGTGGAAGAAGATGTTGACGCTGAAGTTAATGAAGTTAATGAAGATGATGAGGATGAGGCTGAGAAAGTAATGGCTGAAGATGAAGTTGCTGAGAAAGAAATTTCTCAGAAAGAAGTTACTGAGAACCAAGGGTCTCAGCAAGAACAAGATGGACAGGAACATAATGAGAATGAAGAAGAAGCTGTCAATATGGAACAAGATGGAGTTAGCAATGCTAACACTGATGATGTAGTGAAAGAAAAAAAGAGAAGAGGACCAACAAAGATGCGTAAAGTGGCTGAAAATCCTCATGAAAAGGTTGTGGTTACATTCACTGACTTTGGTGATCATGTTGGACCTGGTTCAGTAACACTATCATCTTTTCTTGGTCCTCTTGTGAGGGAACACGTTCCGGTAACACTTACTGATTGGAGAAAACTTGATGCAGTGACAAGAGACACAATGTGGGAGGAAACTCAGGTATATATACAACTAAGTTTTTTTTAATAACTATGAAATTATAAACATGTTTGACCTTTGCATATTTTGATGCAGGGGAGGTTTAACGTGCAAGAAGAGTGGCAGAAAGCTGTTATTTTGAAGCAGTTGGGATGTTTGTGGAGGGCTGGGAAGTCAAGGCTAGTGACACAAATACGAGATGCGAAGAATGCTGCTGAGAGAATAGCTTTAAAACCCAGCAACATCCCATCCATTCAAATATGGAACTCTTGGGTTAGGAACAAGACTACCACAACTTTCAAGGTTAATTATCCATGTTTAATAAGTTACTTTCTTGTTTATAGGTCGTGTCTTATAGATTTAATCACACTCAAATTTATATTGTAGGAAATAAGTCACAAGTACAGAGAGCTGAGAAGAAATCAGATTCCTCACACCACCAGCCGCAAAGGAATGCTTCGATTAGCTGATGATATGGTAAAAAGAGTACTCAATCATCTATAATGTATGGTAGAATAAAATGGTACTCAAATATGTATGTATTTTATATAGAGAAAAAAGAGTAAAGACCCAAGTAAGGTAAGTAGGAGTAAGATATGGATTGCGGGACACACTCATTCTGATGGTAGACCTGTGAATCCTCAATTTGCTGAGACTATTGTAAGAATTCTAATACTTGTTATCTTGTGTATAATTAATGGATTATGTTCAATGAGTTATCTTGTGTATAAATGTTTGTATCAGGAACAAATACAGCCACTTGATAGTCAAATGGACTCTACATCAGCTTCTGATAATATAAGGGAAGATGCTGTGAGCAAGATTTTGGGAAAAGACAAACCTGGCCGAGTGATACGAGCTCAAGTGTTGAAGAAGCTGGACTAAGGTCTCTCTCTTCTATCAACGGGATAAGATGGAGGTTGCTGGTGGGGCGATGAGAACCACAAGAGAGGCGACGGTCTCTTGATACTTCAAGGGGTTTCCCTAAGGATCGGACTCACTCACGATCTAAAGAGAGAAGACGTTTTTGTTCCAAACAAAAACTCGAAAATAACCAAGGAAAATTCTTATTGTCTGCGTGAATGAGAAAGACAAAGCCCTAGGGTTTTTAAAGCAAGCTCACGCCCCAAAGAAAAAGAAATAAACCGAAAAGGAAATAACAAGACGGGTCCTTAACAATTTAGGCCCGTTTACAAAATAATTAAAAGACTTAAGACAAATAGAAGTGAGGCTCGTGTATCTGGTCTTCATGGGCTTACAGAGAGTCATTAATTGGGCCAATAATATTTGCAAGTCGTTAGGCCTCGGTAAAAACCCATCTTCGCAAAACCCAGTGGGATAAAAACGAAGGTTGGGAAAAGAGCGCCAAACGACTTACAAACCCAACTAATGACCTTCCTTGGGCCTAAGTCATCTCTGATGAAGTGAAGTCGACCATAGATAAGTGGGCCACGAGCCTGGGCTTGATGAGTGGCCACTTAGTGTTATCGGCCAGCAAAGGATCCAGCCGATATGTCTTCAGTGTTTGGACGTTCTGGTCCGAATGGTAAGGATTCTTGGGCTGATCTTTAGTGTTCTGGAAACTAGACTCAAAGAGCTTCAAATCCATATGTGGATCGCCTTCTGAATCATCCGGGATCATAAGTGGATCCTGCGTCGAAGTATCGGCCCAACAACTGCTCGCAAATGAGCTTAGCGGACTAGTGTCCGTATTGAAGAAACCTTCTTGTCTGAGCTGGTCCATGAACATGTTGAACTTCTTTTCCATGTCCCTGCTCCTGGTTCTAGTCACTGGTCCACTTGGTACTAGTGGTGCTTGTATGACTTGGGTCGTTGACTCGATGTCCTCATCACTCCCTCCCTCTTCATGAGGTTTTGACCCCAAAACATCATCACCTGCATCAAAACGAGCTAAGTCAGAAACATTGAATGTAGCAGACACCTTAAGTTCACCTGGGAGCTCGAGCTTGTAGGCAATGTCATTGATTTTCTCCAAGATTTTGAATGGGCCGTCTCCGCGAGGCGATAGCTTCGATTTGCGTTTGTCCGGGAAACGCTCCGGTCTCATGTGCAACCACACCCATTCTCCAACTTCAAAAGACACGTGCTTCCTGCTCTTGTTGGCATTCTTCACACGTAGGGCATTGGTTCTTTCGAGCTGATCTTTGACCGATTGGTGTAGCTTTTGCACGTCCGCGGCCTTTTTGGCTCCATCGAGGTTTAAGAACTCCGTTTGAGGTAGAGGCTTAAGATCCAATGGCGTCTGTGGATTAAATCCATATGCAACCTGAAAAGGAGACAAATGAGTAGCACTATGGACAGCTCTATTATAAGCAAACTCGACAAAAGGTAGAGCTTCAAGCCAAGTTTTAAGATTTCTCCATATTGTTGCTCGAAGCAACGTTCCAAGTGTACGGTTAACGACTTCAGTTTGGCCATCGGTTTGTGGATGGCAGATCGTAGAGAAGAGAAGCTTGGTTCCTAGCTTCTTCCAGAGGGTTCTCCAAAAGTGGCTCAAGAACTTGGTGTCGCGATCTGAGACGATCGTCCGAGGTACTCCATGTAGGCGGACAATCTCTTTGAAAAAGAGATCCGCGGTTTGTGTAGCATCGTTTGTCTTGGCACATGGGATGAAGTGTGCCATCTTTGAGAACCGATCCACCACGACAAAGATGGAGTCTTTGTGTCTGATCTTAGGCAAACCTAACACAAAGTCCATAGAAATATCAATCCATGGTGAAGTAGGAATCGGTAAAGGCAGATACAAACCGTGCGGGTGAACCCGAGACTTGGCTTTCTTGCAAGTGATACATCTTGCACAGAAAGTTTCGACCGATTTCTTAAGGTGTGGCCAAAAGAAATGTTCCTTCAGCATGGCAAGAGTCTTCTCAACGCCAAAATGACCCATGAGGCCTCCTCCATGAGCTTCTCGGACTATAAGCTCTCGTAACGAACATTGCGTGATGCATAGGCGTTTATCTTTAAAAAGATAACCGTCATGGACATAGTAGGAAGCGTGGGCTCCCTTTCCATGGTTCTTGTATATCTCTGCAAAATCAACATCAAATTCATACAATGGAATAATCATTTCAAATCCAAGGACCTTGGCTTCCATGGTCGATATTAGCGCGTATCTCCGAGATAGGGCATCGGCCACCACATTATCTTTTCCCTTCTTGTACTTGATCACATAGGGGAACGTCTCTATAAACTCCAGCCATTTAGCATGCCTTCTCTTGAGGTTAGTCTGACCCCTAAGATGCTTCAAAGTCTCATGGTCCGTGTGGATGACACACTCTTTCGATAGTAGGTAATGCTGCCACGTCTCCATTGCTCGGACTAAGGCGTAGAGCTCCTTATCATAAGTACGATAGTTGAGAGTGGCTCCACTAAGTTTCTCACTGAAGTAAGCAACAGGTTTGCCTCATTGAGTAAGCACAGCACCGATCCCTAAACCTGAGGCATCACACTCAATTTCAAACGTTTTAGAGAAATCGGGTAAAGTTAAAACGGGAGCATGAGTCAAACGATCCTGTAGGCCTTTGAAGGCCTCTTCCTGGGAGTCTCCCCACTTGAATGCCACGTCCTTTTTGATGATGGCAGTTAGAGGTGCAGCAAGGGTGCTGAAATCCTTCACGAACCGTCGGTAAAAGCTAGCCAAGCCGTGAAAGCTTCGAACTTGGCTAACGGTTGTTGGCGTAGGCCATTCTTGGATGGCTTGAACCTTCTCCTGGTCCACTCTAAGTCCCTGTGAACTCACAACAAAGCCTAAAAACACAAGCTCATTAGCGCAAAATGTGCACTTCTTCAAGTTGGCGTAAAGACCATCTCGTTGAAGCGTCTTAAGAATTTGTTCTAAATGAGATAAATGTTCAGCTAGAGTTCGACTATAAATGAGAATATCATCGAAGTAAACCACTACAAACTTACTAATGTAGGGTCTAAGAACCTCATTCATGAGTCGCATGAAGGTACTTGGCGCGTTAGTTAGCCCGAAAGGCATAACTAGCCATTCGTAGAGGCCTTGCTTCGTCTTGAAGGCCGTCTTCCATTCGTCACCTTCTCTCATTCGTACTTGATGGTATCCACTCCTGAGATCAATCTTGGAAAATAAATTAGAACCAGAAAGCTCATCAAGCATGTCATCTAACCTTGGTATCGGATGTCGGTATTTGATCGTTATGTTGTTTATCGCGCGACAATCCACGCACATCCTCCACGTCCCATCTTTTTTTGGCACCAAAAGGACTGGCACGGCACATGGACTAAGGCTCTCACGAACATAGCCCTTGTCCATAAGTTCTCTCACTTGCTTCTCTAGTTCCTTGGCTTCGTCCGGATTAACGCGATATGCGGCTCGATTGGGTAATGGGGCTCCGGGCACAAAATCGATCTGGTGCTCTATTCCTCTTATAGGAGGTAAGCCAGGAGGTATCTCATCAGGAAACACATCAGCAAATCGGTCCAAGAGTTGAGTAACCTCAGTAGGAAGCTGTTGCTCCAACGCCCTAGAACCTGCACTTAAAGTCTCCTTAAAGATCATTAGTAATACCGGTTCTTTGCAAGTGATTGCCTTAGAAATATAACTCGACTTGATAAACAAATTGTTCTTGGTCGAGACATCTTTTTCTTTTAACATTTTAACTTGTAATTCGTGTACTTGAGTAGGTGTAAGAGGTGCTAAATTATACTTCTTTTTATCATGCACAAACGAATACATGTTACTTCGGCCATGGTGAATGGCGTCCTTATCAAACTGCCAAGGCCTACCAAGAAGAAGATGGCCAGCTTGCATAGGAACAACATCACACACAACTTCATCCGAGTACTTGCCCACATTGAATGGTACAAGCACTTGGTCCGTGACGCGTAATTCAGCCTTATCGTTTAACCATCTTAGCTTATATGGGTGAGGGTGTTTAGCACGTTCTAAACAGAGCTTAGTGACCATGTAGTCACTTGCTACATTGGTACACGACCCTCCATCAATTACCAAATTACATACCTTGCCTCGGATGGAACATCTTGTATGAAAGATGTTGTCTCTTTGGGCTGTCTCGTCGGGATGAACCGTGAGGTTCAAGGCTCGTCTTATGACCAGAGACTCACCATATTCAGCCTCACAATCTACTTCTTCAGTAGCTGCCTCGGTCATTTGCACATCAGCCTCATCTTGAGACTCGTACTCACCCGAATCCAACATGATCATAACTCGGGGATTTGGGCATTCTCTAGCCATGTGTCCTCTGCCCTTGCACTTAAAACATGTTATGTCACGAGTTCTAGAAGTACTTGGGTTAGAAAACTTACCTTGATTAGGCTCAGAAGCCTTAGAAGTGAACCTAGGGTCGATTTCGACCGACTTGCCCTTCTCCGCGGCCTTAGATGGGAAGCTGGTTGGAGTTTGGGTCTTGGCTCGGTTCTGGTCCCATGTTTGGTTACTCCATGTCCGTCCAGTAGCATATGACTTCTTCTTCAAGTGTTGCTCAGCTTGAATGGCATTGTGTAAGATGTCCTTCAAGTCGTGGTATGGAAGCTTCTCCACTTTGTGACTTAGTCGTTCGTTGAGTCCGTCTAGGAACTGAGCCATGAGTGTCTCGGTGTCTTCATCCAGCTCCAAACGATTTCTAAGATGTTCAAACTCTTCAAAGTATTCTTCCACGCTCCTGGTTCCTTGGGATAATTTTCGGAACCTCTTTTGAAGATCTCGATGATAATAGCTCGGAACATATCGCTTCTTCATGAGCTGTCTCATCTCTCGCCAAGTGCTGAACTGAGGTGATTGGCTCCTTCTTCTGTCAGCTACCTCACGATCCCACCATGAGAGAGCATGGTCAGTGAGTTGAGCAACGGCCAAAGCCAGCCTTCTTTGCTCGTTGTAGTCGTAGTACACGAAGATATGCTCCATGCGTTGCTCCCACTCCAAATAAGCCTCGGGATCGACTCTTCCAGCAAATGTAGGTGCCTTAAGCTTCATGTCCTGGGAGTGTTGGTGCCTTGGGAAGTCACCTTCGTCCTCCTCAAAAATGTCTTGTCTCGGTACTCGTCTCCTTATTCGCGGCTGCTCCTCTATCGGAACATCGTCCGGATCTTCGCCTAGATTGTTGGCTCGTCGTAGAGGATTGTTGTTGGCCTGAGGCTGCTCCCTCTGGTCTAGCCTTTGGACTACGCTCTGGAGTTGTTGCTGCATAGCCATGATTGCTTGCACGAGAATGGCGTTAGGATCTTGCGGTACAGCATTGTTTTCCATTGTTTCTCCTTGCAAAAAAAAAATTCAACAAGGTGTATCAATGAAACCCAAAAAAAAAAAAATCGACAAAGACAAGTAAGGTAAGAAAAAATATTCTGCAAATATATGTTCCAGTATATGGTTCTTTTCTATTTTTTTTTTGACTAAAATCCTAAAAGGAACAATTGAAAAAATCAATTAACTAAGAATATGCTAAGTTTCCTTTTTGTTTTATTTTTTTTTGATCAAAATTGCTAAAGTACCTGATATGCTCAATTTAATACCCTAAAAAGTACTAAAGCAGTTGCTGCAGTAAATCAGGGGTCGAACACAAGAACTCAAGAATCACTCAATAGATTCTATAGATCAGAAACAAGCTAAACCAGATGATGTAATTGAAAAACAGGGTTGCAAGTAAAACGTTTGTAAATTCAATTGGAGGAATGTAGGCTTAGGGTATTTCTCAGGAAATCAATGAATGCAGCTAAGTTAGCTAACAGGATCCAGATTAAGCACTGTTCTAGAACTCAAATCACTAAAATATAATTAACCAACTCTCGTTGCGAAAACTATCTAAATCTAAATCCTAGAAATTCCAAATCTCTTTGCGAATCCTAAAGTCTAAATCAGCTTTAAAATCAGGTTTGATATGTTCACAAATCAATTAAACCAAATCTCTTTGCGAATAATCAATTTGCTCACCTAAGGTTCTATCAGGTAATTAATCGCACTCTCGTGCCTAATTAATTATCCTAAGATCTAAGTTCCAGATTCGTCAACCTAGAATTAGCTTTGAGAACAACCTAAGGCGAAGAACTAATTTAGATAGTGAATCCTAACAGATAATCAACCTAGCATTCAAAGAAATCCCTATGAGAAAACCCTAAACCTAACAGGTGATCTACTCAGACATGGATATTAAATTAATAAACATGTTGAATAAATACTCTTATATTAAATCAGAAAGAGAAACAAGGTTTTGAGATCTGATCTCGGACGAAGGGAAACCAGACTTGTCTCTCACCAAAATCTCTCTTAAACCTAAACAATAATAAAGCATAGCCTAAACAATGGCTGTAAAATCCTATTTATAACCTAAATCACGATTTGGGGCCTTCTTGTAATTATCAAAGTCTTCTGGGTGCTTTTGCAATTCTCCAAGGCTTCATAACTAGTCGCGGCCCATGAAATCTCGATGAGTGTCGATCGATACCAGGGGGTATCGATCGATGCTCGGTGCTCAGATCGGGCTCTTAGTCATCAGACTTCAGTCTCGCTCCAGAATGCTCCAGAAAAGCTCCAATAATTCCAATTAAGCTCCAGACGTGCTATAACCTGTGAAAGACTCTAAAAGACTCCAAAACACAAGAAAAGACTCTATAAAAGGACTTATATCATGGCCTAAACAGGGTAAAAACCATGATATATCAACTCCCCCAGACTTAGCATTTTGCTTGTCCTCAAGCAAATAGAAGACTAAATCAGAAAAAGAGGTTTGAAAACGTAGAGACTCACCTGTTCCTGAACCATCGAAATGATCTTCTTTCCAAGTACCCAAATGTTACCTGATCAGCTTTTGATCTGACCACCATGTACTTCTCCGTAGACATTCGCAGCTTTTCTAGACTCCACACAAAATCCCACAGCATTGTTCAAGTAAAGCCCTCATCGCCAGTTTCATCGCTGCAGTTAATGTTCAAGAACCTCCTAGATTCTTTATCAGACAATATCATGACAAAGGAACCACCCTTTTTAACACTTTTTGTATCAATTTCTCTCCCCCAGACTTATTTCTTATTATGTTCTATTTATATATATTTTTTTATTTTCAGCTTAGCATATACACATCAAGGTATGAGACGCGAGTATTGATGGTGTTTGCCACCGAATCCCCGGTTCTTCCCTCTCTATGTATCAAAGGATGTCGGCGAATAATGGCATCATAGGAAAATCCTAGCCTCGCTTCCAATCCTTTGTGTGATCATCCCCTCTCAAGTAGAATAATGGGATCGCTGGAAATTTTCCTAACCCTCTACTCAGAAGAAAATCATTTCAATCTTTTATGCTCTTATCTATCAACTTATTTCAGGGGAGAGAGATACCATAATTCTAAACACACGGGTTCCTTTATCAGATATGAATGATGAATCAAGCTCTATGAACACTAACCATATTGATGAAGTGCAAAAATTTGGCTCAGGTTTCAGAAGAACTCTGCTGGAGACATGGATGTTTTCTAGTCAACTGGTCAGCCTTTGGATTTTTCATTAGTCGACCTAGAACTGATCCTGTAACACTGTGCACTCAAAAACAAAATCAAATCAATAGGTTCAAGCACAGGATCATCATCTCCAACAAATTTTTGACTCAATAAAACAGTTTTGACTCGATAAAACGACTGACTCTAAGAAAAACGAAAACAATGTCAGCAGACACCTCCCCCAGACTTGAACAACACTGTCCTCAGTGTTATCTAGCCTAGAGTCAGTGAAAGAAACAAAAGAAAAGGATAGAATGAAGAGAAACAAGAAATTACCTTCCGGGAACAGCGAGTGTCGATCGACACACAGCACGGTATCGATCGATACCACGCTTAGATCGACTTGGTGAACTTTCATCCGCGATTGGTGTCGATCGATACCAATGGGGTATCGATCGATACTTAGGCGATTGCGAGTTGCTCCTTGTTCATCCTGACACAGACTCAAAACAAATGAAAAATCAAAAGGAAAAACGACTCAAGGACAGACTCACCAGTGGGTTGCCTCCCACCAAGCGCTCGTTTAACGTCAATAGCTTGACTGTAACGCCATTCAGGCTGTTGGTGCATCATCCAGAGGCATTATCTGCCCTGTTGGAATCTCGGCTTGCGCCCAATAGTGTTTCACTCTTTGTCCATTGACAGTGAATTCCTCGCCTGTGCGATTTATCAGCACCACAGCACCATGTGGTCTGACCTCTTTGATTGTGAAGGGACCTGACCAACGTGAACGCAGTTTACCAGGAAACAATTGCAAACGAGAGTTATACAGAAGTACCTGGTCGTTCGGTTCGAAGTGTCTGGAGATGATCTTCTTATCATGATAAGCTTTAGTTCTCTCCTTGTACAGCCTCGAGTTCTCATAAGCATGGTGCCTGATCTCATCCAGCTCGTTCAGCTGAATCAACCTCCTCTCAGCAGCAGGCTTGATGTCGAAGTTCAGCATCTTTGTTGCCCATGCAGCCTTGTGCTCAATCTCTACTGGAAGGTGGCATGCTTTCCCATACAGCATTTGGAAAGGTGTAGTACCCAGCGGTGTCTTGAAGGCAGTCCTGTATGCCCAAAGTGCATCATCCAGCTTTGTAGACCAATTATTCCTAGAAGCATTCACTGTCTTCTCCAAGATCTCCTTGATCTGCCTGTTGGAGACTTCAACTTGCCCACTTGTCTGAGGGTGATATGGAGTAGCCACACGATGGTTTACACCATATTGCTTCAACAACCTCTCGAACACCTTGTTGATAAAGTGAGAGCCACTATCACTTATCACAATTCGAGGTACTCCAAAGCGAGGGAAAATGATGGTCTTAAACAGCTTAAGAACCACCGCAGAGTCATTCTTCTCACTGGCTATCGCTTCCACCCATTTAGACACATAGTCCACAGCAACCAGGATGTAGGTCTTCTTGTGTGAAGATGGGAAAGGACCCATAAAGTCAATGCCCCAGCAATCAAAAACTTCAACCTCAAGGATGAAATTTTGTGGCATCTCATGTCTCTTACTGATCTTCCCTCTCCTCTGACAAGCGTCGCACTGTGAGACGAAAGTGTGAGCATCCTTGAACATGGTAGGCCACCAGAAGCCTGCTTGAAGAGCCTTGGATACTGTCTTGAAGGTGGCAAAGTGTCCAGCATAGTCTGATCCATGGCAATGAAACAAAACATCTGAAACCTCTGATTCAGCAATGCATCTCCTGTATATGCCATCAGAACAATGCTTGTACAAGTAAGGTTCATCCCAAAAGAATCTCCTTATGTCGCGCATGAACTTCTTCTTGTCATACTTCTTGAGGTGGTTTGGCTTTGCATCTGCAGCGAGATAATTTGCAATATCAGCGTACCATGGAGTATCAGAATCTGCTGCAGCGACGAGATGGTGGTTAGAAACGACTGAATGATCGATGATGAAAACAGCGTCTGAATCGTCAGGGTATCGACCGATACCATCATGGTATCGATCGATACCGGAACCTGCAACTCGTGGAAATTGCTGATTCTCGGCCAGATTCATCTGAAACCCAGTTTCAATGAAGTAGATGGCTTCCTCAGGTAATTGATCATCAATGGGGACGTCCTCATCGATCCGCATCCGCGAGAGATGGTCAGCAACTCCATTCTCTATGCCTTTCTTGTCCTTAACCTCAATGTCAAACCCTTGTAGCAAAAGAACCCAACGACAGAGACGAGGCTTGAGATCCTTGTTATTCATCAGATACTTGAGAGCAGCATGATCGGTATGAACAACCACCTTGCTCCCAATCAAGTAAGATCGGAATTTCTCAAAGGAGAAAACAACAGCAAGTAGCTCCTTCTCTGTGGTGCTGTAATTCCTCTGAGCATCATCCAAAGTCCTGCTGGCATAGTAGATGACGTGCAGCTGCCTGTCTTTCCTCTGACCCAGAACTGACCCCACAGCAAAGTCACTGGCATCACACATGATCTCGAAAGGCAGAGTCCAATCAGGAGGTTGCACAACAGGAGCACTCACTAAAGCCTTTTTGATCTCCTCAAAGGCTGCAAAACAATCGGCTGTGAAATCAAATTTGATCTCTTTGCACAGCAGAGCAGTGAGTGGACGTGCTATCTTGGAGAAATCCTTGATGAACCTCCTGTAAAAACCAGCATGACCAAGGAAACTCCGAATATCCTTCACAGAAGTAGGTGGTGGGAGACTTGTCATGACCTGAATCTTGGCTTTGTCAACTTCGATTCCAGCTTCAGAGACTTTGTGCCCAAGTACAATGCCATCCTGAACCATAAAATGACACTTTTCCCAGTTAAGGACCAAGTGTTTCTCTTCACACCTCTGGAGCACCTTGCACAGATTAGTCAAACAGATCTTGAATGATGACCCATATACTGAAAAATCATCCATGAACACCTCCATGAAGTCCTCGATCATGTCTGTGAAGATGGACATCATGCACCTCTGAAAAGTGGCTGGAGCGTTGCACAATCCAAATGGCATTCTCCTGTATGCGAACGTGCCATAGGGACACGTGAAAGTGGTATACCCTTGGTCATCTGGATGGATAGGAACCTGGAAGAAACCTGAATATCCATCAAGGAAGCAGTAGTAGGGATGACTGGCCAATCTCTCCAACATCTGGTCAATGAATGGCAATGGGAAGTGATCTTTCCGTGTGGCCGCGTTCAACTTCCTGTAATCAATGCACATTCGATGTCCTGTGATAGTCCTTGTGGGAATCATCTCATCCATGTTGTTCTTCACCACAGTTATCCCTCCTTTCTTAGGAACAACGTGCACTGGACTGACCCAAGAGCTATCTGAGATAGCATAGATAACTCCTGCATCTAAGAGTTTCATGATCTCTTTCTTAACCACTTCCTTCAGGTTTGGATTCAGCCTCCTTTGATGCTCAACTGAAGCCTTTGACGCGTCCTCAAGATGAATCCTATGCATGCACAGGTTCGGGGAAATACCTGAAATGTCATCAAGAGAATAGCCAAGAGCTTTGCGATACTTGCGCAGCTTGCTTAGCAGTAAAGTGACCTCTGCGTTGTTCAAAGAAGAATTAAGGATTACAGGGTACGTGGAATTAGGACCAAGAAAACCATACCTTAGATTCGCAGGAAGTGGTTTGAGTTCCACTTTAGGAGCGTTCTCCTCGCTCCAATCTCCAAGCCCAGCAGCTTGCATAGTTCTTTCGGCCAAACTTCTTTCTGGCCGTAGGGTATCGATCGATACCATCCGAGTATCGATCGATACTGGTCGTGCTGAATCGAGTATCCTTCCGTATTCAGCAGCAGCATCGTGTGGCTTAACTTCGGACTCAGCAGAACAGGCCAATGCTCTCTCCAATGGGTCCTCAGGATGCATCTCTAAGAAGTACTCCTCAGCAATATCACAGAAGGTATCAACGAAGAAAGTCCGCCCATCGATGGTTGGTCTTTTCATCATCTTTTCCATGTTAAAATTCATGACCAACTCACCAATGTTAAGAGATATCTTCCCATTCCTGCAATCAATCAGAGCACCAGCTGTTGCTAGGAATGGCCTTCCCAAGATGAGAGGATCTCTGGGTTCCGAATCATACTCCAAGACAATGAAATCAGTTGGGATTAAGCAGTTCCCAATCACAATCGGAACATCCTCGAGCAATCCTTCTGGAAGTCTAGTTGAACGATCAGCGAGAATCAGCGAGATTCTAGTAGCAGTGAAGTCTGTCATTCCCATCCTCTTAGCAACCGAGTATGGCATGAGGTTGACACTTGAGCCAAGGTCACAGAGAGAACGCTCAAACCTGTCAGTAGCTATTGTGCAATCCAAGACAAAGCTCCCTGGATCTGGAAGTTTCGTTGGGATCCTGTTGCTTAGGATTGCACTGCACTCATGAGTGATCATCAGACAGCCTTCTTCAAGGTTCACATTGCTGGACACCATCTTCTTGACATACCTCTTGAAAGCTACCGAGGTCTTGATAGCATCGATGAAGGGAAGTTCAACAACCAGTTTGTCTAAAATTTCCTTGCATTTAGCATCCTCTACTTCTTTCTTAGTCTTCCCAAGAGCTCTGGGATAGGGTACCCTCGGGATGTAGACCCTCTCTGGTGCTGCTTTAGGCTTCTCCTTCACAACCTCAACTTCTGCATCGTCTTCAGGTTCGGTATCGATCGATACTGGGGGGGTATCGATCGATACACGGGAATTTGAGTTTTCCCGTCTGAGAATCGCGATCGGTGTCGATCGATGCTGAGTAGTGTCGATCGATGCCTTAGCGATTTCAGTGTCTTCATCGTCAGACAACTCGAAATTTGCATTAGGCTGATCCACTTTTGCCCCTGATTTGACCTCCTTACCACTTCTCAAGGTAATGGCATTGATGTGTGCCCTTGGGTTCTCTCCTTTTCCTGGTAGAAAACCTTCTTGTCTTCTTGAACTCTCTGAAGTCTGAGCTACTTGAGTTTCCAGCTTCTTCTGACCAATACCCAGAGAATCGATCCTTCCACTCAGATCTTTGTACATGGCGTCCATCTTACCATTGAAGGTTACTGTAATCTGCTGCTGTCCTTGAACGAGTGTTTCAAGCATGGCTTCAATCTTGTTCTCTGATGTCTTAGCAGTCACAGGCTCGTAAGAAGGACTTCCGTAGTTCCTGGTGTAACCACTGATCTGGGCAGGTTTCTGGTTGAATCCTCCTTGCTGGAAGTTGTTGAAACCTCGATTGTTGTTGTACTGGTTCCTTTGTCCCTGAAAGCCAGAACCACCAATGTAGTTCACGTCTTCTGCTTCATTCTCATTGAAAACCTCAACATCCTCAGCAAAATGGACAGCTTTTGTTGTCTTTCCCAGCAGAAGACTGTGCATAGAATCTAGTTGAGCCTTAAACTCAGCGATCTGCGATCCATCTTGATTACCAGCCAGCTTCTTGCGCTCGAAATCTGCACTCTTTGTGCTGCTGCTAGATGCAAAATTCTCAATTAACACATAGGCGTCCTCAGGATAGTTGGTGTTGAAGTTCCCATTGCTTGAAGAGTCCAGAGCCATCTGATACCTCCAATCTACTCCTCTGAAGAAGATACCTAGCAGCTGCACATCAGAGTATCCATGGTGTGGACAGTCTCTTTGGTACGATCTGAATCTTGTCCAAGCAGCCTTGAACGCCTCAGTAGGTCCTTGAGAAAAAGTGGAGATCTTATTCCTCAGATCTTCAGATCGTCCATCATCATAGAAGTTAATTAGGAAGGCTCTCTTGGTGTCTTCCCAATTAGTCAGTGATCCAGGAGGTAGCTGCCTCAGCCAGTAAGTAGCCTCTCCACCTAGAGAGTAGGGGAAAAGCTTGCAGAAGAGATAATCGTAGGACACTCCATTGCTCTTGATGCTAGTGACCAAGTCCTCGAATTTCTCTACATGATCCATTGGATGCTCATGAGGCAAACCATGGAAGAGATGCTGTCCTACTAGAGTGTAGTAAGCAGGCTTCAGCTCAAAGTCATTCCGCTCATACGCAGGGGGACGAATCGCGGAGCGATTGGCGAAAAATTGCTCTGGCCTGTTGTGTTCACCAATCGTTCTACCACGATTAACCACAGCATCCCTTGCGTTCCTAGCGGCATTCTCAGCGACAACCGGAGCAGGTTGAATGACAATCCCCTCTCCATCCAGACGTTGTCCTTGCTCATTGCACAACCGACCCTGTTGGTCCCTGTAAGCTCCAGCAGCATCACGAACCAACCCAACTTGATTGTTGTTCATCTTAGCTGACTTCTTTGCTTTCCTGTTTGTGCGTTCCACTTGTGCTAGCTGTTCCAGTGATAGATCAACTAGCGGAGTACTCTTTTTGCTTCTGGTTTCAAGATTATGCATGCACCTGAAATCACAAGTAAAGAGCGTAAGTAACTGAAATTTACGACGGGTATCGACCGATACTCAAGGGTATCGATCGATACTCGGGCGATTTAGACGAATTTCCTAGCTAAAATCTAACGGCGAATTGAGTCCCCGGCAACGGCGCCAAAATTGATATGCTCAATTTAATACCCTAAAAAGTACTAAAGCAGTTGCTGCAGTAAATCAGGGGTCGAACACAAGAACTCAAGAATCACTCAATAGATTCTATAGATCAGAAACAAGCTAAACCAGATGATGTAATTGAAAAACAGGGTTGCAAGTAAAACGTTTGTAAATTCAATTGGAGGAATGTAGGCTTAGGGTATTTCTCAGGAAATCAATGAATGCAGCTAAGTTAGCTAACAGGATCCAGATTAAGCACTGTTCTAGAACTCAAATCACTAAAATATAATTAACCAACTCTCGTTGCGAAAACTATCTAAATCTAAATCCTAGAAATTCCAAATCTCTTTGCGAATCCTAAAGTCTAAATCAGCTTTAAAATCAGGTTTGATATGTTCACAAATCAATTAAACCAAATCTCTTTGCGAATAATCAATTTGCTCACCTAAGGTTCTATCAGGTAATTAATCGCACTCTCGTGCCTAATTAATTATCCTAAGATCTAAGTTCCAGATTCGTCAACCTAGAATTAGCTTTGAGAACAACCTAAGGCGAAGAACTAATTTAGATAGTGAATCCTAACAGATAATCAACCTAGCATTCAAAGAAATCCCTATGAGAAAACCCTAAACCTAACAGGTGATCTACTCAGACATGTATATTAAATTAATAAACATGTTGAATAAATACTCTTATATTAAATCAGAAAGAGAAACAAGGTTTTGAGATCTGATCTCGGACGAAGGGAAACCAGACTTGTCTCTCACCAAAATCTCTCTTAAACCTAAACAATAATAAAGCATAGCCTAAACAATGGCTGTAAAATCCTATTTATAACCTAAATCACGATTTGGGGCCTTCTTGTAATTATCAAAGTCTTCTGGGTGCTTTTGCAATTCTCCAAGGCTTCATAACTAGTCGCGGCCCATGAAATCTCGATGAGTGTCGATCGATACCAGGGGGTATCGATCGATGCTCGGTGCTCAGGTCGGGCTCTTAGTCATCAGACTTCAGTCTCGCTCCAGAATGCTCCAGAAAAGCTCCAATAATTCCAATTAAGCTCCAGACGTGCTATAACCTGTGAAAGACTCTAAAAGACTCCAAAACACAAGAAAAGACTCTATAAAAGGACTTATATCATGGCCTAAACAGGGTAAAAACCATGATATATCAGTACCAAAAAAAAATCGACACAAGGGATTAGGGTTCTTCTATTTTTTTTTTTGTTTTGTTTTTGAATCTAGCAACCTAACAAGAACAGAAAAAAAAAAATACAGAAAATTAAAAGATGATAAGGGAACGTTTACACCTTAGATTCATGAGCATTTGAAGCTCTGATACCAAAATGATACGAGCTCAAGTGTTGAAGAAGCTGGACTAAGGTCTCTCTCTTCTATCAACGGGATAAGATGGAGGTTGCTGGTGGGGCGATGAGAACCACAAGAGAGGCGACGGTCTCTTGATACTTCAAGGGGTTTCCCTAAGGATCGGACTCACTCACGATCTAAAGAAAGAAGACGTTTTTGTTCCAAACAAAAACTCAAAAATAACCAAGGAAAATTCTTATTGTCTGCGTGAATGAGAAAGACAAAGCCCTAGGGTTTTTAAAGCAAGCTCACGCCCCAAAGAAAAAGAAATAAATCGAAAAGGAAATAACAAGACGGGTCCTTAACAATTTAGGCCCGTTTACAAAATAATTAAAAGACTTAAGACAAATAGAAGTGAGGCTCGTGTATCTGGTCTTCATGGGCTTACAGAGAGTCATTAATTGGGCCAATAATATTTGCAAGTCGTTAGGCCTCGGTACCCATCTTCGCAAAACCCAGTGGGATAAAAACGAAGGTTGGGAAAAGAGCGCCAAACGACTTACAAACCCAACTAATGACCTTCCTTGGGCCTAAGTCATCTCTGCTGAAGTGAAGTCGACCATAGATAAGTGGGCCACGAGCCTGGGCTTGATGAGTGGCCACTTAGTGTTATCGGCCAGCAAAGGATCCAGCCGATATGTCTTCAGTGTTTGGACGTTCTGGTCCGAATGGTAAGGATTCTTGGGCTGATCTTTAGTGTTCTGGAAACTAGACTCAAAGAGCTTCAAATCCATATGTGGATCGCCTTCTGAATCATCCGGAATCATAAGTGGATCCTGCGTCGAAGTATCGGCCCAACAACTGCTCGCAAATGAGCTTAGCGGACTAGTGTCCGTATTGAAGAAACCTTCTTGTCTGAGCTGGTCCATGAACATGTTGAACTTCTTTTCCATGTCCCTGCTCCTGGTTCTAGTCACTGGTCCACTTGGTACTAGTGGTGCTTGTATGACTTGGGTCGTTGACTCGATGTCCTCATCACCGAGTAAGGTGATTTGGCAGAGGGATTACGGCTACTAAGCTAGCATTTCTGAAATCTAGAGACACAAAGATTGCTGATATGCAAAGTGAGATTGAAAATTTAAAGACAATGGTCCGAGACTTGGCTGGAAAGAAGGTAAGTATTTTCATATGACACTTGGTCAACTATTCTTATGACATTTAATAATTCCTTTTCATTCTGTCAGAAAATTAATGGTGATACTGAAACATCTGAGAGTGTTTCTGATTTCAAAGAAGGAGTGAGAGTACAAATACTGGATTGGTTTGAGTCAGAAGATGTTGTTATTGGTGAAGGAGAATTATGCTCTTGTGAACCGATGTACAAAATTGGTCGTATACCAATTGGTCCTAATGCAGTGGCTATTCTTGTTAAGTCTGCATTAACCTCAGAAACTTATCTCTGGAGGCCTACACCAGATGTGTCAACTCTTCAGGAAGCTGTGGGATGCAAAATAGCTTGGCCAATAGATAAATTGATTTTAGACAGGACTACAAACTCTACTCCTGTTGTATCCAAGGTAAAGTTTTTCAATCTTGTTTTGTTTCCTTTTCATAACTCTAATCATTACCTTTTTCCATTTTAGGAAACCAATGTAGATGAAACTCGAAGATGCAATATATATGATTGGACTAATGAAGACGAGGAGGTTATTGCTGAAGGAATCATGTGCTCATCTAATTCAAAAGAGATGGTTAACAATATACCTCTAGGTCCAAATGCTGTTGTTATTGAAGTTGTGAAGGTGTTTAATAATAATGCTCATTTGTGGAGGCCAACTGCTGATATGTTTTTGATTGGTGATGCAATTAAAGAGAAAATCGCATGGCCAGTCCTGAAGGTTGAACTCTTGCCTATAACCAGTACAGATGCAACACCAATTACAGTGGTATGTTATTGATATGAAGTTATTTTATTTGTTTGTCTGTTGTATTGATGTTGGAACTTGCTTATATTATCTTGTTTGAAATGTAGAGTCCAGTCACTAGCAATAGTTCCACCAAAAGTGCAAAGAAGAAGTGTATTCTTTTAGAATGCAACAACTCTGGACGCAAGGTAGCTGAAGGGAGAGTAACTTCAACTGATCCGAAAGATGTGTGCCACTTTGTACCCGTAGGTCCAAATGCAAGCAAGGTTTGGATTGAAGTGGCTAAGCTTGGTAATGCAAGTGTCTGGAGACCAAATTCAGAGATTGCATACATTTCTGATGCAATAGGTTCAACTGTGGCATGGCCAAATGACAAACTATTGTTCATTTGAAACTTAAGACATGGTTTGGTAGTCTAAGATGCTGGTCTGGTTTGGTAATAAACATATATGTGTATTTCCGGTTATGCTTCATGTTGAAATCAAACTTGTTGTATTTTTGTACTAATGTAATATTATGTGATATATGTTTTATTTAAACCTTAAAACAAATTCGATAAATTATTTCAAATTATACCGTAAAATACAAAATACTATTACAAAATACAAAAAAAGTTAGTGAATTTGATTTAAAGTTTAGGGTATAGGGTATATGGTATAGGGTTTGAAATATTTTTTAGTTTTACTGTTTCATATTAAGGTTTAGGGTTTAGGGCATAGGGTTTATAATTTACACTTGAAACATATTTTTACTATTTGTCTCTTAATAAATGAAAATAAAAATAATTAGAAGAATTTCCGAATTTGATTTAGTATATACCACAATAGACTTAGTGTATAAGGTTTAGAGTTTGATTTAGTGTATAGGGTTTAGGTTTAGGGTTTCAATTAAAGTCTCTCGTTTTAGGATTTATAGTATTGGAGTATAGTGTAAACGATTCACGTTTGAAACATATTTTCCAGATTCGTCAATTACAAAAAATATAAATCTTAAAATCAAATATTTTTTAGTTTTATTGTTTCATATTAAGGTTTAGGGTTTAGGGCATTGGAGTATAAGGGTTTATAATTTACACTTGAAACATATTTTGACTATTTGTCTCTTAATAAATGAAAATAAAAATAATTAGAAGAATTTCCGAATTTGATTTAGTGTATACCACAATAGACTTAGTGTATAAGGTTTAGAGTTTGATTTAGTGTATAGGGTTTAGGTTTAGGGTTTCAATTAGTGTATAAGGTTTAGAGTTTGATTTAGTGTATAGGGTTTAGGTTTAGGGTTTCAATTAGTGTATAAGGTTTAGGATTTATAGTATTGGAGTATAGTGTAAATGATTCACGTTTGAAACATATTTTCCAAATTATGAACTATGAACTATAAATTATAAATTATGAACTATAAATTTTATATGGTAGATTTAAACATCAAAATTAAATTAAAAACTGTATTACCAAATAAAAGCACCTGATTGGTTAATCCATATTCACAAGGATTCCACTTTTGTTTTAATCTCAACCATTGATAAAATTCAATCTCACGGACATTAATCAACTCCTTCTTTTTCTCCTCTTCTCCTACTCTTCGTCTCCTTCGCCGTCGACCCACACTAAGCCTTCTCTCTCGTTCCCTCTTACGGTGGTTCATCTCGATCCATTCGTTTCTTATCGGCTGTTATTCAAACCACATTCTATTGGTTCGATTTATGTTTTCGAAAAATTTCAGATTAGACAAATCGTTTTCCTTCTCCCACGCCTCATTCTTCGTTACACAAATATCACCACGAACAAAACGCACTCGAGCTCAATTGTTTTGAAATGGATAAGGCATGGATTTGGCTGCGAAGGTATGAACTCAAATCTCTCCATCAAACTTTTATTCGCCGATTAAACTTGTTAGGCTAACTTGTATTTTCCGATTTAACATGTAGGACTAGTCCTGAGTACTCAGAAGGAGCAACTAATTTCGTGAATTCATCAGCAAGAAGATTGGGT
The DNA here is from genome assembly GCA_030161315.1 of Eutrema japonicum. Taxonomy (NCBI): domain Eukaryota; kingdom Viridiplantae; phylum Streptophyta; class Magnoliopsida; order Brassicales; family Brassicaceae; genus Eutrema; species Eutrema japonicum. Next base: position 29,941,718 of record BSQW01000007.1, read on the forward strand.
AATCTGTCTGAAATGCTATGCCCATGTAGAGATTGCCGCAATTTATGCCATCAGTTATTAGATAAAATAGTTGAGCATCTAGTGATTAGGGGTATGGATAAGAAGTATAAGAGTTCTTGTTGGAGTATTCATGGTGAAAAAAGAGATGATACAAAAGACAATGCTCTTGAATCTGAAACTGAGGCATTTGATTTGTTGAAGACAGCATTTTGTATGGGTGAAGGTAGTCCAAGTCAGACGAATGACAATGGGGAAACAAATGATGATGATGACGAAACAGAATTTAGGAAAAAGTTAAGAGAAGCTGAAACTCCATTGTACTCTACTTGTATCAAATACACAAAGGTTGCAGCAAGCATGGGACTTTACAGAATCAAAGTTAAGGGTGGTGTGTCTGAGAACTACTTTGATCAGCTGTTGGTTTTAATTCATGATATGCTACCTGAAGACAATGTTCTTCCAAAGAGTACATAATCAATCAAAAATTTTCTGAAGATGTTTGGTTTCGGCTACGACAATATTCATGCTTGCAAGAATGATTGCATACTATATAGGAAGGAGTTTGAAAAGCTGGAAAGCTGTCCAAAATGCAAAGTTTCAAGATGGGAAAAGGATAAGCACAGTAATGAGATAAAGGTAGGGATTCCAGCAAAGATTCTTAGATATTTTCGAATCAAGGACAGATTTAGGAGGATGTTTAGATCAAAAAGGATGGCTGAAAATTTGCGTTGGCATTCTACCAATGCCACTAAAGATGGTACAATGCGACATCCTGTTGATTCTCTATGTTGGGCACAAGTGAATGATAAATGGCCAGACTTTAAAGCTGAACCAAGGAATCTTAGACTTGGAATTTGTACAGATGGGATGAACCCTTTCTCCATGCAAAACACCAATTACAGCACATGGCCAGTGTTGTTAGTGAACTATAACACGCCTCCAACAATGTGTATGAAGGCTGAAAATATAATGTTGACTTTGTTGATCCCTTGTCCAACAGCTCCTAGTAATAACATAGATGTTTACTTAGCACCATTGATAGACGATTTACAAGATTTGTGGGCTGAGGGTATTGAAGTGTATGACTCATTTGTGAAGGAGAACTTCACACTTAGAGCCTTGCTGCTTTGGAGTATCAGTGACTATCCAGCCTTAGGGATATTGTCTGGATGTAAAGTGAAGGGGAAACAAGCTTGCAATGTATGTGGAAAGGATACACCTTCTAGGTGGCTTAAGTTTAGCCGTAAGTATGTATACATGGGAAATAGAAAGAGACTACCGCCTGGCCATCCTTACAGATACAAAAAAGGTTGGTTTGACAACACTGTTGAGGATGGGAATGCCAATAGGATACCATCTGGTGCTGAAATATATGAGACACTAAAAGCGTTTACGAATGATTTTGGAAGACCTCTAGATAAGGAAAAAAAAAGAAAGAGAACAGATTTGAAATTGGATGAGATGGTTCAAGAAGAAGAGTGTGAAGAATCAAATGATCTATGGCGGTGGAAGAAGAGATCAATATTTTTCGAACTACCTTACTGGAAGGTAAAGTATAGTAACTGAACTATATTCTCAATTATGCTATGTATACGAATATGCCTAACAGTTTATTGTTTCTTGTGTTAGGATATGCATGTTCGTCACAATATTGATGTGATGCACGTAGAAAAGAATGTGTCGGATGCTATATTGTCTATCTTGATGCAAAGTGCCAAGTCAAAAGATGGGTTGAAAGCAAGAAAAGACTTAGAAGATATTGGAATCAGAAAACACTTGCACACAGAGGTTAGGGGAAAGAAAACGTACTTACCTCCAGCAGCCTATTGGTTATCCAAGAAAGAGAAGACCATTTTTTGCCAAAGGTTATCTAAGTTTAGAGGTCCTGATGGTTATTGTGGTAATATTGCTAATAGTGTTTCAGTTAACCCTCCTAATATAGGTAGTTTGAAGTCGCATGATCATCATGTTCTAGTACATAACTTGTTACCAGCTGCGTTAAGAGGGTTGCTACATAAAGGACCTAGGATTGCCATAAACAGATTATGCAATTACTTCAACAGATTGTGTCAGCGTATCATTGACCCGGAGAAACTTATATCAATGGAGAATGAGTTTGTGGAAACAATGTGTCAACTGGAGCGGTTCTTCCCTCCATCCCTTTTTGATATCATGTTCCACCTTCCAATACATCTATCAAAAGAGGCACGTTTGGGAGGACCAGTACACTTCCGCTGGATGTATCCCTTCGAAAGGTTTGATGTACTCATTTGCTTCAATAGATGTATTTCCTGCAATGATGTTTGACTAATATTCATATTTCTTGACTGAGTTGTAGGTACATGAAAAAACTAAAGGCTTATGTTAAGAATCATGCAAGGCCAGAAGCATGTATGGCTGAGGGGTATTTATCTGGAGAATGCATAGCATTTTGTTTAGAGTTCCTTCAAGATTCAGTACCAGTTAAAGAAACAGTTAATCGTAATGAAGATATTAAGGATGATAGAATGGTGGTTGAAGGTCGACCTCTGCAGAAGGGTAAAGAGGTTACCCTTTCTGATAAAGATAGAGACATTGCACATCGCTATGTGCTAATGAACATGGCATCTATAGATCCCTATGTTGAGTAAGAGTTTACCCTTTAAGTTTCAACTATTTTTAATTATAATTTCATTTTCATAACTGTTGTTTATTATAAAATCAGGATGCATTTGGAAGAATTACAAGCTAATGATGCTCGATGTGCTAGAAATGAAACATTGTTGTGGAAAAACCATACTGAGCAGTTTGCACAATGGGTAAAAAAAAAGGTTTTCATCTTATTTCATTTTCTTGATTATCATTTTAGTAAATGTACAGCTTGTTATCTTCCTGTATTATTATGTTCTGATTTTAGTTTAGTTAATTAATAGCTTGTTTGCTTCATGATCATGTTCATATTTTTAGTTTAATAAATACACATATTGTTTGTTTGATGTTCATGTTCAGATTTTTAGTTTAGTAACAAATGTTTAGCTTGATTGCTCATTTAATTAACAAAACTGATTGTTCTGAAATTGGTGTATTTCCTGCATCAGACTCATTCAGACTCAAAAGAAAGTCATTCAAAGGAGATAAGGTGGTTGGCATTTGGACCAAGAAATTATGCTTTAGCACATAGAGGATTTATCATTAATGGGCAGCGATTTCATACAGATGCGGTTAAGCGGAAGACACAAAACAGTGGAGTAACTTATGAAGCATTTAGCATGTGTAGATCAAGTGCTCGAGATACAAGACAAGTGGCTGATATGCTTACATATTATGGAGAAATAAAGGAGATTTTACTTATGGACTACCACATGTTCAAAGTACCACTGTTTAGATGCAATTGGGCCAACACAAGGAACGGTGTGAAGGAAGAAGATGGCTTCACTCTTGTGAACCTTCATATGAACCAAACAACATATTTGAAAGATCCATTCATTCTACCTTCTCAAGCGAAACAGGTTTTCTACTCTAGGGAAGATGATTCTTCAAATTGGTATGTTGTTATGAGAGCACCACCTAGAGGCTATCATGAGTTGGAAACAGAGGAGGATTTAGGTAGTGTAGCTTTGCCTGTCCAAGAAGTCGATCATCTGGATGGTCAAGCTTCTGATGATGATAGTGTTTATGTTAGGAATGATTGTGAAGGGTTATTAGTGGTAGATTGATAGGTTTATGAATTATGGTTTTGTAAACATGGATTAATTGTTTTTATAGTTTTTATAATATGAATTAACTGTTTTTATTATTATTATTATTACAAATATTCCAATAATATATTACAATTAAAAAAAAGAAATTGCATTTATTAAAACTCGGGTAATTATAAAATAAATTAATAACACAAATAATTTGCTATCTATGTAAAACAAACTGCTATAGGTATAACCCAATTATAATACAAATCCAATGCTATAGAAAATAAAATACCAAACGCTATTATTAATTAGTTTTAATAACAATTATCAAACGTTATTATAAATATTAACAATTGCAGAGAAAAGAACGCTATCGTTCTTTAATTAACTATAGCATACGTCAAGTCCGCTATCTAAAGTGCCCGACCTACAATGACGGGCGCTGTCAGAGCGTTTTAGGAAACGCTATGGTAGTTGAATCATAGCATTTAACAGCCGCTATTAATACCCACATTTCTTGTAGTGAGGGGAAATACTTTGTACCATCTTCTCAAAGCCACGTAGCTGCTTTGGAGAAATGGGATCTTTGAGGTGTCGAGGAATAGGATTCAGCTTCTTGGGCTTGCGAACTCTTTCTTCGATCAACTCAGGTGTTTTCACAGTTTCTGACTCGTTCTGCGAGGGTGTATCGATAGATACAAGGTAGGGTATCAATCGATACTCTTGTTCTTGAATCGTCCCTGGCAGATTTGTCATCATCAAAAGGATGCTCCACAACTGATTTATCCAACAAAGCCTTGCATCTGGCGTCCTCCCATTCCTTCCTTGTCATAATACGAGGCATAGGATAAGGTATCCTGGGTATATACACTCGTTCTGCAACTACCTTAGGCACCACAGTCGAAGTCTCAGTTGTCTACTCAGAAATCGCCTCAGTATCGACCGACAACAATGGGGTATCGATCGATACACGGGTTTTGGAAGTATCCCGTTTCAGAATTGTAACCGGCATCGATCGACACTTGAGGGTATCGATCGATGCCCTGGCGATTTCGGGATCCTCATCGAAATTTTCTGCACTTGAGCTGACTGTATTGACGTGTGCACTGTGTGAATGAACCGACTTTCCCTTAGCATTTGATGCAGTCTGAGCTACTTGCGTTTCTAGTATCCTTTGATTGGTATTGAGAGCCTCGATTTTCCCATTGAGATGATCAATCTTCCCATTCAGATCAGTATACAGAGGGTCAATTTTCCCATTGAAATCCACTTGCAGTTTTTGATTAACTTGAAGAATCTGCTCAAGCATGGATTCCATCTTATTATCCGTCGACTTTGGAGAGATGGGCTGGTATGAAGAATTCCCATAATCTTGAGTGTTGTTGCTGAAGTTCCGGTTGTTGTTGTACCCAAATTGCTGACCCTGAAATCAAGAACCACCAACGTAGTTACAATCTTCCAGTTCATCTCCACCGATATTATTGACTCCATCAGCAAAGTGTACAGTCTTCTTCGACTTTCCGATCAGAAAATCCAGCTTTGCCTGAACATCAGCAATCTGCGATCCATCAAGTCCTCCAACTTGCTTCTTCCGCTCGAAATCAGCATTCTTGGTGCTATTGCTAGATGCCAAGTTCTCAATCAGCACGACTGCATCATCTGGATACCTAGTGTTGAAGTTCCCATTACTCGCAGTATCCAAAGCCATCTGGTACCTCCAATCGATCCCTCTGTAGAAGGTACCCAGCAGCTGAACCTGATTGAACCCATGGTGCGGCCAATCTCTCTGATATGATTTGAAGCGAATCCAAGCAGCCTTGAGTCCCTCTGTTGGACCTTGAGAAAATTGAGAAATTTTGTTCCTGAGCTCTTCGGATCTCGCATCATCATAGAAATTGCACGGGAATGCATTCTTTGTCTCTTCCCATGTAGTTAGAGAATCAGGAGCTAACTGCTTCAGCCAATAAGCAGCATCCCCACCAAGAGAGTATGGGAAAAGTTTGCAGAAAAAGTACTCATTGGGCACTCCATTGTACTTCATACCAGTGACCAACTCTTCGAACGTCTCGATATGATCCATGGGATGTTCATGAGATAGGCCATTGAAAGGATTCTGACTCACGAGAGCATAGTACGCAGGCTTCAGCTCGAAGTCGTTCCTCTGAAAAGTTGGGATGCGAATCGCAGATCGATTGGCATAGAACTGATCAGGTCTGTTGTGCTCGCCAAGTGTCCTAGCTCGATCACCTACAGCATTCCCAACGTTGGCGCGCCCAGCTGGCACGACAATCTCAATAACAGCAGCAGGGACAACGACGTTTCCAGCTTCATCAAGTCGCTGCCCTCTCTCATTGCACACTTGACCCTCTTGGTCTCTCAGAACTCCAGCTTCATCAGCTCTTAAAACCACTGGGTTGTTCATCCCTGATGTTTGCTTGGTCTAATCATTTACTTTTACTTTGGGAAAATCGCATTTTAAACCCTCAGAATTGAAAATTGTACCACTTTAAACCTTCATAATTTTGCACCAGCACTTTAAACCATCAAAGTAAGGAAACTAACACATTAAACCTTCAATGTGGCAACTTTGTTCGCGCCGCCAAAAATGTGACTGAAACTGTTCAGTTTCCGGTAAAAAGATGGTGACTTGTCATTTTTTTAGTTTCCTTACTTTGATGGTTTAAAGTGGTAGTGCAAAATTCTGAAGGTTTAAAGTGTTACCTTTTCCAACCCTGAAGGTTTAAAATACGATTTTCTCTTTTTACTTTTAATATAGGTTTTTTGTATCATGGTTTCATATAAATATAATAAAATAAGTCATTTTTATTTTTAATTGTAAAATTATCCAAAAATCAAAAACAAATCCTAGTAAATCGTAATTTAAATACAATTTATTGGAATAATTAAACGAATCAATTACAGATTCCGAATACTATAGTAAAATTTTAAAAATATTGCAGTACAAAGAAACGAAAACAAATGCTATTATAATTATAAAATAGCAACAAACTAATGCTATGAATAAAACATGTATAACGAAAATAAAATGCTATTATAAATTATTTTATTGCAAAACCAAAAGTGCTATAATAAGTAGACACTATAATTGCATTTCAAAAAAGCGCTATAAAAAGTGACATACTTTTTATAACAGGAGCATATACAACGTTTTTAAAAGCGTTATAGATTTCAACGATAGCGGATATCAGGCCCTACAGATATCCACTTTTCTTGTAGTGCATAAACCCTAAACCCGTATTATCTTTTTAATAAACTATTTATCAATTATTTTCAATGGAATTGCTATGGATACGTCACAATCCATCGCAAGTTTGCTAGGGATTTGCGATGGACCCCTAGCAAGATACTTGCAAGTCCCTCGCAATATTACATTCCTTAAATCTGAGATCGGAAAAGACGTGACACGTGGTTATCTGTGATAAAAGTGAATCCAAGAGGCCATATTTCTAAAGTATGTTGATAAGGTGACGACGTACCACCAAAGATTTGGAGACTTCTCCGTCCTAAAAAAATGAACGTAAGATATCCTTACAAGTTGTTTATGATAATTAATAGAGAAGTATAAGACTTCTTAAACGAATCGTTCGTAGTAGTAGAATCGAATGCTTTTTAAAAGATTGATGATGTCCAATACTCTGATAAGCGTAATGAACTCTGATAATTTGTTATATGTAACCCTAAACCCTAAACCCTAAACCCGTAATATTTTTTTAATAAACTATTAATCAATTATTTGCAATGGAATAGCTATGGATCCGTCGCAAATCCCTTTCAAGTCAAGAATTGCAATGGAATTGTTATGGATCCGTCGCAAATTTGCTAGGGATTTGCGATGGATCCCTAGAAAGATACTTGCAAGTGCCTCGCAATATTACATTCCTTATATCCGAGATCGGAAAAGTCGTGAAACATGCTATCGGTCGCAAATTTGCTAGGGATTTGCGATGCATCCCTATAAGGATACTTGCAAGTCCTTCGTAATATTACATTCCTTATATCCGAGATCGGAAATGACATGACACATGGTTACCAGTGATAAAAGTGAATCCAAGAGGCTGTATTTCTAAAATTTGTTGATGAGGTGACGACGCACCACCAAAGATTTGGAGAAGTCTCCGTCCTAATAAAATGAACATAAGGTATCGTTACAAGTTGTTTATGCTAATTAATAGAGAAGTATAAGCCTTCTTAAACGAATCGTTCGTAGTAGCAGAATCAAATGATTTTTAAAGATTGATGATGTTCAATACTCTGATAAGCGTAATGAACTCTGATAATTTGTTATATGTAACCCTAAACCCTAAATATTTTCTCAATAAACTATTTATCAATTATTTACAATGGAATTGCTACGGATAATTGCAATGGAATTGCTATGGATCCGTTGCAAATCTATCGCAAATTTTCTAGGGATTTGCGATGGATCCCTAGCAAGATACCTTCAAGTCCTTCGCAATATTACATTCCTTAAATCCAAGATCTGAAAAGACGTGACACGTGGTTATCTGTGATAAAAATGAATCCAAGATGCCGTATTTCGAAAGTTTGTTGATGAGGTGACGACGTAACACCAAAGATTTGGAGAAGTCTCCGTCCTAATAAAATGAACGTAAGATATCCTTACAAGTTGTTTATGCTAATTAATAGAGAAGTATAAGAATCCTTAAACGAATCGTTCGTAGTAGCAGAATTGAATGATTTTTAAAAGATTGATGATGTCCAAGACTCTGATAACCGTAGTGAACTATGATAATTTGTTATATGTAACCCTAAACTCTAAAACCTTAATGTTTTTTTTAATAAACTATTTATCAATTATTTGGAATGGAATTACTATGCATCCGTCGCAAACCCCTTGCAAACAAGAATTGCAATGGAATTAATATGGATCTGTCGCAAATCCATCGCAAATTTGCTAGGAATTTGCGATAGATCCCTAGCAAGATACTTGCAAGTCCCTCGCAATATTACATTCCTTATGTCCGATATCGGAAAAGACGTGACACGTGGTTATTAGTGATAAAAGTGAATCCAATAGGCCGTATTCCTAAAGTTTGTATACGAGGTGACGACGCACCACCAAAGATTTGGAGAAGTTTCCGTCATAATAAAATGAACGTAAGATATCCTTACATGTTGTTTATGCTAATTAATATAGAAGTATAAGACTTCTTAAACGAATCGTTCGTAGTAGCATAATCGAATGATATTTAAAAGATTGATGATGTCCAAGACTCTGCTAAGCGTATTGAACTCTGATAATTTGTTATATGTAATCCTAAAACCTAAACCCTAAACCATTTTTTTAATAAACTGTTTATCAATTATTTGTAATAGAATTGCTATGGATCCGTCGCAACTCCCTTGCAAATCAAAAATTGTAATGGAATTGCTATGGATCCGTTGCAAATCCATCGCAAATTTTCTAGGGATTTGCGATAAATTCCTAGCAAGACTCTTTCAAGTCCCTCGCAATATTACATTCCTTATATCCAAGACCGGAAAAGTCGTGACACATGGTTATCGATCGCAAATTTGCTAGGGATTTGCGATAGATCCCTAGAAGGATACTTGCAAGTCCCTCGCAATATTACATTCCTTATATCCGAGATCGGAAATGACGTGACACATGGTTACCAGTGATAAAAGTGAATCCCATAGGCCGTATTTCTAAAGTTTGGTTGATGAGGTGACGATGCACCACCAAAGATTTGGAGAAGTCTCCATCCTAATAAAATGAACGTAAGATATCCTTACAAGTTATTTATGCTAATTAATAGAGAAGTATAAGCCTTCTTAAACGAATCGTTCGTAGTAGCAGAATCGAATTATTTTTAAACGATTGATGATGTCCAAGACTCTGATAGGCGTACTGAACTCTGATAATTTGTTATATGTAACAATAAACCCTAAACCCTTAATATTTTTTTAATAAACTATTTATAGATTATTTGCAATGGAATTGCTATGGATCCGTCGCAAATCCTTTGCAAATCAAGAAATACAATGGAATTGCTATGGATCCGTTGAAAATCCATCGCAAATTTGCTAGGGATTTACGATGAATTCCTAGCAAGATACTTTCAAGTCCCTCGCAATATTACATTCCTTATATCCAAGACCGGAAAAGTCGTGACACATGGTTATCGGTCGCAAATTTGCTAGAGATTTGCGATGGATCCCTAGAAAGATACTTGAAAGTCCCTCGCAATATTACATTCTTTATATCCAAGATCGGAAAAGACGTGACACGTGGTTATCAGTGATAAATGTGAATCCAAGAGGCCATATTTCTAAAGTTTTTTAGGAGGTGACGACACACAACCAAAGATTTGGAGAAGTCTCCGTCCTAATAAAATGAACGTAAGATATACTTAACGTTTGTTTATGCTAATTAATAGAGAATTATAAGTCTTCTTAAACGAATCGTTCGTAGTACCAGAACCGAATAATTTTTAAAAGATTGATGATGTCCAAGACTTTGATAAGCGTACTGAACTCTGATAATTTGGTATAGGTAACCCTAAACCCTTAATGTTTTTTCATAAACTATTTATCAATTATTTGGAATGGAATTGTTATGGATCTGTCGCAAATCCCTTGCAAATCAAGAATTGCTATGGATCCGTCGCAAATCCATCGCAAAATTTTCTAGGGATTTGTGATGGATCCCTAGCAAGATACTTGTAAGTCCCTCGCCATATTACATTCCTTATATCCTAGAGCAGAAAACACGTGACACCTGGTTATCGTTTATAAAAGTGAATCCAATAAGCCGTATTTCTAAAGTTTGTTGATGAGGTGACGACGCACCACCAAAGGTTTGGAGAAGTCTTCGTCCTAATAAAATAAACGTAAGATATCCTTACAAGTTGTTTATGCTAATTAATAGAGAAGTATTAGACTTCTTAAACGAATCGTTCGTAGTAGCAGAACCGAATGATTTTTAAAAGATTGATGATGTCCAAGACCTTGATAAGCGTACTGAACTCTGATAATTTGTTATAGGTAACCCTAAACCTTAAACCCTTAATATTTTTCATATACTATTTATCAATTATTTGCAATGGAATTGTTATGGATCTGTCGCAAATCCCTTGCAAATCAAGAATTGGAATGGAATTGCTATGGATCCGTCGCATATCCATCGCAAATTTTCTAGGGATTTGCGATGGATACCTAGCAAGATACTTGTAAGTCCCTCGAAATATTACATTCCTTATATCTTAGAGCGGAAAAGATGTGACACGTGGTTATCGTTGATAAAATTGAATCCAAGAGGCCGTATTTCTAATGTTTGTTGATGAGGTGACGACGCACCACCAAAGATTTGGAGAAGTCTCCGTCCTAATAAAATGAACGTAAGATATCCTTACAAGTTGTTTATGCTAATTAATAGAGAAGTATATGACTTCTTAAAGAATTGTTCGTAGTACCAGAACCGAATAATTTTTAAAAGATTGATGATGTCCAAGACTCTGATAAGCGTACTGAACTCTGATAATTTGTTATATGTAACCCTAAACCCTTAATATTTTTTTAATAAACTATTTATCAATTATTTGCAATGGATATGTCGCAAATCCCTTGCAAATCAAGAATTGCAATGGAATTGCTATGGATCCGTTTCAAATACATCACAAATTTTTTAGGGATTTGCGATGGATCCCTAGCAAGATACTTGCAACTCTCTCGCAATATTACATTCCTTATATCCTAGATCAGAAAAGACGCGACACGTGGTTATCGTTGATAAAAGTGAATCCAAAAGGCCATATTTATAACGTTTGTTGATGAGGTGACGACGCACCACCAAAGATTTGCAGAAGTCTCCGTCCTAATAAAATGAACGTAAGATTTCCTTACAAGTTGTTTATGCTAATTAATTGAGAAGTATAAGACTTCTTAAACGAATCGTTCGTAGTAGCAGAATCAAATGATTTTTAAAAGATTGGTGATGTCCAAGACTCTGATAAGCAAACTGAACTCTGATAATTTGTTATATGTAACCCTAAATCCATAATATTTTTAATAAACTATTTATCAATTATCTGCAATAGAATTGCTAGGGATCTGTCGCAAATCCATCATTAAATTTGCGAGGGAATAGCGAAGGAGCCGTCACAATTCCATCCCAAACTGATTTTTTTGAATTTTTGGTCGAAAAATTGAAAGTTTTCCCGAAACTTTCGCCCAAAATTAAACCGTGAAATATAACTGGACCATCCAAACTGCAATGGATTTGCTATGGATCCCTCGCAAATCCCTCGCAAACCCATCACTTATTTTACTTTAATTGCTCGATTACATTTCTTCTTCCCCTCACTTAGATCCGAAAAAACCCATCCCTTCACTCGCGATTCTTCTCTCCGGCTACTCCTCCTCCCGGTGACTCCCCTGTTCTACTCCGGCGACTCGTCCTCCTCCTCCCTCGCGCCCTCCTCCTTCTCCATGGCGACCTTCTTCTCCTCCTCCTTCTTCACGGCGACCTTCTCTTCCTACTCCCTCTCCCTCGATTTCTCCACTGGCGAGCTTCCTCTTCTCCCTCCGGCAACCGGCGGCTCCTCCTCCTCTTACCACCGGCTATAATTCTTCCTCTTCCCACCGGCGGCTGCAAGCGATTCAAGGAAAAAAAGACCCGATATTTTTTTTTTTTGTTAGATTTTTTTTGATTTTAGGTTTGTTAGATTTTTTTATTTTAATGTTAGAAATTATTGTTAGATGGATGGATTTAAGTTTAGATTTAGAAATTATTGTTAGATTGATGGATTTAGGTTTAATTGTTTGACTTGTTAGAACAAATTGTTTAAACGCATGAACTTGAATTTGATGTAAAAAAAAAGCATTTAGTTTGTGGTGATTGTTTGTGTTATGACTTTAGATTTAGAAATAATCGATTGTTTTTGTTATGAATTTAGATTAGTTGTTTGTCAACTATTTTTTTATGAATTTTAGATAATTAGATAATTAGATTATGATAATTGGATATTGAATTAGATTTTGAATTTTTTTTTTTTTTTTTGTAATTTGTGAGGGTAGTGCTACTGTTTCTATCCCTCGCAAATTTGCGAGGAAAAGTATCCGTCGCAAATTTACGAGGAAAAGTATCCGTCGCAAATTTGCGATGGATATTTTCCCTCGCAATTTTGCGACGGATAATTTCCCTCGCAAAATTTGTGACGAACTTGCTAGGAGTTTTGATTTGTGACGAGTGATTTACGACGGATTGATTGTCCTCACAAATCCGTCACAAAACCTAATTTGCGAGGGACCAACACAAGAAGAAGAAGTCGATTCTCCCTAGAGAAAGAGAGAGAGATGAGTCGACTAAGCCAAGAACTCAAAAAGTAAGTCAACCTTTTGTTTCTAAACCGTTTGCAAAAATCAGGCTCGACCCAATCCAAACTTGAACCGTGCAATCCCGAACATGTTCCCGACATGAAATTGAACCATCCCGGTTTAATTTTCATGTTCCACTAAGGTAAGTTCCAAAAAAAATTTGAAAAACATAAAACTTCTTTTTGCATAAAACAACTTTTCAAAGACAAAAAGAGTATTTCTAGATTAAAAGCTCTATTTCTTCTTCTCTTCCAAAACACTTGGAGATTTTGAGCAAGAACAACTTTTCCAATTTCAAGCTTTTACAAAATTTCTTTGATCCATTTTCAATCTCTTTCAAAGGAGATTCCAATTCCACAACTATCTCATCTTTTCCAACAAGGTATTATCCTAAACTTCTACGTTTTCATATGAGCCAAACCCTAAGGTTTTTCTTTATTTAAATAGATCTATATCTATGATGGCTAGAAATTGTTAGAGAACTCTAAATTGAACTTCTAGAATGATTAGGTTTCAATTTTAGCACTTAATTATTATGGATTTGAGATTCTTGCGATTTGAAATTTTTGAGTTTAACTACAAACGAAGTTGGAGAGTAGTTTTGATTAATTTGGTCAAGTCATGTTATATTGATAATTATTAAACGATAATCTATTAAATTTTCATAAGAATGAACTTAAAATATATCTTTATAATTTTTATGCAAAGTACGTCACAAACCGAAATTTATGATTATCACCTCGATTTGTTTAATTTACGTTTGATATCACTCGTTTGTAGATTGAATGTGTCTCTTGATACTCGATTTAGCATCCTCACACATTGAAACTTTTCGATCACAACCATATTCATATTTTTGTCGAGATTTGTTTTCTATTTTGTAGGATTAATGGACCACCCGAGATCTCGCATAATGCGCTATAAAAAGAGCGGATACGTAGGAGAATCATCCCAGAGATCAATCTCTAGGCGTCCCGAGGAGAGCCAAGGTGGCTCGGATACATCAAGCGTAGAAGACTACATGAATATTGATGATTTCTTTGCAAGTCGAAGACGATCAACTCGAACTCGTGCACCTATCCCTCCACGCGACCCGACACCTTCTCCTCCACGTGAACCAATGCCACCTCCGGAACCAAGACCAAATGTACGATATGTCGGACAGCCTATGGACCCGAATATCGATTACCACAAGAAGCTCAAGAGGATACATATCAAATCAACACCTAGCATAGATTACTCGACTCTCGATGCACTCGGGATCCGAGAAGACGTGATTTGGTATCTCGACGCACTTCAAATACGACCTTTCATGGAGCTCAACCTTCCTACCTATGAAGATCTCACCAAAAAATTCTTAGCAACAGTCACCATTTGCTACACGAGACGCTCTAATACGAGAGCAAATGATGGTACACTTACTTTTACCATACGTGGATACTCATATACTCTAACTATCCCAGAACTTTGTGAAGCTTTGAAGCTTCAATATCTCGACGAGATCCACCCCAATGAGAATGCCGATAATGATCTATGGAGCATAATGGGACAAGGCGACTATGACAACGGAAGATCTAAAGCTTCCGTACTCACGAATCCCGTTGTCCGCTTCATGCAGAAGTTATCGCACACCAGCTCATCGCACTTCAATTACCATTCACCGAGGATCCGCGCTATGCTTGCTTCAATTGTATCATCGCGAAGAATCTGGTGAAGGTGAAACACGAACCGCTTGCCATAAAACTCAAAGACACTACTACCGCTTTTGGAAGCATCATCACGACCATTCTATGAGCCGTGTACTTTAATTTCTCGGCCGAGACTCCACTTCAAGGAACTTGGTTTGATCTCATGCAATTCTCCCGAGACCGAACCATCTCTAGAGCATCACTCGATCCTGACAGATGTGGTTACAAATTCTGCCCCAACGTCGGTAAGTTCTACTTTGTTTTCTTACCTTCTAACTATGTCTCTAGACTCCGAGAAGGAGCATCATCTAGATGGATACCGGAGATGACGGACTATGTACCTACAACCTTGAGTCTACCGTACACTATTGGACAGTTCTTAGTGGACAAGGCCAACCAAGATGTAGCTGCAGAGCGTATTCGACTACTTCTACAATCTCAGGCTCGTGCACCATCCACTCCCGAGAGCTCATCACAAGCACACATACCAGAATACGCAGCCATGGAGAAGAAGATAGCACAACAAGAGAGGCGATACAAGCGTGTGATGCGCTTTCTCGAAGAGCATCACGAGTTCGATGGCAACATGCCCGACTCGGAGACAGATGTCTCAGGCGATGCTTAGCCATACACTTCATCACCACAGTTCAATTGATTTTCTTCCGTTTTCATCTTTTTATTTTTATTTTATTTTCGAACTCTTTTATTTATTTGCAATTTTATTTTCATGTCTTTTCCATCTTCTCACCAAATTTTTCCGTTACTAATCTATTTTCATGTCTTTTCCATCTTCTCACCAACTTATGTTTATCCGTTACTAATCTATTTTCTTTTCTTTGAATATTTTATTTATTTTTTGCTTTAATTTAAAAAATTTCATGAAATATTTTTCTATTTTTATTAAGTATTTTTCAGGAACAATCTATGATGATTTCGACCTACGTGCTTCTACGCTATCTCCTCGTGCCAGCTCTTTTGTGGTTTGGTACTAGACTAGGCGGTAGCTAGAGTGCTTGTAATGCGACATCTCCAGAAGATTTCGACCCATAGAGATTCTTTCTAACAGGATATACTCGCTCACCTTACTTAATATAAATTTAATTTTATTATCAAAGGTTTTAGGCGAGACAACGAATCATACATCTAGGACATCTTTTCATTTTTGCCACTTTTTATTGTCCTAGATGGCCAGTTCATCTTTAGCTGGTACCACACCCCAAACCTTAGCCATCATTTTCGAACCTCGCTCTTGCCTCTCTTGTTGTCTTATGTGCAGATATGTGCAAAAACGCTGGAGAGGGAGGAACGGCACATTTTTGGTCACTCGAGAAGACGGAAGATTAGATGAATTCGGTTATGGAGTTACCAACAAGTCAAGCTTAAAGTTGCCTTGGAAATATTTTATCACTGGTAACTTTCGTCCTCTCTAAGCCTCCCATTCTAAAGGCGTTTCCCCTTTCAAAAAAAAAAAAAACCCTGAAGGAAAGGAAACAAAAGCCTAAAGAGTCTCAGGAAGTCGATATTTTTATACCAAGGCAACCATGTTTCGTTTATAAGGAGTGAGAAGCATCTCCCGGAGAAAAATATAAGTCCGGGGGAAAAGCAGAAAAGTTATGTCAAAGGAAAAAAAGTCCCGAAGAAGAAATAATTCGCAACTACACTTATGCGAGTAGGAAGTGACTGGAAACTGTGGATATCAACAGCTCCATCCTCTCTTGCTGTTTTTCATAATATTTAACATCCTCCGGCGAAAATACGGTAACCCGAAACACTTTTAACCTCACCCCTAAAAATCCCTTAATGCCTAGCCTCGATTGTCTTGGTTAGTATTTTTGATGAGAATCACGCAATCTTTTAATGAATGTTAAGAGGTAGTTGACTGAAAGTTGGGTTTCGAATGGTTAGATTTTCGCATGACGGATACCGTGGACTAGCGTTGTAGTACTTCAGTGAGAATTTTCTAGACTAAGTCCGATTGATGCATTACGTTGGTTATGGTTTAGAAGGACGGTCACTGAGATTTTTGTTAGTTCCTACATTTTCAAAACTTCTTTTCCGAGTTTATATTTATGTTTTGTTTAAGGAGAAACAAAGATCTAAGTCTGGGGGAGTTGATAACACCGGTTTTTGACCATTTTTATGGATCACTTTAATATCTTTTGCAGGTGTTTTAACTCCATTTTCAAAGGTTTTCAAGTGATTTCCATGTTTTAGTGTTTTGAAAGACAATTCAGGTAACTTGGGATAAAAGAGTGAATTTCAGAACAAAAGTACGTTTTTGGAAAAACTCGGACCGTCAGAAGTCTTGCGTTCAAAGAAGACCTTCTCACTGTCTGACCATCACCAAATTTGGACACAACAAAGTAGATACACCCATCTTCCAAATAAAATTATATTGGAGACAATCCAATGGTTGGATCCTTAAATACACACGAAGCACTGAAGGCAGATGAAGCTGCCTCGAAGAGAAGTCCACCGCGGCTGGAGAGTCCCGACCGGCGGCCAAAAATCAGTTCGCCGTGCCTGGAAGAGCTTGACCCGCGGCCAAGCAGCAGTTCGCCGCTCCTGGAGGAGACCGACCCGCGGCCACTCCTTGTTGCGACCAAAATGTGTTGTTTCTTCATCCGAGGCCAAAACCGTATTTTCACATCAAACCCTAAATGAAGAGAAGTTTATAAATAATTTTTTTACGTATTTTAACGACAGACACACATATTTTTATCACGCTTAAGGCAGAGACTAATCCCTTGCAACTTTGTTACTCTCGTTCTTTGGTTTGAAGTGATGATTCTCGACTCGAGTTCTTCGATAGAGAAGCTTTTCTTCATCCCTTTTCTTACTGTTTTCTTTTTAATATATTGATTATGTTTACCTCAGCTATGGCTGAATAGTTCTCTTGTTGGGTATAGAGTTTCGAAGGGGCTTTCATGGTTCGATTTCTCATTAGGTTTTTAGACTAGGATACCGATTACAGTTTTTCGTTTTATCTTCTTTCTTAATGCATGTTTGCTTGATTGATCACCTTGCAATTGAGCTTAGGTATTTTAGAACTACGCAAGTACTGGATCCATATGCTTGACCGAGGGTAGACGAGCAAAACCATCACAAGATTTCGAAAGTATACTTGTGGAGGGGTTGTGAGCGTTAACGATTTTGGAGTATAATCACTAACTTTTTGAGCTGGCGGAGACGAAAGCTACCGGTCGAGTACTAAAGTTGTAGGTGTGTAGGGTGTACGAAAGTATACTACACATAGTGTCTTTGTTCCAAGTTCAAGAATCCAAAGACGACAAAAATGTCGTTTTAGAAATCCTAGCAAAGTCTTAGTGAAAAATCGGCCATGAACCCTAGAGATTACTCGTTGCCCAATGTTTCGTTTAATTGTTTTAAAACCTCGTTTTAATTATTTGCTTGCTTGCTTACTTTTTTTAGCTACAATCGTGACAACCAAAACCCCCCCCCCCCAAATAGTTTACGTCAAGACACAACCTAGAAATTAATAGAAATCGACAACATCACCCCGTGGATTCGATCCCTAAATACTACTGCGTTTGATGTGCACTTGAAGCATAACTAAAGGGTAAAACCACGTGCCGGGAGCGATCCCGGTGCATCATGGTGTCAGTTTTTATGTTCTCGGTGTCAGTTTTTAAATATTTTTGGTGGGTCAGTTTTTGGGTAACTCAAAGAGTTTGCCGGCTCTGTTTTTGAAGCTTTTATCTTAAGTATTTGTTTAAACACATTGTAACCATTCTAATGGTTTTTTTGTGATTTTGGAATATGAGCTTATTGTCTACTATTTTGTTATGTGTTTATTATTAACTCGATGTTTGTGGAATATAACCAAATAAAGCTTCATTAAACACAAACAAAGTTGTACACAAGTTTAAGACAAACGCAGAAAATGACCACTACAATCCCAAACGAAAACACACTCATACTAGCACACACACAAGAAAAAAAGACACAACAATCACCATTTTCTTCAATCCACAACCACCATTTTCTTCAACCTACTAATCCCAACCATGATCATACATCCAATGATCACTAGCAACATCATCTTCTTTACACCAGATTTGGCTTCAACCAATACGTCTTCAACCCTATCAAATATCTCTTTTTCGATCTTCATTTGCACTTTTTCAAACATCACCTTCTCAAAAACATACTCTCTGTTGCAATCTCTTTCATCTCTTGCTCAGGTCTCGAACATTTGAATTGCAATGTCTCAATCTCATATAACAGTGCTTCGTCAACCCATTTGAAGATATGATTATCATTCACAAGCTACAATTCACCATCGACAACAATAAGAACCAAGTCACGATTCAAACCAACATCGCACAAATCATAAAATCATTGACATTACCTTCTTTGATACAACATGAGCACACCGAAAGTATCGCCGGTAAGGATTGTGGTCGAATTTTAATATCAATGCCACAGTTTGTTCACCACACCAACACCTCTTTGGAACACCCACAGTTCTTCTACTTCTTGGACGAAATGATCCACTCGAACTTCCTGAGACATTACTCGAAGCTCCATACATCACTTCTAGGAAGAATTTGCAAAATCGATTCTAGGGTTCTTAGAATTTTAGATTTTCGATTTGTGGATTTCTGGGAAATTTGGGGATTTTAAGTTTATGAATTTACAGGTGGGTTTTAACTCGGGTCGGGGTGCATACGTTTGGATCGGGTTTTTTCGGTTTGTTTTCAAGGTTTAATGCTTTAGGTTCAGGTTTAGCTCACAAACCGTGGAAACCGACATCCGTGGGGATTTAAGCCTCAAACTTTTTTCGGGGGGATTTACGTCTTTAACTTTCCTTTCGTGAGGATATATACATATGGCATAGTTTGGGAGACATCTGGATGTATATGATAGTTCTCTTGAGAAAATAGATCGTTTACCCATGATTATATATTCTATTTCCCACTCGTCTGCTGTCTAATTGGTGGCATCACTCGCATAAATCTATGTATGGAAGTAAATCGAATCAAGGAAATTACAATAGGAAAGGTTGAGTATCATCATATATGAGCTTTCACTAATCATGGAGCGTACACTGTCAAAAGTGGTTACTGTTTTTGTTCCAATCATCCCATTATTCCGGCAGAAGCTCAAACGGATTCTGATAGAGCAAAAGCGAAGTTAAAAACAAAAAACTTGGAAACTGCAGACTTTACCAAAAGTCTGTATGTTTCTATGGAGAGTCACCATATGAGCCCTTGTAGTGGCACACAAATTAAGATCCATGGGTTTAGAGGTTACACAAACCTGTCTTCATTGCCAACAACATGAGAAAATGATTTTCCATGTATTATTTGGATGTGATCCATCTCGAAGGATGATTGAGTATTCATTTTCCTCAAAAGTGTTTCTCGGCATCTCTAGAGGAGAATTTGAACTACATGTTTGATCTAATAGAAGATTTTCTTTGCCCGTAGAAATAAGATTAGCAATTCCTTGGCTTATGTGGAACATCTGGAAAAACAGAAACGCTATCATACTTGCAAGACGCTATCATACTTGCAAGTCAACAAGAGGAGATAAGCATATGGGTCTGAAGAATATTGAGTATGCGCGTATTTGGAGAGACATCAATAAACAAACTTCGCAGATGGAGTTATTGAGAGACATAACTCGGTTTTCAAGGAACGTTGGCAAAAGACTCTGCATGGGATGGTCAAATGCAACATCAATGCAAACTAGAGGAATGAAAAATTGCACATGAGGAGCGTGGATTGCCAGAAATCATGATGGCTTAGTTTTGTTCCACTCTCGTGAAGCTTTCACAAGCTCACCAAACCAAATTGTGGTAGAACTAAGATGCATTATATGGGTGATTCAGGGTTTACGAGATATGCAATGCTTGGAGGTAATAATGGCTTTAGATTGAGCGGCGGTGGTAGAAGCTTTATCCAAACCTTTGGAATGGCCCATGTATTGATGTGATCATCATGAGCAGCAAGTAACATGAAGAGGATGCATTGCTTGTACCCGTTGGAACAATTACAAGAGCATGAGCGAAACAACTTAAGGAGGCACTTAACGAGCTTATTCATGAAGTTTTGGACAAAGAGAGCATTTAGAAATCCATTGGGGATGTTACCTATCAAGTCCAACCCATTTTAAGCCTAATACAAGTCTAAGAAAGCCCATAAAATGTGACTTGCGTTTCTGATCAAAAAGAGTGACGAAAATGAAGTCTAAGAGTCACCTTTGAATATCAAGAGTCCATTTGAAGTCCAAGGGTTGAATTAGGGATGTTAAATAGGGTTTTTTGGCCCAGCCTTGTATTTTATAAGTTCAGCCTTGTTTAAGTCCTAACACGTTTTTAGCCCTGTAATTTATACAAAACAGGCTAAACCAGGGTTAGCCCACCCCTTCAATGTTTTTTTTCTTTTCTTAAAAACAAGCATATTATATTAGCTTACTTTTTAACGAAAAACTAAAAGTTTGTGTTTTCGATGGGAAAACGAGATTTTGCGTTTTCAAAGGAATATCATGATTTTACGTTTCTGGCGGAAAACCGAAATTTACATTTTTGGCGGAAAAATACAAAATCACATTTTTAAAGGAAAAACGAGAAAAATGCAATTTTTGTATTTCAACAAAAAATGAGAGTTTGCATTTTTTTTGACGGAAAACGAGATTTTACGTTTTTGTCAGAAAATATGATTTCACGTTTTTGGCGAAAAAAAAAGATTTAATGTTTTGGCGGGAAAACAAAATTTAACGTATTTGGCGGGAAACATAATTTCACTTTTTGGCGGAAATCAAAATCACGTTTTTGCGAAAAAACGAGATTTTACGTTTTTGGCGAGAAAACAAAATTTCACGTTATTGGCGGGAAAACGAGATTTTACGTTTTTGGCGGGAAAACGAGATTTTACGTTTTTGGCGGGAAAACACGATTTTACGTTTTTGGTGGAAAACGAGATTTTACGTTTTTGAAGGGAGAGCGGAATTTATACGTTTTGGCGGGAAAACAGAATTTTACGTTTTTGACTTAAAAACAGAATTTTACGTCTTTGGCGGGAAAGCAGATTTTTACGTTTTTGGCGGAAAAATGCAAAATCACTATTTTGGGGAGAAAATGTCGAATCACGTTTTTTGGTGGGATAAACGCGAAATCACATTTTTGGCGGAAAAATGCGAAATCACGTTTTTGTGGTAAAAATGATTTTGGTGTTGTTTAGGTTTTTATTAAAAATTATTGGGTTAAAAACTTAGCCATGTAAATTCGACCTTTTTAGCCCTATTATAAAATACATGGTTTAGGGATTATTTTTTTTATATAGGGCCAGGCTAATCATGTGAGTTTGAGCGCATATTAACATCCCTAGGTTGAATTCTCATTAAACTAGTCTTTATTTCTTTTAGTTTTCAAGATTAATAATTACTTAGCTTTTTTTCAAGTTTCTTTTCCCTTTATATTCATGTAATCTCATTTGAGAACACATCCAACTTTTAACATGCATATTTTCTTTTAAGTGAGATTGATTCTCCTCTGTTCCTTATGAACTTTTCGATTACTTGGCGTGTTATATCCAAGCAGTCAAATCGGTTTATCAAGTGTTCTTCATCACACTTGTGTGGCCATTCATTGACCAATGTTCGTAGAAACACTATAAAAGAGTCTTGGGCACTAAGGAGCTTCGTCTACCTTAGCATCTTGCTCCGCGAATTCTATCAACCATGGTTCCACCGCCTAGTTTCTTTTTGGAATGTTTTAAAAACGTTTGGGGCATTAAGGAGTTCGTCTACCTTAACATCCAGCTTCACGAGCCATTAGAAATCAAGGATTATCCATTACCGCCCTTAGAGTGCCGCTTTCTTGGGAAATTCCGCAACACAAACATATCATTTGGCATCACATCGAGTGAGGTCGTATCAGGTATCGAGCTCTCACACACCTTATCAACCGTATCCGTGAAGTTTTTGTGAAATGCTCCATTGATTGTGAGACTCAAAAGGCCAACTCCATTGCAAGAGAAATCTCAAAAAGTGTACTGAGAGATTGCAGACTTCAATCTTATCTTTCGATATGTGGTTCAGCTTGGCTTCATGACCACATCCGCCGAGAAGCTTCCCTTTAACATCTTTTGATCCTTTTTACTAGGAGTTTGATGTTATTTGGTTTTTCCGTTTGTTTTTGAGTACTCTGTTTTTTTGGATTTATTCTATTAATATTACCAGACGGTAAAAAAAATAATAACAAAGCTTTTGTGATATTACCGTAAATTAGAAAATGGAGTAGGGTTTGATGGTCTAAGAAAAGATGATCTCAAATATATATTTTACATTCATGATTTTACCCCAAATTGTTTTTTGTAACAAGTACATTCGGTTTATAAACTTCTCACGATTCACATCTACTCGCATCTTCATCATCAGATCATCGTCTCCATTTTTTTTCCTTAAATTTGGTGCTTTTTTTTTTTTTGTTGTCAACAGCCTTAATACCTATTCCGATTCGGTGAACCAAATCGGGGGTATCGAGTTTATATAAGTGAAATCTAATGGGTAGACGCGAGCACCTCGTGCTAACTTATCTGCCACTGTGTTGCTTGCGCGTGGGATGTGTGTGATAGAGAAAAAGGTGAAAACCTCTTTGCTCCTCTTGAACTCCTCCAAATATAGTGTAAAGGCCGGCCACTCCTTGGGTGTAGACACCATCTTCACCAACTCTGAGCAGTCCGTTGCAAAGGCTATCGCCGTCTTGTGATTTGCAATCATGCAATGCATCTCCCAAATGAGCGCTTCCAATTCTACGTGCAGCGGGGATAAACTTCTTCGCATATTACGGGACCCCATAATGACTCCTTCAACTCCCTCCTGAAAGCAGAACCATCCTAAACTAGAATAGTTATCTGTTTCATTCCACGAACCATCAATATAGCATGTCAGTCCATTCTTTTCATCTTGTTGACCCGTATTATGACCGATTTGTTGGGAAGTTATGTCTGGTTCGCTATACTGTGTCGTTTCCCAAGTTATTGCTTCTGTTTCCGCTATCCGCATAATCTCTTGTGGATTTCTATCCACATTTGAGAACACCTTGTCGTTCCTTGCTTTCCAAATATTCCACACAATCCAAGGAAACGTTGTATTCCTTTCCTCTTTTGGGAGTCTCCAAAAGAGATGATCAAAATTGGAGAAAACCGATGTCATCGGGAAAACTCCCGGAGCCGATGGAATATGAGAGAGTGTCCATGTTTGTAGCGCTGGTGGGCATTCAAACAGAACATGGTTAATCGTTTCCACTTCCGCTCCACACCGAGGACATTGTGTATCACAATTTATTCCTCGAGCGCGTAAATTTGCTGAAACCGAGAGACATCCCGAAATGGTTTGCCAAATGAAATGTCGCAATTTCGGTGGACATGTTAATTTCCATGTATGTGCCTGTAATTTCTTTATGTCCGGACCGTAGAAGTAATTTCCGCCATTGTCTGGGTTTTGTTGTTCAATCTGGTATCCCGACTTTACCGTATATTTTCCTGTTTTTGTATAGTGCCAACCAAGAGTGTCTGGTCGATATGTGCTGCTGATGGGTATATCGCGAATAATTTCCACATCGGTCGGGTCGATAATTGCATTTATCAACTCCCAATTCCACGTTTATGTCGCTGGATCAACCAAATGATTGACCCTAAGAATTGGGTAATAATTATACCCCTTACATATTGCTGACCTCGGGGGAGAAGATGGTATCCAAGGATCATTCCATACTGAGATGGAGCCACCTGAACCAACTCTTTTAATGAGCCCTTTTGTAACCAGAGATCTAGCCAAAATAATACTCCTCCACCCAAAGGACGGAGAGTATGATCTTATAGGATCTAATGGGTCTGTGTTCCGGAAGTAACGACCTTTAAAAACTCGAGCAAATAACGAATCTGGTTTTTCCATTAACCGCCATAGTTGTTTTGCCAGCAGTGCCGTGTTAAATTCCTCTATTGTTCGAAAACCAATTCCGCCATCTGATTTGCTCCGACACATCTTCTTCCAAGCTATACAATGCATCCCTTTTTGGTGTCCGTCGGGACTCCACCAGAAACGCGCTGCCGCACTAGTTAATTTTGCGGTAATAGACTTGGGTAGTCGAAAGCATGACATAACGAAAGTCGGCATAGCCGATGCTACCAATTTAAGTAGAACCTCTTTACCCCCTTTATTTAGTAGCCTTGATGTCCATCCATTAACTCTGTCATTATGCCTTTCGACGACGAAATTAAAAATCTTGCTCTTTGCTCCTCCGAGACTTTTCGGGAGACCCAGATAAGTACACACCCCTCCCATATTTTGGATTCCTAACAATTGTTTTATCTCGTCCTGTACCGCATCGTGTACTGTATGTCCGAAAATTAAGGAAGATTTTGAAAAATTAATTTGTTGCCCTGATACCGACTCGTACTGTTTCAATATATGTAATATGGTATGACACTCCTGTACCGTAGCCTTGCAGAAAAATAGACTATCGTCCGCAAAGAGTAAGTGTGAGACTGTTGGGCCTACCCTCGCCACTTTCAACCCGTAAGTGATTTCTCTCTCTCTGCTTTCCGTATATTGGCTATCAAGACCTCCGTACAAAGTATAAATAAATAGGGTGATAATGGGTCGCCTTGCCGCAGTCCTCTGAATGGCGTTATTTGCCCTTTGGGGTTACCGTTAATAAGTACCTTATATTGTACCGATTGGATGCACCACATCATCCATGAAATCCACTTTTCCGCAAAACCAAATTTCCTCAAAAGGTGTTCAATAAATGGCCATTCTACCCGGTCATATGCTTTGCTCATATCCGTCTTAATTGCCATAAACTTACTTTTGCAAGATTTATTGGTACGTAGACCGTGAAACATCTCCTGTGCGATTAAAATGTTATCCGAGATCAGTCGCCCTGATACAAAGGCTGATTGGGTCTCTGAAATCAGTTCTGATAGCAATCTCTTTAACATTTGACATAAAACCTTCGAAATGATCTTATAGCCCACATTACACAGACTTATAGGTCGTAATTCCGTCATACGAGTGGGCCGTCCTGTCTTCGGGATTAGGCCAATATTAGTCATGTTCAGCCGTTGATCAAAAAAACCTGTTTCCAGAAAACCGTTAACCAGCCCTACTACATATGTCTTTATAATTTGCCATGATCGTTGGAAGAATAAAGCCGTCATTCCGTTCGGACCCGGAGCCTTTTTTGGGTGCATCATGAAAAGGGCTCTGCGAACTTCCTCTTCTGTAGCCATTGCCGTAAGCATATCATTGTTCTGTTCCAAAACTAAAGCCGAAATATCACTGAGAGCATTCTCAAAATCCGTCGGGGAAGTTGATGTGAACAAATCCTCGAAATAGTTAACCGCCACTTGTTCCACCTCTTT
Source organism: Eutrema japonicum (assembly GCA_030161315.1). Lineage (NCBI taxonomy): Eukaryota > Viridiplantae > Streptophyta > Magnoliopsida > Brassicales > Brassicaceae > Eutrema > Eutrema japonicum. The sequence goes on from BSQW01000007.1 coordinate 29,967,827, forward strand.
ATCCGAGGTAACCCAAGATCCTGATGCATTATGTAGTCCAGTAATCCGATTTCGCGCTCGTCTTTGCTTAATTTGCGCGTGATAGAACTTTGTATTTCTGTCCCCCACCGTTGCCCATAATGTGCGACTTTTCTGTTGCCAAAATAACTCATCATCTAAATAAGCCTCTTTCAGTTTCCTCGTAATATCCATCAATTCCTCGGGTGTACTATTATCATCATTCTGGACCTCCTCTAAAGCTTGTTGTAAATCTCTAATTTTCTCCTTGCCGTATGGTAAATTATTTTCCCGTCATTTTGATATTTCTCTCCGGCAATTCATTATTTTTTCTATAAATGAGGATCCGTTGCCACCTGTGTTAATTTCCCAGCCCTTTGGAATTGTGTCCATAAGGCCGTCCCGTCCAATCCACCGTTTATCAAACCGAAACTGTCCCCGTTTCCGCGGTATTTTATCCTCAATGGTGGCAACAATTGGCCTATGGTCCGACCCAATCATTGCCAAGTATTTGACATATGAATGAGAAAACATTTCATGCCAATCCTCATTAGCTAAGGCCCTATCCAGACGGCACCGAACAATTTTTGAATTCCGTCTTCCCCTCCATGACATGGTATTTCCAAGACACTGAAATTCCAGAAAACTACAATGTTGTATCATAAGATTGAAGGACATAAAGGAGGATGCATGTCGTAAATTTCCTCCTTGTTTTTCATTATTTCCAGTAATTTCGTTTAAATCGCCAATTATAAACCAAGGGGCGTTTCGTGTTGTGCTTGTTCGGGTTAACCGTTCCCACACTTGATCTCGATTTTTCGGTACCGGATCACCGTAAATAAAGGACAAGAAAACTTTTTTTCCTTGAATAGTTGCCTCAATATCAATTATTCGTTTACTTGAAAATAAAATAGTAACCTCCAATGAATCATCATAATATAAAGCGAGTCCACCACTTGCACCACACGGTTCGACCGTATATAATTTATTATAACCAAAATGAAATTGAAATTTTTGCATAAAATAAAAATCTTGCTTAGTTTCTGAAAGAAATAAAAATTCTGGCTTATGTTTTTTCCAAACCTCCCGCAAATAACCTATTGTGTACCGATTCCCGAGTCCCTGACAATTCCAACTCATAATCCGCATAAATAAAAACTAATTTGGTATTGCTAAATTGGTCTTTGGGTTTGATGAAACCTTCATGACCACCATCTTTGCCTCCTATTCATCTCGATGCAAAGTCCTAACCACCTGATTCCTATCTCCCGTCACAGCTTGTATCTCCTCCTCATCCAATACTCCTTGCATTATCTTATCAACATCATTTCCGGGAACAAATGGTACCTCTAAATTCTGAAGTGAACATAGGGTCGTCACCGCTTGTATCTCCTCCACATGACCATCAATTAATCCATCAATTAATTCATCAATTATTCCAGAATTTCCTTCCTTGCAGAAAGAAGGAACAACTTTTGTGGAAGAGTAGGTAAGCGTGAGTTGATACCACCGGATAAGGACAAGTCTCCCCCCTTTATCTAACCTGCCTAAGTGCCTTATCAACCCATAACCTAATTGATTCCCCATATTCCTGTGATTGATGCTTTCAGGGAAATCAATCGATATTATGAGACTCTTCCGAGTACTTTTCCTCATGTCTTCTGCGAATACCATATTTCCGATTTCTATACCGATCTTGTGTATCTTGGAATGATTCACCATTTGAATCTTTGAACTAGTATCATCTCCTTCGTGATATGCCAAAGCCAATCTCCTCTTCACCGAATCCTCTCCACTTTCCCTTTCCGACAACCCGACTCGCATCCCTCCTAATCTCCGTGTATGAGAATATAATCTTGTGTCTGAAAACTTCTGTCGTCGCCTCAATCTCTCCGTAGTGAGCGCGACGTGCCGTATCATAAGATCACATACCGATATGAGAATTTGCTGCACCCCGCAATAGGAAAGGAACATATCCGATTGCCCAGGGTATATGACGAACCGCGATATACCGAAATTGATACCAAATCCGAAATTATGATCTGCCCTCGCAAGATCTCGACCACAGTTAATACCGATTCGGGACTGAGTCTCGCCGACCCTAACATCCTCCTCATTTACTTGAACCGCGGCCGTAAGAGAAAGTGTCTTGCTTCGGAGCCAAGTAGATTTTCCTTCATGATATACCAAATCGGAAAACCTCTCTAACGAATTCGCTCTCATGTCCCTTTCCAAAAGCCCGACCCGCATCCCCTGCAATCTCCATTGGAGGAGATATAGATCTATTCGAAAATCCCTTCCATGGTCACCCAGGAAGTAGAATCCGAAAATGCATATCTATTGTTCGCTCTGCATCCATGACAAGAGCCCCGCGATTATGACATCTGAGATCCCGTTTTTCTTGGCCTGAGATCCCGTAAATCTATCATCACCATTAACACCGCTGATTATCCGAATCCATATCCAGATTTGTATAAACCGTAAGCCGAACCAATAACCCCGAGAATCTCTTGAGATTTCTAGTCTCATCTCTCCCTGAAATATTGTTATTAAATTCTTTTGAATTCCTACAATCATAATCCTGCTGTAATGAAGATTGCATGGAATCCATTCGAAATTAATAAGACCAAAAAGTAAGCCGTGAAACCCACCGAAAAATCTTAAATTTTCCATGAGACAGCACAAAAATCTTGTCCATGTAGGCTACGAAACTCCCTATCGTTTCCTATTTTCCCCAAAGCATAATCACATAAGATATCTCCAATCAAAACCAAAATCACAAAATTATGACTCCAAGAGATCCTGTTATCGGGACAAAATCCTGTTTTTTTTTAATCTCCATTAAAACACATTATCAATGTAAGATGTATCTTCGCGCAAACCAGATCAAAAAGATTCCCCAAGAGATCGAATCCAATATCACCCAGGAAACCAATAATATCGTGGATACTTCCGTCGCTGAAAACCGTGGGTGGATCTTTTGGAATCCCAGATAACCGTTCGATAGCCCTGATGAATAAAACCCATTCGCAAGTATCGTTTCTCCATACCAAAGCTGGATCGAATCTAAGTGCCATGGATCCGATTTCCAAAAACAGCTCTCGGAAAAGCCAACTCTGAATCGAGGAGAAACCATGAACGACCCAACTCGTATTCTTCCGATCTTCAACATCCGATAATACCTTCGATATTTCCGAAATCGTCAACCGAAACGATCTCCAATCGAGATCCATAAATTTGGTGCTTTATATTATATAAAAGTGGCAAGAACTTACATTTGCTAGAAAAATTAACACTTTAGTTAGTAACCCAACCCATGTGCAAACAATGTAATTGAACCACTAACAAACGATAAAGCCCAATAACAAATTGGACATAGTATTGAGAGTAAGCGTTGTCACTAGTCCCTGGACATAATATCCATACCAAAAAAACCGAACTAAAACAGATCCAAAAAAGTCGGTTTGATTCGGGTTCAATTCTCATGTTCGAAAAATCGGCCAAGGGGGCCGCCTAGGCGGCGAGTAATCGTAGGGCGGGCCGGAGCCGCCGCGATTTCACTGCAATAGGTGAAAAAATCGGATATTTTGATAAACTTGATTTTTTGTTCTTTTTAAGTTGTTGGAACGTGTTTGAACACGTCTCCTACAAATCAATTTGTATCGGGGAGGTTCGGGGATTTTCTGTTAAGATAGAGCCGGTTGCGTTCCGGTCGGCAAATGAGGAGGGAGAGGTGATTTATAGCTGTGTCTGGAGGGCTGCCTACGTACCCCGTGTTGGGGATCAAGCCATTCGTAGTTCGTTGTTAAGGCGGGTAGGAGAGAACTGGAGAGCTGGGAGCTCGGGAGAGCTGCGCCGAGCTGGGAGCTCGGGAGAGCTGCGGAGAGCTGGGAGAGCTGGGAGAGCTGCGGAGAGCTGGGAGAGCTGGGAGAGCTGCGGAGAGCTGGGAGAGCTGGGAGAGCTGCGGAGAGCTGGGAGAGCTGGGAGAGCTGCGGAGAGCTGGGAGAGCTGGGAGAGCTGCGGAGAGCTGGGAGAGCTGCAGAGAGCGGGGAGAGCTGGGAGAGCTGGGAGAGCTGGGAGAGCTGGGAGAGCTGGGGAGTTGGGAGAGCTGGGAGAGCTGGGAGAGCTAGGGAGCTGGGAGAGCTGCCGAGCTGGGAGAGCTGCCGAGCTCGGAGAGCTGCCGAGCTGGGAGAGCTGCCGAGCTGGGAGAGCTGCCGAGCTGGGAGAGCTGCCGAGCTGGGAGAGCTGGGAGAGCTGGGGAGCTGGGAGAGCTGCCGAGCTGGGAGAGCTGCCGAGCTGGGAGAGCTGCCGAGAGCTCCTTTTAGAGAGGGAAAGTTATTTAGAGAGAGAGGATGAGAGTTTTTTGTGAGTGTCGGATAATGAACTCCAAATGGGGTATTTATAGTGGGAGTTGAGCAGACAACTCTCCGGTTTTTGGGGATAACATGACGGTTCGTGAACAGTACCTGGCACGTCGTGAACAGTGCCAGGAAGGTCGGGAACAGTAACCGGCAGGTCGTGAACAGTGCCCAGCACGTCGCGAACAGTACCCGGCACGTCGTGAACAGTGCCGAGCATGTCGTGAACAGTACCCGGCACGTCGTGAACAGTGCCGAGCAGGTCATGAACAGTGCCGTGCAGGTCGAGAACAGTACCGTATCTGCATAGTAGATGTTGAGCTTTTGGTGTTGGGCCTTTTGCTTTGGAATGGGTTAAAAAATGGGGTGTGCTCATCACCACACCCACAATAGCCCTCCCCCAAGTTCGGCGAACGAGTGTCGAAGTCGGCGGACGAAACAAGTCTTAGGTCGGTATATGTTAACCTGCGAGTAAGGGTGAACTTGATTAGAGTTAAAAAATTTATGTGTAAGTGCGAGACTAGACTCTTCACTTGTTGATCGTGTTGTTTGCGAGATGAGCTCGGCTTTGCTGACTCTTAAGCTTAAGTACGAGACTGGGCTCGGCACTTATCTTGTCGAGTGTTTGCGAGATGAGCTCGGCTTTGCTGACTCTTAAGCTTAAGTACGAGGCTAGGCTCGGTACTTGTCTTGTCGAGTGTTTGCGAGATGAGCTCGGCTTTACTGACTCTTAAGCTTAAGTACGAGGCTAGGTTCGGTACTTGTCTTGTCGAGTGTTTGCGAGATGAGCTCGGCTTTTGAGGAGAAAGAAAAATGTAAAAAAATGAAGTAAGCTTGGAACTTATCTGTATGCAGCTGTTCGGAGATGAGGGCGATGTTCCCGACATTTGCCGAGCTACTCTTTGCGTGTAGAAAAATCCTCAAACCCCCCTCCTTCTAGCGCCAATTGTTGGAACTTGTTTGAGCACGTCTCCTACAAATCAATTTGTATCGGGGAGGTTCGGGGATTTTCTGTTAAGATAGAGCCGGTTGCGTTCCGGTCGGCAAATGAGGAGGGAGAGGTGATTTATAGCTGTGCCTGGAGGGCTGCCTACGTACCCCGTGTTGGGGATCAAGCCATTCGTAGTTCGTTGTTAAGGCGGGTAGGAGAGAACTGGAGAGCTGGGAGCTCGGGAGAGCTGCGCCGAGCTGGGAGCTCGGGAGAGCTGCGGAGAGCTGGGAGAGCTGGGAGAGCTGCGGAGAGCTGGGAGAGCTGGGAGAGCTGCGGAGAGCTGGGAGAGCTGGGAGAGCTGCGGAGAGCTGGGAGAGCTGGGAGAGCTGTAGAGAGCGGGGAGAGCTGGGAGAGCTGGGAGAACTGGGGAGCTGAAATTGTTGATCCCGAGGATCACTAATTATGTTTAAGAGTTGATTACGGAGAGAGAGGTGAGATTTTCGTTAATTAGAGCGAGTCAACCACAGTTTAGAGCAGGTCGGGTGAATGATGAACAGGTCGTGGGCCGTATTGCTTTTATTGATGATGGAAGGAAGTGAGCGATTTAGATTTACGAACTGGTTTCGAATGACGTCCAGTTCGGCGTTCTAAATGTGCTGCTTTGTTACAAACGAGAGAGAGGTCGGGTATATTTGTGGTAGGTGAGATCAAAAATCCAAAAGTCCCCTCTCTTAATGAATACTAGGGGGTATATATACTGGGAGTCGACTTCCTGTTCCCCGGGATTCCGGGGCCACGTGGCGTCTTCAGCCTGTTTCGCGGGTAAGGCGGCCTAGGAGGCGTGTTCCGGCCTTCGGGGAGAGAGGTCATGATGAGCACGGCGCCATACCTCTGCAGAATAGTACACTGTTTAACCGACTCTCCTCCACGTGTCTTTCTCTTCCTCGCTTACTCTGCTGTGTTGGTGAGATGTCGAGGTCAGACCATACCCCTCCTCAGACAGTACACTGTTCGACCAACTCCCACGTGTCCTCTTTCCTTTCGACACCTTATCTTCAGCGAAGCGTCAACTCGGACCCGGGGTGCGCCTCTTGGGAGCTCGGGACTTTTAGACGGAGCTCGGCGCGGAACTCCAGGTTTGCGCGAAGATGGGTCTAACTAAATGGGGGTGCTAGGCCCACCTCCAACAATAGCCCCCCCCCCCCCCCCCAGTTCGGTGGCATGAGGTGAGGCGAATACATCGAAGTTGATCTGGTGTTAGTTCGGCGCATCTTAGAACGGTACTTTGAGATCCAAGTGAATGGGGGCGGCGCGTTGTAGCTCGGATTCGAGCCCGCGCTCACACGTGTCGGTTTTCTCGGGGATCCGGAGATCGTTGGCGCGTACCCATCACGCGGGGAAACGAAACGGCTCTCCTGCTTTTGGCGTGTACCCGTCACGCGCGGCGTACAAAGCACGTTTCGCGTTTATCGAGGTGTCTCATGCTTTTTGCGTGGGAAAATCGAATAGGCGCCATCATTAGGTTTTTGGGAGGCCGCGCGTCTTTCGACACGTGTCCAGGCGTCGCTTCGTTGTCCCCTTCCTCTATTTAACCCCTCTTTCTTCCCCCTGTTAAAACCTTCTGTGCATACTCTCAAGGTAACTCCTTCTCTCTGATTCCCTGCTTCCCTTCCTTTCTGTGTTTTTCGATTTCTTCCTCCTCTTTGTGCAATGGCGCCGATGCTAGACGGAATCAGGGTTGAGTCGAGCGATGAGTCGGCGTCCCGTGGTAACTGTAGCGATTCTCCGAGTTCTTCTTCCGATGGTTCCGGGCACGCCTCCTCTCCGCGTCGAGACGCAGATAGTGGGGAACAGCCTGTTCCTTCGACTTCGAGGGCCGCCCCGCTGCTCCCTGGGACCCATCTCCGAAAAAAGGCGGTGATAAGGTCCTCCTCTGGTGCCCGCGGTGCCGACCAGGTTGGGAGAGGAACCGGTCGGCTGGGTGACCGAGGTGGTCGTCAGGGCGGTCGCGGTGGCGGAGTACGAGTGGCCAAGGCGAGGAAGTCTCCCTTGGTCCATTACGAGCAAGGCGGGTCGTTGACTTGGAGCACGCCGGAGTCGCTTAGACTGGTGAGGGAGTTGTGTGATTTCCCTGCTGGTGCCGAGCTCAGACTACCCAGGTCGGACGAGCGCCCGTGGACTCCTCCGGCGGGCTTCGTCTGCCTGTACGAAGGGTTCTTCCATTAGTGCGGGCTGCGCCTTCCTCTCCGAGCTACTCGTCCAGTACTGCCGGGCGCGGGGTTTGGTCTTCTCGCAGGTCTGCCCGTCTACTATCCAGGGGATGATCGTGCTGCTGACCCTGGCGCATGAGTGCGACGTGGAGGTGACGGTGCCCATGTTCGAGGCTCTCACCCAGCAGAAGGCGAACCCTGGGATCCCGGGGACCTATTATGCTGCTTTCAAGCCCGCGGCGAACATCCTTGAGGTCAGCAGCTCGGGGTCCAAGGCCAGCAAGCTGTCCAAGGTCGAGGACTGGCCTCGCAGCTACTTCTACATCCGGGCTGCCGAAGTGGTCAGACTCGACCCGTCAGCGAGATTCACCCGGGATTGGAATTTTTCCCCGGGTAGGGGTTTGTAGACCGAGCTGCGTTTCCTCTCTTTCGTTTTGGTCTAACTAACACTTGTCCGTTCTGCTTTCAGGCCCTCACTCTTCCAGATTAAAGCTACCGGACTACGCGGGTATCCTTGTTGTGTTCAGGACGGTGCGTGAAAGAGAGGGGAAGTCATTTACCTCGGGGAGAATAGCAGCAGCAATGGCCGAAGGTCGGTAAATTTTTTATTTTTTTTTTTTTTTTTTTTTTTTATTGACGAACTGTCTGCTGCCATTATTGCAGGTCGAGCACGGTTTGCCAGTCCGCTGTACGCAGATTCTTTTGTGGCGCCGCCGCCGCCAATAGTTGAGGTGCCGATCCGGCGAGAGCAAGCGCCGCGGGCTGGGGGTGGCTCGTCCGAGACGGCTCCTTCGAAGAAGAGGGCGGCCGTAGCAGTCGGCGGTAAGGCTGGCAAGAAGAAACAGAGGACCGAGGTGGGAGGGTCCTCGACTTCAGGTCGGGGAGATGTCCGACCTGAAGAGGCTGGCCGGGGAGGCCGAGGTGCCAGCAGGTGGTGTGGTCGAGGGGGCCCGGGCCCTGGCCGGTGACGAGGTCGCAGATCGGGCGGCGGAGGGCGGCGATGCGATCGTCGTCGTGGAGGAGGGACGGGAGCCTGCTGCTATGCAGGGTGCCGAGGATCGGAGCGGTGGGGCTTCGGAGGGTTCCGATGAGGAGCCTCAGGACTATAGCTTCTATTTCTGCCACGAGGATGGTAACAACCAGGTCATCGTGGACCAGGACGAGTGCGCCGAGCTGGCGCAGGCCATGATGTTCGGGCAGAATCATCCGCACTTCCATCCGGCGGAAATGGTGGAGTCCGATGCCTTTCGCCAAGTGGCGCGGTCCGCAGCTCGGGTAAGCTTTTGTTTTGAGTAGCCTGATTTATTAGGATGTACTTTGTTGCTAACCTCTGGTTTGGTGCAGACGATGGCCCTTACTGCCTTTCTTGGGGAGGCCTACGAGAAGCGACTCGCCGAGAAGGACGCGTCGCTCAACTTCCTGAAGGCGCGCCAGGCGGCCAGCGCGCAGATCCAGTCCGCTCTCATTCGCGGGCTTGAGAAGGACTTGAGGGAGGAGAAGGCCCGGTCTGCGGCGATGGAGAACGAGGCGGCGCGAGTACGAGCCCGGGCTGTGGAGGTGGACAGTGTTCAGTCCGAGCTGGAGGCTGAGAGGGCCCGATCTGCCGCTGAGAGGGCTCGGTCGGCTGCTTTGGAGGAAGAGGTCGGGCTCCTGAAGGGGGAGAGGGAAACGCTCAGCTCCAGGGTTAAGGGGCTAGAGGCCGCCATAGGCCGGGCGAAGGTGGCCGTGGCTGCGGAGAGCGACCGGGTAAAGGCAAGGTGGGAGGCGCGTAACCGGAAGTGGACCGCGAAGATGGAGAAGATCCGTGCCCATCTCGACGGTCGTACGCAGGCCTTAGAGCCTCACCTGCTGTACAACCAGGTGATCGGCGTAAGGGCTTGCCTCAAGAGGATGGAGGCCGAGGACGGGATATCGGTACCGTGGTACCGGTATCAGAAGCTGGACGAGGACGAAGCGGCATTCGGTGCCCAGCTGGACGAAATGGATTTTCCGGACCTGACCCCGGAAGATCTGGACATTCCTCTTGATCACACTCATGGTGTCCAGCTCGAGCGACTTATGCCCGTCACTCCCTCCGAGACGCCCGTCGTGGACCTGACCTCGGACGTCCAACCAGCTGCTGAGGCCGTCCGAACGGAACCGCCAGTACAAGATCCGGCCCCGGGAGCTGCTGAAGCCGGGCTTGTCGTGCTGCCTGCTGAGGCCGTGGCTGTGGAAGAGCTGACCGAGCAACCCCTCCTTGGTGAGCACGGCTCGGAAGTGGGGGTGGTGGGCCCGGAAGATGTGAATGGTATCCGTGCTGACGGGGAGGAAGATTTACCGGCCGATGCGGTTTGTAAAATTTTTTGTTGTTTTTCTTCTTTTTCTCTCTTTTTGTAAGGACTAGGCCGTTGGCCCTTTATGTAAGTGCCGTTTCGAGGCCCCCTTTTTTTGTAAAGACTGGGCCGTTGGCCTTTTGTGTAATTGCCGTTTCGAGGCTTTTTTCGAAATAAAACCGGTGTTTCCGAATTCTTTTGCGAACGGTAGAGTAGGTCGTAGACCGTACCCTGTCATGTATGCAGGTCGTGGACCGTGCCCTTGAAATGGGTGCGAGGTATTGCTCGGCTTTAGATACTTACTGCTTGTGTATCTTTATTTATTTTTTGTGGTTGCGAGGTGTATCTCGGCTTAAGGTACTTAAAGCTTGTGTACCTTTTTTTTGGTGCGACTAGCGAGCTCGGCTTTGAGACACTTAATGCTTGTGTGTCTAGTAGAGGTGCGAGCCTTGGGCTCGGCTTTAGTACTTATAGCTTGTGTACTATGTGAGTGCGAGCATTGGAGCTCGGCTTTAGCACTTATAGCTTGTGTGCTGGGGAGAGCGAGCGTTGGAGCTCGGTCCCCCTTTTTTTTTGCTTGGGTGCGAGCATTGGAGCTCGGCTTATCTTTTTTTTCTTTGCTTCAGTGCGAGCGTTGGAGCTCGGCTTGTTTTTTTTTTTTTTTTTTTTTTTTTGCTCGAGCAGGTCGTGGACCGCATTCTTTTCGTCGAAAATGCTTTATTAGATTAATAGCTGAGCCCTGGTTAGGGGTTGCCTACGTACCCTTTAGTAGAAGGGATCAAGCCAGTCGTAGTTCGTTTGTTTACAAAGGCGGACAGCGGAATGGAGCCCGGGGGCTTAATAGTAGAAGCGTTTGAGGTTGATTGAGTTCCATGAGCGAGGGATTGCGTCGCCGGTCATCGTGATTAGTTCGTAGACGCCGGGCTTCACGACCTTGGAGACAAGGTAAGGGCCCTCCCAATGTGCACCGAGCTTGCCTGCGTTTAACTCGGCGGTGTTTTCGAAGACCTTGCGGAGGACCATGTCGCCCTCGGTGAAGAACCTGCCTCGAACCTTCTTGTTATAATACTTGGAAGCGAGCTGTTGGTAGTTCTGGATCCGGAGGAGGGAATGGTTCCGCTGCTCCTCGAGGAAATCCAGCTCGCTTAGCAGGACGGCGTCGTTCAGGGCGGGTTGATGGGTGAACATAGCGCGGCGAGGAGTGGGGAGCCCGACCTCGGATGGGGCCATTGCTTCCATACCGTGAGAGAGGCTGAATGGTGTGCGACCTGTCGACGTCTTCGGCGTTGTGCGATGGGACCAGAGGACTCCATCTAGCTCGTCGGCCCAGGAACCTTTCTTGTCGTCTAGTCGCTTTTTAAGGCCGTCGAGGATGGTCTTGTTGGTGGCCTCGGCTTGTCCGTTTCCTTGCGGGTATCTCGGGGTGGACTTACTCAGCCGGATCTTCCACCTTGCGCAGAAGTCTTCGAAGAGGATCGATATGAACTGGGCACCGTTGTCGGTTACGATCTCGTAAGGCAGCCCGTGCCGGCAGATGATGAACTTCCAGACGAACTTTCGGACGTCCTCTGCCGTGATCTTAGCGTAAGCTTCGGCTTCAACCCACTTGGTGAAGAAGTCCGTCATGACCAGGATGAAATGCTTTTGACGAGATCGGGGAAGGGGGCCGACTATGTCCATGGCCCATCGCATGAATGGGTAGGGTGCCACCGCAATGGTGAGGAGCTCGGTAGGGCGGTGAATGAGTGGACCGTGGCGCTGGCACTTCTCGCACCGGGCTGCGAATTTTTTGCAGTCCTGAAGCATTGTTGGCCAGTAGTGTCCTTGATTTCGTATTCTCAGGGCGAGAGCCCGGCCGCTGGAGTGGTTCCCGTCGGCGCCTTCGTGCATTTCTTTCATCACGTCGATGGTTTCTTGCCCGTGGAGGCAGCTGAGCAGGGTCCCCGAGGCGCTCCATCGGAACAGATTGCCGTCCAGCATCGTGTATCGGGCGCATTTATTCCTTAACCGGCGGGCTGCCCACCGGTCTGGGGGATGAACGCCGTCTGCGATGTACAGCAGTAGGTCGACTCGCAAGTCTGGTAGTTCGGGCTCGGCCGGAGGTGGCGGTAGATCTTCGGGAGGTGGGACGTCTTCGTGCGGGTCCGCGACCTGGGGATTGATCAGATAGGCCCCTTTTGGCAGCTCGATGCTAGAGAAGTCGATACTTTCGACCGGGATCACCCGTCGTTGGGCTGGGGCCGAGGTGGAGGCCAGCGCTGCGAGGGCGTCTGCGGAAGTATTATCACCTCGGGGGATCTTCGTCAGGGTGAACTCGGAGAAGTCGGCGGCCAAGCCTTGGGTCACCTTGAGGTAAGCATCCATGCGATCATTCCTGGCATCGTACTCTCCGCTGAATTGGTTGGCGACGAGCTGGGAGTCGCAGTAGGCTCGGATTTTCTTCGCGCCGACCCCCTTGGCAAGGCGCAGGCCGGCAATCAGAGCTTCATACTCGGCTTCGTTATTTGACGCCGGGAAAGCCATACGGAAAGACTGCTCGAGGATCTCCTTGGTCGGGGACTCGAGGCGTATGCCGACGCCAGAGCCGTGTTTGGAGGCCGACCCGTCGACATGCAGGCTCCACACTTCGGGGACTTCGTCGACTGCTAGCTCGGGTACCAGTTCAACTAGGAAATCGGCCAGAACCTGAGATTTGATCGCGGTCCGACCTCGGTACTCGATTTCATACTCGCTCAGCTCAACAGCCCACTTCATTATCTGGCCAGATCGGCTCAGGCTGTGGAGGATGGTTCTGAGGGGGTGGGTGCTTAGGACGGCGATCGTGTGGGATTGAAAATAAGGCCAGAGTTTTCTGGCTGCGACGACTACCGCCAAGGCGAGCTTCTCCAAAGTCGGGTACCTGCTCTCCGCGTCGTCTAGGGATTTACTGATGTAGGAGATGGGCCTCTGGTCGCCCCGGTCTTCCCGTACTAATACTCCGCTGACCGCTGATGCAGAGATGGCGATATAGAGGTAGAGGGTTTCGCCTTCTTCCGGTTTGGACAGGACGGGAGGAGTGGATATGTACTCCTTTAGCTGTTGGAGGGCTTCCTCGCACTTGTCATCCCACTCGAACCGTTTGTTAGCTCGAAGAAGTTGGTAGAACGGTAGACATCTATCGGTAGAGCGGGAGATGAACCGGTTGAGCGCGGCGATTCTCCCGGTGAGTCGCTGTACTTGACGCGTGCTTTCTGGGGATTTGAGGTCGGTGATAGCTCGGATTTGCTTGGGATTAGCTTCGATCCCGCGCTGGGTGATGATATATCCGAGGAATTCGCCCGACGTGACGCCGAAGGAACACTTGGCTGGGTTCAGCTTCATGTTGTATTCGTTTAACGTCCGGAAGCAGGATCGGAGGTGAGTGACGTGGTCGGTTGCTACCAGGGATTTCACCAGCATGTCATCTATGTATACTTCCATAGTGCGGCCTATTTGATCGGCGAACATCCGGTTGACGAGCCGTTGGTAGGTGGCCCCGACGTTTTTGAGTCCGAAGGGCATTACCTTGTAGCAGTAGATGCCTCGGTCCGTGATGAACGCGGTCTTCTCCTGGTCGTCGGGGTGCATCGTTATTTGGTTGTATCCCGAGAAGGCATCCATGAAAGAAAGCAGCTCGTTCCCGGCGGTGGCTTCGACGACCTGGTCGATTCGTGGGAGAGGAAACCTGTCTTTTGGGCACGCCTTGTTGAGGTCGGTGAAATCCACGCAGACCCTCCATTTCCCACTCTTTTTCTTGACTACCACCGGGTTGGCCAACCAGTCGGGGTATCTGACCTCGGTGATCGAGCCGGCTGCGGTGAGCCTTTCCACCTCGTCATTGACTGCCTGCGCGCGCTCGAGGCCCAGCTTTCGCCGCTTCTGCTTGATTGGTCTGCAGGTTGGGTCCACGTTGAGCTCGTGGCTGCACGTGGCCGGGTCAATGCCGGGCATGTCGCCGGCTGACCAGGCGAAGGTGGAGACGTTTAGCCCCAGGAATTCGACCAGTTCTTTCTTAATGCCCTCTTCAAGGTCGGTTCCGATGCCAACGCAACGGGAGGGGTCACTTGGATCGATGTTGACCTGGGTGACGAGGTCTTCTCCCGGGAGATCCCGGGCAGTTGTCTCACCGGGCTGATACGCGCTGACAGCCAAGCAGGCCGGCGCGGCGTGGCGCAGCTTATGTTCAATGGCGAAGCAGGCGCGAGAGACCCTCTGGTTGCTCCTAAGAGTATACGTCCCGGCCTGGTATGGAAACTTGAGACATTGATGGTACGTCGAAGTGACTGCCTTCATCGAATGCAGCCAAGGGGTTCCGAGAATGATGTTGTAGATCGGGGTGGTATCGAAGACCACGAACTTGACGATTTTGGTGACCCGGCCTACGTAGACCGGTAGTTCGATGGTGCCGATTCCGTTGACGGTGTCTCTGGGGAAGCCGGTTAGCGGGATTGAGTGCGGCTTGATTGTGACCCCGTTTAGATTCATCCTGGCGAGGGTATCCTTGAAGATGAGATCGACCGAGCTGCCCGTGTCGACGAGGACTCGGTTGACGTCGCAGTCGGCCACGCGGACTTGTACGACGAGGGGGTCGTTGTGGGGCTGGTGGACCCCGATCGCGTCGGCCTCGGAGAAACATATCCCCCTTTTGCTCGTGTCCTGCGCATCGATCTCCGGGCCGGAGTGCCATTTCAGGGACGCGTCGGTCCTCCTCTCGTGACGCTTGATGGACCGCACTGAATCGCTGCACGAGAGGAGACCTCCCATGATCATTCCTATCAGAGTCCGGGCCGGGGGAGGCGACCTGCCCCTTTCCTGGTCTCGCGAGGGGGACCTCCGGCGACGATCATCGTTTTGAGCGCGGTGATCAGACCTGGCCCGGCTGCTTTCGCGGCCTCGATTGTCGTGGGGTTGTACTCGATCACTGTCCCGGGCCTGTGGACGCAGCCACTCTGGGACGCGGATTTCCCCCCTTTGGAATTGGTTCAGCAGGACTTCTTGGAGCGCGCGGCACTGCGAGGTCGGATGCTCCTTTCTCTGGTGAAAGTCGCAGAAGGCCGACCTGTCATACTGCTCATCTGGTCGGGGCTCCCTGTCGTTTGGCTCGTCGGGACGCCGATCCTGCTGGTTGGGATCCCGCACATACTTATTCCAGGGCAATTTTAGCGCTGGGTTGTGTAGAAGAGCGGGGTCGCGCAGACGGAGGACGGCGGGCGATTCGTTGACGAGGAACGCGGCGGCCTGCTTTCCTTTGCTGCGCTGGTACTCATCATCGTAGTGTTGACGGGGCTTCTGATACCTTTCTCGTGGTCGCTCCTTTGGAACCGGGGCCTTGTGCGAGGCGCCGTTCCTTGACTCGGCCGCCTTTTCCTCCTCGAGCTCGACGAAGAGTCCAGCTCGGTGTAAGGCGTCTTCCAAAGAGCGCGGCTTGTTGAGCTTCATGTCGTCCTTGAAGGCCGAATCAGCCCGCAGGCCCTTTCTTAGAGCGGGGAGCGCTGACTCGTCTGTCACGTTGCTTTGGGAGGCCGTGGCTTTGAAGCGCTCTATGAAAGACCTGAGCGACTCCTTTGCTCCTTGGTTCAGCGCCCAGAGATCCGCGCTGGACGCGGACTGCCTGATGTAGATGGAGTAGTGCTCGAGGAAGGTGGTCGAAAGATCTCTGAAGCTGTCTATGGAGTGTGTCTTCAGCCGAGAGAACCACGTGAGGGCCGGGCCGGTGAGGTTCTCCACGAAGAGCTGGCAGTGGGCGGCTTTACGCTCGTCCGGGGAGAAGTGGGCGCGGCCCATGGCGATGGTGAACGCCGTAAGATACTGGGACGGGTCGGTGGTGCCCGCGTAGGGCTGGAGTTTGAGCTTCCCGAGGTGCTGGAGCGGGACGGAGGCGATCCGGCGGGTGAACGGCGTGTTTTGCGTTTCTCGGAGGACGCGATCTATTTCCGGTGCCGCGCTGGTGGCCTGATGGATTTTGGAGGACATCACGCTGATCGTTTCCTTCATGGCTTCGAACTCGGCGTCCCTGGCGCGCTCCGAGCTGGATCGGAGATGGTGGGCTTCGTCGTCCGGGGAGCTTCCTACCGCCGGGGCGAAACGTCTCCCGGTCCTTCGGATCCTGATGGTGAGTCGCCGGGCAGGTTTCTCCGGATGCGTGGGGTTTCTCCCCGAGAGGCTGGTTCTCTGAGGTGGATGTCGGGGGATCCGGCGTTGTCCGACCGGTCGCGGGAGGCAGCTAGCGTGGCAAACCGTTGGTCGGTAGCTCGCTTAAGCTCGTCTATTCTGGCGAGCAGGGTCTGCATTACGGCGGACAAAGTGGGCTGGTCCTCCGGCGTTCGGGGCGCGTTGTGGGCGGCGGGACCGCCGGAAGGAGTGGGCGTTGGAGCCGGGGGTGGAGCCCTGAAGGACCACTCTCGAGGAATCGGTTGGTTGGTAGCCGTCTGGGCTGACGGCGGGGCGGCCGCTGTTGCTTGAGTCGGTGGCGGGGCCGTTGTCTGGGCCGGGGTTTCCTGGTCCGACAACACTCTTGGGGGCGGAATTGCCATCGTTGCTGCGGCTATGTTGTTGTGGTCGAACTGCTCCTTGCGTATAGAAGAATCTCTTAATCCCCTCCTTCTAGCGCCAATTGTTGATCCCGAGGATCACTAATTATGTTTAAGAGTTGATTACGGAGAGAGATGTGAGATTTTCGTTAATTAGAGCGAGTCAACCACAGTTTAGAGCAGGTCGGGTGAATGATGAACAGGCCGTGGGCCGTATTGCTTTTATTGATGATAGAAGGAAGTGAGCAATTTAGATTTACGAACTGGTTTCGAAGGACGTCCAATTCGGCGTTCTAAATGTGCTGCTTTGTTACAAACGAGAGAGAGGTCGGGTCTATTTGTGGTAGGTGAGATCAAAAATCCAAAAGTCCCCTCTCTTAATGAATACTAGGGGGTATATATACTGGGAGTCGACTTCCTGCTCCCCGGGATTCCGGGGCCACGTGTCGTCTTCAGCCTGTTTCGCGGGTAAGGCGGCCTAGGAGGCGTGTTCCGGCATTTGGGGAGAGAGGTCATGATGAGCACGGCGCCATACCTCTGCAGAATAGTACACTGTTTAACCGACTCTCCTCCACGTGTCTTTCTCTTCCTTGCTTACTCTGCTGGGTTGGTGAGATGTCGAGGTCAGACCATACCCCTGCTTAGACAGTACACTGTTCGACCAACTCCCACGTGTCCTCTTTCCTTTCGACACCTTATCTTCAGCGAAGCGTCAGCTCGGACCCGGGGTGCGCCTCTTGGGAGCTCGGGACTTTTAGACGGAGCTCGGCGTGGAACTCCAGGTCGGTGACCCCTGGTCAAAGGTTGACGCCGAGCTGAACGGATCGAGGAGGGCCCTTGTTAAGATGGGCCTAACTAAATGGGGGTGCTAGGCCCACCTCCAACATAAGTTATAAATTGAATAATCTGTTTTGGATCTCTAAGTTTTTGGGAAAAATTTTAAGAAAAAAGTGAAACAATAATGTAAAAGATGATAACTAATGAGCGGCGCCTGTCTTTTAGGTCGAGAATTTTCGCAGCAAGGAAGAAGATGATATTCGAAATTACAGAACTGTCATTCATTAAAGAAATGTGTACAGTTTGTTTGTTTGTTTTTTTTTCAAAGAAACGTGTACAATAAAACAAAAACATTCTATATATATAACAAATATGGTACTCTTTATGCATTTCTATATTGAAAATTATCTAAATTTATCATTCCTATTGAAAAAGTCTATATATAACAAATTTATTTATAAAAAATATATAACTCTTAAAATAAATAAATAAATAGTTAAAAACTAATCCCCGATTAATCTTCGATTAATCTACGATTTTTAGGCTAGTCGCTAGGCCCAACCCAAACGCCCGACTAGCGCCTAACGCAATTTTCAACATTGTTCAATTCTATAGAAATACCCGAATTGATTATCTCCTCGTATACCACTATGTGAGAATTTTTAATCAATCACTACCCTAAGTTAATCACAATACCCCTCTCTTTAAGTGAAACGACAAAAATATCCCTGAGTTTTTTTAAATGAAATATCACCGCCAGTATCCCCTAGTATTACCTAGTATTACTATACTCTATTGTTACATAGTATTACCCAGTATTACTGTACTCTAGTATTACCTAGTATTACCCCAGTATTACACCCGAGTATTACCCAGTATTACCCGAGTATTACCCAGTATTACCCGAGTATTACCCAGTATTACCAGATGATACCACACAGAGGGGGTTCGAACCCTGGTCCCGCGAGCGCAGGTGACGCGCGTGGAGCTCGCAACCACTGAGCTCCCGTGTTTTTCGTTGTCCTCTTACCGATTTAATTCTATTTAACCTTTACAACCATTCATTAAGGGTAAAATCGACATTTTAACAGAGATGGAGATTTGTGATTAAAATCTGGGAAGAGTGGTATATGAGGTGAGTACCCTACCCGAATGGGTATGTATTTTGAGTAACTTTGGCTTGATTTGGATAAAAAGTGGACTTGATTTGGATAAAAAGTCAGTTAGATACTTTTCAGTGAAGGTTAAAAGTTGTATTTTTGTTGAAACGAGTTTCGTCTTTCCCAGTTCATCGTTGTTTTTCAATAACACAAAAGCTTATCTCAGCCAACATTGCATGAAACAAAAAATTTCACTTTGTTGATCTTTTGTTTTTCGCCTTTCCCTTGTCTTTAACTCGATTATATACTATTCTACTTCGTGGATCAATTATTTTTTTCTGGACTTGCATGTGTTCCTCTTCTTTTTGGAGGCCTTGTCATTAATATGCATTGTGACTCTTCTGTTTTCTTTTTTGATGTGGTGTCTTCATCCCTTGGTTACAATTATCTGAGTCATGAATTTATGCTTTGGTTATTTCACATATCGCAATGTATTTGATGGTTTTTTTTTCTGTTTTATGCACAATGCTATTGAAAGATGAATGCGTTGCCTTCTTTACCACTGGTTCTGATATATATTCAGAATGATTTGGGGTTTGATTTATCGGTGTAACTGGTAGATAAATGATCGAGAGTTGTCTTGATTTTAAAAACGTTGTTGCAGTATTTTAGCTTATTGTCTTGATTTGTCCCTTAGATACTTTCATTGATATACCATTGTGTTAGCTTCTTATGTAGTGCTCATCTTTTGATGTTTCTTTGATGATTGTTTTTGTTTGTATGAATGTTTGACAAGTTAGATTAAAATGGGATCAGCTTTATTGAAAATTTTGCTATACAAAGTGTATGATTTTCGGGTAAATCGGATTGGTTTTGGGTATTTTGACATGTTCGGTTATGTTCGGGTTTCTGGTATTTTGACAGGTTCGGGTATATTATAACCGAACCAAACCAAACCAAACACGAAATTTTTTTGGGTAAACATCGGTTCCTGATTACAAGATCCAAACCAACCCGAACCCGATTGAAACCGAACCGAACCCGATTGAAACCGAACAGAACCGACCCAAAAAATACAAAATATCCGAATGGGTCTGATACGTTAGCAGTACCGTTGGCCCTTATATGAAGGAAGAAACGAACCTCGGGACGTAAAGCAAGAAAGATGGAGAAGTTACAGAGCAAAAGTGGCTGAATTACGTTAAAGAAGAAGAAGAAGACTGCAAGCCTAAGACACCGATGGAAAAAGAGTGCCTCATATTTACAATAAAACGCTTGTTGTCTTTCACTTTACATTTCACGTTCCTTGTCTTGTAATCGTATTAAAGAGAGAATACTCTATGTACGCTTTCTGGATGCAATTGATCAGTGAATTATCTCATTTCTTCTTATCCTTTCTTCCTTTTCTATTATCTTCTTCCTTCTTCTTCATTTCTTCGATTGTGATTCAGGAACGTAACAGTTGGTATCAGAGAACATGTTGCTGCCATGGCTCCGAAAACATATGTGTCCAAGGTTCCTGAGCTGATAACGAAAACAACAAAGCTCGAATCGCAGGTAGCAGTTTTGTCTCGATCCACGACGGGCATGACCTTCCAAACGGCATATATGAAACTCCGAGCGTTGGATCTGAAACTTGACACCTACAATATGAAGCAGGATACGTGGATTATGAAAGGAGATTTGGCTTGGTTGAAGAAGGCGATGGGTGAGCTTCTCCAATCGACAAGGAGTGGAGATAGCAGTAAGAGTTTAACGCCATAACCGGTGGTATACTCGCCCAAAGACCCAAGAAAAGCGCCAGAACATACGATGCGAGAGGGAATCTTACTGCTACCTCCATTGGCTATTCCGATGGGTTCACCTGAGGTATTTGGGGGCATTTTCAAGAGAACAAGATAGATGGACCTTCCCTTGTTCGAAGGTAAAAACCCTGACGACTGGATTTTTAGAGTTGAAAAGTGTTTTCAAGTTAATGGTACTCTAGATAGTCGAAAGTTGGAAAAAGCTGCTGCTTGTATGACTGGACCATCGTTGATCTGGTTACGTTGGTCATTGGATCAGAGACCTTTCAAAGATTGGACAGATTTTAAGGAAGAATTGAAGTTGCGGTATGGGTTTAACAAAAAGGGGACCATAATGCGACATGTCATGCTACTGCGACGAACATGGACGGTGGAGGAATATCGAATGCAATTTGAAGAGTTAACAGTATCTGCTCCGCACCTGACATATGAGTTCTTGGATCAAGCGTTTTTGATCAGGCTCAAGCAACCGTTACATGATCAGGTTATTCGAAGCAAACCGAGGGGGTTATATGAGATTGTGGACATAGCTTTGTTAACTGAAGAGCATGAGAGCAGGGAGAGCCGAGCAAGACAATCGTTCCCCATGAATAACTTAGCTCCTACTCTAGGGAATCAGGCGAGGCTAGGAAACAACAACAGTTTCAAACCTGCAGAGATTGCTCCTCCTCGGAGATCATTTGATGGTGGTAATGGGAGAAATATACAGTTGTGTTGGAAGTGTGGGGATAAGTATTCTTTTTGCCATGTGTGTAAGACACAAGTGTTCAAATGTCTAGCGGTGGATGAAGATAATGAATCTGGTGATACTGGCGAGGAAGAGTTGGTGACTGCGAAAGATAACAATACTGATGAGGCAGTACAAGAGCTGGTGCAGCTTTCCTTGCAGTCTATGGTGGGATTGACGGCTGAGAGATCAATGCGGATGAAGGGCACTATAGCTGGTCAAGAGGTGATTGTGTTGATAGACTCAGGAGCAACAATCAACTTTATATCAGAACGGTTGGTGGAGTCTTGTGACATACCAGTCAACGACACTCGAGGTTTCGGCGTGTGTGTAGGGGATGGACATATTATAGCAGGCAAGGGAAAATGCAAGGGTGTAATGTTATCAATTCAAGGCCTGGAAATCATGGAAGAATTCCTTTTGTTTGATTTGGGCACCACATATGTAGTGTTGGAATATACCTAATTAGAGAAGCTTGGCGAGACTAAAAATAACTGGCGGAAGCATACTATGAGTTTCAAGGTACATGACAGCTGGGTAACTTTGGTGGGAGATCCAGGGTTAGTGAAGTCACAAATTTGTCTTAATTCTATGGAGAAGATCTCAAGAGAAGGAGGATTGTCGTGCTTACTTGAGCTTACAGCTCTGTTTGAAGGAGGAATTAGAGTTGATGGAGCGCTTGTGGACCCCCATGTGAGGGTGTTGTTGAAGAGACACTCTGGTGCGTTTCACATGCCACAAATCTTACCTCCTCAACGTTCTCGTGAACATGCCATCACCTTGCTGGAAGGTTCTACGCCGGTTAATATCAAGCCCTATCGTTACACTTGTACACAAAAGAATGAGATAGAAAGACTAGTCAAAGAAATGTTGGAGGCACATATTATTAGATCGAGTATTAGTCCATACTCAAGTCCAGTGCTCTTGGTGCAAAAGAAGGATGGCGGATGGCGATTCTGTGTCGACTACCGTGCCCTCAATAAGGCTACAGTCCCGGACAAGTACCTTATAACTATCATTGAGGAATTGTTAGACGAACTTCATGGCGCCATGATCTTTTCGAAGCTAGACTTGAAGTCGAGGTATCATCAAATTCGGGTCAAGGCTTGTGATGTTGAGAAGACAGCTTTCCGAACTCATGGGGGCACTACGAGTTCCTTGTGATGCCATTTGGCCTCACGAATGCGCCGGCCACATTCTAGTCCATCATCAAAACAACGTCAAAACATAACCGACTTTTCCATACTATTCCCCCTGGAATCATACCCTACTATACACTACTTCCTTGCTTTTCTCCCCCTGCATGGAAGCACAACAAAGCTAAAAACCACTCATTTCTCCTTACCAGTCAATGCATTAAGAACTGTCTGAAATGTGTCAAAGGCTGCTCGAAGGGCTTGAGCAACAGGAGTCGAAGCTTCAGTTCGCGGAATATTAAGGACAAGTGACATCTGTTCTGTACCAGAAAACGCAGCATCATCACAACCAATATCAGCTCCCTCCCTAACATTCTTTCTCTGAGGCTTACTGTCTCGTTTGACATCCTTAGCACGAGCTTTCCTAGATTCTTCTTTAACATTGAAAGGTAGTGGATGATGATATTCTTCGTCATTGGTGATTGGAATGGGATGCTGGGATTCCAGAACTTTGAAGATCAATGCTAGAAACAACAGATTCCACTTTTTGTCCTTCCAAGTAGCACATTTAAGAATCTGCTCAAAAACAAGTTGCCCAAAATCAATTGGTTTCTTCTGTACCAGGTTGTAGAGAATAATACCTCTGTCTTGCTTCAAGGTACATTGATTACTAGCAGACATCCAGTTAGCACAACACAAATGATATAGTGCAGCCATCTTGGGTAAAAACATAGGTAGGGTAAGAGAGGCCCAAGTTGTTTTTTCATTTCCAGTTAGCATGTGGGCCACAACATCCATGTCTAAACAATCATCCCCATTGGGCTCTGTTGTACCATCAAGCCCATACGCAGTATTGATCGAAGAAGGACTAAATTCATAGTCTTGCCCACGAATCATCACTGACAAAAAGAGATGCTGATCCTTCCTAGAGGGTAGTTGAGAGTAAAATTCCCAAATTACAGTAGGGAGAAACTTACTCAACCCTGTCACAGTCGATTTGAGCCCACTATCATCAATCACCATTTTAAATTGAAACCTGTCAGTCTCCCAAAACTTGACCTCTCGTTCAATCAGCAGTTTCTTGCCTTCGAAAAATTTGTACCTCTTGTGATCTGCAGTTTCTCTTTCCCAAATTGGGATTCTTGCTATAGGATTGTTGATTACCATCTTCGATTTCTTCCTAGAAGTATGCGACATGATTCCTTTCTTCATCGAACCACGTTTCCGAGATGAGCAAGCTGACCCTTCTTCTTCGTCTTCCACAGCCGGATTCTTCTCTCGGGCTGACTCATCCTGAGCTTCTTCAATAGTAATTGCTGGTTCGATTTCAGCAGAGACAGCTCGCGGAGATGGCGGCGTCGTTGCATCCAACATCATCAGGATCTCCTCACCACCAACCTTAGATGCATCTTCTTCATCTGAATCGGAATCGACAAGAGACAGTTTCTCCATTGTCGATTTCCTTGTCTCCACCATGGTCCTTCTCTCGGTAAACAAGGTTAGTTCTTTGTTTGTTTTTTTTATTGCGGTTGATTTAGGGTTTGTGAGAAGAGAAACCCTTATAAAAACCAGCTCCCTTATAGAAACATAATCAAACCCAATTTCCTTGTATCCGTTTGACTAAACCGGGATAAACCATGTCACACACACTTCACGATTTTTTTTTTTTTTTTATAAAAAAAAACCAAGCAAAAAATCAGATTTTACACTCCCCCAATGCAGTTCGTAAATTGATGAACTGATTGAAATCCAAGGGTTTTGTAAAAATATCTGCCAACTTTGATTCAGATGCGACATGTTCAAGCACTACCTGCTTGTCTTCTATCAATTCTCTGATGAAATGATGTCTTATATCAATATGCTTAGTTCTTGAATGTTGTACTGGATTTTTGGAGATGTCTATAGCACTTTTGTTGTCACATAGTACTAACAGTGGTCCAGAATTCATCCCATAGTCTTCAACCATTTGTTTCATCCATAGTACTAACAGTGGTCCAGATAATGACACACAATTTTGTTTCTTACTATGCCATGAAATCAGATTTTTTTCCCAAGAAAAAACATCCTCTGCTTGTGCTTTTCCTGTCGTCTACACATCCTGCCAAGTCTGCATCACAATATCTAGCAAGGTTGTTGTTTGTGTTTCGTGAATATTGAATTCCAAAATTCAAGGTTCCTTTGACGTATTTCAGAATTCTTTTGACAGCTAGGAAATGAGACTGTTTTGGCTTGGATTGATATCTTGCACAGAGTCCTATGCTTAGACACAGATCTGGTCTACTAGCTGTGAGATAGAGAATATTTCCTATCATTCCTCGGTACAGTTTCTCATCCACTTCTTCTCCTGATTCGTCTTTAACCAGCTTTGTAGTAGTACTCATAGGGGTCCTTGCTGCTTTTCCTGTGTCAAGTCCAAATCTCTTAACCAGGTTTTTTGCTTAAGTGCTCTGTGATACAGAGATTCCTTCGTCGGTTTGTGTAATCTGCAAGCCAAGAAAATACTTTAATTCTCCTACAAGACTCATTTCGAATTCACTCGTCATATTTTTCACAAACTGATGGACTAACATCTGAGACGTGCTTCCAAATATGATATCATCAACATAAATCTATACCAGCATCAGGTCTTTGTTGTCTTCAAGAATGAATAGAGTATTGTCTTCACTTCCTCTTGTAAAACCATTTTTGATCAGAAATCCTGTCAATCTTTCATACCATGCTCTTGGAGCCTTTTTAAGCCATATAGTGCTTTCTTCAGTTTGTAAACATACTCAGGGTGCTCTGGACTCTCAAATCCTTTGGGTTGTTCAACATAGACTTCTTCTTGAAGGATTCAGTTTAGAAATACACTCTTTACATCCATCTGATGTAGTTTAAACCCCATAATGCAGGCCATTCCCAACAGAAATTGTATGGACTCAAGACGTGCTACCGGTGCAAACGTCTCGTCAAAATCGATACCTTTTTCTTGTGAGTATCCCTGATCAACTAGACGTGCTTTATTTCTCACAACTACACCATTTTCATCGATTTTATTTTTGAAGATCCATTTTGTGCCTACCACATTAACTCTTGTAGGTCTTGGGATTAATTCCCAGACTTCACTTCTGACAAATTGTTCCAACTCTTCTTCCATTGCTAGGATCCAGAAATCATCAATAAGAGCTTCTTTATGATTTTTGGGTTCTATCATAGATACGAAACATGCGAAGTGAACCATCTCTCGAAAATTTAATTGGATACCTCTTGTCTTTCTCCCATCATGTATGTTTCCTATAACATCTGCTGAAGAATGATTCCTGTGAACTTGCATGATGTCACCCAGTCTTGAGACATGATCACTTTCTTCTTCTTTCTCTTTCGAGATATCTTGGTCTTCTGTTACTGCACATGATTCTGGATTTTTTTCAGCTTCAATTTTTGAATTCTCTTGAAACACTTCTGTAGAAAAATCATCAAATACCACATTCACCGACTCAACTATAGTCTGAGTTCTTCTATTGTATACTCTGTAAGCTATGCTGTTTCCAGAATACCCTAAGAAGATTCCTTCATCACTCCTTGCATCAAACTTCCCTAGTTGATCCTTGTCGTTCATGATGTAGCAAATGCATCCAAAAACATGAAAATAGCTTACTGTAGGAGTTTTTCCTTTCCATAACTCGTATGGTGTCTGTCTTGTTCCTTGAACTTCTTACCCAGAACCTTAGATTCATTGGCAATTGAACACAGCTTACCACTGAATTCTTCCACATATTCAGTTTCACCCATTCTCAGGTTTTCAAATCTAGATGCAAGCATGTAGAGACGACTTCTCTTAACGTTATCAGTTCCTTCATACACACGTTGCAGGGTTTCCCAAGCCACTTTGGCAGATTTGCAACTTTGGATTAACTCAAATTGCTTTACTTCCACAGATTTGAAGATCTAACTTAAGGCTTTGGAATTCCACTTTGCAAGAGTCTTATCTTCCTCAGACCATTCCGATTTGAGTTTTGGAACATCGATCCCATCTTTATTCTTTTTAATCGGTGGCGACCAGCCATCTTCCACGGATGTCCAGGCATCTTCATCGATTCTCTTGATGTTTGCTGTCATCTTTGATTTCCACCAGCCATAAATGGCTTTGTTCAGAACAGTTTGCTTCACCATCACGACTTCTCTAGAGTTCTCCATCTCTTCCGCAAGATCTCACCTGAATATAAGTAAGGTGACCGCTCTGATACCAATTGTAAATGTAAAAACTATAGAGATTGATGCAATATGTAAAGAACACATATTTTTCTCAAAACAATTCCACTATATTATCTTTTTAATGGTAACTTGTAAGTCTACCAGAAAGCGAGAACTTACAAGTATCTCTAAAAAAATCTAGTTCTTGTTAAGCTTGAACAAGACAGACAATGCTTGCAAGCATAGATCGAATCTCTTTCTCAAAGAAACTCTAAAAACCTTTTTTGCTTTAGAAACTTCAAACTCTTTATTGCACGAAGTTTCTAAACCAACTTAGTCCTATATTTATAGCAACTAACCTAAAGCCTTTTCCTAATCCTTCTTGAATTAGGAAAGGCCTAATTTCCTTTTCCATTTTAACTTGTGAATTCTTCAAGTCGATGGTTGTTGTAAGATTGGGCTTAGGCCCATATTGATTCTACTTCAGCTTCTTGTAATCTTCTGCGAATCCTGTGATGACTCCTGTGATATAGCTGCATCTTCAATTTTACATATTGCATCAATCTCTATAGTTCTTAAATTTACATCATCGTCTCCATTGCCTCCATTGCCGGCGTCGTCTCAACCTCCGGCATCTTCTTCTTCACCATCATCTCCATCTTTGTAATTCATACGTTTCCTTCTTTTGGATTTTCATACAAACAATTTCGGTTTAGATAAGACGGTATTATGGTGATTAGAGATTGAGTGATTGCTTCTTCTAAAGTTACATGCGCTTTTGAATCAAAAATGTCGATAGATATGTTGGCTTTTTGTTTCAAAGTTAATACTAAATATGAATTGCAGATTAGAAGTTCGACAAAATGTCTGAGTGAGTTTTTGTAAGCATTTGTATTGTTAGTCATTTCTTTTACTGAGGTTTGACATAATTCTTCATTGACTTAGCTCTTCTGATCATATTTTGAATTTGAAGACTTGAAACGAGACATAACTCTATAGTTTAGACTGGTTTTCTAAATTTCTTTGTTGTTGAACGTGTTATCTGTGGTGAGATAAGCTTGTGAATTGTTGTCTGAACTTGAGCTGTTCATTTTCTTTTTTCTTTTGTGTGATAATATGCAGATTTTCTTATTGATAACGAATTTGTTAGATATGATGATTGTTTGATTAATATCAAACTGCTCTCGTTTGATTTTTACTATTAATTTGTGAGTATATCTTAGATCTTTCATTGATCTAGATTATATTTCATAGAGAAATAGAGTATGGTTTTGGTTAAAGTCTTTGTCTCAATTCGTAAAACCATTAAGCATCTAGGTTTATACTTGTCAGTGTGAGAATCAGGGCCGGTCCTGGGCCACGCGTGATGAAACATTGGCCTCTGATTCCTATTTTTTTTTCATTTTTTTGGCTCCAAATATATATATATATATATATATATTTTTTTTTGGACCCCAAATATATATATATATATATATATATATATATATATATAATTTCAGGGCCGGCCTTGGACTGAGAATCAAGAACACCGCAAGAAGTGAGTTTTTAACTCATGAATAAAAAAAACGACACTTAGAGCATCTGTATCTATGGGTGTCTCAACATGGGTGTCTCACCCAAAAAATATTAATAATTTAATAAAATTTAGTTATAAAATTAAATTTTAATTTTAAAATAAAATTGAACAAATTATCTCTTCCCGGGAGGCTTTTTCTCTCTTAAAACAGAGAACCACAACAAACCCAGCAAATTAATTTAACCGACATTTACATATTAGGCCAACTGGTTATCAAACCCACATACTTCGTCATCAATTTTTTTTGTTTTTTTTGTTTCATGTTTTTAATTGCTTCATAGAGTATTGTTCTACCTAAATCAGGTTATTGATGAACTTTTCCTCATCAATTTGTCTGCAATTTTGTTTGTTTTTGTTGTGGAAAGTGTTTTGCCTATCTTCTGTGTGTTCTTATAGACATGTTATATTGTGGGTTTATTTTTTAAATTTTTTTTGGGCAGGAACTTCAGTTAGAGAACTTTGGAATCTCGATTTGAGTAAACTCTAATCAGAATATCTAACCTGATCGTATTAAACCGATTTAAGTGGCTTTGTCGTCATCTACAATTCTTAATTTTGAGTCGTCGTTGTTTTCTCCGTCCGAAAGCGACTTTCTTTCTACGTATATGCAAGTGACGAACTTCTCACGTTTTATCTCTTCAAGGCATCTGCGTCTTTAGTTTTTTAGTTTCTGTTTTTTAGTTTCTTTCAGTAACTTCTCTGAGCTTCTGGTTGGTTAAGTTCTTGATCCTTGCATCATAACTTAGCTCGGAGTTTCACTCATTTGAAGTTCCTCAATATCAGGGACTGCCGTACATTGACATTAAAATAAAGTGGCCGAATGATCTCTATTTGAATGGCCTTAAGGTTGGAGGCATTTTGTGTACCTCTACATACAGATCAAGGAAGTTCCATGTCAGTGTTGGTAATAAGCATTACTCGTTACAAGTTTATGACTATAAGAAAGTCGAAACATCTTTACAACAAAAATTGATCCGTTTTGCAGGTGTGGGATTGAATGTGGACAACGAGCAACCGACCACGTGCTTAAATGCAGTACTAAAAGACATGTCTCCTGCATCAAACCTACTCAAAAGAGAAGATATTCTTGGTGCCTTCTTTCATAAATTCGAAAATTTCTTCGATTTATTCATGGACAGAGGTAATGTTAAACCATTGATCTCGGAGACTGCAAAAGATTCAGTTTCAGTCAGCTGCTTCTTTATGAGCATATTTGCCATATTTGAAGTATTTTTCAAAGAATATTTGTTGATTAATTATTTAGATGACATGAGAGTCAGAGAAATCACAATCTTATTATCAATTTTTGAGCGTACATAATCATTCTATGTCATGCCACTGCACTTTACAGGTTTTAAATCTCTGGAGGAGCTATACTATAGGACATGGCTTCACAGGTAACGATTATGTCTTTGATTGCATTTTCGGTATGCTTATCATTGAAGGGTTTGCTAAACTTCGCTAATTAGCATGTATTTTGGAAACAGTCTTCAACAGGGCAGTATGCATTATAACATATTTATTCTAATTACATTTTTAAATATACATTGTAGTATATGCCTGCAATAAACTAAGCTCTCATAAAGATAAGGACAAGACATTGTTACTTACCAATAATTAACGTGTCGAGCTTGAGCTACATAATGTTTTATTGACGTGTGGCTGTATCAAATTTTTTTAATACATTCACATGGAAGTTTTGAGGATACAAACTTTACCTTGTATTTACACATGTGCAGCGAGCAAAGAGTGATCGTTGAAGAAAAAAATGAGGACATAGTTGTTCAAAATGTTGTGACTATCCAGGTAGGAGAAGTCTTATGGATTGGTTATATACAATTCGAGTCACTGTAATATGGTGCTTTGATCGTCTTTGCATCTCTAGGGTTTGACATCTTCTGGATATTTGCTAGCTATTGGAGATGATAATCAAATGTATGAGCTTCACCCTGATGGCAATAGGTAATTTTTAAAAAAAGTTGAATCAATTAAATGGATAAGATTAATATATTACATGTTAAAGCTAATATGGAGTTTGTATTGTTCAACTACAGTTTTGACTTTTTCAAAGGTCTTGTCCGAAGGAAAATATGATCCAAAGAAGATTTCTTGCAGCATCTTCTTAGCACCATGGACGCAACTAATGTTTGTTTCGTTTTTGGGAAATAAATAAACTGCTTTTCAAATTACTATGGAAATGTATTGCAAGTACCAAAATACATCTGTTTAATAAAATATCAACTAATAACTTTTTGTATTTTGTTGAAATTTGAAAAGAGTTATTAGTATAAATTGCACTATTATAATTCTCCATTTATTATTATCCCCATAATGATTTACCTGAAGAAGAAGAACGAACTAGAGATCAGACACAAACACTCCTTTGACGATCATGATTAGGTATTTCTCCTCCAAATGCTTCTCTGTAAAGATGAAAATTATTCCTCTGTAACAAACAATTATAACAAACAATTAGAACTTTTTCCCTTGTGGAAGAAAACACTTATGTAATTTCGGTTATTTCACTATGGCACAAAAATGGCATGTAGTCGAAGTCTATTTAATTATGTCTTTGCTTTCTTTAATTATGTCCGAGTAGTTTAGTCGTTGGGGTTAAAGGGATCATCAAAGGGGATTCATATGTTCGATAATGATTTCAAGAGGTAAACCTAGCCGTATTCTAGAACTCTTTCCTATAGATTTTTATTAAACCATGGATCTAGCGTCATTAACTAGAGACTGATCCCTAGGTGTAGTAAGAACCACCAAAAATGCTGAATCTAATCACCTGAACTATTAATCTATATGGAGCGTGTTGCGCTATAAGATTTCGAAAGTATACTTATAGAGTACCGTGAATGTTTATGAACTTGATTTGTCATCATAATCTTCTGCGCGGGCATAGACGAAAGGTACTAGTCGAGTATATAGATTATAAGTGTATATTACATACGAGAGTAGGCTTGCATATTTTCGTGTTCCAGTTCGTGGAGTTTACTAGAATCGATTGTACTAAGAGCTTTGGTACCGTGTTTGAATCGAAAATTCCCCGGAGATATCTCTGTCGACCCAACATCGTTTTATTATAGTTTACAAACCGATTTTCTCTTTTAGTTTATGCCATCAATTTTCATTCTCAATTTACAAGCAATTTTTTCTTTTACGTACTTTACAATTTGTGACACCAAAAATCCTATAAATATCTTTTTCGTTTTAGACTTTCTTACTAACTTTCTTTCTAAGGTCTTACAGAACATCTTTCTCTCTCTATGGATCGATACCTAAAGTCATACAATGCACATTTGTGCACTTGCAGACATTAGGGTTTACAAATTTAAAACCTGAAACTAGGATAACAACCCCACTCGCATCAAGTTTTTGGCTCCGTTGCCGGGGAGGCAATCGCTCTTGTTCTGTCACACCTTAGAAGTTTGTAAATTGACTATAAAACAATATTTTTCTTTTAAATATTGGTTTTGTTTTTTCTTCTTTTCAGGACTCTGAAACATGGTCTTACCTCTGGAGCGAAATAACTACTACGAGCAGGGTTACTACGACCCATCTTATGCTCACTACTCTCACGATTCACACTCAAAGCGTGACTCGTTCTACATGGATCGGAAACCGGCACCGACCAACTACTCTCGAGGACGCTACGAGCATCCTTATTCCTGAGACGAGCCTTTTGCATCTCCGTTTGTCAACACTCGACAAAATCCTTACCATCCTCCTCATCAATTCTCGAACCAGCACGAATACAACTCGGAGATTAGCATGCGTTTGGAGCGACTCAATGTGATGCTAAATCAATATCTTGCCTGTCAAATGGTGACTGAGGCAGCCATGAATAAGAAGATAGACTCAATCTACACCAAATTCAACAAGAAATTCGATCATCTTGCTGCCCACGTCATAGCCCTCGAGGAGCATACTCTAAAGGACGCTGCTACAATCAACGAGAGAACAAAAATCATAGAGGAAGAGCAAACTAGCGAGTTTGCCTCTTGGTATAGAGAAAGAACTGATGATGAACTACAAGAAATTGAATCTCACCTCAGCATACTCGAATACAAAGATAGAGAAACTAATGCTACGGTGAGTTATCTATCCGACGCTCAAAAGTCAACCAAAACTTGTTTGGAGAAAGTATCTAAGGCACATGAGAAAAGTACCAAGGTCTCGTGTGACCTTATATTCGAGGTAGAAGAGAAACCACCTGACTCTCTTGGTGGAACAATTGAAAACGAAGAGGTGGAAGACCACCATACCGGAGAAGAACTTACCCGAGGCGAGAAAGAAGACGAATCATGAAATTCAGACCGAAGTTCCCCCACCGTGGTCGCGTGCTCTCTGCCCACGGCAAAACCCCCTTTCGCCGCGGTCGCGTGCTCTCTGCCCGCGTCCAGCCCATGTTTGTCTCGCCTCGAACCCCTCGTGTCCCGATCATGCATCTTCGAGCAAGCAATCTTCTCCATTTCTACTCAAGCTTCAGTCGAGCCCTCAAGTAACTTGGAACCAATTTCTTATGTACCTTGCAAGGTGATCCAAACTCATAACGAAGCCACATCCTCTTCTTCAACACCATTTCAAAGGAGCCTACCAAGGAAGATCGATATGCCTTATATCGATTCTTACTACTGTTTTGACACCACATACTCTTACTATGAGTCCTACTCGGCCTTTGAACCAACACCTCCTGCAAATAAACTTTCCAAGGAACCAAAGACGCAAAACATCTCCCAGGAAAGATTGATTGATTTTAACAACTTTGTGAAATCAATCTCGATGTTTGTTTCTTTCGGAAAAGTTTGGAGAGAGAGACCTTTGCAAGCCTTCTTCCGCTACAACAAGGAGAGTAAAGAGGACATTCTTACCTACTTTATGAGAGCAAGGCATTCATCTACACCATATGGTATGTATTATACTATTCAATTGTTTCATCCCGAGAAATATAGATGGTACCCGAACAAGATAAGCCAAGATAAGCTAGAGGAATTTAACTGCGTGGTTCGTGATCTACCTCAAGGAATCATGTTTGCTAGAGCTTGTATGGAGCACATGATTGGTCATTTCTTTTGTGAAAGCAAAGAATCCGTCCCGGATGTGGGAGTCAAAACTCGTACAACTAAATTCTTGTAAGGATTTAGAGGGAACATAAGTTTCTAAGATCGAAACGCAAGAACAAAGATCCAAAGATGGTTTTTTATTATTGATGTTTTAGGAAGCGATTGCGTACAAGATATTGCTAAGTGTTTTTGCTAGAGTCAAGCTTCCCCGCTATCAATAATTATTCTCACTATTTATACAAGTTTCGTAGGAGAGAATCTCAGATAGAATCTGGAATATTTCATTTTCCCTTATGCGGCCACCGACTTAGATCACCCCAAGGACATCAAATAACCTATGTCATTTGATAGGCTCTCGGATCGGTCCATTAAGCTTGAAAGATGACCTTCGTCTCGGCCCATCAAGCATTGCTTCAACTCGGCCCATAAAATGCTGGGTTCGGCCCATGTTACTTTTACCAAGGTGAACCGTGTCGGCAAAATCTTGATCCGGTCTTGGTATCTTGCTCCTGTTTTGATCTCGGTTTATTCTGAGAAACCAGTACTTATTTCGCCTCAGCTCGGTCACGCTTTGCATGAAGTGAACTGGTCGAGGCGAATCTTTCCGCGGCGAATGAAATGATGCCAATCTGTCCCCTAGCTCGGTCGTCTTCCTCTCCTTCTCGGCTTGGTTGTCTTCTTCTCCTTTTCGGCTCGGTCTTCTTCTTCTCCTTTTCGGCTCTCTACACCTTGAACACCTTGTGTGTATAAAATTCTCTAAGATCTAGATTAACTATATCTAGCCTAATCTAGCATTGTGAACACCAAATAAGAGAGGGAATATGTAAACTAAGTCCTAGACATCAAGATCTACCACGAAATTCACCTAATCTACCTCATCCATGAGCCTTAAGAAGAACTACTCAGTAATCATGAAGAACACACCAAATCTTGTGAAAGAGGTGATTTTAATCATGATTAGGGAATATGAATGTGGAAGATTAGATAGAGATGTAAAGATATAACCTTAAACTTGCATAAATCAAAAGAATCCAAGAACCCTAAAAAGACAAGGTCTTGTTCTAGAGAAAAAGAGAGAGAAAAAGGGGAGAATGGATAAAAAGTGAGATAGATCTAAAAATCATATCACTAAAATATAAAAAAGTGTTTGCTGAGTTGGGTCGGACCCGGGTCAACCCGGGACAAACCGGGTATTGATCCGGCCGAAACTTGGATACGTCTTCAGTGATTCGGTCATAACTTCTGAACCTGACATTCTAATGACTTGAATCCAACTCCTATAGACAGTTAACTCGTCCCTCTACAACTATTATGAAGACCGTTTGAGTTGATTCATATCGGAAGGCCTTCGTTTTTCCGGTTCTTTGGACGGTGTCATCTTCTCTCGGCCAGACGGACATACCTTCGGTAAATCCGTCTTATCTCCCTATCTATACGTCCAAATAACTCGATTCAAACTCTTGTGTAAAGCTGATTCACTCCTCTACAACTTTGGTGAAGACCACCGAGGCTAATTCGGAGTGGAGACCCTTCAATACCGACGTCACTTCTCGGTACCACACGTCGGTGCTAAGAAATTTTCCCTCTGTTTCTACACCGAGCAGTTGCACCGACCAGTGACCTCGGTATTGAAGAAACCGTCTCGGCCATGCGGACCTATCTCTGGTAAATCAGCCATATCTCTCAAACCACACGTGCGAATGACTTGATTCCAACTCCTATGGTTAGGGGACTCATCGGGCTACAACTCTCATGAATACTCCAAGATCTGGATCAAATCTGATCGCCTTCTTCTGATCGGTTCTTTGAGACATTCTGGATGGTTCCTCTCTAGTCTTTAAGCACCAAATCTCCAAACGCCACCAAGTGTCTCCAAACACCTAGAAAACTCCTCAAAGACATGCAAAAGACTCACTAGGACCTAATGCAGCTCCTAATACTATAAATGGGACAAAACAAGTATGAAATGCCATGAAGATCCAAGTAAATGATCTAAAACCTATATGATATGCATGCTTAAACTATGCAAATTATGGACACATCATTAATCTCGAATTGGTGGAATCCGACCCCAATAGTTTGCCCCCAGCTCGTCTGACTCAGAAGTGATTATGATGAACTGATCAACCTTGGGATAGAGATTAATTGCCGAGCCGAAGCGATGTCGGGTTCTGTTTGTTTAAACTGCCAAAGTGAAGAGATTCCAAGTCATCTTGTTGATTACATTGCCGATGCATTCTATCGAGTAGTTCCTATCGAGACAAGGCTGATGATTTCTTTGTTGGTACCATACCATCTCTTGGCCGAGGCGGGACGAGATAAAATAGAACTGTGAATCTTTGGACCAGTTCTTTGCCTCATGATAATCTATGATGTTCGATTTGCTTCAGAAATTTTGTAACCGTTGGTATTTGCGTGTATTCATGCCTTTTGCCTTAATTACCTCGGGAATCGCAAGAGTTTTCTGTTAGTTCCTGAGGTCACGCGCCATTAGTTCTCAAGACCACGCACATCTACTCACCCATTGATTATAAGTAGCAAGGCCTCCCCCTTGATTCTCCTCATTACTTGTTTCTAGCAAATTTTCCCAAAAAGGTAGCTCTCCAAACTCTATTATTTTTCCCTCTTTGTTTTAATCGCTGACTAAGGTTTTTCTGATCTACCACCACGTCGTTTAATTTCTCCGATCTGTCTTCATACGAACCGCGGCGAGTATGTGAATTTTCCGATCCATCTTAGTATTGCCGAGGTGTGATGTCGAAACTCAAATTGAACGACTCAGACGTCGTGGCTAACTTCCACACAAGGTTCGGCCGCGACGAGGCGGGAAACTTTGTCAAAGTGAGCAAATCTGGAGAGACCAGCCAATCTATCGAAGTGAATAGATCTATTGAGACATGTAATCCCACTCAAGCGAATAGATCGGCCGAGGTGAAAAAGGAAATTGAAGACTTCTATCGTGATCCTGCCGAGGCGAGAAGAAAGTTGGAACGTTCGGTGCAAAGTAGTATGGCTGGTCCATCGGGTCGACGAGCCACGACGAGGCCTGCAAAAAGACGGGCCGATGCTCCTGGCTCTATCCTTTCCACCGAGGAATCTCTGGATAAGTTAAGGCGAGACTTTGGTATATCCGAAGCGGTCGATTTCATTATCCCGAACCATCTAACCGAGCCGATAATCCCCCTTCGGACTGCTTCGCCGTTTATGAGAGCTTCTTTCACCTATGTTTCCTATGGTTCCCCATCCCAGAGCTGGTCCTTCGATATTTATGGAAGCATGGAATCGCTCTAAGTCAAGTTACGCCTCGGGGGCTTTGTCATCTTGTAGGGATTTTGGTTCGGTGTATTGAATGTGATATCGAGGTCAGCCTTAACCACCTCTGAAACCTCATGGAGATCCGACGAGTCCCAAATTTGGAGAGGGTTTATATTTCCAATAAGAAGGACTATAGGATCATTCGAGGGTTTCCGAGAAAGGATAGTGAGTGGGATAGTCGTTTCTTCTTCGTCCGCATTTCTAAGGCGTATGTCTCTAGCGATTGTCTCCGTTTAGTCAAGACGAGCTGGGGACCACTCGGTAGCCGATCTGTATATTTTGGGTCGGTGTGTTATTTTAATAGTGATTACTGATCTTATTTTTGTTTTTACAGTTCGTAATCCCCTTCCTGCGTGCCCAGATAATTTATCTGAGGTGTTGGACCCTTTGTCAGCCGAGAAAGTTGACTAGGTAAAGGAATTCTCGTTGGGAAGAATCGAAAGAGCCCGAGCCATTCTTGACGGTTTTTCTGTCGGTTCAAAGTCTCCGTCTTCCGAAGCTACCGAGCCAAATATGACGAGATTGTCAATCCATGCGAAGAAATATGTCAAGGAGAAAGATGCCGCGAGGCGAGCTGTCGAGACTTCTGCAAATCCTACCACCACTGAGGTGATGGTCCCTGAGATGACTACTGCCGAGGGGGGGGGGGGAACCGAAGCGTTTATTGCCACATAAAGAGTCGAAGCGAGTATTGCGGAGGAGAGAGCCAAGGCGAATGTTATTGTTGGTTCTTCTGATCCTCCAGCTTCTACTGACGAGGGGAGGGAGACTACGTTAGCTCTCCTACCTATTCCCAAATCTTCCGTTCCGACGAAGTCCCCCAAAGTATCTAGGCGAAAACGTCCTACCTTGGAAAGTGAAAAGGACAAAAATGTCATAACCGAGAGGAGTGATAAGAGAAAAAGTCGCACGGTCCTTCCAGTTTCTGACTCCGATCCTGCCACGCTGATCGTGAATGACGCTTCCTCATCCGCTGCCTTACTTTCGACGATTATTATCTCGTTGTTCATTTCCCCACTATCGATAAGTTGGCGAGAGGGAAAGTTTACGCCTACATGTCACAGCGCGATACTAAGGTATGTTGAGTTCATGAGGGAATCTATAAATATATGTTCGAGACTTAGTCTTCTGCTTCTTTTCACAGTTTGTGGCTGAAATGGTGGCTGCTTACGAGCTGGATGATCGCGATGATAGGCGCTGAATCGACGAAGCGCGAAAAGATTCCTCAACGATGAGAAACAAACTGGTCGCAGCCGAGAAAAAACTAACTCTTGCTTCGACAAAAATCAAAGCTCTTGAGAGAGAGAAAATCATGTCGCAGGAGGAATCAGTTAAGTCGGCCGACTTTGTGCTTCGGTCGTCCAAAACTAAGACGAAGTTAGCCTCCGAGGTGGCTTCTCTAAAAAGGCATATCGAGTTAAGGGACGCTCTGCATGCAAATGATATTAGAAAAGCTCGGAGAGCGGCGAAGCAGAAAATGGCTGCGAGGTTTCAGAGTCGGCTTTCCAAGGTGGAGATGAACATTAGCCAGTTGAAGGAGGCCAAGGATAAAGAACTCGAGTTGGCTGAGGTCAATTGTAACTTGCAGCTCATCGAGGATCTCCATAAAGAGGGTGGTACGAATCTTGAGGTCGAGGTGGCGAGGCTGACTGAATGGATGGCCAACCTAGTCGGCACATATGAAGAGTTCGAAAAGATCACTATTTGCTTAAGGGATGATCTGACATTTTCTCTAGTTTCGACCGATTCTGTGGGCACTCTTCTTGGCCACGAGGCGTTTGGATCTACTGTGGCTAGCGTCGAAGTCACCGAGCCTACATGTGTTGTGGGTCCTTCTACAAATGTTGAAACTGAGATTCCCTAGACGTTGGGATCTACCGTGGCTGATGTCGCTGAGCCCACTGGTGTCGTGGATCCTCCTGTAACTGTTGAAACGGGTCTCTCTGAATAGTTTTTGTCTTTGTTTGTAAGACCCTTACGATCTGTTTTTGGTTTAGACTTTATTTTAGTTCTGGTTTTGTTCTGAATACGTGCCTAGATGGCTTTATCTCTTTATTATTCTAATTCTTTGGTGAGTCCCGATGAGGTCGAAGTGTCAATAACTTAGTGATAAATTTTCAATTCCTTGAATCCCAATAAAAACGGAATGTTAACCAAGTGAAGAGTTTTCATTTTGAACTTAAGTTCAAGACATGGTTTGGTTTTAACAAATTTTCCTTAAACGGAACACGTCCTATTGTTCAAAATATCTCGTACTAAGTGATGTGTTTTGAAACGATCCACTTAGTACTATGTGTTGAGATGTCGAAGACTAGTGTACTGAGAAGTAAATGATTACTGAATTCTAGATTTTACTTCGGTTTTAGGGCTTGCTATGTAGACTCGACTTACATGTCCGCTTTGATAGTAAAATTATGAGTGGTTCAGTCGAGGTATACCCTTTTCTTCCTCTGGTCTAGATATACCCGCCTTTAATTTCTGTAGCTCTTTTTAATACGCGATGGATTGTAATACAACCCTAATCCGTATATGATATAGTGGTTGGAATCCGTAGAGGATTGTGTGAGTTCGTTGTTGTGGTCAGCAGCTGACGAAATTGATAAGAATATGTTAAGATAAAATTGCAATTGGTAAAAGATTTAGAATCTGCGAAGGACTGCGTTTGCGAAGATGTGAGTATATGAGTATACAATAAGAATATGTTAAGATAAAAACGCAATTGGTAAAAGACTTAGAATCTGCGAAAGATTACCTTTGTAAAGATGGGAGTATACGAGTATACGCATCCACTTTCCTTTATTTATTTATTTAATTTTTGATGATCTTAATCTTGGAAAATTCCTCTCCTTAGACAAGTCTTCTTCGACCTTCTTTCGGTTTCCTCGGTTGACGTTCCGTTGCTTTGTTTTGAATTGGGGTTGCAAGCTTTCGGGTTAAAGTGTTGTTCTCCTTCGTCTTCCAGCGGGATAGAAAACATCTTTGTCGATGTTTGAAAAAGAGATATGCTGATTTGGCCACTCCATGATGGCTCCGTTAGTAGTTACGAAAGGCCAACCGCAGATTATTGGTGCGTGATTGATCTTCATTGCCTTGAAGACGTAAAAATCAACTTGAGCTATGCAATCTCCAACTCTTACGGGTATACCACGAGCGATTCCTCTTGGTGTTGTACATGATTCGCCTGCCATTTTGATCCTTATATGAGTCGGATGGATGTGCTTGATGCTGGGGCGTTTGGCGGTTGGTTTGAAGATGACGCTTAGGCAGTTGTCGGAATCGCAAAGAACGTTAGTGAACTCGACTCCTCGGATGTTGCAGGAGATGAGGAATTGACCTTGGTTTTAAATTTTATAGAGCATTTGAACTGGTCTTCCGTTTCTAGCATATGCGAAAAGATCTTCTATCTCCGAGATGGATTCCTTGTTTTCGCAAAAAAGTTTCCGATCTTGTGTTCCGTAAGTTCCATGGCGAACATGGCTCCTTGGGGGGGGGGGGAAGATTGCGAACCACTTGGTTGAATTCTTCTAAATTGTCTTGGTTTATTTTGTTTGAGTACCATCGGTGTTTCTTTGATATGGGAGGGGTTGATTCAAAGGCTGAATATGACTCGCAGTAAGAGTCTGTGGTATCGTAACAATAGTAAGAATCGATATAAGACATATCGATCTTGTTTGGCGGGTTTGTCAGATGGTGTGTTGAAGAAGAAGAAGTGGGTGTGACCTCGTCATGAGCTCGCCTCGTCTTTCTCGAAATCCCTGAACTGGACCCGCTTTCGCCATGAGATCGCCTCATTCTTCTTGCTGCGTCATTATGTCTCGTCCGCTGTACCGAGAGGGGGCTTTCTTCTTTCTCTATCACGTTTCCGAACCGAGGCCAGCCAGGAACTTCTCCCCCAATTCCGGTTTCTTTCAGGGCCGACGTTACAGCGGGACGCATCAGAGTCGTGAGAACGAGTGGAGATCTCCAGTGTTTTTGTGAGGCACGGGCTGAGATGAGAACTTCTTGTACGACTTGCCCCGAGGTGTGATTACGATTCTCTACGTTGGCATCGGTTGCATTGTTTCCGCCGAGGCAAAATTTTGAGCGATCGTCGGCTCGTTGGGTTCGTTCGCCACTGATAGCTCCTTGTCTTTGGTTCAACCGAGACAGCTCAGTTAAGATTGTCCTTATCTCTGCAGGTGTCCTCTCATCAGACGAGTCCAAAGGTGGTTGTACTTTTGGGATTTCTGATGCATTTTCCGACGCGCCCGGAGGTGTCAAGAAGTTAAGACCCGTCGGGTTGTGGACGAACCTCTTTGCGATTTCTCTAGGGTAATTCGCCGTCGAGTTGGAGTTTTCGGTGTGTAGATTTCGGGCTCGGTTATCCGCCGTCAACGCCTCGAGATTTTCCGACAGACTCTTGTTTAGTTCGTCTTGCTCTTCCGCCTTCTTTAGCAACACGGCGAGCATATCTTTCAGTTCGGCCACGAGCGCCGAGGCAGCTTCCGAGATCATTGGGAGAGAGCTGTGATTAACATATCACCTAACCAGTTCCAAGTCTAACCACCATGTACTTCTCCGTAGACATTCGCAGCTTCCCAGACTACACACATTATTTCACAGCATCGTTCAATCAAGCCTTACTCACCAGTTTCATTGCCGTGATTAATACCAAGAACCTTCTAGATTCTTTTCCATACAATATCATGACAAGGAACCACCTAATTTCACACTTTCTGGTATTATTTTCTCTCCCCCAGACTTATTTCTTGTTATGTCTCTTGCATATACATATTAAGGTTAGAGACGCGAGTATTGATGGTGTTTGCCACCGAATCCCCGATTCTTCCCTCAAAAGTAATCAAAGGTTTGGGCGAATAATGGTATCACAGGAAATTTTCCTAACCTCGCTTCCACCATTGTGTGATTATTTCCTCTGAAGTAGAATAATGGGATCGTTGGAAATATTTCTAACCCTCTACTCAGAAGAAAATCATCTCATCTTTTAATGCATCTTATTAATTAACTTGTAACAGGGAGAGAAATACCATTACTTTAGACACATGGGTTCCTTTGTCAGATACGAATGAAGAATCAAACTCTATGGAAATCAATCACATCAATGAAGTGAAAAATTTTTGGCTGAGGCTTTAAGGAACTTTGCTGGAAACATGGGTGTCTTCTAGTTAACTGGTCAGCCTTTGAATTTTTCATTAGTCCGATCTAGAACTGATTCTGTAACAATGGTCACTTAGAAGCAAGGTCAAAACAAAAGATTCAAGAAAAAGATCACAATCTCCAACAGGTTTTGACTCAATAAAACAAATTTTGACTAAAAAATGATTGATTCTAAGAAAAACAAAAAAAATGTCAACGACTACCTCCCCCAGACTTGAATAACACTGTCCCCAGTGCCTAAGGTTGGTGAAAGAAAGCCAAAGAACAGAGAAGGATTGTGAAGAACGAAGATTTACCGATCTGGAACAGGTGTGTCAACCGACACACAGCCTGGTATCGATCGATACCTGACTTAAGTCGATACATTGAATTCTCCTCATTTGCGTAGGGTATCGACCGATACCAACATGGTGTCGATCGATACTCTAGCGATTTCGTGTTTGCTCCTTGTTTATCATGACACAAAACACAAAACACGAACGAAAAATGAAAAGAAAAAGACTTTTATACAAACTCACCAGTGGATTGCTGCCCACAAAACGCTCGTTTAATGTCATTAGCTTGACTGTACCGCCATTCAGGCAGTGGGTGCATCATCCAGAGGCATCATGTGTCCGTCTGGAATCTCAGCTTTCGCCCAATAGTGTTTCATCCTTTGTCCATTAACAGTGAACTCTTCGCCTGAAGGATTTGTCACGACAATCGCACCATGTGGTCTAACTTCCTTGACAGTGAAAAGACCTGACCAACTAGAACACAATTTACCAGGAAACAATTTCAAACGAGAGTTATACAGAAGTACCGGATCATTTGGTTCAAAGTGTCTGGAGATGATTTTCTTGTCATGGTATGCCTTAGTCCTCTCCTTATACAGCTTCGAGTTCTCATAGGCCAGATGCCTAATCTCATCGAGCTCATTCAGCTTGATCAATCGCTTCTCAGCAGCAGACTTAATGTCGAAATTCAGCAACTTTGTAGCCCATGCTGCCTTATTCTCGATTTTTACTGGAAGATGACACGCTTTTCCATACATCAAGTGAAACGGTGTAGTCCCAAGTGGTGTTTTGTAAGTAGTCCTGTAAGCCTAGAGTGCATCATCCATCTTCACCGACCAATCTTTCCTGGTGACATTCACTGTCTTCTCTAAAATCTTCTTGATATGCCTGTTGGAGACCTCAACTTGTCCACTGGTCTGAGGGTGATAAGGAGTAGCAACATGATGGTTTACACCATACTTCTTCAGCAACCTCTCGAAAATCTTGTTGATAAAGTGAGAACCACCATCACTTATCACAGTTCGAGGTACTCCAAATCGAGGGAAAATGATGGTCTTAAACAGCTTAAGGACCACCGAAGAATCATTGGTTCTGCTAGCAATGGCTTCAACCCACTTAGACACATAATCCACATCAACTAAGATGTATTTTTTCCCATATGACGCATGAAAGGGACCTATAAAATCGATGCCCCAACAATAAAAAATCTCAACCTCAAGGATGAAATTCTGTGGCATCTCATGTCGCTTACTGATTTTCCCTCTCCTCTGACACGCATCGCACTGCGAAACGAAAGTATGAGCATCCTTAAACATTGTAGGCCACCATAAACCTGCTTAAAGCACCATGGACACTATCTTAAAAGTGGCAAAGTGTCCAGCATAGTCGGATCCATGGCAATGAAACAAAACATTAGGTACCTCTGATTCAGCAATGCATCTCCTGTAAATACCATCAGTACAATGCTTGTACATGTAAGGTTCATCCCAAAAGAATCTCCTTATGTCACGCATGAACTTCTTCTTGTGATATTACTTTAGGTGCTTTGGCTCTGCATCTGCAGCAAGGTAGTTGGGAATATCAGCATACCATGGTTGATCAGAATCGGCTGCAACGACTAGATACTCTTCAGAAACACCAAGGTGTTCGACAGTCAAAACCAGTTCGGAAATCGCAGGGTATCGACCGATACTATAGGAGTGTCGATCGATACCGAGACCTGCAATTCGTGGGAATTGTTGAGTTTCTGCGAAACACATTCGAAACTCAGTTTCAACGAAGTAGATGGACTCTTCTGGTAGTCGATCATCAATAGGCACGTCTGCATCGATCCGAATCCTCGAAAGATGGTCAGCGACTCCGTTCTCAATGCCTTTCTTGTCCTTAACCTCTATGTCAAAACCTTGTAGCGAAAGAACCCAACGACAAAGACGAGGCTTGAGATCCTTATTCTGCATCAGATATTTGAGAGCAGCATGATCAGTATGAACAATCACTTTGCTCCCAATCAGGTATGATCGAAACTTCTCAAACGAGAAAACAACTGCAAGTAATTTCTTCTATGTGGTGTTGTAATTCCTCTGAGCATCATCCAATGTCCTGCTGGCATAGTAAATAACGTGCAGCTTCTTATATTTCCTCTGACCCAAAACTGATCCAACAGCAAAATCACTAGCGTCGCACATTATCTCAAAAGGAAAAGTCCAATCAGGAGGTTGCACAATAGGAGCACTCACCAAAGCCTTTTTAATCTCTTCAAAGGCTGCAAGACAATCATGTATGAAATCGAATTTGATCTCCCTCCATAATAGAGCGGTGAGTGGGCAAGCTAGCTTGAAGAAGTCCTTGATGAATCTTCTGTAGAACCCAACATGACCAAGGAAACTTCGAATATCCTTCACAGAAGTCGGTGGTTGGAGACTTGTCATGACCTGGATCTTGGCTATGTCAACTTCGATCCCAGCTTCAGAAACCTTGTGTCCAAGTACGATGCCATCCTGAACCATAAAGTGACACTTTTCCCAATTAAGGACCAAGTGTTTCTCTTCGCATCTCTGTAGTACTTTGCACAAGTTATCCAGACAGCTCTTAAATGATGATCCATACACTGAAAAATCATCCATGAACACCTCCATAAAATCCTCAATCATGTCTGTGAAGATAGACATCGTACATCTCGAAAAGTGGCTAGAGCGTTACACAATCCAAATGGCATTCTCCTGTTATGAATGTGCCATAGGGATAG
Source organism: Eutrema japonicum (assembly GCA_030161315.1). Lineage (NCBI taxonomy): Eukaryota > Viridiplantae > Streptophyta > Magnoliopsida > Brassicales > Brassicaceae > Eutrema > Eutrema japonicum. The sequence goes on from BSQW01000007.1 coordinate 30,012,042, forward strand.
GTAAATGTTATCTTCCCTTGGTCGTCTGGATGTATCAGAATCTGGAAGAAACCTGAATAGCCATCGAGAAAACAGTAGTAGGGATGACTAGCCAATCTTTCCAACGTTTGGTCAATGAATGGCAATGGGAAGTGATCTTTCCTTGTAGCCGCATTCAACTTCCTGTAGTCAATGCACATTCGATGTCCAGTGATAGTTCTAGTGGGAACCATCTCATCCTTTTCATTCTTCACCACAGTTATACCTCCTTTCTTAGGAACAACGTGCACTGGACTGACCCAAGAGCTATCCGAAATAGCATAGATGACGCCAGCTTTCAAAAGCTTCATCACCTACTTTTTGACCACTTCCTTCATATTCAGATTTAGCCTCCTCTGATGCTCAATTGAAGCCTTTGACTCGTCCTCAAGATGAATCCTATGCATGCACAGGTCCGGTGATATACCTGAAATGTCATCAAGAGAATATCCAAGAGCTTTGCGATACTTGCGCAGCTTGCTCAGCAGTAATGCAATCTCTGTGTTGTTCAAAGAGGCATTAACAATTACTGGGTATGTAGAATTAGGACCAAGAAAACTATACCTCAGTTTCGCTGGAAGTGGCTTGAGTTCTAGTTTAGGAGATTTATCCTCGCTCCAATCTCCAAGCCCAGCAGCTTGCTTAGAAATTTCGGCCAACTCTTCTTCTGGCCGCAGGGTATCGACCGATACCATAGGAGTGTAAATCGATACTGGTGGTGCCGAATCGAGCATGTCGAGTATCTAGCGGCATCGTCATCCGAATGAACCTCTGACACAGCTGAACAGATCAATGCTCTCTCTAATGGATCCCCAGGATGCATCTCCAAGAAGTACTCTTCATCTATGTCACTGAAAGTATCAATAAAGAAAGTTTGTCCATCGATAGTTGGCCTCTTCATCATCTTTTCCATGTTAAAAGTCATGACCAAATCACCGATGTTAAGAGCTATCTTCCCACTCCTGCAATCAATCAGAGCACCAGCTGTTGCTAGGAATGGTCTTTCCAAGATTAGAGGATGTCTGGGTTCAGCATCATACTCCAGGACAATGAAATCAGTTGGGATCAAGCAATTCCCAATCTTGATAGGAACATCTTCGAGCAAATCCTCTGGAAGTCTAACTTAGCGGTCATCAAGTATCAGTGAGATCCGTGTTGAAGTGAAGTCTGTCATTCCCATTCTTTTAGCAACCGAGTATGGCATGAGGTTGACGCTTGAGCCAAGGTCACAAAGAGAATGCTCAAACCTGTCCGTAAAGATCGTGCAATCCAACACAAAACTCCCTAGATCTGGTAACTTTGTTGGGATCCTGTTGGTGAGGATTGCACTGCACTCATGAGTAATCATCAAACATCCTTCTTCAAGGTTCACATTGCTGGACACCATCTTCTTGACATATCTCTTGAAAGCTGGAGAAGTCTTGATAGCATCGATGAAAGGAAGTTCAACAACCAGTTTGTTTAAGATCTGCTTGCATCTAGAGTCTTGTACCTCCTTCTTAGTCTTCCCAATAGCCATGGGATAAAGTATCCTCGGTGTGTAAACTCTCTCCGCAACTACATTGTGTACTTCCTTCGAAACCTTAGGTGTTGATTCGACTGCAGGGTCAGTATCGACCGATACTAGAGTGGTATCGATCGATACACGGGGTTTTGATTTGTCCCGTGAAAGTATCGTGATAGGTGTCGATCGATACTGGAGCGATTTCAGTATCCTCATCGTCAAGATCGACGAAAATATCTGCAGTTTGGCCAATTTTTACTCTTGGATTGACCTCTTTTCCACTCCTCAATGTGATTGCATTGATGTGGGCCTTTGGGTTCTCTCCTTTTCCTGAAAGAAATCCTTATTGCCTTTTCATAGACTCTGAAGTCTGAGCTACCTGAAGTTCCAACTTCTTATGCTGAATATTAATAGCGTCGATCCGTCCACTCAAATCATTGTACAGGATGTCAATCTTCCCATTGAAATCCACAGTGAGCTTCTGCTATCCTTCAATAAGTTGTTCAAACATAAACTCGATCTTGCTATCCGTGAGTTTAGCAGGTATAGGCTGATTAGATGAATTTCCATAGTTCCTGGTGTACCCACTGTTCTGAGATGGTTTATGGCCAAACTGATTCGAACCTCCTTGCTGAGAGTTGTTGTTGAAGTTTCGGTTGTTGTTGAATTGATTCCTCTGACCTTGAAAACCAGAACCATCAATGTAGTTAACATCCTCTACTTCATCCTCGTTGAATACCTCAACATCTTCAGCAAAGTGAACATCCTTCATTGTCTTGCCCATCAAAAGACTGTGCATAGAATCTAACTTGGTTTGAACCTCAGGAATCTGCGAACCTTCCATGCCACCAGCTTGCTTCTTGCGCTCAAAGTCAGCATTCTTGGTGTTATTGCTAGACGCCAAGTTCTTAATCAGCGCATAAGCATCATCAGGATACCTGGTGTTGAAGTTTCCAATTGCTCGAAGCATCCAAAGTCATCTGATACCTCCAATCAATTCCTCTAAAGAAGAAACCCATCAGCTGAACATCAGAGTATCTGTGATGTGGACAATCTCTCTGGTATGATCTGAATCTCGTCCAAGCAGCCTTGAACGCCTCAGTAGGTCCTTGAGAGAACTGGGATATCTTGTTCCTCAGATCCTCAGATCGTGCATCATTATAGAAGTTGTTCAGGAAAGCAGTCTTAGTCTCTTCCCAAGTAGTCAGTGATCCATGAGGTAACTGCTTCAGCCAGTAAGTTGCATCTCCACCAAGAGAGTATGGGAATATCTTGCAGAAGAGGTAATCATAGGACACTCCATTGCTCTTGATGCTAGTGACCAAATCCTCAAACCTCTCAATATGGTCCATGGGATGTTCATTGGAAAACCATGAAAAGGGTGCTGACCCACAAGAGTGTAGTATGTAGGTTACAGCTCAAAGTCATTCCTCTGAAAAGCAGGAGGACGAATTGCTAATCGATTCGCATAAAACTGATCAGGGCTGTTGTACTCACCAATAGTTCTACCACGATTAACCACAACATTCCTTGCGTTCGCGTTCCCAGCAACGTTCCCAGCTACAATCCCTTCGACAACAGGAGCAGGTGGAATGATGTTCCCCTCTCCATCCAATCGTTGCCCTCGCGCATTGCACAACCGACCCTGCTGGTCTCTGTAAGCACCAGCTTCATCTTGAACCAAAGTCACTAGATTGTTGTTCATCTCTGCTGGCTTCTTTGCTCTTCGGTTTGTGCGTTCCACAAGTGCTAGCTACTCTAATGAAAGTTCAACTAGCTGAGTGCTCTTGTTCTTTCTGGATTCACGAATATGCATACACCTGAAAGCAAAAGTCAAGAACGTAAGTAACACGGTAAAACGTTGAGTATCGACCGACACTGGGTGGTGTCGATCGATATCAACAAAAAGAAAACGACGAGTACGACCGACACTAGATAGTATCGATCGATACTGACGAACTTAGTCGAAATTCTCAAACTAAAATCTATTGGCGGCGAATTTAGTCCCCGACAATGGCGCCAAATTTGATATGCTCTAATTAATACCCTATAAGTACTAAAACAAATGTTGTAGTATATGTATGGGTCGAACACAAGAAGTCAAGAAATCACACAATAGATCATATAGATTCGAATTAAGCTAAACCAAGAGATGTAATTGAAAGCAATACGTAAACTAATCAAGTTGTAATTCGATTGGGAGGAAGATAGGTTCAGGGTATTTCTCAGGAAATCAATGAATGCAGATAAACTAACTAATAGGATTAAGATTTCGCGCAGTTCTTGAACTCAAATCACTAAAGTATAGCTAACCAACTCTCGTTGCGAAAACTATCTAAGTCTAAATCCTAGAATTCCAAATCTCTTTGCGAATCCTATAGTCTAAACCAGCTTTTAGTTCAAGTTTGATTTGTTCACAAAACAACTAAACCAAATATCTTTGCGAATAGTTATTTTGCTCACCCTAGGTTCTATGAGGTAATAAATCGCACTCTCGTGCCTAATCAATTATCCTAAGATCTAAGTTCTAGGTGATCAATCTAGAATTATCTTTGGAAACAACCTATGGTGAAGAACTAATTCAGATTATGAACCTTAGATAACTAATCAACCTAGCATTCAAAGAATACCTTTATGAGAACCCTAAACCTAACAAGAGATCTACTAAGACATGGAAATTGAAGCAATAAACATGACTGAATAAATACTCAAATAGATAATAAGAAAGAGTAACAAAAGGGTTCAAAATCTTCTATCGAACGAACAGAGTTTCAGACTTGTCTCCCTTCAAAATCTCTCTCACAAAACCAAAGTAAAAATAAAGCATAGCCATCAAAGTGGCTGTAAAATCCTAATAAATAACCTAAGTCACGTTTCGGGGTTTCGTTATAAATAATAAAGTCTTCTGGGCAATTTTGCAATTCTTCAACTCTGGAAAAGTTGCGATCGTGTCTGGCTGCAATGAGTATCGATCGATACTAGCCAGTATCGATCGATACTGAGGCTTCAAATCGGGTACTCAGCTACACGAACTCTGTTTCGCTCCAAAATGCTCCAGAAAGCTCCAATATCTCCAATTATGCTCCAAACGTGCTAAAACCTGTAAAAGACTCTAAAACACTACAAAATAGTACAAAGACTCTATAAAACAGACTTATATCATGGCTTAAACGGGGTAAAAACCATGATATATTAGTTGCCACCGTTGTTGTTCGCGTCGTCTCCGACTCTTGGTGCGTTTTCGGCCATCTTTTCAGATCTCGTTCTATGTGATTTCTGTGAGTAAAAAAACTTCTAAGTCTCCACAGACGGCGCGAAATTGTTGGAGTCGAAACTTGCACAACTAAATTTTTGTAAGGATTTAGGGGAACATAAGTTTCTAAGATTGAAACACAAGAACAAAGATCCAAAGATAGTTTTTATTCTTGCTGTTTTAGGAAGCGATTGCGTACAAGATATTTCTAAGTGTTTTTGCTAGGGTCAAGCCTCCCCGCTATCAATAATTATTCTCACTATTTATACAAGTTTTGTAGGAGAGAATTTCGGATAGAATCTGGAATATTTCCATTTCCCTTATGCGGCCACCGACTTAGATCACCCCAAGGACATCAAATAACCTAGGTCATTTGATAGGCTCTCGGATCGATCCATTGATCTTGAAAGATGACCTTCGTCTTGGCCTATCAAGCCTTGCTTCAACTCGGCCCATAAAATGATGGGCTCGGCCCATGTTACTTTTGCCAAGATGAACCGGGTCGGCAAAATCTTGATCCGGTCTCGGTCCGATCTTGGTCCTGTTTTGATCTCGGTTTATTCTGAGAAACCAGTACTAATTTCGCCTCGGCTCGGTTATGCTTTGTATGAAGTGAACTGGCCGAGGCGAATCTTTCCGAGGCGAACGGAATGATGCCAATATGTCCCCTAGCTCGGTCGTCTTCCTCTCCTTCTCGGCTTGGTCGTCTTCTTCTCCTTTTCGGCTCGGTCGTCTTCTTCTCCTTTCTCTAAACTTAGTCATTTCCAGACGGTTAATCTAAAATGGGTGGAATTCGACCCCAACGACGGAGATAGAAGATCTGTTCCCAAATGCTAGGAATGGAAGACCGGTTCGAACTCTTCATAAGAGTCAAGAACAAGGTAAGTTTCTCATCTCTTGCAACATCCATGGAGTCTAGTTTAAAGACGTTCTTTGTGACTTCGGAACCTGCCTTAGCATCATGTCCAAATCGACAGCAAAACGTCTCGGTATTAAGCATGTGCATCCAACTAGAATGAAGATCAACATGGCTGATGAGACTTGTGCTACACCGAAGGGAATTCCCTATGATATATATGCCCGAGAGGATTGGAGATTGCAAAGCTTCCGTCGATTTCTACATTGTCAAGACAACGAAAGTAGATTCTACACCGGTAATACTTGGATGGCCTTTCTTGTCTACCATTGGAGCCATTATGGATTGGCCCAATCAACGTGTCTCTTTTGCCAACATCAACAAGGATGTATTCTACACTGCTGTACCACTCAAATTCGGAGGAGAAAAACGCTTCAACTCAAAGGATCCTGATCCCGACCAAAAAATGAATGAAACATCCAACGAGTAGACCCAAAGGAGATCGAAAAAGACTTGTCGAAAGACATTGTCTTTCTGCGATTAAGCTCATCTCTTTACTAACGCCGAGCTAAACGACTTTAAACTAAAGCGCTCAATAGGAGGCAATCCATTTTAGGTGCGTTTTTATTTTCAGTTTTTTTCTTTCTTTTTCTATTAACGTTTTCTTTTTCTTAGTTTCAATTTTCAAAAAAAAAAAACACAAAAAAAAAAATTATGAAAAGACAAAAAGATGAAATCATGGTTTGGAACTGCTCGGTCCAGCACGAACCGCGAGGAGACGTTTGGCAGCAAAAGAGGCCTGACCGCAGGTGCAGCACCCCGAGATGCGGCCAGCCCTACTTCCGCCGTGGTCGTGATCAACCGACCCCCCGGTGAGCACCCATTTGGCCGCTTCCGTTCGACCCGCAACCAACCTCATGTTGTTTGCAATCGAGTTCCTTCGATCCGCGATCGATCCCCATCCATTCCCAACCATCCCCATTCCTATTAACAATCACATACCACCATCTACCATCCCCCATTCATCACCAATCCATTCCCCATCACCATTTCAACCACATCCATTCCCGACCACTTCCAGGTAAGTTTTCTTTTTCTCTTAAAGTTTTCAATTATTACATACTCTATTTCTCATCCTTGCTCGATTTATTTCACACTGGGGACAGTGTGATTTAAGTCTAGCAGAGGAATCCATCCTTTACTAACCACCTTTTCTTTCATGAGTCTTTGCATTTTTCGCGCTTTTCTTTAAATTTTTCAAATTTTTTTAATAAGTAGGAATACGTTTTGAGGGAATGATGACAGAAATCCATGACGATAATCGACCAATGCACTTCTACGCTATTTCCTAGTAACATGCTCTTTCATAATTTGGTTCTAGACTAGGCGATAGATAAAGTTTCTGTTAATGCGAAATCTCCAAAGGAATTTATACCGTAAAGATTCTTTATGATGGAATATACTAGCTCTATTATACTTGGACTTTAACTTGACTTAATTTTCTCATCAAAGATTTAGGCAAAGATAACGAATCATACATTCAGGACGTTCACAATTTGTCGTACCTGAATGGCCAACTTATCTTTAGTTGGTACCCCACCCGAACCTTAACCATTTTTAAAACCTCATACATTCTCTCTTTGTGTCTTATGTGCATATATGTGCAAAAATGCAAGTGAGGGAGGAACGACATAGTTTTCAGTCACTAAAGACGGAGACTATACACGATCGGTGGAGGTGAAATCGACAAAGAAGAGAGCTTGGTTCTGCCCTGAAAAACTCAAAAACATGGTAAATTTTCATGCCCCTAAGACTCTATTTCAAGATAAGGAGTTTCCCCCTCCAAAAAAAAAAATCGAAAATAATCAGAATAGAAAGGAAACAAGAGCCTAAAGAGAATCTAGGTTGGTCGAAATTTTTATGAGGCATCCATAGTTCTTTTGTTAGAAGTTTCTCATTCCGAGCCCACAGAAAAATCTAAGTCTAGGGGAATGACAAAAAACATCTGTTTTTGGAGAAAGGAGGAAGTGCAACCATTTTAAGCAAGAAGAAGTGACATGAAGCTGTGGTTCTCAACAGGTCCATCATCTCTTGCTGTTTTGCATAATATCTCGCACCCTCCGGTGAAATTACTGTAACCACAAACACTCTTAACCTCAACTCTAAAAAGCCAGTAATACCTAGCACCGATTGTCTTGGTTTGATCCTTTTGATGAGAAGTTTACACTTACACTTAATAAATTTAGAGAGCTAGTTGACCAGAATTTTAGATTTCGTATAACAGACACCGTGGACTAGTGTTACAGAAACTTCTGGTGAGAATTTTCTAGGCTAGGTTGCGATTGATGTAGTTCGATGGTTATGGTTTAGAAGGACGGTCTATGAGATTTTGAGTTCCCTATGATTTGGTTTTGATCTTTTCGAGCTTTGGTTTTGTTTAGTTTGAGGACAAACAAAATCCAAGTCTGTGGGAGTTGATAACACCGTATTTTTACCCATATTACCGTCTATTTTAGAACACTTTAATAAGTGTTTCACGCGCTTTTATATGTTTATATTATGGTTTTCGCATATTTGTAGTTTCAAGACTTTTTCAGGTTACTTAGGCAAAAGCATTGCAAATTGGAATAAAACCATATTTTCGGCTCATAGTCAAATTGTCAGAAGTTCAACTACAAAAGATGTTCTTCTCACTGTCTGATCAACCCAATTTTGGAGATATTCAAGAAGGACCAGCTACCTTTCCATTCTAACTGATTTGAGGACGATCCAACGGTTCAGCCAACACCTATTTCGTTTCGAAGCCCAATTGCAAGCCCGATTTGAATCTCTTCAAGTCCAACTATGGAGAAACACTAAAGACCGACGAAAATGAGAGAGAAGACCTATAAATATGTGATTTAGAAACCCTATTCCGTGTGCTTCATTTTTTGCCACCTTTAGATTAGTTTTGTTCTTACTTTTTGCTTTTACTTTCAAGATTTGTAGAGAAGTTTTCTCTCGACTTTGGTCTTAAAATCGATAAGCTTTTTCTTCAATCTCATGTTATTTATTTAATTATGTCTTTGCTTTTTTCAATTATGTCCGAGTAGTTTAGTCGTTGGGTTTAAAGGGATCATCAAAGGAGATTCATATGTTCGACAAGGATTTCACGAGGTAAACCTAGCCGTATTCTAGAGATCTTTCTTATAGATTGAAGCATGGATCTAGCTAGCGTCATGAACTAGAGACTGATCCCTAGGTGTTGTTAGAACCACCAAAAGTTATGAATCTAATCACCCGAACTATTAATCTATATGGAGCGTGTTGCGTTATAAGATTTCGAAAGTATACTTATAGAGTACTGTGAATGTTTATGAACTTGATTTGTCATCTTAACCTTCTGCGCGGCAAGAGACCAAAGCTACTTGTCGAGTATATAGATTATAAGTGTATAGTACGTATGAGAGTAGGCTTGCATATTTTCTTGTTCCAGTTCATGGAGTTTACTAGAATCGATTTTACTAAGAGCTTTGGTACCGTGTTTGAATCGAACATTCCCCAGAGATATCTCTGTCGACCCAACATCGTTTTATTATATTTTACAAACCGATTTTCTCTTTTAGTTTATGCCATCGATTTTCATTCTCAATGTACAAGCAATTTTTTCTTTTACGTACTTTACAATTTGTGACACCAAAAACCCTATAAAAATTTCTTTCGTTTTAGACTTCCTTACTAACTCTCTTTCTAAGGTTTTACAGAACAACTTTCCCTCCCTATGGATCGATAGCTAAAATCTTACAACACACATATGTGCACTTGCAGATATTAGGGTTTACAAATTAAAACATGAAGCTAGGATAACAACCCCACTCGCATCACTTCTCTGAAGAATATTCTGACTCCGATCAATTGAGGTTTACTATCCGACACCGGTTTTATTTATGCTCGTTTGGGCTTTTAATAAAACTTTGGACCAAAAAAGCCTTGTCGAATGTCGTAACGTTTTTAATAATTTCTTTAAAGTGCGTGCTGTTTTACTCTACACGCTAAACTCTAAACGCTAAACGCTAAACGCTAAACGCTAAATGCTGAACGCTAAACGCTAAGAAGTTAAAATGAAAAAAAAATTAGACGCCGTGTGTAAATTAGACAGCTCCAGTTTTGTCGATCTCAGTTAAAAATACTAAGGGCGGGAAAATGAGTTAACAACCCCTGAACTAGGCCTGGGATAACTAACGAACCGAATCGAACCGAGCTTTTGGAATTTTGGTTTGGATTCGGTTATAAGAGCAGAATCGATGGTATCATTCTTAATTGCATTCGGTTCTCGGTTACGTTCGGTTCAAGGGGAATTGAGAGAGTAAGGAAGAAGAAGGTAAAGAGAGTTGTTGCCCAAAAAAAGGTAAAGAGAACATATCGATCGCAGTAGAAGGAAGAAAACAACTCGAAGGGAATCAACTAACTCAAGTATGAGATTTTGTCGATTATAGGGTTCGCTGGAGGATAATACCTCTTTCGAACCTCATGCAAGCTCTCTTGTTGTCTTATGTGCAGATATGTACAAAAATGCCGGAGAGGGAGACACGACACATCTTTCAGTCACTCGAGACTGAAGACCTGATGAAGTTGGTGGAGGTAATATCAACGATGAGATGAATTTGATATTGCCTTGGAAATCTCAAAATATTGGAAAAATTTCGTGCTCCTAAGACTCAACCTCACAATAAGGCGTTTCGCCTTTCACAAAAAAAAAATCGAAAAATAGAAGAGAAAAGAAAAAAAAAACAGAAAGGAAAGGAAACAAATGCTTAAGAGAGTCTTAGTTGGACGAAATAGTTGTTGAGGCAAGCCATGATTCGATTGTGAGAAGTTAGACACCATTCATTTCGATTCCCAGAGAAAAATCTAAGTATGGGAAAATAGAAGAAAAGTTATGTCACTGAAGAAGAGGAATGTGCAGCAACCTTTGTGCAAGAAGAAGTGATTGGAAACTGTGGTGATCAATAAGTCATTCTTCTCTTGCTATTTTTCATAATATCTAGCATCCTCCAGAGCGTTCGGTAACCCTAAACACTCTTAACCTCACCACTTAAATAGCCTTTAATACCTAGTGTCGTCTACCCATAATGACAAGCTTAATGAGAAGTTCATGCAATACCTTAATGAATGTAGAGAGCCAGTTGACCGTAATTTAGATCTAGATGGTTTAGATTTTGCATGATGGAAACCGTGGACTAGTGACATAGGTGCTTAGGTGAGAAATTTTCTACACTGAGATCCATTTGATATAGTTCGATGGTTATATTTTAGAAGGATGGTCTCTGAGATTTTGAGTTCTCGCTGATTTTCAATCATCTTTTCAAGTCTTGATTTCTGTTTTGTTTGAGGACAAACAAAGTTTAAGTCTGGGGGAGTTGATATAACCATGTTTTACCTATTTTTCATTTGGTTTTTGAACACTTTAATAAGTGTTCCATTCGTTTTGAAGCATTTTATTATGATTTTTGCATATTTGTAGTGTCAATATTTTTTTCAGGTTATTAAGGCAAAAACAATGCAAATTGGAGCAAATTCCCGTTTTTGGACAGTTTCAAACATTCAAAAGTTCGACCTTCAATGAATACTTTCTCATCGTATGATCAACCCAAAATTTGGACACAAGATAGAAGGAACAACCACATTTCCATTCCAACTGGGTTGAGGACGATCCAACGATTCAATCTCATGAACCATCAAGAGTACTGAAGTCTCGTCAAGCTGTCAAGCAGAAGCAGAAGCATGGAAAACCACTCCTGGCCGCGACCAGAAGGGTCGTGCTCATGTCCAAAGAAGATTTCGCGAAGAACAAATCATTTTGCCCATGGCTAGCACAGTTTTGTCCCAGACCAGGCCCGTTTACAAGCCCAACTCAAATACTTTGCCATTTTGGACAAGGAAAAGCCCTAGATGACTTTCGAAGATCTCAAGACCTATAAATATGTTGTTTTAGACACAATAATTTTTGTGCCTCCTTGAGTTTTGGATTTGGAGTGAGCTTGAAAATGGGCTTGGTCCAAGATGAATTAAGCTGGCCGCAGGTGGAGTCTTTCTGGCTGCGGGCGCAAGCCTTTGGGTTGCAGCCAAGTGGCTTCCTACTTGTTGGCTTATGCACTTTACAGCTTGACAGGACATCAGTAAACTTCATGGTTCCTGAGATTTAACCGTTAGTTCATCGTCAAACCAATTGGATGTGAAAGTTGGTTGATCACTCTATCTTGTGTCCAAAATAGGCTTGATCAGATGGTGAGAAGATCTTCATTGGATGTTGAACTTCTGACGGTCCAAATCTATCAAAAAACGGGTTTTGCTCCAATTTGCATTGCTTTTGCCCTGATAGCCTAAAAATAGTCTTGATACTATAAATATGCTAAAATCAAAATAAAATGCTTGAAAACCGAGTGGAACACTTATTAAAGTGCTCAAAACCGAATGTAAAATGGGTAAAAACACGCTTATATCAATTCCCCCAGACTTATATCTTTGGTTGTTCTCAAACAAAACAGATATCAAGGCTTGGAAAGTTGATTGAAAAATCGCGGGAACTAAAAATCTCTGAGACTGTCATTCTAAACCATAGCCATCGAACTACATCTATCGGAACTCAGTCTAGAAAATTCTCACCAAAGTCCCTGCACCACTATTCCACTGTATCCATCATGCAAAATTTAAACCATTTAGATATAAATTCCGGTCGGCTAGCTCTCTACATTCATTAAGGCATTGCATGAACTTCTCATTAAAATTGTCATTCAAGGAAGACGACGCTAGGTATTAAAAGCTATTTAAGTGGTGAGGTTAAAGTGTTTAGGGTTACCGTTTCCTTTGGAGGATGCAAGATATTATGCAAAACCGCAAGAGAGAACGGACCTGATGATGTCCACAGTTTCCAGTCACTTCTTCTAGGCTGCACATTCTTCTTCTTCGGTAACATAACTTTTCTGGCATTCCCCCATATTTTTATGTGGGCTTTGAAACGAATGGCATCAAAACTTCTCACGAACGAACCATGGCTTGCCTTATCAAATATTTCGGCCAAATAAGACTCTCTTAAGATTTTGTTTCCTTTCCTTTGAGTTTGGTTTTTTTATTTCTTTTTTCGAAAGGGGAAATGCCTTTTTGAAATATAGTCTTAGGGGAGCACGAAATTTTACCATTCATTTGAGATTTACAAGGAAAAACAAAGCTCTTCTCATTGTTGATATCCCCTTCACTGAATCCATCTAGTCTTCCGTCCTGAGTGACTGAAAATTGGGTCGTTCCTCCCTCCCTGGCGTTTTTGCACATTTCTGCACATAAGACAACAAGAGAGAATGCATGAGGTCGGACAAATGGCTAAGGTAAGGTGGGAAACCAATTAAAAATGAGCTGGCCATTCAGGATCTGAGGAGAGTGGTAAAAAATATAAGAAGTCTTGAATGTTTGATTCGTTTCCCTGATTTAACGCCTTTAATGAGAAAATTAAGTAAGATTAAGTCCAAGAAAAATAGAGCTAGTGTATTCCATCCGATAGTTTAAATTGCTCTGGGGATGTCGCGTCACATGTACTCTAGCTACCGCTTAGTCTGGTACTATATCACGAAAGAGCTGTTACTAAGAGATAATGTAGAAGCACACTGGTCGAAACTCATCATAGATTTATGTCATTATTCCCAAAAACTGCGTTTCAGTTTGAAAAGAAAATGTGAAAATGAAAAGACTAAAGAAAGAAAAGGTGATTAGTAAGAGATGAAATCCTCCCCTAGACTTAAATCATATTGTCCCCAGTGTGAAATAATCGAGATAGGATGGAAAAAGATGAAGGAAAAAGGATGAGAAAACTACATGGAGTTGGTTGGATGGGGTGGGAAAGGAGGTGAGTTGCAGATGGGTTCACCGCACCAAGATGGGTCGGGGTCGTGGTGGAGAGGTGTTTTGCCATGGATCTGGAGTTTGTGGCATGGTGAAAAGAGGTATGGCCGCAAGTGGATGGTGCATGGTCACACCCAGAAGAGTTTCATTGAAAAAGGTGGTTGGCCGCGCAAGGATGGCTCGGGGTCGCGGCCATGAGATGTTCGACCGGATGGTCGGAGAATCTCCTGCGGCCAGGAGGTGATTTGCCACGGGTGGAGCTGCTTCTGGCTGGGGCGAGCAGTTCGAACCAAAAACTGATTTTTTATTTTATTTGTCTTTTCGTTTGTTTTAATTTTTTGTTTGGGTGTTTTTTTGTTGTTTTTATAAACCTGAAACTAAATAAAACTAAAACCAAAAATCAAAGGGTTAAAAGAAAACTAAAAAGAAAGAAAAAGGACTACCTAAGTAGGTTGCCTTCCATAAGCGCTTGTTTAAAGTCATCAGCTTGACATGGATGGGGGAGATGAGCTTAGTTAGAGAAAGATCCTGTCTGAAGACAAGTTTTCTTCGATCTCATGTTGTCATCTTCAGTGGAATACTTGTCATTTTCATCTTCACATTCGAAACGAGCGCCTTTCGCTATGTTAAGCGGTGTTGCGGGATATAACACATCATTGTCTATGTTGTAGAACGAGACACGTCAATTAGGCCAATCCATGATGGCATCAACAATAGCGAGAATGACCATCCTAAGATGATCGGTGAATGATCATCTTTCGGCGTTTTGACAATGAAGAAGTCAACTGGAGCTATTCAATCACTTACTTTGACAGGCATGTCGTAGAAAATTCCTTTCGGAGTTGCGAAGGATTGGTCAGCTAGTCCAACTCTGATGTCTATTGGGTAGACATGTTTGATATTAAGCATGTGCGTGGTTGCTTTGGATATGATGCTTAGACGCGATCTTGAATCGTAGAGAACATTTCTGAATTCGACTCCTCTAATGCTGCAAGTGAGCAGGAATTGACATTGGTCTTGAATCTTATATAAAGATCGAACATGTCTTCCGGTTCTAGCGTGGTTGAAGAGATCGTGAATTGATATATCATGGTTTTTACCCCTTTTAGGCCATGATATAAGTCCGTTTTATAGAGTCTTTCTAGTATTTTGGAGTATTTTAGAGTCTTTTACAGGTTTTAGCACGTTTGGAGCATAATTGGAGATATTGGACCTTTCTGGAGCATTCTGGAGCAAAGCAGAAGTTCGTGTTGTTGAGTACCCAATTTGAAGCATCAGTATCGATCGTTACCTATCGCAGCAGACACGACCCGCGACTTTTCCAAGAGTTGAAGAATTGCAGATTTGCCCCAGAAGACTTAATATTTACAAGAAGACCCCAATTCGTGTTTTAGCTTTATAATTAGGTTTTTCAGCCCCTTTGGAAAAAAGCTTTCATTACTTTGATTCTACTTTTGGTTTTTGGAGAGACAACCCTAAACTCATGTTTTCTATTGTCTTCTTGGATGATCTATTCAATCATGTTGTTTTCATTCTCCATGTCTGAGTAGATCCACTTTAGATTCAGGGTTCTCATAAGGGTTTTCTCTGAATGCTAGGTTGATTAGTTTATTGGGATTCACCATCTGAATTAGTTCTTCGCTTTAGGTTGTGTTCAAAACTTGTTCTAGATTAGCTATCTAGAACATAGATCTTAGGATAATTGATTAGGCACGACAGTGCGATTAATTACCTGATAGAACCTAAGGTGAGCAAAATAACTATTCGCAAAGGAATTTGGTTTAGTTGTTTTGTGAACAAATCAAACCTGATTTAAAAGCTGATTTAGACTTTAGGATTCACAAAGGAATTTGGAATTCCTAGGGTTTATATTTAGATAGTTTTCGCAACGGAAGTTGGTTAATTATATCTTAATGATTTGAGTTCAAGAACCGCACTAAATCTGAATCCTGACTAGTTAGTTTATCTGCATTCATTGATTTCCTGAGAAATACACTGAACCTATTTTTTCCCAATTAAATTACATCTTGTTTAATTTACGCATTGTTTTCAATTACATCTTTTGGTTTAGCTTAATTTGAATCTATTTTATATATTGTGTGATTTCTGTGAGTCCTTGTGTTCGACCCCTACATATACGACCGGTCCAGACATCTGCACGAGGGGATCCAAAATCCCATGTGTCGATCGATACCCCTCCAGTATCGATCGATGCTGAGACGCAGGTCGAGAAGAGGCCCGAGATTGTCAAGGAGAGGGTCTATATACCCAAGATACCTTATCCTATGCCTCCTAAGATGACAAAGAAGGAATGGGAGGACGCCCGATGCAAATCTATGCTGGATAAGTTGGTTGTGGAGCTTTCTTTTGTTGATGATATATGTGAGGATGAGAATTCGGACATCACCTTGGTGTCGACCGATACCCTCTTGTATCTGTCAAGGACGTCTTAAAGGAGCAAGCATCAATCGATGCCCTCCCATATACTGCAAAGGAGCCGCGTATGAGTGTTGACAGACTTCACAAGCCCAAGAAGCTGAATCCTATTCCTTAACACCTTCGAGCCCCCATCACTCCAAAGCAGCTGCGTGGCTTTGAGAAGATGGTATGAAGGATACCCCACTCGTTCACTTTTGAAGAAGCTCTAGAGATTGCAGAGAAACTATGGAAGAAATTAAGGCACTCTTCATCAAGGCAATAAGCAAGTCACTACCGCTGAGGCAGTTGACCAAGAGGGAAGACCCATGAATATTCTCCGTTCCATGCTCCATCTCTGGAATTGAATTCAAAGAGTCTCTCGTTGACTCAGGGGCTAGCGTGAATGTCATGTCAATGGCAATTACAGAGAGATTGGGAGCTGATATTCGATCTCCCAAGTCAACCATCACACTCGCGAACAGTTCCACCTCGCTTCCATATGGTACAATCCCTGATTTGATGGTTAAAGTAGGAGATTGTCTGGTTCCTACCGATTTTGAGGTTATGGAGATGCATGCAAGATCAAGTACGCAATTGATTTTTGGAAGACTGTTCATGGCTATGGCTGGTGCAATTATGGATACACCCAGTAAGAGAATCTCATTCTCGTACATTGACAAAGAGGTGTACTACAAAGCCATTTCTACTATATGAACTTGCACACATACCTCTTGCATCACCATTGTTACAGGAGAGACGTTGGTAGTTGATCTTTTGGAAGAACCTCCTGACGAGCCAACTGTCACAGACGTTCTAGATAGTCTTTCGGTCATCAGCAAGAAAGACGTCAAAACAATTAGGGCAAAGAAGAAGGTGACGAGCACAGTGCTCCCTCTATGACCTTAATCCCTCAGAAGTGTGATGGGGATTCGATTGAGTACAAGGTGAAGTGCAAAGGAACTTGCATGGGAGTAAGCTCTCAATCTTCTCCTGACTGATCACCGGAGACGAAGTCAAGCTACTGACATTAAACGAGCGCTTGGTGGGAGGCAACCCACTGGTGAGTCTGCTTTTGAGTCATTTTTCTTTTTATTTTTCGTTCTGTGTTTGTGTCAGGATAAACAAGGAGAAAAACTCAAAATCGCCTGAGTATCGATCGATACCACATTGGTATCGGTCGACACCAATCGCGAATAAGACGGTTCATCATGTCGACTTAAGCCTGGTATCGATCGATACCAGGCCGTGTGTCGGTCGACACCAGATGTCCCAGCACGGTAACTTCTTGTTTCTCTTAATTCTATTCTGTTCTTTTGTTTTCTTTTACCTACTCTAGGCTAGATAACACTGGGGACAGTGTTGTTTAAGTCTGGGGGAGGTGTCTGCTGACATTGTGTTTGTTTTTCTTAGAGTCAGTTGTTTTATCAAGTCAAAAACGTTTTATTGAGTCAAAACTTTTTGGAGATGATGATCATGTACTTGAATTGTTGTTTTGATTTTGTTTTTGAGTGACCAGTGTTGCAGGATCAGCTCTAGATCGACTAATGAAAAATCCAAGGACTGACCAATTGACTAGAAAACATCCATGTCTCCAGCATAGTTCTTCTGAAGCCTGAGCCAAATTTTAGCACTTCATCGATGTGGTTAGTGTTTACAGAGCTTGATTCATCATTCATATCTGACAAAGGAACCCATATGTTTAAAGTAACGGTATCTCTCTTCCCTGTTATAAGTTGATAAATAAGAGCATAAAAGATGAAATGATTTTCTTCTGAGTAGAGGGCTAGGAAAATTTCCAGCGATCCCATTATTCTACTTAAGAGGGAATGATCACACAAAGGTTGAAAGCGAGGTTAGGAAAATTTCTCGTGATACCACTATTCGCCTAAACCTTTGATACATAGAGAGGGAATAACCGGGGATTCAGTGGCAAATACCATCAATACTCGCATTTCGGACCTTGATGTGTATATGCAGATCTAAAAAAAAAAAAGAGAACATAATAAGAAATAAGTCTGGGGGAGAGAAAGTGATACAAAAAGTGTGAAATTGGATGGTTCCTTGTCTTGATATTGTATGGTAAAGAATCTAGAAGGTTCTTGAACATTGGCTGCAACAATGAAACTGGCGGTGAGGGCTTTATTTGAACAATGCTGCGAGATAATGTGTGGAGTCTGGAAAAGCTGTGAATGTCTACGGAGAAGTACATGGTGGTTAGATCAAAAGCTGGTTAAGTGACATTTGGGTGCTTGGGAAAAGGATCTTTGCGATGGTTCCTGAATAGGTGAGTATCCGTGTTTTCAAACTTCTTTCTCTAGTTTAGTCTTCTATTTGCTTGAGGGCAAGCAAATGCTAAGTCTGGGGGAGTTGATATATCATGGTTTTTACCCATATTAGGCCATGATATAAGTCCGTTTTATAGAGTCTTTCTAGTATTTTGGAGTCTTTTAGAGTCTTTTACAGGTTTTAGCACGTTTGGAGCATAATTGGAGATATTGGAGCTTTCTGGAGCATTCTGGAGTAAAGCAGAATTTCGTGTGGCTGAGTACCCGATTTGAAGCATCAGTATCGATCGATACCCATCGCAGCAGACACGACCCGCGACTTTTCCAAGAGTTGAAGAATTGCATATTTGCCCAAGAAGACTTTAATATTTAAAGGAAGACCCCAGTTCGTGTTTTAGCTTTATAATTATGTTTTTCAGCCACTTAGAAAAAAAAGCTTTCATTACTTTGATTATACTTTTGGTTTTTGGAGAGACAACTCTGAACTCCTGTTTTCTATTGTCTTCTTGGATTATCTATTCAATCATGTTGTTTTCATTCTCCATGTCTGAGTAAATCCACTTTAGATTCTGGGTTCTCATAAGGGTTTTCTCTAAATGCTAGGTTGATTAGTTTATTGGGATTCACCATCTGAATTAGTTCTTCGCTTTAGGTTGTGTTCAAAGCTTGTTCTAGATTAGCTACCTAGAACATAGATCTTAGGATAATTGATTAGGCACGACAGTGCGATTAATTACCTGATAGAACCTAAGGTGAGCAAAATAACTATTCGCAAAGGAATTTGGTTTAGTTGTTTTGTGAACAAATCAAACATGATTTAAAAGCTGATTTAGACTTTAGGATTCACAAAGGAATTTAAAATACCTAGGGTTTAGATTTAGATAGTTTTCGCAACGGAAGTTGGTTAATTATATCTTAGTGATTTGAGTTCAAGAACCGCGCTAAATCTGAATCCTGACTAGTTAATTTATCTGCATTCATTGATTTCCTGAGAAATACCCTGAACCTATCTTTTCCCAATTAAATTACATCTTGTTTAATTTACGCATTGTTTTCAATTACATCTTTTTGTTTAGCTTAATTCGAATCTATTTAATATATTGTGTGATTTCTGTGAGTCCTTGTGTTCGACCCCTACATATACTGCAACTATTGCTTAGTACTTTTAGGGTATTAATTTGAGCATATCATGAATCTCTGAGACAGATTCTTTGCTTTCGCAAAAGAAATGACCAATCATGTGGTCCATCCAAGCTCTAGAAAACATGATTCCATGGGGAAGATCACGAACCACTTTGTTGAATTCCTCCAACTTCTATGGATTGATCCGATTTGGATACCATATGTACTTATCTGCTCGAGGCATATGAATCATGTAAGCGGTGGTAGAGCGTCTGGCTCGACTGTAGTAGATGTGAATGTCTTATTTGCTTTATTTGCTTTCGCGAAAGAAATTAAATAGAAAATTCTTCATCCATGCTTCTTCAAATGAGACGTACATCGGGATCTTCTTAACCAAGTTGTTGAACTTGATCAACTTCTTTTTCTGAAGTGTACCATAAGAGGCTCCACTAAGTTCACAGTGTTGTTTCTGGATGAGTAAACAATCGGATCTGCCCTAATAGGATCATTAGTTGGTTCAAAAGTTGAGTAAGACTCTATGTAAGAATCTGTGATATCATGGACCTTGTAAGAATCGATGTAGAAGTCATCATCGTCATTTGGAGAACTTGCTGAGCGTTTTGAGGTAGAGGCAGGTGATGGCATCTCTTCATAAGATCTGATCGTGTCGCAAGGTGCAAAGGAGATTGGTTCCTTTCGATCAGAAGTGGTGGCTGAAGGCTGAACATCCAAGGCGAAGATGGCTTGCTCGAAGAGGCGTGGCCGCGCCACAAAGTGTCGGGGTCGCGGCATAAGGTCTTCTGGCCGCACATTTGGAGTTCTGCTCGCGGCAGACAGCTCTCAGGCAGCACCTTTGGAGTTCTGCTCGCGGCATACAACTCTCAGGCCGCACCTTTGGAGTTCTGCTCGCGGCAGACAACTCTCTGGCCGCGCCTCTAGGGATCTTGTCACGGCCAAAAGGTTGACAACTTTGCTTTCTTGTTTCAACTTGTATGTCATCTCCTCTTCGCTTGTCTTGTGAAAATCATCACCTTCTTCATTTTCTTCAAGGATTTCCTCAAAAGAGACGAATGACTTCTTTTTTTCACCAAGATTGAGAGCATAAAACAGTTTGGTATGTTGTTTATGTTCCATAGAAATCTTCTCCAAATTAGCTTAAGCTTTTCCCAAAGTGTTGACAATGCGTTCAAGAGCGGAGTCGGTATCTTCAGCTTGAGATTCAACGATGCGTAGGCCTTCTACCAGTTGTAGAATGTCACTTTCTACACGATCTCTATTCAAGTAGATAAAGTCATCAGTTTCTTCAAGTTTCCACTTCAAGTAAAAAATGTCGCGCATATCGCGACTGAGATCACCCTTCTGCTTCCCTTATTTTTATTCAATCCATAACAATCTGTCAATGATTGTTGTAGCGTCTTTGAAAGTTTTCTCCTCAAGAACTTTGATATGAATAGTGATGTCTTCAATCTTCTTAGAAAGATCAGCATTGATTGCATTAATCTTCCTATGCAAAGAAGCTTCCATCATGACTTGATAGTCCATGAATTGGTTCATCATTCTATCGAGTATGTCCGCTTGAGTGTTGGACATCGTGGGGTGATTTTGATTGTTCAAAATCAAATGAGGCAGACGGTAAGAGTGAGAGTTTGTGTTGAACCAACGAGGTGCAAAGCATTCATCTCGAGAGTAAGGAGGCTAGTAGCGTCCTTGAGAGTAGTCGATCGGTGGCAATTTCCGATCTGAGTAGGTCGAGCTGTGAGAGTCACGAGTGATGTGAGAGTAAGGATCTTCAGATGGGTCGAAGTTACCATGCTCCATAGCGGGTTCTTGCTCCAATAGCAGATCCATGTTTCAGAGTCCTGAAACGAAGAAAAACAAAACCAAAAATTAAAAGAAAAAGGTGGTCTTAGAGTTAGTCATCAACCTTCAGATTTCAGCAGGCAAGAACGAATAGACTCCCCAGCAATGGCGCCAAAAACTTGATGATGCCTTGATAACACCGTACTTTTACCCATTTTACCGCTTATTTTAGAACACTTTAATAAGTTTTTCATTCGCTTTTATATGTTTTTATCGTGGTTTTCGCATATTTTTAGTTTCAAGACTCTTTTCAGG
This sequence comes from Eutrema japonicum, assembly GCA_030161315.1. Lineage (NCBI taxonomy): Eukaryota > Viridiplantae > Streptophyta > Magnoliopsida > Brassicales > Brassicaceae > Eutrema > Eutrema japonicum. The sequence goes on from BSQW01000007.1 coordinate 30,033,485, forward strand.
TTACCTAGACAAAAACATTGTAAATTAGAGAAAAACCAGATTTTCGGCTCAAAGTGAAACCGTCAGAAGTTCAACTGCCAAAGAGGTTCTTCCCACCGTTTGATCCAGCCTAGTTTTGGATATATTCAAGAAAGACCAACTACCTTTCCATTCCAACTGATTTGAGGACGATCCAACGGTTCAATCAAAAGATACATTATGATCAAGACGTCCCATCCGACAACTCCTTGAGCAGTTCCACCCGTGGCCAAGAGGCAGTTCACCACATGCAGAAGCTCTCCAGCCGCAGCCAAGGTGCAGTTCACCATGGTCAGAGTCCATGGACCCACGGCCAGATCCTGTTTCGTCCCGTAAGCCCAATTGCAATCCCGTTCGAATCTCGTTAAGGAGAAACCCTAAAGACCTACGAAGACAGATGTCAAGACCGATAAATATGTGTATTAGAAGACCTAATTTTGTGTGCTTGCTTTTACACCATTTTTAGTTTACTTTTTGCATTACTTTTCTTAAGATTTTGTTCTTTACTTTCGAGATTGGTAGATAAATTTTCTCCGGGCTTAGTTCTTAAAATCGAGAAACTTCTTCTTCCATCTACTGTTCTTTATTTAATTATGTCTTCGCTTTCAATTATGTCTGAGTACTTTAGTCTTTGGATTTAAATGGATTATTGAAGGGGAGTCCTATGTTCGATAAGGATTTCACGAGATAAACCTAGCCGTATTCTAGAACTCTTTCTTATAGATTGTTGTTAATACATGAATCTAGCGTCATGAACTAGAGGGTGATTTCTAGGTTTTATAAGAAACACCAAAAGTGCTGAATCTAACCACCTGAAACGTTCATCTATAGGAGCGTGTCACGCTATAAGATACGAAAGTATACTTATAGAGTGCCATGAATTATTAAGAACGTGAACATCATGACTTTCTGCGCGGCCTGAGACGAAAGCTACTGGTCAAGTATATAAGTTATTGGTGCGTAGGTAATAATACCGGTTTTTGAACATTTTTATGGATCACTTTAATATATTTTGCAGGTGTTTTAACTCCGTTTTCAATGGTTTTCAAGTGATTTGCATGTTTTAGTATTTTGAAAGACATTTTAGGTAACTTGGGATAAAAGAGTGTATTCCGGAACAATATTACGTTTTTGGATAAACTCGGACCGTAATAAATCTTGCAATATTACGTTTTTGGATAAACTTTGGACACAACAAAGTAGATACAACCAGTTTTCAAATGCAATTGGATTGGAGACGATCCAATGGTTGGATCCTTAAATACACTGGAAGCACTGAAGGCATATGAAACTGCCTCGAAGGGAAGTCCACCATGGCATGAGAGCCTCGACCAGTGGCCAATAACCATTTAGCCACGCCTGGAGGAGCTCGACCCGTGGCCAAGTAGCAGTTCGCCGCAGCCAGAATGGCCTGACCCGCATCCACTCCCTGCTGCGACCAAATCAACTCATTTTTTCACTCGAGGCCAAAACCGTCTTTTCACAACAAACCCTAAACGAAGTGAAGATTATAAATACTTGTTTTTGGTCTTTTAGACAGAAAACACATATTTATTTTAATGCTTAAGGCAGAGGCGAATCCCTTGCAAACTTGTTACTCATGTTCTTCGGTTTGGAGAAAGGATTCTCGATCGGAGTTCTTCGATAGAGAAGCTTTTTTCATCCCTTTTCAATATATTGATTATGTTTATCTCAGCTATGACTGAGTAGTTTTCTTGTTGGGTATAGGGTTTCAAAGGGGCTCTCATGGTTAAATTTCTCATTAGGTTTTTAGATTAGGATACCGATTAGGGTTCTTCGTTTTATCCCCTTTCTGAATGCATGTTTTCTTGATTGATCCCCTTGCAACTGAACTTAGGTATTTTTAGAACTACGAAAGTACTGGATTCATATGCTTGACCTAGGGTAGACGAGTAAAACCGTCACAAGATACGAAAGCATACTTGTGGAGGGATTCTGAGCGTTAACAACTTTTGAGTATAATTAATCACTAACTTTTTGCGCGGGCTGAGACGAAAGCTACCAGTCGAGTACTAAAGTTGTAGGTGTGTAGGGTGTACGAAAGTATACTACACATAGTTTCTGTGTTCCAAGTTCAAGAATCCAAAGACGACAAAAAGTTGCTTTAGAAATCCTAGCAAAGTCTTAGTGAAAATCGGCCATGAACCCTAGAGATTAACCGTTGCCCAACGTTTCATTTAATTGTTTTACAACCTCGTTTTAATCATTTGCTTTCTTACTTTCTATTTTATTTCATCGCTTAAATTAGTTTATTTTTCTAGCTACAATCGTGACAACCAAAATCCCCAAAAATATTTTACGTCTAGACAGAACTTAGAAATCAATATAAATCGACAACTATCACCCCGTGGATTCGATCCCTAAATACTACTGCGTTTGCTGTGCACTTGCAGCCTAGCTAAAAGGGTAAAACCCGTGCCGGGAGCGATCCCGGTGCATTAAGTGTTTGGGGATTGTTTTGCTTGTTTGATTTCGTATTCTAATTTCTGTTCTAGACAATTTTGATTTTCAAGGCCTTTGTTGCTCTTTTGACATTCTCCTTTATCTTTGTCTTTTGTTCTGATGTGCATGAACACTAGGAGAACTCCTAGAGAAACCATACCGCAACTAGACGATATCGACAAACACGATAGAGAACTACGAAGACTCAAAAGATCGCTAAGGATGGCCAAAAATGACCGTCCGGAAGATCAACTAAACCGTGATCACGAGGCTGACCGTGATGTTTAGGATCACGAAGATGACCGAGAGGCTGTCCTTGGTGCTAATGACCAGCAACTTCTCGATCCCGAAGAAAACCAAAACCTAAACCAAAACCAAAATGCTGAAAATCCGAGGCTTGATATGCTCAAATTAATACCCTAAACAGTACTAAAGCAGTTATTGTAGTAAGTGTAGGGGTCAAACATAAGGACTCACAGAAATCACACAATAGATTGTATAGTATCGAATCAAGCTAAGCAAATAAGATGAAACAAAAGACAATAAGCACTAAACGAGTTATAAATTCGATGGAGGAAAATATAGGCCCAGGGTATTTCTCAGGAAATCAATGAATGCAGACAAACTAGCTAACATGATTCAGATTTAGCGCGGTTCTTGAACTCAAATCACTAAAGTATAATTAACCAACTGTCGTTGCGAGAATTATCTAAATCTAAATCCTAGGAATTCCAAATCTCTTTGCGAATCCTAAAGTCTAAATCAGCTTTAATATCAGGTTTGATATGTTCACAAATCAATTAAACCAAATCTCTTTGTGAATAATCAATTTGCTCACCTAAGGTTCTATCAGGTAATTAATCGCACTGTCGTGCCTAATCAATTATCCTAAGATCTAAGTTCCAGATTCGTCAACCTAGAATTAGCTTTGAACACAACCTAAGGTGAATAACTAATTCAGATAGTGAATCCTAATAAACTAATCAACCTAGCATTAGAGAAAACCCTTATGAGAACTTTGAACCTAAAGTGGATCTACTCAGACATGGAGATTGAAAACAACATGATTGAATAGATTATCAAAGAAATCAATAAAAACAGGAGTTCAGTGTTGTCTCTCCAAAAACCAAAGTAGAATCAAAGTAATGAAAGCTTAGAAAATAAAGCATAGAATAAAGCATAGCCAACAAAGTGGCCGAAAAATCTAATTATATAGTCTAAACACGTTCTGGGGTCTTCTTGTAAATATTAAAGACTTCTAGTCTAAGTTGCAATTCTTCAACTCTTCATTAAAGTCGCGGGTTATGTCTGTTGTGATGAGTGTCGATCGATACCAGGGGGTATCGATCGATGCTCGACGTGAAATCGGGTACTCAGCAACACGAACTTCAGATTTGATCCAAAATGCTCCAGAAAGCTCCAATATCTCCAATTATGCTCCAAACGTGCTAAGACCTGTAAAAGACTCTAAAACACTACGAGATAGCAGAAAGACTCTATAAAACGGACTTATATTATGGCCTAAAAAGGATAAAAACTATTATATATCAACTCCTCCAGACTTAGCCTTTGCTTGCCCTCAAGCAAAACAGAAAACTAAACCAGAGAAAGAGGTTTGAAAACGCGGAGACTCACCTGTTCAGGAACCATCGCAGAGATCCTTTTCCCAAGCACCCAAATGTTACCTAACCAGCTTTTGTTCTAACCACCATGTAGTTCTCCATAGACATTCGCAGCTTTTCAAGACTCTACACAAAATCTCGCAGCATTGTTCAAATAAAGTCCTCATCACCAGTTTCATCGTTGCAGCCAATGTTCAAGAACCTTGTAGATTCTTTACCATACAATATCATGACAAGGAACCATCCAATTTCACACTTTTTGTATCACTTTCTCTCCCCCAGACTTATTTCTTATTATGTTCTTTTTTTTTATAGATCTGCATATACACATCAAGGTCCGAAACGCGAGTATTGATGGTGTTTGCCACCGAATCCCCGGTTCTTCCCTCTCTATGTATCAAAGGTTTAGGCGAATAGTGGTATCACGGGAAATTTTCCTAAACTCGCTTTCAACCTTTGTGTGATCATTTCCTCTTAAGTGGAACAATGGGATCGCTGGAAATTTTCCTAACCCTCTACTCAGAAGAAAATAATTTCATCTTTTATGCTCTTATTTATCAACTTATAACAGGGAGAGAGATACCATTACTTTAAACATATGGGTTCCTTTGTCATATATGAATGATGAATCAAACTCTGTAAACACTAACCATATCGATGAAGTGCAAAAATTTGGCTCAGGCTTCAGAAGAACTCTGCTGGAGACATGGATGTTTTCTAGTCAACTGGTCAGTCCTTGGATTTTTCATTAGTCGATCTAGAGCTGATCCTGCAACACTGGTCACTTAAAAAAAAAAATCAAAACAACAATTCAAAGCACATGATCATCATCTCCAACAAGTTTTGACTCGATAAAACAACTGACTCTTCAGAAAAACGAACACAATGTCAGCTGACACCTCCCCCAGACTTAAACAACAATGTCCCCAGTGTTATCTAGCCTAGAGCATGTAAAGGAAAACAAAAGAGCATAATAGAATTAAGAAAAACAAGAAGTTACCGTGCTGGAACATCTGGTGTCGATCGACACACATCCTGATATCGATCGATACCAGGCTTAAATCGACATGATGAACCGTCTATTCGCGATTGGTGTCGACCGATACCAATGTGGTATCGATCGATACTAAGGCGATTTCGAGTTTTGCTCCTTGTTTATCCTGACACAAACACAAAATGAAAAAGAAAATGAAAAAAATCAAAAGCAGACTCACCAGTGGGTTGCCTCCCACCAAGCACTCGTTTAAATTCATTAGCTTGACTGTAACGCCCTTCAGGCAGGATAAGAATGCGAGCTTGCACCAAAACAGGCTCCACAACTTGACATCGCTATCTTCAGAGTTTTGTTCAACATACTCTCCACAAACTTTTTTCCTTTCTCTTTCAGTTCAGAAGTAAGAAGAACTCTAGCCTTAGAGAATGGTTTCGAGTCTCCTTTGCACTTCACCTTGTACTCAATCGAGTTTCCATCACAGTTCTGATGGATTAAAGTGACATGGGGATTCTCGACTCTTTTGCTCTTCACCTTCTTCTTTGTTTCCTTAGCCTTCTTGACAACTTTCGTGGGGATGCTGGGCGGTTTAACCGAAACGTCTATGACAGTTGGCGCGTCAGGAGGTTCTTCCAAAAGATCAGCCGCTAACAACTTTCCCGTAACAACCTCGATGCTAGAGACACGTCTGGGAGCTCCTCTAGGAGGAATGGCTTCATAGAACATCACCTTGTCAATATATGAGAATGAAATTCTCTTGCCTGGCGTATCCATAATCGCACCAACCGTAGCAATTAACGATCTTCCAATAATTAACTGCGTACGAGATATTGCACTCATCTCCACAACCTGAAAATTAGTATGAACCAGGTAGTCGCCTATTGTGATCATCAAATCAGGTATTGTACCGTGCGGAAGTGAGGTGGAACAGTTTGCGAATGTGATAGACGTCTTGGGAGGTCGAATATCAGCTCTCAATCTCTCTGCAATTTCCCTTGACATGACATTGACGCAGGCCCCCGAGTCAACGAGAGACTCTTTGAATTCAACTCCAGAGATAGAGCATGGAACTGAGAATATCCCTGGGTCTTCCCTCTTAGTAAACTGTCTCAGTGGTAGTGACTTGCGTCTTGCCTCGATAAAGAGCACTTCGATCTCTTCCAGAGTTTCCCTGCAATCTTTGAAGTGACTTAGAAGAGGATGGTGTTCTAGAGCTTCTTTGAAAGACAATTCATGGAAGATCCTTCGTATCATCTTCTCAAAGCCACGCAGCTGCTTTGGAGAAATGGGACCTCTAAGGTGTTGAGGAATAGAATTCAGCTTCTTGGGCTTGCGAACTCTTTCTTCAATCAACTCAGGCATTTTCATAGTTTCTTGCTCGATCTGCGAGGGGTATCGACCGACATCAGGTAGGGTATCGATCGATACTATAGCTCTTGAATCGTTCCTGGCAGATATATCATCATCATAAGGAGGCTCCACAACCGATTTATCCAACAAAGCTTTGCATCTGGCGTCCTCTCATTCCTTCCTTGTCATAATATGAGGCATAGGATAAGGTATCTTGGGTATATACACCCTCTCTTTGACAATTTCAGGCTCTTTCTCGGCCTGCGTCTCAGTATCGATAGATATAGAAGGGGTATCGATCGATACATGTGATTTTGGATTCACTCGTGCAAGTGTCTGGACTGGTATCGATCGATACAGGCTGGTATCGATCGAAACCTGGGCGATTTCAGAATCCCAGTCGTCATCTTCAGCAGCATCGTCGAAAATTCTTGCATCAAAATATTTTTCTACCACTGCAGTGGCCTCTTTAGCACTTCCTATGGTGATCGCATTGACGTGTGCTCTTGGATTCTCGGTTTTCCCTGGAAGAAAACATTCCTGCCTTTTCACAGTTGTTGCTGTCTGAGCGACCAGAGTTTCAAGCTTCCTCTGGATAAGATTGATGACTTCGATTTTCCCATTCTGCTCAATGTACAGAGAGTCAAACTTCCCATTGAAGTCACCTTGAAAATTCTCTTGTCCCCGAAGAATCTGTTCCATCATGAATTCCATCTTATTCTCTGTGGTATTTGGAGAGATGGGCTAGTACATTTTAGGTAACTTGGGATAAAAGAGTGTATTCCGGAACAATATTACGTTTTTGGATAAACTCGGACCGTCATAAATCTTGCAATATTACGTTTTTGGATAAACTTTGGACATAACAAAGTAGATACAACCAGATTTCAAATGCAATTGGATTGGAGACGATCCAATGGTTGGATCCTTAAATACACTGGAAGCACTGAAGACATATGAAACTGCCTCGAAGAGAAGTCCACCATGGCATGAGAGCCTCGACCAGTGGCCAATAACCATTTAGCCACGCCTGGAGGAGCTCGACCCGTGGCCAAGTAGCAGTTCGCCGCAGCCAGAATGGCCTGACCCGCGGCCACTCCCAGCTGCGACCAAATCAACTCATTTTTTCACTCGAGGCCAAAATCGTCTTTTCACAACAAACCCTAAACGAAGTGAAGATTATAAATACTTGTTTTACGTCTTTTAGACAGAAAACACATATTTATTTTATGCTTAAGGAAGAGGCGAATCCCTTGCAAACTTGTTACTCATGTTCTTCGGTTTGGAGAAAGGATTCTCGATCGGAGTTCTTCGATAGAGAAGCTTTTTTCATCCCTTTTCAATATATTGATTATGTTTATCTCAGCTATGACTGAGTAGTTCTCTTGTTGGGTATAGGGTTTCAAAGGGGCTCTCATGGTTAACTTTCTCATTAGGTTTTTAGATTAGGATACCGATTAGGGTTCTTCGTTTTATCCCCTTTCTGAATGCATGTTTTCTTGATTGATCCCCTTGCAACTGAACTTAGGTATTTTTAGAACTACGAAAGTACTGGATTCATATGCTTGACCTAGGGTAGACGAGTAAAACCGTCACAAGATACGAAAGCATACTTGTGGAGGGATTCTGAGCGTTAACAACTTTTGAGTATAATTAATCACTAACTTTTTGCGCGGGCTGAGACGAAAGCTACCAGTCGAGTACTAAAGTTGTAGGTGTGTAGGGTGTACGAAAGTAGACTACACATAGTTTCTGTGTTCCAAGTTCAAGAATCCAAAGACGATAAAAAGTTGCTTTAGAAATCCTAGCAAAGTCTTAGTGAAAATCGGCCATGAACCCTAGAGATTACCCGTTGCCCAACGTTTCGTTTAATTGTTTTACAACCTCGTTTTAATCATTTGCTTTCTTACTTTCTATTTTATTTCATCGCTTAAATTAGTTTATTTTTCTAGCTACAATCGTGACAACCAAAATCCCCAAAAATATTTTACGTCTAAACAGAACTTAGAAATCAATATAAATAGACAACTATCACCCTGTGGATTCGATCCCTAAATACTACTGTGTTTGCTGTGCACTTGCAGCCTAGCTAAAAGGGTAAAACCCGTGCCGGGAGCGATCCCGGCGCATTAAGTTTTTGGGGATTGTTTTGCTTGTTTGATTTCGTATTCTAATTTCTGTTCTATATAATTTTGATTTTCAAGCTCTTTGTTGCTCTTTTGACATTCTCCTTTATCTTTGTCTTTTGTTCTGATGTGCATGAACACTAGGAGAACTCCTAGAGAAACCATACCGCAACTAGACGATATCGATAAACACGAGAGAGAACTACGAAGACTCAAAAGATCGCTAAGGATGGCCAAAAATGACCGTCCGGAAGATCAACTAAACCGTGATCACCTTGATCACGAGGCTGACCGTGATGTTTAGGATCACGAAGATGACCGAGAGGCTGTCCTTGGTGCTAATGACCAGCAACTTCTCGATCCCGAAGAAAACCAAAACCTAAACCAAAACCAAAATGCTGAAAATCCGAGGTTTGATATGCTCAAATTAATACCCTAAACAGTACTAAAGCAGTTATTGTAGTAAGTGTAGGGGTCAAACATAAGGACTCACAGAAATCACACAATAGATTGTATAGTATCGAATCAAGCTAAGAAAATAAGATGAAACAAAAGACAATAAGCACTAAACGAGTTATAAATTCGATGGAGGAAAATATAGGCCCAGGGTATTTCTCAGGAAATCAATGAATGCAGACAAACTAGCTAACATGATTCAGATTTAGCGCGGTTCGTGAACTCAAATCACTAAAGTATAATTAACCAACTGTCGTTGCGAGAATTATCTAAATCTAAATCCTAGGAATTCCAAATCTCTTTGTGAATCCTAAAGTCTAAATCAGCTTTAATATAAGGTTTGATATGTTCACAAATCAATTAAACCAAATCTCTTTGCGAATAATCAATTTGCTCACCTAAGGTTCTATCAGGTAATTAATCGCACTGTCGTGCCTAATCAATTATCCTAAGATCTAAGTTCCAGATTCGTCAACCTAGAATTAGCTTTGAACACAACCTAAGGTGAATAACTAATTCAGATAGTGAATCCTAATAAACTAATCAACCTAGCATTCATAGAAAACCCTTATGAGAACCCTGAACCTAAAGTGGATCTACTCAGACATGGATATTGAAAACAACATGATTGAATAGATTATCAAAGAAATCAATAAAAACAGGAGTTCAGTGTTGTCTCTCCAAAAACCAAAGTAGAATCAAAGTAATGAAAGCTTAGAAAATAAAGCATAGAATAAAGCATAGCCAACAAAGTGGCCGAAAAATCTAATTATATAGTCTAAACACGTTCTGGGGTCTTCTTGTAAATATTAAAGACTTCTAGACTAAGTTGCAATTCTTCAACTCTTCATTAAAGTCGCGGGTTATGTCTGTTGTGATGAGTGTCGATCGATACCAGGGGGTATCGATCGATGCTCGACGTGAAATCGGGTACTCAGCAACACGAACTTCAAATTTGATCCAAAATGCTCCAGAAAGCTCCAATATCTCCAATTATGCTCCAAACGTGCTAAGACCTGTAAAAGACTCTAAAACACTACGAAATAGCAGAAAGACTCTATAAAACGGACTTATATTATGGCCTAAAAAGGATAAAAACTATTATATATCAACTCCTCCAGACTTAGCCTTTGCTTGCCCTCAAGCAAAACAGAAAACTAAACCAGAGAAAGAGGTTTGAAAACGCGGAGACTCACCTGTTCAGGAACCATCGCAGAGATCCTTTTCCCAAGCACCCAAATGTTACCTAACCAGCTTTTGTTCTAACCACCATGTAGTTCTCCATAGACATTCGCAGCTTTTCAAGACTCCACACAAAATCTCGCAGCATTGTTCAAATAAAGTCCTCATCACCAGTTTCTTTACCATACAATATCATGACAAGGAACCATCCAATTTCACACTTTTTGTATCACTTTCTCTCCCCCAGACTTATTTCTTATTATGTTCTTTTTTTTTATAGATCTGCATATACACATCAAGGTCCGAAACGCGAGTATTGATGGTGTTTGCCACCGAATCCCCGGTTCTTCCCTCTCTATGTATCAAAGGTTTAGGCGAATAGTGGTATCACGGGAAATTTTCCTAACCTCGCTTTCAACCTTTGTGTGATCATTTCCTCTTAAGTGGAACAATGGGATCGCTGGAAATTTTCCTAACCCTCTACTCAGAAGAAAATAATTTCATCTTTTATGCTCTTATTTATCAACTTATAACAGGGGAGAGAGATACCATTACTTTAAACATATGGGTTCCTTTGTCATATATGAATGATGAATCACGCTCTGTAAACACTAACCACATCGATGAAGTGCAAAAATTTGGCTCAGGCTTCAGAAGAACTCTGCTGGAGACATGGATGTTTTCTAGTCAACTGGTCAGTCCTTTGATTTTTCATTAGTCGATCTAGAGCTGATCCTGCAACACTGGTCACTCAAAAAAAAAATCAAAACAACAATTCAAAGCACATGATCATCATCTCCAACAAGTTTTGACTCGATAAAACAACTGCCTCTTCAGAAAAACGAACACAATGTTAGCTGACACCTCCCCCATACTTAAACAACAATGTCCCCAGTGTTATCTAGCCTAGAGCATGTAAAGGAAAACAAAAGAGCAGAATAGAATTAAGAAAAACAAGAAGTTACCGTGCTGGAACATCTGGTGTCGATCGACACACAGCCTGATATTGATCGATACCAGGCTTAAATCGACATGATGAACCGTCTATTCGCGATTGGTGTCGACCGATACCAATGTGGTATCGATCGATAATAAGGCGATTTTGAGTTTTGCTCCTTGTTTATCCTGACACAAACACAAAATGAAAAAGAAAAAGAAAAAAAATCAAAAGCAGACTCACCAGTGGGTTGCCTCCCACCAAGCGCTCGTTTAAATTCATTAGCTTGACTGTAACGCCCTTCAGGTAGGATAAGAATGCGAGCTTGCACCAAAACAGGCTCCACAACTTGACATCGCTATCTTCAGAGTTTTGCTCAACATACTCTCCACAAACTTTTTTCCTTTCTCTTTCAGTTCAGAAGTAAGAAGAACTCTAGCCTTAGAGAATGGTTTCGAGTCTCCTTTGCACTTCACCTTGTACTCAATCGAGTTTCCATCATAGTTCTGAGGGATTAAAGTGACATGGGGATTCTCGACTCTTTTACTCTTCACCTTCTTCTTTGTTGCCTTAGCCTTCTTGACAACTTTCGTGGGGATGCTGGGCGGTTTAACAGAAACGTCTATGACAGTTGGCGCGTCAGGAGGTTCTTCCAAAAGATCAGCCGCTAACAACTTTCCCGTAACAACCTCGATGCTAGAGACACGTCCGGGAGCTCCTCTAGGAGGAATGGCTTCGTAGAACATCACCTTGTCAAAATATGAGAATGAAATTCTCTTGCCTGGCGTATCCATAATCGCACCAACCGTAGCCATGAACGGTCTTCCAATAATTAACTGCGTACGAGATATTGCACTCATCTCCACAACCTGAAAATCAGTAGGAACCAGGTAGTCGCCTATTGTGATCATCAAATCAGGTATTGTACCGTGCGGAAGTGAGGTGGAACAGTTTGCGAATGTGATAGACGTCTTGGGAGGTCGAATATCAGCTCTCAATCTCTCTGCAATTTCCCTTAACATGACATTGACGCAGGCCCCCGAGTCAACGAGAGACTCTTTGAATTCAACTCCAGAGATAGAGCATGGAACTGAGAATATCCCTGGGTCTTCCCTCTTAGTCAACTGTCTCAGTGATAGTGACTTTCGTCTTGCCTCGATAAAGAGCACTTCGATCTCTTCCAGAGTTTCCATGCAATCTTTGAAGTGACTTAGAAGAGGATGGTGTTCTAGAGCTTCTTTGAAAGACAATTCATGGAAGATCCTTCGTACCATCTTCTCAAAGCCACGCAGCTACTTTGGAGAAATGGGACCTCTAAGGTGTTGAGGAATAGAATTCAGCTTCTTGGGCTTGCAAACTCTTTCTTCAATCAACTCAGGCATTTTCATAGTTTCTGGCTCGATCTGCCAGTGGTATCGACCGACATCAGGTAGGGTATCGATCGATACTATAGCTCTTGAATCATCCATGGCAGATATATCATCATCATAAGGAGGCTCCACAACCGATTTATCCAACAAAGCTTTGCATCTGGCGTCCTCCCATTCCTTCCTTGTCATAATATGAGGCATATGATAAGGTATCTTGGGTATATACACCCTCTCTTTGACAATTTCAGGCTCTTTCTCGGCCTGCGTCTCAGTATCGATCGATACAGAAGGGGTATCGATCGATACATGTGATTCTGGACTGGTATCGATCGATACAGGCTGGTATCGATCGATACCTGGGCGATTTCAGAATCCCAGTCGTCATCTTCAGCAGCATCGTCGAAAATTCTTGCATCAAAATATTTTTCTACCACTGCAGTGGCTTCTTTAGCACTTCCTATGGTGATCGCATTGACGTGTGCTCTTGGATTCTCGGTTTTCCCTGGAAGAAAACATTCCTGCCTTTTCACAGTTGCTGCTGTCCGAGCGACCAGAGTTTCAAGCTTCCTCTGGCTAAGATTGATGACTTCGATTTTCCCATTCAGCTCAATGTACAGAGAGTCAAACTTCCCATTGAAGTCACCTTGCAACTTCTCTTGTCCCCGAAGAATCTGTTCCATCATGAATTCCATCTTATTCTATGTGGTATTTGGAGAGATGGGCTAGTACGAAGAGTTCCCGTAATTGCGAGTGTTGTTGTTGAAGTTTCGGTTGTTGTTGTACCCAAATTGTTGACCCTGAAATCTAGAACCACCGACGTAGGTAACATCCTCCACTTCATCTCCACCGATATTATCGACTCCATCAGCAAAGTGTACAGTCTTCTTCGACTTTCCGATCAGAAAATCCAGCTTTGCTTGAACTTCAGCAATCTGCGATCCATCAACTCCTCCACCTTGCTTCTCCCGCTCGAAATCAGTATTCTTGGTGCTATTACTAGACGCCAAGTTCTCAATCAACACAACCGCATCATCTGGATATCTGGTGTTGAAGTTCCCATTACTCGCAGTATCCAAAGCCATCTGGTACCTCCAATCGATCCCTCTGTAGAAAGTACCCAACAGCTGAACCTGATTGAACCCATGGTGCGGGCAATCTCTCTGATATGATTTGAAACGAATCCAAGCGGCTTTGAGTGCCTCTGTTGGACCTTGAGAAAATTGAGAGATCTTGTTCCTGAGCTCTTCAGATCTCGCATCATCGTCGAAGTTGATCAGGAATGCATTTTTCGTCTCATCCCATGTAGTTAGCGAATCAGGAGCTAACTGCTTCAGCCAATAAGCAACATCCCCACCAAGAGAGTACGGGAAACGTTTGCAGAAAAGGAACTCATTGGGCACTCCATTATACTTCATACCAGTGACCAAATCCTCGAACCTTTCGATATGATCCATGGGATGCTCATGAGGTAGGCCATGGAAAGGGTTCTGACTTACAAGAGTGTAATACGCAGGTTTTAGCTCGAAATCAATCCTCTGAAAAGTTGGGATGCGAATTGCAGATCGATTGGCATAGAACTGATCAGGTCTGTTGTGCTCGGCAAGTGTTCTACCTCGATCAACCCCAGCATTCCCAACGTAGGCTTGCGCAGCTGGCACGACATTCTGACCAACAACAGCAGGAGGGGCAATGACGTTTCCAGCCTCATCAAGTCGTTGCCCTCTCTCACTGCACACTTGACCCTCTTGGTCTCTCAAGACTCCAGCTTCATCAGCTCTTAATACCACTTGGTTGTTCATCCCTGATGTTTGCTTTGTCTTTCTGTTTGTTCGTTCTAAACGTGCTAGCTTTTCTAACGATAGATTGACTAGCCGAATGCTCTTGTTCTTCCTGGTTTCCCAATTAGACATGCACCTGAAAACAAAACATTAGACAAGGCACGTAAGTAACCAAAAAAGTCCACCATGGCATAAGAAGCACTGAAGGCATATGAAACTTCCTCGAAGAGAAGTCCACCATGGCATGAGAGCCTCGACCAGTGGCCAATCACCATTTAGCCATGCCTGGAGGAGCTCGACCCATGGCCAAGTAGCAGTTCGCCGCAGCCAGAATGGCCCGACCCGCGGCCACTCCTTGCTACGACCAAATCAACTCATTTTTTCACTCGAGGCCAAAACCGTCTTTTCACAACAAACCCTAAACGAAGTGAAGATTATAAATACTTGTTTTACGTCTTTTAGACAGAAAACACATATTTATTTTATGCTTAAGGCAGCGGCGAATCCCTTGCAAACTTGTTACTCATGTTCTTCGGTTTGGAGCAAGGATTCTCGATCGGAGTTCTTCGATAGAGAAGCTTTTTTCATCCCTTTCCAATATATTGATTATGTTATCTCAGCTATGACTGAGTAGTTCTATTGTTGGGTATAGGGTTTCAAAGGGGCTCTCATGGTTCAATTTCTCATTAGGTTTTTAGATTAGGATACCGATTAGGATTCTTCGTTTTTTCCCCTTTCTGAATGCATGTTTGCTTGATTGATCCCCTTGCAATTGAACTTAGATATTTTTAGAACTACGAAAGTACTGGATTCATATGCTTGACCTAGGTATACGAATAAAACCGTCACAAGATACGAAAGCATACTTGTGGAGGGATTGTGAGCGTTAACGACTTTTGAGTATAATTAATCACTAACTTTTTGCGCGGGCTGAGACGAAAGCTACCAGTCGAGTACTAAAGTTGTAGGTGTGTAGGGTGTACGAAAGTAGACTACACATAGTTTCTGTGTTCCAAGTTCAAGAATCCAAAGACGACAAAAAGTTGCTTTAGAAATCCTAGCAAAGTCTTAGTGAAAATCGGCCATGAACCCTAGAGATTACCCGTTGCACAACGTTTCGTTTAATTGTTTTACAACCTCGTTTTAATCATTTGCTTTCTTACTTTATGTTTTATTTCACCGCTTAAATTAGTTTATTTTTCTAGCTACAATCGTGACAACCAAAATCCCCAAAAATATTTTACGTCTAGACAGAACTTAGAAATCAATAGAAATCGACAACTATCACCCCGTGGATTCGATCCCTAAATACTACTGTGTTTGCTGTGCACTTGCAGCCTAGCTAAAAGGGTAAAACCCGTGCCGGGAGCGATCCCGGCGCATTAAGTTTTTGGGGATTGTTTTGCTTGTTTGATTTCGTATTCTAATTTCTGTTCTAGATAATTTTGATTTTCAAGCTCTTTGTTGCTCTTTTGACATTCTCCTTTATCTTTGTCTTTTGTTCTGATGTGCATGAACACTAGAAGAACTCCTAGAGAAACCATACCGCAACTAGACGATATCGACAAACACGAGAGAGAACTCCGAAGACTCAAAAGAACGCTAAGGATGGCCGAAAACGACCGTCCGGAAGATCAACTAAACCGTGATCACCTTGATCACGAGGCTGACCGTGATGTTTAGGATCACGAAGATGACCGAGAGGCTGTCCTTGGTGCTAATGACCAGCAACTTCTCGATCCCGAAGAAAACCAAAACCTAAACCAAAACCAAAATGCTGAAAATACGAGGCTTGATATGCTCAAATTAATACCCTAAACAGTACTAAAGCAGTTGTTGAAGTAAGTGTAGGGGTCGAACACAAGGACTCACAGAAATCACATAATAGATTGTATAGTATCGAATTAAGCTAAGCAAATAAGATGAAACAAAAGACAATAAGCAGTAAACGAGTTGTAAATTCGATGGAGGAAAATATAGGCCCAGGGTATTTCTCAGGAAATCAATGAATGCAGACAAACTAGCTAACATGATTCAGATTTAGCGCGGTTCTTGAATTCAAATCACTAAAGTATAATTAACCAACTGTCGTTGCGAGAATTATCTAAATATAAATCCTAGGAATTCTAAATCTCTTTGCGAATCCTAAAGTCTAAATCAGCTTTAATATCAGGTTTGATATGTTCACAAATCAATTAAACCAAATCTCTTTGCGAATAATCAATTTGCTCACCTAAGGTTCTATCAGGTAATTAATCGCACTGTCGTGCCTAATCAATTATCCTAAGATCTAAGTTCCAGATTCGTCAACCTAGAATTAGCTTTGAACACAACCTAAGGTGAAGAACTAATTCAGATAGTGAATCCTAATAAACTAATCAACCTAGCATTCAGAGAAAACCCTTATGAGAACCCTGAACCTAAAGTGGATCTACTCAGACATGGACATTGAAAACAACATGATTGAATAGATAATCAAAGAAATCAAGGCTGCTTAGATTCGTTTTAGGTCATATCAGAGAGATTGTCCGCACCATGGGTTCACTCAGGTTCAGTTGCTGGGTACTTTCTTCGGAGGGATTGATTGGAGGTATCAGATGGCTCTAGCTGCTGCGAGCAATGGAAATTTCTACACGAGCTATCCTGACGATGCCTATGGGCTTATTGAGAACTTAGTTTCTACCAATAGTACCAAGAATGCGGACATGGAGCGCATGAAGAAAGCTAGTAACTTTGATTGCAGTCGGATTGCTGAGGTGAATGCTAAGTTAGATTCAATGCACAATTTGTTGATGGGCAGACAGCAGAAGGCTGTTTGTTTTGCTGAAAAGGATTGAGTGGAATTTGTTAACCACATTGATGGAGTTGGATTTCAAGGTCAAAGGTATCAATGCCCACCCACACCACCCAGAACTTCTGATAGTAAGATTGAGGGTATGCTTGAACAGTTGGTTCAAGGACAGCAGAACATGACAGTGAATTTCAACGGGAGGTTGGATGCCATGTACACTGATCTGAATGGAAAAATAGAAACTCTCATTATTCATCAGAAGATTCTGGATACTCATGTAGCCCAGAATGCAGCAACTGTCATGGGACTGATGGATCATTCACAGAACGAAGACGTAACTGCTATCCCCTCGCGGAGTGGAAGTGAGGTACACCCAGGAGTGCAGAGGAGCTCAACTGCAAAGATTTTGGTCAATCTTGCCAAGGATGACGAAGAGATTTCAGAAATCACCTCTGTGTCGACCGATACCCTTTTGTTTCGATCGACACCCGTCCAAGAATCTGTCAAGGACATCTCGAAGGAGCAAGCATCGATCGACACCCTCCCAGATACTGCGAAGGAGCCGCGTATGAGTGTTGACAGACTTCACAAGCCCAAGAAGATGAATCCTATTCCTCAACACCTCCGAGCCCCCATCACTCCAAAGCAGCTGCTTGGCTTCGAGAAGATGGTACGTCCAATTCCCCACACACTGACTTCTAAAGAAGCTCTAGATTGCCGCCCTCTTCTGAGTCACTTCCGAGATTGCAGAGAAACTCTGGAAGAGATCGAGGTACTCTTTATCAAGGCAAGAAGCAAGTCACTACCGCTGAGGCAGTTGACCAAGAGGGAAGACCCATGAATATTCTCCGTTTCATGCTCCATCTCTGGAGTTGAATTCAAAGAGTCTCTCGTTGACTCAGGGGCTAGTGTCAATGTCATGTCAAGGGCAATTTCAGAGTGTTTAGGAGCTGATATTCGATCTCCAAAGTCATCTATCACATTCGCGAACAGCTCCACCGCAGTAGTACAATCCCTGATCTGCTGGTTAACGTAGGAGACTGCTTGGTTCCTACTGATTTTCAGGTTGTTGAGATGAGTGCACAATCTCGTACGCAGTTGATTCTTGGAAGACTGTTCATGGCTACGGTTGGTGCCATTATGGACACACCCAGCAAGCACATCTCGTTCTCATATATTGACAAGGAAGTGTAATACAAAGCTATCCCAAGAGGAACTCCCACACATATCTCTTGCATCACCGTTGTTACAGGAGAAACATTGATAGTTGATTTTTTGGAAGAGCCACCTGACGAACCGACTGTCATAGCCGTTCTAGATAGTCCTTCCGTCATCACCAAGAAAGACGTCAAAACATCTAAGGCAAAGAAGAAGGTGAAGAGCAAAGGAGTGCAGGGTGCTGCTTCTATGACTTTATACCCTCAGAAGTGTGATGGGGATTCGATTGAATACAAGGTGAAGTGCAAAGAAACCTCAAAACTATTCTCTAAGGCCAGAGTCATTATTACTTCAGAGCTGAAAGAGAAAGGAAAGGAGGTTGTGGAGAGCATGTTGAGCAGAACTCTAAGTCTGCAAGTATCTAGCTGTGGAACTTGCATGTGAGTAAGCTCTCAATCTTCTCTAGACTGAACACCAGAGCCAAAGTCAAGCTAATGACATTAAACGAGCGTTTGGTGGGAGGCAACCCACTGGTGAGTTTGTTTTTGAGTCTTTTTCTATTTATTTTTTGTTTTTGCGTTTGTGTCAGGATAAACAAGGAGCAAATACGAAATCGCCTGAGTATCGATCGATATCCTGTTGGTGTCGGTCGACACCCTACGCGAATAAGAAAGGTTCATCATATCGACTTAAGCGTGGTATCGATCGATACCAGGCCGTGTGTCGGTCGATACTCGATGTTCCAGCACGGTAACTTCTTGTTTCTCATACTTCCATTTCATTCTTTTGCTTTCTTTCACCAACTCTAGGCTAGATAACACTAGGGACAGTGTTGTTTAAGTCTGGGGGAGGTAGTCGCTGACATTGTTTTTGTTTTTCTTAAGAGTCAGTCGTTTCTGAGTCATTCGTTATTTTATTGAGTCAAAACTTTGTTTTTGAGACTGTGATCTTTTTCTTGAATCTATTGATTTGGCATTGCTTCTAAGTGACGATTGTTACAGAATCAGTTCTAGATCGACTAATGAAAAATCCAAAGGCTGACCAGTTAACTAGAAGACACTTATATTTCCAGCAAAGTTCTTTAAAACCTGAGCCAAATGGTTGCACTTCATCGATGTGGTTAGTATGCAAAGAGCTTGATTCATCATTCGTATCTAACAAAGGAACCCACGTGTTTAAAGTAATGGTATTTCTCTCCCTATTACAAGTTAATTAATAAGATGCATTAAAAGATGATATGATTTTCTTCTGAGTAGAGGGTTAGGAAAATTTCCAACGATCCAATTATTCTACTTCAGAGGAGATGATCACACAAAGGTGGAAGCGAGGTTAGGAAAATTTCATGTGATACCATTATTCGCCTACACCTTTGATTACTTTTGAGGGAAGAATCGGGGATTCGATGGCAAACACCATCAATACTAGCGTCTCGAACCTTAATATGTATATAAATGCAAGAAACATAATAAGAAATAAGTCTGGGGGAGAGAAATAATACTAGAAAGTGTGAAAAGGGTGGTTCCTTATCATGATATTGTATGGGAAATAATCTAGAAGGTTTTTGGTATTAATCGCAGCGATGAAACTGGCGATGATGGGTTTGATTGAACAATGCTATGAAATAATGTGTGTAGTCTGGGAAGCTGCTAATGTCTAAGGAGAAGTACATGGTGGTTAGATTTGAAACTGGTTAGGTGATATGTGGAGCACTAAGAAAAATGGTCATTGCAACGTTTCAAGAACATGTGAGTCTCTATGTTTTCAAACCTCTTTCTCTAGTTTAGTCTTCTATTTGCTTGAGGGCAAGCAAAAGCTAAGTCTGGGGGAATTGATAAATCTACCCCGTTTATGCCATGATATAAGTCTGTTTTATAGAGTCTTTCTACTATTTTGTAGTGTTTTAGAGTGTTTTACAAATTTTAGCACGTTTGGAGCATAATTGGAGATATTAGAGCTTTATGGAGCATTTTGGAGCAAAGCAGACGTTCATGTAGCTGAGTACCCGATTTGAAGTCTGAGTGTCGATCGATACTGCCTAGTGTCGGTCGATACTCATCGAAGCAGACACGACTTGCGACTTTAATGAAGAGTTGAAGAATTACAAAATGGCCCAGAAGGCTTTGATATTTACAAGAAGCCCCAAAACGTGATTTAGGTTATTTAATAGGATTTTACATCCACTTTCATGGCTATGCATTATTTTACTTTGGTTTTGTGAGAGAGCTTTTGAAGGGAGACAAGTCTGAAACTCTGTTCGTCCGAGAGAAGATTTCGAACCCTCTTGTTACTCTTTCTGTTTTATTTGATGATTTATTCAAACATGTTTATTGCTTCAATTTCCATGTCTGAGTAGATCTCTTTTCAGGTTCAGGGTTCTCAATAGGGTTTTCTCTGAATGCTAGGTTGATTAGTTATTAGGATTCACCATCTGAATTAGTTCTTCACCATAGGTTGTTTGAAAATCTAATTCTAGATTGATCACCTAGAACTTAGATCTTAGGATAATTGATTAGGCACGAGAGTGCGATTAATTACTTGATAGAACCTAAGGTGAGAAAAATAGCTATTCGCAAAGGGATTTGGTTTAATTGTTTTGTGAACAAATCAAACCTGATTTAAAAGCTGATCTAGACTTTAGGATTCGCAAAGAGATTTGGATTTCCTAGGATTTAGATTTAGATAGTTTTCGCAACGAGAGTTGGTTAATTATATCTTAGTGATTTGAGTTCAAGAACCGCGCTAAATCTGAATCCTGAATAGTTAGTTTATATGCATTCATTGATTTCTTGAGAAATACCCTGAATTTAGCCTTCTCCCAATCGAATTTACAACCGTTTTAATTTACGTTCTGTTTTAAATACTATTAATCACTTAGCTTAATTCTCACCTATATAATCTATTGTGTGTCTCTGTGAGTCCTTGTGTTCGACCCCTACTATACTGCAACTACTGCTTAGTACTTTTAGGGTATTAATTTGAGCATATCAACAATAATCGGTCATAGAATGTGCATAGATTATAGGAAGTTGAACTCATCTACTAGAAAATATCATTTCTCACTTCCTTTTAGTGATCAAATGCTTGAACGCTTAGCAAATCATCCTTATTATTGTTTTCTTGACCGGTATTCGGGTTTCTTCCAAATCCCTATACACCCTAATGATCAAGAGAAGATGACCTTTACATGTCCCTATGGCACCTTCGCATATCGAAGGATGCCATTCGGACTATGTAACGCACCGGTAACGTTCCAACGGTGTATGATGTCCATATTCTCTGATCTTATAGAGAATATGGTAGAAGTTTGTATGGATGACTTTTCCGTGTATGGTTCGTCCTTTGGTGTGTGTTTGTCTAATTTGTGTAGGGTCTTGGAAAGATGCGAGGAGACTAGCTTGGTGCTTAATTGGGAGAAGTGCCATTTCATGGTGCGAGAAAGAATCGTGCTAGGCCACAAGATCTCCGAAAAAGGCATAGAAGTTGATAAAGCCAAGGTTGAAGTGATGGTTAGTCTTGAGCCGCCTAAGTCGGTCAAGGACATCCGTTCATTCTTGGGTCATGCGGGTTTCTACCGGCGTTTCATTAAGGACTTCTCGAAGATTACAAGACCTTTGACAAGACTACTTTGCAAGGAGGTGGAGTTCAACCTCGTTGAGGAATGCATGGTGGCGTTTCTTGAGATCAAGACGGCATTGGTTAGTGCTCCGATAGTACAAGCACCGGATTGGGACCTTCCATTTTAGATCATGTGTGATGCTAGCGACTATGCGGTTGGAGCCGTTTTGGGTCAAACGAAAGACAAGAAGACCAATGTGATCTACTACGCTAGTAGAACTCGGTATGCAACCAGAAAGAAGGAGTCGTTGGCCGTAGTCTTTGCCATGGATAAGTTTAGATCTTATGTTGTGTGATATGCTCAAATTAATACCCTAAAAGTACTAAGCAGTTCTTGCAGCAATAGTACGGGTCGAACACAATGACTCACAGAAACATACAATAGATTATATGGAAAAGAATTAAGCTAAGCAATCAATGGTATTGAAAACATGGCTTAAATTAAAAAGGTTGTAAATTCAATTGGGAGAAAGCTAGGTTCATGGTATTTCTCAGGAAATCAATGAATGCAGATAAACTAACTGACATGATTCGGATTTAGCACGGTTCTTGAACTCAAATCACTAAGATATAGTTAACCAATTTCCGCTGCGAACACTACATAAATCTAAATCCTAGGAATTCCAAATTCCTTTGCGAATCCTAAAGTCTAAATCAGCTTTTAAATCAGGTTTGATTTGTTCACAAAACAACTAAACCAAATTCCTTTGCGAATAGTTATTTTGCTCACCCTAGGTTTTATCAGGTAATTAATTGCACTTCCGCGCCTAATCAATTATCCTAAGATCTAAGTTCTAGGTGATCAATCTAGAATTAGCTTTGCAAACAACCTATGGTGAAAAACAAATTCAGATGGAGAATCCTAATAACTAATCAATCCAGCATTCAGAGATAGCCCTTATGAGAACCCTGAACCTAACAAGAGATCTACTCAGACATGAAAATTGAAGCAATAAACATGTTTGAATATATCATCAAATAAATCAAAAAGAGTAACAAGAGGGTTCGAAATCTTCTCTCGGACGAATAGAGTTTCAGACTTGTCTCCTTTCCAAAGCTCTCTCACAAAACCAAAGTAAAATAAAGCATAGCCATTAAAGTGGCTGTAAAATCCTATTAAATAACATAAATCACGTTTGAGGCTTCTTGTAAATAATAAAGTCTTCTGGACCATTCTGCAATTCTTCAACACTTCATTAAAATCGCGGGTCGTGTCTGCTTCGATGGATATCGATCGATACTAGGCAGTATCGATCGATACTGATACTTCAAATCGGGTACTCAGCTACACGATCGTTTGCTTTTCTCCAAAATGCTCCAGAAAGCTCCAATATCTCCAATTATGCTCCAAACGTGCTAAAACCTGTAAAAGACTCTAAAACACTACGAAATAATAGAAAGACTCTATAAAACGGACTTATATCAAGGCTTAAACGGTGTAAAAACCATGATATATCAACTCCCCCAGACTTAGCATTTGCTTGCCCTCAAGCAAATAGAAAACTAAACCAAAGAAAGAGGTTTGAAAACGTAGAGACTCACATGTTCTTGAAACGTTGCAATGACCAATTTCCCAAGCTCCCAAATGTCACCTAACCAGCTATTGATCTAACCACCATGTACTTCTCCGTAGACATTCGCAGCTTCCCAGACTACACACATTATCTCACAGCATCGTTCAATCAAGCCATCCTCTCCAGTTTCATCGCTGTGATTAATACCAAGAACCTTCTAGATTCTTTCCCATACAATATTTTGACAAGGAACCACCTTTTTCACACTTTCTGGTATTATTTCTCTCCCCCAGACTTATTTCTTATTATGTTCTTTCTTTTATTTTTTTAGCTTTGCATATACACATCAAGGTATGAGACGAGGGTATTGATGGTGTTAGCCACCGAATATTCGGTTCTTCCCTCTCAACGTATCAAAGGCATAGGCGAATAATGGCATCATAAGCAAATCCTAGCCTCGCTTCCAATCCTTTGTGTGATCATTCCTCACCAAGTAGAATAATGGGATCGTTGGAAATTTTCATAACCCTCTACTCAGAAGAAAATCATCTTATCTTTTAATGCATCTTATTAATTAACTTGTAACAGGGAGAGAAATACCATTACTTTAAACATATATGGGTTCCTTTGTCAGATACCAATGATGAATCAGGCTCTATGAGTACTAACCACATTGATGAAGTGCAAAAATTTGGCTCAGGCTTTAAATAACTTTGCTGGAAACATGAGTGTCTTCTGGTTAACTGGTCAGCCTTTGGATTTTTCATTAGTCTATCTAGAACTGATTCTGTAACAATGGTCACTTAGAAGCAAGGTCAGATTAATGGATTCAAGAAAAAGATCACAGTCTCAGACAAAGTTTTGACTCAATAAAATAACGAATGACTCAAAAACGACTGACTCTAAGAAAAACAAAAACAAAGTCAGCCACTACCTCCCCCAGACTTGAATAACATTGTCCCCAGTGTTATCTAACCTAGAGTTGGTGAAAGAAAATCAAATGAACCAAGTGTATTGTGAAAAATCAAGAAGTTACCGTGCTGGAACATCGAGTATCGACCGACACGCAGCCTGGTATCAATCGATACCAGGATTAAGTCGATATGATGAACCGTCTGAATCGCGTAGGGTGTCGACCGATACCAATGGGGTATCGATCGATACTCATCGAGTTCGCATTTGCTCCTTGTTTGTCTTGACACAGATGTAAAAACAAAAAATAAAAAGAAAAAGACAAACTCACCAGTGGGTTGCCTCCCACCAAGCGCTAGTTTAATGTCATTAGTTTGACTGTATTGCCGTTTAGGCAGTGGGTGCATCATCCAGAGGCATTATGTGTCCTTCTGGAATCTCGGCTTTCGTCCAATAGTGCTTCACCCTTTGTCCATTTACAGTGAACTCCCCTCCTGAAGGATTATCCAGGACAATCGCACCATGTGGTCTAACTTCATTAACTGTGAAAGGACCTGACCAACGAGAACGCAGTTTACCAGGAAACAATTGCAAACGAGAGTTATACAGAAGTACCTGATCATTTGGTTCAAAGTGTCTGGAGATGATCTTCTTGTCATGGTATGCCTTAGTCCTCTCCTTGTACAGCTTCGGGTTTTCATAGGCAAGATGCCTAATCTCATCGAGCTCATTCAGCTTGATCAATCGCTTCTCAGCAGCAGATTTGATGTCGAAATTCATCAGCTTTGTAGCCCATGCTGCTTTATGCTCGATCTCCACTGGAAGATGGCATGTTTTTCCATACAGCAAGTGAAACGGTGTAGTCCCAAGTGGCGTCTTGAAAGCAGTCATGTAATCCCAAAGTACGTCATCCAGCTTCACAGACCAATCATTCTTGGTAACATTCACCGTCTTCTCCAGAATCTATTTGATCTGTCTGTTGGAGACCTTAACTTGTCCACTGGTCTGAGGATGATAAGGAGTAGCAACGCGATGGTTCACACCATACTTCTTCAGCAACCTCTCAAAAATTTTGTTGATAAAGTGAGATCCACCATCACTTATCACAATTCGAGGTACTCCAAATCGAGGGAAAATGATGGTCTTAAATAGCTTAATAACCACCGAAGAATCATTGGTTCTTCTAGCAATGGCTTCAACCCACTTAGACACATAATCTACAACAACCAAGATGTATTTGTGTCCATATGACGAAGGAAAGGGACCCATAAAATCAATTCCCCAACAATCGAAAATCTCAACCTCAAGGATGAAGTTCTGTGGCATCTCATGTATCTTACTGATTTTCCCTCTCCTCTGACAGGCATCGCACTGTGAAATGAAAACATGAGCATCCTTGAACATAGTACGCCACTAGAAGCCTGCTTGAAGAACCTTGGACATTGTCTTGAAAGTGGCAAAGTGTCCAACATAGTTGGATCCATGGCAATGAAACAACACATTAGGCACCTCTGATTCAGCAATGCACCTTCTATAGACACATCAGAATAGTTCATCCCAAAAGTATCGCCTTACGTCTCGCAAGAACTTCTTCTTGTGATAGTTCTTGAGGTGCTTTGGTTCTGCATCTGCAGCGAGGTAGTTGGCGATATCAGCATACCATGGTTGATCAGAATTGGCTGCAGCTACCAGATACTCCTCTGAAACGCCAAGGTGTTCAACAGTCAGAACCGGGTCAGAAATCACCGAGTATCTACCGACACCATAGGAGTGTCGATCGATACCGAGACCTGCAATTCGTGGAAATTTCTGAGTTTCCGCGAAACCCATCTGAAACTCTGTTTCAATGAAGTAAAGGGATTCCTCTGGTAGTTGATCAGCAATAGGGACGTCTGCATCGATCCGAATCCTCGAGAGGTGGTCAGCGACTCCGTTCTCTATTCCCTTCTTGTCCTTAACCTCGATGTCGAAACCCTGTAGCAAAAGAAACCAACGACAAAGGCGAGGCTTGAGATCCTTGTGCTGCGTCAGATACTTGAGAGCAGCATGATCAGTATGAACAATCACTTTGCTCCCAATCAAGTATGATCGAAATTTCTCAAAGGAGAAAACGACTGCAAGTAGTTCCTTCTCCGTGGTGTTGTAGTTCCTCTGAGCATCATCCAATGTCCTGCTGGCATAGTAGATGACGTGCAGCTTCTTATCCTTTCTCTGACCCATAACATATCCAACAGCAAAGTCACTAGCGTCGCACATGATCTCAAAATAGAAAGTTCAATCAGGAGGTTGCACAATAGGAGCACTCACCAAAGCCTTCTTAATCTCCTCAAAGGCTGCAAGACAGTCAGGTGTGAAATCAAATTTGATCTCCTTGCATAATAAGGCAGTGAGTGGGCGTGCTATCTTGGAGAAATCTTTGATAAACCTCCTGTAAAACCCAGCATGACCAAGGAAGCCTTGAATATCCTTCACATAATTTGGTGATTGGAGACTTGTCATAACTTGAATTTTGGCCTTGTCAACTTCGATCCCAGCCTCATAAACCTTGTGCCCAAGCACGATGCCATCCTGAACCATAAAGTGACACTTTTCCCAATTAAGGACCAAGTGTTTCTCTTCACACCTCTGGACCACCTTGCACAGATTATCCAAACAGTCCTTGAACGATGGTCCGTATACTAAAAAATCATCCATGAATACCTCCATAAAATCCTCAATCATGTCTAAGAAGATAGACATCATGCACCTCTGAAAAGTGGTTGGAGCGTTACACAATCCAAATGGCATTCTCCTGTTTGCGAATGTGCCATAGGGACATGTGAAAGTCGTCTTCCCTTGGTCATCTGGATGTATAGGAATCTGGAAGAAACCTGAATATCCATCAAGAAAACAGTAGTAGGGATGACTAGCCAACCTCTCCAACAACTGGTCAATGAATGGCAAGGGGAAATGATCTTTCCGTGTAGCTGCATTCAACTTCATGTAGTCAATGCACATTCGATGTCCAATGATAGTTCTAGTAGGAATCATCTCATCCTTTTCATTCTTCACCACGGTTATCCCTCCTTTCTTAGGAACAACGTGCACTGGACTGACCCAAGAGCTGTCCGAAATAGCATAGATGACACCAGCTTTCAAAAGCTTCATCACTTCCTTTTTGACAACTTCCATTAGATTCGGATTCAGTCTCCTTTGATGCTCAATTGAGGCATTTGACTCGTCCTCAAGGTGAATCATATGCATGCACTGGTCCGGTGATATACCTGAAATGTCATCAAGGGAATAGCCAAGAGCTTTGCGATACTTGCGCAACTTGCTCAGCAGTAATGCAATCTCCGTGTTGTTCAAAGAAGCATTAACAATCACTGGGTATGTAGAATTAAGATCAAGAAAACTATACCTCAGATTTGGTGGAAGTGGCTTTAGTTTTACCTTAGGAGCATTCTCTGCACTCCAATCTCCAAGCCCAGCAGCTTGCTTAGAACTCTCGGCCAACTCTCCTTCTAGTCGCAGGGTATCGACCGATACTGGGAGAGAATCAATCGATACCGTTGATGCTGAATCGAGCATCTTCGAGTATCCAACTGTATCATCACACGAATGACCCACCGAAGTGGCTGAACATACCAATGCTCTCTCTAATGGGTCCTCAAGATGCATCCCCAGGAAATACTCTTCAGCTATGTCACTTCATCATCTTGTCCATATTGAAACTCATGACCAAATCACCAATGTTGAGAGCAATCTTCCCGTTCTTGCAACCAATCAGAGCACCAGCTGTTGCAAGGAATGGTCTGCTTAGGATAAGAGGATCTTTAGGCTCAGCGTCGTACTCCAGGACGATGAAATCAGTTGGAATCAAGCAATTTCCAATCTTAATCCGGACATCTTCGAGTAACCCCTCTGGAAATCTAACAGAACGATCAGCAAGTATCAGGGAAATCCTCGTGGTCGTGAAGTCTGTCATCCCTATCCTTTTGGCAACTGAGTATGGCATGAGGTTGACACTTGAGCCTAGGTCACAAAGAGAACGCTTAATATATCATGATTTTTACCTCGTTTAAGCCATGATATAAGTCCATTTTATCGAGTCTTTATTATATTATAGAGTCTTTTAGAGTCTTTTACAGGTTTTAGCACATTTAAAGTATTATTGGAGATATTGGAGTTTTATGGAGTATTCTGGAGCGAAACTGAAGTCTGGTGACTAAGTGTCCCATCAAAGCGTCAAGTATCGAACGATACCGCCTGGTATCGATCGACACCCGTCGAAGCAGATTTCAAGTCGCGACTTAATGAAGATTTGAAGAATTGCAGAACTTGCCCAGAAAACTTTGATATTTACAAGAAGACCCCAATTCGTGTTTAGACTATTTAATTAGGTTTTACAGCCATTGGGATGGCTATGCTTATTTTATTCTGGTTTTGAGAGAGAGCTTTTGAAGGGAGACAAGTCTGAAACTCTGTTCGTCAGAGAGAAGATTTTGAACCCTCTTGTTACTCTTTCTGATTTATTTGATGATTTATTCAGTTATGTTGATTGTTTCATTCTCCATGTCTGAGTAGATCCCTTGTTATGTTCAGGGTTCAGAATAGGGTTTTCTCTGAATGCTAGGTTGATTTATTATTAGGATTCACCATCTGAATTAGTTCTTCACCATAGGTTGTTTGCAAAGCTAATTCTAGATTGATCACCTAGAAGTTAGATCTTAGGATAATTGATTAGGCACGAGAGTGCGATTAATTACCTGATAGAACCTAAGGTGAGCAAAACAACTATTCACAAAGAGATTTTGTTTAGTTATTTTGTTAACAAATCAAACCTGATTAAAAAGCTGATTTAGACTTTATGATTCGCAAAGAGATTTGGAATTTCTAGGATTTAGATTTAGATAGTTTTCGCAGCGAGAGTTGGTTAACTATATCTTAGTGATTTGAGTTCAAGAACCGCGTTAAATCTGAATCCTGCTAGTTAGTCTATCTGCATTTAGTGATTCCCTGAGAAATACCTTGAACCTACCCTTTCCCCAATTGAATTAACAACCATTTTAATTTACATTCTGTCTTTTAATACCATTGATTGCTTAGCGTGATTCTCACCTATATAATCTATTGTGTGTCTCTGTAAGTCCTTGTGTTTGACCCCTAGCTATACTACGACAACTGCTTTAGTATCTAAATAGGGTATTAATTTGAGCATATCAAATTTGGCGCCGTTGCCGGGGACTCAATTCGCCATTAGATTTTAGTTTGAGAAATTCGACTAAGCTCGATGGTATCAGTCATTACTATCTAGTATCGGTCGATACTCGCCGTTTTCTCTTTATAGATATCGATCGACACCACTTGGTATCGATCGATACTCATCGTGTTGCCGAGTTACTAACGTTCTTGCTTTTGTTTTCAGGTGCATGCCTAATCGTGAAACCAGAAGGAACAAGAACGCTGAGCTAGTTGATCTGTCACTCGAGCAACTAGCACTTGTGGAACGCGCAAACAGAAGAACAAAGAAATCAGCAAGGATGAACAACAATCAAGTAGAGTTGGTTCAAGATGCAGCTGGTGCATACAGAGATCGAGAGGGTCGTTTGTGCAATGAGTAAGGATAACGTCTGGATGGAGAGGGGAATGTCATTCTACCTGCTCCTGTTGTCGAAGGGATTGTCGCTGGAAATGTCGCTGTGAACGCTATCGCTGGGAATGTTGTGGTTAATCGTGGTAGAACGATTGGTGAGTACAACATGCCAGATCAGTTTTACGCAAATCGGTCAGCGATTCGTCCTCCTGCTTATCAGAGGAATGACTTTGAGTTGAAGCCTGCCTACTACACTCTTGTGGGACAGCACCTTTTCCATGGTCTTTCCAACGAACATCCGATGGATCACATTGAAAAGTTCGAGGACTTGGTCACTAGCATCAAGAGCAATGGAGTGTCTTACGACTACCTCTTTTGCAAGCTTTTCCCGTACTCTCTTGTTGGAGATGCGACCTACTGGCTGAAGCAGCTATCTCTTGGATCGCTGACTAACTTGGAAGATACTAGGACTGTCTTTCTGAACAATTTCTATGATGATGCACGATCTGAGGATCTGAGGAACAAGATCTCCCAGTTTTCTCAAGGACCTACCGAGGCGTTCAAGGCTGCTTGGACAATATTTAGATCGTATCAGAGGGATTGTCCACATCACGGATACTCTGATGTTCAGTTGATGGGATTCTTTTTCAGGCGGCTCGACTGGAGGTACCAGATGACTTTGGATGCCGCGAGCAATGGAAACTTCAACACCAAGTATCCTGATGAAGCTTACGTGTTGATTGAGAACTTGGCGTCTAGTAATAGCACCAAGAATGCTGATTTTGAGCGGAGGAAGCTAGCTGGTAACGTGGATGGTTCACAGATCGCTGGTGTGCAAGCTAAGTTGGACTCTATGCACAGTCTTCTGATGGGCAAGACACATAAAGCTGTTCACTTTGCTGACGATGTCGAGGTTTTCAACAAAGATGAAGTAGAGAATGTTAACTACATTGGTGGTTCTGGCTTTCAGGGTCAGAGAAATCAGTTCACCAACAACCGGAACTTCAACAACAACTCGCAGCAAGGAGGGTCGAATCAGTTTGGCCAGAAACCATCTCAGAACAGTAGGTATGTCAAGAACTATGGGAACTCGTATTATCAGCCCGTGCCTGCTATCAGCTCCCAGATAGCAAAATCGAGGCTATGTTTGAACAACTGGTTCAAGGACAGCAGCATCTTACTGTAAATCTCAAGAGCAAGATAGATGATGTGTACAAGAATCTGAGTGGAAGGATCAACGCGCTCGATACTCATCAGAAAATGTTGGAAACGCAAGTAGCTCAGACTGCACCAGCTGCGAAAGGAAAGGCGACTCAGGCACATAAGGAGTACGTCAATGCCATCACTTTGAGAGGTGCAGGATATCTCGAAGGCGAAGAAGAAGGTGATTCCGAACCTTATCCGTCAGTATCTATCAATACCACTTCTGATATCGATCGATACCAATCTAAGGAATCGATACAAGAACCTCTTGTCGATCGACACCCCTCAGGTACTGAACCAGAGATCGTGAGAAAACCAGAGATGGTTGAGGATACAGGACTATGCAACCAGATCCTCGACCACCCAAACACCTCAGAGATCCCATCTCTCCCAAGTAGCTGCGTGGCTTTGAGAAAATGGTGCGAAGAATCCCGCACACTCACACTTTTGAAGAAGCTCTAGAGTACATGCCTCTACTGAGTCACTTCCGGGATTGCAGAGAATCTGAGGACGAGATCAAGGCACTTTTTGCCAAGGTCAGAAGTCCACCACCCCCACTGAGGCAGTTGCCTAAGAGGGAAGATTCAGGGAAATTTTCGATTCCATGTTCCCTCTCTGGAGTTGAAATCAAGGAATCACTGGTTGATTCAGGGTCTAGCATAAATGTCATTTCAAAGGCACTTGCAGAGAAGCTTAAGATCGAAGACATACAATCTACTCAGATGCCCCTCACATTCGCAAACTTTTCCACATCAGTTACATTTGGTACAATAGCTGATTTGATGGTCAAGGTAGGAGACTGTTTGGTTCTTATTGATTTTCAGGTTGTGGAGATGCACACAAGGTCTAGCACGCCTTTGATTCTTGGAAGGCCGTTCATGGCTACTGCTGGTGCAGTTATGGACACACCCAGTAGGGAGATTTCATTCTCGTACATTGACGAACAGGTCTCCTACGAAGCCATCCCCTCTAAAAGAACTCCCACACAGTTATCTTGTATCCCCGTTGGTGTAGGAGAAACATTGATGGTTGATCTGTTAAACGATCCTGATGCTGTGTCGACTGTCATGGAAACTTTAGATCATCCTCCTACCATCGCCAAGAAATTCATCAAAAAGACTAAGGCGAAGAAGAAGGTGAAAGACAAAAGCGTCGAGAACGCTACATGTGTCACCTTAATCACTCAGAATAGTGATGGAAATTCGATCGAATACAAGGTGAAGTGCAAAGGACGCTCGAAACCGTTCTCTAAGGCCAGAATCATCATAACCCCAGAGCTGAGAGAGAAAGGGCAGGAAGTTATTGAGCGCATGCTGCGCAAAACTCTGAGTTTGGAAGTGTCTGCTTGTGGGACTTGCATGGGAGTGAGTTCCCTACTTCCTTCCGACTGATCCTCAGTAAAGTCAAGCTTGTGACGTTAAACAAGCGCTGAGTGGGAGGCAACCCACTGGTAAGTCTGTACATACGTTTTTATTTTCATTTTGTTTTTGATTTTTGGTTTTGTGTCTTGTGTCGAACGTGAAGCAGATTTGACAAGGAGTGTCGATCGATACCTGTAAGTGTCGTTCGATGCCAAGTGTCGTGGAAAGGGCGCATAATTTTCATACGTGTCGATTGACACCATCCAGTGTCGACTGAAAATCGACAAGTGTCGACTGAAAATCGACAAGTGTCGATCGATACCTCTTGGTATCGATCGATACTCCACGGCCATGTAAGTTTCCTTAAAACCCTACGGTTTTGTCTTCTTCCTCTCAATCCTTCATCGCTCGATACCGCCGTCTCTCTCCCTCTCTCAAATCCCAACTTTTTAAAATCTTCACCGAATTGAGCGATTTAAGTGTATGGATTCATTATAATTTCATACTCTATCCATACCTAGCGCATGTTTCTCAATCCAAAAAAGGTATGATCTCGAAATTCCAGTTTTTCACTTCGATTTTTAAGGTTATGGGTTTGTGAAAGTCCACTCTTTACAATTTTTTTTAATCGATGCATGTCGTTTACTGAGTTGTTCTACGGTAGTTTCGAACTGACCTATACCTTTGAATTGCCTTGGTTTTCATTGTTGATGATTTGGAATTTTGAGTGATCGATGAATCTGAAACTGCTTCAGGGTATCGATCGATACCCTATGGTATCGATCGATACCCTCGTACCTCTTATGCGATTTTGTTTGTGGTTAATGAGGGAGATGTGTGATTTATGCCATGTCTTGTGTTTGTTGATGATTTTAGATGTCTGCACCAAAGATAGCACGGACTTCAGGTGACGCGGGACGATTTCATGTGAACGAGCGAGTTGAAGTGAAAATCTCCTCGCAGTGGTTTGAGGCCGTGATTAAAGCTTGTCTTGGAGACGGTCGCTACTGAATCGTGCCAATTAATCAACCCACTACCAGTCTAATAGTGGAAGAGCAATCTCTTCGTGTTCTCCGTACGTCGACCTCTCGCCGGGCACCAGTGACGTACAAGCTGAACGACAGAGTGAATTACCGGGATGGTGCGTTTTGGCGTCGAGATTTCGTGAGCAATGTTCGGGATCGTGACAGTTATGGAGTTATATTTGACGGAGACACAGAGGAAGATGAGCTTCCAGGTGACGCGTTGCGCAGAGCCTCTCCTACTTCACCATCTGGACCACCACCTCCGCCTATGAACCCCACTCCTCAGTCGGCTGGTTTTTCTCGTACCACTACAGGCCCAAGCACCGGCCCTTGGCCCAGACGAGAAGGTACCAAAATCATCTCCGAAAGGTTTTGGGATGGACAGGAGAAGGCGCATGCCTTTAGTGATGACACCACCTTTAGGCCCATTTTTGAGGAGTGGGACGATTTTGACACGCTGTTCTACAACGCATGGTTTAGCGTTACCATCGAGCCTACCAGGTTTGTGGATGGAGTTTCTCTGCATCAGCTGGATCTTGACTCAGATTTGGCTCGTTTTCTTGAGCGGATTTGTTTTGGTCACATGGCTACACGACAGCATGACCTCTACTCCGATTTAGTCCGTCAGTTCATGGCGACAGCTCGCGTTGCTATTCAGATGAGCTTCTACGAGACGCACAAGGTGTTATCCTGTCCTTCATAGCTCGCGGAGTGAGGTACATGATTACACTCCCTGATCTCTGTGATCTCTATGGTTTTCGATGGGATCGCATGAGGATTACTCTTCCAGTCTCCCATCCTGACATACGTGGATTTTGGGCATGGTTTGGGAACGGTGTCTACGATTCTAAGACGTCCACTCAGATGGACATACGACATCCGGTCCAGCGTTCCTTTGTTAGGATCCTGAGCACTACTCTTTTGTGCAAGATGGAGCCTAACAAGATGAGAGTGACTGAGCTTCTGCTTCTGCTTCTGTTTCTGGCTGTCATGAACATCATCCCTGAGCAGGATTTTTATTGGCCTGAGCTGGAGGATGTTAACCTTGGGGCTGTTTTTGCACATCATTTGGTCTCTCTGAAGACCAAACCATTCACGGGAACGAGCACGAAGAAGGAGTCAGTTGGTAGTCTCATGACTTCTATTTTCCAGCACCTCGGGATCAGTACTACGAGCTGCAAGATTGTCACCGCGCGCCGGTACGTGGATGAGGCTCATATGAGGAACCTTAAGTGGTTGAAGCCCGGGAGGAATTGGATCCTTAACAGATCCGATGGGAGCTTTCTGGTGCAGCTACCAGCTAGGAATCTGACAGACATATCTGGGGATCCTACTCTGCTTCGTTTTGAGCCTCCTGCGGACCTCCTGACTTCGATTTCTGCGACTCGACGACAGGTTCGTCCACCTGCTGATATCCCATCTACTTCACGTCAGAGAGGACGTACACATGCTGCACCGTGTCCACCTATTCCTGAGCCACAGTGGCCTGAGGACACGGACATCCCAATGGAGACAGCTGCTTTCCAGAGATTTATGATAGCCAGCTTGAGGAGCATCTGGGATGCTGTTTACTGCCGTTGCACGACCACCACGGATGCTGATCCGTCGTTCCATCCTGGACCTTCACGTACCTCTGATGCTGCTGAATGCGAGGGTGATTCTGAGGAAACAGAGGATTAGTCTTCTCTATCTTCACATTTGTATTTTTTTTTCTTTTTCTTTTATTTTTTTCTTTTCTATTGAACTTATGTCAGTGTTTGTTTTTGCATTTGAACTTCTTTGGATTCATCTTTGATCTACCATGCTGCTTTTAACCTGTTTTTGAGTGTTCCTAACAGTGCTGACATCTGACACAATGGAATGCTTTCTCTGGTTAAGTAACTCGACACCACTGATTTTCAATCCGTGTGTCGACATACGGTTAGTGTCGATCGATACCTTCCAGTATCGATCGACACCCTATGCGAATGAGGAGAACGTGTATCGATTTAAGCTTGGTATCGCTCGATACCAAGCTGTGTGTCGATCGATACTCAATGTTCCAGCACGGTAACTTCTTGTTTCTCCTATATCCATTCAGTTCATTTGTTTCCGTTCACCAACTCTAGGCTAGATAACACTAGGGACAGTGTTGTTTAAGTCTGGGGGAGGTAGTCGCTGACTTTGTTTCTTGTTTTTCTTAGAGTCAGTCCACTTTTGAGTCATTCGTTGTTTTATTGAGTCGTTTTATTGAGTCAAAATTTTGTCTGAAACTCTGATCTTTTTCTTGAATTTGTTGATTTGACCTTGCTTCTAAGTGACCATTGTTACAAAATCAGCTCTAGATCGACTAATGAAAAATCTAAAGGATGACCAGTTAACTAGAAGACACTCATGTTTCCAGCAAAGTTCCTTAAAGTCTGAGCCAATTTTTTGCACTTCATCAATGTGGTTAGTACTTTTAGAGTTTGATTCCTCATTCGTATCTGACAAAGGAACCCATGTGTTTGGAATTATGGTATTTCTCTCCTTGTTATAAGTTAATTAATAAGATGCATTAAAATATGAAATGATTTTCTTCTGAGTAGAGAATTAGGAACATTTCCAACGATCCCATTATTTTACTTAAGAGGGATTAATCACACAAAGGATTGGAAGCGAGGCTAGGATTTTCCTATGATGCCATTATTCGCCTACATCCTTTGATACATTGAGAGGGCAAAACCGGAGATTCAGTGGCTAACACCATCAATACTCGCGTCTCATACCTTGATGTGTATATGCAAAACTGAAAATAAAAGAAAGCACATAATAAGAAATAAGTCTGGGGGAGAGAAATAATACCAAAAAGTGTGAAAAAGGTGGTTCCTTGTTATGATATTGTATGGGAAAGAATCTAGAAGGTTCTTGGTATTAATCACAGCGATGAAATTGGCGAGGATGACTTAATTGAACAATGCTGTGAGATAATGAGTGTAGTCTGGGAAGCTGCGAATGTTTACGGAGAAGTACATGGTGGTTAGATCAAAAAGCTGGTTAGGTGACATTTGGGTGTTTGGGAAATTGGTCATTTTGATGTTTCAAGAACATGTGAGTCTCTACGTTTTCAAACCTTTTTCTCTGGTTTAGTCTTCTATTTGCTTGAGGGCAAGCAAAGGCTAAGTCTGGGGGAGTTGATATATCATGCTTTTTACCTCATTTAAGCCATAATATAAGTCTGTTTTATCGAGTCTTTATTCTATTATAGAGTCTTTTAGAGTATTTTACAGGTTTTAGCACATTTAGAGTATTATTTGAGATATTGGAATTTTATGGAGCAATCTGGAGCGAAACTGAAGTCTGGTGACTATGTGTCCGATCAAAGCGTCAAGTATCGATCGATACCCCCTGTTATCGATCGACACCCGTTGAAGCAGATTTCAAGTCGCGACTTAATGAAGATTTGAAGAATTGCAGAACTTGCCCAGAAAACTTTGATATTTACAAGAAGACCCCAATTCGTGTTTAGACTATTTAATTAGGTTTTACAACCACTGGGATGGCTATGCTTATTTTATTCTTGTTTTGAGAGAGAGCTTTTGAAGGGAGACAAGTCTGAAACTCTGTTCGTCAGAGAGAAGATTTCGAACCCTCTTGTTACTCTTTCTGATTTATTTGATGATTTATTCAGTCATGTTGATTGTTTCATTCTCCATGTCTGAGTAGATCCCTTGTTAGGTTCAGGATTCAGAATAGGGTTTTCTCTGAATTCTAGGTTGATTTATTATTAAGATTCACCATCTGAATTAGTTCTTCACCATAGGTTGTTTGCAAAGCTAATTCTAGATTGATCACCTAGAAGTTAAATCTTAGGATAATTGATTAGGCACGAGAGTGCGATTAATTACCTGATAGAACCTAAGGTGAACAAAACAACTATTCGCAAAGAGATTTGGTTTAGTTATTTTGTGAACAAATCAAACCTGATTAAAAAGCTGATTTAGACTTTAGGATTCGCAAAGAGATTTGGAATTTCTAGGATTTAGATTTAGATAGTTTTCGCAGCGAGAGTTGGTTAACTATATCTTAGTGAATTGAGTTCAAGAACCGCGTTAAATCTGAATCCTGCTAGTTAGTCTATCTGCATTTAGTGATTCCCTGAGAAATACCTTGAACCTAGCCTTTCCCAAATTGAATTCACAACCATTTTAATTTACATTCTGTCTTTTAATACCATTGATTGCTTAGCGTGATTCTCACCTATATAATCTATTGTGTGTCTCTGTAAGTTCTTTTGTTCGACCCCTAGCTATACTACAACAACTGCTTTAGTATCTAAATAGGGTATTAATTTGAGCATATCAAATTTGGCGCCGTTGCCGGGGACTCAATTCGCCATTAGATTTTAGTCTGAGAAATTCGACTAAGCTCGACGGTATCGGTCGATACTATCTAGTATCGGTCGTTACTCGCCGTTTTCTCTTTATTGATATCGATCGACACCACTTGGTATCGATCGATACTCATCGTGTTGCCGAG
The DNA here is from genome assembly GCA_030161315.1 of Eutrema japonicum. Lineage (NCBI taxonomy): Eukaryota > Viridiplantae > Streptophyta > Magnoliopsida > Brassicales > Brassicaceae > Eutrema > Eutrema japonicum. The sequence goes on from BSQW01000007.1 coordinate 30,071,429, forward strand.
TTACTAACGTTCTTGCTTTTGTTTTCAGGTGCATGCCTAATCGTGAAACCAGAAGGAACAAGAACGCTGAGCTAGTTGATCTGTCACTCGAGCAACTAGCACTTGTGGAACACGCAAACAGAAGAACAAAGAAATCAGCAAGGATGAACAACAATCAAGTAGAGTTGGTTCAAGATGCAGCTGGTGCATACAGAGATCGAGAGGGTCGTTTGTGCAATGAGTAAGGACAACGTCTGGATGGAGAGGGGAATGTCATTCTACCTGCTCCTGTTGTCGAAGGGATTGTCGCTGGAAATGTCGCTGTGAACGCGAACGCTGGGAATGTTGTGGTTAATCGTGGTAGAACGATTGGTGAGTACAACAGGCCAGATCAGTTTTACGCAAATCGGTCAGCGATTCGTCCTCCTGCTTATCAGAGGAATGACTTTGAGCTGAAGCCTGCCTACTACACTCTTGTGGGACAGCACCTTTTCCATGGTCTTTCCAACGAACATCCGATGGATCACATTGAAAAGTTCGAGGACTTGGTCACTAGCATCAAGAGCAATGGAGTGTCTTACGACTACCTCTATTGCAAGCTTTTCCCGTACTCTCTTGGTGGAGATGCGACCTACTGGCTGAACCAGCTATCTCTTGGATCGCTAACAATTTTTTTTTTATCGATGCATGTCGTTTGTTGAGTTGTTCTAGGGTAGTTTCGAACCGACCTATACCTTTGAATTGCCTTGGTTTTCATTGTTGATGATTTGGAATTTTGAGTGATCGATGAACCTGAAACTGCTTCAGGGTATCGATCGATACCCTATGGTATCGATCGATACCCTCATACCTCTTATGCGATTTTGTTTGTGGTTAATGAGGGAGATGTGTGATTTATGCCATGTCTTGTGTTTGTTGATGATTTCAGATGTCTGCACCAAAGAGAGCACGGACTTCAGGTGACGCGGGACGATTTCATGTGAACGAGCGAGTTGAAGTGAAAATCTACTCGCAGTGGTTTGAGGCCGTGATTAAAGCTTGTCTTGGAGACGGTCGCTACAGAATCGTGCCAATTAATCAACCCACTACCAGTCTGATAGTGGAAGAGCAATCTCTTCGTGCTCTCCATACGTCGACCTCTCGCCGGGCACCAGTGACGTACAAGCTTAACGACAGAGTGAATTACTGGGATGGTGCATTTTGGCGTCGAGGTTTCGTGAGCACTGTCCGGGGTCGTGACAGTTATGGAGTTATATTTGACGGAGAGACAGAGGAAGATGAGCTTCCAGGTGACGCGTTGCGCAGAGCCTCTCCTACTTCACCATTTGGACCACAACCTCCGCCTATGAACCCCACTCCTCAGTCGGCTGGTTTTTCTCGTACCACTACAGGCCCAAGCACCGGCCCTTGGCCCAGACGAGAAGGTACCAAAATCATCTCCGAAAGGTTTTGGGATGGACAGGAGAAGGCGCACGCCTTAAGTGATGACACCACCTTTAGGCCCATTTCTGAGGAGTGGGACGATTTTGACACGCTGTTCTACAACGCATGGTTTAGCGTTACCATCGAGCCTACCAGCTTTGTGGATGGAGTTTCTCTGCATCAGCTGGATCTTGACTCAGATTTGGCTCGTTTGCTTGAGCGGATTGGTTTTGGTCACATGGCTACACGACAGCATGACCTCTACTCCGATTTAGTCCGTCAGTTCATGGCGACAGCTCGCGTTGCTATTCGGATGAGCTTCTGCGAGACGCACAAGGTGGTAGCCTGTCCTTAATAGCTTGCGGAGTGAGGTACATGATTACACTCCCTGATCTCTGTGATCTCTATGGTTTTCGATGGGATCGCAGGAGGATTGCTCTTCCAGTCTCCCATCTTGACTTACGTGGATTTTGGGCATGGTTTGGGAACGGTGTCTACGATTCTAAGACGTCCACTCAGATGGACATACGACATCCGGTCCTGCGTTGCTTTGTTAGGATCCTGAGCACTACTTTTTTGTGTAAGATGGAGCCTAACAAGATGAGAGTGACTGAGCTTCTGCTTCTGTTTCTGGCTGTCAGGAACATCATCCCTAAGCAGGATTTTGATTGGCCTAAGCTAGAGGATGCTAACCTTGAGCATGTTTTTGCACATCATTTGGTCTCTCTGAAGACCAAACCGTTCACGGGGACGAGCACGAAGAAGGAGTCAGTTGGTAGTCTCATGACTCCTATTTTCCAGCACCTCGGGATCAGTACTACGAGCTGCAAGATTGTCACCGCGCGCCGGTACGTGGATGAGGCTCATATGAGGAACCTTAAGTGGTTGAAGCCCGGGAGGAAGTGGATCCTTAACAGATCCGATGGGAGCTTTCTGGTGCAGCTACCAGCTAGGGATCTGACAGACATATCTGGGGATCCTACTCTGCTTCGTTTTGAGCCTCCTGCGGACCTCCTGACTTCGATTTCTGCGACTCGACGACAGGTTCGTCCACCTGCTGATATCACATCTACTTCACGTCAGAGAGGACGTACACAGGCTGCACCGTGTCTACCTATTCCTAAGCCACAGTGGCCTGAGGACACGGACATCCCAATGGAGCCAGCTGCTTTCCAGATATTTATGATAGCCAGCTTAAGTAGCATCTGGGCTGCTGTTCACTGCCATTGCACGACCACCACAGATGCTGATCCGTCGTTCCAGCCTGGACCTTCACGTACCTCTGCTGCTGCTGAAGGAGAGGGTGATTCTGAAGAAACAGAGAATTAGTCTTCTCTATCTTCACGTTTGTATTTTTCTTTCTTTTTCTTTTATTTTTTCTTTTCTATTGAACTTATGTCAGTGTTTGTTTTTGCATTTGAACTTCTTTGGATTCATCTTTGATCTACCATGCTGCTTTTAACCTGTTTTTGAGTGTTCCTAACAGTGCTGACATCTAACACAATGGAATGCTTTCTCTGGTTAAGTAACTCGACACCACTGATTTTCAATCCGTGTGTCGACATACGGTTAGTGTCGATCGATACCTTCCAGTATCGATCGACACCCTATGCGAATGAGGAGAACGTGTATCGATATAAGCTTGGTATCGCTCGATACCAAGCTGTGTGTCGATCGATACTCAATGTTCCAGCACAGTAACTTCTTGTTTCTCCTATATCCATTCAGTTCATTTGTTTCCGTTCACCAACTCTAGGCTAGATAACACTGGGGACAGTGTTGTTTAAGTCTGGGGAGGTAGTCGCTGACTTTGTTTCTTGTTTTTCTTAGAGTCAGTCCACTTTTGAGTCATTCGTTGTTTTATTGAGTCGTTTTATTGAGTCAAAATTTTGTCTGAAACTGTGATCTTTTTCTTGAATCTGTTGATTTGACCTTGCTTCTAAGTGACCATTGTTACAAAATCAGCTCTAGATCGACTAATAAAAAATCTAAAGGCTGACCAGTTAACTAGAAGACACTCATGTTTCCAGCAAAGTTCCTTAAAGTCTGAGCCAAATTTTTGCACTTCATCAATGTGGTTAGTACTCATAGAGTTTGATTCCTCATTTGTATCTGACAAAGGAACCCATGTGTTTGGAATTATGGTATTTCTCTCCTTGTTATAAGTTAATTAATAAGATGCATTAAAAGATGAAATGATTTTCTTCTGAGTAGAGGGTTAGGAAAATTTCCAACGATCCCATTATTTTACTTAAGAGGGATTAATCACACAAAGGATTGGAAGCGAGGCTAGGATTTTCCTATGATGCCATTATTCGCCTACATCCTTTGATACATTGAGAGGGAAGAACCGGGGATTCGGTGGCTAACACCATCAATACTAGCGTCTCATACCTTGATGTGTATATGCAAAACTGAAAATAAAAGAAAGCACATAATAAGAAATAAGTCTGGGGGAGAGAAATAATACCAAAAAGTGTGAAAAAGGTGGTTCCTTGTTATGATATTGTATGGGAAAGAATCTAGAAGGTTCTTGGTATTAATCACAGCGATGAAATTGGCGAGGATGGCTTAATTGAACAATGCTGTGAGATAATGAGTGTAGTCTGGGAAGCTGCGAATGTTTACGGAGAAGTACATGGTGGTTAGATCAAAAAGCTGGTTAGGTGACATTTGGGTGTTTGGGAAATTGGTCATTTTGATGTTTCAAGAACAGGTGAGTCTCTACGTTTTCAAACCTTTTTCTCTGGTTTAGTCTTCTATTTGCTTGAGGGCAAGCAAAGGCTAAGTCTGGGGGAGTTGATATATCATGGTTTTTACCTCGTTTAAGCCATGATATAAGTCCATTTTATCGAGTCTTTATTCTATTATAGAGTCTTTTAGAGTATTTTACAGGTTTTGGCACATTTAGAGTATTATTGGAGATATTGGAGTTTTATGGAGCATTCTAGAGCGAAACTGAAGTCTGGTGACTAAGTGTCCGATCAAAGCGTCAAGTATCGATCGATACCCCCTGGTATCGATCGACACCCGTCGAAGCAGATTTCAAGTCGCGACTTAATGAAGATTTGAAGAATTGCAGAAGTTGCCCAGAAAACTTTGATATTTACAAGAAGACCCCAATTCGTGTTTAGACTATTTAATTAGGTTTTACAGCCACTGGGATGGCTGTGCTTATTTTATTCTGGTTTTGAGAGAGTGGTTTTGAAGGGACATAAGTCTGAAACTCTGTTCGTCAGAGAGAAGATTTCGAACCCTCTTGTTACTCTTTCTGATTTATTTGATGATTTATTCAGTTATGTTGATTGCTTCATTCTCCATGTCTGAGTAGATCCCTTGTTAGGTTCAGGGTTCAGAATAGGGTTTTCTCTGAATGCTAGGTTGATTTATTATTAGGATTCACCATCTGAATTAGTTCTTCACCATAGGTTGTTTGCAAAGCTAATTCTAGATTGATCACCTAGAAGTTAGATCTTAGGATAATTGATTAGGCACGAGAGTGCGATTAATTACCTGATAGAACCTAAGGTGAGCAAAACAACTATTCGCAAAGAGATTTGGTTTAGTTATTTTGTGAACAAATCAAACCTGCTTAAAAAGCTGATTTAGACTTTAGGATTCGCAAAGAGATTTGGAATTTCTATGATTTAGATTTAGATAGTTTTCGCAGCGAGAGTTGGTTAACTATATCTTAGTGATTTGAGTTCAAGAACCGCGTTAAATCTGAATCCTGCTAGTTAGTCTATCTGCATTTAGTGATTCCCTGAGAAATACCTTGAACCTAGCCTTTCCCCAATTGAATTCACAACCATTTTAATTTACATTCTGTCTTTTAATACCATTGATTGATTAGCGTGATTCTCACCTATATAATCTATTGTGTGTCTCTGTAAGTCCTTGTATTCGACCACTAGCTATACTACGACAACTGCTTTAGTATCTAAATAGGGTACTAATTTGAGCATATCAAATTTGGCGCCGTTGCCGGGGACTCAATTCGCCATTAGATTTTAGTCTGAGAAATTCGACTAAGCTCGACGGTATCGGTCGATACGCGCCGTTTTCTCTTTATATATATATCGATCGACACCACTTGGTATCGATCGATACTCATCGTGTTGCCGAGTTACTAACGTTCTTGCTTTTGTTTTCAGGTGCATGTCTAATCGTGAAACCAGAAGGAACAAGAACGCTGAGCTAGTTGATCTGTCACTCGAGCAACTAGCACTTGTGGAACGCGCAAACAGAAAAACAAAGAAATCAGCAAGGATGAACAACAATCAAGTAGAGTTGGTTCAAGATGCAGCTGGTGCATACAGAGATCGAGAGGGTCGTTTGTGCAATGAGTAAGGACAACATCTGGATGGAGAGGGGAATGTCATTCTACCTGCTCCTGTTGTCGAAGGGATTGTCGCTGGAAATGTCGATGTGAACGCGAACGCTGGGAATGTTGTGGTTAATCGTGGTAGAACGATTGGTGAGTACAACAGGCCAGATCAGTTTTACGCAAATCGGTCAGCGATTCGTCCTCCTGCTTATAAGAGGAATGACTTTGAGCTGAAGCCTGCCTACTACACCCTTGTGGGACAGCACCTTTTCCATGGTCTTTCCAACGAACATCCGATGGATCACATTGAAAAGTTCTAGGACTTGGTCACTAGCATCATGAGCAATGGAGTGTCTTACGACTACCTCTTTTGCAAGATTTTCCCGTACTCTCTTGGTGGAGATTCGACCTACTCGCTGAAGCAGCTATCTCTTGGATCGCTGAATAACTTGGAAGATACTAGGACTGTCTTTCTGAACAATTTCTATGATGATGCACGATCTGAGGATCTGAGGAACAAGATCTCCTAGTTTTCTCAAGGACCTACCGAGGCGTTCAAGGCTGCTTGGACAATATTTAGATCGTATCAGAGGGATTGCCCACATCACGGATACTCTGATGTTCAGTTGATGGGATTCTTTTTCAGGGGACTCGACTGGAGGTACCATATGACTTTGGATGCCGCGAGCAATGGAAACATCAACACCAAGTATCCTGATGAAGCTTACGTGTTGATTGAGAACTTGGCGTCTAGTAATAGCACCAAGAATGATGATTTTGAGCGGAGGAAGCTAGCTGGTAACGTGGATGGTTCACAGATCGCTGATGTGCAAACTAAGTTGGACTCTATGCACAGTCTTCTGATGGGCAATACACATAAAGTTGTTCACTTTGCTGACGATGTCGAGGTTTTCAACAAAGATGAAGTAGAGAATGTTAACTACATTGGTGGTTTTGCCTTTCAGCGTCAGAGAAATCAGTTCAACAACAGCCGGAACTTCAACAACAACTCGCAGCAAGGAGGGTCGAATCTGTTTGGCCAGAAACCATCTCAGAACAGTGGGTATGTCAAGAACTATGGGAACTCGTATTATCAGCCCGTGCCTGCTATCAACTCCCAGATAGCAAAATCGAGGCTATGTTTGAACAACAGGTTCAAGGAAAGCAGCAGCTTACTGTAAATCTCAACAGCAAGATAGATGATGTGTACAAGAATCTGAGTGGAAGGATCAACGCGCTCGATACTCATCAGAAAATGTTGGAAACGCAAGTAGCACAGACTGCACCAGCTGCGAAAGGAAAGGCGACTCAGGCACAGAAGGAGTACGTCAATGCCATCACTTTGAGAGGTGCATGAGATCTCGAAGGCGAAGAAGAAGGTGATTCCGAACCTGATCCGTCAGTATCGATCAATACCACTTCTGATATCGATCGATACCAATCTAAGGAATCGATACAAGAACCTCTTGTCGATCGACACCAATCTGGTATCGATCGACACCCCTCGGGTACTGAACCAGAGATCGTGAGAAAACCAGAGATGGTTGAGGAACGCATATACAGGCCTATGAAACCAGATCCTCGACCACCCAAACACCTCAGAGATCCCATCTCTCCCAAGCAGCTGCGTGGCTTTGAGAAAATGGTGCGAAGAATCCCGCACACTCACACTTTTGAAGAAGCTCTAGAGTACATGCCTCTACTGAGTCACTTCTGGGATTGCAGAGAAACTGAGGACGAGATCAATGCACTTTTTGCCAAGGTCAGAAGTCCACCGCCCCCACTGAGGCAGTTGACTAAGAGAGAAGATCCAGGGAAATTTCCGGTTCCATATTCCATCTCTGGAGTTGAAATCAAGGAATCACTGGTTGATTCAGGGTCTAGCGTAAATGTCATTTCAAAGGCACTTGCAGAGAAGCTTAAGATCGAAGACATACAATCTACTCAGATGCCCCTCACATTCGCAAACTCTTCCACATCAGTTACATTTGGTACAATAGCTGACTTGATGGTCAAGGTAGGAGACTGTTTGGTTCCTACTGATTTTGCACGCAAGGTCTAGCACGCCTTTGATTCTTGGAAGGCCGTTCATGGCTACCGCTGGTGCAGTTATGGACACACCCAGTAGGGAGATTTCATTCTCGTACATTGACGAACAGGTCTCCTACGAAGCCATCCCCTCTAAAAGAACTCCCACACAGATATCTTGTATCCCCGTTGGTGCAGGAGAAACATTGATGGTTGATCTGTTAAACGAGCCTGATGCTGTGTCGACTGTCATGGAAACTTTAGATCATCCTACTACCATCGCCAAGAAAGTCATCAAAAAGACTAAGGCGAAGAAGAAGGTGAAAGACAAAAGCGTCGAGAACGCTACATGTGTCACCTTAATCCCTCAGAAGAGTGATGGAAATTCGATCGAATACAAGGTGAAATGCAAGGGACGCTCGAAACCGTTCTCTAAGGCCAGAATAATCATAACCCCAGAGCTGAGAGAGAAAGGGCAGGAAGTTATTGAGCGCATGCTGCGCAAAACTCTGAGTTTGGAAGTGTTTGGTTGTGGGACTTGCATGGGAGTGAGTTCCCTACTTCCTTCCGACTGATCCTCAGTAAAGTCAAGCTCGTGACGTTAAACAAGCGCTGAGTGGGAGGCAACCCACTGGTAAGTCTGTACATACGTTTTTATTTTCATTTTGTTTTTGATTTTTGGTTTTGTGTCTTGTGTCGAACGTGAAGCAGATTTGACAAGGAGTGTCGATCGATACCTGTAAGTGTCGTTCGATGCCAAGTGTCGTGGAAAGGGCACATAATTTTCATACGTGTCGATCGACACCATCCAGTGTCGACTAAAAATCGACAAGTGTCGATCGATACCTCTTGGTATCGATCGATACTCCACGGCCATGTAAATTTCATTAAAACCTTACGGTTTTGTCTTCTTCCTCTCAATCCTTCATCGCTCGATACCGCCGTCTCTCTCCCTCTCTCAAATCCCAACTTTTTCAAATCTTCACCGAATTGAGCGATTTAAGTGTCTGGATTCATTAGAATTTCATACCCTATCCATACCTAGCGCTTGTTTCTAAATCCAACAAAGGTATGATCTCGAAATTCCAGTTTTTCACTTCGATTTTTAAGGTTATGGGTTTGTGAAAGTCCACTCTTTACAATTTTTTTTTTATCGATGCATGTCGTTTGCTGAGTTGTTCTAGGGTAGTTTCGAACCGACCTATACCTTTGAATTGCCTTGGTTTTCATTGTTGATGATTTGGAATTTTGAGTGATCGATGAACCTGAAACTGCTTCAGGGTATCGATCGATAACCTATGGTATCGATCGATACCCTCATACCTCTTATGCGATTTTGTTTGTGGTTAATGAGGGAGATATGTGATTTATGCCATTTCTTGTGTTTGTTGATGATTTCAGATGTCTGCACCAAAGAGAGCACGGACTTCAGGTGACGCGGGACGATTTCATGTGAACGAGCGAGTTGAAGTGAAAATCTCCTCGCAGTGGTTTGAGGCCGTGATTAAAGCTTGTCTTGGAGACGGTCGCTACATAATCGTGCCAATTAATCAACCCACTACCAGTCTGATAGTGGAAGAGCAATCTCTTCGTGCTCTCCGTACGTCGACCTCTCGCCGGGCACCAGTGACGTACAAGCTTAACGACAGAGTGAAGTACCAGGATGGTGCATTTTGGCGTCGAGGTTTCGTGAGCACTGTCCGGGGTCGCGACAGTTATGGAGTTATATTTGACGGAGAGACAGAGGAAGATGAGCTTCCAGGTGACGCGTTGCGCAGAGCCTCTCCTACCTCACCATCTGGACCACCACCTCCGCCTATGAACCCCACTCCTTAGTCGGCTGGTTTTTCTCGTACCACTACAGGCCCAACCACCGGCCCTTGGCCCAGACGAGAAGGTACCAAAATCATCTCCGAAAGGTTTTGGGATGGACAGGAGAAGGCGCACGCCTTAAGTGATGACACCACCTTTAGGCCTATTTCTGAGGAGTGGGACGATTTTGACACGCTGTTCTACAACGCATGGTTTAGCGTTACCATCGAGCCTACCAGGTTTGTGGATGGAGTTTCTCTGCATCAGCTGGATCTTGACTCATATTTGGCTCGTTTGCTTGAGCGGATTGGTTTTGGTCACATGGCTACACGACGGCATGACCTCTACTCCGATTTAGTCCGTCAGTTCATGGCGACAGCTCGCGTTGCTATTCGGATGAGCTTCTGCGGGACACACAAGGTGTTAGCCTGTCCTTCATAGCTCGCGGAGTGAGGTACAGGATTACACTCCCTGATCTCTGTGATCTCTATGGTTTTCGATGGGATCGCAGGAGGATTGCTCTTCCAGTCTCCCATCCTGACATACGTGGATTTTGGGCATGGTTTGGGAACGGTGTCTACGATTCTAAGACGTCCACTCAGATGGACATACGACATCCGGTCCTGCGTTGCTTTGTTAGGATCCTGAGCACTACTCTTTTGTGCATGATGGAGCCTAACAAGATGAGAGTGACTGAGCTTCTGCTTCTGTTTCTGGCTGTCAGGAACATCATCCCTGAGCAGGATTCTGATTGGCCTGAGCTGGAGGATGTTAACCTTGGGGCTGTTTTTGCACATCATCTGGTCTCTCTGAAGACCAAACTATTCATGGGGACGAGCACAAAGAAGGAGTTATTTGGTAGTCTCATGACTCCTATTTTCCAGCACCTCGGGATCAGTACTACGAGCTGCAAGATTGTCACCGCGCGCCGGTACGTGGATGAGCCTCATATGAGGAACCTTAAGTGGTTGAAGCCTGGGAGGAATTGGATCCTTAACAGATCCGATGGGAGCTTTCTGGTGCAGCTACCAGCTAGGGATCTGACAGACATATATGGGGATCCTACTCTGCTTCGTTTTGAGCCTCCTGCGGACCTCCTGACTTTGATTTCTGCGACTCGACGACAGGTTCGTCCACCTGCTGATATCCCATCTACTTCACGTCAGAGAGGACGTACACAGGCTGCACCGAGTCCACCTATTCCTGAGCCACAGTGGCCTGAGGACACGGACATCCCGATGGAGCCAGCTGCTTTCCAGAGATTTATGATAGCCAGCTTGAGGAGCATCTGGGCTGCTGTTCACAGCCGTTGCACGACCACCACAGATGCTGATCCGTCGTTCCAGCCTGGACCTTCACGTACCTCTGCTGCTGCTGAAGGCGAGGGTGATTCTGAGGAAACAGAGGATTAGTCTTCTATATCTTCACGTTTGTATTTTTCTTTCTTTTTCTTTTATTTTTTCTTTTCTATTGAACTTATGTCAGTGTTTGTTTTTGCATTTGAACTTCTTTGGATTCATCTTTGATCTACCATGCTGCTTTTAACCTGTTTTTGAGTGTTCCTAACAGTGCTGACATCTGACACAATGGAATGCTTTCTGTGGTTAAGTAACTCGACACCACTGATTTTCAATCTGTGTGTCGACATACGGTTAGTGTCGATCGATACCTTCCAGTATCGATCGACACCCTATGCGAATGAGGAGAACGTGTATCGATTTAAGCTTGGTATCGCTCGATACCAAGCTGTGTGTCGATCGATACTCAATGTTCCAGCACGGTAACTTCTTGTTTCCCCTATATCCATTCAGTTCATTTGTTTCCGTTCACCAACTCTAGGCTAGATAACACTGGGGACAGTGTTGTTTAAGTCTGGGGGAGGTAGTCGCTGATTTTGTTTCTTGTTTTTAGAGACAGTCCATTTTTGAGTCATTCGTTGTTTTATTGAGTCGTTTTATTGAGTTAAAATTTTGTATGAAACTGTGATCTTTTTCTTGAATCTGTTGATTTGACCTTGCTTCTAAGTGACCATTGTTACAAAATCAGCTCTAAATCGACTAATGAAAAATCTAAAGGCTGACCAGTTAACTAGAAGACACTCATGTTTCCAGCAAAGTTCCTTAAAGTCTGAGCCAAATTTTTGCACTTCATCAATGTGGTTAGTACTCATAGAGTTTGATTCCTCATTCGTATCTGACAAAGTAACCCATGTGTTTGGAATTATGGTATTTCTCTCCTTGTTATAAGTTAATTAATAAGATGCATTAAAAGATGAAATGATTTTCTTCTGAGTAGAGGGTTAGGAAAATTTCCAACGATCCCATTATTTTACTTAAGAGGGATTAATCACACAAAGGATTGGAAGTGAGGCAAGGATTTTCCCATGATTCTATTATTCGCCTACATCCTTTGATACATTGAGAGGGAAGAACCGGGGATTCGGTGGCTAACACCATCAATACTCGCGTCTCATACCTTGATGTGTATATGCAAAACTGAAAATAAAAGAAAGCAGATAATAAGAAATAAGTCTGGGGGAGAGAAATAATACCAAAAAGTCTGAAAAAGATGGTTCATTGTTATGATATTGTATGGGAATGAATCTAGAAGGTTCTTGGTATTAATCACAGCGATGAAATTGACGAGGATGGCTTAATTGAACAATGCTGTGAGATAATGAGTGTAGTCTGGGAAGCTGCGAATGTTTACGGAGAAGTACATGGTGGTTAGATCAAAAAGCTGGTTAGGTGACATTTTGGTGTTTGGGAAATTGGTCATTTTGATGTTTCAAGAACAGGTTAGTCTCTACGTTTTCAAACCTTTTTCTCTGGTTTAGTCTTCTATTTGCTTGAGGGCAAGCAAAGGCAAAGTCTGGGGGAGTTGATATATCATGGTTTTCACCTCGTTTAAGCCATGATAAAAGTACGTTTTATCGAGTCTTTATTATATTATAGAGTCTTTTAAAGCCTTTTACATGTTTTAGCACATTTGAAGTACTGTTGGAGATATTAGAGTTTTATGGTGCATTCTGGAGCGAAACTGAAGTCTGGTGACTAAGTGTCCGATCAAAGCGTCATGTATCGATCGATACCCCCTGGTATCGATCGATACCCCCTGGTATCGATCGACACCCGTCGAAGCAGATTTCAAGTCGCGACTTAATGAAGATTTGAAGAATTGCAGAACTTGCCCAGAAGACTTTGATATTTACAAGAAGACCTCAATTCGTGTTTAAACTATTTAATTAGGTTTTACAGCCACTTGGATGGCTATGCTTATTTTATTCTGGTTTTGAGAGAGAGCTTTTGAAGGGAGACAAGTCTGAAACTCTGTTCGTCTGAGAGAAGATTTCGAACCCTCTTGTTACTCTTTCTGATTTATTTGATGATTTATTCAGTTATGTTGATTGTTTCATTCTCCATGTCTGAGTAGATCCCTTGTTAGATTCAGGGTTCTTAATGGGGTTTTCTTTGAATGCTAGGTTGATTTATTATTAGGATTCACCATCTGAATTAGTTCTTCACCATATGTTGTTTGCAAAGCTAATTCTAGATTGATCACCTAGAAGTTAGATCTTAGGATAATTGATTAGGCACGAGAGTGCGATTAATTACCTGATAGAACCTAAGGTGAGCAAAACAACTATTCGAAAAGAGATTTGGTTTAGTTGTTTTGTGAACAAATCAAACCTGATTAAAAAGCTGATTTAGACTTTATGATTCGCAAGGAGATTTGGAATTTCTATGATTTAGATTTAGATAGTTTTCGCAGCGAGAGTTGGTTAACTATATCTTAGTGATTTGAGTTCAAGAACCGCATTAAATCTGAATCATGCTAGTTAGTCTATCTGCATTTATTGATTCCCTGAGAAATACCCTGAACCTAGCCTTTCTCCAATTGAATTCACAACCGTTTTAATTTACATTCTGTCTTTTAATACCATTGATTTCTTAGCGTGATTCTCACCTATATAATCTATTGTGTGTCTCTGTGAGTCTTTGTGTTCGACCCCTAGCTATACTACGACAACTGCTTTAGTATCTAAATATGGTATTAATTTGAGCATATCAACGCTCAAATCTGTCTGTGAATATCGTGCAATCCAACACAAAACTCATTGGGTCTAGCAGCTTCTTTGGGATCCTGTTGGTCAGGATTGCACTGCACTCGTGAGTAATCATCAAGCATCCATCTTCAAGGTTCACATTGCTGGACACCATCTTCTTGACGTATCTTCTGAAAGCTGGAAAAGTCTTGATAGCATCGATGAAAGGAAGTTCCACAATCAACTTATCCATAATCGCATTGCATCTAGAGTCTTCTACCTCCTTCTTAGTCTTCCCAGAAGCCCTGGGATAAGGTATCCTTGGTGTGTAAACTCTTTCTGCAACTATTTTGGGTACTTCCTTCGAGACCTTAGGTGTTGAGTCGACTGCGGGATTAGTATCGACTGATACTGGAATGGTATCGATCGATACAGGCGGTTTTGATTTGTCCCGTGAAAGTATTTTGATAGGTTTCGATCGATGATGGCTAGTGTCAATCGATACTGGAGCGATTTCGGTGTCCTCATCGTCAATATCGACGAAAATATCCGCAGCGTGGGCAATTTTTACTCTTGGAGTGACATCTTTTCCACTCCTCAAGGCGATTGCATTGATATGATCCCTTGGGTTATCTACTTTCCCTGGAAGAAAACCTTCTTGCCTTTTCACAGTCTCTTAAGTTTGAACTATCTGAAGTTCCAGCTTCTTCTGCTGAATATCAATAGCGTCGATCCTTCCACTCAGATCATTGTATAGAACATCAATCTTCCCATTGAAATCCACAATGAGCTTCTGCTGTCCTTGAAGAAGTTGTTCAAACATATACTCGATCTTGCTATCTGGAAGCTTAGCAGATACAGGTTGATAGGATGAATTTCTATAGTTCATGGCGTACCCACTGTTCTGAGATGATCTCTGGCCGAACTGATTCGAACCTCCTTGCTAAGAGTTGTTGTTGAAGTTTCGGTTGTTGTTGAATTGATTCCTCTGGCCCTGAAAACCAGAACCACCGATGTAGTTAACATCCTCTACTTCATCCTCGTTGAAAACCTCAACATCTACAACAAAGTGAACAGCCTTTTGCGTCTTACCCATCAGAAGGCTGTGCATAGAATCCAACTTAGCTTGAAAACCAGCAATCTGTGAGCCATCCATGTTACCAGCTAACTTCTTCCTCTCATATTCAGCATTCTTGGTGCTATTGCTAGACGCCAAGTTCTCAATCAGGACATAGGGTTCATCAGGATACCTGGTGTTGAAGTTTCCATTGCTCGAAGCATCCAAAGTCATCTGATATCTCCAATCAAGTCCTCTGAAGAAGAAACCCATCAGCTGAACATCAGAGTATCCATGACGTGGACAATCTCTCTGATACTACTTGAATCTCGTCCAAGCAGCCTTGAACGCCTCAGTAGATCCTTGAGAAAACTGGGAGATCTTGTTCCTCAGATCCTCGGATCTTGCATCATCATAAAAGTTGGTCAGGAAAGTGATCTTGCATTATCATCGGATCTTGATGCTAGTGACCAAATCCTCGAACTTCTCAATATGATCCATGGGATGTTCGCTGGAAAGACCATGAAAAGGGTGCTGTCCCACAAGAGTGTAGTATGCAGGTTTCAGCTCAAAGTCATTCCTTGGAAAAGCAGGGGGACGAATCGCAGATCGGTTTGCGTAAAATTGGTCAGGTCTGTTGCACTCACCAATCGTTCTACCATGATTAACCACAACATTCCCAGCATCTACTGCGTTCGCGTTCCCAGCGACATTCCCAGCAGCATTCTCAGTGACAACAGGAGCTGGTGGAATGATGTTCCCCTCTCCATCCAGACGTTGTCCTCTCTCATTGCACAACCGACCCTCTAGGTCCCTGTAAGCACCAGCCTCATCTCGAACCAACTCTACTTGATTGTTGTTCATCCTTGCTGGTTTCTTTGCTTTTCTGTTTGTGCATTCCACAAGTGCTAGCTGCTCCAATGACAGTTCAACTAGCTGCGTGCTCTTGCTCTTTCTGGTTTCACGATTAGGCATACACCTAAAAACAAGAGTCAAGAACGTAAGTAACAAAAACGTGATGAGTATCGATCGATACCAAGTGGTGTCGATCGATATCAACAAAAAGAGAACGTCGAGTATTGACCGACACTAGATAGTATCGACCGATACTGACAAACTTAGTCGAAATTCTCAAACGTAATCTAATGGCGAATTGAGTCCCCGGCAATGGCGCCAAATTTGATATGCTCAAATTAATACCCTAAAACTACTAAGCAGTTGTTGCAGCAATAGTAGGGGTCGAACACAAGGACTCACAGAAACACAAAATAGATTATATGGAAAAGAATTAAGCTAAGCAATCAATGGTATTGAAAACATGACTTAAATTAAAAAGGTTGTAAATTCAATTAAGAGAAAGCTAGGTTCAGGGTATTTATCAGGAAATCAATGAATGCAGATAAACTAACTAACAAGATTCAGATTTAGCATGGTTCTTTAACTCAAATCACTAAGATATAGTTAACCAACGTCTGCTGCGAAAACTATCTAAATCTAAATCCTAGGAATTTTAAATTCCTTTGCGAATCCTAAAGTCTAAATCAGCTTTTAAATCAGGTTTGATTTGTTCACAAAACAACTAAACCAAATTCCTTTGCGAATAGTTATTTTGCTCACCCTAGGTTCTATCAGGTAATTAATTGCACTTCTGCGCCTAATCAATTATCCTAAGATCTAAGTTCTAGGTGATCAATCTAGAATTAGCTTTGCAAACAACCTATGGTGAAGAACTAATTCAGATGGAGAATCCTAATAACTAATCAATCCAGCATTCAGAGATAACCATTATGAGAACCCTGAACCTAACAAGAGATCTACTCAGACATGGAAATTGAAGCAATAAACATGATTTAATAAATCATCAAATAAATCAGAAAGAGTAACGAGAGGGTTCGAAATCTTCTCTCGGACGAACAGAGTTTCAGACTTGTCTCCCTTCCAAAGCTCTCTCACAAAACCAAAGTAAAATAAAGAATAGCCATTAAAGTAGCTGTAAAATCCTATTAAATAACCTAAATCACGCTTTAGGGCTTCTTGTAAATAATAAAGTCTTCTGGACCATTCTGCAATTCTTCAACTCTTCATTAAATTCGCGGGTCGTGTCTGCTTCAATGGGTATCGACCGATACTAGGCAGTATCGATCGATCCTGATACTTCAAATCGGGTACTCA
Source organism: Eutrema japonicum (assembly GCA_030161315.1). NCBI lineage: Eukaryota > Viridiplantae > Streptophyta > Magnoliopsida > Brassicales > Brassicaceae > Eutrema > Eutrema japonicum. The sequence continues at coordinate 30,088,271 of BSQW01000007.1, forward strand.
GCTACATGATCGTTTGCTTTGCTCCAAAATGCTCCAGAAAGCTCCAATATCTCTAATTATGCTCCAAACGTGCTAAAACCTGTAAAAGACTCTAAAACACTACGAAATAATAGAAAGACTCTATAAAACGGACTTATATCATGGCTTTAACGGGGTAAAAACCATGATATATCATTGTGGGATCAAAGGTGATTTACTACACCGACCACGCGGCATTGAGGTATATACATGCAAAGAAGGACACAAAGCCGAGGTTGCTACGTTGGATCCTACGACTTCAAGAGTTTGATTTGGAAATAGTCGATAAGAAAGGGATCGGAAATGGAGTAGCGGATCACTTGTCTAGGATGAGAATAGAAGACCTTGTCCCCATCGATGACAAACTTCCCGAGGAGAGCTTGATGGTTGTTAATATGTTAAGGAAAGAGATTGAGGCGGTGAATGGTATTGAGGATGCGAACGGTCTCCAAGATGAGAAGCTCCCATGGTTCGCGGACATAGTCTACTACTTGGTGTGTGGCAAAGAACCTCCCTTGGAAGGATACAAGAAGAAAAAGTTCTTTCATGATGTGGATATGTACTATTGGGACGAGCCCTATCTATACAAGTTGTGCTTGGATTCATTGTATAGAAGATGCATAGCGGAGGAGGAAGTCCAAGGGGTTCTTTTCCATTATCACGGGTCTAGTTATGGAGGTCATCATGGTTCTTACAAGACTTTGACAAAGGTTCTTCAATCCGAGTTTTGGTGGCCAACTCTTTTCAATGATGCACACGTATATGTCTCCTCATGTGATGCTTGCCAAAGGAAAGAAAACATTGGGAGGAGAGACGAAATGCCCCAAAACCCGATCCTTGTGGTAGAAATGTTTGATGTATGGGGGATAGACTTCATGGGTCCTTTCCCATCTTCATATGGCAACTCCTACATCCTAGTGGCGGTTGATTACATGTCAAAATGGGTGGAAGCCATTGCAAGTCCAACCAACGACGTGAAGGTCGTGCTTAAGATGTTCAAGTCCATCATCTTTCCAAGATTCGGAGTTCCAAGAGTGGTCATTAGTGATGGTGGATCGTATTTTGCGAACAAAGTCTTCGAGAGCCTTCTAAAGAAGAATGGGGTGAAATACAAGGTTGCAACGTCCTATCATCTGCAAACGAGGTCAAGTTGAAGTCTCCAACTACCAAATCAAAGCAATTCTTGAGAAGACGGTCGGTAGCTCAAGGAAAGATTGGGCAAATAAACTCGATGATGCTTTATGGGCGTATAGGACGGCTTTCAAGACTCCCATAGGGACCACGCCTTTCAACATGCTCTATGGGAAGTCGTGTCACCTCCCGGTGGAATTGGAATAAAAAGCTCTTTGGGCGGTAAAACTTCTAAATTTTGACATCAAAACCACCCAAGAGAAGAGGTTGATTCAACTCCACGAGCTAGAGGAGACGAGGCTTGAAACATATGAGAGTTCGGGGATATATAAAGAAAGGACGAAGGCATTTCATGACAAGAAGATAATGCACAAGGATTTCAAGGTTGGGGATCTCGTGTTACTATTCAACTCCCGGTTGAAGCTCTTTCCCGGGAAACTCAAATCAAGATGGTCGGGGCCTTTCGAAGTCAAAGAAGTGAGACCTTATGGAGCGGTAGTCCTTGTGAACAAGAACGGTCAAGAATTCATCGCCAATGGCCAACGGCTCAAGCTCTATCGTGCAAACCAAATAATCGAGGAAGGAGGTTCGATCCCTCTCGATGAAGCCCCTCAAGCCTAAAAACGGTAATAAAAGTCAAACTTAGTGACTCAAAACAAAATGCTCTTGGGAAACACCCCAAGCTTATCCTTTGTATATACTTAGAATTTTCTCTTTTTCTATCTTTGTTAGTCCGTTTTGATATTTTCGTTAAGTGATTTCTAGGAAAAGTCAAGCAAAGAGAAATGGAAGTCATGCATACCGTGTCAATGGACAAAACCTCTAGCATCGCCGGGGTACATCGCTAGGTTAAGTCGAGACAAGTGATAGACGAGTGGAGAAACACGCTAAGTCCCACGGCCACACCGCGGTAACTGGGCGATGCAATGCCTCGGTGTGGGATCAGGCCCGAACTAACTTAAGCATCGCACCGGTGTATCGTCCCGTTGCGAAGAGGACTGCCCGATGTTGCCAAGAACCGACCCGTTGCAGCGCGATGTTCCACCAAGCCGGCCACGCAAAGTCGGGATTTTATGCTAAGGCATGGATCGTTGCATCGCGGTAACGGCTCGATACAACCGATCGGAGTAGGGTCAGGATCGAAATAACTTAAGCATCGCACCGTTGCGTCGCGATATCGCACCGTTGCGTCGCGATATCGCACCGAGGAATGCTCGATGTTACCAAAAACCAATCCGAACATCGGCCCGTCGCATCGCGGAGTTGTCGCGACGATATGCGAGCCATGTTGACCAAATTTGAATTTTAGTTGACCGGTTCAATTGTCCAACGAATAACCCGCTTCCTCAACAGGTAAGTAGACCCGACCCGGTACAGGTAAGTTCTTCTCCTTCCTTTTGCCGCAAAATCCTCAACCCTTTTCTCTCTCAAGCTTCAAAACCTCATATCTCTCTCAATTCTCAACCAAAAACCCTCATTCAAATAGCTAAATTCGTGATTTCTCATCCTTTTTCTGGATCTACAATCATCTCATCCATTTAAAACTTGCATCCCCAAGGTATGTTTCTCAAAACATTTCGTGAAAATCCAAAAACTTGAGCTTAAGCAAAATTTTCATGGATTTGTTTGGGTAATGCTTTCACTTGCATAAATACTTTGGGATTAAGGTCGAAAATGGTTAGGAAGAGTAGTAAATGTGCTAATTTGTTATGCAATTGAAGAATTTTTGATTTTTGAGCTAAGAACTTGAAATTTTTGGGTTTTTGCTTAAAATTTTCAATTTTTGAGATTTGAGTGGTTTCTTGTTGAATAAAGTTGGTATCTTTGGTATTGTTTATGAAAATATGCTGCCTTCTTGCCATTTAAGCAATTTTTCGTTTATCTTATAATTTCTTGAATTGATGATATATCATGATTTTTACCCCGTTTAAGCCATGATATAAGTCCGTTTTATAGAGTCTTTCTACTATTTTGTAGTGTTTTAGAGTCTTTTACAAGTTTTAGCACGTTTGGAGCATAATTGGAGATATTGGAGCTTTCTAGAGAATTTTGGAGCAAAGCAGAAGTTCGTGTAACTGAGTACCCGATTTGAAGCCTCAGTATCGATCGATACTGACTAGTATCGGTCGATACTCACTGCAGCAAGACACGATTGCGACTTTTACAAGAGTTGAAGAATTGCAAAATTTCCCAAAAGACTTTAATATTTACAAGAAGGCCCAGAACGTGTTTAGTAGTATTTAATTAGGTTTTACAGCCACTTTGGTGGCTACACTTTCATAACTTGAGACAGAGATTATTCTACTTTGGCTTTTGGAGAGACAACTCTGAACTTATGTTTCTTATTGATTTCTTTGATGATCTATTCAATCATGTTATTTTCATTCTACATGTCTGAGTAGATCCACTTTAGGTTTAGGGTTCTCATAAGGGTTTTCTCTGAATGCTAGGTTGATTAGTTGATTAGGATTCACCATCTGAATTATTTCTTCACCATAGGTTGTTCTCAAAGCTATTTCTAGGTTGACGAATCTGGAACTTAGATCTTAGGATAATTTATTAGGCACGAGAGTGCGATTAATTACCTGATAGAACTTAGGGTGAGCAAAATAACTATTCACAAAGAGATTTGGTTTAAGTTGTTTTGTGAACAAATCAAACTTGAACTAAAAGTTAGTTTATACTTTAGGATTCGCAAAGAGATTTAGAATTCTATGATTTAGACTTAGATAGTTTTCGCAACGAGAGTTGGTTAGCTATAGTTTAGTGATTTGAGTTCAAGAACCGCGCTAAATCTGAATCATGTTAGTTAGTTTATATGCATTCATTGATTTTCTGAGAAATACCCTGAACCTATATTCCTCCCAATCGAATTAAAACTTGTTTAATTTATGTATTGCTTTCAATTACATCTTTTGGTTTAGCTTAATTCGAATCTATCTGAACTATTGTGTGATTTCTTGAGTTCTTGTGTTCGACCCCTACATATACTACAACAACTGCTTTAGTACATATAGGGTATTAATTTGAGTACATCAAATTTGGCGCCGTTGTCGGGGACTCAATTTCGCCATTAGAATTTAGCTAAGAATTTCATCTAAATCGTAGAGTATCGATCGACACCCTAGTGGTATCGATCGATACCCATCGTGAATTTTGGTTACTTACGTTCTTGACTTTTGTGTTTCAAGTGCATGCCTCTTCGTGAAACCAGAAGGAACAGGAGCACTCAACTAGTTGATCTTTACAATAAGGAGCTAGCACTTTTGGAACACATAAACAGAAAAGCAAAGAAGCCAGCAGAGATGAACAACAATCAAGTGGTTTTGGTTCAAGATGCAGCTTGTGCTTACAGAGACCAAGAGGATCATTTGTGCAATGAGAGAGGGCAACGATTGGATGGAGACGGGAACATTATTCCACCTCATGTTGTTGTCAAACAGGTTGTTGCTGCGAATGCAGGGAATGTTGTAGGTGATCGTGGTAGAACAATTGGTGAGTACAACAGGCCTGATCAGTTTTATGCCAATCGAGCTGCGATTCGCATCCCAACTTTTCAGAGGAATGACTTTGAGCTGAAACCTGCATACTACACTCTTGTGGGTCAGCACCCTTTTCATGGTCTTTCCAATGAACACCCCATGGATCACATTGAGATGTTTGAGGATTTGGTTACAAGCATCAAGTGCAATGGAGTATCCTATGATTACCTCTTCTGTAAGCTCTTCCCATACTCTCCTGGTGGGGATGCAGCTTATTGGGTGAATCAGTTGCCACCTGGATCACTGACTACATGGGATGAGACGAAGAATGCGTTCCTGAATAATTTCTATGATGATGCGAGATCCGAAGAGCTCAAGAACAAGATTTCTCATTTTTCTTAGGGTCCGACAGAGGCACTCAAGGCTGCCTGGATTAGATTCAGGTCATATCAGAGAGATTGTCCGCACCATGGGTTCACTCAGATTCAGTTGCTGGGTAATTTCTACAGAGGGATTGATTGGAGGTACCAGATGGCTTTAGATGCTGCGAGTAATGGGAACTTCAACATCAGGTATCCTGACGATGCTTATGTGCTTATTGAGAACTTGGCGTCTAGCAATAGTACCAAGAATGCAGACATGGAGCGCAAGAAGCAAGCTGGTAACTTTGATAGCAATCGAATCGCAGAGGTGAATGCTAAGTTAGATTCTATGCACAGTCTTCTGATGGGCAAGGCAACGAAGGCTGTTTACTTTGCTGAAGATGTTGAGGTGTTCAACGAGGATGAAGTGGAAGATGTTAACTTCATTGGTGGTTATGGTTTTCAAGGTCAAAGGAATCAATACAGCAACAACCGAAACTTCAACAAGAACTCTCAGCAAGGAGGGTCGAATCAGTTTGGTTAGAAACTGTCTCAGAACAGTGGTTATACCAGGAACTATGGAAATTCATTTTATCAACTTGTACCTGCTAAAACCCCAAAGAGCAAGATTGAGTTTATTCTTGAACAACTGGTTCAAGGACAGCAGCAGATAACAGTGGACTTCAACGGAAAGATGGACGCTATGTACAAGGATCTGAGTGGAAGGATCGATGCTCTTGGTATTCATCAGAAGAAGCTGGAAACTCAAGTAGCTCAGACTTCATAAGCTGCGAAACGGCAAGAAGGTTTTCTTCCAGGGAAAAGAGAAAACCCAAGGGCATTCGTCAATGCAATCACCTTAGGAAGCGCTAAAGAGCTACAGTGGTAGAAAAGAATTTGAATGCAGGAATTTTCGATGATCCTGTAGAAGATGACAATGAGGATTCGGAAAAATACAGGGTATCGACCGACACCACCGAGTATCGATCGACACCAGTCCAAATTCTTTCCCCCGACTTATCAAAACCCTGTGTACCGATCGATACCCTTCCTGTATCGATCGATACCCATCTTGAGGTCGAGAAGACACCTGATTTGATTGAAGATGCCATTTCCTGATCTACCTAGACATCTCAGGGACACCATTATTACAAAGAAGTCGCTCGGTTTTGAAAAGATGGTAAGGAGGATTCCCCATACGATGTCTTTTGAAGAAGCTTTGGAATACCGCCCCTTGCTCAGCCATTTCCGAGATTGCAGGGAAACTATAGAAGAAATCAAAGCACTCTTCAGCAAAGCGAGAAGCACACTACCACCGATGAAGCAGCTGACTATGAGAGAGTACCCATGAATATTCTCAGTTCCATGCTCTGTCTCTGGAGTTGAATTCAAAGAGTCTATCGTTGACTCGGGGGCTGGAGTCAATGTCATGTCAAGGGAAATTGCAGAGAGATTGGAAGCTGATATTCGTCCGCCCACATACGCAAATTGTTCCACCTCACTTCCGCACGGTACAATCCCTGATTTGATGGTCACAGTAGGAGATTGTCTGGTTCCTACTGATTTTCAAGTTGTGGAGATGAGTGCAAGATCTACTACGCAGTTGATTCTTGAAAGAACGTTCATGACTAGAGTTGGTGCCATTATGGACACACCCAGCAAGAAAATCTCGTTCTCATACATTGACAAGGAGGTATACTACGAAGCCATTCCTACTAGAGGAACTCCCACACGTGTCTCTTGCATCGATGTTGTCACAGGAGAGACGTTGGTAGTTGATAATCGGGAAGAGCCTTCTGACGTGCCTAATACCATAGACGTTCTAGATAGTCCTTCTGTCATCACCAAGAAAGACGTCAAAACAGCTAAGGCAAAGAAGAAGGTGAAGAGCAACGAAGTAAAAGGTGCTCCCTCTATGACCTTAATCCCTCAGAATCGTGATGGGGATTCGATTGAATATAAGGTGAAGTGCAAAGGAACCTCAAAACCATTCTCCAAGGCTAGAGTCATTCTTACTCCGGAGCTGAAAGAGAAAGGAAAAGAGGTTATAGAGAGCATGTTGAGTAGAACTCTGAGTCTGCAAGTGTCGAGTTGTAGAACTTGCATGGGTGTGAGTTCTCAATCTTCTCCTGACTTATCACCTGAGCCAGAGTAAAGCTACTGACTTAAAACAATCGCTTGGTGGGAGGCAACCCACTGGTGAGTTTGTATATAAGTCTTTTTCTTTTTCTTTTTCGTTTTTGTGTTTTGTGTCTTGAGTGAATCAGATTGGAGCAAACGAGGAGAAACTGAACTTGCATCGACGAAATCGCCAGGGTATCGATCGATACCCTATTGGTGTCGGTCGATACACTGCGGGCATTGATGGAATCATTGAAGAGAACTCTCTTGTGTCGACTTAAGCCTGGTATCGTCGGTCAATACCCCTGTTCCATTACGGTAACTTCTTGTTCTTCATGATTCTACTCTGTTCTTTTGTTTCTTTTACCGATTCTAGACTAGATAACACTGGGGACAGTGTTGTTCAAATCTGGGGGAGGTAGTTGCTGACATTGCGTTTGTTTTTCTTAGAGTTAGTTATTTTTGAGTCATTCGTTGTTTTATTGAGTCAAAACTTGTTGGAGATGACGATCCTGTGATTGAACCTATTGTTCTGATTTTGTTTTTGAGTGAACAGTGTTACAGAATCAGTTCTACATCGACTAATGAAAAATCCAAAGACGGACCAGTTGACTAGAAAACATCCATGTCTCTAGCAGAGTTCTTCTAAAGCCTGAGCCAAATTTTTGCACCTCATCAATGTGGTTAGTGTTTATAGAGCTTGATTCATCATTCATATCTGACAAAGGAACCCATGTATTTAAAGTAATGGTATCTCTCTCCCCTGTTATAAGTTAATAAATAAGAGCATAAAAGATGAAATGATTTTCTTCTGAGTAGAGGGCTAGTAAAATTTCCAGCGATCCCATTATTCTACTCGAGAGGGAATGATCACACAAAGGTTGAAAGCGAGGTTAGGAAAATTTCCAGTGATACCACTATTCGCCTACGCCTTTGATACATAGAGAGGGAAGAACCGGGGATTCGGTGGCAAACACCATCAATACTCGCGTTTCGGACCTTAATGTGTATATGCAGATTTTAAAAAGAAAGAAAGAACATGATGAGAAACAAGTCTGGGGGAGAGAAAACAAATACCAAAAATTGTGTGAATTGGGTAATTCTTTTGTCATGATATTGTATGGTAAATAATCTAGAAGGTTCTTGAATGTTGGCTACAGCGATGAGACTGGCGATGAGGGCTTTATTTGGACAATGCTGCGAGATAATGTGTGGAGTCTGGGAAAGTTGCGAATGTCTAAGTAGAAGTACATGGTGGTTAGATCTGGAGCTGATTATGTGACATTTGGGTGCTCGGGAAAAGGATCTTTGCGATGGTTCATGAACAGGTGAGTCTCCGTGTTTTCAAACCTCTTTCTCTGTTTTAACCCTATATTTGCTTGAGGGGCAAGAAAAGTCTAAGTCTGGGGGAGTTGATATATCATGGTTTTTACCCCGTTTAGGCCATGATATAAGTCCGTTTTATAGAGTCTTTCTACTATTTTGTAGTGTTTTAGAGTCTTTTACAGGTTTTAACACGTTTGGAGCATAATTGGAGATATTGGAGCTTTCTAGAGCATTTTGGAGCAAAGCAGAAGTTCGTGTAGCTGAGTACCTGATTTGAAGCCTCAGTATCGATCGATAATGACTAGTATCGGTCGATACTCACTGCAGCAAGATACGATCGCAACTTTTCCAAGAGTTAAAAAATTGCAAAATTGCCCAGAATACTTTAATATTTACAAGAAGGCCCAGAGCGTGTTTAGTAGTATTTAATTAGGTTTTACAGCCACTTTGGTGGCTATGCTTGCATAACTTAGACATAGATTATTCTACTTTGGTGTTTGGAGAGACAACTCTGAACTCCTGTTTCTTATTGATTTCTTTGATGATATATTCAATCATGTTGTTTTCATTCTCCATGTCTGAGTAGATCCACTTTAGGTTTAGGGTTCTCATAAGGGTTTTCTTTTAATGCTAGGTTGATTAGTTGATTATGATTCACCATCTGAATTAGTTTTTCACCATAGGTTGTTCTCAAAGCTATTTCTAGGTTGGCGAATCTGGAACTGAGATCTTAGGATAAATGATTAGGCACGAGATTGCGATTAATTACCTAATAGAACTTAGGGTGAGCAAAATAACTATTCGCAAAGAGATTTGGTTTAATTTGTTTTGTGAACAAATCAAACTTGAACTAAAAGCTGGTTTATACTTTAGGATTCGCAAAGAGATTTATAATTCTATGGTTTAGACTTAGATAGTTTTCGCAATGAGAGTTGGTTAGCTATACTTTAGTGATTTGAGTTCAAGAACCGCGCTAAATTTTAATCATGTTAGTTAGTTTATCTGCATTCATTGATTTTCTGAGAAATACCCTGAATCTATCTTCCTCCCAATCGAATTACAACTTGTTTAATTTACGTATTGCTTTCAACTACATCTGTTGGTTTAGCTTAATTCGAATCTATCTGATCTATTGTGTGATTTCTTGAGTTCTTGTGTTCGACCCCTACATATACTACAACAACTGCTTTAGTACTTATAGGGTATTAATTTGAGCATATCAATTGACAAAATATGGTGATTTAGAATCTTGAACCTTATGAACTCCTTGAGCAATTGTAGGTACTATGAAATCGACAAGCAACCCAACCCTAATTTCGAATCTACCATCAAAGAAGAGAAAATTGGCTTTAGAAGCATGTGCCTAAGCCAAAGAGAAGAGAAGAAAAGCGACTATAACTAGGGAAGAAGGAGGAAACAGTGAAGAGGTAGTGGAAGAAGGTGCTTCAACATCCCAAACCAAACCGAAAGCTCAACCCAAGGGCAAGCAAGGAGATGCGGTGAAGAAACCCAAAGCCCCAGCCAATAACTCCAAAGCCGTGGCTAGTAACTCCAAACCCGCATCCAAAAACTCACAACTCGCCAAAAGCAATGGGAAAGCCGTGGTAAACAACCCAAGGGGCAAGGGAAAGGAGCTTGCTTTGGCGATAAATTCCAAGGACAAGGCCAAGGGAAAGGAGGTTATGCAAGAGGAGGAAAAAGATGCTTCCAAGGTAGTAGAAGAGGTGGATCCAACGCCCGAGGAATACTACAATAAGTTCATGTCTTTGAAGTTTGAGCAAGGTTACTTTGTGGACTTGGAGGTTTTGGAGGAGATGGGTTTGCTTGAGGATGTAGCTCTTGTCTTTGGGAACATGGGCCTATGGAAATTCATGACAATGAAGGAGTTAGCTCACAAGGAACTCACTTGCCAATTCCTTTCGACCCTTGATGCACGATTCTATGGGACCGGGAACAAGAGAGCGAATGCTAGCACCGGCTTTGGCGAGATCCATTTTGACATAAATAAGAAGAGCTACCGGGTTACCTTTCATGAGCTTTGTGAAATTTTTGGATTCAAGGAGGATGGTTCCTTTAGTGAACCGTACTTCGACTATCCCAAGCATGAACTCCAACGGTTTTGGGAGACAATTTCTTCCGATGACTTTCATCCCGGTGTCTCCAAATACTCGAGCATCCGAAGCCCGATCCTCAAATACATGCACATGGTATTGACCCGTGTATTCTATTCTAGGGTGGAGTTCAACAAAGTTTCCAAAGAGGAGATGGAATGGCTAGGCCTTGGTGTTAAACCTTTTCTCAAAACCTTAAGCAATGGGAAGGAATTTAGAGGACATGAGGAGTTCCCCTCTTGCGCCACCAACTTGGTAAGGCATATGCTCTATTACAAGAATTGGGCTTGGGAGACTACGTCGAAGAAATCCGCATTGGGCATTGGTTGGATGATAACTCCTATCCTCAAGGCAAAAGGGGTTAAGATTACGGTGATTGATGAGAAGTGGAAGTTGATTGATGGGAGCTACCTTTCACGGGCCAAGTTCTTCAAGGGAAAGGTAGATGGAAAGTTTGCTTACAACCTCACGCTTAATGCGACATGTCATGTGCAAGTCCTATTGCCTAACGCCGCCCTCACAACGGTTCGAGAGGCACGGAATATCTTGTTTTATCCAACCAAAGACCACCTCTACAACCATACCGTCGACCCAGCAATTCAAGATTTCCGCGGAAGAGAAGCCAAGAAGGGCAAAGCCAAGGATAATGAGAACACCGAGGAAGAGGTTGATTCAGATGATGAAAAGGCAAGAGACCCGCCTCCCACGGCCATCTATGGTGGAGAAAGGTATCACTTTGACCCGTTTGATGGAGTTATGCCAAGCACCGCCATACGCCATTCTCACCACTAATCGAGAATCCTCCAACGTTGGTGCAAATGGCAAGATCATAGCATGAGGAAGATGGCAAAGATGATAAAGGGTCTAAGGAAAACGGTTAAGGACATGGGAAGGACAATCAAAGAGCTCAAGGGAAACGGTGGAGCTAGCACATCTCACACCCGGGAGGAAGAAGATGTTGGTCTCGACATGATGCACACGCTCTATGGAGGAGAAATGGTAGTGCACGGAGAGGGGAGCGGCCTATTGTCTCATGACAAGAAGAGAGCGAAGAGGAAAGCCACAAGGCCTCCATCCCCGTGCTCAAGTAATCCATCACTCTCGATGGGGAGTTCTTCCCCATCCGAGAGCTTCTAAGGTACTCCAAAACAACCCTTGTACATAGTTTTTATTTCTTTGAGTCTAGCATTTTTCTTTGCTTTATTTTGGGTCTTTTCCTTATACTTATTTCACACCGGGACGGTGTGATTTAAGTTTGGGGGAGGGAAAGGTATTTGATCTTGTTTATTTTGATCTTATTTTCTCTTATGCATTTGAGTCTCATGCATATCATGTAATTTTGCATAATTTTTTAAATTTTTGAAACATTTAGGATTGCATTTTCACTTATAGCTGGTGTCTTGTTTGCATTTTAGCTTGCATTTTCATAAGCATGGAGTAAGGACAACCTTGAAAGTAGCTCATTTAGCGATTGATTCAACGCCCTAGTTATTAGTTGTTTGATGCATTGAAGTTGAATCCGAAATCAAGGATGAACCATTTGTTAGAGCACTCGCATCATTGCCTTGCCTTGATTGAAACAAGCTTGAATTGAACCTAGCCTCATCTAAGTGATAACCTAAATTGAATATGTAATTATTGTGCTTGTGCAAACTTAAATGAAATCGTGGATCACTTATACATATTTGGACATTCTTCTTCCTTCTTACCACTCTCGCTTGTCCAAATAGTCAAATCCCATTTTTGGATTGGTTTCCCCACCTTGCCAATAACCTCCTTTCTAGCCCCTAATCTCTTGTGAGTGCTTGTGAGGCCTTATTTGGAGTGAACTTGACAAAACGTGTTAGGTTTAGGGCGACAAGGAAGCATTCTTGTGTAGATTTAGTTCCAACATCAAGGAGCTAATCTAGGACTAGGCTAGATAGGTGGGCGGTTCCTAAGCTTTGGGAATGAGGAACAGTTAGAAATGTTTTAGGGAATGGTTTGTTCTTTGATGATTATGGTGGAATGAAAGAGGAAAGAAAGGACGATGAAAAGGGGAGTATAATTTGATGGTTTGGTTGGTGCAAGTGTGATAAATAGCAAAGCTCTAAGAAACTAAGAGAAGCCTCGAAAGACAAGGAAGGAAAGATAGCCAAAAGGCAAGGCTACAAAAGAAGAAAGAGGCATAAACCAAAGAGAGAAAAAAGAAAGAGCGCAGTGAAAGCAAAAGAAGCATCAACCATAAACAAGGTGAAGAAGCAAACCCCCAATGAGAAAAGACGGTGAAGAGGAGAACAAAGAAGCATATGCGGGTGTTCAAGGCAAAATGCCTTGTGAGAAAAGGTAGAATAGGATCCGGGAACAAGCAAAAATGGGTTAGATTAAGCTAAAGTTAGTAACACTCTAGGCATTCGGGTAGACAAGAATCTTTCCTTGTATGCATAGATTGCTCTTTACCTTTAGCATTTTGTCAAAGTTTGCTCGTTCATTGAGAGATCCTTGAGTTCGATCACCCATGCATATTGATGAGGTCACTTTCATCTCATAATCGATCCTTTAGCAAAGCGGTTTCATCTACATTTGCATGAGCACACTTCACGGATAAAACGATAAATCAATGTTAAGAGGCTAGAGAATATGATGGTTTGTCTAGGTTGAGGTTTGGCTTTGTTGCATGGTGCGAAGAAAATGGCTAATTCCTTTTGAGTAGACAGCTTTGGTGCATTTTAGAATTAGTCACTCGGACATTGAGTGTGATTGATTTTTAGGTTTCTTATAGGTTCGAGCTCCAATTGCATTACATTTCTCTCATTCTTGATCTTTTTTTCTTGAGAACAAGCAAATGTTCAAGCTTGAGGACAACCTTCCACAGACTCCTCCCATTTTGGCATCTGAACAGATGCAACGAGGGATCAAGTTAAAACGAGATATAAAAGGAAGTAAGAAAAAAGATCGAAACTTCCTAGTGAGAGAGAGCACCTCCTTATAAATCTGATCCACGCTATGAACAACCATTCCCACAGGAAACATAGCTTCAAGATCTGAAATATTAAAATCAAATTTCCCATCTTTGGGAGCAAGCTCACGCCTAATAGCCATTGAGTTCAACATCTCACATAAGCCAAACTCAATAGCAAACTATAGAATACGACAAGGAGCAAGCATGATAAACATCTCAAGCTGATTCCATAACAATTATCAAAATAGGATATGATCAGAAGAACAATAACCAAAGACAATTCAAATTGTAATCGTGATTCTCTTAAAACAAAAGGTCTAATTCCCCACTTGTCAAGAAGAAATCAAGTGAAGAAATTAGCAAATGATGACCTGAACATGAAGAGCAGACCTCTTGTCAGGAGAGAACGAGCGATTGAGGCAAAGAACAGGAGTGCCATCTTGGTCAGATTCTGCTTTTACAAATTCGTCGGGGAAAAAAAGAAGAGGCACAACCCTAGCTAACTTTTCTCGGCGGCGGTGAAGAGAAGGATTTGATCGGAGAAGAAGATAGGTGGCGGTGAAGAGAAGGATTTGATCGGAGAAGGGTTTGTCGACGGAGAGAACGAGGAGAGTTGGAGAAGGAGAAAAAGTTTGATCACGCAATGACACGTGCCCCGTAAGAACCGTTTCTTAAGTCTCCTAAATAAGAAACGGTTCTTAGTTAATGAGCTTTTTTATTTATTTTATTTTGATTTTTACCTAAGAAAATCAGCTAAAACCCCCCAATAAACATGGTCTAAGAGCTCACGTTGGAGCTGCCCTTATACCCGACCCGTACCCATGGGATCTGCTAGTGTTTATTACACTAAAATCATAAATGTTTTTTTTTGGTGTGTTTGCGCTTCCATATGTTATATACTATCCTAATCATCATAACATTGTATATGGAAATCTAAACGCAAGCACACAAAAAAAAAAAAAAAAAAATTGGGCATACTGTATATTCTTTTCTAAATGAATCTTAAACATTTCAATTCTACTTGAAAACTTAAATGCTAAACGCAAATATTCTGCGGAAGAAAACAATTTCATTTATGTAAAGAAAACACAATTTCCTAACCTGGTTGTTTGTGCTAAACCGGTGCCCTACGAAGAATAGAATTGCAGGTTGGGGTCTACCTGTAGATCAGACTTGCTTGCTCTGTAATCTACTGCCTGAATCAAGGGATCACTTACTGTTTGATTGCTGCTTCAGCTGGTCAATTTGGGAGCAAATTGGAAACCGGTGCTGTCTAATTCCTTCCCGAACTTGGACGACTTCTCTCTCGGATATGCAGCTCCTACAAGGACCAAGATCAAAAAAGAAATTGGCCAGAATCGCCTGGCAGTGTGTTATCTATTCGATCTGGAGTGAGAGAAACTCTCGGCTTCACCGTTAGCGTTTTACCTCGTCCTCTTCTCTCCTTCTTTCCATTGATGTGACTGTCCGACATCGTATATCCAGCTTCCAGGATTCCTGTCCTGCGCAAGCTTCTCTGATGATGCAGACTTGGCTGGCTTCTTCGCCTCAGTGAATGATTCAGGAATCAACGATCTCTGATGAAGCTGCTGCTTCGTCTTCTCGCACTGCGCCTTGGCGAGATTTGATAAAATCACTCTTATGGTTTTCTCCTTATGGGCCTCTATTTGGGCCAAGTTTCAAATTTGATTCTAATTTGATATGTGGTTTGTTTTTAATTGGGCTAACACCCTAAACACTAAGGCCTTGGCTAGGCTTGTATTTTTTTCCTTTCTCATGCTTTTAATTGAAAAATCTAATTCAAAAAAAAAAGAAAACACGAACACAAAAATTGCGTTTGAAACTATTGAAGTCTTAATCTCATGCAAAACAAATAGTTCAAAAAGCACATGAAAAAGAAAAGGAGAAAACGAATAGTTCAAAAACTGACATGATTTTTTCAGACAAATTAAAAAAAATATTAAAATTTTTATTATACTCTTTATTACTCCCTCCATTCCACAAAGAATGATTTTTTAGAGTTTTCACACATATTAAGAAAATAATGAATACTTAATCATAAATGTATCAATTTTTGTTACTGAAAAATTTCCCATATCTCTAAACCAATAGTAGTTCAATAAATTTAATTAATCTTCTTAAACTTTTCAAAGTATCATCATTAATTGATAAAATTTGCATAGAAAAGCTAAAAAATCTATCTTTGTGAAACAATTTTTTTTCTCTAAAAAATCCATCTTTGTGGAACGGAGGAAGTAATATACTACATAAGTTTATCTCACATATTAATACCTTACAATAATAAGGTTAAAACTAGAATTTTATCTAATCTTTTTATTCAAAATCGAAAACAACATTTAATTTGAAACAAAAAAATCAATCATAAAACAATATATAATATGAAACGGAGGAAGTATATTTAATGTGAAACGGAGGGAGTATTTATGAATGCTAATGAATTCGTCAATGATAGTGATATTACCTTTGACATTGACGCGATGTCTGGATCATTGCAATTGATTAAGTAACCTCGCGTAAAACGTGTTGCATAATCATATTTTGAACATTTTCATGATTAAGTAACTGTCAAATATTATAGAATAAAATATATTATTGAATTATTAACTTGATACAAAATTATAAGATAAATATATATATATATAGTGTTTAATAATGACATATTAATAACACCAAATAATATAAATCTTCATAATCTTTTTGATATCTATGAGAATATTCTTTTGTTAGGTTCATATGCTTCACTTTATAATCGGGCTCTTATGCCTCACAACACTTGGTTCGCAAGATACACGTCTTGCTCCCCAAGATATCTCCAATACTAACCCGAACGATAAAGGTGGTACGCAAAACGCAAAATCTGCAATTACAAAGCGGAACACTTATGTCGTGGACATTTTTTTGAGGACGGACAAAACAAGTCAACAGATTCCTCCGGATATAAAACTTCAATCTTGAAAAATATGGATGGATATTCAGCTCTTCTTTGGTCTTAGTAAAAAGGGAATATTAACATTCCGTGGACGCAAACTTATGCAGCTCCGCAAATAATTATCATAGTCTCGGACAATCCATAAATCGGACTAAGAATGACCTAAAAAATGAGCGTTCCATAGAAATCGCTAAAACCATAACCAACTCTCCCGTAATAAAAGAAGCCAAAACATATAAAACTCTAAGAAATTCTAAAATTAAGAATAAATCTTTAAAAAATTAGGTTAAAAAAAAAGAAAATAAAATTGTGAAAAACCATGAACCCTTAGAACTCAATTATTCATCAAAAATCTGCCAATACGTAACACCAACCAAAATCATAAAATCTCAAACCCAACTTAAATAAATAACTAAAAGATGAACCACATAGCACTAAAGATATCACCAAGTGCAAAAAACTGACTTAGGAAATAAATAAACGGACATATAAAAATTCACAAACACATCGTCGTCTGCTTCGTTTTCGTCTCCGGACTCTCTCTCTCTCTCCATGATTGTTTTCGAACAAAAGATCACAAAACTATTAAAATGGAAACTTTAACTCCGATCCTCTAGAATCGAAAATCTGATATCATGTCAAATATTATATAATAAAATATATTATTGAGTTTTTGGTTTGATACAAGATTATAAGACATATATATATAGTTTTTAACATTGATATATTGATAACACCAAATAATTTAAATCTTTCTATTCTTATCATAATATAATATCTATGAGAATATTATTCGGTTAGATTGGACTTCACTTCATAATCGGACTCTTATGGCCCACAACACTTGGTTTGCAAGATACACATCTTGCTCCCCAAGATATCTCTAATAGTAACCGACCCATTACTTCATCGAGATCTCCCACAAATCCATATATAAACATAATGTCATTAATTTATTTTAATTTATTTCATTATGTCAACTAAAATGAAAAAAAAGAATGTATAAAAATATTTTTTTTTTCCCACGACGAATCCACTTTCATTATTTTAGGAAAACGATCTATTTTTCTGAGAAATTTCATATAATAACAGATTCCCACAGAGTTTAACCCTATTACTATTTATAGTAAATCGAGTTAAATCGTGGTCCATGGGAAAATAGGTTTGAACTTTGATTCTGTGGGCAAATAAGTTTGGAACTTTGATTTTGTGGGGAAATATGATTCAAACTTTGATTATGTGAGAAAATAGAACTATACTCACACTATGTGGGGGATCTGTTATATTTGAAACTTTTTAGAGGGAAATAGATCGTTTTCTCCATTATTTTTGATTTGTGGGTATTTTTTTTGTTTGTCTTTGAGCGAAGACGATGAGAGGAAGAGGAAAACCGCCCACGTTTTTGTTTGTAGTATATTATTGCCAAGTTTCAAACTGAAAATTTATCCCCACCATATTGTATGAATGAACGTAACTTAAACGTGTATGTATTGAATCAAACCAAAATCGTATTAAAAAACAAATCGAGTATTTTATAATATTTGTCACTAAACTCAAGAAGTATCCTAATGCGTATGTCTATATAAATGTAAAGCCATTGCAAAACCATAACACAGATCTCAAAAAATGGATGGTCAAAAATGGAGTTTGGGTTTCATATCTCTCGCCTTTCTCTTCATCACTTCCTCTTCGGCTGAGTTCCTCATTCAACAGGTTTTCTTTCTTTATTTTTTTGTTTTTGTATTTTAAAGCAGTTTTTCAATCGATTGGCTTTTTATTATAACTATTTTTGTTAACAACGAAATACAAATCCAGGTCACAGAGGGCAGAGGAACAGAGTACAACACTTCTTACAGTCTCGAGGCGAATCTTGGTATTTTTGTTGTCTGAAATCGTTTTTCTTTGGATTTTTCTTGGTGAAAGACTGAAAATCCATTTCTTGATTTTTCCTGGGAAAATTTTTCTGACAGGAGTGACAAGAGTGTTTAGAGATGAGCGACCATCGAGTAAGATTGTGACAATAACAAGCTTCTACATGATTAAGGAGAGATCTGAATCCTACGAGTCCTCTGTTTTTGAGGCTGCTGGTTACAAATGGTGAAGATCTTACAACTACTCTCAGACTGTCCATTCTTTTGTTTTAGACTTATTTTCATAATTTTTATTATTTGATTATGTAAATTGATGAAAACAAAATCAGGAGATTGGTTCTGTACGTGAATGGTAATAAAAACGATGGAGGAAGTGATCATATTTCACTTTACGCGAGGATCGTAGAGACAGAATCTCTTCCCAAGGGTTGGGAAGTCAATGTTGATCTCAAACTCTTTGTCCACAATCCGAAGCAACAGAAATACTTGACTGTTACAGGTACTTTAAAAAGTATATAAATTTTTACTAGATCCATTTATAGATATATTATAAATTTCAAATACTAGTCTGATTTTTCCATAATTTTGGATTATAGATGAAACAGTGAAAAGTTACAACGACGACCAAAAAGAGTGGGGATTCGGACAATTGATTCCTCTTTCAACATTGTACGACACGAACGAAGGTTACATCGAGCAAGACACCGCTTCTTTTGGTGCTGAGATCCTCATCGTTAAACCGGCCGAGCAACAAGAGAAAGTCACATTCATATCAAATCCTCCAGACAATGTTTTCACTTGGAAGATACTTAATTTCTCCACCTTGGAAGATAAATTTTATTATTCCGATGATTTTCTCGTTGGAGACCGATACTGGTTAGTACTTCATATTATATACTTGCTTCTTCTTTTTTGGTAAACCGGATCTTATAGACCGAAATCCAAATTAATCTCAAAGCTTGCAACTGTTATGTGAATTCCTCACTAACGGTTTTTGGTTTATGTAAAATCAGGAGATTAGGGTTTAACCCGAAAGGGAATGGAGGAGGAAGACCACATGCACTTCCAATCTTCCTATTTGCTCAAGGCTTTGGGACAAACGCAGTCGCTACAAGAACTTGGGGAGCGGTTAATCTGCGGTTAAAGAATCATAAAAGCTCCAACCACAGACAAATATATTGTAAGATAACTAATTCCAAAAAAAAAAAAATGTTCATCTCCAGCGAATGAAATTAATAGTTGATATAATTTTTTTTTTCCAGCTGTATATTGGTACCCGACTTCGAGCGGTTCTGGTATGGGAGTGAACAATATCATATTGTTAAAGGATTTAAACGATGCATCGAAAGGGTATTTGGTGGATGATGCCATTATCTTTGAAGCTGAAATGGTTATGGTCTCTGTGACCAACATCGTTCCCGCTTAAAGATCTCTATAGCTACTTCTTATCATCGATCAAACAACCTTATGAATAAAGAGACGTTTGATTAGTTTGTAATAAAATAAGGATCTCTAGCTACTTCTTTATCATCGATCAAACAACCTTATGAATAAAGAGACGTTTGATGAGTTTGTAATAAGATAAGGTTGTTGATGCTTGTAATGTAATCGCCATTTCTGTTCTTCGAGTTTTCATTTTTTTTTTTCTGTTTTGTTATCAATGAAATGGAACTCTCTTGGTTTTAAGCTTTTTTGATCAAATCAAAAATAAACCAAACCAAAATTATCTAGGCTCAACATCTTAGGAAAAAATGTGGAAAATTAGAGTCAAATCATGTGCGTATTTTCGTTCAAGTCTGTTAACATCCCTATCTCGGGTCTCCGAAGAAACCGGGGAAATCGGGCATGTTAGGTTGGCGGACTAACCCCTTTCGGTTAGTCGCATGGTTTGGTCCCTTGTGGAGCACAACATGATCGCCAGGAAAACGCTCATGTCAAACAACAATATTAGGCATAACCGATCCTCGCTAACCTGTACATATAAAAGGGAAGAGAAGGGGTGAGTAATGAGGATTACTCAGTGAGGATGAGCCTTAAGGAGACTCACAGTTAACTTACAGACATTTACGCGCATTACTATTCATAAGAGTCGAATCCTAAAACAATCACAAGCAGTTGGGGTAAATTCACACAAGGAAAGAGCACAACAACAAATCCCAGAGACACCAGATACCGACTTCCCAAAGGACTTTCCCGCGATACCGGCAATGCTCTCTGCCAGACACAAAAGGACTATCAGGGCTCGCATAACCCCCACAGCGTTGGGCTGGCACCAAGTTTCACTCCATCCCCATCACGACAGATGGTTCGCGGACATAAGCTACACCTAATCAGAATCCCATTAAACAAATTAATGGTTCCAATGCCATACACCCCACCAGGACAATCACAACATAAGGTTTGATGTCAAAGTGTATACCACACCAGTTCCATCACTCTACTACTAGACACTTCACACAATACCGGTTTACAACCTCATCATTCTCATTCATATATGTTCAAGACTCACAAACAGGACTCAACCAAGTTGTAACAAAGGGATCAATTCATAGCAATCAATTCACCAGATTATTAAGGTTCATCAATCACTAATCCATATTCAGGTAACTTGTGCAACATGCAATAATCATCATATCCATCAACAAACCCTAGAACCAGATCTAGCATAACCTAATGATATGCTCAAATTAATACCCTAAAGATACTAAAGCAGTAGTTGTAGTAAGTGTAGGGGTCGAACACAAGAACTCCAGAATTCACACAATAGATTGTATAGAATCGAATTAAGCTAAACCAGAAATTTTAATTGAATGCAAGTGCGTAAATTAAACGAGTTGTAAATCAATTGGAAAGAAGCCAGACTCAGGATATTTCTCAGGAAATTAATGAATGCAGATAAAATAACTAACATGATTCAGATTTAGCGCGGTTCTTGAACTCAAATCACTAAAGTATAGCTAATCAACTCTCGTTGCGAAAACTATCTAAACCTAAACTTCAGAATCCCAAAACTCTTTGCGAATTCCTAAGAATAAATCAGCTTCAGAAATTCAGCAATTTAGTAGCCCAGGTGATATGTTAACAAATCAACTAAACCAAATCTCTTTGCGAATAGTCAATTTGATCACCTAAGGTTCTGTCAGGTAATTAATAGCACTCTCATGCCTAACCAATTATCCTAAGATCTAAGTTCTAGGTGATCAGTCTAGAATTAGCTTTGGGAACAACCTAGGCGAAGATCTAAGTCGCGACTTGTGTCTTGCTGCAATGAGTATCGACCAATACTAAGGGGTATCAATCGACACTCAGTCTTCAAATCGGGTACTCAGCTACACAAACTCCAATTCGCTCCAAAATGCTCCAGAAAACTCCAATATCTCCAATTATGCTCCAAACGTGCTAAAACCTGTAAGAGACTCTAAAACAGTACCAAATAGTAGAAATACTCTATAAAACGTACTTATATCATGGCTTAAACGGGGTAAAAACCATGATATATCAACTCCCCCAGACTTAGCATTTTCTTGCCCTCAAGCAAATAGAATACTAAACAAGAGAAAGAGGTTTGAAAACATCGGAGACTCACATGTTCATGAAACATCGCAATGACTCTTTTTCTAAGCACCCAAATGTCACCTAACTAGTTCCAAGATTAAACACCATGTACTTCTCCTTAGGCATTCACAGCTTCCCCATACTACACACATTATCTCGCAACATCATTCAATTAAACCCATCATCGCCAATTTCATCGTTGTGATTAATACCAAGAATCTTCTAGATTCATTCCCATATAATATCATAACAAGGAACCACCTTTTTCACACTTTTTGTATCACTTTCTCTCCCCCAAACTTATTTCTTATTATGTTCTCTCTTATATTTTTTTAGATCATGCATATACATATCAAGGTAGGAGACGCGAGTATTGATGGTGTTTGCCACCGAATCCCCGGTTCTTCCCTCTCAAAGTATCAAAGGATGTAGGCGAATAATGACATCGTAGGAAAATCCTAGACTCACTTCCAATCCAATGTGTGATCATTCCTCACCAAGCAGAATAATGGCATTGTAGGACAATCCTAGCCTCTACTTAGGAGAAAATCATCTCATCTTTTATGCTCTTATTTATGAACTTATAACAGGGGAGAGATATACTATTACTTAAACACATGGGTTCCATTGTCATATATGAATGAGGAATCAAGCTATATGAATACTAACCACATTGATGAAGTGCAAAAGTTTGGCTCAGGTTTCAAAAGAATTCTCCAGGTAACATATGTGTCTTCTAGTTGACTAGTCAGCCTTTAGATTTTTCATTAGTCGATTCGTAACTGATTCTGTAACATTGGTCACTCAAAAGCAAAATTAGAACAAAAGAATCAAGAACACAATCATAATCTCCAACAAAATTTTGACTCAATAAAACAACGAATGACTCGGAAACAACTGACTCTAAGAAAAACAAACACAATGTCAGCGACTACCTCCCCCAGACTTGAACAACACTGTCCCCAGTGTTATCCAGCCTAGAGAAAGCAAAAGAAATCAAATGAACGAAGTTAGAATTGTGGAAAAGAAAGATCTACCGTGATGAACGGGTGGTGTCGACCGACACACACATGGTATCGATCGATACCATGATAAAGTTGACACATGGAACTCTTCTTTAACGACCAAGTGACCAAAGTTGCAATCAATGTAAGCCAGGGATCCGAAAGTGTAAATGTTAGCACTGTTAGGTCACTAGAACACAGGTTAAAAGCAACAATGACATATAATCGCATAATCCAACAAGTTCAAAAGCATAAGAAAGTGCTGACAAAAGACACAAAAGTTCAAATGAAAAATAAAAAGAAAAAGAAAAAGAAAAATCAAACTCGTGAATCAGATAGAAAGAGGACTAATCCTCATCAGAATCATCGTCTCCGGAAGTGCGAGACGGTCCAGCAGTATATGGTGAAGTAGAGTCCTGAGATGCCATACAGCTGCACCTAGAGACAGCGGTCCACATAGTCTGAAGACTCTCGACGACATACCGTTGAAAAGGGTCCATCTGCATCTCAGGTGGTGGAGGAAGAGAAAACACAGTAGCAGGTGTAGGTCCACCTAATCGACCCCCAGCAGGGGCAACAGTACGGTGTCTAGATGGAGTACCTCGGCGTCTAGTGACAGGTGCAAGCTCCGTGCCAGCAGGAGCATGAATGAAAAGTAGATGAGCAGGGTCATCACCGATGTCTGTCAAACCAGTGCTGGGGAGCCTAACCAGACAGTCTCCAACAGAAGTACTGAAAACCCAACGCCTCTCAGGCCTCAACCATCACAGATGCTCCAAGTGTGCCTCATCCATAAGCTCACGGGAAGACACAACCGTACAGCTTTTTGTGCTGATCCCAAGGTGCAGAAAAATGGGAGTAAGAAGACTCCCTACAGACTCAGTCTTAGGCCTACCCGCTGTCTTGTCCTTCTTGCCTCGCGAAGTGAAAGGCTTGACCTTCAAAGACTCCAAGTGATGTGCAAACACTGCACCTAAATTGACCTTAAGGTCCATCCCTGGACACTTGTACCATGCATCAGAAACAATGTCACCAATGGCAGTAGACATCATAATGAGCTCAGACACCCGCATCTTATTGGGCTCCATCTTACACAAGAGAGTGTGGCTCAATATCTTAGCCAAGCATCGTGCTGTTGTCATAAAATCCATCCCCAAAGTAAGACCAGAAAGTCTGAACATCCCTGAGCTTCTTAGGAAACTCACACCTCGAATAATCTCTGTTAAACCCATAGATGTCACAAATCTCCTGAAATGAAACCCGATAGCGCACACCTCGAATCAAGAATGTCAGAATACCCTGCTGTGCAGTAACAGGAGGCACACCGGTGTAGTAGGCATGAATAGAAGCAAGGAACTGGCGTACTAGATCCGGGAAGATGTCGTACTGTACGGTAGGCATAGTCCCTAACCCAATCTTCTGAAGCAATCCATCCAACTCCCTGTCAAAACCCAAAATTCTCATAGTATATGTGTCAACAAATCGGGTGGCCTTCACCTCAATCTCCTGCCAAGCGTTGTAGAAGATCAAGTCGAAGTCATCACATGTCTCTGAAATAGGCATTTGGGCGCAAGCTACACTCTCGGTAATCTCCTTATCTATCCCCTCATGAACATCTGCCAAGCGTAACCTAGCCCTCTCACTAACCTTAGGCCAAGGAGCCAGAGATGTCGGGCAAGGAGGTAAATGTGGTAAGGGTGTAGGAGCCACTTGTGGTGCATCTCGTAGGTAACGACCGAAAGCCACGTTAAGGTCTGAAAAGTGTGTAGATTTTTCGGTATGAATCCTGTAGCGGTCCTTGGTGTGACAAGACATAACCGTTCCCACAGTCCATTCCTTATCATCGAAGTACTCGACTCGATCACCCAACTTGTACACTTTCGCTGGTGGATTAGAGTTGGATGCGGTGTCAGTGCGTGCTCTCTTCTTAGGTGCCATCTGCATCATTAACAAACACAAAACAAAGCATAAATCCAACATCTCTCTCAAACACAACAAAAACGATCAAAGGATATGGTGGGTATCGATCGACACCCTAGGGGTATCGATCGACACCCTAGGGGCATCGATTGATACTCAAGCAGTTATCGAGCATACACGAAGAACACAATCCACAAATCCCAAAAGTGCAACCTAATGGTAAGAAGCATAAAGCATGGTTCGACTAGGCCTAGAACAACATCAGCAAGTGATATTCATTCAATACAACAAGTTCTAAAGGCCTATGAAGTCAAAAATCAAACCTTTATTCATGGATTGAAAGATGAAAATTCGTAAAACATACCTTGTAGATCGCATGAATGGGGGGAGAGAATGAGATAGAGCACAAAAATCAACACAAAATAGACTCAAAAATCACTCAAATCCGTTGAGAAACGAAGATTTGGTGATTTATAGGAGAATAGGTGCTTGTGTCGGTCGATGGTGTTATGAGGAAAACGGAAAAACCCGTAGGGTTTTAAGGAAACTTACCTGTTCGCGGAGCATCGACTGATACCCAGGTGGTATCGATCGATACTGAGATAATGGAAAAAATTCTCGCCTTACGGAGCCGGTCCAGAATGTATACGTTTTAGCGATGGGTATCGACCGATACCAAGTGGTATCCACCGACACTGGACCTCCGAATCTGATTCACATGACACAACGAAACACAAAATAAAAACTAGAAAAATAGAAAACAAATATGTACAGACTCACAGTGGGTTGCCTCCCACCAAGCGCTCGTTTAACGTCAATAGCTTGACTCTACTGCCATTCAGGCAGTGGGTGCATCATCTAGAGACAACATGTGTCCATCTGGAATCTCAACTCTCCTAATATAGTGCTTCACCCTTTGTCCATTGACAGTGAACTCTTCGTCTGAAAGATTAGTGAGGACAAGTGCACCATGTGGTCTAACCTCCTTGATTGTGAAGGGACCTGACCAACGAAAACGCAATTTACCAGGAAACAAATGTAAACGAGAGTTATACAGAAGTACATGATCATTGGGTTCAAATATTCGGTTGAGGATTTTCTTGTCGTGATATGCCTTAGTCCTCTCCTTGTACAGTTTCGAGTTCTCATAGTCATGATTTCTAATCTCATCAAGCTCGTTCAGCTGAATCAATCGCCTCTCAACATCAGGCTTGATGTCGAAATTCAGCAACTTAGTAGCCCATGCAGCCTTATGCTCGATTTCCACAGGGAGATGGCATGCTTTCCCATACAGCAAGTGAAATGGTGTAGTACCCAATGGTGTCTTATAAGCAGTCTTGTAAGCCCACATCGCATCGTCGAGCTTCGTATACCAATCATTCCTAGAGTCTTCTCTAGAATTTCCTTGATATGCCTGTTGGAAACCTCGACTTGTCCACTGGTCTAAGGGTGATATGGAGTAGCCACACGATGATTCACACCATGCTTCTTCAGTAACCTCTCGAAAACTCTGTTGATAAAGTGGCTTCCACCATCACTTATAACAATACGAGGCACTCCAAATCGTGGAAAAATAATGGTCTTAAACAGCTTAAGAACCACCTAAGAGTTGTTGGTAGGACTAGCCATTGCCTCCACCCACATGGAGACATAGTCCACAGCAACCAGAATGTACTTGTTCTTGTATGACGAAGAAAAAGGACCCATAAAATCGATACCCCAGCAATCAAAAACTTCAACCTCTCGTATCCCCAGCAATCAAAAACTTCAACCTCTCGTATGAAATTTTGTGGCATCTCATGTCTCTTACTGATCTTCCCTCTCCTCTGACACACATCACACTGCGAGATGAAGGTATGAGCATCCTTAAACATAGTAGGCCACCAGAAACCTGCTTGAAGAACCTTGGACACTGTCTTGAAAGTAGCGAAGTGTCCAGCATACTCAGAACCATGACAGTGAAACAAAACATCAGGAATGCATCTTCTGTAGATACCATCAGAACAATGCTTGTACAGGTAAGGCTCATCCCAAAAGTAGCGCCTAATATCTCGCATAAACTTCTTCTTGGTGTATTTCGGTAGGTGATTTGGCTCTGTACCAGCAGCAAGGAAGTTGGCAATATCAGCATACCAAGGTAGACCAGAATCAGCAGCAGCAACAAGATACTCTTCAGAAATACCAAGATGTTCCACGGTCAAAACAGGATCGGGAGTCGCACGGTGTCGACCGACACTAGGAGAGTGTCGATCGATACCGAACTTCGTGGGAATTGCATATTTTTGGTGAAACCTCTTTGAAGCCCAGTTTCGATGAAGTAAATGGCTTCCTCTAATAGTTGATCATCAATGGGCACATCAGCATATATCCTCATCCTTGAAAGATGATCAGCAACTCCATTCTCCACCCCTTTCTTGTCATTAACCTCAATATCGAACCCTTGGAGCAAAAGAACCCAACGACAGAGACGAGGTTTGAGATCCTTGTTCTGCATCAGATACTTGAGAGCAACATGATCAGTATGAACAATCACCTTACTCCCAATTAAGTATGGTCAAAATTTATCAAAAGAGAAGACGACTTCAAGTAATTCCTTCTCTGTTGTGATGTAGTTCCTCTGAGCATTGTCCAATGTTTTGCTGGCGTAGTGGATGACATGCAGCTTCTTGTCTCTCCTCTGACCCAGAATAGAACCCACAGCATAGTTGCTAGCGTCGCATATAATCTCGAAAGGTAAAGTCCAATATTGAGGTTGAACAATAGGAGCACTCACCAGAGCTCGCTTAATCTCCTCAAAGGCTGCAAGACACTCTGGTGTGAAATCGAATGGAGTCTCCTTGCACAGTAGGGCGGAGAGTGGGCGGGTAATCTTTAATAAATCTCCTGTAAAACCCAACATTACCCAGAAAACTCCTGATATCCTTCACATAAGTCGGTGGTGGCAGACCTGTCATAACCTGAATCGTAGCCTTATCAACCTCGATCCCATCTTCAGAAACCTTGTGCCCAAGCACGATACCATCCTGAACCATGAAGTGACACTTTTCCCAATTAAGGACCAAGTGTTTCTCTTCACACCTCTGCAGCACCTTGCACAAGTTAGCCAAATAGTCCTTGAACGATGATCCATATACTGTAAAATCTTCCATGAACACCTCCATAAAATCCTCAATCATATCTGTGAAGATAGACATCATGCATCTCTGAAAGGTAGCTGGAGCATTACACAGTCCAAATGGCATTCGCCTGTATGCGAATGTGCCGTAAGGACATGTGAAAGTCGTCTTCCCTTGATCATCTGGATGAATCAAAATCTGGAAAAAACCTGAATACCCATCGAGAAAACAGTAGTAGGGATGACTAGCCAACCTCTCTAACATCTGGTCAATGAAGGGCAATGGGAAGTGATCTTTCCTCGTGGCTGCATTCAACTTCCTGTAGTCAATGCACATGTGATGCCCATTGATAGTCCTTGTAGGAATCAGCTCATCCTTCTTATTCTTCACCACAGTAATCCCTCCTTTCTTAGGAACCACGTGCACTGGACTAACCCAAGAACTGTTCGAGATAGCGTAAATAACCCTTGCATCCAGCACTTTCATAACCTCTTTCTTAACCACTTCTTTCATATTTGGATTCATCCTCCTCAGATGCTCAATGGTAGCCTTAGCGTCGTCTCAAGATGAATCCTATGCATGCACAGATCCGGTGATATACCTGAAATGTCATCAAGAGAATACCCAAAAGCCTTGTGATACATGCGCAGCTTGCTCAGCAGTAAGGTAACCTCTGCGTTGTTCAAAGAAGCATTAATTATAACAGGGTACGTGGAATTAGGACCAAGAAATCCATACCTCAGATTGACTGGAAGTGGTTTGAGTTCCACCTTAGGAGCTTTCTCCTCGCTCCAATCTTCAAGCTTAGCAGCTGGCTTAGACCATTCGGCCAACTCCCTGTCTGGACGTAGGGTATTAACCGATACTAGAGGAGTATCGATCGATACTGATGGTGCAGTGTCGAGCAACATCGAATAACCATCAACATCTTCATCCAAGCAATCCTCGGATTCAGCTGAACATACCAATGCCCTCTCCAACGGATCCTCATGATGCATCTCTAAGAAATACTCTTCAGCAATGTTCGTGAAGGTATCAACGAAGAAAGTCTGTCCATCGATGGTTGGTCTTTTCAGCATCTTCTCCATGTTAAAAGTCATGACCAAATCACCGATGTTAAGAACTATCTTCCCATTCATGCAATCAATCAATGCACCAACTGTTGCAATGAATAGTCTGCCAAAGATAAGAGGATCTTTGGGCTCAGCATCATACTCCAGGACAATAAAATCAGTTGGGATTAAGCAGTTTCCAATCTTTATCGGGACATCTTCGAGTAGTCCCTCTGGAAGTCGCACTGAGCGATCAGCAAGTATAAAAGATATCCTGGTGGATGTGAAGTCTGTCATACCCATCCTATTGGCAACTGAATATGGCATGAGATTGACACTCGAGCCAAGATCGCATAGAGAACGCCCGAACCTCTCCGTGAATATCGTAAATCCAACACAAATCTCCCTGGATCTGGAAGTTTCTTCGGGGTTACGTTGGTTAAGATTGCACTGCATTCGTGAGTAAGCATCACATTTCCTTCTTCAAGGTTCACGGTCGTAAAATGGTCAAAAATCTTTGACCAAATCTAAACCATATTTTTTGGTCGAAAAGTTTCGACCAAATATCAACCGATTCAATATCAGTAGTTTATTGGTCTAAAATCAATCAATAAATTTTTGACCAACAAAAAATTGGTCAAAATTCGACTTGTTTTCTTGTAGTGCAGGAAAAGGCGAGCTCCGAGGAACGTTGTAAATCGCGTTTCCGATAATGCTTTTGGGGTTTTAGAGACCTTTTGTACTAACGACTCCGTGAATGAAGCTTTGACTATTGGGGGTGCCGGTGCTGGCCTTGAAGTTATTATTCCGAGCGAGTTTACACGCCCCTGGGACACCCCACGGGGTTATTTATGTATTTATGAGTCCTATATCAGGGATTACGGTCTCCGGTTTATACTGGTCGTCGGTCTGCAATGTGGTCGGACTCCTTATCTTGGCAGCCGAGAGTGGGATCGACATGTCCGTCGATTTTTTGGAGGATTTGACAACGGTCAATGTTACGAAGTCAAGGCCGGGCTACTTCAACGCTAACATGAAGTTGGGAAATAACATCATCACCGGGAAAAAGGCCAGTAAAGTGAGCAATTGGCAACAGTACTACTTTTTGTGAAGATTAACGACCTGTCGGTGGGGCGCTTCATCGGGGCGATATACACTAGATGGGCCGACGAGATCGGTAGACTTGTTTCTATTTTGTCGTTGTTCCTTGCCAGATCGACATTCTATTTCGAGAGGGCTTACCGATGATCATACTGAGAAAAAGGATATGCTTAAGGATTTAAATCATCGTATGTGGCTGCAAACTCTCAGCGAAACTCGAATTCGGAAATATC
Source organism: Eutrema japonicum (assembly GCA_030161315.1). Classification (NCBI taxonomy): domain Eukaryota; kingdom Viridiplantae; phylum Streptophyta; class Magnoliopsida; order Brassicales; family Brassicaceae; genus Eutrema; species Eutrema japonicum. Next base: position 30,118,565 of record BSQW01000007.1, read on the forward strand.
AAGCTCGCATCAAATCAGGTCGGTATTATGGGATTTTTTTGTATATATGTTTCGTGAACAAGACTCAAATCTGTTGTCTTGTATTTTGCAGCTTCTGGTAATATGGGGAGACTTGACTTGGATATGATCCCCGATTACTCGGATGATTTGAGGAAGATTCTACCGGGCTCAAGAGGATCGGGTGCAAAACTTGTCGAGGTCGCCCACAAAGATCGAGTTGAGACCTAGGCGATCAATCTGGGAAGAAGCTCCCCAAGGTTTAATCCCAGTCTACTGGGTATGGAGACTTTGGCTCCATGAAGAAAGATGAGGCACCGCTGAAGAATAGGTTGTCTCGAGTACTAGTTAAAAAAGTTGCCTAGGTGATGAGGCCTGCTGGGGCCAATAAAACTATAGAGGCTAAGAAATCTACTGAAGCCAAGAAGACTGCCGAGACAAAGAAAAAAGTTGCCGATGCAATGAAAACTGCTGAGGCGGCTAAATCGAAAGGCAAATACATCAATGTTTCGGCGAGAAAAGATAAGACTTTTGATCCTTCTCGGAAAATGGGAGATAGTTCTGCTAAAGACAGAGCAACTGAAAGGGTTAGGAGTCGACTGATATGAATCGAGCTCCGTCTCCTACGCCAATTCCTGACAAGGGTCGGTCTAGGAAAAGGACTTTGGAAGCGGCCAGGCTTTCCGAGAAAGAGGATCTGAAGAGGTCTCGTGCCGGGGACGCCGGTTTTGACCATAGTTGGTCATTTATGTATATGACGAAGGATGTCCCCTTCATAAATAATGTGAAAGAGTGCGCCGAGCTATATCTGCGAATTCAGGGTTCTTTAATTGATGCGGACATCGGCTCTAGAACCGACCCAACTGTGATGCCCATCGTACCAGAAGGTCCCATGACCCGTTCCAAGGCCAAACAGCTCAGAAGAAGATTCGGAACGGCCATACAGGCGTTCATCAATTCACCCGGACCAGGCGACCCGTTTGGAGGTTTAGCCGAGAGAAGAAATCACTTGCAGAATGACCGACCGAACGACTTGATCTCCACTGAGGGATGTAAGTTCTCACACCCAAGTGACTATGCTAAGACTAACCGGTCGAGTGGTTTTAGTCATACAGGCCCGGAATCAATTTTAGCCGAAGAACCTTACCCGGAGACGGTTTTAGCCGAAGCAAAGGAGACAAGCTCATACGACCGTCCAATCGATCCAATCAGCACTGAGGGAGGTAAGTTCTCTCGACAAAGTGGATATTTTAAAACTAACAGGTCGAGTGGTTTCTCTATTAGCAATGCAGAACAATCAGCTACTTCACACACAAGCCACCTAGCCGGTAAGGACCAACAACGGGCCAAAGAAAGCATTGAAGCTAAGGAGCTGTCGGGACTTGAAAAGGATGACTTCTATGATCAGGAAGATCTCCTAGAAGACTTCACCAAGCTGCTGCACGTCCAAGACGCACCAAGACCCGAGTCACCTTCCAAGACGCCTCATGCGCCACCACCGGCCACTTCACCTCAATGTAAGCTGTTTACGTTATACACTGTCATTGCAGGGACTTCAAGCTTCGACAACGATTAAGGAGCTCTTCAAAACGACGCCAAAACAAGAGTTTAGAAGTCGCGGCCATACTTTCCTTATTTTGCTTTAATGAAACGATGAGTTTATGTTATTTTTAGAGTCTTTTGTTTCGTGTAGTTTTATTTTAAACGTCCTGTTGTTTTGAGTCTTTGCTTGTTGTTTTTACGAGAACCCTAGAAGGTTCAGGCTGAAGGGCTATTAATAAAGCCCCACACGCAGCATTGTAGACACAACTTTTTACCTTGATCAATAAAATAGCCGCACTTTCTTCTAAGTGTCCGAGAGAAGCGATTTCTCTTTTCTTCTTGTTCTTGTTCGTGGATTGGACCAAGATCAAGTCTGCACCGTATCAGAGACTTCACCATCCCCTCTGTGTCGTGTATTCACTCCACCAACAGCCCATTCACCGACTCCACACGAGAGAAGCGATCGCCATCGTGTCAAGTCACTTCACCATCGACCATCAACCGGCCAAAGGGCAAGGCGACCGCCTACCTTTCGTCCCACGACTATCCCGGTTAAGACCTCACCACCGAGGCTTACACCATTAATTGACCTCCCCCCTCTTTCCGACGACTTGGCTGACGATAAGGACTACCAGGAGATGTCCCATGCTACTATGCGGGTAAGCTCGAGTTCGGAAGTTCCTTTTACTATCCATTTTTTTTTATCTTCGCTACTTAATTTTTGTTTTTGCATAAGGCGGCTGCTTATACCAATCTGCTGCTCGGGAGATTGCGACACAAGTTCAATAGGGTCAGCCGAGAGAGAGAGATGGGCTTCAGGATTAGATGGATGCTTCCAGGAGCCTGTCGAAGGAGATACGCGAAGCTCGGGAAGCTCTAAACGAGTTGTCGGCCATCAAGGTTGATCTTCTTGCTGAGAAAGACAAAGTTGCCGGGGTCGAGAATAAATTCCATGAGGTCGTCGAGCGCGTGACTGTGTCGGCGCCAAAAATGCCTAGTTGGAAAGATCCAACAACGCTCTACTGGCTGATAAGTCCATTCTCGAAAAGAGACTGCAAACCAAGAAGAAGGAATTGGAGGAGGTACTTCGAAGGGAGCAGGACCGACTTCGGAGGTCGCCTGTGGAGGGAGTTCTCAAAGCAAAGGTTGGCATGGCTGAACAGTTCCGAGTCCAGTTCCAGACGGTAAAATATTGTTTCGTCGATCAGGCTCGGACCAAGAACACTATGATGAAGCTCGTCCAGATTCACAGAACCTTGAACTGCATGAAGTTGTACAAGGAGAGCGGCGTTCCGATCCCAGACGAAAAAAGTGCTCAGCTCAAGGACGAGGTGAGGATTTGGACCGAGTAAGCAGGGCGTTCGACATCATGCTACCAAAGAATTGTAACCTAGAGGTGCCTGACTTCTCGGATGTAAATATGTATGGATCGAATGTCGGTCTTCTTACTCTGAGGATTACAGAAGAATTGAGGTTGGCTTTGGTTCCGGTGGAAACGCGAGTTGAGCAAGGTCAAGGGGGATCGCTAGGTCTGGATGCTCGAGCTCGGCCTTCAGAAATTCCTTCTGTGGACGCTGTGCGAAGCCGGGAGTTCAACGTTCAGTCTTCAGGGAATCCTCCTACTTTGGGAGATCCAGTTCGGATCGCGGATGGGAAACGAAATGAGGAGGTCGTTACTCAATCTTCAGAGATCATCCTGAATGCGAAAGATCGAGCTCATGTCGTGGACGAAACCCAGGTAAGTCGAGTTCGATCCTCGGAGGTTCCTCTAGCTGTGGATTACGGGACCCAAGATCAGAGTCGGAACCCGCATGATCCTTCGACTCTTGTTGAGTCTGGAGCTAGTGCTGACGAATGACCAAATGTTGGTCTTATTTTGTTTGTATTGTATATTATTATTACAATTTTTTTTGTAAATATTTTATCGTGCCATCCCAATCTATGAGTGGCATATTAATGAAGTATTTATGTAGTTATTCTTCGTGTTCTTTCCTTTTTTCGTTACTTGTGTTAATGCCGAATTCAATTTGAACTTGTCACAATAAGTTTGAGAGTTGTTATTTGATGTGAGTTTGGGCACGATTTATCTTATTTGGTGCGAGTCTGGGCTCAGCTTAGTTTTTAGGTGCGAGTTTAGGCTCGGCTTATCTTATTTGGTGTGAGTCTGGGCTCGGCTTAGTTTTTAGGTGCGAGTCTAGGCTCGGCTTATCCTGTTTTATATTTCCAAGTCTAGTACGAATATGCGAGGTGGGCTCGGCTTAACTTGTTCGTCCGACTTAGAACTCCATGCGGGACTGGCCCCGGCTTTTAGGTCGACTAGCTAAGTTTTTAAGCTTAACCATCGAGGACGTGGATTATTTCACCACTGCATCCATAGAGAACACTTTGTGAGATGGATCTCAGCTTTTGGTTCGGCGTTTTCATTTTTAACTACATATTGCCGGAGTGGATTATTTCACCGCGGCATTCATGGTGAACACGAGTAAGGATCGAACGCATGACCAGGACGTCGACGTGTAGGTTTGTTTGACAACATTAAGGGTAGGGGAGTTCGGAGATAGGTGGTTTTGTGATTGTAGTCCAGTGTTGGTGCGAACTCTCTGAGCTCGGTAATGCGATGAACTATGGGAATTTGTGAGAAAGGTGACTTGGTCAAATATATAAATTTATTAGATTTATGGCTGCACCCGTGACAGGCTGCCTACGTACCTTTTGACTAGGGATCAAGTCATGCGTAGCTCGTTTTTGTTTTTAAGGCATTACTGCCGATTTTCCTAAGTAGTTATAGTAGTTACCGATGTGTCATGCTAGTAGTAGTTTGCGAGTCGAATAATGTAAAAAAGACCAAAATGGGATGCCCTCCGTTGGGAACTTTTGTTTTAAGGTCGTTCAGCTCGACATTGGTGGTGAGGTGTGCTAATCAAAGTGTCTTCTCCTTAGACGGGATTTCTTTGGTTCTCTTTCGGTTTCTTGTGATGATGTTGCGTTGTCGGGGCTAGCTTTCGGGTCAGAATGTTTTCTTCGTCGTTTTTGAGCAAGGTAACAGGGAAGAAAACATTTTTGCCGATGTTGGTAAAGGATATGTGTTGATTCGTCCAATCCATGATGGCTCCGGTGGTGGCTGAGAAAGGCCATCCAAGGATTATCCGCGTAGGGTAAATCCTTGCCGCTTCGAACACGTAGAAGTCGACTGGAGTTATGCAGTCTTCAATTCTTACGAGCATGTCGCTAGCGATTCCTATTGGTGTTGCACATGATTCGTCAGCTATTTTGATTCTCGTTCGGGTGGGATGGATATGCCTTATGCCGAAGTGCTCGGCGGTTGCTTTGGAAATGATGCTTAAGCAGGCCCATAATCGTAGAGGACGTCGGTAAACTTGATTCCTCGGATGTTGCAAGAGATGAGAAATTGCCCTTGATCTTGGATTTTGTAAAGTGTTAGAGCTGGTCTTTCGTTCCTAGCGTATGTGAAGAGCTTTTCTATTTCCACGATAGATTCTTTTCTTTCATCGAATAACCATTCGAGCATGTATTCCATGAGTGCTCTTTCGAACGTGATTCCTTGGGGAATGTTGCAGACTATTCTGTTTAATTCTTCGAAATTCTCCTTGCTTATTTTGTCGTGAGTTCGGTGGTGTTTATCGGGCGTGTGAGAGGTTGGTTCGAAGATGTCGTAACCGTAGTACAGTGCCATGTAGAATTATATGATGTGGATCCTCGTAGACAAGTAGAATTGTCTGCCGTAAAGTCGTCCATGTAATTGTTCTCGTAATTTACAATAGATAATCATACAAACGGAACAAATTATATATATATATCAGGTGTCGTTTGTTGGAGGTGAGTTTAGCACTCCCCGATTTAACCCGGTTTGAACCAAGACCGGCCTAATTGATCTCGATTTACGACGGTTCAAACTAAGCAAAGGGGGCATGATCGCATCCAACGGACCGAGTTGGGCTTTAGTTCGGTCTAAAGCCCAACTCGCTTCCAAACGCGCCGACCTCCGACATTTGCAGAATCTTTCCCGATTTCGTTTGGAGAAAAGGAAATCTTCCTTTTCTTGATGGAACTAGGAAAAGGAAATCTTCTTGATTTAGACCGACTCGGAACCTTATAAATAAGGAGGCCCTAGCCACATTCAACACATCAACATTCATCTAAGAGACCTAAGAGACTGAGAGATAAGACTGATCAACGTATTTACTGTTTTACCCCTTGTGTGATTTTCAGAATCAACAATTGGTGCCGTCTGTGGGAAAGATTTGTTCTAAACAAAACAATAAACTTTCGGATCTCGGTGATTAAACTCGGCTATTGTGGAACTACCGATAAATCTGACACTAAATGCCCAGAATAACGGAGTCGACGATAACGCCCCGGAAGGTCGGATCCTGCCCAATGGGAACGATGGTACGCCAGCACTGATCCTGCCCAATGGGAACAACGGTATGCCATCACTGATTTCGCCAACAGCTGTTACCCCTACTTCAACCCCGATTCCAGTCGACCAAACCACCCTCTTCAGAACTCGCCAAGAAAAACAACGAAAGGTTCGACTCTTTGCTCACAACTCAGACATAATTCCATGATCAACTCACCGAGATCAGACAAAGTGAAGAGACGCTCGCCGATCCAGTGAAGAGACGCTCGCCGATCTCCGTCCAAACGTATTCTCAGAATCACGTCAAAACACCACCATTCAACCTCCAGCTCCCAGATCTACCGGTAACCAAGAAACTCACATCACCGATAAGCCGTCCCTGGATCACGAGCTTGGCATCATCAAACCCAACTTCAGGACATGGGGTTTAAATTTCACCAAGCCACCAGCTCGGCACCCAAGATCGATCGTGTGATCCAGGAAACACAGAAAACCCCATTCACACAACGGGTTCTCGACATTCTAGTCCGGCGTCTGGAAAAGAATCAAGATCCCACAGTACGAAGGCAACTCGGAGCCCCAACACTTTATGAGCTCATCGGCATCATGATGAATCGCTTCAAATTCCAAACCGAGGAGGAACATGATGCTTCGAAGTGTCAACTTTTATCGAAAATCTCGGCGGAACAGCGCTCGACTGGTGCTCGTAACTCGAAGCGAACACGATTAACAACTACACCGAGCTCACAACCAAGTTCCTCAAACACTTCATGATGTTCATCAAGAAGAAGACCAAGAACGCCGAGCTGTGGGCCCTTGAGCAAGGACCGAACTAGCCGTTGAGAGACTTTATGGATGGATTCAAGTCAGTGGTAACCCATTGTACCATGGACGATGATGCCGCGCTCGAAGCACTCTACAAAGCCACATGGTATCAATCAAATTTTCTTAAGTAACTTCATTGCAACCGACCTCCAACCCTGGAAGATGCCCTGCACAAGTCGCACACGTATATTTTGGAGGAAGAGGAACAAACCGCCAAAGACAAACATTACTTTCCCTCGAGCAAGTGATTTCTACACGAATGGAGTTTGAAATGTATCTCAAGGACGTTGTTAAAGAGAAAAACGTGGAGACACATGTGATGTCTAAGAAATAAGCTTTTCGCATTAAACCTTCTCCATACGAGCCTCCACTTCTATTTCCCGATCATTTTCTCACCAATGCACAAAATAAAGTGCTCTAAAGCTTCAAAGCAACCATGGATAAGATTGGAACACCTTTGCCTAGTGTGAGTGACTTGTCTCAAGTCCCACAACACCAAAAGTTCATCAAAAACATACTTGAGAACTGAGAGAAAGTGGAAGACCTTATGGCGGTCTTTGATTCACGTCATGTCCTTGGAGATGGTTAAGAATCTTGGGATCAAGAGTATGGAGGATAACCCCTCCACCATCACGTTTGGAGATTCTTCTCCGAGGAAACCACTAGGCCTTGTTGAAGACTATCCTCTTAAGATCGGAGAGTGTCTCGTAACTTTTGGGTCGAAGCGAGGGCATAATGGGCCGAAGCCAAGTTCATCTTGGGCCGAAGCGAGGACTAGGTATCGATTGCTATGGGCCGAGCTCTATGCCCCTTAAGCGATCAAAATTATCAAAAATCATAGGAGAAGTTTCGAGTCGGCGACCGCACAAGGAAAAAGGAAATGTTCCAAATACTTTCCGAGATCCTCACGTGCGAGAATTGTATAAATAGCTAGCATAATCATTCGTAGAAAAAGGGTTTTTTGGACCGAGAAAATATTCAGCAAACACACACTTGTATCAACAGCATTTCATTACAGCAATAAGAAAGCCATATTTGGATTTTTGTTCTTGTGTTTCGATCTTAGAAACTTATGTTCCCTTAAAAGCTATTTACAAAAATTAGTTGTGTGAGTTTCGACTCCCACACATAATTATAGGGCATTGTGAGTGTATATGAACTTGTAACTATTGTCGATTTATCAGCATGGTTACCAACGGAAGTTGAGTAACTAAGTTGTTTAGGTATATATGTGTATTGCTATGGAAGTATGATAGATACAATTTCGTGTTTCTGTTCTAGAACCAGTCGACTAAGTCGCTAGAATTCCTAACTAATAGCTTGTTTGATCCGATCCATGAACCTTGCTGCCCAACGTTTTTAATCCTTGAATTTACATCATTTATTTTCTATTTTGTTTACTTATTTTAAATAGGAACTCGAGCCTCGTAAAGGTTAAAGGAGAAGCATCCATTAGTTGTCTTCTCATTTCCTAAAAGAAACCTCAAAGTCCCTATGAAAATTAGAAAACGAGATTTCGTCTAGTAAACGGTCCAATTCAGACCCAAAACTACAATATATGGCCAAAATGCTTAGAACGGACCGTTATTGAGTAAGACAGACAATATGAAGTGTTGAGACTAGAAATAGGAACTAGAGCCTCCTAAAGGTGGAAGGAGAAGCATTCATTAGTTGTTTTCTCATTTCTTAAAAGAAACCTAAAAGTCCCTATGAAAATTAGAAAATAGGATTTTGTCTAGTAAATGGTCCAATTCAGACCCAAAACGGCAATATATGGCCAAAATACTTAGAACGGACCGTTATTGAGTAAGATAGACAATATGAAGTGTTGAGACTAGAAATAGGAACTAGAGCCTCCTAAAGGAGGAATGAGAAGCATCCATTTATTGTTTACTCATTTCTTTGAAGAATCCTCAAAGTCCCTAAGAAAATTTGAAAAACGGGACTTTGTCTAGTAAACGGTTCAATTCAGACCGAAAACTACAATATATGGCCAAAGTACTAAACACTGACCGTTATTGAGTAAGACATACAAGATGGAGTGCTGAGACTAGAAATATGAACTAGAGCCTCCTAAAGGTGGAAGGAGAAGCATCCATTAGTTGTTTTCTCATTTTAAAAGAAACCTCAAAGTCCATATGAAATTTTGAAAAACGGGATTTCGTCTATTAAACGGTCCAATTCAGACCCAAACCAATAATATATGGCCAAAATTCTTAGAACGGACTGTTATTGAGTAAGACAGACAATATGAAGTGTTGATTGATATGTTCAAATTAATACTCTAACCGTACTAAAGCAGTAGTTGTAATATAGCTAGGAGTCGAACCACAAAGACTCACAGAGAAGCACAATAGATTATATAGTATCGAATTAAGCTAAGCCAAACAGATGTAATTGAAAGCAATGCATAAATTAAACGAGTTGTAATTCAATTGGGAAAATATAGGCCCAGGGTATTTCTTAGGAAATCAATGAATCCAGATAATCTAACTAATCAGGATTTAGATTTAGCGCAGTTCTTGAACTCAAATCACTAAGGTATAATTAACCAATTGTCGTTGCGAGAATTATCTAAATCTAAATCCTAGGAATTTCAAATCTCTTTGTGAATCCTAAAGTCTAAATCAGCTTTAATATCAGGTCTGATGTGTTCACAAATGAATTAAACCAAATCTCTTTGCGAATAATCAATTTGCTCACCTAGGTTCTATCAGGTAATTAATCGTACTGTCGTGCCTAATCAATTATCCTAAGATCTAAGTTCCAGATTCGTCAACCTAGAATTAGCTTTTAACACAACCTAAGGCGAAGAACTAATTCAGATGGTGCATCCTAAACAGATAATCAACCTAGCATTCAGAGAAAACCCTTATGAGAAAACCCTAAACCTAAAGTGGATTTACTCAGACATGGAGAATGAAACAATCAACATAACTGAATAAATCATCAATAGAAAATAAGAGTAACAAGAGGTTTTGAGATCTGATCTCGGACGAATGGAGATTCAGACTTGTCTCTCTCAAACCAAAGTAAAATCAAAGTATATAAAAATAAAGCTTAGCCTAAAAGTGGCTGTAAAAATCCCTATAAATAACCTAAAACACGAGTTGGGGTCTTCTTGTAATTATTAAAGACTTCTGGACCAATTTGCAATTCTTCAAGTCTTGGAAAACTCGCGGGTCGATCGATCGTTGCTCGACGTGAAATCGGGTACTCAGCAACACGATCTTCATCTTTGCTCCAAACTGTTCCAGAAAGCTCCAATACTTCCAATTACGCTCCAAACATGCTAAGACCTGTAAAAGACTCTAAAAGATTATAAAACACTAGAAAGACTCTATAAAAAGGACTTATATCATGGCCTAAACAGGGTAAAAACCATGACATATCAACTCCCCCAGACTTAGCCTTTGTTTACCCTCAAGCAAATAGAAGACTAAACCAGAGAAAGAGGTTTGAAAACGCGGAGACTCACCTGTTCACGAACCATCGAATTGACATTTTTCCCAAGTATCCAAATGTCACCAAATCAGCTTTTGATCTAACCACCATGTACTTCTCCGTAGATATTCGCAGCTTTTCCAGACTCCACACATTATCTCACAGCATTGTTCAAGTGAAGCTATATTCGCCAGTTTCATCGTTGCAGCCAATGTTCAAGAACCTTCTAGATTCTTTACCATACGATATCATGACAAGAAACCACCCTTTTCACACTTTTTGGTTTTATTTCTCTCCCCCAGACTTATTTCTTATTATGTTATCTCTCTTTTTTAGATCTTGCACATACACATCAAGGTCCGAAACGCGAGTATTGATGGTGTTTGCCACCAAATCCCCGGTTCGTCCCTCTCTATTTATCAAAGGATGTAGACGAATAATGGCATCATAGGAAAATCCTAGCCTCGCTTCCAATCCTTTGAGTGATCATTCCCTCTTAAGTAGAATAATGGGATCGCTGGAAATTTTCCTAACCCTCTACTCAGAATAAAATCATTTCAATCTTTTATGCTCTTATTTATCAACTTATAACAGGGGAGAGAGATACCATAACTCTAAACACATGGGTTCCTTTATCAGATATGAATGATGAATCAAGCTCTAAAAACACTAACCACATTGATGAAGTGCAAAATTTTGGCTCAGGCTTCAGAAGAACTCTGCTGGAGACATGGATGGTTTCTAGTCAACTGGTCAGTCCTTGGATTTTTCATTAGTCGATCTAGAACCGATCATGTAACACTGTGCACTCAAAAACAAAATCAAATCAATAGGTTCAAGCACATGATCATTATCTCCAACAAGTTTTGACTCAATAAAACAATTTTGACTCAATAAAACGACTGACTCTAAGAAAAACAAAAACAATGTCAGCAGACACCTCCCCCAGACTTGAACAACACTGTCCCCAATGTTATCTAGCCTAGAGTCAGTGAAATAAAACAAAAGAACATAATAAAATTGGAAAAAATAAGAAGTTACCTTGCTGGAACATCGAGTATCGATCGATACACAGTCTGGTATCGATCGATACCAGGCTTAAATCGACTTGATGAACTGTACATTCGCGATTGGTGTCGATCGATACAGGGGGTATCGATCGACACTTATGCGATTCTGAGTTTTGCTCCTTGTTTATCCTGACACAAAACGAAAAAGAAAAAGAAAATACTTATATATATAGACTCACTAGTGGGTTGCCTCCCACCAAGCGCTCGTTTAACGTCAATAGCTTGACTGTAACGCCCTTCAGGCTGGATAAGAGTGAGAGCTTCCATCAAAACAGGCTCCACAACTTGACATCGCTAGCGTCAGAGTTCTGCTCATCATGCTGTCCACAAACTCCTGTCATTTCTCTTTCAGCTCCGAAGTAAGAAGAATTCTAGCCTTAGAGAATGGCTTCGGAGCTCCTTTGCACTTGACCTTATACTCAATCGAATTCCCATCACTCTTCTGAGGGATTAAAGTGACATGGGGATTCTCAACGTTTTTGCTCTTGGCCTTCTTCTTCTTTGTTGCCTTAGCCTTCTTGACAACTTCCTTGGGAATTATGGGCGGTTCAGCTGAAATGTCTGCAACATTAGGCTTATTAGGAGGCTCTTCCAAAAGATCAATTGCTAGCGACTCTCCTGTGACAACCTCGATGTTAGAGACACGTGTGGGAGCACTCCTAGGGGGAATGACATCATAATAGACCCCTCCGTCAATGTAAGAGAAAGAGATTCTCTTATTATGCGTGTCTATGATTGCGCCAGCAGTAGCCATAAATGGTCGTCCCAGGAGCAAAGAAACTTCAGATGCTTCGTTCATCTCCACAACCTGAAAATCAGTGGGCACCAGACAATCCCCTACCTTAACAGGCAAAACATGGATAGTACCGTATGGAGGTGAGGTGCATGAGTTTGCAAACGTGAGAAGCATCGTAGGGGGTTTTATATCAGCCTTCAATCGTTCAGCAATTCCCCTCGATATGACATTGACGCTAGACCCTGAGTCAACGAGAGACTCATCAAACTCAACTCCAGAGATGGAGCATGGAACCGCAAATTTTCATGGGTCTTCTCTCTGGGTTAACTGCCTCAGTGGTAGTGACTTGCGTCTTGCCTCGATAAAGAGTGCTTCAACTTCTTCCAGAGTTTCTCTGCAATCCTTGAAGTGACTGAGCAAAGGCCAGCCCTCTAGAGCTTCTTCAAAGGTGAACGAGTGGGGTGTCCTTCGTACTCTCTTCTCAAAACCAAGCAGCTGCTTTGGAGTGATGGGATCTCTGAGATGTTGAGGAATAGAATTTATCTTCCTGGGTTTGCGAACTCGTTCTTTGATCACCTCAGGTGTTTTCACAATTTATGGCTCGTTCTGCGAGGGGTATCGATCGACACCGGGTAGGGTATCGATCGATACTCTTGTTCTTGGATCGTCCCTGGCATATACATCATCATCAGAAAGAAGCTCCAAATTCTGCTTATCTAGCAAAAACTTGCATCTAGCGTCCTCCCATTCCTTCCTTGTCAGCTTAGGAAGTATAGGATAAGGCATCTTGGGTTTATACACCCTCTCCTTGACAATCTCAGGCTTCTTCTCAATCTGCTCCTCAGAAATCGCCTCGGTATCGACCGACACCAATGGGGTATCGATCGATATGCATGATTTTGGATTCCATCGGGCAGGTTGCTGGACTGGTATCGATCGATACTGGCTGGTATCGATCGATACTTGGGCGATTTCAGAATCCCAATCGTCATCTTCAACAGCATTGTCGAAAATTTCTGCATCAAAAGCCTTTTCTACCACTGCAGTGGCTCACTTAACACATCCTATGGTGATTGCATTGACGTGTGCTCTTGGATTCTCGGTCTTTCCTAGAAGAAAGCCTTCTTGTCTCTTTACAGCTGCTGCTGTCTGAGCGACCTGAGTTTCCAACTTCCTCTGGCTAAGATTGATGGCTTCGATTTTTCCATTTAGATCGATGTACAAAGAGTCAAACTTCCCATTGAAATCCCCCTGCAATTTCTCTTGTCCCCGAAGAAGCTGTTCCATCATGAGTTCAATTTTATTCTCTGTGGATTTTGGAGGAATGGGTTGGTACGAAGAGTTCCGTAATTTCGATTGTTGTTGTTGAAGTTGCGGTTGTTGTTGTACCCAAATTGCTGATCCTAAAATCCTGAACCACCAACGTAGTTACAATCCTCCACTTCAGCTCCACTGATATCATCGATTCCATCAGCAAAGTGCACAGTCTTCTTCGACTTCCCAAGCAAAATATCTAGCTTCGCTTGAACTTCAGCAATCTGAGACCCATCAATTCCTGCAGCTTGTTTCTTCCTCTCGAAATCAGCATTCTTGGTGCTATTGCTAGACGCCAAGTTCTCAATCAGCACGACTGCATCATCTGGATACTTGGTGTTGAAGTTCCCATTACTCGCAGTATCCAGAGCCATCTGGTACCTCCAATCGATCCCTCTGTAGAAGGTGCCCAGCAGCTGAACCTGATTGAACCTATGGTGCGGACAATATCTCTGATATGATTTGAAGCGAATCCAAGCAGCCTTGAGTCCCTCTGTTGGACCCTGAGAAAATTGAGAGATCTTGTTCCTGAGCTCTTCAGACCACGCATCATCATAGAAATTGCACATGAATGCATTCTTGGTCTCATCCCATGTAGTTAGCGAACCAGGAGTCAACTTCTTCAGCCAATAAGTAGCATCTCCACCGAGAGAGTATGGGAAAAGTTTGTAGAAAAGGTACTCATTGGGCACTCCATTGTACTTCATACCAGTGACAAAATCTTCGAACCTTTCGATATGATCCATGGGATGCTCATGAGGTAGCCCATGGAAAGGACTCTGACTCACGAGAGCATAGTACGCAGGCTTCAGCTCGAAATTGTTCCTCTGAAAAGTTGGGATGCGAATCGCAGATCGATTGGCATAGAACTGATCAGGTCTGTTGTGCTCGCCAAGTGTCCTAGCTCGAACACCTACAGCATTCCCAACGTTGGCACGCCCAGCTGGCGCGACAATCTCAATAACAGCAGCAGGGACAACGACGTTTCCAGCTTCATCAAGTCGCTGCCCTATCTCATTGCACACATGACCCTCTTGGTCTCTCAGAACTCCAGCCTCATCAGCTCTTAAAACCACTGGGTTGTTCATCCCTGATGTTTGTTTGGTCTTTCTGTTTGTGCGTTCCACAAGCGCTAGCTGTTCCAGTGACAGTTCAACTAGTTGAGTGCTCTTGTTGCTTCTGGTTTCACGAACAGGCATACACCTGAAAACAAAACACTAGACAAGGCACGTAAGTAACCAAAAAAAATACGTTGAGTATCGATCGATACCAAGTGGTGTCGATCGATATCAACAAAAGAAGACGACGAGTATCGACCGATACTACAGAGTATCGATCGATACCGACGAACTTAGTCGAAATTCTCAAACTAAAATCTAATGGCGAATTGAGTCCCCGGCAACGGCGCCAAATTTGATATGCTCAAATTAATACTCTAACAGTACTAAAGCAGTAGTTGTAATATAGCTAAGAGTCGAACCACAAAGACTCACAGAGATGCACAATAGATTGTATAGTATCGAATTAAGCTAAGCCAAACAGACGTAATTGAAAACAATGCAGAAATTAAACGAGTTGTAATTCAATTGGGAAAATATAGGCCAAGGGTATTTCTCAGGAAATCAATGAATGCAGATAAACTAACTAATCAGGATTCAGATTTAGCGCAGTTCTTGAACTCAAATCACTAAGGTATAATTAACCAACTTTCGTTGCGAGAATTATCTAAATCTAAATCCTAGGAATTCCAAATCTCTTTGGGAATCCTAAAGTCTAAATCAGCTTTAATATCAGGTTTGATGTGTTCACAAATCAATTAAACCAAATCTCTTTGCGAATAATCAATTTGCTCTATCAGGTAATTAATCGCACTGTCGTGCCTAATCAATTATCCTAAGATCTAAGTTCCAGATTCGTCAACCTAGAATTAGCTTTGAACACAACCTAAGGCGAAAAACTAATTCAGATGGTGAATCCTAAACAGATAATCAACCTAGCATTCAGAGAAAACCCTTATGAGAAAACCCTAAACCTAAAGTGGATTTACTCAGACATGAAGAATAAAACAATCAACATCACTGAATAAATCATCAATAGAAAATAAGAGTAACAAGAGGTTTTGAGATCTGATCTCGTACGAAGGGAGATTCAGACTTGTCTCTCTCAAACCAAAGTAAAATCAAAGTATAGAAAAATAAAGCTTAGCCTAAAAGTGGCTGTAAAAATCCCTATAAATAACATAAAACACGAGTTGGGGTCTTCTTGTAATTATTAAAGACTTCTGGACCAATTTGCAATTCTTCAAGTCTTGGAAAACTCGCGGGTCGTGTCTTGCTGGGATGGGTATCGATCGATGCTCGACGTGAAATCGGGTATTCAACAACACGATCTTCATCTTTGCTCCAAACTGTTCCAGAAAGCTCCAATACTTCCAATTACGCTCCAAACGTGCTAAGACCTGTAAAAGACTCTAAAAGACTACAAAACACTAGAAATACTCTATAAAAAGGACTTATATCATGGCCTAAACAGGGTAAAAACCATGATATATCATTGATATTAGAAATAGGAACTAGAGCCTCCTAAAAGAGGAATGAGAAGGAGGAATGAGAAGCATTCATTTCTTGTTTACTCATTTCTTTGAAGAATCTTCGAAGTCCCTAAGAAAAATTGAAAAACGGGATTTTCTCTAGTAAACGGTTCAATTAAGACCTAAAACGGGAATATATGGCCAAAGTGCTAAGCACTGACCGTTATTGAATAAGACATACAAGATGGAGTGTTGAGACTAGAAATAGGAACTCGAGCCTCGTAAAGGTTCAAGGAGAAGCATCCATTAGTTGTTTTTTCTTTTCTTAAAAGAAACCTCAAAGTCCCTATGAAAATTAGAGAACTGGATTTCTTCTAGTAAACTGTCCAATTTAGACCCAAACCGGAAATATATGGCCAAAATGCTTAGAACGGACCGTTATTGAGTAAGACAGACAATATGATGTGTTGAGACTAGAAATAGGAACTAGAGCCTCCTAAAAGAGGAATGAGAAGCATCCATTACTTGTTTACTCATATATTTGAAGTAACCTCAAAGTCCCTATGAAATTTTGAAAATGGGATTTTGTCTAGTATATGGTCCAATTCAGACCGAAAACGGCAATATATTGCCAAAGTGCTAAGAATGGACCGTTATTGAGTAAGACATACAAGATGGAGTGCTGAGACTAGAAATATGAACTAGAGCCTCCTAAAGGAGGAAGGACAAGCATCCATTACTAGTTTTCTCATTTCTTAAAAGAGATAGGAACTAGAGCCTCCTTGAACTTACTACAAACCGTGACAACCCTCTTGAATTTTGATAAGTCTATATATACGCAAATTTATATTAATTCAAAGTCCTAAATACACTAGTCCATGTGGATTCGATCCCTAAATACTATTGTGATTCATGTGCACTTGCTGTTGTTTTCTTAGGGTTAAAACCTTACACACATCATGTTTTTGGAGCCGTTGTCGGGGATTTGATTATATTTGTGATTTCGAGATCTAATTTTCTGTTCTAGACAATTTTGGTTTTCAATCTTTTTCTTTGATTTCTGACAGATCTTTTACTCTACTTTCTCTTACTCTCAGGTGCATCAACACGAGAAGGAATACTTCAAACGTTTTACCTCCACTAGAAGAGATATACAGACACGGAAGAGAACTCCGAAAACTCAGGACAGCGCTAAGGATGGCCGATCAAGTCGACCCCCCGGAAGACCAAGAAAATCGTGAAGAGCTTCTTCAAAATGTCGATTGAGAGGCTGATGTTGTTGCAAACGGACAACCACTGCTCGACGCTGAGGGGAATCTAGTCCTTCCACCTGCTGCGTTAAACGTTGAAGGAGAGGATGGCCCACCCGCTGATCTTTGCAGAAGACAAAACGCAGCTGATGCTGAAGCTGCTAGCAATGGTGGAAACCGATCAAATCTTAACGCTCCACCAGAAGGTGCAGTTCGAACCATCCTCACAACAACAAAGGAGACAAGTGCGTAATCGCACTATAGCTGACTTCGATACTCCGCACAAACATTTTCAGAATCGAGCAGAAATCCAAGTTCCTCTACCTCACATAAACGACTTTGAGATCCAGCCTCATATAATTTCTTTGGTGAAACAAAATCAGTTTCATGGTCTCTCTACGGAGCATCCTATGGATCACCTTGAACTCTTTGAAGAAATCTGCAGCACCACCAGAACAAATCAAATTCCTGCAGATTATTTGAAGTGCAAGTTGTTTCCATTTTCTTTGAGCGAAAAAGCTCACTGATGGCTGAAATCTCTACAAGTCGGTTCGGTTACTACTTGGGAAGAATGCAAGTCTGCTTTTCTCAGCCACTTCTACACGATTTCGAGATCAAATTTGTTGACAAACAAGATCCAAAGTTTCCAACAAGGCCCCGTCGAGTCATTTTATGAAGCATGGGGGCGTTTCAAATACTATGAACGCGAATGTCCTCACCATGGTTTCTCTGGTTCGAATCTCTTGAACACTTTTTACAGAGGTTTGCAACCGAAGTACCAACTCTCTATCGACACAGCCAGTAATGGAGATTTCACTACGGATTGCACAAGGTCGTGCTCTCATCGACAACCTTGCTGCAAGGAACATCAACAATTATCCTGATTTTGACAGAACTACACATTATGGTGATTATGATTCTAAGAAAATTGCTAAGCATAGGATTATGATGAATCACCTCCTCAAGAGTCAAAACCGCTCAGTGAATGATGGGTGCTAATTGTAACTCAGGTTTCCAAATTTGTAAACCCTAATATGCAAGTGCACAGAGTGCGTTGTAGGACTTAGGGGTCGATCCAAACAGAATCTACGCATGTCTACAAAACTCAAAAGAAGGTTAGTATTGAAATAAGACAGAGTGTTTTTAAGAGTGGGGTCACGAATTCTAAAGATGCAAGTGATAACAACGTATTTTTACCCGTTTTACTATCTATTTAAGAACACTTTAATAAGTGTTTCATTCGCTTTTCTATGTTTTTATTACGGTTTTCGCATATTTGTAGTTTCAAGACTCTTTTTAATTTACTTAGGCGAAAGCATTGAAAAATGGAGAATAACCAGATTTTCGGCTCAGAGTCAAACCGTCAGAAGTTCAATTTCCAAAGAGGTTCTTCTCCCGTCGTAATATTTCAAAAGTATACTTACAGAGTGCCGTGAACTAAGAAGAACCAACGCGAACATCACGATTTTCTGCGCGGCCAGAGACAAAATCTACTGGTCGAATATATAGATTGTTGGTGCGTAGGATGTACGAAAGTAGGCTACGCCGTTTATTCAGTTCAGTTCGTGGAGTTAAAATCTAGAATCAATTGTTACTAAAGAGCTTAGGTCCCGTGATTGAATCGAGCATGCCCTAAGATATCCCTGTCGACTCAACATCGTTTTAATATTGTTTACAAACTGTTTTTCCCGTTTAGTTTATTGCCATCGATTTTCTTAGTTTAGTTTACAAGCAATTTTCCGTTTTTACGTTCTTTACAATTTCGTGACAAAAACCTACAAAAACCGTATTTATAGTCTTAGACTTCTTTGCTATTCCTTGTCTAAGGTCTCGCAGAATGGCTCTCTCTCCATGTCGATCGATACCTTAAGTAGTACAACGCACAAATGTGCACTTGCAGGTTTTTAGGTTTATAAATTTAAAACCGAGAATTTGGATAACAATCCATACGCATCAGCAAGCAAAGGAAATAATAATCGGTTGTAAGCTATGATAACTAAACGATGGGTGTTCGGGGATATCGCAGAGGTTATGATTGATTCAAACAAGTTATCAGAGCTCCTAAACAGTTCTAGATAAACGTTTCTAGATAGTAGTTAACAAAGATATGGATTCTTGAACAGCATTGTGGTCTCCATCCATGGCGGAACTTCTGTGTTGGAGTTTAGAATTGCTTGTCCCCCTCTATCTAGCGTCAAGCTGTTGTAGCTATAATTACAACAGTCAAAATTTGTAAATAGAAATAATAAGGGGATTTTGTCTTATCTTTAATAACATAAGAATCGAATGGATTTTGAGCAATAAACATAAAGTATATTGCTCGGAGTGAGCTGAATGGATCAAGAAGCAATTTAGACACAAAAATGGGAGTAGAATGAGTTTAGTATTTCGTCATCGAGAGTGTTTAACACAAGAACAAGAACATATAATCGATAAGAAGTAAGTGTGTAGTGCTAATTGCGAGAAGAAGAAGGTGTTGTGCTCCTTATCCTTACTTTTATATAATGTGTCCGTGATTAACAGTATCATTTACTACGCTTGATTCACCATGAATGGTATTTAATTGGAAGATTCGACCATTACATTCAGACGTCTTTAATCGCCGGCTTGAATTAGTCTTTGGCCGTTGCGGTATTGATTAATTGATTAGCATTTATTTCCCTTTTGACTGTAAGTAACTCTGGCGTACTTTCCATCTTGGCTCTTCACCTCGTTTTTTCCTTTCACTTCTCTGGGCTTTTTACCATTGTTTTTGATCCCAAATTACTGGGTCGGGATTTCCACCCTATAATTATTAAGAAGAACTAATAAGAATGATTTTAGTTTAAACATGTGTATTGGAAATACAAACGATAATTTTGTGAAACAAAACTAAAACTCTAAAACAGTATTTATTATGAAATGGAAAATAATAATAATTAATATTATTATTAACTCGGAATAAAACTGAAAGATAAAATATGCAAACTAGCAATTTATACAAAACTAAATTTCTAAAGCTTAGGGTTTCAAATTGTTAGTCTACTTTCTCTGGTAAGTATGTTTACATGATACATGAAAGCGATATTTGCCGCATAGATCACTTTTTAAAAATTTA
The DNA here is from genome assembly GCA_030161315.1 of Eutrema japonicum. Classification (NCBI taxonomy): domain Eukaryota; kingdom Viridiplantae; phylum Streptophyta; class Magnoliopsida; order Brassicales; family Brassicaceae; genus Eutrema; species Eutrema japonicum. The sequence goes on from BSQW01000007.1 coordinate 30,138,751, forward strand.
CTCACGATTTTGTCACTTAAATTTTGTTTTTTTGTCGTTTTTTTGTGTAAAATAAAGCTTTTACCCCTCTTTCCTATTGGTTTGTGCACTTTACACAGACTAATATGTGCAGTACTTTACATAAGTACGAGTGAAAAGTCAACCCGTATACAGTACAATAAGCGTTATGTTAAAAATTAAGTTTCAAAAGTACTAAAATTGTTATAAAATTTTTAAAAAGTGATAAAATAGTCAGTACTCCCTACATGAAATCGTAAAAACTTATAAAATTTTACCACAAATTAGATATTTTGTTGAATCCAATTAATATGTTTCCTATCATTGCAAAAAGATGATGTTGACTTTTTTTTGTTTCTTCTCAAAATAAGTAAATGCAACTAAATACTCTTTTAAGTAAATTCGATATTGTTAAAGAAACGCGGGAATATAAACAGCTGGAACGTTGATTTTTTTACCATATCAATTAGGGGTGGGCACGGGTCAAGTACTTGCCATTTTAGCTATACTTGATACTTGACCCGTCCTAATCAAGTATCTCATATTTAGTACTTGTACTTGACCCGCAAAAATCAAGTACTTGATATTTCAAGTACCCGCCTAAATTTTAGATACTTGCAAATTACTTGACCCGGCTTGATACTTACTAATTGAAACAAAACTCTATGCAACTAGGCTCAATTAATCGAAGCCCGTTCATATATTTTGAAGTCCATTCGAAATTTAGAAATGATTCCTCTATTTATAGCCAAAAATCTCTTTCCTTTTTTTAATTTGTAACCGATATGAGATTTTTATTTTAATTGGTAGTTGGACTTTGGGCTCTATATCGATTGGTTTTTATAAAATTTAAGTCTAGATATAGTTTAAACATTTTTCATATCAATTATAAGGTTAAAAATGTCATAAACCCTAAATATTTGAAATCAAATAATGAAACCTTCATAGCAAAACAAGTAACGGGTAATACAAGCCGGGTAATGAATTTTTTTTTAGGACTTGATACTTGTCCCGTACTTGCAAGTAATAAATTTTTGTTACTTGTTACTTGACTTGACAACAACGAGTACTTGCTTTTTCAAGCCAAGTACGGGGCAAGTAACGAGTACGGGACAAGTATCAAGTATTTGTGCCCACCCCTAATATCAATCGACCCTAAAAATATAGGCAGAGAACATATTTTTGGTTTTTGTTTTGTTTTGAAGTTTCAAACACTTTTAAATATAGAAATTCAAAACTTAATTTGAAAATTGAAACCCTCAGCCAAAAAAAAAAACAATAATTTACCATATCGTGTAATTGTATGGTGAATATATTTATGAGTATAACATTTTGTAAATAAGAGAACTTTAGATCTTAATTACCAATTATTCTCCTCATATCCTGGCAGATCTTCTGTATCTTTTACCATGTGTCAAAATGTTTTCACCGCCATTATCAAATAAAATACAATAAAGATGTTTTTATGTACTTGTAAAAAAAAAATATTAAAGTAATCATTATATTAATATTTAAATTGAATTGATTTTTGTTTTTGCATTGAATTTAACTCCATCCTTGTAATTAGTCAAAACTATTGTTTGTACGATCGGTAATTAGTCAAAACTATTGTATGTACGATAGGTAATTATAATGACAAAACAGGAAATTTTGTAATTTACTCTAAAAATCATTTACTGTGCAACCAAGAACAACTAATACTTGGAATCTTCTCTTTGTAACCCTTACAGAAAAGGCAAAATATTTTAAAAAAAAGTTTAGCAAAAGGAAAATAAGAGAAGTAAATGAAAAGGAATAAAGAAGGAAGAATATTTGGGACATTCTATTTTCAACATGGACTATGATTTTCACTAAATTGAGGAACCTTTAAACCAAAAAGATCGCCTCGACACACAGGACAAACCGTGTGGTTAGATAGCCACGTGTCAGCACATATTTGGTGAAACCCGTGGTTGCAACCGGGAACCAGACGAGCAGGTTGACAAATCTCGATTTCTTCAAGGCAAACGGCGCACTCCGTCGACCTCGCCGTTAAGGCAAGCTCTTTTCCGGTGAGTTTTGGGAGTTTCTCGAGCTCCAACACAGAGAGTCCTTTACCGGTTACCGGCTTAACCGGTTCTGCAAATCTAAGACGCTCAATACGACGACGTGTGGAGCACCACAAGAGGAAGAGATAGATGAGGAAGACAATGCACATGCCGACGCAGGGGAGGAGGAGCGCCATGAAAAGGGTAGCTAACATCGTTTCTCCGCCAACGGATTCGGCGGCGACGGTGACGGTGGGTGGTGGAGAAGGCAATAAAACTGGTGAGATGCGTGTGTAGTGCATCATACACCGTCTCTCGCTATCTATGGCTATTTTTTCCTTTTAAATTGTAAAAAGCAAAAAAGAAAAAAGAAAAAAGAAAAAGTTAGATTCCTCCTTTCGGAGCAGAAAATTGTGATAAAAGTTTGTAGGTGTTGTTGGGAATGAAAAATTTGTGAAAATAGAGTAACGGTTATATATACAGAGAGGAGACGAGCCAGTAGAGCAAAATATCACATTTTAGGTTAAATTATTAGTAATATTATGTGTTTTTAAAAAATCAGCTTATTTTTATTATTGCGGGTTTTTTTGGCTAAACGATCTATTTCCCTCCGGAAAATTATTACCTAGTAACATATCCACACGAAGTTTCACTCTCGTTTTATTTCTCCCTAATTTGAAAGTTAAAAACATATTTCCCCCCAATACGAAAGTTCAAAACATATTTACACATAAAATAAAAATTTGAAACAAATAATCACCCAGACCGTGATTTAAAATGGTTTATTGTATACCGAAGGAATTTTAACCAATTAAAAACCAATGGTAAACAAAAAATTACACAAACCAGAAATCTGAACCACTAAACCGATTTACTGTTCATCTTCACCGATGTCTGTATTTTTTCGACCGTGATTTCTCTGATAGATTCATCAATTGGTTTCATCATCATCATTTCGAGTTTGAAGATCTTCAAACGAAGAAGATTAAATCGCATAACAAGGAAGAATAAGTGAACCAAATTGGAGCGAGCGAGTGGATGATCTCGTCGCAGCCGAAGACGTCACGCCGATCTCGTTTCTCGAGTCTTTGGTGACCGATCTTCACTCGCGGTTCGATTCTTCCTCCTCCTCCGGCGTTAATCACGGTGGCGAGAGAACGGAGTTCTTGAAAGAACCCGTTGACGCCGTTTTGGTCTCACGATGGAGGAGGAATTGCATCGAGGAGATGAAGCAGGTTGGCTTTAGATGACGCCGTCTTGGTGGATTCTGGCGATTCGAGAAAGCTAATCGCGGAGAAGACGACGGCGGTGGAAATGGAGACGGAGAGGCGAAATGGGAGTTGGGTTTTGAATATCTTGGATGTGAAATCTATGTGGAGAGATGGAGAGGTAGAAGAAGAAGATGATGACGATGAAGATAAGGACGAGGATGAATTAGACGACGCCATATTGTCTGAAGATGATGGTGGATGCGATGTATGTTCGATTTTGGAAGATGATGGTGACGAAAAGAACAAATTTCAGCTCGATAGAGAATCGTTCTCGAAATTGTTGAGGAGGGTTTCGTTACCCGAATCAAAACTATATGCCCAAATTTCCTATTTGGAAAACTTGGCTTATTCAATTTCTAAAATCAAGGTTGGTTTTTTAACGAACTCAGTTTTGTTTTTTACTTCAGTCTCTAATCATGAATATGGGTTGATATGATACTGATATTTAGGTGGTGGTGGTGGTGACAGGAGGAGGAAGATGGAGAGGCGAAGAGATTTAGCAGAGGAAGATGAACGATGTATATATGTATAGGTGTGTTTATAGGTGTATGTCTGGTCGGTTTATAGGTGTATGTCGGGTAGGTTGGGTCATAACTCATAAGGACGGTTTTCCTTATTAGATTTGGTTGGATTGGGTTTTGTTCGGTTTAGGATTAGGTTTAGTAGGTTTGTAAACAATATAACCAATAAAACCAACGATTATGGGTAAATATGTTTTGAACTTTTGTATTGGGGGAAAATATGTTTTTAACTTTCAAATTAGGGGGAAATAAGACGAGGATGAAACTTCGTGTGGATCTGTTACTAGGTAATACTTTTCCGGGGGGAAATAGGTCGTTTACCCTTTTTTTTTTAATAACCATATTTTTTTTTCCATTCTAAACTTCAACAAATATCGATGCGATTAATGATTTGTTTTGCTTTTGATTTAACACCATTAATATCTAAAACAATTCCGAATGTAAATCGAAAATACGGCGTTTACATATGAAAAATCCCAAAAGGTAGAGACGAGCATTGTGTGTTAACTTGTTCACATTTGTGTTGTTTGCGTTTGGGATAAACAAATTTGAAAAAGATGAGTAAATACCTACTTAATCTTCACGAATTCGTCTAAATCTATTGAGAAAGCAAGCCACTATTACGGTGTAAAAACTATCTTCAGAAGCCCAAAACAGTTTGTTGCGAAAGATATCAGAGTTTTCTATTGTTCAATCAGACAATGCATGACCCATATAAGTGTTTCTAATTCAGCGTGTAAAGGAAAACGACTTCTTCGTAGATTCCTAGCTGAATTTAGAAATCTTTCAATGCCTTCTTGGAAGCAATACCAACCTATTCCATGAATTATATCGGTCTCATTCCAAAGCCATCTACATAATACTAAGACCCTTAATAACCCAAAATTAACGAAGAATGAACCATGTTTTGATCACTAATTTTTGCCGACTCCCATATCGTTGTCTCAGTCTCCACAATCTTAACGACCTCTTGTGGGTCTCTATCCAAATTTGAAAAAATCTTACTAGAGAAGCCAAATGAAATTTATATTCTGACTATCTCTCCGGAGTGGCCAACAAAGATAATCAAGATTAGAGAAAAACTGTTGACACTGAAAATAACTCGGAGGCGTTGGAACCTGAGAGATTTATGAGGCCATCGACCCAAGCTTAGACCCAACGCATGTACCCAAGCTCAAGGAGGCTCCAATGACATGTTCCAAGGCCATGAGACTAAGATATGAGTTCAACATGGCAGTAGAGACCCTCCTAAACACAATGGAGCTTGGAGACGAATTCAGAACCATTCCACAAGTCAACAACCTTCAAGAGAGCTCCAATGCACCCGTTTTAGACATAATGGAGGATTTTGCACGTTTAAACCTCAAGGAAGATCATCCTCGAACCAACCAAGGTAAGTCTGTTTACTTGGCAGAAAAATGAGCTCAGAAAATAAATAATCTCACCGAGATCACATCAGAGTTGCAAGATATCCCTTTTTCAAGCCATGAAGCCGATAGTGAACAAATGGAGCCAGAAGAGGATTATGAAGCTAACCACGTGGGAACACTTAATGATCTTAATCATGTTAATTTCAAGGGACTTTGATGTGATGATCGAATGAGTTACCAAGGCTTTGAGTTTGCTCTGATACCACGTGATACGGAATTGCCCAAGAATGACTCAAATGTTGGCGATGGAATAATCCTTGACTCAATTGAACCGCAAACGATCCAAATTGAACAAGTCGGGGGAACCTAGGCTGATTAAATCGTTGTGCAAAGGTAATGAGGGGCGAGAATCCACTCGGTTATCCTCACTGCTAGACACTCTTTAGACGCTACAACGGATTTGGTCGATAGAATGGTTGGTACAAAAGGGGATGGAATCCTTTTGAGATAACTGGTTTGATCACTCGGATGAACGCACGAAGTAGATCGGAAAGTTCACACAAAACTAAAAGAGATCACTCTCTAAATCGCACAAAGCAATAGATAAAAAATTCAAAGTTGTGTTACAAATGAGATGAAACTCGATTTAGTAGCAAGAGAATGCAAATAGCATTCTCAAAAACCATGCAAAAATTAAAAAAGGTTTGAAATAACTCTTGGACTACTTTGACTTCGATTTGGGCCTTGCTTTTCATGTCTTGTTTATTTTCCCTTGGGCCACGAAAATCAGACATGCTCTTGGTCTTGAATTGTTGTAAATACTTCATGTTGGGTCTGATTTTTTATTCATGTGCCAAATCTCTTCAAGTAGCCTAGCAATTGGCTTTGAAAGTTTCTTGGCTTTTGCTCTTGTCATAGGTCCTTCCGGAACAAGCAAAGCTTCATCGGGTTCAAGCTCCTCCTCGACTACATGCTGCTCCTCGGCTACAAGCTCGTCCTCCTTGCTGTTATTATCCATAATCACATCAAACTTCAAGAGGAATAATTCATCAAAGACTTCAAGCTAAACGGACCAGAACAAGATCTGAACAATATGGCCTCAACTAAGCTTATTTCAAGCCAAAACCTGGTATTTTCAATTTATACGATTTGTGCAGGTAATATGGAGTGTCTCAGTGGTATTTAGAGCTGCAAGAGATCAGGGTTCAATCCTCAACAAGTCGACTGTAGCTTAGATAGTTTTGTTTTTTGGTAAGTCGAACTTTCCTTTTTTGGTTGTTTAACGTCTTGTATTTTTTCCTTTTTCCTTTTTGCATGTTGTGTTGTTTTGAGTCATTTTGTTGTTTTTTTGTCGACCTAAATTTGGAATCTAGTTGATAAGACCATTATATAAGGTCCCCTTGCAGCCGTGTTATGTTCAACCTTTTTCTGATCAATAAAATAATGCAGTTCTTCTTAATACCCGACCACCGCCTTGTTCTAGAGACTTTACTTTTGTTCTTGTGTGTGAGATTCACCAAGGCCGAGTGTATTGTAGTATCAGAGATCCTCTCATCATCTCTGTGGTGCCTTTGATCCACCTTCGCTTACCATTCATCGAGTCAACAATAGAGAGCGTTATAGGAAACTTGTTTGTTACCATCTCGATTCAAGTCTTGTGAAAGCAAACCTTGTCTTATCATTCTCATCCATTGATCAGTACGAGAGAGTGATGCTGCTCGATTGGTATCTTAACTTCCGTTTTTATATTTATAAACCTAAAAGTTCTACAAGCGCACATATGTGTGATATATCATGGTTTTTACCCCTTTTAGGCCATGATATAAGTCTATTTTATAGAGTCTTTCTACTATTTTGTAGTACTTTAGAGTCTTTTACAGGTTTTAGAGTCTGGAGCATTTTGGAGCAAAGCTAAAGTGCGTGTTGCTGAGTACCCGATTTCACGATCAGTGTCGATCGATATTGCCTGGTATCGATCGATACCTCTACACAGCAAGACACGGGCCGCGACTTATGAAGAGTTAAAGAATTGCAACTTGGTACAGAAGACTTTAGTATTTACAAGAAGCCCCAAAACCTGTAGGCACCAGCCTCATCTCGAACCAACTCTACTTGATTATTGTTCATAGCTGCTGGTTTCTTTGTACTTCTGTTTGTGCGTTCAACAAGTGCTAGTTGCTCCAATGACAGTTGAACTAGCTGAGTGCTCTTGTTCTTTCTGGTTTCAAGATTAGGCATGCACCTGAAAACAAAAGTCAAAGACGTTAGTAACTTGTAACTCGATGAGTATCGATCGATACCGAGTGGTGTCGATCGATATAAACAAAAGAGAACGGCGAGTATCGACCGATACTTGGTAGTATCGACGGATACCGACAAACTTAGTCAAAATTTCACAAACGTAATCTAATGGCGAATTGAGTCCCCGGCAACGGCGTCAAATTTGATATGCTCAAATTAATACCCTATTTAGATACTAAAGCAGTTGTAATAGTATAGCTAGGGGTCGAACACATGGACTCACAGAGACACACAATAGATTATAGATGTGAGAATTACGCTAAACAATCAATGGTATTGATATGCTCAAATTAATACCCTAAAAGTACTAAAGCTGTGGTCGTAGTATAGTTAGGGGTCGAACACAAGGACTCACAGAAACACGCAATAGATTATGTAGATTTGAATTAAGCTAAACCAATGGATGTAATTGAAAGCAGTGCGTAAATTAAAAATGTTGTAATTCAATTGGAGAAAGATAGGCTCAGGGTATTTCTCAGGAAATCAATGAATGCAGATAAACTAACTAGCAGGATTCATATTTAGCGCAGTTCTTGAACTCAAATCACTAAGGTATAATTAACCAAATGTCGTTGCGAGAATTATCTAAATCTAAATCCTAGGAATTCCAAATCTCTTTGCGAATCCTAAAGTCTAAATCAGCTTTAATATCAGGTTTGATATGTTCACAAATCAATTAAACCAAATCTCTTTGCGAATAATCAATTTGCTCACCTAAGGTTCTATCAGGTAATTAATCGCACTGTCGTGCCTAATCAATCATCCTAAGATCTAAGTTCCAGATTCGTCAACCTATAATTAGCTTTGAACACAACCTAAGGTGAAGAACTAATTCAGATAGTGAATCCTAATAAATTAATCAACCTAGCACTTAGAGAAAACCCTTATGAGAACCTTGAACCAAAAGTGGATCTACTCAGACATGGAGAATGAATCAATCAACATAACTGAATAATTCATCAAATAAATCAGAAAAAGTAATAAGAGGGTTCAAAATCTTCTCTCGGACGAAGGGAGTTTCAGATTTGTCTTCCTCACAAAACCAGAGTAAAATAAAGCGTAGCCAACAAAGTGGCTGTAAAATCCCTATAAATAACATAAATCACGTTTTGGGGCTTCTTGTAAATATTAAAGACTTTTGGACCAAGTTGCAATTCTTCAACTCTTCATTAAAGTCGCAGGTCGTGTCTGCTGTGATGAGTGTCGATCGATACCAAGGAGGTATCGATCGATGCTTGACGTGAAATCGGGTACTCAACAACACGAACTTCAGCTTTGCTCCAAAATGCTCAAGAAAGCTCTAATATCTCCAATTATGCTCCAAACGTGCTAAGACCTGTGAAAGACTCTAAAATACTACGAAATAGCAGAAAGAATCTATAAAAAGGACTTATATCATGGCCTAAAAGGGGTAAAAACCATGATATATCAGGTATTGAAAACGGGAACTATGGAGGAAATGGGAACTTCCATCCAAGACCGCCCTTCAACGCTCAAGTCGCTACTTACAATAACTCAAACACCCAGCAACAAGGTATCTCTAACTCTAAACTTGCTGCCCAATTAGCGAAGCTCGAGCAATCAATTCAACTCCTCGCTCAAATAAACGAGAAGACGACGAAAGATTTTAACATCAAAGTCGATTGTATGTACAACGACTTGAATGGGAAATTTGAATCTCTTTTAACCTATGTCAAGAAGTTGGATATGCAAGTCTCTCAAACCGCGGACTCCACTAGAAGACCGAGCGGAATTTTATCCAGAAGAGTGGAAGATAACCCGAAGAGATTTTGCAAGTGATTTCTACCATACCCGAGAAGGAAGTCGATGCTAAGATGGAGCCTCGAGAATTCCAAAATTCATCCCGCTCTATGGGCGAGAGACGTTACTGAATCCAAGATGATCCAAAAACCACCATTCGAGCTACCAAAACTAATCCTGCTTCAAAGGCTTAGAAAAGCCGATTATCCGGGATGTTTTTCTTTTTCTTGTTGGATTTCGGGAATTTATTTTGCAGATTGTTTGTGTGATTCCAGAGCCAACATCAACATCTTGTCTAAGAAATTTGCCGAGAAACTCAGTATAATGAATCTCACGCCATCTACCGTGAGCGTAATTTTTGGGGACACATCACAAAAGAAACCCGAAGGAGCGATCCATGATTTTCAAATACTCATTGGAAACAAGATCGTTCCCGCTGATTTTCAAGTTCTCGAAATAGACCGTTGATTTTTGGTCGACGCTTCTTAGCTACAGTTGGTGCCATCCTTGATCACGCCAACCGTCAAGTCGTCTTCTTAAATGTGGATCGAATGAGGCTCTATCCTACTGTCCCAGACGAAATTCCAAACCCGAGAGACGAACAGAAGATTGATAACTTGATTTTCCCTAAAGGAAAAGAGAAAGATGAGTCCACTAAGACGGAACCCCCAAAGGTAAGTCCACCATTCCCTTGTAAACCATTTGCAAAAGTTAAGATCAATATTCCACCAGATTTAAGAGATACCAAGGAAGAACGAGTGGAAGAAATGATTGAGAAGACGAAACAAACTATTCGAGAAGTGCAAAATTCTGAAAATACGCGGAAAGAAGAAGGTAATACCGAAGAAAGGCGAAACACGTCATAAACAAGACGATGCCAAAGGAACATTTTTTTCCCGAGACATCTACTGCTCACGCCTAATCTCATCAAAAAGTCGAACTAACGACTTTAACCAAAAGCGCTTGATGGGAGACAACCCATTCAGTACGTTTTTCTTTTAATTTTTTGTTCTTTTTCTATTGACGTTTATCTTTCTAGGATTTCAGGCTTTATATAACAACCAAAAAACCGAAAAATATTCAAAAAATCAGAAAACACAAAAAATTGAGAAGACATTCGAAACAGATCGTGAAACGACGAAGGAACGAAGAAGAAAATGACCTGAGGCGAAGGCCACTTGGCCGCGGCTGGAAGATCCGGACCAGCGTCGGAGGAGCAGTCGACCGCGCCGGCATTGGCCGGTCCCGCGGCTAGATGCACTTGGTTGCGGTCGCGCATGCTCGACCCGCGGCCAATCTCATTTCGTCCCGAACTTCATTACGTCCATTCCCAACCGTTCCCGACACTAAACGGTGCAATCCCGAACCTGTTCACGACGTGAAATTGAACCAAACCCGGTTTAATTCCCGTTTCCCGATTAGGTAGTCACAAAAGTTTTTGAAAAACTGAAAGCTTCTTTTTACATAAAAACAACTTTTCAAAGAACAAAAAGAGAATTTCAAGATTCAATCTCTCTTTCTTCTTCTCTTTCAAAAGACTTGGAGATTTTGAGCAAGAAAAACATTTTTCAATTCAAAAGCTTTTTCGAAAAATTTTCGGTCTATTCTCACTCTTTTTCGGAGAAGATTTCAATTCCTCACTACTTTTTCATATGAACAAGAACCTAGTGTTTTTCTTGAATTCACTAGATATATGTCTTTGATGGTTAGAAATTGTTAGAGAACTCTACATTGAACTTCTAGAATGATTAGAATTTCAATTTTTGCACTTAATTACCTTGGATTTGAGATTTTTGTGATTTGGAATTTTCAAGCTTAAATAAAAACGAATTTGGAGATTAATTTTGATTAATTTGAACAAGTCTAGTTATATCGTAAATTAGCAAACGGTAATCTACTAAAATTTGTAATAAGTTGAACTTAAAATCAATGTCTATAAATTTTTATGCAAGAACGTCAAAAACCCAGAATTCACGATCATGAACTCGATTTGTTTAAACTTGTGATCAACTTTTCTCGTTTGATTGATTGAATTGATACTAGAATTAATATATCCGCATAATGAAATTTTTCAATCACAACCATATTCATATTTTTCCGAGAATTGTTTTCTATTTTGTAGGAACAATGGACCACGAGAGAATGAGAATAACTCGCTCAAAGAAGAGCGGTTACATAGGAGAGTCATCCCGGAGATTGACCACAAATCGAACCGAGGAGAGCTCGGATACACGAAGCGTAGGAGATGACACAAATCTTGGCAAGTCGACAACGTTCGACTAGAACTCGTGCAACCACCGCGACGTGACCCGATACCTTCTCCTCCTCGCGAACCAACACCACCTCCGGAACGAAGACCAAAGGTACGATATATCGGGAAACCTATGAACCCGAATATCGATTACCTTGAGAAGCTCAACAAGATGGTTATCAAATGAACACCTCACATAGATTACTCGACTCTCGACGCGCTCGAGATTAGAGAAAACGTGATTTGGTATCTCGACGCACTTAACCTTTGACCTTTCATGGAGCTCAATCTCCCTACCTACGAAGATCTCACAAAAGAATTCTTATCGACCGTCACCATGTGCTACAAGAGACGCTCTAATACTAGAGTGAACGATAGTACACTTACTTTTACCGTTCGCGGATATTCTTATGCTCTAACGATCCCGGAACTTTGTGAAGCTTTGAAGCTTCAATATCTCGGTGAGATTCACCCCGAGGAGAATCCCGATGAAGGTCTATGGAGCATAATGAGACAAGGCGTCTTTGACAACGGACGGTCAAAAGCCACCCTACTCACGCATCCCGCTGTCCGGTTTACAGACAAGCTCTTAGCGCACTATATTCTCGAGAGCGAACGTGAGGAGTGTCCTCAAAGGCGAGTTTGTCACCGTTCAATTACCTTTTACCAACGACCCGCGCTATATATGTATCATCGCGAAAAACTTGGTGAAGGTGAAACACGACGCGCCCACCACAAACCCCGAGGATGTTATTACCGCCTTCGGAAGCATCATCACGACGATTTTACAAGTCGTGCACTTTGATTTCTCGAACTTGTTCCACTCCAAGGAAGCTGGTTCAACTTGACGCAATTCTCCCGAGACCACACGATCTCTCGCGCTTCACTCTACCCCAACATATTTGGTTACAAATATTGCACTAATGTCGGTGAGTCATACTTTGTTTTCTTACCAAGACTCCGAGAAGGAGCAGCACCTAGATGGATACCGGAGGTGATGGACTACATACCTACAGTCCCACGCCTACCGTACACGATTGGACATTTCCTAGTGGCCAAGGCCAACCGAGACGCCGAGGCAGAGCGTGCTCGGCTGCTTCAACAATCACAGGCCCGTGCACCATCCGCGAGCTCGTCTCACGAACACGGACCAAAATACGCAGCCATGGAGAAGAAGATAGCATGACAAGAGAGACGATACATGCGCATGATGCGTTTCCTCGAAGATCACCACCAGTTCGATGGCAACACGCCCGACTCCGAGACAGATGGCTCAGGCGACGCCTAGTCATGCACTTCACCACCACAGTTTAATCGATCTCTTTTACCTTATCTTTTATTTTAATAATTGTACCATATTTTCACCAACTTTTTCACACTGAGGACAATGTGATTTAAGTATGGGGGAGGATGTTTATCCATTACTAATCTATTTTTTTCTTTGAATCTTTTTAATTCTCGGTAATTTTTTAAGGCCTCGTGTAATATTTTTATTAAGTATTTTTCAGGAACATAATAACAAAATCTATGATGATTTAGACCAGTATGCTTCTACGTTATTTCCTCGTGCTAGCTCTTTTGTGGTTTAGTACTAGACTAGGCGGTAGCTAGAGTGCTTTCAATGCGACATCCCCATAGGATTTCGAGCCATAGAAATTCTTTCTGACAGAATATACTAGATCATTTTATTTGAACTTAATCTATATATACTTTTATTATCAATTGTTTTAGACGAGACAACGAGTCATACATCTAGGAAATCTTTTTCATTTTTACCGTTCTTTGTTGTCCTAGATGGCCGGTTCATCTTTAGCCGGTATCCCACCAGAAACTTAACCTTTGTTCAAACCTCATGCAACTCTCTTGTTGTCTTATGTGCAGATATGTTCAAAAACGCCGGAGAGGGAGGAACGACCCAGTTTTTCAGTCACTCGAGAAGATGAGACGGATTCGATTGTGGAGGTATCAACAAATAAAGCTAAAAAGTTGCCTTGGAAATCGTTTGTAACCGGTAATTTTCGTACTCTCTAAGGCTCCCGTTTAAAGGCGTTTCAATTTCTGAACAAAAAAAAAAACCGAAAGCAAAGGAAATAAAGGCTTATTTGCAAAAATACCCTACAATTTGAAGTCAAAGCTTCAAGAATGGATGCATCTAGAGAGTTTTGAATGAGGCCGAGCACAGTTTGGTCTTCTTGAAACCACTTGGTGTCTTCAGCTGACATTTCTTCAACTTTCTCTCCATCTTTAGTATCGGCTGGTGCTTTGTCTTCTTGAACATGAATCCAAAGCCCACGACCACAAAGAGCAGTTTTGGTGGTTCTTGACCACAGTAGGTAGTTCTCCCCCTTAAGAACCACCGGCGCAGAATGACTACTGGTTTGACAGAATCCATGGTGAGAAAGGAAAGGACCGATGGTTAAAGTTATTATCCGATGGGTAAAGAAATGCGAAGAGGATATGAGGAGAAACGAGAGAGAGATGAAGAGGTAGAGATTGATAAGAAGTGTAAGATGAAGAATGAGAGTTTAAGAACATAGATTAGAGAGAAAAATGGATCATATGCTCTGATACCATGTTAGAATATGCGGAAATAAGAGAGGAGATTAAGAACGAACATGATTAAGAGTGTGAGAGGAAAATAGAACCAGAATTGTATATTAATGATTCTCGTTTACAACACATATATAGAGAGACAAAATGAAAACCCTAGAAGATATTTTACACAGCAAGCTAAGCTAAGGACAAGAGGAGTGGTCCTTGATAGTGACATGTGCGCAAGTGGTCCATGATAGTGACTTGACCATAGTCACATGTCTCCTTAAGAGCAACGGCTCTATCAACTCCAACGGCTCTCTTGCGTGTGTAGGATAGTTCTATGGGCCTTAGTCTCTTCTTATTGGGCTTGATCAATACTCCCCCTCAAGCTTAGCTTTAGAGAAACTCAATTCTAAGCTTGGCAGCCCATGAAGCATCACATCATTAAAAACCTTACCAAAGAAAACCACTTGGAAAAAATTTTGCTAAGGGAAAAAGAGTATGATATTCATTAGCTAGAGGATAACTGATCAAGCAAAGGGCATCTCTACAAGTCCAAGCTTGCCATAGATGTGATTGCAAGCTTTGAGACTTGTAGCCTTGGTGAAGATGTCAGCTAGTTGATCTTCACTCCGAGTATAGCACGGAAGTATGACACCTTCTTCTATCTTTTGTCGAACCTTGTGACAGTTTACTTCAATGTGCTTTGTTCTTTCATGAAACACCGAGTTGTTGGCTATGTGAATGGCTGCTTGATTGTCGCAATGAAAGGTGATGGGGCTTGAGGATTCAATGTTGAAGTCTTTGAGAAATGCTTTGAGCCAAGTAAGCTCATTTGTAAGCTTCTTCATGGCTCGGTACTATGATTCCGCACTTGAATCAGAAACTACTTTCTGCTTCTTGGTCTTCCATGTAACTAGATTGCCTCCAATGAATGTGCAAAACCCACTTGTAGACTTACGATCATTCCTATCTCTAGCCCAATCTGCATCACAATAGCCTACTAGTTCTGTGCTCTCATTCTTTCCCATCCAGATTCCTGATATGCTCAAATTAATACCCTAACAGTACTAAAGCAATAGTTGTAATATAGTTAGGGGTCGAACCACAAAGACTCACGGAGATCACTCAATAGATTGTATAGTGTCAAATCAAGCTAAGCAAATATGATAAAATTGAAAGCAGTGCAGAAATTAAAAGTGTTGTAATTCAATTGGAGAAGGATAGGCTCATGGTTTTTCTCAGGAAATCAATGAATGTAGATAAACTAACTAACATGATTCAGATTTAGCGCAGTTCTTGAACTCAATTCACTAAGCTATAATTAACCAACTGTCGTTGCGAGAATTATCTAAATCTAAATCCTAGGAATTCCAAATCTCTTTGCGAATCCTAAAGTCTAAATCAGCTTTAAAGTTCAGGTTTGATATGTTCACAAATCAATTAAAACAAATCTCTTTGCGAATAATCAATTTGCTCACCTAGGTTCTATCAGGTAATTAATCGCACTGTCGTGCCTAATCAATTATCCTAAGATCTAAATTCCAGATTCGTCAACCTAGAATTAGCTTTGAACACAGCCTAAGGCGAAGAACTAATTCAGATGGTGAATCCTAATAAACTAATCAACCTAGCATTAAGAGAAAACCTTTATGAGAACCCTGAACCTAAAGTGGATCTACTCAGACATGGAGAATGAAACAATCAACATAACTGAATAAATCATCAAAGAAAATAGAAAGAGTAACAAGAGGTTTTGAGATCTGATCTCGGACGAAGGGAGATTCAGACTTGTCTCTCTCAAACCAAAGTAAAATAAAGCGTAGCCATTAAAGTGGCTGAAAAACCTAATTATATAGCTAAAACACGTTATGGGCCATCTTGTAAATATCAAAGTCTTCTGGGCCAATTCTGCAATTCTTCAACTCTTCAATAAGTCGCGATCCTTCTGTTTCCTCGAAGGGTATCGATCGATACCAGGGGATATCGATCGATACTCATGTGATTTCGACGTCTCAGCTACACGGATCTCTGCTTCGCTCCAGAATATTCCAGAAAGCTCCAATATCTCCAATTATGCTCCAGACGTGCTATAACCTGTAAATGACTCTAAAAGACTCCAAAATACTATAAAGACTCTATAAAAAGGACTTATATCATGGCTTAAATAGGGTAAAAACTATGATATATCAACTCCCCTAGACTTAACCTTTGCTTGCCCTCAAGCAAATAGAAGACTAAACCAGAGAAAGAGGTTTGAAAACGTAGAGACTCACTTGTTCACGAACCATCGAAATGACCCTCTTCCCAAGTACCCAAATGTCACATAATCAGCTTTTGATCTAACCACCATGTACTTCTCCGTAGAAATTCGCAGCTTTCCCAAACTCCACACATTATCCCACAGTTTTGTTCAAGTAAAGCCCTCATCGCCAATCTCATCGCTGCAGCCAATATTCAAGAACCTTCTAGATTGTTTACCATACGATATCATGACAAGGAACCACCATTTTTCTCACTTTTTGTATCACTTTCTCTCCCCTAGACTTATTTCTTATTAGGTTCTGTTTTTTATATTTTCAGCTTTGCATATACACATCAAGGTCCGAAACGAGAGTATTGATGGTGTTTGCCACAGAATCCCCGGTTCTTCCCTATCTATGTATCAAAGTATGTAGGCGAATAATGTCATCATAGGAAAATCCTAGCCTCGCTTCCAATCCTCTGTGTGATCATCCCCTCTTGAGTAGAATAATGGGATCGCTGGAAATTTTCCTAGCCCTTTACTCAGAAGAAAATCATTTCATCTTTTATGCTCTTATTTATCAACTTATAACAGGGGAGAGAGATACCATAACTCTAAACACATGGGTTCCTTTATCAGATACGAATGATGAATCAAGCTCTTTATAAACTAACCACATTGATGAAGTGCAAAAATTTGGCTCAGGCTTCAGAAGAACTCTGCTGGAGACAGGGATGTTTTCTAGTCAACTGGTCAGTCCTTGGATTTTTCATTAGTCGATCTAGAGCTGATCCTGCAACACTGGTCACTCAAAAACAAAATCCAAACAACAATTCAAGCACATAATCATCATCTCCAACAAGTTTTGACTCAATAAAACGTTTTTGACTCGATAAAACAACTTACTCTACGAAAAACAAACACAATGTCAGCAGACACCTCCCCCAGACTTGAACAACACTGTCCCCAGTGTTATCTAGCCTGGGGTCAGTGAAAGAAAACAAAAGAACATAATAAAATTGGGAAAAACAAGAAGTTACCTTCATGGAACATCGAGTATCGATCGACACACATCTTGGTATCGATCGATACCAGGCTTAAATCGACTTGATGAACCTTTCATCCGTGATTGGTGTCGATCGATACTATTGGGGTATCAAACGACACTAAGCGATTTTGAGTTTTGCTCCTTGTTTATCCTGACAAAAAACGAAAATGAAAAGAAAATACTTATATATAGACTCACCAGTAGGTTGCCTCCCACCAAGCGCTTGTTTAACGTCAGTAGCTTGACTGTAACGCCCTTCAGGCTGGATAAGAGTGAGAGCTTGCACCAAAACAGGCTCCACAACTTGACATTGCTAGCTTCAGAGTTTTGCTCAACATGCCTTCCACAAGTTCCTGTCCTTTCTCTTTCAGCTCCGAAGTAAGAAGAATTATAGCCTTAGAGAATGGCTTCGAAGCTCCTTTGCACTTGACCTTATACTCAATCGAATTCCCATCACTCTTCTGAGGGATTAAAGTGACATGGGGATTCTCGACTTTTTTGCTCTTGGCTTTCTTCTTCTTTGTTGCCTTAGCCTTCTTGACAACTTCCTTGGGTATGCTAGGCGGTTCAGCTGAAATGTTTGCGACAGTAGGCACGTCAGGAGGTTCTTCCAAAGGCTCTGATATCAACGTCGCTCCTATTACATCATCGATGCAAGAGATACGTGTGGGAGTTCCTCTAGAGATGGCATTGTAGTACACCTCCTTGTCAATGTATGAGAATGAGATGTGCTTGCTGGGTGTGTCCATATTGGCACCAACTGTAACCATGAACGGTCTTCCGAGAATCAACTGCGTACAAGATTTTGCATTCATCTCCACAACTTGAAAATAAGTAGGAACCAGGCAATCTCCTATTGTGATCATCAAATTAGCGATTGCCCCATATAGAAGAGAGGTGGAATCGTTCGCGAACGTGATAAATGTCTTTGGAGGTTGAATATCAGCTCCCAATCTCTCTGCAATTGCCCTAGATATGACATTGACATAGGCTACTGAGTCAACGAGAGACTCATTGAATTCAACTCTAGAGATAGAGCATGGAACTGAGAAGATACCTGGGTCTTCCCTCTTAGTCAACTGTCTCAGTGGAGGTTTACCTTTGGCCTTAATAAAGAGTGCCTTGATCTCTTCCTCAGTTTCTCTGCAATCTTTGAAGTGAGTTAACAAAGGCCAGCCCTCTAGAGCTTCTTCAAAAGTAAACGAGTGGGGGATCCTTCGTACCCTCTTCTCAAAGCCACGCAGCTGCTTTCGAGTGATAGGATCTCCGAGGTGTTGAGGAATAGGATCCAGCTTCTTGGGCTTGCGAACTCTGTCTCCGATCAATTCAGGTGTTTTCACAAATTTTGGCTCGTTCTGCGAGGGGTATCGGTCGACACAAGGTAGGGTATCGATCGATACTATTGTTCTTGAATCGTCCCTGGCAGATATGTCATGATCAAAAGGAGGCTCCAAAATCAGCATAGCTTTGCATCTGGCATCCTCTACCTCCTTCATAGTCCTCTCTACAGCTTCTTTAGGCACCACAGTCGAAGTCTCAAGTGTTTCCTCAAAAATCGCCTCAGTATCGACCGATACAAATGGGGTATCGATCGATACACGGGTTTTGGAAGTATCCCGTTTCAGAATTGCAACCGGCATCGATCGAGACTTGGGGGTATCGATCGATGCCTTGGCGATTTCAAGATTCTCATCGAAATTTTCTGCACTTGAGGAGATCGCATTGACGTGTGCTCTTGGATTTTCAGTTCTCCCTGGAAGAAAACCTTCCTGCCTCTTTACAGCTGCTGCTGTTTTAGCAACCTGAGTTTCCAGCTTCCTTTGGGAGAGACTGATGGCTTCGATTTTCCCATTCAGATCCATGTACAGCGAGTCAAATTTCCCATTGAAATCCCCCTACAACTTCTCTTGTCCTCGAAGAAGTTGTTCCATCACGAATTCCATCTTATTGTCTGTGGACTTTGGAGAGATGGGGTGATACGGAGAGTTTCCGTAATTGCGAGTGTTGTTACTGAAGTTCCGGTTGTTGTTGTACCCAAATTGCTGACCCTGAAATCCAGAACCACCAACGTAGTTACAATCTTCCATTTCATCTCCACCGATATTATTGACTCCATCAGCAAAGTGCACAGTATTCTTCGACTTCCCAAGCAAAATATCCAGCTTCGCTTGAATTTCAGCAATCTGAGACCCATCAATTCCTGCAGCTTGCTTCTTCCTCTCGAAATCAGCATTCTTGGTGCTATTGCTAGACGCCAAGTTCTCAATCAGCACAACCGCATCATCTGGATACCTGGTGTTGAAGTTCCCATTACTCGCAGCATCCATATCCATCGTGTACCTCCAATCAATCCCTATGTAGAAAATGCCTAGCAGCTGAACTTGAGAGAACCCATGATGCGGACAATCTCTCTGATAAGACTTGAAACGAATCACAGCAGCATTGAATTCTTCTGTCGAACCTTGAGAAAATTGAGAGATTTTGTTCCTGAGCTCTTCAGATCTCGCATCATCGTAGAAATTTATCAGGAACGCATTCTTCGTCTCATCCCATGTAGTTAGAGAATCAGGAGCTAACTGCTTCAGCCAATAAGCAGCATCCCCACCAAGAGAGTATGGGAAAAGTTTGCAGAATAGGAACTCATTGGGCACTCCATTGTACTTCATACGAGTGACCAAATTCTCAAACCTTTCGATATGATCCATGGGATGCTCATGAGGTAGGCCATGGAAAGGACTCTGACTCACGAGAGCATAGTACGCAGGCTTCAGCTCGAAGTCGTTCCTCTGAAAAGTTGGGATGCGAATCGCAGATCGATTGGCATAGAAATGATCAGATCTGTTGTGCTCGCCAAGTGTCCTAGCTCGATCACCTGAGCATTCCCAACGTTGGTGCGCCCAGCTGGCGCGACAATCTCAATAACAACTGCAGGGACAACGACGTTTCCAGCTTAATCAAGTCGCTGCCCTCTCTCATTGCACACTTGACCCTCTTGGTCTCTCAAGACTCCGGCTTCATCAGCCCTTAATACCAATGGGTTGTTCATCCCTGATGTTTCCTTTGTCTTTCTGTTTGTGCGTTCCATAAGTGCTAGATGTTCCAGTGACAGTTCAACTAGCTGAGTGCTCTTGTTGCTTATGGTTTCACGAACATGCATACACCTGAAAACAAAACACTAGACAAGGCACGTAAGTGACCAAAAAAAAATACGTTGAGTATCGATCGATACCAAGTGGTGTCGATCGATATCAACAAAAGAAGACGAGGAGTATCGACCAACACTAGGGAGTATCGATCGATACCGACGAACTTAGTCAAAATTCTCAAACTAAAATCTAATGGCGAATTGAGTCCCCGGCACGGCGCCAAATTTGATATGCTCAAATTAATACCCTAACAGTACTAAAGCAGTAGTTGTAATATAGTTAGGGGTCGAACCACAAAGACTCACGGAGATGACTAAATAGATTGTATAGTGTCAAATCAAGCTAAGGAAATATGATGAAATTGAAAGCAGTACAGAAATTAAAAGTGTTGTAATTCAATTGGAGAAGGATAGGCTCAGGGTTTTTCTCAGGAAATCAATGAATGCAGATAAACTAACTAACATGATTCAGATTTAGCGCAGTTCTTGAACTCAATTCACTAAGCTATAATTAACCAACTGTCGTTGCGAGAATTATCTAAATCTAAATCTTAGGAATTCCAAATCTCTTTGCGAATCCTAAAGTCTAAATCAGCTTTAAAGTTCAGGTTTGATATGTTCACAAATCAATTAAACCAAATCTCTTTGCGAATAATCAATTTGCTCACATAGGTTCTATCAGGTAATTAATCGCAATGTCGTGCCTAATCAATTATCCTAAGGTCTAAGTTCCAGATTAGTCAACCTAGAATTAGCTTTGAACAACCCCTAAGGCGAAGAACTAATTCAGATGGTGAATCCTAATAAACTAATCAACCTAGCATTCAGAGAAACCCTTATGATAACCCTGAACCTAAAGTGGATCTACTCAGACATGGAGAATGAAACAATCAACATAACTGAATCTCTGCTTCGCTCCAGAATGTTTCAGAAAGCTCCAATATCTCCAATTATACTCCAGACGTGCTATAACCTGTAAAAGACTCTAAAAGACTCCAAAATACTATAAAGACTCTATAAAAAGGACTCATATCATGGCTTAAATAGAGTAAAAACCATGATATATCAATTCCTTGATCTTGGCTTCCTTTGAGATATCTCAGTATTCGTTCCACCATGCTCCATTGATAGGTGTAGGACTTTGCCTATATTGGCTTACCTGATTCACAGCAAAGCACAAATCAGGCCTTGTAAGCTTTAAGTATATTAGCTTACCTACAATCCGTCGATATAGGGAGATGTCATGTAACTTGCATCCGGTTTCTCCCCCTTTCGCATGACCTTGTAGCCTTCTTCAAGGGGAGTCTTGGCTGATTTAGCATCAAGAGTACCTGTCTCACATAATAAATCCCGAATATACTTTCTTTGGGATAAGAAAAGACCATCCTTAGATCACCATACTTCAATACCTAGAAAGTATGTTAGTTCTCCAAGATCTTTGATATCAAAAACAGAGTGAAGGAATTCCTTTGTAGATTGGATACCTTCTTTGTGATCTCCGGAGATGATGATATCATCTACATAGATGAGAACAATGACTATACCTTGAGAAGTTTGGAGAGTGAACAAAGTATGATCAGGCTCAGATCTTCTAGAGCCATGATCTCTTAGGGTAAAGCTCAACTTTTGGTACCATGCCCGGGGTGATTGTTTGAGACCATAGATAGCTTTTTTAGTTTTAGGACTTTTCCCGGGGCAATGATAGCCTCTAGACCTGGTGGAGGCTTCATATAGACATCTTCTTCAAGTTCTCCTTCAAGGAATGCATTTTTCATATCCATTTACCATAAGTCCCAAGACAGATTAGTAGCTAGTGAAAGAACAACTCTCACCATCTTGAGATTAGCTACGGGAGCAAATGTCTCTGTATAGTCCTCCCCATAGGTTTGAGTGTATCCCCTAGCTACAAGTCTGGCTTTATGCCTTTCAATTTCCTCATTGCTCTTATACTTGATGGTGAAGACCCATTTAGAAGTAACCGCTTTCTTGCCTAAAGGAAGATCAGCCTCATCCCATGTATGGTTTCTCTCGATAGCTTCCTTTTCAGCACTAATGGCATTGATCCAAACCTCCTTATCTTTAGCTTCTTCATAGCTGCAAGGGATGAGATCAAGCTCTATCTTTCCTAGAAAAGCTTGATGATGAAGAGGCGCAAGGTCAAGAGAACAAGTAACTTGAGTTGGGTGAGCAACTGCTTGATTGTTGTAATACACCCTTGTATTGACCCAATTAGACGGATCCTTGATGTATCTTGTGCTCCTTCTTAGTGTTGGTACCGTCTCCGCAGGTATGCCTACTTCCTCATAACCATTCACAGATTCACTATCTTCTGATTCAGCATCTTCTTGATGAGCTAAGGGAACCTCTTGATCTTGTGAATCTGTTTGCATTGGTTCTGGTTCATTATCATGATCAGAATTTGTAGTAGAAATGCCACCATTATTTGCTCTGGAACTAGGGACTTGATGTCCAAGATGATCTGAGAGAAATCTCAGACTTGTTGCACGATCTGAGAGAAATCTCAGACTTGATGTCCAAGGTGATCTAGACAGATCTTTTAGACTCTCCCAATCTTTGTTGATGTAATATCCCTGATCCTCAAGAAATTTAACATCACGAGACACCATTGTGCGCTTAGTAGCTAGATCAAAGCATTTGTAGCCTTTCTGTGTTGTGGAGTAGCCAATGAACCATTTGTTGCTTTTAGCATCAAGTTTGCTCCGCTGGTCACCTGACACCAACACAAAACATACACACCCAAAGACACGTAAGTGATCAAGAGATGGTTTTAATTTATTAAGGACTTCAAATGGAGATTTATCAAGTTTCTGTTAATAAGATAGCATGCAGCTAAGACATCATCTCCCCAAAAACGTTTGGGAACATTGGCATGGAACATCAATGACCGAGCCACCTCCATGCGATGTCTATTCTTTCTCTCGGCTACACCATTCTGTTGTGGTGTGTAAAGGAAACTTGTTTGATGCAAGATGCCTTGTTTAGAGAGGTATTCTTTGAATCTATGACTTATGTTCTCTCCTCCATTGTCTGATCTTAGTACCTTAAGTTTAGCATTAAAGTGATTAGTAACATAGTTTTGAAAATTCAAGAATGCTTCAAATACTCTATCTTTTGATGGAAGAAGAGTAACCTAAGTATATTTAGATTTTTCATCAATGAAAGTCACAAAATACTTGTTGTTATCTCTAGATGTGCAAGGAGAAGTCCACACATCAGAATGAACTAAATCGAAACAGTTTTCATAGATATTAGAGGACTTTGGAAATACATTTCTACAATGTTTACCAAGGATACAGGCCTCACAACTAGAATGATCAAAAGAAACACTAGGCAATAACAATGCAAGTGCAGAAGAGTGAGGATGGCCTAATCTAGCATGCCACATTGTATTTGAATTAGCTGAAAAACAAGAACTAGAAGGAAAAGTTTCAGAAGCGCTTGGTAGTAAATCTTTAATAACATAGAGTTCATCCTTTGTTCCACCTCTGCCAAGAACTTTTCCACTCTTAATATCCTGAAAATAAACATCATCAGGCCCAAATATTACATTACAATTCAAATCCCTAGTTGTTCTTTTGACTGATAACAGATTCAATGTGAATTCAGGCATATAGAAAGCTTTAGTGTTCCTTTTAAACAGTCTTAAGTCACCAATGCCTTCTACTGGAATTTTATCACCATTAGCTATTACTACACTTCCTAGAGCAGGTTCTACATTGTTAAGTAAACTTGGATTGCTAATCATGTGGTGAGAAGCACCCGAATCTACAACAAGGGAACTACTTGGTTTATGAGTAAAGTATGTGATACCAGACTCCTTTAATGAGGCAATGGCTTTGATGACCACTTCTAGGTATGCTTTCCTCATGTAGTCCTCAGATCCAGTAGCAGCTACTACATTTCCTTGAGACGAAGTGCCGGCTTCTCTTTGAGCACCAGATTGCTCATACGCAACATTAGCCCTTGAGTCCCTAAATTTGTTTGGTTTGAGATGAGGATGGAGAATCCAACACTTATCCTTGGGATGACCCCTCTTCTTGCAGTGTTCGCAAACCCATGGCTTCCACTCCTCAGGCTTGTATACTCCTTTGTTGGCTGTTGGAAGGTCCCCTTTATTGCAAAAGAGACCAAAGGAGCCTTGTTCCTTCTGGATCCGAGAGCACACACCATCAAGACTTGGGAGCTTGTCTTCCCTTAGAATGTGCTTGATGAGGTCATTGAATACAGGATTGAGAGTGAGGAGAAGACCAAAGACTCTGTCTTGCTCACGTCTTTCATTGAGTATGTTCGCATCTAGAGTGACTGGCCTAAGCATCTCCAACTCGGCCCATAGTGACCGAAACTTGCCAAAGTGTTTAGTGAACTCCATGTCTTCTTGACTGAGGTCATTGATAGCTTTCTTAACTACAAAGACCCTACTAAGATTGGAAATGTTTCCATAAACATTCTTGAGAGTTTCCCACAACGCCTTTGCGGTCTCACAGTAGGAGTAATCTTCAACAATGGATGCATCTAGAGAGTTTTGAATGAGGCCGAGCACAGTTTGGTCTTCTTGAAACCACTTGGTGTCTTCAGCTGACATTTCTTCAACTTTCTCTCCATCTTTAGTATCGGCTGGTGCTTTGTCTTCTTGAACATGAATCCAAAGCCCACGACCACAAAGAGCAGTTTTGGTGGTTCTTGACCACAGTAGGTAGTTCTCCCCCTTAAGAACCACCGGAATGACTACTGGTTTGACAGAATCCATGGTGAGAAAGGAAATGACCGATGGTTAAAGTTATTATCCGATGGGTAAAGAAATGCGAAGAGGATATGAGGAGAAACGAGAGAGAGATGAAGAGGTAGAGATTGATAAGAAGTGTAAGATGAAGAATGAGAGTTTAAGAACATAGATTAGAGAGAAAAATGGATCATATGCTCTGATACCATGTTAGAATATGCGGAAATAAGAGAGGAGATTAAGAAAAAACATGATTAAGAGTGTGAGAGAAAAATAGAACCATAATTGTATATTGATGATTCTCGTTTACAACACATATATAGGGAGACAAAATGAAAACCCTAGAAGATATTTTACACAGCAAACTAAGCTAAGGACAAGAGGAGTGGTCCTTGATAGTAACATGCGCCTAAGTGGTCCATGATAGTGACTTGACCATAGTCACATGTCTCCTTAACACCAACGGCTCTATCAACTCCAACGACTCTCTTGCATGTGTGGGATAGTTCTATGGGTCTTAGTCTCTTCTTATTGGGCTTGATCAATAGGGCGGTTTATCACTTTGGGCTATCGTTCTACATATTGTGAACATGTTGAGATGGTACAAGATGATTATATGCAGGACAAGAAAACCGAGTGGGTGGAGTTATCATATCCGTTACCGGAACCATTCTTGCAACAGATCGGTCTGGATAGCCCTCATATTTATGTCACAAATGATAGGCAAGTAAGGAGCATGGTCGAGTTAGCTAGTGCGCATTTAATCCGTCTTTGTGTCTCGAGCCGATCCGGTTTGGCATATCAAGATGCGGGGAATCACGATGTAAAAGATGAAGATGAAGATGAAGATGAAGATGAAGATGAAGATGAAGATGAAGATGAAGATGAAGATGAAGATTAAGATGAAGATGAAGATGAAGATGAAGATGAAGATGAAGATGAAGATGAAGATGAAGATGAAGATGAAGATGAAGATGAAGATGAAGATGAAGATGAAGATGAAGATAAAGAAGACAAAGACTGGGAAGACGAAGATGTGAGCTCAGTATCAGATGATTCTATTTGTGGTGGTGGTGATGATGGTTGTGTTGGTGGTGGTGGTGATGGGCCAGAGCAAGTTTTCAAGAAACACGCTGAGTCTTACTATGATTGTGTAGATTATAGCATGTATGGGAAAATGGGAGATGAAGATGAAGATGATAAAGAAGATGAAGATAATAAGACTTACGAGTTGCAGCATGTGGCTGAACGATTTGCTGGTCGAGGAAGAAATTGGTCCGACGGCATCTTTCTCGTAAAGTGTTTTGATAGCAAGCAAGATCTTATATCAGAGCTGCGTTTGACGGCGATAATGAGGAAATACGCATTTACAGTAGATAAGTCTGACAAGAGCCTGTTTGTCGCTAAATGTCTTGTGGAAGGATGAAACTGGAAGCTTTTAGCGGCTGTCAAGAACGAACCAAACAAGTTTTGAGGGATGATCTACAATAGAGCCCACACATGTTCAGCACTGGACCAGAAGGCTAAGAAAAAATGTCATACTACATGTTATATTGGTTGGTTGTTTCTAGAATGTTTTGGAATAATTGAGAGGATTACACCAAAGCATGTCTTAGTATCAATGAACAAGCAGTATGGGATTAAGATGAGCTACACAACCGCATACAGAGCGTTGTTACTTGCTCAAAAGTTGGTGAGAGGATCAGCGGAAGATGGCTATGAGAGGCTGCCTGCTTTATTGCATGGAATCAAGCAAACCAACCCGGGAACGCAGACTGCTCTGGAACTAGATGAGGAGAATAGATTTAAATATCTATTTATAGCATTTGGAGCTTCCATAGAGGGATTTAAGTATCTTAGAAGAATCAGTGTGGTAAATGGTACGCATCTTACCGGGCCGTATGGAGGTGTTATGCTAGTGGCTGCCTCACAATATGCCAATTTTCAAATATTTCTGTGGGCTTTTGGCATTGTAGACTCCGAGAATGATGCCTCGTGGGAGTGGTTTTTCACAAAGCTTCGAGACTGCATTTCAGACCAATATCCTCTGGTCATAGTCTCAGATAGGCACACATCCATCTAGAATGCTATTGAAAAGGTTCTTCCATGGGCAAAGCGAGGGATTTGTTATTACCATCTACAAAATAACGTAGTCACAAAGTTCAGGGGAAAACATCTTTTGTACTTGGTGAAAAACGTGGCGTACGCATATACGATGTACGATTTTAACCGATACATGGCCTCCTTACGACCGGTAAATCCTGACCTTGCTAGATACTTGGAGGAGGCGGATCCGAGTCTATGGTCACACGTTCATTTCAATGGAGACATTTATAGTCTGAAAATGCATTTTTCTTATCAGACTTCTTGTGCAGTCTGATTCTTCTTTATCAGACTTCTATTGTAGTCTTATTTTTATCAGACTTCTATTGCAGTCTTGTTTTCACTTGCGTTAACCGTGTTCACTTTGATGGAGAAAGGTACAACATAAAGACGAGCAACATTGCCGAAACTATAAACTCCGTAGTCAAGAAGGCAAAAGGATATCCTATCTCTTTCCTTTTGGAGTTCATACAAGAGAAGTTAGGGACGTGGTTTTGTAAAAGGCGGCTAGATGCATTGAGTCTCACAACAAAATTTAGCCGAGGAGTTGAATATTTGATGGCTATTCGTGAATATTATGCGGACATCATAATACGCCCTTGACCGCAAGATCTCTCAAGTGTTGGGTAGATTTGGATTTGGGATAATCCTTGTTGATAATTCCCGAAAGAATTAAGAACAAGGCGATGATTATCTCGGCTTGGAAACGTGGAGTAGCTAGAAAGGCGTGGGAATCACTCCCGAAAATCCTTTCGAAAACAGACTCACTATGGACGCTTCTTCACGGGGATCGGTTGAATGGTGACTCAAAAGGTTGTAGAAAAACCCTTTGACAAACCCGACGATCTATCTCGGAATCACTCTAAGACGGATCGAAGTTTTCACAAAGAACTCATGAGAATCACTCTCAAGAACTCGAAATGAAGAAGATGATTTTATTTAAAAAAATATTGTTAATGATTACAAGGATCTTACATTGTTTAAATAGGCAAAGGGAGTTCAAGGGACTAATCCCTTCTCGAAAATGAGAGAAGAAAAAGTCTAGGAAATTGTGAAAATAAATGCAGAAATTTGACTAAGGAAATCGCAAGTCTCTTGGGCTTCTTGGGCCGAATTTTCATTGTGGGCTTTAAGGGAGAAGTGTTCCAATCCCTAATTAAAAACCTTATCATGTAAACCCATTGGGAAAAACCATGACTAAGGAAAAGAGTGCACTTGGACTTGGATCGAAACCAATGTGGTTCGAAGCACTTCTTCCTTCAAACCCACGGCTTCATGAACATGTTGAACGAGTCCTCCTAGTGCCTCCTTAAGCTTCTTCGCCTTAGCTCTCGTCATAGGTCCTTCCGGAACATGCAAAGCTTTCTCGGGTTCAAGCTCCTTCTCGGCAAGTGTCTCCTCAGCTAAGTGATTAACCTCCGTTGTGTCGTCTAGGCTCATATCATACCCCTCTTCTTGAAAAGGATTTGTCCTCAAATCAGGACTATCTGCAACAAAAGGGATTAAGTCAGCAACATTGAAGCTTGAGTTAACGGTATACTTACCTCGTAAGTCGATCTTATAAGCGTTCAAGGACTTGGAATGGTCCATCCGTCCGCGGTAACAACTTAGACTTCCTCTTTTTTGGAAATCGTTCTTTCCTTAGGTGAATCCAAACAAGATCACCCGGTTCGAATATCCTCTCACGCCTTCCTTTGTTGGCTTGCTTACGATATTGCTTGGTCCTTTTCTAAATGTTTTGCCGGGCCTGCTCGTGAATGTGCTAAACAAATTCTGCTCGTTTGTTCCCATCAAAATTCACATGCTCACTCAAAGGTAAAGGGGTTAGATCCA
The DNA here is from genome assembly GCA_030161315.1 of Eutrema japonicum. Classification (NCBI taxonomy): domain Eukaryota; kingdom Viridiplantae; phylum Streptophyta; class Magnoliopsida; order Brassicales; family Brassicaceae; genus Eutrema; species Eutrema japonicum. The sequence goes on from BSQW01000007.1 coordinate 30,167,900, forward strand.
ATGGTGTAATAGGATTAAAACCATAAACCGTTTGAAACGGTGAATACTTAGTAGCATAATCAATAGCATGATTATATGCAAACTCAACATGAGGCAAGCAATCCTCCCACTACAAGAAAACTGCCCTTTTACAACTAAGAGAATCGTCGTAAATTGGTCGTAAAACATGTTTTACGACGGATTAGCGACGATTAACGTTTCGTCGTAATATGATCGTCGTTAATTGGAAATCGTCGTAAATTGGTCGTAATATTAAGGAGGACTAAAAATCGTCGTAAAATCGATGTAATGTATTCGTCATAAAATCGATGTAAATATTCCATCGATTTTACGACGAATACATTACATCGATATCACGATGTAACATTACATCGATTTTACATCGAATTATTCAATTTTTTTCCGATAATCCGTCGTAAATTAGTCGTAATAGGATGAAACATTACATCGATTTTACATCGAATTATACAATTTCTGTTTTGATAATTCGTCGTGAAAGGTAGCTGTAAATGCGTTGGTAAAACGATGTAAAATATTCGATGTAAATTTGTCGTAAATTTTTGGACGATGTAAAATCGATGTAAAACTATTGATGTAAAATCGATGTAAATTATTGAACGATGTAAAATCGATGTAAAATATTCGATGTAAATTCGTCGTAAATTAAATATAATTTTATAAAATAAATTCAAATTATAAATTAAATTAAATAAAATTAAAAAAATAATTAATATAATTATATTTATAAATAAATTCAAAATTTAAAATAAAATTTAAAATACAAAATAAAATTCTTAATACAAACTATTGCCTAGCTGGAAAACGTAAATTATCAAAAAGCTCGTCGTCCGATCCATTCTGCTCCATATTCGCTCGTTCTTGTGCGAGCGGATCACTCGGCTGGCCTGATGTCGATCCTTTCTGTTGCCTCAGTGCAGCCGCCAAAGTCGGGTTAGTCAGGGCAATAATATCGAAGAGAGTGTTGTATCCTTGGATTGTTTTATCGTATCCTTGGATCTTCTCATCGTATACCACCTGCTTCGCCCGCAAAGTGTTGATCTCGGAGTTGGAGGTGTTTAACTCCGTCCGCAAAATAACCGGATCGTCGAAAAGCTGACGATGGGATGACGCGGCGGCACTATGTACGATCGATCCCATCCCTAAAACTCTGCCCTTTTTCTTCGGGGCAACCTTTAAAAAAGAAACGTAAAATTTAATAAATTTTATAAAGAAACGTTAACTTTTGTAAAAAAAAAAACGTTAAATTACCTCTGCGTATATGTCGTCCATCTGGGCAACCGTCAAAGTCGCAGTGGATTGGACCGAACTACCGCCAGGTGATAGCTGCTGAGAAAGCTGAGTTTGACGCTCGTCGATCCTTGGATGCGCGTCATTGTAGATCGCCTCTGCTCGAAGATCTACAAAAGATCTGTCTTTCTTCTTGTGAGTTTCCGCAAAAACTCAGGTCATTGGAGGAAGTTCGCCTCCATTTGCCTAAAAAAAAAGACATTCAAAAAGAAATCAAACCGTTGATGGATAATATAAATTAATAACAAATTAAAATAACATAAATAAAATTATAACCGAAAAAATTATTACCATTTGAAGGCGTCTTCCCGCAAAAGATGTTTGACCCGACGTATGAGGCATAAGCGCTGGAAGACCGTCTGGACCCATAGTGTTTCGAGAAGCCGAACACTTAGCGGCCACTTGCTGCGCATGCGGATCTCTCCAGTATGCCGTCAAGCCGTTCCAAACAGCGGAAGACATGTATGGCGGCTTCCCATGATCGCGTTTAACCTCTCACTTCCTCTTCCAATCGGAGACGGTATTGTTGAGCCGCAATTTTCCCTTCTTTTTATATTCCGCCTTCACCGTCTCGTTGATCGCAACGTCCCAATGCCATTTTTGCTATAAAAAAAACAAAAATTAGAAACGATATATTAAAGATAAAGAATTTTCCGAAATAATAATGAATTTAAAAAAAAAAAAATTACCGCGAAACAGTTAAACCATGTCTCGACAACGTCTTCCGGAACCGAAGACCAATTGCGGTGAGGCTCCATGAAATAGGCTTTAATGGTGTCAGCCACACTTCGTCCAACTTTGTTATCTTCCGTAAACCTGAGAATAAACACAAATATTATTAGTAAAAAAAACAAATTCATAATGTTATTAAAAAAAAAAATTTGTAGTTACGTACCAAAAAGTATTCGGGAGCCGTCGCGGATCTAACCGGTCTAAAGAATCATGCCCCGGTGACTGCAAAATATCTTCGACCGTCAATCCCGCATACAACAACGGCGGTCGAGCATCTGCTTCTGGAGGCTGCGCTGGTCCGGAAAAAGAATCGGGAACAGCGGACTGTGTCGCAGAAGATGACGGGAGTTGCGTATTATCACCCGATCCTGTCTGGAGAAACTGCCGATAGTGTGAATTACGTGGCGCCATATCTAAAAAATATTTTAAAATAATTAACTCAATTCTATTATAATATAATTCCATTCCTAACTAATAATTACAATCCTAACTAATAAATATTACAATGCTAACTAACAATTCAAAATCCTTACAAACAATAATATAATTTAAAAATACAAATGCAAAAAATGTTACCTTTTTTTAGAGAGAAGGCAGAGATTTTTAGAGAGAGAGAGTGAGTTATGAGATTGTGAGGGAGGAAAAATCTGGTCACGTATATATAGATTTTGATGCCGTCGTAAAATCGTTGGTAATTTACGAAGAATTCGTCGTAAATTCGTCGTAATACTAGAACCGAAAATTTAAACTACCGAAATTTTCCCCCACGAGGTAAATTAAATATTTCAAATTACAACGAAATTACGACGAATCCGTCGTAATTTCGTTGTAATAAATTAAAATACATCTATACCCTAAACCCTAAATCACAATACACATATCCTGGACGTAAGAACGAAGTATATTTGTGCATCTAATACTTCTAATATTTAACAATAGATTCAATAACGACAATTGAATCTATATCGTCGTCGATTTCCATATCTTACATAATAATGTATAGCATTCGTTCTTATATATAAGTATATTCGTAAAATGCTTGACTTAAATAATGTAAATGATTTTGTAAAAACATAAACTTGTTTATACTATGATTAGAACTTACGTAAAACAAGATATAAGATAAAAAAACCAAAAATGTTAATGAAACCCTAAACCCTATATTTTAGGTATTACAACGAAATTACGTCGGATTCCTCGTAAAATCGTTGTAAGTTTACCACGATTTTATGACGAATCCGTCGTAATTTCGTTGTAATAAAATACATATATACCCTAAACCCTAAATCACAATACACATATCCTGGACGTAAGAACGAAGTATATTTGTGCATCTAACATTTCTAATATTTAACAATAGATTCAATAACGACGATTGAATCTATATCGTCGTCGATTTCCATATCTTACATAATAATGTATAGCATTCGTTCTTATATATAGGTATATTCGTAAAATGCTTGACTTAAATAATGTAAATGATTTTGTAAAAACATAAACTTGTTTATACTATGATTAGAACTTACGTAAAACAAGATATAAGATTAAAAAAAACCAAAAATGTTAATCAAACCCTAAACCCTATATTTTAGGTATTACAACGAAATTACGTCGGATTCCTCGTAAAATCGTTGTAAGTTTACAACGATTTTACGACGAATCCGTCGTAATTTTGTTGTTATAAAATACATCTATACCCTAAACCCTAAATCACAATACACATATCCTGGACGTAAGAACGAAGTATATTTGTGCATCTAATACTTCTAATATTTAACAATAGATTCAATAACGACGATTGAATCTATATCGTCGTCGATTTCCATATCTTACATAATAATGTATAGCATTCGTTCTTATATATAAGTATATTCGTAAAATGCTTGACTTAAATAATGTAAATGATTTTGTAAAAACATAAACTTGTTTATACTATGATTAGAACTTACGTAAAACAAGATATAAGATAAAAAAAACCAAAAATGATAATCAAACCCTAAACCCTATATTTTAGGTATTACAACGAAATTACGATGGATTCGTCGTAAAACCGTTGTAAACTTACAACGATTTTACGACGAATCCATCGTAATTTCGTTGTAATAAAATACATCTATACCCTAAACCCTAAATCACAATACACATATCTTGGACGTAAGAACGAAGTATATTTGTGCATCTAACACTTCTAATATTTAACAATAGATTCAATAACTACGATTGAATCTATATCGTCGTCGATTTCCATATCTTACATAATAATGTATAGCATTCGTTCTTATATATAGGTATATTCGTAAAATGCTTGACTTAAATAATGTAAATGATTTTGTAAAAACATAAACTTGTTTATACTATGATTAGAACTTACGTAAAACAAGATATAATATAAAAAAAAACCAAAAATGTTAATCAAACCCTAAACCCTATATTTTAGGTATTACAACAAAATTACGACGGATTCGTCGTAAAATCGTTGTAAACTTACAATGATTTTACGACGAATCCGTCGTAATTTCGTTGTAATAAAACATACATGTAAATTAAACCATGATATACATTGATAAACCAAACATGTAAATTAAACCTAATTCGTCGTAAACTCGTCGCAAAATAACGACGATGTTATGACGAAATAAGTGAAATCGGTATCACGACGATTTCACGTCGACTCTGAGAGTTTGGTAAAACACAGTTTTTTATAGGTCACCTAATTATTTACATCGCATTTTGTCGACGTAATTTCGTCGCATATCCGATGTAAAATCGTTGTAATGCTATTCAATGTAAAACCATTGTAAATTTTCGTTGCAAATCCGTTGGTAATTTCTAAAATATTTCTATAAATACATTCCACACCTTCAATGCTAACTAAAACAAAAAAACACAATATATACATACCCACTTTTCCTTGAGTTTTTACGGTGATCATTGTGTTCCCACTTCTTGATGATCTGGCCAACAAATAATCCTGTAGGATCTTGTTTTCAAGTAAAGACAGTCTTCAACTACCATAGTGAATGATTCATAGAATTGGACATCTATGTAAATCCTTCGTAATATAAGGATGTCCAATTCTATGTATCTTTCACTTATGGTGGTTGGTCTTTATGAATCTAGAAAACTCGACCCCCATAATTCTTTGTTGCCCAGATCATCAGAAGTGGGAATACAACGTTCTGTTCCTAAACCCAAGACTACATTACGACGATATTACGACGAATGTTGTCCTAGGCGTCGTAATTTGGTCGTAAAATTACGACGATGTTACGATGAATAGTACCACATTCGTCATAATATCGTCGTTAAGTACCATCGTATTTACATTAAATTAACTGTATATTTAGGGTTTAGCATTATGTAATAAAGTTAAATTAACCTTAATCTACATGTTTCATTCACAAAAACTGTTAATTCATCAATGTTTCGTCGATTTTTTATTAGTTTAATATATAATTTTACAACAAAAAACTTAAACATTTAACAAACCGAAAATTACATATATATATATATATATATATATATATATATATATATATATATATATATATATATATATATAAGCTTTCAATCATAATCATCATCTTCGTTGGGCTCATCATCTTGATTGGGTTCATCATCTTCAGGTCCATATCATCATCGTCAGTTTCTTCAAACTCGTCGGATTCTTCAAACTCGTCGGAATCGCCTTCTTCTTCTGTGTCGTCAGGTACATATTCAAGTTGCCTGTTTCGTGGATCAATTAAAAGAACGTTCTCCGTAATCTATGGTTCTGTAATATCAAGGCAGGAATCTTGTTGCATTGGAAGATCATCAACACCAACTATTTTAATAACCGATAACCATGAGATCCCAGATGTTCAAATTCGCGGATATGGAACGAACATTACTTATTCTGATTGTGATGCTAGGATGAATGGCTCAAACTTGTTGTCACGTCGTGGTTTGTTGACGTCAACCACACCAAATTTGTTAATTCGCACCCCTCGACCGACTGTTGGTTCGAACCAATCACATTTGAAGAGAACGCATTTCAACCTAACCAGTCCGGGGTACTCCACTTCAATTATTTCCTGCAAAACCCCATAAAAATCTATTTCACCCCTAACACATACTCCGTAGTTGGTAGTTGCCCGACGAACGCCATACTTGTATGTATGAAACACATAACCACGGGTAAAATACATGGGTGCGTTCGTTATCTTCCCGATGGGGCCTAGGAGTAACTCATGAAACCAAAATGGATATGCGGGATCGCCATGATCAACCTATGATAAGTGTAAAGGTTAGATTGAAAGCCGATATAATTAAATGAAATATTTATAACTATATTAACTTACTTGCGTCTTCAACCACTCAACAAAGTGACGATCTTTACGGTCGTTTATTTCATCATCTGAAACCCCTTCAATGCATTCTCGTACCTGTGTAACAAATAAGCTGCAAAATACATATATAGACATAAAAATTAACACATTTAATTATAATTATATTAATTAATTATTAATGACTGATTAATTAAATAGTTTTGTTATTACCTTTCGTAAGGACTCACTTCATCACAGTTTAGGAGGATGTACGTATGTGCGCTGTGCCTGTCATGCTCGTTATCCCACCAAACTTCCTTCAATTTTCCACTAAGACGACCGATTGGTGAGAAGATGTCTGGGACACCCTCTACTGCATAAATTCGTCCCACACCGCCATCATCGTATCGTCGGGGAGCCCGTTTGCGTGTGCGGACTTTTGTAGCGAAATAATATGAAGTGAAGTGTGAAGTTTCTTCTGTCAAACTTCCCGCAACAATTGATCCTTCAACCCTTGCTAGATTTTTTGATTTTCCCTTTAAATGTTTCATGAAGCGCTCGAATGGGTACATCCACCTAAATTGAACAGGGCGTCCTAGTTCTGCCTCGTGGGGGAGATGAATGGGAAGATGTTCCATAACATCAAAAAAAGCAGGGGGAAATATCTTCTCCAAATTGCACAACAAGATTGGAATATTAGCAGCCAGTTGTGCAATTACATCTTCTGACAACGTCCGTGTACTAAGATCCCGGAAAAACGCTCCGATGCCTGCAAAGACAAAATTATATACATTGTAACATATATATAAATAATTTTATATGTGACGAAGTATCTTACCTCTAATTGCTTCATGAACATTTTCTGGAAGGAGTTCGGCAAATGCGAAAGGAAGTAAACGTTGCATAAACACGTGGCAGTCATGACTCTTCATCCCTTAAAACTTATCTCCTTTCTCAACAGATTTAGCAAGATTGGATACATACCCATCAGGAAACTTCACGTCAGATGAAACCCATTTGAACAACGATGCCTTTTGTTCTGCACCCAACCGAAATATAGGAACTGGTGATTTTCCATTACTCATTATATGCAACTCATTTCTGTTGCAAATATCTGGCAAGTCCAACCTTGACTTTCCGCTGTCTTTGGTTCTTCCTTTCACGTTTAACACTGTATGCATGATGTTATCAAAAAAAAATTTCTCAATGTGCATGACATCAAGATTGTGTCTTAGTAGATGATTTTTCCAGTACGGAAGATCCCAAAAAATGTTTTTCTTGTGCCAATTGTGATTAACCCCGTATCCATCAGGCATATTAACTGGAGTGTGCCAATTTTCCCCACGATTCACAGTTTCTAGTCCCCCAAAATGATCTATTTGCGCTTCTAGATCTTCCCCAGATAGATACACTAGTGGGGGGACACGCACGATTTTGTTCTTCCTATCAACCGCCTGTTTCTCATATATGGATGATTGATTGGTAAAAACCGGCGGTGACAATCAAACCAGCATGTTTTTCGACCATGTTTCATTTGAAACACATCTGTCCGATCGAGGCAATAAGGACAAGATAACCTCCCATGCGTCGTCCAACCTGATAGCATTCCGTATGCAGGGAAGTCGCTTATTGTCCACATAAGCACCGCACGCATCGTAAAAAAAAATTTCCTCGAACAATCATATGTCCGCACTCCTGTATACCACAACTGTTTCAACTCATGAATGAGAGGCTGTAAAACCATATCAAGGGACCGCTTCGGATGATTGGGACCAAGGACTAAAATATTCAGGAAAAAAAATTCCCTTTGCATGCACATATCTGGGGGAAGATTATAAGGAGTGACGATAACTGGCCACAAAGAATATTGCCTACCAGACATACCGAATGGACTAAATCCATCAGTGCAAAGACCAAGATACACATTTCGCTTAGAGTTAGCAAAATCAGGGTGTACCGTGTTAAAGTGTTTCCAAGCTTTTGCATCTGACGGGTGAGTCACTTATCCTTCTCTCTGTGAATGTTCTGCATGCCACCTCATCGATGCATCTGTCCTTTCAGATTGATACAATCGTTTCAACCTATCAGTTATAGGAAGATACCACATCCGTTGGTATGGTATCTTTGTACGCCCAGTTGTTTGTGGCTAAAATCTCGATTTTTGGCAAAATCGACATTCCTGCAGCTTATCATCATCTTTCAAAAAAAGCATACAATTGTCAACACATACATCTATCATCTCAGAAGGCAACCCAAGACTAAACACCAACTTCTGTATCTCATAGTATGTTTCGGCAGCCAAATTATCCTCTGGCAAATACTCTTTAATAAGATCAGCCCAATCATCCATGCAAACCTCAGCTAAGTTATGATCAGTTTTAATTGTAATCATCCTAGCAGCTAACGACAATTTAGACTGACCTTCTCTACATCCATCGTAGAGTGGCTGGTTTGCAGCGTCTAGCATATCATAAAATCGCTTCGCATCTACGTTGGGTTCCTTAACAGTACTATTATCAGCATTTATTTCATGAAATGCATCATTAACCATGGCATGCATCCTATCATGATCTGCACCGTGATCAAATTGATGTTGACCATGATCATAACTACCTTGATAATTTGATTCTACTTGACCTTGATAATTACTACTACTATCCGTTGCTTGAGTTCTTTTAAAACCCTCTCCATGTTGATACCAAACATAATATTGCGGCATAAACCTTCTATTTAGTAAATGCTTCCACACCGTCTCAATAAACATATATCTCATATTCTTGCATTTACGACAAGGACAGAACATCTTACCACTTCCCAGGGTTGTTTGCATATTTCCGGCCTGATACAGGAATATTTCGAGCCCTTCTTTGAATTCTTCCGTCAAATATCCCTCTGAATCCTTTTGCGTATACATCCATTTTCGTAGTTCGTATATAGACATTTATATATATATATATATATATATATATTTTTATTCAGTTTGCTTTTTTTTTTTATTCTTTCGTTTGAAGTTAGGCTGTATTTATAGAAATTTTTTCAGAATTACCAACGATTTTCCAACGGATTTACAACGAATTTTACGATGTAAATTCGATGTAAACTTAGTAGGTTGACCTATTAAAAAACATGGTCTACCTAACTGGGAACATGCGACGTCAAATCGTCGTAATATCGACATAATATTCAGAAGACATATTCGTCGTGATATCGATGTAAATTTACGACGGTATTACGACGAATTATGTTGTCGTAAACTAGTCGTAAATTTACATCGATATTACGACGACACATATTTACGACGATTTTACATCGAACACATATTTCGTCGTAAAGTCGTCGTAATGTCGATGTAAAGTTACATCGATTTAAAACAGACGTAAATTTTCGTTGGAAATAGACAGTTTTCTTGTAGTGTCCCATGATCTAATATTTTTCTTAATGATCGCACGTAAGAGAGTAGATAAAGTTCGGTTTACTACTTCTGTTTGCCCGTCAGTTTTCGGGTGACAAGTGGTGGAAAACAAGAGCTTAGTTTCTAATTTATTCCACAACGTTTTCCAAAAGTAACTTAAGAACTTAGTGTCCCTATCCGAAACAATTGTTTTCGGCATGCCATGCAAACAAACCACTTCCCTAAAGAATAATTCAGCAACTAAAGATGCATCATCCGTTTTATGACAAGGAATGAAATGAGCCATTTTCGAAAATCTATCAACAACCACAAAAACGGAATCTCTACCTTTCCTAGTTCTCGGCAATTCTAGGACAAAGTCCATCGAAATATCAGTCCATGGCGAAGTAGGAATAGGCAAGGGAGTATACAAACCTTGCGACTGTACCTTAGACTTAGCGTGTTTTCAAGTGGCACAACGTCCGCAAAACCTCTCAACGTCCCTTTTCATATGCGGCCAATAGAAGTGTGCTTGCAAAGCACTTAGCGTTTTAGCCACACCGAAATGTCCCATGAGACCTCCTCCATGTGATTCCCTAACAAATAACTCTCGCAAAGAACAATGTGTTACACAAAGGCGAATTTCATAAAACAAAAATATGTCGTTTCGAAAATATTTTCCAAAGGCAAATTTTTCGCAAGATTGAAAAGCTTCTTTGAAATCGGGATCGGTTGCATATAAATCTTTGATTTGCTCAAAACCAAGTAATTTAGCTTCAAGAGTAGAAAGTAGTACGTACCTTCGGGATAGAGCATCGGCAACAACATTATCCTTACCTTGTTTATACCGAATGACATAAGGAAACGTTTCTATGAATTCTACCCATCGAGCGTGGCACTTGTTCAGCTTTTGTTGTCCCTTCAAGTGTTTGAGGGACTCATGATCAGTATGTATCACGAATTCTTTGGGCCATAGATAGTGTTGCCACGTTTGCAAAGCTCGAACCAAGGCGTATAGCTCCTTATCGTACGTTGGGTAGTTCAACGTTGCTCCTCCGAGTTTCTCGCTGAAGTAGGCAATGGGTTTCTTTTCCTACATAAGCACAGCTCCAATACCTATACCTGAGGCGTCACACTCAATTTCAAAAGCCTTCGAAAAATTAGGTAAAGACAAAAGAGGTGCGTTTGTGAGCTTCTCTTTCAAGGCTTGAAAGGCGGTTTCTTGTGCTTCTTCCCATTTGAATCACACATCTTTTTTGATTACTTCTGTGAGCGGTGAGTCAAGAGTACTAAAGTCTTTTACAAAGCGTCGGTAAAATCCCGCGAGTCCATGAAAACTATGTACTTCTCCGACCGTCTTTTGGCTAGGCCATTCGCGGATAGCTTTAACCTTCTCCTCGTCAACTTTAATGCCATGTGCACTTACAACAAAGCCTAGGAAATCAAGATTATCCGTACAAAAGGTGCACTTCTTCAAGTTGGCAAAACGTTGCTCCTTTCTAAGAACACTCAAAACAGATTTCAAATGCTCTACATGATCGTCTAGGTTTTTGCTATACACTAAAATATCGTCGAAATAAACTACCACAAAAACCCCAATGAATGATCTCAATACATGATTCATCAGCCTCATAAAAGTACTAGGTGCGTTAGTTAATCCAAAAGGCATTACTAACCATTCGTACAATCCATGTTTTGTTTTAAAGGCCGTTTTCCATTCATCCCCCTCTTTCATCCTAATTTGATGGTATCCGCTTTTAAGATCTATCTTAGAGAATACGCAAGACCCATGCAATACATCTAACATGTCATCTAAGCGAGGGATAGGATGGCGATACTTTACTGTAATGTTGTTGATGGCGCGGCAATCAACACACATTCGCCACGTTCCGTCTTTCTTTGGAACAAGTAGAACGGGAACATCACACGGGCTCATACTCTCACGGATTTGGCCTTTGTCCATAAGCTCGGTGACTTGTCGCTGTAGCTCCTTAGTCTCCACCGGATTAGTTCGGTATGCTGGTCGGTTCGGAAGAGACGCTCCCGGAACAAAATCTATTTGATGCTCAATCCCCCGGATTGGTGGCAATCCGCTAGGGTTGTCTTCGGGAAAGACGTCATCGAAATCCTGCAAAACAGAGATAATATTGCTCGGGATATCCGGCTCAAGGTTAGATAAGCTCATAAGAGTTTCCTTATACATAAGCATAATGAAAGGATGATCGGAAAATAAAGCTTGTTTTACCTCGCTAGCTTTCGCAAATAGGCTAGATTTCTTTACGGTTTTATTTTCCGAGACCTTTGGCGGGATCTTACTCACGTTCTTACCTTTCTCTTGATGAACCTTAGTATCCGCAATACTCACATTACCTTCCTCCTTTTGTTTCTCTCGAAGTTTTTGGTCTTGGAAAATTTCTTGAGGAGTCATAGGCACTAGAACAATGTTCTTACCTTTGAACACAAATGAGTGTTTGTTTGTGAGACCGTCATGTGTGACATTCTGATCAAATTGCCATGGTCGGCCTAAGAGGATGTGCCCAGTTTCCATAGGTAGCACGTCGCAAAGGACTTCGTCTTCATAACTTCCTATCGATAAGGGAACAAGAACTTGTTTTGTTACCTTCATATGGTCGACGTTGTTCAACCATTGGAGATGGTACGGTCAGGGATGTTTATGTTCCTCCAAGTTCAATTTCTCCACAAGAGTTGTACTTGCCACGTTAGTACAGCTTCCTCCATCCACAATGAGGCTGCAAACTTTTCCCTTTACGCGGCACCTCGTGTGAAATAGGTTCTCACGTTGCTCTTCCTCCTTGGTCCTGTCATGAACAAGTAAAGAGCGTCTAGTAACTAATAACTCACCTCGTTCGGCTATTTCTGCGGTTTCCTCCACAATGGACGGTTGTTCCCCATCGTCGTCTTCATCGGTTTTGATCTCCCCATTTTCCCGCAATACCATGGTCCGTTTGTTTGGACAAGCGTTGGCATAGTGCCTTTTTCCTTGGCACTTGTAGCATCGGAGATCTTGATTCTTGTGGGAACTCTCACCTTTCTCATTAAGGTTCCTCGGAAATGTTGGAGTGAACGGTTTAGAATCCGTTCCCGGTTTTACCTCAACTCTCGGCCTAAAACTTGTTTTCTCATCTCGGGAATAGCTTGGTTTTACGCCGGTTCCAAAAGTTCGGTTGATACCTTTTCTCTTGAGTTGCTGCTCGATCAAGACGGCCTAATGGAGCATTTCTTCTAGCTCCACATAGTGTTCCATTTACAACCGGTCTTGAATTTCGCGGTTCAAACCACTTAGAAACCGAGACATTGTTGCTTCTCTATCCTCGGTGACATTGGCTCGTATCAAGAGGATTTCAATTTCTTAAAAATAGTCGTCGACGCTTTGACTTCCTTGAGTTAACTTTCTCAACTCGTTCCAAGTTTCCACCGGGTACTCTCCATTGTGCCTTCTTGATGTGACTAATTGATCCCACCAACTAAGTGCATAGTCGTAGAATTCCGTAGCCGCAACACGCAACCGTTGAGCTTCTGTGTATTGGTTACAATCGAACACGAGCTCCACTTTCTTTTCCCACTCTAAGTAGGCATCCAGATCATTTTTCCCATGAAAGGACGGGATCTTAAGCTTAAGACCTCCAAGATTTTCGACCTCTCGTCCGTGCCTAGGTCTCCTTTGGCTACTGTTGGATGAGTGTCCATCCGAGTCATGCCGTCTCCTAGCTACCCTAGCACATCGACGTCGTCCCCTATCCTCATTAGGTGAATGATCATCGTAGTAGTTATCTTGTTCCTCTCTTCGGGGTTGGTTTTGCTCTTCCCTTACGTGCACGTTTGGAGGTTGTCTTTGTGCTCCTAGCGCACGATTGAGCTTATCATTCATCTCTTGCATTTCCGTAACCATCATCCGTCTCATACTGTCCATGATTGCTTGTATTTGAGCGGCATTCAAACCGGCTTGGTTAAGCGGATCGTTTGGATCTTGTGGATTATTTCCTTGATTATTGTCGTGTGCCATGATGTCCTGAAATAAAACAACAACTAGTTAGTATAAGAATTAAAATTCAAACAGTGAAAATTAAAAGACAAGGGAAATATCGCTTAGTCGTTTTGATGATTTCTCAGAATTTTGGATCTCTCGGCTAAACCCTTCGGTTTTGAATTTTCCCCGGATACTTCTCCTCGGTTTGTTGTTTCCCCCGGGAAATTCCACGATTTGAAATTTTCCCCGGAAGCTCCTCGGATTGATTTTCCCCCTGGGAAAACCCCTCGGCTTCTCGGATCCCTCGGTTTTGAACTTTGAAGAATTGATGCACTTGATTTCCTCGTAAAAAAAAAAATCCAACACACAAACTAGAGCTTAGATCTTTCTAGGAATCGAACACAATCAAACCAATATATGATTTTTTTTTTATTTATAATGAAACTAAACAACCTAACAATGATCTAGATGCAAAACTTTAAATTAAAACAAAACTGGTTTCAACCCAGAAAATCGATGAACACAAAGGAAGATGAACGGTTTTATCTAAATAAATCGAAAGAGATAAATCTAGAGATGGAACGAATTTACCGGATTACTTGAGTGGCTCTGATACCACTTAATACGCCCTTGACCGAAAGATCTCTCAAGTTTTGGGTAGATTCGGATTTGGGATAATCTTTGTTGATAATTCCCGAAAGAATTAAGAACAAGGCGATGATGATCTCGGCTTGGAAACGTGGAGTAGCTAGAAAGACGTGGGAATCACTCCTGAAAATCCTTTCGAAACCAGACTCACAATGGACGCTTCTTCACGGGGATCGGTTGAATGGTGAGTCAAAAGGTGGCGGAAAAACCCTTTGACAAACCCGACGATCTATCTCGGAATCACTCTAAGACGGATCAAAGTTTTCACTAAGAACTCACGAGAATCACTCTCAAGAACTCGAAATGAAGAAGATGATTTTATTTTAAAAAAAGATTGTTAATGATCACAAGGATCTTACATTGTTTAAATAGGCAAATGGGGTTCAAGGGACTAATCCCTTCTCGAAAATGAGAGAATAATTCTCGAAAATGAGAGAAGAAAAAGTCTAGGAAATTGTGAAAATAAATGCAGAAAATTTGACTAAGGAAATCGCAAGTCTCTTGGGCTTTTTGGGCCGAATTTTCCTTGTGGGCTTTAAGGGAGAAGTGTTCCAAGGCCTCATTAAAAACCTTGTCATGTAAACCCATTGGGAAAAACCATGACTAAGAAAAAGAGTGCCCTTGGACTTGGATCGAAACCAATGTGGTTCGAAGCACTTCTTCCTTCCAACCCACGGCTTCATGAACATGTTGAACGAGTCCTCCTAGTGCCTCCTTAAGCTTCTTCGCCTTAGCTCTCGTCATAGGTACTTCCGAAACATGCAAAGCTTCCTCGGGTTCAAGCTCCTTCTCGGCAAGTGTCTCCTCGGCTAAGTGATTAACCTCCGTTGTGTCGTATAGGATCATATCACATCATGACGGCGGAACGCATGATGGGTATCGATTCATTATTAAGGAGGACATAGAGATTGTGTGGTCGACTTGCACAACCGAAAGTGTGAATGTGGTGTGTGGGATTACGAAAATATACCTTGCTCACATGCAATCTGCGCTGCACCAGAACTTGAGCTACACCCATATACGCTGCCATGCCCATCATACGGTAGGGACTATCTGTTTCAGGCATACGCAATGAGCATCCTTCCGAAGAATTGTACTATGGAAGCTCCTGACACCGTACGTGTCCTTCCCCCGCATAATCCTCGTCCTCCTGGAAGACCTCAGAAGTCGAGGTGGCAAACTTGGCTAGAAATTGCCAAGACAAAGGGCAATAAACCACAGAAGCTTCCCAAGCAATATACTTGTTCTAATTGCAAACAACCAGGCCACAAAAAACCAAATTGTGTAAGCTAAATCACCTTACACTCACTTGTTTTATAGTTGTTTTCATCTATCTACTGTATATGAGAAGCTGCTGTTTTTTTCGGTGGAGACAGGTAACCAAACCTGAGAAGGATTAGATTTGGTAGAAGTATTATGTACTGACGAATGCAATTTAGAAGTCTGACAGCGAAGTCTGAAGAAAGTCTGAGAGGAGTCTGTTGGTGTCTTTCCAGTACAATATTTCGTTTCCAATTCGGTTTTTAAGTTGTCTAAGTCTAAGAACATGTTGTGTTGGTTATTGTTGTTGGCTTAGACTTAATTTGTAGTACTTATGTGTTTGCTGCATCTCGTCAAGTCTAAATAAGTCTTAAGAAAATTACACCCTGTACAAACTGCAATATAAGTCTAATAACAGAAATTCATTACAAAAGATAGAAATAGAAGTCTGACACTAGACTTCTATAGATGTCTTACACCAGACTTCTAAAGAAGTTTTAAACCAATTACCCTAGAAATACCCTACCTATGCCCAACACGCTTTTGACATCACAATTGGCATGGCACAAAAAAATCCCGCAAAAAGTAAGCCAAAAGATGGATAAGTTTTTCTTACATCTACAAAAGATAAATATATGCAAGAATCCATTGTTCTCGGGAATCCAAAAGTTAAAGAGGAACTCTACTTCACCTATTCGTAAACGTCTAGCAATTCATTCTCGGTGTCGGTACGACCCTCTTCACATGTTCGGCAGAGCTTAGTAAATATCTCATACGCAAGCTTCTCTCTGCAAGTCTTCATGTTCTTATCACACAGCCACTTCGAAAACGGCATCCCAAGAGAATGGAACTCAATGAACTTCAAACAAAACACCCCACAATCACCTACCCGGATGTTTTGGGGAAGTTTTGGGCTCCTTATGATCGTGTAGGAGTATCACTCAAGGGGATAATTCCAACTTTCATCTACTGGGGCCAAACAATGCATCACGTCGGGAAAGATCTCACATATAGGTGCCACTGCCGCTTCTACCACCTCATCGGTTTTCCGTCCAATGATGCTGTCCCATATGGTTACGTGCCTATCCGGGATAGAAATCATAATAGCTATCCAATGATTTCCCCCAACGTGCAAGGCAGTGTAGATGTAATCAATTTCCAGCCCCCAAGTCTAGTTTGATTTCAGGAATAAGGGTAGTTCACCAGTATCGTAATCCCATACACCAGGTGGCAGCCTCCTTGCCGTGGGCTTCACATTTTCTCCTTCGTCGCTCTTCACAAAATCATCATAATGTTTCTTCCACAAATTACTCAGCAGTGTGTCAATGAAGGTCAGCCTCTCGGACCAGAACCATTCCGGGTGTTCGTGTTGTCGAAGCCTCATCAGATCAATCCCATCATCAGTCAACATTGTGCAAAAAATGTCAGACTTAAACAGAAGTCTAAAGAAACTCTAAAAGAGAGAACACAAATGTCAGACTGCAAAACAAGTCTGAGAAAAGAAATTTTTTCACCAGATTTGAAAAGAAGTCTGACACCAGACCTCTAAAGAAGTCTGAAGGAAGTCTAAAAGAGATAACAACAATGTCAAACTGCAAATCAAGTCTGAGAACAGAAAATCATTAAACCCGACCAGATTATATACTAACCGTGTCATGCAGCCATTCCTTGGGGGTGCACAGATCGTAGTACCAAGCTAGGGATGTGTTCACCTCCCTCTTCGGATAACCCCTACAGAATATATTACGCGTGTTAGACATCGAGCTAATTATTATACAATATAGGTAGAGTGTGACGACACGGCAGTGTTTTGACGTGATCATTAAGTGTCTTCACTTCCATCATGGTTGCCGGAGCACAAGGATCATATTTTGGTGTGATATGCACTTGGGTTTAGCTCTTTCTCTCCTTCTTATCATGCTCTTTCTGTTTGAGTTCTTGAGCCTTCGCCTTTACATAAGCTCCATCAGCTGCCTGCTTAGTATCTTGTTTCGACATATATGCAGCATTGAATTTTACGCCCGTGGCCGCCTTATCGATGATAAGAACACTAAGTTCGCTGCCCACGACACTACTCTGCATTTACAAAATAAAAAAAACCACCTCCGTCAGACTGCAATAAAAGTCGAAGACAAATAATCTAACACTATCCACGCCACCTACACACTGCAATATAAATCAAAAACAAAATCAGACTTCTAAAGAAGTCTGACAGATATTAAAATAACATCAAAATCAGACCTAAATCTCAGTCTAATACCAGATAACCATGTTCACATCAAACACAACAACAAAGCGAAATAACTAGTTTTTAGTTGCACATAGGTTCAGGTTTTTACAAACTATCAGACTTATAATGCATATTAAGCAACGGCTTTGTCCTTAAGTCTTCGACTACTTCTCCTTTGTTGAACATTTTTTGGTAGAGGGGTTGGGACACTAATCCCAACATCCACAGTCTGAATCTTGGCCTCAAACGGTTGGGCAGGGTTGTCTTCAGCCAGGGCTTCCTTTGCATCCTCTACCGCTGAAGTTTCTTTTTGAGGTCCTTTTTGGTCTGCAGCTTCAACAACCGCGGCAGGCTTAGGAGGCTTCACAACAATTTTTTTGGGTGTAATATTCTTCCGCGGAGGCTTTTTTGTGTTTCCCCGCCCCAGCCTCACCACCAGCATCAACCTTACCACCATCATCAGACTTCTTCTCAACACCACCATCAGACTTCTTCTCATCATCAGACTTCTTCTCAACACCAACTTCAGACTTCTCAACACCAGATTTCCTCCTCTTTTCTCCCTTTAACAACCTAATTTCCTTCTCAAGTTCAATCATCTTCTCATTCACCTGCTCAAAACCTTTTTTAACAAGACTAAAAAGTTCATTCATCTTCTCATCCACCGACTTGATCAAGTAAACAACCTCACCACCATCATCACCGCCTGATTTTGCTCGCTTCTTATCATCAGCAACAGCCTCACCATCATCATCAACAACTTTCCTCTTAACACCCTTTCCGTTGGCCTTCTTCAGACCACCCTCATACTTAACCACCTCGGACTTAATAAGGGGCACCTCTTTCTTGACAATGGCCAACACACCTTCAGACTTCCAGTGTTTCAAACTCTACCTCCAAGGGCGCTCAATCTCACCAAACATTGCTTTCACAATGTTCACAACTTTCTCATCATCCTCACCATCGTCCCACCGGGGGAACATGTCCTCAACCTCCTTGACGACGAAGTTGCTGACGCGGGTCTGCAAGTACAAGTCAACGAGCAAAATGTATATTAGTATGTAAAAAATAAATTAAATCAACCAGATTGCATATCCCATATGGTACAAAATTTCAGACTTCAAAAAATGTCTGACTTCAATATTTCAAACTTTAAATTAAGTCTGGGAAAAATTCAAGCCTCAAAATTAGTCTGATAACTTATCAGATTGAATTTGTAGTCTTACATAGAGCAATCAAAGGTGAATTTTAAGGAAAAAATGTCAGTAAAATACCTGCTTGCGCAACTCTAAATCGACTTTCTTCTGATTCCTTGATCCTTTGTAAGCCAAGAGCGGTGGGGCTGTGTTATCTTGCAAGAGTATTCCATAAAGCGTAGCAATCCCGGGACAGGCCCAATATACCCAGACGTTCAAGACCTCAGCGAAGCCCTCAACCTGATAGTTTTTATCATCTTGGAGTTTTTTGTTTGCCTCTGTTTTGACAGAGTCTACCAAGATTTTGAAGGCCAGTCTTCCCCATGGGTATGCTTCTAACGCCCCTGGAGACAGCATTAGCTTAGTCATGTCAGCCCTTGCAAAAACTGACCAGTGCTGAGCCTCAATGAAGCTCGTGTAGATGGCTAGGTAGCCCAACCAAATCCTATATTGTCGTTCCCATCCTCGACATCTATTGCAAGCGTCCAGTAACAGAAAATAACTTGGCCCTACCTCGAAATCCAACCCAAGAAGCTCCCACATTGCTCTCATATCAGATGTATACTCAACCTCCGGGTACTCCAGATTCTCAACATAGTCGCAATTGAGTTCGGTTATTTGTTAAAACTCATCGAGGGAAAACCTCACCGGTTGAAGGCCAATAAGACACCAAAGCTCATGCTTCTGATCTACCTCTAGGTGCATAGTAAGCATGTAGTGTGATATATCATGGTTTTTACCCTATTTAAGCCATGATATAAGTCCTTTTTATAGAGTCTTTATAGTATTTTGGAGTCTTTTAGAGTCTTTTACAGGTTATAGCACGTCTTGAGCATAATTTGAGATATTGGAGCTTTCTGGAACATTCTGGAGCGAAGCAGAGATCAGTGTAGCTGAGACGTCGAAATCACATGAGTATCGATCGATACCCGTCGAGGAAACAGAAGGATCGCGACTTATTGAAGAGTTGCAGAATTGCAGAATTGGCCCAGAAGACTTTGATATTTATAAGATGGCCCAGAACGTGTTTTAGCTATATAATTAGGTTTTTCAACCACTTTAATGGCTACTCTTTATTTTACTTTGGTTTGAGAGAGACAAGTCTGAATCTCCCTTCGTCCGAGATCAGATCTCAAAACCTCTTGTTACTCTTTCTATTTTCTTTGATGATTTATTCAGTTATGTTGATTGTTTCATTCTCCATGTCTGAGTAGATCCACTTTAGGTTCATGGTTCTCATCAGGGTTTTCTATGAATGCTAGGTTGATTAGTTTATTAGGATTCACCATCTGAATTAGTTCTTTGCCTTAGGTTGTGTTCAAAGCTAATTCTAGGTTGACGAATCTGGAACTTAGATCTTAGGATAATTGATTAGGCACGACAGTGCGATTAATTACCTGATAGAACCTATGTGAGCAAATTGATTATTCGCAAAGAGATTTGGTTTAATTGATTTGTGAACATATCAAACCTAAACTTTAAAGCTGATTTAGACTTTAGGATTCGCAAAGAGATTTGGAATTCCTAGGATTTAGATTTAGATAATTCTCGCAACGACAGTTGGTTAATTATAGCTTAGTGAATTGAGTTCAAGAACTGCGCTAAATCTGAATCATGTTAGTTAGTTTATCTGCATTCATTGATTTCCTGAGGAAAAACCCTGAGCCTATCCTTCTCCAATTGAATTACAACACTTTTAATTTCTGCACTGCTTTCAATTTCATCATATTTGCTTATCTTGATTTGACACTATACAATCTATTGAGTGATCTCCGTGAGTCTTTGTGGTTCGACCCCTAACTATATTACAACTACTGCTCTAGTACTGTTAGGGTATTAATTTGAGCATATCAAATTTGGCGCCGTTGCCGGGGACTCAATTCGCCATTAGATTTTAGGTTGAGAATTTTGAATAAGTTCGTCGGTATCGATCGATACTCCCTAGTATCGGTCGATACTCCTCGTCTTCTTTTGTTGATATCGATCGACACCACTTGGTATCGATCGATACTCAACGTATTTTTTTTTTGGTTACTTACGTGCCTTGTCTAGTGTTTTGTTTTCAGGTGTATGCATGTTCGTGAAACCAAGAGCAACAATAGCACTCAGCTAGTTGAACTGTCACTGGAACAGCTAGCACTTGTAGAACGCACAAACAGAAAGACAAAGCAAACATCAGGGATGAACAACCCAGTGGTATTAAGGTCTGATGAAGCTGGAGTCTTGAGAGACCAAGAGGGTCAAGTGTGCAATGAGAGAGGGCAGCGACTTGATGAAGCTGGAAACGTCGTTGTCCCTGCTGCTGTTATTGAGATTGTCGCGCCAGCTGGGCACGCCAACGTTGGGAATGCTGTAGGTGATCGAGCTAGGACACTTGGCGAGCACAACAGACCTGATCAGTTCTATGCCAATCGATCTGCGATTCGCATCCCAACTTTTCAGAGGAACGACTTCGAGCTGAAACCTACGTACTATGCTCTCGTGAGTCAGAGTCTTTTCCATGGCCTACCTCATGAGCATCCCATGGATCATATCGAAAGGTTCGAGGATTTGGTCACTGGTATGAAGTACAATGGAGTGCCCAATGAGTTCCTATTCTGCAAACTTTTCCCATACTCTCTTGGTGGGGATGCTGCTTATTGGCTGAAGCAATTAGCTCCTGATTCTCTAACTACATGGGATGAGACGAAGAATGCGTTCCTGATAAATTTCTACGATGATGCGAGATCTGAAGAGCTCAGGAACAAAATCTCTCAATTTTCTCAAGGTCCGACAGAAGCATTCAAGGCTGCTTGGATTCGTTTCAGGTCTTATCAGAGAGATCGTCCGCACCATGGGTTCTCTCAGGTTCAGCTGCTAGGCATTTTCTACAGAAGGATTGATTGGAGGTACCAGATGGGTATGTATGCTTCGAGTAATTGGAACTTCAATACCAGGTATCCAGATGATGCGGTTGTGCTGATTGAGAACTTGGCGTCTAGCAATAGCACCAAGAATGCTGATTTCGAGAAGAAGAAGCAAGCTGCATGAATTGATGGTTCTCAGATTGCTGAAGTTCAAGCGAAGCTGGATATTTTGCTTGGGAAGTCGAAGAAGACTGTGCACTTTGCTGATGGAGTCAATAATATTGGTGGAGATGAAATGGAAGATTGTAACTACGTAGGTGGTTCTGGATTTCAGGGTCAGCAATTTGGGTACAACAACAACCAAAACTTCAGTAACAACACTCGCAATTATGGGAACTCTTTGTATCAGCCAATCTCTCCAAAGTCCACAGACAATAAGATGGAATTCATGATGGAACAGCTTCTTCGAGGACAAGAGAAGTTACAGGGGGATTTCAATGGGAAGTTTGACTCGCTCTACATGGATCTGAATGGGAAAATCGAAGCCATCAGTCTCTCCCAAAGGAAGCTGGAAACTCAGGTTTCTCAAACAGCAGCAGCTGTAAAGAGGCATGAAGGTTTTCTTCCAGGGAGAACTGAAAATCCAAGAGAACACGTCAATGCGATCTCCTCAAGTGCAGAAAATTTTGATGAGGATCCTGAAATCGCCAAGGCATCGATCGATACCCCCAATTGTCGATCGATGCCGGTTACAATTCTGAAACGGGATACTTCCAAAACCCGTGTATCGATCGATACCCCATTGGTATCGGTCGATACTGAGGCGATTTTTGAGGAAACACTTGAGACTTCGACTGTGGTTCCTAAAGAAGCTGTAGAGATGACTAAGAAGGAGGTAGAGGACGCCAGATGCAAAGCTATGCTGATTGTGGAGCCTCCTTTTGATCATGACATATCTGCCAGGGACGATTCAAGAACAAAAGTATCGATCGATACCCTACCTGGTGTCGACCGATACACCTCGCAGAACGAGCCAGAAATTGTGAAAACACCTGAGTTGATCGGAGAAAGAGTTCGCAAGCCCAAGAAGCTGAATCCTATTCTCAACACCTCAGAGATACTATCACTCCAAAACAGCTGCGTGGCTTTGAGAAGAGGGTACGAAGGATTCCCAACTCGTTCACTTTTGAATAAGCTCTAGAGGGCAGGCCTTTGCTAAGTCACTTCAAAGATTGCAGAGAAACTGAGGAAGAGATCAAGGCACTCTTCATTAAGGCCAGAGGTACATCTCTACTGAGACAGTTGACTAAGAGGGAAGACCCAAGGATCTTCTCAGTTCCCTGCTCTATCTCTAGAGTTGAATTCAAAGAGTCTCTCGTTGACTCAGGAGACTGCGTCATTGTCATGTCCAGGGCAATTGCAAAGAGATTGGGAGCTGATATTCAACCCCCAAAGACATCTATCACGTTCGCGAACGATTCCACCTCTCTTCCATATAGGGCAATCGCTGATTTGATGATCACAATAGGAGATTATCTGGTTCCTATTTATTTTCAGGTTATGGATATGAATGCAAAATCTCGTACGCAGTTGATTCTCGGAAGACCGTTCATGGTTACAGTTGGTGCCAATATGGACACACCCAGCAAGCACATCTCATTCTCATACATTGACAAGGAGGTGTACTACAATGCCATCTCTAGAGGAACTCCCACACGTATCTCTTGCATCGATGATGTAATAGGAGCGACGTTGATATCAGAGCCTTTGGAAGAACCTCCTGACGTGCCTACTGTCGCAAACATTTCAGCTGAACCGCCTAGCATACCCAAGGAAGTTGTCAAGAAGGCTAAGGCAACAAAGAAGAAGAAAGCCAAGAGCAAAAAAGTCGAGAATCCCCATGTCACTTTAATCCCTCAGAAGAGTGATGGGAATTCGATTGAGTATAAGGTCAAGTGCAAAGGAGCTTCGAAGCCATTCTCTAAGGCTATAATTCTTCTTACTTCGGAGCTGAAAGAGAAAGGACAGGAACTTGTGGAAGGCATGTTGAGCAAAACTCTGAAGCTAGCAATGTCAAGTTGTGGAGCCTGTTTTGGTGCAAGCTCTCACTCTTATCCAGCCTGAAGGGCGTTACAGTCAAGCTACAGACGTTAAACAAGCGCTTGGTGAGAGGCAACCCACTGGTGAGTCTATATATAAGTATTTTCTTTTCATTTTTCGTTTTGTGTCAGGATAAACAATGAGCAAAACTCAAAATCGCTTAGTGTCGATCGATACCCCAATAGTATCGATCGACACCAATCGCGGATGAAAGGTTCATCAAGTCGATTTAAGCCTGGTATCGATCGATACCAAGTTGTGTGTCGATCGATACTTGATGTTCCAGGAAGGTAACTTCTTGTTTTTCCCAATTTTATTCTGTTCTTTTGTTTTCTTTCACTGACTCCAGGCTAGATAACACTGGGGACAGTGTTGTTCAAGTCTGGGGGAGGTGTCTGCTGACATTGTGTTTGTTTTTCGTAGAGTCAGTTGTTTTATCGAGTCAAAAACGTTTTATTGAGTCAAAACTTGTTGGAGATGATGATCATGTGCTTGAATTGTTGTTTGGATTTTGTTTTTGAGTGACAAGTATTGCAGGATCAGCTCTAGATCGACTAATGAAAAATCCAAGGACTGACCAGTTGACTAGAAGACATCCATGTCTCCAGCAGAGTTCTTCTGAAGCCTGAGCCAAATTTTTGCACTTCATCAATGTGGTTAGTTTTTAAAGAGCTTGATTCATCATTCATATCTGATAAAGGAACTCATGTGTTTAGAGTTATGGTATCTCTCTCCCCTGTTATAAGTTGATAAATAAGAGCATAAAAGATGAAATGATTTTCTTCTGAGTAGAGGGCTAGGAAAATTTCCAGCGATCCCATTATTATACTCAAGAGGGGATGATCACACAGAGGATTGGAAGCGAGGCTAGGATTTTCCTATGATGCCATTATTCGCCCACGTCCTTTGATACATAGATTGGGAAGAACCGGGGATTCGGTGGCAAACACCATCAATACTCTCGTTTCGGACCTTGATGTGTATATGCAAAGCTGAAAATATAAAAAAAAGAGAACCTAATAAATAAGTCTGGGGGAGAGAAAGTGATACAAAAAGTGAGAAAAATGGTGGTTCCTTGTCATGATATCGTATGGTAAAGAATCTATAAGGTTCTTGAATATTGGCTGCAGCGATGAGATTGGCGATGAGGGCTTTACTTGAACAAAGTTGTGGGATAATGTGTGGAGTCTGGGAAAGCTGCGAATGTCTACGGAGAATTATATGGTGGTTAGATCAAAAGCTGATTAGGTGACATTTAGGTACTTGGGAAGAGGGTCATTTCGATGGTTCGTGAACAGGTGAGTCTCTACGTTTTCAAACCTCTTTCTCTGGTTTAGTCTTCTATTTGCGTGAGGGCAAGCAAAGGCTAAGTCTGGGGGAGTCGATATATCATGGTTTTTATCCTATTTAAGCCATGATATAAGTCCTTTTTATAAAGTCTTTATAGTATTTTGGAGTCTTTTAGAGTCTTTTACAGGTTATAGCACGTCTTGAGCATAATTGGAGATATTGGAGCTTTCTGGAACATTCTGGAGCGAAGCAGAGATCCGTGTAGTTGAGACGTCAAAATCACATGAATATCGATCGATACCCGTCGAGGAAACAGAAGGATCGCGACTTATTAAAGAGTTGAAGAATTGCAGAATTGGCCTAGAAGACTTTGATATTTACAAGATGGCCCAGAACGTGTTTTAGCTATATAATTAGGTTTTTCGGCCACTTTAATGACTACGCTTTATTTTACTTTGGTTTGAGAGAGACAAGTCTGAATCTCCCTTCGTCCGAGATCAGATCTCAAAACCTCTTGTTATTCTTTCTATTTTCTTTGATGATTTATTCAGTTATGTTGATTGTTTCATTCTCCATGTCTGAGTAGATCCACTTTAGGTTCAGGGTTCTCATAAGGGTTTTCTCTGAATGCTAGGTTGATTAGTTTATTAGGATTCACTATCTGAATTAGTTCTTCGCCTTAGGTTGTGTTCAAAGTTAATTCTAGGTTGACGAATCTGGAACTTAGATCTTAGGATAATTGATTAGGCACGACAGTGCGATTAATTACTTGATAGAACCTAGGTGAGCAAATTGATTATTCGCAAAGAGATTTGGTTTAATTGATTTGTGAACATATTAAACCTGAACTTTAAAGCTAATTTAGACTTTAGGATTCGCAAAGAGATTTAGAATTCCTAGGATTTAGATTTAGATAATTCTCGCAACGACAGTTGGTTAATTATAGCTTAGTGAATTGAGTTCAAGAACTGCGCTAAATCTGAATCATGTTAGTTAGTTTATCTGCATTCATTGATTTTCTGAGAAAAACCATGAGTCTATCCTTCTCCAATTGAATTACAACACTTTTAATTTCTGCACTGCTTTCAATTTCATCATATTTGCTTAGCTTGATTTGACACTATACAATCTATTGAGTGATATCCGTGAGTCTTTGTGGTTCGACCCCTAACTATATTACAACTACTGCTTTAGTACTGTTAGGGTATTAATTTGAGCATATCATAGTGCACCATCCTTGAACACCATACGAAGTTCAGCTCATGCCACTTCACAAAAACACCAAAGGCTGAGTTGCGAAGCTCTTCCCACTCATCATCATCCATCGCTTCTTTGAGAGCGTCCATGAGATCTCTCTTACCGCTGAAGTAGTGTATGCTTTTGTCTGGTTGAGGCTCATACCCGGTTGTGAACATCCTTGGAGGGAATATACGTTCAGCCATTATGTCTAAAACCTGCATCAACCACAACCAGACTCCATTAGCAGTCTGAAAACTTAGAGTCAGACGTCATATGCAGTCTGACTACTATATTCAGACTCTCTTTGCAGTCTGAAGAAATATAGTCATACTCTATTTGCAGTTTGACGTAATCGGACGAATCCCAAAAATCCACAGAACACAATACAACTCAAACCCAAAGATCTAAACATTATTGCTCAATTTGAATCTTTTACCCTCTATGGAAGACTTAAAGGAGCGGTGACAACGGCGAGGAGAGAGAAACTAGATCTGGAAATAAAAAAAGACCAGAGTTCAGCGCTTAGTTGTAGAAACCAGTATCGAGAAGGTGACGGTTTGCGTAGAAGAATCTTACCGTCGAAGGCGACGAATTTGCAGCTGCAGACCGAAAAGCAAATTCACCTTTGATTGTCTCTCGAAGATGTCAGTTCAGTTTCTCCGAGAGAGGTTTCACGTTTTTTTTTTTGTTATTTTCTTCGTTAACTGTAAAAATGAGGGGATAAAAAAACCTTTTATATGTGTCCTAAGCGGCGGTTAAAAAAACGGTTTTACCACATAAAAATACCGCTTTCGCAATCTGATGTCAGACTTCTTAACGCAGTCTGATATCAGACTCTTTTAGCAGTCTGATAGTGATGAGATAATTGAGAGAGAAGTCTGAAAATTTTGGCCGGCAAAATTCCCGCCTTTTCTGCGGTTTTTTCTAATAATTTTAATTGCCGCTTAGAAGTATTTTTCAAATACTTCTACTGCCATACTCGTTTTGCAGTCTAAAATGGTGATATTTTCAGGACCAGACGTGTGAAAGTTTTCAAAAGTTTAAGTTTTTCAGACTTCGAAGGAAGTCTAATAAATTCAGACTTCATAAACAGTCTGACATAGTAAAGAAGGACATATAAATTAAACCGACTTCATAATAAAATATCTCATTCCATGAAAAAAATACAAATTTTGGTTACAAATTGTCACATATTACAAGAAACCAAAACAGATAAACATGATCAGGACGATAATAATAGCACCAGCGAACGTCAGACTCTTCAACTCGACGCCACGCATTATCTGGCCACATGGCTTCTCCGTCAACCGCTCCTTCAATTAAGCTATATATACCTTCGTTACCTTGACGTCATCGAGCAACGTCGACAAGTACTTGTCGCTTTGAGCATTAGAAACGAACATGCCATCAATTAGTTGACCATGTTGGTCAACATACAGCTTTACATCGTTAAACTCCTCAGTCATAGCCTCATCCCACCACTTCATTATATGGTAACCACCATCCAACACAGCCACATTTATACAATTATATTAAGATCCCAAATTATAATAAGCAGAAAAAAAAAACAAACGAACCACATGACATATAGAGGCCATTACATCATAGTTACGACATCCGAAGGATCTTCTTCCCGGATTATCGGCAGTAGTGAATGTTCGCATGACGGGCTCCAGACCGCAGAAGCATTT
Organism: Eutrema japonicum; assembly: GCA_030161315.1. NCBI lineage: Eukaryota > Viridiplantae > Streptophyta > Magnoliopsida > Brassicales > Brassicaceae > Eutrema > Eutrema japonicum. The sequence goes on from BSQW01000007.1 coordinate 30,196,126, forward strand.
CTTGGGAATCCGTAGGATGATCCGGATCGACGTCGACCTGTTGAACATGAACTACTCGATGTTGGAAGGTGACTGAATCGCCCCATCCTGTGTACCAGAAAACATTCGCAAAAATTAAAACAAGTCTAAAGCCACACTTGTAATAAAGTCTAATTTAAAATTAAGTCGAAATTTAGACTTTTATAAGAGTCTAATTCGGAAAAGTCTAATTTCAGACTTCTTCTAAAGTCTAATTCGTACAAAGTCAAATTTCAGACTTCTCCTAAAGTCTAATTCGTACAAAGTCAAATTTCAGACTTCTAACAGAGTCTGATTAAATAAAAGTACAATTTCCGACTTCTAATCGAGTCTAATTCAGATCACTTCAAGTATCAGATTTCGTATCGAGTCTAATTCACTTTCAGACTTCTAATATAGTAATTTTCAAGTAGATCTAAAACGGAATTAATTAGATCTAGGCAAATAACCCATCTGTTTGTTTAAATCTATGCAAAGAACATGGAAAAATGGTCTTATTTCGTAAAAAAATTGCAGAAAAAGAAGAGGTAATTACCAGACTGAAGAAGCTGACGACGGCGGTGGCGGTGGCGGTGGCGACGAGGATTTCCGGAGAGATGTTTAAGAGAGTTTAGAGAGAGAGAGATTCTTCATGTTTTAGAGAGAGAGAGTCGATAATGACTTTTACATATTAGGGTTGGTAACTTTAGTTTATATATGGGGTAAAATCACAAGTAGTGTAACTTATTTCAGGTTAATTCACAAGTTTCCATCAAGAAGTCTGATAAACCATGGACATGATCAGACTGAAATGGCAGTCAGATAAACCATAAACTTGATAATTACTACTTAAATACCATCATATTATATAGAAAACTTATAACAAACATCAAACTCGTTTAACTTAGTCACAAACTAACCAGTATATGTAAAAAAAACATTATGAATTAAAGATTTAGAAACTCTCAATCTAACCCTACATATAAGAACAGGATATCCAACTACATGTGTCGAACATAGACAAAACTCTTGTTTTCTAATTGAGAAATATAAAAAAAAATCTTACAAGTGTGAATCAAACACTCATTTTTGCAATGATTTTGCAATCATTTCCAATCATTTGCAATCATTTTCATTTGTTAATTGACAACATAACCTAACATAAATCAATATAACATAAACCCTAAATCAACATAACCTAAACCCTAAACGACAATACCCTAAACCCTAAATCAAATACTCAACGCTTAATTCTTTTTAAGTTTTTTCTTAAAAAATTATTTTATATAAATATTATGTTATACATATGAAGTAAATTTATTGTATATTCTATTGTTAATTGAGAAATTGCAAAAGCATTATATTTCACACATTAAACTCTATACTCCAATTCCCTAAACCTTATTTATTATACACTAAATCAAACCTTAAGCCCTATACACTAAATCAAACTCAAGAATTTATTTGTTTTGTTTTGTATTATCAATTCTGAAATTTGTTATAATTGTTGGATTATTTTTTGTATATTATTTGATGTTTTTTTTAAAGAGTTTTACAATTTAAAATTTAGAGTTTATGATCAAGATACAATTTAACTCTTATGCATTATACACTAAATGAAACATGTTGTTGTGGAAATACCCCTAGCTTTGTCTCCATGGAAAAAATAGATTCACATTAACTAACTTGAGGTTTACAAAACATTGTTGATACTATCAAACACACCTCAAATACCAAAATACATACTTTAAACTAAACTTACAAATTACATAGTGATAAATTAAACCAAGTTCATAAGTAATTCACTTAATACCTTCATCTTCTACTCCTTAGTCTCGACGACGACCCTTGCCTCTTGAGGACTCTCCTTGTTCTTGTTTTGGTCGTTTCATTGAAGCGGAGTTGAGTTCTTGGTTTCTGAGCCTTTTTTCTTCCTTTCTGAGGTTTTGGACAAGTCTTTGGAACTCAGGTTCGATGTCTTCTTCGTCTGACTCAATCCGTATCAAGTATCCCATAGATCTTCGGTAATCTACTCGTGTGGGCTCCACCACATCACTTCCTCGATCATCATCTGCTTCTTGTGGTGGCTGTGGGTGGATCTGTGGTATGATTCCGTTTGCCGGGAGTCCGCAGATTATGCCTTGTGGTGGCTGTGGGTGGAGCTGTGGTATGATTCCATTTGCCGGGAGTCCGCAGATTATGCCTTTCCTTGCTTCCATTTCTGAATCAAAACGTAAAGCAACACAGAGAGAGTGAGAGACTTCTAATAGAGTCTAACAGAGTCTAATTAAATGAAAGTATAATTTCATACTTCTAACAGAGTCTAATTAAATGAAAGTATAATTTGAGACTTCTAATCGAGTCTAATTCAGATCAGTTCAAGTATCAGACTTCGTATCGAGTCTAATTCACTTTCAGACTTCTAATATAGTAATTTTCAAGTATATCTAAAACAGAATTAATTAGATCTAGGAAAATAACCCATCTGTTTGTTTAGATCTATGCAAAGAACATGGAAAAATGGTCTTATTTCGTAAAACAAATTGCAGAAAAAGGAGGTAATTACCAGACTGAAGAAGCTGACGACGGCGGTGGCGGTGGCTACGAGGGTTTCTGGAGCGATGTTTGAGAGAGTTTAGAGAGAGAGATATTATTCCTGTTTTAGAGAGAGAGAGTCGATAATGCCTTTTACATATTAGGGTTGGTAACTTTAGTTTATATATGGAGTAAAATCACAAGTAGGGTAACTTATTTCAGGTTAATTCACAAGTTTCCATCAAGAAGTCTGATAAACCATGGACATGATCAGACTTAAATGGCAGTCTGATAAACCATAAACTTGATAATTACTACTTAAATACCATCATATTATATAGAAAAATTATAACAAACATCAAACTCGTTTAACTTAGTCACAAACTAACCAGTATATGTAAAAAAAATATTATGAATTAAAAATTTAGAAACTCTAATCTAACCCTAAAGTTATATGTAAATGTTTCCATTACAAAGCATGTTTTTAGGTTTACAACCTACTTTGCCTTACATCTTTTTAATTTGATTCAATTTTACGAAATTTAATTTTAATACTTCGAAATCGTTTATATTTAATTTATGTATAAGAAATTTTTAACAAAATATTTTTTTACAATTTTTAAATTTAAATTAACTAATTAATTATGTATCAGACTTCTCGAAGAAGTCTGATATTTATTGAGGTAGGCATAATTAACTAACCTTGTTTAATTTGATTCAATTTTATGAAATATTAATTTCTATACATCAAAATCGTCTATATTTAATTATTGTAGAAAAAAGTTTTTTAAAAAAATTATGAATTTTTAAATTTAAATTGACGGTTTTAATATGTATCAGACTTCTCGAATACGTCTGATAAAAGTATGGTAAAAGAAATCAATCAGACTTCTATTAGAGTGTAAATGTCAGACCTCTGTAGAAGTCTGACATGTCGCGAAGGTTAAAATGGTAATAGCGGTTTCGCATTTTTTTTTTGGTCATAAGGGGGTAACTGTAATTTTCCAGCCCCGAAAGTGTAGCGCAGCATTTGATTGAAAAGGCAGTGTATTTTTGTCATAAAAACAAAATTTTGGGGTAAAAACAGCAATTTGCTGGAAATAAAAGCCTAAGAGTCTTAGAGTAGTCTATATTTTTTCCAAGGCAACTATATTTCGATATGTGAGGAGTAAGAAGCCGTTCGAATCATTACCCGAAGAAAAATCTAAGTCTGGGGGAACGACAGAAAAGTTCTGTCAAAGGAAGAAGAGCTAGTCCCGACGAAGGAGGAGTTTTGCAGCAAAACTTATGCGAGCAAGGAGTGACTGAAAATTGTGGGTACCAACAGCTCCATCCTCTCTTGTTGTTTTGAATAATATCTAGCATCCTCCGAAGAAAATACGATAACCCGAAACATTTTTAGCCTCACCTCTAAATTCACTACAAGAAAACAGGGATATTTCCGACGGATTTAAGCTGTCGGTTACAGTTCGTCGGAAATATGGTTTCCGTGGGAATCCGTCGGAAATTTCCGACGGATTTGTGCCGTCGGAAAGCCGTCAGCCATTTCCGACGGATTTCCGACCGCGTACGTTCCGACGGATACTCCGACGGATATTCAGTCGGAAATGCCGTCTGAAATGCCGTCGGAAATCCGTCGGTAATTTCCGACGGACTTCCGACGGATATATTACCGACCGAATTTCCGACGGACGGTGATCGGATGAATTTGTCGGAAGTCCGTCGTAAATCCGTCGGAAGATATTTCCGACGGATTTCCGACGGTAACTATTTTCGACGGAGTTACGACGGATAATTTGATCGGAAGTTGTTTCGGAAGTCCGTCGGTTCTTCGTCGGAAATAGATTCCGACGGATTTACGACGGAAACTTATTCCGACGGTTTTCCGACGGAATTGGTATTTTGAATTTTATTTTGAATTTTATTTAATTATTTATTTTTTTTGAAATTTATATATTAAAATTATAACGCCCCGACAGCCACTACCTGTGGGCCCCATGCCCTCTCTCGGCCCGTGGGCCCCACCCTTGTCCGACGGCCGGTGCGTTAGTCCGGGAGGCTTGTTTACTGACCCTGCAATCACCACGTGATCTTTCCGCGTTTTTTTTGTCCTCACTCACACGATACCGCGAATCACTTCCCGCTAGGTCACCCATCCTTAAATTGCTCCAGCTCAAGCACGCTTAACTCTGGAGTTCTCTCTGGACAAGTTCCCGAAGAGATAAGTGCACTTTGGTGACATAGGTAGCCAAATCAATTCTTATAAGCCTCTCCGCATATACAAGAAAGCGGGATGTTACAATCACCCCCACTCATAGAGCGCAACGTCCTCGTTGCGCACCAGGATCGTCACCCTAGACGGTGTGAGCCCACCTGACTCCACACACGTGTTTGGGTTCGGCTCTGATACCACTTATAACTCCCCGACCGCCACTACCTGTGGGCCCCATGCCCTCTCTCGGCCCGTGGGCCCCACCCTTGTCCGACAGAATTTCCGACGGATGGTGATCGGATGAATTTGTCGGAAGTCCGTCGGAAGATATTTCCGACGGATTTCCGACGGTAACTATTTTCGACGGAGTTACGACGGATAATTTGATCGGAAGTTGTCTCGGAAGTCCGTCGGTTCTTCGTCGGAAATAGGTTCCGACGGATTTACGACGGTAACTTATTCCGACGGTTTTCCGATGGAATTGGTATTTTGAATTTTATTTAATTATTTATTTTTTTGAAATTTATATATTAAAATTATATAAATTTGAAATATAAATTAAAAATAGAAATAATAAATATATAAATTCATTAAACAAAATTAAAAAATTCATTACACATTAAAATAAATTGTTCAAAAAAAAAGCATTCAAAGCAAATATTTAAACGGTTGGAGAATCTCCGTCGTCGGGATTATTATCCCGAAACATATGCGGGAAGCATTTCTCCATCATCTTCTCCAAGCAGGAGAGCTTCTTGGTGGTAGTCTGTTGCTCCGTCCGTAGCTCTTCAACCTGCTGGTCACGGTCTTTCACCGTTTGGGTGAACCTCTCGATTTCTACCCGGTACTCCGAAGGATAACGAGGAAGCGAGGAAGAAGATTCCTGGGTCGGAAGGGTGCCTAACCCAGCGAATCGACCTTTCACTTGCCGGGTTTGCTGCGAATAATTATAACCGATAATAAATAAATAACGAAAATAAAAAAAAACGAAATGAAATTAAAACTTAACTCAAGTACAATCTGGTTTATCTCTTCCCGGGACAAAGAGTTCGAGGACGTCGATCCTTCGATAGTGAGCTGCGATGATAGTTCACGGTCCAGCTTCGTCTTCTTGCTCTTCTCGACAACATCCCGCATCCCCAAGTCCTGTAACTGACCGGTTTTCTTGTTGGTGTGTCTATTCTCGATGAGTTGAAGATAATCGGGTTCGGAACCAGATTCTCTCGCCTGCGAAAATTTGTTAAGTTAAATAAATATAAAAAACAGAATTAACAATAAAAAAATTAAATTAAACTTACCATTTCCATCGCTTCCCGTTCGATGGTCTTTGCGCCCGCGTTGTGGATGTAGATCCCTTTCCCGCCTCGTTGGCTATTTCGGTTCTTCGACTGTTGCTCGGAGGTCTTTTTCGTCGCAGGCCTACTCCAGTACTCACAGAAGCCCTTCCAGACGTCGTCGTCAAGGTCCTTCGGCTTGTCTTTGTTGTGCTTCCACTTCTGCTTCCACTCGTACATGTGCTTCGAGTACGAGTTTGCGGCATACTTGTCGAATGTGTCAATGACTTTGCGCGTATGATGAGAGTCCCACGTGAACTCTTGCTACAATTTTAAAAAAAAATATGTTACATATCAAAAAGAAAAATTGACAAAATGAAATTCAAAATAAATAATATATCAATAAATAACTTACCGCGAAAGTCCGGTGCCACACGTCTTTCTCCTCGGTAGGCATGTCCGAACACTTCTCGTACGGTTTGTCCAACATGTTGTGGAGCATCCGTAATATCGCCTTGGTGATATGAGTCGACAGCTTAAACCTGAAAACATTATGAAAAGATATAAATATGTTAAGTTTAAAAATCTAAATAAATTGAAATAATGTACAAAAATTTTCTTACCAAGTGCCGTCCTCAAACTTCGGGTCGAGTCGAATGCAATGGCCCCGGTTAGGCTGCCGGACTAGCTCCTCGATCTCAATGTGGCTCCGAGCAGCGGATTGCTGGGAATCAGGGATGTGAGTTCCCGAGCTCGTTGGTCCCGGAGGAGGCGTACACTGAGAACTCCGAGAACGGCGTCCTTGGTTGCCGCCTCCCAACTGAAGAACATCGTCGTGATCCCTGCGGAAAAAATTCAAAATTTTTGAAATTTCAGCAAAAAAAATTTAGGAAAAATTCAAATTTTCCGGAAAATTCAAATTTTCCTGAAAATTCAAATTATCCAAAAAATTCAAATTTTCCGAAAAATTCAAAGTTTACTAAAATTCAAATTTTTCAAAAATTTTCAAAATTTGCTAAACTATTTTAAAATCAGTTTTAATATATAAAAATATTTAGGAAACGTTTTATTACTATAAAAATATTTAAAACGATTTTATTTCTAAAATAATATTTGAAAAAGGTTTTTATTATTAAAAAATATTTTAACATCAACTTAAATATATAGAAATATTTTAAAAACGTTTTTATTAGTTAAAAAATATAGTAAACGATTTTAATATATACACATATTATAAAAACGTTTTTATTATTAAAAAAATATTTTAACATCAACTTAAATATATAGAAATATTTTAAAAACGTTTTTATTAATTAAAACATATTATAAACGATTTTAATATATATATACATATTATAAAAACGTTTTTATTACTATAAAAAATTTTAAAAACAATTTTAATATATACAAATATTATGAAAACGTTTTTATTACTTAACAAATATATTAAAAACGTTTTTAATATATACAAATATTGTCTAAACGTTTTTATTACTTAAACAATATTTTAAAAAATTCAAACAATATCTAGAAACGTTTTTAAAATATTTTTTGACAATAAAACAATATCTAAAAATGATTTTAATATTTTTAGAAAATAAAACAAGATCAAAAATTTGTTTTCCAGATCTAACAATTCTAAATCAACAATCTAAACACATAAACCCTAACACTAATATTATTCTAAATAACAAATTCTATTATAACCACTTAACAATTCACATAAATAGAATTCTAACAACCTAACTAATATATTCCCTAAAACTAACATGATATAAAAAAAAATTAAAGGAATTGATTAAACTTGCATGGTTTTGTTGGAGAATAATTGAGGAATTGATGAAAATGAGTTGATGAATTGATGATTAAAATTGAAATTGTGAAGAAGAAGAAGAGAAGAGGGAGAAGAACAGATTTTCGGTAAGGAAGAAGAAGATAGAAGAGGGAGAAGAAGCGACGGAAGAGAGAGAGGAAGAAGAGAGAAAGAAGGAAAAAAACTTACGTTTCGTCGATATAATTCGATGTCCGTCGGAAATCCGTCGGAATTCCGTCGGATTTCGAAAAAATAATTTCATTTACGCGGTTGATATTCCCGCGGTCTCGAAAATATCAAAGTCCGTCGGAAATTTCAGACGGATTTCCGACGGATAAGGTATATTCCTTGCATGTTTGTCGATTAGTCAGTCAACAAGCACGTGTCTAATTTTTCATATCCGTCGGAAATTTCCGACGGATAAGGTATATTCCTTGCATGTTTGTCGATTAGTCAGTCAACAAGCACGTGTCTAATTTTTCAGATCCGTCGGAAATCCGTCGGAAATTTCCGACGGAATTAGGGTATATTTGGGGTTTAGGGTTTAGGGTTTCTTTATATGATTTAGGGACATGTTATTTACATGTTTCATTCAATATATATATTAAGTTCATCAATATTAAAGGCTTTGCATTAGTTTAAAAATTATACAACATCAAAACATATCATTTCTCATAAATCAACTATATCTAATACTATTACTTATACAAACACTTCCATCAAAATTTATAAATTCTATATAACACATTTTCTTGATGTATATACAAGGTTAACCTATTTTATATACATCATACAAGTGTTTGTAAACTTTTGCCACAAAAAAAACCTATACCCTATACCCTAAAAAAGATTTTTGAATATCCGTCGGAAATACGTCGGAAATTTCCGACGGATTTCCGACGGAGTCAGCTGCATCGGCTAAAATAGGTTTTATCCGAGGCAGCTGAATCCGTCGGAAATCCGTCGGAATTTTCCGACGGATTTCCGACGTATTCAACTCAATCCGTCGGATATCCGTCGGAAATTTCCGACGGATTTCCGACGGATATTCAAAAATCTTGTTTAGGGTATAGGGTATAGGGTTTTTTTTGTGGCAAAAGTTTACAAACACTTGTATGATGTATATAAAATAGGTTAACCTTGTATATACATCAAGAAAATGTGTTATATAGAATTTATATAGAAGTTATAATATAGGTTAACCTTGTAACCAAATGTCTAACTTTATAAAATTTCGACATAACTGATATATTACACATTACAATTCTAGTTCAAATATATGTACATATTTTACGGTGCAAATTTTATAATTAAAACTACTGTCAATCCGATGATGAGTAATATGATTCTCCTGAATCGGAAGGTTCCCCAAATTCGTCAAATTCTTCTTCTGAATCCTCAAATACTCGATCGTCTGACTGTATGGTGAAATCAACGACAAGGACGACCTCAAGGGAATGCTCGATTGAACCCAAACCTACGGAGCTTTGTTGGAGGGGTTCATGATCAGACATCCCATGAACTCTACCTCTCGGGTTTATCGATGTGACTGTAACCCACGGGTCTTGCTTGTTTGTCACCCGCGGATAGGGAATGTAGCATACCTACACCATGTAAAAATTTAACAACGGGAATGCAACAAAACTAAATTAAAAATTAACGTAAAAGAAATACAAACCTGGTCTGCTTATGATGCAAGTACAAATGGCTCGTATCTCTGGAGTTTTCTTCTGCTATGTAATGATGTAACACCAAATTGGTCGTGTCGCACACCGCTTCCTACTAATGGGTCGTTCCAGTCGCATAAAAATGCAACACATCTTAGACCGAGCATTCCCGGGTACTGAACATCGAAAATCTCACGTACGACACCATAGTATACAAGATCACCTGACTGAGTTGATACACCGTAATCTGAAGTTGTCGCACTCCTATCATCCCGAAGAATCTTAAAAGCGTATCCCCGTGTGCTATACATCACATGTGACTGCACGGTTGCTAGTGGAAATCTCACAATTTCTTCTAACCACGTGGGAAATGTTTGTCTGTTAGCCTTCTCTGTCGTCACCTGCACAATTAAAATAAAAATATTTCAAATAATTAAATCTTTCATTACATATGATGATTGCTAAAAACAAGGCAATTAAAAGACTTACATAATCTCTTAACCAACGTCCGAACTCTTCCTGTTTGAGCTCGATTAGCTCGTCCTCTATTTTGTCAGGAAATGCAAAATGTTGATAAGCCATATACATCCTGTGAGATTGAAACAATTATCACGTTAGTACATATATATATAATCAAGAACCCAATAAGTAATTAAAAATTAAGTTCAATATATAATACCTCTCATATTCATCAACTCCGTCGCAGTTTGTGAGAATATACATATGCAAATGCTCTCGCTCTTGTGGTGAAAGTCTCCTCTTCTTGCCTTTTCCACTAAGTCATCCAATCTGTACAAATATATGAGGTACATCGACCGGATAGAAAGGTAGGACGCCTCCGTCATCATGTCGAGCTGCTCTACGACTCTTTGTTTTGACTTGTGATGGAAAGTAGGACTCGGCAAAATGTGAGGTTTCTTCATTGATGGTCTGTGCGACGATAGAACTCTCCACTCTACTCAAAATTTTCACCTTCTTCTTTAGATGTAACATATACCGTTCGAAAGGATACATCCAACGGTACTGAACCGGGCCCCCAAGCTCTGCTTCTCGAGGGAGATGAACTGTTAAATGTTCCATAACATCAAAGAATGAAGGAGGAAATATCTTCTCCAAATTGCAAAGGATTACAGGTATATTAGCCCCAAGATTGCGGATACCGTCGGATGTAAGAGAGCGAGAACATATATCTCGGAAAAAGGAACCAATCCCTGCAATATATGGATAACAAATGAATAATTAAATAATGAAGTATATATTGTATAAAGTAGTAAATAAATAATTTCATGATTGTACCTGCAATTGCTTCGTGGACATTACGTGGTAGAAGACATGCAAAGGCAAATGGAAGGAGGCGCTGCATCACCACATGACAATCATGACTCTTCATCCCAGTAAACTTCCCTTCTCCATGATCAACGCAGTTCCGAAGGTTAGATGCGTATCCGTCCGGGAATCTAACACTTTCGGTAATCCAGTCAAAAAACTCGGCCTTTGAAGGTTCATCGAAACGAAAAGCCGGGACCGGAGGCTTCCCGTTCCCTGTCACATGTAGTGCTCTACGAGAACAAATGTCTGGCAAGTCCAATCTAGACTTCAGATTGTCCTTCGTCTTCCCTTTGACATTGAGAACGGTGTTCATAATGTTGTCGAAAAAATTCTTCTCAATGTGCATGACATCCAGATTATGCCTCAAAAGATGGTTCTTCCAATAAGGCAAATCCCAGAAAATGCTCCTCTTGTGCCAATTATGAACGTTGCCACAACCATCAACAGGATGATGTCCGTTACCAACACAATCAACGGTCCTCTCTGCACCAAAATCTCTAAACTGAGTCAACAAATACTCACCATCTAACTCAGGAGGAGGACCTTCAAATACTTTCCGGTTCTTCCTAAACAATGTGGTGCTCCGACGATAAGGATGATCGCTAGGTAGGTATCGCCTATGACAATCAAACCAAGACGTTTTCCGTCTGTGCTTCAATTGGAACGCATCAGTGTTATCTTGACAGTACGGGCACGATAACCTTCCGTGCGTTGTCCATCCTGATAACATGCCATATGCTGGAAAATCGCTAATAGTCCACAAAAGTACCGACTGCATGATGAAATTTTGGTAACAAGAAACATCAAACGCTTCAATACCTTGGTCCCATAACATTCGCAGCTCATAAATCAATGGTTGCAAAAACACATCAAGTGATCTCTTCGGATGCTCTGGTCCAGGAACGAGAATGCTAAGGAACAAGAACTCCCTTCGCATGCACAAAGATGGCGGCAAATTGTAAGGTGTTACAATTACTGGCCACAAAGAATATTTTCTGCCGTGCTTCCCAAAAGGGCTGAAACCATCGGTACATAATCCAAGGTATACGTTCCTTGCCTCAAACGCAAAGGTGGGATAAATGGATTGAAAATGTTTCCATGCTCCTGCATCTGACGGATGGGCGATTTGTCCATCTGTTGTATGCTCTGCATGCCATCTCATTGCTCCTGCTGTGCGCTCTGACTGATATAACCTCTTCAATCTCTCTATTAACGGTAAATACCACATCCGTTTATATGGCACTGACACTCTTCCACCTGTTTCCTTATACCGAGGTTTGCGACAAAAACGACATGTCGTACGATCTGCGTCCTCTCTCCAGTAGAGCATACAGTTGTCTATGCATACATCTATCATCTGATACGGCAATCCTAGACCTTGAACAAGTTTCTGTATCTCATAGTATGATGCCGGTGCAAGATTATCTTCTGGCAAAATTTCTTTCACAAAATCAGCGATTGCATCCACGCACTCCTCACTCAAATTGAAATCCGTCTTTATACCCATCATCCTTGTTGCAGTTGATAAAGGGGAATGTTCACCTCTACACCCATCATATAACGGATGTTTAGCAGCGTCTAACATATCAAAGAATCTCCGAGCTTCTAAATTAGGTTCTTCTCCCCTATCTCCATACTCAGCAACCGATGGTATACTTTCACGAAATGCATCGTTCACCATCTGAACATGACCTACAGTACTTTGTTCTTCCATTGCGGGTTCTTCTAAGCTAGTGTTATCCCCAATATAATGTTCACTAGTACTAGCATAATTATCCACCATTGTATCATTTTCTCCATGATAATACCAAATCTTGTAACCCGACATAAACCCATGACAATACAAGTGTGACCATACTTCATCTATCACGATAAATCTACGATTCCCACAATTGGTACAAGGGCAATAGATTTTACCGGTTTTTTTTTCTTTCTTCTGCACACCCGCAAATGCCATGAATTCCTGTAGACCTTTTTTTAATTCCTCCGTAACTAGGCCCGTGTCCGGAATTTGATGAGGCTTGTCCATCCATGATCGAAAATAATTATAAAGATTTGAAGAAGACATTTTCGTAAGGAATTAGATAACAGAGATTTTTTTTTGTTGTGATTATAAATGAAGCGTGGAAACGTTTTTATAAGGAAAATTTTGTGCATTTTCCGACGGATTTCCGACGGATATAAAGTAGATATTATCGATGTCGGCAACCATGTCGGCAACCATGTCGGCATCTGTCGGTAATCCGTCGGAAATCCGTCGGAAATCCGTCGGCAGTATGTCGGCAACATCAGAATTCGTCAAAGAGTCGTCAGAAATCTGTCGAAAAGTGTCCGACGGATTATGGTCGTCGGAAATCCGTCGGAAATTCCGACGGGGTAATATTTCCGACGGAATTCCGACGGATTTCCGACGGATTTCCGACGGATGAGAAGTTAGTCGGAAATCCGTCGGAAAGTCGTCAGAAATTTCCGACGGAATTATTGCCGTGGGAATTTCCGTCGGAAATACACCTGTTTTCTTGTAGTGATTGCCCTTAAATGCCTAGCATCGATTGTCTTGTCTAATATTTTTGGTAAGAATCACGCAATATTTAATGAATGTTAAGAGCTAGTTGGCAGAAAGTTAGGATCTATATGGTTAGACTTTCGCATGACGGATACTGTAGATTAGCGTTGTAGTACTTTAGTGAGAATTTTCTAGACTAAGTCCGATTGATGCATTACGTTTTAGAAGGACGGTCACTGAGAATTTTGGTAGTTTCTATATTTTCGAAAACCTCTTTCCGAGTTTAGATTTCTGTTTTGTTTGAGGACAAACAACGACCTAAGTCTGGGGGAGTTGATAACACCAGTTTTTGACCGTTTTTATGGATCACTTTCATATTCTTTTGCAGGTGTTTTAACTCCGTTTTCATAGGTTTTCAAGCTATTTCATATTTTAGAGATTTGAAAGACGTTTCAGGTAACTCGGAATAAAAGAGTGCATTTCTGAACAAAAGTACGTTTTTGGATAAACTTGGATCATCAAAAAGTCTTGCAGATAATGGAGACCTTTTCGCCGTCTGATCATCCCCAAATTTGGACGCAACAAAGTAGAGACAACCATCTTTCAAATGCAATTGGATTGGAGGCAATCCAATGGTTGGATCCTTAAATACACATGATGCACTGAAGGCAGATGAAGCTGCCCCGAAGATGAAGCCACCGCGCTTGGAGGAGTTGGACCCGCTGCCAGGAGGCATTTTGCCACTCCTGGAGAGTCTTCAACGGCGGCCAAGTGGCATTTCGCCACTCCCAGAGGGGACGGACCCGCGGCCAGGACCATGCGCGACCAAATCGACTTGTTTCTTCACCGAGGCCAAAACCGTCATTTCACACCAAACCCTAAACAAGATTAGCTCTATAAATACTTATTTTATGCCTCTTAGACATACATGTTACATTATTTTCATGCTTGAAGGCAAAGGCGAAGCTCTTGTGCAATTGTTTTCATTGGTTTGAAGCAAATGATTCTTGATTCGTGTTCTTCGATAGAGAAGCTTTCTTCATCCCTTTTTACTTACTGTTTTTATTTGATTTATTGAATAAGATTGCCTCAGGTTTGGCTGAGTAATCTCTTTGTTGGGCATAGGGGTTTGAAGGGGAGCTTATGGTTCGATTCTTATTAGGTTTTTAGTCTAGGATACCGATTAATTAGGGTTCTTCGTTCTATCCTTGTTGTTAATGTGTTGCTTGACTAACCGTCTTAGCAATCGATATTAGGCGTTTTAGAGCCATGGAAATGTTCGGTCTAATTGCTTGACCTAGGGTACACGAGCAAATCCGTCGTAAGATTTCAGAAGTATACTTACGGAGGAATTGTGGGCGTAAACGACCTTTGAGAGTATCATTCACTTCTTGCGCGGGCGGAGTCGGAAGCTACCGTCTGAGTACTGAAGTGAGTAGGTGTGTAGGATTACAGTAGTAGACTACACGCAGCGTACGTGTTCCAAGTTTAAGAACCCAAAGACGACAAAAAGTCGCTTTATAAATCCTAGTAATTTCTCGTAAAAATCGGCCATAAACCCTAGAAAATTCTCGATTGCCAAACGCTTCGTTTAATTGATTCACAACCCCGATAAATTATTTAGTTAGCTACTGCCCTTCTTACTTTAGTTTAGATTCCATAGATTTGACCGTAACAAAACCCAAAATATATTTACGTATAGACATAAGTTCGAGCTCGTTAGAAATTGGATAACTTATATCCCTGTGGATTCGATCCCTAAATACTACTTCGTGTGATGTACACTTGCGGCTTAGATATAAAGGGCAAAACCCACGTCGGGGTTAATTCTCGGTGTGTCAGGCTTCCTCCTTGGTCCTTGTCATGAAGTCACCGTTGCTAGCTGCATTCAGAGAATTCTTGAAGTCCCAGTCGACTCCATCATAGAAGATATTTAGCACATGGTCATCTGAGTAACCATGATGAGGACACTCTCTGAGGTATTCTCTGAATCTCTCCCAAGCTTCATTGAATGGCTCACCCACATTTTGTTGAAACTGAGTGATCTTAATCCTGAGTGAGACTGTTTTGGACTGGGTCTAGAATTTATCCAGAAAGGCTGATCTGGTTGCTTCCCAAGAGGTCAACGGAATCCGGAGCTAAAGATTTGAGCCACCTCAGTGCTCTATCGCTCAAAGACCAAGAGAAGAGCTTTCACTTCAAGAAGTTCGCATGGACTCCATTCGAGCTTGTCGTGCTGCAAATCTCCTCGAATGTCTATATATGATCCATAGGATTTTCTGAAGCTTTCCCATAAAACAGATGTTGCTGGACAAAAGAGATGATATGAGACTTGATCTCAAAGTTCTGCCTCTGAATAGGCGATGGGCGAATAACAGCCCTGTCTAGATAGAACGCATGAGGAGTGTCAACATCACCAATTGTTTGGCGTAGAGGAGGTTGTCGAACATTCCTCTGGAGTAGTGCACGCTGATTTGCAGCATTTCAAGCCTGCACCTGTCCGAGTTGAGAAGCAGCAGCTTGTCTTTGAACAGCATCAGCCTCAGCCTGTCTCTGACCAGCAGCAGATGCGACAGCAGGGTCAAGGACAGCGTCTGGATCAATGTCATCGTTGTGAGCATTGAAAAGGGGATTTATGAAATTCCCTTCATCGTCAAACTTGTTATGATTTTTGCCATCAAAGAGTGGATTTTGGAGATCACAATTTTCTGGCAAATTAGCAATTTCTCTCCTTCTCCTGATGTTTTCTCGTTCTATTCGTGATAACTCCTCGTTGTTCACCTGAAGCATATTTCTAGAACCTCTGCTTCTGGTCATAAACCTGAATCACACGAGTAATAGCAAACATAAAACAGGTTAGTACTGACAAAAAGTAACTCTTAATCTGAACTTTCGTCCAAGACTCGTAGGTAACGCAATTGATCCTCGACAACGGCGCCAATTTTTGAAACACTTCAGGAATAACCCTTAAAATAACTACTGCAAGAGCACAGCAAACGAAGTAGTATAGAAGGGATCGTATCCACAAGGACCAAGTGAAACACTACGAGAATGCAGAAAGAAAGTAAATATAAGATGAGTGACTTTTGTTGGTGGTTTGTAACTTCTAAAAACTAAGAACGACAACTAAACGATTTAAGTTCGATGGAGGGAAACGTCAGGTCTTCGGGTAATTCGCAGGAAATCAAGAATCACAATTCAAATAATTAAACAGGGAAATCATTAAGCACGTTCTAGAACTCAAATCACTGCTTTATAATCAACCTACTGTCGTAATATTAATTACTATGCCTAATAACCTAAGAGATTCTAAACTATCGTTTGAATTCAGGAAACTAAACAGCATTAAGATCAAGTTTGATATGTTCACAAAAGGCTTTAACATCAGCTTTCGTTGGTTAATGACGTTTTGCTCATATATGTTCTTTCAAGCTTTTAAATAAACACTTTTGATGCGTTAAACAACCTAAGATCAGAAAATAGGTAGCTAACCGAGTTTCAGCACTAAGAACAACGATAGATGAAGAACTAGAAGATAGATCCCTATTCTAACCAATCTGATTCAACGATTCATGAAATTCCCTTGAAACTCTAAAACCTAACTAAGAGATTACTCAGACATAGAATCAGAGAAACCAAAAAGAGATGAAGAATAAATCATAATCCAATAGAAAATAATAAACAAGGGTTCAGATATCTTCTCGAAAGCCTGTAGAATCAGAGATTCGTCTTCCAAAGAAAAAGATGTAAAAGGCTTAAAATAAGTATAAATAGGTCTTGGGTCGAATTGGGTCGAGTTGGGATGATTCCAAGGCAAAATACGAAGTTAAAAACTGCGTTTTTCGTCAGGAAAGTGGATCGATCGATCTGGGCTTGACACAGTGGATCGATCCAGACAAGTCTTATCGATCTGGAAAATGTCCGCAAAATAATGGGATCGATCGATCCAGGCTCCCTCTCTGCGCATGATTCTTCTGCTCGCCAGACTGTACTATCTTCACGAAAACTGGCATAACATTTGATCGCACCGTTGTAATGGCCTCAAACCACTTCCAAATGAAAGATAATTCATTGCTCTATCTTGTATCAATATTTGAGCTCGATCCATCGGTGGGAAGTCCTTAAACGAATGTCAAACTTCTGATGCATATGCATGACTCTACATCTCCATATGCTCATTTTCACCCAAAACGGTTTCTCCCCTGGTCACCTAAAACCTGAAAAGACTCGATAAAAGACTAAAAGACTCTAAAAACAAACTTTGACTCGATAAAAGAAACAAAACAAGGGTTAGAAACCGGTAAAAACACGGTTTATCACCTATCAATGGCCTACATGTCTCTTTCCAAGTTTTTCTGAGGACATCAAAGGACATGTAGAACCTCTTAAACTCTTATTTACCTTATGCATTTGTCAATGTATCAAACACCATTGTCGACTCCTTGTTTGAGTGAACTAACTCAGCTGCATAATCTTTTAAATGGGAAAAATGAAGATCATATTCACATTTAACCCACCTCAATGCCTTCTTCCAAGCAGCCTGACATTGAGGCCTAGAAACAGTGATTTCCCATTTCTCCATAACCGTTTCTTCAATCTTCATGGACATGAAGTATTCGGGTTCATCTCAGATTTTGTCCAGAAATAACCTAGCTATATGTGGTACCTTTAGCATCTTACACTCTCCATTAGGCACACAACAATGGTTATCTACAAAGATCATAACTTTTCACAGAGGATCATTAGGTATACTTGAAGCATAGATTTTCCAAAAAACATCCATCACCTTCACGATCACCACCAACACACTAAAATGATATCTTATCCTTATCATACATGGATTTCGTCACATTTCGACATGTTCTCAATGCATAGTCGAGAACACACTCCTTCAAGAATGTTTGGTATTTGTACAATCTCCCATCACCACGTCTGATATGGGTCTTTTCTTTCAGCGTAATCTGAGATTTCTCTCCCTCGTCATCGCTCTCTGGAATCACGTTGTGTTGGATTGAAGCCTCATCGACAAATTTCTCCACAATCTGCTCGATTTCAAATGATTCTCTATCCACTGCTTCTTCATCGAAGTCATCTTCGCCAAAATCTCGAGTGACTAAAGCCATTGATGTCGAGCACGACTTCAATCTTCTCTATCGGCGTTGATTTCGTTTTTTATGTTATAGGGTTCTAAGAATTGTGGATTTTTTTTATTTGGGGATTTATGATTTAGGGTTTTCAGTTTTGGGGATTTTGTGTTTTAGGGGTTTTAGTCGGGTATGGGTCATTAATCGGGTCTAAATCTGTGGTTTAGTAATCTTAACGGGTCGTAATCGGTTAAGAGTCAGGTTTTAGATGGTTAACAACTATTAGAAAACAGTAAACCATCTAAAACCGAGCTCTATGGAGATTTTGGTTTTGAACTTTTTTTGTGGGGATTTAAGCTCCGAACTTTTTTCTGGGGGGATTTACGTCTTTAACTTTCCTTTCGTGAGAATATATACAGAAAACATAGTTTGGGAGACATCTTGATGGATAAGATAGTTCTCGTAGGGAAATAGATCGTTTACCTATAATCAATATCTATACTATTAAAACAGGGTAACATTTTGTAACTAAACCGATTTTAGTCTAATCCCATTCTGGATATCTACTATCCCTTCTTTTTTAATCCTGTTTCTAAACAGAAATATTTTATTTTTAAAAAATCTAAAAAAATCTTTCCAATGTAATCTACTTATTTAATTCTTTTTTTTTCTCCTATTATCTCTATATCCAAACACGAATTTATGAGGTAATTTAACATTATGTATACATGACAACTTTTCTTTTAATTGATTTCCCATATATACACATTAAAAATACATGAAATTATCAAAATAAATAATTTAACACTACTTAAATATGTAACGATCAAGAAACAACAACAAAAAAATATTTATAATTTAATTATTTTATTTTAAATAATTTACTTATTTACATGAAATTGTCAAAATACTAATTTACTTATTTTTATTATCATAGATTCCATAGCAATATAACACAAAATGGATTTTGATTAACAAATTGATTTTTGTAATATTTTGATTAATGGATTTAAAAAAATTGTATATGCACACAAAATATTTTTAAAACGTAGAACTATTAAAAATAACATATCACAATTTTTTTTTATCATTTCGAATAACTATTTAAGTTATTATTAATTTTTAAATAATAACTTAAATAATAACATGTAATTATTTTGTATGAATTTGAAATTTGAAATAATAAAATATTTGATAACTATTTAAAAAATTAATTATTTTTAATAAGTTTAACTATACATGAAATTGTTTTAATCATGTTTTCTTTATTTTTTCATATAAAACATTTAACTATTTAACTATTAGCTAGAATTATATCGTCCTTAAGGTTATCACAATATTTAAATATTTTTGATTAAATATGTATTATCAGAAAAAGATATTAAATATTTATTATCAGAAAACATATAGTTATAAATATACTATTTTTAATTTAACTAAATTACCAGAAACAATCATCTTTTTTTAACATTTAACTATTTTGAATTTCTGCATAAAAGTTTATCACAATATTTTCGTAGGTTACATTTAAATATTATATTGACATTTAAGGATTATCTACAAAAGGAAATTATGATCTTAATATAATATTTGGTTGCAATATTTACGAATTTGAAAAAAAAAAAAATATTCGGTTTCAACATCTCAACAATATCTAATTTTCCCATTTTTTAGAAAGTTTAAAATTTATTTAGCATAATTTGTTATTTTTCCTCAAATAATTGTGAAGATTGCAATCTTTCTAATATATGCTTTAGGAATCTTTCTACAAAATTTATAAAAAATATCTAATTAAGTCAACTAACCAAATTTGATACGAAAAAGATTTGATGCAATATTTTTTATTTAATATTTAACTTCCATTTAGATAAACATTAAAAAACTTCTCCAACACTTTTCATTCATCTATATAAAGAGACTCTTTTGATCATTTATACACAATTCTTTAGGTTTCTGTAGATGCTTTCGTTTTATTCTTCTACCTTCATAACATGAAATTTTGGTTAATTATGATGCGAATTGACATGTTTTTTTTTGTTGCATGACATCAATGGATTGCAAATCTTCCATATCAACTATCTTCAAAGGTGATTTACTTAATAATTAACCGTTTTAATTACTATTTTTTCAAAGTTTTTTTGCTAATCCTAATCTTTTTGTTTGAAGAAACAAAGAGGATTCGCCTGAGGAACTCATCTTCCATATCAATTATCTTCAAAGGTGATTTACTTAATACCAATTTTAATTACTGTTTTTTTAGCTATTCTTTGTAATTATAATATATTTTTTACTAGCCATTATCGAATAGACTAACAAAATAGTGATGGAGGTTAACTATCTTTCCATTTTAATATACATAACAAAATATGTATTTTACTTATCGATATTCTTCTCTTGATAAACACAGGTTCGAGTCAAGTCATAGCTCAATCCTCAACACTGCTAACTTAGACGATTGAGCCATGATGCGAGTGGATCGATAATTATACGTAAAAGCTGATGACTTGGAGTGACAGTTGGATTCGATCTAATTGTTTTTATAGCTATTAGCGGATTGAGTTGGAGCATTGAAGATCTATCTCTATATTTTTATTTGGTTGATTTTTATGTTGAGACTCCTAAGTTGTTGTCTTTAAGAGTTATAACATTCACTGTTTTTAAGTTCGTTGTTGAATAAGTTTGTTTAGTCTTTAGTTTTTCCAATTGGTATTCAAACTTTGTACAATGAATATCTTATAATATTTTCTTAACTGATTTGGATTATTAGTAATATCTTTTTTTTTTATTGAATGTTAAATTTATTGATCTGAGAAAAATATTTACAAAATAATAGATAGCTAGACGTGCAACAACAAAAGAGAGACCGAAAATTCAGCACTAGTAGGCGTTAGGGAAGAGGTAGCCATAGCTTTAGCGAGAGGAGACAGCAAACCATCTTTGGAGAAGGTCTTGGATTCGTGGTTTTGATGTGTAATCAAGAGAGGAGATCCTGTTTCGAATGAGCTTGTCGATGCGACGGGCCAGCTGATTCTCAGAATTATAACCGTTGTGATGAATTCTCGCATTACGTTCTCTCCAAATGGAATAGAGTGTCACTTGGAAGCATATTCGGAGTAAGATTTGTTGCTGGAAATCAGCACGCTGGGAAAGTGCTCGGAGAGTTTCATCCCATTCCGGATCTTGTCAATTTTGCAGAAGTCTCCCAGCAATGTCAGACCACACCGTGAACGAGTAGGGACACGCAAAGAACAGATGGTCCCGAATTTCCTCCGGCTCTCCGCAAAAGACACATGCTTGATGAGCTCCCCACCGTCGCATACGGTCACCCGTCGTGAGCCTATTGCGTATAGCAAGCCAAGAGATAAAACTACAGCGAGGGATCCCTTGGCTGAACTATATGAGACGCCACCAAGCGACCTGTGGGTGCTGAGTACGCAGGAGGTTCCATGTGGCGTGAGTCGAGAATTGCTCCCTATAATCATCATCATTGTAGCGCCAGAGATAACAATAAGCCCCATTGTCGCTTCGAGGCAACGGTAAGCTCTGATTTGTTCAATTAGTGGGTAGAGAGAGCATAGACGAATGCGCCGCAGCCGCCATCCATTCGGTCCAGCCACATCTTTAACCACCGCAGAGAGGGGAATCCCGAGTATACGGGGGCCAGATGGTCCCGTAATGTCAATAATTCTCCCCATTGGCAGCCAATAATCGTACCAAAACGAGATAGAGCAACCATCCCGAACTTCCCCCTCGATAAATGTCGCTGCGAGTGGTCGGAGTTTCAGTAGCTTCCCCCAAATCCACGATCCAATAGTCGAATCCGGTGCTGTCCAAAAGTTTCCATTACGCATCAGATTGTGTTTCGTCCAGGCAACCCACAACGATCCCGACATAGTGAATAGTCTCCATATGAGACTGAGCGCAAACACGCGAGATACATCACGAAGCCGACGAATGCCCAGCCCTCCTTCAGATTTTGGCTTACAAATTTCAACCCAAAAGATCTTTGCACCCGTGGAGGTGTTCGGATTGCCCGACCAAAGGAAAGCACCACATAATTTCTCAATTTCATCCAAACAACGAGAAGGCGAGCGAAAGACTGAGCACCAGAAATTTGAGATACTCGTGATGACCGAGATGATTAGTTGAAGCCGTCCTGCATAGGAGAGTAGCTTGCTTGTCCAAGAGAGCAATCGCGATCGGATTTTATCAATAAGCGGAGCATAGTCATGGGAGGTCATTGATTTAGTCGTCAAAAGAAGTCCAAGGTATCGAATAGGCAAATTGTCGATAGGAATTGCAATCTCAGTCGCTGTTGTGATCAGATCGTGGCTGTCTCTTCCTCCAACGAATAGCGCTGATTTCATAGCATTAACATGGAGACCCGAAATACGCGCAAATTCATCAAAAACCCCAAATGTTTCCCGTAAGGATGATGGTGATCCATCTGTGAAGACAAGGATGTCGTCCGCGAAGCTTAGGTGAGTTACTCGGATCTCTGTACAACGAGGGTGTCTGCCAATTCTCCCATCTGCAGCTGCCTGATTCAACAAATTGGATAGCAAGTTTTGTACCATAAAAAAAATATACGGAGAGAGCGAGCACCCCTGCCTTATACCACGACTACTGGGGAAGAACCCCTCAAGGTCACCATTAACGACGACAGAGAAGGATGATGTGGATATGCATAAATAAATCCAATGCACAAAAATCTTCGGGAAGTGCAGAGCCCGTAAGATCGCTATGATGAAAGACCACTGAACAGTATCGAAAGCTTTCGATATATCAAATTTAATTGCGCTTCGGGGGGGAAACTGAGTCTTTGTGATAATCCTTTACAAGTTCTGTAGCCAGCAAGACATTTTCCAATAGCAATCTACCTTCAACGAAAGCGCTTTGGTTTGGCTCGATGAAGTCCGGGAGGGTAACCTTTAGTCGATTGGCAAGGATCTTTGAAATAACTTTGTAAACCATGTTGCAGCAGGCCACTGGTCTATAGTCCTTCATTGTGAGGCATGTACCATCGATTCGCTTGGGTATAAGCGCAAGCAGGGTTGCGTTGACTGAACCGGGCAGAAATCCGTATAAGAAGAAGGACTGAACCGCGACAGTGAAATCCCGACCTATGATTTCCCAGGCTGCCGTATAGAATTCCTTTGTGAAGCCGTCCGGGCCCGAGGCTTTGTTAGACGGCATAGAGAAGAGAGCTTGTTTTATTTCTTCAGCGGTGACTGGAGCTACGAGTTTAGTGTTTGTTTTTGGTAAGCATTGGTGTTGAAGCAGGTCCGAGAGATAGTCGACAGAGATTTCCTCAAAGTCAGATGGTTCTTTCTGGAGGAATTTACGGAAATGCTCAGCGGCCTCCCTTTTTATTTCTGATGGATTCGTAATTTCCTCCCCGGCTTCATTTAACAATCGTCGGATAGCATTTCGCGAGGCTCTAGCCTGAGTTACCCGATGGTAGTAAGGGGTATTCCGATCACCACACCGGAGCCACTGAATGCGCGATTTTTGTTGAAAGAATTGCTCCTCCAAAGTAGCAAGTTTATTCCAGTTTTCAGATGTCATGGTAACCGCTGCTATGTTGGTTGGGGACGGATCTTCCAAGGCTCTGCTTTGAGTATCACAGAACAGAGTATAAGCCGCAGAGGTTCGTAAAGGTAAGTTTCCAAACTTCGTATTATTAGAAATATCTCATTTTGCTTAATTGGTAAACGACTTATAAGAATATTTTTAAATTCTTATGTATTTTATTAAAAAATAATTGTTTTGATTTATTGTTTATATTTTGTACCAATAGTAGATTTTGGTTGATGTAGTGGTTTAAAAACGAAGTGGAGTATTAATTACTATTAAATAAATCTTTTCAGGAATTAAATACTTCTCTAATATATTTTAAAAGAAAACACAAAGAGAATCAGATATGAATTTTAAATATATACATTGAAAATTTAATTATTTACAAAAAAAAAAAAAATTTAATTTTGTTAAGTATTTTTAAAAATCTACGAACATAATAATCAGCTTAACACGACATTGGATTTTAATTTTTTGCGGAATTGGATTCCGAACAATAGAGAAATTTAACACGGCACTCCTGGCAAAACAACTATGGCGGTTAATGGAAAAACCGGATTCGTTATTTGCTCGAGTTTTTAAGGGTCGTTACTTTCGGAACACATACCCATTAGATTCAATAAGATCATACTCCCCGTCCTTTGGATGGAAGAGTATTATTTCGGCTAGACCTCTGGTTACAAAAGGACTCATTAAAAGAGTTGGTTCTGGTAGCTCCATTTCAGTATGGAATGACCCTTGGATACCATCTTCTCCCCGAGGTCAGTAACATGTAAAGGGTATAATTATTACCCCAATCTTAGGGTCAATCATTTGGTTGATGCAGCGACACAAACGTGGAATTGGGAGTTGATAAATGCAATTATCGACCCGGCCGAT
Organism: Eutrema japonicum; assembly: GCA_030161315.1. Lineage (NCBI taxonomy): Eukaryota > Viridiplantae > Streptophyta > Magnoliopsida > Brassicales > Brassicaceae > Eutrema > Eutrema japonicum. Next base: position 30,220,999 of record BSQW01000007.1, read on the forward strand.
GTGGAAATTATTCGTGGTATACCCATCAGCAGCACATATCGACCAGATAATCTTGGTTGGCACTATACAAAAACAGGAAAATATACGGTAAAGTCGGGATACCAGATTGAACAACAGAACCCAGACAATGGCGGAAATTACTTCTACGGTCCGGATATAAAGATATTACAGGCACATGTATGGAAATTAACATGTCCACCGAAACTGCGACATTTCATTGGGCAAACAATTTCGGGATGTCTCTCGGTTTCAGCAAATTTACGCGCTCGAGGAATAAATTGTGATACACAATGTCCTCGGTGTGGAGTGGAAGGGGAAACGATTAACCATGTTCTGTTTGAATGCCCACCAGCGCTACAAACATGGGCACTCTCTCATATTCCATCGGCCCCGGGAGTTTTCACGATGACATCGGTTTTCTCCAATTTGGATCATCTCTTTTGGAGACTCCCCCAAAAGAGGAAAGGAACACAATGTTTCCTTGGATTGTGTGGAATATTTGGAAAGCAAGGAACGACAAGGTGTTCTCAAATTTGGATAGAAACCCACAAGAGATTCTGCAGATAGCGGAAACAGAAGCAATAATTTGGGAAACGGCGCAGTATAGCGAACCAGACATAACTTCCCAACAAGTTGGTCATAATACAGGTCAGCAAGATGAAAGTAATGGACTGACATGCTATATTGATGGTTCGTGGAAGGAAACGGATAACTATTCTGGTCTAGGATGGTTCTGCTTTCAGGAGGGAGTCGAAGGAGTAATTATGGGGTCCCGTAACCTGTGAAGAAGTTTATCCCCGCTGCACGTAGAATTGGAAGCGCTCATCTGGGCGATGCATTGTATGATTGCAAATCACAAGACGGCGATAGCATTTGCAACGGATTGCTCAGAGTTGGTGAAGATGGTGTCTACACCCAAGGAGTGGCCGGCCTTTACACTACATTTGGAGGAGTTCAAGAGGAGCAGGGAGGTATTCAGCTTTTTCTCTATCACACACATCCCACGCACAAGCAACACAGTGGCAGACAAGTTAGCACGAGGTGCTCGCGTCTACCCATCAGATTTCACTTATGTAAACTCGATACCCCCGATTTGGTTCACCGAATCGGAATAGGTATTAAGGCTGTTGACAAAAAAAAAAAAATTAATAAGTTTTAATAAACTAAATTAAGTTATTTACTATAAATTAAATTAATTATTAACTAAAATAATAATTTTATTCATAATATGGTAATACACATTATATTTCATTTGAAATATATTCAGCTAACTATTTCTTGATTTTAATCTTATAGAGAAACAAAAAATGTCAAAAGTATATAAATTTATTTCATAATTATTTATGTTCGTATTTATAAAAACTATGAAAATTAAAATATGATATAAAATATAGTTTTTGTGAAAATATACAAAATATAGATTTAGTGTATCACCACAATTTAAGTTGGAAAATATCATTCAAATCCATTAGCAATATCATTTCCATTTATTAATATTTTCTTTTTATTTTAAAATTTTGTTATAGAAACTAACAACTCTAAATTTTATTTTAATTTCATTCTGTAGTTTAGTATTTCAAATCGTATTAATTATTCGATGGGAATTTTTATTTTTAAGCAATCAAAAATCTTTTTTGGTATCAATTAATTTAATATTCTATTGTTTCCTAATTTTCGCCCTTAAACAACTCAACATTATATAAAAAAGAATTACGTGATAGCAATTTTGATTATTAGCATTTATTTCAAAAAATAATTCAAATTTGGTTAGTTATTATTACTACCTTCAAAAAGGTATGAAAATCCATAACAATAATTTGGATATTACGATCGACAAAATTGCCTAAATAGTTGCAGAAGTGATCAACAAAATTGAGGTATGATATTACAGTAACTAACAATCATATTTTCTGGATTTATTATTGATGAAACAAATATATGATTAATAAGTATATATATGAGTAATCATTAGCACTCATTTTTCTAAATTTACAAAAGATTTGATGTTCGAACAGAAATTATTCCTTCAAAGTTTCGTAATTTCCAAGCATGTTAATTTGATTAACCTGCATAAATAATAATACATTACATTTATAAAACAATGTCATTAACTAAATATATTGTTCTCTACATTAGATTTAAAACATCTAAATCTACCTAATTAATTTTATTTGCATCAAATCTCTAAAATGAAAAAGATTTGTTAGAGTTCAATCGCATCCTGTGCACTAGATTTTCACTCAATCATAGTAAAATATTGTAGATCATTTGACTTTAAATTAAGTGAATAGGTAGAAACTTAATAGAAAAATAAGGTTTTATTTTGTTGATTTTTAAAAAATATACCATTGTATGAACAAAAAGACAGTTAAACTGTGTGAAGTTTTAGTAAAACTTTACAGATTTTAGAAGTGTTAAACTTTGATTGAATAAATTAAAACTTTAATGATTTTAAAATAAAGTTAAAATTTACAAGAATTGGCACTTAAAATAAAATAAATATTCAAAGTATGAGACGGAAAAACAGTAAAAAATATGAGATGGGTAGATAGAACGATTTAGATATGAGAATAAATGAAAAACTGATAAGATTAGATTTAAGTAGAAAACCGAGTATAAGCAAAAGACAGATGACAGTAGTTGAGATTTTGAACGGTTCTAATGTATATTCACCATACATGTGAAAGTCTAAGCGATTAGTTTGAGCTTGATTTAAAAACTTTTGTTATGTGTCACTCCTACAATTAATTTTGTAGATAATTTGACTTTAAATTAAGTGAATAGGTAGAAACTTAATAGAAAAATAAGGTTTTATTTTGTTGATTTTTAAAAAAATATACCATTGTATGAACAAAAAGACAGTTAAAATGTGTGAATTTTTAGTAGAACTTTACAGATTTTAGAAGTATTAAACTTTGATTGGATAAATTAAAACTTTAATGATTTTAAAATAAAGTTAAAATCTACAAGAATTGGCACTTAAAATAAAATAAATATTCAAAGTATGAGACGGAAAATAGTAAAAGATATGAGATGGGTAGATAGAACGATTTAGTTATGAGAATAAATGAAAAATTGATAAGATTATATTTAAGCAGAAAACCGAGTATAATCAAAAGACAGATGCCAGTAGTTGAAATTTGGAACGGTTCTAATGTATATTCACCATACATGTAAAAGTCTAAGCGATTAGTTTGAGCTTGATTTAAAAACTTTTGTTATGTGTCACTCCTACAATTAATTTCATCTGTAAGTTCCCGGATATGATAAAGAGGTGATTAATAGGGACTTTAACCTTAGGTTATTAAAGTATTTCAAAACAATGTTGTAGAGAATTTGACTTTAAAATAATGGGTAGCAATTTAAAAAAATTATGTCTTATTTTGTTGGCATTTAAAAAATAAAGCACCGCAAGAACTTAAAGACGAAGTTAGACTGTGTGAATTTTTACTTATTATTTTTAAGAGTTTTAACAGTGTTAAACTTTAGTTGGATAAATTAAAAATGTAAAGATTTTAAAATAAAATAAAACTCTTTAAAGTGTCACACGGAAAAACAATAAAGATAGCTAGTTAGATATGAAATTACAAATAACAAAAACGATAAAATTGAGTTTGAATTTAATTTCAAAGTCTCGCACGGAAAAACAGTAAAAATAGCGATAAAGGAGCGACTGAGATATGAGATTACAAATAACAAAATCAATAACATTGAGTTTGAATTTAAACTCGAGTATAAGAAGGAGACGGATGACGATAGTTGAGATGAAATTTTGAACGGTTCTAATGTATCACAAAACGGGTAAAGGTCTAAGCGATTAGTTTGAGTTTCATTTTTTTTTTTTTGCTGATTTGTCTTTTCCACAGTTATTCTCAGCTGGACGTTCCTCGATCTGATAGAGATGATATTGGTAAGGAATATACCTTTAGATTGTTAACGTACTTTAAGAAATTGCTGTAGAGAATTTGACTTTAAAATAATGTGTAGCAATTTAAAAGAAAAAATTAAGGTTTTATTTTGTTGGTTTTAAAAAATTAACTATCGGAGGAACAAAAAAAGCTAAGTTAGGATATGTGAATTTTTAGAAGAATTTTACGGGTTTTAAAAGTGTTAAACATTGACTGGATCAATTAGAACTTTAACGATAATTTAAAATAAAGTAATAGTTTATAAAGTTTCACAATTAAAGTAAAATAAGTATTCAAAGTCACACAAAAAAAACAGTAAGGATAGCGAGAAATGAACGATTTATATATGAGAGGGAGATGGATGACAAAGTTTAGTTGAGATTTTGAACGATTCAAATGTATAATAACAATACAGATAAAAGTCTAAGCGAATAGTTTGAGCTTGATTCAAAAATGTTTTGATGATGTGTCATTACCACAATTATTCTCAGGTGGATGTTCCTCGATCTGATAGAGAGGTGATTAGTATGGACTTTAATTTTATATTATTAATGTATTTCAAAAACAATATTGAAGATAATTTGATTTTAAATTAATAGGTAGCGATTTAAAAGAAAAAAATAAGGTTGAATTTTGTTGGTTCTTTAAAAATTAACCATGGTAGGAACAAAAAGACAAAGTTAAACTGTGTGAATTTTTAGAAAAATTTAACGAGTTTTAAATGTGTTAAACATTAACTGGATTAATTAGAACTTTAACGATAATTTAAAATAAAGTAAGATTTTATAAAATCTCACAATTAAAGTAAAATAAAGGTATTCAAAGTCTCACATTGAAAAAGCAGTAAAGATAGCAAGAAATGAACGATTTAGATATGAGATTACGAATGAAAAACCAATAAGATTGAGTTTAAACCCGAGTATAAGAGGGAGAGGGATGACAAAAGTTGAGCTGAGATTTGGAACGATTTGAATGTATAATCAAAATACGGATAAAAGTTTACGCGATAATTTTGAGCTTGATTCAAAAATGTTTTGCTGATGTGTCATTCCCACAATTATTCTCAGCTAGATGTTCCTCGATATGATAAAGAAGTGATTAGTATGAACTTTAATTTTAGGTTATTAATATATTTGAAACAAAATGTTGTAGATAATTTGACTTTAAATTAATAGGTAGCGATTTAAAATAAAAAAATAAGGTTTGTTTCGTTGGTTTTTTTTAAATTAACCATGGTAGGAACAAAAAGACAAAGTTAAACTGTGTGAATTTTTAGTAAAACTTTAAAGATTTTATAAGTGTTAAACTTTGATTGGATAAATTAAATCTTTATAAATTATAAAATAAATAAAAATTTCTAGAATCTCGCACTTAAAATAAAATAAAACTTGAAAGCCAGAGATGCAAAAAACAATCAAAGATATAATATGGCTAAAAAAGAACGATTTAGATATGAGATTATAAATGATAAACTGATAAGATGGAGTTTGAGTAGAAAACCGAGTATAAGCAAGAGACGGATGACAATAGTTGAGTTGATATTTGAACGGTTCTAATGTATAATCACAATACAGTTAAAATAAAATAAAAGTTTTCAATTGTTCACATAGAAAAACAGAAAAATGAACGATTTGGACAATGAAAAAACCGATAACATTGAATTTGAGTAGAAAACCGAGTATAAGCAAGAGACGAATGACAATAGTTGAGTTGACATTTTGAATGGTTCTAATGTATAATCACAATACAGTTAAAATAAAGTAAAAGTTTTTAAAGTATCACATAGAAAAACAATAAAGATAGCAAAATTGATCCCGTTTTAGATATAAAATTACAAATGAAAAACTGATAAAATTGAGTTTGAGTAGAAACCCGAGTATAAGCAAGAGACAGATGACCATAGTTGAGTTGAGAACATCTAATTTTATAACATAACATATTAAAAATGTTACCTACAAAAACAATTAGATATCTAAACACCAATATTACCTGTAACCTCTAAACTCGTTACAATAGGTAAACAACTTATGAAAACTAAACCCACAAAGAATTTTTTATGTCTAAACAGGAATTGTTGTGTTTCATATTACGAAAATTATATATACAAAAACAAAGTATTGTTAAACCCAAAATAAATATGTCTCATATTACAACCCGTTCGTCCGCAACACCAATTATACTATACACAATAAAAACAATATATATTACAAAATTTCGTAAACCAAATAAATAAAAAAATTCCCGTCCAGGCGCACGGGTTATAATCTAGTATTAATTACTTTAAGAATGCATTTTTATTTTACCAAATAGAAATAGAAATACCAAAACGAGAATGAAAAAAAATCAACACTTTCGGCTTCTTTGAAGGAAAAAGACAAAGGAATCTATAAACAATAGTGATGAATGTGCGCTTTCAGTATTGAGAGTTCAACGGATTTAGAAGAGAAAGGCGTACCTGTTGAATTTTCAGAAGCAAATTTAAATGAAGAAATGCGAGTTCTCGACCAAGAATATGTAAGTTTAGGTGATGAACAAAGGAAACTTGAGCGGAATGAAGAATCTATCTCTCTTCGTTTGTTTCTGGGTCTTCCTCAATTTCCAAATACGTACAGTAAAAAATGGTGCCCAAGAGCTGCGACGCCAATTCGTTAGAGACGGGCAATGCAAGTCTTGCGAAAAGCGTCGGCGATTCCTCCGGCCAAGAGCTGCGGCGCCGATTTGATATGTGATCTCTGATCCTGCGTTAGAGACTTAGAGTATCTATGGAAAAGATATCTTTGATATACTGGAAAATGATTTTTTGTCAAAAATAATAATACAAAAAAATTCTATTAGAATATTGTTTAGATTATTTACGATGGATATTAAAATGATAAAATAAAAACTAATTAGATATTAATTATTTAGAATATCTATAAATTTATTTTTATTTTTATTTTTTTTAATAAAATTTATTATTTAAATATTAGTCATTTCACTTATAAATAAGTGTAGTTTAAACAAAAAGAATGGTGTAGTTGTTAAAATATAAAATTCGTTAAAGATTTTTGGGGAAATTGGAAAAAATGGACCAAAAAACACAACTATTGTTCCAATAAGACTTTTTCACTTTTGCCACTTTTTGACTAAATTACCCATAAATTAAATGTAATAAATTCTTAAAAATATTAAAAAAATCTTTAACATTTTTGAAAAATACAGATAAATGCAGATAAGGAAAGAAATATATTTTGAAAAATCGTTTTTGGAAAAATCAAGATTTTAAAAATATTTTTATATTTGTTCTACGAAATCTAGAATACGTATTCTAGATCCACGATTTTGGTAGAGTATATATTCTACCATTTGCTCTATTTCTACCAAACCTAGAATATATATTCTACAATTTGCTCTATGTCTACCAAACCTAGAATATATATTCTACTATTTGCTCTATGTTCTACCAAACATAGAATATATATTCTATCATTTGCTCTATGTTCTACCAAACATAGAATATATATTCTACCATTTGCTCTATGTTCTACCAAACATAGAATATATATTCTACCATTTGCTATATATTCTACATAGTGTTAGAACACCTCCAACGGTGAGGGGAGGTGAGTGGGTATCTTAACAATAGTATAATATTATTTTTAGTATAATTGAGTTAATTAATTAAATTTTAATTGTTTAATCAAACTAAACCAATCAAAATTACACTGGTGGCATATGGGTATCTAAAAAAAGTTTGAGAGGTTCTTATTTCAGAACTTTCAGAACCGATCCTTAGTTTATTTCTTTCTTTTTCTTTATTTTATATTATATTTAGTTTTAAGAAACTCATAAAAGTTCTCCGTTGGAGATGGCCTTAGAATACATATTCTAGCTCTTTATCTATATTCTACAATCACTAGAATCTAAATTCTACGGTTCTTTTATTGTTCTATGGACTGTAGAATTTGTATTCTACCAAAGTAGTTAATAATATCTGAAAAAAATCTAGGAAAATCTAGTTTAATTACCAAAAATGTAAAACCTAAGAAAATATTTTTTTTCATATTTTATCAGTTTATTCACTATTTCTCTCTGCTTCCACGATATTCTTTCTCTCTTCTTCTCTGTTTCTTCAACTTTTCTTACTTTTATCTGTTTTCTCTTCTTTTTCTCCATTAATATGTTGCATATCTATGTAACATGTGGTGCATGGAGATCGGATGCTAATAAAGAGCGGAGATTTATTGTTGATGAAGAAAAAACGAAGTAGATTACTTACTTTGGAATCAAGTACTACTCTTGACGAGTTAAATATGATGGTTTTAGAGGACTACAGAATCGATCAGAGCATTGTTCATGTCGAATTCAATTATTTACCTAGCGATTTGATCATGTGGGTATGTTTTGGCTAAAGTCCCAATTCCCCATTCTCCTCGTTCGTAATCCAAAAGCGCGTGTATTGACGGAAAGTTTCACGTGAAGACTGACAAAGGGATATTTGGTTACAATTCCAACGAAGGTAGATGGTACTTGGCTGAGCCAAGGATGGGTCATTTTATGTTTTCAGATTCTTTTTGCAAGATAGAGAATGTTTTGTACTTTAGTTTTTTTTGGAACGTTGGAATGGTATGACACTGAGGTACGCTTGTGGAAAAAAGTGAAGGGTTTGGTAGGACTACCTAAGTTTCCTCCTGGTGTTTATATTATTTCCTGAAGGTTCTTGTTGCTACAGTTTGATGAATGTGTCACAAGGCATTAACGTGTGCTCTTCTTGGTAATATCAATTTTATTTGGAATGTGTGTTTTCTTTTGGTTTATGCAACTACGATGAATGTACTCGTCTCTTGTTTCAAAACTAATCATTTGATGTCAGAAAAACAAAAAAAGAGCTTTTTGAAATTTTACTTTAGTGGATAAAACATTTCCTCTCTCGAACTGTCGTACAAAGAATTTTGATTCACCAAAGAAACCAAAACAAAACAAGCAAACAAACAAAAACCATTCTGGAAAATAATCATTCTATGTGGAAACTGGGTGCGTCTCGGTGCCACAGGGCGGCCATCACTTTGTAGAGCCCCACTAAGGTTGTGTGCAACTGTGAAATCTTTTTTTTGTCCTACAACATAATCCAAAATCTGATAATTTCATGTGACCGCTTCTGTAGAGTAGCAGATTATCAGGCTTGATATCTCTGTAACCAAATGGAGAAGTAAATGGTTACGTTAGAATAGAAAACAATAAAATAATATTGTAGATATAGACTTTTGGATGTAGTTGTGCTTATGAATGGACTCGATGGCTAAGATGGTTTCCCCGACATAAAATCTTGCCTCTTCTTCAGTAGGTGTTATTATTTAACTCTTTTTAATTGTTTTTTATTATTATATAACCATGTTTATTGTTATACAAAATTATTTGTTTTTTTTATTATGTAAGGGTAATACTGGATTTCTAATATTATAAGTCCTAATGGGACAATGCTTAGTGAGAAAATATTATTAGGACAATAGGTGAGTTTTTTTGTCCTTTTTCCAATTTCCCTAAGATTTTTTCACAAAAGTACAATAAATAAATAATCATATTTGAGTTATATTTTGTAAACATTTTTTATTGTAGAAGATTCACAAATTTTATGAATTTCTTATTTATTTTAAAAAAATATTTTAAAATAAATTTTGGGTAAAAACTAAAATAGTGATTTTATCTTTTAATATATCCATTTTTAGTCAAAACCAACGAATTAGATTTTTGGATTTTGTATATTTTCTCATCCACAATAGTTTTTCTCCACGATCTTACTTAATGTTATAATCTTAATTTAAAAATTCATAAAATCTCAAATAAAAAATAACTTTTTGGGCAAAAAAAAGTTTCAACTTTTTTATTTACCATAAAAAGCTCCAACTTTTGTTGATTAGACCGTTTTAATCACAATGTTAGTCAACAGTTAATATTATTATTAACTCATGCATATTGGCACTAAAACGGTTTGGTCAACACATGTTGGAAATTAAAACGGCTTAATCAACAAAAGTTGGACATTTTTCTAGTGATGAAAAAGTTGGAGTTTTTTTTTTCAGTTTCCCAATCAAATTAACAGATGTATGAAACAATGAATTCTCATATATTTGGTTCTCCAATTGAGTAATTAATTACATTGTAAAAATGATTTTTTTTCTTTTGAATAAATTTGACATTCAATTCAAAAAAAAAAAATTGAGTCATTCAGTCCACAAAATAAAATAAAAAACAAAAAAACAAATCTTAGAAAAGGTTATAAGGAAGATGTGATACGTTTGCTTTGCCGTTGCTCCAACAAGAAGTAAGAGCATAAAAAGTAAAAATTGAAAGCGAATGGGAAGTCTAAAGAAGCAATCTCTCTTTACTCATTCTTTATAATAATCCCTCTCATGGTTTTTGTTTTATCAACTCACACATTTTCTTCACTTGTTTACAGCACCTCTCTTAACAATGGAGGAAACGACGACGTTTCATGGGCTCGGACACCTCTTCATGACGATCTTCTTGTACGGATTCTCGATGTTTATTGTGGCTCCGGTGATGACAGACGTCAGCATGGCGGCTTTATGTCCCGGAAAAGACGAATGTTCCCTCGCCATTTACCTCTCCGGCTTTCAGCAAGCTGTACGTATAAATTGTAACAACTATCTACCAATTAAACTTTTTATTAATATTACTATTCCTTCAGTTTAATTTTAACAATACTTTTGCATTTTTATTTTTCAAAATAAGTGATATTTTTTTCTAGATATAATTTTTGACTTTATTTAATATCTATGTATTTTTTTTTTTGTATCGTTACGTTAATTATAAAACAGTAAAAGTAAAGGTGGCCATTTCAATTTACGGTTCGGTTTTGGTTAAATTTATTTCTTTTTAGTTGATCGGTTATATAAAAGCTTAAACTATATGAAAATCGTATGTAATTTGGTTTAGTTCGGTTTGGATTTATTCTATTTTCTGTTAATGAGTTATAGTTTTATATAAAAACTAAATATTTTGTTTGTTGCAAGTGGCTAGTTGGTATTTGAGGATGGGTCAGTACTCCTACCGACCAGCGAACGAGCACACACACCCAAAAAAAAACAAAAAAAAAACCCAAATATTATTCGGTTGATTGGTTTTGGATTTCTCATGGGTTTTACTTTTTTCGATTGCTTTTTCCAAAACATATACCTAATTTTGCCGTTTGTTCATCTTAATAAAATTAGAAGTTAAAAAAAAAAACATGTGTAAAGACATCAATTATAGTCAGTCAATGAATACAAAAATAGATATTCTTCTTCCTTCATTTAAACCGAGCTAACCGGTCTAATTTTTTTTTTCTTGAACATAAAAGGAGAATGGGGCATTCCGAGAATTGAACTCGGGACCTCTCGCACCCTAAGCGAGAATCATACCACTAGACCAAATGCCCGATCTAACCGGTCTAATTAACCACTTAGAATTGTAATTTATTCATATTCTCCTAGCTAGGACACTCTAAATTTCAACGTACACAAACTGTAACATCAACAAATAACGTAATAGTGCATATCTCATCATTATATGAGTTTGATGACATTTTTAAATATGTAAAAATGGCAAATTGAAATATATATATATATAAATAGTATATTAGGTTTCGTGTGATACGCGGATAAAAGATAACTATATTAGATTTCAAAATTGATAACTTGAGTAAATATGATCCGTATAATTAGGTTATAAATTAAGAATTATGTTTAGTTATCTAGAGATTATGTTTTGTAATTCACAATTAAGAAAAATTGAAATTGATTCATATTACTAATAAACATGGTAAACATCCCTCTATATAATGAGAGAGAGTTCCAAAAACAAATTTCAAATCTTAGAATTTTGTCATTTGATTCTTATAAAAAAATTATCAAACATGATAACAAACTGATATTAATCTAGTTTATATTATATGAATTTTATATAAATTTTAGTTTATATTTTTTTTGTAGTTTCTATTTTTTCTTTTACTTTATTTTTATTTTATTTTCTTAGTTTTCATTTAAATAAAACCCAATTTTATTTTCCGTTATTTTTATTTTGTCTTTTTAAAAAATAAATAACTAAGAATAAAAAAGTTTATATTATTACATTATTTTTTTTTTTAAAATATATCATGATCTCGTGAGTTAAAATATTTTTTAAATTAAATATTCAAATACATTCTTCTAACAAAATATATATGAATTATTCAAACTTAATTTAGCTGTCCAAAAACATGTTCGGTTTTGCGATTAAAAACGGAAAAGCCGAATTGAAACCTCAAATCTTCTAACAATATTAAGTTATGTGTTATAAAGTTTAACTGAAACCAAACTAAACCTCTTAATTTATATCCGGTTCAGTTTTTGTAGTTGTTTTTTTACTCAAGGTCAAAAACAAATTTCATTTATGATATTTTTGCCACTCTGTGAAAATTCTATCGTTTCTAAATTTTCTTTATTTATACCAGAAGTTTATATAATTAAAAACGAAAAGAGACATATTTTCCATAAATTTATTTCTAATATAAACGATTATTAGATTACGGGTGTGGGGTCATTGATGATGATGCCATTGGTGGGAAGCTTGTCGGATAAGCATGGAAGAAAAAGTTTACTCACACTTCCAATGACACTCAACATTCTGCCTCTTGGTACGTTTCCACATGGTCCCACTTTGAACTTTACATAAGCTTTTAATTCACGTCCGATATGCCTTGCTTCAAAGCAAAAACAACATATAATGTCTTACATACTTTCAAAAGACAATTTGATAAATAGTAAAATAATAATTAGTGGGCTTCTAATTAAGTAAATAGCAAGAAAATTAAGTAACTTTATTTTTATATACGATTTTATCTTTTATTTAGTTATCATGGGACCAATGATATTTTTTAACAATTTTTTTATGTAAACGTTTAAATATCAAATAGTTAGACGAAGCAAAACTATAAACCCCAAATTCTAAACATTAATATTCATTAAAAAAACTAGATATTTACATCAAATAATAGCATTCAAAAACTCACATGTTTCATAACCATTAAAAAAAGTTATTATCGTCAGAAAACCACAAAAAGTTATTGTCAAAATTCATCACAAATAGTAAACCAACAAATATTGTTCTTGCCCAGTGTTATTTATTACTCTTTCCATTTCACAAAAAATGTCATTTTAACACTCTTTTTTTGTTTTACAAAAAGTATCATTTTATATTTTCAATACAAAAAATCAAACAAAATTTCGATTTTAACCATATTGTATTAGTATATTAATTAAAAAGAGAAAATTGTTTAATGTATTAATAAGGGATAATGTAAAATTTTTAATATTTTTTTTAATTTGTGTGAAATGTGTCAAAATAACATTTTTTATGAAACAAAATGAGTATTAAATACTAATCACCGTTTTGTCATTGAGTACAAATACTCTACTTTTATTTGCTTTTGAAATTTGATGGAAATTGCAATTAGCTATGTGGATTCAATTAGAAAAGTTAGATAATGTTTTTTATTTGAACTACTAATTTAACGGGTGAAAGTTGAGTATCTTGGTATCTCCATTCAAATATACGAAATTACTCTATTAAAAAAACACCAATGATTTGTCAAACTATTATTCATACAAAAAAAACTAATGAATTGTCTGATTATTATTTTGCTGAAAGAGAAAATATTCAATAATTACAGCTACATTAGCGTATAGTAGAGGGACGACCACCTTCTACGTCTACTATGTTCTCAAGACTTTCACTTCCATAGTTTGTGAAGGAAGTGTTCTTTGTCTTGCCCTTGCTTACGTGGTATGTTCCTTCCTTTTTCTTGAATAATTTGTACACATTGTCATTTATTTAAATTTTTATTAGTTTGTTTTTAAGATGCTATTAGAAACTAACATTTATTTCAATGAAATGACGATTATACCTCCATTATTAGTTGATATAAGACTTGGTTGTGAGCTTATATTGATGGGATAGATGATGTAACCACAAACACGTGGTCGCCCTCTCTTATGGTCAAGTGATGGTCGATGGAGAATGATCTAACATGATGGCGGCCGCTTCACATATAACCATCTGTAACTGATAACCTTTCTATTCACATGCCTGTCCACCACAGCGAATGTCCCATTCTTTCTCAATGAACCCATCTCATCCTGCATACCACAATTCCATTTCACACAATCTGGAGATCTCTTTGCATCATGATAACATTGAGGCTATTTTGTGTCCATATCCTCTGCAGATAATAATGCAAATGCTACGAAGCTAAATTCTGAGTATTTACCAGGTGGTACCATGATTAATTCTCCTTGCTCTATCTCTTGCCAATTGATAGCCAGCTAAATCTCCAGTTTCATCTTCATCATGTATCTCCTGATATTCTGCGATCTATGTATCTGATTCACTTGAGCTTTCTGACACAGCTCCACCTTGAGGGTTATTTCCAGTATTTCCATAATCTTGAGATTCTTCTGGATTCAGTTCAACAGGTAGCTTAACAATGACAGCTTCACTTGATTCTCCAACTTCTAGATTTCTTTCAATTGCTTGTATTTCTCTGTTTTTCAAATCTTTAAACACTTGATCCTCATGAAACACAACATTACGGCTGATAACACTCTTCTCTGCATCCAGAAACCAGATTTTGTAGCCTTTGGTTCCTTGTGGATATCTCAAAAAAAATCATTTTAGAGCTCTCGATTTCAGTTTTCTTTGATCGTGACGTACATATGCAACTGTCCCAAATCTTCTGAGGTGTTTGTAACCGGGTTTCCTATTGAGCCACAACTCCTCTGGTACATTGTGATCTATGGCAGAACATGGTGATCTATTGATCAAATATGTAGCAGTAGATGCAGCTTCAGTCCAAAAATCTTCTCCAAGCCCCGACTCATCCAGCAAGCATCTCACATTTTCCATGATGGTTCTGTTCATTCTCTCTGCAACACCATTTTACTGTGGTGTATAGGTGCAAGTGCGATGCCTTTCTATGCCTTGTGACCTGCAATACTCATCAAACCTCAAGTTGCAAAATTCCAGGCTGTTATGTGTTCTCAAAACCTTCACCTTCTTGTTCATTTGATTCTCCACCAAATCCTTCCATTCACAAAACTTTTCAAATGTATCATCTTTAGTTTTCAAGAACATCAACCAAACTTTACGTATTTTGTCATCAATGATTGACAAAAAATACTTTTTACCTGACAAAGATGGAGTCACATTTGGAGAGCCCCACAAGTCTGCGTGTATATAGTCAAGAGCATCTTATGTTATGTGTCTTCCCACATTGAAACTCAGTTTCTTGAACTTTCCCATAACACAATGCTCATAGAAGGGAAGTTATTTTCTATCATTTTTCTCAATCAATCCTTTACCAGTCAATATCCTCAGATTGTTAACACTGATATGACCCAGTCTACTATGCCAAAGTGATGTCTTATCCAAATCTCTCAACATTGCAGTTCTCAGGTAAGACAGTTTCCCCATCTAGGAGATAAATACCATTTGAGAGATTTCTTCGTAGTGCAATCTTGTTGTTTTTGAAGTATCTAACCTTACCATCTCCACCTTCATGCATACAACCAAGCTTGTCTAATGTCCCTATAGAGATAAGGTTCCTTCTCAGATTTAAAACATATCGAACATTCTGCAGCATCTTGATAGTTTCTCCATGAGTGTTAATTCTGATTGATCATTGTCCCTGTGATTGTACTGTGTGATCATCACCCAACAGAATCGTAGTACCTCCATTATCTTGCAAATCAACAAACTAGTCTCTTCTAGACGTCATATGGAAAGTACACCCAGAGTCAAACACCCAAACATCCTTAGCCTTCTGATCATTAATGCTTAAGGCCTCTGATACCACTTTGTTATGATCTCACTACTTATATCCACTCTCTGTCACTCACTTTTTTCACGGATTAAGAAACAGAGCAAGAGATAAAGAATACACACACGTTTGTTTACCCGGTTCAATCTAATCGGTGTGATTAGACCTACGTCTGGGGCAATATTAACTCTGACAATCCACTAGATGAGAAGGATATTACAACTCAAGATCTATGAGCAAGAGTACAAGATTCAAAGATGAGCAAATCATGTACGTTTTCAGCTTAAGGAAGAAGAAGATGAAAACGTGTATTTATACACTCTCAAAAGTAAAACCTCCACCGCGAGTAGAGATTTTAAAACAATTATCACTTTTTCTGATAAATCTCTACAAAACACATAACCAACTTCAATCAACTCCGGTTTAGAAATCTGACCGATCTTCAAAACATAAATTGAGGGCTTGATTGGAAGGAGCTTTAGAGGCTGCACACAGCCATATTTATTTTTACAACTAATTTTTTTTCCAATCATGATTTGTACAGATTTTTAAACTTACAGCCATTTGTATCTTTTTTTTGGCTGTAGAGAGCTATATTTCTACAGCCCATATTTCCTGTCTTTCACTTTTTAAAAAGCCACAGCCAAAATCCTACAACTAAAAAATCTACAGCCAAAAAACCATAGCATAAAACCGAAAGCTACAGCTGTTACCAATCAGGCCCTGAATCATAATGCTTTCCCTGAACAAGAATGTCTATTTTTCATGCTAAAACAGTTAAATATAATAGAATCAAGAACCAGATTTTTTTCAATAGTAAAAAAAAACTTGTTTCTTAATAAATTCGGGTAACAATTGTCACAATCTTTATATAAAAAATAAAACTTTTTAACGAATTGCACAATCTTCCTCATTTTTTTCGGGCGAACTTTCAGGCTGATAATGTATCAAAAGGGCAACGAGCCTCCGCATTCGGAATACTTACAGGGATTGGATCTTGCGCATTCGTCTGTGCCACTCTTTGCGCTCGATTTTTATCTACTGCCGCTACATTTCAGGTTTCTTAATCTACTCATAGATGTAGACATGTGTATATGTAGTTAGTAGTGAACATCTTTCATTACAACTCTGATATTCATTTTTCTGGTTTTAGGTCGGGACAACAATGGCCATTTTATCAACGGTGTACATGAGGCTTTTCCTACCAGATTCGATCCGAGACAATAGCCTGGCTGCTCCCATTGTTTCAACCGAGAAATTGAGTTATGCGTTACTTGAAGATTATCCTGAACATAGAAATTGGATATTTAGAGCAATTACTTCAGTACGTGGAATGGCCTCTCTAATGAGGAGCAGGTACGTTGACTCTTTCCTTATTTATTAGTGACTAAGATCGATTATTGTATCTTATTAGTGTAAGACAACATTTACATGCTTGGTTTTAATTTTCCAGTGTTCCACTTTTTCAAGTTGCAATGGTGTCGTTCTTCAGTAGTCTTGGTGAGGCAGGTCTACATGCATCATCTATGGTACGCCCTTTAATTTAACTATGTGATGTAGATAATAAATAGAGTTGGTAAATGATAATATTTGGAAGAGAAATTAGGTCAATAAGCAATTAGGCAAAAACAAATTAAGTAAATGTCTAGAAGACAAAATCAATATTTCATTTTCCGGTTTTATCATTCATTTAACTGTTACAAGAAGTATCATTTGTCTCTGTAATGTGTTATTTTTTGTATATGAAACATGTTATTGTTTCATGTGGATGTCTAATCTATCATATAACGTTCTAACAAAACTAACATCTAAAATCTTATAAATGATAACTTCCATTTAATAAATTAGTCACACACATAAAAAAAATAACTTGTTACAGATGGTCTATATATTTCTCAAAATAGTTTCTATTAAGATGGACATATATTTGCGTTTTGTCAATTTTTTCACGCAGTACTATTTAAAGGCCAAGTTTCACTTTGACAAGGACCAGTTTGCAGACTTGATGATCATATTTGGCGTTGCCGGGTCTGTTTCACAGGTAGAAGACAACTTGTATGCTTACTTTTGTGGCGACTTATGGAACCTTATTTTTTCCGCCATTGTTTAACTTACAAAAACATCAATTTCACAGTTGCTCTTCATGCCCATTCTAATTCCTGCTTTAAAAGAGGAGAAACTGCTCTCAATTGGTCTTTTTTTTGGTTGTGCCCATGTAAGAAGCTTCTCCTATCTATTTTCTTCGATTTGTTTTTAGGATCTCAAAAAGTTAGAAGAGACATAATGTAATATAGACATAAAGTTAAAATTTACCAACGTTGAGTTGACCTAATGATTAAGGAGGAGTGGGTATGTGCCTCTCCTACCGGTCATGAGTTCGATTTCTGTTGGGAGGGGTCTCCTCCAAATGACTGACTTTAACATAGTTTGAACCCCGCTCTGGGAATGTACGGACCTACGGGCCCGGAACCTCGACGATTCAAAAAAAAAAATATAGACGAATTCATTCGGTGCTAATTGAATTTGAGTTGAAAATCTACGAGAATTAGTAAGACTTTCGTTTTCTATCTTTGATTTTGTTCTCTCTGTCCTCATATGTTTCAATCTCCAACTGTGCAGATGTTCCTCCTCAGTGTGGCATGGTCCTCATGGGTATTAAGTCTAACCTTTCAAGAAAATGTTTTTCACTTTTTCTTTTTGGATAGTTCCTCGTCTTTGTCATATTATTTGGCATTTATGAGGATTGCTCTAGAGTATGGGTTAGATCAATTTACTGGCTAAAGAATATGAAACTCAGGTTCCATATATGGCGGCCATGTTTTCACTTGTCTCTATATTTCCTCAGTCGTGTGTAAGTTTCCATTTTTTCGAGTTTATAATTCACTTATCTCTTGAATTCTTTTTGTAATTAGTATTACTAATTTTTGTAATTAGTATTACTAATTACAAAAAGAAGTAAATTACTAATTTAGTAATTCAACTCTGCAGATGCGGAGCATTGTCTCCAAACAAGTAACATCACATGAACAGGTAACTAACTCCTGGCTTCTAACATATTACATTAGTTTGTGAGTTAATTTGATAAATGAAAAAAAAAATTGAAGACAAATTAAACAAATTAAATGGCAATTGGTGGACCTCTAATTAGGTAAATAGCACTGAAAGCAAAGTAAATATTTTGATGTTCTAAATTTATCTTTGGAGTATTTGTGTACACGGTCACTTTCCCAAAACTCTTTTAGTTTTCTAAGAACATCTGCAATGGTACTCTGTTCTTGCCTCTAAACTCTATTTTTAGAGTAAAATCCTTTCCAATGGTACTCTATATCTTACTCTAAAAATAGAGAAATGAACAGTGTTTCTCTATATTTGGAGTAACACTGTTCATTTCTCTATTTTTAGAGTAGAATTTTTTTATTTACAAAACTATCCTCTACTTTTCATATTTTTCATTTTATACCTAAACAATGAAATAACAAACAATATTATACATAATTAAAACTATCTTAACAATAGTTCGTTATATAATCATTTAAAACTTAAAAATGCAACAACAACATATATTAAAAAAAAATACAATGAGATAACAAAAAATATAATTAAAAATACATAATTAATACTAAAAATTAAAGATAAAAATCCCAAAATAATTATCGTTAAAAAAAAATTCAACACAACCTATTATACTAGTAATCTAATAATCTGGTAAGTCGCTTCCAGTTCTATGAAGATCATTAAAATATTGCCCGAATGAGGTAGATGAAGAAGGAGAAATACACTTCGAAACACGTTAATTGATCATTTGTGGGAGAAATACACTAATTGTGATGTTTAAACAAAAATGTACTAGTTGTTTGTTTTTCAATTTATGTGGTGTAATGAAAATTTATAATTAATAGAATTTTAAAAATATAATTACGTTGAACTATTGTTAAGAAATAATATACATAGAAATTTTTAAAAATTTTTAATATTGTTAAGGGTCTTGTAAGCAATTAATAGATAAAATATATTTGAATTATTTATTTTTAGAGTGAAATATAGAGGTGACCATTGGAGTAAACTCCTTCTCTATTTATAGAGAACTCTATATTTAGAGTGAAATATTGAGGCAACCATTGGAGATGTTCTAACACTTTGTGTACTGTCTAAAATGATCTAACATTTTTCTTGCAAAATGAAATGACCATTTACCCCCTGTTGATACACCCATTGCTTTCGCGCGGTATTGTAAAGAGGTTTGACTGGAAAGTCAAGGGATGTACCGTTTACAAAATGCTATATCCTTTAGCACTTTTTTGAAAATGCAAAAAAACTAAGAAAAATTTTAAAAGTGACAAATTAGCAAATAATCCCTTTATCTTTTCATTAAAATTTCTTTTTTATATGGATGTCTACTTCATGAATTAGACTTTTTAACAAAAATAACTCTCAAAATCTCAAACTCTAATATCTATCTAATAAATTAGACGTCTACATAAAAAAGCACGTGTTCTGTCACAATTAAATAAAAAGTAAAATTTTCCAAATTTGTCAAAACAATTATCCCAAAAAAAACTTGTGTAAATACTCGTAGTTTTTTGTTTTTACAATAAATTAAAAAGATGGATAAGAAGTAATTTCTAAGACAAAAATAGAATTGGTATTTACATGAAATCAAACCGTATTATGTTGTTTTGTGAATTTAATTTGGTGTCAATTTTACGTAAACTCTATATCTCCGTAACCTATTCAGGGGAAGGTCCAAGGGATTATTTCAAGTATATGTTCCCTTGCACACGTCATTTCTCCACTGGCATTTTCACCTCTAACAGGTACACTATTTATTGAAACTTATGAAATAAAAATACACTAATTATTTGTTTTTCCTTTAAAAAATAGATAATAATTGCTATTAACACGAGGACTTGTTTTGCATATTCTAGACTGGTTTCTGTCTGAAAGAGCCCCATTTGAATTCCCAGGGTTCAGTATTATGTGCGCGGGGTTTACTATGGTAATATACTTTTACCTTTCTGCATATAGATAGTCAATTTATTAAAGTTTCTTTTGGTAAAAAGTGATAAAGTTAGTTACCATGATACGACATAAATATCTACCTCATTGGGGCAATATTTTAATGATTTTCATAGAACTGGAAGGGATTTACCAGATTATTAGATTACTAGTATAATAGGTTGTGTTGAATTTTTTTTTAACGATAATTATTTTGGGATTTTTATCTTTAATTTTTAGTATTAATTATGTCAGTTTCAAAAAAAAAATGATACGACATAAATAAATGCTTGGTTCAACCAAGCGACGGACATTGTTTTTTTTATAATTATTATATAGTTTCAATACTCCTTTTATTTCACAGTGTTATTTTAGGTTTCTAGAAACATATATTCTTATCGAAAACCCATTAAAAATCACCAATTATTCTTATTTAAATCTCATGAACAATCACCATAAGAATACATGGTTTTCAGAAAAATACACGTACAAAACATTTAGCTAAGTTAATACTCTCATGGTTTAATAGAAATAGAAACGTCATTAGATCTCTTAACCCAAAACTCCTAAACAACGACGCATTTGAACATTGGTTTTAGATTATTTCTCAATAACAATCAATGTAAAACAGAGAAACTTTTTATATCAATCTCTCAATATTATATTACACTGGTTTGTTTGATTACGAAATTACTAATCGTGGGATATTTGCTTTTTTGTTTTGTTTTTTAAGACGATAGCCTTTATCCAAAGCGTCATGATCAGAGCAACAACTCCAATGTCAGATATGGGATCTGCATAATTCTAGTTAGCTCAAAACCATGGATTTCACATAATGAAACAAAATGCACAGGTTCTAGATACATAAGTCGTTGCTTGATTTTTGTTTGTTTAATAGCATGTTTATGGTCGTCATTAGCCCATAGGGGGGGACATTCAAGGTTGAAGTTCAAGATCGTTCCTGTTAGTTTATAGTTCTAAAGTAACAAAATATGGTCCCATATTTGTATCATAAATTTGTATTGATTTATGTTATATATATATCTTCAGTTTTTGTTGCAACCAAAAATCAAAACAATCCGACAAATCAAACCCCAATCAAAGATTGAACAATTTTAGTAGAACATTTGCATTCTATAATTTTCAAGAAAGTTGGTTAGATTTTGTGGGAGAGTTTGATGCAGCTAGATATTTAGAATATGTGAAATTTACTACATGACTCTAATTATAGTTTTTTTTATTATTAGAATATATAACTTCTAAAAGATGTAGGTTATTCTAGTAAATTTATTATCCAGATTGTCATTTTAAACCTGTTGTCCAAAAAAATATTATTACAGAAATGTCATTACTATTTTTTTCCACCTCAACGAAAAGTACATTTATTTACAGAAATGCCATTGATTTTCTCGAAACAACAAAAAAATATGTCAAAACAAATATGTCATACCAATGTTCAAAATTGCGCTAGGCATTAGTCGGACGGTCGGGTTGGGGCTAGCGCCTAATCCACAAATTGGGGATTAATCGGGGATTAATTTGTGATTAGTTTTTAACTGTTTTTTTATTTATTTTAATATTTATATATATTTTCATGATTTTATTTGTTATATTGATTTTTCAAAATAATTATGAAAAATAATAATATGTTCATCGAACGAAGATTAATAATAACTTTGTGAGCGATTATGGTAAAGTTGGGCCTCGGAGATTAGCACTAATGGGCCATATAACGAGAGAAATGATGTTGCCAAGTGGACTTGCTTTAAGCACGTGCGTGGCGTCCGATGCATTTCTGAACAAGCCCAATTTCTCAACGCCATTTATAAACCCTAAGAAACGAATCCTTAACCGATAAATCTGATTCCTCCCTGGAAAATCTCGTCTTGTCCCAGGAAAATCGAAAGGTAAACCTCAAGAGAATTCTCCTCTTATCTTTATTCGTGAATCGTGGTACTAATTTTTTTCTTCTTTACGCTTGCAAATTAAAAAAAGATCGATCGAGAGAAAGAGAGAATCGATCGAGAGAAAGAGAGAATCGATTGAGAGAGAGACAAGAAGAAAACAAAGATCGACTGAGAGAGAGAGAGAGAGAGACGGGTAAGAAAACAAGTAAGTGGACTGATAGAGAGAGAGAAAGCAAGAGGTTAGGAAAATTCCCAGAAATACCACTATTCGCCTACACTCTAGAATAAAAGTGTGGCACTAAAATAAATCGAGGATACGGTGACAAAAACCATCAATACTCGTGTTCCATCAACCATTGACCCTACGGAAAAAAAGAGAAAATAATAAGTCTGGGGAGGGAAAAAGTACCAAAGGTTGTGTTGTTGTCTCGTCACGATATCGAAAAGGAAATAGTCTAGAAGGTTCTTGGCATTATGATCCTTGATGAGACCCAACAATGATA
Organism: Eutrema japonicum; assembly: GCA_030161315.1. NCBI lineage: Eukaryota > Viridiplantae > Streptophyta > Magnoliopsida > Brassicales > Brassicaceae > Eutrema > Eutrema japonicum. The sequence continues at coordinate 30,244,145 of BSQW01000007.1, forward strand.
GCTTTGGATCATTCTGTGAAATAATGAGTTGGATATGAGAGGCTGTGAATGCTTGCAGAGAAGTACATGGTGGTTCGATCTGGAGCTAGTTTGGCAATACATGGATTACTAAGGTAATGGTCATTGCAGAATTCTAAAGGAAATGTGAATCTCCGTATTTTTCAAACTTTTTCTTCTTGCTTAGGTTTCTGTTTGCTTGAGGACAAGCAAAATGCTAAGTCTGGAAGAGTTGATATACTCTATATTTTACTGTTTTTAATAAGGATTTTAGTATTTTATCTAAAGTATTTTTATTCGGTTTTGTGCTTTTTGAGGTAGTTTTCTCGTATTTGTAGTTTTAAAGACTACAGAGGTCAAATCATCAAAATGATGCAAAATGGAGCCAAAAATAAGTTTACCACATCTAAGACATGTTTCCAAGTCCAAAAGATCACCCAATGACCCAAAGCTTAAGAAAGGCGGATTTCTCAATTTGACAGCACAAATGCACCAGAAGTTTATTGTTTGTTTGATGCCTTCCACTATATGGATTGAGATGAAATTTGGTGTAAAGCTAGAAATTTGAGTCATCTTTCATATGCAATTGGTTTGAAGTCATTTGGAGCAGTGGTCTAGAAGATACGCCGTTTTTACTGAAGACATGTCCGAATTGGGCCCAAGCCCGGCCCAAAACTTCATTTTTTGGTTTAATGAAACCCTAGACGATTTTAGGGCTGTTTATACTTGTTTTTAGCCTCATTAAACAGGGAGCCACGCCCCCTTATCACCAGACACGATTTTTATAAGTTTTTTCAAAGTTTTTCGATTCAAGAGCTTCCCATGAGAAGATCTCGCCTTTGTATCTCGATATACAGAAGATTTCTAAACCCACTTGCTTATATTTGAAGTTTATGATTATGAATTGTTCTATATCTCTATGTGTTTCATCTCTGGTCATGTGTGAGTAGTTCCCTCGCTAGGTTGTCGGTATTCAATGAGTTCATGGATTGATCGTTAGGTTGTCAGAATTGTTATTATCTTTAAAGTTCTTCATCTAAATTTATGCTTAATGCTTATTGTTTGATTGACCATCTACCTACTGCTCATAGGTATATTTACTCACCAAAAGTGTTGTTAAATTATCTGAATTGATTTAGATGAGCAAAGCGTGATAACCGACTGGAGTTGAGTTATTAGACTTTGTGAACATATCGAACTTGAACTATTTATGCATGTTTAAGTACTTAATTACCAGCGAGAGTTGAGTAAATTAAGTTGTCTAAACATAGTAATTGGCGCTGCGGAAGTAGGTTAATTATTCATTCGTGATTCGAGTTCAGAACATATTTATTGAATTCCATGTCTAAATTATCCGATGCCTAGCACCTTCATCTACTGATTTTACATCTTTATTTACTTGCTTTAAGTTATTTATTTGTTATTTTTGTCACTATTCACGTCCCTAAAACAAAACCTCATATTAGTCTACAATTACCTACGAGTTTCGGACTAGAGTTTAGTCTAAGGTACTTAGTTTTTTTTTTGATTTTTTTTTCATTACTTTTCTCTATCTCCGTGTGTTTCGGGTTCTCTTGAGTAAGAGATAGAAATATTTTAAGAAGCACTAAAGACGCATATACGGATGGATCTTCAAAACCGAACAATTGGAGAATTCGATTCGTTAGACATCTTCTTCACGAAACGCCAACCAATATGCCCTCCACCACCTCCTGGAGAGTTTAAGATCAGCTCAAAACTCATTGCTTTGGTGGAGCAGCATCAATTTCGTGGCTTAGATGAGGAGCAGCCCATTGATCACATCGAAAGGTTCGAAAAAATCTGTAGTACAAGGAGATCCAATGGAGTTCCTGAAGACTACTTGAAGTGCACTTTATTCTCATTCTCTTTGGTTGATAAAGCCTACAAATGGATGAAGTCTCTTCCAGCAGGAGCAATTACTACTTGGGATGAGTACAAGATAAGTTTCTTAAAGCACTTTTACCCGAAAGATATATTGAAACGGATGAGAAGCAGAATCTAAGAATTTCAACAAGAACCAAAAGAATCAATTTATGGGGTTGTAGAACGTTTCAAGGAGTACAAGAGAGAGTGCCCTCACCATGGTTTAAGTGAGTCGAATTTGTTAAACATCTTCTACAGAGGAGTTAATTAGAAGTTCAAGATGGCACTCGACACCGCAAGTCAAGGTAACTTCATGACTAATACCGTCGCTCAAGCTAACACTCTTATTGACAATTTGGCAGAGAGCAATAAGAATTCATGCTCGGGCTATGAGGAAAACGTGGGAGACATGAAGGCAAATTCAGAATCCGCACAAATCCTCGAGCTAAAAGTAATTGGTTTCTCAGCTTCTCGAAAGTCAACCGAGTGGTGTTCACCTATGTAAGAACGTGGGAGATGGTGATGGTAAGGTTAATAAAAAGTGTATTGGTGATGGCTCTCATAAGCAGCAAAGAGAAATCAACTACATTGCTGGGTTTGGAAACGTCCATCAAAACCGAAACAAGAACGATTTTAACGATGAAAACTTTCAGCCGAGTGTTGAAGCTCCTCTTCTAGACCAAGATCACGTGAGTATAGCCCCTAAAGACAGAAACCTTGAAGCTATGATGCATCAGCTTATGGAGAATCAACAACATATCATGGAGGGACAGAAGCAAAATGCCTAAGATATTCAAAATCTCGGTTTTAAAGTGGATAACATGTATGATCATCTCAATAAGAACAATGAGGGGTTGTATGGGAAGTTTATTTATCTCTCTAATCATGTTAAGAAGATTAAAATGCAAGTTTCTCAAACGGCAGAAGGTGTGAAAAGACAAGATGGTTTTCTTCCGGGAAAGGCTGAGACAAATCCAATATTCTGCAAGGTGGTTACAACTCAGAACAAGGAAGTGGTTTCACTAGCCCCTAGAAATCAATCTACAAACGAGTACCCTGTGGCAAGGCATGAAGATGATGAGTTGATTTCAAAAGCACCACATCAAAGGAAGCTTCGTAAAATAGATGATTCAGTGAAGTTTATCTTCCCTTGCATGATTAATGGTGTGGAAATTCTCGACTCTCTTTGTGACACATGAGCTAATGTGAATGTCATGTCTAAAACTATTGCAAACGAGCTAGTGATTGGTGATATCAAGCCTCCTCAATGTTCTCTTAAGTTTGGAGACAATTCAAGCACAATTTCACATGGTTTTGTACAAGATCTAATGGTGCAAGTAGGAGGATCTCTTGATCCTGTTGATTTTCACATTCTTAAGATGGAAAAGGACTCTCCAATGACATTAATACTTGGAAGTTCATTTCTTTCAACCGTGGGAGCAATTGTTGATTATCCCAACCGAAGAGTTTATTTCTCTAACGTCAAAAAGAGAGTCTTCTATTCCGCAGTTCCTAGTGGTGAGAAATCTTACTGTATAACTATCTAAAAAGGAGGGAAGCTGATTTTAGACTCTGGAGATAACAAAGAAAGTTCCCAACACGTTTCTTTAGAAGCCCCTTTAATCAAATCTAAGGAAGCTGACAAACCGACAAAATCTGAGCGCAAAGCTATCTCATGTGATGCAAGTTCGACCTTGTCCTCTCAAGATTATGTTGAGAACGTGGTGAAAGATGGTAATTTTAAAGAAGCACTCACACTTGAGACACTCCCAATACCACCTCCGAAACCAAAACGTTATGAACTTCCTTGGTTTGGGAATATTACAAATTACCTAGTAGCAGAGGTCGAACCACCACAATTCTTCGGTTACAAGAAGAAGAAGTTCTTGCATTATGTTAGAAGGTACTTTTGGGATGAACCATATCTTTATAAGCAATGTTCAGATAATATGTTCCAAAGATGCATCCCTGAAGAAGAAGTTCCAGGCATTCTCTTTGCTTATCATGGATCTAACTATGCATGGCACTTTGCTACTAACAAGACTGTCGCTAAAATCTTACAAGCTGGATTTTGGTGTCCAACCATGTTCAAGGACGCCCATGCCTTTATATCCAAGTGTGATGCTTGTCAAAGACAAGGAAACATCATCAAAAGGAATGAGATGCCACAAAACGTCATCCTTGAAGTCGAAGTCTTCGACGTTTGGGGAATCGACTTTATGGGTCCTTTTCCTTCGTCTTATGGGAACAAGTACATTCTTGTTGCTGTTGACTACGTGTCTATGTGGGTGGAATCCATATCACGTCCCACAAACGATGCAAAGGTAGTGATGAAGTTGTTCAAGTCGATCATCTTCCCGAGATTTGGTGTACCACGAGTCGTGATTAGTGATAGAGGTTCTCACTTCATCAACAAAGTTTTTGAGAATCTATTGAAGAAGAATGGCGTGAGACACAAAGTTGCTACATCTTATCACCCTCAGACAAGTGGTCAAGTAGAGATCTCCAAATGAGAAATCAAAAGGATCTTAGAGAAAACAGTCGGAATGACTAGGAAAGATTGGTCAGCTAAGCTCGATGATGCTCTTTGGGCCTATAGGACGACCTTAAAAACTCCTCTTGGAACCACTCCTTTTCATCTTGTCTATGGAAAGGCATGTCATCTTCCTGTTGAGATTGAGCATAAGGCGGAATGGGCAGTAAAGAAGCTGAATTACGACATCAAGACAACAACCGAGAGACGTTTAGTTCAATTGAATGAGTTAGATAAAATTCGTCATCTTGCCTATGAGAGTTCTAAGATCTACAAGGAGAGAACTAAAGCATATCATGACAAGAAGATAGTCCCCAAGACGTTATCACCAAACGACCAGGTTCTGCTCTTTAACTCACGACTTAAACTCTTTCCCGGCAAACTCAGATCGAGATGGTACGGACCGTTCATTATCAAAGAAGTAAAACCATATGGTGTTGTGGTGCTTTGGAACCGCAATGGAGGTGACTTCATTGTCAATGGACAACGTCTAAAGCCATATCTCGTAGATATTGAAGAAGATGAGAGGAAAACAATTCCCTTAAATGATGCCCCTCATGCCTAAACAGAAAAGGAGTCGAGCTAACGGTTTTAAACAAGCAGTTGGTGGGAGGCAACCCACCGGTAAATGTACGTATTTTTTCTTTTGTTTTTGCTTTCAATAACATTTTCTAATTTTTAGTTTTGAGTCTAAGTGCCTCATGTAAAAAAAAAAGGGTCTAACAAAACAAAATCGATCAATACCACATGGGTATCAATCGATGCCAAGGGTCCACAGAATCGGAAATCGATCGATGCAGTGTACGCATCGATCGATGCCAAGGATCCAGAGAAACAGAAATCGATCGATGTAGTGTACGAATCGATCGATGCAGGGCGTCCAGAGAAACAAAAATCGATCGATGCATATTTTTCATCGACCGATACCGACCCAGGTAAGTCAACTTTGACTTTTTCTTGATTTTCGTTCTTTGAGTCTGTTTTACCTTCTTCTTGGTTTATTTTCACACCGAGACGGTGTGAATTAAGTATGGTGGAGGGTCTTTGTCGTTTACTAACGCTATTTTCTTTCTTTTGTTTTTCCTTTTTAGTCATTTTGATGTTTTGTTTGAGTCATTTTGTTTTATTGAGTCAAAACTTGTTGGAGATTATGATCACGACCTTTGAATTTTTATGTGATTTGCATCTAAGTGACCATTGTTGCAGAGCTAGTTTCAGACCAGACTAATGAAAAATCTAAAGGCTGACCAGTTAATCAGAGGCATCCATGTTTTCAGAAAAATTCAAAAAGCTTGAGCTAATTTATGAGCTCTTCCTTTTACCTCATCATCGTGATAGGTATCCTCAGAGCTTGAATCCTCATTCGTATATGACAAGACGACTTGTGTGAAAGTATGGTACTCCTCTCCCTTATTTAAAATAAAAAGCAGAAAATATGAAATAATTTTCTTTCGAGTAAAGGGTTAGGAAAATTTTCATCGATCCTATTATTTTACTTCGAAAGAAATGATCACACTAAGGTTGGAAGCGAGGTTAGGAAAATTTCCAGAGATACCACTATTCGCTTACACTTTAGAATAAAAGGGTGGCACTAAAATGAACCGGGGATTCGGTGGCAAAAACCATCAATACTCGCGTTCCATCAACCATTGACGCTACAAAAAGAAAATGAGAAAACAATAAGTTTGGGGGAAGGAAAAAGTACCAAAGGTTTTGTTGTTGTCTCGTCACGATATCGAAAGGGAAATAGTCTAGAAGGTTCTTGGCATTATGATCCTTGATGAGACCCATCAATGATAGCTTTGGATCATTCTATGAAATAATGAGTTGAATCTAGGAGGATGCGAATGCTTGCAGAGAAGTACATAGTGGTTCGATCTAGAGCTAGTTTGGCAATACGTGGATTACTAAGGTAATGATCATTGCCGAATTCTAAAGAAAATGTGAGTCTCCGTATTTTTCAAACTTTTTCTTCTTGCTTAGTTTTCGGTTTGCTTGAGGATAAACAAAATGCTATGTCTGGGGGAGTTGATATACTCTATATTTTACTGTTTTTAATAATGATTTTAGTATTTTATCTAAGCATTTTTATTCAGTTTTGTGCTTTTTGAGGTAGTTTTCTCGTATTTATAGTTTTAAAGACTATAGAGGTTAAATCATCAAAAATGATGCAAAATGGAGCCAAAAAGGAGTTTACCCTGTCCAAGACATGTGATATATCATGGTTTTTACCCATTTTAAGTCATGATATAAGTCTTTTTTTATATAATCTTTCTAGTATTTTGGAGTCTTTTAGAGTCTTTTCAGGTTTTAGGTACGTTTGGAGCATTATTGGAGATATTGAAGCATTTTGGAGTCAAGTAGAGGTCCTGTAGCTGAGACACCGATTTATTGCCCGAGTATCGATCGATACACTTATGGTATCGATCGATACCTGTCGAAAATACAGAAGGATCGCGACTTTATTGAAGATTTGAAGAACTGCAAATTGCCCCAGATCAGACTTTATTATTTACAAAAATGCCCATAACGTGTTTAGTAGTATTTATTTAGGTTTTACAGCCACTTTGGTGGCTACGCTTTCATTACACAACATTCAAGCTTTATTCTACCTTGGTTTTTGGTGAGAGAGCTTTTGAGGGAGACAAGTCTGAAACTCTGTTCATCCGAGAGAAGATTTCGAACCCTTGTTTTACTATCTTCTTTATTATTTATTCAAGTATTTATTCAGTCATGTTTATTGTTTCAATCTCCATGTCTGAGTAGATCTCCTGTTAGGTTTAGGGTTCTCATAAGGGATTTCTTTGAATGCTAAATTGATTAGTTGTTTAGGGTTCATAATATGAATTAGTTCTTCACCTTAGGTTGTTCTCAAAGCTAATTTTGGATTGATCACCTAGAACTTAGATCTTAGGATTATCGATTAGGCACGAGAGTGCAATTGAGAAACCTGATAGAACTTAGAGTGAGCAAAATAACTATTCGCAAAGAGATTTGGTTTAGTTGTTATGTGAACAAATCAAACTTAAACTAAAAGCTAGTTTAGACTTTAGGATTCGCAAAGAGATTTGGAATTTTAGGATTTAGACTTAGATAATTCTCGCAACGAGAGTTGGTTAATTATACTTTAGTGATTTGAGTTCAAGAACCGTGCGTAACCTGAACTCTGATTAGTTAGTTTGTCTGCATTCATTGATTTCCTAAGAAATACCCTGAACCTATCTTTCTTCCAATCGAACTACAACTCGTTTAATTTACGTATTTGCTTTCAATTTCAATTTCATTGATCACTTAGCTTAATTCAACTTTTAGAATATATTGTGTGTTTCCTTGAGTCTCTGTGGATTTGATCCCTAAGTATAACATTCGACAAAGCTTTAGTAATTTTAGGGTATTAATTTGAGCTTATCAAATTTGGCGCCGTTGTCGGGGACTCAATTCGCCATTAGATTTTAATTTGAGAATTTTGACTAAGTTCGCCTTAGTATCGATCGACACCCTAGTGGTATCGATCGATACCTTTCGTGGATTTTTGTTACTTACGCTCTTGACTTTTTTGTTTCATGTGCATACCTAATCGAGGAACCAGAAGGAACAAGAACAATCCACTAGTTAATATGTCATTGGAGCAGATAGCACTTTTGGAACGTACAAACAGAAAAGCAAAGAAGCCAGCAGAGATGAACAACAATCCAGTGATTTTTGTTCAAGATGCAGCTGGTGCTTACAGAGACCGAGAGGGTCATATGTGCAATGAGAGAGGGCAACGATTGGATGGAGAGGGGAACATCATTCCACTTCTTGTTGTTGTCGAGGAGGTTGTTGCTGCGATTCCAGGGAATGCTGTAGCTGATTGTGGTAGAACAATTGGTGAGTACAACAGGCCTGATCAGTTTTATGCCAATCGATCAGCGATTCGCTCTCCACCATTTCAGAGGAATGACTTTGAGCTGAAACCTCGATACTACACTCTTGTGGGTCAGCATCATTTTCATGGATCATATTGAAAGGTTAGAGGATTTGGTCACTAGCATCAAGAGTAATGGAGTGTCCTATGACTACCTCTTTTGCAAGCTCTTCCCATATGCTTTAGGAGGACATGCGACTTACTGGCTGAAGTAGTTGCCTCCTGGATCACTGACTACCTGGGAGGAGACTAAGACTGCTTTCCTGAATAACTTCTATGATGATGCACGATCCGAGGATCTGAGGAACAAGATCTCCCTGTTTTCTCAAGGCCCGACTGAGACTGAAGCGTTCAAGGCTGCTTGGAAGAGATTTAGATCATATTAGAGGGATTGTCCACATCATGGGTACACTAATGTTCAGCTGATGGGTTTCTTCTTCAGAGGGATTGATTGGAGGTATCAAATGGCTTTGGATGCTGCGAGCAATGAGAATTTCAATACCAGGTATCCTTATGATATGCTTATGTGCTTATTGAGAACTTGGCGTCTAGCAATAGCACCAAGAATGCAGACTTTGAGCGAAAGAAGCAAAGTGGGAACATGGATGGATCGCAAATTGCTGATGTTCAGGCTAAGTTAGATTCAGTGCACAATATCTTGCCGGGAAAATCGATGAAGGCAGTTCATTTTGCTGAGGAAGTCAAAAATATCAATGAGGATGAAGTAGAGGATGTTAACTACATTGGTGGTTCTGGTTTTCAGGGTAAGAGAAATCAATACAACAACAACCGCAACTTCAACAACAATTTTCAGCAAGGAGGATTCAAATCTGAAGCTAATAAGAGTGGTTTTGGGTCGAATCAGTTTAGCCAGAAACCTCCTCAGAACAGTGGTTACACCAGGAACTATGGGAATTCATCTTATCAGCCTATCCTTGCTAAAACTCCAAAGAGCAAGATCGAGTCTATGCTTGAACAGCTGGTTCAAGGACAGCAGCAGATAACATTGGACTTCAATAGGAAGATGGATGCTATGTACAAAGATCTGAGTGAAAGGATCGATGCTCTTGGTATTCATCAGAAGAAGCTGGAGACTCAAGTAGCTCAGACTTCAGAGGCTGCGAAAAGACAAGAAGGTTTTCTTCCAGGGAAAGGAGAGAACCCAAGGGCACACATCAATGCAATCACCTTGAGGAGTGGAAAAGAGGTCAAATCAGGAGTGAAAGTTGGCCAAACTGCAGGAAATTTCGTCGATCTTGACGATGAGGATTCTGAAATCCCTAGGGTATCAATCGACACTAGCCGGCATCGATCGACACCGGTCAAGATACTTTCACGTGAAAACTCAAAGTCCCGCGTATTGATCGATACCACACCTGTATCGATCGACACTGATCCTGTAGTCGATTCATCACCTAAGGTTTTGAAAGAAGTACCTGATTTGGTTGCAGAAAAAGTTTACATACCGAGGATACCTTATCCCAGGGCTATTGGGAAGACTAAGAAGGAGGGAGAAGACTCTAGATGCAAGGCCATTATGGATAAGTTGATTGTTGAACTTCCTTTCATTGATGCTATCAAGACTTCTCCATCTTTCAGGAGATATGTCAGGAAGATGGTGTCCAGCAATGTGAACCTTGAGGACGGATGTTTGATGATTACTCATGAGCGCAACGCAATCCTGACCAACAGGATCCCAAAGAAGCTACCAGATCCAGGGAGTTTTGTTGGATTGTACGATCTTCACAGACAGATTTGAGCGTTCTCTATGTGACCTTGGCTTAAGTGTCAACCTCATGCCATACTTAGTTTCTAAAAGAATGGGGATGACAGACTTCACGTCAACAAGGATTTCACTTATACTTGATGATAGCTCAGTTAGACTTCTAGAGGGATTGCTCGAATATGTTCCTATTAAGATTGAGAATTGCTTGATCCCAACAGACTTCATTGTCATGGAGTATGATTCAGAACCCATAGATCCTCTTATCTTAGGAAGGCCATTCCTAGCAACAGCTGGTGCTCTGATTGATTGCAGAAATGGGAATATAGCTCTTAACATCGGTGATTTGGTCATGACTTTTAACATGGAGAAGATGATGAAGAGACCAACCATCGATGGCCAGACTTTCTTGGTAGACACCTTCAGTGACATTGCTGAAGAGTACTTCCTGGAGATGCATCATGAGGATCCATTGGAAAGGGCATTGGTCTGTTCAGCTGAGTCAGAGGTTTATTCGGGTGATGTTGCTGCTGAATACTCGAAGATACTCGATACAGCACCACCAGTATCGATCGATACCACCTGGGTATCGATCGATACCCTGCGGCCAGAAAAGAAGTTAACCGAAAGTTCTAAGCAAGCTGCTGAGCTTGGATATTGGAACGAGGAGAAAGCTCCTACGGTGGAACTCAAGCCACTTCCAGCAAATCTGAGGTATGGTTTTCTTGGTCTTAATTCCATATACCCAATAATTACTAATGCCTCCTTGAACAACGTAGAGATTGCCTTACTGCTGAGCAAGCTGCGCAAGTATCGCAAAGCTCTTGGCTATTGTCTTGATGACATTTCAGGTATATCACCAGGACCTGTGCATGCATCTGATTCATCTTGAGGACGAGTCAAATGCTTCAATTGAGCATCAGAGGAGGCTGAATCCAAACCTGAAAGAAGTGGTTAAGAAAGAGGTCATGAAACTCTTGGATGCAGGAGTTATCTATGCCATCTTAGACAGTTCTTGGGTCAGTCCAGTGCACATTGTTCTGATCTGCTCAATTTAATACCCTAACAGTACTAAAGCAGTAGTCGTAGTATAGCTAGGGGTCGAACACAAGGACTCACAGAAATCACACAATAAATTATATAGAATTGAGCTAAGCTAAGCAATTCAGTTTAAACAGAAAACAGAAAATAGTAAACGAGTTGTATTCGATGGGAAAAAGATAGGTTCAGGGATATTTCTCAGGAAATCAATGAATGAAAAATAAACTAACCAATCAGGGTTCAGGTTACGCACGGTTCTCGAACTCAAATCACTAAAGTATAATCAACCAACTGTCGTTGCGAAAACTATCTAAATCTAAACTTCAGAATCCCAAATTTCTTTGCAAATCCCTAAGAATAAATCAGCCTTAATTTCAGGTTTGATATGTTCACAAATCAATTAAACCAAATTTCTTTGCGAATAATCAATTTGCTCACCCTAAGTTCTGTCAGGTAATTAATCGCACTATCGTGCCTAATCAATTATCCTAAGATCTAAGTTCTAGGTGATCAATCTAGAATTAGCTTTGAGAACAACCTAAGACGAATAACTAATTCAGATTATGAACCCTAAATAACTAATCCACCTAGCATTCAAAGAAATCCCTTATGAGAATCCCCAAACCTAACAAGAGATCTACTCAGACATGGAAATTGAATCAATAGACATGTTTGAATAAATACTCTATATAAAATCAGAAAGAAAAACAAAGGTTTTGAGATCTGATCTCGGACGAAGGGAAATTCAGACTTGTCTCTCTCACCAAATTCTCTCTTAAACCAAAGCAAAATAAAGCATAGCCTAAACAAGTGGTTGTAAAATCCTATTTATAACCTAAAACACGAATTGGGGTCTTCTTGTAATTATTAAAGACTTCTGGGCACTTTTGCAATTCTTCAAGTCTTGGAAAACTCGCGGGTCGTGTCTTGCTGCGATGAGTATCGATCGATACCAGGGGGTATCGATCGATGCTTGTCGTGAAATCAGGTACTCAGCAACACGACTTCAGATTTTGCTCCAAAACGTTCCAGAAAACTCCAATGATTCCAATAATGCTCCAAACGTGCTAAGACCTGTAAAAGACTCTAAAAGACTCCAAAATACTATAAAGACTCTATAAAAAAGACTTATATCATGGCCTAAACAGGGTAAAAACCATGATATATCAACTCCCCCAGACTTAGCCTTTGCTTGCCCTCAAGCAAATAGAAGACTAAGCAGAGAAAGAGGTTTGAAAACGCGGAGACTTACCTGTTCATGAACCATCGAAATGACTTTTTTCCCAAGTACCCAAATGTTACCTAACCAGCTTTCGATCTAACCACCAGGTACTTCTCCGTAGACATTCGCAGCTTTCCCAGACTCCACACATTATCCCACAACATTGTTCAAGTAAAACCCTCATCGCTGCAGCTAACGTTCAAGAACCTTCTAGACTCTTTACCAGACAATATCATGACAAGGAACCATCATTTTTCACACTTTTTGTATCAATTTCTCTCCTCCAGACTTATTTCTTATTATGTTCTTTTTTTTATGTTTTGCATATACACATCAAGGTATAAGACGCGAGTATTGATGGTGTTTGCCACCAAATCCCCGGTTCTTCCCTCTCAATGTATCAAAAGATGTAGGCGAATAATGGCATCATAGGAAAATCCTAGCCTCGATTCCAATCCTCTGTGTGATCATCCCCTCTTAAGTAGAATAATGGGATCGCTGTAAATTTTCCTAACCCTCTACTCAGAAGAAAATCATTTCATCTTTTATGCTCTTATTTATCAACTTATAATAGGGGAGAGAGATACCATAACTCTAAACACATGGGTTCATTTATCAGATATGAATGATGAATCAAGCTCTATGAACACTAACCACATTGATGAAGTGCAAAAATTTGGCTCAGGTTTCAGAAGAACTCTGCTAGAGACATGGATGTTTTCTAGTCAACTGGTCAGTCTTTGGATTTTTCATTTGTTGATCTAGAACTGGTCCTGTAACACTGTGCACTCAAAAACAAAATCAAATCAATAGGTTCAAGCACATGATCATTATCTCCAACAAGATCGACCGATACCAGTCAGTATCGATCGACGCTGATGCTTCAAATCGGGTACTCAACTACACGAACTTCTGCTTTGCTCCAAAATGTTCCAGAAAGCTCCAATATCTCCAATTATGCTCCAAACGTACTAAAACCTGTAAAAGACTGTAAAAGACTACAAAATAGTAGAAAGACTCTATAAAATGGACTTATATCATGGCTTAAACGGGGTAAGAACAATGATATATCAACTCCCCCAGACTTAGCATTTGCTTTCCCTCAAGCAAATAGAAGACTAAACCAGAGAAAGAGGTTTGAAAACATAGAGACTCACCTGTTCTTGAAACGTTACAATGACCCTTTTCCCAAGCACCCAAATGTCACATAACCAGCTTTTGATCTAACCACCATGTATTTTTCCGTAGACATTCGCAGCTTCCCAGACTACACACAATATCTCACAGCATCGTTCAATCAAGCCATCCTCGCCAGTTTCATCGCTGTGATTAATACCAAGAACATTCTAGATTCTTTCCCATAAAATATCATGACAAGGAACCACCCCTTTTTCACACTTTCTGGTATTATTTCTCTCCCCCAGACTTATTTCTTATTATGTTCTCTTCTTTTTTTTTAGATCTGCATATACACATCAAGGTATGAGACGCGAGTATTGATGGTGTTTGCCATCGAATCCCCGGTTCTTCCCTCAAAAGTAATCAAAGGTGTAGGCGAATAATGGTATCACGGGAAATTTTCCTAACCTCGCTTCCACCTTTGTGTGATCATCTCCTCTGAAGTAGAATAAAGGGATCGTTGGAAATTTTCCTAGCCCTCCACTCAGAAGAAAATAATTTCATCTTTTAATGCATCTTATTTATTAACTTGTAACATGGAGAGAAATACCATTACTTTAAACACATGGGTTCCTTTGTCAGATACGAATGAGGAATCAAGCTCTATGGATACTAACCATATTGATGAAGTGCAAAAATTTGGCTCAGACTTTAAAGAACTTTGCTGGAAACATGAGTGTCTTCTAGTTAACTGGTCAGCCTTTGGATTTTTCATTAGTCGATCTAGAATTGATTCTGTAACAGTGATCGTTTAGAAACAAGGTCAGATCAATAGATTCAAAAAAAAGATCACAGTCCCAGACAAAGTTTTGACTCAATAAAACAACGAATGACTCAAAAACGACTGACTCTAAACAAACAAAAACAATGTCATCGACTACCTCCCCAAGACTTGAACAACACTGTCTCCAGTGTTATCTAGCCTAGAGTAGGTGAAAGAAAACAAAAGAACGGAATAAAACAGGGAAACACAAGAAGTTACCGTGCGAGAATATTGAGTATCGACCGACACACGGCCTGGTATCGATCGATACCAGGCTTAAGTCGATACAATGAATCCTTCTCATTCGCGTAGGGTGTCGACCGATACCAACAGGGTATCGATCGACACTCAGGCGATTTTGAGTTTTTGCTGCTTGTTTATCCTGACACAAACACAAAACGAAAAATAAAAAAAAGACTCAAAAACAAACTCACCAGTGGGTTGCCTCCCACCAAGCGCTCGTTTAACGTCATTAGCTTGACTGTAACGCCATTCAGGCTGTGGCAACATCATCCAGAGGCATTATCTGCCCTGTTGGAATCATGGCTTTCGCCCAATAGTGTTTCACCCTCTGTCAATTGACAATAAATTCATCGCCTGTAGGACTAATCAGCACGACGGCACCATGTGGTCTGACCTCCTTGATTGTGAAGGGATCTGACCAACGAGAACACAGTTTACCAGGAAACAATTGGAAACGAGAGTTATACAGAAATAGCTGGTCATTCGGCGCGAAATGTCTGGAGATGATCTTTTTATCATGATATGCCTTAGTTCTTTCCTTGTACAACTTCGAGTTCTCGTAGGCGTGGTGCCTAATTTTATCCAACTCGTTCAGCTGAATCAACCTCCTCTCAGCAGCAGGCTTGATGTCGAAGTTCAGCAACTTCGTTGCCCAAGCTGCCTTGTTCTCGATCTCTATTGGAAGGTGACATGCTTTACCATACATCAAGTGGAACGGTGTAGTACCCAGCGGTGTTTTGAAAGCAGTCCTATAAGCCCATAGCCCGTCATCCAGCTTCGTACACCAATCCTTCCTAGAAGTAGCCACTATCTTCTCTAAACTCTCCTTGATTTGCCTATTGGAGACCTCTACTTGCCCACTGGTTTGGGGGTGATATGGAGTAGCCACACGATGATTAACACCATGCTTATTCAACAACTTCTCAAAAACTTTGTTAATAAAGTGGCTGCCACCATCACTTATAACAATACGCGGCACTCCAAATCGTGGGAAAATGATGGTCTTAAACAGCTTAAGAACAACCGCAAAGTCATTGGTTGGACTAGCAATCGATTCCACCCATTTGGACACATAGTCCACATCAACCAGGATGTATCTGTTCTTGTGTGACGAGGGAAAGGGACCCATAAAGTCGATGCCCCAGCAATCGAAAACTTCAACCTCAAGGATGAAATTCTGTGGCATCTCATGTCTCTTACTGATCTTCCCTCTCCTCTGACAGGCATCACAATGCGAGATGAACGCATGATCATCCTTGAACATAGTAGGCCACCAGAAGCCTGCCTGAAGAACCTTGGACACTGTCTTGAAAGTAGCAAAGTTTCCAGCATACTCAGACCCATGACAATGGAAAAGAATCGCAGGCACCTCAGACTCTGCAGCACATATTCTGTAGATACCATCAGAGTAGTGCTTGTATTTGTAAGGCTCATCCCAGAAGAGTCGTCTCATCTCGCGCATAAACTTCTTCCTCGCATATTTTGGGGGATGCTTTGGCTCAGTCTCTACAGCAAGGTAGTTAGCAATGTCAGCGTACCATGGTCGTGCAGGACTAGATACAACAGCTAGATAGGAATCATAAGAGTCGAAGTGCTCTGTAGGCAAAACATGTCTAAATCGTGTCTGGTATCGACCGATACTAGGTGAGTATCGATCGATACTGAAAGTATGCACTCGTGAAAATGGCAGATTTTCAGGACAAAAGTCTTTAAGCTGAGCTTCAATGAAGTAAATACCCTTCTCTGGCAAGAAATCATCAATAGGTACGACTTCATCGACCTTTAATCGTGATAAGTGGTCAGCAACACCATTCTCGACTCCTTTCTTATCCTTGATCTCGATATCGAACCCTTGGAGCAAAAGTACCCATCGGCATAGACGAGGCTTGAAGTCCTTGTTCTTCAGCAGGTATTTGAGAGCAGCATGGTCTGTGTGAACAATAACCTTGCTCCCAATCAAGTAGGACCGAAATTTCTCAAAAGAGAAGACAACTGCAAGTAACTCCTTCTCAGTGGTGTTGTAATTTCGCTGAGCATCATCCAACGTCCTGCTGGCATAATAAATAGCATGGAGCTTCTTGTATTTCCTCTGACCAAACACAGCTCCAACAGCAAAATCGCTTGCATCGCACATAACCTCAAATGGTAAACTCCAATCAGGTGGTTGGACAATAGGAGCGCTCACCAATGCCTTCTTAATTTCCTCGAAGGCTGCAAGGCAATCAGATGTGAAGTGAAATTTGACTTCCTTACATAACAGGGCTGTGAGTGGGCGTGCGAGCTTAGAGAAATCTTTGATGAACCTCTTGTAAAACTCAGCATGACCAAGTAAGCTTCGAATCTCAGATACATATCGTGGAGGTAGCAGGCTTGTCATGACCTGAATCTTAGCCTTGTCAACTTCGATCCCTGCCTTAGAAACCTTGTGCACAAGAACAATGCCATCTTGTACCATGAAGTGGCACTTCTCCCAATTAAGAACCAAGTGTTTCTCTTCGCATCGTTGAAGCACCTTGCACAAGTTATCCAGACAATCATTGAATGACGATCCATACACTGAAAAGTCATCCATGAACACCTTCATGAACTCCTCAGTCATGTCTGTAAAAATTGACATCATGCATCGCTGAAAGGTTGCTGGAGCGTTACATAATGTAAATGGCATTCTTCTGTAGGCGAATGCGCCATAAGGATATGTAAAGGTTGTCTTTCCCTGGTCCTCTGGATGTATATGAATCTGGAAAAAGCCTGAGTACCCGTCGAGAAAACAGTAGTATGGGTGACTCGCTAACCTCTCCAGCATCTGGTCAATGAATGGCAATGGGAAATGATCCTTCATTGTAGCCGCATTCAGCTTCCTGTAGTCAATACACATCCTGTGACCAATGATTGTCCTTATAGGGATCAGCTCATCCCTCTCGTTTTTCATCACAGTTATGCCTCCTTTCTTAGGCACAACGTGAAATGGACTAACCCAAGAACTATCTAAGATAGCATAGATAATCCCTGCTTCCAACAGCTTCATCACTTCCCTCCTGACCACTTCCTTCAGGTTCGGATTCAGCCTCCTCTGGCATTCAATTGAAGACTTTGATTCATCCTCCAGGTGAATCTGATGCATGCAAAATTCTGGTGCTATACCTGAAATATCACCAAGAGAATATCCAAGAGCTTTGCGATACTTGCGCAGCCTGCTCGGCAGTAAGGTAATCTCTGCGTTGTTCAAGGAAGCATTAACAATGACAGGGTATGTGGAATTAGGACCAAGAAAAGCATACATCAATGCGGCTGGGAGTGGCTTGAGTTAAATTTTAGGAACTTTCTCCTCATTCCAATCACCAAGCTCACCAGTGTTCTTAGGAGCTTCGGTCAACTCCTCTATCGCACACGTCCGGTATCGATCGATACTGCATCAGTCAGATCGAGTATCTTGGCGTATCCAGCAGCTATGTCTCCAAGCAATTCTTTTGAGACATCAGGGTACACAAGTGCTCTCTCCAGTGGATCTTCAGGGTGCATCTCCAGGAAGTACTCCTCTGCTATGTCCCTGAAGGTGTTCACATAGAACGTCTGCCCATCGATGGTTGGTCTCTTCATCATCTTTTCCATGTTAAAGGACATCACCAAGTCACCGATGTTGAGAGCTATCTGTCCATTCCTGCAATCGATCAGGGCTCCATCAGTTGCAAGGAATGGTCTGCCAGCATCGTACTTCAAGATGATAAAATCTGTTGGGTTCAAGCAATTCCCAATCTTGATTGGGACGTCTTCGAGTAGTCCCTCTGGAAGTCGCACTGAGCGATCAGCAAGTACCATCGAAATCCTTGTAGATTGGAAATCTGTCAGCCCCATCCGCGTAGCAACTGAGTGTGGCATGAGGTTCACACACGACACAATATTGCAGAGAGAACGCTCGAATCTCTCTGTGAAGATAGTGCAATCCAAGAAAAAACTCCTTGGGTCTGGTATCTTCTTGGGAATTTTGTTGAGTAGAATCGCACTGCACTTAGCTGTAATCATCATGACACCTTCCTCAAGGTTCACGTTGCTAGACACCATCTTCTTCACATACCTCCTGAAAGCTGGAGAAGTCTTAATAGCATCAACAAAAAGAAGCTCCACAACCAACTTATCCAACATGGTCTTGCATCTGGCGTCCTCCCATTCCTTCTTTGTCATCTTAGGAAGCATATGATAAGGTATTTTGGGTTTTTACACCCTCTCCTTGACAGTCTCTGGTTTCTTCTCGACATGCGCCTCGGTATCGATCGACACAGAAGGAGTATCGATCGACACACGGGATTTTGGATCCCTTGTGCAGGTGTCTGGACCGGTGTCGACCGACACTATCTGGTATCGATCGATACATGGGGATTTTCAGAATCCCAATCATCATCTTCAGCAAGATCGACGAGATTCTCTGCAATTGGGCTGTTCTTCACTCCTGAAATCACCTCTTTTCCACTCCTCAAGGTAATGACATTGATGTGTGCCCTTGGATTCTCAGTTTTCCCTGGAAGAAAATCTTCCTACCTCTTCACAGCTGCTACAGTCTGAGCAACTTGAGTTTCCAGCTTCCTCTAAGTCAGATTGATACCTTCAATTTTCCCATTCAGATCAGTGTACAGAGAGTCAAACTTTCCATTGAAATCCACTTGCAACTTCTGCTGTCCCTGAAGAATTTGTTCCATCATGGATTCCATCTTACTCTCTGTGGACTTTGGAGAGATAGGCTGGTACGAAGAGTTCGTGTAATTGCGAGTGAAGTCGCTGCTCTGGAGTGGTTTCTGGATAAATTATTTCGCTCCAAAACCAAATTGGTTCCCCTCAAACTTGTATCCACCTTGCTGAGTGTTGTTGTTGAAGTTTCGGTTGTTGTTGTACCCAAATTGCTGACCCTGAAAACTAGAACCACCAACGTATTTAACATCCTCCACTTCTTCTTCATCGATATTATCGACTCCATCAGTAAAATGTGCAGTCTTCTTCGACTTCCCAATCAAAATATCCAGCTTAGCTTGAACTTCACCAATATGCGATCCATCCACGTTCCCATTATGTTTCTTTCGCTCAAGGTCTGCATTTTTTGTGCTATTTATGGACCAAAAATTCTCAATAAGCACATAAGCATCATATGGATACCTGGCATTGAAATTTCCATTGCTCGAAGCATCCAATCAATCCCTCTGAAGAAAATACCCAGCAGCTGAACATCAGAGTACCCGTGATGTGGACAATCTCTCTGATGCGATCTAAATCTCATCCAAGCAGCCTTGAACGCTTCAGTCGGTCCTTGAGAAAACTGGGAGATTTTATTCTTCAGATCCTCAGATCGTGCATCATCATAGAAATTATTCAGGAAAACAGTCTTAGTCTCCTCCTAGGTAGTCAGTGATCCAGGAGGCAACTGCTTCAGCCAGTAAGTCGCATCTCCACCTAGAGAGTAGGGGAAAAGCTTGCAGAAGAGGTAATCGTAGGACACTCCATTACTCTTGATGCTAGTGACCAAGTCCTCGAACTTCTCAATATGATCCATGGGATGTTCATGAGAAAGACCATGAAAAGGGTGCTAAAC
Organism: Eutrema japonicum; assembly: GCA_030161315.1. Classification (NCBI taxonomy): domain Eukaryota; kingdom Viridiplantae; phylum Streptophyta; class Magnoliopsida; order Brassicales; family Brassicaceae; genus Eutrema; species Eutrema japonicum. Next base: position 30,264,212 of record BSQW01000007.1, read on the forward strand.
CACAAGAGTGTAGTATGCAGGTTTCAGCTCAAAGTCATTTCTCTGATATGGTGGAGGGCGAATCGCTGATCGATTAGCATAAAACTGATCAGGCCTGTTGTACTCTCCAATTGTTTTACCACGATCAGTTGCAGCATTCCCAACGTTGGCGCGACAATCTCACCAACAACAGCAGGAGGGACAATGACGTTTCCAGCTTCATCAAGTAGCTGCCCTCTCTCATTGCACACTTGACCCTCTTGGTCTCTCAGAACTCCAGCTTCATCAGGTCTTAATACCACTGTTTTGTTCATCCCTGATGTTTGCTTTGCCTTTCTGTTTATGCGTTCTAAACGTGCTAGCTTCTCTAACGATAGATTAACTAGCAGAGTGCTCTTGTTCCCTCTGGTTTCACGATTAGGCATGCACCTGAAACACAAAAGTCAAGAACGTAAGTAATCAAAAATCGTGATGAGTATCGACCGACACTGGGTGGTGTCGATCGATATCAACAAAAGAAAATGATGAGTATCGACCAACACTAATTAGTATCGATCGATACCGACGAACTTAGTCGAAACTCGACAGCTAAAATCTAATGGCGAAATTGAGTCCCCGACAACGACGCCAAATTTGATATGCTCAAATTAATACCCTAAAAAATACTAAATCAGTTGCTGCAGTATATCAGGGGTCGAACACAAGAACTCAGAGAGATCGCACAATAGATTGTATAGTATCAAATCAAGCTAAGCAAATCAGATGAAACGAAAGCAATGAACAGTAAAATAGTTTTAAATTCGATGGAGAGAATATAGGAGAGAAACATCAAACGCTTGAATACATTCTTTCCATAACATTTTCAACTCATAAATTAATGGCTACAAGAAAATATCAAGGGATCTCTTAGGATGCTCTGGTCCGGGGACGAGAATTGTGAGGAACAAAAACTCTCGTTTCATGCACAAACTAGGTGGCAAATTGTAAGGTGTGATGATTACTGGCCACAATGAATATTGCCTCCCATGTTTTCCAAAATGGTTGAATCCATCTGTAGATAACCCGAGGTATACGTTCCTTGGCTCATACGCAAAACTAGGATAGACCTCTTGAAAATGTTTCCACGCTTCTGCATCTGAGGGATACGCAATCTCTCCATCTGAGTTATGCTCTGCATGCCATCTCATAGGTCCTGCCGTGCGCTCGGATTGATATAACCTCTCCATTACCGGGAAATGCTACATCTGTTTATGTGGAACATGTACTCTGCCACCCGTTTCCTGATATCGAGGTTTGTGACAAAAATGACACTTCACACGGTTTTCATCCTATCTCTAGTAAATCATACAATTGTCGATGCACAGATCTACCATCTGATACGACAATCAAATACCAGCTACAAGTTTCTGAACCTCGTAGTATGAAGCCGGTGAGATATTATCTTCAGGTAAAATATATTTCACAAAATCAACTATTGCATCCACACAATCCTCTGCCAAGTTGAAATCAGTCTTTATAGTCATCAACCTTGCAGTTGATAAATGCGATATTCCCTCTCTACATCCTTCGTATAGTGGATACTTAGCTGCATTTAGCATATCAAAAAACTTCCGAGCTTCTAAATTAGATTCCTCTATTCTAATACCATCTTGAACATACTATGCTACGTTTTCACGAAACGCATCATTCACCATCTGAACAGTATTTCCTCCGGTGTTGGTTCCTCTATCCTACCCGAATAATTATTGCTACTACCATAATATTGCACCATTGAATCAGTTTCTCCGTGCGTATACCAAATCTTGTAACCCGGCGTAAATTCATTCTTATAAAGGTGATTCCATATTTCCCTATTAGAAACTAATCTATGATTCCGACATTTAATACATGAACAATACATTTTACCGTATTCCGACGTCATGCTATTGTTTGTCGCAAATGTCATGAATTACTCAACACCTTGTGCATACTCATCCGTCAGTTGACCTGTCGCTGGATCTTGCCGTGGTTTATCCATCCATGATCGAAAATAATCATAAGGGTTTGGCTTTGAAGAAGACATTTTCGAAGTTTTTTATTTGTAAGTTGAATTTTTTTTTTGTAAGTTGTGAATGAGGGTGAAAATTTATTTATAATGGATTTTCCGCGGATTCCCGATAGATTTCCAATTGGTTTCCGACCGTTTTTAATTTTCAAACGTCTATAAAACGGCTAGTGCAACGGGGGGATTAACAGATCTATTTCGTCGGAAATCGGTTGGATTTCCCGACCGATTTCCAACCGATTTATAATTTTAAACGTCTATGAAACGGCTAGTTCAACGGGCAGATTAACAGATCTATTTTGTCAGAAAATGGTCGGGATTCCCGACCAATTTCCATCGATTCTAAATCGGTCTCTATGTCGTCGAAAATCGGTCGGGAATTCGGACGACTAAAAATCGGTCAGAAATTTCCGACTAATTACCGACCGGATTTTTTCCTCGGTATTTCATCGGAAATTGGTCAGAAATTCCCTACCGATTTTTTCCCGTCGGAATTCGGTATGTTTTTTTGTAGTGTACATTTCAGGTTTCTTTTTCTTCTCATAGATGTAGACATGTGTATCTATAGTTAGTAGTGAACATCTTTCATTACAGATCTGATATTCGATTATTCTGGTTTTAGGTCGTGACAACAATGGCCATTTTATCAACGGTGTACATGAGACTTTTCCTAACAAATTCGATCCGACACAATAGCCTGATTGCTCCCATTGTTTCAAACCAGAAATTGAGTTCTGCGTTACTTGAAGATGATCCTGAACATAGATATCGGATATTTAGAGCAATTACTTCGGTACGTGGAATGGCCTCTCTAATGAGGAGAAGGTGCGTTGACTCTTTCCTTATTTATTAGTGACTAAGGTCGATTAATTTATCTTATTAGTTTAAGACAACATTTACAAGCTTGATTTTAATTTTCCAGTGTTCCACTTTTTCAAGTTTCAATGGTGGTGTCGTTTTTTAGTAGTCTTGGCGAGGCAGGTCTACATGCTTCATTTATGCACTACAAGGAAACACTGCGATTTTCGATGATCTTGAATCCGTCGGAAAATTTCAACGAATTTTCGATGGGTTCAAGGTCGTTGAAAATTGGTGGGAATTTTTCAACGGATTTCCGACGAATTTATATTCGCCAGTATTCCGTCGGAAAATTCCGACGGATTCGAGGCTGTCAGAAATCGGTGGCGAATTTCCGACCGATTTCCGTTGGATTGTCGTCCGTCGGAAATCCCCGACCGATTTCTGACGATAATATATACGTTAGTGTATTTGTTGTAGTAACCGTTTTATAGGCGTTTAAAATTTTAAAATCCGTCAGAAATTGGTCGGAAATCCGTCGGAAAATCGCTGAAAATCAACTATAAATATTTCTCCCCCTCATTCATAACATAAACACAACAAAAAAACTTACACAATGTCTTCCTCAAACCGTTATGATTATTTTTGATCGTGGATGGACAAACCTCTGCGTGATCCCGCGACGGGGCAATTGACGGATGAGTTCACACAAGATGTGTCGGAGTTCATGAACTTTGCGTCAAACAATAGCATGGTGATATGCTCAATTTAATACCCTAACAGTACTAAAGCAGTAGTCGTAGTCTAGCTAGGGGTCGAACACAAGGACTCACAGAAATCACACAATAAATTATATAGAATCGAGCTAAGCTAAGCAATTCAGTTGTAATTGAAAAAAGTGCAGAAATTAAAAGAGTTGTAAATCAATGGATGAAATATAGGCCCAGGGTTTTTCTCAGGAAATCAATGAATGCAGATAAACTAACTAGCAGGATTCAGATTTAGCGCAGTTCTTGAACTCAAATCACTAAAGTATAATTAACCAACTGTCGTTGCGAGAATTATCTAAATCTAAATCCTAGGAATTCCAAATCTCTTTGCGAATCCAAAAGTCTAAATCAGCTTTAATATCAGGTTTGATATATTCACAAATCAATTAAACCAAATCTCTTTGCGAATAATCAATTTGCTCACCTAGGTTCTATCAGGTAATTAATCGCACTGTCGTGCCTAATCAATTATCCTAAGATCTAAATTCCAGATTCGTCAACCTAGAATTAGCTTTGAGAACAACCTAAGGCGAAGAACTAATTCAGATGGTGAATCCCAAACAGATAATTAACCTAGCATTCAGAGAAATCCTTTATGAGAAAACCCTAAACCTAAAGTGGATCTACTCAGACATAGAGAATGAAACAATCAATATGCTTGAATAAATCATCAAATAAAACAGAAAGAGGTTATTGAGATCGAATCTCGGACGAAGGGAGATTCAGACTTGTCTCAAACCAAAGTAAAATCAAAGTAATAAAAGCATAAAAAGGCATAGCCTAAACAAGTGGCTGTAAAATCCTATTTATAACCTAAATCACGTTTTGGGCCTTCTTGTAATTATCAAAGTCTTCTGGGCCAATTATGCAATTCTTCAACTCTTCATTAAGTCGCGATCCTGCTGTTTCCTCGACGGGTATCGATCGATACTAGGGAGTATCGATCGATACTCAGGTGATTTTGATGTCTCAGCTACACGGATCTCTGCTTTGCTCCAGAATGTTCCAGAAAGCTCCAATAACTCCAATTAAGCTCCAAACGTACTAAGACCTGCAAAAGTCTCCAAAATACTACAAAACACTAGAAAGACTCTATAAAAAGGACTTATATCATGGTCTAAATAAGGTAAAAACCATGATATATCACATGGTATCGGAATACGGTAAAATGTATCGTCATTGTACTAAATGTCAGAATCATAGATTAGTCTCTGTTAGGGAAGTAGGGAAGCACTTATATATGACTGGATTTATGTCTGGTTACAAGATTTGGTATACCCACGGAGAAACTGATTTAATGGTGCAATATTATGATAGCACATCAGATATGTTTGGTAGTACTTCGGGTAGGTTAGAAGAACCATCACCGGAAGTAGATGTAAACGCATGCATTGTTCAGATGGTTAATGATGCATTTCGTTAAAACATAGCATCGTATCATGTTGAGGATGGTAACATGATAGAGGAACCAAATTTAGAAGCGCGGAAGTTTTTTGATATGCTAAATGCGTCTAAGCAGCCTTTTTACAAATGATGTAGAGATAGAATATCGCCTCTATCAACTGCAAACAAATTGATGACTATAAAGACGGATTTCAACTTAGCCGAGGATTGTGTTCATGCGATAGCTGATTTTGTGAGAGATATCTTACCTGAAGATAATATTTCACCGGCTTCATACTAAGAGATTCATAAGCTTGTAGCTGGTCTTGGATTACCGTATCAGATGATAGATGTGTACATCAACAACTGTATGATCTACTGTAGAAAGGACGAAAACCGGTTGAAGTGTCGCTTTTATCACAAACCTCGGTATCAGGATATAGGTGGCAGAGTACCTGTTCCACATAAACTGATGTGGTATTTGCCCCTAGCTAATAGGTTGAAGATGTTATATCAATATGAGCGCATGGAAGGGCCTATGAGATGGCATGCAGAACATAACTCAGATGGAGAGATTGCGCATCCCTCAGATGCAGAAGCATGGAAACATTTTCAAGAGTTTTATCTTAGTTTTGCGTGTGAGGCAATGAACGTATAACTCGGGTTATCTATGCATGGATTCAACCTTTTTGGAAAGCATGGGAGGGAATATTCGTTGTGGCCAGTAATCGTCACACCTTACAATTTGCCGCCAACTTTGTGCATGAAACGAAAGTTTTTGTTTCTCAAGATCGTCGTCCCCGGTCCAGAGCATCCTAAGAGATCCCTTGATATTTTCTTGCAGCTATTAATTTATGACTTGAGAATTCTATGGAAAAAATGGTGTTGAAGCGTTCAATGTTTCCCTCCAACAGAATATTATGATGCGTGCGGTACTTATGTGGACCATAAGTGATTTCCCAGCATACGGTATGATATATGGATGGTCGACGCATACGTTTTTCCCAGCTTTTCTATGTTTTAATAAGTGTCCGTATTGTCAAGATAACACTGATGCGTTCCAATTGAAGCACAGACGAAAGTCCTCTTAGTTCGATTGTCATCGAAAATTTCTACCGCATGATCATCCATATCGTTAGAGCATAACGTTGTTTAGAAAGAACAAAAAAGTTTTTGATGGTCCACCTCCTGAGTTAGATGGAAATTATATTATGACTCAATTGAAAGATTTTGGTGCTGAGAGGACATTTTCATGCGGGGTAATGGGCATTATCCCGTTGACGGTTGTGGCGAGTACCACAATTGGCACAAGAAGAGTATTTTCTGGGATTTGGCATATTGGAAGGACCATATGCTGCACTATAATATAGATGTGATGCACATTGAAAAGAACTTTTTCGACAACATCATGAACACTGTTCTAAATGTGCAAGGAAAGACTAAAGATAATTTGAAGGCCATATTGGACTTGCCAGATATTTGTTCTCGTAAGGAGTTGTATGTAATGGCGAACGAGAAATCACTGCCCCCTGATTTCTGGTTGGATGCGACTTCAAAGGAGGAGTTCTTCGATTGGATTACGCATAGTGTCAAATTCCCAGACGTAAACACATCTAACCTTCGTAATTGCGTTGATAGTTCAGAAAGGAAGTTTTATGGGATGAAGAGTCATGATTGTCATGTTGTCATGCAGCGCATCCTTCCATTTGCATTTGAAGGTCTTCTTCCTAGAAACATCCATGGAGCTATTGTAGGTATGTACATTTACACTATTACGTATGTTAACATATTTTTATTTGTTAATTTGGTTTTAATTAATTTTGTATGTCTACTATATATGCAGGGATCGATGCTTTCTTTCGGGATCTATGCACGAGATCACTTACATCAACCGGTATTGATTATACATTATTTTTACCCGTTTTACTATCTATTTAAGAACGTTTTAATAAGTGTTTCACTCGCTTTTCTATGTTTTATTACGGTTTTCGCATATTTGTAGTTTCAAGACTCTTTTCAGGTTACTTAGGCGAAAGCATTGCAAATTGGAGAAAAACTAGATTTTCGGCTCAGAGTCAAACCGTCAGAAGTTCAATTGCCAAAGAGGTTCTTCTCACCGTCTGATCCAGCCCGATTTTGGAAATATTCAAGAAGGACTAACTATCTTTCCATTCCAACATATTCGAGGACGATCCAATGGTTCAATCAAAAGAAATATGAAGATCAAGACGCCCGATCTGGCCACTCCCAGAAGCATTTCAGCCGTTGCCAAGAAGCAATTCACCGCAGAAAGAAGCCTCCACCCGCGGCCAAGTGAAGATCCACCGCGGCCAGACTCCATGGACCCGCGGCCAAGCTGATTTCATCCCGTAAGCCCATTTTGCAAGGACCGTTCAATTCCCGTCACTTAAAGCCCTAAAGACCGACAAAAGCAGAAGAGAAGACCTATAAATATGCCTCTTAGAAGACCTAATTTCATGTTCTTGCTTTTACATATTTTTAGTTTAGTTTTGTTCTTGTTTTTACTCTTAAACTCTTGTTCTATACTTTTCGAGATTGGTGAAGAGGTTCTCACCGGATTTAGTTCTTAAAATCGTGAGGCTCCTTTTGAAATTTATTTAATCATGATTTTCGTTTCATCTATGTTCGAGTAATTTTATTGTTGGGTTTAAAGGAATTATCAAAGGGAAATTCTATGTTCGATAAGAATTTCACGAGATAAAACCCTAGCCGATTTCTAGACCTCTTTCTTATGGATAGTTGTTAATGCTAAATCTAGCACCATGAACTAGAGGTGATTCATAGGTGTTAAGTACCACCAAAAGTGCTTGATCTAAAAACCCCCGAATCGTTTATCCATATGAGCGTGTGCGTCGTAAGATTTTGAAAGTATACTTACGGAGTGCTGTTAACTAAGAAGAACCAGCTCGAACAACACGATCTTCCGCGCGGCCAGAGACGAAAGTTACTGGTCGAGTGTATAGGTTGTTGGTTCGTAAGATGTACGAAAGTAGGCTATGCCGTTTATTTTGTTCAGTTCGTGGAGTTGAAATCTAGAAACAGTTACTAAGAGCTTAGGGACCGTGATTAAATCGAGCATATCCTAAGATATTCCTGTCGACCCAACACCATTTTATTATTGTTTACAAATCGTTTTCTCTTTAGTCTATGCCATCGATTTTCTTAGTCTATTTACAAGCAATTTTCTGTTTTTGCGTTCTTTACATTATCGTGACAAAACCCCTTATAATAACTTATTTTCGTCTTAAACTTCCTTGCTATTCTCTGTCTAAGGTCTCGCAGAACATCTCTCTATACCTGTGGATCAATACCTAAAGTACTACAATGCACGTCTGTGCACTTGTAGAACCTTTAGGTTTAAATTTATAACCTAGAGTTTCGGAGACGAATCCGACGCTATCAAGTTTTTGGCGTTGTTGCCCGGGGAGTTAATCGCAACCGTTTCTGCCACACCTTAGAGGTTAGCAAATCGACTCTAAGACAAACCTTTTTCTTTTTAATTTTCGGTATTGTTTTTCTTTGTTTCAGCTTTGAAACATGAACTCGCCTCCGGAGCGAGATGACTACTACGAGCAAGGATTCTACGACCCACCTTGTGCTCACTACTCTCACGATTCACACGTCAACTATTATTCATTCTACATGGATCGAAAACCAGCCCCGACCAGCTACTCTTAAGGACAACACGCGCCTCCTTACTACCGAGATGAGCCTCTTGCGTCTCCCTTTGTCAACTCTCGACAACACTCATACCATATTTCTCATCAAATCTTGAACCAGCATGAAGATAACTCGGAACTTAGTACTCGTTTTGAGCGACTCGAAGTAATGATCAACAAAATTATCGACTTACAAGTTAAGTCCAAAACTGCTTTAAACATGAAAGTAGTCTCTATGTCCGTCGAATTCAACAAGAAGTTTGATGATCTTGCTGCCCACGTCACAGTCCTTGAAGATCAGACCCTTAATGACGTTGCAACACTCAATGAGAGGATGGAACTCGTTGAAGACGAACAAGGAAAACAAAAGTTCGATATTCGGAAAGCTTATGATGCGGTACTTTGAATTATAAGCTTGATGACTTGGATAACTCTGTCAATGAAAACAGAAACACCACCTATGACTACACCCTTGAGCTGTGGAAAGGCGTAGGAGAAGTTAAAAACAAAACAATGGAGCTCGATCTTACGCTAGATCGACTCATTTATGCCATTGATGAAGTAGAAGAGAAAGTGAAGAAACTTTCTAAGAATCATAAGGAGCATTATACAACACTTGATGCTCATGTTCCTGACCTAGAAGAGAAGCCAAATGACCCATTGGAACCAGAAAACACTGAAGGAGACGAAGAAGACAACGAACTAAACAAGTCCCCACAGACTCCCCTCACCGCGGTCGCATCCTCTCTAGCCGTGGCCAACTCCCACTTCACCGCGCCTCCGTCCTCCTGACCCATGGCCGAGCTCCATTCCACCGTGCCTCCGTCCTCTCCTCACGCGGCCTGCTCTTGCTCGTCTCTCCTCGGACCTCTCATGTCCCCAACACCAACCTTCGAGCAAGCTGCCTTCTTCATTGATTCTCAAGCCTCAAGAGACCCTTCAAGAAACTTAGAAACATACTCTATTGTACCTTGCAACATGGTTCTATCTACTCAACCACTCGAGGAAATCGAAGACCAATACTCCGAAGAAGAAGTTTCAAGGTTATTCTTCCATGAATCTGATTTTAGTTCGATGAATGGCTCTGTCTTTGAACCAACACCCCCAACAAGTCCAATACCAGAAGAGCAAAAGACACAAAGGGGGGGGGGGGTGTATTGAACTGACTATTTAGAGTGATTTGAGTTTTAATAAGATTTCAGATGATTTTGATGGTTTTGGCTGATTTTAAAGAAGTTGTTATGATTTTGTATTAAAATCCCCTACAATCCCACCTAAAACCATGGGGGGGGGGGGGGGGGGGGGGGGGGTGTATTCAATCTAGCATTTGGAGTGATTTGTATTTAAATCACAAATCCTATGTCATTCAAACATGAATTTTAAAAAATCATTTAAAATCTCATGTTATTGAACTAGTGATTTCTAAATGAACATTCAAATCCACTGTTATTGGAAATATTTGAAGTAATGGGTTTTAAGAGATTTTTAATGATTTGAAGGTGTTTTGGTGGAGTTTCTTAGTTAAAAATAAAAATCCAAATCTCATGGTTTTAGGTGAGATTTCAAAGTTATTTAAAAACAAATCATAACAACTTTCCTAAATCACTCAAATCATCTAAAAACTCACTAAAACTCAAATCTCTCCAAATCCTCCTAAATATCATATTGAATACACCCCCATGAGATTTGGATCTTTGTATTTTTAACTAAGAAAGTCTCCTAAAATCATCTAAAATCCACTGCAGTCATTAAAATCCCAATACTTAAAACATTTTCAATAACAATGGATTTGATATGATTTTAACAAATTCGTGTTTGAATAACAGAGGATTGTAGATGATATTGAGTGACTTTACATAAATCTCATGTTCAATAACATTGGATTTGGGAAGATATTTTAAAATCCTTAGTTGAATAACAAGGGATTTTAAGAAAATCTAAAAATCTCTTAAAATCCACAGTTCAATACACCCCCCAAAGCATCTCAAGAGAACGATTGATCGAATTCAAAAAATTTGTGAAATCAATCCCGATGAACGTCTCGTTCGAGGAAGTTTGGGAGAAAGGACCTCTATACGCTTTCTTCCGCTACAACAATGAGAGTAATGAAGATACTCATACCTACTTTATGAGAGCAAGACGTTGAACGACACCATATGGTACGTCCTACGCTATTCGCATATTCAATCACGAGAGTACCCGAACAAGATTAGTTGGGAAAAGTTAGAGGAATTCAACGATGTGGTTCGTGATCTACCTTGAGAAACCACTTTTGCTAGAGCTTGCCTAGACCACATGATTGGTCACTTCTTTTGTGAAAGCAAGGAGTCCATCTCGGAGATAGAAGATCTCTTCGACAATGCTATGAAAGGAAGACCCGTTCAAAACTCTTCATAAGATTCAAGAACAAGGTCAGTTTCTCACTACTTGCACCATCCGTGGAGCCGAGTTTGAAGACGTTCTTTGTGACTCCGGAGCTTGCCTACGCATCATGTCAAAATCGATCGCCATAAGACTCGGTATCAAGCACATTCATCCATCTAAGACGAAACTCAGCATGGCCGATGAAACTTGTGCTACACCAAAAGGAATCGCCCGAGACATGCCTGTAAGGATTGGAGATTTCATAGCTCCTACCGACTTCTTCATTGTCCAAATAACAAAAGGAGATGCAACACCGATAATCCTAGGATGGCCTTTCTTGGCAACAGTTGGAACCATCGTGGATTGGCCAAATCGACGTGTTTCCTTTGTCAATGTCAACAAAAACATGTTCTACGATGCCGGTCCACTCAGGTTCAAGAAGCCGAAGGATCCCAATCCCGATCCCGACTCACTATGGAGATATGATTCATTTGACAAAGAGACCCGAAGGAGATCAAAGAAGACTTGTCGTAAGACACTGTCCTTCTACGACTAAGCTCATCTAGCTACCAACGTCGAGCTAAACGACTTTAAACAAAAGCTCTCAATGGGAGGCAACCCATTTTTAGGTATGCTTTTATTTTTCATTTTTCCTTCTTTTTATATTACTGTTTTCTTTTCTTAGTGTCAACTTTCAAAAAAATAAAAAACCCAAAAGAAAAAATAAAAAAAAACCCAAAAGACAAAAAAAGAAATCACGGTTTGAAGTTGCTCGGTCTAGCACGAACCGCGAGGAAGGATTTGACCGCTAAATCCATCGACCGCGGGTGCATCCCACCGACCCGCGGCGAACTAGCCATCGACCATGGGTGCGTCCCACCGACCCGCGGCGAGCACCCCATCGTCCCGCGGTGAGCACCCCATCGACCGCGGCTGCACCTCTTCGACCCGCGGCCAATCCCATGATGATCCTGATCGACTCCGTTCGATCCCCGATCGATTCCAAACCATTCCCAATCACCACCACACCATTCCCCATCACCACAACATCATCTACCATCCCCCATCCACCACCATCTCTTTCGTAATTTAGTTCGAAACTAGGCGGTAGCTAGAGTTTCTATTAATGCGAAATCCCCTGAGTAATTTAGATCGTAGAGATTCCTTAGGATGGAATATACTAGCTCTATTATACTTGAACTTTAATCTTGACTTAATTTTCTCATCAAAGTTTTAGGCAAAGATAACGAATCATACATTCATGATGTTCTTTTACCTTTTACCACTCTTTGTCGTACATGAATGACCAACTCATCTTTAGTTGGTACCCCACCCGAAACTTAACCATTTTTCAAACTTCATGCAACTCTCTTTGTGTCATATGTGCAGATATGTGCAAAAACGCCGGAGAGGGAGGAACAACACATATTTCAGTCACTAAAGACGAAGACAATACGCGATTGGTGGAAGTGAATTCAACAAAGATAAAAGCATGGTTCTACCTTGGAAAACTCAAAAACATGGTAAACTTTTGTGCCCATAAGACTCTATCTCAATAAAAACGCTTCCCCCTTTAAAACAAAAAACAAATAAAAAATAATCGAAAGGGAAAGGATACAAAAAGCCTAAAAAGAGTCTAGATTGGTCGAAATTATTATGAGGCATCCATGGTTCGTTTATGAGAAGTTCGCCATTCCGAGCCCACAGAAAATTATAAGTATGGGGGAATGACAAAAAACTTTTATTTTTGAAGAAAATATGAAGTGCAACATTTTTACGCAAGAAGAAGTGACTAGAAGCTGTGGATATCAATAGGTCCTTCCTCTCTTGCTGTTTTTGCATAATATCTTGTACCCTCCGGTGAAATTACGGTAACCCGAAACACTTTTAACCTCACCTCTAAATGCCTTTAATACCTAACATCGATTGTCCTGGTTTACTCCTTTTGATGAAAAGTTCACGTTTGCACTTAATGAATTTAGAGAGCTAGTTGACATGATTTTTAGATTTTGAAAGTTTATATTTCGTATGACGGATACCGTGGACTAGTGTTACGAAAACTTCTGGTGAGAATTTTTTAGTATAGGTTACGTTTGATGTAGTTCGATGGTTATGTTTTAGAAGGGAGGTCTCCGAGATTTTTAGTTCCCTATGATTTTTGTTTGATCGTTTCGAAGCTTAAGCTTTTTCTTGTTTGAGGACAAACAAGGTTTAAGTGTGGGGTGTGATAACACCGTATTTTTACCCGTTTTACTATCTATTTAAGAACACTTTAATAATTGTTTCACTTGCTTTTCTATGTTTTATTACGGTTTTCGCATATTTGTAGTTTCAAGACTCTTTTCAGGTTACTTAGGCGAAAGCATTGCAAATTGGAGAAAAACCAGATTTTCGGCTCAGAGTTAAAACGTCAGAAGTTCAATTGCCAAAGAGGTTCTTCTCACCGTATGATCAAGCCAAATTTTGGAGATATTCATGAAGGGACATCTACCTTTCCATTCCAACAGATTCGAAGACGATCCAACGGTTCACTCAAAAGATACATCAAGATCAAGACGTCTGATCAGGCCACTCCCAGAAGCATTCCAGCCGCGGCAAGAGCGTCCACCCGCGGCCAAGTAAATATCCACCACGGCCAGACTCCATGGACCCGCAACTAAGCTGATTTCGTCCCGTAAGCCCAATTTCCAAGGCCTGTTCAATTCCCGTCACTTAAAGCCCTAAAGACCGACGAAAGCAAAAGAGAAGACATATAAATATTCCTCTTAGATGACCTAATTTCGTGTGCTTGCTTTTACACCATTTTTAGTTTAGTTTTGTTCTTGCTTTTACTCTTAAAATCTTGTTCTATACTTTTCGAGATTGGTGAAAAGGTTCTCATCGGACTTGGTTTTTAAAATCGTGAGGCTCCTATATTAATCTCCTGCATTTTATTTAATCATGATTTTCGTTTCATCTATGTTCGAGTAGTTTTATTGTTGGGTTTAAAGGAATTATCAAAGGGAAATTCTATGTTCGATAAGGATTTCACGAGATAAAACCCTAGCCGATTTCTAGAGCTCTTTCTTTTGGATAGTTGTTAATGCTAAATCTAGCGTCATGAACTAGATGTGACTCATAGGTGTTAAGTACCACCAAAAGTGATGGATCCAGAAACACCCGAATTGTTTATCCATAGGAGCGTGTGCGTTGAAGATTTCGAAAGTATACTTACGGAGTGCCGTGAATTAAGAAGAACCAGCTCGAACAGCACGATCTTCTGCGCGGCCAGAGACAAAAGCTACTGGTCGAGTGTATAGGTTGTTGGTGTGTAGGATGTACGAAAATAGGCTACGTCATTTATTATGTCCAGTTCGTGGAGTTGAAATCTAGAAACAGTAACTAGGAGCTTAGGGACCGTGATTGAATCGAGCATACCATAAGATATTCCTGTCGATCCAATACCGTTTTATTATTGTTTACAAATCGTTTTCTCTTTAGTTTATGCCATCGATTTTCTTAGTCTATTTTACAAGCAATTTTCCGTTTTTACGTTCTTTACATTCTCGTGACAAAAACCCTTATAAAAACTTATTGATGTCTTAGAATTCCTTGCTATTATCTATCTAAGGTCTCACCGAACAGCGCTCTCTCCCTGTGGATCGATACCTGAAGTACTACAGCGCACGTCTGTGCACTTGCAGAACCTTTAGGTTTATAAATCTAAAACTTTGAGTTTCAGAGACGAATCCGACGCTATCAGGTAATCGAAATCTGGGGGGAAACATACCGGTTCTCCTCTGCAACCTCAAGAAAATATTTCCTCATGCCTTTTTGATGTTATGGAACATCCTCTTATTCATCTCCCTCGAGAATCAGCACTTGGTGGCCCGGTTCAATACCGATAGATTTACCCTTTTTAGCGATATATGTTTCACCTAAAGAAGAAGGTGAAAATCTTGCTAGAGTTGAGGGTTCTATTGTCTCGCATGGCATTAATGAAGAAACTTACAACTTTACCGGCTACTACTTTCCAGTGCAGGTGCAAACAAAAAGTAGGCGCCCTGTTCGGGAAAAGAACTAGTTATCCTCTCTATGTCCCCAATATATTTACTCAGATTGGACGACTAAGTAGAAAAGACAAGGATCTGCGACTATTAGAGGAGGAGCAAAGGCACTTGCATATGTATATTCTAACAAACTGCGACGACGTTTTGGAATATGAGAGGTACCTAATATTTTTTAAAAATATTAATTAACAAAGTTTACTAATGGTATTTTCTAATGCATTTGTTCATGCACATGATATTCATGGCCCAAATACGTGATTGGTATCCAAATTACACAGAGGATGAGCTTGTTGTCGTCAAGAAGAATGACTTTGGTCGTTGGTTGAAATATTATGTAAGTGTTAAACGATGCTTTATTATATAATTAAATTGTATTTTCTTATATAAACATTGTGTTGATTATTGCCCACATGCTATTTTTACAGGCTGTTCAGATGACTGCTAGAGGGATATCATTTCCGACGTGGTTAGTTGAGATAGTGAAAGGTCCAACGTTTATTGCAAAGACTTATCCGATGTATTGCATCTGAGGGTATGCTTTTAAAGCTCATCGGGAAGGAAGCTCAAAGACAACTTGTAAGTCTGGTATATCGTCTCAATCTGGAGAAGTAGTCTACTACGGTGTCCTCCGTGAAATATTAGAGGTCCATTATCCGGGAATGATCGACTTGAGGTGCATTGCGTTCTACTGCGATTGGTATAATCCAGTGGAAGGTCTACAACATGACGCATTTAATGTTACATATGTCTACTCTCGAAAGCGACTTCAGAAATACGATCCTTTCATTCTTGCTTCACAAGCAGATCAGGTTTCCTACATTCGATACCCACGGGTTAGGAACAAGCAAGACCCTTGGATTACTATTACGTCGATACACCCAAGGGGAAGAGTTTATGGTGTTTCCGAGCACGACCCTTTGTTGGAAAACACAATTGGCAGATTGAGCATTCTCTTGAAGCTGACCTCATGGTTGATTTCACTATGGACGGGGATTACGTGGTATCTGAGGATTCTGAGGAAGAGATCGGCGAATTTGAAGAGGATTTCGATTCAGCTATGTCAGATTATTCATCTTATGTAATTAATTTTATTTCTCTATATATTTTTCTATATATATTTTGAAACATAGTTTGATAAACTTTTTTTTGAATTATTATATCATGTTTTTAAATTTTAAGGTACTTGACATTTTAGTAAAAAATTACTTTGCTAGAATGGAAATCCCGGGAAATATATCTGAATCAGTCTGATATCTCCGGCTAAAACTGAAATTTCCCCGGTTAAAACTAAAATCCCATACTAAAACTAAAAGTATATGAATCCGTTGGAAATCCTTCAGAAATTTCCGACGGATTTCCGAGGGAATTTATAATCCCCGGCTAAACTTGACATTCTCCCGGTTAAAACTAAAATCCCCGGCTAAAACTAAAACTATCTAAAACTGAAATTTTCCCTGGGAATTTAGAATCCCCCGGCTAAAACTAAAATTTGTCCCCCGGGGTAAAAATATCTGAATTCGTCGCAAATCCCTAGGAAATTTCTGAGGGATTTCCGAGGGATTCAGATTGTTTTAGTTTTAGCCGGGGGAATGTCAGTTTTAGGCGGGGATTCTAAATTTCCTCGGAAATCCATCGGAAATTTTCGAGGGATTTCTGATGGATTAGGGTAATAAACCTCATATTTGATGGATTTTGAACATGTTTGTTCTTGATACATGTAGAAGTAACAAATTAGAATTACTTTCTGTGAAATGTTTTTAAGAATCAAACATTTTATAGTTTTTAATTGAAACCCTACACAAACACGTAGGTGTCCTTATATGTTATATGTGTGTTTATGAAAGCTTGAACTCGTTCGTCGAACGTTTGCTACGAAATCCAGAATAACTTGTTTTGTTTGTTTTTGAATGTTTTTTCTTATTAGTATGTAACAGTAATGGCTAGTAACCCTAAATTTTATCAAATCTCCAAAATATAATCCCTATACACTAAAACCTTCGGAAATTTCCGACGGAGCTTAATATTTTTTATGTTTAACACTTGGCATTTTCGGGTGAAAACATGGAAAAATCCAAGATCCGTCGGAAATTTTTGAGTGTTTTCCGACATACCTTGAAATTCTCCCGAGAAATTTAAACGCCAAACGAAATTGGGCAAAATTTAGGCTGTTTATTAATTCGATTCTCGAGGGAAAGGGTCCGTCGAAAACGTGTATACTTATCTTTTGCGATTGCTCTCCTTCTCTTTCACTTTCCTCTTATTTCTTCTCTCTTCTCTCTACTCTCAAATTCGATTCTCTCTTTTCTCTTCTTCTTCTCTCTTTCTCTCTGATCTCTCTTCTTCTTCTCTCTTTCTCTCTGATCTCTCTTCTTCTTCTTTCGGGTTCGATCGTTCCTCGCCGCCGCTCTCGATCCGAGGCTCCGAATTCCGGGATCTACGTGGTAAAATTTAAATTTTCTTTCTATCTAATTAATAATTTTGTTTTAATAACCGATTCTTAATCATCATTTGTTTGTTTTTTTATAAGTTTGGAATATCCGGAAATGGCATTCGAAAATCTGTTTTAAAGATGTTGCACTTCATCCTTGATAAACCGCACAAGAAATTCTCGGATATTCCGTCAGACGAACAAGACGTTTGGTTTCAAACGTTTGCGGTAAGTTCTAATTTAATTATTTATTTGTCTATATTTTGAAAGTTTTTAACATCTTTAAATCTTTTTTTGTAGCAAGAATTTAATTGGAGGTCTACCGACACGAAAACGTTAAAGACAGAGTTTCTAAGGGAGGCGGCCTCGCAATTCTCTCGCAACATGTACGAGTGGAAGCAGGTTTGGAGAAATGGTGGAGATAAGCCAAAAGGCTTGAACGCGGAAGTGTGGAAGGACTACATCCCGTACTGGGAAGAATCTGACACCAAAGCTCTCTCGGTGACTAACTCCAAAAATCGGAAGAGTCCTCGAGACGGGAAGGGAGTGGCTTTCCACAACAACGGGGCGACCAACTTAAAAAAAAACCGAAATCGAAATGGAAAGTTTTTTGGTATTTTTAGTTATTTTTAAATATCGTTTTTAATATATTTATTAGTAACTAGCCGTTTTAGTTATTTTCTAGACGCAGGAAGACGGCGAACGTCCGAATCACCTGCAATTGATGGTGAGGACGCACACCAACAAGAAGACCAAACAAATTCAAGATGGTGCCGTCAGGGAGATCGTCGAAAATGTGACAAAGGCGCATGAAGAGATCGTGAGCCAGAGATCGCAGGACGGCTCCACCAGTTCCAACGTCCTCACTCGGGTCGAGATCAACAACCTAGTTCTTGAGGTTAGTAATAATTATAGATGATCATTTACATTTAGATAATTATTTGTTAAGATCTAATGCTTTGTATTGTTTTTGTAGGAGATGCCTGTTAAAAAAGGTCGTCGACCAGGCTTGAGTAAGGTTGCGACTTCAGTCACAACTTTTTCGGTCGGTTTCCCGATTGATGAGGACATTATCCGGCAAAATGAAGAGCTCAAGGGGAAGGTAATCGATTTGGAGGACAAGCAAACAAGTAAAAAAGCAAAGAGATCGTCCATGGCGGATTTCATGAAATCTAAGTTCCCGGATTTCCCGCCGGATTTAGTTTGATTTCGTTTTTTGTAATTTTCCGACAATTTCAAAAATCTTAAATAATTATTTAAATTTATAAGAAATTAAAATTTTATTTTATTTTTCATTTTCGTTTTTTAGAATGATTTATTTATTAATTGATATAATATTTTAATAAATTAAATCTTTTTTTATAAAAATCAATAATAACCCCTCGGAATATATCCCTCGGAATATATCCCTCGGAAATCCATCAGGTCTTGTGGCCCTTGGGAATCCATCGGAATTGTTCTGGACGGACTGGTCCTTAGAAATCCGTCGGGTCATGTGACCCTCGGTAATCCCTCAGAATTATCCCGGACGGACTATGATGTGGACATCAGTACCGTGACAGCCCATGGAACTACTACCACCTCAGAAAGAGACTGTACTGTGCGTACGGCAGGCTTAGAACCTGATCCTATTGGCGACAGCAGGACCTTTCTTGTTGTTGGGACAGTTGCTCCTAAGCTACTAACTGAGGGACCACACTTTCATCGACAAAGTGACTATAGCCAGCACTTTGGTCAAACCCCTCAGCCCCAATTCAAGAAAACCGAACATGAAGACATTTCCCCCAGAACTGAGGGAAAACTTACCGGAGCTGAACTGAGGAAACCGTGCATCAAATCAGCTGAGGGAAACCATTTCTCTCGACCAACCAACCATGCTAAAGACCCTGGTCAAGTCCCTCAGTTGCACTTCAACCGATTCAAAATCCCCCAATTGCAAGCAAAGCCACCCGAGAAGACCCATGTGCCTTGTTCATTTCAAATGGAGACCAAGATCAACTGGTCCAGCTCAATAACAACTTGTATTACATTCTTAGCTCACCCAGAGCATGTCTCGAAGTGGAATCAATTCAAACGGAGTTCAGAAGAAGGAGTTATTGAATTTACAAACCGATGGACCTGCTTTGGACTCAATCCAGCGACCAGGCCAAAGATTGTGCTACACAGCCCAACTCAGCAAAGATCTCGACCCAAGACCAATTGGAGAATATCACTGGGCCTCTCATGGATACATCAAGCCAAAGATCAAACAAAATTCCCATCGGATCCACAAGATACACCCAAATCTCTGAAACGGGTCCGCTTGGTGCCATATAAGGAAAGTCGCCCTCTCACTTGGAAATATGGAACGCAGCACTTTAAATGGAAACCAGGAGATCATCTAGGAGCTATTCCACACGTCCAATGGTGCACCAAACCTCACTTGATCAGGAGGATCAAGTTCGAGCTACACTTGCCTTATTTTGAGTCTCACGACTTCCATATCCAACGTCTCTTTTCCTTGAAGTGTGATCACGAAATAAATCTCTCTTGCAGCAGTCAGAATGTACCTAGACACTCTACATTCGCCCCCAAGCTGTCAAGACTCAAGCGCAGCTCCACTTACCTTATTTGGCCAAGACGAGCAATTAAGCCTAACGACTAGTTATGATTATTTTGCGATTTGTTTCTTTAGTCTTTTTGATTTTTGCTTTCTAGAATATTCTTGTACGAGCACTATATAAGCTCAGCTTTGCTTTCATTGTAAATTACCTTTCAATCAAATTAATACAGAAGTTTCTTGTTTTCTTTTCAAAGCGTTTCTTTGCAAAGAGTTATTTTCTTTTGAATAAAAGTGTGCGATTCACTTCTATTCTTTAGAAGCCACGAATTAAGTTGTTTGTGTGATTCAAATAACTTGTTCGTCCACCGGTTGAGAGAGTCAATCACCCACAGATTGAGAGAGTCAATCAAAACCATCACCTTCCATCTCACCATCGTCCCCACTTCCGCAACAAAGCTTGTAATCTCTTGATTATCACGTGTCCGTAAGTTTGGTGGATTCCGATCTTACATCATCTGGTATCAGAGCTCAAAAGCTCCTATCTATCAGGTTACCTCGTTCCTTGTTTAAGTTTTTCATTTGTTTCATTGCTTTTCCGTTTTAGTTCATTCTCAATCGAAAACTACAAAAAAAAAAAAAAAAAATTCTGCTTTACCCGTCTGTTTGTTTCAATTTTCATAAAATCATAAAAACTCATAAAAACATTTCGTCTTTTGTTTTTACTTGTTAACTCATCATAGAAAAATATAAAATTGTTTCTGGAATTTTAGAAATTGATTTAATAGTTTTAGATCAAGCAAAACGGAACCGGAAAATTTAGGTGCGAGAAACAGTTTTTGTGTTCTTGTTTGTTCTTGAGCTAGACTTTGATTCCTGTGAATTTTCTTGTGTAAGGTACAAACCCTAAGGAGCTGCCGCCATGGGAGATTCAGAGGAAGAAGATACTTACCAAGCCTACGAAGATCATTGGAGTCAAGGAGAAGAAGAACAACTCTTCACCGATGAGGAGACTGGCCGTGATACACCACCGTGGCCAGGAGATGATTACTCAAGCTCTTACTATGGAGGGGATTCTGATGAAGATGAGCTTGAACCTGAACCACCAGACCGCTATTCATACCAAGCTGAGTCACACCAACACGTGCCTCACACAACAACATCAACTTGGAGCCAGCCAAGTTTACAATTTTATGAGGATTCGTATGGAGATGAAGCCGAGGAAGAAACATATGTCAAATCATATGTGAAGTACAAACAACAAGCACGACCAGAGAAGCCTCAATACATCATGGCGTCGTGTCCAACACAATCCTATGCCATCTCAGCCGCGACAAGAGAACCAACCCGAGAGAGAAAACATCAATTCGGCTCTCTTATATTTTCAGGTCGAAGCAAGGACCCCAACGTTTATCTCAATTGGGAAAGCAACATAAAGGAGTGGCTATACGCAAACAACATTCCCAAGGAGAAGGAGCTGTCACACGCATCAAGTGCTCTTGTTAGAGATGCTTATGATTGGTGGTTAAAGGAGGATGCATACAAACCGGTGCTTGATTGGGAAGAACTTACGGCACGGATGTACCAAGAGTTTGTGGAAAGACATCAAAATCGCAGCAACATCACTTCCAAGCCCACACGACATGTCACGCCAAGGAGAGTGATGACAACACCAAGGCTGCCATCTACTCAGCCTGAGAAGAACAACGCCAAGAGGTATCCACAAGTTGCAGCTCACACGCAGAATTCTTCACCAACGCATGAACCGCAAGGAAAATGTTTTAGTAAGACCTCTAACTCTTTAAATTCAAATGAACCAGTTTGCTATAGATGCCATAAGAGAGGTCACTTTGCTGCAGTGTGTTCCGAAAGACAATTAGTTAACCCTATACCAATTGAACCAAAACAGAATTCATCAAAATCTAGTGATAGCTTAGTTCAATATGGTTTTGAAATTTCTAAGTCAGATATGATGTGCTCGTCTTTGCCAAAGGTTATTAATGCAGGTCTAAATCAGGGAGAGCAACACTATGAAGAGATCAAGACGAGCCAGCCTGCCCCTGAGATAAATGAAGTTGCCACCAACTTCATTTTGATGCAAGAAGAGCCACCCGATCAAGAGATGATTCACAATACCGTGGCATCTACGGAAACAAAACTTAACGAAAGTTTTGAGCAGGTAAGTAATCCTTTACTATCCTACAATTCTAACGACTCAATAGATGTGCTCATGAACTTGTTAAATCCAATAGAATCTGATAAAAAAAAAATTTCGATGAAAAAATCAATAAACCATAATTCTTATCTCGAGTCACACGTAAAAGAGGAACTAGATGAATTGACTCAAATTGAATTTTGCCCTGATGTTTTATATAATGCCATGACTGTTATAACGCACTTGTCTCTTGTCAAAAGTGTCGAGAATATTTTAGGTACCGAGGAGAAGCAACAAGAGCCAAAACCGCAAAAGATCAATGGCGACACCGAAAGTGAAAGAGGAGATTTCACTAAAACAACTACCGTACTGCCCAATAAATTCAGCAACACACCTTGGAGAGGAGTCATTGCCTCTTTGCTGATCAAAGAAGAACCACCAGATGCTCGGCATCAATCCCATCTGAGTCGCAACAAAAAGTTTCCGCGAGGTATATCTTTAGACTCACTTCTTTACAAAGATAATAACTTGCTCTATCTTGGTGCAGGTCAAGAAGTTTCGAGGACGAAACCTTTCCAAGGGGGAGGGTATGATGTGGACATCAGTACCGTGACAGCCCATGGAACTACTACCACCTCAGAAAGAGACTGTACTGTGCGTACGGCAGGCTTAGAACCTGATCCTATTGGCGACAGCAGGACCTTTCTTGTTGTTGGGACAGTTGCTCCTAAGCTACTAACTGAGGGACCACACTTTCATCGACAAAGTGACTATAGCCAGCACTTTGGTCAAACCCCTCAGCCCCAATTCAAGAAAACCGAACATGAAGACATTTCCCCCAGAACTGAGGGAAAACTTACCGGAGCTGAACTGAGGAAACCGTGCATCAAATCAGCTGAGGGAAACCATTTCTCTCGACCAACCAACCATGCTAAAGACCCTGGTCAAGTCCCTCAGTTGCACTTCAACCGATTCAAAATCCCCCAATTGCAAGCAAAGCCACCCGAGAAGACCCATGTGCCTTGTTCATTTCAAATGGAGACCAAGATCAAC
Organism: Eutrema japonicum; assembly: GCA_030161315.1. Taxonomy (NCBI): domain Eukaryota; kingdom Viridiplantae; phylum Streptophyta; class Magnoliopsida; order Brassicales; family Brassicaceae; genus Eutrema; species Eutrema japonicum. The sequence continues at coordinate 30,287,454 of BSQW01000007.1, forward strand.
TGGTCCAGCTCAATAACCACTTGTATTACATTCTTAGCTCACCCAGAGCATGTCTCGAAGTGGAATCAATTCAAATGGACTTCAGAAGAAGGAGTTATTGAATTTACAAACCGATGGACCTGCTTTGGACTCAATCCAGCGACCAGGCCAAAGATTGTGCTACACAGCCCAACTCAGCAAAGATCTCGACCCAAGACCAATTGGAGAATATCACTGGGCCTCTCATGGATACATCAAGCCAAAGATCAAACAAAATTCCCATCGGATCCACAAGATACACCCAAATCTCTGAAACGGGTCCGCTTGGTGCCATATAAGGAAAGTCGCCCTCTCACTTGGAAATATGGAACGCAGCACTTTAAATGGAAACCAGGAGATCATCTAGGAGCTATTCCACACGTCCAATGGTGCACCAAACCTCACTTGATCAGGAGGATCAAGTTCGAGCTACACTTGCCTTATTTTGAGTCTCACGACTTCCATATCCAACGTCTCTTTTCCTTGAAGTGTGATCACGAAATAAATCTCTCTTGCAGCAGTCAGAATGTACCTAGACACTCTACATTCGCCCCCAAGCTGTCAAGACTCAAGCGCAGCTCCACTTACCTTATTTGGCCAAGACGAGCAATTAAGCCTAACGACTAGTTATGATTATTTTGCGATTTGTTTCTTTAGTCTTTTTGATTTTTGCTTTCTAGAATATTCTTGTACGAGCACTATATAAGCTCAGCTTTGCTTTCATTGTAAATTACCTTTCAATCAAATTAATACAGAAGTTTCTTGTTTTCTTTTCAAAGCGTTTCTTTGCAAAGAGTTATTTTCTTTTGAATAAAAGTGTGCGATTCACTTCTATTCTTTAGAAGCCACGAATTAAGTTGTTTGTGTGATTCAAATAACTTGTTCGTCCACCGGTTGAGAGAGTCAATCACCCACAGATTGAGAGAGTCAATCAAAACCATCACCTTCCATCTCACCATCGTCCCCACTTCCGCAACAAAGCTTGTAATCTCTTGATTATCACGTGTCCGTAAGTTTGGTGGATTCCGATCTTACATCAGACTATTCCTCGGAAATATGTCGGGTCTTGTGGCCATTAAGAATCCCTCGGAATTATCCCTGATGGACTGGTCCTCGGAAATCCATCGATATATTCCAAATGGATATTAGGTCTTTGGAAATCCTTGGGGAATTTGGCCATCGGGAATCCATCTGGAATAGTTGTTTCCGACGAAATAGCTACATATTTGGCTGTCCGTAATAGGGGTTTTTCTTGTAGTGATGGTAAGCTTTAACTATGTGATGTAGATAATAAATAGAGTTTATTAGGTAAATGATAATATTTGGAAGATAAATTAGGTCAATAAGCAATTAGGCAAAAACAAATTAAGTAAATGTATAGAAGAAAAAATCAATATTTCATTTTTTCGGTTTTATCATTCGCTTAACTGTTACAAGAGATATCATTTTTCTCTGTAACGTGTTATTTTTTTATATAAAACATATTATTGTTTCATGTGGATGCCTAATCTATCATATAACGTTCTAACAAAATTAAAATTTGAAATCCTATAAATTATAACCTCCATTTAATAAATTAGACGCATACATCAAAAATAACTTGTTACAGAAAAAAAAAATCATATCTAACAGTTAAAATATCATATCTAACTCTTTAATTTGTTTCGTTGCAAAGTGTTATAGTTGGAAATACAATGGTCAGAATTTGTAAATAATGATAATAGAGTGATCTTTGACTTATATTTTCTTTTTTTTTAAAAAAAATTGATGGACTATCGAACAATAAACAAAGAGTTTGTTGCTCGTTGAGAACAAACAAGATTCAAGAGCGTTTTGGACAATTTTTTTGGGAAGTAAACTTGATAAGTATTTCGATTTTCATGAGAGATTTACAAAAATGAGCCTTCTTGCACTCACATTACAAGTGCCAAAAGCCTTTTTTCCTTCCAAACTGATTGGACTTGATCACTTGCCCATTTGTGAGACTACACTTAAGAAAGATCAAGTGAATGTGAGGGTTGGTTGAGAAGATGACTTGTAGGTGCGAGACATTGTTGTTTATAGAAAAGATTAGAAGTTGCGATAAGCCTCGAAAGAATTAGAGTGGATTAAGGGTTTGTTTTTGCAACATGCTAGTATTATTCAACATGATCATATCAAATGCTTGCTTTTATATTTTGGTTATGTGTCCCCACCTTCAAACCTCTCTTTCGGTTTACTTATTTGTTTGCTTAAAGGGAAGTAAATGATAAGTCCGGGGGAGTTAATGTGTGTGTATTTTGCATCACTTACACTTAGTTTTTTTCCGCTAGTTTCCATCCATCTTTACATACATTTCATCATCATTCATGCATTTTAGACTAGTTTTCTCTCATCTTACATATTAGAGCCTTAGGATGTATATATTGCATTTGCGTTCACATTTTGGTCATTTTAGGTACCAATGGAGCAAGGAGAGGAGCTGGTTCGGGTATAAGCCGCATGAGAATGATAAGGAGCAAAAGAAGAAGGAAACAAGAGGAGAGAGGCCTGCATTGGTTGCTGGACCGATGCAGGAAGGCGCCGTACACTACAAGAAATGTGGGTATTAATAGCGACTGTTAAATGATATGATTCAACTACCATAGCGTTTCCTAAAACGCTCTGACAGCGCCCTCATTGTAGGTCGGACATTTTAGATAGCGGGTTTTGGCAATGCTATCGGGTTTTTCGATGCATCATATATTTTACAATAGCAATTGTTTTTCGTTATTGAATATTTTATTCATAGCATTTCCCTAATTTTACTATAGTAGTCGATATATGTAATGATTTCTGCAATTTGGTCTCATAATTGTTTTACTAAAAATTATATTTTAAATTAATATTTATTATTTATTTGGATAATTAGACAATAAAAAAAATCTTAATAAAAAAAATCTCTTCGCTTCCTCCTGCTTCGTCCACTTTAGACTTGGATTCATCATATTCACCTCTATTGGTTCCACTAGCCTAATACAAGTAAGACCATAGGAACACACTCTTTTGCTCTCTCTCTCTCTTTAGAAATTGAAAGCTAAATCAATGAGAGTTTTATTATACCAATTTCATGTTGTACTGTTGCATACTCTTGACATATTCACTCTTTCTGCTCTCTGCCTTGGAGGCGTAAGGCGCTTTATCCTGTAATTACAGATTCAGAAAACCAAAATTAGCTTTGAGTATATATAGATCCACAAAAATGAAACAATCCATTTTCAATGGAAAAAAATACTCACTTCCTCACTTATAGACTTCCATTTAGCTCCGTCAGCTTTACCAACCTAAGTGATATTTAACAATGGTTACTAACATTTGAGCATTCAGATCTGATATTCAAGTGACTAACATAACAACAGAGCATCATAGAAAATAAAGTACAAAAGCAGCTCATCAATCACTAACGCAGAGAGAAAGAACATCCATGAATCATATTATTCATTCAGATTCCTACTAAAAATTCACTAGGTAGCTTCAATCTCATAACATAATGTAATGTGAAATGTTCTAGGACTAACACCAACGATTGTCTTACTGAAGAAGCAATCTCTCACATAATCAAGTGAGTAGAAAAATCACAACAACAATCATTATTGAACCTAAGCTAACATATCAACAGAACATCCATGGAAACAAAACACAAATCAATCACTAAATCAATCACTAAATCAAACAAACTAAAGAAATTAAAAGCATCAGATGAAGCCAGTGACCAAGATTGTCCAATTCTTATGGCTCGAAACATCGCCTATGGCCACAGAAAGAATCAAGAAGAAGAATCATACCATATTTTTTTAGAGGAGGTGGGTGTTTCCGGTTCCGTCGCCTATGGCTCCGTCGCTTCCGTCGCCTATGGCTCCGTCGCTTCCGTCGATTTGAATCATACCATATACCATATCGCCTATGGCTCCGTCGCTTCCGTCACCAGTAGACGATCATGAGCGTCAATAGGAGTAAGAGGGTTAGGATTCCGCCGGCGACGCTCCCGGCGATGATGCCGATTAGCTTCGCTTTGTTCTTCTACTCAGGTGTAGGTGTTGGTTTCGCCGACGGCGCAAGAGAGAGGAATCGAGAGAAAGAAAGTGAAAGAAATAGCAAAAGGGGATTTTTGGCCGCTATCTCACTTCGTCTCTCGAACCCTAGAGAGAAAAGGAAAGAATAAAAAAAGTATAAGGATCCAACGGTGAAGGGTCAAAATCAGAGAAAGAAAAGTATAAGGATGCAACGGTGTTAAATTGTGCCACGTAATCGATCGGAGTGATACATTCCCATTGGTTCTGATCTTGTGAATGTTTATTTATTTTCTCATACCCTAAATAAAACGATTTTTAACAGGTTTTATTTATATTTTTAATTTGGAAATATTTTATATCAATGATTTTATGATACATTATTATTTTTGTAATAATATTTAATTTTTTAATTTACACAAATACTAATAAAAAAAAACTATATAACAAAGGTTGTGAAACCCTCAGTGGTAGATGAATGAAAGACTAAGTAAATAATATATAATTTTGGAGTTTACAAAAAATTTAAAAACAAAAACTATATAACAAATGTTGTGTGACACTAAACTATAGATGAAAAACTTAGTAACTTATCATTAGTTTGTAGGGTTTGTACTCATTTTTGTAATGATTTTGTAATCATTTTCAATCATTGACAATCATTTTAATTTTCATTTAGTAATTTGACAACATAACATAAATAGTTTATACCCTAAATGAACATAATCTATACCCTAAACACTAACTAAATAAAATCAATAATAAACACTTAATTCTTTCTTTTGGTTTTATCTTTAAAATTTATTTATATATATATATATATATATATATATATATAATTTTAAGACAAAAATTTATTATATATTCTATTGTTATTTCACAAATAACAAATAAATTATATCTTATACCCTAAACCCTATACACTAAATCGTAACCCTAAACCCCAAATCAACATAACCTAAACTATATGCCAATGCCCTAAACCCTAAACTATATTTTAATTTTATCTTTAAAACATTACATGTTTAAATTATGTTATACGTATTACACAAAAATTCATTGTATATTCCATTGAAAATTGGGAAATTTCAAAGAAATTTTATTTCACACAATAAATTGGGTATTCAATTTTTAATTGACTTAATTCATTTTTTTTTATATCAATGAGGTTATGATAAATTATTTACTTTCATAATGAAATGTAATTTTGGAGTTTACAAAAAATTTAAAAACAAAAACTATATAGTAAATGTTGTGTGACACTAAACTATAAACGAAAGACTTTGTAATATATCATTAGTTTGTAGGGTTTGTAAGATTGTAATCATTTTACAATGATTTTGCAATTATTGATGAAATTCTTAGTAACTTATCATTAGTACGGTTTGTAATGAGTTTGCAATCATTTGCAATTATTTAATTTTCTTTTCAAATCATTTTTATTTGTTAATTGACATAAACCCTAAATCGACATAACTTAAACTATATGCCAATGCCCTAAACCGTAAATGAAGACTTAACTCTTATTTTAATCTTATCTTTAAAACATTACATGTTCTCATCTTCTTAAGACTTATTTTTTTCTTGTACCCTAAACCCTATACTTCAATGCCCTAAACCCTAAACATTAAGTGTGAATCATAAACCTTATACTCCAATATCCTAAACCATAAATCAAATATTAAAAACTTATTATTTTTATTATTTTTTAAATAATTTTATTAATAGATTATATTATACGTATGAGACAATAATTTATAGTATATACCATTGCTAATTTTGAAATTACAAATAAATTATATTTTAAATCTTAAACCCTATACACTAAATCAAACTTCCTATACACTAAACAAACCCTAAACCATATACACTCAATCAAACTCAAGAATTCTTCTCTGTTTTTTGTATTGTAAATTATGTGTTGTGTATTTTCAACTTTTTATATTTATTTATTTTGTATAGCAATGACTTATAGAATTAAAACCATGAATTAAAATCATGAAAACAAAATACGTTTTTACAAAGATTCAAGTGATGACAAAAAAAAACAAAGATTCAAGTGCTTAGACGCTTAAGCCATGATCACAGACAAACACATTGAGTGACAAAACACATTGCAGGTGATCGATGGTCTTTTCTAGCATATATTTCAAACTCTGCATTTTGTTTCTAACATCTGATTCTTCTATTGTTTCCCTCAAGTCGTGGATGATGTTCTTCATCCTCACGTGGCTTTGTATCCTTGTCTGTCACATAAGATAGATTCTTCTCAAACAGAGAACCTGTCACATAAGATAGATTCTTCACATAAGATAGGTTCCATAGCAATTTAATGGGAAGGGAAGCGGAAAGGGAACCTGTTACAGCTCAAACAGAGACGAAACAGGGGGAAGACGAGGTCGAACTGATTCTCACAAGAACAAGTTCAACGAAAGAGGGGTTCGGATACTCTCCGAAGTGCTCTAATATTCTCCTCCACAAGATTCATGTAATCGATTTTGCTGATGAAGTTGGAACCAGTTTCACTTTCGTTAATCATCTTTTTCAGAATTTCTCGGCAATGACTGTTAAAGAACTCTTTCCTAGGCCCAGAAGAATTGTTACGAAATTGAACCCAGTTTATTACTCACCGGAAAAGGGGAGATGGAGTATCGGAGTATCCAGATTCCTGCTAGAAAGATTAAAAGGAAATTTCAACAAATCAAGTTAGAAATCCCAAAATCGGAACAAAATTTACATAAATAAAGTTCTCACCACAGATGTAAATTCCTCCAAGAGAAGCCGAAGCAGCTATGGCTTAGATATAGTTTCGGAGAGACAACACCGAGGAGAGATAATCATCGATGCTTTCGGCGGCTCTGAAGAACTAGATCCCGGGCAACTTTTCTAAACAAAACCTAATCGGAAAGAGAGAGTGAGTGAGACAAGAGATTAGAGCTAATCTGATTTTTTTTTGTCAAAAAGCTTGAGATTAGAGCTAGACAAGAGCTTAGATCTACAAAACTGAAGCAACAGAGCATGAAATTTCCAAATCAGAAACTAACGAACATAGTGAATCGACATAGCCAAAGGATTACACTACCAAATCGAACTTAAATCATGTTTCTACAATCATCGGACACAAATACAGAAGAAAACAAAACCCTATACGACCATGGAAATGTCGGAGCTTTCATTTGGGTGGAAGAGATGGAGAGAAAACCTAAACTGAAAAGTTTTTTGACACTTGAAATATTTAGGCGGAATTGGCTAAAAAATTAAGCGCACTTGGAAAAAAAAGGTGGACATTAAAAAAATTTAGGCGCTATACTTTTGATAGCGTTTGCAAATTCGTAAACGCTATTAAAAACTCACGGGTATGTCAACCATAGAATAACTTCCCAAAACACTATCATTTAGTGCTATCAATACCCATATTTCTTCGTAACGAGCAAAAGAGTGGAATCCCCGACCAAGTCGCATGAGACATCTGCATCGATTGTTGGAATGATGCAGAGAGCCGACGAGTAGAGCCAAGGATGAAGCCCAAATTACTGGTGCAAGTGACAGCGGTCTAGATGTCGATGGACGCGGCCGATGGGATAAGCAAAGCTGCAAGAAGAAGATCGCCAATCTTGTGACGATAGTACCCGTCCAAATCCCGTCTTCACCAACCGATGCCCAGACTAAAAGACGAAGAAAGAAGAGATTCACGCTCGGATGACCAACATGTCGGTAACCTAACCGACACACACAACCGATGCATTTAGTATCTTTGTTTTATTTTTGACCCGACCCGATTTGTCCCTATAAATAGTTTTGAGGTTACTTATTAACCTAAGTTTTTAGCTACTTTTAGCCTCCTTCTTCTTTTCTCTCTAAGATTTTAGATTTTGTTGGATCTTGAACCATTTTTATGATGATCTAGTAAAGTTTCTTGTTTAATACTAATCTTTCTTTCATTATGTCTTCTCTTAATGCATTTAATTCGTTTTCTTTGATCATGAGTGAGTAGTCTTCTTATGGGTCTTTGGCTAAATAGATTAGGGTGATTAAGAGTTGGATTAATGTTGCGAAGTGCATAAATTTACATATCCAAATGGTTAAGGGGTATAAATACTAGGTTTAGAAGTAACTAATATAGCTCTAGCTTTGTTGATATTTCATACACTAAAGGTGTTTGATGAAATGTCTAGCTCAATCCTAACCATGCATTTCATGCTTAGTCCAACGAGAGTTGCATGCCTAGGGTGATTTGTAGCTAGATATGTTCTTGTTCTTAGTTCAAAAAGCTTATAACTATTATCGAGAGATTGATTAGTTAAATGATTAATGAAGGGATTAAGGCTATGAGGATATATTAGTCCATTTTAGTGAGCCTATGCTTTGGATTAAGCTTGTTTAAGGTTTGCTAGCATAATTTACCAACTATTAGTCACCCAGAGGCAATGACTTTAGCCCAAAGCCCATATTTCATTTCAAAAGTTTACAATCTTGCTAGTCATTTGCTTATTTACTTTCCTTTGCATCTTTTGGTTTATGAACTCATTGTTAAGATTATACAATCATCCCATTCACCATAGAACTAAGCTAATAGGTTTCTTGCATTCTAGATCCATAAGCCCTCCTTGTAGTTCGACCCTAATATACTTATCGATATTACCTTGCACTTGGGGGTAGAGTTAATTAGGTTTAAGAATTTGACACACACCAAGCTTTTTGGTTTCAGTTACCTAACGTGTATACATCGTTGTAGCACCTTAGGATCAAACCAAAGAGATTAAGAACAACTACACTAGAAATCCAAGAAACTATTCAAGCTAATAATCCTAATCGAAACAAAGAAACAAAGACTAAACAAGCAAGATTAAGGCAAAAGATAAGTAAAGACAATAGACTAACAACTTTCAAATGTAAATAAAGCGGGAAATCGACTAGCAACCTAAACAAATTAATTCAAGATTAAACAAGCGACCATCAGGTAATGTTAATTGATTCGAGCAATTCCTAGCTACACCATGATGCTAATTCAACCAATGAATGATATTCCTTTGGTCTAAGTTCACTAATTGAGACTAATCCATTTCCATGGTACTAATCACTTTACTAATCACCTAATTGACACAAATTTCCATTCGCGATCAAATGATCAATAAGCAGTAATCTCAAGTCAAATTAACCATTAAACACCCTAATCATCTATTTCCATAGGGTAGGAATGTAAAACACTTAGTGGGTTTGGTTGGGGAATTTCATTGAACATCTTCCAGACGAGAAATTCTCTATAATCTAAATAAATATGATCAATGTTAATCTAGCAATAAAAACACCAATAAGTAAGGAATTCATTTAAACTAATCTCTAAGCATCATGATCTAACTAGAAAATACCCTAATCTACATTACCTAAAGTTCTAAAGAGAACTACTCACTAATCTCCATGACAACACAAATACCCATAATGATAATGTGCATAATCATGAAGAGATTAAAGAGATAAACAAGAATCTAGAAGAAAAAGATATGGAATTTCATAAACTTAGAAAAGATCTCTTACCAAATAGGTCTAAACATTAAAGAAGAAAGAGTTTCAAAGAGAAAATAAACTTATCTCCAAAATTAGGTCTAAAACCACTACAAGAAAACAACTAATTTGCAATGGAATATTTCGTAACTAATGCAACTCGGTTGCAAAATAAAATATGTTGTAATTCCGATGCCAATTTTCCAAAAAATAACCAGTTGCGAAATCGTCGCAAGTTTGCAACTGATTTGCCATGGGTTATTAACAATATATTTTTGCAACAAATTTCGTTGCAAACAGTTTCCAAATATTGCAACGAAAATACCTTGCAACATTTTGCAACAAATATCATTGCAAAACGTTACAATATTTGCAACAGATATTCATTACAATATGTTGCAACATGTTTCGTTGCAAATATTTGGTAGGGAGAGTTTGCAACGGAAATACGTTGTAAATTTTGGGTAGGTGGGAATGATTTAAATGTAGGCTTCCAAGTAGGTAAGAAATTTCTGGTCTGAAGGCTTGTAACGGATTTCTTGGTTTTGCAACGATTTTGTAACAAATGTCTTGGTTTTGCAACAGATTTCTTGAGCTTCTTTACAATTTCGTTGCTAAATGGCTCATTCCAAAAAAATCAAGTGTCAATCCTCTTACTCATATAAGTACTACCCAAGTTGTGCAAGTTATTTTGTAGAATGTAAATTTAATACCTTCAATGAAAAAAAACGCCACAACAATCATCATTCATGTCAAAATATGTAAGAGTGCAACATTCATCTTAAGGATGAGTAAAGATGAATACACACTTGCTCACTTATATGATCTTAAGCCATATTTTTGACATACCATAGATTTTCTACTCGATATGAGCAAATAAAACATTAAACGTGATGGAAAACAAAAATAACAACGAAATGAATCGTTTTTAACATATAGTTATCCAATTGTGGTTTCACACTTGAGAAATTTGTGATTTGACGGCTTGCAATCGTTTTGCAACGGATTTCTTGGTTTTGCAACATATTTCTTAAGCTTCATTGCAATTTCGTTGCTAAATGGCTTATTCCAAAAAAAATAAGTGTCAATCTTCTTACTCATAAAACTAATACCACGTTTCAATCGATCTTCTTCCCTCTATATTTTTATTTTATTTTTGAACCTTTTAATAATTTGCAATTTTATTTTTATGTCTTTTCCATCCTTTCACCAACTTTTTCTCACATTGGGGACAATGTGATTTAAGTCTGGGGGAGGATGTTTATCCGTTACTAATTTATTTTTCCTTCTTCTGAATTTATATACTTGTTGTTTTTTTGCATTTTAAACTATTCGTGTAATCTTTTTATTTCTATTAAGTATTTTTCAGGAACATAAGAACAAAACCTATGATGATTTCGACATGTGTGTTTCTACGCTATTTCCTCGTGTCAGCTCTTTTGTGGTTTGGTACTAGACTAGGCAGTAACTAGAGTGTTTGCAATGCGACATCCCCAAAGGTTTTCGATCCATAGAGATTTTTTCCAACATGATATATTAGCTCACTTTATTTGAACTTCATTTATATTTAATTTTCTCATCAATTGTTTTAGGCGAGACAACGAATCATACATCTAGGACATCTTTTTCGTTTTTACCATTCTTCGTTGTCCTAGATGGCCAGTTCACCTTTAGCCGGTACCCTACCCCGAACCTTAACCATTTGATTTTCGAACCTCATGCATTCATCTCTTATTGTCTTATGTGCATATATGTGCAAAAACATCGGAGAGGAAGGAACGACACAGTTTTCAGTCACTTGAGAAGACATAAGACGAGATGGATTCGGTTGTGGAGGTATCAACAAATCAAGCTTAAAAATTACCTTGGAATTCTTTTATCACTGTTAATTTTTGTGCTCCCTAAGACTCTCGTTCTGAAGGCGTGTCCCCTTTAAAAATAAAATAAAAACAAAATATCGAGAGCAAAGGAAACAAAAGCCTAAGAGTCTTAATGTAGTCGATATTTTTATACCAAGGCAACCATGTTTCGTATGTAAGTATTAAGAAGCCTTTTGAATCATTTTTCGGAGAAAAATCTATGTTTGTGGGAATGGCAGAAAAGTTCTGTCAAAGACAGAAAAGTACCGGAGAAGGAAGAATTCGAAACTACACTTATGCGAGTGAGAAGTGACTGGAAACTGTGGATAACAATAACTCCACCCTCTCTTGCTATATTGCATAATATCTAGCAACCTTCGGCGGAAATACGGTAACCCGAAACACTTTTAACCTCACCTCTAAAAAGTCCTTAATGTCCAGCCTCGATTGTCTTGGTTAGTATTTTTGATTAGAATCACACAACCTTTTAATAAATGTTAAGAGCTAGTTGACAGAAGGTTGAGATTTAAGTGGTTAGATTTTCGAATGACGGATACTGTGGATTAGCGTTGCAGTACTTTAGTGAAATTTTTCTAGACTAAGTCTGATTGATGCATTACGTTGGTTATGGTTTAAAAGGACGGTCACTGGGATTTTTGTTAGTTCCTACGTTTTCAAAACTTATTTCCGAGTTTAGATTTCTGTTTTGTTTGAGAACAACCAAAGATCTAAGTCTGGGGGAGTTGATAACACCGGTTTTTGACCAATTTTATGGATCATTTTAATATCTTTTTCATGTGTTGTAACTCTGTTTTCAATGGTTTTCAAGTGATTACCATGTTTTAGAGTTTTGAAAGACATTTAAGGTAACATTGGATAAAAGAGTGCATTTCAGAGCAAAAGTACTTTTTTGGATAAACTCGGACCATCAGAAATCTTGAAATCAAAGAAGACTTTATCACCGTTTGATCATCACCATATTTGGACACAACAAAGTAGATACAACCAGCTTTCAAATGCAATTGATTTGGAGACGATCCAATGGTTGGATCCTTAAATTCACCCGAATCACTGAAGGCAGATGAAGCTGCCCCGAAGAAGCTCACCGCGGCAAGCCAAGCTCGACCCACCGCCAACTACCATTCCTCTGGGCCAGCCTTGTTCGACCCGTGGCCAAGCCTCATCTTGCCGCAGCCAGGATGTCCCGACCCGCGGCCACGCCCTGCTTGACGAAAACAAGTCTTTTCTTCACTCAAGGTCAAAACCTTCTTTTCACATCAAACCCTAAACGAAGTGAAGACCATATATACATGTTTTAGGTCCTTTAGACATGGACACATATTATTTTCATGCTTTAAGGAAGAGACGAATCCCTAGGAATTGTTACTCTTGTTCTTCGGTGTGGAGCAAGGGTTCTCGATCGGTGTTCTTCGATAAAGAAGCTTTCTTCACCCCCTTTTCTTTACTATTTTCTTTTCAATATATTGATTATGTTTATCTCAGCTATGGCTGAGTATTTCTCTTGTTGGGTATAGGGTTTCAAAGGGGCTCTCATAGTTCCATTTCTCATTAGGTTTGTAGACTAGGTGCTGATTAGCGTTATTTCTTTTATCATTTTTCTTAATGCATGTTTGCTTGATTTATCTCCTTGCAACTGAACTTAGGTATTTTTAGAAATGAAAAAGTACTTGATCCATATACTTGACCTAGGGTAGTGATATACTCATATATTGCATGTTTTAGCATACATTTCACTTAGAGCTTTGTGTCATTTACATACATAATCATGGTTTTGTCTTGCATTTAGGTATTATTTAGAGATTAGGACATTTGCATTAGGTCTAGTGAGTTATTGCATGTTTTGTAGTACTTTCTAGGTGATTGGAGGCAGTTTAGCTATATTTGGAGAAATGGGCCGAAGTAGAATGCAAAGTCCATCCGAGACGCCGAATATATGTGGCTGGACGGAGGCTCTCCGATCTGAATTAGCTTTCCGCACCTTCATAGAAGTTGCAGAGGAGTGAGTTACCTGTCCAGGAGAGTTTGAATCAGGTCATTCGGACATCTGGTTAGGGAGTTATTGCGGTTTTAAAGAAGACGTATCTGCCTGGCCAAGAGGCCAAGACCTGTACCGCCCCAATTACGCCCGGCATGCACGTCCGGTATGCAACCTTCACCCGACCAGGAAGAATACCGGCCACATATACCGGCCCCAATTTGGCCGGTATCAGAACTTCGACCAACAACCTCCATACCGGCCACACATACCGGCCCCAATTTGCCCGGTATGGAAAGCTCGACCAAAGACTACGTCTCACCCGGCATGGAACATGACCATCAATACCGCCCCAATTTTTACCGGTACACACGTCCGGTGCTGCACCAACTACCGACTAGGAGGAATACCGGCCTCCCATACCGGCCCCCCATATCGGCCCCAATTTGCCCGACGTAGAAGCTCTCGCCAAAGCCAGCCAAAATATCTGAAAGATCAGGCTAGAGGAAGGACCTACGCTAGGATTTAGCCTCTAAAGTCTGCATAGTAGTTGTAGGTAATTGCGTTAGCTGTCTTCTGGCGGTGGTTGCAAGTCGTTCGAATATGTGGTGTGAAAGATACATCAGATTTAGCAGGGACATGTCTGACTAACGCCCAAACGAGTTATGCTCAAAGAAGCAAAGTCTCCATACCAGCACAATTTGGCCGGTATTAGAACTTCGACCAGAACTTGACCGGGTCAATACCCGGTTTGTCCCGGGTTGACCCGGTCCGACCCAACTCAAGAAACACATTTAAATATTGTTGAAACCCATTTTTTAGATCTATCTCCCTTTTTATGCATTTTCTCCCTTTTTCTCTCTATTTTTCTCTTAAGGACAAACTCTGTTTTTAGGGTTTTTGGGGTTTTTCCCAATGATCTTTTTGATTAATGAAAGTTTGAGTTGAATTCTTGTCTTCTTTCTTTAATCTTTCATCTTCCTAATCTCTAATCATGATTAATATCACCTCTTTCACAAGATTTGGTGTGTTCTTCATGATTAGTGAGTAGTCTTTTAGGATTTGAGGATTTGGTAGATTTAGGGTAATTTGATGGATGATTAATGATGTCTAGGATTAGATTATATGATTTCCCTTCTTCGTTAGTGGTTTTAAAGCTAGATCTAGCTTGAGAAAGTGGATTTCGATCAAAAGGCATTTCATGCACACAAGGTGTTCGATGAAATGCCTTGATGAACTTTTCAAGAGATATTCATTTCTACCCTAAGGGATTAGTTGTCTAGAGTGATTATTTGGTTGATCTTGAATGATAGACTTAAGGCTTGCTAATTAGTGATTCACAAATGAGAATTTGATCTTGAATTAGTAATTAGCAAAGTAAGTAATGCCTTGAGAGAGGATTAGTTAAGATTAGTGATATTTGCCTAGGGATTAGTCTTCATTAAACATTGGACATCATTAATTAGCAATTGAATTGCCTTATCTAAATACCTTATCCTTGAATTCGCCTTTTATCATCTTATTAATCTTTAAGAAAATTACTCTAGAATGCACATTTTGAGTTATGTATTACATGATAAGGCACTTTCAACTCTTAAGACACTTATTACATGACAATTTTACCCTTATGTATATTACTCACCTCTTTTTTTTTACTCTCTCATGAATCTTCTTCATACTCTCTCTCTCTCTTTTACTCTCTCGCCTTAAACCACTTATTTATTTTATATTTCTTTTTTACCCCATCTCTCTCACATCTCTCTCTTTTACCCCACCTGATTTATTTTCTATTTTTTTATAATGTGAAAGACATACAACAATTTATTTGGTAACAATTAATGATAATTGTTTTATGTCTTTCACATTATAAAAAAATACAAAACAAATCAAGTGGGGTAATATTTATTTTACTCTAATTTTTGATTTTCTAGTGTGAATGGTCATGTGTGGATAATACTTAACTGATGGTCATGTGTAGATGGTCACATGTGGATGATCATGTGTAGATGTAGTTCTTGATATTTACAAGTAGATTTCTTGTTTCACATCAAAACTGAAGCAAAATGGATCTTAAAATGTTAGAAAAATATAATTATCATATATTGTTTCCAGAAAATTGTTTTATGTCTTTCACATTATAAAAAAAAATAGAAAACAAATCAAGTGGGGTAATATTTATTTTACTCTAATTTTTGTTTTCTAGTGTGGATGGTCATGTGTGGATAATACTTAACTGATGGTAATGTGTGGATGGTCACATGTGGATGATCATGTGTAGATGTAGTTCTTGATATTTACAAGTAGATTTCTTGTTTCACATCAAAATTATAGCAAAATGGATCTTAAAATGTTGAAAAAATAGAATTATCATATATTGTTTCCAGAAATTTGTTTTATGTCTTTCACATTATAAAAAAATAGAAAACAAATCAAGTGGGGTAATATTTATTTTACTCTAATTTTTGATTTTCTAGTGTGGATGGTCATGTGTGGATAATACTTAATTGATGGTCATGTGTGGATGGTCACATGTGGATGATCATGTGTAGATGTAGTTCTTGATATTTACAAGTAGATTTCTTGTTTCACATCAAAATTATAGCAAAATGGATCTTAAAATGTTGAAAAAATAGAATTATCATATATTGTTTCCAGAAAATTGTTTTATGTCTTTCACATTATAAAAAAAAATAGAAAACAAATCAAGTGGGGTAATATTTATTTTACTCTAATTTTTGATTTTCTAGTGTGGATGGTCATGTGTGGATAATACTTAATTGATGGTCATGTGTGGATGGTCACATGTGGATGGTCATGTGTAGATGTAGTTCTTGATATTTACAAGTAGATTTCTTGTTTCACATCAAAACTATAGCAAAATGGATTTTAAAATGTTGGAAAAATAGAATTATCATATATTGTTTCCAGAAAATTGTTTTATGTCTTTCACATTAAAAAAAATAGAAAACAAATCAAGTGGGGTAATATTTATTTTACTCTAATTTTTTATTTTCTAGTGTGGATGGTCATGTGTGGATAATATTTTACTGATGGTCATGTGTGGATGGTCACATGTGGATGATCATGTGTAGATGTAGTTCTTGATATTTACAAGTAGATTTCTTGTTTCACATTAAAACTATAGCAAAATGGATCTTAAAATGTTGAAAAAATATAATTATCATATATTGTTTCTAGAAAATTGTTTTATGTCTTTCACATTAAAAAAATAGAAAACAAATCAAGTGGGGTAAAAAAAACAAGAATTAACTTTGAGAACAACCTATGGCGAATAACTAATTCAGATTATGAACCCTAACAATAATTCAACCTAGCATTCAAAGAAATCCCTATGAGAAAACCCTAAACCTAAAGTGGATCTACTCAGACATGGAAATTGAAGCAATAAACATGTTTGAATAAATCATCAAATAAAATAGAAAGAGTAAACAAGGGTTCAAAATCTTCTCTCGGATGAATAGAGTTTCAGACTTGTCTCCCTTCAAAAGCTCCCTCACAAAACCAAAGTAAATTAAAGCGTAGCCATAAAAGTGGATGTAAAATCCTATTAAATAACCTAAATCACGTTTTCGAGCTTCTTGTAAATAATAAAGTCTTCTGGGGCAATTCTGCAATTCTTCAACTTCTTGGAAAAGTCGCGGGTCGTGTCTGCTGCGATGGGTATCGATCGATATTGATGCTTCAAATCGGGTACTCAGCAACACGAACTTCTGCTTTGCTCCAGGATGCACCAGAAAGCTCCAATATCTCCAATTATGCTCCAAACGTGCTAAAACCTGTAAAAGACTCCAAAATACTAGAAAAAATCTATAAAACGGACTTATATCATGGCCTAAAAGGGGTAAAAACCATGATATATCAATATGAATGGTGGATTGGTAGAAACCGGCGATGACAATCAAACCAGCATGTTTTTCGACCATGTTTCAGCTGAAACACATATGTTCAATCGAGGCAATAAGGACAAGACATCCTATTATGCGTCGTCCAACCTGATAGCATTACGTATGCAGGGAAGTCTCTTATTGTCCACATAAGCTCCGCACGCATCGTAAATATTATTTTGGATAAACTTGGACAGCCAGAATTCTTGCAATCAAAGAAGATCTTCTCACTGTCCGATCATCCCCAAATTTGGACACAACAAAGTAGAGTTAACCAGTTTTCAAATGCAATTGGTATGGAGACGATACAATGGTTGGATCCTTAAATAATCCTGAAGCAGTGAAGGCAGACGAAGCCGCCTTGAAACAGAGCCACCACGGGCAGAGACACTGCGCCCGCGGCCTAGAGGAGCGCCGCCGCGGTCAAAGGAGACGCACCCGCAGCCAAAGAGTGGTTCGCCGTGGTCAGAATTTTTGAACCCGTGGCCAGCCATTGTCTCGATCCCAAGACATGTTTTCAAGCCCAAGTTAATCATGTCACTTATTAATTAAAGCCCTAAACATTCTCGACGAAGGAGAAAACTATATATGCTCGTTTTAGGTCATTCTAAGAGAGCAGCTCATTTTTAGACCAGAAGAGAGAGAGAGATGGAGAGAGAGAGAGAGAGAGAGAGAGAGAGAGAGAGAGAGAGAGAGAGAGAGAGAGAGAGAGAGAGAGAAAGGGCGTCACCGAGGAGGAGGAAGAGGAGCGAGGAGATCACAATCGATATCTATCTTCATTAGTGTTCTTCGTTCTTCACTTTCTTATCTCTTTAATTCTGCAATCCTTTATTACTTTTATGATGTTTTGTTACACTATGATTGAATAGTTTCCTCGTTGGGTATATGGATCCCGTGGGGCTCTCATGGATCGATTTATCATTAAGTTTTGTTTATTAAGAACTTCGATTAGGGTACTTCATTCTATCATTTTTTATAATGTATGTTTGCTTGATTAATTACATTGCAGCTGAATTTATGTATTTTTAGAGATACAAAAGTACTGGATTTATATGTTTGACCTAGGGTAGACGAGCAAAACCGCTACAAGATACGAACGTATACCTGTAGAGGGATTGTGAGCGTTAATGAACTTGTTTGTTCATCATAACTTTCTCACTACAAGAAAACACAGTATTTGCAACCCCCCCCAAATAGTTCCAAAATGGCCATTTTGGGACCATAAAAAGTAGTCGCAAAATAAAGTGGTCGCATAAAAGTCTCGAAATTGTGACTAATATGTGACTCCCACTATCAGTCGCAATTTAGCGACTGATATGTGACTCTCACTATCAGTCGTAATTTAGAGAATGATTTGCGACAACCCCTAAAAAAACAAAATTAAAATTCTATAATTAGAAAATTCCAATTCCAAAATTCCAATTCAAATTCCAATTAAGAAATATGATAAATACAACATCACACTCCCTAAAACCCTAAACTTTGAATCATTCTTATTCTAAATATGACTTTGCAATCATTTTTATTCTAATTCTAATTCTAACACTAAAACTCTCTATTTAAACATTAAACTAAGATAAGGTAAATAAATTTTGAAAATTTTATATCTTTCAAAATTATTCCATATAAAACACATATACACTTACTACATGTTATGAGAATATACGAACATAAGTTTAAAATATTGGAATTTAAAAGTTTTTTTCTCTGTTATCATGATTCAGTGTATATAGTAGTTCAAATCTATGTAAAAACGTACAAATTAACATATTTTTTGTGGCGAGATTGATGAGACTCGGGATCACTTATTTTTTGCTTGTCCTTACACTTACACTGTATGGACGGTGATTGTCGCGAAATTGCTTGGAAGTCGAATCAATCCAGACTGTAATATAACCTTACAACCTCTTATGCGGAATCGGCTAAGCATGGTGGATTCTCTGCTGATCAAATTAGCCTTCCAAGCTGTGATTTACAATGTATAGAGAGAGAGGAATGGAAGACGACACCATCACCTTCTCCATTCTCCGCTTTTTTCTTGTTGATTAATATCATTTCACATTTTAACCAAAAAAACATATTTACAATTCAATATTGATGATTTTTTTAAAAAATCAAGTGGAGTTGTTAAACGGTCGCAAATTTGGGACTTTTTGTGACTACTATTAATAAAAATTCAGTGGAGTTGCTAAACGGTCGTAAATTTGAGACCATTTTTGTGATACTTTTTAAAAAATCAAAAACCTTTACCCTAAACCCTAAACTTTAAGAACATAGAATGTTTGAATATGACTTTACAATGATTATGTGTATATAACAGTTGAAATATATGTTAAAACTTATAAATTAACATATTTACAATTATATATTGATGAATTTCTTTAAAAATTTCGAGTGGAGTTGCTAAACCGAAGCAGACTAAAACATAAGTCGCTAATAAGCGACTGTTTTGTGACTACTAAGTCTCTTCGTTAATTTGCGACTGTTTTGCCTTTGCATTGCGAGTAGTCGCAAATTAGTCACAATTTCGTCCTGCATTTTTGTGACCAAACAAATATTCGCAAAAAGTGGTCACAAAAACTGTGTTTTCTTGTAGTGTATGCGCGGTCAGAGACGAAAGCTATTTGTCGAGTATTTAAGTTATCGGTGTGTACGATGTACGAGAGTAGGCTACACACACTATAGTGTTCCAAGTCAAGAACCAATGAACGGCAAAAGTCGTCTTAAAAATCTTAATCAATCGCTTATGATAATCAACCATGATCCCTAGAGAGTTCTCGAATGCCTAGCGTTTCGTTTAATTGTTTACAACCTCGTTTATTTAGTTTTCTAGTTTAGATTTTAATGCCATAAAATCAACACCAAATCGATTTGTTCTAGTTTGATTTAAGTATCTGATTGATTTGTACCGAAGCAACAAAATCTATGTGGTTCGACCCCTAAGTACTACAACACATTTCTATGCACGTGCAGAT
Source organism: Eutrema japonicum (assembly GCA_030161315.1). Taxonomy (NCBI): domain Eukaryota; kingdom Viridiplantae; phylum Streptophyta; class Magnoliopsida; order Brassicales; family Brassicaceae; genus Eutrema; species Eutrema japonicum. The sequence continues at coordinate 30,307,737 of BSQW01000007.1, forward strand.
TGTTAGGGTTATAAATTTAAAACTTAAATCTTAGTTAAATTTTGTACGCATCAGGTACTTACGTTTGTGTTTTAACTTTCTTCAATTTGTATGGAAGACATGATTTAAATTTAGAGATTAGAATTTAGATATGAGAATTAAGGTGGTAGTTGCTACAAAAAAAAAATATATAAGTGTCGATTAGTTTAGAGATTAGGGTTTGAGAAAATTATTTTTCCCGTCGACGTCAAAAACAAAAAAAAGCCCTTCTTTTTCTTTCTAAAATGTCAGTTTTTCTTCTTTTCTTTTCTTTTAATCCACCTGCAATCGCCTGCTACCACAAACGTTTGCGTGAAGGAGCTTTTCATTTTTAGAAGTACATACGATACACAACGGTACAAAACGATTTCTATGATTGTTATCAAACGCCATCAATCGCTACCACTCGCAAATATAGCGTTTATGGGTGATAGCGTATGAACCAATCAACACCTAAATGAGTTATAGGTCAATCCAAACCATTAAGCTAATGGTTTTGGTTGACCCATTATTCATTTAACACTCAATCCATTGAGTTATATGTTGGATTGAGTTGGGTTATGCATTTTGACATCCTTATCCACTGATATTCCAGAAGATTTTTTTCTGAAACCGATAATGCTCTTATCATTATAAATCATATCCATAAAATTTTAGTATTATAGATGTAACATCCCTATCCCGGATCACCAGTGATAACCAAGAATCGGGCATGTTAGGTTGACCAATGGCCAGCAGCACAGGATCGCCAGGAAAACGCCTGGTAACAACAACAACACAACACACACGATCCAATCTAACCTAAAAAGAAAAAAGAGAGAAGGTTGAGTAATCGAGATTACCCAGTGACGATGAGCCTTCAAAGACTCACTTAACCCTTCCAACACTACACGAAATGAAGACTCACAGTCTAAACCTAAAACGAGCCCAAGCAAGGTTCCACACAATATTCTTTTTAATTAGTCTTTCTTATTTCATCACATAATCTCTTTACGCTTTACTCTTCTTTTCTTCTCGATTCTCAATCAATACACTCTACCAGTGCTCACACGCAATCTAACAAACAATGGGAATATGTCTGGCTCTTTGGTCTTTTCTCATATTTGGCTCTCTGGCATTTTCTCAAACCTGAAGCTCAGGAGAACTCCTTTTAACCCCGTTGGAAGCCTACCATTGCTGGTCTCGGGTCCATCAATCAAATCGAACCACTGATCGCATCATAGTGTCGAGGACCTAACATTTACTAATATATCTCACGCAATACCGGTTTAATCCTGCACGCAAACATTCATCTAGGTGCATGACACGCAGACAGGACAACTCAACAAACAACCCAGACGGTTCAATCTGGTAACATCAATCAAACGAATCACAACTCCAAGTTTTACCCATTCCCATTACCCAACTAGACACGTAAAACAGGCAGCAACGGTTTAAGAATGGGATATCAGCATCAAATCGTATAATGGAAAAAGGGAAACGCATCATGCCCACACCTTGGCACATGCAGCGGAGAAGTCATTGGAGGCGGTGGAGGGTGCGTGAATAGCTCGCCTCCGGTCTCATCAGAGGAGCTTGGCGATGAAGGAGGAGAGGCAGATCCGACATCGTACACTGGAATGGCCATAACTTCTGACACAGATCTCCGATTCGTATGAACTGGGGCTTCACGGAAAGAGGAGACTCGGGGATTCAATTTGATTGTTAAACTTGTCGTCTGGTTCCCAGTGGTTCGTCGGGAAAGTGGCCCAAAAGGTGGCGGCAGTGGTGATGGCGTGAGAAGAGGATCGCGGAGGCTTCTCTCGATGGGAGCAGCAACGGCGCGAGAAGGAGAGAGGAGAGGCAGCGCGGCGGCGACGAGGTTGGCGTGCGACGGAGAATGAGGCACGGTGGAGAAAGAGAGAGAGAGAGCAAGGAGATGTGCGAGAGAGAGGAGAGAAGGGAAAAAGAGACTTAGGGTTTCTTCTCCCCTAACTCGATTTATATACTTGCCCGGTTTAGGGAAAAATTAGAAATTGAACAGGTTAGTCCGGTTTGGGTTATCACATTCTCCCTACCTTGAAGAGGATTCGTCCTCGAATCCAAGGAAAGAAGATCGTGAAGGAACGAAACGGGAAGGAAACGTTTCAGAATAAAATGAAAGGGTGACAGGTAGGTGAGAAAGAGAATGGCAAGAAAAGGTCGTAAGGGCCCGAAAGACAAGTAAGGTGGAACGGAAAATCACATGGAAGAGAAGGTTGCTAGAACGGCTGACGGAAACACAAATGAGAGTATGAACGAGGATGAATCGTTATTAAAACCAAAAACACTTTTCTTATTAAGATAAAAGAGGAGTAGAACACATTTTTTGCAAAACACTAAATCGGAAAGGAAACGAAAACCAACACTAAAGCCAACTAATTCCTAAGAAAGAAAAACCTCAACAAAGAATGAAAATGGTAAATAAAACTAAGTTCTACTCCTATAAAAAGAAACGAAATTTTTCCCTAGCCACTAAAGGATTCTTCCGATGGGTCGTCCTAGAAGTCATCGTCGGAAGAGATGTAGATCGGCTCGTCGAGTGGCTCCATCTCTGCTCGGAGAGTGTTGCAAAAAACGAGGCTCACACGATCTGTCTCGGTGAGTCCCATCCGCTCAAGTTGGGTACGGATGTCTCCACGGAGTCCGAGGTAGAATTGTCGGGCTAGCTGAGCAACAGAGAGGGGATAACCGAGGGATTCCGCGGTTCGGGCAAAAGCGAAGTGGTAGTCCTGGAGCGACTGGTCCCTCTTCAATGTGATCGGTTGGTGATATGCTCAAATTAATACCCTAAAAGTACTAAGCAGTAGTTGCAGTAAAGTAGGGGTCGAACACAAGGACTCACAGAAACACACAGTAGATTATATAGATGAGAATCAAGCTAAGCAATTTAGTTGAAACAGAAATCAATAAACAGTAAACGAGTTGTAAATTCGATGGGAGAAATATAGGTTTAGGGTATTTCTCAGGAAATCAATGAATGCAGATAAACTAACTAACAGGATTCAGATTTAGCGCGGTTCTTGAACTCAAATCACTAAGCTATAATTAACCAACTGTCGTTGCGAGAAGTATCTAAATCTAAACCTTAAAATCCCAAATCTCTTTGCAAATTCCTAATAATAAATCATCTTTAAAGTTCAGGTTTGATATGTTCACAAATCAATTAAACCAAATATCTTTGCGAATAATCAATTTGCTCACCTAAGGTTCTATCATGTAACTAATCACACTGTCGTGCCTAATCAATTATCCTAAGATCTATGTTCCAGATTCGTCAACCTAGAATTACCTTTGAACACAACCTAAGGCGAAGAACTAATTCAGATGGTAAATCCTAATAAACCAATCAACCTAGCATTCAGAGAAAACATTTTATGAGAACCCTGAACCTAAAGTGGATCTACTCAGACATAGAGGATGAAAACAACATGATTGAATAGATCATCAAAGAAATCAATAAAAACATGAGTTCAGAGTTTTCTCTCCAAAAACCAAAGTAGAATCAAGAATATAATACAAGCATAGCCTAAACAGATGGCTGAAAACCTAATTTATAAGCTAAAACACGTTATGGGCCTTTTCTGTAATTAATAAAGTATTCTGGTCTTAGAGAGAAACTCTGCAGGCTTTAAAAATCGCGTATCTGTTTTCCTGCAGTCGGTGTCGGTCGACACCAAGCGGTGTCGGTCGACACCAAGCGGTGTCGGTCGACAACAAGCGGTGTCGGTCGACACCAAACAGTGTCGGTCGACAACAAGCGGTGTCCGTCGACACCAAACAGTGTCGGTCGACATCGTGCTTCTTCTGCTCGCCAGACTGGACAGTCTTCACGAAAACTGGGATAACGTTTGATCGCACCGTTGGAATAGTCTCAAACCACTTCCAAATGAAAGCTAATCCATTGATATATCCTGTATCCAAATTTGAGCTCAATCCAACGGTGTAAAGGTCTTAAACGAATGCCAAAGTTCTGACGTCTTTGCATGACTCTGCATCTCAATATGCTCCAAAATGCTCCAAACGTACCTAAACCTGTAAAAGACTCTAAAAGACTCCAAAATACTAGAAATACTCCATAAATAGGACCTATATCATGGTCTAAAAGGGGTAAAAACCATGATATATCAACTCTCTCAGACTTAGCCTTTGTTTGCCCTCAAGTAAATAGAAGACTAAACAAGAGAAATAGGTTTGAAAACATAGAGACTCACTTGTTCATGAAACATTGCAATGACCATTTTCCTTAGTGCTCCACATATCATCTAACCAGCGTTTTGATCTAACTACCATGTACTTCTCCGTAGACATTCGCAGTTTTCCAGACTACACACATTATTTCACAGCATTGTTCAATCAAGCCATCCTCGCCAGTTTCATCGCTGTGATTAATACCAAGAACCTTCTAGATTCTTTCCCATACAATATCATGACAAGGAACCACCTTTTTCACACTTTCTAGTATTATTTCTCTCCCCCAGACTTATTTCTTATTGTATTTTCTCTTTTGTTTTTAGCTTTGCATATACACATCAAGGTATGAGACGCGAATATTGATGGTGTTTGCCACCTAATCCCCGATTCTTCCCTCTCAACGTATCAAAGTATGTAGGCGAATAATGACATCATAGAAAAATCCTAGCCTCGCTTCCAATCCTCTGTGTGATCATTCCCTCTTGAGTAGAACAATGGGATCGCTGGAAATTTTCCTAACCCTCTACTTAGAAGAAAATCATTTCATCTTTTAATGCACTTATTAACTTGTAACAGGGAGAGAAATACCATTATTTTAAACACGTGGGTTCCTTTGTCATATACGAATGAGGAATCAAGCTCTATGGACACTAACCACATCGATGAAGTGCAAACATTTGGCTCAGGCTTTAAAGAACTCTGCTGAAAACATGAGTGTCTTCTAGTTAACTGGTCAGCCATTGGATTTTTCATTAGTCGATCTAGAACTGATTCTGTAACAATGGTCACTTAGAAGCAAGGTCAGATCAATAGATTCAAGAAAAAGATCATAGTCTCAAACAAAGTTTTGACTCAATAAAACAAATTTTGAAAAACAACTGACTCTAAGAAAAACAAAAACAATGTCAGCGACTACCTCCCCCAGACTTGAACAACACTGTCCCCAGTTTTATCTAGCCTAGAGTCAGTAAAAGAAAACAAAAGAATATAATAGAAAAGGGAAAAACAAGAAGTTACCATACTGGAACATTGAGTATCGACCGACACACAACCTGGTATCGAGCTATACCAGGCTTAAGTGACACGATGAACATTTCTTATTCGCGTAGGGTGTCGACCGATACCAATTTGGTATCGATCGATACTCAGGCGATTTCGAGTTTTGCTCCTTGTTTATCCTGACACAAACACAGAACAAAAAATAAAAAGAAAAATAAAAACGTATGTACATACTCACCAGTGGGTTGCCTCCCACCAAACGCTCGTTTAAAGTCAGTAGCTTGAATTTGGCTCAGGTGATCAGTCAGGAGAAGATTGAGAGCTTACTCCCATGCAAGCTCCATAGCTAGATACTTGCAGACTAAGAGTTCTGCTCAACATGCTCTCCATAAACTCATTTCCTTTCTCTTTCAGCTCCGAAGTAAGAAGAACTCGAGCCTTAGAAAATGGTTTCGAAGTTCCTTTGCACTTCACATTGTACTCAATCGAATCCCCATCACACTTCTGAGGGACTAAGGTCATAGAGGGAGTACATTTCACTTCTTTGCCCTTCACCTTCTTCTTTGCCTTAGCAGTTTTGACATCTTTCTTGGTGATGACAGAAGGACTATCTAGAACGTCAGTGACAGTTGGTTCGACAGGAGGCTCTTCCAAAAGATCAATTACCAACGTCTCATCTGTAACAACATCGATGCAAGAGACACGTGTGGGAGTTCCTCTAGGGATAGCTTTGTAGTACACCTCCTTGTCAATGTATGAGAATGAGATTTGATTGCTGGGTGTGTCCATAATGGCACCAGCCATAGCCATGAACGGTCTTCCAAGAATCAATTGCGTATGAGATTGTGCACTCATCTCCACAACATGAAAATCAGCAGGAACCAGACAATATCCTACTTTAACCAACAAGTCAGGGATTGTACCATATGGAAATGAGGTGGAACAATTCACGAATGTGATAGATGACATGGGCGGTTGAATATCAGTGCCCAATCTCTCTGCAATTGCCCTTTACATGACATTGACGCTAGCCCCTGAGTCAACGAGAGACTCTTTGAATTCAACTCCAGAGATGGAGCATGGAACGGAGAATATTCTTGGATTTTCCCTCTTGGTCAACTGCCTCATCGGTAGTGACTTGCTTCTTGCCTTGAGAAAGAGTACTTCGATCTCTTTCAGAGTTTCTCTGCAATCTTTGAAGTGACTGAGCAGAGGCCATCCCTCTAGAGCTTCTTCAAAATTCAACGAGTGGGGTACCCTTCGTACCATCTTCTCAAAGCCACGCAGCTGCTTTGGAGTGATGGGGCTCGGAGGTGTTGAGGAATAGGATTCAGCTGCTTGGGCTTGCGAAGCCTGTCAACACTCATACGCAGCTCCTTTGCAATATCTGGGTGAGTATCGATCGATACAGGGAGGGTGTCGATCGATGCTTGCTCCTTCGAGACGTCTTTGACAGATTCGTGGACGGGTGTCGATCGATACAAGGGAGTATCGGTCGACACATGGGTGGTGTCCAAAATCTCATCGTCATCCTTGGCAAGATGGACGAAAATCTCTGCTATTTGAGTTTCCAGCATCTTCTGATGAATAATGAGAGACACAATTTTCCGTTCAGATATGTGTACATAGCGTCCATCTTCCCATTGAGGTTTAGTGTCATCTTCTGCTGTCACTGAAGAAGCTGTTCAAGCATGGATTCCATCTTACTCTCATAAGTTATGGGTGATGTGGATGGGCATTGATACATTTGATCTTGAAATCCATCTCCATCAATGTGGTTAACAAATTCCACTCCATCTTTTCCAGCAAAACGAACAGCCTTCTGTTGCTTGTCCATCAACCAATATAACTTAGCATTCACCTCAGCAATTTGACTGCAATCCAAGTTACCAGCTTGCTTCTTGCGCTCCATTGTCTGCATTCTTGGTACTATTGCTAGAAACCAAGTTCTCAATAAGCACATAGGCATCGTCAGGATACCTCGTGTAGAAATTTCCATTGCTCGCAGCATCTAGAGTCATCTGATACCTCCAATCGATTCCCTGTAGAAAGTACACAGCAGCTGAACTTGAGTGAACCCATGGTGCGGACAATCTCTCTGATATGACTTGAAACGAATCCAAGCAGCCTTGAATGCCTCAGTCGGTCCTTGAGAAAACTGAGAAATCTTGTTCCTGAGATCCTCGGATCGTGCATCATCATAAAAGTTGTTCAGGAAAGCAGTCTTAGTCTCTTCCCAAGTAGTCAGTGATCCAGGAGGTAACTGCTTCAGCCAGTAGGTCGCATCTCCACCAAAAGAGTATGAGAATAGCTTGCAGAAAAGGTAGTCATAGGAGACTCCATTGCTCTTGATGCTTGTAGCTAGATCCTCAAACTTCTCAATGTGATCCATAGGGTGTTCATGAGGAAAACCATGAAAAAGATGCTGGCCACAAGAGTGAAGTATGCAGGTTTCAGCTCAAAGTCATTCCTCTGAAAAGGCGGAGAACGAATCGCTGATCGATTGGCATAAAACTGATCAGGCCTGTTGTACTCACCAATCGTCCTACCGCGACCAGCCACAGCATTCCCTGCATTAGCGTTCCCATCGATATTCCCAGTGACAACAGGAGCAGGTGGAATGATGTTCCCCTCTCCATCCAGACGTTGTCCTCTCTCGTTGCACAACTGACCCTCTTGGTCTCTCAAAGCTCCAGCGGCATCCTGAATCAGAATCATCGTGTTGTTCATCTCTGCTGGCTTCTTTGCTTTCATGTTTGCACGTTCCAAATTCACACCTGAAACACACTAGGCAAAGCACGTAAGTAACAAAAAAAACACGTTGAGTATCGATCGACACTGGGTGGTGTCGATCGATGTCAACAAAAAGAGAACGACGCGTATCGACCGATACTAGGTAGTATCGATTTATACCGACGAACTTAGTCGTAATTCTCAAACTAAAATCTAATGGCGAATTGAGTCCCCGACAACGGCGCCAAATTTGATATGCTCAAATTAATACCCTAAAAGTACTAAGCAGTAGTTGCAGTAAAGTAGGGGTCAAACACAAGGACTCACATATAAACACACAGTAGATTATATAGATGAGAATCAAGCTAAGCAATTTAGTTGAAACAGAAAACAATAAACAGTAAACGAGTTGTAAATTCGATGGGAGAAATATATGTTTAGGGTATTTCTCAGGGAATCAATGAATGCAGATAAACTAACTAACAGGATTCAGATTTAGCGCGGTTCTTGAACTCAAATCACTAAGCTATAATTAACCAACTGTCGTTGCGAGAAGTATCTAAATCTAAACCTTAAAATCCCAAATCTCTTTGCAAATTCCTAATAATAAATCATCTTTAAAGTTCAGGTTTGATATGTTCACAAATCAATTAAACCAAATATCTTTGCGAATAATCAATTTGCTCACCTAAGGTTCTATCATGTAACTAATCGCACTGTCGTGCCTAATCAATTATCCTAAGATCTATGTTCCAGATTCGTCAACCTAGAATTACCTTTGAACACAACCTAAGGCGAAGAACTAATTCAGATGGTAAATCCTAATAAACTAATCAACCTAGCATTCAGAGAAAACCTTTTATGAGAACCCTGAACCTAAAGTGGATCTACTCAGACATAGAGGATGAAAACAATATGATTGAATAGATCATCAAATAAATCAATAAAAACAGGAGTTCAGAGTTTTCTCTCCAAAAACCAAAGTAGAATCAAGAGTAGAATAAAAGCATAGCCTAAACAGGTGGTTGAAAACCTAATTTATTATCTAAAACACGTTATGGGCCTTTTCTGTAATTAATAAAGTCTTCTGGGCTTAGAGAGAAACTCTGCAGGCTTTAAAATCGCGTATCTGCTTTCTTGCAGCCGGTGTCGGTCAACACCAAGCGGTGTCGGTTGACACCAAAATGTGTCGGTCGACATCGTGCTTCTTCTGCTCGCCAGACTGGACAGTCTTCACAAAAACTGGGATAACTTTTGCTCGCACCGTTGGAATGGCCTCAAACCACTTCCAAATGAAAGCTAATCCATTGATATATCTTGTGTCCAAATTTGAGCTCAATCCAACGGTGGAAAGGTCTTCAACGAATGCCAAACTTCTGACGTCTTTGCATGACTCTGCTTCTCAAAATGCTCCAAAATGCTCCAAACGTACATAAACCTGTAAAAGACTCTAAAAAACTCCATAAATAGGATTTATATCATGGTATAAAAGGGGTAAAAACCATGATATATCAGTTGGTCACCCCTAAACGGTTCGGCTCTCGGAGGTACTCTGGTAGTCGCAACGCGCTTGCACTGGCAACATTTTCCATGCTCGGGTAGCGAGGCGGCTGCCCAAGCTCGGTCTCTGGCTGCAGGTGATGGCATCCGAATGTGACCAGAGGCATGGCGCTTACGAGGCAGAGTGGAGCAGGGAGCCACGCGTGAACTGACTTGGTCGTTCGTGCACCTCTTCTTCCATGACATCGTTTGGATATGGGTCGGGACCTTCTTGCGGGCAGTGAGACGGGTCCTAGCAAAGGGGTTGCTCCTGAAACGGAACAAACAAGAAAATCAACACTATTAGATCGTGGTCCATGTTGTTGTTGTTCTCGGTTTGAAATCATACATAATAAGATCATAACTCAAAGAAAATATATATATTTTTTTTGTAAAACATTTCAAACTTTGAGCGCGACCACTTTGTAACATCCCTATCCCGGGTCACCGGAAATAACTGAGAATTGTGCATGTTAGGTCGACCAATGGGTAGCAGCACATGATCGCCAGGAAAACGGCCGATAACAACAACAACACAACACACACGATCCAATCTAACATGAAAAGAAACAAGGGGAGGGGGTTGAGTAATCGAGATTACCCTATGAGGATGAGCCTTCAAAGACTCACTTAACCCTTCCAACACTACACGAAATGAAGACCCACAGTCTAAACCTAAAATGAGCTCAAGCAAGGTTCCACACAATATTCTTTTTAATTAGTCTTTCTTATTTCATCAAATAATCTCTTTACTCTTCTTTTCTTTCCGATTCTCAATCAATACACTATACCAGTGCCCACATGCAATCTAACAAACAATGGGAATATGTCTGGCTCTCCGGCTTTTTTCTCATATTTGGCTCTCTGGCATTTTCTCAAACCTGAAGCTCGGGAGAACTCCTTTTAACCCCGTTGGAAACCTACCATTGCTGGTCTCGGGTCCATCAATCAAATCGAACCACTGATCCCATCACAGTGTCGAGGACCTAACATTTATTAATATATCTCACGCAATACCGGTTTAATCCTGCACGCAAACATTTATCTAGGTGCATGACACGCAGACAGGACAACTCAACAAACAAGCCAGACGGTTCAATCTGGTAACATCAATCAAACGAATCACAACTCCAAGTTCTACCCATTCCCATTACCCAACTAGACACGTAAAACAGACAGCAACGATTTAAAAATGGACTATCGGCATCAAATCGTATAATGGAAAAAGAGAAACGCATCATGCCCTCACCTTGGCACATGCATCAGAGTGAGATATATTAATTGTATTATAAACTATATGTGTATATAGTGAGATATGTATGTATGTATTATAATATATATTATAGTACTGTTAAAAAAAGAGAAGAGAGAGTAAAAGTTTTCTTAAGTTCAACTTTTTTTACAGCAAACGTACATATTTATAGATATGAAATGAAGTTGATGAAACTTAGTGAGTAAGTAAATTTAGTGAGTAAGTAGATAAAACATTATAATATTGTAATATGGATAATCATTCATTTTTCAACAAATTGCAATTTTAAACAATAAATTATTTTCAATTAGATTTTATATAAAACAATGAACAAGTCGTGGGCCGGTCCCATCCCCATGGGTTTAAGCCCGTTTCAACGTCACAATGAGAAACGGAAAAAAAAAAAAAAAAAAAAAAAAAAAACAAATAACGAAGATAGGAGGAATTTCCTAAGGAAAGAGAAAAGGAAAAAACAAAACTTCCTTCACTGTTAAGCTCAAAGATCAACCATGGAAGCTACCGCCTTAAGCTCTGCGGCAACCATCGTCTCCTCCTCATCATCGCCGATCTCCATATTCTCTCCGAAGAAGAGAGCAGACTCATCTTCTCCGAGAATCGTCCGGCTTTCGAAGAGTAATCTTTGCTTCCGATCATTTCTCGACCGTATTTTGTTTTATAACGTCTCTTAACTTTATTTTGCATTTCTCTGTTTTGATTCAGAGGACGACAAAGATTACGATCCGAAATCCGAATCGAACTCATCGAGCCTCGTGCCTCTATTCCAAAATCGAACATTCTCGAATGTAAATCTCTCTCGCTTGATCTTGTTCGATCTCAATTATCGTTTCTTGTTTGTGGAATTCGAAATGTTATTTTCCATAGTCGTAGGTAATTTCGTAAAATTTCAATTTGTAGGATGAGGCCATGGGACTAGTCTTAAACGCAGCCTCGGTAAGAGGCTGGACCACGGGTTCCGGGATGGAAGGGTCGTCTCTTCCGGCCAAGGCCGATACGGAGACGGTTTCAACGTTTCCTTGGTCACTATTCACGAAATCGCCTCGGAGGCGTATGCGTGTGGCTTTCACTTGCAACGTTTGTGGCCAAAGAACTATACGAGCCATAAATGCACATGCTTACACTGACGGCACCGTCTTCGTGCAGGTAACATTTAGCTTTGTAACGAGAAAACGACAATATAATTAGTTGATTTTACCCGACGTTGGTAGTTTAACCGGCGTACCACCCCAAAGGGGAAAGTCGAGAAGGTCATGAATTCGATCTTCGGGGGTGGGAAGGGACTTATTTAACCTGCTCTGCTCCCCGGCCCCGATAAGAGTTATTAATAGTTTTTTGTCTTTGGTAATGCAGTGTTGTGGATGCAATGTGTTTCATAAGCTGGTGGATAATCTCAACTTGTTTCATGAGGTGAAGTATTATGTGAGCTCGAGCTTCAATTACAAAGATGCTAAGTGGGATGTTGGGGGCTTCAATCTCTTCAATATGGATGATGATAATGATGACAGTGGTGACAGCAGCAAAGACCGATTCCCTTTGTAAAGAGGTTTGGACTAGTGATCAAAACTTTGTACAATCGTGTGTCATATATCTGTATATAGCTAGTTTTATCCTACCATCTTAGAACAAATAACACGTTTGATCTCTTCTGAAGTATCTCAGTTCCCATTGATAATAAATTGGTCATATATATATAGTCCATGTTCTGAATTTCTTGGGAGGTAGATTTGGATCCGATACTACTTCCTCGTTGTTAGACACTGTATTGGAGTGACTAGATACTGTTTTCGGTTAGAGAAATCGATTGATAATCAGTAGATGGGAGCTCTAGTTTCTTATGAGGTTTGGCTATTGCTAATGAGAAGTAAAAAATATACAATTTTAAATTTTAACTTGGTTCAAGTCTTCTTTAGAAAGCCAGATGATGTAATGAGAACGTTTGTATAGGCTAATAATTCGAGATCAGATAAATTACAGAGATAAATTTGTGTGATGTATTAAAAAATTTGTTCCAAGGTTTTTGAGGAATTTTAATTTGCTGTTTTGACTGTATGCAAAATGGAATGTGTAAATCTGTTTGGGAATGAGTTGAAGTGTTACAGTATGGTCTAGACATCCGTCTTTACTGTTTAGGATGATGGCTCTGGGAATCTTAGTTAGCAAAAGTTTTCTTACCACAAGGATTTAAGATATTGTTTGGGTTCCCTTTTTCTAGAGTTCGGATTGAAGATTTGTTCATGTAGCTAAAATCTTTGTCCAGTTCGATGTGAACAGTGGGAGGAGATTGTTACAAATTACAATTCAAGCGTTGTTCGGTCAGCTCCTTCCATTATATTCCCTATGCCGTTACCATTTGGAAGATGCGTCATTAGGTTTATGCTCCGAATGGTGACGACATAGGGAATATAAAGGAAATAGCAGACCAAAGAAGGTAATACATTTGCCGTACGCACAATCATTTTTCGTCTACTTCAGTCTATTATTGCTACTAGGTGATCAAATCGTTTGTCACTCCCTTATCTAGCTTCTTAATTTGCTCTCGCTAGCCATGACCAGGCAAATGACGCTGCACTGGTCGTTGGTTCCCTCAGCTGGAAGAATTCACAAAGAAAGGTGAGAAAAAAATAAACTCATTGTTGCAAAGGCAGAGAATAATTATAATGCCAAAGCACAAGGTATATAATACTGTTGAAGAGATTATTCGGTAATCATACTTTTGCTTGCTTTCTCTTAGTCGGTTTGTGGTGTTATATCTGTCACCCAACAGCCTCTGCAACACAAATCCTGCAAAATCAAAACAGATAGTAAGAAACTAAGCATTTGTGTTTGAATATGACTTAAATGATGAACCATGCATGCAACAAAGTTAACACAATTAGACCCAAAAAACAAAAAAAGTTAACACAAGACATTGTTTGGAGTTAGCTTTCATATGTTATTTGTTTCAAGTCATTTTGAGCAGTGGTGAGGAAGTTACACCCGATTTATTGAAGATATGTCCATCTGGCTTGTGTGATCCGGGTCACGATCCGCCAATGTCTACAGTATCTGGATCCGATCGAAGATCTGGTCACACATAGGTCCATTTGCATGCGACAAAGATAATGGAGTCCATGGAGGTGAAGGAGGGGCCAAATAACACGAACCATGGTCAAAGATTGAAGATTCATCGACCAACTGACCTCAATGAAGACATCACCTAGCAAATGAAGCAACTAGCCATTACCTAAGATGAGACAACAAATAAAGAACCGTACACAACCGAAGATCCAGGTTTAAAACCATACACAACCGAACATCCAAGATAAAATCGTACACAACCGAACATCCAGGTGCAAAACCAAACCACCCAAAACCGAAGGCACACTCAATTGCTCGTACTCTGACTTATTTGTGGCAACTCCTATTTTCGAATGGTTTAATGCTTTGCAAATATTTATTTGGCGTTTAGGAGATTCTTTGAACCAGTTAGAGACTTCTAGAAGGATAGAGACACACAAATTAAGTCAATGGTCTTCAATATACAAATGAGATGAAACTTGCCATATTTGACCACAATTCCATTTACTTTTGGTCAAAAGGCAACGGAGGCGCCTAACATTGCTCCAGTTACATTCCATCCATTATTTTCATCCAGATTAAGTGTTCAAACAATTTCCCACAAGCCAAGGTTTTTATTAAAGTCTAAACAAAAAATTCAAAGGCAAGGATTCTAGCTAATTATTCTTCTTTTGTTTAAATTCTAAATAATGATCTCTTATAATTAATTTATTTGACCATTAGAGGTCATGTACATGGGCCTATAAAACACATATCAATGTAAAGAACAATTTTTGTGAATAAAAAATTGAGTGTTAATCTCTTTTTAAGCTTTATACCTTTTTTTTTTTACGTCAAGTTTTATACTTATTTATGAATTTTTAGAGTTTATTCGGTTTCTCCTTTTTCTTTGAGTTAAACTCGACTTAGCACAACTTTTACATCAGGTGTGTGGCTACCACCGATCCATCAATCATCTATTCAACTAGACGCATGAACATTATTTGATCATAGTTGTAAGAGAGAAAGGTCTTTCATATCTTCAATTTTAGTTTGTCCCACGCTACGATTTTGAGTTTTCCTAATCGAGCTCGAGAAAGCTTCAATAGAGTCCACCACGCAACAACACGGTTACGAAACCTCTGTAAGACCAAAAATATCCCATAGACATGAGAGATTTAATCACGATTATATAAATAAACAGTAAGGAACATACGATTCATAAAACGATAAAGTAATAAAAATATATAAGGAGACGAGATGAATCTCTTTCCTTAACTCTAAGAATCTCCCGTAGAGCGACGGGTTTTAATATATCCATGAGTCCCAGGATACAACCAAAGTAATATGTATCATCTACACTTGATATCAGATCTGTCAAACATTATACTACGATACTCGAATAAAGACTTACTCTAAGCTGTAGAGAATTGAAGGAACTTTTTCTTTTGTAAGTGTGTTTTCTGTGTGTGATTGGATGCATTTATCTCAAGAGAGGCGATCCTATATATAGGAGAAGATCATAGAGGAAATTATTTCCAACTAGCGATGTGAGACTTTTTACATGTCCCTCACTTTTCCTTTTTTTAGGTTTTTCTTTTTTTTAGATTTTTCCTTTTCTTAAGGCTTTTCTTTTTTTGTAAGTTTTTCCTTTTTTAAGGTTTTTCCTTTTTTTAAGGTTTTTCCTTTTTACATTCACAAGGCTTTTTTACTTAGCCCAAATGTCTCATTTCAATTCACACATACACATATTTATAAAGCCCTCAAGCTCTTATAAATTTTGTTCCAACAATCCCCCACATGAATAGAAATGACTCTAAACATATGAAAATTAAACAGACTAGACTTTACTAGACATACTTGACTAGACTCATCTAGACGTAGACAGACTTTCGAGAGTATACGAAAATGTAACTGTCACTGAATGGTAGCGTTTTTCAGCTTTGAACCAAACAATTTTAATATGTGTTGCGTTTACTCGGCCAGGAGGTGAACATGATGTCTTGAACCACCCGGATTTTGATGTAAACTGATACAACATATATCGCACATAGACACTTTCTCTTAGAACTTTGTTCTCTATTGTGTTCATTTTGGCCTTGAACATTCCTGGTATTTGTGAGTGAATTTGGAGAATATAGCCTTATCCTTCATTCTCCTAGAAACGGCCCCATTTCACACTTCACAAGGTGATCTTTTATTAGCTTGTTTTCAGAAGTGTCCTATCACACTCCACTATCTACACAGCTATGCAATCATTAAAAGCCAACGCTTATCCTCACTATCCACATGTAGCACTGTTTTATCATCCTAGGAACTGGGCAGAGACATAGTCTCACAGTGCTCAACTCGAATCAGTTTAATTTTGTTTCCCTTTGAACCTAGATCTTGGGATCTCCAGTCACATAGGTTGGGTATCTGTCAAACGTCATATTTTTCTATAGGCTTTAAACCCATTCCTTTTGATGATTTAACAAACTTGATCTCGAGGCTAACTTTTTGGGAAACAGATCTGCTAAGTTATCAGCCGTTGTGAGATCAGTTGTCTAAATGGTTTTATATCATTCTCGAGATTTGCCATTTTATAACTTACTCAGTGCCTGAGAGATAGCTCACTAACTCTCACATTGTACACATAAAGTTGGCACTGGTTTTTCCCACATCGGGATATCTTCCACCAAGTTTCGAAGCCATTCTGCTTCCTCTGTAGCTTTATCTAAAGCTATAAACTCTGACTCCTTGGTTAATTAGTCCAAGAGTGCTTGTTTGGAATATTTCCAGGATACTGCTGCACCCCCAAGAAAAAAGTATTATCCACTTATAATATATATCAGATTTACAAGACCAAGAGGTGAACATAAAGTCTTGAACCCCCCAGACTTTGATATAAATAGAGACGACATATAACGCTGGATAATTCAAAATTAAAATTATTGCTTTCCACACGTGTAGCGACTTATTTACTGAATGCACTAAATCGGATCTACTACGATTTATCAAGTACGTTAGACTTCCGATCACTTGTGATACAACTTTATCACAATTGGAGTTATTGCAATCTTGTTTAAGTAGTTCTCAAAACATTCTAGGATCTTGAGACAAGATTATCCACTAATCTTATGTCTATCAAACTTCCCACTAAACACATTCTTAATGTGTTGGATTATGTCCTTCTTGCTTCTATGATGACCGTGTAATCATATAAACATAACAAAACGTATCCATGTGGAGTACTTTTGATGTATATCACCTTAAGTGATTTGGAAGCTATTTGACATCACTTTGTTGTCAAACTTTCCAAGTTATTGCTTAGGAGCTAACTTAAGCTCGTATAAGGACTTTGCAAGTCTACTTATCTTCTTTCCTTGTTCAGGAGTGACATAACCCTCGAGTTGTTTCATGTAAATCTCCTCTTCTAAATGGTCGTTTAGAAAGGCAGATTTTACATCCATTTGATGGATTACAAGATCTCATATTGCTGTGATTCCAATCAGCATTCGGCTAATTTCAACTTTAGTCTCTTCTGCTTCTTTACAGAAGTACCAACATTGCTCGATCTAAGGCCCAATGCCCGTCAAGCATCGATCGATACCGAGGTGTATCGATCGATACCTCTAAAAGCGTAAGAGCCCAAGAGATCAATTGCTCGCCTCAATTCGTGAGGTACTAGAGCTTATCCTTTACACAGAAACTTATGTTCAAAAGAAGACACATTCCCTGGTTACCGTGATTACTTGGATGTCTGGTATATCTACTTTATACACCATAAAGTAATCAACACTACATTGTGTGCATATGCAATGAAGATACAATCCACCATTTTTGGTCCGATTGTCACCTTCTTAGGTGGTTGCTAGGCATCTCCACACTTTCATGTATTTGTATAAAAACACATTACTTTTCCAAAGTTCACATGAAATATTTTCAATGACTTTGTGTGGTATTTAGTTCAGGATATAACTTGTGGTAAGCAATACTTCCCCCCACATTTCTGGACTTACCCAGATTCCTGCAACTTTGCATTCATCATTTCCTTGAGAGTTCTGTTCTTTCTTTCAGCAACTCCATTGGATTCAGGTGAGTAGGGATCAATCGTTTGATGGATACTACAATGTTCATGTCCTCTATCACTTCAAACTATATTGATAGTTCTTTCGAGTTGGTTTTCAACCTCGAGTTTAAACTCCTTGAGTTTTCCAAGGTCTCGTATTTGCTTCTTAGCAAATAGACATAACTATATTTCGTACGATCCTCAACGAAAGTCACGAAATATTTCTCACCACCTTTTGTATGAGTCAAACCAAGACGTTCGCTCGATTGTGGTGTTTTAGTGAGTTTGGTTAGAACACAAATCTCACACTCATCTTTGCTTATTTTGTATTTCGGGATCTCATTCAACCTACGCATAGATTCGAATATACTGTGACCGAAACATTTATATCAAATACTAAGAGATTCTGTACCATAAGCAAATGATTCTTTCTCATTAATGTCAACAACATTGGTTACATTAATTTTTAAGTCCGACTGTCTCAACGTTAATTTGGACCAGTCCGTCCTTAATATAAACAACATTCTTTGTCAATACACGCTAATCAGCTTTGACAATTGACGATGAATTCGTGCCTAATTAGCATTGTGCCCTAAATAAGATTTTTATGCATCTCTAGCACATGCTTTACATTAGTGAGAGTGAGCTTCTTTGAGAAGTCAACTTCAGCACCAAAATTCTTGTCATTATTTATGGTAGGAGGGAAACATTTCCATCTCAACGCATATATTGGTATAATACCACCACTCATGTGGGTTATGCTCAACCATATTGACTCCGAGGATGACATTACACATGTCTATCTCGACTACATTGGCTTGAGCCATTCCATTGTCTTTTACACCACCGAATCTAACAATGATCACATCGGTGTTGTTAGTCATATTGAAATTTGATTTTGTTCAAGAGAATCAAACCAAATTAATATACTAACCAATACCCAACTCTCAAGTTAAAGGGTAAAATTAAATTCAATTTCTAGAATTTAATAAACTTAATACAATATCGAATTGTATTAGTATTCTTGAACTCATATCAAGAATCGCAATAGGCCTGCTCATTTAGCCCAATGATTTAATTATTCGATTAAATCAGCCTCCAATACTTAATTGAACATCAATTAATTATTCCAAAATTTGCCAAATTTTTGGAAACATAGTATTGAGCTATGTGAAATATATTGCAACTTAACACGTCTTTAAATTTGTCCAAGGCTTTATCTTTACTCCGCAGTAGAGAGATGTAACAATATCTCGTGAAATCGTTTATGAATGTCACGAAATATTTCTTGCCTCCTCTGGTTTGAATATATTTCAAATCACATAGATCTGTGTGAATTAAACCTAGAGGTTCTGTTGTTCTTTGAACGCTGGGTGATGGCGTTTTAGTGAGTTTTGCTTGGACACAAACTTCACATTTGTCTTTGCTTAATTTTCATTTAGGAATCATCGTTCATGCCAAATATTGAAAGACTCAGCGAGATAAGCAAATGGTTTCTTATCATTAATCTTTAGGGTTCTTTGAGGTGGATGCCTCGGTTACATTATCCTTTCGGATTACTGCCTCAACAGACATCTTAAACAGATTACCACATACAGAACCCTTACCCAAATACATCCCATTTTCCGTTAGGATTAGCTTATCACATTCCAGCTTCATAGAGAATCCATGCTTACTTATGAGCGATCCAGAGATCAGATTCTTACGTATGTCTGGTACATGGACGACGTTCGTGAGAATCAGTTCCTGTCCAGAGGTGAGCTTCAGAACAGCCATCCCGTGACCATCAACTGTCGACGAGGCGGAATTTCCCATCAAGAGCTTATCACCACTCTTGTTCTTTGTGTATGTCGAGAACATCTCGCGATCCATACAGATGTGTCTGGTTGCACAAGTATCGAACCACCAAGTCTTTGGATGGCTCTCTGCAACATTGGCCTCAGTGACCACATCACACATGGCAGCTTCTGTCAAGTTTGCTTGACCTTTCACTGTTTCGATCAGACTCGCAGTCGTTTGATCCACTTTGTCACTGGTTTTCTCTATAGTTCCAGAGTTGTTGTCAACGTCGATTGTCATTCTGTGAAGACAAACGAAACACAACTTTCAATTAGTCCCGATATATAAAGTTTGAGAATCGCAATTCAAATACTGATATCAAACTAAATCGCATTGGTGTCGATCGATACGCCTTGGTATCGATCGATACACACACAATGTCTATCGATACACCCATATGGTGTCGATCGATGTTCGATGCACATACAATGTCAATCGATGCATCACTGGTGTCGATCGATACACGCTTAGTGTCGATAGATACACCCTAGATGTCGATCGATACAAGTGAATTTCACAGGATCGATCGATACCCCACAGTGTCGATCGATACATGTGAATTATACACAATATCGATCGACATAGACCCAACTTGGTCGGTGCACAGTATCGATCGATACACGTCAGTGTATACCGATACAACTCGATGCATAGTATCGATCGATACACCTCAGTGTCGACCGATACAAATTTAGTCTAGTATCGATCGATACCATAGGGTGTCGATCGATACTCACAAGGCTTCGATTGCAATCGAACCTATCAAGAACCACCAAGGTGCGTTCGTTGATTATACCGTTCAATAATCGCAATTATAGACGGTTATAGAAGATGTTTAAAGCAGTACTGCTTCTACTACATGTTTCAAGTTGCTAAACAGCTTTTTGATAACGTTTGAGTATCACTAGCAGAAGAAAATCTTCTTAAAATAGAATAGATGGAGATTGCCTCTACTACACGTTTTAAGTTGCTAAGAAGCTTTTTGATAACGTTTGAGTATCATCAGCAGTAGAAGAATCGTTTTTTAGAAAACCGTTTAAAAACGTTTATTTACTCGTGATTAAAGATTCAATTGAAGTATTAACAAAAATTGGATCTTCTTTGAGTTAAGATCATAAGACCAAAAATATCGCACAATAGACAGGAGAGATTTAATCACGATTATATAAATAAACAGTAAGGAACATACGATTCATAAAACGATAAAGCAATAAAAAGATCTAAGGAGGCGAGATGAATCTCTTTCCTTAACTCTAAGAATCTCCCGTAGTGCGACGGGTTTTTATAGATCCATGAGTCCCATGATACAACCAAAGTAATCTGTATAATCTACACTTGATATCAGATCTGTCGAACATTATACTACGATACTCTCGAATAAAGACTAACTCTAAGCTGTAGAGAATTGAAGGAACTTTTTCTTTTGTAAGTGTGTGATTGGATGCCTTTCTCTCAAGAGAGGCAATCCTATATATAGGAGAAGATCATAGAGGAAATTATTTCCAACTAGCGATGTGAGACTTTTTACATGTCCCTCACTTTTCTTTTTTTTAGGTTTTTCATTTTTTTAGGTTTTTCCTTTTCTTAAGGCTTTTCCTTTTTTGTAGGCTTTTCCTTTTTTAAGGCTTTTCCGTTTTTTAAGGTTTTTCCTTTTTACATTCACAAGGCTTTTTTACTTAGCCCAAATGTCTAATTTCAATTCACACATACACATATTTATAAAGCCCTCAAGCTCTTATAAATTTTGTTCCAACAACCTCATCGCGATAACTGGGACGCAACGCTCAAGTGGCACACATTTGAACTCAAGAATTTCTTCACAGTGACGATCCAATTAAGCAGCTCTTCCGCGGTTTGGCCACCATGAAACCGTGCTCCCACTTGTTGTCATCTTCCCCATTCTCGCGGGATGCGATTCAATTAGCGTGCCCGGCAACAAACAGATTTGTATCGTGATATGATGCATCATCGTCTTCCTGATCATTGAAAATTTTGTGTTGATGTTAATCAACTTCTCGGGCCAAATTCATGGTATGAATTGTAGCTGTCAAGTTCTCCACTTGAGCTTGAAGATTAACTAAAGATTGGCGAGTCAACTCGATCTACATAGGAGGAACAACCTTCTTTGGACGTGACATCGTGATTGGAGCGTAGAAAAGCTCTGACACCATCCTGACGCAGCACAAGAATATGAAAACGGTAGCTCAATCAAGGAGTTTTCTTCAATCGCTTGAAACCTACTTTGTTCGGTTAAGGGATTCGAGCTGAATCTCTTGAGACCGAATTCTTGCTCGGTGAACTTAATCAATATCGTAACAAGGCAATAAGGGAAACTCTCTTCCATTAATTAATATATGAATTGTTTTTCGACGAAGCCTTCAACTATGCTTATATAGGCACAAATCCTAAGTCACACACAAATTGGATAAGGATAATAACAACTAAATCCTAAAGGAATTAGGAAAAAAATCCAACGATTAAATAAAATAATAAAACTTAAAACCAAAGCCAATAATTTATATTCATGTGAGGGTGCTGCCAATTAAGTAGATGTCACTATATCAGGTCCCTCGGGGTCACAAGGATTCGACCTCGGATCGTCAACGGCATCAGCAGGAAGGAACTTGGACAAATAACGGACGTTGAACACATCTGATGTTGATATGTTAATTTTGCCTCATTCTTTGACTAGATTTTCAATGCTCCATGTTCCCGCGCGACCTTGTTATCGCTTGGGTCGGGCTGTTCCTGCCCGATTTTCTTGTGAAGCACGCTCCCGGGTTGACCACCTAATCCAGACAAAGATGTGTGGCATTTTTTCCCTCCTGAACCAACCTAAAAAGATCCCTTCGGTTTCCCCTCAGGTACGCCTCTCCAAGGTACCTCCTTTCTCCATGTTCATTAGTTTTTGTTGTTGAGTTCTTGCTTCTCATTCCTTGGTAGGTGGTTACAGTTTCGTATAAATCCCCCTTTCGTATAAGCCTTCAACTAAGCTTATATAGGCACAAATCCTAAGTCACACACGAATTGGATAAGGATAATAACAACTAAATCCTAAAGGAATTAGGAAAAAAATCCAACGATTAAATAAAAGAATAAAACTTAAAACCAAAGCCAATAATTTATATTCATGTGATGGTGTTGCCAATTAAGTAGATGTCAATATATCAGGTCCCTCGGGGTCACAAGGATTCGACCTCAGATCGTCAACGGCATCAGCAGGAAGGAACTTGGACAAATAACGGACATTGAACACATCTGATGTTGATATTTTAATTTTGCCTCATTATTTGACTAGATTTTTAATGCTCCATGTTCCCGCGCGACCTTGTTATCGCTTGGGTCGGGCTGTTCCTGCCCGATTTTCTTGTGAAGCACGCTCCCGGGTTGACAACCTAATCCAGACAAAGATATGTGGCATTTTTTCTCTCCTGAACCAACCTAAAAAGATCCCTTCGGTTTCCCCTCAGGTACGCCTCTCCAAGGTACCTCCTTTCTCCATGTTCATTAGTTTTTGTTGTTGAGTTCTTGCTTCTCATTCCTTGGTAGGTGGTTACAGTTTCGTATAAATCCCCCTTGATGTTCTCTCTCCCCCCCCCCCCCCCCCCCCCCCCTCCGAACGATCATCCATTGGGCCTTTGTTTCACTTGTCCTTTCACATGGATGTTTCTCCTGCGCTTTGAGTGATCTTGCCCCAACAAATTCTGTTTTTACATGGTCCTCATGCATGTGACCAAGAAGGTTTATCATTTCGAGCGATACATTATTTAGCAGGGTCCAAAGTTTTGTGTCCTTAGTTTCGTCTATTGATATTCAAATTAATACCCTAAAAGTACTAAAGCAGTAGTTATAGTATAGTTAGGGGTCGAACCAAAAATATGCACGGAGATCACACAATAGATTATATAGTATCGAATTAAGCCAAGCCAAAAGATGTAATTGAAAGCAGTGCAGAAATTAAAAGAGTTGTAATTCAATTGGAGAAAGATAGGCTCAGGGTATTTTTCAGGAAATCAATAAATGCAGATAAACTAACTAGCAGGATTCAGATTTAGCGCAGTTCTTGAACTCAAATCACTAAGGTATAATTAACCAACTGTCGTTGCGAGAATTATCTAAATCTAAATCCTAGGAATTCCAAATTTCTTTGCGAATCCTAAAGTCTAAATCAGCTTTAAAGTTCAGGTTTGATATGTTCACAAATCAATTAAACCAAATCTCTTTGCGAATAATCAATTTGCTCACATGGGTTCTATCAGGTAATTAATCGCACTCTCGTGCCTAATCAATTATCCTAAGATCTAAGTTCCAGATTCGTCAACATAGAATTAGCTTTGAGAACAACCTATGGCTAAGAACTAATTCAGATGGTGAATCCTAAACAGATAATCAACCTAGCATTCAGAGAAAACCCTTATGAGAACCCTGAACCTAAAGTGGATCTACTCAGACATGGAGATTGAAAGCAACATGATTGAATAGATCATCAAATAAATTAATAAAAAACAGGAGTTCAGAGTTGTCTCTCCAAAAACCAAAATTAGAATCAAAGTAAAATAAAGCATAGCCAACAAAGTGGCTGTAAAATCCCTATAAATAAACTAAATCACGTTTTGGGCCTTCTTGTAAATATTAAAGACTTCTGGACCAAGTTGCAATTTTTCAACTCTTCATTAAAGTCGCAGGTCGTGTCTGCTGTGATGAGTGTCGATAGATACCAGGGGGTATCGATCGATGCTTGACGTGAAATCGGGTACTCAGCAACACGAACTTCATCTTTGCTCCAAAATGCTCCAGAAAGCTCCAATATCTCCAATTATGCTCCAAACGTGCTATGACCTGTAAAAGACTCTAAAACACTACTAAATAGCAGAAAGACTCTATAAAACGGACATATATCATGGCCTAAAATGGGTAAAACCCATGATATATCAACTCCCCCAGACTTAGTATTTGCTTGCCCTCAAGCAAATAAGACTAAACCAGAGAAAGAGGTTTGAAAACGCGGAGACTCACCTGTTCAGGAACCATCGCAGAGATCCTTTTCCCAAGCACCCAAATGTCACCTAATCAACTTTTGATCTAACCACCATGTACTTCTCCGTAGACATTCACAGCTTTTCAAGACTCTACACATTATCTCGCAGCATTGTTCAAATAAAACCCTCATCACCAGTTCCATCGCTGCAGCCAATGTTCAAGAACCTTCTAGATTCTTTACCAGACAATATCATGACAAGGAACCACCCATTTTCACACTTTTTGTATCACTTTCTCTCCCCCAGACTTATTTCTTATTATGTTTTTTTTTTTTTAGATCTACATATACACATCAAGGTCTGAAACGCGAGTATTGATGGTGTTTGCCACCGAATCCTCGGTTCTTCCTTATATATGTATCAAAGGTTTAGGCGAATAGTAGTATCACGGAAAATTTTTCTAACCTCGCTTTCAACCTTTGTGTGATCATTCCCTCTTAAGTAGAATAATGAGATCGCTGGAAATTTTTCTAGCCCTCTACTCAGAAGAAAATCATCTCATCTTCTATTACTCTAAACACATGGGTTCCTTTATCAGATATGAATGATGAATCAAGCTCTAAAAACACTAACCACATTGATGAAGTGCATAAATTTGGCTCAGGTTTCAGAAGAACTCTGCTGGAGACATGGATGTTTTCTAATCAACTGGTCAGTCCTTGGATTTTTCATTAGTCGATCTAGAACTGATCCTGCAACACTGGTCACTCAAAAACAAAACCAAAACAGCAATTCAAGTTCAAGATCATCATCTCCAATAAGTTTTGACTCAATAAAATGTTTTTGACTCGATAAAACAACTGACTCTAAGAAAAACAAACACAATGTCAGCAGACACCTCCCCCAGACTTGAACAACACTGTCCCCTGTGTTATCTAGCCTAGAGTCAGTGAAAGAAAACAAAAGAACAGAATAAAATTGGGAAAAACAAGAAGTTACCTTGCTGGAACATCGAGTATCGATCGACACACAGCTTGGTATCGATCGATACCAGGCTTAAATCGATATGATGAACCGTCTATTCGCGATTGGTGTCGACCGATACCAATGGGGTATCGATCGACACTAAGGCAATTTCGAGTTTTGCTCCTTGTTTATCCTGACACAAACACAAAACGAACGAAAAGAAAAAGAAAAAGAATCAAAAGCAGACTCACCAGTGGGTTGCCTCCCACCAAGCGCTTGTTTAACGTCATTAGCTTGACTGTAACGCCCTTCAGGCAGGATAAGAGTGAGAGCTTGCATCAGAACAAGCTCCACAACTTGACATTGCTATCTTCAGAGTTTTGCGCAACATACTCTCCACAAACTCTTTTCCTTTCTCTTTTAGCTCAGAAGTAAGAAGAACTCTAGCCTTAGAGAATGGCTTTGAAGCTTCTTTGCACTTCACCTTGTATTAGATCGAATCTCCATCACACTTCTGAGGAATCAATGTGACATGGGGATCCTCGACTCTTTTGCTCTTGGCCTTCTTCTTTGTTGTCTAGCTTTCTTGACAACTTCCTCGGGGATGCTGGGCGGTTCAACTGAAACTTCTGTGACAGTTAGCTTGTCAGGAGGCTCTTCCAAAAGATCAACTGCTAATGTCTCTCCTGTGACAACCTCAATGCAAGAGACACGTGTGGGAGCACCTCTAGGGGGAATGACATCATAATAGACCACTCTGTCAATGTAAGAGAAAGAGATTCTCTTATTAGGCGTGTCTATGATTGCGCCAGCAGTAGCCATAAACGGTCGTCCCAGGAGTAAAGGCATACGAGATATTGCACTCATTTCCACAACCTGAAAATCAGTAGGCACCAAACAATCTCCTACTTTGACAAGCAAACCATGGACAGTACCGTATGGAAGAGAGGTATAATCCTTTGCGAATGTGATAGATGTCTTTGAAGATCGAATATCAGCGCCCAACCGTTCTGCAATTTCCCTTGAGATGACATTGACACTAGCTCCTGAGTCAACGAGAGACTCTTTGAATTCAACTCCAGAGATGGAGCATGGAACTGCGAATCTTCCTGGGTCTTCCCTTTGGGTCAGCTGTCTTAGTGGAGGTGGTGCACCTCTAGCCTTAATGAAGAGTGCCTTAATCTCTTCCTCAGTTTCTCTGCAATCTTTGAAGTGACTTAGCAGAGGACGAGACTCTAGAGCTTCTTCAAAAGACGATTCCTGGGAGATCCTTCGTACCATCTTCTCAAAACCACGCAGCTGCTTTGGAGAAATGGGATCTCTGAGGTGTCGAGGAATAAGATTTAGCTTCTTGGGCTTGCGAACTCTTTCTTCGATCAACTCAAGTGTTTTCACAGTTTCTGGCTCGATCTGCGATGGGTATCGATTGACTCCAGGCATGGTATCGATCGATGCTATCGCTGTTGAATCATCCTTGGCAGATATATCATCATCAATAGGAAGCTCCACAATCAACTTATCCAGCGTAGCCTGGCATCTGGCATCCCCTACCTCCTTCTTAGTCTTCCTAGCAGCTCTGGGATAAGGTATCCTCAGTATATAGACTCGTTCTTGAACTTCTTTAGGCACCACAGTAGAAGTCTCAAGTGTTTCCTCAAAAATCGCCTCAGTATCGATCGATACTAATGGGGTATCAATCGATACACGGGTTTTGGAAGTGTCCCGTTTCAGAATTGTAATCGGCATCGATCGACACTTGGGGGTATCGATCGATGCTCTGGCGATTTTAGGATCCTCATCGAAATTTTCTGCACTTGAGGAGATTGCATTGACGTGTGCATTGTGTGAATGAACCATCTTTCCCTTGGCATTTGCTGCAGTCTGAGCTACTTGCGTTTCCAGCATCCTGTGACTGGTATTGAGAGCCTCGATCCTTCCACTCAAATAGGTGTACACAACATCCAGTTTCCCATTGAAGGTTACTGTCATCTTCTCTTGCCCTTGAACCATCTGTTCAAGCAGACCCTCAATTTTACTCTCAGGAGCATTGGGTGGTGGGGATTGGTACCCTCCTTGCTGAGCATAGTTGGTGAAGTTTTGATTGGTGTTGTACCCAAACCGCTGACCCTGAAAACCAGAACCACCAATGTAGTTAACATCTTCCACTTCATTCTCAGCAGCAAAGTGGACCGCTCTTTGATTTTTCCCGATCAGGAAATCCAGCTTGGCTTGAACTTCAACAATCTGCGAAGCGTCGATTCCTACAGCCTGATTCTTCCGCTCGAAATCAGCATTCTTGGTGCTATTGCTAGACGCCAAGTTCTTAATCAGTACAAACGCATCGTCTGGATACCTGGTGTTGAAGTTCCCATTACTCGCAGTATCCAAAGCCATCAGGTACCTCTAATCGATCCCTCTGTAGAAGATACTTAGCAGCTGAACCCTAGTGAACCCATAGTGCGGACAGTCTCTTTGATAGGACTTAAAACGAATCTAAGCAGCTTTGAGTGCCTCTGTCGGACCTTGAGAAAACTGAGAGATCTTGTTCCCCAGATCTTCAGATCGTGCATCATCGTAGAAATTGATCAGGAAATCCTTCTTAGTCTCCTCCCATGTAGTCAGTGATCCAGGAGGTAGCTGCCTCAGCCAGTAAGTCGCATCTCCACCTAGAGAGTAGGGGAAGAGCTTGCAGAAAAGATAGTCGTAGGACACTCCGTTACTCTTGATGCTAGTAACCAAGTCCTCGAACTTCTCGATATGATCCATAGGATGCTCATTAGGAAGACCATGAAAAAGATGCTGACCCACAAGAGTGTAGTATGCAGGTTTCAGCTCAAAGTCATTCCTCTCAAACGCAGTAGGACGAATCGCTGATCGATTGGCGTAAAACTGATCAGGCCTATTGTACTCACCAATCGTTTAACCACAATTAACTATAGCATTCCTAGCGTTGGCTTGCGCAGCTGGCGCGAACAATATGACCAACAACAACAGGAGGGGCAATGACGTTTCCAGCCTCATCAAGTCGCTGCCCTCTCTCATTACACACTTGACCCTCTTGGTCTCTCAAGCCTCCAGCTTCATCAGCTCTTAATAGCACTGGGTTGTTCATCCCTGATGTTTGCTTTGTCTTTCTGTTTGTGTGTTCCAAAAGTGCTAGCTGCTCCAAAGACAGTTCAACTAGCTGAGTGCTCTTGTTCCTTCTGGTTTCATGAATATGCATACACCTGAAAACAAAACACTAGACAAGGCACGTAAGTAACCAAAAAAATACGTTGAGTATCGACCGATACCAAGTGGTGTCGATCGATATCAACAAAAAGAAACGACGAGTATCGACTGATACTAGGTAGTATCGATCGATACCGACAGGCTTAGTCGAAACTCGACAGCTAAAATCTAATGGCGAAATTGAATCCCCGGTAACAGCGCCAAATTTGATATGCTCAAATTAATACCCTAAAAGTACTAAAGCAGTAGTTATAGTATAGTTAGGGGTCGAACCACAGAGACTCACGGAGATCACACAATAGATTATATAGTATTGAATTAAGCCAAGCCAAAAGATGTAATTGAAAGCAGTGCAGAAATTAAAAGAGTTGTAATTCAATTGGAGAAAGATAGGCTCAGGGTATTTATCAGGAAATCAATGAATGCAGATAAACTAACTAGCAGGATTCAGATTTAGCGCAGTTCTAGAACTCAAATCACTAAGGTATAATTAACCAACTGTCATTGCGAGAATTATCTAAATCTAAATCTTAGGAATTCAAAATCTCTTTGCGAATCCTAAAGTCTAAATCAGCTTTAAAGTTCATGTTTGATATGTTCACAAATCAATTAAACCAAATCTTTTTGCGAATAATCAATTTGCTCACCTAGGTTCTAACAGGTAATTAATCGCACTCTCGTGCCTAATCAATTATCCTAAGATCTAAGTTCCAGAATCGTCATCCTAGAATTAGCTTTGAGAACAACCTATGGCGAAGAACTAATTCAGATGGTGAATCCTAAACAGATAATCAACCTAGCATTCAAAGAAAACCCTTATGAGAACCCTGAACCTAAAGTGGATCTACTCAGACATGGAGATTGAAAGCAACATGATTGAATAGATCATCAAAGAAATCAATAAAAACAGGAGTTCAGAGTTGTCTCTCCAAAAACCAAAAGTAGAATCAAAGTAAAATAAAGCATAGCCTACAAAGTGGTTGTAAAATCCCTATAAATAACCTAAATCACGTTTTGGGCATTCTTGTAAATATAAAAGACTTCTGGACCAAGTTGCAATTCTTCAACTTTTCATTAAAGTCGCGGGTAGTGTCTGCTGTGATGAGTGTCGATCGATACCTGGGGGTATCGATCGATGCTTGACGTGAAATCGGGTACTCAACAACACTAACTTCAGCTTTGCTCCAAAATGCTCCAGAAAGCTCCAATATCTCCAATTATGCTCCAAACGTGCTAAGACCTGTAAAAGACTCTAAAACACTACGAAATAGCAGAAAGACTCTATAAAACGGACTTATATCATGGCCTAAAAGGGGTAAAAATCATGATATATCATCTATGGCGTTGGTGGCGCCTATTACTGCGTCCACATCCTTATCCACCGAGCAAAGGACCATCCCGAGGGATGTTGTGGTTGGCTTGAGAAGATCTTCCGCTTCGATTGGAATTCTCGCTTCCTCGTGAGGTTTTCTCCCCAAGAGACGTTGTATGTGGGCCTTACTCTGGTGTTGCTCATTTTTTTTTACTTCTCCTTTTGTCACTTTCACATTATTGGACATCAGGACATGTTGTCATCTTTATAATACTTCTATCGTTTCTTATGAGAATATGATTCATACTTTTTCATTTGTTTTACTGAACTTAAAGGATTGGTTTTCTCTTCTTTGGATCCATTATTACAATGAAATACATCCACTAAGTTTTTCCATCGTTAGTTATTGGGAGTAAGAAGTGGGAGTGGGATGTAACACCTTTGTTTTGGAAGTGATGTAGTGTCCCCAGCAAACATGTATCTTTGTGTCACTCCCTTACACCGTTTTTGGCAATGGCGGTGATCTTGGTCGATGTATCCGTTGCTCAACTTCCTAATATCTTTTCCTTTTTTGGCAGTTTCTTGACTTTGCGCAAACACTTCTTTCCTTCTTTCTTTGGTGAATATTTTCTTTATTCTTTTTTCTATGTTTCCTCCACTACATGTTTACTCCGTTCAGAGCGTGTTTCTTTCGAAGACTGTTGTCGTGTCTAGGAGCATCCTTCTCTTGGCTTCTCACTTTGTTCTTTCTTCTTGTCTATTCATGGGATGTGCTATCCCGGGGTTGGAGTTGGTAGCTTGTCTCATAGAAGGGTTGAAGAGGTCGTAGGTTTTTGACTCCGGGGCTTCGCTTGCTCGCCCTCACTATCTTATTTTCCCAGCACGTCCCATAACCTCAGACTCATGAGCTCCAGTGTTATGGGAGTTTGGTTTCGATGGGATTCTTTGAACTGGCTTGTCAATCGACTAGCGGTGCGATGATCTGGGACACCTTGCCAAAGATCCCAAGCGTCATGCCTTATCTCCCTTTCCTCCGAGTGGAAATATGTTGTCCCCGTTATGTTGAAAGGGAGATGCTGATTATTCACCCACCGCTATTTTTCCAACCTCATTGCTTTATCTAGTGTATTCGTTATACAATGCACTTTCTTTGAGATTTCACCTCAACTCATCTAATTGTAAGTAAGCAGAGCAACGAGGATGAAGAAGAAAAGACACTGGGCCACAACAAAACCAATTTAGGCCCAATTACTAAAACACAAGATCAAAGCCCAAAACAAATTCTGAAGAAGCCCACTTGTCTACAACTACAGTCGTCGTCTTCCTCACCTATAAGGGGACAACGTCTTCTATGCCCTTATTGAAAAACAATTGAGCAACATTGTCCCCATTAAATCTCTATAGCCCTTAATGAAGAGAAAATGGAGAGAAATTGAACATATCTCTTCTCCTCTTATCTCAAGTTCTCATTCGGGTAATTGTTTTTTTAAATAATAAAAAACAAAAAAATAAAATAAAACAACGACAACGGGAACGACGAACCCTCCGACAACGTCAGTCACATTCGCCGCCGTTGCACGTCCACCTCCGGCGACGTCACATTCGCCGCCGTTGCACCGCCGGAGCTGCATTGTGTTCTAAAATCGAGGTTTGGTTGCATATGTAGAATCGAGGTTTGGGGATTTTGGGGAAATTAGGGATTTAGGGAAATTTGGAGATTTTGGGGAAATTTAGGTGTTTAATGAGTAGTTTCTGGGTTGAATATGACTATATTTGCTAACAAATGCATTACAGTGGTTGAATCGTAGTGAATTGTAAATTTTTGAAATCTGAAATGCATTTTATGGGTTCGAGTTCGAGTTCGATCTGATGAGTTGGGGATGCTAGTATAACTAGTAAAACTAGTAATACTGCGATCTGGGTTCGATCTGGGTTGGAGATGGTATTACAACTAGTAAAACTAGTAATACTGTGAGATGATGTATAACTAGTAAAACTAGTAAATAACTGGGAATAAATAGTGTATAACAGAGGATGATAGTACAACTAGTAAAACTAGTAATACTGCGATCTGGGTTCGATCTGGGTTGGAGATGGTATTACAACTAGTCAACTAGTAATACTGTGAGATGATGTATAACTAGTAAAACTAGTAAATAACCGAGAATAAATAGTGTAAAACTGGGAAAAACTAGGGTATAACTGTGAACAAAAAACAGTATTGACTGAGTTTTTTGGTATTGTTTTGGCAGGATAAAATGAGCAGCAACGTCAACATACATTATAAATGCGAAGGTCGCATTAATGGTCTAGTGTTCAAGACATCAGTTGAGGAGATAACAATGTCCATGGTAGAAGCTAGGTTATACAAGAAGCTTGGGTTAGACGAAAGTAAGGTTAAATTGCAATTGAGTTACATTGCTAGGTTGGCTGGATGTGAGGAAAAGTCGTTTATTTGTGATGATGAGGATCTATTGGTGTATCTAACGCATTTAGATAATGAGAATCGTAGAAGTGTTTTGAATGTGGAGTTGTTGAGTACAGCGGAACTGCCCGAGCAACAGTCGAGAGCAGGGAAAAGCTCGGGGAAAAGCTCTTATGGTACGAACTATATAGATTCGCAGCGCAATGATGATGGAAGCGGAGAAATAGGACTCAATGCCATTACGTTGTATGTTGACAACGGAGAAGGAAATCAAGAAGAAGAGGATGACCATGATGATGATGAAGATGAT
Organism: Eutrema japonicum; assembly: GCA_030161315.1. NCBI lineage: Eukaryota > Viridiplantae > Streptophyta > Magnoliopsida > Brassicales > Brassicaceae > Eutrema > Eutrema japonicum. The sequence goes on from BSQW01000007.1 coordinate 30,340,657, forward strand.
GAATGTGAGGGTAACGGTGTGGATTCATCGTATATGCGTGATTATTATGTTGAGGAACCACCTGTTCTTGAATGTATTCAGAGTTTAGAGGCATGGGATGACGGTTTGGATTTGAGTATTCGTCAAGAATTTCCTAGTAAGAAAGCCGTTGTAGAGTTGGTTCATAGAGGCGCATTTGTTAACTCTTTCGGGTATGTTATAAAGAAATCGGATACCGTGCGATGGGTGGCCAAATGTGCTCAGCGAATTTGTAAATGGAGTGTACGAGCAGCGAAGATCCCAAACTCGGATGGTTTCTCAATTAGAACGTACACGAAGATGCACACATGCAACCGCGCTAGTCAGAGTGAAGAAGGCAGCGTTAATAGGAAAGGAACAGTACATCTAGTCGCATCTATTGTGAGTGAGGCATATCCCGGGAAACTAGAGACTCCAACTCCTAGAGTCATCATGGAACTTGTGAAGGACAAAGTTGGTGTAGAGGTATCGTACTCCACGGCTTTGAGAGGTAAAATCAAGCAATTTGCGATTTGCGTGGAAGCCCAGAAGAGAACTACAGGATGTTGTATAGTTATTTGTACGTGTTAGAGGAGCTGAATCAGGGTACGAAAACGGCTGTGGAACGAGATGAGGTGGGAAAATTCAAGTACCTATTCATAGCTTTGGGAGCTTGAATTGATGGGTTTCAGTTCATGAGGAAAGTGATTATTGTGGATGCAACTTTTCTGAAAGCCGGATTTGGTGGTGTACTAGTTTTCGTCGCAGCTCAGGATCCCAATCGTCACATTTATCCCATAGCATTCGGTGTACTTGACGGCGAGAATAATGCTAGTTGGGCCTGGTTTTTCGAGAAACTGCAAACCGTGGTAGACGACTCTTCCGAGTTGGTATTTGTGAGTGACAGAAATGTAAGCCTCATCAATGCCATAGCTAACGTCTATCCACAAGCTCATCATGGGTTTTGCTTATGGCATTTGTCTCAAAACGTTAAAGGTAATGCTCCAAGCGCAAGCAGAGCCGTTGTCGCCGAAAAATTCCAAGAGTGCGGTAAGGCTCACACGGTGGCTGAGTTCAATATGCTTTACGAGGCGTTTAAGCAGAGATTTCCTTCAGCGGCGAAGTATGTGGAGGAAACCACCGTGCCAGAAAAATGGGCTAGATGTGTATCTCCGGTCGCTAGATACAACCTCGACACTAGCAACTCCGTGGAATCTCTAAACAAAACTTTTAAGGATGCCAGGAAGTACTCCTTAATACCCATGCTTGATACGATAGTTCGAAAGTTTTCTGATTGGTTTAACGAGCATAGGAACGAGTCTATGTCAGGAACGAGTGCGAACATACTGGTTCCTTTGGTTGAGAACTTCTTGCACAACATTTGGCCTGATGCTGAGAAATTATCTGTGAGGGAGGTAAACGGTTATGAGCTTGAATACGAGATAATTTCAAAAGACGGAAAACTATATTTGGTGAGCTTGGCAAAAAAAACTTGCACTTGCAGGTTCTATGATATTCATATGTATCCTTGCCTCCACGCACTATCCGAATAGTACTTCATGAGTTGTGTTCGAAATACTATTTGACGGAGATGTGGACATTGGCTTATACCAGGTCGATCTATGTAGTGCCCGATATATCTGCGTGGATTGTCCCGGATTACATCATGGAGAGGCAGATAATACCTCCGGATCCCGTCATAAAGAAAGGTCGGCGGAAAGAAAATAGATTTCCATCAACTGGAGAAAGGCGCCGAAAGGGAAGGACGCAGAACCAAATCAAGCGGGGAAGGACACTACCGTGGTTGTTATATCGAGAAGACTATGCCCCCATGTAGAACTTTTATGCTTTTGTTATGTAAAACTTGTTTTCGCTTAATTTGTAATATGTTATGATTTATGGGTAATACTGGTATAACTATGCATTATTGGTATTAGTTGACTTTTGAAATTAATTATGTTTTGTTATTTGAAAACTTTATCCCCAGATTAAATCATCTAATTTTGTTAGAAATACATCTTCTATGTTATACAAACGTTAGAATGAACAAACAATACAAAGTAGAACTATATTCATATGGAAAACCAATAAAATGACCAACATTCCCTTATACTTAAAGAAACACATTATAATGTATTTCTAAGTTGTTAAGTGAAATGTACAAAAATACCATATTCAAAGTTATTATTGCATAGAACACTGATAGTCATATGGAAAACCAATAAAATCTACTGTAATACTAGAAAATATACGTTTTTGTTGGTGTAATACTAATTTAATTGGAAATCAAAATTTTCAATATTTTGTAAAACTAACAACCTGGTATAACTATGTGCATTTTTTTTAAATCAGGCCCAGAGTTAAAACAGGCCCAAAGTCCAAAATCTCGGCGGGAATCCAAAAACTCGGCGGGAATTCAAAATTTCCTAAAATTTCAAATTTGAAATTTTAATTTTAAATTCTTAGATCTACATTTTTTTTTCTCTCTCTCTCTTCTTTTCTATTTCTTTCGAGACTCTCTCGGTCTCTCTATCCATTTCTCTCTCTCTCTCTCTCTACCACTTATCTCTCTCTCTCTCTCTCTCTACCACTTTCGACTCGATTTCTTCACGATTTCTTCACGGGTCCTTTCTTCACGATATATTAGCCCTTGACACGATTTCTTCACGAGATCCATGGATTCTAGCTACCACTGGACTGACAATTTCGATGTTGAACCTTACGAGGAGGAGAAGAGGCGCGTCAAGGAAATGAAGAAGCTGAAGGAGCATCACGACATGCTCCAATTTGTCGCAGACGCCGAGTACGAGATTCCCACAAAATGCCCATGTGGTGGATACATCAAATCCGATGTCTCTCCAACTCCAAAGTTTAAACGTGATCGAGATACTTTACCAGGAAGTAGGTACTTCACCTGCACCAATTTTAAGGTAAAATTTAATTGAGTTTCTCGGATGTATAACTTGTAATACTAGGTAAAACTACTTGGATATTCTTCGGATGTATAACTGGTAATATTAGGTAAAACTACTTGGATGTTCTTCGGATGTATAACTGGTAATACTAGGTCAAACTACTTAGATATTCTTCGGATGTATAACTGGTAATACTAGGTAAAACTACTTGGATATTCTTCGGATGTATAACTGGTAATACTAGGTAAAACTACTTAGATTTTCTTCGGATGTATAACTGGTAATACTAGGTAAAACTACTTGGATGTTCTTCGGATGTATAACTGGTAATACTAGGTAAAACTACTTGTATGTTCTTCGGATATATAACTGGTAATACTAGGTAAAACTACTTGTATGTTTTTTTTTCTAGGATGATGGACTCCACTTTCGTCAGCCATGGGTTGTCGGTGTCGAAGAAGAGATCTCGAAGCTACTTCGGAAGGCTGAAGAGCAGAGCAAGACGATTGAAGAAATGCGAAAAGAGATTCAAACCCATGCCGAAGAGATAGCCAAGCTCAAGTAGATTTTGGCGTTGGATTCCGGCACTGAGAATGTGCAGATATAAGTGGGGAAGGTTGTTAGATGGTTGTTTTATGCTATGTTATAATATCTGTGTAATAATTTGTACTATGTTATAATTTGTATTATGTTATAATTTCTGTGTAATACTGGTATAACTTTGAATTATTGGTATTAGTTGACTTTTGAAATTCTTTCTTTTCGAACGAAAATTAAGCAAACATCACATTACATATCATCGAAATTTAAGCAAACATCACATTACATTACATAGAATTACAATTCATACAAAACATTGTTCAAGAGCCTACTTCAATGTTTAAGAAACATTCTTCTCCTTCCGCACAAACACATTACCCTTCCGAGCCTTCACATACTCTTCAACTGTCTTCATCCTGTCCTCAAGATCTCCAACCTTCTCTAATATCATACCCAGCTGATCTGTCAAGGTATGCATCGCGGCCACCACCTCCCCGAGAGACGTATTCTTAGCTCGGCCTCCAGTCGCTGCTCTTTCCTCCTTTATTTCTCGCCCTTTCACATCTTCATCCTTCATATCCTCAAACTCAATGGTTATTCCGTTGTGAAGCAGCGCCTCCCAACTCTCCACAACAGGATCGTGCTCGTCAACATCGTCCTCCATTTCCATGATTGAATCCAAGAACTCTTTCTCCTCAGCCGTAGTTATCAACACATTGTCAATGTCCTGTCAAGTTAAACACATTTAAACAACCAGTATTACCAAGTTTTCCTAGTTTTACCAAATCTATCAGTATTACCAAGTTTGCCTAGTTTTACCATATCTACCAGTATTACCAAGTTTTCCTAGTTTTACCAAATTTACTAGTATTACCAAGTTTTCCTAGTTTTACCAAATCTACTTGTATTACCAAGTTTTTCTAGTTTTACTAAAATCTGCAAATACTACTAACCGTAGTACTTCCGAGTATTTCATACACAGTCTCAACAGGCCAGCCTCTCAGGTCGCATTTCTTCCACTTATACTTGCACATCCTTGGACAATCCTCCTTAGGAGCTTGAACAGGTTCTCGGATGCTACTTCTCAGTGCCATAATAGCCTCCAACGCCAAAAGCTACAAACAACCGCATATAATTATACTTCGTAAAAAAGGACCAACCTAGTAAAGTTCTACAATTTACCTCCAAAGGAAGACAAAAACCAGGAATCACCCAGCCGCCTCCCACCTCACCGTTATAGTGGCTCATCGTACTCTCAATGGACTCTAACATGTGATCAAAAGAGAATCTTCCCCAAGGAAATGTCTTACACAAATCTAGATCAGCGACGTATCTTACAAATATGTCGAGCACGGATTTCCCTTTTGCTCCGGTTTTGGTGGGACAGTAGACGATGCTGCTCAAGAAATACAGCACCGCCATCTTTAGCCTATCTCCACTATCATCCGGTCCCATTTCCTTGAGCCGATCCCTCACGTCTTCCCTTAAAATCTTCTTTTTATTCGAATCATCAAAATACTTTTTCTTGAAGTAGGTGGACCCTTTTCGCTGCCAGTTCAGAGGATAGTTGCGGCAGTTGAGTCCTGAGATCATAGCATGCTCTCGTAACCCATATCGGATGGGAATGCCATTGACCACAAACCATGCCTCCTTTTTCCTTTGGATCGTAGCTGTACGCAACAACATCATCCACATGGGTTGAACCATATGATTGCTCTCCGGCATGTGGAGAATGTGGCAGAACTGAGGATGCTTCTCAATCCAATCTCTTTCCGTCGGACTGAGATCCACTTCTTTAAACGTCTCCAAAACTTCTTCGACGAAGCACCGGGTTGATAGCTTTATGCTCTTACCATACTGCTCAGGCTGAAAGTACATTCCAAGTGGTTTCATGGCTTCCGTCTCTGCCCAGGCATCCTGCATGCAAGAAAGTTTTCCTAGTATTACATTTCTACCATTTTAATTCCTGGTGATCCTATCCTAGTATTACCATGAACTCTCCATCTCTCTCCAATTCATTTCTATGTTGCCAGAACTCTACGGTCTTACCTCCGCCGCACTATCCGCCTCACTATCCACCGCCGTATCCGCCGCACTATCCGCCTCACTATCCGAAACCGTCTCCTCCTCCGAGTCTCTCGTCTCAGCCGTCGGATCAACACCCGAGTCTCTCGTCTCAGCCGTCGAATCAACACCCGCTTCTCTCGCCGACGATTCTTCTGGCCCACTCTCCGCTGGCGCTGTCTTCTTCTTCTCCGCCGGCGCAGTCTTCTTCTTCTTCGCCTCCCTCTTCTCCGACTTCTCCGACGCAGAAGTCGTCGGTCTCGTCTTCCGGGTTTGCCTCATTTCCACCATTGAACTCGAATCGATTGAGAATGGGTCGATCGATTTCACCCGGGTCCTCACTCACTCACTCACGGGTAATGCCTCAAGGGGGAGGAAGTAAATCGACAATTATGATTTAGGCAATTTTGTTTTTCTATTATCTCGGGTATAACCTGACCCGGGATCTATTATTTCGGGTTTGCCCAAATACAAACCGAATATGGGTCGGTTTTTCCGTAAATTCCTTTTTCCAATTAAAAAAAAATCAAAATTAATTTCAGAATATAACGGAGAGATTTTAGCTCTTTTTCAGTTTCAGGGAGATTCCAGACGATTACCCACCTATAAGCGACAAAGCGAAGAGAGAAAAGAAGAGCGACAAACTAGCTAGAGAGAGCTGTCAAATAGTACTCTGTAACAAATTTGATTCTCTCTTATCATTACAGCATAGCTAGATTGTTGACAGATGTAATTGGATCCTTACATATATGATTTAGGTCTAGAATGTTCTCCTTAGTGTATAAAAGGGAACGATGTCTAGCCGTTGTGTTGATTATTATTACAGTGAAATATTCAGTCCAAAAACTATCTTCTTCTTTTATTCACATGGTATCAGAGCTCTCATAAACCTTCACAGGTGCTGTAATGGCTGAGGCTCCTTGTCCTTATCCTTTTCCTTCTAATCTTCATGTTTCTAGTTCTGTCACTCTCAAACTAAATGATAGCAATTATTTGCTCTGGAAAACCCAGTTCGAGTCCCTTCTACGCAGTCAGAAGTTACTTGGGTTCGTCAATGGTCAAGTGACCGCTCCGGCAGAAACAATCACTGCCACCGTCAACAATGTCGTCGTTGTCTCTCCAAATCCGGCGTACGAAGCTTGGATGTGTATCGACCAGCTCATCAAATCCTGGATTTTTGGTACTCTTACTGAAGAGGTTCTCGGGTATGTTCATGGTTTAGCCACATCTAAAGAAGTTTGGCTCTCTCTCTTGCTGACAACTTCAACAAGAGCTCGATTGCTCGAGAGTTTGATTTACGTCGCCGTCTTTAGCTCCTTTCAACTCGCGGCAAGGATTTCAGGATTATGTCCGAGAGTTTCGTGCTATTTGTGATCAGCTTAGCTCCATTGGAAAACCAGTTGAAGAGTCCATGAAAATTTTCACCTTTCTCAATGGGTTAAGCCGGGAATATGATCCAATCTCGACAGTGGTTTAGAGCTCCATGTCTCGCCTTCCAGCACCAACATTTACTGATGTTGTCTCTGAAATTTCTGGTTTTCACACTCGTCTACAATCTTATGAGTCTTCGGCTGATGTTACACCTTTCACTGCATTTCAAGCTCACAAAACTGGATACACCAATCAAGGGCATCGTGGTCGTGGTGGTTTCTCAGGACGTCACAGGGGTCGTGGTGGTTTCTCAACACGTGGCATAGGTTTTTCGCAGCAAGTTAATACCTTTGGTTGGAATCAGTATCAGAACTCTGTTGGTTCTACAAACACAAGGCCAATTTGTCAGATTTGTGGTCGCGTGGGCCATTCTGCTTCAACGTCTCGGTCACGCAAATTTTCAGATTTTGCAACTTCTGAAGACAAGCAAGGCAATTTCTATAAATAAGATCAGCACTCTCGTTTGTGAACCTTGCCAAATGGGAAAGAGTTCTCAACTACCTTTTACTTATTCTGAATCTTGTGTAATGGAACCACTTGATCGAGTACATTGTGATCTTTGGGGTCCTTCTCCGATTGTATCTCTTCAAGGTTTCAAATATTATGCAGTTTTTGTGGATAATTTCTCTCGTTATTCATGGATGTTTCCACTTAAGCTCAAGTCTGATTTCTTTGGGGTGTTCATTGCATTCCAAAAACAAGTTGAGAACCAGTTCAATAAAAAGATAAAGGTTTTTCAAAGTGATGGTGGTGGTGAATTTATGAGTACAAATTTCAGAACTCATCTCAGAAATCATGGCATTGTGCATTTGTTGTCTTGTCCATCAACGCCACAACAAAACGGTCTTGCCGAACGTAAGCATAAGCACCTCACTGAACTTGGTCTCTCGATGTTGTTACAAATCAAGAGTCCTTTAAAATTTTGGGTGGAGGCGTTTTATTCAGCTAACTTCATCATTAATCTTCTACCATTTGCTGCCTTGAGACAGAGAAGTCCACACGAGCTATTACTTCAGAAGAAACCAGATTATTCCTTTCTCTGAGTATTTGGTTCAGCATGCTACCCCTGTCTCAGACCTTTTACGCAGCATAAGTTCGATCCTCGGTCACTGCAGTGTGTATTTTTTGGATATAATGCTCAGTACAAGGGTTATCGTTGTCTATATCCACCAACATGACGTGTTTATATCTGTCGACACGTGATTTTTGATGAGCAATGCTTTCATTTTGCTGAGAAATACAAACATTTGGCAACTCAACATAAGACTGGTTTGCTTCAAGCTTGGCACACAGCTGACAGTCAAATATCAATTCCTCATCATCTTCCAACATTGCCAACACAAGTTTCTGAATATCCACATGATCTACATACTTCACCAATGTCTGCAGCCTCTTATTCTACACCATCAGATTCAGACAACACTATTTTGCAGAATGTTGAACGTGTTCAAAGTACTGATATGGAGTCAATTGAAACAAAGATTGCAGATGATGAATGTGGACAATAAGATACACAACAACACCCGATGATAACAAGATCTAAGGTTGGCATTCGAAAACCAAATCCCAGGTATGCTCTAGTTGCTAGTAAAACCATTCCGTCTTTGCCAAAAACAGTTGCAAAGGCTTTGGATCATCCGGGATGGCGTCAAGCCATGATAGAAGAATTGGATTCCATATATCAAAATCATACATGGATTTTGACTCCTGCAACAGCTGATATGAATATCTTGGGGTGTCGCTGGGTATTCACAGTCAAGCTCAACGCATATGGCTCACTTAATAAAATCAAAGCACGGCTTGTCGCCAAAGGATTCACACAAGAAGAAGGAGTGGATTTCATCGAGACATACAGTCATGTGGTTAGAACATCGACAATACGGATTGTTCTTGCTGTAGCAACTTCTAAAAATTTGAGCATCACCCAATTAGATGTCAAAAATGCTTTTTTCACGGAAAATTGCAAGAGCCGGTGTTTATGGTTCAGCCTCCGGGTTTCGAAGATCTTTCTGTCCCAAATCATGTTTGTTCTTTGAAGAAAGCTCTCGACGGGTTAAAACAGGCTCCAAGGGTATGGTTCGACAAGTTTAGTCATTTTCTTCTCGAATATGGGTTTGTTTGCAGTAAAGCAGATCCCTCTCTATTCGTTTATCATCACAATGGAGACACATTGGTTATGTTGCTATATGTTGATGATATACTACTCACAGGATCAAATTCGGTTCTCTTCAAGTCACTGATTCCAGAACTCAGCTGCAAATTTGCAATGAAAGACTTGGGTAATCTTCATTACTTCTTGGGTATTCAGGCACAAGCTCACTCTCAAGGTCTTTTCCTCAGTCAAACAAAATACATAGAGGAGATTCTTCATCACGCAAATATGTATACCTGCAATCCGGTGAACACTCCTCTTCCTCTGCGCCTTGTTCATGTTTTTCAAGATACACAACTATTCTCTGAACCAAGCTATTTTCGGAGTCTTGCCGGCAAACTTCAGTATCTCACCATTACACGTCCCGATATAAAGTATGCTGTCAACTTCATCTGCCAACGAATGCACTCACCAACTGAATCAGATTATGGTTTGTTGAAAAGAATTCTCAGATATCTCCGGGGAACTTCCACCATGGGTCTTCACTTTTACAAAAACAATGATCTAAGTTTGGTTTCCTACAGCGATAGTGATTGGGCCGGTTGTCAGGATACACGGCGATCGACGACTGGTTTCTGTGCGTTACTCAGAACAAACATAATCTCATGGTCCGCCAAACGTCAGCCAACAATTTCACGATCTTCTACCGAGGCCGAATACAGAGCACTCGCCACTAAAGCCTCTGAATTGACTTGGATTTCAACAGTTCTTCGTGACATAGGCATTCCTCAGTCTATGCCTGCTCTACTGCGCTGTGATAATCTCTATGCTGTACACCTCACTGCAAATCCAGTCCTCCATAGTCGCTCAAAACACATAGAGGTCGACTATCACTATGTTCGTGAGAGAGTCGCCCTTGGTGTTCTTGAAATTCAACATGTTCCAGCTGCGAAACAATTGGCGGATATCCTTACAAAGTCTCTCCCTCGACAATCGTTTCAGTTTTTGCGGTCCAAACTGAGTGTTGGGACTCCTCCCACCATCAGTTTACGGGGGATGTAAGTAAGCAGAGCAACGAGGATGAAGAAGAAAAGACATTGGGCCACAACAAAACCAATTCAGGCCCAATTACCAAAACACACGATCAAAGCCCAAAACAAATTATGAAGAAGCCCACTTGTCTACAACTACAGTCGTCGTCTTCCTCACCTGTAAGCGACAAAGCGAAGAGAGAAAAGAAGAGCGACAAACTAGCTAGAGAGAGCTGTCAAATAGTACTCTCTAACAAATTTGATTCTCTCTTATCATTAGAGCATAGCTAGATTGTTGACAGATGTAATTGGATCCTTGCATCTAGGATTTACGTCTAGAATGTTCTCCTTAGTGTATAAAAGGGAACGATGTCTAGCCGTTGTGTTGATTACTATTACAGTGAAATATTCAGTCCAAAAACTATCTTCTTCTTTTATTCACACTAATAACATTGGTGGTGGAGGTAAAGGTAAGCCGTCGTTCCAAACAAGTAATATATGATGATTTTCTCTTTCTATAATCGGCATGGGTGGAGTTCCTCCGTACTCTTTGTGGCCTCCGATTCTTTCCATTTTTTCGCAGGATGTGTTACTTTTCTTGGTTTCTTCCTTCTTTGATTTCAATATTTCTTAGAGAATAAACCCTTTCCTTTTAGCGCCATACTCTTTAAGGGATTTTTCGTACTCTAGGAGATAACTCTCCTACAAAATGAGGAAACGTGTGGAAGTTCGAAATTACTCTAGGAATCTCGGAAGTCCAAGACAATTAAAAATATAAGAAGAAACCACAATATGATACACTAGAAACAAAAATGAGGCGAAAAACAGAGATGAAATAGTTAAGTGACTTTGGACCCGAATAAAAAGATGATTCTGTGAAGTATCAGTAGAATGGGGGGGGGGGGATTTATGTAAAAGAGATTAAAAATCAAATGACTGAAAGAATAGTTGGCCGGAAAATGGTCATAAAGCGAGTGAGACTAGGTCTCAGAGGTCAAAGAAAGGCTATGTGTTTTGGAAAAGAAGAGAGAAAATACTGAAGTTCTAAGTTACATAGAAAATTAAGAGAGTAAAATCGGATCCTCTTCTATGTGGAGAGAATGGTGTATCTATAGTAATACATGACTCGGGGCAAGACACCAGGTCACACATCCAACAGTTGGGTCGGTATCGGATCCATTTCGTCGGGTCTCGTACCGGCTACTTGAGTGCTTTTCACATACTTTCTTTGTCGTGTTCGTTAGCTAGTTAACAATGTTATTCTGAGGGGCTGGGTCGATGGAGAGTTTGTACTCGTCCTAGCGGATTCATCATTGTATGGTTGTCAAAGCGTCCCATACCTTTTCCCAAGGGATATTGATGCGGTCGGATTGTTCTCCGAAACTTCTGGTTTTAAATTTGTAAACCTAAAAGTTCTGCAAGTACACATACGTGCGTTGTAGTACTTTATGTATCGATCCACAGGGAGGGAAAGTTTTTCTATGAGACATTAGACAGCGAATTTGCAAGGAAGTCTAGAAGGAGAATAAGTTTTATAGGGTTTTTGTCACGAAAATTATAAAGAACGAAAAAAACGGAAAATTGCTTGAAAACTAGGTATGAAAATCGATGGCAATAACTAAAAAGGAAAACGGTTTGTAAACAATAATAAAACGGTGTTGGGTCGACATAAATATCTTAGGGTATGCTCGATTCAATCACGACCCCTAAGGTGTTAGTAATACGATTCTAGATTTCAACTCCACGAACTGGACATAATAAATAGCGTAGTCTACTTTTGTACATCCTACGCACAAACAATCTATATACTCGACCAGTAGTTTTGGTCTCAGGCCTCGCAGAAAATCGCGCTGGTTCTTCTTATTGTGGTTCTTTAATACCTATGAATACTTTTGTATACTTTCGTATCTTACGACGCGACACGCTCTTATAGATGAACGATTCGGGAATTTAGATCCAGCACTTATGGTGGTTCTTTAACAGCTATGAATCAACCTCTAGTTCATGATGTTAGATTCATGCATTAACAACGATCTATAAGAAAGACCTCTAAAATCCGGCTAGGGTTTTACCTTGTGAAATCCTGATATACTCATATATTGCATGTTTTAGCATGCATCTCACTTAGAGTTTTGTGTCATTTACATTTATAATCATGGTTTTGTCTTGCATTTAGGACTCATTTAGAGATTATGACATATTGCATTAGGTCTAGTGAGTTCTTGCATGTTTTGGAGTACTTTCTAGGTGATTAAAGGCAATTTTGGCATATTTGGAGAGTTGGACCAAAGTAGAGTGCAAGGTCCATCCGATATACCAGAAAGATGTGGGTGGAAGGAGGCCCTCCGATCTGAAACGGCTTGGATGACCTTCATAAATGTTGTATAGGGGTGAGTTAGCTGTCTACCAAAGTTGGATTCAGGCCATTCGGACGTGTGGTTCGGGAGTTACAGCCATTTTACCAGAGATATGTCTTCCTGCCGAGTAAGCTTCGACTTACACCGACGCCACGGAGCGATGCAACTGATCGGTGGAGGTCCATTCCCTTAACATCGACTCATACCCTTCTTACATCGACCTGTTACCTCGATGTTTCACCTCAGGACAATTACATCGACTCCATAGGTCGATGCAACTGATCGATGCAGCACCAGCCGAAGTTACTCAAAGATCAAGCCAAATAAAGACATTCTTGTGCCCAGTTTAATCTGAGGTCTTCATAAAAGTCATAGAAAATCGAGCTGACGTTCTTTTAGTGGTGGTTTCATGTCATTCAGATCTGCCGTTCAAGAGATATGGTAAATATAGCAAGGACATGTCTGTCAGGCATCCAAACGAGCTCTGCTCCAAATATGACGCCTGAAATATCAACCCAGACGAAGAGTTTACACTCGGATTCAGCTTTAGAGTTATTTATAGAAGTTGTAGAGGAAGGAGTTAGCTGTCTGATGGAGTTAGATTCAGATCATTCGGATGTCAGGTTCATAAGTTATTCCAGATTCACTGAAGGCGTATCCAAGTTTCGGCTGGGCAATACCCGGTTTGTTCCGGGTTGAACCGGTCCGACCCAGCTCAAGAAAACACTTTTAAATATTGTTGAGACCCATTTTTTAGATCTATCTCTTTTTTTTTATAGACAATTACTCAAATAGCACAAAAACGTTGTGATATGACTAGAGTAATATATACCTTTTTGATATTACTTAAATGATACAACTTTTAAAGGAAATATCCATTAAGGGCTGCGTGAGTAATTTCATTAAAGATAATGCCATTTAGATTTTTTTAAGTGAGATTTACGGTTAATTTTGAAAAAATTACAGAAAATGATTCATGTCGATGATGCCCTAACCGCTGGTGTTGCATGTTCGTCTCTTTTGGTTGCGACTCGTCTCGTCCGCCTCGTCGCAGTCTTATGTCGAAGGTTTGAAGGATTTTCATCGTTTGAAAGTGGAAGCTAACTACTGTAAGTTAACGATTTTATGAAGTTATACAGTTAATTTTCCATAATCGATATCCCCATGAAGTTATAAAGTTAATTTTCCAGCCATATTCGGGCCTTTAATTTCAAAATCCGAGTCTAATGATTTTACATTGATGGCTGATTTATACACACTTGACAGCTGATTTTATATTGATGGCTGATTTATGTTTGCGTGAAGGCTGATTTATGTTTACGTGAAGGCTGATTTATGTTAATATGATGGCTGATTTATGTCTTTAATTGAGATTTTTTTATTAATTAATATGACGATTCAGTTTCTTCTAATATAGAGAAAGAAAGTGTCGATTCACTATCTTCTCATCACTAACAGGAAAAAGAAAATGTCGATTCACTATCTTCTCATCACTAACAATCTCTGGGCGATTGTCGAACCGCCGGTGTTGCCTGTTCGTCTCTTTCGATTGCGACTCGTTTCGTCCGTCTCGCCACAGTCGCATTTTGTCTATTAACAAAACCACCTACGCACCATTTTCGAAGGTTTGAAGGATTTTCATCGTTTTAAAGGTGGAAGTTAACTACTGTAAGTCAACGATTTTATGAATTTATTCATTTAATTTTCCATAATCGATGGCCCCATAATCAATTTTCCAGCCATATTCCGGCCTTTAATTTCAAAACTCGAGTATGATGATTTTATATTGATGGCTGATTTATGTTTGCGTGAAGGCTGATTTATGTTTGCGTGAAGGCTGATTTATGTTAATATGATGGCTGATTTATGTCTTTTAAGTGAGATTTTTTTATTAATTAATATGACGATTCAGTTTCTTATAATTTACTAATATAGAGAAAAAGTATCGATTCAATATCTTCTCATCACTAACAGGAAAAAGAAAACCTCTTTGGGCGCTTGCCGAACCGCCAGTGCTGCTTGTTTGTCTCTTCCGATTGTGACTCGTCTCGTCCGCCTCGCCGCAGTCGCATTTCGTCTATTAACAAAACCACATACGCACCCTTTACGAAGGTTTGAAGGATTTTCATCGTTTCAAAGGTAGAAGCTAACTACTGTAAGTCAACAATTTTAGGAAGTTATACAGTTAATTTTCCATAATCGATGGCCCCATAATCAATTTTTTGGCCATATTCCAGCCTTTAATTTCAAAACCCGAGTATGATGATTTTACATTGATGGCTGATTTATGCACACTTGACAGCTGATTTACATATTTGATGGCTGATTTATGTTTGCGTGAAAGCTGATTTTACATTAATGGCTGATTTATGCACACTTGACAACTGATTTATGGCTGATTTATTGTTTACATGATGGCTGATTTATGTTCTGCATGATGGCTGATTTATGTTTATATGATGGTTGATCTAATTATGTTTTTATGAACAGATGGATACATCTAATGGAACAAAGAAGTACCCGCCTAAACGTTACGAAGAAGGGAAATCTCATTTGCAGAATAGAAGCATGAATCACAATTGTCAGCTGGGCAATTTTTCTCTCGTTAGAGAATCAATAGGAAAAGATGCATGGGATGAAATTAAGAAGTTATCTGTTGGACTAATTGCTAAGCTAGTTGATAGCGATTACGTGTGGTCTGCTAAGACTGTACATTATCTACTCACCCGTCAGTTGACAGTAAAGAAGGAGAATGAGATTTGGTCAGTGGTCGGTGGTCAACCAATCAGGTTTGGCTTGTACGAATTTGCTGAGATTACGGGGCTAAACACAGATCCGCTGCCAACTGAAAGTTACGAAGCTGAGTACACAGATTTCTGGGCAGAGTTGGGTGTTCCGAAAGGGTTTGGACCAAAGTATGATGAACTGGCTTTGGTATTAGCTACGTGTCGTCCATGGAGTCTTGAAAAATGAAAAATGTTGGGGTTGTTATGTATTCTACACATGGGAATTCATGGGTTACATCATAATTCTAGACTACCTCTAGAAAGTGCAAAAAGAGTCTTCAAAGATGAAGACATTCAGAATTATCCATGGGGCCAGGTTGCATTTCAATATCTCATTGATGGTGTTAAGGTTGTTCAGTTTGAAGGAAATTCATATTCCGTTAACGGTTGCGTGCACGCGCTACTGTTTTGGGCATATGAATCAGTTAAGGTGTTTGAAGAGCGTTTTGGTAGAATAAGAGATCTGAATGAAGTACCATTCCTTCAATGTGGTGGAGTCCGTACATGCTTAAGTTTAGAATCTGTTATTAGTCAGGAGATTGCACAGCATGGCCATGTATTTTCTTGCTGACTTAATGATATTTGATGGCTGACTTATTAATATTTGATGGCTGACTTATTGATATTTTGGTGGCTGACTTAATGATATTTGATGGCTGACTTATTAATATTTGATGGTTGACTTATTGATATTTGATGGCTGACTTATTGATACTTGATGGCTGACTTATTGATACTTGATGGCCGACTTATTGATACTTGATGGCTGACTTATTGATACTTGATGGCTGACTTATTGATACTTGATGGTTGACTTATTGATACTTGATGGCTGACTTATTAATGTTTGTAGGTCCGTGTTAGGAAGATGATTATGAAGTCGGAGGATGAGATATATCCTAAATGGGAAGGTAAAGATGATGACGTAGAACTCCATAACTTGATAGTCGACATACTTGAAGATAAGTTTGTTGAAGGTTTTTGGGATGTGAATGAGACTAAGAAACGCAAAAAGCAAGAAAGTCATGTAGCTGTTGTGAAAGAAATGGAGAAGAAGAAAAAGAAGAAAAAGGCTGATGATAGTGAAAAACTAGCAGATGAGAAGGATGACTCCCAAGATTTCGATAATAATGTGTATGTCAGTGGCCTTATGCAAATGGTGGAGAAACTATGCACAAGGTTTGATGATATGGAGAAAAACATTGGAGGAATGGTTGGAGGTATAGAAAGTAGGCTTGAAACAAAAATTGACGAAAAGTATGGTCATAGAATAACTTCTGTTGAAGACAGAGTTGGGATGTTGGAGAAAGAATTTAAGGAGATGAAAGAGCGCATAGTAATTGGTGAAATAAACCAATCCATGTTTAAAGATGGCAACTCGAAGATTGGAAAAGATTAAGAGTTCACTAGTCGGGAAGTTAAAAAATGCATAGTAATTTCTTAATCAATCTGCATCCTTTAATTTATTTTCTTTACTTTATACAGCCGATCCGCAATTTGGGTAAGGAGTTTGAGGAAATGGAGAAGAAGAAGAAAATCAATGGGAAGAAAGAGGGAGAAGAGAAGAAGAAGAAAATCAATGAGAAGAAAGAAGGAGAAGAGAAGAAGAAAATCAATGGGAAGAAAGAGGCAGAAGAGAAGAAAAATAATGGTGAGAAAATGAGAAAGAAGTGAAGGATAAAAAAGAGGCGAACAAAAAGATGATGAAACCAACCATTGAGAGGAAGGAAGCTGATAGTGAAGTGGTTGATATAACAGAGCAAGTTCGGGAAGAAGAGAACCAGTTGATGTCTGAATCTGATGGATTTGATACTGAAGAGGATAGGGTTAGGCATTCATTACTGGGAAATGCAATAGACACGATTCATGGTGCTATTACGAAACTAGATGAAGGTGGTATCCCACTGAAGAAAAAGTTTCCGCCACCACCACCGTATCCGTATATTGGAAACGATGGATTGACGTGTATGATGAAGGGTCTGGTTCCTTCACCAACAATCTACGATCCACTGAAGCCAGTTGATCGGACTAAACTGGAGACACTTTTAAATTACCTCCATCCATTTGAGTATGTATAGTGATTAATTTCTGATTGAGTTATCTACCGCTATTTGAATATAATTGTTTGTTTGTTTATTCATTACGTCTACTCCACTTGGACAAGCGCCTCCCGAAATTGAGTTCTACATGGTTCTCATCACTCCGCGAAAAGATTGGCCTTCCGGCACTAATTACGGATGATTGTATGATTATGTAAGTAAAAATATTTGATGGCTGACTTATCGATACTTGATGGCTGACTTATCGATACTTGATGGCTGACTTATTGATACTTGATGTCTGACTTATTGATATGGCTGACTTATTGATACTTGATGGCTGACTTATTGATACTTGATGGCTGAATTATTGATACTTGATGGCTGACTTATTGATACTTGATGGCTGACTTATTTATACTTGATGGCTGACTTATTTATATTGTTTTTACAGCACTTGTCTTCGTTTATGAGAGTCCTCCGGAAAAGGTACCTTCAAGTTCCATGCCCTTTCCACACTGATCGAATTGTTTTTGTCGACCAATGGTTCATCAGTATGTGGATGAATGAGTATGCGCAGTACAACATCAATCCTAAGAATTGGAAATTCAAAGATGGGTATCTTGATTTAGTAAACGGTTTGCTTCCTGCTGACATGCCGACACATAAAAGGTGGATATACAATGTTGATCACTTGTATTTAATTTACCAAGTTGGAGGCAATCACTGGATAGCGTTGCACATTGATTTGGTGAATGAGAAGATAATTGCTTATGATAGCATCATTGGAGAAGGAACACCTGCACAAGACAAGAAAATTATGGAAACAACTAGGCCGTTCATGCGAATGATACATGCACTTTTGAACGAAGTCATTCCTCCTGAAATTCGAAAAGTAAGCTCTAAGCAGTTCTCGTTTAGAAGGAAGAAAGGCATCCCACAAAACCTAAACCATTGGTGTCTCTTTTGAAGGCCTCAGTGACAGAAATATGCAGCCCTTACGGTTAAAGATGGCTGCGGAGATTTTTGATGAGGCACCTGACATGTATTCACAATTTAACTAATTATTAGAACAAAGTAGTGGTTGCCGATTTATGTACATTATTTTAGCATTATGGCTGACTTATGTATTTTGAACAAACTAGTGATGGCCGATTTATGTACGTTATTTTAGCATTATTGTTGACTTATGTATTTTGAACAAACTAGTCATGGCCGATTTATGTACGTTATTTTAGCATTATGGCTGACTTATATATTTTGAACAAACTAGTGATGGCCGATTTATCTATTTTGAACATACTAGTGATGGCCGATTTATGTACGTTATTTTAGCAAGTGATGCGCATGATGGCTGACTTATTCATTTTGAACAAACTAGTTATGGCCGATTTATAAATAAAGTCGAAAGTAATAGTGGCCGATTTATAACGTTACATAAACAACTTGTACAAAATAAACATCACCACAACACACACAACCATGTTCTTCAAACCCCTTAGCTCCATTTTGCAATCGTCTATCTCCTTTTCAAAACTTCTTAACTCTTTCTCAAAACCACATACCACTGCTTCACAAGTCCGAGTCTCCATTTTTAGAGTCTCGATTTCAGAGTTACAGGCTTGTAATCCCTTTTCGAAGGTGAATGAAGCACTTTCAAGATCATCAATCTTCGATTTCATATCCTTAATCTCTTCAACCATTGATTCGTCCGTCCATTTGAACAAGTGATAACGATTCTTCTACACCATACAAACAATAATATAAACACTAAATCGAAACCAATTGCATCATTATAAACACTAAATCGAAACCAATTGCATCATTATAAACACTAAATCGAAACCAATTGCATCATTACCTCATCTCCAAATCGACAAGTATGAAATAGTCTTCCTGGGTTTGTCACCGTTTTTGATGTAAGCAATCTACAACGTTCACCACATCTACAGTGCGTCGGGAACCCTCTTCCTTGATCACCCATGCTCACAATTTCCAAATTCGAATCGACTCGTCTTTTTCTCGCTCTAAATTCCCCAAACTCTCAAACCCGGTGTCAGAGTGATCTAGAACCCTAATATAAGTTCCCCCCCCCCCCCCCCCCAAATGACCAAAACGACGTCGCTTTCCAACACATTCATACAACTTTATGGCCGATTTGTCATCTATTATGGCCGGCTTATGATACAAGTATTTTTAAATTTATGAGATTACGAATTAAAACATATAATGTATGATTTAGGGTTTACGAATTCAAATATATAATGTAGGATTACGAATTCAAACATATAATGAACATGATATCCCTAAGAATAAACATACAAAAATTGTAAATATTACAAATATAACTCATTGTTGAAGACATGGTAAGGATTATGTTGTTACTATATATATAAAGATTTTGACATGGTGTAGGTTTTGAGATGAACATGATAAGAATAAACATACAAGAAGTGTAAATCTTACATATATAACCCATTGTTGATGTAAGACTTAAAATTACTAAATATTGAAATAAAATTATTAATTAAACCTTAAAACACAGATTTGAGGTGTTGCTGATTTACAACTGACCAATTTGAGGTATGGCTGATTTACGAACCATATTAAACACCGTAATGGCTGATTTATAAACCATACCAGACACTGTTGTGGCTGATTTACGAGAGTAACATAGGGATGCACGCGGTGTCTCGAGATTACAAAAAGTTTAGGTGGGGAACCTCAATTTCGTCGATATTAACACCCAAATTGAATTCTAATTCAAATCGTTTGAAAATTCAAATTTTTTGGTCTTTTTTTTGTCGTTCGTTTTATAAAATTCAAATTTTTCATATTTTTTGGTTTCCAACACATTCATACAACTTCATGGCTGATTTATTATCTATTATGGCCGACTTATCAAACAAATATTTTTGAATTTATGGGATTATGAGTTTTACATTGAATTAGGTGATTTGTTTTGTTATCTATGATAACATAGTTACTACAAAACAAGTAATGTAAGGTTTAGGGTTTAAGTCTAATATAGTTAGTCATATAGATAAGACATGGTAAGGATTATGTTGTTACTATATATATAAAGATTTTGACATGGTTTAGGTTTTGAGATGAACATGATAAGAATAAACATACAAGACGTGTAAATCTTACATATATAACCCATCGTTGATGTAAGACTTAAAATTACTAAATATTGAAATAAAATTATTAATTAAACCTTGAAACACAGATTTGAGGTGTGGCTGATTTACAACTGACCAATTTGAGGTATGGCTGATTTACGTATTAAACACCGTAATGGCTGATTTATAAACCATACCAGACACTGTTGTGGCTGATTTACTAGAGAAACATATGGATGCACGCGGTGTCTCGAGATTACATAAAGTTTAGGTGGGGAACCTCAATTTCGTCGATATTAACGCCCAAATTGAATTCTAATTCAAATCGTTTGAAAATTCAAATTTTTTTTTTTTTTTTGTCGTTCGTTTTATAAAATTCAAAATTTTCATCTTTTTGGTTTCCAACACATTCATACAACCTCATGGCCGATTTATTATCTATTATGGCCGACTTATCACACAAATATTTTTGAATTTATGGGATTACGAGTTTTACATTGAATTAGGGGATTTGTTTTGTTATCTATGATAACATAGTTACTACAAAACAAGTAATGTAGGGTTTAGGGTTTAAGTATAATATAGTTAGTCATATAGATAAGACATGGTAAGGATTATGTTGTTACTATATATATATATAAAGATTTTGACATGGTTTAGGTTTTGAGATGAACATGATAAGAATAAACATACAAGACGTGTAAATCTTACATATATAACCCATTGTTGATGTAAGACTTAAAATTACTAAATATTGAAATAAAATTATTAATTAAACCTTGAAACACAGATTTGAGGTGTGGCTGATTTACAACTGACCAATTTGAGGTGTGGCTAATTTACGAACCATATTAAACACCGTAATGGCTGATTTATAAACCATACCAGACGCTGTTGTGGCTGATTTACGAGAGAAACATAATATTGCACACCGTTAAGTTTACACCGTCCTTTATGGCCGATTTGTCATCTACCAATCACCGTTAAGTTTTACAAGTTTTCGCATTATGCCCACCCTGATTACAACGAGAACAAGTGTGTTGTTTTCTGGGGTGTTTCTTCTCACTTGCCTTTTCCAAACATGATTTAAATCTTGAGTTCTTAGGTCTTCCAGGTTGTTGACGAACAACTGGGGCATGCACACTTGTTCAACTACATGTTTTGGAATACAGAGCACCGAATCTACAGACATAACTTAACCATCATAGGCGTTAACCAAATAATCCCGGTAATAGTATGGGTTACACAGTGAGATACGAGAAACATTCCTCGTCTCGGCAGCTGCGATTGCATGTACGCAGGGTAATTTCTCGATGTCGAAACGACGGCAAGTGCATCTTCTCGCATCCAAATTCACAACATGCAACGATGATCCACATGTAACTTTTACATGATAAGAATCAATCATTTGTACCGCCGCAAGTTTGGCACCACTCACACGGACCTGTTATCAAGAATTTTTTTATTAAATCTCGGCTGGTACAAATGATAAGAATCAATCATCTATGTAACGTAATTACCTCCAACAATTTTTCAACACCAAGGGTAAGCGTTGTTTTCATCGTCCTTGCATCTTCCCGCCGCTCAGCAAACCATCTCATCATCATTGACCTTATCGATTCTAAGAGTCGAACAATTGGGAAACTTCTAGCATGTGAAAGAACTTTGTTCATTGATTCCACTATATTTGTTGTCGTCAAATTATATCTAACGCCTGGGAAATGAACACGTGACCACATTCTAACATCCGCTCTTTGGAGGTAGCCATGAAGTTCAGGATTACACGCTTCAATCTCATCGAAGACCTCATCAAATTCAGCTCTTCTATAACACTTTGCAGCTTTCTTCACCATACGGAACAAACTTCCACCTTTGAACCGTACCAAAATGTTCTTATATAAATGGTACGTGCAAATTCCACGAGCCACCAACGGATACACATTCTCAATTGCTTTCCCAATTGACTTATGCATATCCGAGATGATCGCAAGACCCTTATCGTCAGGAATAAAAATTTTAAGTTGCGTAAAAAACCATTGCCAAGAATAATTATTTTCAGTGTCAACCACACCGAACGCTATTGGGAAAATCTGAAAATTACCATCCTGAGTTGTTGCTGTAAGTAGCGTCTCTTTGTATTTCCCATGGAGAAATGTACCATCGACAACGACTACTTTACGCATAAAAACAAATTCATTCAAGGTCGCACCAAATGCAATGAACAAATACTTGAATATTCCACAATCATCAATATGAAAACGCGTAACAGTACCCGGATTTGCCCTTTTTATCATGTGAAGGTACGAAGGTAAATCTTCAAACCCCTTCTCAGGAGTCCCCAAATGGATCTGTCTTGCAAATCTTAACGTCCTATGGCTCTTCCAGTAATCCATCTATAATCATAAAAAAAAACCAGTTATAAGTTGGCCGCATCGTATATATAAGTCAGCCGCATCGTACATTTAAGTCAGCCGCATCGTACATATAAGCCAGCCGCATCGTACATATAAGTCAGCCGCATCGTATATATAAGTCAGCCTCATCGTACATATAAGTCAGCCGCATCGTACATTTAAGTCAGCCGCTTCGTACTAATAAATCAGCCGCTTCGTACTAATAAATCAGCTGAAATTGAATGTATTACCTTGATACCAAAATTCTTATTGATAGCTACTCCGACATGTCTAGGTAGAACTGACGGATCAATGTCGCCGAGAAAATCCATGTATAAGAGTCTCAAAATATTCGGTGTTGCTTGTCGGGATCGATTAGAACGCTCAGTTACAGAACATATGTGCTCTGTATCGTAGATATGAACATAGAATTCTGGGGATTTTTCTTTTGTAGAAGCATGAACTCTCCAGCTACATCCATTTACCCAACACCGAACAATCAGCGTTTCCGCATTCGATATTGGTACATCAAAATCAAATCGATCCCTCAGTGTAAGAAGTTTCACTCTTATCTCCAGATCTTTTTTTGTCTCGTATCGCTGGCCTACAACGATATTTAGAGACTCCATCTCCAACTTGAGAAACTCACCAGCTCCTTTCGATTCGTTCATCGCAATATTCTGAGGTCTCTTCTTAGGAGGCAACGTCGGTGAATCTTCATCTTCTTTTCGAGGCTTCCCATATAAACTAAAGTTATCATCATCGGATGATGCACCATCCGGGTCGTCAATCATATCAAATCTGCTGTCAAATTCGCCATCTTCTTCATCTTCAACTTCGTCTTTGTCATCGCATATATCCATAGATTTTCCTCGATTACACACATCTTCTTCATCTTCAACTTTGTCTTTGTAAACACCATCATCTTCATACTCCCAATGTATTCTTCTTTAAATTCCTCTTTTGAGACATGACTGAATGGCCGTTTCATCTTGTCCACCGCTTTGTCCTTCTGAATAACTTCGCATTCCTCATTCTCTATAACTTCTACACAAAGACGTAGCTGATCGCTTTTTCTTAGCGTTTGAAAACCTAGAAATTGTCGAGAATTACAGACATAAACCGGTGGAGTATCATGCGATATTTTTGTCAAAATCTTGTTGGAGAACATGTAGCTCAGCTGAATCTTATAGCTTTGCGACTCCAACCCATAATCTTCCATTATCATATCCACAAGATTATTGTAGGTTGTCTCTTCGTTAACTTGTAGAACTCTACACCCTCTCTTGTCGGCGTTGAATACATATCGATTTTTGAGAACCCATGTACCGCAAACAATTATTATTGAATCTATCCTCTCCGAAATTTAGTTTTGGTATAAAGCTCAAAGAAAAGATGAAGAATGGAGAAGATGAAGAACAACGACGAAGAAAAGGGTTGACGGCGGCTAAACCTAATAATGTGTATCTAATAATGTGTTTAGAGCTTGATGTAATCTTTATTTTGCTGACATGGAAACATGCCATTAAACGAACTTATAAATTAGCCATATAAAATCAGCCATCAAACAAAACTATAAGTCAGTCGCCACTAAAATACTATTTAAGTAATTAATAAAGTTTTCTGTAATCAGCCATTGAAACACATAAATCAGGTAGAAAACATAAGTCAGCCGCTACATCATATAAGTCAGTCGTCACTAGCATACTATTACATTAATTAATCTTTTGCTAATTAGTCAGTCGTAATAAGGCCGACTTTTAAGTAAATCGGTCTTATCTGCTGATTTAATGTAAATCAGCCACAATTAACCCGCATAAGTATGCCATTGCAAAATAAATCAGCCAAATAAGTCAGCCGGATTAACGATAAATCAGGCGGGCAACAATAAGTCGGCCATGTCATAGCAATAAGTGAGCCAAAGTTTTAATAAATCGGTCGTCAGAATATAAATCAGCCGTGTCGTGTACTTCTAAGTCAGCCGAAAATTCATAAATCGGTCGAGATTCATATAAGTCTGCCGTGACATTTGGCTGACTTATGAATATAAATCAGCCGACCAACTAATAAGCCGACCATTCTTTTAAATCAGCTGCTCGTCCTGTAAGTCTGCCGTCACTACAGCGAGAAATTTCTGCGGCAGATTTTCATAATACACGTAGGCAGTTTTTTATGCCACGTAGGCGCCGCGCCTGTTTTTTCGCTGATGTGGAAAAAAAATTAATGGCATTCCTGTAATTACGTTTTTGTTATCAAATGCTTAGAAGGGCATCATGGGTATGAAAAACATTTCAGTAATAAAAAATAGTTGTTTACTAGTCTAGTCATTTTACCTAATTTCTATGCTAGTTAAGTAACTCTCCCTTTTTTTTATGATTTTTCTCTATAGAACAAAGACTTGTCTTTTGAGGGTTCTTGGGATTTTTCCCAAAAATCTCTTTGATTGATTTATGCAAGTTTGAGTTTATATATTTTCATATTTCTCTAATCTTTCACTTTCCTATTCCCTAATCATGATTAACATCACCTATTTCAAAAGATTTGGTGTGTTCTTCATGACTAGTGAGTAGTCTTTTATGATTTGAGGATTTGGTAGATTTAGGGTAATTTGATGGATGATTAATGATGTCTAGGATTAGATTATATGATTTCCCTTCTTGATTAGTGGTTTTAAAGCTAGATCTAGCTTGAGAAAGTGGATTTAGATCAAAAGGCATTTCATGCACACAAGGTGTTTGATGAAATGCCTTGATGAACTAATCAAGAGATATTCATTTCTAGCCTAAGGGATTAGTTGTCTAGAGTGATTATTTGGTTGATCTTGAATGATAGACTTAAAGCTTGCTAATTAGTGATTCACATATGAAAATTTGATCTTGAATTAGTAATTAGCAAAGTAATTAATGCCGTGAGAGAGGATTAGTTAAGATTAGTGATCTTTACCTAGGGATTAGTCTTCATTAAGCATTGGACATCATTAATTAGCCATTGGATTGCCCTATCTCAATTACCTTATCCTTGAATTCGCCTTTTATCATTGTTTTATTCACCGTTTAGTGTCTTTAGCTCTTGTCACTTGTCATTTAATTGATAGTTCACTAGCTTAATCACCAAAACCACTTTATTTGCTTGAATTAAAGAGTGTCTTGTATTCTTGTTGCATTTAACTAGACCCTAGATTGGATTGACACATAAAAGACTACAATGACATGTGTATTTAGGATTGATTCTTAAGTAGGATAAAATTCTATTTATCAATTGGCGTCGTTGCCAATTTGGGGTTCTAGTTTAGTCAATAGGATTTATATTCTTTTTGAGATCAAGCTTTTATTTACATTATGTTAATGAACATCACTAAGAGCATGCATCTTATCGAGATGATACATTTTCTCTTGTACATTTTCACTAACTTGTCTTCCCAAGTTTTCTTGTGCTTTCAAAGGTACCGAATGAAAAAAAGGAGCAATGGCAAGACAAGATGAGTTGAAGTATTGGATGTGGACGATCAAAGAGGGTACCAAGTCCAAAGGAAAACTAATGGAGAGACAAGGTCACTTGAGGTGTCGGAGATGGACTACCGAAGGAACATTCTTCAAGCTCCAAAACCTCAAGAAATGCCACATTTTCAAGAAATACCACGACCTCAAGTGTTGGCATCAAGTCTGACCCAAGATCAAAGGGACAAGCCAACGGTTGGAAGCTTTGACACTCCTTGTTGTCGTGGATCGAGATATGGGATCCACCCCCCTCCAATTGAAGCCAAGGCCTATGAGATCAAAGCAAGCTTGGTTAGGTTGATTCAAGAGTCTAAGTTCTTGGGGACAAAAGTGGAGAACCCCTATGATCACTTGGATTCCTTTGATAGGTTGTGTGACACGTTTAGAACCGGAGGAGTGCCCCACGATAGCATCAAGCTCATTTTTTCCCGTTTTCTCTTGGAGGAAAAGCAAGCCAATGGGAGAGAACATTGCCATCTCACTTGGTAAACTCTTGGGATGATTGTAAGAAGATTTTCCTCAACAAGTTCTACTCCACACATAGAACGGTACAAACTAGGAAGGACATCTTGAGTTTCAAACAAGGCATGCATGAGACCTTTCATGAGGCGTGGGGAAGACTTAAGGGATACACTCGAGATTGCCCCCATCATGGGTTCAAGAAAGGAGCCATTCTTAGCATCTTCTATTGGGGAGTTCACCAAGATCACAAATGGACTTTAGATGCGGCTAGCAATGGGCGTTTTACAACCTCACCGTGGAACAAGGAGAGCTACTAGTGGAGAACTTTGCCCAAGGCGAAGAAAACAATGGAGAGGACTACTATAGGTCTCTACTAGGAAGTGGATGGCACGAAGACCAAGGTAGAGAGGAGATTAAAGCTCTACATGAAAAATGGACAAGCAACTTACCATGATTAAGATACAATATACACTTATAGACAAGTTTCTCATTGCTACTAAAAGGTCGGTTCATTTTGTTGAAGACTTCAATGGCAACCAAATGTGTGCCCCTCGAAACCATGCTGATATTCTCATATTTTACATATTTTTAGCATGCATTCTTGTTATTGTTTTGTGTCTCATGCATGTGTCTTGCATAGTTTTTATGGCATTTAGGTCTAAATTAGAGTAATAGGTGTTTTCACTAGGTTTTAGTGAGTCTAGCATGCATAAGAAGTGTTTTTAGGTGATTTGGAGATAATTGTGCATATTTGGAGAGTTGGACCAAAGTA
This sequence comes from Eutrema japonicum, assembly GCA_030161315.1. Classification (NCBI taxonomy): domain Eukaryota; kingdom Viridiplantae; phylum Streptophyta; class Magnoliopsida; order Brassicales; family Brassicaceae; genus Eutrema; species Eutrema japonicum. The sequence goes on from BSQW01000007.1 coordinate 30,368,158, forward strand.
GAATGCAAAGTCCATCCGAGAGGCCGGAGAGACGTGGCTGGACGGAAGCCTTCCAATCTGAATCAGCTTCAATGATCTTCATGGAAGTTGTAGAGCAATGAGTTAGATGTCCATAGGAGTTGGAATCAATTGGTCATTCGGACGTGTGGTTTGAGAGATATGGCTGATTTACCAGAGACATGTCCACCTGGCCGAGACGGTTTCTTCAATACCGAGGTCACTGGTTGGTGCAACTGCTCGGTGTGGAAACAGAGGGAAAATTTCCTTAGTACCGATGTACAATACCGATTTGTGACATCAGTATTGAAGGGTCTCCACTCTGAATTAGCCTCTGTGGTCTTCACCAAAGTTATAGAGGAGTGAATCAGATTTACACAGGAGTTGAATCGGGTTATTTGGACGTATGCATAGGGAGATAAGACGGATTTACTGAAGGTATGTCCGTCTGGCCGAGAGAAGATGAAACCGTCCAAATAACCGGAAAAACGAAGGCCTTCCTATATGAAACAACTCCAGTGGTCTTCATGAAACTTGTAGAGGAGTGAATCAGATTTACACAGGAGTTTGAATCATATCATTTGGACCTCTGGATCGGATCTTATGGCCAAGACACTGAAGCATGATCTGCCTGGCCGAGAAGAGATGACATCGTCCAAAGAACCGGTAAAACGAAGTTCTCCCGATCATATTCAGCCTCTCCGGCCTTCATGAAAGTTGTAGAGGGAAGAGTTAGTGTTCATACAAGCGAAAATCATATCATTTGGACATCAGGCTAGGGAGATGCTTCAAATTTATCGAAGACGCATCCAAGATCCGACCGGGTCAATACCCGGTTTGTTCCGGGTTGACCCGGTTCGCCCATTTTCATTTATAAACCCAAAAACCCTAATTTTCAGACTTATGCTTTTTGTTAGTCAAAAACATTTTCCTTTTGAGAGAGAACTTAGAGATTGTAAAAGAGATCCTTTAAGTTTATGCAATTAAGTGTTTATCTCATTGAATCTCTTCTATCTATCTTCTTTTCATCTTGATTATTCAACATTCATCCATGGATTTAACCTCTATCTCCATCGATTTTGAGGGGCTTTTCATGGATCTTGAGTAGTCTTTTAGGGTTTAGAGATGGGGTAGATTAAGATGTTCCTAGGCTTGATTCATGGTGTTTAGGGTTAGATCTTATTATATCCCTTCTTGTTAATGTTCTTAAGGCTAAATCTAGCTTAAAAAGTATATTTAGATCATAAGACATTTCATGCACACCAAGTGTTTGGTGAAATGCTTTGATGAATTAAACAAGAGATTTACATTCCTAGCATATGACAATAGTTGTCTAAGGTATATTTTTGGTTGATCTTGTTGATTTAAACTAAATGCTTGCTAATCAATGATCCACAAATGATGATTTGCTAATGGGTTAGGTGATTAGCATAGTGATTAATTGCTTGAAAGAGAATTAGTCAAGTTTAGGATCTTATGCCTAGGGATTAGCTTGTTTGAGTAAATGAACATCATGAATTGAACTTGGGACTTCTTATATCGATAACCTTATCTCTAGATTCGCTTTTGCTTATTTATTTACAATCTTGCTTAGTGCTTTTGCTTAATTCTAAATTGGATACTTAACAACAAACCACTTGTTTAACTTAACTTACAATTGTTCCTTGCATTCTTAGTGATTAGAATAATCCCAATTATGGATTGATAACCTCTTTACTACATCGTATTGGGGATATTGATACCTCCTTGGATTGCAAAATCCTTGTATCAATTTGGCGCCGTTGCCATATTGGGATTTGTTTTAACATTGAGATTTAGGTTCTTAGTGAGCTTAAGTATTATTTTCTTCCAAGTTACTAATCTTCTTCACTTCCCATTGCTTTTGCTCTCTCTAGGTGTATGCATACCCGTTCCCGTGGCAATACCAATATCATACAACCAAGGGACGACATTGATCAACTTGAGAATGGTTCAAGAGCAAGAAGAAACCGTGTGAGAGTTCAAGAAGAAGTTGGTAACGATATGGAAGATCTTCATGATATTCCACTTGGGAACATTCATGAGAACATTCCCCACCAAAGGAACGGTGGGAATGGGAACAACCAAGGAGGTGGTGGCAATGGAAACCATCACGTTACAAACCGTCATATTCATCCGCCTAGAGCTAGGCATGTCGTAGGAGAAGGTGATGCGGCATATGCACACCAAAACCGTCAAGGGATTCAACCACCTCCGTTTGAAAACAACAACTTCGAGGTCAAACCCGGGCTAATCAACATGGTTCAAGCTAACAAGTTCCATGGGTTGTCAATGGAGGATCCTCTAGATCACATTGACTAATTTGACCGGATATGTGGTCTCACCAAGATCAACGGAGTATCCGAAGATAGTTTCAAGCTTCGACTCTTTCTGTTCTCTTTGGGTGACTAGGCTCACCAATGGGAGAAAAGCTTGCCTCAAGGATCTATTACTTCATGGGATGATTGCAAAAGGGTGTTTCTAGCCAAATTCTTCTCACCGTCTAGAACCGCCAAACTTCGCAATGAGATATCTAGCTTCACACAACAGTCCATTGAGTCTTTCAACGAGGCTTGGGAGAGATTTAGAGGCTACACTTCTCAATGCCCACATCATGGCTTCTCCAACGCCTCTCTCCTTAGCACTCTTTACCGAGGTGCTTTGCCTAAGATCCGTATGCTACTTGACACGGCTTCGAATGGTAATTTCCTAGCTAAGGACGTAGAGGATGCTATGGAGCTCGTGGAGAACTTAGCTACTAGTGATGGGACGTATGGGGATGATTATGACCGTGCTTCAAGGAATACTAGTGACTTTGATGAGAACATGAGAGCCAAAGACATGAAAGCCTTGAATGAGAAGTTGGATAAGCAAGCCTCTATGATAGACAAGCTTCTTGCCTCTCAAAAAGAATCTCAAAAGGCGGTACATTTCATTGGTGACTATGAGAACAATCAAGCTTGCTATCAAGAGGAGGTCGTGGAAACACATGAGGAAGTGAACTATGTGGGGAACCAAGGTAACTTCCAAAGACAAGGGTTCAACCAAAACTATAGGAATCCACAAGACCAACTTTACCCTCAACAATCTACTCAAGCTCAAGGAGTTCCACAACAACAATTCCAATCTCAAGGTCAACCTTCTAACTCCAACCAACAAGGGTATGTCCAAAGGAACATATTCCAAGGAAACCAAAGTGGATTCCAACCAAAAGCCCCACCCGGTTTTCAAGGTCAACAACAAGGGTTTGTGCCCCAAGGTCAAGCACCTACGTCTAAACCGCAAGAGCTTGACTTGGCCTCCATGTTCCAACAACTAATCAAGGGCCAAACGGAAACCACTAACAAGGTCATTTGCTCTTACAACGATCTTAATAGCAAGTTTGAGGCATTGAGCTCAAAGGTGCACCTAATGGAGCAAAGGAATGCCGCCCCTTCTTCACATCATCCTCAAAGCTCTTCAAATGGGAAGGCCATACTAACCTCTAAAGAGTCTTGCAACACCTTTTCCACTCTCAAAGAGCAAGATCACATTATTGAGGAGTTCCTCGGGTTAGTCTCTAGCCTCAACGAGGACATTGAGCAACAAGGTGGGGAGGTGACCCTTGGGAGTGAGAATGATATGATGTTGGTTGGAGAAAAGAGTAACAAGGTTGAGAAGGCCATCAAGGACTTGGTTAAAGTGAAAAACGTGGAGATACTTGTTGAGTCAAAGAGAGAGCCTCCACCTCCATATGAGCTTCCACTTCCATTTCCCGGTCGTTTCCTCAACAAGGCACAAGAGAAAGTGCTTCCAAGCACAACAAGTATCGAGCCTAAGACTCTCCTAAAGCTTGGAAACCCCGGGAAATTCTCAATATCTTGCACACTTGGACTCTTGGAAGTTGATGATACTTTGTGTGACTCGGGCTTAACCATTAATGTCATGACTTCGGAGATGGCCAAAAGTCTTGGGATAGATAAGTTGAAAGATTACCCCTCCACCGTCACATTTGGAGACTCTTCTACGAAGAAACCTCTTGGCTTGGTTGAAGACTTTCTTCTCATAATTGGAAATTGTCTTGTACCAACGGACTTCGTTGTGATGGAGATGGCACCAAACATAAAACTCCCTCTACTCCTCGGGATTCCATTCTTAGTGCGAGTAGGTTTTCGATGGCCATATGGGCATGAACTTATGGACTAAAGTGCTTAGGATGAGGTGATGGAGTATGGCGTCCCTTGATCCCTCTTGCCCCCTCCATCCTTTTCCAAGGTAACACTTCAAACTTTGTATATAGCATTTAGAATCATATATTTTTCCTTATTTCATGCATTGTTTAACTCTTCCTTAAGCTTCTATTACACAAGAGACTGTGTAATTTAAGTTTGGGGGAGGGTTTGTGTGTTATGTAACATCGTTTTTGGTGTTCTTATTTTGATCTTTTGCACCTTGAGTCTCATGCATATCATGCATTTTCAATAAATTTGAAAATTTTAAACTTTTGAACTTTTGTGCATTCATATAGGATTGAGTCTAGATGCATAGCATATAAGGTAGCTTTGCATGAGCATTAGGAGCAATGATAGATTTGTCCTTGTAAAGTGCCTTATTAAGAGTTTAGTCCAATGCCATTGTTGCTAGTTACTTGATGCTTTGATCTCGTGTAGAAATTAAGAACGAACCATGCCTTGATCTCATGTCTTATTGTTCTTGCCTTGATTGAAGCAAAACCTTGACTTGAATTCAACCCCATCTAAGTGATAACCTTAATTTTGACTTGTAAATATTGTGTTTATGCATTTTTGAATGAATTCGTGGATCACTTCATACATACTTGGATAATCTTTTCCCTTTCACCACTCTTGTTTATCCAAGTAGCCATATCCCATCATTGGAATGGTTTCCCCTACCCTCAACCTTCTTTCTAGCTATTGATATTCGTGTGTGATTGGTGAGGCCTTCTTTCTAGCAAACTTGGCAAAAGTGTTAGGTTTAGGGCGACAAGGAGGAATTCCCATTTAGATTTAGCTCCATCATCACAGAGTTAATCTAGGAATAGGCTAGATAGGTTGGTGGTTCTTGGTTTAAGTTTGGGAGAACGGTTTGGAAATTTAGTGAACGGATGTGTTTGGAATAGATTTTGGAATGGGAAAGATGCATAAGGAGAAGGAAAAAGGGGATCAAATTTATAGATTGGTTGGTGCAAAATTATAAGACTAGCTCTAAGAATAAGATAGTCTCAAGAGATCCAAAGAAAAAGAAGAAAGCCGAAAAGGCCAAAGCATCAAAGAAGAAAAAGAGGCGTGAACAAAAATGAAGAAAAAGGAGAGCTAAGTTACAACAAAGAAGCACCAAACCATGATAACAAGGAAGAAGAAGTTGATCCCAGAATGAGAAGAAGGTGAAGTGGAAGGACAAGAAGCATGTGTGGGTTTAAGAAGGCAAATGCCTTAAGATGAAAAGGGTAGCTTAGGATATGGGCACAAACGGGTTAGAAGGCTTTAGGTTAGAGACACTCTAGGCATTTGGGTAGATGAGAATTCTCCCTTGTATGCATATGTTGCCTTTTACCTTTAGCATTCTGCCAAAGTTTGCTCTTTCCATGAGAGATCCTAATACTTGATTACCCATGCATGATAATGAGGTCATCTTCATCTCATAACCTAACCCTTAGCCAAACTAATTCATTTGATCTTGCATAGACATGATTAACGCTTATTACACTTAATCAATGTCAAGGGGTTGGAGGATTTGAAAGTTTGTGTAGGTTGAGGTTCGAATGTAAGTCATGTAAGGATAAGTGTGGCTAGTCACTTTTGAGTAAGTTGTTTGATCGCATCAAGAAGTTTGCAACTTGGACATTGGGCTCGGATTCTTTTTATGGCACCTTCATATTTGAGCTCCCATATTCTAGTCTTCTCCCATTGCCTATTCTTGTTTGCTTGAGGACAAGCAAATGTTTAAGTTTGGGGGAGTTGATATTCCCATATTTTACATATTTTTAGCATGCATTGTTGTTATTGTTTTGTGTCTCATGCATGTGTCTTGCATAGTTATTATGGCATTTAGGTCTAAATTAGAGTAATAAGTGTTTTCACTAGGTTTTAGTGAGTCTAGCATGCATAAGAAGTGTTTTTAGGTGATTTGGAGACAATTGGACATATTTGGAGAGTTGGACCAAAGTGGAATGCAAAGTCCATCCGAGAGGCCGGAGAGACGTGGCTGGACGGAAGCCTTCCGATCTGAATCAGCTTCAATGATCTTCATGGAAGTTGTTGAGTAATGCGTTAGCTGTCCATAGGAGTTGGAATCAAGTCATTCGGACGTGTGGTTTAAGAGATATGGCTGATTTACCAGAGACAGGTCTGCCTGGCAGAGACGGTTTCTTCAATACCGAGGTCACTGGTCGGTGCAACTGCTCGGTGTGGAAACAGAGGGAAAATTTCCTTAGTACCGATGTACAATACCGATTTGTGACATCGGTATTGAAAGGTCTCCACTCCGAATTAGCCTCGGTGGTTTTCACCAGAGTTGTAGAGGAGTGAATCAGCTTTACACAGGAGTTTGAATCGGGTTATTTGGACGTATGAATACGGATATAAGACGGATTTACTGAAGGTATGTCCGTCTGGCCGAGAGAAGATGAAACCGTCCAAATAACCGGAAAAACGAAGGTCTTCCGATATGAAACAACTCCAGTAGTCTTCATGAAACTTGTAGAGGAGTGAATCAGATTTATACAGGAGTTTGAATCATATCATTTGGACCTCTGGATCAGATTGTATAGCCAAGACACTGAAGCATGATCGGCCTGGCCGAGAAGAGATGACATCGTCCAAAGAACCGGTAAAACGAAGTTCTTCCGATCATATTCAGCCTCTCCAGCCTTCATGAAAGTTGTAGAGGGAAGGGTTAGATGTTCATACAAGCGAAATTCATGTCATTTGGACATCAGGCTAGGGAGATGCTTCTAATTCATCGAAGACGCATCCAAGATCCGACCGGGTCAATACCCGGTTTGTTCCGGGTTGACCCGGTTCGCCCATCTTCATTTCTAAACCCAAAAACCCTAATTTTCAGACTTATGCTTTTTGTTAGTCAAAAACTTTTTCCTTTTGAGAGAGAACTTAGAGATTGTAAAAGAGATCCTTTAAGTTTATGCAATTAAGTGTTTATCTCATTGAATCTCTTCTATCTATCTTCCTTTCATCTTGATTATTCAACATTCATCCATGGATTCAACCTCTATCTCCATCGATTTTGAGGGGCTTTTCATGGATCTTGAGTAGTCTTTTAGGGTTTAGAGATGGGGTAGATTAAGATGTTCCTAGGCTTGATTCATGGTGTTTAGGGTTAGATCTTCTTATCTCCCTTCTTGTTTAATGTTCTTAAGGCTAAATCTAGCTTGAAAAAGTATATTTAGATCATAAGGCATTTCATGCACACCAAGTGTTTGGTGAAATGCCTTGATGAATTAAACAAGAGATTTACATTCCTAGCATATGACAATAGTTGTCTAGGGTGTATTTTTGGTTGATCTTGTTGATTTAAACTAAATGCTTGCTAATCAATGATCCACAAATGATTATTTGCTAATGGGTTAGGTGATTAGCATAGTGATTAATTGCTTGAAAGAGAATTAGTCAAGTTTAGGATCTTATGCCTAGGGATTAGCTTGTTTGAGTAAACGAACATCATGAATTGAACTTGGGACTTCTTATATCAATAAACTTATCTCTCGATTCGCTTTTGCTTATTTATTTACAATCCTGCTTAGTGCTTTTGCTTAATTCTAAATTGTATACTTAACAACAAACCACTTGTTTAACTTAACTTACAATTGTTCCTTGCATTCTTAGTGATTAGAATAATCCCAATTACGGATTGATAACCTCTTTACTACATCGTATTGGGGATATTGATACCTCCTTGGATTGCAAAATCCTTGTATCAATTTGGCGCCGTTGCCATATTGGGATTTGTTTTAACATTGAGATTTAGGTTCTTAGTGAGCTTAAGTATTATTTTCTTCCAAGTTACTAATCTTCTTCACTTCCCATTGCTTTTGCTCTCTCTAGGTGTATGCATACCCGTTCCCGTGGCAATACCGATCTCATACAACCAAGGGACGACATTGATCAACTTGAGAAGGGTTCAAGAGCAAGAAGAACCCGTGTGAGAGTTCAAGAAGAAGTTGGTAACGATATGGAAGATCTTCATGATATTCCACTTGGGAACATTCATGAGAACATTCCCCACCAAAGGAACGGAGGGAATGGGAACAACCAAGGAGGTGGTGGCAATGGAAACCATCGCGCTCTAAACCGTCCTATTCATCCGCCTAGAGCTAGGCATGTCGTAGGAGAAGGTGATGCGGCATATGCACACCAAAACTGTCAAGGGATTCAACCACCTCTGGTTGAAAACAACAACTTCGAGGTCAAACCCGGGCTAATCAACATGGTTCAAGCTAACAAGTTCCATGGGTTGTCAATGGAGGATCCTCTAGATCACATTGACCAATTTGACCGGATATGTGGTCTCACCAAGATCAACGGAGTATCCGAAGATGGTTTCAAGATTCGACTCTTTCCGTTCTCTTTGGGTGACAAGGCTCACCAATGTGAGAAATGCTTGCCTCAAGGATCTATTACTTCATGGGAGATTCAGGCCATTCGGACGTGTGATTCAGGAGTTACGACCATTTTACCAGAGATATGTCCGCCTGCCGAGTAAGCTTCGACTTACACTGACACCACAGAGCGATGCAGCTGATCGGTGGAGGTCCAGGCCCTTAAAATTGACCCAGCCCCTTCTTAAATTGACCTGTTACCTCGATGCTTCACCTCAGGACAGTTACATCAACTCCACAGGTCGATGCAACTGATCGATGCAGCACCAGCCGAAGTGACTCAAAGATCAGGCCAAATGAAGACCATCCCGTGCCCAGTTTAATCTAAGGTTGATCTTGAATGATTGACTTAAAGCTTGCTAATTAGTGATTCACAAATGAGAATTTGATCTTGAATTAGTAATTAGCAAAGTAATTAATGCCTTGAGAGATGATTAGTTAAGATTAGTGATCTTTGCCTAGGGATTAGTCTTCATTAAGCATTGGACATCATTAATTAGCCATTGGATTGCCCTATCTCAATTACCCTATCCTTGAATTCGCCTTTTATCATTGTTTTATTCACCGTTTAGTGTCTTTAGCTCTTGTCACTTATCTTTTAATTGATAGTTCAATTGCTTAATCACCAAAACCACTTTGTTTGCTTGAATTAAAGAGTGTCTTGTATTCTTGTTGCATTGAACTAGACCTTAGATTGGATTGACACCTAAAACACTACAATGACATGTGTATTTAGGATTGATTCTTAAGTAGGATAAAATTCTATTTATGAAATCCTTATCAAACATAGAATTCCCCTCGATAATCCCTTTAAATCCAACGATTAAACTACTCGCACATTATAGAATTAAAAGACATAATTACATAAAAAAGAGATTGATGAAAGAGGGTTCTCGATTTTAAGAACTAGGTCCGGAGAAAACCTCTTCACCAATCTCGAAGAGTAATCGAACAAAACGTAAAGAGCTGAAAGTAAAGAGCAAAAAGTAAGAGCAAAACTAAAATAAAAATGGTGTAAAAGCAAGCACACGAAATTTGGTCTCTAAAACACATATTTATAGGTCTTGAGCTATGCTTCCGTCTGTCATTAGGGTTTTGAGTTGACGGGAATTGAACGGGCATTGCAATTGGGCTTACGGGACGAAACTGCTTCCACCGCAGGTCCATGGTCTCTGGCCGTGGCAAAATGTGCCTTGGCCGCGGGTCGAAGTATCATGGCCCCGAGTCTGGAGCTTTTGCCCGAGGTGAACTGGGATGTCTTGATCTTGATGTATCTTTTGATTGAACCGTTGGATCGTCCTCAAATTAATTGGAATGGAAAGGTAGCTGGTCCTTCTTAAATATCTCCAAAATTGGGCTGGATCAGACGGTGAGAATAACTTCTCTGGCAGTTGAACTTATGACGGTTTGACTATGAGCCGAAAATCTGGTTTTTCTCCAATTTGCAATGATTTTGCCTAAGTAAGCTGAAAAAGTCTTGAAACTACAAATATGCAAAAACCGTAATAAAAACATGCAAAATCAAATGAAACAGTTATTAATGTGTTCTAAAATAGATAGTAAAATGGGTAAAAATACGGTGTTATCAACTCCACAAGACTTAGCTTTTGTTTGTCCTCAAACAAAACAAAAGCAAAGCTCGGAAAGATCAAGCAAAAATCATAGGGAACTAGAAATCTCGGAGACCGTCCTTCTAAACCATAACCATCGAACTACATCAATCGCAATCTAGCCTAGAAAATTCTCACCAGAAGCTTCTGTAACACTAGTCCACGGTATCCGTCATACGAAATATAAACATTCAAAATCAAAATATCAGGTCAACTAGCTTTCCAAATTCATTAAGTGCAAATGTGAAATTCTCATCAAAATGATCAAACCAAGACAATCGAGATATTATGCAAAACAGCAAGAGAGGAAGGACCTATTGAGAACCACAACTTTCAGTCACTTCTTCTTGCGTAAAAATGTAGCACTTCCTCCTTTTTCCAAAAACATAAGTTTTCTGTCATTCCCCCAGACTTAGAATTTTCTGTGGGCTTGGAATGACATACTTCTTATAAACAAACCATGAATGCCTCATAAGTATTTTGACCAACCTAGACTCTTTTTAGGCCCTAGTTTCCTTTCCCTTTTGATTTTTTTGATTTTTTTTTAAAAGGGAAACGCTTTTTATTGATATAGAGTCTTAGGGGCACAAAATTTTACCATGTTTTTGAGTTTTCCAAGGCAGAACCAAGCTATCGTCTTTGTTGAATTCAACTCCACCGATCGCGTATAGTCTTTTCCTTTAGTGACTGAAAACTGTGTCGTTCCTCCCTCTCCGGCGTTTTTGCACATATCTGCACATGAGACACAAAGAGAGATGCATGAGGTTTGAACAATGGTTAAGTTTCGAGTGGGGTACCAACTAAAGATGAGTTGACCATTCAGGTAAGACAAAGAGTGTTAAAAGTTAAAAGAACGTCATGAATGTATGATTCGTTATCTTTACCTAAACCTATGATGAAAAAATTAAGTCAAGTTAAAGTCCAAGTATAATAGAGCAAGTATATTCCATCCTTAAGAATCTCTACGGTCTAAATTCCTTTGGGGATTTTGCATTAACCGAAACCTTAGCTACCGCATAGTCTAGAACCAAATTACGAAAGAGCATGTTACTAGGAAATAACGTAGAAGCACACTGGTCGGTTGTAGTCATGGATTTCTTTCATCATTCCCTCAAAACGTATTCATACTTTTATTGAAAAACTTGAAATGTTTGTAAGAAAGCGTGAAAAATGCAAAATGCAAAGACTCATGAAAGAAAAGGTGATTAGTAAGGGATGGAATCCTCCCCCAGACTTAAATCACACTGTCCCCGGTGTGAAATAAATTGAGCAAGGATGAGAAATAGATGTATGTAATAATTGAAAAAGTTTAAGGAAAAAAGAAATACTACCTGGAGGTGTTGGGGAATTGATGTGGGAATGGAATGGTGGAGAATGGGGGATGGAAAATGGTGTTGTGGTGATGGAGAATGGGTGTGAGGGTGATTGGCAACGGATTGGAACTGATCGGGGATCAAAGCAAATCGATCGGGATAACTTGGGAGTTGGCCGCGGGTCGAAGGGATGCACCCGCGGCCAAAGGGAGCTTCGCCGCGGGTCAGAAGTGCGCGACCATGGCGAATGGGGAGCTTACCGCGGCATGGGGTGCTGCACCCGCGGCCGGGCCTCTTTTGCGGTCAAGTACTTCCTCACGGTTCGGGCTCGACCGAGCAACTTCGAACCGTGATTTCTTCTTTTTGTCTTTTCGGTTTTTTTTTGTGGGTTTTTTGATTTTTTATTTTAAGCTGAAAATAAGAAAAAGAAAACGTTAATAGAAAAAGAAAGAAAAACATACCTAAAAGGGGTTGCCTCCCATTGAGCGATTTTGTTTAAAGTCGTTTAGCTCGACGTTGGTAGCTAGGTGAGCTTAGTCGTAGAAGGACAATGTCTTGCGACAAGTCTTCTTCGATCTCCTTTCGGTTTCCTCGTAATGTGACTCATCGCTCCATAGTGAGTCGGGATCGGGATCCTTGGGGTTCTTGAACCATAGCGGGACAGCATCGTAGACAATTTTTATCGCATCAAAGACAAGTGTCTTGTATTCTTGTAGCATTGAACTAGACCTTAGATTGGATTGACACATAAAACACTACAATGACATGTGTACTTAGGATTGATTCTTAAGTAGGATAAAATTCAATTTATCAAATCCTTATCGAACATAAAATTCCCCTCGAAAATCCCTTTAAACCCAACGATTAAACTACTCGCACATAATAGAATTAAAAGACATATTTAAATAAAACAGGAGATTGATGAAAGAGGCTTCTCGATTTGAAGAACTAGGTTCGGAGAAAACTTCTTCACCAATCGCGAAGAGTAATCGAACAAAAAGTAAAGAGCGGAAAGTAAAGAGAAAAAAGTAAGAACAAAACTAAACTAAAAATGGTGTAAAAGCATGCACACAAAATTTGGTCTCTAAAACACATATTTATAGGTCTTGAGCTCTGTTTTCGTAGGTCTTTAGGGTTCTGAGTTGACTGGAATTGAACGAGACTTGCAATTAGGCTTACGGGACAAAACTGCTTCCACCGCGGGTCCATGGACTCTGGCCACGGCGAAACGTGTCTTGGCCGCTGATACACTGGGACCGCTCCCGTCAAGTGAGTTTACCCTTTAGCTAGGCTGCAAGTGCACAACAAACACAATAGTATTTAGGGATAAAATCCACAGGGTGATGTTGTCGATTTCTATTGATTTCTAAGTTTTGTCTAGACGTAAACTATTTTTTTGGGGGGTTTTGGTTGTCAGGGTTGCCAAATAATTTAAATGAGGTTGTAAAACAATTAAACAAAACGTTGGGAAACGGGTAATCTCTAGGGTTCATGGCCGATTTTCACTAAGACCTCGCTAGGATTTCTAAAGCGACATTTTGTCGTCTTTGGATTCTTAAACTTGGAACATGAACACTATGTGTAGTCTACTTTCGTACACCCTACACACCTACAACTTTAGTACTCGACCGATAGCTTTCGTCTCCGCCCGCGCAAAAAGTTAGTGATTATACTAAAAAGTTGTTAACGCTCACAACTCTTCCACAAGTATACTTTTGAAATCTTGTGACGGTTTTGCTCGTCTACCCTAGGTTAAGCATATAGATCCAGTACTTGCGTAGTTCTAAAAATACCTAATTTCAATTGCAAGGTGATCAATCAAGCAAACATGCATTAAGAAGGAGGCTAAAACGAAGAACCCTAATCGGTATCCTAGTATAAAAACCTAATGAGAAATCGAACCATGAGAGCCCCTTTGAAACCCTATACCAAAAAATAGAACTACTCAGCCATAGTTGAGGTAAACATAATCAATATATTGAAAAGAAAAGGGATGAAGAAAAGCTTATCTATCGAAGAACTCGAGTCGAGAATCATCACTTCAAACCGAAGAACAAGAGTAACAAGGTTGCAAGGGATTTTCCTCTGGCTTAAGCGTGATAAAAATATATGAGTCTTTGTCTAAAAGAAATAAAACAAGTATTTATAAACTTCTCTTCGTTTAGGGTTTGATGTGAAAAGACGGTTTTGGCCTCGGGTGAAGAAACGAGTTGTTTTGGTCGCAACAGGGAGTGGCCGCGGGTCGACTTCTCTAGGCGATGCGAACTGCTGCTTGGCCGCGGGTCGAGATCCTCCAGGCATGGCAAACTGATGTTTGGCCGCGGGTCGGAACTCTCCAGGCACGAAGGACTTCTCTTCGAGGCAGCTTCATCTGCTTTCAGTGCTTGGGTGTATTTAAGGATCCAACCATTGGATCATCTCCAATCCAATTGCATTTGAAAGCTGGTTGTATCTACTTTGTTGTGTCCAAATTTGGTGATGATCATACGATGAGAAGGTCTTCTTTGATAGAAAGACTTATGGCAGTCTGAGTTTATCCAAAAATGTACTTATGCTCCGAAATGCACTAGTTTATCCCAAGTTACTTGAAATATCTTTCAAAACACTAAAACATGGAAATCACTTAAAGACCATTGAAAACGGAGTTAAAACACCTACAAAATATATTAAAGTGATCCATAAAAATGGTCAAAAACTGGTGTTATCAACTCCCCTGGACTTATATCTTTGTTTCTCCTCAAATAAAACATAAATCTAAACTCGGAAAAGAAGTTTTGAAAACGTAGAAACTAAAAACAATCTCAGTGACCGTCCGTAAAAACCATAACCAACATAATTCATCAATCGGACTTAGTCTAGAAAATTCTCACTGAAGTACTACAACGCTAGTCCATGGTATCCGTCATGCGAAAATCTAACCATTCGAAACCCAACTTTTAGTCAACTAGTTCTTAACATTCATTAAAAGGTTATGTGATTCTCATCAAAAGTACTAACCAAGACAATTGAGGTTATGCATTAAGGGCTTTTTAAAGGTGAGTTTAAAAGTGTTTCGGGTTACCGTATTTCCGCCGGAGGATGCTAGATAATTTTCAAAACAGCAAGAGAGGATGGAGGTGTTGATATCTACAGTTTCCAGTCACTTCCAACTCGCATAAGTGTAATTGCGAATTCTTTCTTCCTTTGACATAACTTTTCTGCATTTCCCCCGGACTTAGATTTTTCTCCGGGAGATGCTTCTCACTCCTTATAAACGAAACATGGTTGCCTTGGTATAAAAATATCGACTTCCTAAGACTCTTTAGGCTTTCGTTTCCTTTCCTTTCGGATATTTATTTATTTATTTATTTTTCATTTTGAAAGGGGAAATGCATTTAGAACGTGAGTTTTAGGGAGGCCGAAAATTACCAATGATAAAAGATTTCCAAGGCAAACTTTAAGCTTGATTTGTTGATACCTCCATTGATTGTAATACTTAGGGATCGAATCCACATAGACTCAAGGAAACACACAATAGATTGTATAGATGAAAATTAAGCTAAGTGATCAATGGAATTTAAAACAAATACGTAAATTAAACAAGTTGTGACTCGATTGGAAAGAAGATAGGTTTAGGTTATTTCTCAGGAAATCAATGAATGCAGATAAACTACCTAATCAGGGTTCAGGTTATTCACGGTTCTTGTACTCAAATCACTAAAGTATAATTAACCAACTCTCGTTGCGAGAACTATCTAAGTCTAAATCCTAGAATTCCAAATCTATTTGCGAATCCTAAAGTCTAAACCAGCTTTTAGTTCAAGTTTGATTTGTTGACAAAACAACTAAACCAAATCTCTTTGAGAATAGTTATTTTGCTCACCCTAAGTTATATCAGGTTTCTCAATTTCACTCTCGTGCCTAATCGATTAACCTAAGATCTAAGTTCCAGATTCGTCAACCTATAATTAGCTTTGAGAATAACCTATGGTGAAGGACTAATTCAGACGATGAACCCAAACAACTAATCAACCTAGCATTCAAAGAAATCCCTTATAAGAACCCTAAACCTAACATAAGATCTACTCAGACATGGAGATTGAAACAATAAACATGACTGAATAAATCCTTGAATAAATAATAAAGAAAAGAGTAAACAAGGGTTCGAAATCTACTCTCGGACGAAAATAGTTTCAGACTTATCTCCCTCAAAAGCTCTCTCACAAAAACCAAAGTAGAATAATGCGTAATGAAAGCCTAGCCTCCAAAGTGGCTGAAAAACCTAAAATATAACCTAAGACACGTTCTGGGCTTATTGTAAATAAAAAAGTCTTTTGGGGGAATTTGCAATATCACAAATCTTTGAATAAGTCGCGATCCTTTTGTTTCCTCGACGGGTATCGACCGATACCATAGGTGTATCGATCGATACTTAGGAATAAATTTGGTGTCTCAGCTACATGATCTCCGCTTTGCTCCAAAAAGCTCCAAAATGCTTCAATATCTCCAATAATGCTCCAAACGTACCTAAAACTTGAAAAGACTCTAAAAGACTCCAAAATACTATAAAGACTCTATAAAAAAAGACTTATATCATGGCCTAAAACGGGTAAAAACCATGATATATCAACTCCCCCAGACTTAGCCTTTGCTTGCCCTCAAGCAAACAGAAAACCAAACCAGAGAAAGAGGTTTGAAAACACGGAGACTCACCTGATTCTGAACCATCGCAAAGGCCTTTTTCCTAAGCACCCAAATGTCACATAACCATTTCCAGATCTAACCACCATGTACTTCTCCGTATACATTTGCAGCTTTCCCAGACTCCACACATTATCTCGCAACATTGTCCAAATAAAGCCCTCATCGCCAGTCTCATCGCTGCAGCTAATATTCAAGAACCTTCTAGATTCTTTCCCATACAATATCATGACAAAAGAACCACCCAATTTACACACTTTTTGGTATTGTTTTCTCTCCCCCAGACTTGTTTCTCATCATGTTATTTTTTTTTTTAGACTTGCATATACACATGAAGATCTTAAACGCGAGTATTGATGGTGTTTGCCACCGAATCCCCGGTTCTTCTCTATCTATGTATCAAAGGTGTAGGCGAATAGTAGTATCACAGGAAATTTTCATTACCTCCCTTTCAACCTTTGTGTGATCGTTCCTTCACAATTAGAATAATGGATCGCTGGAAATTTTCCTAGCCCTATACTCAGAAGAAAGTCATTTCATCTTTTATGTTCTTATTTATTAACTTATAACTGGGGAGAGAGATACCAATACTTTAAACACATGGGTTCCTTTGTCAGATATGAATGAGGAATCAAGCTCTATGAACACTAACCACATCGATGAAGTGCAAAAATTTGGCTCAGGCTTTAGAAGAACTCTGCTGGAGACATGGGTGTTTTGTAGTCAACTGGTCAGTCTTTGGATTTTTCATTAGTCGATCTAGAACTGATCATGTAACAATGGTCACTCAAAAGCAAAATCAGAACAATAAATTCAAACACATGATCATAATCTCCAACAGGTTTTGACTCAATAAAATGATTTTTGACTCAAAAACGACCGGCTCTAAGAAAAACAAAAATAATGTCAGCAACTACCTCCCCCAGACTTAAACAACACTGTCCCCAGTGTTATCTAGCCTAGAGTTGGTAAAAGAAATCAAAAGAACAGAGTGGAATCGTGAAAAATAAAGAAGTTACCGGATTGGGGTGTGAGTATCGATCGAAACACAGCACTGGTATCGATCGACACCAGGCTTTGGTCGACACCGAAATTTATTTTTAAATCGAATTAGTGCCAAGGTTGCTCTCAATGATGTCAAACGATCCAAACGTGCAATGGGTAGCACTGCTAGATCACTCAAACACAAGTTAAAAGCAACAAGAAAGCATAATCGCATAGATCCACGAGGTTCAGAATCATAATAAGCTGACAAAATAAACTCAAAGGTTCAAGAGAAAAGGAAAAGAAAAGAAAAGAAAAAGAAAAATGAAAAGTGAACAAAACCAGATAGAAAGAGGACTAATCCTCATCGGAGTCATCAGATACTCCAGCAGTGTGAGAGGGTCCATGGGAATAGCAGGCGGTGTAGGGAGAGTACTTGCAGAAGATGGAGGATCTCGATCTTGTCGTGCCTGACCTCCAGAAAAGTCAGGGACAGGTGCATGTGCATGTGCAGCAGCAACATGTGCACTAGTAGAAGAACCTCGGCCTTGGCGAGTGTGAGGTGCAACAATCAACTTGCTCGGATCAGGCTCAAAACGTAGCTGATCGGGATCGTCACCAATGTCGGTGAACTCGGTGTTAGGGAGCCTAACCAGAAAGTCCCCATCCGTGTTGGAGAAATACTAATGTCGCTCAGGCTTCAACCACCTGAAGTTCTGCATATGTCTCTCATCCATGATAGTGCGCGTGGTGACTATCGAACAACTCCCTGTACTAATACTGAAGTGCTGAAAGATAGGTGTAAGAAGACTACCCACTGTCTCGGTCTTCCGAGATGTACTGCGACTGGCACCCAAGAATGGTTTGGTCTTCAGAGAGACCAGGTGATGGGCAAAGACTGCCCCTAGGTTGACCGCGAGATCAAGCTCAGGCCACTCATAGTTCTCGTCATCAATGATATCTCCAATAGCCATGGAGAGCATAATAAGCTCAGACAGCCGCATCTTGTTGGGTTCCATCTTGCACATGATAGTGTTGCTCAGAATCCTAACCAGACTGGGCAGAACTGGGTGGCGCACATCCATCTGAGTGGAAGTCTTGGAGTAGTAGGCTCTGTTCCCTAAATGTGATATGCTCAAATTAATACCCTAAAAAGTACTAAAGCAGTAGTCGTAGTATAGTTAGGGGTCGAACACAAGGACTCAAGTAAATCACACAATAAACCACTTAGTGCCAATTTAAGCTAAGCAATTCAGTTGAAACAGAAAGCAATAACATAAATTAAAAGAGTTGTAATTCAATGGAAAAAAGCTAGGTCTAGGGTGTTTCTCAGAAAGTCTAGGTATGCAAATAAATGGATAAATCAGGATTCAAGTTTAGCGCAGTTCTTGAACTCAAACACGATAATATAGTTAGCCAACTCTCGTTGCGAAAACTATCTAAGTCTAATTCCTAGAAAACAAAATCTCTTTGCGAATCCTAAGGATTTAAACCAGCTTTTAATCTGCAAGTTCGATATGTTCACAATTCAATTAAACCAAATCTCTTTGCAGATAATCGAATTGCTCACCCTAAGTTCTATCAGGTAATCAATCGCACTCTCATGCCTAATCACTTATCCTAAGATCTAAGTTCTAGGTAGCTAATCTAGAATTAGTATTGAAAACAACTTAAGGCGAAGAACAAATAAGATAACGAATCCTAATAAATCAATCAATCAAATCATACAGAGAAATCCTATTGAGAAAACCCTAAACCTATAAGAGATCTACTCATAAATGATCAATGGAACAGAAATCATGGATGAATACATAGGCATAGAAAAATCAATAAGAAACAGGAGTTCAAAGTTGTCGCTCCCAAAAACCCTGTCACAAATCTCTCTCTCTCAAAAACCAGAATAGAATAATGTGTAGAATGAAGCGTAATGTGTAAAAGTGGCTAAAAACCTTAAATATAATGTTAAAACACGTTATGGGGCTTCTGGTAATTAATAAAGTCTTTTGGGCCAAGTTGCAGAGTTTTTAAACTTGTAAAATCACGTTTTTTCCCGTCTGCAATTGGTTTCGGTCGATATTGGACTGGTGTCGGTCGACACAAGTACACTGTGCTTGCCAGACTGGACTGTCTTCATGAAAACTGGCACAACTTTTGATCGCACCGTTGAAATGGCCTCAAACCACTTCGAAATGAAAGCTAATCCATTGATCTATCTTGTGTTCAAATTTGAGCTCAATCGGGAAGGCTTTCAACAGATGCCAAACTTATGACGTCTCTGCATGACTCTGCTCTTTTTCTCCCAAAATGCTCCGGAATCCTCCAAAAACTCCAATTAATCTCCAAATGTGCTAAAACCTGTAAAAGACTCCAAAATACTACAAAGAATCCATAAATAGGACCTATATCATGGCTTAAAAGGGGTAAAAACTATGATATATCAACTCCCCCAGATTTAGCCTTTACTTGCCCTCAAGCAAATAGAAGACTAAACCAGAGAAAGAGGTTTGAAAACACGGAGACTCACCTATTTTTGAAACGTTGCAATGACCCTTTTCACAAGCACCCAATTGTCACCTAACCAGTTCCAAAACTAACCACATTGTACTTCTCCTTAGGCATTCGCAGTTTCCCCAGACTACACACATTATTTCACAATATCTTTCAAATAAACCCATCATCGCCAGTTTCATCGCTGTGATTAATACCAAGAACCTTCTAGATTCATTCCCATACAATATCATAACAATGAACCACCATTTTCACACTTTTTGTATCGATTTCTCTCCTCCAGACTTATTTATTATTATGTTCTCTTCTTTTTGTTTTTAGATCATGCATATACATATCAAGGTAGGAGACGCGAGTATTGATGGTGTTTGCCACCAAATCCCCGATTCTTCCCTCTCAAAGTATCAAAGGATGTAAGCGAATAATGGCCTCGTAGGAAAATCCTAACCTCGCTTCCAATCCTCTGTGTGATCATTCCTCACTAAGCAGAATAAAGGCATCGTAGGAAAAATCCTAGCCTCTACTTAGGAGAAAATCATTTCATATTTTATGCTCTTAATTATTAACTTATAACAGGGGAGAGAGATACTATCACTTTTAAACACGTGGGTTCCTTTGTCATATACGAATGGGGAATCAAGCTCTATGAATACTAACCACATCGATGAAGTGCAAAAATTTGGTTCAGGCTTTAAAAGAATTCTGCAGGAAATATGTATGTCTTCTAGTTGACTGGTCAGCCTTTGGATTTTTCATTAGTCGGTCTGTAGCTGATTCTGTAACACTGGTCACTTAAAAGCAAAGTCAGAACAATAGAATCAATAATAAGATCATCATCTCCAACATGTTTTGACTCAATAAAACAATGAATGATTCAAAAACAACTGACTCTAAGAAAAACAAAAACAATGTCAGCGACTACCTCCCCCCAGACTTAAACAACACTGTCCCCAGTGTTATCCAGCCTAGAGTCGGTAAAAGAAATCAGAACATCTAAATGAATGCGTGAAAATCAAAGAAATTACCGAATTGGGGTAGTGGTGTCGACCGACACACAACACTGGTATCGAGCGATACCAGGCTTAGGTCGACACATAATCTTCTTCTCATCGTCATTGATGCATGTGGTGTCGATCGATACCAGGTGGGTGTCGATCGATACCGCTCCTCTGTAGCTGATTCACGCCAAACACAAGACACAAAACATAAAACCGAAAACAAAAACAAAAACAAAAACTTATATACAGACTTACCAGTGGGTTGCCTCCCACCAAGCGCTAGTTTTTAGTCATTAGCTTGACTTCGGCTCTGGTGATCAATCAGGAGAAAATTGAGAACTTACTCCCAGGAAAGTTCCACAGTTAGACACTTCCAGATTCAGAGTTCTGCGCAACATGCTCTCCACAACCACCTTTCCCTTCTCTTTTAGCTCCGAAGTAAGGATGACTCTAGCCTTATAGAATTGTTTCGAGGCTCCTTTGCAATTCACCTTGTACTCAATCGAATCTCCATCACACTTCTGAGGGATTAAAGTCATAGATGCAGTACTCTTCACGTCTTTGCTCTTCACTTTCTTCTTTGCCTTAGCTGTTGTGACGTCTTTCTTTGTGATGATAGAAGGACCATCCAAAAAGTCCATGACAGTTGGCTCGTCAGGAGGCTCTTCCAAAATATCAACTACCAACGTCTCTCCTGTGACAACAGTGAAGCAAGAGGGGAGAAAGGCTAATTAGTACCTCAACCAAGACCGCTGGTACCGATTACTACCCAAACTAATGAGCTGTGCTGAAACATACCCAAACCTTTAAAATTTTGAATATCCATACACGAACTATGTTTTTTTGGCCAAATCATACATTGACTCAGAATCCGTCAGTCAACCCCGTTAAACCGTTAACGGGGATGACTCAGCTGCCACGGTGGATTCCCCGTTGAAACGGTTGGCAATAACGACGTCGTTTTCAGAGGAAAAAAATGAAATTTTTTTGTTTTAAACCGATATACAGAAAACGACATCATATTGGTCGCGTGGATTAAAAAAAGAAAACAGCTTCGCGATTAAACTCAAACCCAGAAAACCCAAATGAAGTAGAGTTTTCCGATTTCTCGATTCTCTTGTTGCAGTTGAGGGATACGATTGGTTGTAAAGAAATCGAAGGCATATTCGAGTTTGGGTACTGGTAATTCAACTTCTGGGGTCTCAATTGCCCTCTAAAATGAGGTAATTGTAGATTCTATGGTTTAGGTTTTGGTTTCGATTTTTGCAACTTTTTATGGTTATTCAATTGCTTAATCATTTGCAATATAAAATTCGTGTGTGAGACTAATTATATATTCGTTTTGCAGTGATGATTTGGATTGCATGTTCCACATATATCATGGTGGAAAGTTTCAAAATGTTGAAGGCTGCATGGTTTATTATGATGGTGGGTCTGTGCACGAACTTGTTACACCGGCAGAATCAGTGTTTCAAACGATGCCTGTGAGTATGTATGGACAAAGGGTGTGGTACAAAATGCCGTATGAAGAGTTGAGTGAGCTTAAGATTCTATGTAATGGTAGTGGTAATTTTCAAAAGATGTGTCTAACGGCTAAGTGGACTAAGGCTGTTGAGATTTATATGGAGCTTGATGAAGACAGTGATGGAGATCAAGTCAGAGATGGAGTTGAAGTTAGAGATGGAGATGAAGTCAGCGATGGAGATGAAGGAAGAGATGAAGACAGAGATGGAGAAAGAAATGGAGATGAAGGAAGCGAGGAAGATGGGATGTGTGAGGAGGAAGCTAGTGTGGAAGCAATAGTTGCCACATTTGTCGATGAGGAGGAGAATGATGATTATGGGAAACAAACTCCTCCTACAACGGATTGTGAAGTAGCAGAAAAGGAGAAGTCTTTGTATGATAGATGGAGAAGAGGAAGTGGAGAGCTCAAGATTATGCATATATTTGAAAGCGTGAAAGAGTTTAGAGAGGCTGTCTTGGAGTATGCTTTAAAAGGAGGGTGGAATATCCAGTACAAACGTTGGGGAGCTATAAAATCTGAGGCTAAGTGTAGTATTGAAGGTTGTAAATGGAGAATTTACTGCTCGTATGACGACGCAGTTGCTCATTGGATGGTTAAGACGTATCAAGAAGAACATACATGTCACAAAGATGGGCGTTGCAAGATATTGACAGAGAGTGTCATTAGTGACATGTTCATCCATGAGCTAAGAAATAATCCTGTACTGAAGCCGAAAGTGGTGCAAGATAGAATACATGAGTGTTACAATTTAGCTCCTTCACATGATCAATGTCGAAAGCCCAAAAAGAGAGCATTGGATCTCATTGAAGACGAATATGATGAACAATATGCAAGGATAAAAGACTATCGCAATGAAATTCTTAAGTAAGTATTCGTTTATTTGATTTTAATTCTATTACAACTTGATACACTTATTTGATTTAAGTGTTTCTTGTTGACTTAGGACAAATCCGGACTCCACGGTTGAGCTGCGGACAGTGATTGGACCTCATGGGAAAGAAATTTTTGATAGTTTCTACATGTGTTTTGATGGACTTTGCAATACATGGAAGAAGTATTGTCGACCTATCTTTGGAATAGATGGTTGCTTCTTGAAGTCCAATAGTAAAGGTCAACTCTTGGCAGCTGTTGGAAGAGACACAAACAATCAAATATACCTGTTTGCTTAGGCAGTTGTTCAAGTGGAGAACACCGATAGCTGGTCATGGTTCATTCAACATATGAAAAATGATTTGGATCTGAAAAGTGGTGATGGGTTCACCATCATATCCGACAGGCAAAAGGTATGTTCAATTATGATTTTGTTTTACCATTAATCTTGCTTTAACGATGAATTTGTTTTACCAAGTATGTTTGAAATTTCAGGGTTTACTTAGAGCTGTTCAGGAAGAATTACCAGAGATTGAGCACCGAATGTGTGCAAGACACATCTACGGAAATTTGAAGAAGGTGTATACCAAAAAGCCTCGGATGAAATGCTTGTTTTGGCAAGTTGTGGAGAGTTTCAATAAGGCTGATTATGAGGCAAGTTTGGAGAAGATGCGGAAGTACGATGAAGGTGTCTATCAAGAATTCATGAAGAGAAACCCAGAAAATTGTAGTCGAGCTTTCTTCAAAACAACTTCATGCTGTGAAGATGCACTCAACAATTTCTCAGAGTCTTACAACAAATCCATTGACAAGGCACGTGCAATGTCTGTGGTTCAGAGTTTAGAGACAATGAGAAGACAAGCTAGGGCTAGGATAGAGCTGAGAAGGATAAAAACTGGCAAGCATAAGGGCAAACATAGTAAGAAGGTTGGTCTTGTCATCACAGAAGAGGAGAAAGAGGTGAAGTTTTGCAAGTCACTATGTGGCCGTGATCGTGTATTTGAAGTGAAAGAGAGAGGGCAATCATACACGGTTAATATGAGAGAGCATACATGTATGTGTAGACGATGGGATTTAACTGGGATTCCATGCCGTCATGCTCTTCGTGTTGTATTTGACAATAAGAAGACATTCAAGACTGAAGATTTGATTTCGGATTGGTATTTGACTGAAAGGTGGAAGAGTCAATATGTGGATTCCATCGAACCTGTCAATGGGATGAAGTTCTGGATAAAGAGTGGTGAACCAACAATTGATCCACCAAAAAGAGAGACACATAAGGGTCGCAAAAAGAAACCAGAGAAAAGGCGCAAGGCAATTACCGAGTCACCAACTAAGGGTAAAAAGGTGACTGCTCATGGCCGCACAATGCATTGCTACCGCTGTAATACTCCAGGACATAACGCTAGCAAATGTCCTAATGACGGAGTCCCTTTTAAGCCAAGAAAACCCAAGAAGAGTAAGACATCAAACCAAGTTTCTGAGTCTTTCACACTTGACATTGGAGAAGGTCTTACTCAACCATCTCATAACTTCGGAGAAGGATCAATTAATTTGTAAACCTTATTGGTTTAGTTTTCTAAAACCTGTTTCGGCTAAATGTGTTTTCTTGTTTCGGCTAAATTATGTTTCGGCTAAATGTGTTTCTTGTTTCGGCTAAATCTTGTTTCGGCTAAATGTGTTTTTGTAAACCTTTTTGGTTTAGTCTTTGACGCTTCGTGTTGTTTAGGATAAATGTGTTTTCTTTTTTAGGCTATTTTGTAAACCTTATTGCTTGTGCATTTTGTAAACCGTATTGCTTCTGTATTTGAAATCTCGGCTATTTGTAAACCTGGAATCATTATGTATTTGAATTCTCGGCTGCTATTTTGTAAACCTGGAATCATTTTTTTTTTGTTGCAAATCATGGAACTGAAATAACAAATACCACAACGGGGTCCCATATTACATGAAACTCAAAATACCAAAAGTTAAATCCATCAAATTACTACAACAAACAAAGAGCTAACTATGCCCAAAAATCCAACAAGTTACTAGAATCTTAAATCCATGGAAAGAGCTAACTATGCCCAAAAATAGTAAGAAGCCATCACAACAACTCCACACATAAACATACTCTTCAAGAAGAGTATCTCTCGTACAATTTCCTTCACTTCTTTCTCCTTCCTTGGATCTCGGTTTTCATTGCTTCCATTTCCTTCTCATAACCATGAAATATGTTCCTCATGTATTCTATGTCCTTCTCAAAACAATTAACAGTTTCCTTCATGTCTTCAATCTCCTCCACCATTGACTCATCTGTCCATTTGAACAAATGGTAGTTGTCTTTCTCGGACCCCTTTGGACAGCAATGAAATAGTCTTCCCGTATTTTTCGTGGTTCCCGAAGTTTTTATCACCCGAAGCTTCTCCACACCTACAAACATTGGGCATACCTCTAGATACTACAAGAACACCATGTCTCATACTTACACTAAACCCTACAAATTAACTATGGAATCCTTATTAAATTAGGTTTCTAAAATCATATTGAATCTTAAACCCGACAACAGGTTTCTAAAATCATGTCAACAGGTTTCTAAAATCATATTGAAAACCCGACATTGGGTTCAATGCATATCTTTGTTCGAAAACATGGAATCTCAATTTTACAATTCAAACACCAGGCCCTTCATACACCACACCACGAAATGAAAAAACAATTTCCTAAAAATGTACCTTCTCATTTCGAGT
Organism: Eutrema japonicum; assembly: GCA_030161315.1. Taxonomy (NCBI): domain Eukaryota; kingdom Viridiplantae; phylum Streptophyta; class Magnoliopsida; order Brassicales; family Brassicaceae; genus Eutrema; species Eutrema japonicum. The sequence goes on from BSQW01000007.1 coordinate 30,394,007, forward strand.
AAGATCTTTTTCACAACCTAATTAACAACAAAAACAAACCTGAATTCACTGAGGAACCCTTTTGATCCGACGAACTGGCCATTGTCTTTTCTTTATGTCTCCCCCTTTTACTTCTGTTTCTATTTCGAAGAAGAACCCTAGCCGACGACTCGCGACAATAATGGGATCTATCGGTTTTTTTTTAAAAAAAATTGCTTTTCTACATTAGGTTTTATTGTGTGCTAGATAATAATTAAACACTCTGGCTTACTGGTATATCACGACTGAAAATCCGATCAACCCAGGTTGGAATCCCTGGGTTGAAACTTTTTTCGTTTTTTTCCTCCGAAAACGACGTCGTTATTGCAACCGTTCCAACGGGGAATCCACCGTGGCAGCTGAGTCATCCCCGTTAACGGTTTAATGGGGTTGACTGACGGATTCCGAGTCAATGTATGATTTGGCCAAAAAAACATAGTTCGTGTATGGATATTCAAAATTTTAAAGGTTTGGGTATTTTCAGCACAGCTCATTATTTCGGGTAGTAATCAGTACCAGCGGTCTTGGTTGAGGTACTAATTAGCCTTTCTCCCGAAGCAAGAGACATGTGTGGGAGCTCCTCTAGAGGGAATGGCATCATAGTAGACATCCTCGTCAATGTAAGAGAAAGAGATTCTCTTATTAGGCGTGTCTATGATCGCGCCAGCAGTAGCCATAAACGGTCGTCCTAGGAGCAAAGGCGACTCAGATCCTTCGCTCAGCTCCACAACCTGAAAATTAGTAGGCACCAGACAATCGCCTACTTTAACAAGCAAAGCAGTGATAGTACCGTATGGAGGTGAGATGGAGGAGTTCGCAAACGTGAGAAGCATCGTAGGGGGTCTTATATCAGCCCTCAATCGTTCAGTAATTTCCCTTGATATTACATTTACGCTAGACCCTGAGTCAAAGAGAGACTCATTGAATTCAACTCCAGAGATGGAGCATGGAACCGAGAATTTCCATGGGTCTTCCCTCTGGGTCAACTGCCTCAGCGGTAGTGACTTGCGTCTTGCCTCGATAAAGAGTACTTCGATCTCGTCCAGAGTTTCTCTGCAATCCTTGAAGTGGCTTAGCAGAGGCCATCCCTCTAGAGCTTCTTCAAAAGTAAACGAGTGGGGTATCCTTCGTACCATCTTCTCAAAGCCACGCAGCTGCTTTGGAGTGATGGGGGCTCGGAGGTGTAGAGGAATAGGATTCAGCTTCTTGGGCTTGCAAACTTTGTCAACACTCATACGCGGCTCCTTCGCAGTATTTGGGTGGTATCGATCGATACAGGGAGGGTATCGATCGATGTATGGACGGTATCGATCGATGTATGGAGGGTATCGATCGATGTATGGAGGGTATCGATCGATACTTGCTCATTCGAGACGTCCTTGACAGATGCTTGGATGAGTATCGATCGATGACGGGCTGTTTGGTTCGATGGAGAGGTGATATCTGAAATCTCATCGTAAATTTCAGCAGGATTGATAAAAATCTCTGCAGTTGAGCTATTCTGCACTCCTGGGTGTACCTCTTCTCCACACCTCGAGGGAGTTGCATCGACGTATTCATGTTGTGAATGAACCATCATTCTCTTGACAGTTGCTGCAGTCTGGGCTACCTGTGTATCTAAAATCGTCTGACGAACACTGAGAGCCTCGATTTTGCCATTCAGATCAGTATACAAGGCATCCAACCTCCCGTTGAAATCCACTGTCATCTGTTGCTGTCCCTGAAGAATCTGTTCAAGCATGAATTCCATCCTGTTTTCAGAAGTTCTGGGTGGTGTGGGTGGGTATTGATACCTTTGATCTTGAGATCCAGCTCCACCAACGTTGCTAACATGTTCCACTGCATCCTCTTCAGCAAAACGAACAGCCTTCTGCTGCCTGCCCATCAACAAATTATGCACCGAATCCAGCTTCGCATGCACCTCAGCAATCTGCGATCCATCCATTCTCCCAGCCTGCTTCCTTCGCTCATAGTCTGCATTCTTGGCGCTATGGCTAGACGCAAAGTTCTCAATCAACTGATAAGCATCGTCAGAATATCTGGTAAAGAAATTCCCATTGCTAGCAGAGTCCAATGACATCTGGTACCTACAGTCAATCCCTCTGAAGAAGAAACTCAGCAACTGAACCATATTGAACCCATGATGCGGACAATCCCTCTGATAAGATCTGAATCGCACCCAAGCAACCTTAAGTCCCTCAGTTTCTCCCTAAGAAAATTGAGAGATCTTGTTCCTGAGCTCCTCGGATCTCGCATCATCGAAGAAGTTGTTCAAGAAGGCACTCTTAGTCTCATCCCAGGTAGTCAGTGATCCATGAGGTAACTACTTCAGCCAATAAGTAGCTTCTCCACCAAGAGAGTATGGGAACAGCTTACAGAAGAGGAATTCATTGGGCACTCCATCGTATTTCATGATAGTGACCAAATCTTTCATTCTCTCAATGTGGTCCATAGGATGTTCATGAGGAAGACCAGTAAAAGTGTGCTGACCCACAAGAGCAAAGTAAGTAGGCTTCAGCTCAAAGTCATTCCTCTGGAACGTAGGAATACAGATCACTGATCGATTGGCATAGAACGAGTTAGGTATGTTGTACTCACCAATCGTCCTAGCACGATTTACCACAACATTCCCAGCAGTAACGCGAGCAGCAGGCGCAACAGCTTCATCAACAACAACTGTAGGGATAATCGCGTTTCCCTCTCCATCTAGTAGCTGCCCTACTTCATTGCGCACGCGACCCTCTCGGTCTCTCAAAACTCCAGCTTCGTCTCGAATTAGAATCATTGGGTTGTTCATCTTTGATGGCTTATTCGCTTCCCTGAACACACAAAAGTCAAGAACAAGTAAGTAACTAAAAAATAAAATAAAAAATTTCACGACAAGTATCGACCGACACCAATAGGGTATCGATCGATACTGTCGAGCTTAGTCGAAACTCGACACTAAAATCTAATGGTGATTTTTAGAATCCCCGGCAACAGCACCAAATTTGATATGCTCAAATTAATACCATAAAAAGTACTAAAGCAGTAGTCGTAGTATAATTAGGGGTCGAACACAAGGACTCAAGTAAATCACACAATAAACCACTTAGTGACAATTTAAGCTAAGCAATTCAGTTGAAACAGAAAGCAATAACAGAAATTAAAAGAGTTGTAATTCAATGGAGAAAAGCTAGGTCTAGGGTGTTTCTCAGAAAGTCTAGGTATGCAAATAAATGGATAAATCAGGATTCAAGTTTAGCGCAGTTCTTGAACTCAAACACGATAATATAGTTAGCCAACTCTCGCTGCGAAAACTATCTAAGTCTAATTCCTAGAAAACCAAATCTCTTTGTGAATCCTAAGGATTTAAACCAGCTTTTAATCTGCAAGTTCGATATGTTCACAATTCAATTAAACCAAATCTCTTTGCAGATAATCGAATTGCTCACCCTAAATTCTATCAGGCAATCAATCACACTCTCATGCCTAATCAATTATCCTAAGATCTAAGTTCTAGGTAGGTAATCTAGAATTAGTATTGAAAACAACTTAAGGCGAAGAACAAATAAGATAATGAATCCTAATAAATCAATCAATCAAATCATACATAGAAATCCAATTGAGAAAACCCTAAACCTATAAGAGATCTACTCAGACATGATCAATGGAACAGAAATCATAGATGAATACATAGGCATAGAAAAATCAATAAGAAACAGGAGTTCAAAGTTGTCGCTCCCAAAAACCCTGTCACAAATCTCTCTCTCTCAAAAACCAGAATAGAATAATGTGTAGAATGAAGCGTAATGTGTAAAAGTGGCTAAAACCCCTAAATATAATGTTAAAACACGTTATGGGGCTTCTGGTAATTAATAAAGTCTTTTGGGCCAAGTTGCAGAGTCTTTAAACTTGTAAAATCACGTTTTTTCCCGTCTGCAGTTGTTGTCGGTCGATATTGGTCTGGTGTCGGTCGACACCAGTACATTGTGCTTGCCAGACTGGACTGTCTTCACGAAAACTGGCACAACTTTTGATCGCACCGTTGAAATGGCCTCAAACCACTTCCAAATGAAAGCTAATCCATTGATATATTGTGTCCAAATTTGATCTCAACCCATCGGGGGGGGGGGGGGGGGGGGGAAGGCCTTCAACGGATGCCAAACTTTTGACTTCTCTGCATGACTCTACTCCTTTTCTCCCAAAATGCTCTGGAATCCTCCAGAAACTCCAATTAAGCTCCAAATGAGCTAAAACCTGTAAAAGACTCCAAAATACTAGAAAGACTCAATAAATATGACCTATATCATGGCTTAAAAGGGGTAAAACCACGATATATCAAAATGCTCCCAGAAAATCTGCACATCGGGAAACTGAGTAGGCAGAGCAACTTTCCTGAAGTCCCTGTGGAAACCGTATATGTCGCAGAGATCTGGGAGTGGCAATCTTTATCGCACTCTGCGAATCATGAAGGTCATGGTACCTTCCTGTGCGTCCTTTAGGACCTCGTTCTGATAGTAGACGCGCACTGTAGAGAGGAATTGTCGCACCAAGTCGGGGAACAAATCATACTGCCTCATAGGCATATTACCCAAACCAATCTTTTCAATCAGACGCCCAAGTTCCATGTCGATACCCAAGCGGCGCATGGTGGGAGGGTCAACAAACCGAGTTGTCTGTACGTCATCCCAAAACTCTGAGATAGGCCTATAGATGCAGTCGTCACTCCCAGCATTATGCCAATCTGTTCCCTCCCAAACTCTGCTGCAAGGAATCTTGGGCTTCTCGTTCCTCTTAGGCCAAGGAGCTCTAACTGTGGCAGCAGGAGCCATAGGATCAGCGGGAGCAGCATGTGGTTGTAATGGCTGTGCCACTGGTGGTGGAGGGATTTCGCGCAAGGAAGCATACGGGACCTCGATGTTTTCGGACGCTCTATCAATCCTCACTCTGTAGTTGTCGTTGCCTAGGTAATCGTTCACTACACCCTGCCGCCAATGTAAACCATCCCAGATTTTGGCACGATGACCCAAGCAAAAGTCCTTTGGTGGTGGGTTTGAGCTTGATGCACCATCCGTTCGTGTTCTCTTTCGAGCATACATCTACAATCAAAGACAGAGAACACATCAAACACAGAGTAAGCACCAAATCCAACAACAAGGAAACAATCAGCAATAATTTATTCAGAATTCCATTACTGCACGTAGAGTATCGATCGATACTCTGGCGATTATCGAGCCAGAATCTCAAATTTCCCAAGATTTCCAAAATTCCTACAACTATCATAAGGGAAGGGTTCGAAAATCTGTTCTAATCACTTATCTAACAAGCATTGCCCACTAAAATGAGTGAAGAAAGCCAAAAATCATGAAACCCAAACCTTGTGTTCTTGTGATGGAAAGAGAGGAATTAGTATGTCATACCTTGTAGATCGAGAGGAAAGATGATAGAAACAGGTAGAGCACAAAAATCTAACAAGGTTAGACTCTTGAACCACTCAAATCCATGAAGAATTGAAGATTTTTGAATTTTAGAGGAGGTTTTCGGGATAAGTACCGAACGATGGAGGCGGTGAGGAAGAAAGGAAAAACCGTAGGGTTTTAAAAGAAACTTACCTGCGCGATGGGTATCGATCGACACCACCAGTGGTATCGATCGATACATGGACCTTTGGTCGATGCTACGTTTGTTTTTCCCGGTGTCGATCGACACCAAGTGGATATCGGTCGACAATGCCATTTTTACCTGGTTCACTTGAACACACAATACACAAAACCAAAAAATAAAAACAAAAGAAAGAAAAGAAGTATGTATAGACTCACCAGTGGGTTGCCTCCCACCAAGCGCTTGTTTTACGTCATGAGCTTGACTTTACGGACGATCAGTCAGGATAAGAATGAGAGCTTGCACCAAAACGAGCTCCACAATTTGACATCTCCAGCTTCAGAGTTCTGCTCAACATGCTCTTCACAACCTCATGTCCTTTCTCTTTCAGCTCTGAAGTAAGAATAACTCTAGCCTTAGAGAATGGCTTTGAGGTTCCTTTGCACTTCACCTTATATTCAATCGAATCTCCATCACACTTCTAAGGTATTAAGGTCACATGGGTAACACTCTCGACTCTTTTGTTCTTCACCTCCTTCTTTGCCTTAGCCATTTTGATATCTTTCTTGGTGATGATAGAAGGACCATCAAAAATGTCTATGACAGTTGGCTCCTTATAAGGCTCTTCCAAAAGATCAACCATCAACGTCTCTCCCGTGACAACAGTGATGCAAGAGATATGTTTGGGAGCTATTCTAGAAGGAATGGCTTTGTAGGAGATCTTATCGTCGATGTATGAGAACGAGATCCTCTTACTGTGTGAGTCTATAACTGCACCAACCGTAGCCATGAACGGTCTTCCAAGAATCAAAGGCGTACTAGATCTTGCGCTCATCTCCACAACCTGAAAATCAGCAGGAACCAGAAAGTCTCATACTTTAACCATCAAATTAGGGATCGTACTGTATGGAACTGAGGTGGAAGAGTTCATGAATGCGAGAGTCATCTGAGTAGATCTAATATCACCAATTTTAAACCTCTCTGCAAGTGCATTTGATATGACATTGACGCTATATCCTGAATCGACGAGAGATTCCTTGAATTCGACTCCAGAGATAGAGCATGGAACTGAAAATTTCCCAGGGTCTTCCATCTTAGTCAACTGCTTCATCGGTGGTGGTGTGTTTCTTGCCTTGATGAAGAGTGCCTTGATCTCTTCCTCAATTTCTCTGCAATCTCGGAAGTAACAATCCAAAGGGCGATTTTCAAAAGCTTCGTCAAAAGACATAGCATGGGGAATCCTTCTCACCATCTTCTCAAAAGCGAGAAACTTCTCTACAGTGATGGGATTCATGAGATGTCTAGGTGGTCTATGATATGGCACCTTAGGCTTGTAGACACGTTCCTCAGTCATCTCCGGCTTTTTCACAATCTTTGGCTCAGTCTGCGAGGGGTGTCGACCAATACCAAAATGGTGTCGATCGACACAAGGCTTATGTGTCGTTTCTTCAGCTTGGTGTCGATCAATACCAGCAGTGGTATCGATCAACACAGACGTATCAGGCTCCAAATCGCTTTCAACCTCTAAATCCACGAATTTCTCTGCATCAAAACCCTTTTCTACCATTGCAGTGACCTCTTTAGCACTCCTCAAGGTGATTGCATTGACGTATTCATTCTGCGAATGTGCCATCTTTCCCTTGACAGCTGCTGTAGTTTGAGCTACCTGAGTTTCCAGCATCTTTTGATGAGTACTGAGAGTCTCGATTTTTCCATTCAAATCAGTATACATGGCATCTATTTTCCCATTAAAATCCACTGTCATCTTCTGCTGTCCCTAAAGAATCTGTTCCTGCATAGATTCAACTTTGCTTTCAGGAGTTTTGGCAGGTATAGGCTGATAAGACGAATTCCCATAGTTCCTGGTAAAACCACTGTTCTGGAAAGGTTTCTGGCCAAACTGATTAGATCCTCCTTGTTGAGCGCTGTTGTTGAAGTTTCTGTTGTTATTCTGGTATTGATTTCTCTGGCCTTGAAAACCATAACCACCAATGTAGTTAACATCTTCCACTTCATCTTCATTGAGTACCTCGACATCATCAGCAAATTGAATAGCCTTCATTGTTTTGCCCATCAAAAGACTGTGCATAGAATCTAACTTGGCTTGAACCTCAGCAATCTGCGAACCTTCCATGCCACCGGCTTGCTTCTTGCGCTTCATGTCTATGTTCTTAGTACTATTGCTGGATGCCAAGTTCTCTATTAGCACGTAAGCATCATCAAGATACCTGGTGTTGAAATTTCCATTGCTCGAAGCATCCAAGGCCATCTGATACCTCCAATCAATCCCTCTAAAAAAGAAACCCATCAGCTGAACATCAGTGTACCCATGATGTGGACAATCTCTCTGATATGATATAAATCTCGTCCAAGCAGCCTTGACCGCTTCAGTCGGGCCTTGAGAAAACTGGGGAAATCTTGTTCCTCAGATCCTCGGATTGTGCATCATCATAGAAGTTATTCAGGAAAGCAATCTTAGTCTCCTCCCAGGTAGTCAGAGATCTAGGAGGTAACTGCTTCAGCCATTAAGTCGCATCTCCTCCTAAAGAATATGGGAAGAGCTTGCAGAAGAGATAATCATAGTGTAAGAACAAATTTCACACATAGATGAAATCAGTTTAGGGTTTAGGAGAATTATTTTACTACAATCATAGCTGTGCCGTTGAAGGCTGCCTACGTACCCTTTGAAGGGATCAAGCCAAAATGTAGTTCTTGTTTACAGGAATGGTTTCGAATCCGAGGTATCAGATTGTAGAATGAATATTATGAATAGGGGGTTCCCCTATTTATAAGTCTTGAAGTCCTTAACTCTTCCTTTTCCTTCTTGACTTTGTATTGCGAATTGTCCTTTTTCCTTTAAGCAGATAAGGATAATATCATTTCTTCCCGGGATTTGCCTTTATCCAAATAAAGGAAATCTTCTCTTTATTAATTAAAGGAAATTTCCCTTTAATTTCGTAGATCGGTCTCGATGGTCCTTGAAGTCGATTGTTGGGGTGATTTCAACTCAAACTGGGTTAAACCGGGGGAGTGCTAAATCCCCCTCTAACAATTAGTCCCCCCCTCAGTTCGGCGAAGGAGTGTTCGAGTTCGGCGGATAATTCTTTAGCCTGGTTGGAGTTAAAATCAGCATCATGTCTTTATCGTTCAGACTTGTGTCCTTCGAATCTTCTTTGGCGGACTTTGGCGTTGCTCAGCTTCGTTCGAGTAAAGTTTAAGCTCGGTTCGATAGTTTGTGCGAGACCGAGGTCAGCGTGTTGTGAGTTTTGCTGCGACTGAACTTCCTTAGTGCGAGGCTGACGAGCTGCGAACGCAAGCTTGTCTTACTACGAAAGGGCGATACGTTTAATGGGAGGTAGGCGGACGTCTCCCTTTTTCTTTGTTGGTTGTGCTTTGGGATGGACCCTGCGATATAATCTGGAAAGAAAATCTCCTCGAATAATAAAGTATATATATTTTGATAAGGGGTACCCGGATTTTAGGGAGCTCGGTAGACGAGCTGTGATGTGTAGCGAACGGAGCTCGGAAGCTTCTGTGAGATTATTAGCTCTGTTTCTGCGGACTGAATGTCGGGATCGATGAGCTGCTTCAGGAAGAGCGTCTTTTGGGTTTTCTTTGATTTTATAGCTGCGTCTTGGGAAAGACTGCTTATGTACCCTTTGACGGGATCAAGCCATTCGTAGTTCGGCGTATGATGGTTTTGCGAGCTATGTGAGCTCGGCTTAAGAGATTCAATTTATTTGTACTTAATCGTTTCTTGACTATCCTCTCGAGTTCACCGTGCATATAATTGGTGCCGTACATAATACGGTCTTAGCCTGGGTGTAGGGGATGAACTTGATCTTACGACCTGTTTCGAGATCGGTGATCGCCAGGAGATCGGCTTAGTTCCCAGATTGAATTGGAGTGTGCGAGACGGACTCGACTTATTTAGCTCGGACAATCTGGGAATTGCGTTATCCGGCTTATAATTTGTGAATGTTGAGAATTCGGCTTACTATTTCCCAGATCGAATAAGAGTGTGCGAGGCGGACTCGGCTTACTTGGCTCAGATGATATGGGATTTGCAAACTACGGAGGCTCGGCTTATAATTTGCGAATTTTGAGAATTCGGCTTACTATTTCCCAGATCGAATCAGAGTGTGCGAGGCGGACTCGGCTTACTTGGCTCAGATGATCTGAGATTTGCAAACTACGAAGGCTCGTCTTATAATTTGCGAATGTTGAGAATTTGGCTTACTATTTCCCAGATCGAATCGGAGTGTGCGAGGCGGACTCGGCTTACTTGGCTCAGATGATCTGGGATTTGCGAACTACGGAGGCTCGTCTTATAATATGCAAATGTTGAGAATTCGGCTTACTATTTCCCAGATCGAATCGGAGTGTGCGAGGCGGACTCGGCTTACTTGGCTCAGATGATCTGGGATTTGCGAACTACGGAGGCTCGTCTTATAAGTTGCGAACTAAGGAGTTCGACTGAGGAGTTCAGTTTTTGAAGAGCTGAAGTTTCGAACCGAATCTGAAGTTCTGAATCTGACGAACTGAAGTTCTGAATCTGACGAACTGAAGTTTTGAATCTGACGAACTGAGCTTCTGAATCTGACGAACTGAGGTTATGAATCTAACGAACTGAAGTTCTGAATTTGACGAACTGAAGTTCTGAATCTGACGAGCTGGGATTCTGTTCGACAAACTCATCTGAACTGAAACTGATAAACCGATCTGAACCGAAACTTATCTGAACCAAAACGAGCTAAAACTGATAAATCGATCTGAACCGAAAACTTATAATCCGAAGAAACTGATAAAATGAAATTGATAAGCCGAAGAAACTGATAATCCGAAGAACTGAAACTGATGTGCTGAAGATATGTCGTAATGAGCATTTTGTAGCTCGGTAGAAAATGTAGTTCGGTTGGAGAGCGTATTGTCACTCGATAGGGAAGCGTATTGTTGCTCGATAGAAGATGTAGCTCGATAGTAAGACCGTAGCTTGGTAGACGAGCGTCTTTTTTTTTTTTTTTTTTTTTTGCTTCTGCGAACCGTAGTTCGGCTTAGAGGGACAGACACTATGATTGAGTTCGAAAAATAGATAGTTTTCCGTAGGTGATACCTGGATTTTGGAGAGCTCGGTTGACGAGCTTAAAAAGGTTTGGTAGATAGTCCGAGACTTGAGATAGCTCGACGAGCAATGGTCTGAAACTCCGGATGCGTTTTTAATGACCGGACGTTCGAGATGATTGATATGTCAAAAATGTTGCTGAGACGTGTTTGTCCGAGATGGATTGACGAGCTGAAGCTCTTGATTGCATGTCGTTATAATGGTTTGTGCACTGCCGAAGCGTTCTAGCTGGAGCGACAACTTTTGTAAATCCTGCGACATTTTGGTAAAAATGTGAAGATATTTTTTCTTTGAGATTTTGGATTATAGTATTTAGCAAAAAAAAATGGTACTTAGCTTTTTTGTTGCTGGTGCGCAATTGTTGAATTCGGTTGATGAGATCGATGAACGTTCTTCTTGTTGTTCTTCGATTCCCGATTTTGGCTAGTGTGTCAGGTCGGTTGACCCGGATGAAAAGGATGTTGTTGCGGTTAGCCCTGGGCATTTCGGGAATCGGGACGGGAAATTACGGGAACGGGAAGTTCGGAAATCTGTAAATACTATTCAAACTATTCCCATAAAATAACGGAACGGGAAATTACGGGTAAGGGACAGGAACGGGAAATTCGGGAAAATAAATATACTACCCAATACATACCCAAAGTGAAATTAAATCGGGTAAGGAACGGGAAAAGGGACGGGAAAAGGACGGGTAAGGGTTTGTAAATTGTTAATATGGGCTTATTAAGTTAATATGGGAAAGAGAAGGGTTTGTAAATTGTTAATATGGGAAAGGGACTGGTAATATTATATGGGGTTATTAAGTTTATGGCCCATTTGTTTGTAAATTGTTAATATATTGAATTAAAATCAGAATATGTAAAATTCTGTTTTTGCATTAACCAATAACCAAAAGTCCAAAACCCCTAAAATTCCACTTCTTGTAACTACCCAATGGGAAGTTCGGGTAATCCCGTTCCCTTCTCTACCATTTCCCTTACCCATTTGAGTAATATTTTCGGACCCAAACGGGAAATTACAATATTCCTTTCTCTAAAAATTCGGGAAAATTGGGACGGGAACGGTACGGGACGGGTTACCCTTCCCAAAATGTCCAGGCCTAGTTGCGGTTTGTGCTTTTAAACCGGGCTCGAAAAAAAATTTTTGTTTTCAACGAGCTCTGATTTTTCCTCTTCTCGCTTCTTCTTTCTAATGGGCTTTAGGCCCAGCTTCTTTTTTTTTTTTTTTTTTTTTTTTTTTTTGTCGGACTTGATGTGAGGAGCTCGGTTGAAGTCTATTGAGCCAAAATATGGGCCTGCTATGCCATGATATTGATGGGCCACAAATCTCATTCAGGCCCAAAGAAGGAGATTTGATTTTTCCTCGTATTCAAGAGTCGGCTTGTTCCTGGCGTGAGGTCGGCAATGGCGGAGGTAAGCAACGGCGGTGTTGGCGGCGCTTGCCGAGCTTGAGTCGGCGGCGGGTCGCTGATGTGGTCGAGGTTTTCGGCAAGTTTACCGTGAGAGATTCCGAGTTTTGATGAGGCTCGGGAATCACGACGAGATTTCTCCGGAGAAGGAAATTGCATCTTATATTCAGAGAGATTGCAAGGGGCGGGGTTCAATCTAATTCATTTGGAACTTCTCCGGAGGATGGAATTATCTCCGAGATTGAGGTGGCGGTTGAACGATGTTGCTTTTGATTCCGGCAGAGAATTGGTGAACACAAGCGAAGGATGATTGGATTTGAAACTTGGAGATGACAATCACCTTTACTGTTGAATAACAGAGACGATATCGGCTAAAGGTTCCGACCGAGAATTGAAATCGAGACAACGAATCTCCTCTTGTTGAGTGTTTTCCGGGATGTCATCGGAAAATTGAAACGAATATGAGGTCGGCTAACGAAGACGGCTCGATTCGAAATTTCGAACTTAGGTTAAAATATCCCGTGGCTTTTGAACATGCCATCATCGAGTTTGAGTTTTTTTTTTTTACAAGGTCTTTAGAGATGGCAATCATGTCGACCGGGAGCTTCGGGCTTCTATGGTTTAAAAATAATTCTCCATTCCCCACAGTCGGTGCCAATTGTAAAAACAAGATTTCACACATAGATAAAATCAGTTTAGGGTTTAGGAGAATTATTTTACTAGAATCATATTTGTGCCGTTGAAGGCTGCCTACGTACCCTTTGAAGGGATCAAGCCAAAACGTAGTTCTTGTTTACAGGAATGGTTTCGAATCCGAGGTTTCAGATTGTAAAATGAATATTATGAATAGGGGCTTCCCCTATTTATAAGTTTTGAAGTCCTTAACTCTTCATTTTCCTTCTTGACTTTGTATTGCCAATTGTCTTTTTTCCTTTAAGCAAATAAGGATAATCTATTTTCTTCCCGGGATTTACCTTTATCCAAATAAAGGAAATCTTCTCTTTATTAATTAAAGGAAATTTTCCTTTAATTTCGTAGATCGGTCTCGATGGGCCTTGAAGTCGATTGTTGGGCTGATTTTAACTGAAACCGGGTTAAACCGGAGGAGTGCCAAATCCCCCTATAACACATAGGACACTCCATTCCTCTTGATGCTAGTGAGCAAATCCTCGAACCTCTCAATATGATCAATGGGATGTTCATTGGAAAGACCATGAAAAGGGTGCTGTCCCACAAGAGTGTAGTATGCAGGTTCAAAGTCATTCCTCTGAAATTGTGGAGGGCGAATTGCTGATCGATTTGCATAAAACTGATCAGGCATGTTGTACTCACCAATTGTTCTACCATGATCAGCTACAACATTCCTTGCATTCGCATTCCCAGCGACAATCTCCTCCACAACAGCATGAGGTGGGATGATGTTCCCCTCTCCATCTAATCGTTGCCCTCTCTCATTGCACAATTGACCCTCTTGGTCTCTGTAAGCACCAGCTTCATCTTGAACAAAAACCACTGGATTATTGTTCATCTATGCTGGCTTCTTTGCTCTTTTGTTTGTGCGTTCCAAAAGTGCTAGCTGCTCTAATGACAGATTAACTAGCGAAGTGCTCTTGTTCCTTCTAGTTTCACGATTAGGCATGCACCTGAAACACAAAAGTCAAGAACGTAAGTAACACATAAATTCACGACAGGTATCGACCGATACCACTAGGGTGTCGATCGATACCGGTCGAACTTAGTCGAAATTCTCAAACTAAAATCTAATGGCGAATCAAATCCCCGACAACGGCGCCAAATTTGACAAGCTCAAATTAATACCCTAAAAGTACTAAAGATTTGTCGATTGTAATACTTAGGGATCGAATCCACAGAGACTCAAGGAAGCACACAATAGATTGTATAGATGAAAATTAAGCTAAGTGATCAATGGAATTAAAAACAAATACGTAAATCAAACAAGTTGTGATTCGAGTGGAAAGCATATAGGTTCATGGTATTTTTTAAGAAATCAATGAATGCAGATAAACTAACTAATCAAGGTTCAGGTTATGCACGGTTCTTGAACTCAAATCACTAAAGTATAATTAACCAACTCTCGTTGCGAGAATTATCTAAGTCTAATTCCTAGAATTCCAAATCTCGTTGCGAATCCTAAAGTCTAAACCAGCTTTTAGTTCAAGTTTGATTTGTTCACAAAACAACTGGACCAAATCTCTTTGCGAATAGTTATTTTGCTCACCCTAAGTTCTATCAGGTTTCTCAATTGAACTCTTGTGCCTAATCGATTAACCTAAGATCTAAGTTCCAGATTCGTCAACCTAGAATTAGCTTTGAGAACAACCTATAATGAAGAACTAATTCAGATTATGAACCCTAACAACTAATCAACCTAGCATTCAAAGAAATCCATTATGAGAACCCTAAACCTAACATGAGATCTACTCAGATATGGAGATTGAAACAATAAACATGACTGAATAAATCCTTGAATAAATAATAAAGAAGAGAGTAAACAAGGGTTCGAAATCTTCTCTCGGACGAACATAGTTTTAGACTTGTCTCCCTCAAAAGCTCTCTCACAAAAACCAAAGTAGAATAATGCGTAATGAAAGCCTAGCCTCCAAAAGTGGCTGAAAAACCTAAAATATAACCTAAGACACGTTCTGGGGCTTATTGTAAATAATAAAGTCTTTTGGGGCAATTTGCAATTTCTCAAATCTTCGAATAAGTCGCGATCCTTCTTTTTTCTCGACGGGTATCGACCGATACCATAGGTGTATTGATCGATACTCAGGCATCAAATCGGTGTCTCAGTTACATGATCTCGGTTTTGCTCCAAAAACCTCCAAAATGCTTTAATATCTCCAATAATGCTCCAAACGTACCTAAAACCTGAAAAGACTCTAAAAGACTCCAAAATCTAGAAAGACTCTATAAAAGGACTTATATCATGGCCTAAAACGGGTAAAAACCATGATATATCAATTTTGTTTCAATTAATGTTCCTGAAAAATACTTAATAAGAATATAAAAAGATTACATGAATTTTTTTAAATAAAGCAAAAATTAAGATAAAAAGATTCAAAGAAAAGAAAATATATTTGTAACAGATAAACAACCTCCCCCAGACTTAAACCACATTGTCCCTAGTGTGAAAAAGTTTGTGAGAAGATGGAAAATACATCAAAATAAAATTGCAAGCAAATAAATAAAAGAGTTCAAAAATAAAATAAAATAAAAATAAAAAGATGAAAAGGGAAGAAAATCGATTGAACCGTGGTGATGAAGTGTATGGCTAAGCATCGCCTGAGCCATCTGTCTCCGAGTCGGGCATGTTGTCATTGAACTGGTGATGCTCTTTGAGAAAGCGCATGACACGATTGTATCGTCTCTCTTGTTGTGCTATCTTCTTCTCCTTGGCTTCGTATTATGGTCCGTGTGCTTGCGATGAGCTCTCGGGAGCAGATGGTGCACGGGCCTGCGATTGCAGAAGTAGTCGAGTACGCTCTGCAGCTGCGTCTCAGTTGACCTTGGCCAGTAAGAACTGTCCAATAGTGTACGGTAGACGCGGGGCTGTAGGTACATAGTCCGTGGTCTCCGGTATCAATCTAGGTGCTGCTCCTTTTCGGAGTCTAGGGACAGAGTTAGAAGGTAAGAAAACAAAGTAGGACTCACCGACGTTGCGGCAGAATTTGTAACCAAATCTGTCAGGATCGAGTGATGCTCTAGAGATTGTTCGGTCTCGGGAGAATTGCATGAGATCGAACCAAGTTCTTTCAAGTGGAGTCTCGGCCGATAAATTGAAGTACACGACTCGTAGAATAGCCGTGATGATGGTTCTAAAAGCGGTAGTAGTGTCTTTGGGTTTCGTGGCGAGCGGTTCGTGTTTCACATTCACCAAATTCTTCGCGATGATACAAGCGAAGCAAGCATAGCGCGGGTCCTTGGTGAATGGTAATTGAAGAGCGACGAGCTCGCCTTTGCGGACACTTCCTACATTCGCTCTTGAGAATATGGTGTGTGCTAAGAGCTTGTGCACGAAGCGGACAGCGGGATGCGTGAGTAAGAAAGCCTTAGATCTTCCATTTCCGTAGTCGGCTTGTCCCATTATGATCCATAGATCTTTATCGGCATTCTCATCGGGGTAGATCTCATCGAGATATTGAAGCTTCAAAGCTTGACAAAGTTCTGAAATAGTTAGAGCATAAGAGTATCCACATATGGTAAAAGTAAGAGTACGGTTGCTAAGAATTCCTTAGTGAGATCTTCGTATGTGGGGAGATTGAGCTCCATGAAATATCTAAGATTAAGCTCCTCTTCTCTTCGTAGGTGGTGTTGGTTCAAGTGGAGGAGAAGGTGTCGGGTCGCGTGGAGCTATAGGTATGCGAGTTCGAGTCGATCGTCTTTGACTAGCAAAGAACTCGCCAATATTTGAGTATTCTTCCACGCTTGTTGTATCCAAGCCACCTTGGCTCTCCTTGGGACGCCTAGAGACTGATCTCCGGGACGATTCTCTTACTCATCCGCTCTTCTTAGAGCACTTTATGCGAGATCTCGGGTGGTCCATTGTTCCTACAAAATAGAAAACAAATCTCGGCAAAAATATGAATATGGTTGTAATTGAAAGGTTTCAATGCGCGAGGATACTAAATCGAGTATCAAGAGACACATTCAATTTACGAATGAGCAATGTCAAAGGTAAATTAAACAAATCGAGGTGATAATCATAAATTTCGGGTTTGTGACGCACTTTGCATAAAAATTCCAAAGATAGATTTTAAGTTCATTCTTGTGAAAATTTAATAGATTACTGTTTACTAATTATCAATATAGCAAGACTTGTCCTAATTAATCAAAATTACTCTCCAATTTCGTTTTTAGTTAAGCTCGAAAATTTCAAATCACAAAAATCTCAAATCCATTATAATTAAGTGCTAAAATCGAAATCTAATCATTCTAGAAGTTCAATTTAAACTTCTCTAATAATTTCTAGCCATTATAGACATAGATCTATTTAAATTAAGAAATTCTTTAGGGTTTGGCTCATATGAAAAAAGTAGAAATTTAGGATAATACCTTGTTGGAAAAATGAGATAGTTGTGGTTTCAAAGTAAGCCCAGACCGCTTGACAAGGAAACTGTAGGACCGAGGGGAAGAGCAACACTAGCCTCAAAACGAACAATTAATTATCCCTTCAACACCATTTCATCTTCCGATTGAAACTCAGTACAAAACCTCTCTCTATTGCTTTCACCGAACAAGGAAAAGCCACTGAGGGTAGCGCTAATGAACACCAAAACCGAGAGAGAAACGTATTCGGTAACGACGACGAGAAGGGATCAATAACTGCTAATACATTAATCACATTTTAAAAAACATGCATCATATATAATATAGTACTATTTTTAATATGTTTTGAATTTGTACCTTTTTATAACAAACGCGTATTTAAAAAAAAAGGCAAAACTAAAAAATATAGGGTGGATTACTATACTAACCTTTATTTCTATGTTTATTATTAGTTTGACCTACTTTTATTTTTATTACTACAATAACCTAATTTTATTCGTATTACCAAAAATACCCTTATGGCATTTGTTGAGAAAAACGCAATTACAAACCTGCCATTACTATTCACTTGCCACGTAGGCAAAAATTGATTTACCAAGTCTACCGTTCTTTGACGGTAGAATTGTTTGATGTTGGTCAACTCAAATTTTGGTCCGTAGATTTGTTTGATGGATGATGGATTTGTTTGAAAGATGGTAGATTTGTTAAATATTGGAAGACTTATTTTGGTAGACTCATTTTAACGACGCGGTAGATATATTTATTTTTGGTAGACTTATTTTTGGTATTTGCTCAGATAACCTTCAGTTGGTAGATATATTTTCTTTGATGCTAGACTTATTTTTAGTATTTACTCAGATAATCTTCAGTTGGTAGATATATTTTCTTTGTTGGTAGACTTATTTTTGGTATTTACTCAGATAACCTTCAGTTTGACTTTTTTAGTAGACTTATTTCTTTTGGTGGTAGAGTTAATCAGTGGGGATTATTTTATCGTGACTATAGATTTATTTATTTGACGGTAGATTTGTATTGGCAACGGTATATTTTTATTGGGTTGGTAGATTTGTTTGTAATGGCGGTAGATTTAAAATCGTCTAACATTTCGCTGACTTCGTTTTGTAAAGGTGGTAGATTTAATTTTAATGACGGTAGATTTAATTTTAATGACGGTAGATTTATTGTTAATGGCGGTAGATTTAGTAAATCTTTTGGTATTTACTCAGATAACCTTCAGTTGGTAGACTTATTATTTTGCGTTGTGGAAGACTTTTATTGACGGTAGATTTATCAATATTGTTTGATGGTAGACATTTGACTTTTTCCAGAATGAGAAATGACGTTTTTGCCCTACACTAAAACTCATATCTACAAAAAAAACCAGGTACCCAAATTTGCTAAGTATGCTATTTTTTTTTTATTTGATGGTAGATTTATTGTAATGATGGTAGATTTATTTGGTTGATTTTTTTTTTCTAGAGTTAACTTTTCATTTCATCTTAAATCACAAAGAGAGACATATTTTGTGTACATTTTTTGAACCTTTGATTTAGTGCATTGAGGGTGTTTGTTCTTGAGCATAATATATGTAGTAGTTGATCATTGATTTTAGTTGGGTTTAATTGTCTATTCCAATTATTATTTGTTAGTGGTTCAATATATCTTCCTCTTCGAGACAATGATGCATAATCACCTAACTTAATTGAAAGTTTGTTTACAACCCTTGTCTTGGTACTTAGGACTTAATTAAATGCTTTTATTTGTCAAAGATAATTTTTGTTTTCTCATCCACGGTATACTTGTTTGAATTTTGTTTTCTTCATTGATCGATAGAACAAGTTGGCATGCCGTCTATAGTTGTGCATTCACAAGAGGTGCATGTTGTCACTTATAAATGTAGTATTTTAACTCATCTTTATGATGAGTTTATTACTCGAACAATGAATCCAAATTTACTCAGAAAATGCATGGGAAGACATTAAAATTGAATATAGATCAACCTCCATTTCCTTAATACTTCAATTCCAGAGAGAAAAATTATATATTTTTAGATTCTAAAAAGCATATACAAACATGTTCAAGAACAAACATTTCTAAACTCACAAAAAACATTTTTAATATCTCCCTTTCTCTAATTATAATCAAATACAAGCATGTTCATTTATCTCTCTGCATTTTGGATTGGTTAACAGAATTTGCAGACGCCGGTAATATCACCGGAGATGACGCCACCTACATGTCAGATAAAAGAGAGAATAAGTCAGTCGTTAATAATAAGTCTACCATTACTACCAATAGTTAACAATAAGTCTAGCAAACAATTATACCGCATATACAAACTACCTATTATCATATAAAAATAAATCTACCGTCATATATAAACAAACCTACCGTCATATACAAACAAACCTACCGTCATAAACAACAAACCTACCGTCATATATAAACAAACCTACCAAACTCACCAAACCACATATATCTTACTAATAAATCTACCATCAATCGTTACAAAATCTACCACCAAAGAAATACAAAATTTAACATTTCTCACCGGAAAATCCTTGCTCTCACCGGAATTCCGTTTGGTAGACCGGAAACATAGAAAAAACAAGTTATCTGCAACCAAAATAAATTAGGGTTAGATTTGCCGCCGAAAAAAAAATGAAATTAGGGTTTTCAACGCCGCCGCCACCAACCGGCCATTCTCCCCCACTCGTCGCCGACACGGCGGAAGATGACTCGCCGGAACCCTCGACACGCCTCCCTCCTCGCCAAAGTCAATCTCCTTCGCCATAACTTCTTCGTCGTAGTTCTTCGGCATAATTAATCGTAATACAATACAACATATGGATAAAATGGACATTGACCAACAAAGTAAGGTAGTCTAGAATGACCTCCCTCCCTAGAATTTATTGGGCAAATTGCTGTTTTTACCCCAAAATTTCGTTTTATGACAAAAAATACACTGTGTTTTCAATCAAATGATGCGCTACACTTTCGGGGGTAGAAAATTACAGTTACCCCCTTATGACCAAACAAAAAACGCGAAACCGCTATTACCATATTAACCTTCGCGACATGTCAGACTTCTATAGAGGTCCAACATTTAGACTCTAATAGAAGTATGATTGATTTCTCTTACCAAAATTCTCTCAAACGTATTCGAGAAGTCTGATACAGATTAAAATAGTAAATTTAAATTTAAAAATTAAAAAAAAAATTATTAAAACTTTTTAATACAATAATTAAATATAGACGATTTTGATGTATATAAATTAATATTTCATAAAATTGAATCAAATTAAACAAGGTTAGTTAATTATGCCTATACCTCAATAAATATCAGACTTCTCGAAGAAGTCTGATACAGATTTAATTCGTAAATTTAAATTTAAAAATTGTGAAAAATTATTTTGTTAAAAATTTCTTATACATAAATTAAATATATACATTTTCGAAGTATTAAAATTAAATTTCGTAAAATTGAATCAAATTAAAAACATGTAAGACAAAGTATGTTGTAAACCTCAAAACATGCTTTGTAATGGAAACATTTAGATATAACTTTAGGGCTAGATTCACAAATTTACATTTGAAATTTTTAATTTGCACATATGTGTTGTAATGTACATATATTTCACGAATTTGATGCTTCCTAGAAGTTAAGTTTTAATATTGTCACTCACAAGTGCTAAATATTAGATTTAGGGTTACTCGGACTTATCGGAGAAGTATGAGAGAATCGGGATTTCTCAGAATCGGGATTTTTTAAAAGTCAGTTACAAAACTACCCTCTCGTTGACGATATGAGTTTCATCAGACTTCTAAAGCAGTCTGAGCATACAACTCAGATGGTGGTTTTCGTGATTTCTCAGACTTCTAGGAGAATCGGGGTTTCTCAGACTTCTCAGAGAAGTCTGAAACGTATTTAATTTGAAAATTTAAATTTAAAAAATATTAAAAATTTAATTTATAGAA
The DNA here is from genome assembly GCA_030161315.1 of Eutrema japonicum. Classification (NCBI taxonomy): domain Eukaryota; kingdom Viridiplantae; phylum Streptophyta; class Magnoliopsida; order Brassicales; family Brassicaceae; genus Eutrema; species Eutrema japonicum. The sequence continues at coordinate 30,415,186 of BSQW01000007.1, forward strand.
ATTTTTACTACATAAATTACACATACTTATTGTTGATGTATATAAATTAAAAGTACATAAAGTTTGAAATTATACTTTCATTTAATTTGAGTTTGTACGAATTAGACTTGAGAAGAAGTTTGAAATTAGACTTTTCTGAATTAGACTCGTTTAGAAGTCTGAATTTCGACTTGATTCTAGTCTGATAAACCGAAAAAATTAACCTAACCGGGCATTTTATCCCATCATATATAAAGGAAGTAATCCTAATTATGTAAAAAAATCTTACCCCTCTCAAACGGCGCTCTCTCTCTCTCTCCCTCGCCTCTCTGCGAGAAATCACCTCCTATGTCCCTCAGAGGACTTTTTAAATCACTATTGTCCCCAACTAATCCCCATAACCCCTCACTTTTTCGAAACGACGAAAATACCCCTGTCATTTTTTAAATTAAATATCACCTCCCTAATTATTTTTTTAAATGAAATATAAACTCCCTAGTTATAACATCAGTTGTACCAGTATTAATGGTATCCCCTAGCATTACCCCAGTATTACTGGTATTGCTGGTATTACTGGTATCACCAGTATCCCCAGTTATTCCCCTAGTATCACCCTAGTTGTACCAGTATTACTGGTATCTCCTAGTATTTGGACTGTATTACTGGTATTATCAGTATTCCTTAATATCACCCTAGTTGTACCAGTATTACTGGTATTACTAGTATTACTAGTATTGCCAATATTACCAGTAATACCTAATATTTCCTGGTTATACCCTAATATTACCTGGTTATACCAGACAGAGGGGATTCGAACCCTAGTCGCGCGCGTCCGCGGGTGACACGCGTGGAGCTCAAAACCACTGAACTACCGTGGTTTTCGTTGTCCTCTTATCGATTTAATTATATTTAAGCTTTACAACCCTTCACTAAGAGTAAAGTTGTCATTTTACTAGCCACGGACATCTGAGCCCTTTTTCTAATTAATAAGGGCATACCAGCCTTGTCTCCCTCTCTGCGCTCTCTCTCTCTCGCCTCTCTCTCTCTCTCTCCACCGATGACTTCTCTCCGCTCCACTCTCTCGCATCTCTCGCCGTTAACCTACGACCTCTCCATTTTTGCCGGTTGTCGTAGTGGTAAGTCGTCGGTCTTCTTCTTCTTTCTTTATCTCTTCTGACCCGTCTTCATCTCCCTCGGATCTCTGAGAGGGGGAAGAGAAGAAATCTCTCTTCATTCAAAATCTCTTCTTCTTCTTCTTCCTCAATCCTTGGGATCTCGAGCGAACACAACCTTTGGGCATTTCGAATTTAATCTCTTTTATTCATGGAAGACAACGAGACCAAGAAAAGCGAGGTCGAGGTCGATGGTCTTGGTCTAATTGATGTCGCTTCCGAGGACGATAGCCTCCTCTTCTCCTCGTTTCTGGATCCAACTAGCTACGAGTTTTCGGTAATTATAATTTCTCTTCATTCTCGTTTGATTTTGGATTTCCTTATTGGCTTTGGTTGGGTTATGGGTTGTGTTCATTTCTCGAATCTTCTTGATTGTAGAGGGTTTGAGAGATAGAGAGAGAGCAAGAAATAATTTTCGCTTGGTACTTTGGAGAAGTTCATTGTTGGGTTTATAGATTTCTTTACTGTTCAAGTTCGATGTTTGATGTGGGGCTTAGACTCAGACCTTATATCCATATGTTGACATTGGAATGCGACTATTGTTGTGGTTGTAGCAAGATGGCATTACATTTGTTGAAAGTTTTGGTCTTGTGCTTACATTTGGGCACCCTCTTTAATGATAACATTCAGAGGAAGATGAGGATGAAAAAGGCTTGAAGAACCATGACAAAGATCAAAACTTCTTGAGGGATACAAAATACTGTGACCAAGAGATACTGGTTTCTTCAATACAAGAGAAGGAAGAGGTGCTTCAACCTCGTGAGTCGCCTAAACCTAAGAAGGTGGTGAAGACTGGAAAATATAATTTGCGCAAAAGTCTTGCCTGGGACAATGAGTTTTTCACGAGCGCAGGTAAGTGCATTTCGGACCATGTACCTTTTGTTACCTTTCAGGTTCTCTGTAGTTTGGCTTGATTGTATCACTTACTTTTGCTGAGATCTATTGTCGAAATCAGGTGTTTTGGACTCTTGAGTCCTAAGATTATATGGTGATTCTTTCAGGAGGGGGATGAGGAGAAGCAATCTGATGCTGATGCTATTCGACATAACGCTTGATGGTCATTGTTATTATTGTAACAATGTAAAAAAAATCTCTTCCCCAACGACGATGGAATAAAGGAAATGTTACTAGGATCAAATATATGTAACAATGTAAAAAAATTAATCACTTACATTAGTCAAAGTTAATTTTTGATGCAATTTAACCTTAGACCAAAAGACAAGGAAGAAGCACATAAATTTCAAATCAGAACTAGCACACGTAATTAATCAAATTCAAAAAACGGAAGAAAAATAAGTAACTAATCTTGTGTCTATATAATACAATCCATCACATAAGGCAGCACATTTTATATCTGAAGACACTCAAAGCCACCAAGATGCATGTAAACGCATTTCCATCTCTAAGGGAAAAAAGACTGCATAGAAGTCTGATAAAGACGAATCAGACTGCACAAGAAGTCTGATAAGAAAAATGCATTTTCAGATTATACATGCCTCCATCGAAATGAACGCGTGATAGACTCGGATCCGCCTCCTCCAAGTATCTAGCAAGGTCAGGATTTACCGCTCGTAAGGAGGCCATGTATCGGTTAAAATCGTACATCGTATATGCGTACGCAGCGTTTTTCACCAAGTACAAAAGATGTTTTCCCCTGAACTTTGTGAGTATCCACCACAAAATGCCAAATATGGTCTCTAACAACCCATTCACCAAAATTAACAAGTAAATGCACCATTATCTGTAAAAACAATCATAAAAAAATAACATTAGCGATCTTAATGGAAATATCAGACTTCTTCGCGAAGTCTAATTCTATTAGCTACATTGCCAGAATTATTAAAAAAATTATTTAAAAATAATTACCAATCATAAGCATGTAAAACTAAAACAGACGAAACATATACAACTAACACACATATAAAAAATTTAAAATCAACGAAATTCATCACAAATATATAAAAAATGGTTTAAAAAAATTTGTCAATCCAGACTGCCACAGAAGTATGACAAACAGTACGTCAGATCTCTATGGCAATCTGAAAAGAGGGTATTTTTGCAATTAGAATGTTACAAAGCAGACTGCGGATGCCGTCTGACGAAAAGTTATCAAAGCAGACTTCTATCGCAGTCTGACAAAAAGGATATTTTTGCAATTGACCCAAACTTTGACTTTTTTGTCAGACTACATTAGATGTGTGAGAAAAAGAAAAAATGTATTTCTCCGTGAAGTCTGAAAAAATTATGGGGTAGTTTTGCAATTGACCAAAGTTTGACTTTCGTTCCCAGACTTCCATGGCAGTATGTAGAAATCCTTCAAACTGCGATAGAAGTCTGACAGAAATTGGTGTATTTTTTGCGTTGACCAAAATCTTCGATATCAAACTTCTTTAGCAGTCTGAAAGATTTCATCATTTTCAGACTGCCATAGAAGTCTGAAATTTTTTCCCTCCTTTTCAGACTGCCAAAGAAGTATGATACTTTTTTCCCCATTTTGGTCAACTTTTGAAAAATTTCGGTCAATTACTACCAGTACCCTGTTTTTTTCCAGATTTCTGATTCCGTCTGAAAAAACAGTCAACTTCCGGTCAAAGTCGCTCATTTTTACTTCATACTGGATATGAAGTCTGAATAAAAAGTCAAGTTTTCAGTGAATTGCAAAACTACCATATGCCTCGATTAGAGGATTTTTCTTGATTTTTTTTGTTTTCAAAGGAAATTGCCAGACTTCAATTTTAATCTGAGTATTTAAAAGTCAGTTGCAAAACTACCATCTCGTTGACCATGTGGGTTTCATCAGACTTCTAAAGCAGTCTCAGTATACAACTCAGATATGAAAATCGACGATATGCAAAAATTCTTACCTATATCGGGTTAGAGTTTGTTTTCACCCTCGTCGAGCGCCCAGAATGTCTAATATCACCGAAATCCCGCAAGCCCAGTCGCGTTTGCCATTTTTATGCCATAAAAAATGATTTCGGTAAGTTTGAATCGGAAAATCGAGGGGAAATGGGAGAAATCAGAGAGGAGAACTCGCGAAAAGGAAGTCCGAGCTCTATTCTTGGGCTTTAATGGCGAAAAATGGGTTAGTTACTGAATTAACTCGTCGACGATGGTGGTTGTCGTGGATGTTGAGAATTGATGGCAATGGCATTTCCGTAATTAAGTTAGATCTGAAATTTTTTTTTGTCTTTTGAAAAAAACCTTAGACTCTAACAGCAGTCTGAGGAATGGCATTTGCGTGAATACCCAGATTCTTAAAGGGTAATTCGTGGGATTCTGAAAAAGAGAAAAGGAAGGAGTCATTTTTAGTTTTGACTTCAAATTGTAAGGTATTTTTGCAAATAGGCCGAAATTAATCTAGTAATATTCCTTATGCACGAGGTTACTTTGATGAATTTTCTCAAAAATATATTATTTTAATTCTTTTTTGTTAAAAAACGAATTAAGAATGTTTTATCTTTGAAAGTGGGAAAATTCCTTCTTTTCATCTTTTTTCATAGCTCTATGGAAAACCACTTTGAGATCAAGGCAAGCCTCATCTCGATGGTGCAAAGCAATAAGATCCATGAACTTGCAATGGAAGACCCTTTAGATCACTTATACCAATTCGATCGCATTTGTGGAATGGTGAAGATCAATGGGGTATCTGAGGATGGATTCAAGCTAAGATTATTCCCATTCTCTCTTGGGGATAAGGCATACCAATAGGAACAGAATTTGCCTCAAGGTTCCATCACTTCTTGAGATCAATGCAAGAAAGTTTTCTTGGCTTAGTTCTTCTCTAGAACAAGAACGGCGAGATTGTGGAATGAGATCCCAAGCTTTTCATAAAAGGGTAATGAGAGCTTTAGTGAGGCATGAGAACGGTTCAAGGGTTTCACCATGCAATTCCCACATCACAGATTCTCCAATGAGTCACTCTTGAGCCCCTTGTATGGAGGAGTCTTAACAAAGTTTTGAATGCTTGTAGACACGGCGAGCAATGGGAACTTCCTAGGAAAGGAAGTTGATCAAGGGATGTCACTTGTTGAGAATTTTGCTCAAAGCGATGGAAACTATGGTGAGGATTATGATCGAGCTCTAAGAGGAAATGAGGATCAAAGAAGAAACGAGATAAAGGCATTGAATGAGAAAATGGAAAAAGTCTTGAAGCAAATCAACTATGTTGGAGAGTTTGATGGTAACCAAGGGCATCATGAGATTGGTAATGAAGCTTTCCAAGAAGGTCAATGCGAGGTGAACTTTGTTGGTAGTTATCAAGGAGGGTACAATCCGAACAATCGTAACCATCCTAACTTCTCTTACCAAAGAACAAATGTAGAGAGCCCGCAAGATCTCTCTTATCCTCCAACGCAAGGCTTTTCACAAAGGAACTTCCAACCTAAGCCCCAATTCAACAACCAAGGTAACTCTTCCTCCCAACCTCCATCTCAAGACAAAGAGGTTAAGGCATTGTTGTAATGGAATATAGACGGGCAAACCAAGAGCTATACGGATATAGGAAAGAGGTTTGTGGAGATACATAACAAGATGGATGGGGTGTACAATGATCTTGATGGTAAGATCACTAGCTTGGCCTCTCATGTGAAGACAATTAATGTTAAAATCGCTTCTAATTCCAAGAGTTCAAGTGGGTATTACCGAGTAAACCCGAAGCGAACCCCAAGGAGTTTTGTAATGTTATCTTCTTAAGTGAGGTGCATGTGATTGATGAGAATGAAAAACCAATTGAAGAGATCTCTAGATTTCTCCACGGCTCCAAGGGTGAAGATTTGGTGGTTACTAGCAAGGTGAAGGTTGAGAATTGTCTTAAGGAAGAGGTCAATGAAAAAGATGTGGTGACAAATATGGTTGAAAAGAAGGAAACTCCTAGTATTGAACATCCTCCATATGAGACTCAATTTTCATTTCCCAGTCGATTTTTTACCAAGGCACAAAAGAAAACCATTTCATGCTTCAAAACGAACATGAATAGAATTGGAGCACCATTACCTCATGTGAATGACTTGTCTCAAGTTTTTCTACACCAAAAGTTCATCAAAGCCATTCTTGAGAACCGAGAGGAAGTGGAAGAGCTCATGGGAGTATTTGATTCACTGATATACTCTATATTTTACTGTTTTTATTATGGATTTTAGTGTTTTATCTAAGCATTTCCATTCGGTTTTGTGTGTTTGAGGTAGTTTTTTCGTATTTGTAGTTTTAAAGTCTATATAGGTCAACTCATCAAAAAGGATGCAAAATGGAGCCAAAAAGGAGTTTAACATGTCCAAGACATGTTTCCTGATGAGGACACCGACTCAAATGCCAACCCAAAGCAGGTGCCCACAGTCCAAGAAGGACCAATGACCCGTTCAAAGGCTAAGCAACTTAAATAAAGTTTGGAACTGCAGTACAAGCTTTCATCAACTCATTAGGATCATAAGAGTCTTTTCAAGAAATAGCCGAGAGGGATCGTGCCAAAGAAATTGTAGCCGAGGAGAATTATGAGGGAAAATCAGTTTTAGCCGAGGAGAATCTTACTGAGGGAAAATTAGCCAAAGTAATTTCCCCCGATAGAAACTTAGCCGAGAGAAACGTAGCCGAAGCAGTTTTAGCCGAGATGAAGAGCCTTGTTCCAAAAACCAATCCAAACGATCTGATCGTCACTAAGGGAGGTAAGTTCTCTCGTCCAAGTGATCATTTTAAGACTAACCGGTCAGGTAGTTTTCTTTCTAAAGATGCCAAACCCAAGAAGCTCTCTAACCAACTACCCGTAGACCCCCTCAACGCCAAAGAAGGACTTGCCGATGAATTCAGCCGATTGAGCTTAAGCAGGGCGTCTCCTGATGATCAAAAAGGTATGCATAACTTCTTGGTAGGAACAAGAGCTCAAGAATCCAAGGAGAAAGCGAAAAAACAACGTGTTGCTTCCACCACAAGTCATTTACCCGAAAAGAACCAAAAGAGACAAGAAGAAGTGACCAAAGCTGAGGGATCACAAGGACTTGAAGATAAAGGTTTCTCTGATCAAGAATACTCTCTAGAAGACTTCCACAAACAGCTGCACACACGGAACACACCAGAGCCTAAGTCGTCTTCAAGAGCTCCTCAAGCACCATCTTGAACATCATCACCTCAATGAAGCTGTTTACATTATATACTGTCTTTGCAGGTGATTCAAGCTTCCCCAACGACTAAGGACCGCTTCAAAACGACCCCAAACAAGTAGTTTAGGATTCGCGGCCATAGTTTCCTTTTCTTGCTTTAAATGAAACGATGCACTTTTGTTTTAGTTAGGGATGTGGTTTTTCCATTTTTCTGTTTTTTCTTTACGTTTTGTTTCTGTTGTTTTGCGTTTAAATTTGACCTAAGGGTCCCCAAGCTGATGAGCCATTATAAGGTTCCCCTGCAGCTTGTATCTTTGGTTACCTTTTGATTATCAATAAAGCGCCGCACTTCCCCTAGTTCTTGAGAGAAGCGATTTCTCTTCTTGTTCTTGTCTTGGTTGTGTGTTTCGAATAAGCCAAATCCTTGCACCGTATCAGAGAGTAATCTCCCCTCTGTGTCATGTACTCACTCCACCATCCTTCCTTTCACAAGACTCCACACGAGAGAAACGACGGCCATCGTGTCAAGTCACCTCATCTTCAATCATCAGCGGCTAAGGGAGAGGCCGACCGCTTGTCTTTAGCTCCATCTCTATCCCGGTTAAGCTCTCACCACCGAGGCTTACACCATCTGGTATCAGAGCCAAAGTTTCTGCCTTTGGTTTATCTTACCCTACTTTTTACTTACTTGCACTCGCTTAGGTTGTTAGCCGATTAGCTTAAAGAAAACACACAAAAAAATTAGTTAGGGTTTAGTAGTTCGTCTTTTAGTATGTTTTGATTAAGCAAATCAAAAAAAAATTTACATTCTAGTTGCATCTTGTCTAGTTTGATCATAGTTCGCATAAGAAAAGCAAAAAAAAGGAGTAAAATTTGCATATCATCCGACTAGGGTAGAAGAAATTTTCCAAAACAATTTTAGGACTTGTCATTAAATTATTTGGCATTGCGTAGTGATTCTAGACCATTGTTAGAGCACCTAGTAATTTTTATTAGGGTCTAATAAATTGTTGAACTCTGTCCAAGCTTTAGCTCATCACACTCGTTGCTTTTGACGACTTGTTGTTTTTGAGTAAGTTTCAAGGCTTCTAGGCTATCAGCTATCAGCTATGGGAGAAGAAGCAAACCACGCACCTCAAGATGCTATCCTACAAATGCTTACTGCCATAAGAAAGGAGCTAAGGGGATTGATACAAGATATTTTTGTATCTATAGGTCAATTCTCTAAATGCAATTGTAGCATAAGAGGTTATCGAACCTTATCGGGATTTATCCTAATCACTAAGAATGCAAGGAACAATTGCAAGTTGAGCTAAACAAAATATCCAATTCGAATTAAGCAAAAGCACTAAACAAGATTGTAAATCAATAAACAAAAGCGGAACTAGAGATGAGGTTATTGATGTAAGGTGATCCAAGTCCAATTAGTGGTGTTCATTCACTCAAAGAAGCTAATTCCTAGGCATAAAACCCTTACTCTTGACTAATTCTCTTTCTAGCAACTAATCACTATGCTAATCACCTAATTCATTAACAAACTTTCATTTGTGAATCATTGATTAGCAAGCATTAAGAATACAAACAAGATCAACCAAAAATACACCCTAGACAACTATTATCATAGGCTAGGAGCATAAATCTCTTATATAGTTCATCAAGGCATTTATCAAACACTTGGTGTGCATGAAATGCCTTATGATCTAGATCCACTCTTTCAAGCTAGATCTAGCATTAGGGACACTAGACAAGAAGGAATATAAGATTCTCTAACCCTAAACACCACTAATCAAACCTTGGATCACCCAATCTACCCCATCTCAAGGTCCTAAAAGACTACTCAAGACCAATTAAGAACATCCCAAAATCGACGAGGATAGGAGATGAAACCATGGATGGATCTTCAATAATCAAGGTAGAAAAGAGATAGATAGAAGAGATTCAATGAGATAAACTCTTAAATGCATAAACTTAAAAGATCCCTCTTACAAAATCCAAGCTCTCTCTCAAAGGTAAGGTTTTTGACTAAGAAAAAGCGTAATCACAAAATTAGGTTAGATGGGTTTTTATATGAAAAGTGGGTGACCGGGTCAACCCGGAACAAACCGGGTATTGACCCGGTCGGATCTTGGGTCGATGGTCTTGTGATTGGTCGACATCGAGTGGACTGGGTGATGCAACAGGTCGATGTTGGTTGCTTGGTTTTTGCATCGCCCAGTTGCATCACTCCGTGGTCGTTGGTTGCTGGTCGTTGCTAAGGTCTTGGAGCAGCACCGGTCCGTTGCATCGCTTGGTCGCCTCGGTGTAAACGTCCTGAAGCTGAGCATCGCAGCAACTGGGCGACGTGGGAAGGATTTGGGTCGATGCTAAGGACCTTGTCCTCCATCGACCGGTTGCATCGACCCGTGGCGTCGCCGTGCACGTCTCCAAAGCTCCGTTAAGTGCCTCCAAAGTGCCTAAAAAGGATTCCATAACATGCAAGAACACAATAAACCTAATTTAAATGTCCTAATCTCTAATTGAGACCTAAATGCAAGACAAGACCATGATTATGCATGCGAATTACACAAAACTCTAAATGAAATGCATGCTAAAACATGCAATATAGGAGTATATCAATTCCCCCAAACTTAAAACTTTGCTTGTCCTCAAGCAAACAAGAATAAAAAAAGGGAGAAGACTAGAAAATGGGAGCTCAAATCCAAAAGTGCCATAAAAAGAATAGGAGCTCAATGTCCAAGCAGCAAACTTCTTGATGCGATCAAACAACTTACTCAAAAGTGACTAGCCATACTTATCCTTGCATGACTTACATTCGAACCTCAACCTAGACAAACTTTCATATCTTCCAACTTCTTGACATTGATTAAGTGTAATAGGTGTGAATCATGTTTATGCAAGATCAAATGAATTCGTTTGGCTAAGGGTAAGGTTATGAGATGAAGATGATCTCATTATCATGCATGGGTAATTAGGTACAAGGATCTCTCATGAAATGAACAAACTTTAGCAAAATGGTAAAGGTAAAAGGCAACCTATGCATACAAGGGAGAATTCTCATCTACCCAAATGCCAAGAGTATCTCTAACCTAAAGCTTCTAACCCGTTTTGGCCATATCCTAAGCTACCCTTTTTATCTTGAGGCATTTTGCCTTCTCTCATTCGGGGATCACTTCTTCTTCCTTGTTCTTTAATGGTTTGGTGCTCCTTGGTTGTGATCTAGCTCTTCTTTTCTTATTTTTGGTTCACGCCTCTTCTCATTCTTTGATGCTTTGGCCTTTTTGGCTTTCTTCTATTTTCTTCTATCTTTTGAGGTTATCTTATTCTTTAGAGCTAGTCTTATGATTTTTGCACTACAAGAAATATGGGCATTGGTAGCAGTTCACGGTAGCACGAATTCACAAACTGCTACTAAAACTGTTAAAATCTGAAACCAACCTTTTAGTAGCGTTAAATTAGTGTTAACATAGAGCTACGAAAAAGTACGATACGCGGTAACATAAAAATAACAACTATAGCTGGAAAGTGCTTTTGGAGGCAAAAATACTTAGCCTTTTTTTAATTTTCCGCCAAAAATACTTAGCCTTTTTTCTTTTGTCGGTAAATCGAGCATGCAAAGGTCATTTAGACAAAAAAATTGATTTTCACCAAATCTACTTCTCTCTCTCAAATCTGTTACACAAATCTGATTTCCCCTCATAATTTTAACCTTCGTATACTGAATTTTCCTCTGTATTCGGTGTGTAGAAGTAGATCGGAACTGAAAATCAGCTCTCTTCCTGCCTCAGCTTGTGTCGTTTCCTCCGGTGTCGTTTCCTCCGGTGTCGATTCCTCCGGTGTCGTTTCCTCCGGTGTCGTCGCCATCTGCAAAATTCCAGGTGAAACCCACTTACGATTTACGTTGTTCTGAACCCTAGATCTAATTTGTCATTCAAAGTGTCTTCGATTTCTCTGATTAATTTCAATTACCTCTCATTGAAGCAAGATTGGAAGCCATATAGATCTATTTGAAGACACAAAGACAAGCAAGAGAAAAACTAAGGTTATAAATTATCGATTTGTGGTTCTTGTTCGTTTGAAATCTGTTAATTTTTTTTGCATTATAAATTAATAGATTCATGATATGGCTTTGCAGGTTGGAGCTTGTTAAATCATAAGGAGATCCGAAGGCTTCTTTTTTGGGTTGAAGACGTCTTGAACTCTTAAAACCAAGCTGCAAGAGCTTATAGAGGTAATTATTTTCATCCAAATATAACTTTTCGTTTCTGGCTTATGGAGCTTATTGGTTTACTTTGTCTTGTTTGGGTATTTGATTGTTTAAACAATGGGATTGATGCTAATGACAATGTGTTAGTTTTTGTTTGATTTAATACTTGACTGTTTACACAAAGATAAGCAAGAGAACACATAGAAATTTCTGGCTTTTAAGTCTCGGCTTGATTTAATGCTTGACTGTTTATTGCTGCTAATGTGAATGACAATGTGTTTGTTTGATGTTTGAAATATTCTTATGGGTTTGTTTTCTGTTGCTTATGGGTTAGAACATAGAAATGATCGAAAATTCATGGGTTCATCTTAGCAGGTAAATTAAAAACTATATATATATACTTAAGGGTTTAATGGGTGATTAAAAGAGAGTTTAAGATTTGCTATTGTTTGATGCTTTCATATGTCTTATAAACCGAAGAGTTGACTCTGGTTATGAGAGAGGTGCTTGGGACTTTGTGAGGTCTGTTGGTGCAGCTTTAGGAGAAACTGAGATGATCATTTGCCCATGCATTGACTGTCGCAACGTAGATCGTCACCCAGCTGTTGTTGTTGTTGATCATATTGTAACAAGGGGAATGGATTTGAGTTACAAGATGCGGGAGGATTGGTATCATCATGGAGAAGTGATATCAGGGACTGACTGTAGAAGCAATGCAAGTCAGTGGAACCAAGAGATTTTAGGTTTATACCAAGCAGCTGAGTTTGTGGATGAAGAGCTTCTTAGGCAAGGTGAGTTAAGTGAGGCTGCTGAGGGTGAGGATAAGCAAGAAGATGAGTTTCTTGCAAAGCTAGCCGATGCATAAACACCTCTATATCCAAGTTGTGCAAACCACAGCAAGCTCTCGGCGATTGTTTCAATCTTTAGGATAAAGACACAGAGTGGTTGGTCTGATAGAAGCTTCGATCTTCTGCTCGAGACTTTGCTACAGATGCTACCCAAGGATAATGTCTTGCACACATCCATGTACGAGGTGAAGAAGTTTCTGAGATCATTTGAAATGGGTTATGAGAAGATACACGCTTGTGTGAATGATTGTTGTTTATTCAGAAAGGAGTTTGAGAAGCTAGACAATTGTCCGAAATGCAACGCTTCACGATGGAAGATTAACACGCGAACAGGTGATGTGAAGAAAGGTATTCCACAAAAGGTTCTTAGGTATTTTCCATTAATTCCACGTCTCAAGAGGATGTTCAGGTCAGAGGAAATGGCGAAGTACCTAAGGTGGCATTTTAGTAATAAGAGCACTGATGGAAAAAGCCGTCATCCGGTAGATTCTGTTACTTGTGATCAAATGAACGACAAATACCCTTAATTTGCTGCTGAAGAAAGGAACCTTAGGCTTGGACTCTCCACGGATGGGTTTAATCCCTTTAGCATGAAGAATGTTAACTACAGTGCTTGGCCTGTATTGCTAGTGAATTACAACATGTCACGTGAAAAGTGTATGAAGGAGGAGAACATAATGTTGTCATTGCTGATTCCTGGTCCAAGCCAACCTGGAAACAATATAGATGTGTACTTAGAACCACTTATAGAGGATCTTAACCATCTGTGGGACAAAGGAGAGTTAACGTATGAAGCATTCAGTCACACTACTTTCACATTAAGAGCAATACTTCTATGGACCATTCAAGATTTTCCTGCATATGGAAATCTTGCAGGCTGTAAAGTAAAGGGCAAAATGGCTTGCCCTGTGTGTGGGAAGCACACAGATAGTTTGTGGTTGAGTAATTGCAGGAAGCATGTATATATGGGCCATCGGAAAGGTCTGCCTCCCACACATGCTTATAGAGGAAAGAAAGCATGGTTTGATGGTAAAGTTGAGCATGGGAGAAGACGTAGGATTCTCAGTGGTCATAATATATACCAGTTACTCAAAAATAATGATTTTGGAAATGTGAAAGTATCTGGAAGGAAGAGGAAGATGAAAGATAAGGTAGGATCAGACTCCAATACGGATGATGAATCCAGTGAGTCAGAGGAAGAGGAAGAACCAGTATATGAAGAGGAGCTATCTAGATGGAAGAAGCGGTCAATCTTCTTCAACTTGCCTTATTGGGAGGTATGTTTATAATTTATTTTATATATATCTTCCTTGAATTGATCTATTTTAGCTTTCTTTAACAATCTTTTATTTTACCTGTGTTTGTCTTGTATAGGAGCTACCGGTTAGACATAATTTAGACGTGATGCACGTGGAGAGAAATGTTGCTGCAAGCCTTGTTGCTACAATATTGCACTGTGGAAAATCAAAAGATGGTCTTAACGCTCGAAAAGATCTACAACTACTTGGCATTAGGAAGGATTTACATCCTGAACCCCGTGGAAAAAGAACATATCTACCTCCAGCTCCTTGGTCTTTGTCCAACAAAGAGAAGAAAGTATTCTGTAAGCGTTTAGTGGACTTCAGAGGTCCGGATGGGTACTGCTCTAATATTTCAAGGTGTGTTAAGCTAGAAGAATCTAAGGTTACAGGAATGAAATCGCATGATTACCATGTCTTTATGCAACAGCTTCTTCCGGTTGCGATTAGAGGTATCACCTGAGGGGCTTTTAACTTTTTATGTTATAGCATTAGATGTCCTGTCTTTGATCTCCAATGCTTTTCTCCCTGCAGGTTTATTACCTTACGGTGTTAGGATAGCTATTGGACGCATATGTGCATTCTTCAATCATCTGTGCCAGCGAGTAATTGATAGAGAGACAATTTCAGTAATGGAAACTGAAATTGTGGAAACTCTCTGCATGTTTGAGAGGTTCTTTCCTCCAAGTTTTTTCGATGTAATGGTGCATTTGACAGTTCATCTAGGCAGGGAAGCTCGGTTATGTGGACCAGTGCATTTCCGTTGGATGTACCCATTTGAGAGGTACAACTTATAATTGATTAGTTGTTATCTTACGCAGTCAATAATCATGCTTTTAATGTTCAATTCACTTTGCCTGCAGATACATGAAAGTTTTGAAGGATTATGTAAGAAACCCTGCAAGACCAGAAGGTTGTATTGCTGAAGCGTATCTCGCCGAGGAATGCATGCGGTTCTGCAGTCAGTTCTTGAAAAACACAACAAGTGTTGAGGATAAACCTGATAGAAATACTGAGTTTGAGAGCAGCTCGATACTGGAGGGTCGTCCAATATCCGCAGCCACTTCCTGTGATCTTACTGAGAAGGATAAGAACATTGCCCATCTTGCTGTGATTCAGAATTTGGCAATGGTGGAACCTTATGTGGAGTAAGTTCTACACAGTTTCTTATCTTATTTTTTTAATTTGTATTTCCTGCTGAATGTTCACACTTTATGTTAATCCAATTTAAGCATGAACCTACAACATCTACAAGACACTAGAGAAAGATGTAGACATGATGCGACAACGTTATGGAGTACGCATATTCAGCAATTTGCATCTTGGTTAAAAGATCAGGCAAGTTTTTAATTTGAGTTATTTTGTGTGGTTGATACAGAATTGTCTTCAGTATATATTGACATTTTACATGTTCTTTTGTAGATACCTCTAACTTCGGTAAAACACGAAGAAACGCTGAAGTGGTTGGCCTACGGTCCTCGTGTTAGCACAAGGTCTTACACAGGTTACATAATAAATGGGATGAGGTTTCACACAAACTCAGTTGACAGGCAAACTCAGAACAGTGGGGTTTTATATGAGGCCACGGCAATGTGTAGAGCTAGTGCAAAAGATTCTTCTCATATGGTTGACTTAGTATCATATTATGGCAGAGTGGTGGAGATTTTTCTGCTTGATTACAATACCTTCTACATTCCTGTATTCCGCTGTCAATGGGCAAATAGAGGTAACGGAGTCAAGGTAGGAGATGGCTTCACTCTTGTCAACTTCAACCAAAGTCAAGTGTCATTTGCAAGAGATCCATATATACTAGCCTCTCAAGCAAAGCAAATTTTTTACTCAAGGGTAGATGAGACATCAAGCTGGTATGTAGCAATGAGAGGTACTACAAGAAGATACAGTGAAGAAGATGCTGAAGAAGGAAATGCATATGTTGGTCCATTGCCAGCATTAGTAGCCATGGATGTTGATGACTTGGCTGATGAATCGTCTAATTCACGGCATGACTGTGAAGGAATTTATGTCTGAGATGATTTCTATTTTTTGGATTGATGTTGGAAATTATGTGTGATATGAATCCCTTTTTAATGAAAATGGATTCTTTTGAAATGCTTCTGAATGTTGATTGCTTTGGTTTCATTATGTGTTTCTCTATGTCTGTGTGCGATCGAGTTCATCTTTAAACTGTATTTTGACAACTTATTTGCATGTTTTAGGTGAACTAAGATGGGTAATCGCAAGAAGAACAAACGTGGAAGAAAGACAATGGAGCCCAAGGAATTGTTAGCAATGGAGGAAGAAGAGAACCCTGCTGCAGAGCATCGGTTAGCAGATGACCATTTTGGAGAACAGACAAAAGGTGTAGAAGTGAATGTATCAGGTGATGATGAACAAAACAAGGAAACCTTTGAAGAAGAACAAAACAAGGAAATCTTTGAAGAAGAACAAAACAAGGAAACCTTTGAAGAAGAAGAAGATGATGAACATGTTAATACTGAGACATACCAAATGAATGAAACCTTAGAAGATGAATTAGAACCTCAGAATGATAGAGTTACTGAACCACAGCGTAAAAGACGCCGAGGACCAACTAAGATGAAACATATTGCCAAAGATCCGAATGAAAGGCAACATATTGATTTCACTGACTTGGGAGAACCTTGTGGTCCAGGGTCTGTATTGTTATCATCTTACTTAGGTCCCTTGGTACGTGAACATGTTCCTGTCATTGTGGAGAATTGGAAAAAAGTTAGTGAATATATCAAAACAGTGCTGTGGAAATCTATTGAGGTAATCTGAATCCACTTTTACATATATGAAGTTTAAATTGTAATTTACTGTCTCACTA
Organism: Eutrema japonicum; assembly: GCA_030161315.1. Taxonomy (NCBI): domain Eukaryota; kingdom Viridiplantae; phylum Streptophyta; class Magnoliopsida; order Brassicales; family Brassicaceae; genus Eutrema; species Eutrema japonicum. The sequence goes on from BSQW01000007.1 coordinate 30,431,627, forward strand.
TCCTTTAACTGAATACAGACGAGGTTTGACATGGATCAAGAGTTCAAAAAGGCTGCTATGTTTAAGCAAATGGGATGTCTCTGGAGATCATCCAAATCACGCCTGGTGACCTCTGTCCAAATCATCCAAACAGGAATGCTAGAACCATTAAAGATAGGATGAATCTGCGTCCGAAGATTGTAAATACAACGGAATGGCGAAATTTGTCAAAGAGAAGACTGGTAACGCCTTCAAGGTAGTCACTTATCTGTCACTTGTTATATGTTGTCCTTGAGACTATCAACATTTGTTTCTTTGGTTTCCAATTTAGGCTGTCAGTGATTCATACAAAGAAAGAAGACAGAAGCAGATTCCTCACACTTGCGGGCGTAAAGGAATGGTGAGATTGAGAGAAGATATGGTAAACACTAGCACATAACCATCTCAGGTAACGAGGCTAAGAGTTTGGGTCAAATCGCGTACTAAGAAGGATGGTACGCCTGTCAATGTGAATGCGGCTGAAAAGATAGTAAGTTCTGTTTATTATTTTCAGTTTTAGTAGGAATTGGAATTCTTGCTGAGTGTATTGTCATTGTGTTTTCAGAGGAAGGCATCAGAGATAGAACTTGAAGGTCCATCAGATTCAACGACAACGAATCCAAAAGAAGACATGCTAACTCAGATCTTGGGACCTGATAATCCTGGCCGGTTGAGAGCAATGGGTAGAGGCATTAGCATGACCAAATTGGCTTGTCTCCAAGTCAAGAACAACTGTATGGCTGCTATGGAAGAAAAACAAATGACATTGCAGAAAGAGGTTCATGATTTAAAGCAGGTCATTGCCAGAATGAATAACCAGGTTCGTCTACTTTATTTACATTACTTATACAGATGAATTTGCAGAAACACATTACTAATCTATTTTTTCTCCTATGCCAGGGACAAGAGACTGATGTGGGTGAAAACTCGATTTACAGGGTAAGAATTGAGTTCCTCCGGCTTCATCTAACTGTAGATGACTAATTATGAGTTGATTTATAATTGCTTGTTCTCCATGCAGAGTGCCAATACCAGATCACTTCCCAAGTGTTATCTGGTTGACTGGTCTTCCTCTGATGAGAATGTTGCTGAGGGACGGGTTGTTTCATATGATACTGATGAGTTAGTTAATGGGATTCCTCTAGGGCCTAACGCAGTGAAGGTGTTAGTAGAAACTGCAATCAAACCAGATACATTTTTATGGAGGCATGCCCATCAGATGTTTACTATTGAAGATGCACTTGGAGAAATGATTGCATGGCAAGCCGATTATTGTATTGTTCCAAATGCAGGTTTCGTTCCAGAAGACACAAATCCTAAGGTTAAGTTTCTTAAATTTGCTTATTTAAAGATGCTCTTCATCTCTATGAGTCTGAGTTGTTCTTTTTTGTAATTGGTGGCTTTTTTCACCTTTGTTCCGCAGAGTCCATCTACAAGTGCAAATAACAAATGCAAACTCATGGATTATATTACAAATGAGGAAGTGGTTGCTGTAGGCCGATGGCAGACTCGAGAACCTAAATCGTTGGTTAATGGACTTCCTCTTGGTCCAAACGCAATAAAAGTGTATGTGGATGAGGTAGTAAACCCAAAGGCATTTATATGGAGGCCTACGGTTGAGAAGAGAATTGTGGAGGATTATCTGAACTGTTTTGTAGCATGGCCTGCAAATAGAGTTGTAATTGATGGAAGAATTCCAAATACTCCTGGTGTAGAGCCATCCTGCAAATAGAGTTGTAATTGACTGAAAAGTATCCTGTAACTCCATCAGCTCCTACAAAGAAACCTGCTTTGAGTTTGAAAGAGAAGTCTACGAATGAAAAGTCGCCAGTAACTCTAGCATCTCCTCTTCGCAGATCAGGGGTAATTTATATTATTGATAAAGTTGATTGTTTGTGATCTGCTGCTTGAAGTTTGAACGTTGGTTCTGTTTTTTTGCTTTCTGTTCTTGTAGCGTACCAAATTCAAGGAAAACCAAAAATGCAAGATCCTGGATCTGTCAGGAAAGAAGGTCGTCGTTGCTGAGGGACGTTGGTCATCGAATGATCCTGAGCAACGTGTCCACTTTGTATCTTTGGGCCCTGGTGCATGTAGAGTCTTTGTGGATGTTGTGAAAGTTAAAGAAGCTGCAGTGTGGAGGACAACTTCTTAGATCGAGTATATGGAAGATGCACTTGGAAGTGCTATTGCTTGGCCAGAGGATAAAGTGATTATGGTGAGATCTTCGGTCATTTGGTTATTATTCGGATTTATATAAGTGGGCAAATTTATGAAACTAAACTAGGATATATTTGTTTTCAGGTCTGAAGTCATACCAGAAAGAACCTTGCATTTTACTTCTTCTAAGACAGAATTTTGTGTTTCAGAACATGGCTTTATAGTTTGTTATGAGTTGGTTTTTTTTGGTGAAAACTTTGTTTGGTTTGGATATTGTTTTCTATGCGCAACCTTTGTATGAGACCATGGGTTTGTGGTGTGTTAAAACATTTTCTCTTCTCCAATTCATGTTTTTTGTTTATATTGTCACATAGAGTTTACAAAAACGGCCTCATTGACAAAGTCCAAAAAACTAATGTAAACCAAGCCAAAACATGAACAAGATTTGAAATATAATTTAATTACAGTAGAAAATAACACAGAAGAATTATTGAGTTTGATTTAGTGTATAGGGTTTAGGGTTTGATTTACAGTATATGGTTTAGAGTTTGATTAGTGTATATGTTTAATATTTGAAATATGATTTCCTTGTAATATTGTAAGAAAAACTTAAAAAGAATTAAGCGTTATTTTAATTTTAGGGTTTAGGGTATTGGCGTTTATAGTTAAGACCGTGTTGATGATTTAGGGTTTAGGGTTTTGGTTATGTTGTCAATTAACAAATGAAAATGATTGTCAATGATTGGAAATGATTGCAAATTAAAATGATTACAAACATATATACAAACCTTACAAACTAATGATAAGTTACTAAGAGCTTAAGGGTTTGATGTTTAGTACATAGGGTTTGAGATTTAGGGTTTAGGGTTATGATATTTTTTCTTGTTTTACTAACTATATAAATATAATTTTAAGTATTAATGAGTTTATGGTATAAGGTTTGAGATTTAGGGCATAGGGTTTGAGATTTAGGGTTTAGTGTTATGATATTTTTCTTGATCTACTAACAATAAAAATTTAATTTTAAGTATTAATGAGTTTAGGGTATAGGGTTTGAGATTTAGGGTTTAGGGTTATGATATTTTTTCTTTTTCTACTAACAATATAAATGATATTTAAGTATTAATTAGTGTTATATAAAGCCAAATCCATGCCAAAACACAGATTTGAATCTATAAAAGCTGTTACCAAAATAAACAAAAAACAAAAAAAAATAGCCAAAACTCATGTTTACCGGGAACCCATAAAAATTCCAAACTGAAAAATATTTGCCAGGATCCCAAAAAATTTCGTGTTTGGAGACAAACATTTTAGCCAATTTTAATATAAATCCAAAGGTCTTTTAGGTTACAGAGAAAGACAGATCTCTCGTTTTCTCTCAAACCCTCAATCTTCGTCGCCATCACAAATCCATATCCGGTCAAGTCTTTCCAGCACTCCCGTCGATTCCCCTCCGTAACTCCGTAGACTCGATTTTCATCTGTCACCTCGATTCCCATCTGTCTCCGTCGCCACGAATTCCCTACGTATGTGGGTCGCATCGATTTCCCTTCGTCTCTCCGTCCTGTCAATTTACCACTGCGTCTCCATCAAACTCGTCCACCTAGAACTCCGACGAAGAAAACCAGGACAGGTAATCGAGCCCTAAACCCTAGATTTTATTCCTCATTCTAAAAGTCTTAGATTTCTCTAATTACTAGATTGTCTACCTAAAGTCTTAGATTTCTCTAATTAAATATCTTGTATACCCAAAGTCGTAGGAAGATTCGAAGCCCTAAAGATCTCGGAGGGGACCTAATACGAAGATAAACAAGAGAGTCAATATCCTGTACCATCTTCAGGTTATGCTTTTCGATTTCTTTTTCTCAATCGCTTCAAATCTGTGTTATTTTGCATTATAACACGCATTGCATTGCATCAAATCTAACTTGTGTTCTTTTTGGCATGTAGAAACTCAAATGGAAGCAACGAAGGGCATCATCTGCGGACTCCCAGCCTTCGGACTGAAACCACAACTCCAACAATAGCCATAGCAGTCGCAACTCCAACAACACCCACAACAACAGGCACAAGAAGCAGAAGAAGATGTGGTAGAGATCAGAAAAACCGAGTTTAGATGCTCTCAAGGCAACTTGATTCACGTTGAGGTACCTGAAGAAGACATTGAGCCAATGTTCCGTATAGGTATCAGAAACATGATGGAGAATGCACGCAAGTCAGCAAAACGCCCAAAACAGGAACAAGGACAGTCCTCACGAGGCAAGGCTGCTCGTGTAGACTAACTGCATGGTACGAACCACTCCATTGTAAAAACCATTCTTTTGCTTTTGACTTGGTTTGATGGTTACATTTGAAACTTCTGTTATGATGTTTTCTTTGTCATTACTTTCTTTGCTATGGATCAATTACCATTGTATGGCATTTGTACTTTGTCTCTCTTAATGTGTTTAATTAGAGTCAATTATTTTTAGTATTAATACTATATGAGTATATAAATTATTGCAATTCAATGATCCAATTAACAAAATAATAGCACAAAATGACCCAGAAATGTGTCATTTTATAATGTAATAGAGCACAAAAAGCCATGAAAACGAACATCCTGGCACGAAAAATGTGCTAGTTAATATTGTCATATGGCATATGATACATGCTATAATAGGTGCTCAATTCGACAATCAAAAACGTCACAAAAACATATGATACTGGCACTTAAAATGTGTTATAATAATTTATACTACATCACGGAAATTTCGCCATCGAAAACTGCATTATAGCCCTGAAAATATGTTATTATAATTTATACTATAGCAAGGAAATATCGCCATGAAAAATTGCATGATAGCACGAAAAATGTGTCCTAATATCTTATACTAAAGCACGGAAATATCGCCATGAAAAACTGCATTATAGCACGAATCATGTGTTATAAAATAATTTCCGATGGCTTTTATATAACGCTACAATATTTCAATTTATTATAGCATTAAATAAAACGCTATGGTAGGGGGGGGCTATTATAGCTGCGGCTGACATAGCGTTCATGGAAACGCTACGAAAACCATATGGTAGCGTTTTCAGTGTGCTATTAATGCCGATATTTCTTGTAGTGTTAACCAATCTACACAAATCTGATCCCCTTTTTCCTTTCTCATTTTCTTCTTTTCCATTCCAATATCCATTCTCAAATGTTCACTAAGTCTAAAACCGTTCCCCCAAACTTGAACCAAGAACCGCCATCCTAATTAACTAGCCTATTCCTAGATTAACTTCGAGATGTTGGAGCTAAATCTACATGAGAATTCCTTTTTGTCGCCCTAAACCTAACACATTTTGCCAAGTTTGTTCGAAAGAAATGCCTCACAATTCACACACTAATAACAATGGCTTGAAAGAAGGCTAAGGTTAGCGTAGGGGAAACCATTCCAATGATGGGATATGACTACTTGGATAAGCAAGAGTGGTAAAAATGAGAAAGAATATCCAAGTATGTATAGGTGATCCACAAATTCATTTTATATTGCACAAACATAATATTTACAAGTCAAATTTATGGTTGTCACTTAGATGAGGTTGAATTCAAGTCAAGGTTTGTTTCAATCAAAGTAAGAACAATAAGACATGAGATCAAGGCATGGTTCGTTCTTAATTTATACACGAGATCAAAGCATCAAGAAACTAGCGACAATGACATTGGACTAGGCTCTTAATAAGGTACTTTACACGGACAAATCTATCATTGCTCCTAATGCTCATGCAAAGCTACCTTAAATGATATGCATCTAGACTCAATCCTATGTGGAATGCACAAAAGTTCAAAAAATTTCAAATTTATTGAAAATGCATGATATGCATGAGACTCAACACTACAAGAAAATTGCGTTTTGATGACTGAAAAGGGCGACTACATATTTAGTCGCTAAATGTTGCGACTAATTACCGACTATTTACGACTATTTGGCGACGAATAAAATATAGTCGTAAAGGAGTCGCTTATTGACGACTACAGTAGATAGTCGGTACAATAGTCGCTATTTTACGAATAATGTCCAACAATATTCTAAACGAGATATAACAGTCGCGTAATAATCGCTAACTCTGCGACTATTAGGCGACTATTTCGGCGGGTCGCACTGTAATTGGTAAACAGACGCCTTATAGTCGCTTAGTAGTCGCCATAAATGTTTATATAAGTAAAATTCACCTCATTTCTTCTCTTCATCCGATCTCAAAAACAAAACAAAAAACCAAAAAAAAATAATCAGTTTTTATTAGTTAAATAATGTCGGGAAATTACAATTATAGTAATTTCCGGGAGTGGATGTATAAGAGGTTCGATGAGGCGACGGGAAATTTCTCGGCATAGTTTACAACGGTGGTGGAGCAATTCATGACATTTGCAAATAGCCAGCCTCTATCACAAAGTAATGGCGGTAAGTTTTTCTACCCTTGTAGTGTTTGCAAGAACGAGAAATTGATATATCATGGTTTTTACCCCTTTTAGGACATGATATAAGTCATTTTTATAGAGTATTTCTAGTGTTTTGTAGTTTTTAGAGTCTTTTACAGGTTATAGCACGTTTGGAGCATAATTGGAAATATTGGAGCTTTTTGGAACATTGTGGAGCGAAGCAGAGATCCGTGTAGCTGAGACATCAAAATCACATGAGTATCGATCGATACTGCCTGGTATCGATCGATACCCGTCGAGGAAACAGAAAGATCGCGACTTATTGAAGAGTTGAAGAATTGCAGAATTGGCCCAGAAGACTTTGATATTTACAAGATGGCCCAGAACGTGTTTTAGCTTATAAATTAGGTTTTCAGCCACCTGTTTAGGCTAAGCTTTAATTTTATATTCTTTGATTTTACTTAGGTTTTAGAGAGACAAGTTTGAATCTCACTTCGTCCGAGATGAGATCTCAAAACATTTCTGATTATTTTATTGATGATTTATTCAGTTATGTTGATTGTTTCATTCACCATGTCTGAGTAGATCTACTTTAGGTTTAGAGTTTTCTCATAAAGGATTTCTTTGAATGCTAGGTTAATTATCTATTTAGGATTCACCATCTGAATTAGTTTTTCGCCTTAGGTTGTGTTCAAAGCTAATTCTAGGTTGACGAATCTGGAACTTAGATCTTAGGATAATTAATTAGGCACGAGAGTGCGATTAATTACCTGATAGAACCTTAGGTGAGCAAATTGACTATTCGCAAAGAGATTTCGTTTAATTGATTTGTGAACATATCAAACCTGAACTTTAAAGCTGATTTAGACTTTAGGATTCGCAAAGAGATTTGGAATTCCTAGGATTTAGATCTAGATAGTTTTCGCAACGAGAGTTGGTTAGCTATATTTTAGTGATTTGAGTTCAAGAACCGTGCGTAATCTGAATCCTGTTAGTTAATTTAGCTGCATTCATTGATATTCTGAGAAAAACCCTGTGCCTATATTTTCCTCCATTGATTTACAACACTTTTAATTGCGTACTTGTTTTCGTTTACATCTTTTGATTTAGCGTATTTTGGATCTATATAATCTATTGTGTGATATCTTGAGTTCTCGTGTTCGACCCCTAGCTATACTACGACAACTGCTTTAGTATCTTAATAGGGTATTAATTTGAGCGTATCCGAAATTTATACCGGGAACAAGAATTTGGAATAATCTTTATAGCAGAGGATTTATGCCAGATTATTATGTTTGGTATAAGCATGGGGAAGAAATCAATATGGATTTAGGATCGAGTAGTTATGTTAATACGACGTATGTAAGTGGGAGTGAAGAAGTGGGTAATGTAGTAGATATGTAGATATGGTGAATGATGCATTTCGTGATAACGTGAGTTTTGATATATATCATCAGGATGGTAGTTATCAGAATGTAGAAGAACCGGTACGTAACCATTCAAAGAAATTCTACGACTTGTTAGAAGGTGCAAATAATCCATTATATGATGGTTGTCGTGAAGGTCACTCGCAGTTATCCTTAGCTGCTCGAGTCATGCAAAATAAGGCAGAATATAATATGAGTGAAAAGTTAGTGGATTCGGTTTGCGGAATCTTGACAGACTATTTACTAGACGGAAACAAGTCAACCGGTTCACATTACGAGACAGAAAAATTGATGCGCAATTTAGATCTCCCATATCATACAATTGATGTTTGTATTAACAATTGTATGATCTTCTGGAAAGAGGACGAGAAGGAGGATAAATGTAGGTTTTGTGGTGCACAAAGATAGAAGCCTAAGAACGACCGGCGTAGAACCAAAGTACCATACAGTCGTATGTGGTATCTACCTATTGCTGACAGATTAAAGAGAATGTATAAGAGCGAGAAGACTGCAGCGGCAATGAGATGGCATGCCGAGCACCAAGCAAAGGAGGGAGAAATGGGTCATCCGTCTGATGCGGCGGAGTGGAGATATTTTCAAGATCAACATCCTCGGTTTGGTGAAGAACCCAGTAACGTTTATCTTGGATTATGTACAGATGGGTTCAATCCATTTGGCATGTCTCGTAATAATTCGTTGTGGCTTGTGATCTTGACGCCATATAATTTACCCCTGGCGTATAGCATGTTATCTGGATGGACAACGCATGGTAAATTTTTTTGTCCAGTTTGCATGGAAGATACTAAGTTATTTTATCTACCTAATGGAAGGAAGACGTGTTGGTTTGATTGTCACCGAAGATTTCTTCCTCATGGTCATCCATTGAGGAGGAATAAAAAGGCTTCCTAAAGGGAAAAGACGCTTCGAGAGAGTATCCACCTCCATCTTTGACGGGTGAGCAAGTTTATTTCGAGCGGTTGGTTGGTGTAAAACCATCAAAAACAAAGGATGTTGGTGGAAACGGTCACGAAAAGAAGAAGTCCGGCTATGGGAAGCAACATAACTGGCACAAGGAAAGCATATTCTGGGAGCTGCCGTACTGGAGGGACCTTAATATCCGTCATTGTCTTGATATGATGCATATAGAGAAGAATGTTTTTGACAACATCATGAATACTCGTATGAGTGTGAAGGGTAAATGGAAAGACAACATCATGTCAAGATTGGATATAGAACGATTTTGTTCTCGACCACACTTACATATTGATAGTGCGGGTAAAGCTCATTTCCCATCCTTCACATTGACAGAAGAAGCCAGAAAAACTTTATTGGAATGTGAGAAGAATGCGGTTAAGTTCCCATATAGTTATTCGTCATACTTAGATACTTGTGCTGATATGGACAACCAAAAATTTTCAGGCATGAAGAGTCATGACTGTCATGTTTTTATGGAGCGATTACTTCCATTTATCTTTGCAGAACTCCTAGATCGGAATGTCCACCTTGCGTCATCAGGTACTAATTACGATAATTTATTTAAATAAAATTATAGTAACGTATCTAGTAACCTAATGCAATTTTCGCGTATATTGTAGGGGTTGGAGCATTTTTCCGAGACTTATGTTCGAGAACTTTGCATACAAGTCGTGTCCAAATTCTAAAACAGAACATTGTTTTAATACTATGCAATTTAGAAAAGATCTTTCCACCTTCATTTTTCGATGTGATGGATCACCTGCCTATACATCTCCCCTATGAAGTTGAATTAGGAGGCCCTGTCCAGTATAGGTGGATGTATCCTTTTGAAAGGTTTTTCAAAAAGTTGAAAGGGAAAGCAAAGAATAAAAGATATGCGGCATGATCGATTGTTGAATCATATATCAATGACGAGATTGCTTATTTCTCAGAGCAATACTTTGCCGCGAATATACAAACGAAATAAAGGTAAATGCTAAAATCAATCACATCATGTCCACTTTGCCATTTAATTTGTATACACATGCTACTCATTCGTCAGGTTAACAAGATTCGATGAAGGTGAAGTCCCCGTATATCATGTCCCTGGAGTATCTTCTATATTTACTCACGTAGGCCGTCCAAGTGGAGAAATGCATGAAATATGGCTCTCAGAGAGAGACTATCAATGCGAACATGCATATGTTTTACGATATTGTGACTATTTTCAACCAATTGAGAGGTATATAAGTTGGAATCGCTATCAGATTGCGTTTTAATATATTTAACATTTGTTTAATTTCTCATATTTGTGTTGGTCTTGTGTAGTATGTTCGAGGAATTTATTTCTGCCAAATATCCAGGACTTTCCGAAAAAGAACTCGCCGCAAAAAGAGTTGACGAATATCATTTATGGGTGAAAGAATATGTATGTCTCAAAAATTTCATAACTATTCATATATGTATACTTATATATATTTACGCTATTTTTTATATATATGCAGGTTTCTTACTGGAACGCCACGAATCCATTTCCTACTTGGTTCAAGAGATAGTGCATGGACCTTTGAATAAGGCCAAAACATGTCCACTGTATTTTACAAGAGGCTATTTGTTTCATACGCAGAATCACGGCGCTAGACGAAAGACATGTAACTATGGGGTCAGTGTTAAAGGTGAAAATAACACTGATGCATCCGATGCAGCTGATTTCTACGGGACCTTAACTGATATTATAGAACTTGAGTACGAGGGGATGGTCAATTTGAGAATCACACTTTTTAAGTGTAATTGGTATGACCCTATTATAGGTAGAGGCACTCGGAGGAGCAATGGTGGCGTTGTAGACGTTCTTTCATCGAGAAAATAAAATAAATATGAACCATTTATTCTAGGTACGTACTTATGACAATATTTATATATAGCATTTTATTAATGTCGATATACATATGTATAACTTTTATATACATTTATATTACAACAGCCTCGCAAGCGGATCAAGTTTGTTATATTTCGTACCCATATACAAAGAAACCGAAGCAGTTGTGGCTCAATGCTCTAAAAGTGAATCCGAGGGGAAATATTTCAGGGGATTATGAAAAGAAAGAACCGACTCTTTTTCAAACAGAAAATGATGATGCTGTATTAATAACAACAATTGAAGATCTCTTACTCGACAATTTCGTACAAGGAGACCTAGTAAACCTCGATTATGATGTCGGAGATGCAGACCCAAAAGACGAATTTCTATGTAATTTGTCGTCTTCTGATACAGAATTAGATGACGAAGAACCCTACTAATTAACTATGTTACTTATGTCAGAATTTCGGTGTAATTTGTCGTTTACATTATTTGTCGTTATGAGTAAAAAAAAAATACATTTCCGTATATTAATAAGTAAGTAGAAAAGATTTAAAAAAAATATTTTCGTACTCACTAGGATTCGAACCGTGGGTGGATCATAGTTAAATATTAATAAATAGAAAAGATTAAAAATAAAACATTTCCGTCATCACGGAGACCCGAACAGTGGGTTGATGGATCAAGAGAGGAAGAATTACCAATATGCTAAAGTCATTAATTGGTATTAGTCACACACAAATATTAATAACTAGATTAAAAACATAAAAAAATAAAATAAAAAATCTCCGTATTCACGGAGAATCGAAACCGGGGCTGATGGATTTGGGAGTTGGTGAATTACCAATATGCTAGAGTGATTTCAATGTTTATGAACACACAAAACGTTTAATAAGTATTCGTTTTTTTCGATTAAAAAAAAATACTTTACCATTTCTGAGTCGCGAAAACCCTAAGTCTTTTTGCTCTCACCCCTTTGCGACTCTCATCTCCTCCGATCTTCTTCTTCTTCTTCGATATTCTTCTTCTTCGATCTGCGCCTTCGAATCCCCAAAACGATGCCGGGAGATAAGAGCAAACGAGCAGGGAAGAAAAGATTCACTCCCAATATTTCTGAGAGAGTCGAAGTGTCGCCTTCTTCGTCACGAACCCCAACCTCTCTACCGATGCAGTACAACTTTACGCCGCCGCCCCAACTACCTAATCAGTCGACAACACCTCAAGTACCCGTGAACGCTCAACCGGCATCGTCAGCACCAGGTTTCCGGAGCTTTCCACCGCCACAAGAACTATTCCCAAACTCGATGCCTCAACACCGTGAAGAAGAATTACCTGCGGCGGCTTCGGCTCCACTGGAGAACACTCCGGCATCTGGAGAACACAGCCATCCATCTTCTGGAGGGCACAGCTTCCATTACGAATTTGTACCAGGTTTGCCGGATCTGTAAGAGGACACACTAAAGGCGTTGAATGACTTGCTTATGGTGCCAGACCGGGATAGATTCACCACCGTCCTCTCTCCTACACCGACGCCGAACTCAACCTGGTAAGTGTATCGCATCTGATTTCGGATTTCTTAATGTCTTCTAGCTGTCTTTTGAAGTTGTTAGATTCTCAATGTTGGATACTCAATGTCGGATTCTCAATGTATGATTTCTTAGTGACTGATTTCTTAATGTATGATTCTCAATGTATGATTTCTTAGTGACTGATTTCTTAATGTATGATTCTCAATGTCTGAATATAGCATTTAATTTGTATAGAAGAGATTAAAGACTATAATTGAAATGTAGAATCAATTTCAATTGGCATCAAAACCTATCTTTCATAAACAAGAAAACCAATTTCAGATAGCTTAGTATTCGGAAATTCACAGCACAATGGTTAGAAACTTATTCGTGTTTGTTTTCTTTCTGAAAACATAGATTATTTACTTGCAACTGATCGTGTATTGTCTTTTTGAAAACATAGATTATTTACTTGAAACATAGATTATTTACTTGAAACTTATTCGTGTTTGTTTTCTTTCGTGTTTGTTTTCTTTCTGGTTTGTTTTCTTTATTTACTTGTCTTGTCTTTCTTTCTTTGCTTTGTATTGTCTTAAACTTTTTCAATGTGTGTTATGTTTTATGGAAATGCATTGTGCTGTGTCTTAATTCGGATCTCAGTTTTTGTCAATGTGTGTTCTGTTTTGTGTGTGTGTCTGTGTGTCATCCAATATAGATAGTTGTGTGTGTGTGTGTGTGTGTGTCAATGTGTGGTATGTTTCTAGAATTGCAACATTGATTGTCTAGGATTGTTGTGTACTTGTTTTATTTTATGATTGTTTAGGATTGTTGTCGTCTAGGATTGTTGTCTACTTGTTTTATTTTCTGTTTCTTGTCTGATTGTCTAGGATTGTTGTCTACTGGTTTGTTTTCGTTTAAGTAGTACATTACAGTATTTGATTAAATTGTAATGTACTACTAAACTGTAACTGTTTCTGGGTGATGTTCATCTAGATTCTGACATTATGATTTTGCATGTTTACACGTGACAGAGGATCTAAACTGGTTAGGTCAATTACTAAAGTCTTTACAAACAAATTTGATGCTCCCTACTATAGCTGGACAGTTGTGCCTCGGGAGAGACAAGAAAGATACTTTCTCGAGTTCGCGGTAAGGTTTCTGTTCTTTCGCATTCACATATAGCTTTGCTTGTGATGTTTTTACTAACATCATTATATTCTCTTTGTAATGTAGAAAACCCACACATGGGGATCCATTGATAACATGGACGGTTCAAGGCTATTTCAAGGAGATTTGTCAACGCAGGATGAAAGACATGGTTATCACCACGAGAACTAGTCGAGAGAGACCTAATTGGATCAGCGACACTCTCTGGGCAACAATGACAACATACTGGGACACAGAAGAAGCAAAGCAAAGGAGTGTCACCTATTCAGCTGCTCGTCTGTCTGAACGTAAAGGTCTAGGTTATCACATCCACTTATTAGGGCCTAAGTCCTATCAACAAATCCAATCCGAAATGGTTAGTAACTTTTCAATTTCTATTTTTTTTTGTCATATTACTTTTGTTTTGTCATATTCTGTTTAGTGTTGGTTGTATATTGTATTCAGTCATAATCTTTGTATTTTTTTGTCACATTGCAGGAAGAGGAATTAGGAAGAATAGGTGACACTCCTTTGCTTTGAAAAAGACAAATACAAAGGCTGACGGTACATATGTCGATAGGAAGGCGGAGAAAATTGTTGAAGCATATGAGAAGAAGGTGCAACAGAAGTTATCTGAGCTCGGGGCAGAGACTTCTGAAGTTTCTGACGGTGCGTCGTGACCTGGAGACCTAACACCAGATGAGTATACGTCAATCTTTCTTGAGGTAACATTTCATATACTTCATACTTCATCTTTCTTTCATATTTCATATATTTCGTATTTCATACTTCATCGTTTGTCTTCATCGTTTCATATTTCATATACTTCATACTTCATACTTCATATTTCATATACTTCATATTTCTTTCATATTTCATATACTTCATATTTCATATACTTCATCGTTTGTCATACACCATATGGTTTTTTTCTGTTCCTTTTCACAGGCAACCGAGAAGGATTCAAGAGGAAATGTTTATGGGCTTGGAAGCCTGAAGGAGAGTCTTCTCAATGGCAAACGCAAGCAACCAGGACACTCTTCATCGTTTGTCGCACTGCAAGAGTAGCTGAAGGAAGCTCATAAGAAAATCGAAGAGCAGGCTGCTTACAATGCACAGCGTGATGCTGAGGTTGCTGCCCGTGAAACAGAGCACAAAAGAGATGTGGCTGAACAAAAGGACAAGCTCGAGCACTTCTCATTGGTGGAAAAGTACTTGAGACAAACCGATCCGCGGTTTCTAGACTTCGTGGCATCACATTCAACACCAGCAACAACCGCAATGCTTCCATCAGCCTCTCTACCAGATCCAAGGAACAAACCTTAGGTCACTAATCTCTTTTTTTTTGTGAACTTGAACTTGTTTTTATTTATGTTTTGGCTTCTGTAAACTCATGTTTGAAACAATAATATTGGTAATGAAATGGTCTTTTCTGTATAATGTCTTTATTTTACTTTGTATCTTTTTATTTGTAACACAGGTTTCAAAGAATTTGAAAAACAAAACAAACGTGATTCAATTGTACCATATTCTTGTTTTGCTAACAAATATAGTCACTAAACTGTCGCCTATTAGTCGCCTATTTAAATCCGCAAAGTCTGATGACCCTAATAGTCGGCAAATAGTCGTTTAATAGACATAGAATAGTCGCTGATTAGTCACAACAATTACGACTACTTAAGGACTACGTTACGTCTACAATGTCCAGTCGTAAAGTAGTCGTCAATTGGCGACTACATGTACGACTACTTACTTTACAAAAGTTGCGACTTCTTTACGCATGCGTAACGTCTACACTAACCAGTCATTACGTAGTCACCATTTGGCGACTATATTTATGACTACTTAATTTAGCAACTAAAGATTAACGACTACAAGTTTTAGTCGTTATGTAGTCGTATTACAACTTTTAGCGACTACTATGCGACTCCTTCTGCAGTCGCCAAATCGTTGTATTCTTGTATTGCAAGGTGCAAAAGGCAAAATAAGAACACCAAAAACGATTTTAGATAACACACAAACCCTCCCCCAAACTTAAATTACACAGTCCCTTGTGTAATAGAAGTTAAGGAAGAGTTAAACAATGCATGAACGAAGGAAAGAAGATATGATTCTAAATGCTATGTAAAAAGTTTGGAGTGTTACCTTGGAAAATGATGGAGGGGACGAGAGGGATCAAGGGACGCCATACTCCATCACCTCATCCTATGCACCTTAGTCCACAAGTCCATGCCCATAAGACCATCGAAAACCTACTTGCACTAAGAAAACCCATAAAAAGGAACTAAAAACGAAAGAAGAGCTTAAAAGCAAATGTATATACAAGGATACCGGTTTGATCTCCCTCTCTAACCTTCGGTGTGGGGGTTGCTATGGCCTTGGCAAAGGGCTTGGGACACCCTCTACATTTGACCTTGTACTCAATCATCCCTTCTTCATGTTTCCATGGGATGAGAGTCATGGTCGAAGGTTGGTCTAGCAAGGGTCCAATCCCCTTGAGCATGCTCGGTTTCCTCTTCTCGGACCTAGTCTTTGTTCTCTTCTTATCGACCTTAGCATTTTTGACTTCACCCTCCGATGTGGTGTGAAAGAGGGAACTCAAGCAGCTTCCATCTAGAGCTAGTGCTTCTTCAACCATCCCATAACTCACCGTCTCACATACGCCCACGTATTCAATCTTTTGAGCTTAGGCTCCATTGTTTCCACAAACAATGGTCCCACAAATGGCGGTAGAAGAGGGCATCACTGTGTATGATTTCCTTTCATCCACGTTCTTGAGCACAACCCTCTTGTTTATGAAGTCCAAGCTTGCACCGGTTGTGTTGAGGAATGGAGTCTCGAGGATTAGAGGGAGCTTTATGTTTGGTGCCATCTCCATTACAACGAAGTCCGTTGGTACAAGACACTTTCCAATCTTGAGAGCAAAGTCTTCAACCATGCCAAGAGGTTTCTTCGTGGAAGAGTAACCAAATGTGATGGTGGAGGGGGTAATCTTTCAAATTATATATTCCAAGACTTTTGGCCATCTCCAAGGTCATGACATTCACGGTTGAGCCCGAGTCACACAAAGCATCATCAATTTCCAAGCTTCCAAGGGTGCAAGATATTGAGAATTTCCCGGAGTTTCCAAGCTTTTGGATAGTCTTAGGCTCGATCATTGTTGTGCTTTGAGGCACTTTCTCTTGTGCCTTATTGAAGAAACGATCGGGAAATGGAAGTGGAGGCTCATATGGGGGAGGTAAAGTGCGAATGGGCTCTCTTTTTGACCCAACAAGTATCTCTACGTTTTTCACTCTAGCCACGTCCTTGATGGACTCCTCAACCTTGTTATTCTTTTCTTCAACCAACACCATATCATTCTCATGCCCAAGGGTCACCTCCCCACCTTGTTGCTCAATGTCCTCATTGAGGCTAGAGACTAACCCGAGGAACTCCTCAATTATGTGAACTTGCTCCTCAAGAATGGAAAAGGTGTTGCAAGACTCTTTAGAGGTTAATATTTCCTTCCCATTTGAAGAGCCTTGAGGATAATTTGAGGGAGGGGAGGCACTCTGTTGCTCTATTGATTTCACCCTTGAGCTCAATGCCTTAACCTTGCTATTAAGATCATTGTAAGAGAATATGACCTTGTTAGTAGTTTCCGTTTGGCCCTTGATTATTTGTTGGAACATGGAGACCAAGTCAAGCTCTTGCGGTTTAGACGTAGGTGCTTGACCTTGGGACACAAACCCTTGTTGTTGACCTTGAAAACCGGGTGGGGCTTTTGGTTGGAATCCACTTTGGTTTCCTTGGAATTGGGTCCTTGGGACATACCCTTGTTGGTTGGAGTTAGAAGGTTGACTTTGAGATTGGAATTGTTGTTGTGGAACTCCATGAGCTTGAGTAGATTGTAGAGGGTAGAGTTGGTCTAGTGGATTCATATAGTTTTGATTGAACCTTTGTCTTTGGAAGTTACCTTAGTTTCCCACGTAGTTCACTTCCTCTTGTGTTTCTACGGCTTCCTCTTGATAGCAAGCCTGATTGTTCTCGTAGTCACCAATGAAATGGACCACCTTTTGAGACTCTTTTGAAGCCACAATAAGCTTATCTATCAAACTTGCATGCGTGCTTATCCATCATGGAGGCTTGTTTATCCAACTTCTCATTCAAGGCTTCCATGTCCTTGGCTCTCTTGTGGTCCTTGTGGCACGGTCATAATCGTCGCCATAGGTGCCATCACTTTGAGTCAAGTTCTCCACTAGCTCCATTGCTTCCTCTACGTCCTTAGCTAAGAAATTACCATTCGAAGCCGTGTCAAGTAGCATACGGATCTTAGGCAAAACACCTCGGTAGAGTGTGCTAAGGAGAGAGGCGTTGCTAAAGTCGTGATGAGGGCATTGAGAAGTGTAGCTTCTAAATCTCTCCCAAGCCTCGTTGAAAGACTCATTGGACCGTTATGTGAAGCTTGAAATCTCGTTGCGAAGCTTGGCGGTTCTAGCCAGTGAAACAAATTTGGCAAGAAATGCACGTTTGCAATCATCCCACGAGGTGATAGATCCTTGGGGTAAGGTCTTTTCCCATTGGTGAGCCTTGTCACCCAAAGAAAACGGGAAAAGACGAAGCCTGAAACCGTCTTCGGAGACCCCATTGATCTTAGTGAGACCACATATCCGGTCAAATTGGTCTATGTGGTCAAATGGATCCTCCATTGACAATCCGTGAAACTTGTTGGCTTGAACCATGTTGATCACCCTGGGTTTCACTTCGAAGTTGTTGTTCTCCACCAATGGAGCTTGAATGCCTTGCCGGTTTTGGTGATCATTAGCGGCGTCACCTTCTCCAACAACGTTTCTAGATCTTGGTGGATGTTGTGGACAGTTTGGTTGGTGATGGTTTCCATTGCCACCACCTCCTTCGTTGTTCCCATTCCCACCGTTCCTTTGGTGGCGAATGTTCTCATGAATGTTCCCGAGTGGAATATCATGAAGATCTTCCATTTCGTTACAAACTTCTTCTTGTACTCTTACTCGGCTTCGTCGTGCTCTTGAACCTCTCTCAAGTTGATCAATGTCGTCCCTTGGTTTTACTAGGTTAGTATTGCCACGGGAACGGGTATGCATGCACCTATAGAGAGAAAGAGCAATAAGAAGTAAAGAAGACTAGTAATCTTAGTGGAAAATAAAAATTAATCTCACAAAGAGCCTAAATCTCAAAGGTAAAATCAAATCTCAATATGGCAACGACGCCAAATTGATACAAGATATTTTGGTATCTATAGAGTCAATTCTCTAAATGCAAATGTTATCGAACCTTATCGGGATTTATCCTAATCACTAAGAATGCAAGGAACAATTGCAAGTTAAGCTAAACAAGTGTGTTTGATTAAATATCCAATTCGAATTAAGGCAAAAGCACTAAACAAGATTGTAAATCAATAAACAAAAGCGGAACTAGAGATGAGGTTATTGATGTAAGGTGATCCAAGTCCAATTAGTGGTGTTCATTCACTCAAAGAAGCTAATTCCTAGGCATAAGACCCTTATTCTTGACTAATTCTCTTTCAAGCAACTTATCACTATGCTAATCACCTAATTCATTAACAAACTTTCATTTGTGAATCATTGATTAGCAAGCATTAAGAATACAAACAAGATCAACCAAAAATACACCCTAGACAACTATTATCATAGGATAGGAGCATAAATCTCTTGTCTAGTTCATCAAGGCTTTCATCAAACACTTGGTGTGCATGAAATGCCTTATGATCTAGATCCACTCTTTTAAGCTAGATCTAGCATTAGGGACACTAGACAAGAAGGAATATAAGATTATCTAACCCTAAATACCACTAATCAAACCTTGGATCACCCTAATCTACCCCATCTCAAGATCCTAAAAGACTACTCAAAACCCATTAAGAACATCCCAAAATCGATGAGGATAGGAGATGAAACCATGGATGAATCTTCAATAATCAAGGTAGAAAAGAGATAGATAGAAGATATACAATGAAATAAACACTTAAATGCATAAACTTAAAAGATCCCTCTTACAAAATCCAAGCTCTCTCTCAAAGGTAAGGTTTTTGACTAAGAAAAAGCATAATCTCAAAATTAGGTTTAGATGGGTTTTTATATGAAAAGTGGGCGACCGGGTCAGCCCGGATAAACCGGGTATTGACCCGGTCGGATCTTGGGTCGATGGTCTTGTGATTGGTCGACATCGAGTGGAATGGGCGATGCAACAGGTCGATGTTGGTTGCTGGTTTTTTGCATCGCCAATTTGCATCGCTCCATGGTCGTTGGTTGCTGGTCGATGCTAAGGTCCTAGAGCAGCACCGGTCTGTTGCATCGCTTGGTCGCCTTGGTGTAAACGTCCTGAAGCTGAGCATCGCGGCAACTGGGCGACGTGTGAAGGAGTTGGGTCGATGCTAAGGACCTGGTCCTCCATCGACCGGTTGCATCGACCCGTGGCGTCGCCTGCACGTCTCCAGAGTTCCCAAACATCTTTAACCGCCTCTCTTGCTCCTGATCCGAATGGTCTCAAGCCAAACTCCATTAAGTTCCTCCAAAGTGCCTAAAAAAGATTCTAAAACATGCAAAAACACACTAAACTTAATGCAAATGTCCTAATCTCTAATTGAGACCTAAATGCAAGACAAGACCATGATTATGCATGCAAATTACAAAAAACTCTAAATGAAATGCATGCTAAAACATGAAATATATGAGTATATCAGGGATTTGGGCATTATCTTGGCCAACTTGAGCACCCTCAGCCGAGAGCTCCCGAGAGAGCTATTCCTCAAGCTAGGAGGAATGAGCCGGCCCCTCAACAACATGACCAGCAAGACGACGATGACAGCATGCCGGAGATGGAAGATGGCCCTCCACCGGACCCACTGAGGTTCCAAAACCAGAGGAGGCGTGATCCTTTAAGAGGAAGCCGGCCACGAGACCGAGAGCCAAGAGAAAGTAATCTTGAAATCCAGTTGACTCCCATTAGTTTCACAGGAAAATCAAATCCAGAAGTATACTTGGATTGAGAGAGGCGTATTGAATACATCTACGAGTGCTACGGCTATGGAGAGTAAAAGAAAGTTGCCTTAGCAGCAGCTCAGCTCACGGAGAATGCCCTAGCTTGGTGGGATAGGACTGTTGCCGAGAGAAGGAGGCAACTCTTTGGACCCATCCAAACATGGCATGACATGAAATACCTTCTAAGACTAAGGTATGTGCATGAGCATTATCACCGTGACCTACAAAAACGTTTCAGGAAGATAGCACAAGGCAACAAGACGGTAGAGGAATATTTTGAGGAATTTGAGAAGCTAATGAACTCATTAGAGTTAGAGGAGTCCGAGGGGGCGCTAATGGCGCAATTCATAGACGGATTACAAGAGAGAATAGCTCGGAAGGTGGAAAGAGCAAGATACATCGGGCTCCATGACCTCTTGCACCTATCAGTGCAAGTAGAACAACAAATCAAGCACAAGGCATCTCATGCTAACCAAAGCAAGGGACAGCCTTGGCAAGCGAGCAACATCAGCCGACCAATTGACAAAGGCAAAGCTGTTGAGATCGATTCTCGGTTTAATGATATGCTCAAATTAATACCCTAACAGTACTAAAGCAGTAGTTGTAATATAGCTAGGGGTCGAACCACAAAAACTCAAGGAAACACATAATAGATTCTAGATGCTGAATTACGCTAAGCAAATCAATTGTATTGAAAGCGATTAAGTAAATTAAAAGTGTTGTAAATCAATGGAGAGAATATAGGCTCAGGGTATTTCTCAGGAAATCAATGAATGCAGCTAAATTAACTAACATGATTCAGATTTAGCGCAGTTCTTGAACTCAAATCACTAAAGTATAGTTAACCAACTTTCGTTGCGAAAACTATCTAAATCTAAATCCTAGGAATTCCAAATCTCTTTGCGAATCATAAAGTCTAAATCAGCCTTAAAGTTCAGTTTTGATATGTTAACAAATCAATTAAACCAAATCTCTTTGCGAATAATCAATTTGCTCACCTAAGGTTCTATCAGGTAATTAATCGCACTATCGTGCCTAATCAATTATTCTAAGATCTAAGTTCCAGATTCGTCAACCTAGAATTAGCTTTGAACACAACCTAAGGCGAAGAACTAATTCAGATGGTGAATACTAAACAGATAATCAACCTAACATTCAAAGAAATCCTTATGAGAAAACCCCAAACCTAAAGTGGATCTACTCAGACATGGAGAATGAAACAATCAACATGTTTGAATAAATCATCAATAGAAAATAAGATTAACAAGAGGTTCTGAGATCTGATCTCGGACGAAGGGAGATTCAGACTTGTCTCAAACCAAAGTATAGAAAATAAAGCTTAGAAAAAAATAAAGCCCACCTAAACAGGTGGCTGAAAACCTAATTTTTCAGCTAAAACACGTTCTAGGCCAACTTGTAAATATCAAAGTCTTATGGGCTAATTCTGCAATTCTTTAACTCTTCAATAAGTCGCGATCCTTCTGTTTCCTCGACGGGTATCGATCGATACTAGGCAGTATCGATCGATACTCAGGTGATTTTGATGTCTCAGCTACACAGATCTCTGCTTCGCTCCATAATGTTCCAGAAAGCTCCAATATCTCCAATTATGCTCCAAACATGCTATAACCTGTAAAAGACTCTAAAGGACTACAAAACACTAGAAAGACTCTATAAAAAGGACTTATATCATGGTCTAAAAAGGGGTAAAAACCATGATATATCATTTAAAAGCAAAGCCAATGACTTCTCTAAGTCATCTCGGCCAGAACAAGGTAAGTTCTCTAACACTAGTCAAGCCAGAGCTCGTGACATTACCTATTTCAAATGTCAGGGGAGAGGACACTATGCTAAAGACTGCCCGAACCAAAGAGTGATGATCATTACGGCAAGCGGAAGAAGAAGCAGATGAAGCTGTTTACGACGTTGAGTATCCAGACACTGGTGATCTACTAGTAACTAGGAGAGTCCTTAGCGTGCTGATTCAACCTGAGGAAAAAGTCCAAAGAGAAGAATTGTTCCACACGCGATGCACTATTAATAGCAAGGTATGTAATCTTGTAATATATGGAGGATCTTGTGCTAATGTGGCCAGCAGGTTTATGGTAGACAGTTTAGGACTGGAGAAAGTTAAGCACCTTAGATCATACAAGTTACAATAGCTCAATGACACCACTGAGCTCAAGGTGACAGAGCAAGTGATTGTTCCCTTTAGCGTAGGCAAGTACCAAGACCAGGTGCTTTGCGACGTAGTTCCTATGCAAGCTGGACACCTCTTGCTGGGGAGACCATGGCAATTTGACCGGGCAAGTATTCATAATGGCCGGACAAATTACTATTCCTTCATGCACAAGGAACGCAAGCACAACTTGGCCCCTCTAAGCCCAACATAAGTGCATGAACTTCATACCAGAATGAGCAAGGAGGCCAAGGTAAGTGTTTCTAATCTATACATCACTACTGGTGATTTAAACCGTACTATGAGTGCCAAGGGCACTATGTTGCTGATGCTTTTTAAAGAATGTCTAAGTACATAATTCAAGGACCAAGACTTGCCACCAGAAGTAGATGCCTTGCTAAACAAGTTCAAAGATCTATTCCCTGAAGAGAATCCTCCAGGACTGCCTCTTAACCGAGGAATAGAGCATCAAATAGACCTTGTTCCAGGCTCTGCCTTACCAAACAAGGCAGCCTACCGAATGAATCCCGCAGAGACCAAGGAGTTAGAAAAACAAGTGCGGGATTTTCTAGATAAGTGGTACATAAGGGAGAGTCTTAGCCCTTGTGCAGTTCTCGTGCTGTTAGTGCCAAAGAAAGACGGCACTTGGAGAATGTGTGTGGACTGCCGAGCTATCAACAACATCACCATCAAATACCAGCACCCCATTCCGCGCTTAGACGACATGCAGAATGAACTACGTGGCTCCACTATCTTCTCAAAGGTAGATTTGAAAAGTGGATACCACCAAGTCAGAATGTGTGAAGGAAATGAGTGGAAAACAACCTTCAAGACCAAACAAGGGTTGTATGAATGGCTAGTCATGCCTTTTGGCTTGACTAATGCACCAAGCACCTTCATGCGATCAATGAATCAGGTTCTGTGTGCTTATATAAGTAAATTTGTAGTTGTTTATTTTGATGACATACTTATATATAGTAAGAACCTACAAGATCATCTCAAACACCTAGAACGATTGCTTAAATCACTTCGCAAGGAAGGACTTTATGCTAACCTTAAGAAGTGCACTTTTTTTTACTAACCAACTTGTGTTCTTAGGCTTTGTAGTAAGAGAACATGGACTACAACTAGATGAGGAGAAGATCAATGCCATACGAGACTGGCCCACACCAACAACTATAGAGCATGTTAGGAGCTTTCACGGCTTTTACCGACGGTTTGTAAGGGATTTCAGCCCTGTTGTTGCTCCACTAAAAGCTGTGATCAAGAATAATGTGCCATCCGCATGGGGGACAGCTCAAGAAACTGTCTTCAACAACCTCAAAGATAAGCTCACTCAAGCACCGATTCTAGCTTTTCCCGACTTCTATGAGATGTTTGAAGTAGAGTGTGATGCATCCGGCCTAGGAATTTGAGATGTACTTCACCAAAGAAAGAGGCCAATAGATTTCTTTAGTGAGAAAATAAGCGGAGCTACGCTTAACTATCCAACTTATGACAAGGAGCTCTATTCCCTCGTTCGGGCTTTAGAAACTTGGCAACCCTATTTGCTGTCTAAGGAGTTCATCATTCATATGGATCATGAGACTCTTAAACATCTGAGAGGAGAGACATCACTCAAAAGGAGCCATGCAAAGTGGCTTGAGTTCGTAGAGACGTTTACCTACATCATCAAATACAAAAAGGCAAAGAAAATGTAGTAGTCGATGCCTTGTCTAGGAGGCATGCTCTTATCAAAACAATGGAGGCCAAGGTGCTAGGATTTGAGCACATCAAGGACCTATACAAAGATGATCCTGAGCTTGATGATTGCTACAAAGATCACGACAAAGGAATAGACGGTTCATTCTATCTCCAAGATGGCTTTTTTTTTAAAGATAAACGTGTGTGCATTCCACAGGGATCAATGAGAGAGCTAGTGCTTAGTGAAGCACACAGAGGAGGATTAATGGGACATTTCGGTGTAGACAAGACCTTGGCCGTAGTGAAAGATCACTTCTATTGGCCTCACCTCAAGAAATATGTGGAGACATTTTGCTCTAGATGTGTGCAATGCCATAAAGCTAAATCCAGGTCACATCCACGTGGTCTTTATCTTCCTTTACCTATTCATAACGCCCCATGGGTAGATATCTCTATGGATTTAGTTTTAGGACTACCCAATATACGACACAAAGACTCAATCTTTGTTGTTGTGGACCGGTTATCTAAGATGGCACACTTCATCCCGTGTGATAAGACCAATGATGCAACTCAAATTGCTGATATGTTCTTCAAGGAGGTGGTGCACTTGCATGGGTCCCAAGGACCATAGTATATGATCGTGACACAAAGTTTTTGAGTCACTTTTGGAGAACTTTGTGGAGGAAGCTAGGAGCCAAGCTCCTTTTTTCTACTACATGTCACCCCCAAACATATGGACAAGCGGAAGTGGTAAACCGTACACTTGGAGCTTTACTTAAAGCTACTCTTGGTAACAACATGAAAACATGGCTTGATTGCATTACATTCATAGAGTTTGCTTATAATAGGGTTGTTCATTCGGCCACTAAGCTATCTCCATTTGAAATCGTCTATGGAATTAACCCTCTATCTCCAGTAGATTTAGTGACAAATCCACAAGTAGAACAAGTTAATCAAGACGGCTTAGGCATGCTGAGCTCATCAAGAAGTTGCAAGAGAAAGCTAAGGCTAATATTGAAATCGTTTATGGAATTAACCCTCTATCTCCAGGAAGGAACTCGCCTTTGAACTAGGCGATTGGGTCTGGCTACACATGAGAAAAGAAAGGTTTTTGGAAAAGCGTGCCTCCAAACTCGCTCTAAGAGGCGACGGTACATTCAAAGTTCTAGCCAAAATCAATGACAATGCCAATAAACTAGAGCTACGAGGTGAGTTTAATATCTCACATACCTTTAATATTGCTGATCTATCTTTTTATGACGCGGGAGATCAAGTTTTGAGGTCAAAACCTCTTGAAGAGGGAAGGAATGATGAGGACACAGACTCTAATGCCAACCCAAAGCAGGTGCCTACAGTCCAACAAGGACCAATGACCCATTCAAAGGCTAAGCAACTTAAAAGAAGGTTTGGAACTGATGTACAAGCTTTCATCAACTCATTAGGATCAGACGAGTCTTTTCAAGAAATAACCGAGAGGGATTGTGCCAAAGAAATTGTAGCCGAGAGGGATTTAGCCGAGGAGAATTTTGTGGGAAAATCTGTTTTAGCCGAGGAGAATCTTATTGAGGGAAAATTAGCCAAAGCAATTTCCCTCGATAGAAACTTAGCCGAGAGAAACGTAGCCGAAGCAGTTTTAGCCGAGAGGAAGGGCCTTGTTCCAAAAACCAATACAAACGATATGATCATCAGTGAGGGAGGTAAGTTCTTTCGTCCAAGTGAACATTTTAAGAATAACCGGTCAGGTAGTTCTATTTCTAAAGATGCAGAACCCAGGAAGCTCTCTAACCAACTACCCAGAGACCCCATCAACGCCATAGAAGGACTTGCCGATGAATTCAGCCGATTGAGCTTAAGCAGGACGTCTCATGATGATCACAAAGGTTGGTAAAAACAAGAGCTTAAGAATCCAAGGAGAAAGCGAAAGAATAACGTGTTGCTTCCACCACAAGTCATTTACCCGAGAAGAACCAAAAGAGGCAAGAAGAGGTCCAAAAAAGTTTTGAAAATACAAAAAATAGGTCTGTGACGAAGAACGGAAAATAAACGAGATGAGGTCTAACATTGGGTGCTGAAATCGGCCTAAGATTGTTCCAGCCCGAGCTTGTGCCTCAAAATGAGGCAGAACTCGACCCATGGCAAGACACCTTCGGCCCGATCCATCCTGACCCGAGCTCATGCCTAAATCTATGGCACAACTCGACCCGAGATAAGAAAACCCCCGGTCCGATCCCTCCTGGCCCGAGCCCGAGCCTCCAATTGAGGCAAACCTCAATCGCCAGCATCGGCCCAGCCCCGCCTTGGTCCCGGCCGATCCCAAGTAAGTTTTTCTTCCTCCTTTGGTTTAACTTCTCCCAAACCGACCCTAAACCGATTTAAACCAGATTTTTCCTTCCCTACTTCATAAAAACGATTTTTAAGTCTAAGGAATGGAATTTTTGGATCAAAAACAAACACCTCATCTCTTTGTTCTAGAGAGAGTGTTCTTGATCCAAAGACCCAAAGACTTAAAAATTGGGGATATTGTTAAATTTGTTTGGTTTGAAGAGAATTAACCAAGGAATTCTCATTCTCTTACTCATTCATCACCAAAATCCAATGTATGCTCTCTTATAACTCATTTTTCTCAACTTTTCAAGTTTACTAACTTTTTGAGTTTTATATGGATTTAGCTAACTTTTGCTGGATTAAGATGGAACTCACTTAGATAGAATTGTTTAAGATGCACTTGTGATTTGCTTGATTATAGGCACTCTAGAACTTAAGAATCAAGTTTTTGATGAAAATTGTTTCGCCATGAACAATAACTATGAAAATTGCAAATATTTTTGAGAAAATTGGTTTTGATATTTTCTTTCCATTCTTGTTGATTTAGATTGACTCATTATGCTCTTAATTTATTATGCTAAGCATTGAGATAACCTCCTTGATTTTTGGTTAATTCTACAACTTACTAATGGTGTTCTTTAAGAATTTAATTTTGTAGGAAATTTCAATGACGGATGATGTCTCTCGGCAACGATCCACTAGGCTTACTCGGGTAACCGACAAACCCTTGGTGTTTCGAGAACCGGAGGACAACATCCCTCAAGTCCAAAGAAGAAGGAAAACACAAAATCAACAAGGAAGAAGACATGGAAAAAAGTTGTGCAGGATAGTGAGGAGACATTAAGTTAACACTTGAGAGATGAGGATGACGAGTTGGAAGAAGCGCAAAAACTACCCTAGGAGCTGAGCAAGTGGACAACGAGCTAAGTAGCCTCTCACTCATCTCTGATTTCCGTCAGACCGAGGCTACCGATGATGATGCCACAAGCTATTTGGCACAAGCATGTGAGTTCGTAGCTGATTCTGACGAGACAGAGGTGCTTTCTCGCGAATCCGACGACAACGAAACTTCAACTTCCATTTCTGAGGCGTTCTGATCCAGGTCCCTTCGTCATAATTTTTCTTTATTTTCTCTTTACTATTTATTTATTTTATCGAGTATGTCTGCTCCCTTCTATCGCTAATTTTCACACCGAGACGGAGCGAAGTAAGTCTGGGGGGAGATTTATCGTTCACTGACACATTTTATTTTTCGTTGATGTTATTTTTATTTCTCTTGAGTCATTTTAATGATTTTTCTTGAGTCGTTTTATTGAGTCAAAACTATTATGTTGGAAATTATGAGATTTTATTAGAACAAACTGTGTGACTCCAACTTTTAGTGACCATTTTAACAGAGATTGACCGCATATTTTTACTAATGGAAAATCCATGAGTGTATTTACCTACCATAAAAACGCCCATTTCTCTAAGGGAACGAAGGATTTAGTGCTGGTTTCAACCTAGTGAACTTAACTTTTCTCATATTGGGGGTTTATATACATTGACCGAGACACCTTTTTCTAGTGTGCCATGACAAGTTTGTGTGAGTACGGTTTTCCTCTCTCTTCCCTTTAGTTAAGTAATTCAATGCAGAAAGGATATGGAATGTGCTGAAGTGAACCGGGGATTCGGTGGCAAAAACCATCAATACTCGTGTCTGATGGAAGTATGCCAAAAGAAGTGAATCGGGGATTCGGTGGAAAACACAATCAGTACTCGCGTCTCATGGAAACTTATCCAAGGAGGTGAACCATGGATTCAGTGGCAAACACCATCAATACTCGCGTTTTGTATTCCTTAATCCCGTGAAAAAAAAAGAAAAAAAAAAGAAATCGATCTAAGGAAGAGAGAAAAAGGGAGAGGAAAGAAACCGGAATTAAGACTGTCAAGGTAAGCAAAAAACTTTATTGAGAAAAGTGTACATGTTCTTTGATCGATACTCCCTCGATGAGACCGCACGCCTTTAACTTTAAAGAAGTTAGCAATGGAGAATTTGTGTAACCTTATGAGAATGTGGGTCGGACTCGGGAAGTTGATAAGTAAAACGGGGAAGTACATGGTGGTTTCTATCTAACGTCAAATTTGTTCTATTTGGTTTATGACAATGATGGTTAGTACGATGGTCTAAAGAATTAGTGAGTTTCCGCGTTTTCAAAACTCTTTTTTGTTCTTAGTTTCTCTGTTTGAATGAGGACAAGTAAAAAGATAAGTCTGGGGGAGTTGATATACTCTATATTTTACTGTTTTATTATGGATTTTGTTATTTTATCTAAGCATTTTCATTCAGTTTTGTGCTTTCTGAGGTAGTTTTTTCGTATTTGTATTTTCATTAAAGTCTATATAGGTCAAATCATCAAAAATGATGCAAAATGGAGCCAAAAAAGAGTTTAACACGTCCAAGACATGTTTTCAAGTCTAGAAGATCAACCAAGCACCTAAAGCTCAAGAAAGGCGGATTTCTCCAATAGGACAACACAAATGCATCAGAAATTGCACCTTCATTGGATGCCTTACCGTTGATGGATTGAGATAAAACTTGGTGAAAACATAGAATTATGGCTCATCTTTCATATGGAATTGGTTTAAAGTCATTTGGAGTAGTGTCCACGAAGATAAACCAATTTTACTGAAGATGCATCCGAATTGGGCCTGACCTCGGCCCAGATCCATCCTGATGATAGTTATCAAAACTCACGTTATGACGAAATACATCATTCACCATATCCACATATCTATATTTTACTACATTACCCACTTCTTCACTCCCACTTATATATGTCGTATCAACATAACTCGATCCTAAATCCATATTGATTTCTTCTCCATGCTTATACCAAACATAATAATCTGGCATAAATCCTCTACTATAAAGATGATTCCAAATTCTTGTCCCCGGGATAAATTTCTCATTCTTGCAAACACTACAAGGGCAGAAAAACTTACCGCCATTAATCTATGTTAGAGGCTGGCTATTTGCAAATGTCATGAATCCCTCCACCTCCGTTCTGAACTCTGGCGAGAAATTTCCCGTCTCTTCATCGAACCTCTTATACATCCACTCCTGGAAATTACTATAATTGTAATTTCCCGACATTATATAACATATAAAAACTGAATTTTGTGGGCTTTTGTGTTTGAAGATCGAATGAGGAGAAGTAATGGGTGAACATTGCTTATATAGACATTTCTGGCGACTAAATAGCGACTACACGGCGTCTGAAGGGCGACTACATGTTGTAGTCGCATAAAACCGATACACTAACCCCAAAACGTATAACAAGAATTTTTCACCGGTATTTAATGACTAATTAACGACTAGTGTGCGACCCGCCAAAATAGTCGTATATTAGTCGCCAAATGGCGACTATTATGCGACTCTTGTTTCCCGTCGGCAAATTAGTTGTAACTTAATCGTAAATGAGCGACCCGCCGAAAGAGTCGCATATTAGTCGCTAAATTAGCGACTATTAGGCGACTGTATTTCCCGTCTGAAATGTGGTCATAAATTAGTCGTAAAATAGTGACTAATGTAGCGACTATATTCTTTGGTCGTGATTCAAAGCAATAAATTAAAGAGACTAGTGAGTTTGCCTCTGGGTACAGAGAGAAGACTGATGATGAACTTCAAGAAGTCGAGTATCGTCTCAGCATACTCGAATACAAGGCTAGAGAAACCGATGCTTCGGTTAGTCACTTATTCGACACACGGAAGACAAACAAGCCTTATTTAGAGGAACTATCTAAAAATCATGAGGAGCATGATCCGACACTTAATGATCATATTCCTGACCTGGAGGAGAAGCCAAATAACTACCAAGAACAAGAAAACACCGAAGGAGATGAAGAAGATGACGAACCGAAAAAGTCCCCACGGACTCCTCTCACCACTGGCGCGAGCTCTCCAGCCGCGGCCATCCCTCCTCTCGCCGCGCCACCGCCTGCTTGACCCGCGGTCACACAACCGTCTGACGCGCCTCTGTTCCTTGGACCCGTGGCCAACCTCTGATCGCCTACCCCTGAACCATTCGAGTTCTGTACACTTTCTCTTGAGCAATCTGCATTCTCCATTGACACAGAAGCCACATATGAGCCTTCAAGCAACTTAGGACAAGACTTCATTGCACCGTGCAACATGGTTTTATCAGCCCAATCCTCCAATTAAGTCAAAGAACAATATTCCGAAGAAGAAGACTCGAGGTTATTCTTTCGAAAATCAGATTTCAGCTCGTTGAGTGACTCTGACCTTGCACCATCACCACCAACAAGTCCAATACCGGAAGAGCCAAGGACAGAATGCATCACCTGAGAGAGATTGATCAAGTTTAATAGATTTGTAAAATAAATCATGATGTACAGCTCCTTCAAAGAAGTTTGGGAAAAAGGACTTACATACGCTTTCTTCCGCTACAGCAATGAGAGCAAGGAAAACATTCACGCTTATTTCATGAGGGCGAGATGTTCAACATCTCCCTATGCCGCTTCCCATGCTATCCGAATCTACCATCCCGAGAAGTACCTAGAGTACCCTAATAAGATAAGCCGAGAGAAGTTATATGAATTCAACAACGTGGTCCATAATCTACCTCGAAATACTACTTTTTCTAGAGCTTACATGGATCATATGATTGGTCATTTCTTTTGTGAAAGCAAGGAGTCCATAACGGAGATAGAAGATCTTTTCGACAATGCCATGAACGGAAAACCCGTTAACCAGGGTTACAACTACTCTACAAAATCGAAGAACAAGGTCAGTTCCTTATCACTTGTAGCATCCGTGGAGATGAATTTAAGAATGTTCTTTGTGATTCCGGAGCTTGCTTGAGAACCATGTCAAAATCGACCGCAAAACGCATCGGTAAGAAGCACATAAACCATACCCGGACAAAAATAAGCATGGCCGACGAGACTTGTACCACACCAAAAGGGATTACCCGAGACATGCCAATAAGAATCGGACATTGCATAGCCCCCGTCGATTTTTACATCGTCCAAACTACGAAGAAAGATGCAACACCGATAATTCTAGGATGGCCGTTGTTATTGATTTAGGTGTTTTACCACTCAGTCAATTAAAACTAAAGGTCACACTACCGCAATCATAACGGTTGTCAATGCAGTACTATAGGATCGAATACACAGAGATCACGGTTACACTACAATTCTCACAATTATGAAACTAAGCTAAGACAATATTATATTTGGTTTTGGAAAGAGTAACAAACGCAATTTAAATGATGTAAATTCAATAAGGGAAAACGTTAGGTCAAGGGTTTGTTCTTGGGAATAC
The DNA here is from genome assembly GCA_030161315.1 of Eutrema japonicum. NCBI lineage: Eukaryota > Viridiplantae > Streptophyta > Magnoliopsida > Brassicales > Brassicaceae > Eutrema > Eutrema japonicum. The sequence continues at coordinate 30,463,641 of BSQW01000007.1, forward strand.
AGAGATCACAAATCAGACAACTATTCATGGAATAATTAAACACAAGTTTCAAACTCAAACATAAATATTAACCCATCCACCCTCGTGCTCATGGTTACTAAACCTAACAACCTAATCCATTCTCGTGCTCATAGAATTCTAGGTCAACATTAAGGAGCAGGTTCAATATGTTCACGAATCGCCTTAGCATCAACTCTCGTAGGCTAAGGACGATTCGCTCGCTTATGTTCTTTCTATGTAACCTAATCCACCACTACAAGAAAACTGCGTTTTAACGACTACAAATGGTGACTAAACAATTAGTCGCTAAACATTGCGACTACTTAGCCACTATTTGCCGACTATTTGGCGACTAATACAATTTGGTCGTAATTGAGTCGCTGTTTTACGACCAAACAATATAGTCGCTCTAGTAGTCGCTATTTGACGACTAATATATGACTACATTTCTGACGGGAAATAATAGTCGCCTAATAGTCGCTAATTTAGCGACTAATATGCATCTCTTTCGGTGGGTCACTAATTTATGACTAATTTACCGACGGGAAACAAGAGCCGCATAATAGTCATCATTTGGCGATCAATATACGACTATTTCGGCGGGTCGCACAGCAGTCGGTAATCCGTCGTAAATAACCGGTGTAAAACACGTGTTATTCGTTTTGGGGTTGGTGTAACGATTTTATGCGACTACAAGATGTAGTCGCCTTTCAGACGCCGTGTAGTCCCTATTTAGTCGGTAGAAATGTCTATATAGCTCAATTCATCCCATTTCTTCTCCTCATTCGATCTTAAACACAAAATCAAACATATTTCTTCTCCTTATTCGATTTTTCAGTTATATAATGTCGGAAAATTACAATTATAATAGTTTTCTGGAGTGGATGTATAAGAGGTTCGATGAAAAGACGAGAAATTTCTCGGCGAAGTTCAGAACGGGGGTGGAAGGATTCATGACATTTGTAAATAGCCAGCCTCTTACACAGAGTAATGGTGGTAAGTTTTTATGCCCTTGTACTGTTTGCAAGAACGAGAAATTTATCCCAGGGACAAGAATTTGGAATCATCTTTATAGCAGAGGATTTATGCCATATTATTATGTTTGGTATAAGCATGGAGAAGAAATCAATATGGATTTAGGATCGAGTTATGTTGATACGACATATATAAGTGGGAGTGAAGATGTGGGTAATGTAGTAGAAGATAGATATGTGGATATGGTGAATGATGCATTTCGTCATAACGTGAGTTTTGATAAATATCATCAGGATGGTAGTTATCAAAATGTAGTAGAACCGATACGTAACCATTCAAAGAAATTCTACGACTTGTTAGAAGGTGCAAAAAATCCATTATACGATGGTTGTCGTGAAGTTCACTGGCAGTTATCCTTAGCTGCTCGAGCCATGCAAAATAAGGCAGAATATAATATGAGTGAATAGTTAGTGGATTTGGTTTGTGAAATGTTGACAGACTATTTACCAGAAGGAAACAAGTCAACCTGATCACATTACGAGACATAAAAATTGATGCGCAATTTAGGCCTCCCATATCATACAATTGATGTTTGTATTAACAATTGAATGATCTTCTGGAAAGATGACAAGAAGGTAGATAAATGTCTGTTTTGTGGTGCACAAAGATGGAAGCCTAAGAACGACCGACGTAGAACCAAAGTACCATACAGTCGTATATGGTATCTGGTATCTACCTATTGCTGACAGATTGAAGAGAATGTATCAGAGCGAGAAGACTGCAGCGGCAATGAGATGGCATGTCGAGCACCAATCAAAGGAGGGAGAAGTGTGTCATCCTTCTAATGCGGCGGAGTGGAGATATTTTCAAGATCAAAATCCCCGTTTGTCGAAGAACCATGTAACGTTTATCTTGGATTATGTACTGATGGGTTCAATCCATTTGGCATGTCTCGTAATCATTCGATGTGGCATGTGATATTGACTCCATATAATTTACCCCTAGTATGTGCATGAATACAAAGTATTTATTTCTTAAAATTCTGAATTATGGGCCAAATCATCCGCGAGCTAGTCTCGATATCTTCCTCCGACCTCTTATTGAGGAGATAAAAGAGTTGTGGTCTAATGGCGTCGATGCATACGATGTGTCCTTGAATCAAAATTTTAATCTAAAAGCAGTGTTGATGTGGACGATAAGCGAATTTTCGGCGTATAGCATGTTATCTGGATGGACAACCCATGGTAAATTGTCTTGTCCAATTTGCATGGAAAATACAAAGTCTTTTTATCTACCTAATGGAAGGAAGACGTGTTGGTTTGATTGTCACCGAACATTTCTTCCTCATGGTCATCCACTGAGTAGGAATAAAAAAGACTTCCTGAAGGGAAAAAACGCTTCGAGAGAGTATCCACCTCAGTCTTTGACCGGTGAGAAATTTATTGCGAGCGGTTGGCTGGTGTAAATCCATCATAAACAAAGGACGTCGGTGGAAACGGTCACGAAAAGAAGAAGTCGGGGTATGGGAAGCAACATAAATGGCACAAGGAAAGTATATTCTGGGAGCTACCGTACTGGAGGGACCTCAATCTCCGACATTGTCTTGATGTGATGCATATAGAGAAGATTTGTTTTGACAACACATCATGAATACTCTTATGAGTGTGAAGTGTAAATAGAAAGACAACATCATGTCAAGATTGGATATAGAACAATTTTGTTCTCGGCCACACTTACATATTGATAGTGAGGGTAAAGCTCCTTTCTCAGCCTTCACATTGACAGAAGAAGCCAGAAAAGTTTAATGAATTGTGTGAAACATGTAGTTAAATTCCCAGATGGTTATTCCTCAGACTTAGCGACTTGTGTTGATATGAACAAACAAAAGTTTTCAGGCATGAAGAGTCATGACTACCATGTTTTTATGGAGCGGTTACTTCCATTTATCTTTGCAGACCTCCTAGACCGGAATGTCCACATTGCGTTATCAGGTACTAATTATGACTATTTCTTTAAATATGATTATAGTAATTTATGTAGTAACCTCATGCAATTTTCACGTATATTGTAGGGGTTGGAGCATTTTTCCGAGACTTATGTTCGAGAACTTTGCATAAAACTCGCTTTCAAATTCTAAAACAGAACATAGTTTTGATCCAATGCAATTTGGAAAAGATATTTCCACCTTCATTTTTTTGATGTGATGGAGCACCTGCCTATACATCTCCCCTATGAAGCTGAATTAGGAGGCCCTGTCCAATATAGGTAGATGTATCCGTTTGAAAGGTTTTTCAAAAAGTTGAAAGGGAAAGCAAAGAACAAAAGATATGCGGCAGGATCGATTGTTGAATCATATATCAATGACGAGATCGCTTATTTCTCAGAGCACTACTTTGCCGCGAATATACAAACGAAATCAAGGTAAATGCTAAATTTAATCACATCATGTCCACTATATATGTCATTTATATTGTATACACATGTTATGTATTTTAATGTGAATTACTTTTCACTCATTCGGTCAGGTTAACAAGATTCGATGAAGGTGAAGTCCCCGTATATCTTGTCCCTAGAGTACCTTCTATATTTACGCACGTAGGCCGTCCAAGTGGAGACATGCATGAAATATGGCTCTCAGAGAGAGACTACAATGCGGACATGCATATGTTTTACGAAATTGTGACTATTTTCAGCCAATTGAGAGGCATATAAGTTGTCATCTCTCGCACCATGCATTTTAATATATAATCCACTATATTTTTTCATTTTGTGTTGGTCTTGTATAGTATGTTTGATGAGTATATTTCTGCAAAATTCCGAGGATTATCCGAAAAAGAACTCTCCGCGAAAAGAGCTGACGAATATCATATATGGGTGAAAGAATATGTATGTCTAAATAATATTCATAACTATTCATACATTTATACTTATAAATATTGATGCTATTGTTTATATATATGTAGGTTGCTTACTGGAACGCCACGAATCCATTTCCTACTTGGGTTCAAGAGATAGTACATGGACCTTTGAATAAGGCCAAAACCTAGCCAATGTATTTTACAAGAGGCTATTTGTTTCATATGCAGAATCACGGCGCTAGACGAAAGAAATGTAACTATAGGATATGTGTTAAAGGTGAAAATTACACTGATGCATCTGATGAAGCGGATTTCTACGGGACCTTAACTGATATCATAGAACTCGAGTACGAGGGGATGGTAAATTTGAGAATCACACATTTTAAGTGTAATTGGTATGACCATTTTATCGGTAGAGGCACTCGGAGGAGCAATGGTGGCGTTGTAGATGTTCTTTCATCGAGAAAATACAATAAATACGAACCATTTATTCTAGGTACGTACTTATATATATATATATATATATATATATATATATATATATATAGCATTTTATTAATGTTGATATCATATATAGACATATGTATAACTTATATTGAAAACAGCCTCGCAAGCGGAGCAAGTTTGTTATATTCTGCACCCATACACAAATAAACCAAAGCAGTTGTGGCTCAATGTTCTAAAAGTGAATCCGAGGGGAAACATTTCAGGGGAATATGAAAAAAAAAACCGACTCTTCTGCAAATAGAAAAGCAGTTGTATTGATGACTACAATTGAAGATCTCGAACTCGACAATTTCGTACAGGGAGTAAACTCAATAAACCTCGATTACGATGTCGGAGATGCAGACCCAACAGATGAATTTCAGTGTAATTTGTCGTCTTCTGATGAAGAACCAGATGATGAAGAACCCTACTAATTAACTATGTTACTTCGGTTATGTGTCAAGTGTCACAGTGTAATATGTCGTCTTCTCAATATATTTTTCTATAATTTCTAGTTTTTATACGCTAAAATCTCAACAGTATCTATGTTTTATATGAGAAATATAAATTTGGAAACATTATTCTTCTTCCAATCACGCTTAAATACATGTCGAACAAAGTATATTATACGCCAACAATCACGCAAAGTATTACATTATTGCATCTGCCAATTTTCGCCATGTCCCTTCTTAATTATTTCCATCAACAACCGGCGGGTTAAGCTCCTCCCATTGCATCTGCCAATTTCTCAAAATAAGGATCCACTTTAGTAAGCTTCTCCTTTGTAAACCCAAATGAATGGTAGAATTGAAATTTTACTCTATAAACCCAAAAATCTTGTGGTTGGTGCATTTTCGGCAATGCAATCCAAGAATCAGAACTAAAAACTTCATACGATAGCCTCCACGAGTACCGTGATATCTGCACAAACAAAGGAGTAAGTTCTCTTTGCAAATCGACAGTACAAACTCTGTGGCAATATCCAAACAAAATAATCAAAACTAGAGATTAAGAACTAAGTAACACGCTATGTTTACTGTCGATTCATTTTGCTGGAGCTAAAAGGATACGACATCTTGAATAGACTGATCGAAATTATATATATATATATATATATATATATATATATATATATATATATATATATATATATATATATATATATATATATATATTGATGCAGTCAGGATATGATGGTGGTATATATATATATATTAACTAAAACTTCTAATAAAATCTAAATGAATGATTTAAAACAGTTTGGAATCTCAAAGATTTCGTGCGGTGAATCATTGCCTATTTTGAAAGATTACATGTGATAATGACAGTTGAGAATCTTACCTTATGAACTGTTTCCTCCTTTTTATGCTTCACAACTCTTCGGCAACCCTACTAATTATACAGTATATATATATATATATATATATATATATATATATATATATATATATCGTAACCAGGGTTACAACTGCTCACATATTGTCCTACAAAAAAAAGAAAGAAGTTAACAGAACTCAACATAACTGGCCATGGCAAACAAATCTTCGCATTTACTATCAAAAATAACCACATCTAAAACAGTTTGAAATCTCAAAGTCAAGATCTTACGTGTTTGGACATGAGAATGGGATTTGTCTGGCCCAAAGATGAATCTACTTCTTTGCAATGAAGAGGTAATATCTATCATCTTCTATTCTGTTATATTTATTCTATAAACATTCTATTTTGTGATATTCAGGGAACAAGAATAGAAGCCAATGTTTCCGGAGAAACATTGAGATTGTATTCTTGGGTTAGTATTCTTGGGTTACGAACTTTGAACGTTACTTGTTCTCACTCAAGGGATTTTTTGTGATGTTTAGTGATATTCTTGGCCAAACCAATCCACACTTCTATCAAATATATTTCAAGGATGACACATAATTCACCTTACTCAATGATTATCCAAACCACAATCATTTCTTGGATTTCACTCCCATCATTGACATCATCCGAGGCCCTGTTACAGTACGCTATCCTATAGGTATCTTCATCTAGATTAAAAAGGTAGTCATTTAGATCATAATATTTTATATTGTTTATATAGTAATATTTTTGTTGTTATAGATGTTATAGGAGTAATCACTTGGGTTGGAAAGATGGAAAAAAGATGGTCCGATGAATCCTCTTATGAGATTCCAAGGATGAAGTCAACTATTCAGTTTACTATCTGAGACAGAGAGTAAGTTTAATCTAATTATTTGATAGAATTTACAAACTGGAATACGTTTCTAAATGAATATTCCTATATGACATGTTTAAAGGGTTAGAGTGTTTGGCTTATGGAGAATTGGGTGAGCATTTATCCTCAAGTTTTACAAGTGCTCATGAATGGCACATTTTCTGTATTTTAAGATGTTTCTGTGTCCAAAAATTCGGAGGTGAGTTTATCTTTTTAATCATTGTCTAGTTTCTGTTATATCCCACACCTTACTAACAACAAAAAACTCTTTGAACTATAGGTAATACATGGCTAACAGCAGAAGAAGGTCTTTCCAATATAGAGTTTGAAGATTATAGTTTCTCAGAACTCTAAAAATTTATGAACAGGTAAGATAAATGTATAACACAGTTGTAAAACGTTGACTAAGTATTCTGTATTTTCAGATTATATGTTGTTTACTAATTTTGTAAACCCTTTAATGTTGACTGGTACTCATATCCTCTACCAGCAAGTTACAACAATGAACACAAGATTGGATTTAAGCCATTCTAAGACATGATTGTCTTTGTTTTCAAAATTTAAATCTTGCTTCATTTTATTCATTGTCTCGGATATTCGGATATTTTTGTTGTGGTTGTGGTTGTAGTTGGTCAAGAACTCTTTTGTTTCAGATATTTTGTTATTTTGTTATAGAATCTATGTTTCGGATATTTTGTTTTCAAGTAATTCTGTTTTCAAGTAACATAAATACAATTCTGTTTTCAAGTAATTCATTTTTCAATATATCTTATCTAGATCTTAAATTGTTCCATTTTGATGAATGAAGTATTTTGGTTATAATTTGTTGAGCAAAGTAGACATGGAAACATAGATTGCGGTCGGGATTTTACCTTAAGATCTTCTATTGAGCTCTAGATCCACATGAATGAACAATCTAAGGATATGTTTGTTCTGGTTTTCGTAGCCGTGAATCCGTGCCTCTTTTCCGACAACAACAAAAGAACAATAGAAGTTCAGAAATAAAACAAAATCACAGAAAATATAAGCTCTCTAAAACAAAAGAACAAGATATATTCTAATTGCGGGTTAGATTTTACCTCTACAGATTGATCTATGAAACCACGATTGAAAGCCGATCTCACTTCATGTCTCTTAGTTTTTTAATTTTTTATTGTAGGGAAAAAGTCTGGATGCTTCCGGATGAGTGAGACAATAAATATCTCAGGTTTGCCGACTACTAAACACAAAAAAAAAAAAAAAAATTGGGTTGAGGCCCAAACCAATTTCGCAAAAACTGAACCTAATTTTAATCTAGGCACGTGAACCTAACTACGAAACCCTAAGTCATGTGTTTTGTTCTTCCCCTTCATCTTTGATTCCTCTTCCATTCCTCTCCTTCGAATCCCCTTTTGCTCTAAACTTCTTCGATTCTGCTTCGATTCCACTTCTTCGATTCCTCTTCTTCGATTCATCTTCTTCGATTCATCTTCTTCATATATCAATCTCTTATTCGAATCCCCCTGTCGAATCTCTTCTCCTTTCAAGTTCCATTTCGCCTTTCAAGGTCGCAAAAACTCTAGCCTCACAGTCTTTCTGGCGAATCTCTCAGAGAAGATCACACGATGCCTACATAGAAGTGCGGTGGAGGACGGAAGAGAAAAAACGTTTCCAACGTTTCTCAGAGAGCCGGAGGGTCAAATCTCTCCACGTCTTCGTCGCGAACACCGAACCATCTACCGCCGCAGTACAATTTCACGCCAGCACCACCTCAATTCCCCGTGAACGATAAACCATCAACGCCAGCACCAAATGTCCCGAGCTTTCCACCGCCACAACAACTTTTCGAGAACTCCATGCCTCAACACCGTGGACAAGAACTCCCTGCGACTGCTTCAGCTCCACTAGAGGATGCTCATGCGTCACCACTTCATGACTCTCATGCTCAGAGTCATCCATCTTCTAATGGACACAACTTCCATGACGAATCTGCTCCAGTGTTGTCGGATCTCCTCGTGGACACGCTGCGGACTCTGAATGCTCTGCTTATGGTGCCAGACCGGGATAAGTTCACCACCGTCCTCTCTCCCACACCGACGCCGAACTCGACTTGGTAAGTGTATCACATCTGGTAAATGCGATTGTATTGTTCAGTTAATCCGACTTGGTAATTGTATCGCATCTTGTTCAGTAAATGCGATTGTATTGTTCACCACTGTCTCTTGTTAAGTGTTAGATTATTGTAGCTAAGTGTTGGATTCTGCTAAGTGTTAGATTCTGCTAAGTGTTAGATTCTCAATGTTGGTTTCTTGGTTTGTTACTGCAGATTCTAGCTAAGTGTTGGATTCTAAGTGTTTTGTTTCTCGGTTTGTTTTAATGGGGGAACAATGCTTCTCGTTCTGTTGCCTTTAGTTATTGGTTTAGCTTCCAGTCATTGTCTTTATGTTGTGGTTGGTTAATCTTAGGACCAATTTGATGTCTAAGTGTAGAAACATGCTTTTGGTTTCATGTTTGATTGTATTCTTTCTTTACTTGTCTTGTCAGAACTTGTAATGTATAGTATTGATCACAAGGCATGTAAGAGATATCTCTTACATGCTTCTGGATTCATGTTTCTGGTTTGCAGGTTAATTATGTTTCATGTTTCTGGTTTCATGTTTCATGTTTGATTGGTTTCATATTTCTGGTTTACATGCTTCTGGTTTGTATTATGTCCTTCTTTATTTCATGTGTGTTTGCAGGTTTACTCGCGACAAGGGATCGAAACTGGTTCGGGCAATTACTAAAGTGTTTACAAACAAATTCGATGCTCCCTACTATCGATGGACATGTGTGCCTCGTGACAGACAAGAAAGATACTTCCTCGAGTTCGCGCTACAATTTTATGTCCTATAGCCTTCACATATAGGTTTACTTGTGATGTTTTCACTAACATCATTATATTCTCTTTGTATTGTAGAAAACCCACACCTGGGATCCCTTGATAACAAGGACAGTTCAAGGGTATTTCGAGGAGATCTGTCAACACCGGATGAAAGACATGGTTAGCAGCGCGAGGACTAGTCGAGAGCGACCTAATTGGATCGGCGACACTCTCTGGAAAACGATGACCGACTACTAGGACACTGAAGAAGCAAAGCAAAGGAGTCTCACCTATTCCAATGCTCGTATGTCTGACCGTAAAGGTCTCGGTCCTCACATCCACTTATCAGGGCCAAAGTCGTATCAACAAATCCAACAAGAAATGGTTAGTAACTTTTAATTTTTCTTACTCCTTAACAACTTTAAATTCTGTTTATGGTTTCATGTTTCTGGTTTCATGTTTGATTGGTTTCATGTTTGATTGGTTTCATGTTTCTGGTTTACATGATATCCTTGTTTATTTTGTAACATTACGGGAAGAGGAATTTGGAAGACCGGTTAGTATTGATGAGGTTTTCATTAAGACACATACAAGGCCAGATGGTACGTATGTCGATAGGAAGGCGGAGAAAATCCTTCAAACATATGAGAAGAAGGTGCAAGAGAAGTTGTCTGAGCTCGTGGCAGAGACTTCAGAAGTTTCGGACGGTGCTTCGCGACTTTGAGAGCTAACAACATATGAATATACAAGCATCTTTCTTAAGGTAAAGTAATATTTATCACAGTCCACATTTATAGAGTCTTGGATTTTGTCATTAAGGTTTTTCTCTTACTTTTCACAGTCCACTGAGATGGATTCACGAGGAACTCCTTATGGAGTTGGAAGCCTCAAGGAGACTCTTCTCAATGGCAAGCAAGCAACCGGGAGACTCTTCATCGTTTGTTGCACTGCAAGAGCAACTGAAGGAAGATCGAAGAGCAGGCTGCTTATAATGAACGGCATGATGCTGAGATTTCTGTCCGTGAAGCAGAGCACTCCCGAGCTGCGGCTGAGCAAAATGACAAGCTTGAGCACTTCTCCTTGGTGGAAAAGTACCTGCGACAAACTGATCCGTGGTTTCTAGACTTTGTGGCTTCTCATTCAGCTCCAGCAACAACTGCTTTGCTTCCATCAACCAATCTTCCTCGACCAGATCCAAGTACAACACCATCTGGTTCTGCTTCTTAGGTTTTGTGCTTACTTTTTTTAAAACCTTGTTACTTGTGAACTCATGAATTTGTTATTTTTGTTTATGTTTTGGCATTTGTTATGGAGTTTGAATACTTTAGTTAATATTTTTAATCAAATGTTAGTTTGAATCAAATTTCTATAATTTGGTAACACAAATTACCATTTGAGAAACAAAACGAACACAAATCAGCCATAACATATTCTTATTTTGATTAGAATTTTAGTCACTAAACAGTAGCCTATTAGTCGCCAAATAGTCGCAGAATAATAGCTAAGTAGTCGCAAAATAGCTAAGCACTCCTTGCATCAGTCGTTTCTCATTCATTGGGTGGTGTTTGCATCGATAGAATTCGGTTCCTCTGGCAAGCCTGAACCGACCGATGCACTCCTTGCATCGGTCGATTCCTCGGGTGGTGTTTGCATCGGTCGATGCACTCCTTGCATCGACAGATTTTGCCCTTTTCTTCACGGTTCCATGCGTTTTTGCCCACGTAACTCCAGTTTCTTCCTTAGACGCCTTTTTACCAGAGATAACTAAATAAAGGACTAAAAAACTCTAAAAACGAACTTTGACTCGATAAAACGTTTGAAAGGAATATTAAACGTGCGTTAGAAACCGACAAAAACCAAGCATATCAATTTCTCCATACTTAGTCTTTTACTTGTGCTCAAGCAAACAGAAAACTAAGCAAGAAGAAAAAATTTAAAAAAGCACGGAGACTCACATTTCCTTTAGAATTCTGTAATGACCATTACCTTCGTAATCCACGTATTGCCGAACTAGCTCTAGATCGAACCACAATGTCCTTCTCTGCAAGCATCGCAGCCTCCCAGATTCAACTCATTATTTTGCGTATCAATCGAAATCTATCATCGCTGGTTCTCATCAAAGATCATGGTGCCAAGAACCTTCTAGACTCTTTCCCTTTCGATATCGTGACAAGATAACAACACAACTTTGGTACTTTTTCCCTCTCCCAGACTTATTCTTTTCTCATTTTCTTTCGTAGGGTTAATGGCGGATGGAACGCGAGTATTGATGGTTTTTGCATCGAATCCCCGTTCCATTTTAGTGCCACCATTTTATTCTAAGGTGTAGGTGAATAATGGTATCTCTGAAAATTTTCCTAACCTCGCTTCCGACCTTAGTGTGATCATCTCCTTCAAGGTAAAATAATGGGATCGATGGAAATTTTCCTAACCCTTTACCTGAAAGAAAGTCATTTCATCTTTTCTAATTTTTATCTTAAATAAGAGAGAGGAGTACCATATTTCTACACATGCTATCTTGTCAGATACGAGTGAGCAGTCAAGCTCTGAAGGCGCCAATCACGATGATGAGGTAAAAGGAAGAGCTCATAAACTAGCTCAAGCTTTTGAATTTTCTCGGAAACATGGGTGCCTCTGTTTGACTGGTCAGCCTTGAGATTTTTCATTAGTCTGATCTAAAACTAGCCTTGCGACAGTGGTCACCTAGATGCAAAATTAGTTAAGAATTCAAAGGTCTTGATCGTAATTTCCAACAAGGTTTGACTCAATAAAACAGAATAACTAAAAAGAAGACATCAAAATAACTAAAAAGGAAAAACAAAAGAAAGAAATAGCATTCGTAACGATAGAGACCCTCCCCCAGACTTACTTGACACCGTCTCGGTGTGAAAATAAACCAAGAAGAAGGCCAAACAGACTCAAGAAATATATAAAATGGAAGAAAACGTACTGGTGGGTTGCCTCCCACCAAGCGACTGTTTATAGTCGTATAGCTTGACTTTGGCTCAGGTATCAGTCAAAAATAGCGCGATAGCTTGTCTCGAAACAAGTCCCACCATCAAATATCCATAGCTTCAGAATTTTGCTCATAATCCCCTTTACAGCATCTTTTCCCTTCTCCTTCAGCTCTGAAGTGAGAAGTGCCCTAACCTTTGAGAATGGCTTTGATGTTCCCTTGCACTTTACCTTATACTCAATCGAATCTCCATCACACTTCTGAGGGATCAAAGTTATATAAGCATCTCCTTTTACTCTTTTTATTTTTACCTTCCCTTGTGTCGTAGTCTTTATGATGTCGCTCTTTCTGATGATAGGAGGATCATCTAACACTACTTTGATTGTGTCCTCTTTATAAGGCTCTTTCCAAGGATCAACCACCAGCGTCTCTCCTGTGACAATAGTGATGCAAGAGACGTGTTTGGGAGCTCATCTAGTGGGGATGGCTTTGTAGAATACCCTTTTGTCGATGATAGAGAGTGAGATTCTCTTATTGGGCATGTCTACACCTGCCCCCACTGTAGCCATGAATGGTCTTCCCATAATCAAAGGCATATCGGAACCTTCACTCATCTCCACAACCTGGAAATCAGTAGGAACCAAGCAATTTCCTACATTAACAAGCAAATCAGGGTTGATACCATATGGGTTTGTGGTAGAGGAGTTGGCGAACGCAAGAGTCGTCTGAGGAGGCTTCATATCGGCAATTTCCAACCTCTCTGCAACAACCTTCGACATCAGATTCACGATAGACCCAGAATCTAGAAGAGATTCTTTAAATTTGACTCCGAAGATAGAATATGGAACATCGAACTTTCTGGGGTCTTCAATCTTAGACAACTGCTTCATTGGTGGTGGTGTGCTCCTTGCCTTAATGAAGAGTGCTTTAATCTCTTCTAGAGTCTCTCTACAATTCTAGAAGAAATCTAACAAAGGTTGGTCGTCCAAGGTTTCTTCAAACGAGATCTCATGGGGAATCCTCATCACCAACTTATCAAAACCACTCAACTTCTCTACACGAATAGGCTTCATGAGGTGTTTGGGTGGCATAGGGTATGGCACCTTAGGAACATATGGTGGTGGGGTGATGGAAGTGTATTTCTTCTCTGCTGCAACAGCATGCGTTTCAACCTCATTCCTCAACTCATGCATAGTCTTCATTTCTCCTTGAGCAGTGATTGCATTACAATGCTCTCTAGGATTTGTCTCAACTTTTCCAGGAAGATTTCCTGGTTGTCGCTTGATTGCTTCGACATTTTGAGCAACTTGAGTGTCCAGCTTCTTCACATGAGTGCATACAGCTTCGTACTTATTGTTGAGATCGTTGTACATGTTATCAACCTTGACATTGATCTCCTTAGCATATTGTTGTTGGTTGAGCAGAAGTTGTTGCATGAGCAATTTAAGCTCATCTTGAGAGCCATTCGCAGAGCTCGCATGAACTTGGATTGGGGCTGGTGATGCTGTTTGGAAGGTGTTAAATGGTTGTTTCTGCTGAAACCCACCTTGGAAATTGTTCTGACCTTGAAAGCCCTGAGAAAAACATGAGACGCCAGCGTTTTGCACAAATTTTTTCCTTGGGATTGTTGAGCTTGCTGGGGGTAGACTTGATCTTGGGGATTTTCGACATTGGTGCTTCTGTAAGACAGATTGGGATGGTTTCGGTAAATCTGGTTGAATCCTCTGTTTTGCACATACCCCTGTCTACTAACGAAGTTCACCTCCTGCATCTCATCACTCTCATCTTTAGCTAATCCCCGACAAAAAAACTACATCTCCTGTCTCCTCGCAAGACTGCACACCTCTCTGATTTCCCTTCAGCAGCAAGTTCACTTTTGTAGTCAACTCATCAATCTTCTGCGACTCCGCACTGTTGACACGTTTAGACCTGTCGTACTAAAGGCAGCGCTTTCCAGAAATTGCAGCCAAGTTCTCTATCAACTGGTACGCTCCTTCCTTAGTTTTTGTCATGAAGTCTTCATTGATCGCAGCATTAAGAGCGTGCTTATAATCCCATTCAACTCCATTGTAGAAGATGCTATGAATCTACCCATCCGAGTCCCATGATGAGGGCACTCTCTGCGGTACTCTCTGAACTTCTCCCAAGCTTCGCAAAAGGACTCTCCCACGTGCTGCTGGAAAGTAGTGATTTTTTTTCGCAGTGAAGTTGTCTTAGACTTGGTGTAGAAGTGATCCAAGAAAGTAGTTATGCATTCATCCCAAGCAGTCAACGACCCAAGTGAAAGTGACTTGAGCCATCTCAGCGCCTTGTCCGCCAAAGAGAAAAGGAAGAGCTTGCAGTTGAGGTAATCAGCTGGTACCCCATTCGACTTGGTAGTGCTGCAGATTTCTTCGAAGTTCTAAATGTGGTCCATTGGATGCTCTGCACGGAGACCATGGAACATGTGCTGTTTCACCAATGCAATCATCTGAGGTTTGATCTCATAACATTTTCTCGTAATAGCTGGTGGACGGATGGCAGCTCTGTTCAGGTAGAAAGCATGAGGTGTGTCCAAGTCCCCAATGGCAGGTTGCAGCTGTTGTTGATGTTGTTGCTGCTGTTGCAACTGATGCACTTACTTTTGCAACCTCTGGAGTTCAGTAGCTGCAACATTTTGTTGTTCGTCATTATGTTTTTCCATGATGACAGGAATTGTCCTTGCCCTCCGGTTCGTTCTTTCTAACCTTGCTAGCTCTTCGTTGCTGAGCTCGCAAAGGTTTTCAGAGCCCCTCCTTCTGCTAACTCTATTCAGCTTTTCAGTTAGTCGCCAGAAATACACAAGAGAATAAGATCAAATACGTTAGTAAAATCTTAGACTAAATTACAAATTCAGAATTGAAGGTAACGCTATTGGTCCCCGGCAACGGCGCCAAATTGATCTAGGTGTTTTACCACTCAGTCAATTAAAACTAAAGCTCACACTACCGCAATCATAACTGTTGTCAATGCAGTACTTTAGGATCAAATCCACAGAGACCACGATTACACTACAATTCTCACAATTAAAAAACTAAGCTTAGACAATAATATATTTGGTTTTGGAAAGAGTAACGAACGCAATTTAAATGATGTAAATTCAATAAGGGAAAACGTTAGATCAAGGGCTTGTTCTTGGGAATACAGAGATCACAAATCAGACAACTATTCAGGGAATAATTAAACACAAGTTTCAAACTCAAACATAAATATTAACCAATCCACTCTCGTGCTCATGGTTACTAAACATAACAACCTAATCCACTCTCGTGCTCATAGAATTCTAAGTCAGTATTAAGGAGTAGGTCCAATATTTTCACGAATCACCTTAGCATCAACTCTCGCATGCTAAGGATGATTCGCTCGCTTATGTTCTTTCTATGCAACCTAATCCACTCTCGTGCTCATAGGTTAAACTTTACCCTATCCACTCTCGTGCTCATATGGTAAGTTGCACCCTAGTTCATAGACCTAGCGGTTAGCTAAAGCCTAAGAAATAAACAAAACAATAAGCGAAAACCACAAAAGATAAATCCCTATCTTATCTAATTCAATGATTCATGGATCCCTTCGAAACCCTAAACCTAACTATGTAACTACTCAGACATGGTAACGGAGAACAAGCAGAGAGATGAAGAACTCATAATATAAAAAGAGAGAAAGGGTTTAGAATTCTTCTCAATAGATGCAGAGATTCTTCTCCAAAGCTTACAATGATCAAGAGTAAAAAGTTTGAATAGAAAATAAAGTGTAGCCGTCAAAGAGGCTAAAAATAGAGTATATATAGGTCTTAGGTCGAATTAGGTCGAAACAGGCAGTTTTCGGGGTAAAACAGGAAATTCAGAAATTTGCTTTTTCTTCTCGCAGGCACGCATCGACCTATGAACTTCTTGCATCGGTCGATTCCAGTTTCTCGGGCAAGCCTGAACCTACCGATGCACTCCTTGCATCGGTCGTTTCTCATTCATCGGGTGGTGTTTGCATCGATCGAATTCGGTTCCTCTGGCAAGCCTGAACCGACCGATACACTCTTTGCACTGGTCGATTCCTCGGGTGGTGTTTGCATCGGTCGATGCACTCCTTGCATCGACCGATTCTGCCATTTTCTTCACGGTTCCATGCGTTTTTGCCCACGTAACTCCAATTTCTTCCTTAGACGCCTTTTTACCTGAGATAACTAAATAAATGACTAAAAGACTCTAAAAACGAACTTTGACTCGATAAAACGTTTGAAAGGAATATTAAACGTGCGTTAGAAACCGACAAAAACCAAGCATATCACTTATCAACCGTTGGAGCCATCATGGATTGGCCAAATCGACGTGTTTCATTCGCTAACATCTACAAAGACGTGTTCTGCACTGCTGTACCACTCAAAAAAAGGAAAAGAAAGACATTCTAGCACGATGGATCCCGAACTTGATCCCGATCCACGAACAAGTGATGATTCACATGACGATGAAACCAAAAGAAGATCAAAAAATAGTTGTCGTAAGACACTGTCTTTCTACGACTGAGCTCACCTCGATACCAACGTCGAGCTAAACGACTATAAACAAAAGCGCTCAATGGGAGGCAACCCATTTTAAGTAAGTTTTTCTTTCTAGTTTTTCTTTCTTTTTATACTAACTTTTTCTTTTCTGAGTTTTCAGTTTTCTAAGAAACCAAAAAAAAATCAATAAATCGAAAAGACAAAAAGATGGAGATACGGTTCGAGGCTGCTCGGTCAAGCCCGAACCGCAAGGAAAGACTCGACCGCGGCTGCACAAGCCAGACCCGCGGCGATCTAGCCCTTGGTCGCGGTCGTGATCAACCGACCTGCTAATATGCTCAAATTAATACCCTAAAAAGTACTAAAGCAGTTGCTGCAGTATATCAGGGGTCGAACACAAGAACTCAAGAAATCACACAGTAGATTATATAGATCCGAATTAAGCTAAATCAAAAGATGTAATTGAAAACAAGTATGCAATTAAAAGTGTTGTAAATTCGATGGAGAGAATATAGGTCCAGAGTATTTCTCAGGAAATCAATGAATATAGATAAACTAACAAATCATGGTTCAGGTTACGCACGGTTCTTGAACTCAAATCACTAAAGTATAGCTAACCAACTCTCGCTGCGAAAACTATCTAAGTCTAAATCCTAGAATTCCAAATCTCTTTGCGAATCCTAAAGTATAAACCAGCTTTTAGTTCAAGTTTGATTTGTTCACAAAACAACTAAACCAAATCTCTTTGCGAATAGTTATTTTGCTCATCCTAAGTTCTGTCAGGTAATTAATCGCACTATCGTGCCTAATCAATTATCCTAAGATCTAAGTTCTAGGTGATCAATCCAGAATTAGCTTTGAGAACAACTTAAGGTGAAGAACTAATTCAGATTGTGAACCCTAAACAACTAATCAACCTAGCATTAAAAGAAATCCCTTTGAGAAAACCCCAAACCTACCAAGAGATCTACTCAGACATGGAGATTAAATCAATAAACATGACTGAATAAATACTCAAATAAATAATAAGAAAGAGTAACAAAAGGGTTCGAAATTTTCTCTCGGACGAACATCGTTTAAGACTTGTCTCCCTCCAAAGCTAAGATCTCTCACAAATCCAAAGTAAAATAAAGCGTAGCCAACAAAGTGGCTGTAAAATCCTTTTAAATAACCTAAATCACGTTTTGGGGCTTCTTGTAAATAATAAAGTCTTCTGGGGCAATTCTGCAATTCTTCAACTCTTGGAAAAATAGCAGGTCGTGTCTGCTGCGATGGGTATCGATCGATACTAGGCAGTATCGATCGATACTGATGCTTCAAATCGGGTACTCAGCAACACGAACTTCTGCTTTGCTCCAGAATGCTCCAGAAAGCTCCAATATCTCCAATTATGCTCCAAACGTGCTAAAACCTATAAAAGACTCTAAACGACTCCAAAATACTAGAAAGACTCTATAAAACGGACTTATATTATGGCCTAAAAGGGGTAAAAACCATGATATATCAACTCCCCCCGACTTAGTCTTTTCTTGCCATCAAGCAAATAGAATACTAAACCAGAGAAAGAGGTTTGAAAACACGGAGACTCACGTATTCAGGAACCATCGCAAAGATCATTTTCCCAAGCACCCAAATGTCACCTAACCAGCTTTTGATCTAACAACCATGTACTTCTCCGTAGACCTTCACAGCTTTTCCAGACTCCACACATTATCTCGCAGCATTGTTCAAATAAAGCCCTCATCACCAATTTCATCGCTGTAGCCAATGTTTAAGAACCTTCCAGATTCTTTACCATAGAATATCATGACAATGAACCATCCAATTTCACACTTTTTGTATCACTTTCTCTCCCCCAGACCTATTTCTTATTATGTTCTCTTTTTTTTTTAGATCTGCATATACACATCAAGGTCTGAAACGCGAGTATTGATGGTGTTTGCTACCGAATCGCCGGTTCTTCCATCTCTATGTATCAAAGGTTTAGGCGAATAGTGGTATCACGGGAAATTTTCCTAACTTCGTTTTCAACATTTGTGTGATCATTCCCTCTTAAGTAGAATAATGGGATCGCTGTAAATTTTCCTAGCCATCAACTCAGAAGAAAATCATTTCATCTTTTATGCTCTTATTTATCAACTTATAACAGGGGAGAGAGATACCATTACTTTAAACATATGGGTTCCTTTGTCAGATATGAATGATGAATCAAGCTCTGTAAACACTAACCACATCGATGAAGTGCAAAAATTTGGCTCAGGCTTCAGAAGAACCCTGCTGGAGACATGGATGTTTTCTAGTCAACTAGTCAGTCTTTGGATTTTTCATTAGTCGATCTAGAACCAATCCTCTCACACTGTGCACTCAAAAACAAAATCAAATCAATAGGTTCAAGCACATGATCATCATCTCCAACAAGTTTTGACTCAATAAAACGACAAATTTTTTATTTATTTATGACTCTAAGAAAAACAAAAACAATGTCAGCAGACACCTCCCCCAGACTTGAACAATACTGTCCCCAATGTTATCTAGCCTAGAGGCGGTGAAAGAAAAAAAAAAGAACATAATAAAATTGGGAAAAAAAGAAGTTACCTTGCTGGAACATCGAGTATCGACCGACACACGTCTTGGTATCGATCGATACCAGGCTTAAGTCAACATGATGAACTTTTCATTCGCGGAGGGTGTCAATCGATACCAATGGGTTATCGATCGACACACTGGCGATTTCGAGTTTTTGCTCCTTGTTTATCCTGACACAAACACAAAACAAAAAATAAAAATAAAAAGACTCAAAAACAAACTCACCAATGGGTTGCCTCCCACCAAGCGCTCGTTTAACGTCATTAGCTTGATTGTACCGCCATTCAGGCTGTGGATGCATCATCCAGAGGCATTATGTGTCCGTTTGGAATCTCGGTTTTCGCCCAATAATGTTTCACCCTTTGTCCCTTGACAGTTAACTCTTCGCCTGAAGCGTTCGTCAGGACAATTGCACCATGTGGTCGCACTTCCTTAACTGTGAAAGGACCTGACCAACGAGAACGCAGTTTACCAGGAAACAATTACAAACGAGAGTTATACATAAGTACTTGGTCGTTCGGCTCCAAATGTCTGGAGATGATCTTTTTATCATGATAAGCATTGGTTCTCTCCTTGTACAGCTTCGAGTTCTCGTAGGCGTGGTGCCTAATCTCATCCAACTCGTTCAGTTGAATCGATCTCCTCTCAGCAGCATGCTTGATGTCGAAGTTCAGCAACTTCGTCGCCCATGCAGCCTTGTGATCTATCTCCACTGGAAGGTGACATGCTTTCCCATACAGCAAGTGAAATGGTGTAGTACCCAGCGGTGTCTTGAAAGCAGTCATGTATGCCCATAGCGCATCATCCAACTTCGTAGACCAATCCTTCCTAGAAGCACCCACTGTCTTCTCCAGAATCTCCTTGATTTGCCTGTCAGAGACCTCAACTTGCCCACTGGTCTGAGGGTGATATGGAGTAGCCACACGATGATTTACACCATACTTCTTCGGCAACCTCTCGAAAATCTTGTGGATAAAGTGAGAACCACCATCACTTATCACAATTCGAGGTACTCCAAAGCGAGGGAAAATGATGGTCTTAAACAGCTTAAGAACCACCGCAGAGTCGTTTTTCTTACTAGAAATCGCTTCCACCCATTTGAAAGCATAGTCTAAAACAACCAAGATGTATATGTTATCGTGTGACGAGGAGAATGGACCCATAAAATCGATGCCCTAACAATCGAAAATTTCAACCTCAAAGATGAAATTTTGTGGCATCTCATGTCTCTTACTGATCTTCCCTCTCCTCTGACAAGAATCGCACTGTGTAATGAAAGAATGAGCATCCTTAAACATGGTAGGCCACTAGAAGCCTGCTTGAAGAGCCTTGGACAATGTCTTGAAAGTGGCAAAGTGTCCAGCATAGTCGGATCCATGGCAATGAAACAAAATATCAGGTATCTCTGATTCAGCAATGCATCTCCTGTAAATGCCATCAGAACAATGCTTGTACAGGTAAGGTTCATCCCAACAGAATCGCCTTATGTCACGCATGAACTTCTTCTTGTTATATTTCTTGAGGTGCTTTGGCTCTGCATCCTCAAGAGATGGTCATCGACTCCGTTCTTTATGCCTCTCTTGTCCTTAACCTCGATGTCGAAACCTTGTAGCAAAAGAACCCAACGACAAAGAAGAGGCTTGAGATCCTTATTCTGCATCAGATATTTGAGAGTAGTATGATCAATATGAACAATCACTTTTCTCCCAATCTAGTAGGACCAGAATTTCTCAAAGGAAAAAAACAACTGCAAGTAGTTCCTTCTATGTGGTGTTGTAGTTCCTCTGAGCATCATCCAATGTCGTGCTGGCATAGTAGATGACTTGCAGCTTCTTGTCCTTCCTCTGACCCAGAACTGACCCAGCAACAAAATCACTAGCGTCGCACATGATCTGAAAAGGCAGAGTCCAATCAGGAGGTTGCACAATAGGAGCACTCACCAAAGCCTTTTTAATCTCCTCAAAGCCTGCAAGACAGTCAGGTGTGAAATCGAATTTGATCTCTTTGCATAATAGAGTGGTGAGTGGGCGAGCTAGCTTGGAGAAATCTTTGATTATCCTTCTGTAAAACCCAGCATGACCAAGGAAACTTCGAATGTCCTTCACAGAATTCGGTGGTTGGAGACTTGTCATGACCAGAATCTTGGCCTTGTCAACTTCGATCCCAGCTTCAGAAACCTTGTGCCCAAGCACGATGCCATCATGAACCATAAAGTGACACTTTTCCCAATTAAGGACTAAGTGTTTCTCTTCACACGTCTGGAGTACCTTGCACAGATTATCCAAACAGTACTTGAACGATGGTCCGTATACTGAAAAATCATCCATGAATACCTCCATAAAATCCTCAATCATGTCTGTGAAGATAAACATCATGCACCTCTGAAAAGTGGCTGGAGAGTTACACAATCCAAATAATCCAAATGGCATTCTCCTGTATGCGAATGTGCCATAGGGACATGTGAAAGTCGTCATCCATTGGTCATCTGGATGTATAGGGATCTGGAAGAATCATGAATATCCATCAAGAAAACAGTAATAGGGATGACTAGCCAACCTCTCCAAAATCTGGTCAATGAATGGCAAGGGGAAATGATCTTTCCGTGTAGCTCCATTCAACTTCATGTAGTCAATGCACATTCACTGTCCAGTGATAGTTCTAGTAGGAATCATCTCATCCTTTTCATTCTTCACCACGGTTATCCCTCCTTTCTTAGGAACAACGTGCACTGGACTGACCCAAGAGCTATCTGAGATGGCATAGATAACTCATGCATCCAAGAGTTTCATGACCTCTTTCTTAACCACTTCCTTAAGGTTTGGATTCAGCCTCCTCTGATGCTTAATTGAAGCCTTTGACTCGTCCTCAAGATGAATCCTATGCATGCACAGGTCCGGTGATATACCTGAAATGTCATCAAGAGAATAGCCAAGAGCTTTGCGATACTTGCGCAGCCTGCTCAGCAGTAAGGTGACCTCTGCGTTGTTCAAGGAAGCAATATTAATGATCACTGGGAATGTGGAATTAGGACCAAGAAAACCATACCTCAGATTTGCTGGAAGTGGTTTGAGTTCCACCTTAAGAGCTTTCTCCTCGCTCCAATCTCCAAGCCCAGCAGCTGGCTTAGAACTTTCGGCCAAATCTCTTTCTGGCCGCAGGGTATCGACCGATACTAGGTGAGTATCGATCGATACTGGTAGTGTTGTATCAAGCATCTTCGCATATTCAGCAGTAACATCACTCGAATGGACCTCTGACTCAGCTGAACAGACCAATGCCCTCTCCAATGGGTCCTCAGGATGCATCTCCAAGAAGTATTCTTCAGCAATGTCACTGAAGGTATAAACAAAGAAAGTCTGTCCATCGATGGTTGGTCTCTTCATCATCTTCTCCATGTTAAAAGTCATGACCAACTCACCGATGTTAAAAGCTATCTTCCCATTCCTGCAATCAATCAGAGCACCAGCTGTTGCTAGGAATGGCCTTCCCAGGATAAGAGGATCTATGGGTTCTGAATCATACTCCAGAACAATGAAATCAGTTGGGATCAAGCAATTCCCAATCTTTATAGGAACATCTTCAAGCAAACCCTCTTGAAGTCTAACTGAGCGGTCTGCAAGTATCAGTGAGATCCTCGTGGAGGTGAAGTCTGTCATTCCCATCATTTTAGCAACTGAGTATGGCATGAGGTTGACACTTGAACCAAGGTCACAAAGAGAACGCTCAAACCTGTCTGTAAAGATTGTTTAATCTAAAACAAAACTCCATGGATCTGGTAGCTTCGTTGGGATCATGTTGGTTATGATTGCACTGCACTCATAAGTGATCATCAAACAACCATCTTCAAGGTTCACATTGTTGGACACCATCTTCTTGACATATCTCCTGAAAGCTGGAGAAGTTTTGATAGCATCGATGAAAGGAAGTTCAACAACCAGCTTGTCCAAAATTTCCATGCATCTAGAGTCTTCTACCTCCTTCTTAGTCTTCCCAATAGCTCTGGGATAAGGTATCATTGGTATGTAAACTCTCTCTGCAACCGCTTTAGGTTTTTCCTCCATAGCCTTAGGTGCTGTATCGATTGCAGGTTCAGTGTCCGTCGATACAGGGGTGGTATCGATCGATACACGGGACTTTGAGTTTTTCTGTGAAAGTATCTTGACCGGTGTCGATCGATGCTGGGTAGTGTCGATCGATGCCCTAGCGATTTCAGAGTCCTCATCATCAGACTCGACAAAATTCTCAGTAGTTTGGCCAATTTTCTCTCCTGGAGTGACCTCTTTACCACTTCTCAAGGTAATGGCATTGATGTGTGCCCTAGGGTTCTCTCCTTTCCCTGGAAGAAAACCTTCTTGTATTCTCGCACCCTCTGAAGTCTGGGCTACTTGAGTTTCCAGTTTCTTCTAATGAATACCAAGAGCATCGATCCTTCCACTCAGATATTTGTACATAGCATACATCTTACCATTGAAGGTCACTGTTATATGCTGCTGTCCTTGAACCATCTGTTCAAGCATAGTTTCGATCTTGCTCTCTGGGGTTTTAGCAGGTACATGCTCATAAGAAGAATTCCCATAGTTTCTGGTGTAACCACTGTTCTGGGAAGGTTTCTGGTTGAATCCTCCTTGCTGAAAATTGTTGTTGAAGTTTCGGTTGTTGTTGAATTGGTTCCTCTGACCTTGAAAACCAGAACAACCAATGTAGTTAACATCTTCTACTTCACCCTCATTGAACACCTCAACATCTTCAGCAAAATGAACGGCCTTCGTTGTCTTCCCCAGCAGAAGACTATGCATAGAATCCAGTTGGGCCCAAACTTCAGCGATCTGCGATCCATCCATGTTACCAGCTAGCTTCTTGCGCTCAAAATCTGCACCCTTGGTGCTACTGCTAGATGCAAAATTCTCTATCAGCACATAAGCGTCCTCAGGATAATTGGTGTTGAAGTTTCCATTGCTTGCAGCATCCAAAGTCATCTGATATCTCCAATCAAGTCATCTGAAGAAGAAACCCATATGTTGCACATCAGAGTATCCGTGATGTGGACAATCTCTCTGATACGATCTGAATCTCGTCCAAGCAGCCTTGTACGCCTCAGTAGGTCCTGAGAAAACTGGGAGATCTTCAGATCCTCAGATCCTCAGATCGTGCATCATCATAGAAGTTGTTCAGGAATGCAGTATTAGTCTCCTCCTAGGAAGTCAGTGATCCAGGAGTTAACTGCTTCAGCCAGTAAGTCGCTTCTCCACCAAGAGAGTATGAGAAGAGCTTGCAGAAGAGGTAATCGTAGGACACTCCATTACTCTTGATGCTAGTGACCAAGTCCTCGAACCTCTCGATATGGTCCATAGGATGCTCATTGGAAAGACCATGAAAAAGGTGTTGTCCCACAAGAGTGTAATATTCGGGTTTCAGCTCAAAGTCATTCCTTGGGAACGCAAGAGGACGAATCATTGATCGATTTGCGTAAACCTGATCAGGCATGTTGTACTCACCAATCGTTCTACCATGATTAACCACAGAATTCCCAGCGTTCGCATTCCCAGCGACATTCCCAGCGACAACAGGAGCATGTGGAATGATGTTCCCCTCTCCATCCAGACGTTGTCTTTGCTCGTTGCACAACCGACCATCTTGGTCTCTGTAAGCACCAGCTACATCTTGAACCAACTCTGCTTGATTGTTGTTCATTTTTGCTGGTTTCTTTGCTTTTATATTTGTGCGTTCCACAAGTGCTAGCTTCTCCAATGACAGTTCAACTAGCGGCGTGCTCTTGTTATTTCTGGTTTCACGATTAGGCAAACACCTGAAAACAAGAGTAGAGAACGTAAGTAACTGAAATTCACGACGGGTATCGACCGATACCACTAGGGTGTCGATCGATACTCGGGCGATTTAGACAAAATTCTTAGTTAAAATCTAATCGTGAATTGAGTCCCCGGCAACGGCGCCAAATTTGATATGCTCAAATTAATACCCTAGAAATTACTAAAGCAGTTGCTGTAGTATATCAGGGATCGAACACAAGAACTCAAGAAATCACACAGTAGATTATATAGATCCGAATTAAGCTAAATCAAAAGATGTAATTGAAAACAAGTATGAAATTAAAAGTGTTGTAAATTCGATGAAGAGAATATAGGTTCAGGGTATTTCTCATGAAATCAATGACTGCAGATAAACTAACAAATCATTGTTCAGGTTACGCACGGTTCTTGAACTCAAATCACTAAAGTATAGCTAACCAACTCTCACTGCGAAAACTATCTAAGTCTAAATCCTAGAATTCCAAATCTCTTTGCGAATCCTAATGTATAAACAAGCTTTTAGTTCAAGTTTGATTTATTCACAAAACAACTAAACCAAATCTCTTTGCGAATAGTTATTTTGCTCATCCTAAGTTCTGTCAGGTAATTAATCGCACTCTCGTGCCTAACCAATTATCCTAAGATCTAAGTTCTAGGTGAGCAATCCAGAATTAGCTTTGAGAACAACCTAAGGTGAAGAACTAATTCAGATTGTGAACCCTAAGCAACTAATCAACCTAGCATTCAAAGAAATCCCTATGAGAAAACCCCAAACCTAACAAGAGATCTACTCAGACGTTGAGATTGAATCAATAAACATGACTGAATAAATACTCAAATAAATAATAAGAAAGAGTAACAAAAGGGTTCGAAATCTTCTCTCGGACGAACATAGTTTCAGAATTGTCTCCCTCCAAAGCTAAGCTCTCTCACAAATCCAAAGTAAAATAAAGTGTAGCAAACAAAGTGGCTGTAAAATCCTATTAAATAACCTAAATCACGTTTTGGGGCTTCTTGTAAATAATAAAGTCTTCAGGGGAAATTCTGCAATTCTTCAACTCTTGGAAAAGTCGAGGGTCGTGTCTGCTGCGATGGGTATCGATCGATACTAGGCAGTATGGATCGATACTGATGCTTCAAATCGGGTACTCAACAACATGAACTTCTGCTTTGCTCCAGAATGCTCCAGAAAGCTCCAATATCTCCAATTATGCTCCAAACGTGCTAAAACCTGTAAAAGACTCTAAACGACTCCAAAATACTAGAAAGACTCTATAAAACGGACTTATATCATGGCCTAAAAGGGGTAAAAACCATGATATATAACATGCGGCCGGCTTGCCAATGGCAGCGGCCGCACAAGTCCGATCAGCGGCCAGCCCTCTGCCGATCCCGAACGGTTTGTTTCGTTCCTCGATCGATTCCAAACTATTCCCAAACATCCCCATATCCATTCCCATCACCATATCACCATCTACCATCCCCCATTCACCACCATTCCATCCCCACATCCATTCCCTGACCGCATCCAGGTAAGTTTTCTTTTTCCCTTAAACTTTTTCAATTATTTACATCCATCTATTTATTCGTCCTTACCCGATTTATTTCACACTGAGGACAGTGTGATTTAAGTCTGGGGGAGGATTCCATCCCTTACTAACCACCACTTCTTTCATTTGTGTTTGCATTTTGCAGTTTTCGACGTTTTTCATAAAAAAATTCAAGTTTTTCGAAAAGCGTGGGAATACGTTTTGAGGGAATGGTGAAAGAAACCCATGACGATAACCGACCAGTGTGCTTCTACGCTATCTCCTAGTAACATGCTCTTTCGTAATTTGGTTCTAGACTAGGCAGTAGCGAGAACTTTTGTTAATGCGAAATCCCGAGAGGAATTTAGACCGTAGAGATTTTCTAGGATGGAATATGATAGCTCTATTTTATTTGGACTTAATATTGACTTAATTTTCTCATCAAAGGTTTAGGCAAAGATAACGAATCATACATTCATGACGTTCTTTCACATTTTACAACTTTTTATGGTACATGAATGGCCAACTCATCTTTAGTTTTTATCCCACACGAAACTTAATCTTTGTTCAAACCTCATGCAACTCTCTTTGTGACTTATGTGCAG
The DNA here is from genome assembly GCA_030161315.1 of Eutrema japonicum. Lineage (NCBI taxonomy): Eukaryota > Viridiplantae > Streptophyta > Magnoliopsida > Brassicales > Brassicaceae > Eutrema > Eutrema japonicum. The sequence continues at coordinate 30,491,016 of BSQW01000007.1, forward strand.
ATATGTGCAAAAACACCGGAGAGGGAGGAACGACACATCTTTTTGTCACTAAAGACAAAGACTATACGCGATCGGTGGTGGTGAATTCAACAAAGATGTGAGCTTGGTTATGCCTTGAAAAAACTCAAAATCATGGTAAATGTTCGTGCCCATAAGACTCTACTTTAATATAAGGCGTTTGCCCCTTTCGAAAAAAAAAATCGAAAAAGTGAAAGTAAAAGGAAACAAGAGTCTTAAAAGAGTCTAGGTTGGTCGAAATACTTATAATGCATCCATGGTTCGTTTGTGAGAAATATGTCATTCCGAGCCCAACATAAAATTCTATGTCTGGGGGAATGACATAAAAATTTTGTTTTCGGAGAAAGGAGGAAGTGCAACATTTTTACGTAAGAAGAAGTGGCTAGAAGTTGTGGTGATCAATAGGTCCATCCTCTCTTGCTGTTTTGGATAATATCTCGCACCCTCCGGCGAAATTACTGTAACCCGCAACACTCTTAACCTCATCTCTAAATGCTCTTAATACCTAGCATCGATTGTCTTGGTTTAATCCTTTGGATGAGAAACCTATGCCTATACTATTTTGTATACCTAGTATCGATTGTCTTGGTTTAATCCTCCGGCGATTTTATTTTGAAAGTTTATATTTCGTATGACGGATACCGTGGACTAGTGTTACGCGAACTTCTAATGAGAATTTTCTAGGCTAGATTGCGATTGATGTAGTTCGATGGTTGTGGTTTAGAAGGACGGTCTCTGAGATTTACAGTTCCCGATGATTTTCTTTTGATCATTTCCAAGCTTGAGCTTTGTCTTGTTTGAGGACAAACAAGGTTTAAGTCTAGGGGTGTGATAACACCGTATTTTTACCCGTTTTGCTATATATTTTAGAACACTTTAATAAGTGTTCCACTTGGTTTTCTATGCTTTTATTACGGGTTTCACATGTTTGCTGTTTTAAGACTCATTTCAGGTAACTCAGAGTAAAAGAGTGCATTTCGGAACAAAAGTACGTTTTTGGATAAACTTGGACCGTCAAAAAGTCTTGCAATCAAAAAGACCTTTGCACCGTCTGATCATCACCAAATTTGGATACAACAAAGTAGTGACAACCAGCTTTCTAATGCAAGTGGATTGGATACAATCCAACGGTTGGATCCTTAATTACACCCGAAGCACTGAAGACCAACGAAGCTGCCCGAATAAGCATTCCACCGCGGGGTCGAGGAGCCGGACCGGCGGCCAAGAACCACTATGCCGCCCCTAGAGCCATTTCACCTGTGACCAGAGCCCAGTTCACCGCGGCCAGAAGCAACGGACCCGCGGCAAAGCCCAGTTCCGCCCAAGACGAGTTGTTTCTTCACCCGAGGCCAAAACCGTCTTTTCTCGTCAAACCCTAAAACGACCCAAGCATGTTGAAGACCTATAAATACTTGTTTTAGACAGAATTTTCAGACAACATTAGATACCCTTCTACACATTAGTTTTGCTTTCATTCTTGTACTCTTGCATTGAGATTTTTGGTATTGGTGAGGAGGTTTCTCACCGAGGTTAGTTCTTTAATTCGTGAGGCTTCTTCACCAATATCATGTTTAATTTAATCATGGCTTTTTGTAGTATGTGTGAGTAGTTTAGATTGTTGGGTTTAAGGGATTGTTGAGGGGAATTCTATGTTCGATAAGGATTTCACTCGATAACCCTATCCGATTTCTAGAGCTCTTCTTGTGGAAAGTTGTTAATGCATGAATCTAGTGTCAGGAACTATAGGCTGATAGGGGGAGTTTAGAACCACGAAAGTGTTGCATCTAATCACCAGCAAAGTTCATCCACAAGGCGTGCGCGTCGTAAGATTTCTAAAGTATACTTACGGAGTGCCGTGAACCTGTGGACCCAATAGCATATCACAATCTTACGCGCGGCCAGAGACGGAAGCTACTGGTCAAGTGAATAGATAGTAGGACGTAGGTTGTACGGGAGTAGAGTACGTCATTATTATGTCATGTTCGTGGAGTTATAATCTATATAAACACCGATTACTAATGAGCTAGGGGCGTTTGATTGAATCGAGCATACCCCTAGATATTCCTCTCGACCCAGCAACGTTTTAGAATAGTTACAACGGTCTCTAGTAGTGTAGTTTATCAATAGAGTCCGTAGAAGTAGTTTAGTTATTGATTTCATTAGGTATAGGTTAGTAGTCGATTTTCTTAGGTATTAGGGTAGTCTTAGTTTTTCTTAGGATAGGTTTAGTTTCTCTTATCATTAGTTTAATAGTTAAAATTCCCTTAGTTTAGAATAGCCATCGATTTTCTAGATTAGATTAGTATAAGTTTTTCGTTTCTCGTTCTTTACAATTCTAGTTACAAAAACCCTATAAAAATATATTCGTTCTAGGTTTATTTACTATACAATGTCTAAGGTCTCATAGAACAGCACCCTCTTCATGTGGATCTATACCTCAAGTACTATAACGCACATCTGTGCACTTGCAGGCTTTAAGGTTTATAAATTTAAGACCTGAAGTTTCAGAGACGAATCCGATACGCATCATAATATCCCAAAATTCTTTCACCACATCCAAGAACTGTGGCAATGTAGTTAAAACATTCACGAATTTGAAAGGTCTCCGACCTCTCACGATCTCTGCCTTCAACATAATCCTGCCTCTCAGGTGATACGAGCAACCATGCACCAGCCTCAAAAATACAGTAAGCTTTATGGTACGTGTTAAGCCATGCCCCATTTACCATTACTCTATCCAACTTCTTACACATCAGCCCTTGCTCACACTTATTGATCCATGTGAGGAGAGGCCCATGATAACCCAGGTCCGTGAAGGAACAATACCTTACTAGTTCTTGGAAATCTCTCATTCCAACAGGGATTGAGGGGGAACTAATGTATCCCGAGTGCTCTTCACATCCAAAATTTTATTGAAATCTCCACTGATTAACCACGGTTTATTTCTAAAGAGTGGCGAGTCTTGATGGTTCCGTAAATCTTCGCAAAGGAACATCCTTTCTTCAACAAAATTTGAAGCATAAACTAAGGAGCAAAAGAATTCTTCCTCGTTATCTTCTAGTAACACTGAACAAGTAATCAATTGATCACTTTTGAACACCGGTGTTAGTCACATATTGTCCCTCCAAACCACTCAAATGCAACCCAGCCTGTGATGTTCGTAATTAGACAGACACGACCAACCTTATAAAAACCGAAGAAACAATACTTGATGATATAGTCTCTTTGACTCTTGTCTCAAGTAAACATCCAAATTGCAAAGAACTATTATTTACCCAACTTCGAACAATAGAATGTTTTGAAATTTTATTAAAACCGCGCACATTCCATGAAGAGCCCGACATAATTCACATATATGAAACACACATATATAATTCAAGCACTAAACATAACTGAAGTACTACCATATTTCAAAAATTATTAAGTTATGTACTTTCAGTATTTATATCAATAATATGTCGTATGTATACTTATGTTACGAATCCTTTAGATCGCACACTCTACGGTTTGGGTAAGAACAGGATAAACCTTGCAAGCAACGAATCACTTCAAGGGATGTGGATCGAATGGTCTCACAAGGGTTGCGGAAAAGCCCTTGATATTCCTCTTTGTTATTTTCTGATATGACTCACCAAAAATAAGCAAAGGATTTCGATTGATATTACTCACAATCGAGATTTGATCTAGAGAGAAAGGGAATTTTGATTTCAAAAACTAGATAGATTTCGAGAATGGGGTTACAAGGAAATATAAAGAGGAGAACAAGTGTTGGAACATGCTCCAAGACTTGTCTCGAAAATAGATAAATAATTAAACCAAAGTTTGAACAAAGACTTGACTAAAATTAAACACAAACTTAACCCCTTGGCCTTCCTTCTTCACGCCAATTTGCCCCTTTGATATACTTGATATTTGTTGAATTTTGTTGATCCTTTTCTTGTGAATTTCGTGGGCTTCTTTGGGCTTAGATCAACACATTGGATTTTATTGGAAGTGAAATATGTGCCTCGTTAAAAACCTTGCTTCGGAAAACCCATTGGGACAAAACCGAAGCGAAGGAAAAGAGCACAAATAAGTCACTTGAGCCAATGGTCGATCTACTTGGGGCAAATTTTAATACCGGTGAGGTTTGAATGCATCTTCTACGTCCTGACCCAAGTACCCTTGATGGTACAACCTCCCTAAGACCAATTTGTATCGTTTGGCCTTAGCGCCTATTTTTGAGTAGATTGGTTTTCCTTCTATCGGATGTCCCTCGGCAATAACTCCCTCGGTTGAATGTCCCTCGGCTAAACCTCCATCTTTTCCTTCGGCAACATCCACCTCGGCTAGGAATCCCTCGGTTCCCTCAGTTCCCTCGGATCCCTCAGCTTGCTTTGCCTCAGAATAAACCTCAGCTTGCTTTCCCTTGACTCCCTCAACATCTGGTTCAAGCTGCTCATCCATGATCATATCATCCTCTCCCACTTGAAAAGGATTTGACCTCAAATCCGAAAAATCTGCAAGGAAACGAGCTAAGTTAGAATCGTTGAGGTTTAAAATCAGAAAATACTTACCTCGTGAGCTGATCTTGCTGGAGTTGATTTGTGTTGAGATGGGACGTGGTTCAAGCTTTTTAGATTTCACAAAAACAGTATAGACATCGCCTTCATTTTCCGTTGTTTCTCTTTAAACGGTTTGGCTCTTCTTGGGTCCGATTTGAAGGTTTTGAGCGATCTTAAAATCTGTATGTTCAAGGCACTAAACACAAAGGCTATTAGTCTTAAAAAATGTGTTCTGGTGAGAGAACTTACCTGAACCATCTGTATTCTGATCGTTTGGATGCCTCTTTTTCTCGGCATGCTTCTCCTTGGCCGTAGGTGTGGTTTTCGAAGGAAATTTTGAAGCGTCATGAGCTATTTAATTTTTGCCTTGGCTATTCTCTTCTAAAGGTCTTGTTAGTCGGCAAAAATGGTTTCCCTTAGTGGAAATTCTTTGATTTAGGTCATCCCTCAATCGCTCCAAATAATTGCACGTTTTGTATTCGGGCCAAAAGGGTTGTTTGATCGTTTTTGCGGGCCAAAATGTTTCTCCTTCTTGATTGAATGTGGACTCCTTTGGATCATCACCTTTGATCAAAGCCTGATTTTCCTGCTAAAGAAATGAGTTCCCACTCGGATTTTGTAGTCCCGGTGCGCAGTTAGTTAAACTCGAAGGAGCTTTCGAAAAATCAATCAAAAGACACTTTTTATTTTTGTTAGAAGAGTTAGAAGAAACATTTACAGCCTCTTTACCTTTTTGGTTGAGGAGGATTTGATCTTGATAAATTTCGCTTGGGGACATGGGTACCAACGTGATCTTCTTTCCTTCGTAGTTAAACGAATACCGATTATTGAATCCGTCATGAAGAACCCGTCGATCGAATTGCCATGGTATTCCTAGAAGGATGTGACTTGCTTCCATGGGCAACACGTCACACAGCACCTCATCTTGATACGTTCCAATGGTTATAGGAACCGAGACTTGAGTTTTCACCTTCATCTCCTCATTATTTAGCCATTGAAGACTATACGGCTTCAGATGTTCCTTTACGGCCATATCAAGTTTCTTTACCAATGTTTCACTTGCCACGTTAGTGCAGCTTCTTCCGTCTATGATGAAACTACACACCTTTCCTTGGACTTGGCATCGAGAGTGAAACAAATACTTCTGTTGTTCATGCTCGTCGGTTTTGATGTGCATGTTCAAAGCCCGTTGAATAACTAAGAGCTCTCCTACCTCGGCAACTTCTTCATGCTCCTCTAGATACTCATCAAAAACCGTTTCTTTTTCTTCTTCAATATCTCCATTGTCCAAGAGAACCATAATCCTTTGGTTCGGACATTCCTTTGCATAGTGTCCTTTACCTTGACACTTGTACCATCTCACATCACGAGTCGTAGAATTAGAAGTTTCATACCTTCCTTTGTAGATTTGAGTAGGTGCGGCTGGTTTAGGCTCGGTTGTGGTCTTGAAATTTGGCTTCTCTTCTCCTTGATAGTTCGGTTTAGGAACAATACCGATTCCATGAGAAGGTCGGGAAGAGACACTTCTTCTCTTGATTTGTTTTTCAACCATGATCGCCTTATGCAACATCTCCTCTACGGTTGCATAGGATTGTATTTCTATGCGGTCTTGACGTTCACGGTTCATGCCAGCCAAAAATCATGTCATGGTGGCATCTCTTGTCTCGTCTACATCTCCTTTGAGCATCAACTTTTCCATTTCTTGGAAGTAGTCTTCCACACCTCTATTTCCTTGAGACAAAGCTCTCAAACGTTGATGAAGCTCTCGGTGGTAGTGAGTTAGAACAAAACGTTGTCGCATCAAGTAGATCATTTCTTCCCACGTCTCAACGGGATTCTCACTGTTGCGCCTCCGGTTCGTTACAAGCTGATCCCACCAATCAATGGCATAGTCACAAAATTCAGTAGCCGCCAACCTCATCTTCTTTTGAGTGGAGAAGTATTGGCAATCAAAGACCAACTCTACTTTCTTTTCCCACTCGAGGAAAGTGTCCGGATCGTTCTTCCCGTGGAACGGTGGAATCCGTAGCTTCATTCCTCCAAGGTCACAATCATTCCTTCTTCTGGCCGGTGGGTGCCTTGGTTGATTCTCATCGAAAGATACCCACGGTCATAGAACGGATTATCGTTTTCTTCGTATCGCCTCTGTCGGGCACGTTGGTCTCTCGCCGGTGCATGACAACTACCTCGGGCAACGCTTTGATCTAATCTAAAGCCTTCGGCTCTTTGCTCACCGCCTTGTTGCCTTTCGGGCGTGCGGACCTCTAATGCAGCCATACGGTCACGCATCTCATGCAATAGCTCGGTGATAGCATCGACCTTTTGAACCATCGCTGCTTCACGCTCACGTCTTGACCTAGAACTCTTCGTTTCTCCGTCTTCCGACATTTTGTACCAGGAACAAGTTTTTGGAAAGATATTCGATTTTTAACCAAACAGATTTTTATAAAAATTATTTTTACCAAAAAACTTATGATGATGGATGCAAAAAATATAAAATGATCGAAACAAAAGGAGATCAACAAACTGACTCGATCTAAAATGAATATGATGAGACTAAAATGATGCAAACACACACTGACAAATAGATCTAGATGCGTAAACAACTCGATCTAAATGAATGCGAAAGGACAAAATTATGAAGAACAATCGAACAAAAATTAAGAACCCTAATTTTTTTTTTTTTTTTGATTTATGATTCACGAAAATAACTACAGCAACCTAAATGAAAATATGTGATGAGAAAATTAAAATAAAAATTCGACACACTTTCTAGAATATGAACGGATGCAAAAAACACAAATAAAATGATGATCTAAAATGATGAACATGATTTTGAAGATGAACGGGTAAAATATGAAACGATGATGAAATAAGAACAAGTGAGAGATGGAACGAAATTACCCAGATTGTGGAGTGGTGCTCTGATACCACTTGTTACGAATCCCTTAGATCGCACACTCTACGGTTTGGGTAAGAACGGGATAAACCTTGCAAGCAACGAATCACTTCAAGGGATGTGGATCGAATGGTCTCACAAGGGTTGCGGAAAAGCCCTTGATATTCCTCTTTGTTATTTTCGGATATGACTCACCAAAAATAAGCAAAGGATTTCGATTGATATTACTCACAATCGAGATTTGATCTAGAGAGAAAGGGAATTTTGATTTCAAAAACTAGATAGATTTCGACAATGGGGTTACAAGGAAATATAAAAAGGCGAACAAGTGTCGGAACATGCTCCAATACTTGTCTCGAAAATAGATAAATAATTAAACCAAAGTTTGAACAAAGACTTGAATAAAATTAAACACAAACTTAACCCTTTGGCCTTCCCTCTTCACGCCAATTTTCCCCTTTGATATACTTGATATATGTTGAATTTTGTGGATCCTTTTCTTGTGAATTTCGTGGGCTTCTTTGGGCTTAGATCAACACATTGGATTTTATTGGAAGTGAAATATTTGCCTCGTTAAAAACCTTGCTTCGGAAAACCCATTGGGACAAAACCGAAGCGAAGAAAAAGAGCACAAATAAGTCACTTGAGCCAATGGTCGATCTACTTGGGCCTGATTTCAATACCGGTGAGGTTTGAATGCATCTTCTACGTCCTGACCCAAGTACCTTTGATGATACAACCTCCCTAAGACCAATTTGTATCGTTTGGCCTTAGCACCTATTTTTGAGTAGATTGGTTTTCCTTCTATCGGATGTCACTCGACAATAACTCCCTCGGTTGAATGTCCCTCGGTTAAACCTCCATCTTTTCCCTCGGCAACATTCTCCTCGGCTAGGAATCCCTCGGTTCCCTCAGTTCCCTCGGTTCCCTCAGCTTGCTTTCCCTCAGAATAAACTTCAACTTGCTTTCCCTTGACTCCCTCAGCATCTGGTTCAAGCTGCTCATCCAGGATCATATCAACCTATATATTCAACACCAATACTAAAAACTAATTATCATCCTAAAAAATTACAAACCATCAAAATGTATGAAAACACAATCATTAAATTAATTGTAACAATAACCCATGCAAAGTACGGCTTACAAGTTACAACTACAACATAACATAATGATAATATAAAATATATATCATTTATACTTCTAAATATTTATACTTCAAATATCACAACAAAGCAAAACAAATTTAACAATACTAATGTTATTCTAATGCCATCATTTCCATGGATCTAATCATATAAACCCAAAATCAGTAAACTTCAAAACATATATATAACTAAATGTATAAAAATTCATACATATATTGTTAACGATAACAATAACCATGTGCATAGTACGGGTACTATCCTAGTATTAATGAGATTTGGTTTATAAAATTTTGTTTTTATATTTACCAAAGCTTAACTATAATATTTTTTTCCTCAACAATTTATGGAATTTTTTTTTTTGTTAATTGGGAGAATCTCATGCGTCTTCTTGCCACTGAAATTTTTTACGGGTGGCCAAATGATGTGATCATGGGATCCCTCGAGAAGAACCATGTGCCTTGTACAGCACAAACGAAGTCCATGATCAACTGGTCCATCCCAACGACCACTTGGCCTACATTCTTACCTCATCTAGAGCACTCCTAGAAGTTGAATCAATTCAATCCGAGTTCAGGTAAAGAAGTTATTCAACTTTCAATTCAGGCGAACTCAAGTTTACGCGATTTGGACCTATGCACGTTCAATGGAGGTTTCCGACCAAAACAGAAGGCGTTTAGCTATGAACCAAATTATTATGGAATCTTGGTTCATCAGAGAATCTGGGACACTTGGATTCATCTTAAAACCGGTTCAGACGTGAAGGTTATGAATTTTACAAACCGAATGATCTGCTACAGGCCCTATTTCGCGACTGAGTCAAAGATCATATTTCACAGCCCAACTCAGTTACGATATCAACATGAAACCAATTGGAGAATTTTAATGGATCTCCTGTGTTTCCAGCAAGCCTAATATCGGAGCAAATGGATGTCGGATCACAAAGATACTCCCCATTTCCCTAAGTGTGTCGAACTGGTGCTATGCTTGAATAATGCTAGGCCCACTTGGTTTGGAAGCTATCAAACTTATGTTTGGCATCCAAGAACATTTCTACAAGCCCAAGAAGAGTTCAATTCGTTGCCCATGAAGTTCAGATTCGACCAAGTAGATCAAGGGGCAAGTCAAGGAGTCAAAGTAGTTTAAGAGTCATTCCACATGTGTGTTTAATTTCTAGTCATTGTCTATTTTCGAGATTTCTTTGTTTTTAGCACATCTCTAATCTATTTAAGAAATATAATCTCTGTGATATCAATAACCAAATTTTATGAAAACATCTTTTCTTTGAAAGTGATTCTTTTTTGTTTCTTGTGAACATTTTCGATAATTTGGAGATTTATCCTTTGATCAATCTACGGTGAGTTATATCCGTGTCGATTGTCTGGTGAGTCATATCCAACAATCACAACCCGATCTGTTTGGTGCGTAGTATCCAAACGATCAAAACTTGGCTTGTCTAGGTGTGTCATATCCTAGGAGTCATTTCGGTAAATCAGAAGCCTTCCGCAACTTATGTGCGACCATTCGCCCCACATCCTTGTTCTTTGAAGTTTTACGACTTCATCGGATCAAGCCTATCCAATCTATTAACTTCAGAGTGCCGATTCTTGGGAGAATCTCATCATGTGGTATCAGAGCACCACTCTAAAGTTCGGTATTCAATTTTCTTATCATTCTCCTTACCTCTCCACGTTTTTCTTTTCTTCTTCTTCTTCTTGTCATATTTTATATATATATAAAAAAAAAAGAACAATATGTCTTTTGGAAATCTTTTCAAGAGAGATAACACATGCCTAAAATCTGATGGTGATCGACCATTTTATGTATCTGAGGCATGGACCCGACTAAGTTATCAAAGGCGAGAAAAAATTCAACCACGTGTAAGAGAAGTGATATATCATGGTTTTTACCCTATTTAGACCATGATATAAGTCTTTTTTATAGAGTCTTTCTAGTGTTTTGTAGTATTTTAGAGTCTTTTGCAGGTCTTAGTACGTTTGGAGCTTAATTGGAGTTATTGGAGCTTTCTGGAACATTCTGGAGCGAAGTAGAGATCCGTGTAGCTGTGACATCAAAATCACCTGAGTATCGATCGATACTCCCTAGTTTCGATCGATACCCGTCGAGGAAACAGCAGGATCGCGACTTAATGAAGAGTTGAAGAATTGCAGAATTGGCCCAGAAAACTTTGATAATTACAAGAAGGCCCAAAACGTGATTTAGGTTATAAATAGGATTTTACAGCAACTTTTTAGGCTATGCCTTTTTATGCTTTTATTACTTTGATTTTACTTTGGTTTGAGACAAGTCTGAATCTCCCTTCGTGCGAGATCAGATCTCAAAACATCTTTCTGTTTTATTTGATGATTTATTCAAGCATATTGATTGTTTCATTCTCTATGTCTGAGTGGATCCACTTTAGGTTTAGGGTTTTCTCATAAAGGATTTCTCTGAATGCTAGGTTAATTATCTGTTTGGGATTCACCATCTGAATTAGTTCTTCGCCTTAGGTTATTCTCAAAGCTAATTCTAGGTTGACGAATCTGGAATTTAGATCTTAAGATAATTGATTAGGAACGACAGTGCGATTAATTACCTGATAGAACCTAGGTGAGCAAATTGATTATTCGCTAAGAGATTTGGTTTAATTGATTTGTGAACATATCAAACCCGATATTAAAGCTGATTTAGACTTTAGGATTCGCAAAGAGATTTGGAATTCCTAGGATTTAGATTTAGATAATTCTCGCAACGACAGTTGGTTAATTATACTTTAGTGATTTGAGTTCAAGAACTGCGCTAAATCTGAATCCTGTTAGTTAGTTTATCTGCATTCATTGATTTCCTGAGAAAAACCTTGGGCTTATATTTCATCCATTGATTTACAACTCTTTTAATTTCTGCACTGTTTTCAATTACATCTGAATTGCTTAGCTTAGCTCGATTCTATATAATTTATTGTGTGATTTCTGTGAGTCCTTGTGTTCGACCCCTAGCTAGACTACGACTACTGCTTTAGTACTGTTAGGGTATTAAATTGAGCATATCAATTTTGGTGCCGTTGCCGGGGACTCAATTTCACCATTAAATTTTAGCTGTCGAGTTTCGACTTAGCCCGTCTGTATCGATCGATACTACCTAGTATCGGTCGATACCGAGGCGATTTTCTTGTTGATATCGATCGATACCATTCAGTATCGGTCGATACTCATCGTGTCTTTGGTTACTTACGTTCTTGATCTTAGTGTTTTGTTTGCAGGTTTATGCCTGTTCGTGAAACCAGAAGCAACAAGAGCACACAGCTAGTTGAACCGTCACTGGAACAGCTAGCACTTGTGGAACGCACAAACAGAAAGACCAAGCAAACATCAGGGATGAACAACCCAGTGGTTTTAAGAGCTGATGAAGCTGGAATTCTGAGAGACCAAGAGGGTCATGTGTGTAATGAGAGAGGGCAGCGACTTGATGAAGCTGGAAACATCGTTGTCCCTGCTCCTGTTGCTGAGATTGTCGCGCCAGCTAGGCGCGCCAACGTTGGGTATGCTGCAGGTGATCGAGGTAGAACACTTGCTGAGCACAACAGACCTGATCAGTTCTATGCCAATCGATCTGCGATTCGCATCCCAACTTTTCAGAGAAATGACTTCGAGCTGAAGCCTGCGTACTACGCTCTCGTAAGTCAGAGCCCTTTCCATGGCCTACCTCATGAGCATCCCATGGATCATATCGAGAGGTTCGAGGATTTGGTCACTGGGATGAAGTACAATGGAGTACCCAACGAGTTCATGTTCTGCAAACTCTTCCCATACTCTCTTGGTGGAGATGCTGCATATTGGCTGAAGCAGCTAGCTCCTGATTCTCTGACTACATGGGATGAGACAAAGAAAGCATCCCTATGCAATTTCTATGATGACGCGAGATCCGGAGAGCTCAGGAACAAGATCTCTCAATTTTCTCAAGGTCCAACAGAGGCACTCAAGGCTGCTTGGATTCGCTTCAAGTCATATCAGAGAGACTGTCCGCAACATGGGTTCAATCAGGTTCAGCTGCTTAGCACATTCTACAGAGGGATCGACTGGAGGTACCAGATGGCTCTGGATACTGCGAGTAATGGAAATTTCAACACCAGATATCCAGATGATGCAGTTATGCTAATTGAGAATTTGGCGTCTAGAAATAGCACCAAGAATGCTGACTTTGACAGGAAGAAGCAGGCTGGAGGAATTGATGCATCTCAGATTGCTGAAGTTCAAGAAAACCTGGATTTCTTGATCGGGAAGAATCAGAAAACGCTTCACTTTGCTGCTGAGGATGAAGTGGAGGATGTTAACTATGTTGGTGGTTCTGGATTTCAGGGTCAACAATTTGGGTACAACAACAACCGGAACTTCAGCAACAACACTCGTAACTATGGGAACTCTTCATACCAACCAGCATCTCCCAAGTCCACAGACAACACATAAATGAAATCCATGATGGAACAGATTCTTCTGGGACAACAGAAGCTACAAGTGGACTTCAATGGGAAGTTTGATTCTCTGTATATTGATCTGAATGGGAAAATAGAAGCCATCAATCTTTCCTATAAGAAGCTGGAAACTCAGGTGGCTCAAACAGCAGCAGCTGTAAAGAGGCAGGAAGGCTTTCTTCCAGGGAAAACTGAGAATCCAAGGGCAAATATCAATGCCATCATCTCGAGTACAGGAAATTTCGATGAGGAGCCTGAAATCGCCAGAGCATCGATCGATACCCCCAAGTATCGATCGATGCCGGTTACAATTCTGAAACGGGATACTTCAAAAACCCGTGTATCGATCGATACCCCATTGGTATCGGTCGATACTAAGGCGATTTCTGAGGAGACACATGATATTTTGACTGAGGCGCCTCAAGTAGTGGCAGAACGATTCAATATCGCCCAATTTTGGGAAGACCAGGAAACCAAGTATCAGGCAGAGAGAGCTAAGGAACGAGCTGAGAAAAGAATGCGCAAACCCAAGAAGGAGTCAAATCCTATTCCTAAGCAACTCAGAGATCCCATCACTCCAAAGCAGCTGCTTGGCTTTGAGAAGAGGGTCAGAAGGATACCTCACTCGTACACTTTTGAAGAAGCTCTAGAGGACTGGCCTCTGCTAAGTCACTTCAAAGACTGCAGAGAAACTGAGGAAGAAATTAAGGCACTCTTTATCGAAGCAAGACGCAAGTCACTACAGCCGCGGCAATTGACACAGAGGGAAGACCCATGGAAATTCGCGGTACCATGCTCCATCTCTGGAGTCGAGTTCAAAGAGTCTCTTGTTGACTCAGGGTCTAGCGTCAATATGATATCGAAGGAAATTGCTGTACGATTGAAGGCTGATATACGACCCCCTACTTTGCTTCTCACGTTTTCAAACTCTTCCACCTCACCTCCATACGGTACTATCCATGCTTTGCCTATTAAAGTAGGAGATTTTCTGATGTCCACTGATTTTCAGGCTGTGGAGATGAGCAAAGGATCTGAGGTTTCTCTACTCCTGGGAAGACCATTTATGGCTACTGCTGGCGCGATCATAGATACACCTAATAATAGACTCTCTTTCTCTTACATTGACGGAGATGTCTACTATGATGCCATTCCCCCTAGGAGTGCTCCCACGCGTGTCTCTAGCATCAAGGTTATCATAGGAGAGTCGTTAGCAATTGATATTTTGGAAGAACCTCCTGATGAGCCTACTATCGCAGACGTCTCAGCTGAACCGCCCAGCATCCCCAAAGAAGTTGCTCAGAAGGTTAAGGCAACAAAGAAGAAGGCCAAGAGCAACAACGTCGAGAATCCCCATGTCACTTTGATACCTCAAAAGTGTGATGGAGATTCGATTGAGTACAAGGTAAAGTGCAAAGGAGCCTCGAAGCCATTCTCTAAAGCTAGAGTACTTCTTACTTCTGAGCTGAAAGAGAAAGGGCAGGAGTTCGTGGAAAGCATGTTGAGCAAAACTCTGACGTTAGCGATGTCAAGTTGTGGAGCCTGTTTTGGTGCAAGCTCTCACTCTTATCCAGCCTGAAGGGCGTTACAGTCAAGCTATTGACGTTAAACGAGCGCTTGGTGGGAGGCAACCCACTGGTGAGTCTGTCTTTGAGTCGTTTTTCTTTTTATTTTCGTTTGTTTTGAGTTTGTGTCAGGATGAACAAGGAGCAACTCGAAATCGCCTAAGCATCGATCGATACCCCCTGGTATCGATCGACACAGATCGCGATTGATTGGTTCGTTAAGTCGATTTAAGCCTGGTATCGATCGATACCAGGCTATGTGTCGATCGACACTCAACGTTCCAGCAAGGTAACTTCCTGTTTCTCTTCGTTTCTTCTATCCTTTTGCTTTCTTTCACTGACTCTAGGCTAGATAATACTGGGGACAGTGTTGTTCAAGTCTGGGGGAGGTGTCTGCTGACATTGTTTTTGTTTTTCTTAGAGTCAATCGTTTTATCCAGTCAAAATTATTTTATTGAGTCAAAACTTGTTGGAGATAATGATCATGTGCTTGAGCCTATTGATCTGATTTTGTTTTTGAGTGCACAGTGTTACAGGATCAGTTCTAGATCGACTAATGAAAAATCCAAAGACTGACCAGTTGACTAGAAAACATCCATGTCTCCAGCAGAGTTCTTCTGAAACCTGAGCCAAATTTTTGCACTTCATCAATGTGGTTAGTTTTCATAGAGCTTGATTCATCATTCATATCTGATAAAGGAACCCATGTGTTTAGAGTTATGGTATCTCTCTCCCCAAATTATAAGTTGATAGATAAGAGCATAAAAGATTGAAATGATTTTCTTCTGAGTAGAGGGTTAGGAAAATTTCCAGCGATCCCATTATTCTACTTAAGAGGGGATGATCACACAGAGGATTGGAAGCGAGGCTAGGATTTTCCTATGATGCCATTATTCGCCTACATCCTTTGATACATTAAGAGGGAAGAACCGGGGATTTGGTGGCAAACACCATCAATACTCGCGTCTCATACCTTGATGTGTATATGCTAAGCTGAAAAGAAAAAAAGAACATAATAAGAAATAAGTCTGGGGGAGAGAAATTGATACAAAAAGTTTGAAAAGAGTGGTTCCTTGTCATGATATTGTCTGGTAAAGAGTCTAGAAGGTTCTTGAACATTAGCTGCAGCGATGAAACTGGTGATGAGGGTTTTACTTGAACAAAGCTGTGGGATAATGTGTGGAGTCTGGAAAAGCTGCGACTGTCTACGGAGAAGTACATGGTGGTTAGATCGAAAGCTTATTTGGTGACATTTGGGTGCTTGGAAAAAGGTCATTTCGATGGTTTATGAACAGGTGAGTCTCCGCGTTTTCAAACCTCTTTCTCTGTTTAGTCTTTTATTTGCTTGAGGGCAACCAAAGGCTAAGTCTGGGGGAGTTGATATATCATGGTTTTTACCCTATTTAGACCATGATATAAGTCCTTTTTATAGAGTCTTTCTAGTGTTTTGTAGTATTTTAGAGTCATTTGCAAGTCTTAGTAAGTTTGGAGCTTAATTGGAGTTATTGGAGGTTTCAGGAACATTCTGGAGCGAAGCAGAGATCCGTGTAGCTGAGACATCAAAATCACCTGATTATCGATCGATACTCCCTAGTATCGATCGATACCCGTCGAGGAAACAGCAGGATCGCGACTTAATGAAGAGTTGAAGAATTGCATAATTGGCCCAGAAGACTTTGATAATTACAAGAAGGCCCAAAACGTGATTTATGTTATAAATAGGATTTTACAGCCACTTGTTTAGGCTATGCCTTTTTATGCTTTTATTACTTTGATTTTACTTTGGTTTGAGACAAGTCTGAATCTCCCTTCGTCCGAGATCAGATATCAGAACCTCTTTCTGTTTTATTTGATGATTTATTCAAGCATATTGATTGTTTCATTCTCTATGTCTGAGTAGATCCACTTTAGGTTTAGGGTTTTCTCATAAAGGATTTCTCTGAATGCTAGGTTAATTATCTGTTTGGGATTCACCATCTGAATTAGTTCTTCGCCTTAGGTTGTTCTCAAAGCTAATTCTAGGTTGACGAATCTGGAATTTAGATCTTAGGATAATTGATTAGGCACGACAGTGCGATTAATTACCTGATAGAACCTAGGTGAGCAAATTGATTATTCGCTAAGAGATTTGGTTTAATTGATTTGTGAACATATCAAACCTGATATTAAAGCTGATTTAGACTTTAGGATTCGCAAAGAGATTTGGAATTTCTAGGATTTAGATTTAGATAATTCTCGCAACGACAGTTGGTTAATTATACTTTAGTGATTTGAGTTCAAGAACTGCGCTAAATCTGAATCCTGCTAGTTAGTTTATCTGCATTCATTGATTTCCTGAGAAAAACCATGGGCCTATATTTCATCCATTGATTTACAACTCTTTTAATTTCTGCACTGTTTTCAATTACATCTGAATTGCTTAGCTTAGCTCGATTCTATATAATTTATTGTGTGATTTATGTGAGTCCTTGTGTTCGACCCCTAGCTAGACTACGACTACTGCTTTAGTACTGTTAGGGTATTAAATTGAGAATATCAAGAAGCCCAACGGAGAGAACCAAGAAGAGAAGAAACCCGTTTGAGGCATCCAAGAGACGAAAATGCTGAAAACTATTATCGTCATGATGGTAACTCATCACCACAACGCCAAAGGAGATCAAGAAAAATGGAGGAAGAGTCCAGCTACAAGTTCGGTCAACTCAAAAGGATAGAACTAGAACTAACCAATCGCTTCCCACGTCTCGAGTACAAGGAGCCAAGATACTTGCAGCCAAAGCCACCCCGAAAAGAACTTGATGTCAAAGGTACTCGTCCAAATCCGAGTGAAATTTTTGAGGGAAAATTCTGAGGGAAGATCCGAGGGAAATTCTTGAAGGAAAATTCCGAGGGAAAACTCCGAGGGATGATCCGAGGGAAAAGTTTGAGGGAAAATTCCGAGGGAAGATCCGAGGGAAATCTTTGAGGGAAAATTTTGAGGGAAAGTTCCAAGGGAAGATACCGAGGGAATGTTCTAGGAAAACATTACCAAAGATGTCACGAAGGAACCATGCACCAAAGCGATCAAGGATGCTACTTCAAAGGCATGTGATGTGAAATGTTTTAAGTGCCAAGGGAGAGGACACTTTGCAAACAAGTTCTCAAAAAAGAAAACCGTGGATCTTCTCAACAATGGAGAAATAAAGTTCAAAGAAGACGGTTTAATTTTTGGTTTCCTATCAACATCAATGGAGCCAAAGGAGAGCTACCAAGATCCGATGATATTTGAGTCAAAAATGATGTTGACTCCTTATGAAGAAGGATCGGATTTGAGGACAAATCATTTTGAAGAGGGAGAGTATGATGTGATCATGGGATCCCTCGAGAAGAATCATGTGCCTTGTACAGCACAAACGATATCCATGATCAACTGGTCCATCCCAACGACCACTTGGACTACATTCTCACCTCATCTAGAGCACTCCTCGAAGTTGAATCAATCCAATCCGAGTTCAGGTATAGAAGTTATTCAACTTTCAATTCAGACGAACTCAAGTTTACGCGATTTGGACCTACGCACGTTCAATGGAGGTTTCCAACCAAACCAGAAGGCATTAAGCTATGAACCAAATTATTCTAGAATCTTGGTTCATCATAGAAGCTGGGACAATTGGATTCATCTCAAACCCGGTTCAGACGTGAAATGTATGAATTTTACAAATCGAAGGATCTGCTACAGGCCATATTGCGCGACTGAGTCAAATATCGTGTTTCACAGCCCAACTCAGGTACGACATCGACATGAAACCAATTGGAAAATTTTAATGGATCTCCTTTATTTCCAACAAGCTTAATATCGGAGCAAATGGATGTCGGATCACAAAGATACTCCCCATTTCCCTAAGTGTGTCGAACTGGTGTTATGCTTGAATAATTGATGTGATCATGGACATGCATCGTTTGGAAGAGGTTCCGTAGGAAGCATTGTTCGTTCCCGAAGGTCGTATCACACGGTCCAAGTCCAAGAAACTAGCCGGAGCTATTTGGAAGCTGCTCGATGAAGTTCATATCAAGGAAGAAGATCAACATTCACGTGGTACTCTAACTTCCATCTCTTACTTGGATTCTACTTGAAATTGGCCACGAGTTAAGTTGTTGTACTCTTTTTCCTATACTCGGTTTTATCCCATTGGGTTTTCCGAGCAAAGGTTTTAATGAGGCAATGACTTAGCTTATATCATTCGGTCCAATTTCATGAGAATACCAAGCCCATTTTCGTATGAAAATAATCAAAAGATCAAGGCAAAAGCTCAAGAGTCACACGCAAAAGGAGGCCAAATATCATCTATCTTTTCTTTAATTTTATCTTTTATTTCTAAGTCTTTAAGTCATGTGACTTTTCCCTTTCCCCTTGTTTCCCTATAAATACTCTTCTCCTTTGTCATTTGCAAACAATCACCTTTTTATTAAAAATACTTTGAGAGAATTTCTCCTTTGTTCCTTTGGGACTTTTCGGATTTCTTGGTGGATTTAGCCAACAAATCTCCTTCGATTTCTTTGGTGGATTTAGCCAAACGAAATCCTTGCACTATTCTTTGGTGGATTTAGCCAACGAGCAATGATTGATCTTTAGGTGAATTTAGCCTATTGATCTGATGTTTATCTTGCGTCGTTCATAGCTCAAGACGCAGCCGATCATCCCATCACCTCGATCCATCCTTACCGTTTGGAATCAAGGCCTATCCAACCGTTCATACCGATCCGTGAGTGTGCCGTTCTTAGGGAGTTGCATCGAGGGTGCATCAAGTGGTATCAGAGCCACGCTCTTGAACATCGGTATCATCTTTTCTTTTCTATATTATCGTGTTCTTCATCTTCTTATCTATCTCTTTCTTTTGTATAAAACCAATCAAAAAAAAAATTCAGTTTCAAAAAAAAAAAAAAAAAAAAAAAAAAAAAAAAGCTAAAGGTCAAAAAAAAAAAAAACAAAAAGGAATATGAAAAGACCATTAAAAAAAACATATATATCTATATATCTATATATCTATTGATTGTTGAATTCTTCTCTATCTATCTATCTCTATTCACTTGTTTGAAGATTTGGTTTCTTGAATTTACTATCTAAATTTCGATTAGTCTTTTATGAACCGAGGAGAACTTCTAGTGTGTGTGTGAGGTCATTGCGAGAGTTGAGTGAAACACTTGAGTGGAAACACTTGTGAGTTTTTATTTACTAACATGTTTGTTGAATTTTACGAGGTACATAGTCTGATGAAAGCGAAACCGCCACTTCACGGACGAGAATGGAAAGAGATGCCGCGATGAATTGTAAGGTGGATGCCTTAACTCTCATGATGAATGAGATGAGAACTCAATTGGCCACCCTTAACGTTAGGACACCGGGGAGACAAGAAGAAAACAACGGAGCTAACTTGGCCGAAAGTCACGGATCCGATCAAAGCGTTCGCCAAAGGAATCCGCGTGTACCGCCGAGACATAGGCGAGCCAATAATCAAAACTGGCAACAACATCAACAATGCGAGAATAGCGAGAACGGCGAGAATCCATTTCATGATTTAGCCGATGAATCCGAGGGAAACCAAGGTAGGCAACAACCGGCGAGGAGGAAAAACGATAATGATCTCGGTGGGATGAAACTTCGCATTCCCCCGTTCTACGGAACGAACGATCCCGATGCATTTCTCGAATGGGAAAAAAATTGATCTAGTCTTCGGTTGTCAAGACTTTTCCGAGCAAAGGAAGGTTAGGTTGCCCGCTACGGAATTTCATAATTATGCTATTGATTGGTGGGATAGTATTGTGACAATCAGGAGGCGCAAAGGAATAAATCCCGTTGAGACGTGGGACGAAATGGCGAGATTGATGCGGAAACGGTTCGTGCCGATCCACTACCACCGCGAACTACACCAAAAATTGCGAAGGTTAACTCAAGGTAGTAAAGGTGTAGAAGAATATTTCCAAGAGAAGGAGAAGCTCATGCTCAAGGCCGATGGAGGCCGATGGAGAAGCTCATGCTCAAGGCCGATGTAGATGAGACCGGTGATGCAACAATGGCCCGATTCTTAACCGATATGAATCGTGAATTGCAAGATCGGATGGAAATGCAATCTTACGAAACCGTGGAGGAGTTATTGCACAAGGCGATTCTCGCGGAGCTGCAACTAAAGAGGAAAAGTATCTCATGGTCACCATTTGTGTCTAAGCCGAGCTATGCCAAAGCCGAGACGAAACCAAGCTACCCGGCCCGTACCAATTCTAGGCCCAAACCGGACTACAAGCCGAGTTCTTCCGGGTATGACTATAAGGGTAATGCCGAAGCTTCTTGTACTGTCCGTAACCGTGACATTGAGTGTTTCAAGTGTAGGGGCAAAGGTCATTTTGCAAACAATGTCCAAACAACCGTACGATGATGATGTTAGACAATGGCGAGATCGTGACCGAAGATGAGGAGGATTTTGAGTCCGCACCTATCTACGATGATGATGGTGATGAGCATGCGGCTGATGGAGAGTTACTTGTAGCTAGGCGTGTTCTTATGTGCCAGGAGAAGGTCGTAGACGACGAGCAAAGGGAGAACTTGTTCCACACCCTATGTGTTGTGTAGAGTAAGGTGTGTAGTTTGATCATTGATGGAGGCAGTTGCACAAATGTGGCGAGCACAACCTTGGTGGAGAAGTTGGGTTTGAAGACTAGGAAGCATCCGCATCCTTACAGCCTTAGGTGGTTGAATAACCAAAGGCCGCTCAAAGTCACCCGGCAAGTCACGGTTCCTTTAGCGATTGGTCGCTATGAAGATGAGATTGTGTGCGATGTGCTACCTATGGAGGCCGGTCATATCCTACTTGGAAGACCTTGGCAATATGATCGAAGAGCCGTTCATGATGGCTTCACCAACAAGCACTCTTTCGAGCACAAAGGCCGGAAGACCACCCTTGCACCGTTGTCACCGCATGAGGTCTACCTAGATAACCTCAAGCTTGAGCAAAACCACCACGGCAAGAACATTGTGAGTGACCCCCTAAACACTTCTACTACTAAATATGAGTGTGAGAGTTCTTTGAGAAAAGCCAAGTCAAAGGCCTTTGAGAGTAAACATGTGAGGCAAAAAACTCTTTTCATGAGGCCTAGTGAGATTAAGCATGCGTTTGTTACCAAACAACCTATCATTTTGTTTATCTTCAAAAATGCTCTCACAAGCATGACTAACCTTGAGGCGGATATTCCGAGCAGCGTGTCTTCTCTTTTGCAGGAATTTCAAGATGTTTTTCTAGAAGATAGCCCAAAGGGCTTACCACCCATTCGTGGGATTGAGCATCAAATCGATTTCGTTTCCGGAGCCATACTTCCGAACCGGCCAGCCTATAGAACCAATCCGGTTGAGACCACAGAGCTCCAAAAACAAGTTGGTGAACTTATGGAGAAGGGTCACATTCGGGAAAGCATGAGCCCATGTGCGGTTCCCGTGTTGCTAGTGCCCAAGAAGGACGGCACTTGGAGTATGTGCGTTGATTGCCGAGCCATCAACAATATCACGGTAAAGTATAGCCATCCCATTCCTAGGCTAGATGACATGCTAGATGAGTTACATGGGTCTAGCTTGTTTTCGAAAATTGACTTGAAAAGTGGTTATCACCAAATCCGAATGAAGGAAGGTGATGAGTGGAAAACCGCTTTCAAGACCAAGCATGGTTTGTATGAGTGGCTTGTAATGCACCTAGTACTTTCATGCGCTTAATGAATCATGTGCTTAGGTCGTTTATTGGAGTCTTTGTTGTGGTGTATTTTGATGACATCTTAATTTATAGCAAGACTTTAGACGATCATGTAGGCCATTTGCGCAAGGTGCTAGACGTGCTTAGGAAGGAACATCTTTTTGGTAATTTGAAAAAGTGTTCTTTTGTTCAAGATAACGTGGTCTTTCTAGGTTTTGTGGTGAGTTCACAGGGCATACAGTTCGATGAGGAAAAGATCAAGGCAATCAAGGATTGGCCGAGTCCTAAGACGGTTGGAGAAGTCTATAGCTTTCACGGCTTAGCCGGTTTTTACTGACGATTTGTCCAGGACTTTAGCACTATTGCTGCACCACTCACCGAAGTGATTAAGAAGGACGTGGGCTTCAAATGGGAACAAGCACAAGAGGATGCTTTCCAGCTCCTAAAACACAAGCTTACTCATGCCCCTCTTCTTGTTTTACCCGATTTCTTGAAAACTTTTGAGATTGGATGTGATGCTTCGGGTGTAGGTTTTGGAGCCGTGTTGATGCAAGAGAAGAATCCGATTGCTTTCTTTAGTGAGAAGCTTGGAGAAGCCACTCTCAACTATCCGACATATGACAAGGAGCTCTATGCCTTAGTCTGTGCACTCCAAACTTGGCAACACTACCTTTGGCCTAAGGAGTTTGTGATCCACACCGATCATCAATCCCTCAAGCATTTGAAGAGCCAACACAAGTTGAACAAGAGGCATGCTCGGTGGATGGAATTCGTGGAGACATTCCCATATGTGATCCAATACAAGCAAGGCAAGGAAAATGTAGTGGTCGATGCTCTTTCTCGGAGGTACTCGTTAATCTCCACTCATGATGCCAAGATCCTCGGATTTGAGATGATCAAAGGAGCCTACGGAAACGACGCCGATTTCCAGGAAGTCTTTCTCTCTTGTGCTAAGTTTGCTTCGGGCAAATATTTTCAGAGTGCTGGTTTCTTGTTTTACGAGAACCGTCTTTGTATTCCTAACTCGTCTTTGCGAGATCTTCTTGTTAGGGAGGCACACGGTGGTGGCTTGATGGGACACTTTGGTGTAGCCAAGACACTTCTCATTGTGCAAGATCACTTCTTTTGGTCGCACATGAAGCGTGATGTGGAGAGCGTTTGTAGCCGATGCACTACTTGAAAGTTGTCTAAGTCCAGGAGCCAAAGCCAAGGTATGTGTACCCCTTTGTCGATTCCTAGTGCACCTTGGACAGACATATCTATGGACTTTGTGTTAGGTTTGCCTAGGACTAGGAAGGGAAGTGGTTCGGTCTTTGTTGTGGTAGATAGGTTTTCTAAGATGGCACATTTCATACCTTGCCATAAGACCGATGATGCGTCGAACATAGCCGACTTGTTCTTTAGGGAGATTGTGCGCTTGCATGGAATGCCTAGGACCATAGTCTCAGATAGAGATACAAAGTTTTTGAGCTATTTTTGGAAGACCTAGTGGTCTAAGCTAGGAACTAAGCTTTGTTTCTCTACGACTTGTCACCCGCAAACCGATGGTCAAACCGAGGTGGTCAATAGGACTTTAGGGACTCTTTTGCGGGCTGTGATTAAAAATAACATTAAGTCTTGGGAGGAATGCTTGCCACATTGATATATCATGGTTTTTACCCTGTTTAAGCCATGATATAAGTCCATTTTATAGAGTCTTTATAGTATTTTGGAGTCTTTTAGAGTCCTTTACAGGTTTTAGCACATTTGGCGTATTATTGGAGATATTGGAGCATTCTGGAGCGAAACTGAAGTCTGATGACTAAGTGCCCGATCTGAGCGACAAGCATCGATCGATACCCCCTGGTATCGATCGACACTCATCGAGAATTCATGGGCCGCGACTTTTTCCCAAGACTTGAAGAATTGCAAAAGTGCCCAAAAGACTTTGATATTTGCAAGAAGACCCCAATTCGTGTTTAGGTTATTTAATTAGGATTTTCAGCCACTTTGTTGGCTACGCTTATTTTATTCTGGATTTGAGAGAGAGCTTTTGAGGGAGACAAGTCTGATACTTTTGTTCATCTGAGAGAAGATTTCGAACCCTTTGTTACTCTTTCCTATTATTTATTTGAGTATTTATTCAGTCATGTTTATTGATTCAATCTCCATGTCTGAGTAGATCACCTGTTAGGTTTAGGGTTTTCTCATAGGGATCTCTTTGAATGCTAGGTTGATTATTTGTCAGGATTCACCATCTGAATTAGTTCTTCACCATAGGTTGTTCTCTAAGATAATTCTGGATTGATCACCTAGAATTAGATCTTAGGATAATTGATTAGGCACGAGAGTGCGATTAATTACCTGATAGAACCTTAGGTGAGCAAATTGATTATTCGCAAAGAGATTTGGTTTAATTGATTTGTGAACATATCAAACCTAATATTAAAGCTGATTTAGACTTCAGGATTCGCAACTAGATTTGGAATTCCTAGGATTTAGATTTAGATAGTTTTCGCAAAGAGAGTTGGTTAGCTATACTTTAGTGATTTGAGTTCAAGAACCGTGCTTAATCTGAATCTTATTAGTTAATTTAGCTGCATTTATTGATTTCCTGAGAAATACCCTGAGCCTATCTGCCTCCAACTGAATTTACAACACTCTTAATTGCAAACTTGTTTTCACTTACATCTTTTGATTTAGCGTGTTTCGAATCTATACAATCTATTGTGTGAAATCTTGAGTTCTTTTGTTCGACCCCTGATTTACTGCAGCAACTGCTTTAGTACTATTTAGGGTATTAATTTGAGCATATCAAATTTGGCGCCATTGCCGGGGACTCAATTCGCCATTAGATTTTAGCTAAGAAATTCGTCTAAATCGCCCGAGTATCGATTGATACCCTTGAGTATCGGTCGATACCCGTCGTCAATTTCAGTAACTTACGCTCTTTACTTTTGATTTCAGGTGCATGCATAATCTTGAAACCCGAAGCAAAAAGAGCACTCCGCTAGTTGATCTATCACTGGAACAGCTAGCACTCGTGGAACGCACAAACATGAAAGCATAGAAATCAGCTAAGATGAACAACAATCAAGTGGGGTTAGTTCGTGATGTAGCTGGTGCTTACAGAAACCAAGATGGTCAGTTTTGCAATGAGCAAGAACAATGTCTGGATGGAGAGGGGATCGTCATTCCACATGCTCCTGTTGTCGCTGAGAATGCCGCTGGGAACGCGAGGAATGTTGTGGTTAATCGAGGAAGAACGATTGGTGAGTACAACAGGCCGGATCAGTTTTTCGCCAATCGGTCAGCGATTCGTCCTCCTGCGTTTGAGAGGAACGACTTTGAGCTGAAACCTTCTTACTACACTCTAGTGGGACAGCATCTTTTTCATGGTCTTCCTCATGAACATCCGATGGACCATGTGGAGAAGTTCTAGGACTTGGTCACTAGCATCAAGAGCAATGGAGTGTCCTACGATTATCTTTTTTGCAAGGTTTTCCCCTACTCTCTAGGTGGAGATGCTACTTACTGGCTGAGGCGGCTACCTCCTGGATCGCTAACTAATTGGGAAGATACTAAGAGGGCCTTCCTGATTAATTTCTATGATGATGGACGATCTGAAGATCTGAGGAATAAAATCTCCACCTTTTCTCAAGGACCTGCTGAGGCGTTCAAGGCTGCTTGGACGAGATTCATATCGTATCAGAGAGATTGTCCACATCGTGGATACTCTTATGTGCAGCTGCTGGGTATCTTCTTTAGAGGAGTAGATTGGAGGTATCAGATGGCTTTGGACGCTTCAAGCAATGACAATTTCAACACCAGGTATCTTGAGGACGCTTATGTGTTGATTGAGAACTTTGCATCTAGCAGTAGCACCAAGAGTGCATATTTCGAGCGCAAGAAGCTGGCTGGTAATCATGATGGGTCGCATATCGCTGAAGTTAAGGCTCAGCTGGATTTATGCACAGTCTTCTGCTGGGAAAGACAACAAAGGCCGTTCATTTTGCTGAAGATGTTGAGGTGTTCAACGAGGGTGAAGCAGAAGATGTCAACTACATTGGTGGTTCTGGCTTTCAGGGACAGAGGAACCAATTCAACAACAATCGAAACTTCAACAACAACTTCCAGCAAGGAGGATTCAACCAGAAATCTGCCCAAAACAGCGGGTACACCATAAACTACGGAGGTCCTTCTTACGAGCCTGTGACTGCTAAAACATCAGAGAACAAGATTGAGGCCATGCTTGAAACACTCGTTCAAGGACAGCAGCAGATCACAGTGACCTTCAATGGTAAGATGGACGCCATGTACAAAGATCTGAGTGGAAGGATCGATGCTCTCGGTATTGGTCAGAAGAAGCTGGAAACTCAGGTAGCTCAGACTTCAGAAGGTTCGAGAAGACAAGAAGGTTTGCTTCCAGGAAAATGAGAAAACCCAAGGGCACACATCAATGCCATTACCTTGAGAAGTGGTAAAGAGGTCACTTCAGGAGCGAGAGTAGACCAAACTGCTGAGAATTTCGAGATGTCTGACGATGAAGACACTGAAATCGCCAAGGCATCGATCGACACTACCCAGCATCGATCGACACCGATAAAAAATTTTACACGGGAAAACTCAAAATCCCGTGTATCGATCGATACCCCCCTGTATCGATCGACACCAAACCTGAAAACGATGCAGTACTTGAGGTTACGAAGGAGAAACCTAAAGCGGTACCAGAGAGGGTCTACATACCAAGGATACCTTATCCCAGAGCTCTTGGGAAGACTAAGAAGGAGGTAGAGGACACTAGATGCAAGCAAATTTTGGACAAGCTGGTTGTTGAACTTCCCTTCATCGATGCTATCAAAACTTATGCAGCTTTCAGGAGATATGTCAAGAAGATGGTGTCCAGCAATGTGAACCTTGAAGACGGTTGTCTGATGATCACTCATGAGTGCAGTGCAATCCTAAACAACAGGATCCCAACGAAACTACCAGATCCAGGGAGCTTTGTCTTGGATTGCACAATCGCTACTAACAGGTTTGAGCGTTCTCTTTGTGACCTTGGCTCAAGTGTCAACCTCATGCCATACTCGGTGGCTAAGAGGATGGGAATGACAGAATTAACTTCAACGAGGATCTCACTGATACTCGCTGATCGTTCAGTTAGACTTCCAGAAGGATTGCTCAAGGATGTTCCGATTTAGATTGGGAACTGCTTAATCCCAACTAATTTCATTGTCTTGGAATATGATTCGGAACCCAAAGATCCTCTCATCTTGGGAAGGCCATTCCTAGCAACAGCTGGTGCTCTGATTGGTTGCAGAAATGGGAAGATAGCTCTTAACATTGGTGAGTTGGTCATGACTTTTAACATGGAGAAGATGATGAAGAGACCAACCATCGATGGACAGAATTTCTTCGTTGATACCTTCTGTGACATTGCTGAAGAATACTTCCTGGAGATGCATCCTGAGGACCCATTGGAGAGACCACTGGTCTGTTCAGCTGAGTCAGAGGTTAATTCGAGTGATATTGCTGCTGAATACGGGAAGATGCTCGATTCAGTACTGCCCTGCGGCCAGAAAGAAGTTTGGCCGAAAGAACTAAGCAAGCTGTTGGGCTTGGAGATTGGAGCGAGGAGAAAGCTCCTAAAGTGGAACTCAAACCACATCCTGCGAATCTGAGGTATGGTTTTCTTGGTCCTAATTCCACATTCCCAGTGATCATTAATATTGCTTCCTTGAACAACGCAGAGGTCACCTTACTGCTGAGCAGGCTGCGCAAGTATCGCAAAGCTCTTGGCTATTCTCTTGATGACATTTCAGGTATATCACCGGACCTGTGCATGCATAGGATTCATCTTGAGGACGAGTCAAAGGCTTCAATTAAGCATCAGAGGAGGCTGAATCCAAACCTTAAGGAAGTGGTTAAGAAAGAGGTCATGAAACTCTTAGATGCAGGAGTTATCTATGCCATCTCAGATAGCTCTTGGGTCAGTCCAGTGCACGTTGTCCCTAAGAAAGGAGGGATAACCGTGGTGAATAATGAGAAGGATGAGATGATTCCTACAAGGACTATCACTGGACATCGAATATGCATTGACTACAGGAAGTTGAATGCAGCTACACGGAAATATCACTTCCCATTGCCATTCATTGACCAGATGTTGGAGAGGTTGGCTAGTCATCCCTACTACTGCTTCCTTGATGGATATTCAGGTTTCTTCCAGATCCCTATTCATCCAGATGACCAGGGAAATACCACTTTCACCTGTCCCTATGGCACATTCGCATACAGGAGAATGCCATTTGGATTGTGTAACGCTCCAGCCACTTTTCAGAGTGCATGATGTCTATCTTCACAGACATGATTGAAGATTTTATGGAGGGGTTCATGGATGACTTCTTAGTTTACGGACCATCGTTCAAAAACTGTTTGAATAATCTGTGCAAGGTGCTCCAGAGGTGTGAAGAGAAACACTTGGTCCTTAATTGGGAAAAGTGTCATTTTATGGTTCAGGATGGCATTGTACTTGGGCACAAGGTCACTGAAGCTGGGATCGAAGTTGACAAAACCAAGATTCAGGTCATGACAAGTCTCCAACCACCGACTTATGTGAAGGATATTCGGAGTTTCCTTGGTCATGCTGGGTTTTACAGGAGGTTTATCAAGGATTTCTCCAAGATAGCACGCCCACTCACTGGTTTACTGTGAAAGGAGATCAAATTTGATTTCACACATGATTGTCCTGCAGCCTTTGAGGAGATCAAAAAGGCTTTGGTGAGTGCTCCTATTGTGCGACCTCCTGATTGGACTCTGCCTTTTGAGGTCATGTGCGATGCTAGTGATTTTGCTGTTGGGTCAGTTCTGGGTCAGAGGAAGGATAAGAAGCTGCACGTCATCCACTATGCCAGCAGGACTTTGGATGATGCTCAGAGGAATTACAGCACCACAGAGAAGGAACTACTTGCAGTTGTCTTCTCCTTTGAGAAATTCCGATCCTACTTCATTGGGAGCAAGGTGGTTGTTCATACTGATCATGCTGCTCTCAAGTATCTGATGAATAACAAGAATCTCAAGCCTCGTCTTTGTCGTTGGGTTCTTTTGCTACAAGGATTCGACATCGAGGTTAAGGACAAGAGAGGCATAGAGAACGGAGTCGCTAACCATCTCTCGCGAATGCGGATCGATGCAGACATCCCTATTGATGATCAACTACCTGAGGAAGCCATTTACTTCATTGAAACTGGGTTTCAGATGAATCTCGCAGAGAATCAGCAATTTTCACGAGTTGCAGGTTTCGGTATCGATCGATACCCTTCTGGTATCGGTCGATACCCTGGCGATTCCGAGCCTGTTTTCATTGTTGATCATCGTGGTGTTTCTAAAAACCATCTCGTCGCTGCAGCCGATTCTGATAGTCCATGGTACGCTGATATTGCCAATTACCTCGCTGCAGATGCAGAGCCAAGACACCTCAAGAAGTATGACAAGAAGAAGTTCATGCGTGACATAAGGAGATTCTTTTGGGATACCTTACATGTACAAGCATTGTTCTGATGGTATATACAGGAGATGCGTTGCTGAATCAGAAGTTCCAGGTGTTTTATTTCATTGCCATGGATCCGACTATGCCGGACACTTTGCCACTTTCAAGACAGTGTCCAAGGCTCTTCAAGCAGGATTCTAGTGGCCTACCATGTTTAAGGACGCTCACACCTTCGTTTCACAGTGCGATGCTTGTCAAAGGAGAGGGAAGATCAATAAGAGACATGAGATGCCACAAAATTTCATCCTTGAGGTTGAAGTTTTTGATTGCTGGGGCATCGACTTTCTGGGTCCCTTTCCATCATCACACAAGAAAAACTACATCTTGGTTGCTGTGGACTATGTATCCAAATGGGTGGAAGCGATAGCTAGTGAGAAAAATGACTTTGCAGTGGTTCTGAAGCTGTTTAAGACCATCATTTTTCCCCGCTTTGGAGTACCTCGAATTGTGATAAGTGATGGTGGCTCTCACTTTATCAACAAGGTTTTCGAGAGGTTGTTGAAGAAGTATGGTGTGAACCATCGTGTAGCTACTCCATATTACCCTCAGACAAGTGGGCAAGTCGAGGTCTCCAACAGGCAGATCAAGGAGATTTTGGAGAAGACAGTGAGTGCTTCTAGGAAGGATTGGTCTACGAAGTTGGATGATGCGCTATGGGCATACAAGACTGCTTTCAAGACACCGCTGGGTACTACACCTTTCCACTTGCTGTATGGGAAAGCATGTCATCTTCCAGTGGAGATTGAGCACAAGGCTGCATGGGCTACGAAGCTGCTGAACTTCGACATCAAACATGCTGCTGAGAGGAGATTGATTCAGCTGAACGAGCTGGATGAGATCAGGCACCATGCTTATGAGAACTCGAAGCTGTACAAGGAGAGAACCAAGGCTTATCATGATAAGAAAATCATCTCCAGACACTTCGAGCCGAACGACCATGTACTTCTGTATAACTCTCGTTTGCAATTGTTTCCTGGTAAACTGCGTTCTCGTTGGTCAGGTCCCTTCACACTCAAGGAGGTCACGCAACATGGTGATGTAGTGCTGATCAATCGCAAAGGCGGAGAGTTCACTGTCAATGGACAAAGAGTGAAACACTATTGGGCGAAAGCCGAGATTCCAACAGGGCAGATAATGCCATTGGATGATGCACCAACAGCCTGAATGGCGTTACAGTCAAGCTATTGACGTTAAACAAGCGCTTGGTGGGAGGCAACCCACTGGTGAGTCTGTCTTTGAGTCATTTTTCCTTTTATTTTCGTTCGTTTTGTGTTTGTGTCAGGATAAACAAGGATCAGACTCGAAATCGCCGTAGTATCGATCGATACCCCATTGGTATAGATCGACACCGATCGCGAATATACGGTCCATCAAGTCGATTTAAGCCTGGTATCGATCGATACCAGGCTGTGTGTCGATCGATACTCGATGTTCCAGCAAGGTAACTTTTGGTTTCTCTTCGTTTCTTCTATTCTTTTGTCTTCTTTTACCTACTCTAGGCTAGATAACACTGGGGACAGTGTTGTTCAAGTCTGGGGGAGGTGTCTGCTGACATTGTTTTTGGTTTTCTTAGAGTCAGTTGTTTTATCGAGTCAAAAAACGTTATATTTAGTCAAAACTTGTTGGATATGATGATCATGTGCTTGAACCTATTGATTTGATTTTGTTTTTGAGTGCACATTATTACAGGACCAGCTCTAGATCGACTAATGAAAAATCCAAGGACTGACTAGTTGACTAGAAAACATCCATGTCTCCAGCAGAGTTTTTCTGAAGCATGAGCCAAATTTTTGCACTTCATCAATGTGGTTAGTATTTTTAGAGCTTGATTCATCATTCATATCTGATAAAGGAACTCATGTGTTTAGAGTTATGGTATCTCTCTCCCCTGTTATAAGTTGATAAATAAGAGCATAAAATATCGAAATGATTTTCTTCTGCGTAGAGGGTTAGGAAAATTTCCAACGATCCCATTATTCTACTTAAGAGGGGATGATCACACAGAGGATTGGAAGCGAGGCTATGATTTTCCTATGATGCCATTATTCTCCTACATCATTTGATACATTTAGAGGGAAGAATCGGGGATTTGGTGGCAAACACCATCAATACTCACGTCTCATACCTTGATGTGTATGTGCAAATCTGAAAAGAAAAGAAAGAACATAATAAAAAATAAGTCTGGGGGAGAGGAATTGATACAAAAAAGTGTGAAAAGGGTGGTTCCTTGTCATGATATTGTCTGGTAAAGAATCTAGAAGGTTCTTGAACATTGGCTGCAGCGATGAAACTGGCGAGGATGGCTTTACTTGAACAATGCTGTGGGATAATGTGTGGAGTCTAGGAAAGCTGCGAATGTCTACGGAGAAGTACATGGTGGTTAGATCGAAAGCTGGTTAGGTAACATTTGAGTACTTGGGAAAAGGATCTCTACAATGGTTCGTGAACAGGTGAGTCTCTACGTTTTCAAACCTCTTTCTCTGGTTTAGTCTTCTATTTGCTTGAGGGCAAGCAAAAGGCTAAGTCTGGGGGAGTTGATATATCATGGTTTTTACCTTGTTTAAGCCATGATATAAGTCCTTTTTATAGAGTCTTTATAGTAATTTGGAGTCTTTTAGAGTCCTTTACAGGTTTTAGCACATTTGGAGTATTATTGGAGATATTGGAGCATTCTGGAGCGAACTGAAGTCTGATGACTAAGTGCCCGATCTGAGCGACAAGCATCGATCGATACCCCCTGGTATCGATCGACACTCATCGAGAATTCATGGGCCGCGACTTTTTCACAAGACTTGAAAAATTGCAAATGTGCCCAGAAGACTTTAATATTTGCAAGAAGACCCCAATTCGTGTTTAGGTTATTTAATTAGGATTTTCAGCCACTT
Organism: Eutrema japonicum; assembly: GCA_030161315.1. Lineage (NCBI taxonomy): Eukaryota > Viridiplantae > Streptophyta > Magnoliopsida > Brassicales > Brassicaceae > Eutrema > Eutrema japonicum. The sequence goes on from BSQW01000007.1 coordinate 30,523,768, forward strand.
TGTTGGCTACGCTTATTTTATTCTGGATTTGAGAGAGAGCTTTTGAGGGAGACAAGTCTGATACTTTTGTTCGTCTGAGAGAAGATTTTGAACCCTTTGTTACTCTTTCTTATTATTTATTTGAGTATTTATTCAGTCATGTTTATTGATTCAATCTCCATGTCTGAGTAGATCACCTGTTAGGTTTAGGGTTTTCTCATAGGGATCTCTTTGAATGCTAGGTTGATTATCTGTCAGGATTCACCATCTGAATTAGTTATTCACCATAGGTTGTTCTCAAAGCTAATTCTGGATTGATCACCTAGAACTTAGATCTTAGGATAATTGATTAGGCACGAGAGTGCGATTAATTACCTGATAGAACCTTAGATGAGCAAATTGATTATTCGCAAAGAGATTTGGTTTAATTTATTTGTGAACATATCAAACCTAATATTAAAGCTGATTTAGACTTCAGGATTCGCAAAGAGATTTGGAATTCCTAGGGTTTATATTTAGATAGTTTTCGCAACGAGAGTTGGTTAGCAATACTTTAGTGATTTAAGTTCAAGGACCGTGCTTAATCTGAATCCTATTAGTTAATTTGGCTGCATTCATTGATTTCCTGAGAAATACCCTGAGCCTATCTGCCTCCAACTGAATTTACAACACTCTTAATTGCAAACTTGTTTTCAATTACATCTTTGGATTTAGCGTGTTTCGAATCTATACAATCTATTGTGTGAAATCTTGAGTTCTTGTGTTCGACCCCTGATTTACTGCAGCAACTTCTTTAGTATGATTTAGGGTATTAATTTGAGCATATCACACATGTAGAGTTTGCATATAATCATGCCGTGCATTCTACTACCTCGTTTTCCCATTTTCAACTCGTTTATGGTTTTAATCCGCTTACGCCTCTTGATCTAACTCCATTACCTTTGAGTGAGCGTGTAAGTATGGACGGAAAGAAAAAGGCCGAGCTGGTCAAACAAATGCATGAGAAGGCGAAGCAAAACATCGAGCATAAGACCGAGCAATACCACAAGTATGCCAACAAGGGCCGAACCAAGAAGACATATGAACCCGGCGACCTTGTTTGGATCTACTTGAGAAAGGACCGGTTCCCGGAAGAAAGGAAGTCCAAGCTCTTGCCGAGAGTTGATAGACCATTCACCATTTTGGAAAAGATCAATGACAATGCCTATAAGATTGACCTCCAAGGTAAGTATTCCGTTAGTTCTAGTTTGAATGTGGCTGATATCATTCCCATTGTTGCAGATGGAGCATATTTGAGGGCAAATCTTTTTCAAGTGGAGGGGGATGATGTGATCATGGACACGCATTGTTTGGAGGAGGTTCCGAAGGAAGCATTGTTCGTTCCCGAAGGTCGTATCACACGGTCCAAGTCCAAGAAACTAGCCGGAGCTATTTGGAAGCTGCTCGATGAAGTTCATATCAAGGAAGAAGATCAACATTCACGTGGTACTCTAACTTCCATCTCTTACTTGGATTCTACTTGAAACTGGCCACGAGTTAAGTTGTTGTACTCTTTTTCCTATGCTCGGTTTTATCCCATTGGGTTTTCCGAGCAAAGGTTTTAATGAGGCAATGACTTAGCTTATATCATTCGGTCCAATTTCATGAGAATAAAAAGCCCATTTTTGTATGAAAATAATCAAAAGATCAAGGCAAAAGCTCAAGAATCACACGCAAAAGGAGGCCAAGGATCATCTATCTTTTCTTTAATTTTAGCTTTTATTTCTAAGTCTTTAAGTCATGTGACTTTTCCCTTTCCCCTTGTTTCCCTATAAATACTCTTCTCCTTTGTCATTTGCAAACAATCACATTTTTATTAAAAATAGTTTGAGAGAATTTCTCCTTTGTTCCTTTGGGACTTTTCGGATTTCTTGTTGGATTTAGCCAACAAATCTCCTTCGATTGCTTTGGTGGATTTAGCCAAACGAAATCCTTGCACTGTTCTTTGTTGGATTTAGCCAACGAGAAACGGTTGATCTTTAGGTGGATTTAACCTATTGATCTGTGGTTTATCTTGCGCCGTTCATAGCTCAAGACGCAGCCGATCATCCCATCACCTCGATCCATCCTTCACCGTTTGGAATCAAGGCCTATCCAACCGTTCATACTGATCCGTGAGTGTGCCGTTCTTAGGGAGTTGCATCGAGGGTGCATCAATAATGCTAGGCCCACTTGGTTTGGACGTTATCAAACTTATGTTTGGCATCCAGGAACATTTCTACAAGCCCAAGAAGAGTTCAATTCGTGGCTCATGAAGTTCAGATTCTACCAAGTAGATCAAGGGGCAAGTCAAGGAGTCAAAGTAGTTTAAGAGTCATTCCACATGTGTGTTTAATTTATAGTCTTTGTCTATTTTCGAGATTGCTTTGTTTTTACAACATCTCTAGTCTATTTAAGCAATGTAATATCTTTGAGATCAATAACCAACTTTTATAAAAACTTCTTTTCTTTGAGAGTGATTCTCTTTTGTTCCTTGTGAACATTTTCGATCATTTGGAGGTTTATCCTTTGATCAACCCATGGTGAGTTATATCTGTGTCGATTGTCTGGTTAGTCATATCTAACAATCACAACCAGATCTGTTTGGTGCGTAATATCCAAACGATCAAAACTTGGCTTGTCTAGGTGTGTCATATCCTAGGAGTCATTTCGGTTTCTGCATCTTATGTGGGACCATTCGCCCAACATCCTTGTTCTTTGAAGTTTTACGACTTCATCGGATCAAGCCTATCCAATCTATTAACTTCAGAGTGCCGATTCTTGGGAGAATCTCATCAAGTGGTATCAGAGCACCACTCTAAACTTCGGTATTCAATTTTCTTATCATTCTCCTTACCTCTCCACGTTTTTCTTTTCTTCTTCTTCTTCTTGTCATATTTTTGATATATCATGGTTTTTACCCCATTTAGGCCATGATATAAGTCCTTTTTATAGAGTCTTTATAGTATTTTGGAGTCTTTTTAGAGTCTTTTACAGGTCATAGCACGTTTGGAGGATTATTGGAAGTATTGGAGCTTTCTGGAGCAGTTTGTAGCAGAGCTAAAGATCGTGTCGCTGAGAACCTGAATTCACGTCGAGCATCGATCGATACCCCTTGGTATCGATCGACACTCAGCGCAGCAAGACACGACCCGCGAGTTTTCCAAGACTTGAGGAATTGCAAAAGCGCCCAGAAGTCTTTAATAATTACAAGAAGACCCCAGATCGTGTTTTAGGTTATAAATAGGAGTTTTCAGCCACCTGTTTAGGCTATGCCTTTTCATGCCTTTTTATGCTTTATTTTATAGTTTGATTTTATTTTGGTTTTAGAGAGACAAGTCTGAATCTCCCTTCGTCCGAGATCAGATCTCTAAACCCTTCTTTCTATTCTATTGATGATTTATTCAAACATGTCTTTTGATTCAATTGCCATGTCTGAGTAGATCCACTTTAGGTTTAGGGTTTTCTCATAAAGGATTTCTTTGAATGCTAGGTTAATTATCTGTTTAGGATTCACCATCTGAATTAGTTCTTCACCTTAGGTTGTGTTCATAGCTAATTCTAGGTTGACGAATCTGGAACTTAGATCTTAGGATAATTGATTAGGCACGAGAGTGCGATTAATTACCTGATAGAACCTAGGTGAGCAAATTGATTATTCGCAAAGAGATTTGGTTTAATTGATTTGTGAACATATCAAACCTGATATTAAAGCTGATTTAGAATTTAGGATTCGCAAAGAGATTTGGAATTCCTAGGATTTAGATTTAGATAGTTTTCGCAACGAGAGTTGGTTAGCTATATTTTAGTGATTTGAGTTCAAGGACTGCGCTAAATCTGAATCCTGTTAGTTAGTTAGTCTGCATTCACTGATTTCCTGAGAAAAACCCTGAGCCTATATTTCTCAATTGTTTTACAACTCCTTTAATTTCTGCACTGCTTTTAATTACAACTGTTTGGCTTAGCGTAATTCGACACTATAGAATCTATTGTGCGTTTCTGTGAGTCTTCTGTGGTTCGACCCCTAGCTATACTATTACAACTGCTTTAGTACTTTAGGGTATTAAATTGAGCATATCAATTTTGGCGCCGTTGCCGGGGACTCAATTCGCCATAAGATTTTAGTTTAGAATTTCGACTAAGTTCGTCGGTATCGATCGATACTCTGTAGTATCGGTCGATATTCGTCGTCTTCTTTTGTTGGTATCGATCGACACCACTTGGTATCAATCGATACTCAACGTATTTTTTTTGGTTACTTACGTGCTTTGCCTAGTGTTTTGTTTGCAGGTGTATGCCTGTTCCTAAAATCAGAAGCAACAAGAGCACACAGCTAGTTGAACTGTCATTGGAACAGCTAGCGTTTGTGGAACGCACAAACAGAAAGACCAAGCAAACATCAGGGATGAACAACCCAGTGGTTTTAAGAGCTGATGAAGCTGGAATTCTGAGAGACCAAGAGGGTCACGTGTGTAATGAGAGAGGGCAGCGACTTGATGAAGCAGGTAACATCGTTGTCCCTGCTGCGGTTGTTGAGATTATCGCGCCAGCTGGGCGCGCCAACGCAGGGAATGATGTGGTTAATCGTGGAAGAACGATTGGTGAGTACAACAGGCCAGAGCAGTTTTTCGCCAATCGGTCAGCGATTCGTCCTCCTGCTTATGAGAGGAATGACTTCGAGCTGAAACCTGCTTACTACACTCTAGTAGGACTACATCTCTTCCATGGTCTTCCTCATGAACATCCAATGGACCATGTAGAGAAGTTCGAGGACTTGGTCACTAGCATCAAGAGCAATGGAGTGTCCTACGACTACCTCTTCTGCAAGCTCTTCCCCTACTCTCTGGGTGGAGAAGCTACTTACTGGCTGAGGCAGCTATCTCCTGGATCGCTAACTAATTGGGAGGACACCAAGAGAGCCTTCCTGATTAACTTCTACGATGATGGAAGATCTGAAGATCTGAGAAATAAAATCTCCCAATTTTCTCAAGGACCTACTGAGGCGTTCAAGGCTGCTTGGACAAGATTCAGATCGTATCAGAGAGATTGTCCACATCATGGATACTCTGATGTGCAACTGCTGGGTATCTTCTTCAGAGGAGTAGATTGGAGATATCAGATGGGTCTGGACTCTTCGAGCAATGGTAATTTCAACACCAGATATCCTGAGGATGCTATTGTGTTGATTGAGAACTTTGCCTCTAGTAGTAGCACCAAGAGCGCAGATTTCGAGCGCAAGAGGCTGGCTGGTAATCAGGATGGGTCGCAGATCGCTGAAGTGAAGGCTCAGCTGGATTCTATGCACAGTCTTCTGCTGGGAAAGACAACAAAGGCCGTCCACTTCGCTGCTGAGAATGAAGTGGAAGATGTTAACTACATTGGTGGTTCTGGTTTTCAGGGTCAGCGATTCGGATACAACTCCAATCGAAACTTCACCAACAATGCTCAGCAAGGAGGGTACCAATCCCCACCACCCAAAGCTCCTGAGAGTAAGATTGAGGCTATGCTTGAACACCTGGTTCAAGGGCAGGAGAAGATGACAGCCACCTTCAATGGTAAGATGGACACCATGTACACCAATTTGAGTGGAAGGATCGAGGCACTAAATACGAGCCACAGGATGCTGGAGACGCAAGTAGCTCAGACTGCAGCAAATTCCAAGGGAAAGGCGGTTCAATCACACAATGCACACGTCAATGCCATCAGCTTACGTGCAGAAAATCTCGAAGCCATTCCTGAAATCGCACAAGCATCGATCAATACTCCCCAGTATCGATCGATACCAGCCCAGACGTCTGCTAGAATGGATTCAATCACCCGTGTATCGATCGATACCCCATTGGTATCGGTCGATACTAAGGTGATTTCTGAGGAGACAACAGAGAGTTCTACTGTGGTGCCTAAGGTCGTTGCAGAACGAGTGTATGTAACCAGGATGCCTTATCCTATGATTCCTAAGCTGACAAGGGAGGAATGGGAGATTGCTAAACTACAGTATATGCTGGATAACCCGAACGTGGAGCTTCTTTCTGATGAAGATGTACTTGTCAGGAACGATTCAAATCGCATGGCATCGATCGATACCCTACCTGGTGTCGATCGATACCCCTCTCAGAACGGACCAGAAGTTATGAAAACACCTGAGGTGATCGGAGAAAGAGTTCGCAATTCACTACAACCGCGGAAATTGACACAGAGGGAAGACCCAGGGAAATTCGCTGTTCCATGCTCCATCTCAGGAGTTAATTTCAAAGAGTCTCTTGTCGACTCAGGGGCTAGTGTCAACGTCATCTCAAGGGCAATTGCAGAGCGGTTAGGAGCTGATATTCGATCACCAGAGGCATCTATCACATTCGCGAACAACTCCACCTCGCTTCCACACGGTACTATCCATGGTTTGCTGGTCAAAGTAGGAGACTGTCTAGTTCCTACTAATTTTCAGGTTGTAGAGATGGGTGCAATATCTCGTATGCCTATCCTTTTGGGACGACCGTTCATGGCTACTGCAGGCGCGATCATAGACACACCTAATAAGAGAATCTCTTTCTCTTACATTGACAGAGGGGTCTATTATGATGTCATTCCCCCTAGGAGTGCTCCCACACATGTGTCTAGCATCGAGGTTGTCACAGGAGAGTCGCTAGCGATTGATATTTTGGAAGAGCCTCCTGATGAGCCTACTGTCGCAGATGTTCCAGCTGAACCGCCCAACATCCCCAAGAAGAAGGCCAAGGCAACAACTAAGCAGAAGAAGGCCAAGAGCAAGAAGGTCGAGAATCCCCATGTCACCTTGATACCTCGTAAGTGCAATGGAGATTCGATTGAATATAAGGTCAAATGCAAAGGAGCCTTGAAACCATTCTCCAAGGCCAGAGTCCTTCTCACTTCTGAGCTGAAAGAGAAAGGGCAGGAGTTTGTGGACAGCATGCTAAGCAGAACGCTGAAGCTAGTAATGTCAAGTGATGGAGCCCGTTTTGATGCAAGCTCTCATTCTTATCCAGCCTGAAGGGCGTTACAGTCAAGCTATTGACGTTAAACGAGCGCTTGGTGGGAGGCAACCCACTGGTGAGTCTGTTTTTGATTCGTTTTTCTTTTTATTTTCGTTCGTTTTATGTTTGAGTCAAGATAAACAAGGAGCAAAACTCGAAATCGCATAAGCATCGATCGATACCCCACTGGTATCGATCGACACCAATCGCGGATGAAAAGTTCACCAAGTCGATCTAAGCATGGTATCGATCGATACCATGCTGTGTGTCGATCGACACTCGGTGTTCCAGGACGGTAATTTCTCGTTTTTCTTCGTTTCTTCTATCCTTTTGCTCTATTTCACTGACTCTATGCTAGATAACACTGAGGACAGTGTTGTTCAAGTCTGGGGGAGGTGTCTGCTGACATTGTTTTCGTTTTTCTTAGAGTCAGTCGTTTTATCGAGTCAAAACTGTTTTATTGAGTCAAAATTTGTTGGAGATGATGATCCTGTGCTTGAACCTATTGATTTGATTTTGTTTTTGAGTGCACAGTGTTACAGGATCAGTTCTAGATCGACTAATGAAAAATCCAAAGGCTGACCAGTTGACTAGAAAACATCCATGTCTCCAGTAGAGTTCTTCTGAAACCTGAGCCAAATTTTTGCACTTCATCAATGTGGTTAGTTTTCATAGAGCTTGATTCATCATTCATATCTGATAAAGGAACCCATGTGTTTAGAGTTAAGGTATCTCTCTCCCCTGAAATAAGTTGATAGATTAAGAGCATAAAAGATTGAAATGATTTTCTTCTGAGTAGAGGGTTAGGAAAATTTCCAGCGATCCCATTATTCTACTTAAGAGGGGATGATCACACAAAGGATTGGAAGCGAGGCTAGGATTTTCCTATGATGCCATTATTCGCCTACATCCTTTGATACATAGATAGGGAAGAACCGGGGATTTGGTGGCAAACACCATCAGTACTCGCGTCTCATACCTTGATATGTATATGCAAAGCTGAAAAGAAAAGAAAAAAAAAAATAATAAGAAGATAATAAGAAATAAGTCTGGGGGAGAGAAATTGATACAAAAAAGTGTGAAAAATGGTGGTTCCTTTGTCAAGATATTGTCTGGTAAAGAGTCTAGAAGGTTCTTGAATATTAGTTGCAGCGATGAAACTGGCGATGAAAGTTTTACTTGAACAATGCTGTGGGATAATGTGTGGAGTCTGGAAAAGCTACGAATGTCTACGGAGAAGTACATGGTGGTTAGATCGAAAGCTGATTTGGTGACATTTGGGTACTTGGAGAAGGGTCATTTCGATGGTTCATGAACAGGTGAGTCTCTACGTTTTCAAACCTCTTTTTCTGGTTTAGTCTTCTATTTGCTTGAGGGCAAGCAAAAGGCTAAGTCTGGGGGAGTTGATATATCATGGTTTTTACCCCATTTAGGCCATGATATAAGTCCTTTTTATAGAGTCTTTATAGTATTTTGGAGTCTTTTTAGAGTCTTTTACAGGTCATAGCACGTTTGGAGGATTATTGGAAGTATTGGAGCTTTCTGGAGCAGTTTGTAGCAGAGCTAAAGATCCTGTCGCTGAGAACCTGAATTCACGTCGAGCATCGATCGATACCCCTTGGTATCGATCGACACTCAGCGCAGCAAGACACGACCCGCGAGTTTTCCAAGACTTGAGGAATTGCAAAAGCGCCCAGAAGTCTTTAATAATTACAAGAAGACCCCAGATCGTGTTTTAGGTTATAAATAGGAGTTTTCAGCCACCTGTTTAGGCTATGCCTTTTCATGCCTTTTTATGCTTTATTTTATAGTTTGATTTTATTTTGGTTTTAGAGAGACAAGTCTGAATCTCCCTTCGTCCGAGATCAGATCTCTAAACCCTTCTTTCTATTCTATTGATGATTTATTCAAACATGTCTTTTGATTCAATTGCCATGTCTGAGTAGATCCACTTTAGGTTTAGGGTTTTCTCATAAAGGATTTCTTTGAATGCTAGGTTAATTATCTGTTTAGGATTCACCATCTGAATTAGTTCTTCACCTTAGGTTGTGTTCATAGCTAATTCTAGGTTGACGAATCTGGAACTTAGATCTTAGGATAATTGATTAGGCACGAGAGTGCGATTAATTACCTGATAGAACCTAGGTGAGCAAATTGATTATTCGCAAAGAGATTTGGTTTAATTGATTTGTGAACATATCAAACCTGATATTAAAGCTGATTTAGAATTTAGGATTCGCAAAGAGATTTGGAATTCCTAGGATTTAGATTTAGATAGTTTTCGCAACGAGAGTTGGTTAGCTATATTTTAGTGATTTGAGTTCAAGGACTGCGCTAAATCTGAATCCTGTTAGTTAGTTAGTCTGCATTCACTGATTTCCTGAGAAAAACCCTGAGCCTATATTTCTCAATTGTTTTACAACTCCTTTAATTTCTGCACTGCTTTTAATTACAACTGTTTGGCTTAGCGTAATTCGACACTATAGAATCTATTGTGCGTTTCTGTGAGTCTTCTGTGGTTCGACCCCTAGCTATACTATTACAACTGCTTTAGTACTTTAGGGTATTAAATTGAGCATATCAATTTTATATATATATATAAAAAAAAAAGAACAATATATCTTTTGGAGATCTTTTCAAGAGGGATAACACACGCCCAAAATCTGATGGTGATCGACCATTTTATGTATCTGAGGCATGGACCCGACTAAGTTATCAAAGGCGAGAAGAAATTCAACCACGTGTAAGAGAAGCCCAACGGAGAGAACCAAGAAGGGAAGAAACCCGTTTGAGGCATCCAAGAGAAGAGAAGGCTGAAAACTTGATGGGGACATCAGAACCGAGACCGATCATGGAGGGATCATTAACCGGACAAACCCACACAAGGCCATCCCAATGCCCGTAGAAGTCCCATATGGCCCATCCGAAGCCGACCGGAGTCTTATTGAAGCTGAAACGACAAACCAAGCTCAAGGAGTAAAGGTTCATCGACCAAATTTCTATTTAGGAGAGTTGAGCCGAGCCATAACCATTCTGGTTCGATTTGAATTCCGAGCTTCTTAATTAAGCCAAACTGGGCTAATTACAGCAACTATGAAGAACGGCCGGTTTGATGCATTGCAAACCCGACGTTGGAAACCCGGAGGAGTTTTGGATACTACCAATTCAAAAGGGAATTGGATCGTGCGTACGACAAGGCTAGTTCTTGTTTATTGGCGTCAACCATTCTCTTATGAATTTGGGATAGTAACTTCCAAAGTTACTTCACCGAGGAGAAAGCGAGCAAATGACTTGAAAGATCAATCAACCCTTAAGGAAAGTATTAGGAGCAAGAGTCTGGAGAAGAGGTTTAACATGATCATGAATCATCTGGAGCAGCTGAAACACGAAGGACTGATCAGACTTGATCATTTTGAAGATTGGCACCTAAACCCATTGGAGAGCTCTGATTTTAAGTACATATTAAATCAAGTGTCGCTTTCATTTCACTGCACTTCAGGAAACAAGCCACCTACGGATGGAAAGATATTTGAGTCTAGTTTCTAAATCATCCAAGATATCATCAATCAGCCAAGCCAATCGCTCAGAAACAGCCCAGCAGTGGAGACATGTCCAAAGGACCCAATCCTACCCGAAAATGTCAAATGGGATTCTATGAAGCCCAAACATGAAGCCCACCTCCAGCACGGTTTATTTGAGCTTAGGAGACACCTAAGAAGCCTCTGAACCAGCTGAAATCTCTAAGATTCGAATTTAAATATCCTTGATCAAAGGAGTGTAATTTGTTGACTTATTTTGTGTTTCTTTTGTGGACTTTGTGGAGCTAACAACTCACTTTGATTTTCTTGTTTCTTTATGACCGTTTGTACGAGCTATTATAAAGCTCTGTCTTTGTTCTTTTTACCATTCACCTTTCAATCATAAATTAATAGAAGTATTTCGTTTTTCTTTCAAAGAGTGTTCCTTTGAAGAATTGTTCATTCTCTTGAATATTGTGTGCGATTCACCTTATTCATTAGAAACCTCGGACCTAGTTATTTGTGTGATTCTAATAACTTGTTCGATCAAGGATTGAGAGATTCAATCACCACCGATTGAGAGAGTCGATCACCTATCCTCATCTCCATCTCTATTCTGTCCACCTTCCGCATCAAAAGCTTGGAATCTCTCGATCATCGAGTGGTCATAGTATTGGAGTGATTCCGTGCTTGTATCATTTTGGTATCAGAGCTTTAAAAGCTCCTATCCCAGGTTGTGTTCATCCAACCCTTATCCTTTGTGCTTCTATTTTGCATTTGTTTCATTTTATAAACCAAAAAAAAAAAAAATCACAAAAATCGTTTTTATTTTATTTTTCTTTCTTGTAAACGTTTTGTCTTTAGAGTCTTGTGTGTCAATCACTTGCTCTCTACTGATTTGCGGATTAAGAACTTGTGAGATTCAAGTTTCTTGTTCGTGAGTTTTTTGTGGAATCCATCAACAACAACGTTTTGCATTTGTTTCGTTATTTGTTTCATTTAAAAAAAAAAAAAAATCGTTGCATTTATTTCTTGTTTCGATTCTATTCTTAGTTGTTTTCTTGTTATTTGATTTCTTATAAACTCAACAACCAAAATAAAAATTGTCTTACTTGATTTGTGTAGTGTTGTTTCACCAAAGAAAACTTACAAAATTTGTGTGCATTTGTTTATTGCTTGTTTGAATTATTTTTGCTTTTGTTTCATTTTTATAAATTCAAAAAAAAAAAATTATATATGTATATATCATTAAAAATATATATATATATATATCAATCGTGTGTTTGCATTTGTTCTTGTTTTGTTTAATTTTGTTGTATCTTATTCTTGTTTGTTCTTAGTAATTATCATTCAATATTTTTGGTGTGCTTAAGTGAATACGATTTTTATTATTGTCTTGTTATTTTGCAAGGAACGACTTCGAAAAATCAGAAACAATGGAGTACTCGGACGAAGAAGATCATTGGAGTGAAGGAGAAGAAAGCTAAGTCTTCAGCGATGACGAAACTGACCATGAGACACAACCTTGGCCCGGAGACGACTACTCGAACTCTGAATATGGAGAAGATCCTGATGGTGATGAACCTGAACCAGAGCCACCAGATTGTAGCCGAGACGACACAAGCCAACAGAATTGGTCTGGAGAAGAAGAAACCGACCAAGGAGAAGATGTAGGAGATGACCGTGAGGGAGACTCATGGCATGGAGAAACTGAATCTTGATTCAGTCTAGGAGAGTCTTGGAACTATTCATGGGCAATATTGTTGAAACCAACAAGACTGAGAACATGGTCCCTCCATCAGCCAGCAAGGTGAGAAGGGAATTAATCTTTGGCAATGAGGTCCCTTTTCCTGCGGAAGTGAGGAGCAGCGTTTTGGAATTTTGTGCAAGTGTGGAGGTGAAACCAGTATTTGATGAGGTAACGGAGGAAGGGGAAGTAAGACCTGAAGGGAATATAGTGGAAAAGGAGAGTGAGGAAGGAGTCATCGGGGAGTTCGATGAATCCGTGAAGGAGGGACAAGAGCAACATGATCTAACTGACATACACAATTCAGAGCCACTAAGTGGTACCGGAAGCGATAAGGTAATGCAGGAATTAGTAGCTTCGGAGAATGTCCAAGTGGTCTGGATATGGATTCGGGATATCAGGGAACTTGATTTCGGGGATATATCTTTCGGCTTCTTCAGTGGGCAAAACGGGATATCAATGGTCTCAATTTTGGGGTTTTTGTTGTTGAAGCGGACAGTACGATGGATCTATACTTACGGATATTACCTTCTGGGTACTTATGAATGGAACATTGAGGCAGATCTAGATCTGTTATTATGGAGATTACGATGGTCATTGAGGTTGCGAAGGAGGATGTGGGTCGGGTTTTTGAGAAATGAAAGCAGATCGGATTCAATGTCAAAGAGATTTGTTTTAACATATCACGAGAATCACTCTAACCGGCTAAAGTTTCGAACTAGGAATCAATCACGGATGCACAAGACCGGCGGTATTTGCGGCACGACGATCTCAGAAGAAGAAACATGGAATCGTATGTCGTTCGGTATCACAGTATGGATCGGGATTTCTAATCACATCGATCAAGGGAATAAGGCGCATCAATATCTTACGGGGGTGCGACGATACTTCCTTGGGGAGTATAAAGAGAGTAATCCGGTGAATCTGTCTGGGTTTAGGCTTCGGTATTTTTTTAAGGTTTTTTTGGGACCTACTAACGTTAATTCGGTTGTACAGTGTCGTTTCAATGGCGGTCTCTCATTTATTTATAATAACATTTTAGAGATCTATTTCTTACTACAAAAAAATCTGTCTCCCGTTATGAGAGCGGAATTACATTGGAAGGATAGCGGAATTACTCCGGGTCGTCTAGAGGATGGATCAGGTCAAGTGGCTCTAAATGGATCTTCAACCCTAAAGGTGGATCAAAAATCATTACATATTGGTTAATTTATGAGAATCCTTAGTTGGAATTGCCAGGGACTTGGGAAAAAGTATACAATAGGTTATCTTAGGGAGGTGTGGAAGAAACATAAACCCGAGTTTTTGTTTCTTTCATAAACCAAACAAGAATTTTCTTTTATGCAAAAATTTCAGCTTCATTTCGGTTATAATAAATTGTTCACGGTCGAGCCGCGTGGTGCGAGCGGAGGACTAGCTTTATATTATGATGATTCGTTTAATGTTACGGTTTTATACTCAAGTAATCGAATAATTGATATTGAGGCAACAATTCAAGGAAAAAAGTATTCTTATCATTTATATATGGTGATCCGATACCAAAGAAGAGAGACCAAGTTTGGGAACGGTTAACACGGACGAGTCTAACAAGAGCGGATCCTTCTTTTATAATAGGTGATCTAAATGAAATAACGAGGAATAACGAGAAACAAGGAGGCAATTTAAGACCCGCTTCCTCCTTTATGACTTTTAACCTGATGATACAACACTGCGGTTTTCTGGAATTTCAATGTTTGGGTAACACAATGTCTTGGCGAGGAAGAAGAAATTCGAATATTGTGCGGTGTCGACTGGATAGGGCCTTAGAAGACGAGGATTGGCATGAGATATTCTCACATTCATTCGTAGAATATTTAGCAATGATTGGGTCGGATCCTAGGCCGATTGTCGCCACTATAGAGGACAAAATACCCCGGAAACGGAGTCAGTTTCGGTTCGATAAACGGTGGATTGGGCGGGATGGTCTTATGGAAACAACAGCAAAGGGCTGGGAAATTAACACAGCGGGAAGCGGGACTCTCTTTATAGAGAAAATAAAGAATTGCCGGAGATAAATTTCAAAATGGCGGAAAAACAATTTACCATATGGCAAAGAGAAAATTCGGGATTTACAACAAGCATTAGAGGAGATCCAGAATGATGATAATAGTACAAACGAGGAACTCATGGATATCATGAGGAAACTGAAAGAGGCTTATCTGGATGAGGAATTATTCTGGCAACAGAAGAGTCGAACCTTATGGGCAACGGTGGGGGACAGAAATACAAATTTTTACCACGTGCAAGTTAAGAAATGCAGGGCGAGAAATCGAATCACGGGACTACACAATGCATCAGGCGCTTGGGTTACCTCGGACAAAGAAGTAGAACAAGTACCGGTAAACTATTTCGAGGAATTATTCACATCCACTTCACCGACGGAATTTGAGGAGGCCCTCAGTGAGATTCCAGCATTAGTTTCGGAACAAAATAATGATATGCTCACGGCAAGGGCCACGAAAGAGGAAGTTTGTAGAGCCACTCTTCATGATGCATCCAGAGAAGGCTCCGGGCCCGGACGGAATGACGGCTTTATTTTTTCAAAGATCATGGCATATAATAAAGGCAGATGTAGTAGAATTGGTTAACGGTTTTATGTAAACGGGTTCCTTTGATCAAAGGCTGAATATGACTAACATATACCTAATACCAAAGACGGGAAGACCAACTCGTATGACGGAATTAAGACCTATAAGTTTGTGTAATGTGGGGTATAAGATCATCTCGAAAGTGTTATGTCAGAGGTTAAAGATATTGCTACCGGATCTGATTTCAGAGACTCAATCAGCCTCTGTATCAGGGCGACTGATATCGGATAATATTTTGATTGCCCAAGAGATGTTTCACGGACTACGAACCAATAAATCTTGCAAAAGTAAGTTCATGGCAATCAAGACGGATATGAGCAAAGCATATGATCGAGTTGAATGGACTTTCATTGAACACCTACTGAGGAAATTTGGTTTTGCGAAAAAGTGGATTTCATGGATGATGTGGTGCATACAGTCGGTAAAATATAAGGTACTCATTAACGGTAATCCAAAAGGACAAATAACGCCATTTAGAGGATTGCGGCAAGGCGACCCTTTATCTCCGTACTTGTTCATTCTCTGCACGGAGATCTTGATAGCCAATATACGGAAAGCAGAAAGGGAGAAATCGCTTACAGGGCTAAAGGTAGCGAGGGCAGGTCCAGCGATCATACACTTACTCTTTGCGGACGATAGTCTTTTTCTGCAAGGCTACGGTACAAGAGTGTCACACTATATTACATATACTTAAGCAATACGAATTTGTCTCAGGGCAACAAATTAATTTCTCAAAATCTTCTTTAAATTTCGGATACACGGTTCCAGAAGCGGTACAGGACGAGATAAAACAATTGTTAGGAATCCAAAATATGGGAGGGATGGGTACATATCTGGGTCTGCCGGAAAGTCTCGGAGGGGCAAAGAGTAAGATTTTCATCTTTGTTGTCGAAAGACACAATGATAGAGTCAACGGGTGGACATCCAGACTCCTGACTAAAGGAGGTAAAGAGGTTCTACTTAAATCGGTAGCCACGGCTATGCCGACTTTCGTCATGTCATGTTTTCGGTTACCCAAGTCTATTACCGCAAAACTAACCAGTGCGGCAGCGCGGTTTTGGTGGAGCTCAGACGGTCAACAGAAAGGAATGCATTGGATGGCATGGAAGAAGATGTGCCGGAATAAGTTAGACGGCGGAATCGGGTTTCGATCAATAGAGGAATTCAACACAGCATTACCAGCAAAACAGCTATGGCGGTTAATGGAACAACCGGAATCGCTTTTCGCTCGGGTCTTTAAGGGGCGGTACTATTGGAACACAAACCCTTTATACCCTATTAAGTCGTACTCTCTGTCCTTTGGATGGAGGAGTATCATTTCGGCTAGACCTCTGGTTACAAAAGGGCTCATCAAAAGAGTTGGTTCAGGAGGCACCATATCAGTATGGAATGACCCATGGATACCATCCTCTCCCACGAGGTCAGCAACATGCAAAGGGTACAATTATTACCCAAATCTCAGGGTCAATCATTTGGTTGATCCAGTGACACAAACGTGGAACCTGGAATTGATAAATGCAATCATCGAACCGGCCGATGTGGAATTTATATGTGGAATACACATCAGTAGTATATATCGACCAGATACGGTTGGTTGGCACTATACAAAATCAGGGAAATATACGGTAAAGTCGGGATATCAGGTTGGCCAACAAATCACAGACAACTGCGTCAACTACTTATACGGTCCAGATATAAAGAAGTTACAGGCATACTCATGGAAATTGACTTGTCCACCGAAATTGCGACATTTTATATGGCAAGCAATCTCGGGGTGTATGTCAGTCACAGCGAACCTACGCGCTAGAGGAATAAATTGTGACACACAATGTGCTAGGTGTGGTGTGGAGGGGGAAACGATTAATCATGTATTTTTTGAATGCCCACCAGCACTACAAACATGGGCACTCTCTCATATTCCATCTGCCCCGGGAGTTTTCCCGCTGACATCGGTTTTCGCCAATTTTGATCATCTATTTTGGAGACTTCCAGATGAGGAAATGAACATAATGTTTCCGTGGATTGTGTGAAACATTTGGAAAGCAAGGAATGACAAAGTGTTCTCAAATGTGGATAGAAACCCACAGGAGATTCTGAGGATAGCGGAAACAGAAATAGCAACTTGGGAAGCGGCACAAAATAGTGAACTTGACATATCTCCCCTACAACCGGGTCTCAATACAGGAATAAATGAACAAAATGAATATAACTTCCTCACATGCTACATTGATGGGTCATGGAAGGAAGGGAGGAGAAATTTTCTGGTTTAGGATGGTTTTGCTTTCAGGAGGGAATTGAAGGAAAGATTATGGGGTCCCGTAATCTACGAAAAAGCCTATCCCCGCTACACGTGGAATTGGAAGCGCTCATCTGGGCGATGCATTGCATGATTGCAAACCACAAGACAGCTATAGCCTTTGCTACAGACTGCTCAGAGTTGGTGAAGATGGTGTCTACACCAAAGGAGTGGCCGTCATTTACGTTACAGTTGGAGGAGTTCAAGAGGAGCAATGAGGTTTTCACCAATTTCTCTATCACACAAATCCCACGAACGAGCAACACAGTGGCAGACAAGTTAGCACGAGGTGCTCGAGTCTACACATCAGATTTCACTTATGTAAACTCGATACCCCCGATTTGGTTCACCGAATAGGGTTAGGTATCAAGGCTGTTGACAAAAAAAAAAAAAACATAGTAAGTCTATTTTTTTTATCAATAACATAGCATGTCTATTTTTAAAAAATCAAAGACTTAACAAATCTACCAACTAAAAAATACAGACCTTTCATACAGATTTGAAAAAAAATAGTATAGAAACCATTGTGCACTTTGCTCATCCATATATTAAATCATCATTTACAACATGTCAAAACATTCGTCTCCAACTGAGAAACATAGACCTTCCATACAATTTTTTTTGCAGACCTTCCATACCAAAGGAAAGGAAACTCATCATCTTCGATGGTGTGCGATGGAATCGAGGGAGAAAATTTTGAGTATAGACAATTTATGTGTTCTATGTAGACAATTTACTACATTACATATCAATGTTAGAATAATTTTTACACTCAAAATTAGAGATCTTTACAATTTTAGCCGCCATTGCAAATATAACTAAGGATCCAAAGTTTTTGTGTGTCTAGTAACAAAGAAATCAAAGCCGAGTTCGGTTGTCCTTGTGATGGAGCAGTTTTTGATTTCTTGGCTAGAGTGATGTTCAGGAAGAATCCACTTGATACGAAGCTTGGATCTGATGCACCGAAGCTAATCACTAAATAGGTTTCCTTATAAAAAAAATAGACGTTCTATACACACATAGGAATTATCAAATAGAAAATACCAAAAGTGTAAGCAATGAAGTTGCAAATAACAAAATAGTCTCAATAACAAAGAAAAGGAAGCTCAAACAAACTGCAAAATTATAAAAATATACGTTCTATAGACACATAGAAAATAGTCTCTAATATTGAATACACTAAAATGATGAACACTCTTAATTAACACATAGAAATTAGTCTCCGGCGATGTTCTATACAAATAGACGTTCTATACAAAATACTCTCAACACGAAAGGAAATGAAGCTCAAGCAAATTGCAAAATTACAAAATAGACGTTCTATACACAAATAAATTACAAAACAGACGTTCTATACATAAAAAGTGGCTCAACCAAATTGCAAAATTACAAAAAAATAGACGTTCTATACACATAGAAATTAGGTTCCAATATTGAAAACTAAAATAATAGACGTTCTACACTAATATACGTTCTATACAAATAGAACGGCGAAGTACAGGGTAGTGTTGCCAAGTAATAAAACAAACAATCGAATTTAACAAAAGCCAAATATAGAACCTCCACCATAAAAGTCAAATAGACAGTATATGTTCTATGGTTCGAAGAAAAATCAAGAACTAAACTATGGTTTGAAGAAAAATAGTACATCCGTAAACTAAACACGGAAATAGTATATCCATAAAAATGATGACATAGATTCTGGTTTGAAGAAAAATAGCGAAATTGCCACAGAAATCGACTAGAGATTACAAGAGAATCGAATGGCGAAGACGAGATTACAAGAGCAAATATAAAGCGTGAAGATCGAAATACCATCCCAAATTTGTGCCAATTCGATCATAGTTTCCCAATTTTGTTCGCCGTAACTGCTAAATCAAGAGGCACCGACGATTAACGGCTGGCCTGGACAAAGGATCCTCCGATCCGTCTCTCCGACGGGAGTTTTAAGGACAGAGACGCGGTCGCCGAAAATCGCTGCATGATATGGGCGAGACCTTTCGACGGTGAATCTAGGTGGGTTTCTCGTGTAGAAAAAATGTGACGGTGAAGACGACGGCGTATTTGGACATGAGAGAGAAGGCGAAGAGGAATTGATAGACGAAGAGGATAGTCCATTCGTGGTTGTTTTGAGATTGATCGGGGAGGAGAAGAATAGTACATAGTAATCATGAGATGAATATTTGATAGCACATAGTAATCCCGGGATGAATAGTAATTATGGGATTACAGAGTCTCGAGATGAATAGTACATAGAAATCCCGTGATGAATATTTGATAGCACATAGTAATCCCGGGATCACGGAGTTTCAGGATGAATAGTAATCTCGGGATGAATAGTAACCACAGAGAAGAACCAACCTCGTCTAAGCTAAAGGAGATTACTCGGAGTGAATAGTAGTCTTGAGATGAATAGTGTACCAGGATGAATAGTAGTGGTGATTGTGTCGAGAAAGGAAAAATAGAAAAATGAAAAAATAGAAAAGAGATAAAAGAAAAGAAAGATGAATAGTAATCATGGGATGAATAGTACATAGAAATCCCGGGATGAATGTTTGATAGCACATAGTAATCCCGCGATAAATAGTAGTGCGAAAAAATATCTTGGGAGAAGACGCGTAAAGGAGGAGAAAAAAAAGATAAAAAAAAATAAAAATGAGATATGGAAAAAAGTGTGGATGGTTGTTAGTAAAAACTTTGGGTCCCACGAAGCAGTAAATGATTTTGATCCAATCGCCGGGAAGAAGAGATCTGTATTGGGGGTAGATAAACGTTAAATCGTAGAGGTAGATTAGGTGTTTAAAGTTGGTTTAGGCTCTATTGAAGTTAGTCTTCAAAACCTCGTTTAGCGAGGAGGGCGAAAGAGTCTGGAAAGGTAAGTTTCCTGGGTTTTCTTGCTGAAGTTGAACCACTGCAATCATGGTGTTGATTTACTGATTGATATCAGAATAAATAAATGTAATGTTTTGTTGTCGAGGGATGGATGAGCAATGTATGGTCATAAGTGGAGAGTGGATTTGGTCGAAAGAGGGGAAGTGAGATTTTGTCATAGATACAGACAAGATGTCAAGGATAGTTGCACTACGGGCAGGAATTTCTTTAGAGGAGTTGAAAAAAGGTTATGAGGCAGTTCTATGGTGGTGGCGGTGAAGGAGTGTATGTTACGTTGAGTTATTGGCCCCCTAATAGCATGGAACTAGCTACAGGCATCACAACTCCTCCTGTGATGGTTACAAACGAAGGTGCAATTGGTTTTTTCCTGCAACATTTCTGGCTTCAAACTACTATGAATCTATTTGCGAAGTTTGAAGGTTAACGTGAGAGGAGTGTCACGACTGAAACGGATTGTGTTGGAAGCGGGTTTAAAACTCTTGTGACGAGAAGAAGTTTTGGAAGTGTTATTTATGGTGGGGTTATCGGGGAGAAGACACCATTTATGTCTGGTTATGACACTACTGTTTCTGGAAGAAGTAACCAGAGTGACTATTTGGGAGCCATTTCAAGGGGCAAAAGCCCATTTACTACAACTGTGTTTATTGACTTAGCTGATGATGAGATGAGAACTCCAGTATTGAGAAAACGACAGTTTGGGTATGAAGACGGGGTGGCTCAAGTAGGAATATTCGGAATGGGTCTAGCGGGCAAACTGTAAGCGAGGAAGATGATGAGCTGATACGACGTGCTGAGATATTTGAGGGAAGTTATAAGATGGAGGGGGCAAAAAGTAAAGGTGATGGTGAAACTCTTGAGACAGATAGCGATGAGGATGATCCTCGAGAAACAGCTTCGCAAGATGTTTTGACGCATGAGTATGATAAAGAGTTTTGGGAACCATTTATTGATGATCAGTTTGGCGGTTCTAATGCAGCGGAGGTAATGTGCAACCCGGTGGATCCGGCAGATAAAACGTGGGATGGTGTAGGTATAGGTGAAGACATATTGGGTTCTAGAAATGATGGTTTTGAATTTCCTCCAATTTACAAAGAGAAAGAGGACAGACCCACGCCCTTTGGATGGACGAGTCGTGGTGGTCAAGATCGTGTGGATGGTGCTAATAGACATGGGGTGAATAAACTAGCAGCATTGGACAATGAGGATTTCAACATCCCCCCGATGTTTGACGACACGCTCTATGACAATGCTGATATTCCAGACCTCGATGTTTCTGGCGGGGAGGAAGGCATTAGAGTAGGGAAGGTGTATGCGTCAAAGGAAGACTGTAAGATAGCGCTTGCTATATATGCAATTAAGGAAATGTTACGTTTCTACCGGAGCAAAACAAGGCGTCACAACTTTGTTGTTAGTTGTTTAGATAAACGTTGTGAATGGCGTGTGTTTGCAAAAGAAGTAAAGGACAGCTCGTGTTACGTGATTAAAAAGGCACAGCTTGAACATACATGTGATATTGAAACGAGACAGGCGTTCAGATTTAGGCTCTAGTCCCGTGTCATAGCTGTTGTCTATCGGGCGAAGTATGGGGATCTTGTGAAAGGTCCAAAGGCTAGGGAATTGCAGTGACTTGTACTTGAAGAGCAACGTGTGAACGCTTCATATATGAAGTGTTATAGAGCAAAGAAAACTGCTATAGTGGGAGTGAGAGGATCTGAAGATGAATCGTTCCAGAAACTGTCGGAATATCTCCATATGCTCAAGTTTGCAAATCCAGGGCTGCCACTGAGTTGAAGACAGAAGTTGATGAGGATGGATTGGTTAGATTCAAGTATGTGTTCCTCGCATTTGGTGCTTCACTGGTTGGCTTTAGGAGGTTTAGGCACGTAGTAGTGTTAGATGGGACACATTTGGGAGGTAAATACAAGGGAGTTTTGTTAACTGCGAGTGGCCAAGACGCTAATTTCCAAGTATTTCCACTAGCTTTTGCAGTTGTTGACAGTGAGAATGATGCTGCGTGGATATGGTTCCTGCAGATGTTGGAGCGTTTGCTTGCAGATAGCAATAGACTTACCATAATCTCTGATAGGCATCAGTCCATTAAAACAGCAAAGAAAATTGTATACCCAAAAGCATATCATGCAGCTTGTATTGTTCATCTGCATAGGAATGTAACATCTAGGTGTAAAAACAAGGGGCTGGCAAAGTTGGTTGTAAGGGCGGCATTTGCATTTAGTATTGGAGAATTCAGGGAGGCATACGGGAAGGTGAAAGCAATGAATGGGGATTGTGCACGTTACCTAGAGAAAGTAGGTATAGCTAGTTGGACACGAGCATATTTCACAGTTGATCGCTATAATATGATGACGAGTAACATTGCGGAAACTCTTAACAAGGCGTTGCTCGAAGGAAGAAATTCCCCCATCATTGAGCTATTGACTTTTATTCAGAGAATGATGACAAGATGGTTTGCTGCTAGGCGGAAGAAATCAGCTAAACATAGAGGGACTGTGACTCCAGAGGTTGATAAACAGATGACAATTAATATGAAAACGGCTACAGGGAGCAAGATTAATAGTGTCTCCTCCTGGAGTGTTGAGATTCAAGGGCGTTTTGGTAAAAAACACCATGTAATATTAAATGACCGTAAGTGTTCTTGCATGGTGTATCAGAAGTTACAGTTTCCGTGTGGGCATGCGTTGTTGGCTGCTGACTCGGTGGGGCTACCTTATGGTAATTTAGTGGGTGAGTGTTACAAAACTGGGACTTGGGCAGAAACTTATCAAGAGGTAATTTGCCCAGAAGGGGACCCAAGAGATGTAGAGATTCCTCCAGAGGTGAGCAGTATTCACTTGATGCCTCCAAAAACCAAAAGGCCATCTGGCAGGCCAAAGGAATTACGTTATCCATCGACAGGCGAATTTCCCGTAAGTAATTGGCTTTCGTGATGTACTTTGAAGTGCAATGCTCAAAAACTAAGCGTTTGTATAATTTTTGGTAGGTTACACGGGTGAAGAAGACAGTTCCGAACAAATGCACAAGGTGTGGGATATCAGGACACAACAGAACCCGGTGCTGCAATCCAATATGAAGCTAGTGCTTAACAAGGGCACCACGTTTGGGGGGTATTACTTTTGGTAGTGGGACTATTTTTTTGGCGGTGAGAGATGTTGTTGTGCAAACTCTTTAAAGAAACTTGGGAATGGAGGTAGGAATGTCTATAAACTTGGGAATGGAGGTAGTGTTTTGGAAAAACTTTGGAATGGAGGTTTAGTAATTTGTATCAGAGGTGCATGAATTTTTTGGAGATTTTGTCAACGTTGTGTATGTGCATGCTGTTGTTGTTTGCAGATGTTGTTGTTTGCAGTTGTTAAATTAAGCAGAAATGGATTTTAAGCAAAAGGAAAACATCCGCTTTTATGTATTTCAGAAGTCGGTACCCAAGATGCGCTATCCAGT
The DNA here is from genome assembly GCA_030161315.1 of Eutrema japonicum. Lineage (NCBI taxonomy): Eukaryota > Viridiplantae > Streptophyta > Magnoliopsida > Brassicales > Brassicaceae > Eutrema > Eutrema japonicum. The sequence continues at coordinate 30,547,290 of BSQW01000007.1, forward strand.
AGGCAGTAACCAGTAAGATGTAACCACATATTTAGACCCCAAAGCTATGGAGCAGGAACAAATTTCGTATCTGTAATACCGTGTCCAATAAACCGTAACCACATAATGAGACCCCTAATCTATGAAGCAGAAAGAAATGGTCTGCGATTGTTTGCAGAAGTTAATAAACTCGGACTATAAAGTGGGCAAAGGTGGATGTTCCATAACTTGGATAGTAGCAGGTATCCAATAGCAGCTATCCACCGGGCAGTATCCAATAGCCTGGTACCAGGTATTCAGAGAGTAGGAAATAGGATCGACTGGCATTGTATAGCAAGTGGAGTTTTTAGTTTGTGTACTAGGTGATTGGCAATGCATATGTTTGCTAACGACTGATGTAAAAGCTTCAGTGTGTCCAGTTTGGATGCATCCATATCGAAAGAGCCCATTCTACTAAAATGGTTTCCTGACGTAGTTAACAACCCAGAAGTCACCAAACGAGATTGTTGCTACATAGATAATGGGGTTAGATAATGCCTGAGTTAAAGGAAGCGATACTACTTAGCAGGGATATTAAGGGCAATAAGCATAAGAAAAGCTAGGGAAGCGCCGGCGAGGAACACCACAATCATCTCCTTGTTATATGGACCCCTGCCGAGACGACCAAACTGAAAAGCCTCCACAACAACCCCCGACAAATGTTGAAGCTCCATAACCTTACTATTTAGTTCATTGTAGTTTTCACCACCTTGAGATTGTAATCCCAGCATCGATTGAATCTGAGCACGAGTATCTTGAAGATGATCCCTGAGGTCATCCAATTCTTTGGTGAGGTCAGCTATCTCCTCAATAAGTGCCTCATCCAAGCATTTCTTCATGTCGCATGAACAAAATTTCAGGAGACACAATATAATTATCCATAGAAGATAAAGGCACACAAATTTAAGGTATGACAATTGGGAATTTGAAGTTACCTCTCCCCTGGGACACCCGAAGTATTTTATACAAGGGTTACCAACTGGTTGCGAAATGACCACAGCGTCTTCGCCACAATAACAGAGGGCGGGGATGCCGCGGACGGCGAAAATCTCCATGGAGTCAAGGCTGCCATAATCTGATGATCGATCGGCGAGAAACTCCGGCATGACTACTGCAGCGGGGATTACATTAGGTTGCGCCGATAGATTTGGCAATCCAATTTATACGGAAAACGGAAGACTGGATTTTACCCTAAAAGTTGTGTTGAAAAGACGATAATAACCCATAAGTAGAAAGTGACATTTAATTTGTTGATATAATTTAATTTCTTGGACAGTGGGGAATATAAACGAATATGTTGAAACATTCAATGACAGCCAAAAATTACTTATTCTCCACATTCTGTAAATTATGGAGGATTTGAAATCCTCTTATTTCCCACATAATCCCAACAATCACAAGAAGTGTATCCACCTTTATGCATCCAACATTTCGAATCCAACACCCCCTGACCGGAATTTGGAATTCGTGACCAATTACGATTTGGTTTTGTGATTATAAAGGTATTGGGCATTAAATAGATGTCCTAAAAAAGTAAAAAAAAGGGTTACGACATAATTATCTTCCTCGGCCGCGATCCGAAATTTGGGGGTAAGGTTTTGAATCCCGGAGAAGAGAGAGGAGAATGAGTACATCATCGAATCAGAAAGCTTCTTCATCGAATTCAGGTACGTTTATAGTAACGTTAATTCTGACTTCAATTCAAACCGCGAGAATTGTTAAAAAGGAGGTCTACCGGATGGATCTGCAGGGTTGAGTGTTAGCATTAGGCGGGGTGTTCGTGTAGGAGAAAGAGGATTTCCATTTGCATGTCGTTGTGGCGAATATTCTGTGATAAGGACTTCAACCACAACTAAAAATCCGGGAAGGTTGTTTCATTGTTGCCGGAATGGATCTGAAACGGTAAGCATTAGGAAACATGGTTGAATTCATAGTGTTAAGGAATATGAAATCAGATAAGGAATTCAACCACAAATAGCGAATGGTTTTTCTTTTGTAAGGACAAAACCCATTTGTTTAAATGGACAGATGAGTCGATGATTGAGGAGATAGAAGACATGAAAGATGCTCTTCGTTCATCTGACAAGGAGATTGAGCTCATGAAAGACATTATTCGTGGATATTAGGAGAAGTGCAAAGAACTTAAAAGCAATGTATTTGGATATGAGAAGGGTGTTTCTGAAATGGAAGGAGATATACAGTTTATGAAGACCATGCTTATTTTGGTAGTAGTTCTGATTGCTTGCTACTGTTTTTTTCCGTGGATAGATAGCTCTGTAACTGGGTCTATGTAATCAAATGGGTGTATGCGAACTTTAGTAGTTGAAATCATGCATTCCATGTATCTATAACTGTGTCTGTGTAAACGATGTATAACCACGTCAATTTAGCGACGAACTTGTGTGCGGCAAAATCATTAACCAGAAGAACAATAACCAAAATTTATTAGCCAGGAAGAGCCATCCACCATCGGCTGTGGCCAAGTTTGAACCCAAATAATACTATGCAAATGTTATCATCACCTAGCTTGTACCCACATAATACTATCGAAAAACTACTGTCCCAATTGTGTTCGGAGACCCTCCTCTATTACCATGAACTAAGTCCATTAGAAGAAGTATGTCCAATGTGACCATTGTCGTCAAAGCTCTGGCCATTAAGCTGATATTAGAAAAGGGTGTATGTGAACTGTGTCTGTGTAATCAATGGGCATCTCTAGGTATTAGTTAGTTGAAATCATGCATTCCATGTATCCACGATGTCTAACCACGTCTAGTTAGCAACGAACTTGTCTGACGAACAGTCACATAAATTTGTTAGCGATTTCGACTCAGCCAACATATTGTATCCACGGAAGGCCATCCACCAGTGACTGGGGTCGAGCTTGGATCCAAATATTACTATTCGAAGGTTGTCATCCACTAGCTTGTACACCACATAAAACTATCCAAAAGCTATTGTCCCCAGTGTTTTCGGAGACACTCATCTAGGCTGTGGTCGAGTTTGTACCCAAATATGACTACGCTAAGGTTAGAATCCCCTAGCTTGCACCCACTCGTTACTATCCAAAACCTATTGTCCCAAGTGTGTTCGGAGACCCTCCTCTATTACCATGAACTATGTCCATTGCAAAGACTATGTCCAATGGACAGCGCTGTTAATAAATGTGAACATCTTCTGAAAAGCTCTGTCCATTAAGCTGATATTAGAAAAAGGGAATGGATGCATTTTTGGGGGCATTAGTGGGCAAATGTGTAATATGCACGGGTTGGTGAATTAGCTATAATAAAATTCAGGGTGTTGAAGTTGTAGAGTCAATAGTTAGTACAAACATCACCCTCGCCAAAGTCCATCCTAATCATAAAACCAAAACCAATCGGTGAATTAAGAAGAAAGGTAGTAGATACATAAAGCCTACCAAAGACAGTTGTTTTACAAAAAGTTTATTAGAGCCAAGATAAAATGCATACAGCGGTAAACTAATATGGCCATTCGAGAACATGATTCGGCATGGTTTCGCAGAAAAGAGAAGACTCTTGTTTCCAAAAGCAAGAGTTGCAAGCCTTCTCATCGGCATGCCATCCCCAATTGTTTCTTAAACATCCACATTTCGAGTCGGCTAGAGTAATTTGCAAATCTTGTTTGCGTTGCACAAACTCTACCGGAAGGAGATATGCCCAGGCTCTTCTATTGGACTCTGCTATAGTCGTTCTCAGTTGCACATCATCTTCACGGGGGATGAGAGCGAATTTGGAGAAGCCCATAGGGTTGGCGTCCATGACTAAACGAAGCATGTGGAAACAATACTTCGCCATCATGCCCCCTCGGTTAGCGCCTTCACCGAGCATAGAAAGGCCTTCATCTAAGATATGAAGGCGGAAGAAATGTGAAAGGCCCTTCAATAGAAGTGCTGATGGGTTACCCCGTTAGGAGCAAGAGATAAAAAATGTTGTGATCTCTGGTCCAGGCAAACGATTAGGGCATTGCATAAAAAAAAGGTCGACATTTTGCAGGAAGTGGGGCTGGTGAGAGAGTTCGTTAAACTCCCTTAGAGCAATCTTGCATGAAGACAAATCAACAATGGAGGAACTCCCTACCCGGATTAGAAACTCGTTTAAGATATCATTAGGCAACGTATGAAGGCTGAATTGATTTGCCATGGAAATTTATTTGTGAGCTTTGTAAATTTTTGGGGAGTTTTTTGGCCGAGAGACCATGTGGAAAAGGTAGTGAAAAGCTTATAGGCGAAGGAAAGTTGGGGAGATTATCTGGTTTACACGAACACATGTGTCCATTGGAGAACATGACTTCTGGTTTTGACGTGACCATTGAGCAACCCATAAAGTGGTTATAAATGAACAAGACATGGTTTAATTAGAGCAATAATATCAGTAAAATACTTAAAACACTAAGCGACGTGTCCATTGAGCAAGCCACGCAGGAAGATTGAACGACAGTTATTCCTTAATTCTTTTATTAAATGAGCCTCTTAAAACTTCTTAGATAACATTATTTCTTTCTTTTGTTTTATTATTTTACATTATTAACAACGTAAAAGTAAAAGAAATAAAATACTTATCCCAATATCCGAGCCCTTTGAATGGACTATTATTTGATTTGGAAAATGGAGTTCATTACAATATGCAATTACACATCCTAACATCACATAAGAAACCACGCTAATTCTAGCTACTAATAACTCGAGTACTATCCACGTTCAACTATCCACACACAGCATTCAAGCAATTGTCATCCCCCAAACGAGTGGTCTTTTACGGACTAACATAACATACTAAGTAACCACGCTTCACGAGCCACCAAATAATATCGACTAATGTTTAACTAACACAAGTGTAAGCGCAATGTCTCCCCATGATCCACGATAATCATAGGTCCGAAAGTGACGAAGGTGACGAAAGCTGACCATCAAAGATGAATGATGGTTAAAGAGTACGTAGTAGAAGAACTACATGACCTTAGTTAGCACAAAAACGCAGCCGCCAATATACAAACATAGATAAAAAGAAATAGATCTGAATGAGAGGGTCTAAGGAGAGGCTGAAGGAGCGTAAAGCGGAACAACTAATTCCTGGTAAATCCCCATGGCATACTGCTTTCTGAATGCATCCACTATGTCATCAGTTATTCCAGCCATACCCGGATGAGGGTCCCCGTGGGCATGCATTTCAAGGAACTTGAGTGCCACCGGACCGCAATCGCCAGTTCTGATATTTTCATAGAGGCCTAGAACACGTCCACAGGTGAAGGGTTTGAGACCATATTCCTTTCTGGCTTTGGCTGGACACAGCTTTTGGACAATGTGTGGGAGAAACCCAAGAACAGGCTCCATGGCTTTGGCATATTTTCTCTCGGAGTATATGGAAGGTAAGGGATCCAATACCTCTACAAACCAGCCAGGCAGGTTTATTGCCAGGCCAACCCAATGTTTGTCATCCCAAATCATCGGAGCATATACGGTGTCAATATCCTTAAGCCACTTCTACCCCGGGGAGTTGACAAATTTTGGAAGCTTCTCATCCCATCGGTGCCTACTCTTGTCTTTAGCAGCCTTCAAAGAGTGGTATTTACCTTGTAGGTGGTTGATTAGCCATGGGGAAGCAAAGAAGGAACGTTCGATTCCAAGTATTCTGGTGTGCCGATTTCCAAACAATGACATAAGAACCTCCATGTGCTGCGTTTGTTTTAGAGGAGGACAGCAAATAGCAATACACATAAAAACCACTAAAAAAACAGGAAATTTGATTGCAAGGGTGTAAATGTATACAACCAATGGTATGAATGATATACCAGAGTTGAGATCCATTCTTGGGGATTGGCGAGAGTTAAGAGGAACTCATTGTCAAATTCGTAGTGACACGCGGTCAAGTGTTTGCTGCGCACAAAAAAATCATGATATTAGTAAAGGGTAGAAGTGTTAAATGGGAAAAATGAATAAAATTACAGGACCTACACTTTTTTGCATGCAGATAGTGTTGCATGGAACAACTTATATCCCTCAGGAGCAGTACACGGCATGAAGTTTTCCCAATAGTTGTTTTGGTTTAACCGGCAAACTTCCGCAAGTTGATGTTCTTTGATTGAAGGGAAGTGTTGTTGCCTTTCAGGTGGAGGGGATGAATCGCTGACATCCAGGAGGTGGTTAAGAGAGGGCTGTGCTTTGCCGGATAAAAAAGCGTGTATTAGAGTTTGAATGAAAAACAGATTAGGGGAAATTGATTGCGGGTAAAAATAAAATTGCCTCCTCATGTGGTTGATCCTCGTTATCTCCTGATTGGGTGTCGGGGCTTTGAACTAGTGCAATTACGTTTTCCGTATCCAACAGGAAAGGAACATCCAGAGTAACCTCGTTGGTCACAGGGAGGCTAGGATTGACCAAATGAAGCTGGCCATGCGATAGCTGCCCAAGGGGTGATTGGCCAACAACCTGACCATCTGCTGGTTGAACATGGTATTGATGTCCACCTCTAGACTGTCCACCAATCAACTGTCCACCTCTGGGCTGTCCTTGACCAGGCTGGGAGGAATGTTGATTTGGTTACGAAATGTGCTTGAGCAGGAGATTGATTAAGAATTTGGTAGGGCAAGATTTGATGTTGGGATATTACCTCATTACTCGGGGTTTTTCCAAGAATTTGGGGAGCCCTATAACTTGTGTCCATGGCATTGCAATCTACTTCTTCCTGCCATGTATTGTATAGCATTCTGGTTGAGGGGTTATCATGAAAGAGGAATAAATCAGTTGATGTAGTTTGACCGCATTTGTTACCTTCGGAATTCCCACCAAACAGCGTCCATCGGTCGGGACCATGGCAGTTGGTTTATCCATGTGCGGTCCATGGAATGACTGACCCATTAACTGACCAGCTACCCAAGGGATGATTGACCAGCAGCCCTGACGTGGTCCGCCCTGTCCCCTTGCGTTCTGTCCATTCACTGGCTGTCCATATCTGGACTGTCCATCTGTGGGCTGTTCATTTGGTTAGGAGAAGCCATGAAGAGAAAGACAGTATGGGCGAGATTTTCTGTTGGAATATTACCTCGTTACTGGTAGTTATTTCCACAAATGGGTTAGGTCCGTCGCTTGTGTCCATGGCACTGGGTCCTTCTTCCTGTCATGTATTGTATAGCATATTAGTTAAGTAAATTAATTACAAAGAATTGGTTAAGTAAACTAATTACTTACTTAACTAAATTAATTACAAAGTATTAGTTAAATAAATTAATTAATAAGGGTACTTAACAAGGGTAGTTTATAAACACCTATGTGCATTCCAAAGTAGGCAACAATTGGATTAAAGAGCAACGAGTACATAAATTGGGGAAAAGAACAACCTGCTCTTCGTCAGCCTTCAAGTGAGCGATGGTGTTGGTGATAATTTCATCCGCTAGGTCGGGTTGACCTGGCTGCCATTTTGAAGCTCCCACATCTGGTATGCCATCAATGCGGGGGGACTTTGGCAGGGCAGGTGATACAACTACTTATGTGGGTAAAAAACAACTGGTGTGAATGAAAACAAACTACGGGAACGTTTAGGAAAACTGGAATATGAGAGGAAATGACCATGGGAGATTTCTGGATCGGCATCTTCAGTGGATTGAAAAACTCTAGCGTTCTTACTGTTTAACATTAATCCATGTTGCTTCAGAAATGGGGACTGTGATGCAAAAAAAGGCAACAAATTTGGTGCGGCAGAGAAAATGAAACACAAGTAATTAAACAATTAAAAAGGGGGGGGGGGGGGGGGGGGGGGGGGGTTGAAACGCACACCATCCCCTCCATCAACGTCTAGTTGACAACCAAGGTCCCCCTGTTGATATATATATATATGAAAATTTAATCTATTGACTACAATCTTGCCCAACGTCTGGTAAATGTAGGTCATAACAACGAGTTATTCCGTACCTCATAAATTGGGGTCTCTTTAGTGATTGAGTCAACACTAGTCGCCGGGGTAGCATTATCGGCTATGAGACAAATGATGGGTTGGGTAGAAGGTGAGCCTGTGGTAAATGGCTTCAACACTGTTGGGGACATTGATACTGGAGTTGAGGTAGGGGTTGATGCCTTGGAGGCCTTGTTTTTCTTTCGGGCAGAAAGGAGACGCTGGCTGGATAATTTGCCTACTCGAACCGACTTCCTGGCTTTAAGCTTTGCTTCAAGCCTTGTTACACGGGCAGAGAGTTGTTGAACCTGAGAAAGCAACAATTGGTTTTCAGCATTTTCGGGTACGGGGTCCATGAAATCATCAATACGTGTCTGTTTACGATGGGATGACTTCTTCGTTGAGGCTTTCCGAGGGAGTGAGTAGCTTAGTCCGTATGTCCATAATGTGTCTTCTGTGGATAGTTTTACTGACTTGAGAAGGCTGGTGAACTAGCAATGGCTATGTTGCATCTCCCCCCGGCCAAACACCCTTTTTGAATACATGGCCTGCATTTACAAGACGTTCCAGGTAAGCCACTTTCCTGTCCAGGATTTCATCATCCCATTCTCCCCATTCCTCAACTTGGGTATCTATGAGAGGTATTAGAAGATGAACGAGCAGCTGCGGAAAAACAGGAAGCAAGTAAGAACTTAAGCAAAAAGCGGATAAAAAGGAAGCAAGTAAGAACAGGAAGCAAATAGACTAACATTGCTATCAAACTCAACATCAAGGACATCAGTTTGAGAGAGTGCATTGCTTTTACAGAGTTTGACTTCTAGCCACTCTAGAAGGGTGGGATGTTCTCCATCGTCAGACAACTTAGAGGGCAGCAAGGGGATTGTTTGGAATGCTAGAAGTTGTAAGGCGAGTGGGAAACCAATCAAGCGAAATGTGGTTTGACGCATTTGCTGCATGTAAGCTAATAAAGGGGTTTCTAATTTCCCAGGGGATTTTCTTGAGGGACGCATACCACCTATGGTTTTGAGAAAGGATTCTCGACCCCACGGGAAGCTTAGGAATCCAGGAAGGTCTTCCAACATCCGCACATATTTGGGAGTGGGCTTGGCCACTTGAGAGTTTGCAACAAGAACACCGTCAACTTTTAGAAGCAGCGCCAGACATAGTCTCCTCTCCCTGTCCATGTCAGGCTCCGTTTTGAGCAAATGGGCAATGTCAGCAATGGTGGTTTTTGGATCTCTTCCTATGAGCTTTTTCCAATAGGTATCATGCACCATCACGTTTGGTCCTTGAGTTCTGGGTCGTAATCCACTGGGAACTCACCACAGGGCAATCCCGTGACAGAGCTAAACTCCTTTAAACCAAAGTGGAAAGGGTGGCCACCAAAAACAATCCACATATCGTATTTTCTTTTTGTGACAACCTATCTAGTCAGTAGGCCGTGGATGAGCTTGCATGAAATGGGGCATCTTAACGCAGGAAGGTGGAATAACGGCCCAAAACATGATAGCCTGATAGCCTCAAACTCTTCTGAATCTTTCAAGAGGTCATGTAGGAACGTGAGCGTGTCTGGCTTGGAATAAACGTTGACACGGTTTACTGGGTACCTATCTGTCGCAAACAAACGCTCGGGTAGTCTAGAATCACATGCCGATGAAGATTCGGAGGCTGAGAAAATAGTAAAATAAGTCAAGTGCCTTCGAATTACGCGGACTAATAATGAAGTTGGTTCAGAAGAGAGCAAATGATGTGAAAAGCAGAATTATTATTACCCAGAGAGAAAACCCAAAATCCGAACAAATGATGAGAATATCAAAATTAGTTTTGGCGACACATAGAACCCAAATATGCACCCAATCTTTAAGAGAAGTGATATATGGGAGGTATATGGGAATTTACCAGCCATTGAGTGGTTGTCGGCGCAGTGAGACGGCGAGTTCGAGAAGACGAAAGGGAACGAACAATCTCCGCCGATTACAAGCTTAGTCACCGGAAACAATCAAATGTAGCAACATAACACAGACGGAGAGGCTCGCCGGATCAAATCTCCGCCAATCAAATGTAGCAACAGAACGCTTTTAACTTCTGAAACTCGCCGGAGACTCGCCGGAGAAACAGAAACGAGCATATGTAGTAAAGAGCCGATTAACTGGAGAGGAATTAGTTCTAAGTTTTATTGTCGCTGGGAGAGTAAGAATGGCCGAGAAAGAAAGACGCTTTCTAAGGGTAAGAGTGAAAGGGTGAAATTTACATAAGAGTAAGAGGGTAAATTCCAGTCACACAAGTGCCTTAAGAGTTAAAAGTGCCTTATCCTGTTATAAGGAAGTTTGAAAGTGCCTTATCCTGTTATAAGGAAGTTTGAAAGTGCCTTCTAATGTAAATTTCTTATAAAAAAAAAGACAAATGTTAAAATTATATTAATACATATTATATAAAGAAGGGTTAATTACACTGAAAGGCACATTTGCCAGTTTTTGTTTCAAAAAATGCACATTTAACTCTTAAGACCATTTTTTCCTGTTCATTTGTGTGAAAAACCAAAATGGTCCCTCATGGTCATGGATGGAAAGTCGTGGATGAGTCAGAAAATCAAAAAATTGAGTAAAATAATTATTACCCCACTTGATTTGTTTTCTATTTTTTTAATAATGTGAAAGACATAAAACAATTTTCTAGAAACAATATATGATAATTCTATTTTTCCAACATTTTAAGATCAATTTTGTTATAGTTTTGATGTGAAACAAGAAATCTACTTGTAAATATCAAGAACTACATCTACACATGACCATCCACGCATGACCATCCACACATGACCATCCACACATGATCATCCATACATGACCATCCACACATGACCATCCACACTAGAAAATCAAAAATTTTAGTAAAATAATTATTAATCCACTTGATTTGTTTTCTATTTTTTTTTATAATGTGAAAGACATAAAACAATTTTCTTGAAACAATATATGATAATTCTATTTTTCCAACATTTTAAGATCCATTTTGCTATAGTTTTGATGTGAAACAAGAAATATACTTGTAAATATCAAGAACTACATCTACACATGACCATCCACACATGACCATCCACACTAACAATACGAGATTCCTATATGTCTACACACAATTGTCCACGTCGATCTCGATTTCATATGTTTAGATTTCTTGTTTTTTTTCGAATCAAAACTATAGCAAAATGGATCTTAAAATATAGAATAAATAAAATTAGCATTCATTGTTACCAAATAAATTGTTTTATGTCTTTCACATTATAAAAAAATAGAAAATAAATCAGGTGGGGTAAGAAAGTGTAAAAAGTGGTTTATTGTGTACATAAAGGTAAGAGTGTCAATTTCATCACCCAAAGTGACTTAAGAGTTAAATGTGCCTTATCTTGTAATACAGAAGTCAGCAAGTGTTTTATAAAGTAATTTTCTTTATAAAGAATGCATTTTTTTTTTAGTTATCCACCTAATTATAATATTTTTTATGGTTATTGAATGCAATTTCCATTATTAGAATCAGAAACGACAACAAAATAATTTTTTATAACGAGAACTATTACCGTATTTGAATCGATTTCTTGAACTTGATCAATTTGGTAGAACTTAAAATATGATTTACATCATATAAGCACAATAATCGAACATTTTTTAAAAACAAATTTGTTAAGTATAAATATATTTCATAACTATTTTTCAAAAAAAATGCAGAAAATAATTCATATCATCTTATTATATAAAGTTGGATCCCTCGAAGTGAGTGTGACACGTATAATAATTTCCAATCACAAGATTGTGACATTTATCACAGTTGTCAATTTAGATCTTGACATGTGCGAATTTAATTAAAAAAGGTAAAAATAAATTAAATTAAATTTTAAAAATGTTAAACTAAAAAAGGCAATCTTAATAAAAATGAATTAAATTAAATATTAAAACGGTTAAACTAAAAAAAGAAAAAAAAACAATCTATATAAAAAGGAAACTGAAAATAATAATATAACCACGAAACTAATAATATAACAACGACACTTAAAAAAGGAAACTTAAACAAAAAAACACAACCAAAACTTCATATTAAAAGGAAACATAAAAAAGGAAATTAATAATATAACCACGACCAAAATAATAATAATATAAACACAAAATTTTAAAAAAGAAACTTAAAAAATATAACCACGACAAACAAAAAACACGGAAAATATAAAATAGGAAATACGGAACATGATAAAAAAAAAAAAAAACTAATAATATAATCACGACCAAAAAAAGGAAACTAATATTAAATGAAACTAATAATATAATCACGACCAAAATAATAATAATAATATAAACATGGAACTTAAAAAAGAAACTTAAAAAATATAACCACGACAAAAAAAAAACAACCAGAACTCTATATAAAAAGGTAACTTAAAAAAGTAAACTTAAAAGTAAAACCTCATTATGACAAAATAAAACTTAAAAAAGTAAAATTATTAATATACAACCACAATGAAATTATATATAATAATCTACACCTTTCTAATTTTTAAATGTGTACTTCCATCTTTTATTTTTCTTATTCAAATTCTAAATAAGCAAATCATGACTTCTAAAACACAAAAAAATCGATCAAAACTATTTTACTTTGAATCAATTAGATCAAAATATGGTCTATCGCCGTACTATAGTGCGCATAATTCGAAAGTGGGAAGCTAGAAATCTAAAAGCAAATAATGTTCTTATGGGAGTGGAACTTCTATTCCTTGATGGAAAGGTTTGTATCATTTAAATTAAATATATACGTACTCTTTAAAAATATTGATGTTTAAATTTGTATTTTTTTAAACAGGATAATATAATTCAAGGTTTTGTTTATCATTCTTTTCTTCAAAAATTTGGAGATCAACTCTGCGAAGGAAGCCTTACCAAAATTTGCAACTTTAACGTTCAATCTGCTAACAACAAGAAATATAAAGTTTCAAACCATCATTCTTTATAAGATTAACAGAAAGAACAAATGTTACTAATGTTGGACAAGAATTCTACAAGATCCCTTTAGAGAAGTTTCGTCTTCAAACTTATAATGATTTGGTCAAACTACAAGATATAACGGACGACTTATATGGTATGTATTTTTAAATTTCATACATATATATATATATATAACAATGAGGATATCTTTACGTAAGCGTTTTCTTTATATTTTATATAGATACAATTGGTTATATTGTTAAAGTGGACAAAAGTAATGTTCGTAGTGCAAACAATCCTACGCTTAGGAAGGTGGTCTTAACTCTCTTACTGGAGAAATAAGTTATTTAACCCACATGATGTCTTTAATATAATATACTTATTACGTATATGTCGTCTTTATATATGATTGTTATTCTTATTTTGACAGTGAAATTGAAGTACCGATAGCCATATGGACGGAACATGTTGAAATATTTGAAGACAAGTAGAGAGACTGAAGAAGAGAAAAGACAACCCAAGTTTACATAATAGTAATTTTACCTTTGATTTGACGATTTGCGAGAAGAAGGAAGCTTGAATCAGAGAAGAAGAAGAAAAAACGAAATAAAAGAAGAAAGAGTTGCGGAGTTTTATTCTTTCTCAATTAAACACATTTTGCTTGAACCACTTTGGATCTTAAACATGGGGCTACTTTATTTTTTGGCCTATTTGCAAAAATACCCTACAATTTGAAGTGAAACCTAAAAATACCAACTTCCTCTCCTCTTTTTCAGAATCCCACGAATTTCCGTTTAAGAGTCTGGGTATTCACGCAAATACCATTACTCAGACTGCTATTAGAGACTAACGTTTTTTCAAAAGACAAAAAAAACTTTCAAATCTAACTTAATTACTAAACTGCCATCTTCTCCAATTCACCCAACCACCATTAACAACCAAATTTGAGCTCCTAATGCCTCACACAACCAATTTCGAGCCATTAAACCTCTATATTAGAGTTCACAACCTTCTATTATCCTATTTCCTCTCCAATTTCATCCAAAAACTCTCTAATTCACGTTTTAAAAACGTTAAATTTCGGATCTTTTGCGATTTCGGTTATTCTTGCGTAAAAATGGTTGAGTTTGTTGGGTATCGGTGTAACTAGAAGTTCTGGGCGCTTGGCGAAGGTAAAAACGAGCTCAAAACCGGATTTAGATGATTTTTCACATGATTCGCAGATTTTCAGATCTGTTTCGCGATTTCAGACTTCCCAAGAAATCTGATGAAACCCATATGGTCAACGAGAGTATAGTTTTGCAATTGACTTTTAAATACTCAGATTAAAATTGAAGTCTGGTAATTTCCTTTGAAAACAAAAAAAATCAAGAAAAATCCTCTAATCGAGGCATAGGGTAGTTTTGCAAATGACCGAAAACTTGACTTTTTATTCAGACTGCATATCCAGTATGACGGAAAAATGAGTGACTTTGACCGGAAGTTGACTGTTTTTTCAGACGGATCAAAAGTCTGAAAAAAACAGGGTAGTTTTGCAATTGACCGATATTTTTCAAAAGTCAACCAAAATGGGGGAAAAAGTATCAGACTTCTTTGGCAGTCTGAATAGTAGGGAAAAATTTTCAGACTTCTATGGCAGTCTGAAAATGATGAAATCCGTCAAACTGCTAAAGAAGTCTGATATCGCAGATTTTCAGATCTGTTTCGCGATTTCAGACTTCCCATGAAATCTGATGAAACCCATATGGTCAACGAGAGTGTAGTTTTGCAATTGACTTTTAAATACTCAGATTAAAATTAAAGTCTGGTAATTTCCTTTGAAAACTAAAAAATCAAGAAAAATCCTCTAATCGAGGCATAGGTTAGTTTTGCAATTGACCGAAAACTTGACTTTTTATTCAGACTTCATATCCAGTATGACGGAAAAATGAGTGACTTTGACCGGAAGTTGACTGTTTTTTCAGACGGAATCAAAAGTCTGAAAATAAACAGGGTAGTTTTGCAATTGACCGATATTTTTCAAAAGTCAACCAAAATGGGGGCAAAAGTATCAGACTTCTATGGCAGTCTGAATAGTAGGGAAAAAATTTCAGACTTCTATGGCAGTCTGAAAATGATGAAATCCGTCAAACTACTAAAGAAGTCTGATATCTAATATTTTGATCAACACAAAAAAAATACACCATTTCTGTCAGACTTCTAGCGCAGTCTGACGGATTTCTTCAGACTGCGCTGGAAGTCTGGGAACGGAAGTCAAACTTTGGTCAATTGCAAAACTACCCCATAATTTTTTCAGACTGCAAGAGAAGTTTGATAGGCGTCAGACTTCTCTGCGAAGTCTGACAAAAAATCAAAATTTTGGTCAATTGCAGAAATACCTTTTTCTTTTTCTCAGCCATCTATTGCAATCTGACAAAAAAAAGTCAACGTTTGGGTCAATTGCAAAACTACCATTTTTGTCAGACTGCGATAGAAGTCTGCTTTGATAACTTTTGTCAGACGGCATCACTACAAGAAAACACCCTTTTTGCAACGAATGATATCGTTGTAAAACCGTTGCAAAAGAGGGTTTGAATCGAATTTGCGACGAAAAAGAGATCGTCGTTAACTGATCGTCGCAAACCACAAATCGTCGTAAATTCGTCGGGAAAGTACGAGGGAAAAAAATTCGTCGGAAAATTTTCGTCGTAAAATCGTCGTAAATATTACATTGAAATTACGACGAATATAAATACGTCGTAAAAACGATGGAAAATCGAAGTGAAATATTTCATTGTTAATTCGATGGCAAAAAATTGTCGTCGTTAATTCGTTGCTAATCAATCGTCATAAAATCGTTGCTAAATAATCGTCGCAACATCGTTGCTAATAAATCGTCGTATAATCGTTGTAAATTAGCCACGATCTTATGACGATTAATTTAGCAACGAATCAACGAGGATTATTGTTTACCATCGAATTAACGACGATTCTATATATGATTTTTATTATTATTTTTAAAATTTTATTAATTTTGAAATTATAAAATAAAAATTTTAAAAATAATATATAATAATATTTTATTAAAAAAAATATATATTATAATCTGTTACAAAATAAAAAAACCAAAATTAGAATTCGAAATCCTAAATCTAAATAACTATATCGTAATCGTCGAGATTCACATCGTCTTCGGGACGTCTCGACGAACCGGATGGGCCTGCCGCTGCCTCTGCCGTTGCCGCTGCATCTGCCTCTGCTCGGAGTCTTCGATTTTCCCGTAGCATGGCCTGCATTGTCGGGTTCCCAGTTGCCAAGATGTTGAAGAGTTCGTCATTCTGCGTAGCATCCAGTTCAACCCGCTGCTAAAGACTCGCAATCTTCGCATGATATGCCTGAGACCGAGTAGCCTCGGTCTCATCCCTCTCCTGAAGACTCGTAATCGTGGCACGTAACACGGCTGGATCATCTTCTGGCGATCGTCGTCGCGGAGCATATGAAGAAGCAGCCGAGACATCTCGAATAGATCCCATCCCGACAACCTTCCCCTTTCGCTTAGGGGCAACCTATATAAAAATTTACAATTAGAAATTTTTAAAAAGTCAAAAACTAAAAATTAATAAGTACTAACTATTCTATATACCTGCTCGAAGATCCGGTCAATATCGGGTGTGGTCAACCCTCCAAACATGACCGACGAACCACCTGGAGATAGCTGTTGAGAGAGCTGTGTCTAACGTTCGGTGACTTTGGAAGTCACCTCATTGAAGATGTGCTCGGCAGTCTCGGAAACAAATGAACCATCCTTCTTCCGGTGCGTCCGCTCAAAAAACTTGGTCATCGGAGGGAGTACACCTCCGTCTTCGGCGGCCTAAAGAAAAAAACTATGTTATTGACGAAGTAAATTAAATAAATTAATTAATTTAAATAACGGGACGAAATCCGTCTGTGTTTGCGTCACCGGGACGAAATCCGTCTCTGTAGCCTCAGAAGACACGGGCAACCCGGTACCCGAAGGATCACCAATCTCTCTCAAAAACTGAGCGTAATGTGCACGACGCTGGCCCATCTGCATAAAAATGAAAAAAAATTACTATCTATAAACATCCGGGCAGTCTGCTATTTTTTCTAATTTGATTCCGTTTCTACCGACCTAAATTGTTCCATTTTTATCTATACTAATTAATTAAAAACATTATAAAAAAAAAATTACCTTTTTTGCAAGGAATTCGCAAGGAAGTTATAATCAATAGTTTTTGTGAGTTGTTTGTAATTGAATTCGCAAGGAACTCGCGTGTATATATAAGATTACATGTCGTCGCTAATTCGTCGCTGACTTTGCAACGATTTTGTGACATTCATACACGCGGGAGTTTAATTGACCGACACGCGGTAAATTTTGTGACAATTCGTTGCTAAATCATCGCAAATTTGTATCGATTTTGTGACATTCATAGTTTGCGACGATTTAGCCACGATTAGTCTCAATTCGTTGCTAAATCGCTCCTAATGTTGCAACGAATTAGTGACATTCATAGTTTGCGACGATTTAGCCACGATTAGTCTCAATTCGTTGCTAAATCGTCGCCAATTTGCATCGATTTTGTGACATTCATAGTTTGCGACGATTTAGCCACGATTAGTCTCAATTCGTTGCTAAATCGTCGCCAATGTGCATCGATTTTGTAACATTTTATTTTGCAACGAATTAGTGAGGATATTTGTAAAATCTGTTTTAGGGTTTAGGGTATAGGTACAAAATTGTAACGTCGATTGCAACATTCCAGAAACAACTTGACATGTTTACTGTAAATCCAAATTCATGAAATTATCCATAAGTTCATCGATATTGAAAAATAAGTAAAACATATAGTTTGCGTATATGTTAGATTATTAATACAATGATTCAGTTTGTGGATATTACTGTGATTGACCGAGTTTTCATTTTCGGACAATTCTCTAAAGTCACGATCAATTTCATTGAAATATGCATAATACAATGAGATGGTAATATTTTAGGGTTTAGGGTTTAGGGCAAAGAGTTAGGGTTTAGGGTTTATGAACGAATCGTGGCTAAATCGTCGCAAATTTGCATCAATTTTGTAACATTATTATTTTGCGACGATTTAGCCACGAATAGTAATACTTCGTTGCTAAATCGTCGCAAATTTTGCAACGATTTTGTGACAATCACAATTAGCGACGATTCCTTTGAAATCCCTAAACCCCAAACTAAATCCCATTTCCGATCACCACTCATTTCCCGCCGTTGTTGAGGCAATTAATAAATTACATGACACATAGACACATATGTCTCGTAATTTATTAATAGCCGCACCTACGGCGGAAAATGAATGGAGATCGGAGATGGAATTTAGTTTGGGGTTTAGGGGATTTCATAGAAATCATATCACTTAAATTTCACAATAATTACTCGATCACAAAATTATATTAATATATTAAATTCACAATAATTATTAGCTAGCGCGGTCACTCTGATTCATTTTCGGACGAAGAGTAGTACACATCCGTTTCTTGATCATCTGGTTCATCACTTTCTTCGAACTCATCTTCCTCATCTTCTTCCTCTGTATCGTCTGAGATATATTCAACTTGCCTGTTTTGAGGATCTATCAAAAGGATGTCTTCATTGCTCTCATTTAGTTCTGGCATATCAGAGCAATGATCTTGCTGCATTGGTAGTTCCTCATCAACCCCCACAATTCAACCCCTCGGAGAAACTTTTATAACTGATAACCATGAGATACGGGTGGTGCGAACTCGCGGATATGGAACAAAGCTGACTTACTCTGCTTGTGATGCTAGGATAAATGGTTCATACTTATTGTAACGTCGTGATTGGTTGACATCTACTGCCTCCCCAAATTTGTTTTTACGGAATCCTCGATCAACTGTTGGATCGAACCAGTCGCATTTGAACAGAACGCATTTCAAACCTAAGCAACCAGGGTACTCAACTTCAATTATGTCTTGCAACACTCCATAAAAATCTATTTCGCCCCGCACACATACCCCGTAGTTGGCAGTAGCTCTTTGATTTCCGTATTTGAATGTATGAAATATATATCCGCGTGTGCAATACATGGGTGCACTCGTTATCTTCGATATGGGGCCTTTTATTAACTCATGGAACCATAGTGGATATGCGGTATCCCCATACTCGACCTATATCATTAATTAATTTAATTAAAAAAGTAATCAAAATATGTATTAGGTTAATTGTCCAAGTTAGTAATTAATCAGATCACTTAAAATTTTACGTACTTGCGTCTTCAACCACGGGGCAAAATGTTGATCTTTACGCTTGTTGATTTCATCGTCTGAGATTCCTTCAATGACTTCTCGGACTTGTCTAACAAATTCACTGCATACAAAAGTATTTGTAATTGGTATAAAGCTAGCATATATATAATTTAGCCATATATATAAGACGTATGTTTATACACTTACGTCTCAAATTGACTAACTTCTTCGCAATTTAAGAGGATATACGTTTGTGCACTATGATGGTCTTTTTTATTGGCAAACCAAACTGACTTCACTCTTCCACATAATAGACCGATTGAAGAAAATATATCTGTGACTCCTTCATTAGCATATGTTCGGCCTACACCTCCATCATCATATCGCCGTGCTGCCCTTTTCCGTGTGCGAACCTTCGAGCCAAAATAGTACCCCGTGAAGTGAGAAGTTTCTTCTGTTAAACTTCCTGCTACTATTGAGCCTTCAACTTTGGCTAGATTTTTAGCCTTCCGCTTCAAATGTCCCATGAATCGCTCGAATGGGTACATCCATCGATACTGCACAGGTCCCCCAAGTTCTGCTTCGTGAGGTAGATGAATAGGTAGATGTTCCATAACATGAAAAAAGGCTGGGGGAAATATTTTCTCCATGTTGCACAACAAAATAGGAATACTAGCATCAAGTTGTGCAATAACATCTTCTGACAAAGTACGGGTACAAAGATCCCGAAAAAACCCTCCAATGCCTACAATAACAATCACTTGATATATAAAGTAATAATGTTAATTTTCCAATTCATATATATATATATATATATATATATTAATTATATAAAATCTTAAATTCGCAATTAATATGTGATTAGTTTAAATTTATATACCTGCAATTGCTTCGTGTACATTTCCTGGTAGAAGTTCAGCAAATGCAAAAGGAAGTAGTCGTTGCATAAAGACGTGACAGTCATGACTCTTCATCCCGGAAAACTTTTGGCCATTCTCAACACATTTAGCTAAATTAGATACGTACCCGTCCGGGAACTTCACATCAGATGTCGCCCATTTGAACAAAGCTGACTTTTCTTCCGCACCCACTCGAAATATGGGGACAGGTGCTTTCCCATTGCTTGTAATATGTAACTCATTCCGACAACAAAGATCAGGCAAGTCTAACCTTGACTTACCGCTGTCTTTAGTCCTTCCACGCACGTTTAACAATGTATGCATGATGTTATCAAAAAAGTTTTTCTCAATGTGCATGACATCCAAATTGTGTCTAAGCAAATGATCCTTCCAATACGGAAGCTTCCAGAATATGCTTTTCTTATGCCAATTGTGATGCTCCCCATATCCATCCGGCATATTAGCTGGAGTGTGCCAATTTCCACCACGATTGAATGTTTCCAATGCACCATAATGATCAATTTCTGCTTCTAGATCATCCCCGGAAATATAAACAGGAGGAGGAACACGAACAGTTTTGTTCTTTCTAAACAACCGCTTATTTCTTCGATATGCATGATGAATCGGTAGAAATCGGCGGTGACAATCAAACCAACTTGTTTTCCGACCATGTTTCAATTGAAACGCATATGTCCTATTGAGACAATATGGACAAGACAATCGCCCATGCGTAGTCCAACCTGATAACATCCCGTAAGCAGGGAAGTCGCTTATTGTCCACATAAGCACCGCACGCATTGTAAAAAAAAATTTCCTTGCAAAATCATATGTTCGAACCCCGGTATACCATAACTGCTCCAATTCCTGTATCAGAGGCTGCAAAAACACATCAAGGGAACGCTTCGGATGCTTCGGACCTGGTACTAAATTACTCAAAATAAAAATTCCCTTTGCATGCACATATCTGGGGGAAGGTTGTAAGGCGTTAGGATTACTGGCCATAAAGAATATTGCCTACCAGACATACCAAATGGACTAAATCCATCTGTGCAAAGACCAAGATACACATTACGTTTCTCTCTAGCAAAGTCTAGATGTACCGTCTTAAAGTGTTTCCACGCTTTTGCATCTGAAGGATGAGTAACCTCCTCATCTGTTTGCAAATGATCTGCATGACATCTCATCGATGCAGCTGTCCTCTCAGACTGATACATTCTTTTTAATCTATCAGTTATAGGAAGGTACCACATCCGCTGGAACGGTACCTTACTCCGACCAGTACCTTGCGGCTTATATCTTGGCTTATGGCAAAATCGACATTCCAGTAACTTATCATCATCTTTCCAAAAAAGCATGCAATTGTCAACACAGACATATATCATCTCAGAAGGCAACCCAAGACTATAAACCCGCTTATGTATCTCATAGTAAGTTTCAGCAGCTAAATTGTCCTCTGGCAAATACTCTTTAATCAAATCAGCCCAATCATCCATGCAAACCTCAGCTAAGTTATGATCAGTTTTAATAGTCATCATCCTAGCCGCCAACGACAATTTAGAATGTCCTTCTCTACATCCATCGTAGAGTGGCTGATTTGCAGCATCTAGCATATCATAAAAAACATTTGCATCTAGATTGGGATCCTCATCATGATGATCATGTGCAAATGTACTTACGGTTTCATGAAATGCATCCGTAACCATGTCATGAATCCTATCATTATCTTCACCATGTTGCTCCGCATGATCATCAAATTGATTAAAATTATTTGACTCATCAAAATTCGATGCTTGATAATTGCTACTACTACTAGCTACATTTCCCCCATGACCCTCTCCATGATAATACCATATATAGTAATGCGGCATAAACCCTCTATTTAATATATGCGACCACACCTTCGAGATAATGATAAATTTCCTATTCAAGCATCTGGCACAAGGACAGTACATCTTACCACTGATAATCGTATTATGTATACTTCCTGCCTGATGCATGAATCCCTCCACCCCATCACTGAACTCCTTTGTTAGCGATCCCTCTGAATCAAGACGATTATACATCCATCTTCTAATTTCGTATATTGACATTTTTTTTTGTCAGAAAGAAGTACATGTTTTTGAATATGAAATTTTTATTATGAAGTTGGCCACTATATATAGATTTTTATTTTCATTACCATCGAATTACCTACGATTTTACATCGATTTCACATCGATTTTACAACGAATCTAAAAATGTTCACATCGACTTTACAACGACATTAAACATGTTTACCTAACCAAACACCGTGAACTTAAAACGTGCTCACCTAACTGATTAATCGCTGGGAAATCGATGTAAAGTTCAAATTATAATAATCATTGCTAATTCGTGGGTAATTTTACGACGATGTTACAACGTTTTATATAAACCTCGGTAAATCATCGCTAAGTTACAACGATTTTACGACGATTTTGATAATCGTCGTAATGTCGTCGGTAATCGTTGTAAAATCGTCGCTAATTAGCGACGATTTTACAACAAAAATTTTCGTCCCAATTTTGCGACGATTTTACGACGTCTTTAAGAATCGTCGTAAAGTCTTCGCAAAAACGATTGCAATTTGCAATGAAATAAAATCGTCGCAAAAAATCGTTCCGAAATGCATGTTTTCTTGTAGTGCATCCGCAGTCTGCTTTGTAACATTCTAATTGCAAAAATATCCTCTTTTCAGATTGCCATAGAGGTCTGACATACTGTTTCGTCAGACTTCTGTGGCAGTCTGGATTGACAAAATGTTTTAAAACCATTTTTTGTATATTTGTGATTAATTTCGTTGATTTTAATTTTTCTATATGTGTGTTAGTTGTATATGTTCATCCTGCGTTAGTTTGACATGCTTATGTTCGGTAATTATTTTTAAATATTTTTTTTTAATAATTCTGGCAATATAGCTAATAGAATCAGACTTCGCGAAGAAGTCTGATATTTCCATTAAGATCACTAATGTTGTTTTTCCATGATTGTTTTTACAGATAATGGTGCATCTACATGTTAATTTTGGTGAATGGATTGTGATAGATCAGATTTGGCATTTTGTGGTGGATACAAAGTTCAGGGGAAAACATATATAATCTTTTGTACTTGGTGAAAAACGCGGCGTACGCATATACGATGTACAATTTTAACCGATACATGGCCTCCTTACGAGCGTTCATTTCGATGGAGACATGTATAATCTGAAAATGCATTTTTCTTATCAGACTTAATCAGACTGCAAGAGAAATCTGATAATGTAATGTTTTTTCTTAACAATTTCTTGTTTTCACTTGCGTTAACGGCGTTCATTTGCGTCGAAGTCTGCATTTGTTTCATTTGCCTCTGTCGCAAGTCAAGACTAATGTGGTGAATCTCGCAGGTTCTTACTTCTCCTACCTTTGCAAAGACCGAGCTATTCGGTTAGTGAGAGAGAGGCATGTAACAGTTAGTTCTAAGGTACTTTACATGCCTTTATATGTATAGTGATAGTGTTCATTATCGATTGCACTCCAAAGCCATAGAAAACAATAATTAGTGAAAACCATTATGAACAAGTTGTTACCTTTTCGTATACATAGTGTACTTAAAAGAGCTTGGTAAAAGTTGAAACCTCTTGGTGATTTATATATATTAATCCTTTCACTATCTCCTAATCAGTACTTCATTGGTCGATTTATAGATGAAGAAACAATGATACACACAAAAGTCATACACATAATCGTTTAGAATTTTTTGAAGTTCCCTAAAATCAAAAGAATGAGACAATACAAGTAAAACAAATCGTGGATATACAGACGCTCGCTTCCTCAGGTTGTTACAAGTACATTACGGACATCCGGCTTTCTCGGCCTTAGAACAAGTTAACAAACACCAACAAAGCTGCGGAAACGGTCAGCCAAAGACGAGAAGAAGCGGTGGTGGCTGCGTTTAGGTCTGCTGCGGAATCGGGAGCCGTAGCAGGGCACTCGAGACCTTCTTTACCCAAATATTTATAATCAAGAATCGAGAATCTGTATATTGTAACCCAAATATTTGGTCAACGAACCTGTATAGTTTATGGATTCATATTGATAGCTATATATGAACCTGTATAATTTTCAAAAACACAATACGGATCCATCACGATAGAGCGATTCAACACAGACGATAAACAATACGTCTAAGATGAATTTGAGAAAACGAGGAGGAGATCAAACCGCTCAAACGATTGAAACCTCCCAATCGATTCAGCGAAGATTCGGTAGATCCAGACCAGAACAAGCATAGAAACGATGAGATACCAAAAACCAAATGATGACGAACAGATGATAAACAGAAATCCTCAGATCTAGAAATAGAATCCGATCAAAGAGAGAACGAACGGACCTTGTTTGGAAGAAGAAAAGGCGACGGCAACAAATCTGAAAAAAAAAACCATTTCTCAAAAACCAACTCGCCGGCGAGGAGAGGAATATGGATGAAGGATGAAGGAGGGGTTACCGTTCGCGGAGCCAGGCAACGACAAACTCGGCGGCGAGGAAGAAGAAACCGGCGGCAACAGATATGGAAAACACACCGGCGAAGGCAACATATCTGAAAAAAACCCTACTTTTCGTAAAGCAAGTAGCGGACGAGGAGAGGAAGAGAGGAAGAGAGGAAGGAGGAACGAAGGCTTACCGTTTTCCGGAGTTCGGCAGCCGTAGATCTGAAGACGCGAGAGAGAAGAGAGAGAAGATAGAGAGAGAGCGAAGCGCCATTTTAGAAAGGGAGAGAGAGAACGGCGAGGTTTTTTTTTTACAAAACTAGGGTTACAAGTTCTAAGTTTCTTTATATAAGGGAGTCAAATACGTTTCAGATTTCCCTGAGAAACTCCGATTCTCTCTGAGTAAACCTAAATCTAATATTTAGCATTTATGAGTGAAAATTTTAAAATAAAACTTCTAGGAAGCATCAAATTCGTGAAATATATGCACATTACACCACATATGTGCAAATTTAAATTACAAATATAAATTTGGTAAATCATGAATCTAACCCTGAAGTTATATGTTAATGTTTTCATTACAAAGCATGTTTTGAGGTTTACAACCTACTTTACCTTACATGTTTTTAATTTGATTCAATTTTACGAAATTTAATTTTAATACTTCGCAATCGTCTATATTTAATTTATGTATAAGAAATTTTTAACAAAATATTTTTTTACAGTTTTTAAATTTAAATTTACTAATTAAATTTGTATCAGACTTCTCGAAGAAGTTTGAAAAACCGCAAACTTGTGTTTATATCCAAATTCATCTCCAATGATTCAATTTGATTAAATTTTATGTACTTTTAATTTATATACAGCAACAATGTGTATGTGTAATTTATGTAGTAAAAATTTCTAAAAACTAAATTTTTAATATTTTTAAAATTTAAATTTATAAATTAAATACGTTACAGACTTCTCTGAGAAGTATGAGAAACTCCGATTCTCTCAGACTTTTCCGAGAAGTCTGAGTAAACCTAAATCTAATATTTAGCACTTATGAGTAACATATTAAAACAAAACTTCTAGGAAGCATCAAATTCGTGAAATATATGCACATTACAACACATATGTGCAAATTTCAAATTTCAAATGTAAATTTGGTAAACCATGAATATAACCTAAAATTATACGTAAATGTTTCCATTACAAAGCATGTTTTGAGGTTTACAACCTATTTTGCCTTACACGTTTTTAATTTGATTCAATTTTACGAAATTTAATTTTAATACTTCGCAAATCGTCTATATTTAATTTATGTATAAGAAATTTTTAACAAAATAATTTTTTACAATTTTTAAATTTAAATTTACTAATTAAATCTGTATCAGACTTCTCGAAGAAGTCTGATATTTTTTGAGGTATAGGCATAATTAACTAACCTTGTTTAATTTGAATCAATTTTATGAAATATTAATTTCTATACATCAAAATCGTCTATATTTAATTATTGTAAAAAAAGTTTTAACAAAATTTGTTTTTAAAATTTTAAAATTTAAATTTACTATTTTAATATGTATCAGACTTCTCGAATACGTCTGAGTGAAATCTGGTAAGAGAAATCAATCAGACTTCTCTTAGAGTCTAATTTTCAGACCTCTATAGAAGTCTGACAAGTCGCGAAGGTTAAAATGGTAATAGCGGTTTCGCGTTTTTAGTTTGATCATAAGGGGGTAACTGTATTTTTCCATCCCTGAAAGTGTAGCGCATCATTTGATTGAAACGATGGTGTAGTTTGTCAAAAAAACGAAATTTTGCCTTATTTTTTTCAGGCCCATCATATAATCGGCTTTGTAGTATCACACTTCTATATTTTAAATTCTATCATTTTAAATAAAACATAAAATGATATCCTATTAAAATAAATTATTTTGCTATTAAACTTTATATTTTGTACCAAAATAACCTTTAAATAACTAATATATACTGTATTATTAATAAAATAAAATCAATTATATTAAAACAAACATTCTATTTCGTTATTAAATTCTTAAAAATTTGGACAAATTAACAAGTACATAAGATAAGTGATATATATATTGTATACTTTATAGAATATTTTTTAAAACAAAATAAAAACCCGTGGTATAAGTATATTTTATAATCCGTGTGTGCAGATAATCACCTTGAATATATAGATAATAATTAAATAAAATTAATTTTAATTAAAACACATTTTTATCTGAAGCTAATTTGGAAAATAGTTAGTTTACAGTCACTATGGGCCAAATGGATTTAGATGTATCTAATTCGAAAGGGCTCGTTCTGGGCAATTCGAGACAACTCGACCTTAGGTTCATGAATGTGAAGAAAATTTCTGAAATACTGAGATATCGCAAAACAGTTATATCGTGTGGAGTTGGGGAACGAACAGTCAACTTCCATTTGGTTTGAAATATGGTCTTTGTTAGGGCAATTATTGGAAATAACAGGCACGCGTGGATTTATAGATTTGGGAGTCTATATTCACGCAACGGTAACCTTGATCATGGCTTATCATCGTCGGAGAAACCATCGAGTAAATGTGATAAGCTTCACAGGGTCTATTTCAGGAAGAAGAAGACTGATGTGGAAGGAGAGAAGCGATCGTGTGATGCAGAGGCTCAAGCAGAGGAGTCAAAGAAAGTTGACTAAAAAGATGAATGACCAAGGCTGAAGCAGAGGAGTCAAAGAAAGTATACTAAAAAGATGAATGACCAAGAAAGTTGACTAAAAAGTTAACAAATTTGACTAAAAAGATAGGTCCTCCGAAGACGTCGCTACTGTTTTTAGTCAACTAAAAAGATGAATGACTAAGGAAGCAAAGACTCGTCTTCAGACGGAGGCTTTACGGCAGAAGAAGTCAACAAAAAAAAATATACTTATAGCGTGTTGCTCATTTATTTTGGATATGCTTGTTTGTTAAAAGTCGAGATGAGACTATGGCGATCGTGATGAGATCGTAGTGATTCGCAAGTATCACGTTACGTTTCAGATTTGGTTTCCTTATTGATCTGATATCGTATTTGGATTTCTCTTGGATTTATTAAGTAAGAGAAGTTACATTGTTAAGAGTTCGCGATCGAGTTTATACAAGGTTAGGTAACGAGTTACTGACAAATTGGTGCGTTTGTGAGTGTGGTCGATCTGTGCGAATGGATTCCTTGACAGATTCAGAACATATCGAGAATGAGATGCAGGGTTCCTTGAAAGAATTGACTCATGAGCTGGATATCATGCGCGGGGGTTGGAAGCAACTCACGACGGAGTATAAGGTCGCCGATGCACGTTTTGCGACGATCGAGAAGCGTCTCTACTGATTTGATTCACGCTTTGATTCTGTTGACTCTCATATGCATCAGATGTCACATATCTTATCATGAATGGACCAAAGTTATTATGCCAAGAAGACTAATGGTAAAACAGTAGCAACGTCTTCCTAGGACCCATCGTCTCGACGATTCCTCTGGCATGCGATCGGTATTTGTCTGTTGCTGTGACGAACCGGGACGGCTTGTTACAGAAGGTCGACATGCCAGTTTTTGATGGTTCACAACCTTACAGATGGATTGCGCGGGTTGAACGTTTGTTTCGTTTGGGAAATTTTGTGGGTGAAGATCGATTGAGCTTGATCGCAGTAAGTTTGGAGGGTCCTGTGTTGAATTGGTTTAATGGCGAGATGGAGACACATCCTTTTGCCACCTGGATGGATTTCAAAAGACGTTTGGTGGACAGGTTTTGTGGAAGTGTTGAGGAAGAACCTGGAAAGAGATTCTATAATCTGAAACAAACTGGTTCCATCGATGATTACGTGAATGAATTTGAAGAACTTATGGCTTTTGGTCCTGATGTCTCTTAGAAGAGTAAGGTGGATGTGTTCTATAATGGTTTAAAACCTGAGATGCATGAGGTGATTAAAATCAAGGAGCCTCAAGGGCTCACTCAACACAAAAATGCAGTGTTGAAGATGGAATCCAGTGTCTTCTGTAAATTGGTAGCAGCGAAAGACAGTTCTGATGGCAGGCTCAAACGCTATGTTCCCTATACACCGCAAAAATATGTGCCATCACGAGCTTGGAATACTACGAGCAACAATGCCAACCAGATTACATCGGTTCCAGGCCAAGCTCTGAGTAATAAGAGTAACATCCGTCCTAGACAGTGTTTTACTGATGCAGAATTGGACGCGAAGAGGCGTGCAGGACTGTGTTTCAAATGTGATGTGAAATACACGCCACAACACCAGTGGGAATGTCCTAACAGTGAGTTACAAGTTCTCACGGTGGTCAATGGATATGAATTAGAAGTGCTAGATGAGAACAGGCTGGAGTTAGTGGATGATGAGCAGGAACCTATGAATCAGCTCATGGAGTTGTCGTTGAATGCTTTTTTGGGTTTGGATTCTCCATCTACTACTAAGATACGTGGAAAGATTGGTTCAACTGCAGTGGTGGTTATGCTTGACAGTGTAGCTACGCATAATTTTATAACGCCATAAGTTTGTAAACGCACTAAACTGAGAGTGGTGCAAAGTTCATCTCTGGAAATCTTATTTGGGACAAGAGTATTGGTCCATGGCAGTGGTATTTCTCGGGATGTACACTTCTCACTTGGGAGTTTGGAGTTCAAGGCTGATTTTATTTGCTTGGAGATTGGAAGTGCAGATGTGATTTTGGGCATACAATGGCTGCGAACCTTGGGAAAATGTCTGGTGGATTGGGATCGTCATGAGTTCGGTCTTCTGTATCAAGGCCAGTATGTGACTTTATATGGCGATCCAGTTCTGCAATCTCGAAAGCTCTCCTTAAAAACCATGGCACCAGGCCCTTGTTTGCTCACCAAAGGGTTGGCAATGCCTCTCTGTAATTCCGTTAGCACGCATGATACGTAACCTGCAATCCCAGCTCCCATTCAGCATGTTCTGTCTCAGTTCATCCCCGTTTTTGCGGATCCTAAAGGACTCCCTCATGTACGAGGCAGAGAGCATGTTATACGGGTGCATAGAGGTTGTAATCCAATAAATATAAGACCGTATCGCTATCCCCCATGCACATAAAGAGGCCATGGAATCATTGGTGCAGGAAATGTTAGATTCTGCCATCATTAGGCCGAGCCAAAGCCCATTTTCAAGTCATGTGTTACTTGTTAAAAAGAAGGATGGCGCATGGCATTTTTGTGTTGATTATAGGGCTTTGAATAAGGCAACAATTGCTGACAAATTTCCCATTACGATGATTGACGAGCTACTAGATGAGCTTCATGGAGCTATTATCTTCTCTAAGCTGGATTTACGGGCTGGTTACCATCAGATTCGAATGCTGCCTGAAGACATTTACAAGACTGCTTTTCGTACTCATGATGGTCATTATGAATTCTTAGTCATGCTGTTTGGTCTCACCAATGCTCCAGCAACATTTCAAGCTCTAATGAATGATGTGTTTAGACAGTTTTTACGACGGTTTGTGTTAGTCTTCTTTGATGACATTTTAGTCTATAGAAAGACTATTGAGGACCATGCTGAACACTTACGTGCTGTGCTGAGAATCTTTGAAGAACAACAGCTCGTTGCCAATCAGAAGAAGTGTCTATTTGGCTAATCTCAGGTGGACTATCTTGGACATATCATTTCAGGTGCATGCGTGTCTACAGATCCCTCTAAGACAGCATCCATGACACATTGGCCTACACCGAAATCAGTGAAAGCCCTACGTGGTTTTATGGGTCTCACGGGATATTACCGGCGTTTTGTCAAGGGATATGGTTCGATGGCTCGTCCTTTAACAGAATTATTGCACAAAGACAAATTTGAGTGGTCTGCAACAGCTTTTAAGAGGTTCAAAGTGGCAATGAAATCAGCCCCGGTTTTGACCCTACCTGATTTTGACAAAGTGTTTATCGTAGAATCAGATGCTTCTGGCTTTGGTATAGGCACATTTTTGATGCAGCAGAAGAATCGTATCGCTTACTTCAACCATGGTTTGACTCCTAAGGAACAGCTTAAACCCAACTACGAGAGAGAGTTGATGGCGATTGTGCTAGCTATACAAAAGTGGAAACATTATCTAATGGGAATGCGCTTTGTGGTCCATACTGACCAAAAGAGTCTGAAGTTCTTGTTGGAACAGAGAGAGGTCTCTATGGATTATCAACGCTGGCTCACTAAGCTCTTGGGATACGATTTTGACATTGTCTACAAACCAGGCTCGGAAAATAATGCTGCAGATGGTTTATCTCGAATTGTCCAACCTTCGGCAATTGCAAAGAGTTCCTACCTACTGTCTTTAATGGTGCCTTCCGTATTGCAGCTGCAGGATGTATACAAATAAATTGATGACAATGCTGAGATACAAAGACATATTCAACACCTGAAACAAGCCATCAACAGTGACAGCAACAACTCTGATTTCGTGTTGATTCAGAATAGGTTGTGGTATAAAAACAGGCTGGTGCTGCCTCGTGATTCTCAACTTATCCCATTGCTTTTGTCGGAGTATCATACTGGATTGTTAGGAGGTCATTCCGGTGTATTGAAGACGTTAAAACGCATTCAACATACTTTTCATTGGGAAAATATGCAGAAGGATGTGCAGCGTTTTGTCTCTCAATGCAGAGTGTGTCAAACACACAGGTATTCGACCTTATCCCCAGCTGGGTTACTGCAGCCACTTCTTGTTCCCACCTGCATTTGGGAGGATCTCAGCATGGATTTTGTAGAAGGTTTGCCTAATTCTAATGGAGTTAACGCTATTATGGTTGTGGTGGACAGATTGAGCAAGTTAGGACACTTCATTGCTCTGAAACATCCCTTTACGGCAGCGGACGTGGCTATGAAATTCCTTAAAGAGGTGGTTCGTTTACATGGCTATCCGGCTTCTATTGTTTCTGACCGTGACAGGATCTTTTTGAGTGCATTCTGGAAGGATTGTTTCAAGCTCTCTGGTAATAAGCTCAAGTTCAGTACCGCTTTTCACCCTCAAACCGACGGGAAAACTGAGGTTCTGAATCGATGTTTAGAGACATATTTGCATTGTCTAGCGTCTGCTCATCCTCGAACATGGGCCCGTTACTTATCTTGGGCTGAGTTATGGTATAACTCGTCTTATCACACATCCTTGAAGACCACTCCTTTTAAAGTGGTTTATGGGAGAGATCTTCCACCTATTATCAGGTTTGAGGCTGTGTCAACTACTAACTGTGATCTGGAGCTTATGATGCGAGAGAGGGACATCATGTTAGCCCAAATCAAGGAACACTTGTTGCGGGCACAGAGTTTGATGAAGAATAACGCATACAAGCATCGGAGAGACGTAGAGTATGCTGTCGGAACAGAGGTCTTTCTGAAACTCCGACCATACATGCATAATTCAGCGACGAAGAGGTTGTGCCAGAAGCTTGCGGCCAAGTATTACGGCCCTTATGTCATCTTGGAACGCATTGGTAAGGTTGCGTATCGTTTGCAGCTTCCTCTGGAATCCAAGATACATCCGGTTTTCCATGTGTCGCAATTGAAAGCTGTTCTGGGCAGGAATCATGAGGTCAATCCCATACCTTCGGTTTTGTCGGGTTTGGACGAGTTTGTGGTAGAGCCGGAGTTGTTGCTAGCGACAAGGTATAATGATGCAGGTTATCTCGAAGGATTGGTTCAGTGGAGAGGTTTACCTTCTCATGAGAATTCTTGGGTCATCGTGAAGGACTTGGTTCATCACTTTCCATCCTTTGAGCTTGGGGACAAGCTCCATGTCGCCGAGGGGGGTATTGATAAGCTTCATAGGGTCTATTTCAGGAAGAATAAGACTGATGTGGAAGGAGAGAAGCGATCGTGTGATGCAGAGGCTGAAGCAGAGGAGTCAAAGAAAGTTGACTAAAAAGATGAATGACCAAGGAAGCAAAGACTCGTCTTCAGACGGAGGCTTTGCGGTAGAAGAAGTCAACAAAAAAAATACTTATAGTGTGTTGTTCATTTCTTTTGGATATGCTTGTTTGTTAAAAGTCGAGATGAGACTATGGCGATCGTGATGAGATCGTAGTGATTCGCAAGTATCACGTTACGTTTCGTATTTGGTTTCCTTGTTGATCTGATATCGTATTTGGATTTCTCTTGGATTGATTAAGTAAGAGAAGTTACATTGTTAAGAGTTCGCGATCGAGTTTATACAAGGTTAGGTAACGAGTTCCTAACAAAATGCTCTTAATGAAATAGAAGATGACATGGTAATTTAAAGGAGCACCATGAAAAATGGGGAAGATTAAGCATTGTGGAGGTGGAGAAATAACAAATTAAAACCGAAGTTTTCATCGCACGAGGCTTGAAATTAGATTAGAGAAAAACATCCTCGAGTTAAATGGTATATAGGAGTATGGTTCCCACATGCTACATGCTACTCCTAAATACTCTTTCTTAGTGTGGCTTGATCTCCATAATCGATTATCAACAAGAGATAGAATGAGCAACTAGGATGCAAACATAAGCTCTACATGTGTATTATGCCAAGATCCAATAGGGACAAGAAATCATTTGTTCTTCTCATGTCGGTTCTCATCGGAAATCTGGACTGCTCTTACTTGCGGACTGTTGCGACATCGATTCACAACCAATTGGGACAGCATAATATCGATTATATCAGATACAACACAAGATTCCATTTCTCTTTTCCTCATACAGTACATCTTTCAAGCCTCGCTTCACATCATTTGGAGGGAATGAAACTGCATGCATCACGGCAATCCCCCTTCTTCAACTCAACAGCTCATTCATATCATAAACAAGACCGTGCGCAATCGTATCTCATCACTTCGCACTATGGGAATCGGCATATACGAAGAAGCACTTACAGAGAGTGGTTTGCTGATCGATGAAGCCTTCTAAAGATTTGAATGTAGTTTAATTTTTTTTCTCAAAACCTATCAAACAAAGGATGCAATCATTGTAAAACGTTTTTTTGGAATGAATAAATTTAACATTCTTTTTTTTTTTAACAAAAAACACATTTTTGAAATATCTTAAATCTTGTTATAGAGGCCAGGTTTAGCACTCTAAACCGGGATTCTATTTTAGCCAACACTTAGCCACATTTTAGCCGGATTTATTTTTAACTTTTTACTTAACTTTTCGCGTTTGGTTCGATTAGACAAGCCATTTATCGAGCATAAGTGAATTAAACAGAATTAAACAAAATTAAACAGAATACTTAAATTAATTAAAACGAGGTTCTAGTACATTAATTTGTTAAGTTCACGAATAAGCTATTACACCATGTAACTAGACCGACTACCCAACACAACCATCCATCCGTTCCAGCTTTTGTCTCGCGATCTGATCACACATCACGACAATCATCACGACTTAAATCAGAACACATCCATCCAAAAATGGAGGCATAAGCAACATAATTGCTTAGTGAGAGCGGTCATTCCATCTCACCGAGCAATAGTCAAGAAATCGCAACACGCATTGATTATATAGCCAGAAATGTTTATCAAAACAGAAACTAGCCACGCATAATCACCCACGATTACCGGTCAATCTTCCCACAACCAGACAAGCTTCGTCGAGCATTACTGCCCCAGGCGCATTGTCGGATCTAGATTGCTGAGTAAGGTAGATCGACTATCACAGAT
The DNA here is from genome assembly GCA_030161315.1 of Eutrema japonicum. NCBI lineage: Eukaryota > Viridiplantae > Streptophyta > Magnoliopsida > Brassicales > Brassicaceae > Eutrema > Eutrema japonicum. The sequence goes on from BSQW01000007.1 coordinate 30,581,446, forward strand.
AGCCAGCAGAACAATTAACATGATAAACAATGCAATCAACCAAGCAAGCAGAATACATAATCTAAACATGAAACGACCGAGACATATAGCCACGGTCACACACTCACCTTAGTTTTCCTCAAATTCGGTAAGAACAGATTCTGACAGCTCTTGCCGCGTTTGGATAGGTCGATCCCTCAGACAGTTTTCCCCCGGATAATCCCTCGGATACTCTCTCAGACAAAACTCCTTCTCTCGGCAGGAATCAGATTCTCTCACATATAATGGGATTCCTCTCGGCTAACTTCTCTCTGTTAACTTCCCTCGAATTTTCTCTCAAAATTTCTCTCTGATCTTTCTGAGTTCTTGGTCGCGCGAAAGTGAATAAATGAGCCAGAGATCTTCCTTTATAGACGAGTGCTCATTTTCCCCGAGAAATAATCGTTCCCGCATGTTTAATTGATCAATCGGATCAGTAACTGCTTGTGCACGTTTCCTTTTCCCTGAGAAACCGTTCCAGCGAGTTTTATCGATCGATCAACTCAATAAGCATCCATGCGCGTCTATTTTCCCCAGGAATAACCCTTCCCGCGAGTTTACTCGATTGATCAGACTGATAATCGTTCCCGTGCACTTTTCCCCCGAGTTTATTCCAGATAACCGTTCCCGTTTACTCTCTTCCCGCGGATGATCAACTTTCCCCGATAACTTCTTACAAACCCTGTTTGAAGACGACACGGGATGTCTGGTTCCGACCAGCCTTGTCTGAATTCTGACCAGCCTTGTCCGAATTCCGACCAGCCTTGTCCGAACTCCGACCAAGTCTCGAAAAACTTGTACAACTGATTTTAGCTGGCTAAACTTCATGAAAATCACGGCCAGCTGAAACTCGACCAGCTCAGTGTAAGTCCGTTTCAGCTCGGCAATTACCCGAACTGACTTATTTCCCCGGCTAAACTCAATTTCTCCCGAAACACTTAGTTTTTCTTCGACATTCGGATTCTCTTAACCTTTTCTAGCTTTCCCTCAGTTGATTTTGACTTCCCTCAGAAATCCCTTAATTTTTTCCATTTCTTCACGACAAGTCTCATTCATGCCATAACCATTTTCCCCGTTTGGCAGAATTACGAAACATGTGTGTTACAACTCTCCCCCACTTATGACTAGATTCGTCCTCGAATCATTTCTCTTTTTCGGCTTTTCCTTCAACTTTGGTTAATTCTCAAACCACTTACGGAATTTTTCTTTCATCTTCGCTTCTGGTTTCCAGGTTGTATCTTCTTCCCCTTTGATATAAGACTCGGAATCCACCTTGTCTTAATGATCTTACGGTGATCAAAGGCTAGCAAGCTTGTTGCTGAAGTGGGCGTGATGTCAAGATGGAAGGTGAGAATTTTGATTGACTCTCTCAATCGATGGTTGATATATCATGGTTTTTACCCATTTTTAACCATGATATATGTCTTATTTATAGAGTCTTTCTAGTATTTTTGGAGTATTTTTGAGTCGTTTCAGGTTTAAGTACGTTTGGAGCTAAATTGGAGATATTGAGGCATTCTGGAGCATTTTGGAGCTAAGCAAGGATCATGTAGCTGTGAGGGTCGATTTGAGGTCCTTGTGTCGAGCGATACCACCTGGTGTTGGTCGATACCGACTGCCTGAAGAAAGGAAACACGACTTTTCTTTATCTGAAGAAATTGCACTTTGGTCCATAAGTCTTTATTATTTACAAGAAGCTCCAAAACGTTTTTTAGCATATAATTAGGGTTTTCAGCCACTTTTTGAGAAGCTATTATTATTCTTCATACTTTGAGAGAGATTGGTTTTTGGGTTTTTGGGGAGACAATTTTGAACCCCTTTGTTTTCTTATTGATTTCTCTTATGCAGCTCTATTCATCTATGATTTATGTTCCATTGATCATGTCTAAGTAGTTTGCTAGTTAAGTTTAGGATTTTTCAAAGAGCTCTTCATGAATTGTTAAAATGGTTAAACTATCTAGAGATTCATCTTATTGAGTTCTTCATCTAAGTAGTTCTTAAAGCTTGCCCTAGATTAGCTACCTAGAATTAAGATCATAGGTTAGTCCTCTCAGCGAAAGTTGGTTAATTAACTTGAAAGACTTAGATGAGCAATTTTGTTTAGTGCAAAGAAATTTGGCTAGAGAGAATTGTGAACAAATCAGACATGGGCTTATTGCATGTTTAATTGTCTAGGTTTCGCAAAGAAATTTGGTTTTTTAACTTCTTAAACATAGTAATCAGTGCAGCGAAAGTTGGTTGATTTGGTGTAGTGTTCTGAGTTCTAGAACCGTGCTTAATTAGAATCTCTACGTTCTATCCATATGCTTTTCTTGCATCTCTGCGAATTTCTCTAAACTTAGCATTTATCTCCATCGAATTTACACTAGTTCTGCTTGCTTTGTTTTTATTCTTATTTTCATTGATTTCACTTAGCGTCATTCGAATCTATATAATCTATTGTGTGATTCTTGAGTCTTTGTGGTTCGACCCCTACATACTACAACGACAAAGCTATTAGTACTTTAGGATATTACATTTTGAGCTTATCAATGGTGATTGACTCTCTCAATCCTTGCTCGAACAAGCTATTTGAATCTCACAAATAACTTAATCCGAGGCGCCTAGAGAACATAGTGAATCGCACACAATATTCTAAAGAACAAAACAATCTTTGCAAATAAACACACTTTGAAAGAAAACGAAAGAGTTGATCAATTCTCGATTGAAAGGTGATTTGTACAATGAGTTTAGCTGAGTTTTTATAGGTTCAAATATAAACACTTATACGTTTTTACATTAATGTAAAAGATAAAAAAAATAGCTAAAATAAATTATGGTCTTCAACTCCTTTAATTTAGCTATTAGTCTTTAATGAGAAGCTTCTCTTGAGGAGTATGAACAAATGTGAGATATTTATTGATTCTTTGATGCTCTTAAGATGTCTAGAATCTTCTAGAATAAATGGAGGGTCAAGGATTTCCAGCACACAATCAGCCTCGATAATTAATACGTATTTGACCAGACCAAATAAATAAATCTTCTTTAATTCTGACAATTCTTCCTCTGGTTCGGTTTGTATAAGCGACAATTTGATGACCTCATCACCCTTCGCAATCTCAGACAACTTGGATCATTTTGACCTTCCTCCGGCCAACCACTTTCACTCTTTTTTCCACAATCTAAACTGGTCTTTCCTCAATAGTCCAATTTTCTTGCAAGTCTGGTGGTGGATCCGCGGTAACATTTTCCCCATGAGTTACGCATTTCCTTAGCAAGGATACGTGGAAAACATTATGGAATGATTCCAATGTTGGTGGCAATTCCAACCGATAAGCCACTGGTCCAATCCTTTCCAGAATCTTATACGGACCCGTATACCTTGGTTTCAATTTCCCGGATAACGCTGCTCGATTTTTACCCTTGTAGATAACCATCTTGACGTCAATCAAATCTGCTACTTAAAATTATAATTCTTTCTGGTGCTTATCAACATAACTCTTTTGCCGATCCTGAGCTTATTTCATCTTGAGTTTCAACACTCTGATTCTTTCAGTTATTTCTTCTACAAAGTCTCGGCCATAGATACTCCGCTCCCCCACTTGGATCCAACATATCGGTGTACGACATGGTCGTGCATACAACGCTTCATATGGAGACATCCCAATATTGGCTTGGTAACTATTATTGTAGGAAAACTCGGCCAAAGGCAAGTAATCCTTCCATCTCCCGTCCCAATCCAGAACACAAGCTCTCAGAAAATCCTCAAGTGTTCTGATTGTTCTCTCGAACTGTCCATCAGTTTGTGGATGATAAGTTGTACTCATATGGACCTTTGTCCCAAAACGCTTCTGAAGTGCTTTCTAGAAAGCCGATGCAAACCGTGAGTCTCGATCAGAAACTATACTCGCCGGCACTCCATGCAATTTAACCATCTCTTCCACATACAACATTGCAAGTCCCTCAGCCTTGTCATACTTGTTGATCGCAAGAAAATGAGCAGACTTAGTTAGTCTATCGACTATAACCCATATCGAATCCATCTTGCCACACATTTGTAATCTGGTCACAAAATTCATTATGATCATGTCCCATTTCCACTATGGGATGGTAAACTTTGCAACATCCCACTCGGAACTTGATGTTCAATCTTAACCATCTGTCAAGTCTGACATCCGGCACCCACTTAGCCACATCTCGTTTCATCCCAATACAATGATAGTATCGCTTCAAGTCCCGATACATCTTGGTCGACCATGGGTGAATCACAAACTTAGAATGGTGAGATTCCTTAAGAATTTATTCCCTCAGTTCCTTGTCATTCGGAACACACACTCAGCCATTAACCAAAATTGTCACGTTGTTCGAAGTCTGATATTTCGCCTTTTCATTCTTCGCCAACTTGATGAGGCTCTCATATTTTTCCTGAGCCAACTGCACCGACTTAGCAAATCTGCTTGATCTGCAATACATAACCCCAACGGTTATACCTCATCAGTCAAAGCTGTCAGGCTTAAAGTCCCAACAATGCTGACCAATCCCTTCATATTTTCTCAGAAGATGATGCCACTCTCATCCGGCTCAGTGCATCTGCAACTAGATTAGTCTTTCCAGGATGGTAGGCAATATCCAAATCGTAATCGGCCACTAACTCCATCCATCTACGCTGCCTCATATTCAACTCCGGCTGAGTGAATATATACTTCAGACTTTTGCGATTCGTGAAAACTTTCACTTTCCCACCGTAAATGTAAGATCGCCAAATCTTCAACGCAAACACTACCGCAACCATCTCTAGGTCGTGGGTAGGATAATTCAACTCATGCTTCTTCAACTGTCTTGAAGCGCAGGCTATTACATTCCACTGCTACATCAGGACACATCCCAAACCCATCCGTGATCCGTGATGCATCTGTGTAAACCACATAAGGTTAATCAGGCTCAGGCAGAGCCAAAACTGGAGTACTCATAAGCATTTCCTTCAGCTTAGAGAAACTCTTCTCGCAGTCCGCCGACCACACATATTGCACGTCCTTCCCAGTTAGCCGAGTCATTGGCTGAGCCATGCTCGCAAAGCATTTAACAAACCATCGGTAATGCCCGGCTAAACCAAGGAAACTCATTATTTCTGAGGCATTCACAGGTCTAGGCCAATCCACAATTGCCTTTATCTTTTTTGGGTCTACGTACACTCCCTTATCTGAGACCACATGTTTCTCTCGGTTCTTTTAGTAAACCAGAATGTCATATATGAAAATGATCACGAGCTCATCCAGGCAGTCTTTGAAGACGTTGTTCATGAGCTTCATGAAAGTCGCATGTGCATTAGTCAACCCAAAAGGCATGACTACGAACTCAAATTGACCATACCTTATCTGAAAGGCAGGTTTCCTAACATCGGACTCCTCTAATGGTATCTAATGGTAACCTAAAGCCAGATTGATCTTGGAGAACCAAGTAGCACCTCTGAGCTGATCCAACAACTCATCAATCTGCGGAAGAGGGTACTTATTCTTCACAGTAACTCTGTTCAACCCACGGTAGTCGATACAAAGCCAGAAACTCCCATCCTTCTTCTTAACAAACAACACCGGTGCGCCCCACGGTGAACTGCTTGGTCTCACAAACCCTTTCTCCATTAGCTCACTCAATTGTTTATTTAGCTAAACCATTTCTGCCGGTGCCATCCGATACAAAACCTTAGAAACTGGAGCCGTTCCAGGTTCAAGCTCAATGGTGAACGGATCAGAACGTGATGGTGGTAAACAAGTCATCGCCTCAAAAATATCATCGAACTCATTTACCACCGGGATGCTACTCAACTCCGTATCCGGCCCAACTTTGGCGGTCATGATCATAGCCAGATACGCCTCACACCCCTTCTCAATCATTTTTTCCGCCTGAACTGCTGAAGCAATCAGGCTTCCCGAGGTCGGTCTGATCCCTTGATACTTCAGGATTCCTTTCTCAGTCTTGATATGATCATGGAAAGCATGCACAACGAGGAGGAACTATCTGAGGGGAAACTTAGCTGAGGGAAGCTTCTCCGAGGGACATTTAACTGAGGGAAACTCAGCTGAGGGAGTTGCATCCGAGGGAAGCTTAGCCGAGGGAAATTCAGCTGAGGGAGTTGCAACCGAGGGAAGCTTAGCCAGGGGAAATCAGACTGAGGGAAGTGCAAACGAGGGAAACTCCCCCGGAGGAGATTTAGCCGAGGAGACCCTTATTACTGAGGGAAAGTTAGCCGATGAGCCTTTGATCATTTCAACAGGTCCCATGACTCGTTCAAGGACTAAGGAGCTCAAGGAAGCTGTTGCTGGCATTCTTCTCCAAATTCAGAGACAACCAAGCTACTTAAACCAGGAGATCAACAAGACTACATCAACATTGGTTTTGATGCAAGCTGAAGATAGCTAGTGAGATTGTGATCTAGCTTTGCACTCTTTTTCCATGTCTTTGTTTTTGTCCCAATTGGGTTTTACAAAGATAGGTTTTTAATGAGGCAAAGTTAGATCACCTTATCTTAGCTCACTAGCCCAAGGCCCAATGCTCAGTTTCGACCAGCATGGCCTTTATTATGTTTCGAGTATTTTTCCTTTTCTTTTATTTCTTTGATGTTCTTCTGTTTTTCCTTTCTTTGGTCGAACCCTTAGGTTATTTATATCTATGTATTGTCGACATCAATAATTACCCTACTTTTTATTAAAAACAGGCGCAACCTTTCTCTTAAGGTTTTCGAGAGACTCTTCTCTCTTCTTCCTTGCTGGTGCATAACATCCAGCTTCGTGTTCTCTCTTAGTGCGTAATATCTAAGGAAGAACACATGTAAATCAAAGAAATCCCATCGCCTTTGTGTGACCACCTCGTTCCCCATCCCTTGAAGTCTTGTGCTTGCAAGGTCTATCCCATTCTGCCCAGCTCTAAGAGTGTCGATCTAGGGAGGTTCATATCAAGTCTCAAACCGAACTCTCCCACGGTGACAATCTAAGTGTGCTTTGTACTTCCTGAGCCAATCCATCCCAATGATCACATGATAAAACTTTACCTCACAAATTTCTAGATCCACCGGCATGTTCACCGAACCGATCATTACTGAAACATTTCAAACCTTCCTGAGGGTAAACATGACTAGTCCGCCATTTGCTTGTACCAAGTCAAAGTTATCCCCAAGTTCCTTGTGGAACTAACCCTACCCACACTACAAGAAAAAAGGCTTTTCTTAGCGGCTGAATAACGCTATCTAACGATACCATAGCGTTTTAACAAACGTTGTATCATCGCCCGTCATAATAGGTCAGACACTTTAGATAGCGGTTTTTTGCAGTGCTATCGTATTGTCATATACTATAGCGCATTTTATTATGCAATTAAATAGTATTTAATAGCGTGTTCTTTTTGCTATTATTTACATTATTAACAGCGTTTGGAAACTGTTATTTTTAATATAACTATAGCAATTCTGTTATTGTAATTGTTTCTTAGTATTGTTTTTATATTAAAATATGTAATTGATTCCTATAATTATTTTAGTAAATTGTATTTAAATTATGATTTTCTGGAAATATTTTTTGGTTTTGGGATAATTTGGCATATTAAAAAGAAAAATGACATATTTTATTATAATTAAAAGATACGTTCATACAATCTCTTGTATCTAAACTTGTGAATTCTCAACACACTCTTGGACCTCCAATCTTTGAAACTTCTTCCTTCGATATCATCAACAAAATCAATCTATGGTGCTGCTTCCTTTTTGGTTTTGTTGTACTCTCCTCCCCAGTCATCCCAAGAATTCGAGTTACGATAATTGTTGTGGTGACCACTTGATGATGATTGTGACCCTCCATGAGACGAATTTGCTTTCTCTGTTAGAAAAAACAAGTAAAACAAGAATATGATCAGGCTGAAAAGTACATACGTCTCTCTTTGTCCAAAAAATATAGAGAAGTTTCAAGAACTACATATTCAACTACAATTTGATGAAGATAACTTCACAAAGTCAATATACCTTCAAATTTGTGTCAAAAGCAGAAGCAAGACTTGTATTAAACATAGGTCATGAGAGAAAATACTTCAGTCATAATAAATCTGAATGTTTTGTTCCTAGATAATAAGGTTTGCTAGGAAACAAGGTAAGAATTTTAAGATTGAAAATACATTGGGAAGAAAATTAACTAAGACGAAACAATAACAAACATTATATCATCATAGTACCTGATGAAGGATCATGGGTTTATTACTGCAAAACTGTTGTGTCCATCAGAATTTTTGTGACCTGCAGAAGGGAACATATTATTAAATCTTAAAATTAATAATCCAGTTAGTTACCAAAACTTATCTACGACCAAATCACCTGTTTATTTTCCTTTCAAAGAAAAATACTTATGTAGCGAATACTATTGAAAGATGAATCCAATTGTGCACGAGCTTTTAAGCGCTATATGTCGGATAACTCAATCTAATGAATGATTTTGAACAACTCATATGGCAAAAAATGATACGTTATTGATAGAGGGATAGAAAACACAGCCATTTTAGAATACGAATTTTGTAGCAAAGCAGAATTCATTAGTTACAAAGTTAACCTTTATCGATAACTTCAGTGATGTTACTCGATCTTCAACCTGCCAAGCACAAGTTATTCCATCTCTTAGCTCGTGTATTTTGGCTAGATAGTCCTGTTGGCTGATCATTTTGGCGGTTGCTTCTAGAGAAGTTTGTTCGCTGCCTGGTTCGTCCAAATGTGAAAGAGCGGAAGGGTTCTCAACTGCTAATTGAGTAAAGCAGAAAAAGAGCTGTTATGATATGCATCCGCGTGTTTGGGAAATTCATGAGCATTCAAGGGAGAAACGATTAGGTCAAAATTTGCAGAAGATACTAATAGTCTTTATTTGAAGATTGAGAAAGAAAAACAAATTCAAGGGAGAAAAGTACCGAGGGGAGAATCGCAAACGGAGGCGGATTCGAGGACGAGAAAGGCGAACCTGATAAAAATGAAAGGGAGGACGATGGCGAGCAGCAACAACAACAGCAGAAACGTGCGACCAGAGAACCTCCGCGCCGCTGCAGCCGCGCATCCTCCGCCTCCCTTTCCGATTTCGACGCCGGGATTCGATATGGTAACCTTCTTAATCCCCGTTGCGGAGATATAAAACTTCATTTCTTCACACTGTCCGTCACTTTCTCACACTGTCTCTCTAGTTCCATCAATCCTAAAACAGGTAAGACACACGACTCTATTTTCCGGATCTCTCCGATCTCCGCCAAGGAAGAGAAGAGAGAAAGAAAAGAAAAGAAAAAAAAGTTAAGGGCGTCACCGAAAGAAAGAAGGATGTTTTACATTGTGCCAGATAAGCGATCTGAGTGATCTCTTCTCATTGGTTATTGTCTTCTAAAAACTTATTTATTTTCTCATACCTTAAGTTTTATAGACTTTTTTATTTAGGTTATTAATTTGGAAATATTTTAACAGCAATGTGTTTACGATCGGTTAATTATCTTCATAATAATATATAATTTTGTAGTTTACCAAAAAAAATACAAAAACATAATAACAAATGTTATATGATACTAAACTATAGATGAAATGATTAGTAATTTATCATAGGGTTTGAAAGCTTCTAATCATTTTGCAATGATTTTGAAATAATTTGACTTTCTTTTCCAATCATTTTCATTTGTTAATTGAAAACATAACTTAAACCCTAAACCAACATAACCAAAACTATACAATGCCCTAAACCCTAAATCAAGACTTTCTTAATTTTTAATTATTTCTGTATATATTTTAGTTATTTATGTAAAACATTATCTATTAACATTATATACAAAAAACTTATATCATATACTCTAAACCCTAAATTCAAAACCAAACCCTTAACCCTATACACTTAGATCAAAAACATATGCCCTAAACCCTAATCAAAAATTCACTAACTTTTCTTTTTAAATTTTGTATTTGTAATAATTTGTTGTATTTTTTTAATTAAGAAATAGAAAAAAATTTCTTACAAGTGTGAATCCCTATACCCTAAATCAAACACTCATTAATCCATAAAAAATATTATATTTCTATTGTTAATAAAACAAGAAAAAATACTAAACCCTATACCCTATACTATTATACCCTAAACCCCCAAACTCTATACCCTAAACTCTAAATCAAAGATTCACTAACCTTTCCTTTTTTTATTTTGTAATAGTTTTTCTTTTCTATTTTATGTTCTTAGTTTGAAACTATCATTTGTTTTATTTTTATTTTAGTTAAGAAATAGAAAAATTCTCCACACTCTTGTATTAATAAAGAACATATAAGACAATATTTAGAATATTTTCAAACAACAAAATTAACCCATCCATTCAGATATAATAACATCGACTTTAAGAGTGGAAAGCTCTATCTCCTAAATCTCAAATTTCAAAACCGTTACGAGTCTTATGACTGCAACGATAAAACAAAAAAAAACTCTTGTCCTTAATAAGAAACTTGTTTTTGGTGGATTACATTCTGATAAGTCTTTGTAAGAAGTCAACTCCCTTCTCAACTCGCATCACCACAATTTGCAATTGTCAACACCATTGTTCAAATTATTATTTGTGCCGACAAGTATCACTTTGTTCAAAAACATATGCACAAGAGGATGAAGAAAAACGCTGATAGTTTGTGCATCAAACACACATCAAATCTAGAAACGCAGTACCATCTACATAAATAAACACATTAATACTCGATTTAGAACAACAACAATGGCATCTCAGCTCAACAATTAAGAGGAGCTCGTTTTCAAGTTGACATTCAAGATCTATGGAAGCTTTACCTCTAAGGGTTCGATGAACCCTTGATGTATAAGATCAAACGGCTGAAACGAAGACGGAGAGAGCACGAGCAAACTCCTCAAAACCAAGTATTCCATTGTGTTTTGTATCAAACAAATCAAAAACCTAAAACCACATCACATACGATAGAATTCACATATACAAAAAACGAGTATGTAAGAAGAGAATGCCCATCAGAATAAACACTTAATCGCACGCACACAAAAAAGGAGTAGCTAGATCTAACAAATTTGTTAGAGAAAATTGATTGAAAAAGACAACTCATTGACCTTGGCAAGAGCAAAATCTGGATTTGATGAGCTTCTATTCTCTAAAATGGAGAGGATGTGTGCCATTGATCAGAATTCATCATCCATAGCTTTTAAGAAATTTTGTTTTCTTTTCCGTTCGTTGACAATCTCTCCAAGTCGTCCAAGCCCGTAAGGGTTTCCCCTGTCATCTTTTTCAGTACTCTACAACAACATGTAACAAAAATCAACAATCAACAAGTACTGATGATTGAAACAAAAAGAAACTGACCAACAAGCAAACAAAGAGGTTGATAAAGTTATGAGTAAGCAATCCTAAAGATTTCACTCCTCGATTATATTTATATGTCACACATAACCAACCAACGAAATGTCAGGGAATCCACATTTACCTTTAGAGTTTTGTTTAAAATATTCCTGGCATTACTCAACAGCTTTATTTGGTCGTGATTGTCAATCAAAGTTTGGCATTCCTGACAAAGCCTGTGGCACAAAAAGTGAAGTTAGAGGAAAAAATGTGAATGCTGACAACTCGGCTTCATGAATCTCTGGCCAAGCTAAAACATACTTGTCGATAGAAATGAAATTATCCCGCAGTTCATAAATGGTTTTCTCAGATGAGGAAAGCGACTCTAACCAAGCTTCAGCTTGTTCAACCTACAGTTTGCCGACAACAATTATTCAGCAAAATTATCGAAAGAAAATGAGAATACAAGGAATCCCATATTAAAGCTTTACCTACTCAACAACCATGGTACTAAGCTGTGCATCATTCGCCTGAAGAAAACAACAAAATAATCACCATTTCCGGCATAATTCAGAATAAAAGATCATGATAGTATATATAAACCTAGGAAATCAAACCCAACTTCACTCAGAAATAACTAATAATCGGTGCATTTTCGATATTTCTAAGCCAATTTACTTTCGATTGCAATTGAAAGCAAGACGGAAAACTTGTTGACGAGCGATGTAATCGGCCTTGATTGAAGAAATAGATTGCAAAAGCTCGGGTAAGGGTAATAGCTTCGCCACCTCCCGTACAGCCGCCTCCTTCGCTTCCACACCAAGATCCTCGACCATCATCTTCGCTAATGGAAAGGATCGGACTTGAATTTACGAATAAGTTCAAAACTAGCCAAATGCTCAAAAATTTTCAAATCCCAAAATCCACTTGAGAAAACTGAATATCCGATACATGGCCGACAATCTCTCCAATTAAGAAAGTTTGTTAGATTAGAATGAAAAAAAAAAGAGAGCTTGAGAAAGTGAAACGAAGAGATGTGAGAGGTAAACTAAACGAGAGTGAAAGGGAGAATGAAAATTTGGGAGTTTATTTTTTATTTTTGGTAACAAATGAATTATTTTTCCGCCTCAATTATGCATAGCGTTTCAAAGGTAATCAGTGTTATGTATACTATGTTTCTAAAAAGCGTTCGCAAAATTTGAATCGGATCAACCAAACATAGCGTTTGCCAAAATGCAAACGCTATCTAAAACGAGGTGTATGTCAACCATAGCAGAAAGGTAAAAAACACTATCCTCTACTGCTATCAAAACCCCAATTTCTTGTAGTGCCAATCATATCCGGATTTACGAAGCAATTTGTTGCTCCGAAATTAAACAAAACATGGGTTGCCACAACACCCATGGCAAGGATCCCTACACATTCACCTAGAATGCTAAGACTAATGCAATACGCAACAAAATTTCCCACATAAACTTACTAAGACAAGTGATAGGACTTACCAGTGATCGTGTGTGAACAACTTGGGTCGGCCACATTTTCCTCAGTCATTGCATAGAGTCGCGACATCACAGCCTGCCTCTTTGGCGGTGGCGGCAGTGACAATCCCTCACTTGTCCTCTTTCCTGATTGATGCACTATCTCCATAAGCTGCCGACAATTTGGCTTGAAGTGCCCAGCTTCTCCGCATTGGTAACAAACATTTGCTCCAAAATTGTTCCCTTGAGTCTTTCCCCTACGATCTTCCTCAGGGCAATCACATACCTTGTGGTTCATACTCCCACAGTGGAGACATGCACCAGTCGCACGTGATATATCATGGTTTTTACCCTGTTTAAGCCATGATATAGGTCGGTTTTATCGAGTCTTTATTCTATTATAGAGTCTTTTACAGGTTTTAGCACATTTGGAGCATTATTGGAAATATTGGAGTTTTATGGAGCATTATGGAGCAAAACTGAAGTCTGGCGACTAAGTACCTGATCGAAGCGTCAAGCATCGATCGATACCCCCTGGTATCAATCGACACCCATCGAAGCAGATCACAAGTCGCGACTTTAATGAAGTTTGAAGAATTGCAGAACTTGCCCAGAAGACTTGAATATTTACAAGAAAACCCCAACTCGTGTTTAGACTATTAATTTAGGTTTTACAGCCACTTTGGGCTGTGTGCTTTTCATTACGTTTGTTCAAGGATTTCTGAGAGAGCTTTTGAGAGGGGAGACAAGTCAGAACTCTGTTCGTCTGAGAGAAGATTTCGAACCCCTGTTTTATTCTACTCTTATTTATTCTATTAATGATTTATTCAGTTATGTTGATTGGTTCAATTTCCATGTCTGAGTATATCTCTTGTTAGGTTCAGGGTTCTCAATAGGGTTTTCTCTGAATGCTAGATTGATTTGTTATTAGGATTCACCATCTGAATTAGTTCTTCACCATAGGTTATTTGCAAAGCTAATTCTAGATTGATCACCTAGAACTTAGATCTTAGGATAATTGAGTAGGCGCGGAAGTGCGATTAATTACCTGATAGAACCTAAGGTGAGCAAAATAACTATTCGCAAAGGAATTTGGTTTAGTTGTTTTGTGAACATATCGAACCTGATTTAAAAAGCTGATTTAGATTTTAGGATTCGCAAAGGAATTTGGAATTTCTAGGATTTAGATTTAGATAGTTTTCTCAACGGAAGTTTGTTAACTATATCTTAGTGATTTGAGTTCAAGAACAACGTTAAAATCTGAATCATGTTAGTTAACTTGTCTGCATTCAGTGATTCCCTGAGAAATACCCTGAACATTTCTTTCTCCAATTGAATTTACAACCTTTTAATTTACGTACTTCTTTTCAATACTATTGATTGCTTAGCGTAATTTCCACATTCATAATCTATTGTGTGTCTCTGTGAGTCATTGTGTTCGACCCCTAGCTATACTATAACAACTGCTTTAGTATCTAAATATGGTATGAATTTGAGCATATCAAATTTGGCGCCGTTGTAGGGGACTCAATTCGCCATTAGATTACGTTTGTGAATTTTGACTAAGTTCGTCGGTATCGATCGATACTCTTCGTTCTCTTTTGTTGATATCGATCCACACCACTTGGTATCGGTCGATACTCAACGTATTTTTTGTTACCTACGTTCTTTTCCTAGTGTGTTTCACGTGTGAATTTGGAACGTGCAAATAGGAAAGCAAAGAAGCCAGCAGAGATGAACAACACAATGATTCTGATTCAGGATGCTGCTGGAGCTTTGAGAGACCAAGAGAGTCAGTTGTGCAATACGAGAGGGCAACGTCTGGATGGAGAGGGGAACATCATTCCACCTGCTCCTGTTGTCGAGGGGATTGTCGTTTGGAAGGTGAAGGCTGAGAATGTTGTGGTTAATCGTGGCAGAACTATTGGTGAGTGCAACAGACCTGACCAGTTTTATGCAAATCGATCAGCGATTCATCCTCCACCTTATCAGAGGAATGACTTTGAGCTGAAACCTGCATATTACACTCTTGTGGGACAGCACCCTTTTCATGGTTTTTCCAGCGAACATCCCATGGATCACATTGAGAGGTTCGAGGACTTGGTCACTAGCATCAAGAGCAATGGAGTGTCCTACGATTACCTCTTCTTCAAGCTTTTTCCATACTCTCTTGGCGGAGAAACGACTTACTGGATGAAACAGTTGACTCCTGGATCGTTGACTACTTGGGATCAAACTAAGACTGCTTTCCTGAACAACTTCTATGATGATGCACGATCCGAGGATCTCAGGAACAAAATTTTCTCAGTTTTCTCAAGGTCCGACTGAGGCACTCAAAGCTGCTTGGATTCGATTCAGGTCATATCAGAGAGATTGTCCACACCATGGGTTCACTCAGGTTCAGCTGCTTGGTACTTTCTACGGAGGAGTCGATTGGAGGTATCAGATGTCCTTAGATGCTGCAAGTAATGGGAATTTCAATACCAGATATCCTGACGATGCCTATGTGCTTATTGAGAACTTGGTTTCTAGCAATAGTACCAAGAATGCAGACATGGAGCGCAAGGAGAAAGCTGGTAATTCGGATCGCAGTCAGATTGCTGAGGTGAATGCTAAGTTAGATTCAATGCATAATTTGTTGATGGGTAAGTAGGAGAAGGCTATTCATCTTGTTGAAAAGGATGATGTGGAATATGTTAACTACATTGATAGAGTTGGATCTCAGGATCAAAGGTATCAACGACCACCCACACCACCCGGAACTTCTGAGAGCAAGATTGAATCTATGTTTGAACAGCTTCTTCAAGGACAGCAGAAGCTGACTGTGGAATTCAATGGGAAGATTGATGTCCTGTATACTGATTTGAGTGGAAGGATCGACGCTATTAATATTCAGCAGAAGATGCTAGAAACTCAGGTAGCTCAGACTGCAGCAACTGTCAAGGAACTGATGGTTCATTCACAGAACAAAGAGATTTTGGAAATCACCTATGTGTCGATCGACACCACCAAGTATCGATCGACACCAGTTCAAGAACCTGTCAAGGACGTCTCGAAGGAGCAAGCATCGATCGACACCCTCACTGTATTGATCGATGCCAACCCAGACACTGCGAAGGAACCGCATACGAGTGTTGACAAACTTCGCAAGCCCAAGAAGCTGAATCCTATCCCTCAACACCTCAGAGATCCTATTTCTCCAAAGAAGTTGCGTGGCTTTGAGAAGATGGTACGAAGAATTCCACTCACACATACTTTTGAAGAAGCCCTAGAGTGTCGCCCTCTGCTGAGTCACTTCCGAGACTGCAGAGAAACTGAGGAAGAGATGAAGGCACTTTTCGCCAAGGTCAGAAGTCCACCACCTCCACTGAAATGGTTGACTAAGAGGGAAGACCCAGGGATATTCTCAGTTCCATGCCGTATCTCTGGTGTTGAATTCAAAGAGGCTCTCGTTGACTCAGGGGCTAGCGTCAATGTCATGTCAAGGGCAATTGCAGAAAGATTGGGAGCTGATATTCGACCTCCAAAGGCATCTATCACATACGCAGGCTGTTCCACCTCACTTCCCTATGGTACAATCCCTGATTTGCTGGTTAACGTAGGAGATTACTTGGTTCCTACTAATTTTCAGGTTGTGGAGATGAGTGCACAATCTCGTACGCAGTTGATTCTTGGAAGACTGTTCATGGCTACGGTTGGTGCCATTATGGACACACCCAGCAAGCAAATCTCGTTTTCATACATTAACAAGGAGGTGTACTACAAAGCTATCCCTAGAGGAACTCCCAGACGTGTCTCTTGCATCGATGTTGTTACAGATGAGACGTTGGTAATTGATCTTCTGGAAGAGCCTCCTGACGAACCAACTGTCATGGAAGCTCTAGATTA
The DNA here is from genome assembly GCA_030161315.1 of Eutrema japonicum. NCBI lineage: Eukaryota > Viridiplantae > Streptophyta > Magnoliopsida > Brassicales > Brassicaceae > Eutrema > Eutrema japonicum. The sequence goes on from BSQW01000007.1 coordinate 30,598,140, forward strand.
TCCTCCTATTATCGCCAAGAAAGCCATCAAAAAGATTAAGGCAAAGAATAAGGTGAAGGACGAAAGCGTCGAGAACGCTACATATGTCACCTTAACCCCTCAGAAGAGCGATGGAGATTCGATCAAGTAAAATGTGAAGTGTAAGGGACGTTCGAAACCGTTTTCTAAGGCCAGAATCATCCTAACTCCAGAGCTGAAAGAGAAAGGGCGGGAAGTTATTGAGCGTATGCTGCGCAAAACTCTGAGTGTAGAATTGTCTAGTTGTGGGACTTGCATGGGAGTGAGCTCTCTACTTCCTTCCACAGACTGATCGTCCGTATAGTCAAGCTCGTGACGTAAAATAAGCGCTTGGTGGGAGCCAACCCACTGGTGAGTCTGTACATACGTTTTTATTTTCATTTTGTTTCTGATTTTTGGTTTTGTGTCTTGTGTCAAACGTGAAGCAGATTTGACGAGTAGTATCGATCGACACCAGTCAGTGTCGATCGATACCAAGTGTCGTAAAAAGGGAGCATAATTTTTCATTAGTGTCGATCGACACCATATGGTGTCGACCAAAAACGACAAGTGTCGACCGATACCTCTAGGTATCGATCGATGCTCCACGGCCAGGTAAATTCTTTTAGAACCCTCGGGTTTCTCTTCCTCTTCTTTCTTCTTCATCGATCGATACCGCCTCCATCTCCCTCTCAAATCGCATCTTTCTCATTTCTTCACCGATTTTGGTGATTCAAGTGCCTAGATTCATTGGATTTTCATCCTCTATCTCTTTCTAGCATTTGTTTCTTCAATCAGAAAAGGTATGTGTATGAAATTACACATTTTTTGTCCAATTTCTAGGGTTGAGGTTTGTGAGATTCTACTCTTTAGCACTTGTTTTTCTTGACTGAGGTCATTTGCTGAGATTCTCTAGACTAGTTTCGCACCTTGCCTTACATTCAATTGCCTTTAGTTTTGACTTTTGGATGATTTAGATTGTGGATGTTTGATGCACTGTAAACTGCCTTGGGTATCGATCGATACCACATGAGATCGATCGACACCATCCGTGCCTGATGATAAATATTTGTTGTGTTTGAGTGCGATGTTGGATTTATGCTGTGTTTTTCTGTCTTTGTTTGCAGATGACATCTAAGTCAAAGAGAGTCAGGACTACAGACGCATCGAGCTCTAACCCATCTGCTACGGACCCTCCAGCACACCGACCGAACCCTTGGCCTAGACGAGAGGGTACCAAGATAGTCTGCGAAAGAGATTGGGATGGACAGGAGAAGGCGTATGCCTTGAGTGATGACACCGCATTTAGACCCATTTCTGAGGAGTGGGACGATTTCGACACGCTGTTCTATAATGCGTGGTTGGGTGTTACCATCGAGCCTACCAGGTTTGTGGATGGCCTTGCTTTGCATCAGCTGGGTATCGACACCGATTTGGCTCGCCTGCTTGAGCGGATTGGTTTTGGTCACCTGGCTACACAGCAGCATGACCTTTACCCAGACTTGGTTCATCAGTTTATGGCGACAGCTCGCGTTAGCTATTCAGATGAGCTTCTGCGAGATGCACATGGTGGTAGCCTGTCTTTCATGGCTCGCGGAGTGAGGTACAGAATTCCGCTCCCTGATCTATGTGATATATATGGGTTTCGGAGGGATCGCAGGAGGATTGCTCTTCCAGCTGCCCATCCTGACATGCGTCAATTTTAGGCATGGTTTGGGAACGGTGTCTACGACTCTAAGACATCCACTCAGATGGACATACGGCATCCAGTCCTGCGATGTTTTGTTAGGATCTTGAGCACTACTCTCCTGTGCAAGATGAAGCCTAACAAGATGAGGGTATATGAGCTTCTGTTTCTGTTTCTGGCTGTCAGGAACATCATCCCTGAGCAGGATTTTGATTGGCCCGAGCTGGAGGACGTGAATCTTGGGGCTGTTTTTGCGCATCATCTAATCTCTCTGAAGACCAAACCATTCACGGGGACGAGCACGAAGAAGGAATCAGTTCGTAGTCTTCTGACTCCTATTTTCTAGCACCTCAGGATCAGTACTACGAGCTGCAAGATTTTCATTGCGCACCGGTACATGGATGAGGCTCATCTGCGGAACCTTAGGTGGTTGAAGACCGGGAGGAAGTGGATTCTCAACATATCTGATGGGAGCTTCCTGGTGCAGTTACCTGACAGGGATCTGACAGACTTATCTGAGGGTACTGCTCAGCTTCGTTTTGAGCCTCCCGCAGAGCTGTTGACTCCGATTTCTGCGACTAGACGACCGGTTCGTCCACCTGCTGCTGACATCCCATCCACTTCACGTCAGAGAAGGCGTACACAGACTGCACCGTGCTCACCTATTCCTGAGCCACAGTGGCCTGAGGACATGGACATCCCGATGGAGCCAGCCGCTTTCCAGAAACTAATGATAGCGAGCATGAAGAGCATTTGGGTTGTTGTTCGCTGTCGTTGCACGACTGACACGGATGCTGATCCATCGTCCCAGCCTGGACCTTCACAAACCGTTCCTGCTGCTGACCATGAGAGCGATTCCGAGGACACGGAGGATTAGTCCTCCTTCTATATGATTTTCACACTTGTTTTTCTTTTCTTTTTCCCTTTTTCTGTTTACTTTCATTTGAAATTTTGTGTCCTTTTGTGTTTTTGGATCTATGGATTTATGCCTCTATGAGATTTTGTTGCGCCTAACTTGTGTTTGAGTGGTCTAACAGTGCTTACATTTGACACTTGGATCGTTTAATACATGTTTGGACTTACAACTGACCATAGACGTTGACATCAAATCGCTGAGTGTCGATCGATACCCTTGGGTATCGGTCGACACCTTACGCGAATAAGGAGGACATATATCGACTTAATCCTGGTATCGATCGATACAAGGATGTGTGTCGGTCGATACCCAATGTTCCAGCACGGTAACTTCTTGTTTCTCATGATTCCATTTGATCCATTTTGTTTTCTTTCACCAACTCTAGGCTAGATAACACTGAGGACAGTGTTGTTTAAGTCTGGGGGAGGTAGTCGTTGACTTTGTTTTTGTTTTTCTTAGAGTCAGTCCATTTTTTTGTGTCATTCGTTGTTTTATTGAGTCAAAATTTTGTTTGAGACTGTGATCTTTTTCTTGAATCAATTGATCTAACCTTGCTTCTGAGTGACCATTGTTACAGAACCAGTTCTAGATCGACTAATAAAAAATCCAAAGGCTGACCAGTTAACCAGAAGACACTCATGTTTCCAGTAAATTTCCATAAAGCTTGAGCCAATTTTTTGCACTTCATCAATGTGGTTAGTATCTGTAGAGCTTGATTCCTCATTCGTATCTGACAAAGGAACCCATATGTGTTTTAAGTAATGGTATTTCTCTCCCTGTTACAAGTTAATTAATAAGTGCATTAAAAGATGAAATGATTTTCTTTTGAGTAGAGGGTTAGGAAATTTTTCAGCGATCCCATTATTCTACTCGAGAGGGAATGATCACACAGAGGATTGGAAGCGAGGCTAGGATTTTCATATGATGCCATTATTCGCCTACATCCTTTGATACATTGAGAGGAAAAAACTGGGGATTAGGTGGCAAACACCATCAATACTCGCGTCTCATACCTTGATTTGTATATGCAAAGCTAAAAACAAACGAGAAAATATAATAAGAAATAAGTCTGGGGGAGAGAAATAATACCAAAAAGTGTGAAAAAGGGTGGTTCCTTGTCATGATATTGTATGGGAAAGAATCTAGAAGATTCTTGATACTAATTCACAGCCTTTCGGCAACAACTTCTCATGCCGGCCAAGTGCACCGGGCTCGCGTCGGCCAGTATTGGAACGATGACCCAAATCTGACCGGGTCAAAACCTGATTTGTTCCGGGTTGACCCGATTCACCCACTTTCTATTTTAAATACACTTAGACCTAATTTTATTCATTAAGCTTTTTCTCAAGTCTAAAACCCTCACATTTGAGAGAGAACTTGAGATTTGTAAGAATGATCTTTGGTTTTATGCAATTTTAGTATTTGTTTCCATCAATCTCTTCCATCTATCTTCTTTTCTTATTGAGATGAAATGCCCCAAAACCCAATCCTTGTGGTGGAGATGTTTGATATGCTCAAATTAATACCCTAAAAGTACTAAAGCAGTTGTTATAGTATAGCTAGGGGTCGAACCACAAAATACTCAGAGAAACGCGCAATAGATTATATATGTAAGAATTAAGCTAAGCCAAACAGATGTAATTGAAAGCAATGCAGAAATTAAAAGAGTTGTAATTCAATTGGAGAAAGATAAGCTCATGGTTTTTCTCAGGAAATCAATGAATGCAGATAAACTAACTAGCATGATTCAGATTTAGCGCAGTTCTTGAATTCAAATCACTAAGGTATAATTAACCAACTGTCGTTGCGAGAATTATCTAAATCTAAATCCTAGGAATTCCAAATCTCTTTGCGAATCCTAAAGTCTAAATCAGCTTTAATATCAGGTTTGATATGTTCACAAATCAATTAAACCAAATCTCTTTGCGAATAATCAATTTGCTCACCTAGGTTCCATCAGGTAATTAATCGCACTGTCGTGCCTAATCAATTATCCTAAGATCTAAGTTCCAGATTCGTCAACCTAGAATTAGCTTTGAATACAACCTAAGGCGAAGAACTAATTCAGATGGTGAATCCTAAACAGATAATCAACCTAGCATTCAAAGAAATCCTTATGAGAAAACCCCAAACCTAAAGTGGATCTACTCAGACATGGTGAATGAAACAATCAACATAACTGAATAAATCATCAATAAAATAATCAAAAAGGTTTTGAGATCTGATCTCGGACGAAGGGAGATTCAGACTTGTCTCTCTAAAACCAAAGTAAAATCAAAGTATATAAAATAAAGCTTAAACATATGGCTGAATAGTTTTACCAGTATTACAAAATTCAAATACGAACACCAATTTTTCAAAGATGAATGCTCCCCTAGTTCTACCTAATTATTCAATCGAATCCAACTACTTACCGTTAACTCGACGGGGTCGCTCACGGTTCGGCTGCTGCTTCTTCCCGAGTGGGTACTTCCCTCTTCCTTATCTCCTTCTTCTTCATATCTTTCTTCATCTCCTTCATCTTCATCTCCTTCTTCTTCACTTTCTTCTTCATCTTCTTCTCCTTCTCCTTCTCCTTCATCACCTTCTCCTTCTTCATCTCCTTCTCCTTCTCCTTCTCCTTCATCAACTTCTTCTTCACCCGGACCGACTTCCTCACCTATCCGAACCGGAGATCGCAAACTCAACCCTTCTTTTTCTACCTCTTCATTCGTTCGGACTCCTTCCACAACCGGATCCGAACACCTCTCTCCATCTTGAGTATCTGAACCCCTCTCTTCATTTCGCGCAACCCTCTTCTTTCTCCCCCTTGTCATTGCCATCTTCGTGCGAACACAGGTTATCGATCAAAGCTCTCAAACGATCGGTTTTATCCCTAGTTTGACGAAGAGAGTTGAAAAGAAGTTAAAACGGTTTTGATTTTGGTCTTTGACTTCGTCGATTTGAATTTGAATTGTTTGTAATCGCGTTAGATCCGTGGAGATCCGTGAGATGATCCGAGAGTATTTGGGTGGGCGGATAAAACCCTGATATAAATTGTAATTTCAGAGTTTTGGCTAGGGTAACTTCGTAAAACACCTGTTTTTCGAATTAAAAATAAATCAAATCTAATATAATTTTATAACGGGGAGTTTTGAAACTTGTGTTTTAGATTTAGGGACATACGACGAGATTTCTCTTTTTATGAAGAGTCCAATGGAGACAAACTAAGTCCCGCGTCCGTACGAGTTTCAAACCCTCTCAGGCACGAGTCCCGATGCTCCCCTCAACCACTCTCCGAGCATTAACTCTCCGCCGCATCTGTCTATGTCACCACCGCGTTTAGCACCGTTTCCGCCGCAACTAACTCTCCCGGAAAAAAAAATTTCTCTGCTTTTCAAGGTTTTCTTAAACTTCCACCGTTTACCAGCTGTTCCAAGGCAAACATGGTTTCCTTAGAGAAAAATGGCCCTCATCTCTCCCTTAACCGATGTAAAAGAGTTTCTCTCCTCTCCTCGGAGTGCTCTTAGATTTTTCTAAAAGCTAATTCGTCTGGGGTGTTACCCCTCTTACTGATGTGTGCATATCTGTCGTCGTCCCTGGTTTCCCTCAACTTTCTACTTTTTGTTCTTCGTGAACAGTGGTTTAGGCAACTTTTTACTCTCCTTATCACATCCCTTACACCCCTCGTATCTTCGCAGCATGTCACGACGCTACTCTCGAGCAGGAAAAGGAAAAGAGATTGCTGAATCCAGCAGATCTGGTCGTCGCTCACCAGTCCGCATTCCCCCTAGCGATAACTCGGCTCTCATTGCTGAACACAAGTTTACTCTCATAGGCAGAGTAACTAATCCAGTAGTTCAAAAACCTCACTGGGTGGTGGAATGGTTGATCCAGTTTTGGAATCTGGAGTCAACAGTAACTGGAAGAGCTTTGGGCCCAGATCTGTTCCAATTCAAGTTTGAGTCTGAAGAAGCTATTCAAACAGTGATGCGTAGAGCTCATTTCCACTACAAGCGGTGGATGCTCATCCTTCAGAGATGGGAACCAGTAGTCTCCAACTCTTTCCCGGCGTTATTACCTTTCTGGATAAGGATTCATGGAATCCCTCTTCACTACTGGTCTGACCAGACTATCAGAACCATTGGCTGGGAGCTAGGGAAGATCGAGGCCCAAGATATTCCTCAAGGCCGGGTGAGAATACAAATCAATGGGCTTCGACCCCTAGAAATGTCAATGCCCATCCGCTTGCCTACTGATGAAGTCATATGGGTAAATTTGGAGTATGAAAAGTTGGAAAAACACTGTTTTCTATGCTTCTCCCTGTTCCATGAAGAAGAAGATTGCCCAAAAAATGGAAATAAAGAGAAGAAGGAAACTGCAGTCCCAGGCCAAAGCCAATTAAACACTCTACAAAGCATAGAGGATGGTAGAAGAAGACAAGCTGATAAAAGACCTCCTACTCACAGAAGTATTGAAGACTCCTCTCATGCTCGAGATGGACCTAGCAGAGAACGTCGAGCCCTAACACCCAGAAGACAAGTTACTAATTGGAGGTGGGATGACTCCAGGTCTCATAGATCCCCACCCCATAGACGATACTCTCCGAGTAGAGACAATCACTCCGTTCAAGGGAACGCAAAACACAGTGATATCAGAGAAAATCGCCTTCATTCTCAGGCATCACAGAGCAGAGGATCATCCAGGTCTCACCAAGTTGCTCACCCCTCCCAGGAATACAACCAGAAATCCTCAAGACGACATGATGCCCCTTCTAGAGACTCAGGCCACTCTAGAAGAGAGCCTAGGGATAGTCCCGCCTCAAGACATCAAAGAGGATCCCAAGGCCTGCATCTGCGTGACTCCCCTGCTCCATCTCGGCTGTCTCAGAACTCAAGAACTCCCCCACCAAACCCTCCAAGAGAGCCAATGACTCTCCCCACAATTAGAGAAAATGGGGAGGTCAACAACGCCTCCCGAGACAGAAGGTCGGCTCTAGATCGTCTATCTTTTGAAAGGCCTCTAGGGGGCCGAGCCAGTACTGGTGTATCCAGCTCCTTATCTGATCGTTTACAAGAGGTGGAAATTAGATATGAAGAAGATGAAAATCAGGATCAAGAAGTCCAGGAAAGTGTGTTCAAGCGTCTCTCTGTAGGTTCTGGATCTCGCCAACCAGAATTTGGGATTAACCCAACTACCCCTTTGGAATCCTTTCCAGAGGATCTCAGAATCCCGGTTTCTCAAAGACTTGGACTAGCACCTGTAGTTCAAAAGAAGAAAGCCACCTCTAAAGCACAAGGAAAAAAGAAAGTGATGGAAAAAGCTGTAGGAAAAGGGAAGGCACTAGGCACAACATCAAAAACAAAAGTTAATCGCAGCCCTCTCCAAGGAGCCAGCCTCAGGAAACAACTTGCTGCGAGAACTAGTAACCCTCCCAAGAAACGGCTTTGTTTGGGGAAAAAAAAATCAAACCAAACTTTACCTTGTAATAAGGAAACCAATACTCCTGCAATGGTGTTAATCCCCGCAACAAGCAAGGGCAGGGTGGATTTTCGAATCCCCTTAAACCTGCTTCCTTAGCCATAGTAAGCTGGAACTGTCAAGGTTTGGGAAACCCCTCGACAGTTCAGCGTATTCAGGATTTAAGACAAAAGTTATTCCCGGATATAATGTTTCTCATGGAGACAAGAAATCAAGATGAAGTTGTCATGAAAAAATTGGGCTGGATGAATTATTCGCACCACTTTACAATTCCACCAATAACAACAGGAGGAGGTTTAGCTCTTTTTGGAAAGAAGAGATTGGTTTAGAAATCCTGGATTCTTCACCTCATTTCATTGACTCCCAGGTAAAAGTCAGAAACAAAAGCTTCTTTGTAACATTTATCTACAGTACCCCCCAAAAGGAAAACAGGGCGGACTTTTGGAGCCAAATTGCGAAGATTTGAGTAAAAAAAAGACTCACCATGGCTGCTTACAGGCGACTTTAATGATATATTGGAAAACTCTGAGAAAGTTGGAGGTCCCCCCATATGCGAAGGATCGTTCATCCATTTCCGTAGCTTCGTCTCTCAAAATGGTCTTTGGGATCTGAAACATTCTGGCAATGCTCTCTCGTGGAGAGGTACTCGACATACACATTTCATCAGATCAAGACTAGACCGGGCTATGGCAAATTGCGCCTGGGCAGATCTATTCCCCTCCGGAAGAAGTGAGTATCGTCGATTCGAAGGTTCGGACCATAGGCCGTTGATTACAATTTTGGATACTAATTTAGTGAAAAAGAAAACAGCTATTCCGTTTCGATAGACGATTCAGAGAGCAAGAGGGAGTTAGAGAGATCATCGAGAAGGCCTGGTGAAAGGATAGTGAAGAAACAATAGTGATTAAATTTAGCAGATGCAGAAGAGAATTAATCCACTGGTCAAAGAAGACGCAACAAAACAGCGAGAAGGAAATCCAAAAGACGCAGGAAGCTCTTGATTCAGCCTTATCAAACTCTCAGCCGGATCCAAATCTCATTGGCTCGCTAACAGCAATCCTGGAATCAGCTTATAAGGCAGAAGAACTCTTCTGGCGACAGAGAAGCAGAGTGCTATGGTTCCAATGTGGGGACAAAAACACTGGATACTTTCACTCGGTTACAAAAGTGAGACGAGGGAGGAATCGGGTATCTGTTATTGAAGATGAGATTGGGACTGTCTACTATGAAGAGGAGCAAATCGGCCAGGCCTTTGGAAGGTATTACCGTGAAATTTTCTCCTCTAATGGAGCAGTGGATTTCAACACGGTTGATGAAGTTCTCCACAACAGAGTTTCCCCGGAAATGAATGTTAAGCTTTGCGCAATCCCAGATATGGAAGAAGTAAGAAGAGCCATTTTTAATATTCACGCGGATAAAGCCCCGGGGCCGGATAGTTTTTCCGCAGGCTTCTATCACTCTTTTTGGGATATCATTGGGGAAATGTAACCCGGGAAACCCAGAGCTTCTTCACCTCCATGTCTATGGAACCAAAGCTCAATGAAACTCATGTTTGCCTGATCCCGAAAGGTACAGCTCCAAAAACCCCGGCGGATTATCGACCGATAGCCCTTTGCAATGTGAGATACAAAATCATAGCAAAGATTATCACCCATCGGCTGCAACCGTATTTGGAAGCGCTTATCTCCAAACATCAATCGGCTTTTGTTCCGGGAAGAGTTATTACGGACAATGTTCTTATCACCCATGAAACTCTGCATTTTCTAAAACATTCTAAAGCAATGAAACATTGCTCTATGGCGATCAAACCCGACATGAGCAAAGCATACGATCGCATCGAATGGGGCTTTCTACGGGCAGTTTTGGTAAAACTCGGATTCCACTCTATGTGGATTTCTTGGATTATGGAATGTATCTCCACAGTCTCTAATTCCTTCCTCGTCAATGGAAATCCTCAAGAGCGAGTACTCCCTTCAAGAGGTTTGAGACAAGGAGACCCCCTTTCCCCGTATCTTTTCATCCTTTGTACCGAGGTTCTTTCTGGACTTTGTGGAAAAGCTCAACTCTCCGGGCACTTAAAGGGCATTCAAGTTGCAAGGAAAAGCCCGTTTGTGAATCACTTACTTTTCGCGGATGATACAATGTTCTTTTGTAGAACAAATGAGGAGTGCTGCACCACCATATCTCGGATCCTTCACCATTACGAACAAAGCTCAGAGCAAAGAATAAACTTGTTAAAATCATCCATCACCTTCTCGGCAAAGACGCCTCCGGAAATAAAAGAAAAGGTGAAGAAAGCTCTAAGCATCACAAGCGAAGGGAGAGCCGGTAAGTACCTTGGTATCCCGAAAAATTTTGGCCGGAGAAAGAAAGATGTCTTCACGGGCTTGGTTGACCATCTACGTCAAAGAGCTCTTAGTTGGCCAAACAAATTTCTTTCCGGTGCCGGCAAGCAAGTACTTCTCCAATCAGTTCTCTCATCCCTCCCAACATATACCATGTCTTGTTTCAAGATTCCAAAGTCCCTTTGCAAGAGAATTTAGTCTATACTTACTCGTTTTTGGTGGGATGATAGTCCGGAAAAACACAAAATGGCTTGGGTGGCATGGAAAAAGCTTACCCTGCATAAATCAGAGGGGGGACTCGGGTTTAGAGAGATTGAAGAGTTCAATGATGCTCTCCTAGCAAAGATTAGCTGGAGAATCCTTAAAAATCCCGACTCGCTCCTCGCAAGAGTTCTCTTGGGAAAATATGCTCATGAATCTTCCTTTTTGGATTGAAAATCAGTCTCTAATGCCTCTCATGGCTGGAATAGCATCTTAGCAGGAAGGGAAATCCTAAAAAAGGGTTTGAGCTGGCTGGTGGGAGATGGTTCAGAAATCAATGTGTGGTCCGACCCCTGGCTTTCTACTTCGAAGCCCCTCACCCCTGTCGGACCTCCAACTCGGGAAAATGCTTCACTAAAAGTGAGAGACTTGCTCTACCCCGATTCAAATGAGTGGAATTTACCTGTTATAAGGAAACACTTACCTCTTTATGAGGAAACGATTCGACTTCTTTACCCAAGTTCTCGTCGTCCTGCGGATGCTAGGGTGTGGCTACCTGAAAAAGCAGGATCTATTCTACAAAATCAGGATACAACCTCGTAAAGAAAAACCCGGTACCGCAAATTCAGAGTTGCAACTGGTATGAAAACATCTGGAACCTCAAAACCTCTCCAAAGCTCAAGCATTTTCTGTGGAGAGCGGTTATAGGTGCTATCCCGGTTGGTGAGCTCCTAGCTTTTCGGGGGGCTGCAGTGGATTTAACCTGTAAACGCTGCGGTGAACTGGAATCAGTTGCCCACATTCTGTTCTCTTGCCCGTTTGCGAGTTATATATGGGATCGTGCTCCACTTCACAACCTCAACCTGAACCCTCTCTCGCAAGACCTCATGAACAGCATAGGGATAGCCAATCTTGCAAAAAACTCCCCGACTTCAGGTCTGACTTCTACCCCTCTTGCTCCCTGGATTGTTTGGAATCTTTGAACAGCTCGGAACAACCTCCTCTTCGAGAACAAGCGATACTCAGAAGAAGACGTTTTGACAAAGGCAATAGTTGATGCAAAGAGCTGGCAGGCTGCAAACGAGCTTATAAAGGCACCTGCAAAAAGGATTGGAGAAAACAGAGAGCTAGAGATCCAGAGATCCCCTCCTCTTTCAGTGATGGGGCATGGAATGAAGACTCCCTTCAAGGCGGTTTAGGCTGGGTATTAAGCTCAGTCATTGGACCAATCCATAAGCAAGGTTCGGAAGGAAAAGTTTTTGTCTCCTCAGCACTAGTCGCAGAAGCGTTGGCCATGAGAGCTGCTCTTCGAGATGCCCTCTCGTCAAAGATCCTCCACCTTCAAGTGTGTTCGGACTCGGAAGTCCTCATTAAAGCCCTCCTCTTGGGCACGGAACTGCCTGAGATTTCAGGCATTCTACATGATATTAGAGGCCTTGTCACTCTCTTCTCTTCCCTATCGTTTTTCTTTATTTCTCGTTCTGACAATGGTGTTGCGGATAATTTAGCCAAGTTGGCCTTGTCAAGTCTCTGTACTTTGGGGTCACCCCATAAAGTTTGAATGAAATCCATCCCTTGACCAAAAAAAAAAAAAAAAAAAAGGAAGAGTCCACATTTAGGCCGAAGTCTGGCCTATATTCGCGGATGGCGTCATTTCAGGTTTAAAACGTCGTCGCTGCTTCTCTCTAGTTTCTTTTCTTCTTTGTTTTCCCCCAAAGTCTAAAAAATCGTCCCCAGTTTTTCCCCTTTTCACGCTCAAAATCAGCTTTCGTTTCCAATTTTCAATCCTTTTCGTTTCCGTTGGTACCGAAGAATTTCAATTTCCTGCGCCGGCAAATAGGTTCGTCGTTACTTTCATGGCGCTTCTTCTTCTTATTCTTCTTCCTCTGGCGCTGACATATCCAGATTGGTCCTTGATCGTATCTATAGCTCTGATTAGCCGATTTCTACATTTGTTGTTTATGGCTTTCACGTTTTTTTGTTTTCTTTTTCGCTTTTGATGGTGAAATTAGTCGTATTATCACTATGACTTGCATTTAGGTCTGGGTCGTTTGATTCGTGTTTCTCTCACGTTGTTGATGATTATGTTCCTTATGTTCAATATCTGGTAATATGTGTGGTAAGGGTACTAATTGTAGTACCCTAGATATATTTTAGATCTTTCTTATGTTTTGTTACCTTCCTTATCGATTTGATTTGATGAAAGTTGAGAACTTTGTGTTTTTTTTTCTCGATTTTTTTAGAGTTCAGATACTGTTAGGGTTCATGGAAGATCAAGCCACTAATCAATGCTCAAGTAGCAACAATGCGTCTGAGAAAACCCCAGAATCAACTGTTGAGCTTAACATCAAGACGCTAGACTCACAGACGTATACTTTCCAAGTGAACAAGAATGTGAGAAACCCATCTTCTTTATATGTTATGATCATGTCTGCCAGTATTTATACCTGAATATTTTCTTAAGCTTAGTATGCTTCTGTCTTATACTATTTGGGCTTCACTTGTTTCAGGAAACAGTTTCATTATTCAAGGAGAAGATAGCTGGTAAGATAGGGGTGCCGGTTGCTCAGCAGAGGCTCATTTTCCGGGGACGGGTTTTGAAAGATGACCACCCTCTCTCGTCGTATCGTATCCTACTGCTAGCTACTTTATTAACTTGTAGAAATTTTATTATAAGCAGCTGTTGCATTATGCCTACATATGCATATTTTCAAAATCTGTGAGAAGTCTGTGACTTATAACGCATCCCTGGGGGATTTTGTATAGGCATTAGAGAGAGAGGCTGCTCATTTATTGATAAATATTTGGAAATATTACCTAAAACCTTTTGCACCTGCATACATACGGTTGATTTTGTATAGTTAAGGACAGTTCTAAGATAGTGTGCCAATGAAATGCCCTGTAATTTGCGCTGATTTCTACTGTGAATCTTACACTGCTGAGGAAGCCATGATCTTGAAAATATATATATACATATATATATATATACCCATTTGCTAACCTTAGCTTTAGTTTTTCTGTCTGTCCTCTCCTTCCATCACCTGCTTACTTCAGTATAGTTAATAACTTGACATCTTCTTAGATTTGGATAATGGGCATACTTTACACTTGGTTGTGAGGCAGCCAGCAGAATCATCGCCATCATCTGGTACACCTTCAGAAGGGGCAACTGCAAATGATGGTAATTATATTCAAATCCCCTCTTTTGGTATGTGTTTTGACGGAGCTGTTAACACAACCGATATCTGGTGCCTAGAAAATTAACTTAACTTATTATTTAATTCAACAGGAAATGGTACAAATGGTGGACCATCTCGAAATCGGGGACACATCTCCCACAGTGTAGTTCTTGGGACTTTTAATGTTGCAGATCAGACAGAAGGCATCGTTCCAGATATCAGTCAGGTAATCCTTAAGCATTTGTGATATTAGGTGTCTTTTGGGAAGTGGATTGTTTGTCCTATTGGATGGTTTGATTGGGCTTTGCATCAATGACAGAGATAAATTTGGTGAAAGTCATGGCTAACCTGCTTTTACTTTTGTGTTACTTAGGTCATTGGAGCAGTTCTAAATTCTTTTGGAGTAGGCGGGCAGCAGCCTACAAATAACAGTACTAATGGCACGCAGTCATCTATGCCCGTAAGTTGCTTTCTCTTCACTCTCTACTTCGAATTTAGTTGTTATTAGTACGTAGTCTACCATTTTGTTCTATTTGCTGCATTTTTTAATTTTTCTTGCGGAAAGATTTCTGGGAAGTATATTTACATTAATGATTGTTGAGAATCAGATGTTATTACCTTCTGATGTGTTATGTTTCATTACATGTAATTGATATTGTCATCAACAGTTGCATGTTTCTAAACTCTTTTGCATGCAATTTTGTTTCCCCTAGTCGAATTTGTCTGGTCATGCTCCTCCTGGAAATACATCTGATGGAACGCCTGCCACCGGTGGTCGAGGCCAAGCGGCCGGGCATTCACTACCTAGGCAAGCATTTCCTCGTGCAACATTTCAAGCATCGATGCCTCATGCAGTTCAGATTCCGGTTACAGCAGCTACAACAATTCCTATTCCTTCATTTGAAACGGTAGTTCTTAGTCATGTAGTAATTTGATCTCTAGTCTAGAGCTTTAATCTTGTTATTTTACAATATAACTTTCTAATTATGTAGCCTATCCCGGATTCATTAGACACTCTTTTGGAGTTTATTAATCGGATGGAGGAAGCATTATCACAAAATGGTATTGATCTAAGTTTTATTATCATGCTGGATAGAAACACATTAACAACTTAATTGGATGTTCCTTGAGGCTATCAGCCAGATACCTCTTCTGCTACATCAGGAGGCCGGCCAAGGGAAGATTTGCCTAGAAATAGACGAGGTCCATCAACACCTGAAGCACTCTCTATTGTCCTGAGGAATGCACAGCGTTTACTGAGTGGTCCAGCTGTATCTTCTTTATCCGTAAACACCTTCAGAATGCTTATTAACCGATTCCAATCTTTCTTAGTAGATTAACTGCTATTGATTCTGGCTTTCATTATCGGGAAATTGCTAGATATATACTTAGCATGCCTTGTCATCTAATTATGCGTTGTTTGTAATTTGCAACAACATTGTTGTAGCATATTGCAGGACGTCTGGAGCAGGATGGATCCTCTTCAGATCCTGCTATCAGGGCACAAATCCAGACAGAGGCAGTCCAAGTAGGTCTTGCTATGCAACATTTAGGGGCCCTCCTACTGGAGCTTGGGCGCACGATACTGACACTGATAATGGCACAGTCTCCGGTGCGTTTCGGGTCATTTCCTTTCACGATTGTTCCTCTTTTTCTTGACTTGCAGCTCACAGGCAGTGTGATCTACAGGAATTATCATATGTGAATGCTGGGCCTGCTATTTATATATCTCCATCAGGACCGAATCCTATTATGGTTCAGGTTACCTTCTTGTCTCATCTATTTTCTAATCTAATTTATATTCTTATTTAATTTTCTTCTGTTTTTACAGCCTTTTCCTCATCAAACCAGCTCTCTTTTTACTGGTGTGGCTGCCTCATCAAATCCAGCAACCGGACAAGTTGGTTTAGGAACTGCCCCAAGGCACATTAACATTCACATACATGCTGGTGGGTGAAGTTCACTTTTTTTTCTTCCATTGGATCTAGCTCTGCAATTCTTCTCCGACAAGTTTCATTCTTAATTACCAGGCACATTGCCTTCACCTGTGATGTCGTCAGTTGGAAACCAGCGAAGCAATGGAGAAGGAGGGCAAGAAGACCGTGACAGTAATACAAGTTCAGTTCGGGTACTGCCAGTGAGAAACATCATTGCTGCTGCTGTTCCATCACGCTCTACCGGTGAGAATGTTTCTGCTGGGGTTCAACCTGGTTCGGATGGCTCTGTTTCAGCTGCTGAAATTAATGCAAGGATTAGAGAGATGGTAAACAATATGCAAGGAAGAAACCAGGTTCCATCCGGTAGGTTTCCTGCTAACTAAAATTTTTACATTGTTGATGAAATGTTATTCAAGCTCTTTGTCACGTTTAAATTAGGTACAGAATCTCTCGAGCTATATACGTCTACGGGCTATGGTGTTTCTAGTGCTATGCCTGACCAGCCTACCAACATTGCAGCTACTTGCACACCTGAGGAGTCAAGTGGCTCACTGCCTGACTTACCATCTGAAAGGAGTAACTCGATTGTATGTATTCTCTGCAATTTGAGGATTCTTTCTTTCTTTTTCACCATTCTCTTCCTATCACTAATCTACTGTTTTTCAACCAGGATCAAAGTGATAAAGAACATTGTGAAGATTTAGGGCATCCAGCCAGTGCAAAAGATATCTCTTGTCTTGCAGGGCAATCTTCAGCTCCGTTTGGAGAATCCACAAGCAACAGAGATGATTCTACCGGTGATGCCAAATCAACCAAGAAAGCTACTTCAGAGGTAGCTACAGCTACACCACTTGGATTGGGGCTTGGGGGTTTGGACCGTAAGGTAACAAATGAGTTGAAAACAAGTGGCAAGTTGCTGTAGCTTTTTTTTTCCCATTGCATAGCATATCAACAAGAAATGTTGATCATCTGTGACACTGTGGTTCCAAATGCTTACAGTCATCGTATTTATATATTTTTTTTGTTTGGTAAAGTTACGAAGCAAGCAGCCCAAGGCATTAGGTAAGAATGATGAACGTGGGACTTCTGCTTCGGTTGAAGGTGTGCAACAGAGCAGTGGGACCAGTAGCCAGCAGCTTTTGCAATCTCTCTTTTCTGGCAGTTCTCACTCAGATGAGACTGGTCTGAGACGTGAGCAAGGTTCTGAAGATCAGGTAGACGTAGATGTCTCAAGTGCAATGTCTCAGGTCTTGGAGAGCCCTGTATTGGATGGATTGCTAGCAGGGGTATCCCGACAAGCTGGTGTTGGCTCACCAAATATGCTGAGAAATATGCTGCAGCAGTTTACCCAGAACCCACAGATTATGAACACAGTCCAACAAATTGCGCAACAGGTGGATGGGCAAGAGATAGAGAATATGATGTCAGGGGGAGCTCAGGGCGGCGGCTTTGATTTCTCTAGAATGGTCCAGCAAATGATGCCTCTAGTCTCACGTGCTTTTAGCCAAGGAGGGCCATCATTTGAACCCGCAATACAACAGCCTGATGATCATCAACCTTTTCAGGTAATACATCTGTGGGGTGTTCAATCCGGCTTTTGCTTTAGTTTGGGTTTCGATTTCTCGGGTTTACAATAGTAATCACAGAAAACTGAATCTAGTATGGATTGACTTGGTATGGTTTGGGTTAAAAGCTTTTGTTTGGGGTTTGATTTGAAGAAAGTCGAGTTTAGGTTCGACTCAGAGTGGGTTTTGTTTTTCAGTCGTAGAAAAAGTAACACCATTCTTACCCTAACAAAATCTACTTTGGATTTCTGATCGGGTTTTTTTCAGTTTCATTTTGATTGCATGTTTGGTTCATCCGGATTGAACATCCTAGATACAAGAACCTCAAGAAACAGCAATTGTCTCTTGGTCTTGTGTAATGAATGTATTTTATTTATGTCCACTTAGGAAAACGTCCAACCCATGGTGCAAATGATTGAGCACTCTGATCCACCTGAAGATATCTTCTGTGCAATGGTCGAAAATGCTGCGATGAGTCAAGAAGACCTTGCGAACGAGCTCTGCGGCGATGAAGTTCTTGCTCATGTAAGTATCAAAGAGACTAGTTTGCTTGTTATACCTTATTTAAAATAAAAATCCCCCTTATCAGACTTGTTATCGGGGGATTGCAGGAATATGCGGAGTTGCTAAAGCGAGATATCGAAGGCCGGCTACAAGATGATCAAGGTCCATAAGATACATTGCAAAATTGGTTCCATAAGTTTCAGATGTTAAATTATGTGTTTGAATCTTCTTTGTTTACTTGCTAAGATCCCCCCACTATGTAACAAGAATTAGGGTTTGGGATGGTCTACTCTGCTGACGATCAACAGTAATTTATCTGGTCTCTGAAGGGCCTACTCAATTTGATATTTCCATCTTGGCATCTTTAACCACTTTAGTTATTCAAACTTCTCTTTTTTTTTAAAGCTGAGTAATAGTTTATTAAGGGAATAAAAATATTAAAGTGTTTACAAAAATCATAAAATGATGATCCACCAATAGGGATTTCGTTATTTTTTGGCGTATGTATGTCTAAAAAAAATTGGGATGAATTGTTTCACTTTTGTTTTTGGGATGGTTAAATTTTCACTAAGATGATTTTCATATAAATCTAAAAACATCTATTAACATTTTAGACCGAATTTACCACACTATTCTTTTTTTATTGCTCTATTAGAAGTCACCAAGAAGAGACAACTCTTTATATTGCTCCATTGATAACAATTGAATCACTGAGATTACTATTTCAAACAGTCGATTAATTAAAAATCTGCATTTCATGCTGTCTTCCGGAGTAAATGTAGTTTGCGACGAGAAAACCACTCAGACTTCTCTCTGGTTTTGCCCCTTCAAAACAAAATCAGACAAATTTGGAACAAACAAAATATTTGAGATGATATCTTATCCTCTATATATTAAACATGAAGAATTTGGAGCTGACATTTGTCGATGTGTCATCACCTCAATTATTCTTAGCATTTAAAATATTTATTAATTCATTTATTTTCTTCATACTATCTATGTATCCAAACAGTTTTTAATTTAACAATTAATTTGACTTAGATTGACTTATTTTTTTGTAAATATTTCCCTAATATATCTATTTCCAAACACTCTTCAAATCCATATTTATTGATTTTTCACCCAAAAAAATATTTCGTTACATACAAAACAAAAGAATTTAGAAAGCCAAAGATATTATATACACTTCATTAGATACAAATTGACATAGTTTAATAATTCACATAATTTAATAAATTACATATACATAGTATATATAAATATACACTTCATAATTTATACAACTTTTCATATATTTTTTTAACAATAACAGTTTCATCGTATAGTGAAACTATACACTACAAGAAAACATGAAAATTTCCGACGGGAGTCGACCCGTCAGAATGTTCAGACGGAATACCGACCGATTTTCGAGGAAATACCGGCGAATATAATTTCCTCGGAATTCGGTCTGAAATTTCTGACGGTTCAGTATTCGTCGGAAATCAGTCGGAATATTCGTTAGAAATCCCTCATAAATCGGTCGGATTTATATTCGACCGGAATTTCCTCGGAAAATCCTGACCGAATCAAGCCCGTCGGAAAACGGTGGGTAATATCCGAGAGATTTCCGACGGATAGCGTTTTAGCAAATCTTGATCGGTTTGATGATCAGTTTCAAATCGATCCCACTTGTATTTTTTTTTACGTAAATAATGCAAAAGAAAAATAAAACAAAACAACTAAAACGCAAATTAGTATCCTCCCCCGGACTTGATTTACACCGTCCCGGTGTATCACAAGCTCGAGAAATAACATAAAAGAAAATAAAATAGAAAAATAAAATAAAATAGAATATCACAATGTTTTTTATTTCTCTTTTTCTTTCTAGGCTTGGTGGCTTGTGCTTGGTCGCTCCTCGGGGTTCATGTGATCAGTCTCCTCGCCATCCACCTCCTCGTTTTGGTTGTGCTCCGCGTCGTCTTCATCGTTTGAGGAGACATAGTTGGGTGGTTGGAGCTTCTTGAGCTTGCGGAAGAGCTTTGCAAAGAGCTTCTTCTGGACCTCGTTGATCTTCCTCTGCATCTTGTTTTGATCTTCAAATGCATCTTGTACGCTTGATGAATCACCTTCTCCCTCTTTATCTTCGGGTTGAAGTCGATCTCGGGAAGGTCGAGAAGGTCATAAAGATCGTTGCTCGGTGCTTGTTGTTGCTCGTCTTGGTCTTGGATGCCGACATCAAGGAACTCGTCATCTCGCAGCCTGAACTCAATGTTTTCCAATCCAAAAAGTGTTGTTCTTGCGGTGTTTGGCAACTTGTAGGTTCTCGCCTTTTTGCTCGAGTCGTTCATCCTGTAGATGAACTTCGTCTTCTCGTTGCCTCCTTTCAAGAACCAATTCGTGACGAGGTAGTCGCGGTCGAGGTAGTTGCGCTGTGTGTTCGGTGTATGGCCACTTAGGTCGACCCCCCCCCCCCCCCCCCCCCCCCATGTGAGGAGTGGTGTAAGAAACCCTCCTAACCAGAGATGTGGCTTCTTCATCGTTTCAGCATTATTGCGGAACCATACGAGTCGTGTCGATAAGAGACTCACGTAGTTCACATCATTACCCAACTCGTCGTCGACGAGATTTCCTTGTCTATCTCGCATAAACCTTTGATCCCTTGGTAGATCAAACATAGCTCATCCAATCTCACCAAAATTTTAAAAATAAATTCGAAAAACAAATTAAATTTAAAATATAAAATAAAATTCAAAATACAAAATACGAATTATTATCTTGGGTTAATACCAAAGTTACCGAAAAGCTCATCGTCCGTGCTCTGCTCCAATTCCGCTCAATGTTCCGCGAGCGGATCCGCATCATGATGCTCATCCCTCGGGCCCGATGTCGATGCTTGCTGTTGCCTCAGTGCGGTCGCCAAAGTGGGGTTACTCGTGGCAATAATATCGAAGAGAGAGAGTTGTATCCTTGGATCGTCTTATCATATCATTGGATCTTCTCATCGTATACTACTTGCTTCGCCGCAAAGTGTTGATCTCGGAGTTGGCGTTGTTTAACTCGTTCCGCTACTCAACCGGATCCTCGAAAAGATGACGTGAGGAAGACGAGGCGACGACACTATCTTGGATCGATCCTATCCCTAAAATTCTGCCCTTTTTCTTCGGGACAACCTTTAAAAAATAAACGTTAAATTTAATAAATTGAATACAAAATAATTCTGTAAAAATATAATTTAATTATTATTACCTCTTCGTATATCTCGTTCATCTGGGTTGTGGTCAAAACCGTAGTGGATTGGACCAAGCTACCAGATGATAGCTGCTGAGAGAGCTGATTTTGACACTCGGCGATATTTGCCATAGCGTCACAAAAGAGCCATCTTGCTTTTTGTGAGTTTCCTCAAAAACTCTGGTCATCGGAGGAAGTTCGCATCCATTTGCCTAACAAACCAACATTCCAAAAAGTTAAATGGTTAATGGTTAATTTTAATTAATAAGAAAATAACAAAAATAGAAATTAACCGAAAAAATCATACCATTTGAATGTGCCGTCCCGCAAAAAGCGTTTGAACCGAAGTATGTGGCATAACCGTCGGAAGCTCGTCTGTACCGACAGTGTTACGAGAAGCCGAACACTTACCGGACACTATATGCGAATGCGAATTAGTCCAGTAGGCCTTCAAGCCGTTCCACACTTAAGAAGACATGTATGGGGGCTTCGCCTTATCGCCATCAACCTCCCACTTCTTCTTCCAATCGGAGACGGTATTATTGAGCCGCAATTTTTCCTTCTTTTTAAACTGCGTCTTCACCATCTCATTGATCCCAATGTCCCAGTGCCATTTTTGCTATAAAATGACAAAAAGAATTAGAAACGATTAAATAAAAATAATTAATTCTGAAAAAAAAAATAGAAATGATTAAATTACCGCGAAACATTTGAACCACGTCTCGATTACGTCGTCGGGAACCGCAGACCAATTGTGGTGAGGCTCCTAGAAACAGCCTTTAATGGTTTCAGACACACTACGTCCAACTTTGTTATCTTCCTTAAACCTGAGAAATAAAACGATAATTATCAGTAAAAAAGTAATGTTTTAAAAAAATTGAAGTTATGTACCAAAAAGTATTCGGCGGCCGTTTCAGATCTAATCGGGGTAAAGCATCATGACCCGGCGAAAGCAAAAAATCTTGCACAGTGTATTCCATATATATCAATGTGGGGTCAAGATGCAAACAATCATGCACCGTGTATTCCGCACTGTGTATTCTGATAGTAATTTACGACGGATCCGTAATTTCAATAGTAATTTACGACGATTTTACGACGGATCCGTCGTAATATCGTCGTAAATCTGTAACCGAAAATTAAACCAAACAGATTTTTTCTCCACGCGGAAATTCCCCCCCCCCCCTCCAACGCGGTAAATATAATATTTTCGATTTACGACGATATTCTGATGGATCCGTTGTAAAGTCGTCGTACATTACCATCGAAATTACGATGGATCCGTCGTAAACTTGTCGTAATATAAGAAATCGTCGTAATTTCGATGGTAATGTACGGCGACTTTACGACGGATCCGTCGTAAAATTAAAACCGAAAACTAAACCAATCATATTTTTTCCCCACGCGGCAAATTTTTCTCCACGCGGTAAATTTAATGTTTTCGATTTACGACAAATTTACGACGGATCCGTCGTAAATTCGTCCTACATTACCATCGAAACTACTACCAATCCGTCGTAAAATTGTCGTAATATAAGAAACCGTCGTAATTTGATGGTAATGTACAACGACTTTACGACGGATCCGTCGTAAAATTGAAACAGAAAATTAAACCAATCATATTTTTTCCACACGCTGCAAATTTTCCCCCACGCAGTAAATTTAATGTTTTTCGATTTACGATGATATTACGACGGATCCGTCGTAAAGTCGTCGTACATTACCATCGAAATTACGAACTCCAATATACCACAACTGTTTCAATTCAGGTATGAGAAGCTGTAAAAACACATGAAGGGACGTCTTTGGATGATTGAGAACATGGACTAAAATATTCAGGAATATAATTTCCCTTTGCATGCACATATCTGGGGGAAGGTTATAAGGAGGTACAATAATAACTGGCCACAAAGAATATTGCCTACCAGACATACTGAATGGACTAAATTCATCAGTGCAAAGACCAAGATACACATTTCACTTAGATTTAGCAAAGTATGGGTGTACTGTGTTAAATGGTTTCCAAGCTTTTGCATTTGACGGGTGAGTCACTTCTCCTTCTCTCTGTGAATGTTCTGCATGCCAGCTCATCGATGCAGTTGTCCTTTCAGATTGATACAATCGTTTCAACCTATCCGTTATAGGAAGATACCACAACCGTTGGTACGGTATCTTACTACGCCTAGAAGTTTGCGGCCTACATCTCGGTTTTTGGAAAAATCGACATTCTTGCAACTTATCATCATCTTTCCAAAAAAGCATACAATTGTCAACACATATATCTATCATCTCAGAAGGCAACCCAAGACTGAACACCAACTTTTGTATCTCATAGTATGTTTCGGCTGCCAAATTATCCTCTGGCAAATACTCTTTAATAAGATAAGCCCAATCATCCATGCAAACCTCAACTAAGTTATGATCAGTTTTAATTGTCATCATCCTATCTGCTAACTACAATTTAGACTGACCTTCTCTACATCCATCGTAGAGTGGCTGATTTGCAGCGTATAGCATATCATAAAATTGTTTCGTATCTACGTTGGGTTCCTCAACACTATTATCAGCATTTGTTTTATGAAATGCATCAGTAACCATGGCATGCATCCTATCATGATCTTGACCCATATCAAATTGATGTTCACCATGATGATAACTACTACCATGATCAAAATCTACATGACCTTGATAATTACTACTACGACCAACTTGAGTACTCCTTTCAAAACCCTCTCCATGTTGATATCAAACATAATATTGCGTCATAAACCCTCTATTTAGTAAATGCTTCCACCCCGTCTCAATAAAAATATATCTCGTATTCTTACATTTAAGACAAGGACAAAACATCTTACCGCTTTCCAGGGTTGTTTGCATATTTCCGGCCTGATACATGAATATTTCAAGCCCCTCTTTCAATTCTTTCGTCAACACTCCCTCTGAATCCTTTTGCGTATACATTCATATTCGTAGATTGTATATAGACATTTTATAACAAACAGATTTTATAGTGTTTTTTGGGATAAGTGTTTTTTTTTAAACTTTCGTTTGAATTAGGATGTATTTATAGAATTTTTTTCAGAATTACCAACGGATTTACATCGGAAAATTTACAACGAATTTACATCGAAATAACATTTACAACGACTTTACATCGAATATACAACGGATTTATGACGACTATATTAGATGTAAATAATGAGGTGAACCTACTGAAAAACGTGTTCACCAAACAGGAAACAATCGACGTGAAATCTTCGTTAATTTACATCGAATACATGTCGTTGTAAATCTAATGTAAAATTACATCGACTTTACAACGTAATATGCGAAAGTCATATTCGTCGTAATATCGATGTAACCTTACAACGTATTTACAACAATTTTTTATATCGTCATAATGTCGTTGGCCAATTACGACGATTTAAAATCGTCGTAAATTTTTGTTGGAAATAGACAATTTTCTTGTAGTGTAAATCTGATAGATATTAACAATGATTGATTCAAGGATGAAAAGTGTTACCAACTCACATACAGTGGATTTTTTGCTAGTACTCACATTCAAGGATGAATCATTTCTATTCGTGTGGGGGATTGTTGGAACTCGTTTTTGACAAAGTGGTGTTTGATCACTTTTCCGGTGGGTTTTCCGGCGGAGACGTATGTCGGAATGATCGAATTTTAGGCATGATGAAATCGTCGTTGTGAGCACTATAACTTAGTGTATTCACTTGTCAAAATTGGAGTTGATTTGAATGAGAATCAAGATCCAAAGTGGGTGACTCGAAAAATTTGTGAATCTTCAAAATTTGGATAAATGTAAAAATTAGCAAATGTCCCACATTGGAAACTTGTTGTGAAATCCTATTGTATATATAGTGGAGAACTCATAACAAGGTTTTAAAACATTGGATACATTGTGGTGTATTGGAGATAAGAGATATCGGGCCAGGTTTGCGTCTCGAGTCTTGGTAGATAGGCATACGGTTCAAAGATGATTATGTATGCAGCCCGCTTTGATTTTCTATATGATCAATACATAATTAAATTCGGTCAAGCTGAAAATTCTCCTCATGAATTCAGAAATTAATTGAGCATTATTCTCCCTACTTTTAGACCAACGAAAAATGGTCTCTCTCATTGTTCCATGAAATGGAAAAAAAATCTCTTCAATTTCTTCATCTTTTCTCTGATTTTTCTGTGAGAGTACAACACAAAAAGCGTTATTTAGATTATGTTCTTGGGTTGTGCAAGACAGAATAATTACAGTTGTATCCTGAGATTCGAAATGTCATGTAACCGTCACACGACTGGGCGTTTACAGAATTAAAGAAAGAGATTTCTCTCGACTCTGCAAATCTCATTCCTAATTTCACTACAAGAAAACAGGCTAGAACCGACGGCCAAATCCATCGGAAATGTCCATTTTGGAGGGATTTCCGACGAATTTTGGCCGTCGGTTCTATTTCGTCGGAAAACAAAGTCCGCCGGAAATTCCTCGGAAATTTTCGACGGATTTCCGAGGGAGAAATTTACCGACGTCTTTTCCGAGGCATAATCCGTCGGGGATTATTTCGACGGATTTTCGAGGGTAAAATCCGTCGGAAATCCCTCGCAATTTTCCGAGGGATTTCCGACGGATTGAGGATCGATCTAAAATAGTTATCATTCAAATCAACTCCAATTTTGACAAAAATTAAAACAAAAATATAAAATTTATTTATTTATTTTGTAATT
This sequence comes from Eutrema japonicum, assembly GCA_030161315.1. NCBI lineage: Eukaryota > Viridiplantae > Streptophyta > Magnoliopsida > Brassicales > Brassicaceae > Eutrema > Eutrema japonicum. The sequence goes on from BSQW01000007.1 coordinate 30,623,878, forward strand.
TTTTTTTTTTTTTAAAATAAAATATTGAATAATTTATTTATTAAATTAAATAAAAAAAAATAAAAAAAAATTAATTATATAATTAAATTACAAAAAACATAATTTTTTAAAAAAATTGAAAGTTTAAAAATTACAAAAAAAAAAATTGAAATCAAAACGAGGGGTAATCATCGAACTTCGATGCGAACCACGCGTCCATCTTTTCGCTCTTCGTTTTCTGAGTCGAGAGCTCATCCTCCAAAACCGTGACCTTCTCCTTGAGCTCTTCGTTTTGACGGATGAGTTCTGGATCCATCGAGAAACCGGCGGAAGAAGATGCACGTTGGGTCGCAAACTTACCCAACCCCGGCTGACGACCTTTTTTAACGGGTACCTCCTACGAAAACAATAAAAAACATTATAATTTTTTATTAACAAATCATTATCTAAATTAGAATAATAATCTATATTTTTTTACTTACCTCAAGGACTAGGTTGTTCATCTCGGCCCGAGTGATTTCGTTGGATCCGGTGTAGCCCTCCTGCGATCTCTGGGTGAGAATCTCGTCTTGCACCTTCGTCATCTTTTCGACCATCTCCCTGATGGCTCCATCGTCAATTCGGCCCGTCTTCTTGTTGGTTTGTGTCCTCACCATCACTTGCAGAAGATCGGAAACTTCGCCGTATTCCTCCGTCTACAAAATAAATAAAACCGTTAAAGATAATCGTTTTCTTATAAAAAAATAACTAAAAATCGATTTCGGTTGTCTTGAAGCTCTTTGCCCCGTTGTTGTGGATAGCTTCTCCCTTCCCGCTTCGGCGACTCTTCCGGTTCTGGGAGTTAGTCTGAGATAGAGCTATGGTCTTCTGATGTTGCCAATACGGGATGTATTCCGTATACACATCATTGTTCAAGCCTTTTGGCTTATCTTTCCCATTTTCCAAGATTTCTTCGACTCGTTCATGTGGCGCGAGAATTGTGTCCTAGCCTCCGCAAAAAATTCCGTCTCCACCGTCTTTGTGATCGTATGGTGCCAATTAAACTCTTGCTACAAACAAAGAAATAGAAATATAGATGTTAACAAAATCTCAAAATATATATATTACAAAAAATAAATAAAGATTTACTTACCACAAACGTACGAAACCACATGTTTTGTTCGTCTGACGGGACCTCCGGAAATTGTGGGTATGGTTTGTTGAGGATGCTGTGCAACATCTTGAGAATCGACTTGCTAATGCCATTCCCCGAGATTCCAAACCTATGAAAAAACAAATTAAAAAACGGATATCAAACCTAAAGAATAATTAATTAAGAGTAAACAAAATTATTACCAAGTAGATCTCGGAATCCGGAGTTCCGGATCGAGAACTTTAAGTAGTTCTCGTCCCGGCTGTTGAGCGAGCTCCTCGTTGGTCATGCTCCTTGGTTGAGCTACACTCTCTTTGTCCGGAACAGTACTCGTGCTAAGACCTACGTCAGTACCCCTCTGACGGTCTTGATCGAATACACCGTAAGACCTACAAAAAGTAAAAACGCATAAGTGTTAAAAAACATATAAAAAAGCATAAATTTTTTTCTAAAAAATGATAACATTTTTTCAAAAAATACATATATAAAAAATGTTTATTATAAATATAATTTCTAAAAATCAATACATGTTAAAAAAAAAGTTTTTTTTTAACATTACATATATATTGTAAAAAACTTACATAAAATCTAATTAACATTCCAAAAAATCAAATTAACAATTCCGCAAAAAATCTAATTAACAATTACAAAAAATCTATAAACCTAAACTAATTCCACAAATATATACATATATAAAAACGTTTTTAATATATATGTATTAAAAACGTTTTTTCAAAATTCATTTATTAAAAACGAATTTACAAAAATGTTATATAAAATTCTATACATATATATATATATATATATATATATATATATATATTACAAAAATGTTTTATAAAATTTTATACATATATATATATTTTCCTAAAACGTTTTTTATAGATTTTCTTTAATAAAATTATCACAAATTCAACAAAAACTAACAACCTAATTAACCAAAATAAATCTAATCACATAAAAAACCTAACAACCTATTTAACATTCAAACAACCTAATCTAATTCCACAAATTCTACAAAAATTAACAACAACCTAAACTAATTAACAACAACAAAAATTTGTTTGAAAGGACTTACATTGCTTTGGCCGTGCAGATACGGTGGAGGGACGGCGGCGAGCTCCGGTGGGCCGCGGTGAAGACGGTGGTCTGCGGTGGCCGAGAAGAAGAAAAGAAGAAACCCGGAGAAGAATCCGGAGAAGAAAAGAAGAAACACGAAGAAGAAGAACAAAGGAAGAATTTTGAGAAGAAGACCTGAAGAAGAAGAAGAAATCGGCGGCAGTTTGTCATAATATAAATATGCAAGTGCCTTTGCTCCTCCTCTAATAGTCGCCGATCCTTGTGATATATCATGGTTTTTACCCTGTTTAGACCATGATATAAGTCCTTTTTATAGAGTCTTTCTAGTGTTTTGTAGTATTTTAGAGTCTTTTACAGGTCTTAGCACATTTGGAGTATTATTGGAGATATTGGAGTTCTATGGTGCATTCTGGAGCGAAATTGAAGTCTGATGACTGAGTGCCCGATCTGAGCGACAAGCATCGATCGATACCCCCTGGTATCGATCGACACCCGTCGAGAAATCATGGGCCGCGACTTTTTATGAAGTTTTGAAGAATTGCAAAAGTGCCCAGAAGACTTTGATAATTACAAGAAGACCCCAAGTCGTGTTTTAGGTTATAAATAGGATTTTACGGCCACTTGTTTAGGCTATGCTTTATTTCTGTGTTTGATTTTACTTTGGTTTGAGACAAGTCTGAATCTTCCTTCGTCCGAGATCAGATTTCAAGAACCTCTTGTTATTCTTATTCTATTGATGATTTATTCAAGCATATTGATTGTTTCATTCTCTATGTCTGAGTAGATCCACTTTAGGTTTAGGGTTTTCTCATAAAGGATTTCTCTGAATGCTAGGTTAATAATCTGTTTAGGATTCACTATCTAAATTAGTTCTTCGCCTTAGGTTGTGTTCAAAGCTAATTCTAGGTTGACGAATCTGGAACTTAGATCTTAGGATAATTGATTAGGCACGACAGTACGATTAATTACCTGATAGAACCTAGGTGAGCAAATTGATTATTCGCAAAGAGATTTGGTTTAATTGATTTGTGAACATATCAAACCTGATATTAAAGCTGATTTAGACTTTAGGATTCGCAAAGAGATTTGGAATTCCTAGGATTTAGATTTAGATAATTCTCGCAACGACAATTGGTTAATTATAGCTTAGTGATTTGAGTTCAAGAACTGCGCTAAATCTGAATCATGCTAGTTAGTTTATCTGCATTCATTGATTTCCTGAGAAAAACCCTAGACCTATATTTCCCCAATTGATTTACAACTCTTTTAATTTCTGCATTGCTTTCAATTACATCTGTTTGGCTTAGCTTAATTCTCAACTATACAATATATTGTGCATCTCTGTGAGTCTTTGTGGTTCGACCCCTAGCTATATTACAACTACTGCTTTAGTACTGTTAGGGTATTAATTTGAGCATATCACCTTGCTTTTTCCACTTAGTCGTCCAATCTGAGTAAATATATCGGGAACATAGACAGGATAACTAACTTTGTTCCCTCTATCATCATGACGTGCGGGGCGTCTACTTTTTGTTTGGACTTGCGCTAGAAAGTAGTAGCTAGCAAAGTTGGAAGTTTTTTCATTAATGCTCTGTGCGACAATAGAACCCTCGCGTCTAGAAAGATTTTTCACCTTCTTCTTTAGGTGGAACATATGCCGCTCAAAAGGGTACATCCATCGGTATTGAACCGGCCCACCAAGTGCTGCTTCTCGAGGGAGATGAAGAGGAAGATGTTCCATAACATCAAAAAAGGCAGGAATAAATATTTTCTCGAGGTTGCAAAGAAGAACCGGTATGTTTTCCCCTAGATTTCGGATTCCGGCTGATGTAAGTGATCTCGTGCATAGATCCCGGAAGAAAGCACCGATCCCTGCATATATAGTAGACATACAAAATTAAATAACTTTCGTATCATAATCACAAATATAAATATATGCCAACATACGTAATAGTGTAAATGTATATATACCTGCAATAGATCCATGGACGTTTAGAGGAAGAAGACATTCAAATGAAAATGGAAGGAGGCACTGCATGACAACATGACAATCATGACTCTTTATCCCAGAAAACTTTTCTTCTGAACTATCGACGCAATTACGAAGGTTAGATGCATATCCGTCTGGGAATTTGATACCGTGCTTAATCCAATCGAAGAATTCTCCTTTGAAGACGCATCCAACCGGAAAACAGGGGGATGTGATTTCCCGTTCGCCATTACATGCAACTCCTTACGGGAACAAATATATGGCAAGTCCAATATGGCCTTCAAATTATATTTCGTCTTTCCTTGCACATTTAGAACAGTGTTCACGATGTTGTCGAAAAAGTTATTTTCAATGTGCATCACATCTAGATTATGGCGCAGCAAATGATCTTTCCAATATGACAAATCCCAGAAAATACTCTTTTTATGCCAATTGTGGTACTCACCACAACCGTCAATGGGATAATGCGCATTACCCCCGCATGAAACTGTCTTTTCGGCACCAAAATCTCTGAATTGATTCATAATATAATTACCATCTACCTCATGAGGTGGACCATCAAAAACTTTTTGTTCTTTCTAAACAATGTTGTGCTCCGACAATATGGATGATCATGCGGTAGAAATCGTCGATGACAATCGAACGAAGAAGTCTTACGCCAGTTCTTCAATTGGAACGCATCAGTGTTATCTTGACAATACGGACACGCCAACCTTCCATGCGTCGACCATCCATAGAGCATACCGTATGCTGGAAAATCACTTATGGTCCACATAAGTACCGCACGCATCATAAAATTTTGTTGCAGGGAAACATCGAACGCTTCAACACCATCTTTCCACAACTTTTTCAACTCATAAATTAATGGTTGTAATAAAATATCAAGCGATATCTTAGGATGCTATGGACCTGGGACGAGGATCGTGAGGAACAAAAACTCTCGTTTCATGCACATAGATGGCGGTAAATTGTACGGTGTGACGATTACTAGCCACAACAAATATTTCCTCCCATGCTTTCCAAAAGGGTCGAATCCATCCGTAGATAACCCGAGGTATACGTTCCTTGGCTCACACGCAAAACTAGGATAAACCTCTTGAAAATGTTTCCATGCTTCTGCATCTGAAGGATGCGCTATCTCTCCAGCTGAGTTATGTTCTGCATGCCATCTCATAGGCCCTATCGTGCGCTGAGATTGATACAACATCTTCAACCTATCAGCTAGGGGAAGATACCACATCCGTTTATGTGGAACATGTACTCTGCCTCATGTATCCTGATAGCAAGGTTTGTGACAAAAACGACACTTCAACCGGTTTTCATCCTTTCTCCAGTAGATCATACAGTTGTCGATGCACACATCTATCATCTGATAAGGTAATCCAAGACCAGCTACAAGCTTCTGAATCTCGTAGTATGAAGCCGATGAAATATTATCTTCAGGTAAGACATCTCTCACAAAATCAGATATCGCATCAACACAATCCTTGGCCAAGTTGAAATCTGTCTTTATAGTCATCAACCTACTTGCAGTTGAAACAGGCGATATTCCATCGCTACATCCTCTGTATAATGGCTGCTTTGACGCATCTACCATATCAAAAAACTTCCGCGCTTCTGAATTTGGTTCCTCTATTCTGTTACCATCCTCAACATGATACGATGCTATGTTTTCACGAAACGCATCATTCACCATCTGAGTGTAACCTGCGTTTACATCTAATTCCGGTGTTGGTTCCTCTAACCTAGTATCCGAAGTACTACCAAACCTATCAAATGTGCTACCATAATATTGCACCATTGAATCGGTTTCTCTGTGGGTATACCAAATCTTGTAACCAGGCATAAATCCATTCCTATATAAGTGATTCCTTACATCCATAACTGAGTGTAATCTATGATTCCGACATTTAGTACAAGGACAATATATTTTACCATATTCTGATGTCATGCTATTGTTTGACGCAAAGTTCATGAACTCCCCAACACCTTGTGCGAACTCATCCGTCAATTCCCCCGTAGCGGAATCACGCGGAGGTTTGTCCATCCATGATCTAAAATAAGACATATTGTGTAATTTTGTTTTTTTGGTTGTGAATGTTGTGAATGATCAAGGGGAGGAGTATTAATTTATAGAGAAATGTTTGTTTGTTCTCTGCATGATATACACAAGAATCTTCAAAATTCCAGAGACAGGAAACACACGAATTAAACATTGGAACAACCTAGGAACAAAGCCATGTGAAAAAGGCAATGAATGTTTACAAAGCGCATATCAAACAATTGTAATCCAGCGAAAACATTCCAAACCGGTTACAAACAAAGCAAGAAACGTATATACAAGGGGAGAAGTATTTACAAAGCAAGAATATATAAATATTCCCTCGGAAATCGGTCAGAATATTCCGAGGGATTTCCGACGGCCGTTACGAGGGATTCAATTCCCTCGGAAATCGGTCGGAATATTCCGACGGATTAATAGCCGTCGGATATCCCTCGGAATATTCCGACAGATTTCCGAGGGAATCTCGACGAGTCCGTATTCCCTCAGAAATCCGTCAGAATATTCCGAGGGATATCCGACGGCTATTAATCCGTCGGAATATTCCGACCGATTTCTGAGGGAATTGAATCCTTCAGAATGCCCTTGTTATGCCATCGGTATTCCGTCGGTTTTTTCTGACGGTTTCAAACCTGTCAGAAACGCTGTCCGAAATCCGGGTGTTTTCTTGTAGTGTTCATGTATTGGTATCATCATTATATTATGTTTATCGATTTGTTTATATAATTTTTTTGTAAATTATCAGTTTGTCCATATTGTAAAAATTAGGTTCCTATCAAAAAAGTTTATGGATACTTAATTCCTAGCGCCCATCATCAGATTCCTCTACACCGTAACTAAAAAATATGTCTTTTTGTATAATTCGTTGAAGCAAACATCGATAACTTGTGTAGTTATGGGTAAAAAAGGCGGTGATGGTTGTAGTTATATATGATTAACACATATAAATACGAAAAAATGGTTTGGAATAACAATCATGATGATCTAATTCATAACCAAGAAATCAGAAACGAGAGACAAATCAATGGAGCTTGTTTTCTCACAGAAAATAAGGTAACTAAACCAGCTTTGATTTGTTTGTCCTCTATTTGATTTGTTTCTTAGAACAATGGAACTTGTTCAAAAATCTGATTTTTTTATAATGTAATTTTGCAATGAACCGATAACTCATAGTTCGGTGAAGAAAAACAAAAAAACCAGTTCATCCGAGATTCAGTTCCTTGGAGTAAGATTTCAATTTTAACAAATCATGAGAAGAAAATTTAATCATGAAATAGTACTATATTATCCATAAAATTTTGGTTCACAAATATTGAAAATCATTCATCTGGTGTTTACTGATGATGGCCAATGCATTGTTTCAGACTAGTGATGTTAGACTTGAAGGATGAAATTAGAGAGTGGTAAATTTATGATGTTCCGGGACTACACGAGAAAAGAAAAAGGACAACAAGACGAATACGAAATTTAATGCCGATGCTTAAGAGTCAAATGGTTGAACCATTTTTTGGAACATAATCCTGAGTTCGGTGAGAATCAGCTCAAAACAACACTACAAAGAGGATTTTCTACAGTTGTAGAATTGTAGCTTGACATGGAAAATGAAGGTTCCAAAAGATCCAAAGAAATTGCCACTGGTGAAAAAAAAACAAGTCATACGTTAAAAACAGAGATAATTCGTCGGTAAGTCGCCCAAGAATACTTGGGAGGAAGCCGAAAGAAGTAGAAAAGCAGAGTCGAATATTGTTTCATAGTCATTATGATTTCTGCGATTATTTATACTTTTGTGTCAACATCTCTACGCTTATATTTTGTATTAATTTTTAATTGTTTATGAAATTATTGAATATATGTATGCTTATAATAAAGTGAAAATTACCCAGAATAACATGAATCTTTTATGTAATTACTAGATTAACACCCTCAGAACTGAGTTGACTAGAATAACACAACTCTTTTGTCAAAAGACAAAACACCCCTATTTGAGTTACTTATACACAGAAATGCCATTTTGATTTATTTTTCTCAAAAAAAAAAACTGCTTTTGAATTCAAAACAGTTTTGTCTTTCTAAAACATTTTCACTTCCCTCGTCTTCCCTAGAAACGTAAAAAACTGTTTTCATATTCCTCTCCCACACGAGTCCGTCGCCGTCGTCCTCCTCTCTTCTTCTTAAGCCTCGCCGTCGTCCTCCTCGCCTCGCCGTCGTCCTCCTCTCTTCTTCTTAAGCCTCGCCGTCGTCCTCCTCTCTTCTTCTTCTTCATCGTTCATCATCGCCGCCGTCGAGAAACCCTAAAACCAAGCCGCTTCTCTTCCATCTTCTCTTTCTTCGCTGCCGTCAGGAAACCCTAAAACCCATATTCCGGTATTCTTCGTCTATTATTTTGATTTTGATTTTGCCGCAGATTATGCAGATTTGTTGGTATTGTTGCAGAATTGTTTGTTTTGTGTGTTGCAAATTTGTTCCTTTTTGCAGATTTGTTATTATGTTGCAGATTTGTTTGTTTTGTGTGTTGCCGATTTGTTCATTATGTTGCAGATTTGTTTTCTGTAGCAGACTTGTTTTTGTTGCAGACTTGTTTTTGTTGCAGACTTGTTTTTTGTTGCAGACTTGTTTTTTGTTGCAGACTTGTTTTTGTTGCAGACTTGTTTTTGTTGTAGACTTGTTTTTTGTTGGACACCTGTTTTGTTGCAGACTTGTTTTTTGTTGCAGACTTGTTTTTTGTTGCAGACTAGTTTTTGTTGCAGACTTGTTTTGTTGCAGACTTGTTTTTGTGACAGACTTGTTTTTTTATGCAGACTTGTTTTTTGTTGCAGACTTGTTTTTATTGCAGACTTGTTTTTGTTGCAGATTTGTTTTTTGTTGCAGACTTGTTTCATTTATCGACTTGTTTCATTTTTTGTGTGTATAGGTATGGATTCTAGTGAGAAAAGAGAATATCCTCAGCGGATGTATAGTGTTGTTCCACAGCAAAATAAAAGTATAAATCATGGATGTTCTTTGTCAATTTTGAGAGATGTCCAAAAGAGTGTTGGCGATGAAGTATGGGAGTACCTAAAGAATTCAGCTCTTGGTGTTCTTATTTTGTTAGCAGAGAGTAAGTTTTGTTGGCATAGTAAGACAGTTCACTACTTCCTCACACATCAGTTGAAAATCAAAAGTTCAAGTGAGATTTGGTGTTTTATTGGAGAGAAACCTCTGAGGTTTTCATTGCATGAATTTGCTGAGCTCTCGGGACTTAATTGTGATCCGTACAATGTTGAAAAAGAAGGGGAAGAAGCGGAAATTGATCACCGCGAAATATGGGCTGAGATGGGTGTGCCTATAGGTGATGGACCTTCTTGGGAGGAGTTGTTTAAGGTGTTGACAAAGTGCAACACATGGAGCTACGAGAAGAAAAGAATTGTAGGTTGTTTGTGCATCCTCTCCCTAGGAATATTTGGTTTAAGTAGAGGATGTAGGATGGATTTGAAATGTGCCAAGAAATTATTGGATCCTGCTGCTTTGGAGAGGTTTCCATGGGGTAGGAGGTCATTTGAATTGTTGATTGAGTCCATCAAAGAAGCAAAACTTGCTGATAACACTTACACTTTGAAAGGACTAGTTCACGTGTTACAAATATGGGCGTATGAGTCATTTGAAAGATTAGGAGAACTTTATGGTAGAAAAAAGTAAGAACAAGAACTTCCTATTCTCTCATGGGGTGGATCTCGTGGCCGTTACCAAATTGATGATATTGTTCTTGATGAAAAGAAAAAACATTGCCAGGTATATTTCTGCTTGCAATCCCTTTAGAGACTTGTTCTAGGATTCGTTGCAGACTTGTTCTATTCGTTGAATACTTGTTTCATGTGTTGTTGCAGACTTGTTGTGTTGCAGACTTGTTTCATTTGTTGTAGATTTGTTTCATATGTCGCATATTTTTTTGGTGCAGACTTGTTGTATACTTGTTTCATGTGTTGCAGATTTGTTGTAGTTTGTTGTTGTAGACTTGTTTCATGTGTTTCAGATTTGTTTCATATGTCGCAGATTTGTTGTAGTTTGTTGTTGTAGACTTGTTTCATGTGTTGCAGATTTGTTTCATGTGTCGCAGATTTTTTGGTGCAACACTTGTTGTTGTAGACTTGTTTCATGTGTTGCAGATTTGTTTCATGTGTCGCAGATTTGTTGGTGCACTTGTTGTTGTAGACTTGTTTCATGTGTTGCAGATTTGTTTCATATGTCGCAGATTTGTTGGTGCACTTGTTGTTGTAGACTTGTTTCATGTGTTGCAGATTTGTTTCATGTGTTGCAGATTTGTTTCATGTGTCGCAGATTTGTTGGTGCATTTGTTGTTGTAGACTTGTTTCATGTGTTGCAGATTTGTTTCATGTGTTGCAGATTTGTTTCACGTGTTTCATATGTCGCAGATTTATTGTCTTCTCGCATTTTCATTTCTCACTTTTAATTTGTAATTGACTACAGGTATGTGTCAGACAATTTGATCCAATGGCTAACCACAACAAGGATGATCACAAACTAGACAATTTGATCAAAGACATCATAGATGGTAAAGTCACTACAAGAAAACAGCCAATTTGCAATGGAACTTTGCAACGGAATATTTCGTAACAAATCTTTGCAACGTAGTACGTTGCAACTCCGTTGCAAATTCGTTGCTAAACTTCGAAAAAATAATCAGTTACAAATTCGTTGCAAGTTTGCAACCGATTTGCAATAGTTTAGCAACGGTATAATTATGCAACAAAGATTGTTGCAAAACGTTACTAAAATCTGCAACAGAAATACGTTGCAACATTTTGCAACGGATAGCACACTACAAGAAAACAACGGATTTGCGATGGACAAATCCATAGCAAATCCGTCGCAAATCACGTTTTGCGACGGAATTGCGACGACACGACTTCCGTCGCAAATCAGTCGTCGCAAAACAGTTTCCCTCGCAAATCCGTCGCAAATTTGCGACGAACCATTTTCCCTCGCAAATTTGCAACGGCAAATATCCGTCGCAAACCCGTCGCAAATTTGCGATGATAAATACTCCCTCGCAAATTTGCAACGGATACTTTCCCTCGCAAATCCGTCGCAAATTTGCGACGAGATAATTCCCTCGCAAATTTGCAAAGGCAACTTTCCCTCGCAAATCCGTCGCAAATTTGCGACGAGATAATTCCCTCGCAAATTTGCGAAGGCAACTTTCCCTCGCGAATCCCTCGCAAAATTGCAATGGATTTGCAAGGAAAATTGAATTTTGTAAATTAAAAAAAAAATAAGAATTTTTGCATTGCAAAACGTTGCTAGAGTGTATGTTACAACGTTGCAAATGTGTTGCTAGAGCGCATTGCAAAACGTTACAAATTTCGCAACGGAGAATCGTTGCTAGAGTGTATGTTACAAATCCGTTGCAAATGTGTTGCAAATTGCGTTAGCCATTTTCGGTTTCATACTTGGGTAATTTTTGGTTTTTTCTTTTGCAACGGAATCGCAAAGGTTTTGCAACGGATTTCTTGATTTTGCAACGAATTTCTTGGTTTTGCAACAGATTTCTTGGGTTTCCTTGCAAATACGTTTCTAAATGTCTTACTCCAAAAAATAAAGTGTGAAATATAGGCAAAGAAAACATCAATCTTCAAGGAAAACAATAATAACAACTAAAATGATCCTTGTTAACATATAAATAGCCATTTTCGGTTTCATACTTGGGTAATTTTTGGTTTTCCTTTTGCAACGAAATAGCAACGGTTTTGCATCGGATTTCTTGATCATGCAACAGATTTCTTTGTTTTGCAACGGATTTCTTGAGTTTCCTTGGTAACTCAAGAAATCCATTGCTAAATGTCTTATACCAAAAAATAAAGTGTGAAATATGGGCAAAGAAAACATTAATCTTCAAGGAAAACAATAATAACAACTAAAATGATCCTTGTTAACATATAGTTAGCCAATTTCGGTTTCATACTTGGGTAATTTTTGATTTTTTTTTTTGCAACGGAATAGCAACGATTTTGCAACGTATTTTTTGATTTTGCAACGGATTTCTTGGTTTTGCAACGGATTTCTTGAGTTTCGTTGCAAATCCGTTGCTAAATGTCTCATTCCAAAAAAATAAAGTGTGAATCCTCTAACTCATATAACTACTACCTAAGTGGTGCAAGCTATGTTCTACAATGTAAATTTAATATGTGCAATAAAAGAAAACACTACATGAATAAGTATTCATATCAAAAATGTGTAAAAGTAAAATATTCATCTTAAGGATGAGATATGATGAATACACACTTACTCACTCTTATGATCATAAGCCATGTTTTTTGACATACCATGGATTTTCAAATAAAATATGGGCAAAGCAAACATTAATCTTCAAGGAAAACAATAATAACAACTAAAATGATACTTGTTAACATATAGTTAGCCATTTGCGGTTTCATACTTGGGTAATTTTTGGTTTTTCCTTTTGCAACGGAATCGCAACGGAATCGCAACGGTTTTGCAACGGATTTCTTGATTTTGCAACAAATTTCTTGGTTTTGCAACGGATTGCTTGGGTTTCCTTGCAAATACGTTGCTAAATATCTTATTCCAAAAAATAAAGTGTGAAATATAGGCAAAGAAAATAGTAATCTTCAAGGAAAACAATAATAACTACTAAAATGATCCTTGTTAACATATAGTTAGCCAATTTTGGTTTCATACTTGGTTAATTTTTGGTTTTTCCTTTTGCAACGGAATTGCAACGTTTTTGCAACGGATTTCTTGATTTTGCAATGGATTTTTTGGTTTTGCAACGGATTTCTTGAGTTTCCTTGCACATCCGTTGCTAAATGTCTCATTCCAAAAAAATAAGGTGTGAATCCTCTAACTCATATAACTACTACCTAAGTGGTGCAAGATATGTTCTAAAATGTAAATTTAATATGTGCAGTGAAAAAAAACACAACAAGAATAAGCATTCATATCAAAAATGTGTAAAAGTAGAACATTCATCTTAATGATGAGATATGATGAATACACACTTACTCACTCTTATGATCATAAGCCATATTGTTTTACATACCATGGATTTTGCTAATGAAATATGGGCAAAAAAAACATTAATCTTCAAGGAAAATAATAATAACAACTAAAATGATCCTTGTTAACATGTAGTTAGCCATTTTCGGTTTTATACTTGGGTAATTTTTGGTTTTTTATTTTGCAACGGAGTCGCAACGGTTTTGCAACGGATTTGTTGATTTTGCAACGGATATTTCTTGGTTTTGCAACGAATTTCTTGGGTTTCCTTGCAAATATGTTGCTAAATGTCTTATTCCAAAAAATAAAGTGTGAAATATAGGCAAAGAAAACATTAATCTTCAAGGAAAACAATAATAACAACTAAAATGATCCTTGTTAACATATAGTTAGCCAATTTCAGTTTCATACTTGGGTAATTTTTGGTTTTTCTTTTTGCAACGGAATTGCAACGGTTTTGCAACAGATTTCTTGATTTTTCAACTGATTTATTGGTTTTGCAACGGATTTCTTGAGTTTCCTTGCAAATCCGTTGCTAAATGTCTCATTCCAAAAAAATAAAGTGTAAATCCTCTAACTCATATAACTACTACCTAAGTGGTGCAAGCTATGTTCTACAATGTAAATCTAATATGTGCAGGGAAAGAAAACACCACAAGAATAAGCATTCATATCAAAAATGTGTAAAAGTAGAACATTCATCTTAAGGATGAGATATGATGAATAAACACTTACTCACTTTTATGATCATAAACCATATTTTTTGACATACCATGGATTTTCTAATGAAATATGGGCAAAGAAATCATTAATCTTCAAGGAAAAAAATAATAACAACTAAAATGATCCTTGTTAACATATAGTTACCCATTTTTGGTTTCATACTTGGGTAACTTTTGGTTTTTTATATTGCAACGGAATCGCAACGGTTTTGCAACAGATTTCTTGATTTTGCAACGGATTTCTTGGTTTTGCAACGGATTTCTTGGTTTTGCCATGGATTTATTGGGTTTCCTTGCAAATACGTTGCTAAATGTTTTATTCCAAAAAATAAGGTGTGAAATATAGGCAAAGAAAACATTAATCTTCAAGGAAAACAATAATAACAACTAAAATGATCCTTGTTAACATATAGTTAGCCAATTTCAGTTTCATACTTGGGTAATTTTTGGTTTTTCTTTTTGCAACGGAATTGCAACGGGTTTGCAACAGATTTCTTGATTTTTCAACGGATTTCTTGGTTTTGCAACGGATTTCTTGAGTTTCCTTGCAAATCCGTTGCTAAATGTCTAAATCCAAAAAAATAAAGTGTAAATCCTCTAACTCATATAACTACTACCTAAGTGGTGCAAGCTATGTTCTACAATGTAAATTTAATATGTGCAAGGAAAAAAAACACCACAAGAATAAGCATACATATCAAAAATGTGTAAAAGTAGAACATTCATCTTAAAGATGAGATATGATGAATACACACTTACTCACTTTTATGATCATAAGCCATATTTTTTGACATACCATGGATTTTCTAATGAAATATGGGCAAAGAAAACATTAATCTTCAAGGAAAAAAATAATAACAACCAAAATGATCCTTGTTAACATATAGTTAGCCATTTTCGGTTTCATACTTGGGTAATTTTTGGTTTTTTTTATTGCAACGGAATCGCAACGGTTTTGCAACAGATTTTTTGATTTTGCAACGGATTTCTTGGTTTTGCAACGGATTTCTTGGTTTTGCCATGGATTTATTGGGTTTCCTTGCAAATACGTTGCTAAATGTCTTATTCCAAAAAATAAAGTGTGAAATATATGCAAAGAAAACATTAATCTTCAAGGAAAACAATAATAACAACTAAAATGATCCTTGTTAACATATAGTTAGCCAATTTCGGTTTCATACTTGGGTAATTTTTAGTTTTTCCTTTTGCAACGGAATTGCAACGGTTTTGCAACGGATTTCTTGATTTTGCAATGGATTTCTTGGTTTTGCAACAGATTTCTTGAGTTTCCTTGCAAATGCGTTGCTAAATGTCTCATTCCAAAAAAAAATAAAGTGTGAATCGTCTTACGCATATAACTACTACCTGAGTGGTGCAAGCTATGTTATACAATGTAAATTTAATATGCGCAGTGAAAGAAAACACCACAAGAATAAGCATTCATATAAAAAATGTGTAAGAGTGGAACATTCATCTTAAGGATGAGATATGAGGAATACACACTTACTCACTCATATGATCATAAGCCATATTTTTTGACATACCATGGATTTTCTAATGAAATATGGGCAGAGAAAACATTAATCTTCTTGGAAAACAATAATAACAACTAAAATGATCATTGCTAACATATAGTTAGCCATTTTCGTTTTCATACTTGGGTAATTTTTGGTTTTTCCTTTTGCAGCGGAATCGCAACGGTTTTGCAACGGATTTCTTGGTTTTGCAACGAATTTCTTGGTTTTGCAACATATTTCTTGAGTTTCCTTGCAAATTCGTTGCTAAATGGCTCATTCCTAAAAAGCAAGTGGCAATCCTATTACTCATATAACTACTACCCAAGTTGTACATGCTATCTCCTACAATGTAAATTTAATACCTTCATTAAAATAAAATACAACAACAATAATCATTCATGTGAAAAATATGTAAGAGCATAACATTCATCTTAAGGATGAGAAAAGATGAATACACACTTACTCACTCATATGATATTAAGCAATATTTTTGACAAACCATAGATATTCTAATGAAATATTAGCAAAAGAAACATTAAACGTGTAGGAAAACAAGAATAACAACTAAGAGAATCGTTGTTAACATATAGCTAGCCATTTGTGGTTTTATACTTAAGAAATTTGTGGTTTCATAGCTTGCGTGTTGTAACGGATTTTTTGGTTTTGCAACAGATTTCTTGTGTTTGTAACAAATGTTTTGAGCTTCCTTGCAATTCTATTGTTAGATGAATCATTTCAAAAAACTATTACAAATTTTCAAAAAGAAGAAGGAATAGTTAGTGTGTCTTTGATTTAGAGTTTATGGCATATGGATTGGGGTTTAGGGTATAAGAATATAGGGTTTGAATTTTTTTTTGCTAGTTCTATTAAGAATAAAAATATAATAATTTGATGGTATAATGAGTTTTTGGTTTAGGGTATAGGTATTCACGCTTGTAAAATATTGTTTTTTCTATTTCTCAATTAAAAAAGCAATTACACCAAATTATTGTTTATAAGTACATAAAATAGAATAGAAACAACTATTACAAAATTAAAAAGAAAAAAAAATTATTGAGTTTTTGACTTAGAGTTTAGGGCATAGGGTTTGAGGTTTATGGTATAAGGGTTATGATATATTTTTTTTGTTATATTAAAAATAGAAATATAATAATTTTTAAGTATTAATGAGTGTTTGATTTAGTAAATATGGATTCACACTTTTAAGATATATATATTTTTTATTTCTCAATGAAAAAAAAATAATATAACAAATTATTTTTTCATACTAAAAACGTAATATAGAACGGAAAAAACAATTACAAAATACAAATTAAAAAAGGAAATATAACATTATAAATTCTTTAAAAAGTCAAAGTACACAAATTTAAGTTTATTGTAATATAAATAACTGATAAACTCTAAAATAAAAAAAAATTATTCATTAAAAACTAAATAAAAGTAGAGAGCCAATAAGAAGAGATGACTTAGATTGATCATGTGGCGAAATCTCAGCCGTTCCTTCTTCTATTTTTTTCTCTCCAGTAGATGAGTAATCGTCTTCTCTTCCTCGTCTCTCCGAGAGTCTGAGAACCATCATTCTCACTCACATCGCCTAATTTCGGTCTCTCTCTCTCTCTCGTTTGCAAACCGAAAATATGGTCTGATTCTTCTTCTAGATCTTGTTCGAGCTAGGGTTTATACTTGTTGGAGGTGGGCCTAGCACCCCCAATTAATTAGGCCCATCTTAGGAAAGACCCCTCTTCAGCTCGGTCGCCGGCCTAAAAGCACCGACCCGCAAGTCCCCTCTTCAGCTCGGTCACCGGCCTAAAAGCACCGACCCGCAAGTCCCCTCTTCAGCTCGGTCGCCGACCTGAAAGCGACGCACCTCGGCCCCGGTCTGACACTTCAAGGCAGGAATGTCAGAAGAGCAGAAGGCAAGTGGGAGTTGGTAGAACAGTGTATTGTCTGAGCAGGAGTATGGGCTGACCTCGACGTCTCACCAACCCTGCAGACTTGACAAAGGGGAAGAAGACACGTGGAGGAGTTGGTCAAACAGTACGCTGCTCTGCAACACGCCACGCCGAGCTCATCATGACCTCCATCCTCGAAAGCCGAAACACGCCTCCTAGGCCACCTTACCCGCGAAAGAAGCCGAAGACGCCACGTGGCCCCGAGATCCCGGGGAGCAGGAAGCCAACCTCGGCTATATATACCCCTCAATGTCATTAATGAGGGGGACTTTTGATTTGGGCAATTTCCGACCTGTAACTAGCTACCCGACCTCTCTCTTTCTCTCTTTGTAACAAGACAACATTTTAGAACGCCGAACTGGACGTCCTTCGGAACCAGTTCATAAGTCTAAAGTGTTCATTTCTCTCACCATCAATAAAACGAAACACGGCCCCCGGCCTACTCATCTCTCTCTCTGCGACCTGCTTTAATAGTGGTTAAACTGCTCTAATTAACGAAAATCTCACCTCTCGTCTCCTAATCACTCTTTAAACATACTTAGTGATCCCCGGGATCAACAATTGGCGCTAGAAGGAGGGGAAGGAGATTCTTCTATACGCAAGGAGCAGTTCAACCACCACCGCAACCGCAGCAACGATGGCAATTCCGCCCCCAAGAGTGTTGTCAGACCACGAGACCCCGGCCCAAACAACGGCCCAGGCCCCGACAACGGCCCCGCAAACGACTCAAACGACGGCGACCATCCCGTCGTCAGCCCAAGCAGCTGCCAACCAGACAATTCCTCGAGAGCAGTTCTTCAGGGCCCCGCCCCCGGCTTCGGCACCCGCTCATCCCGACGGCTCCGCCGCACACAACGCGCCCCGAGCATCGGAGGATCAGCCCACGCTGTCCGCCGTGATGCAGACCCTGCTCGCCCGAATAGACGAGCTGACGCGAGCCACCGACCAACGATTCGCCACGCTAGGGGCCTCCCGCGACCGGTCGGACAACACCGGGTCCCCCGACGTCCATCTCAGGGAGCCGGCCTCTCGGGAAGAAACCCCCCGTATCCGGACAAGCCGACCTGGCGACTCACCGTCAGGGTCAGAAGGGCCGGGCGGACGTTTCGCCCCGGCCGTAGGCAGCCACCCAGGCGACGAGGCCCACCATCTCCGATCCAGCGCGGAGCGTTCCAGGGACGCCGAATTCGAGGCCATGAAGGAGACTATCTGCGCGATGTCCTCCAAAATCCATCAGGCCACCAGCGCGGCCCCGGAAATCGATCGCGTCCTCAGAGAGGCGCAAAACACGCCGTTCACCCCCCGGATCGCCTATGTCCCGCTCCAGCACCTCGGGAAGCTCAAGCTCCAGCCCTACGCGGGCACCACCGACCCGGCCCAGTATCTTACGGCGTTCACCATCGCCATGGGCCGCGCCCACTTCTCACCCGATGAGCGCGAAGCTGCCCACTGCCAGCTCTTCGTAGAGAACCTCACCGGCCCGGCTCTCACGTGGTTCTCTCGGCTGAAGACGCACTCTATAGACAGCTTCAGAGACCTGTCGACCACCTTCCTCGAGCACTACTCCATCTACATCCGGCAGTCCGCATCCAGCGCGGACCTCTGGGCGATGAACCAAGGAGCGAAGGAGTCGCTCAGGTCCTTCATAGAGCGCTTCAAGGCCACGGCCTCCCAAAGCAACGTGACCGATGAGTCAGCGCTCCCCGCTCTGAGAAAAGGACTGCGGGCCGATTCGGCCTTCAAGGACGATATGAAGCTCAACAGGCCGCGCTCGCTGGAAGACGCCTTGCACCGCGCTGGACTCTTCGTCGAACTCGAGGAGGAGAAGGCGGCTGAGTCGAGAAACAGCGCCTCTCACAAGGCCCCGGCCCCAAAGGAGCGGCCCCAGGAAAGGTATCAAGAGCCTCGTCAACACTACGATGACGAGTACCAGCGCAGCAAGGGAAAGCAGGCCGCTGCATTCCTTGTCAACGGACCGCCCTCCGGCCTCCGTCTGCACGACCCCGTACTTCCCTCCAACCCCGCGCCAGGGTTGCCTTGGAACAAGTACGTACGGGATCCCCGCCAGCAGGATCGGCGTCCCGACGAGCCGAGCGATAGGGAACCCCGACCAGACGAGCCTTACGACAGGTCGGCCTTCTGCGACTTCCACCGGCGAAAGGGGCACCCGACCTCTCACTGCCGCGCCCTCCAGGAGGTCCTGCTGAACCAATTTCAACGGGGAGAAATCAGCGTCCCAGAGCGGCTGCGTCCGCATGCCCAGGACGACGATCGAGTGCAACCCCGCGACAACCGAGGTCGCGAGGATAACCGGGCTAGGCCTTACAACCGCGCCCAAAACGACGACCGGCGGCGACGATCTCCCTCGCGAGACCGGGATACGGGCAGATCGCCTCCCCCGGCCCGGACTCTGATAGGGATGATCATGGGAGGCCTCCTCTCGTGCAACGACCCGGTGCGGTCCATCAAGCGTCATGAGAGGAAGACCGACGCCTCCCTGAAGTGGCACTCCGGGCCGGAGATCGACGCCCAGGACACGAGCAAGAGGGGGATATGTTTCACCGAGGCCGACGCGGTCGGGGTCCACCAGCCCCACAACGACCCCCTCGTCGTACAAGTCCGCGTAGCCGACTGCGACGTTAACCGAGTCCTCGTCGATACGGGCAGCTCGGTCGATCTCATATTCAAGGATACCCTGGCCAGGATGAACCTAAACGGGGTCGAAATCAAGCCGCACTCCATCCCGCTGACCGGCTTCGCCGGGGACAACGTCAACGGAATCGGCACCATCGAATTGCCGGTCTACGTAGGTCGGGTGACGAAAATCGTCAAGTTCGTGGTCTTCGATACCACCCCGATCTACAATATCATCCTTGGAACCCCTTGGCTGCACTCGATGAAGGCAGTCACGTCGACGTACCACCAATGCCTCAAGTTCCCCAACCAGGCCGGTACTTATACTCTTAGGAGTAACCAGAGGGTTTCTCGCGCCTGCTTCGCCATCGAGCATAAGCTGCGCCGCGCCGCGCCGGCCTGCTTGGCCATCAACGCGCTTCAGCCCGGCGAGCCCGACGCCCAGGACCTCCCCGGGCGGGACCTCGTCGCCCAGGTAAACATTGATCCGCGCGACCCCGCCCGCTGCGTTGGCATCGGTACCGATCTCGACGAGGGCATCAAGCGAGAGCTGGTTGAGTTCCTAGGGCAGAACGTCTCCACCTTCGCCTGGTCAACCGGCGACATGCCCGGCATTGACCCGGCCACGTGCAGCCACGAACTCAACGTGGATCCGACCTGTAGACCGGTCAAGCAAAAACGGCGAAAGCTGGGTCCGGAGCGCGCCCAGGCAGTCAACGACGAGGTCGAAAGGCTCACCGCGGCCGGTTCGATCACCGAGGTCAAATACCCGGACTGGTTGGCTAACCCGGTGGTGGTCAAGAAGAAGAGCGGGAAATGGAGGGTCTGTGTGGATTTCACCGACCTCAATAAAGCGTGCCCGAAGGACAGCTTTCCCCTCCCTCGAATCGACCAGGTCGTCGAAGCCACCGCGGGGAACGAGCTACTCTCCTTCATGGATGCTTTCTCGGGGTATAATCAGATTCCCATGCACCCCGATGATCAGGAGAAAACCGCGTTCATCACGGACCGAGGCATTTACTGCTATAAGGTAATGCCCTTTGGACTCAAGAACGCCGGGGCCACCTACCAGCGCCTCGTCAACCGGATGTTCGCCGACCAAATAGGCCGCACCATGGAGGTATACATAGATGACATGTTGGTGAAGTCTCTAGTGGCGGCCGACCACGTCACTCACCTCCGGTCCTGCTTCCGGACGCTGAACGAATACAACATGAAGCTGAACCCGGCCAAGTGTTCCTTCGGCGTCACGTCGGGCGAATTCCTCGGGTACATCATCACCCAGCGCGGGATCGAGGCCGACCCCAAGCAGATCCGGGCCATCATCGAGCTCAAATCCCCGGAGAGCACGCGTCAAGTACAACGACTCACCGGGAGAATCGCCGCACTGAACCGATTCATCTCCCGCTCTACCGACAAGTGCCTCCCGTTCTACCAGCTGCTCCGAGCCAACAAGCGGTTCGAATGGGACGACAAATGCGAAGACGCCCTCCGACAGCTGAAGGAGTACATATCCACTCCTTCCGTCCTGTCCAAGCCAGAAGAAGGCGAAATCCTCTACCTCTACGTCGCCATCTCCGCGTCCGCGGTCAGCGGAGTGCTGGTACGGGAAGACCGGGGTGACCAAAAACCCATCTCATACATCAGCAAATCCCTCGACGACGCGGAGAGCAGGTACCCGACCCTGGAGAAGCTCGCCTTGGCGGTGGTCGTCGCAGCTAGAAAGCTCCGGCCTTACTTTCAATCCCATGCGATTGCCGTCCTAAGCACCTACCCCCGCAGAACCATCCTCCACAGCCCGAGCCGATCGGGCCGGATAATGAAATGGGCTGTTGAGCTGAGCGAGTACGAGGTCGAGTACCGAGGACGGACCGCGATCAAATCTCAGGCCCTGGCTGATTTCCTAATTGAGTTGACGCTCGAGCTGGTAGTCAGCGAGGTCCCCGAAGTATGGAGCCTGCATGTCGACGGATCGGCCTCCAAGCACGGGTCCGGCGTCGGCATACGCCTCGAATCCCCGACCAAGGAGATCCTCGAGCAGTCTTTCCGTCTGGCCTTCCCGGCGTCAAATAACGAGGCGGAGTACGAAGCCCTGATTGCCGGCCTGCGTCTGGCAAGGGAGGTCGGCGTGAAGAAAATCCGAGCTTACTGCGACTCCCAGCTCGTCGCCAATCAATTCAGCGGGGAGTACGAGGCCAAGAATGATCGCATGGACGCCTACCTCAAGGTAACCCAAGGCTTGGCCGCAGAATTCTCCGAATTCACCCTGACGAAGATCCCCCGCGGCGATAACACTTCCGCAGACGCCCTCGCCGCGCTGGCCTCCACCTCGGCCCCAGCCCAACGACGGGTGATCCCGGTCGAGAGCATCGACTTCCCTAGCATCGAGCTGCCAAAGGGGGCCTACTTGATCAACCCCCAGGCCGCGGACCCTGGCGAAGAGGCGCCACCTCCCGAAGTCCTGCCGCCACCCCCGGCCGAGCCCGAACTACCGGACTGGCGAATCGCCATACTGCTGTACATCGCAGACGGCGTTCATCCCCCAGAACGGTGGGCCGCCCGACGGCTAAGAAAGAAGTGTGCCCGGTACACGATGCTGGACGGCCATTTATTCCGATGGAGCGCCTCGGGAACCCTGCTCGGCTGCCTCCACGGGCAGGAAACCATTGACGTGATGAAGGAAATGCACGAGGGCGCTGACGGAAACCACTCCAGCGGCCGGGCTCTCGCCCTGAGAATACGGAACCAGGGACACTACTGGCCAACGATGCTGCAAGACTGCGAAAGATTCGCATCCCGGTGCGAGAAGTGCCAGCGTCACGGCCCGCGCATTCACTGCCCTACCGAGCTCCTCACCACTGCGGTCGCGCCCTACCCCTTTATGCGATGGGCCATGGACATAGTCGGGCCCCTTCCCCGATCTCGCCAAAAGCGCTTCCTCTTGGTCATGACCGACTACTTCACCAAATGGGTCGAGGCCGAAGCTTACGCCAAGATCACGGCAGAGGACGTCCGAAAATTCGTCTGGAAGTTCATCATCTGCCGGCACGGGCTGCCCTACGAGATCGTAACTGACAACGGTGCCCAATTCACGTCGGCCCTCTTCGAAGACTTCTGTGCGAAGTGGAAAATCAGGCTGAGTAAGTCGACCCCGAGATATCCACAAGGGAACGGACAAGCCGAGGCCACCAACAAAACCATCCTCGACGTCCTCAAAAAGCGACTAGACGACAAGAAGGGGTCCTGGGCCGACGAGCTCGATGGAGTCCTCTGGTCCCATCGCACAACGCCGAAGACGTCGACAGGGCGCACACCGTTCAGCCTCTCTCACGGAATGGAAGCAATGGCCCCCTCCGAGGTCGGGCTCCCCACTCCTCGCCGCGCTATGCTCACCTAGCAGCCCGACCTTAACGACACCATCCTACTCAGCGAGCTGGATTTCCTTGAGGAACAACGGGACCACTCCCTCCTCCGAATCCAGAACTACCAGCAGCTCGCCTCCAAGTACTACAACAAGAGGGTTTGAGGGAGGTTCTTTACCGAAGGCGACCTGGTCCTCCGCAAAGTCTTCGAAAACACCGCCGAGCTAAACGCAGGCAAGCTCGGTGCACATTGGGAGGGCCCTTACCTTATCTCCAAGGTCGTGAAGCCCGGCGTCTACGAGCTAGTCACGATGACCGGCAACGCAATCCCGCGCTCATGGAATTCGATCAACCTCAAACGGTTCTACTACTAAGCCCCCGGGCTCCATTCCGCTCTCCGCCTTTGTAAACAAACGAACTACGATTGGCTTGATCCCTTATACTAAAGGGTACGTAGGCAACCCCTAACCAGGGCTCAGCTATTAATCTAATAAAACCTTTTTGACAAAGGAATAAGGGCCCCGACCTGTGCACAAAAGCCGAGCTCCAAACGCTCGCACTACAAAAAAAAAAAAAAAAAAAAAAAAAAGAGCCGAGCTCCAAACACTCGCACTACAAAAAAAAAAGAGAGAGAAAAGCCGAGCTCCAAACGCTCGCACTACAAAAAAAAAACGAGCTCCAAACGCTCGCACTACAAAAAAAAAAAAGAGAAAAGCCGAGCTCCAAACGCTCGCACTACAAAAAAAAAGAGAAGCCGAGCTCCAATCGCTCGCACTACAAAAAAAAAAAAGCCGAGCTCCAAACGCTCGCACTACAAAAAAAAGGGGACCGAGCTCCGGTGCTCGCTCTCCCCGGCACACAAGTTATAAGTGCCAAAGCCGAGTTCCAATGCTCGCACTCCCATAGTACACAAGCAATAAGTACTAAAGCCGGGCCCCAGGGCTCGCACCTCTACTAGACACACAAGCATTAAGTGTCTCTATGCCGGGCTCGCTACCCGCACCAAAAAAACAAGGTACACAAGCAATAAGTACCTTAAGCCGAGATTACCTCGCACCCACTAAAAATATTAAAGATACACAAGCAATAAGTATCTCAAGCCGAGTCGTACCTCGCACCCAATACAAGAGCACGGTCCACGACCTGCATACATGACAGGGTACGGTCTACGACCTACCCTACCAATAAAAAAAAAAAGCCTCGAAACGGCACTTACAAAAAAAAAAAGGGCCAACGGCCTCGATTATCACAAAAAGGGCCCACGGCCTAGTCGTTACAAAAGCCTCGAAACGGCAAGGGCCAACGGCCTCGATTATACAAAAGGGCCCACGGCCTAGTCACTTACAAAAGCCTCGAAACGGCAAGGGCCAACGGCCTCGATTATACAAAAGGGCCCACGGCCTAGTCATTACAAAAGCCTCGAAACGACAAGGGCCAACGACCTCGATTATACAAAAGGGCCCACGGCCTAGTCACTTACAAAAGCCTCGAAACGGCAAGGGCCAACGGCCTCGATTATACAAAAGGGCCCACGGCCTAGTCATTACAATGCCTCGAAACGGCACTTGTTATCATAAGAAGAGAGAAGAAAAAAGGGGCCAACGGCCTTGTTATCATAAAAAGAGGGGCCAACGGCCTGGTCCTTACATAAACAGCCTACGGCCCGGTCTTTACAAAGAGAAGAAAACAAAAAGGAAAAAACAAAAAAAGTTTTTACAAGGCCGCATCGGCCGGTCGGTCTTCGCCCCCGTCAGCACGGGTACCATTTAAATCACCCGGGCCCACCATCCTCGCATTGGTGCCGTACTCACCAAGGAAGGGCTGCTCAGCCACCTCTTCCCCAACCACGGCCTCCCCGGACGGCGCTTCAATACCGGCCTCCCCGGCTGGCGCCTCGGTACAGGCCTCGCCGGCTGGCGCCTCGGTACCGGCCTCGCCTGATGGCGCTTCGGTTCCGGTCTCACCGGATGGCGCGTCGGTCCCGGCCTCAGCAGCAAACAGGACCGAGGGATCTGCTTGGATGGTCTCAGCAGCCGAGGGAGCGTCCTCAGTCAGATCCACATAGGGCGCCTCCGAAGAAGCGACGGGCATGAGCCGCTCGAGCTGGACGCCATGAGCGCGATCGAGAGGGATGTCCAGATCCTCCGGGGTCAAGTCCGGAAAATCCATCCCATCCAGCACGGCACCGAATGCCTCCTCGTCCTCGTCCAGCTTCTGGTACCGGTACCACGGCACCACCAAACTGTCCTCGGCCTCCATCCTCCTGAGGAATGCCTTCATGCCGATCACCTGATTGTACATAAGGTGAGGCTCTAAGGCCCTCTGGCGCCCATCGAGGTGAGCGCGGATTTTCTCCATCTTGGCGGACCACTTCCGGTTCCGCGCATCCCACCGGGCCGTTACCCGCTCGCTTTCCGCGGCCACGACCACCTTCGCCCGGCCTATGGCGGACTCCAGCCCCTTGACCCTGGAGCGGAGGGTCTCCCTCTCCCCCTTCAGGAGCCCGACCTCCTCCTCCAGAACAGCCGGCCGGGCCCGCTCAGCGGCAGACCGGGCCCTCTCAGCCTCCAGCTCGGCCTGAAGTCTGCCCACCTCGTCAGCCCGGGCCCGCGCCCGCGCCTCCTCCTCCTCCAGCCCCATGACCTTGTGATATGCTCAATTTAATACCCTAAAGTACTAAAGCAGTTGTAATAGTATAGCTAGGGGTCGAACCACAGAAGACTCACAGAAACGCACAATAGATTCTATAGTGTCGAATTACGCTAAGCCAAACAGTTGTAATTAAAAGCAGTGCAGATATTAAAAGAGTTGTAAATCAATTGAGAAATATAGGCTCAGGGTTTTTCTCAGGAAATCAGTGAATGCAGACTAACTAACTAACGGGATTCAGATTTAGCGCAGTTCTTGAACTCAAATCACTAAAATATAGCTAACCAACTCTCGTTGCGAAAACTATCTAAATCTAAATCCTAGGAATTCCAAATCTCTTTGCGAATCCTAAATTCTAAATCAGCTTTAATATCAGGTTTGATATGTTCACAAATTAATTAAACCAAATCTCTTTGCGAATAATCAATTTGCTCACCTAGGTTCTATCAGGTAATTAATCGCACTCTCGTGCCTAATCAATTATCCTAAGATCTAAGTTCCAGATTCGTCAACCTAGAATTAGCTATGAACACAACCTAAGGTGAAGAACTAATTCAGATGGTGAATCCTAAACAGATAATTAACCTAGCATTCAAAGAAATCCTTTATGAGAAAACCCTAAACCTAAAGTGGATCTACTCAGACATGGCAATTGAATCAAAAGACATGTTTGAATAAATCATCAATAGAATAGAAAGAAGGGTTTAGAGATCTGATCTCGGACGAAGGGAGATTCAGACTTGTCTCTCTAAAACCAAAGTAAAATCAAACTATAAAATAAAGCATAAAAAGGCATGAAAAGTCATAGCCTAAACAGGCATAGCCTAAACAGGTGGCTGAAAACTCTTATTTATAACCTAAAACACGATCTGGGGTCTTCTTGTAATTATTAAAGACTTCTGGGTACTTTTGCAATTCCTCAAGTCTTGGAAAACTCGCGGGTCGTGTCTTGCTGCGCTGAGTGTCGATCGATACCAAGGGGTATCGATCGATGCTCGACGTGAATTCAGGTTCTCAGCGACACGATCTTTAGCTCTGCTACAAACTGCTCCAGAAAGCTCCAATACTTCCAATAATCCTCCAAACGTGCTATGACCTGTAAAAGACTCTAAAAAGACTCCAAAATACTATAAAGACTCTATAAAAAGGACTTATATCATGGCCTAAATGGGGTAAAAACCATGATATATCAACTCCCCCAGACTTAGCCTTTTGCTTGCCCTCAAGCAAATAGAAGACTAAACCAGAAAAAGAGGTTTGAAAACGTAGATACTCACCTGTTCCTGAACCATCGAAAAGACCCTTTTCCCAAGTACCCAAATGTCACCTGATCAGCTTTCGATCTAACCACCATGTACTTCTCCGTAGACATTTGCAGCTTTTCCAGACTCCACACAAAATCCCACAGCATTGTTCAAGTAAAGCCCTCATCGCCAGTTTCATCTCTGCAGTTAATGTTCAAGAACCTTCTAGATTCTTTACCAGACAATATCATGACAAAGGAACCACCCTTTTTCACACTTTTTGTATCAATTTCTCTCCCCCAGACTTATTTCTTATTATATCCTTATTATTTTTTTATTTTCAGCTTAGCATATACATATCAAGGTAGGAGACGCGAGTACTGATGGTGTTTGCCACCAAATCCCCGGTTCTTCCCTCTCAATGTATCAAAGGATGTAGGCGAATAATGGCATCATAGGAAAATCCTAGCCTCGCTTCCAATCCTTTGTGTGATCATCCCCTCTTAAGTAGAATAATGGGATCGCTGGAAATTTTCCTAACCCTCTACTCAGAAGAAAATCATTTCAATCTTTTATGCTCTTAATCTATCAACTTATTTCAGGGGAGAGAGATACCATAATTCTAAACACACGGGTTCCTTTATCAGATATGAATGATGAATCAAGCTCTATGAACACTAACCACATTGATGAAGTGCAAAAATTTGGCTCAGGCTTCAGAAGAACTCTGCTGGAGACATGGATGTTTTCTAGTCAACTGGTCAGCCTTTGGATTTTTCATTAGTCGAACTAGAACTGATCCTGTAACACTGTGCACTCAAAAACAAAATCAAATCAATAGGTTCAAGCACAGGATCATCATCTCCAACAAATTTTGACTCAATAAAACAGTTTTGACTCGATAAAACGACTGACTCTAAGAAAAACAAAAACTTTGTCAGCAGACACCTCCCCCAGACTTGAACAACACTGTCCCCAGTGTTATCTAGCATAGAGTCAGTGAAATAGAGCAAAAGGATAGAAGAAACGAAGAAAAACGAGAAATTACCGACCTGGAACACCGAGTGTCGATCGACACACAGCATGGTATCGATCGATACCATGCTTAGATCGACTTGGTGAACTTTTCATCCGCGATTGGTGTCGATCGATACCATGGGGGTATCGATCGATGCTTAGGCGATTTCGAGTTGCTCCTTGTTCATCCTGACACAGACTCAAAACAAACGAAAATAAAAATAAAAACGAATCAAAAACAGACTCACCAGTGGGTTGCCTCCCACCAAGCGCTTGTTTTACGTCGCGAGCTTGACTGTACTGGCGATCAGTCAGGAGAAAGGTGAGAACTTGCGTCGAAACAAGCTCCACGATTCGATATCGCCAATGTCAGAGTTCTGCTCAGCATGTGTTCCACGAACTCCGGTCCTTTTTCTTTCAGCTCAGAAGTGAGAAGGACTCTGGCCTTGGAGAATGGTTTCAAGGCTCCTTTGCATTTGACCTTATATTCAATCGAATCTCCATTGCACTTACGAGGTATCAAGGTGACATGGGGATTCTCGACCTTCTTGCTCTTGGCCTTCTTCTGCCTAGTTGTTGCCTTGGCCTTCTTCTTGGGGATGTTGGGTGGTTCAGCTGGAACATCTGCGACAGTAGGCTCATCAGGAGGTTCTTCCAAAATATCAATTGCCAGTGACTCTCCTGTGATAACCTTGATGCTAGAGGCACGTGTGGGAACACCCCTAGGTGTAATGGCATCATAGTAGACATCACCGTCAATGTAAGAGAAAGAGATTCTCTTATTAGGTGTGTCTATGATCGCGCCTGCAGTAGCCATGAACGGTCGTCCCAAAAGGATAGGCATACGAGATATTGCACCCATCTCTACAACCTGAAAACTAGTAGGAACTAGACAGTCTCCTACTTTGACCAGCAAACCATGGATAGTACCGTGTGGAAGCGAGGTGGAGTTGTTCGCGAATGTGATAGATGCCTCTGGTGATCGAATATCAGCTCCTAACCGCTCTGCAATTGCCCTTGAGATGACGTTGACACTAGCCCCTGAGTCGACAAGAGACTCTTTGAAATTAACTCCTGAGATGGAGCATGGAACAGCGAATTTCCCTGGGTCTTCCCTCTGTGTCAATTTCCGCGGTTGTAGTGAATTGCGAACTCTTTCTCCGATCACCTCAGGTGTTTTCATAACTTCTGGTCCGTTCTGAGAGGAGTATCGATCGACACCAGGTAGGGTATCGATCGATGCCATGCGTTTTGAATCGTTCCTGACAAGTACATCTTCATCAGAAAGAAGCTCCACGTTCGGGTTATCCAGCATATACTGTAGTTTAGCAATCTCCCATTCCTCCCTTGTCAGCTTAGGAATCATAGGATAAGGCATCCTGGTTACATACACTCGTTCTGCAACGACCTTAGGCACCACAGTAGAACTCTCTGTTGTCTCCTCAGAAATCACCTTAGTATCGACCGATACCAATGGGGTATCGATCGATACACGGGTGATTGAATCCATTCTAGCAGACGTCTGGGCTGGTATCGATCGATACTGGGGAGTATCGATCGATGCTTGTGCGATTTCAGGAATGGCTTCGAGATTTTCTGCACGTAAGCTGATGGCATTGACGTGTGCATTGTGTGATTGAACCGCCTTTCCCTTGGAATTTGCTGCAGTCTGAGCTACTTGCGTCTCCAGCATCCTGTGGCTCGTATTTAGTGCCTCGATCCTTCCACTCAAATCGGTGTACATGGTGTCCATCTTACCATTGAAGGTGGCTGTCATCTTCTCCTGCCCTTGAACCAGGTGTTCAAGCATAGCCTCAATCTTACTCTCAGGAGCTTTGGGTGGTGGGGATTGGTACCCTCCTTGCTGAGCATTGTTGGTGAAGTTTCGATTGGAGTTGTATCCGAATCTCTGACCCTGAAAACCAGAACCACCAATGTAGTTAACATCTTCCACTTCATTCTCAGCAGCGAAGTGGACGGCCTTTGTTGTCTTTCCCAGCAGAAGACTGTGCATAGAATCCAGCTGAGCCTTCACTTCAGCGATCTGCGACCCATCCATGTTACCAGCCAGCTTCTTGCGCTCGAAGTCTGCGCTCTTGGTGCTACTACTAGATGCAAAGTTCTCAATCAACACAATAGCATCCTCAGGATATCTGGTGTTGAAATTACCATTGCTCGAAGAGTCCAGACCCATCTGATATCTCCAATCTACTCCTCTGAAAAAGATACCCAGCAGATGCACATCAGAGTATCCATGATGTGGACAATCTCTCTGATACGATCTGAATCTTGTCCAAGCAGCCTTGAACGCCTCAGTAGGTCCTTGAGAAAAAGTGGATATCTTATTTCTCAGATCTTCAGATCGCCCGTCATCATAGAAGTTAATCAGGAAGGCTCTCTTGGTGTCCTCCCAATTAGTTAGCGATCCAGGAGATAGCTGCCTCAGCCAGTAAGTAGCTTCTCCACCCAGAGAGTAGGGGAAGAGCTTGCAGAAGAGGTAGTCGTAGGACACTCCATTGCTCTTGATGCTAGTGACCAAGTCCTCGAATTTCTCTACATGGTCCATTGGATGTTCATGAGGAAGACCATGGAAGAGATGCTGTCCTACTAGAGTGTAGTAAGCAGGTTTCAGCTCAAAGTCATTCCTCTCATAAGCAGGCGGACGAATCGCTGACCGATTGGCGAAAAACTGCTCTGGCCTGTTGTACTCACCAATCGTTCTTCCACGATTAACCACAGCATTCCCTGCGTTGGCGCGCCCAGCTGGCGCGATAATCTCAACAACCGCAGCAGGGACAACGATGTTACCAGCTTCATCAAGTCGCTGCCCTCTCTCATTACACACGTGACCCTCTTGGTCTCTCAGAATTCCAGCTTCATCAGCTCTTAAAACCACTGGGTTGTTCATCCCTGATGTTTGCTTGGTCTTTCTGTTTGTGCGTTCCACAAACGCTAGCTGTTCCAATGACAGTTCAACTAGCTGTGTGCTCTTGTTGCTTCTGGTTTCACGAACAGGCATACACCTGCAAACAAAACACTAGGCAAAGCACGTAAGTAACCAGAAAAATACGTTGAGTATCGATCGATACCAAGTGGTGTCGATCGATACCAACGAAAGAAGACGACGAGTATCGACCGATACTACAGAGTATCGATCGATACCGACGAACTTAGTCGAAATTCTAAACTAAAATCTAATGGCAAATTGAGTCCCCGGCAACGGCGCCAAAATTGATATGCTCAATTTAATACCCTAAAGTACTAAAGCAGTTGTAATAGTATAGCTAGGGGTCGAACCACAGAAGACTCACAGAAACGCACAATAGATTCTATAGTGTCGAATTACGCTAAGCCAAACAGTTGTAATTAAAAGCAGTGCAGAAATTAAAAGAGTTGTAAATCAATTGAGAAATATAGGCTCAGGGTTTTTCTCAGGAAATCAGTGAATGCAGACTAACTAACTAACGGGATTCAGATTTAGCGCAGTTCTTGAACTCAAATCACTAAAATATAGCTAACCAACTCTCGTTGCGAAAACTATCTAAATCTAAATCCTAGGAATTCCAAATCTCTTTGCGAATCCTAAATTCTAAATCAGCTTTAATATCAGGTTTGATATGTTCACAAATTAATTAAACCAAATCTCTTTGCGAATAATCAATTTGCTCACCTAGGTTCTATCAGGTAATTAATCGCACTCTCGTGCCTAATCAATTATCCTAAGATCTAAGTTCCAGATTCGTCAACCTAGAATTAGCTATGAACACAACCTAAGGTGAAGAACTAATTCAGATGGTGAATCCTAAACAGATAATTAACCTAGCATTCAAAGAAATCCTTTATGAGAAAACCCTAAACCTAAAGTGGATCTACTCAGACATGGCAATTGAATCAAAAGACATGTTTGAATAAATCATCAATAGAATAGAAAGAAGGGTTTAGAGATCTGATCTCGGACGAAGGGAGATTCAGACTTGTCTCTCTAAAACCAAAGTAAAATCAAACTATAAAATAAAGCATAAAAAGGCATGAAAAGTCATAGCCTAAACAGGCATAGCCTAAACAGGTGGCTGAAAACTCTTATTTATAACCTAAAACACGATCTGGGGTCTTCTTGTAATTATTAAAGACTTCTGGGTACTTTTGCAATTCCTCAAGTCTTGGAAAACTCGCGGGTCGTGTCTTGCTGCGCTGAGTGTCGATCGATACCAAGGGGTATCGATCGATGCTCGACGTGAATTCAGGTTCTCAGCGACACGATCTTTAGCTCTGCTACAAACTGCTCCAGAAAGCTCCAATACTTCCAATAATCCTCCAAACGTGCTATGACCTGTAAAAGACTCTAAAAAGACTCCAAAATACTATAAAGACTCTATAAAAAGGACTTATATCATGGCCTAAATGGGGTAAAAACCATGATATATCACCTTGGAGCGGAGCGTCTCCCTCTCCCCCTTCAGGAGCCCGACCTCCTCCTCCAGAGCAGCCGACCGGGCCCGCTCAGCGGCAGACCGGGACCTCTCAGCCTCCACCTCGGCCTGAAGCCTGCCCACCTCTCCAGCCCGGGCCCGCGCCCGCGCCGCCTCCTCCTCCAGCCCCGCTGCCCGGGCCCTCTCATTCTTCAGCTCCTTCTCGAGCCCGCGGAGGAGAAGGGACTGGCCCTGCGAACTGGCTTCCCGGGTCGCCTGCAGAAAGCCAAGCGACGCGTCCTTCTCGGCGAGTCGCTTCTCATAGGCCTCCGCCAGAAAGGCATAAGGGCCATCGTCTGCATCGAAACAGTTGTTAGCAAAGACGCACAACAAATCCAGCTAAAAACAGCGAGGTCGGAACAAAACTTACCCGCGCTGCGGATCGCGCCACCTGGCAAAAGGTATCGCCCTCCGCCATCTCCAGCGGGGCGAAGTGCGGGTGCTTCTGCCCGAACATCATAGCCTGCGCCAGCTCGGCGCACTCGTCCTGGTCCACGATGACCTGGGTACTGCCATCTTCGTGGCAGAAATTGAAGCTGTAGTCCCGAGGCCCATCCTCAGAACCCTCCGGAGCCCCATCACTCCGGTCACCGGCGGCCTCCCGCCCTTCTTCCACAACGACGGCTGCATCGCCGCCCTCCGTCGCCCGACCAGCGACATCTTCAATCGCCAGGATCCGGGCCTCTTCGACCTCCCCCGCAGGCACCTCGGCCGCAGGTGTCTCGACCCCCCCGACTGGAGCACCTCGGGATCCCTCAGGCTCGCAACCAGCCTCTTCAGGCCGGACAGGCTCCCGCCCTGAAGTCGAGGACCCCTCTTGCGTTCCTGTGGCATCTCTATCAGCCACAACCTCGGTCCTCTTCTTCTTCCTGCCAGCCCTAGCACTGGCAGCGTCGGCCCCCCTCTTCTTCGAGAGAGCCGCCTCGGAGGCCTCCCCCCCAGTCCGCGGCACCGGGTCTCGCCGGACCGGCACCTCACGCATCGGCGGCGGCGGCGCCACAAAGGAGTCCGCGTACAGCGGATTGGCAAACCGTGCTCGACCTACATTGGAGATAACCGTCAGCCCGTTTTAAAAAAAAAAAAAAAAAAAAAAAAAAAAAAAAGAAAAAGCCGACCTCCGGCCATCGCAGCTTCAATTCTCCCCGAGGTGAATGACTTCCACTCTCTGTCGTGCACCGACCTAAGCACAGCAACGATACCCGCGTAGTCCGGCAGCTTAAATCTGGAAGAGTGAGGACCTGAAAACAAAGCAAACAACATCAGTCAGGCCAAACTAAAGCAAAAGAAAAGCAGCCCGATCTACAAACCCCTACCCGGGGAAAAATTCCAATCCCGGGTGTATCGCGCCAACGGGTCAAGTCCAGCCACCTCGGTGGCTCGGACGTAGAAGTAGCTGCGAGACCAGTCCTCGACCTTCGACAGCTTGCTCGCCTTAGACCCCGAGCTGGGTGCCTCCAGGACGTTCGCCGCGGGCTTGAAAGCGGCATAGAAGGTCCCAGGAATCCCAGGGTTTGCCTTCTGCTGGGTGAGCGCCTCGAACATAGGCACCGTCACCTCCACGTCGCATTCGTGCCCCAAGGTCAGCAGCACGATCATCCCCTGGATCGTGGACGGGCAGACCTGCGAGAAGGCCAAGCCCCGCGCCCGGCAATACTGGACGAACAGCTCGGGGAGAGGAAGGCGCAAGCCGCACTTCTGGAAGAACGACTCATACAGGCAGACGAAGCCCGGCCGAGGAGTCCACGGGCGCTCCTCCGCCCTAGGAAGCCGGAGCTCAACGCCAGCAGGGAAGTCGCACAAATCCCTCATCAGAGTCACCGATTCCGCTGTGCTCCAGGTCGGTGACCCTCCCTGCTCGTAAGGAACCAGGGGAGACCTCACCCTGGCCACTCGTACTCCGCCGCCGCGGCCGCCCTGACGACCACCGCGGTCGCCCAGATGCCCGGTTCTACCCCCAGCTTGGCCAACGCCGCGACCGCCAGAGGAAGACCTAACCACCGTCTTCTTCCGGAGATGGGTCCCCGGAAGCGTCGGGGCGGCCCCCGAAGTCGAAGGAGCAGATTGTCCCCCACTGTCTGCGCCTCGACACGGAGAGGAGGCACGGTCGGAACCACCGGAGGAAGAACTCGGAGAATCGCTACCGCCACCACGGGACGCCGATTCTTCGCTCGACTCAGCCCTAATACCGTTTAACACCGGTGCCATTGCACGGAGAGGAGGAAATCGAAAAATACAGAGAAAGCAAGAAGGGAAAGGAGGAAATCGGAGAGAGGAGGTTACCTTAGGGTTATGCGCAGAAGGTTTTAACAGGAGGAGGAAGAAGGGTTTAAATAGAAGAAGGGGGACAGTGAAGCGACGCCTGGACACGTGTCGAAAAATTCACGGCCGCCCAGAAACCTAATGATGACGCCTCTTCGCTATCCCCACGCCAAAAAAGCAAATGACGCCTCGGTAAACGTGAAGCGTCTATCGCACGCCGCGCGTGGGCGTCCCATGCGAAAAACGAGGCGACCTTTCACTCTCTCACGCGATGGGCACGCGCCAACACGTACGAGCACGGACTTCCCGCCCTAAGATGTGCCGAACTAACATCAGATCAACTTCGGCATGCTCGCTTCGCCTCGCGATACCGAACTGGGAGAGGGCCTATTGTTGGAGGTGGGCCTAGCACCCCCAATTAATTAGGCCCATCTTAGGAAAGACCCCTCTTCAGCTCGGTCACCGGCCTAAAAGCACCGACCCGCAAGTCCCCTCTTCAGCTCGGTCGCCGGCCTAAAAGCACCGACCCGCAAGTCCCCTCTTCAGCTCGGTCGCTGACCTGAAAGCGATGCACCTCGGCCCCGGTCTGACACTTCAAGGCAGGAATGTCAGAAGAGCAGAAGGCAAGTGGGAGTTGGTCGAACAGTGTATTGTCTGAGCAGGAGTATGGGCTGACCTCGACGTCTCACCAACCCTGCAGATTTGACAAAGGGGAAGAAGACACGTGGAGGAGTTGGTCAAACAGTACGCTGCTCTGCAACACGCCACGCCGAGCTCATCATGACCTCCATCCTCGAAAGCCGGAACACGCCTCCTAGGCCACCTTACCCGCGAAAGAAGCCGAAGACGCCACGTGGCCCCGAGATCCCGGGGAGCAGGAAGCCAACCTCGGCTATATATACCCCTCAATGTCATTAATGAGGGGGACTTTTGATTTGGGCAATTTCCGACCTGTAACTAGCTACCCGACCTCTCTCTTTCTCTCTTTGTAACAAGACAACATTTTAGAACGCCGAACTGGACATCCTTCGGAACCAGTTCGTAATTCTAAAGTGTTCATTTCTCTCACCATCAATAAAACGAAACACGGCCCCCGGCCTACTCATCTCTCTCTGCGACCTGCTTTAATAGTGGTTAAACTGCTCTAATTAACGAAAATCTCACCTCTCGTCTCCTAATCACTCTTTAAACATACTTAGTGATCCCCGGGATCAACAATACTGTCTCAGATCTCATGAGATTTCTTAAATTCGTCGTTTATGTGTTCTTCTTTTCTAATTTCGTTGTGGTTATTATCTTGTTCCAGGCGCTTCCTAACCAGCAACTCCTCGATGGCGCAGAGGTCAGAGAAGGGAAGAGAAGAGTGAGCGGCGGAGCAAGAAGGGGAGGACCAGGATACGGTGGGCGGCGGAGAAGGAGAGAGAGAAGGGAGAATGAGGTTTGGATTCGCAGAGGATGCAGGTGAAAGGACGACAAGGGAACCAGACGAGGTCGCTACCGGTGTCTTAGAAGGAGACGGCGGATGAGGAAGAGCCGACGGAGAGGGAGATGAGGTAATCGCTGCCGGAAGAGAGAAGGTATAGCTCTCTCAATATCTTTTTATTTTTTGAATCTCGACGAGGTCACATGAATCTCGTTTCAGATTTTTTGAGTTTTCTCAATTTGATTTTTACTTCACGGGTTTTCTGCTGATAATCGTAACATTATCTAGCTTTAATTCCCGAATTTGATTCGAAATATCACTTCGCTAAGACTGCGTTTTGTTGGGTGATCATCTGATGATTCGAAATATCACTTGGATTGCTCTAATTATTGTGAGAAAGTTTGGTGGGAACATGAAAGTATGAATTGTTGTTGCTTCTTATTAGCTCTTTGCCTCTCTCTATACCACTCCATGAATTACGCGATGATGTGTGCGTACGCCCCTGTGTTCTTGATGTTCTCTTTCAGATTCTCAATAGATGATATACGGTTCTGATTTCATATATTTGTTTGTATATGATGGTGTGATACTTGGGGCTGATACACGGGCAACTGAAGGGCCCATTGTGGCTGATAAGAATTGTGGCTGATACACGGACAAAACTAACACTTAGGATTAGCTATGTCTTTTACCTTTGCTTTGAAACTCACTGTTTGAGATTATTTTGGGACAGGGGCACAAAGAATATCTAAGGAATTACATGGAGCCAAACCCAAGAACCTATGTTAGCAGCAAAGGATATTCATTCACCAAGAAAACCGGTAAGAAACTACATTGATTGTTTCTGGTTTCAATCTTCAGAAATTAGTGAGTTCTTGAAGTTTCAAACTTGGTTAATTCGATCATAATCTTCTTCTCACTGTTTTCTTTCTCTGTGAAAACAGAGGTTTTGCTCACCAAAATCACACCACTATCTGAGCGAGTCGAAGTAGTAGAAGTGGCTGGTGAAGCTAT
This sequence comes from Eutrema japonicum, assembly GCA_030161315.1. NCBI lineage: Eukaryota > Viridiplantae > Streptophyta > Magnoliopsida > Brassicales > Brassicaceae > Eutrema > Eutrema japonicum. The sequence continues at coordinate 30,661,397 of BSQW01000007.1, forward strand.
GGAGGAATGAATCTCAGTCATGTGACATCACTGTTCTACTTTGTGTCTGCATCACATGTATACTTGTATACTTTTTTGCACTTGTATACTTTTAAGATAAAAATGGAATATTTTGCATTAATTATGTAATTTTATGTTGTAATATAGATTTTTTGTATTATGGTTTCATATAAATATAATAAAATATGATTTTTTTTTATAATTTATCCATTGTAAATCGTTGTCAAATTTGCAACTAATATAATATTTTCGTTACTAATTTTTGTAACCGATAACCTTACAAAACAATTGCAATTTCTGTAATATTGGTTTTCAAATATCATTGCTAAAAGTCTGTTACAAACAATTGCAACGATTATCAATGATATTTGGTTGCAAATATTGCAATGAAAAGCTTATTGAAAATATGTTACAAAAAAATTCCTTGCAAAAATTAGCAACACCCTCGTTGCAATAATTCATTCGCAACGACTATCTATGAAATATCGTTGCAAATATTGCAAAGAACAAATCTATTGCTAATATGTTGCAAAAATTATGTTGCAAATATTAGCAACATCCTCGTTGCAATACTTCGTTGCTAATATTCCGTTGCAAACCTGTTACAGAATGGTAATGAATTAGTAAAATATTATTTTAGCAACAATGAATTTGCAACAGATTTTTGGGTGTTACAAGTTCGTTGCAAAGACTTCTTTGCAACGGATTATCCACGAAATATCGTTGCAAACATTGCAATGAACTTTTCATTGCAAATATGTTGCAAAACCACCGTTGCAAATATTAGCAACACTATCGTTGCTAAATTTTGTTGCTAAAAATTCGTTGCAAACCTGTTACAAAATAGCAACGATTTAGCAACGGAATATTTTAGCAACATTGATTTTGCAACGGTTTTTTGGATGTTGCAAGTTCGTTTCAAATGATGCTTTGCAACGGATTTTAATGTGTTTGCAAGGGAACTTTCCATTGCGAATTAGCTCATTTCTTGTAGTGAGTGGCTGAAAATGCATGGAGTAAAGAAAACAGTGTGGGAAAGAAGGCTGAAACTGTAGGTGGAACTTCGAAAAGGGTTCGAAGTGGTAAAGATAAAGATCCCATTGAGAAGGTTGAAACAAAGAAGCCACGGGTTGAAAAGAGGACAATATCTATTGTGCATGGAAATGTTGATTTGAGTGACATTGGAGATTTCGGTGGACTGGTCAAAGCTTTAAGTAGCTTAAGTGAGAAAGTGGATCTGATGGACTCAAGAATGAATGAGAGATTAATGGCAATGGATAATGACATTGGTAAACTCAAAGAAGAGGTGAAGCAACTACGGCACGTGCCGACTGTCGTAGTAGAAGAAGTTGATCAAAGTTCTCCTAACAGAGCTAATCAAAATTCTCCAGACAAAACCCCGGTATGTTCTTATATGTTTTGTTGTGTTGTACACTTGTTTTATTTGTCGCAGACTTGTTTGTATTGTTGCAGATTTGTTTTGTTGTGTTGCAGACTTGTTTTATTTGTTGCAAACTTGTTAGTATTGTTGCAGACTTGTTTTATTTGGTGTGTTGCAGACTTGTTTTATTTGTCGCAGACTTGTTTCATTTGTCGCAGACTTGCAGACTTGTTTTATTGTTGCATACTTGTTTTATTTGTTGCAGACTTGTTTTATTTGTCGCAGACTTGTTTGTATCGTTGCAGATTTGTTTTGTTGTGTTGCAGACTTGTTTTATTTGTCGCAGACTTGTTAGTATTGTTGCAGACTTGTTTTATTTGTCGCAGACTTGTTTGTATCGTTGCAGATTTGTTTTGTTGTGTTGCAGACTTGTTTTATTTGTCGCAGACTTGTTAGTATTGTTGCAGATTTGTCTTGATGTTTCCTTATGTTAATTTTACAGTCCTGGTTAAAAGTTCCAGTGGATAATGTGAATGCTGGTGAAGCTACATCTAAGGAAGAAAACAAAAAAGTTGAAGACACAGAAATTGAGGACATAACAGAGCATGTACATAAAGAGGAAACTCAAAGGTGAAACGGATAATGGAACCTGATGTCGCATTTGGTTGCCATCCTAGTGATGCCGCATATGATCCTTTTACATCAGTTGCACCTGATAAACTGCAGAATCTGAGGGATTTTATTCGTGTTCGTGAGTAAGTTGGCAACTTCATTTTTGTTTTCCATATGGTGCAGATTTATTTTTTTCGTGTTGCAAATTTGTTTTATTTGGTGACTTATTCTATTAGGGAGCAGCCAATTGGGACATTCGACTGTGAAGTCAATTTCTACCGAAGGCTCATGACCCGTAAAGAAGAATGGCCAGAGGAAGAAAAATCAAATTACGGTTGGTTAGGTGACCAGGTAACTAATCTAATTCTCACAACTTAGCAGATTTGTTGTGTTGCAGACTTGTTTTATTCTTTGCAGACTTGTTTTATTTTTGTGTTGCAGACTTGTTTTATTTGTTGCAGACTTGTTTTACTGTTGTGTGTTGATTTGTTGCAGACTTGTTTTTTTTTGTTGCAGACTTGTTTTATTTGTTGCAGACTTGTTTTTTTTGTTGTGTTGCAGACTTGTTTTATTCTTTGCAGACTTGTTTTATTTTTGTGTTGCAGACTTGTTTTATTTGTTGCAGACTTGTTTTTTTTGTTGCAGGCTTGTTTTATTTGTTGCAGACTTGTTTTATTTGTTGCAGACTTGTTTTTTTTTGTGCTGCAGATTTGTTTTGTTGTGTTGCAGACTTGTTTTATTCTGCAGACTTGTTTTATTCTTTACAGACTTGTTTTATTTGTTGCAGACTTGTTTTATTTGTTGCAGACTTGTTTTATTTGTTGCAGACTTGTTTTATTTGTTGCAGACTTGTTTTATTTGTTGCATACTTGTTTTATTCTTTACAGACTTGTTTTATTTGTTGTGTTGCAAACTTATCTTCTTACTTTTGTTTTGCAGCATATGGTCTCCTCCATGCATTTGTTACGGAAGAGGTCTCTCCGAGTACCTACTCCATTCCGGACAGAAAGAATTGCCTTCCTTGACCAATGGTTTGTCGCCTTATGGAATATCGACTATAAACAGTTTGCCATTTCGCCGCCGAAGTTCTTGTTTGGTGAAGGTTATGAAATGACGTTTAATGGGACATCTCCAGATTACGCGCAGACAAAGAAGAGATGGATCGACGATGTTGATGTTGTCTACTTTTTCCACAACATCAACAATAACCACTGGATTGCGTGTGAAATGGATCTCAACAAAGAGATGATTGAGATTTACGATAGCATCATTCCCGAGAACTGGAAGAAAGTGGTCGACGCGGTGAGGCCATATGCGAAAATGGTTCCATATTGGATTAAAGCTTTCACACCCAAAGGGAAAAGAAAGGGTCGTAAATTGACTCCTTTCAAACTTCACTATAACAAGCATGTCCCACAAAACGTTCAGACAGGCGATTGTGGTGTCTATGCTGTCAAGTTCGTGGAGTGCCTTGCACTAGGATACCAAATGGATGGTTTAAGTACAACACAATCCCCGAAATCCGTTTGAAGCTTGCAGCGGAGATTTTTGACGAGGTTCCTGACGCAAACCCTCAGATGTCTGACCCAAGGCCTTATGGTCAAGACAAAGTCCGCATACCTAAGCATGCCACAAAATCGTAGTTTATGTACTTAGATCCAGATATGTAGACTTATTATCCTTTTGTCACATACTTTTGTTTATGTACTTAGATCCTTTTGTCACAGACTTTTGTATGTAGATTTATGTTAACTGTATTGCAGACGTATTATAACCTTGTTGCAGACTTGTTTCATATGTTGCAGACTTATTATAACCTTGTTGCAGACTTGTTTCATATGTTGCAGACTTATTATAACTTTGTTGCAGACTTGTTTCATATGTTGCAGACTTATATTGACAGTGTTGCAGACTTGTTTCATATGTTGCAGACTTATTATAACCTTTTTGCAGACTTGTTTCATATGTTGCAGACTTATTATAACTTTGTTGCAGACTTGTTTCATATGTTGCAGACTTATTATAACCTTGTTGCAGACTTGTTTCATATGTTGCAGACTTATTATAACTTTGTTGCATACTTTTTTCATATGTTGCAGACTTATATTGACAGTGTTGCAGACTTATTTCATATGTTGCAGACTTATTATAACCTTGTTGCAGACTTGTTTCATATGTTGCAGACTTATTATAACTTTGTTGCAGACTTGTTTCATATGTTGCAGACTTATTATAACCTTGTTGCAGACTTGTTTCATATGTTGCAGACTTATTATAACTTTGTTGCAGACTTGTTTCATATGTTGCAGACTTATTATAACCTTGTTGCAGACTTGTTTTATATGTTTACTGACTTGCATACTTATTGTACTTCTGCAGACTTGTTTCATATGTTGCAGATTTATGTTTACGGACTTGCAGACTTATTGTACTTCTGCAGACTTATATTGACAGTGTTGCATACTTGTTTCATATGTTGCAGACTTATAGTAAACTATGTTTATTAGGTACTGTAAAATTAAAAACAAAGTCATCATACAAATACAAATACAAGTCTGCAGAACCACACGAGTCTTTAAACCATAATACAAAGTGAAGAATCACATGGCACATGTACGCACATTATGTCCACTTTGTTTGCAATTGGAGCAAATGTGTTGCTTCCTCGGGATTTTCTTTTCCATTGCTTTCTCCAACGCAAATTTGTATCTAGAGTTCTTTGGCCTTCCGGGTGGTTGTCGAGCTTCAGGAGGTAAACACAATTTCGCAGCGACATGTTTAGGAATTGGTTGAGCTACATCACTTGGCATAATGCACATGGCGTAAGCGTTACTGAGGTAGTTCTTATAGTAGTACGGAGAAGTCAGACCAACATGGGACATTCTCTTAGCTTCTCCACCAGCAATTACATGAGCACAAGGCAGCTTATCCAAGTCAAACCTACGACATGTGCATTTACGTTCCCGTACATTAACAACATATACATGCGTCCCATTACTGACTTGCACTTGATCCGCATCTATTTCTTGCACGGTCAACAGCCTCGAATCATTAACACATGGCTGCCAAAATGTTAATAAAATTAGTGAAGACTTAAATATCAAAATTAGTGAAGACTTAAATTTCTTACTGACTTATTAGACTTGTTGCAGACTTAATAGATATGTTGCAGACTTATTAGATATGTTGCAGATTAGATATGTTGCAGACTTATTAGACTTGTTGCAGACTTATTAGACTTGTTGCAGACTTATTAGATATGTTGCAGACTTATTAGACTTGTTGCAGACTTATTAGACTTGTTGCAGACTTATTAGACTTGTTGCAGACTTATTAGCCTTGTTACCTCTATTAATTTCTCCGCAGCACGTGTGAGTGTTGTAGTCATTAGGCCTGCTTGAAGCCTCCGCTTTGAGAACCATCTTGTTAACATGGATCGTATGGCGTCTAAGAGCTTAGAAATGGGTAGGTTCCTAGCATCCGAGAGCACTCTATTTATTGACTCCGCTATGTTGGAAGTTAATATGTTGTACCTGTGTCCTGGAAAATAAGCACGACTCCACACCTTCACATCAGCCTTCTGCAGATAAGAGTGAAGTGCATGATTGATTTCTTCGATTGCATTGAATAAAGCATTGAAATCCGCTATCTTATATGCGTTTGCTGCTTTTTTTACCAACCGAAATGCTTCACGTCCTTTAAACCTTGTTATTATGTTCTTGTACATATGATATGTACATATGCCACGACTCGCCAATAGATACACCTTTTTAATGGCCTTCGATATCGATCTATGCCTGTCAGAAATGATGGAGAGACTAAAATCATCTGGAATCACACAACTCAGCTGTGTAAAGAACCATTCCCATGATGCATCATTCTCCGTGTCAACTACGGCAAATGCTATTGGGAAAATATTAAAGTTCCCATCCTGACATGTTGCGAGAAGGAGTGTTCCTTTATATTTCCCTCGGAGATATGTCCCATCAACAACAACAACTTTGCGCATGTACTGAAAGCCGTTTATGCTTGTACCAAATGAGATGAACAAATACTTGAATCGATCTTCTGCATCGACTTCAAGACACGTATAAGTACCAGGATTATCTCTTCGTATCAAGTATAAGTACGAAGGTATTTGCTCATATCCACTCTCCGGTGAACCCATTGCCAAGAGTCGTGCATGCTTTAAGGCTCGATAAGCTTTCCAGTATTCCATCTGTCATGTCACATTCATAAAACAATAAATATGTGATAAACAAAACAAGTCTGCAATTAACAAAACAAGTATGCAACTAAACAATAAGTCTGCAATAAACAAAACAAGTCTGCGACAACTGACCAAAATAAGTCTGCAACAAAACAAAATAAGTCTGCAATAAACAAAACAAGTCTGCGACTACTGACCAAAATAAGTTTGCAATAAACAAAACAAATCTGCAATTAACAAAACAAGTTTGCAACTAAACAATAAGTCTGCAATAAACAAAACAAGTCTGCGACAACTGACCAAAATAAGTCTGCAACAAAACAAAATAAGTCTGCAATAAACAAAAAAAATCTGCAATTAACAAAACAAGTCTGCAACTAAACAATAAGTCTGTAATAAACAAAACAAGTCTGCGACAACTGACCAAAATAAGTCTGCAACAAAACAAAATAAGTCTGCACTAAACAAAACAAGTCTGCGACTACTGACCAAAATAAGTCTGCAATAAACAAAACAAATCTGCAATTAACAAAACAAGTCTGCAACTAAACAATAAGACTGCAATAAAAACAAGTCTGCGACAACTGACCAAAATAAGTCTGCAACAAAACAAGTCTGCAACAAAACAAGTCTGCAATAAACAAAAAAAATCTGCAATTAACAAAACAAGTCTGCAACTAAACAATAAGTCTGCAATAAACAAAACAAGTCTGCAATAAACAAAACAAGTCTGTGACAACTGACCAAAATAAGTCTGCAACAAAACAAAACAAGTCTGCAATAAACAAAACAAGTCTGCAGCCATACCTTAATACCATATCGTTTGTTCAGAGCATCTGCAACATGACTAGGTAACACTTTTGAACCGATGCCACCCACAAAATCCTTGTACAATTGTCCCAAAATCTCGTGTGTAGCTTGGCGAGAACGGGCTCCACGGTCTGTCACAGAACATGTATGTTCTTTAACATATACTTTTATAAAGAAACATGGAGAATCTCCAACTGTAGTAGCTCAGACTCTCCATGTGCATCCTTCTATCCAACATCGAACAATTAATAAGGTTGGCGTTGAATAATCAACCTTGAAATCAAACTTCTGCGCAACAGAAAGAATCTTCAACCTCATCTCCAATGCGTCTTTGTTATCATACCTTTGTCCTATCGATATATCCAACGAAGTCATTTCCATTTTCTGGTATTCTTCATGAACTTTGTAATCATTCCTTTCTGCCTTTTTTTGTGTGGCACTCTTGCTTTCTCTTCCTTCTCTTCCTCCTCACGAAGCTTTCCATATAGATAGTAATCCTCATCACCAGAACTAGCACCGTCCGGATCGTCTCAACAATCAAACCTGTATTGGTCCTTCTTGTCCTCATCCTCATCACCAGAACTAGCATCCCCTTCTTCTTTTGCATTACCAACAAATTCAACTTCTATTTTTGCTCGCTTCAGCGATGGTCTACCTTTTCCACGATTATCTTCACCATCTTCACGCTTTGCCTTCGGCAGATTTTTTGCATTACCATCAAATTCAGCTTCCATTTTTGCTCGCTTCAGCGATGGTTTACCTTTTTCATGATTGTCTTCACCATCGTTACGCTTTTGAGCGTCTTTTAACTCCAATGATACCTCCTTATCTGATACACATAGCCGCATCGTATCTGATTTGAATTGTTCAAAGAAACCTTGCAATTGTCTCGTATTACCAACAAAGACAGGAGGAGTGTCTACTGGTAACTTGACTAATATCTTCTTCGGAAACATGTAGCTCAATTCAACTTCGTACTTAGTCTTATCAACTCCATAATCCTCGTACACCATTTGAATGAATTCGTCGAACGAAGTTGCAACATTGGTTCCAAGAACTCGAGAACCTCTCCTACTATCGACAACAAAAATCCATATACTCTTCTCAAATCTCCAATTACCCCAAACCAATATAATTTTTAGCATTGGCGGCGACGATGGAGAACGAGATCGGCAGCGACGATACACAACGGGATCGGGGCGGCGACGACGATAGACAGCGAGATCGGCGGAATTTGATAATGGCGGAGATGACAATGGAGAACGAGAACGGCCGCCGTACATACCCTAATGGTGCAGTGGCATTTTTCGTAAATAAGTTACTTATAAGGGAAATATTAAGTCTGCAACACATTGAATAAGTCTGCAACACGATGGATAAGTCTGCAACGACCAACACATTGAATAAGTCTGCAACGCATTCAATAAGTCTGCATAACATAACAAGTCTGCGACAAACAAAGTGTTATTCTAGTCAGAAAACAAGTCTGCAGCACAGTCTAATAAGTATGCCGTTTTTAATGCCACGTAAGCAATTTACAAATAAGTCTGCGACGTTAAGCATTAAATCTGCGACATTGTAAATAAATCTGCGACAAGCGATGTTATTTCAGTAAGACATTTCATGTGTCGCAGACTTGTCTTCTTGTCGCAGATTTTCCAAAAGTCTGCAACAAAGCATTTAAATCTGCAACAAACAATTGCAAATTTGTTATAAGTCTACATAACAAGTCTGCAAATGAACATAAGTCTGCGACAAAGGGAATAAATCTGCGTAATAAGTCTGCAATCAAAACAAGTCTGTGCAGACTTATTAAGTCTGCAACAAAGCACATTAAGTCTGCGTCGAAAAGTCTGCAACACGCTAATAATTCTGCAGATGTGCGCAGACTTAATAAGTCTGCAACATTGAAAAATAAGTCTGCATAACAAGTCTGCAAAACAAGTCTGCATAACAAGTCTGCATAACAAGTCTGTGCAGACTTAATCTGAAAACGCGATGGCATTTTTGTAAATAACTCAAACTTTTGCTTACGTGGAAATAATTTCGTAATGGCAGTTTCGTAATTACGTTATTCCTAACAAGCGAAAATAAGGGTAAAATGGGCCAAAAATAGACTTTTTCCTTCTCAATTATTATGTGTCATTCTAGTCCTTAGCCAATTTATAAGTGTCATTCTAGTTTTTTTTCCTATAATAAACTTGTTTGACTAAATATGCACGATTTTATGGAATATAACCCTTTCTTTTCTTTGAAAAACATTTTCTCCACCTCTTGCATCTAAGAAAGCTAAACTAGTAACTAATATGATCTTTGTAGTCTTGCCACGGGACATCCAACTGTATTATCACCCTCCACTACTTCAAACAAACACAATTGGTGACAAAACGAACTTAATTTTTAAAATGTCCAAATACAAATGATCTTTATCAAAAATGTCTTTATTCTTAAAATATCTTTCAAGACACTCTAATCAATTATATTTGGAGATGAAAAAAAAAAAAGGAGCCAAGAGGCTCGTGGTCTAGTGGTACCTCTGCCATTGTGAGCGGAAGGCCCTAGGTTCGAGTTCCTTGGTAGGGAAAATATTAAAAATATATTCCTAGCCCACACAGGCGTGGTCGAGTGGTCGGTCGGAGGAGGACGGCTAGGTAAAAGGTACACTCCCACCCGAGTTCGATTCTCCCCTGGCGCAGATGCTCGAAACAAGGTCACAAACGTGTGTGGAAGCTGACACTGGGTTTCGGTCTAGTTGAAAACCCGTGAGGAGGCTTTGTCAGTTGGGCCAACTCATTCTAGGCAATAGTCGGAAGGCGCGAAGTCTTACTAGTTTGGCATGTGATAGCCAGTTCCCATCTCTCCAGTAGGATACCGACCAGACAGTCTAAGTTATTAAAAAAAAAAAAAAAAAAAAGGAGGGAAGAGTAAGTTAATGTGGATATATGATAAAAAAAAAAAAGAATAGTGATGCTAAAACGGTAGCCCGGGGTCTAACGCGGGTGCACATCTAATCCTTTCAAAAGTTGTTGAATTTGTTTTTTTGGGTCAACGACACTATTAAATAAATATAGGTTGTTGAAACTTCTTCGTCAAAAATATATTATTTAAGTGATTTTACATAGTTTGCTATTATTGTTTATTTTTTTCCTTTAGTTTAAAGTTCCTTACAAAAAAAATGAAACTTAAAATATATATAATGCATGTTGCAACAACACTTCAATTGGTATAAATCCAAAAGCTAACATCGTCTATTTTTAATTATATCAAAACTACCTCATAAAGAAAGAAATGGTGCTTTAGAGCTTTGACACTGTCCCCCCATTTATTGGTTAAATTGTTTTTTTTTTTCAATAAATTTAAGATTAAAAATCTCATAATAATTTTATAAACCTTCCAACTTCTATTTAAATCAAAAATATATAAAAACTTTTTCAACTTACTAACAATAAATTTTTGTTAAAGAACTTATTTACAATAATTACGTCTTTACACAATCTTTTCCAAATTCATTGTATTTTAAAGTAAACATAAATAACTAAAACAGGTCTAAATTCATGTTATTCATATATCTAAAATGTATCTACGAAAAACGAGAAGCTCTCCAGCTTTGACACTTGTCCTCCCATCATTGGTTAATTTTTTTTATTTTTTATTTCTCAATAAATTTAAGATTAAAAATCCCATAATAACTTTTTTTTTGTGAATTCAAAGTCAAGAAGGAAGCGATCGTAACTTCTCTCTGATTGGCAATTACAAAAGCGATCGTAACTTCTCTCCTTAAATTTTTGCCGGTTTCAGGCCGCCGGCTTTTGCCGGTGGCTCTGTAAATTTTAATTTCAGTTTCATTCTCTTTTTTTTCTACAATAATTCCGGATGGGTATCGCATGTTTGAAGAGGATTCTATCCCGATATGTTCTCTTCCTTTTGATTATAGTGAAAGTTCCGATCGAGATATCATCGGCGACCATCGATTATCAATTCCTGATTTTGTCGATGGTTCAAGGTGTGTCGATGGCATATCTGAAATCAAAAGGTAATCATGTGCATCTATCCAAGCAATTTGTTTTGGGAGTATCGATTAAGGTCTCCTCTTTTAGTAAGTGGAAATGGTTACGTTTCCGACAATTTCCTCCTGTTATGGAGGCGTTTCATTCATGGTTCGTTGTTGGAGTATTTCGATATCCTGATTTCATCCAAGACGAGCCTGTTTTCTTCGTGAAGGGTTTTTCAATCTCTCATGATGCCTGATATTCACAATCATGATCAATGGAAGGGATTGATTTTGAATTTCGAAGAGTTATATGGTGTTTCGCACTACAAGAAAAAGGCTTTTCTTAGCAGCTGAAAAACGCTATATAACGATACCATAGCGTTTTAACAAGCGATGTATCATCGCCCGTCATAATAGGTCAGACACTTTAGATAGCGGTTTTTTGCAGTGCTATCGTATTGTCATATACTATAGCGCATTTTATTATGCAATTAAATAGTATTTAATAGCGTATTCTTTTTGCTATTATTTACATGATTAACAGCGTTTGAGAATTGTTATTTTTAATATAACTATAGCAATTATGTTATTGTAATTGTTTCTTAGTATTGTATTTATATGAATTTGTTTATAAATATATATATATATATATATATATTATATGTATTATATATATATATATATTAACATATATATATATATATATATATATACGATTCTGGGTTTATTAAACATTATTATAATATCAAACATAGATTCCACTAAATTAAGTGTAACAAAGAAAGAAACATAGGTGCCACTTATTACATACACAAAGAGAAGTAGTTCAAAGTACAACATAAAACCCAAATGTTTCACAATTGTCTCTGATGAAAACAATCTTTTCATTCGGCCAAGCCACTGTGGATCCTATTGCATCAGCTATGAATTCAACTTCAGAGTTTGGTCTCCACACTCGTGCACCATCAACCTTGGAAACCACTACCCAGACCTTAGAAGCATGGTTACCTAAAGGGATGAAATGAACCTTGTATGCTGGATCAGTTGAAAACACACGACCTACTGCAACTGTCTGTCCATAGTTATCACAGTCCAAGAGAGCGCACTTCTGTTTAGCACCTTTGCCGCTACTACCAGTGATGGGACTACCACTCTAAAACCAACAATGATAAACACATTCATCACAATAACATCACGGCAATATCAACATATCCAAGACAACAAATGTCTATTCTCAGTCTCATATAAAAAATCTGACTACACTATTATCCAAGTGTATTAAGAAACTAGTTTTTGAAACTTACATGAGTGGATTTCTTGGTTGTTTCATCATCTGTAGGTTGATCAGGTAGTCGTAACCTATCCATAGGCCATGCAATGGTCTCATGTAGTGCATCACCCATATTTGACATTCCAGGCCTAGGTCTCCATAGAAAAACAGCAGTTTTAACAACAACCTCAATCTTAACAACTGCAGCATTCGGTCCGAGCGGAATATCGTTGACCAATTCCGAAAGTTCAGTTGACAACAATATACCCTCAGCAATCAATTCATTTTCTCCTTTCCAGTATTCAAATATATGAACTCTTCCTCTTGATGCATCTGTAGCCTAATGAATCATGCCAAATATATACACAATCTATTAGTAATCTACTCAATGTGAATTTGAGAGGAACACAAAATCACTTTCAATTTACCTCAGAGCCGACAGTGTTAGCATGTTGTGAGTAGTTAATATCATCGTCCAATATTATCTTCTCACATGGCCATGCAATTTTAACTCCAACAGCCTGAGCAAGTGAGCCAATGGTTGTAGTAGGTCTCCAGACATATGCTTCTGGGACTGATACAAACTTCACAATTACAGCAGCCGCATTAGGACCCAGGGTAATTCGACCAATCTTATATGCTGGTTCACTAGAGCAGAATTATCCTTCACCAACAACAACATCATCAGTCGAAAACCAATCCAGTAGCTGGCACCTAATTCCTCCTTTTCTAACATCGCTTAACTCAGACCTAGGAACATCATCACTCTGTTTCTAACAAGTTTAGAATCTTATTGAACACAAAAGTGCACATAATGAAACAACAAGTGTAAAGAAGTTACCTTTTTACCGGCTAAGTTACTAACCACATTTTGCAAATGTTCAAGCTTGCTAATTAATTCTGCTTGAGTAGATTCGAGTTTCTGGACATGTGATTCTCTAACCTGTAAGAATGCCAACTTGGTAACAGTAGCCCCTCTGCCCATCCCCCTAATTCTTCCTGGTTTGTCTTTTCCTAGAACCTTACTCACGGCATCTTCTCTGATATTATCCGAGCATGTGGAGTCCATTTCACTGTCAATTGTCTTGATCTTCTCCTGCAATCAAGAACAATACACAACATGTGCATATTAATTTTAAAACAAACAGAAGAACCAAAAGTAATAAGAATTTAAATCAGTCTTACAATAGTTTCTGCGAATTCTTCCCTAACGGGTCTCCCATCAGAATGCGTATGGGTGGCTACCCAAACCTTAGCTCTAGTAACTTTCTTAGGATCAGAACTGTTTCTTTTCTACAAGTTCAAACAAATAGTTGTCAACAAATAAAGGAATTACTATTACAACTAACCAATTCATTACACAGACAAACATACCATCTCCTGAGTTAGGCGATTCATTCCTTTGCGGCTGGTGGTGTGAGGAATTTGACCCTTCCTGAGTTGCCTGTATTTATCACTTTTTTCCTATTGACACAAACAGTCATATGACAGAACTATTCTCTAAACAAATTAGCTTATAAGTAATCAATCCACATTATATACAACCTCAAAAGTTGTGGTCCTTCTGCCTTTCACCCAAGTGTTCCAAGCTGATGAAGATTGGATATTGCTAGGCTTAATTTGCTGTAGTTGAACCTTGTTTTTAATAGCTCGAACTTTGGAAGAGAGCCTAGATTTAGAGGCCCTCCACAAACAACCCATCTGCTTAAAGACTACATCTTTTTGCCATTCTTCTGTCAAGTTGAATCTTCCCTGTCAATCATTGCCAAGTTAAACACTAAAACAATTCACTTACACTCATGCTCAATCAAAAAGCCAAGAAAATAACCTCAATTTCCTCCCACAAGGCGTCTTTTGTCTTTTCTTCGAGACGTCTCTAGTCATCTAGAAGTACGGGCACATGCTATCTCACAAGAGGACCAAGAAAGGAGGAGAGTGTCACTGATCCACTACCAACATGCTCACCTATTACATTAAACTCCACTTCTACCTTGTCCTCTATATTTTTTGCCACTTTGCGCATTTTAGTTGGACCTCTTTTCTTCCTAATTCTGTTCTCTGATTGTTTTGTCTGTACTTCAGAGGTGTTGGAGACTCCATTTGTGGAAGGGGGGGGGGATGGTTTCTTCTTCTTCTTCTTCAGTAGGTGCGTGTTGTTCCACTTCTTCATCAACAACTTTGTTTTTCTCGTTATCCATGACTGCTGTGAAATCTTGTTCCTCTTCTTCGTATCCAGTAGCCTCTTTTTCAGGAAAAATTTCAGCATTCACCTCTGGAGCAGCCTTCTTGTGTTTCTTCTGATCCAAAGACACTTCAGGACTCACATCAAGGCCTGCTTGGCGCTTACTTCGACGGACATTTTCCTTAACAGATGTTGGTTTCATCGTATCAGATTACCTGAAACACAACCAAACTTAGCATTAATAATCTATTAGAACACCTTCGCAATCATTCCTAACACAAAAACTCTCGTCATCAGATGATTGATCCCCTAAATCTTCAATTGGCTGGACTGATAATGGTGCAGAAACAATCTCCTCTTCTGTCTCTAACTCGTGGTATCCTCTTGGTGGTGCCCTCATGACAACATACCAAGGTGAGTTGTCATCTTCTCTAGAGTAGAAAACTTGTTTTGCTTGCGATGGCAGAATGTAAGGACCATTTACAAATGATGATTGGTTCATATGGAGATTCACAAGTGTGAAATCGTCTTCCTATTTCAATCCTTTCCCTTTGTTAGCCCAACTACACTTAAACAGTGGAACCTGGAACATGTGGTAGTCCAGCAATATGATCTCCTTTATCACTCCATAGTATGCTACTATATCTGCCATTTGCTTAGAATCTTTAGCAGTAGCTCTACACATGGAAAATGCTTCATATGTAACTCCATTGTTCTGAATCTTCCGCTTTACATCGTCTGTATGGAATCGATGTCCGTTAACTATATACCCCTTGTATGTTTGAGCAATGTTTATTGGTCCAAAAGCAAGCCATCTCAGCTTTTTCGAATGGTCCTTCGAGTTATTTGGTATCTAACATGAAACAAAAAACAAGTCCTTATCATTAAACATGGTACTTGAAACATGAAACTAAACAGAAGTCATTATCACAAACTAAACACAAGTCATCATTATGAATCAGAGAAGAGGTCCTTCTAAACTTTTCCTTGATCCATTGGGGGAACCTTTCTGTATGATATTTCCACAATAGGGTTTCATTTTTTGCGCATCTTACATCTAAAGCTTGCAGTTCTTCCAAATGCAACATGTTTTCCATTAAGTTAGTCTCCAATGCAACAAAATATTTAAGTCTATATATCTAATACTCTTTCTGGTTTGCACTTACTCAACATAAGAATCCATGACTGATGTATTCATGAGAATATACCGATGAGCTATATCTCTCTCCTTAGCTGTAAGAGTCATTTCTGTAGCTTTATGCAATGGTCGGCCTTCAAGGACATTTTGAGTTGCCTGAACATCTTCATTTCTATTACTTGCTTCTTGAACTGGAACATATTTCTGAAGGAACTCCAAACAAAATGCAATGCATTCACCAGACAAGTATCCCTCGGCCATACAAGCTTCTGGTCTTGCAAAATTCTTGACATAAGCCTTTAGTGTCTTCATGTACCTACATGTCAATAAGTAAACTTATAATGAATACCACATACATATACTATCAGATTATTATTGAAGTATATAACATAAACAAAAAAGTTTACCTCTCAAAAGGATACATCCATCTGAAGTGTACAGGGCCACCCAAGCGTGCTTCTCTTGCAAGATGTAGTGGAAGGTGAAACATGATGTCAAACAGTGAAGGCGGAAAGAATCTCTCCAACTGGCACATTGATTCCACAACCTCTGATTCTAGGGTAAGTAGCTTCTCTGGATCAATAACGCGTTGGCACAGTCTATTGAAGTAATTGCATATACGAGTCACTGCAATCCGAGGTCCTCTTGGTAGTAAACCTCTCAACGCCACAGGAAACAAATTCTGCATTAGAACATGATGGTCATGTGACTTCATGCTGCCAATAATGGGAGGATCCAATGAGACACAGTTTGATATATTGGCACAATACCCATCAGGGCCTCTGAAGTTGGATAACCTTCTGCAGAATATTTTGTTTTCTTCCTTAGAAAGCCAATATGCAGCTGGGGGCAAGTAAGTTTTCTTCCCACGTATCTCTGCATGTAAGTTGCTTCTAATTCCCATGTCTTCTAAATCTTTTCTTGCTTTCAATCCATCCTTTGATTTCGCACTATGCATCAGAATAGACAATAGTGTATCAGAGACATTCTTTTCCACGTGCATAACATCTATGTTATGCCTCACAGGAATATCCTGCCACATAATGTACAAGTACTTATCAGAAACCAAGTTTAAGCTGAATCACATAGTCAAATTTGATTGTAAACAAAACTAACCTTCCAATAAGGTAAGTCAAAGAAGATTGACCTTTTTTTCCACCGCCACAGATCATCGTCTTCTTCATATTCTTCAGCTGAAATGACATCATCATCATCACCATTTTCTACGTCTATAAGGATGACCAGGCTTGAGTCGCTTCCTGTTGCCCATATAAACATTCTTGCGACTAAACTTTAACCACCTATGAGGTGTGTCCTTCCCGCAGACATTACACGCTTGCTTCCCCTTCACTTTACATCCAGCTAATGTCCCTAAACCCGGATAGTCTGTGATACTCCACAACAACATAGCTCTTAGAGTAAAACTCTCCTTCTTAAATGAATCATAAACTTCCATACCTTCTGTCCACAAATCCTTTAGGTCCTCTGTCAATGGTTGTAGATATACATCAATGTTGTTGCTAGGTGCGGTTGGCCCAGGTATCAACATCGTCAACATGATGTTCTCTGCTTTCATACACTGAGTTGGAGCCATATTGTAGTTTACTAAGAGAACAGGCCATGTGCTGTACTTGGTGTTCTGGATAGAGAACGGATTCATGCCATCTGTAGAAATCCCTAGTCTAAGGTTTCTTGCTTCAGCAGCAAACTCCGGCCATTTATCGTTTACCTGAACCCAAGTCAATGAATCCACTGGATGCCTCATACTACCATCTACAGTAGCATTTGTGAAGTGCCAAAGCAAATCCTCAGCCAATCGTTTTGATCTAAACATCCTCCTAAATCTGTCTTTTATCGGAAAATACCTAAGCACCTTAGCTGGAATCCCTTTCTTCTTCTCACCGGTGTGCCTATCCCTTTCCCATCTTGATTCATTACATCTTGGGCAGCTCACTAACTCCTCATACTGATTCCAATAAAGGATACAATCATTTTTGCAGGCGTGGATGACATCATAACCAAAACTAAACTGTTTCAAAAACTTCTTCATCTCATCTGTAGACTTAGGTAGAACATTGTCTCCAGGTAGCATGTCATGAACTAGTGTCAGTAGCTGATCAAAATAGCTCTCTGACATCCCACTCTTGACCTTTATCCGGTAAAGACCCATGATTGCAGCAACCTTTGTGTATTCCTGACACGTCGAGTACAATGGAGTTTATGCATCCTCTAACTTCTTCCTAAACTCAGCTTCTTCTCGATTGTCAATGCCCTCAAACCCTTCTGCATTCTGCTTCTTAGATGGTTGATTGCCTTCACTCGCCATAAAAGCTGTCCTAATCAACTCATAAGCCTCATATTCAGACGTGTGAACATCAGTTTTCTTATCATCCCTTGTATCCCCATGTTTACTCCAATATTTACACCTCTTGTACTTCTGATCCATCCCTCTAATCACTAGATGCTCGAAAATTGTCTCAGTAGGTTGATGGCAGACATTGCGACAATCAAGGCAAGGACAGAACATTTCAGCTGGATTACCCAAACGTCTTGCTGAATCAGACACAAACTCAGTTGCTCCTTGCTCATACTCAAGGCTATTCCTGTAAGATGATAGAAAATGAGAAATAAATATTCAAAATCACAATTCATAAAATGAAATCAATAAAAATGTGTACAGACAGTAAAGTTAATACCTTGGTAACCAGACCCAAGCTTTATTCATGTTACAACAGCTCCAACCAAATGTGCATACAAGTAATTACCAGAGACAGTCACTTTAAGCCACAACAACAACACACAACGAGTTCTGATAGAAGAATCAAGTTTGAATGATTTTACCTGATAAAGTGTCTTCCCTTTTGCTTAAATCGAGCTACAAAGTAAAAGCAAATCAATGGTATAAATCGATTGAACTCACAGACACATTTAAGCAAAATCCAAAGTGAAAGAAAAAACCCAGAAAATCACAACACTAGTACCTTTAACGGAAGCAGTTAAACAAGATATGAATCGAAATCTTCCTGCAAAAGAGTAAACACGACCGGACGAATCAATTCAACATGCAATAACCCTAAATCACTACAAGTGAAGAGATAAAAATGATTTGTTTATCAGAACAAAAAAAAACAAAAGAAAAAAACTCGAGTTCAACTTCGCGGTGGTCTGGAAGCAGTACCTTTAACGGAAAGGCAAAAGGGTGAGATGGATTGAGGCTCAGTGATAAAATCGAGATTGTGAGAAATTGGAGCAAAATCTAGAAGGAACTTAGGTATTGAAACTGGAATTTCTGTGGGAGAGAGTGGGAAAAAGCGGAATTTGTGAGAATCGAGCAAATTGGAGCCAAAAAGGGAAGAGGAGGAAGAGAGAAGAGGGAAAATTTTGGCCAAAAATTATTTATAATATATATATTTTTTATTTGAGAAATATAAAAAAATATCTTACAAGTGTGAATCATATACTAGATCAAACACTCATTAATACTTAAAATTATATTTCTATTGTTAATAGAATAATAAAAAATATCATAACCCTTATACCCTAAACCTCAAACCCTATGCCCTAAACCTCAAACCCTATGCCCTAAACTCTTATTAACTTATCACTAGTTTGTAAGGTTTGTATATATATTTGTAATCATTTTAGCAATCATTGGCAATCATTTTCATTTGTTAATTGACAACATAACATAAACCATAAATCAATATAACATAAACCCTAAATCAACATAACCTAAACCCTAAACGCCAATACCATAAACCCTAAATCAAATACTCATTAATACTTAAAATTATATTTCTATTGTTAATATAACAAGAAAAAATATCATAACCCGTATACCCTAAACCTCAAACCCTATGCCCTAAACTCTTAGTAATTTATTTGTTAATTGACAACATAACCTAACAAATCAATATAACATAAACCCTAAATCAACATAACCTAAACCCTAAACGTCAATACTCTAAACCCTAAATAAAATACTCAACGCTTAAATCCTTTTTAAATTTTTGCAAAAAAAAATTATTTTATATAAGTATAGTATTTGATGTTTATTTTAAAGAGTTTTACAATTTAAAATTTAGAATTTATGATCAAGATACAATTTAACTCTTATGCATTATACACTAATATATTTTGGTTGGTCATTAACATATTTTTATTTTTATTTTTATTTTCTGTAAATATTAATTTAATTTAAATACATTTAATTTAAAAAGAAGAATTATAAAAAAAAGATTCACATTAACTCAAGGTTTCATATTATCAAACACATTACAAAATACATAGATTCTGCTCCTTAGTCTCGACGACGACCCTTGCCTCTTGAGGATTCTCCTAGTTCTTGTTTTGGTCGTTTCATTGAAGCGGAGTTGAGTTGGTTTCGGAGCCTTTGTTCTTCCTTTCTGAGGTGTGGAATAATTCTTCGGAAATCAGGTTCAATGTCTTCATCGTCTTCCTAAGCCCGTATCAAGTATCCCCGGTGAGCGAGAGAGCGTCTATACTCTAGTTGTGTGATCTCCTCCACATCACTTCCTGTATCAACTTCAGATTCTTGTTGTGGCTGTTGGAGGAAGTGTGGTATGATTCTATACGCTGGTAGTCCGCAAATGATCTCTTTCCTTGCTTCCATTATGTCCTCCTTTTTGTTACTGGTCCAAAAGGCAAACAAAGATCATAGTGAAACAGTTCATGGGAACATCATCATCGGTTATGTCATTAAACGATCACAATCATAGCAGTCAGAATAAATGAGAAGTTAAATGTGAAGCTTTATCCATTTTTCAACAGCTCCAAGCAATGCAAAGCAAAAGCTTATTATGCAGGTGGTAAGAAATCATATTATGTAACTTCACAATGCAAAGAAAAATCTTATTAAGCTATTTTAGAGGTGAGACTAGCTAGGTACCAATCTCAATCTCAAAGAGACTTAACACTATACTATAGCTGAAAAACAAAGATCATCAACAAAAGAATCGTGATACCCAAAAAAATTAGGCAACTTAAAAATCACACTGCAAAGACAAGCCATATCAATGTCATAGCTAACTTCAAACAACAACAACAGTGAAATAACCTACAAGATAAACTAGTAACTAGTAACTTCAAACAAGCACCAAACAAACACATTCACATTCAACATTTAAACCAATCAAACTACCAAAGAAACTAGCTCATAGAACTTGTAGATCTCACACGATCACAACAACAATAAACCTGTATACGGTTATGCGGATTGGTTTTCTGAGTCCTAGTGTTGTAACAAGCTCTACCTGCAAAGCAATAACACGAATGTCTAGATTTATAATGCGTAAAAACATCTTTACCATAAATCTAGAATAAAGGTTGGAGATAACCTGAAAATGGTGAAGCAGATTGATTCTCTTCCTTATATTCGTGTTAAGTCCTCTTCGAAATCTCTGGAGCTTCGATTCCTTCTATAGTAAGATGAAACTAAAAGTAATTTAGGGTTCTTAGCTTCAGATCTATAACATACTGAGAAAGAAAAATCGATTTTAGAATTCTTAATTTCATAAATCTGAAAATTCTTTACTTGTAGTGGGATTCTTCTTCGTGAATGCAGCTGGAGGAGAACGACGGAGACACCACTAGCTCAGGAGGCAAAGAGGAGAAATTACAGAAGCTCGGGAGGTGACGGAGTAGAAATGTCTAACGAGCCTGACCTAGCTAAAAAACACCGTTTCCAGAGCAAAATCGAGGCTACAGAGCTTTCAATTATGACCGGAGGAGAGATTTGCGGTGACGGAGCCGCCGAAATCGAATAGGAGTGTGACGATGGTAATTGGGTTTCTGAACACCAAAGAGGGAAGAGAGGGAAGAACACGAAAATTAGGTTGGGGGTTTTTTCTTTGGAGCCTAATTTTTTCTAAGTGTCGCGGTACTTAATTTTCGTTTACCGCCTAAGACTTTGATAGCGTTTTCAATTATGGTTTTGCTATTAAACATGTGGGTTACATCTTAAAACGAGACGCGTGACTCTGATTTTAATTTCTACCACTTTATAATAGCGTTTACAAATATACAAACGCTATATAAAAACAAAAGGTATGTCAACCATAGCATAATTGAAAAAACGCTATATTGGCCTGCTATAAAAACCCAGATTTTTTGTAGTGTCGATCAACGAATCTGGGATCCGGGTATAGTGTATTCACGGAGAGTTAATGAATCAATGCAAGAGGAATTATTAGATATCATCAATAAACGATTATGGAGTTTCATCCAAGAGATGATAGCCAAGAATGACGGTCTAATTATTTTGGGATTGATTCTGGAGAAGGAAAGAAACGGGTTTACTAACCCGTTGGCGAGTAAGGCTTCGGTATCCAAAGCATCGTGGAAATTCACTTCTTCATCGTTCTTTTTAATGTTTGGTTATATTATTATGGATGTGTATTTGGTTTGCTTAATTATTATTGATGTATAATGGATGTATCATGGATATATCAACTCTTGTATACGATTTGAAATCAATGAATGAATTAGAAGTTAAAAAAAAAAAAAACTTTATAAACCTTCCAACTTCTATTTAATTCAAAAATATATAAAAACCTTTTCAACTTACTAACAATAAATTTTTGTTAAAGAATTTATTTACAATAATTACGTCTTTACACAATCTTTTCCAAATTCATTGTATTTTAAAGTAAAAATAAATAACTAAAACAAGTCTAAATTCATGCTATTCATATATCTAAAATGTATCTACGAAAAACGAGAATACAAAATTAACTTAAAACATTTAATATATATAAAGAAAAAATATAAATACCCACTCAATGGTTGCTATTCTATTCATATAATAAATTTTATCTAAATTCAAAGTTATGTTAAATTGTCCTTTTAAGTAAGTGCGTATTCTTTTAATTATGTTATTTATATATTTCATCTAATGGCTGCACAAGACGGAAATTTGGCTACTTTTTGGAATGCAAACAGTCTAACATATGAAATATTTGTTTAGGATAAAAAAACCCGACTAAGAGGAAAGAGCACCGATAAGACATTTAACATTCATTCATCAGCATGTGAGCTATATTATCTATGAATGATGATAAATCACAAAAGAATTTATATGAGCTATGAAATTATTTGTACCGTTAGAAGCGTTACACATAAAATTTTCAAAGAAAATTGTTATGCCATAAGACTCTTTGATGGTGATAAAGAATGATATGAATCAATGGCCGCATCGGAACATGGTGGTAACACATAGTGAATGGTTTCGAAGTTTGGAGGAGACAGATGCAAACACTAGAAAAGAAGACAAATAGATTATAAGAAGATGAAAGTCAAACTGTTTTATTTGTAAACACACATGGGCCCATCACAATATTATAAACTCATTGTTTTATTTTATATATTTATTTTAGTTTAATAAAAAAGAAAATTGGAGAACACAAATTAATTATACAGTATAAAACAAATTCATCAAATGACCTCTATCTCGAATTAGGTTGTATTCGTTAAACTAATTTTTTTAAAAATCATATTTTACTAAACACAAATTAGAGAATATATATAACATATAAACAAGGCTCTTCCAGCGATGATTCGTTTTGGAATAGTAATGATCGCGGATTCAATCTCCTGAATTACAAGGGCCAAGATTAAAGGTTTTGGACGAGGAAAGGAGCAAGAGAGGCGCTAAATAGCCGAAGAAGAGGATTCTTAATCGAACGGCGACATGCCAGCTTGCTTCAATGGGGCATGCGTACTCGGGAAAGGGGCATTACTGATGTGATCATGGACACGCATCGTTTAGAGGAGGTTCCGGAGGAAGCATTGTTCGTTCCCGAAGGTTGTATCACACGGTCCAAGTCCAAGAAACTAGCCGGAGCTATTTGGAAGATGCTCGATGAAGTTCATATCAAGGAAGAAGATCAACATTCACGTGGTACTCTAACGTCCATCTCTTACTTGGATTCTACTTGAAATTGGCCACGAGTTAAGTTGTTGTACTCTTTTTCCTATGTCCCATTGGGTTTTCCGAGCAAAAGTTTTAATGAGGCAATGACTTAACTTATATCATTCGGTCCAAATTTCATGAGAATACCAAGCCCATTTTCGTATGAAAATAATCAAAAGATCAAGGCAAAAGCTCAAGAGTCACACGCAAAAGGAGACCAAAGATCATCTATCTTTTCTTTAATTTTAGCTTTTATTTCTAAGTCTTTAAGTCATGTGACTTTTCCCTTTCCCCTTGTTTCCCTATAAATACTCTTCTCCTTTGTCATTTGAAAACAATCACCTTTTTTATTAAATTAAAAATACTTTGAGAGAATTTCTCCTTTGTTCCTTTGGGACTTTTCGGATTTCTTGGTGGATTTAGCCAACAAATCTCCTTCGATTTCTTTGGTGGATTTAGCCAAACGAAATCCTTGCACTGTTCTTTGGTGGATTTAGCCAACGAGCAACGATTGATCTTCAAGTGGATTTAGCCTATTGATTCGTGGTTTATCTTGCATCGTTCATAGCTCAAGACGCAGCCGATCATCCCCTCACCTCGATCCATCCTTCACCGTTTGGAATCAAGGCCTATCCAACCATTCCTACCGATCCGTGAGTGTGCCGTTCTTTGAGAGTTGCATCAAGGGTGCATCAAGTGGTATCAGAGCCACGCTCTTGAATATCGGTATCATCTTTTCTTTTTCTATATTTTCGTGTTCTTCATATTCTTATCTATCTCTTTCTTTTGTATAAAACCAATCAAAAAAAAAAGCGAAAGGTCAAAAAAAAAACGAAAAGACCATTTAAAAAAAAAAAAAAATATATATATATATATATATATATATATATATATATATATATATATATATATATATATATATATATATATTGGTTGTTGAATTCTTCTCTATCTATCTATCTCTATTCACTTGTTTGAAGATTTGGTTTGTTGAATCTACTATCGAACTTTCGATTAGTCTTTTATGAACCGAGGAGAACTTCTAGTGTGTGTGTGAGGTCATTGCGAGAGTTGAGTGAAACACTTGAGTGGAAACACTTGTGAGTTTTTTTTATTTTATTTACTAACGTGTTTGCTGAATTTTGCGAGGTACAATGTCTGATGAAATCGAAACCGCCACTTCCCGGACGAGAAGGGAAAGAGATGCCGAGATGAATCGTAAGGTGGATGCCTTAACTCTCATGATGAATGAGATGAGAACGCAATTGGCCACCCTTAACATTAGGACACCGGGGAGACAAGAAGGAAACAATGGAGCTAACTTGGCCGAGAGTCAAGGATCCGACCATAGCGTTGGTAATAGACAACAGCGAGTGCCGCCGAGACATAGGCGGAACCAAAACCCACGAGGTCAACAAAACCGGCAAAATCCGCAAAACCCACAAAGCGAGCAAGATGACAATCCGTTCCATAATCAAGGTCATGAGTTCGAGGATGAACAACCTAGGCAACAACCGGCAAGAAGGAATGACAATTACCTTGGCGGTTTAAAGCTTTGCATTCCATCCTTCTACGGGACAAACGATCCGGATGCATTTCTTGAGTGGGAAAAGAAGATCGACTTGGTCTTCGATTGTCAAAACTTTTCCGAACAAAGGAAGGTCAGGTTAGCCGCTACTGAATTCCACAATTATGCTATTGACTGGTGGGATCAATTGGTGACTAGCAGGAGACGCAATGGAGAAAATCCCATCGAGACGTGGGAAGAGATGTCTTTGGTCATGAGAAATCGATTTGTGCCGAATCACTATCTACGTGAACTTCACCAAAAATTGAGAAGGCTTTCACAAGGGACTAGAAGTGTTGAGGACTACTTCCAAGAGATGGAAAAGCTCATGCTCAAAGCTGACATTGATGAGCCCGGTGATGCTACGATGGCACGGTTCCTA
This sequence comes from Eutrema japonicum, assembly GCA_030161315.1. Taxonomy (NCBI): domain Eukaryota; kingdom Viridiplantae; phylum Streptophyta; class Magnoliopsida; order Brassicales; family Brassicaceae; genus Eutrema; species Eutrema japonicum. Next base: position 30,686,870 of record BSQW01000007.1, read on the forward strand.
AGTGGAATGAACCAAGAGTTGCAAGATCGGATGGAGATGCAAACATATGATACCGTGGAGGAGATGTTGCACAAAGCCATTCTCGTAGAGCAACAACTCAAAAGGAAGGGTATCTCACGGCCATCTTATGCCTCTAAGCCGAGCTATGCCAAAGCCGAGAAGAAACCAAACTACCCGGCCCGTACCGATTCTAAGCCCAAGCTAGACTACAAGCCGAGTTCTTCCGGGCATGACTACAAGGGTAAGGCCGAGGCTTCTTCTAATGTCCGTAACCGTGACATTGAGTGTTTCAAGTGTAGGGGCAAAGGTCATTTTGCCAACAAATGTCCAAACAACCGTACGATGATGATGTTGGACAATGGCGAGATCGTGACCGATGATGAGGAGGAATTTGAGTCCGCACCTATCTACGATGATGATGATGAAGAGCATGCGGCTTATGGAGAGCTACTTGTAGCTAGGCGTGTTCTTATGTCCCAGGAAAAGGTCGTAGATGACGAGCAAAGGGAGAACTTGTTCCACACCCGGTGTGTTGTGAAGAGTAAGGTGTGTAGTTTGATCATTGATGGAGGTAGTTGCGCAAATGTGGCGAGCACAACCTTGGTGGAGAAGTTGGGTTTGGAGACTAGGAAGCATATGCATCCTTACAGCCTTAGGTGGTTGAATAACCAAAGGCCGCTCAAAGTCACCCGGCAAGTTACGGTTCATTTAGCGATTGGTCGCTATGAAGATGAGATTGTGTGCGATGTGCTACCTATGGAGGCCGGTCATATCCTACTTGGAATACCTTGGTAATATGATCGAAGAGCCGTTCATGATGGCTTCACAAACAAGCACTCGTTCGAGCACAAGGGCCGGAAGATCACCCTTGCACCATTATCACCGCATGAGGTCTACCTAGATCAGCTCAAGCTTGAGCAAAACCACCACGGCAAGACCATTGTGAGTGACCCCCTAAACACTTCTACTACTAAAACTGAGTGTGAGAGTTTTATGAGAAAATCCAAGTCAAAGGCCTTTGAGAGTAAACTCGTGAGGCAAGAAACTCTTTTCGTGAGGCCTAGTGAGATTAAGCATGCGCTTGTTACCAAGAAACCTATCATTTTGCTTATGTTCAAAAATGCTCTCACAAACATGACTAACCTTGAGCCGGATATTCCGAGTAGTGTGTCTTCTCTTTTGTGGGAATTCCGAGATGTTTTCCCGGAAGAAAGCCCAAATGGCTTACCGCCCATTCGTGGGATTGAACATCAAATCGATTTCGTTCCCGGAGCCACACTTCCAAACCGGCCAGCCTATAGAACCAACCCGGTCGAGACCAAGGAGCTCCAAAAACAAGCTGGTGAACTTATGGAGAAGGGTCACATTCGAGAAAGTATGAGCCCATGTGCGGTTCCCGTGTTGCTAGTGCCCAAGAAGGACGGCACTTAGAGGATGTGCGTTGATTGCCGAGCCATCAACAATATCACGAGCATACAGGTCGATGAGGAAAAGATCAAGGAAATCAAGGATTGGCCGAGTCCTAAGACGGTTGGAGAAGTCCGTAGCTTTCACGGCTTAGCCGGGTTTTACCGACGATTTGTCCAGGACTTTAGCACTATTGCCGCACCACTTACCAAAATGATTAAGAAGGACGTGGGCTTCAAGTGGGAACAAAAACAAGAGGATGCTTTCCAGCTCCTAAAACACAAGCTTACTCATGCCCCTCTTCTTGTTTTACCCGATTTCTTGAAAAATTTTGAGATTGAATGTCATGCTTCGGGTGTAGGTATTGGAGCCGTGTTGATGCAAGAGAAGAAGTCGATTGCTTTCTTTAGTGAGAAGCTTGGAGGAGCCACTCTCAACTATCCGAAATATGACAAGGAGCTCTATGTCTTGGTCCGTGCACTCCAAACTTGGCAACACTACCTTTGGCCTAAGGAGTTTGTGATCCACACCGATCATCAATCCCTCAAGCATTTGAAGAGCCAACACAAGTTGAACAAGAGACATCCTCGGTGGATGGAATTTGTGGAGACATTCCCTTATGTGATCCAATACAAGCAAGGCAAGGAGAATGTAGTGGCCGATGCTCTTTCTCGGAGATACTCTTTGATCTCCACTCCTGATGCCAAGATCCTCGGATTTGAGATGATCAAAGGATCCTATGCAAACGATGCCGATTTCCAGGAAGCCTTTCTCTCTTGTGCTAAGTTTGCTTCGGGCAAATATTTTCAGAGTGATGGATTCTTGGTTTACGAGAACCGTCTTTGTATTCCTAGCTCGTCTTTGCGAGATCTTCTTGTTAGGGAGGCATACGGTGGCGGCTTGATGGGACACTTTGGCGTAGCGAAGACACTTCTCATTGTGCAAGATCACTTCTATTGGCCGCACATGAAGCGAGATGTGGAGAGAGTTTGTAGCCGATGCACAACTTGTAAGTTATCTAAGTCCACGAGCCAAAGCCAAGGTATGTATACCCCTTTGCCGATTCCTAGTGCACCTTGGACTGACATATCTATGGACTTTGTGTTAGGTTTGCCTAGGACTAGGAAGGGAAATGATTCGGTCTTTGTTGTGGTAGATAGGTTTTCTAAGATGGCACATTTCATACCTTGCCATAAGACCGATGATGCGTCGAACATAGCCGACTTGTTCTATAGGGAGATTGTGTGCTTGCATGGAATGCCTAGGACAATAGTCTCGGATAGAGATACAAAGTTTTTGAGCTATTTTTGGAAGACCTTTTGGTCTAAGATAGGAACTAAGCTTTGTTTCTCTACGACTTGTCACCCGCACACCGATGGTCAAACCGAGGTCGTTAATAGGACTTTAGGGACTCTTTTGCGGGCTGTGATTAAAAAGAACATTAAGTCTTGGGAGGAATGCTTGCCACATGTAGAGTTTGCATATAATCATGTCGTGCATTCTACTACCTCGTCTTCCCCTTTTCAGCTTGTTTATGGTTTTAATACGCTTACGCCTCTTGATCTAACTCCATTACCTTTGAGTGAGCGTGTAAGTATAGATGGAAAGAAAAAGGCCGTGCTGGTCAAGCAAATGCATGAGAAGGCAAAGCAAAACATCGAGCATAAGACCGAGCAATACCGCAAGTATGCCAACAAGGGCCGAACCAAGAAAACATATGAACCGGGCGACCTTGTTTGGATCTACTTGAGAAAGGACGGTTCCCGGAAGAAAGGAAGTCCAAGCTCTTGCCGAGAGTTGACGGACCATTCACCATTTTGGAGAAGATCAATGACAATACCTATAAGATTGATCTCCAAGGTAAGTATTCCGTGAGTTCTAGTTTTAATGTGGCTGATATCATTCCTTTTGTTGCAGATGGAGCAGATTTGAGGGCAATCCTTTTCAAGTGGAGGGGGATGATGTGATCATGGACACGCATCGTTTGGAGGAGGTTCCGGAGTAAGCATTGTTCGTTCCCGAAGGTCGTATCACACGGTCCAAGTCCAAGAAACTAGCCGGAGCTATTTGGAAGATGCTCGATGAAGTTCATATCAAGGAAGAAGATCAACATTCACGTGGTACTCTAACTTCCATCTCTTACTTGGATTCTACTTGAAATTGGCCACGAGTTAAGTTGTTGTACTCTTTTTCCTATGCTCGGTTTTGTCCCATTGGGTTTTCCGAGCAAAGATTTTAATGAGGCAATGACTTAGCTTATATCATTCGGTCCAAATTTTATGAGAATACCAAGCCCATTTTCGTATGAAAATAATAAAAAGATCAAGGCAAAAGCTCAAGAGTCACACGCAAAAGGAGACCAAAGATCATCTATCTTTTCTTTAATTTTAGCTTTTATTTCTAAGTCTTTAAGTCATGTGACTTTTTCCTTTCCCCTTGTTTCCCTATAAATACTCTTCTCCTTTATCATTTGAAAACAATCACCTTTTTTATTAAATTAAAAATACTTTGAGAGAATTTCTCCTTTGTTCCTTTGGGACTTTTCTGATTTCTTGGTGGATTTAGCCAACAAATCTCCTTCGATTTCTTTGGTGGATTTAGCCAAACGAAATCCTTGCACTGTTCTTTGGTGGATTTAGCTAACGAGCAACGATTGGTCTTTAGGTGGATTTAGCCTATTGATTCGTGGTTAATCTTGCGCCGTTCATAGCTCAAGACGCAGCCGATCATCCCCTCACCTCGATCCATCCTTCACCGTTTGGAATCAAGGCCTATCCAACCGGTCCTACCGATCCGTGAGTGTACCGTTCTTTGGGAGTTGCATCAAGGGTGCATCAATTACCAATTACCGGTGAAGATGAGTTTAATTAGGTTCGATTGCTAATTAGGGTCAGTCCCAACAACATCAAGCGCAAGGACAACATGTATTTACCGGTGGTGGAATGGCTGCATCGCCGTTCATGCTAGGGAACAAATACCATCCGGTTTATGTAACCGGAATGTTGGGGAATCCAGGTTTAGCAGCAGCAGCCGGAGGAGGTTACACGTATCCGATGTTGGCGAGTGCTCTAACCCATCGTGGGTTGAACCACGATTTGTTGCAGTCGAGCCAGATGGGTGGTGTTGGTGAGCCAAGCAATGGTGATGGTCTATCATTTCTGGGAATGGTAAAGATTCAGATGCTGGCGGCTCGTTTCATGGCTACTCAAACTATTCATGGCACGCTCTCGCTGTAATATCTTGTGTTTTATTGCAACACATGTGCTAATATCACTACAAGAAAACACGTTAGAACCGACGGCAGAATCCGTCGAAAACCCGTCAGAAACGGCCGTTTCCGACGGGTTTCCGACGGCTTTTGCCCGTCGGTTCTATCTCGTCGGAAAAGAAAATCCGTCGGAAATCCCTCGGAAATTTTCGAGGGATTTCCGACGGACTATTTACCGACGGATTTCTGACGAGTTGTTCGTCGGGAATCATTCCGAAGATAATCTGAGGGATTTCCGACGGTGAATTTCCGACGGTTTTTCGACGGTTTGAGAATCCACTCCGACGGTGATATATAATGGTTTTTACCCTGTTTAGACTATGATATAAGTCCTTTTTATAGAGTTTTTCTAGTGTTTTGTAGTATTTTAGAGTCTTTTACAGGTTATAGCACGTTTGGAGCATTATTGGAAGTATTGGAGCTTTATGGAACAGTTTGGAGCAGAAGATGAAGTCGTGATGCTGAGTACCTGATTTCACGACAAGCATCGATCGATACCCCCTGGTATCGATCGATACTCATCGCAGCAAGACACGACCCGCGAGTTTTCCAAGACTTGAAGAATTGCAAAAGTGCCCAGAAGTCTTTAATAATTACAAGAAGACCCAGAACGTGTGTTAGCTTATAAATAGGGATTTTTACAGCCACTTTTTGGCTATGCCTTTTTATGCTTTATTTCTAAACTTTATTTTCTATACTTTGGTTTGAGACAAGTCTGAATCTCCCTTCGACCGAGATCAGATCTCAAAACCTCTTGTTATTCTTATTCTATTGATGATTTATTCAAACATGTTGATTGTTTCATTCTCCATGTCTGAGTAGATCCACTTTAGGTTTAGGGTTTTCTCATAAGGGTTTTCTCTGAATGCTAGGTTAATTATCTGTTTAGGATTCACTATCTGAATTATTTATTCGCCTTAGGTTGTGTTCAAAGCTAATTCTAGGTTAACGAATCTGGAACTTAGATCTTAGGATAATTAATTTGGCACGGTAGTGCGATTAATTACCTGATAGAACCTAGGTGAGCAAATTGATTATTCGCAAAGAGATTTGGTTTAATTGATTTGTGAACATATCAAACCTGATATTAAAGCTGATTTAGACTTTAGGATTCGCAAAGAGATTTGGAATTCCTAGGATTTAGATTTAGATAGTTTTCGCAACGACAGTTGGTTAATTATACCTTAGTAATTTGAGTTCAAGAACAGCGCTAAATCTGAATCATGTTAGTTAGTTTATCTGCATTCATTGATTTCCTGAGAAAAACCCTGAGCCTATATTCTCTCCATTGATTTACAACTCTTTTATTTCTGCATTGCTTTCAATTACATATGTTTGGCTTAGCTTAATTCGATACTATATAATCTATTGTGTGATCTCTATGAGTCTTTGTGGTTCTACCCCTAGCTATAGTACAACTACTGCTTTAGTACTGTTAGGGTATTAATTTGAGCATATCAAATTTGGCGCCGTTGCCGGGGACTCAATTCGCCATTAGATTTTAGTTTGAGAATTTCGACTAAGTTCGTCGGTATCGATCGATACTCCCTAGTATCGGTCGATACTCGTCGTCTTCTTTTGTTGGTATCGATCGATACTCAACGTATTTTTTTTGGTTACTTACGTGCCTTGTCTAGTGTTTTGTTTTCAGGTGTATGCCTGTTCGTGAAACCAGAAGCAACAAGAGCACACAGCTAGTTGAACTGTCACTGGAACAGCTAGAACTTGTGGAACGCACAAACAGAAAGACCAAGCAAACATCAGGGATGAATAACCCAGTGGTTTTAAGAGGTGATGAAGCTGGAGTTCTGAGAGACCAAGAGGGTCATGTGTGTAATGAGAGAGGGCAGCGACTCGATGAAGCTGGAAACGTCGTTGTCCCTGCTCCTATTATTGAGATTGTAGCGCCAGCTGGGCGCGCCAACGTTGGGAATGCTGCAGGTGATCGAGCTAGGACACTTGGTGAGGACAACAGGCCTGATCAGTTCTATGCCAATCGAGCTGCGATTCGCATCCCGACTTTTCAGATGAATGGCTTCGAGCTGAAGCCTGCGTACTATGCTCCCGTGAGTCAGAGCCCTTTCCATGGTTTACCTCATGAGCACCCCATGGATCATATCGAAAGGTTCTAGGACTTGGTCACTGGGATGAGGTACAATGGAGTGCCCAATGAGTACCTTTTCTGCAAACTCTTCACGTACTCTCTTGGTGGAGATGCTGCTTATTGGCTGAAGCAGTTGACTCCTGGTTCGCTAACTACATGGGAAGAGACGAAGAATGCATTCCTGTGCAATTTCTATGATGATGCGAGATCCGAAGAGCTCAGGAACAAAATTTCTCAGTTTTCTCAAGGTCCAACAGAGGGACTCAAAGCTGCTTGGATTCGCTTCAAATCTTATCAGAGAGATTGTCCGCACCATGGGTTTAATCAGGTTCAGCTGCTTGGCACATTCTACAGAGGGATCGACTGGAGGTACCAGATGGCTCTGGATACTGCGAGTAATGGGAATTTTAACACCAGATATCCAGATGATGCAATTGTGCTAATTGAGAACTTGGCGTCTAGCAATAGCACCAAGAATGCTGATTTCGACAGAAAGAAGCAAGCTACAGGAATTGATGGGTCTCAGATTGCTGAAGTTCAAGCAAAACTGGATATTTTGCTTGGGAAGTCGAAGAAGACTGTGCACTTTGCTGATGGAGTCAATAATATAGGTGGAGATGAAATGGAAGATTGTAACTATGTTGGTGGTTCTGGATTTCAGGGTCAGCAATTTGGGTACAACAACAACAGGAACTTCGGCAACAACAATCGCAATTTCGGAAACTCTTCGTACAAGCCCATCTCTCCAAAGTTCACAGACAATAAGATGGAATTCATGATGGAACAGGGGGATTTCAATGGGAAGTTTGACTCGCTGTAAACTGACCTGAATGGGAAGATTGACCACCTGAATGGGAAGATTGAAGCTGTCAGTCTCTCCCAGAGGAAGCTGGAAACTCAAGTCGCTCAGACCGCATCAGCTGTGCAGAGGCATAAAGGTTTTCTTCTAGGGAGAACTGAAATACCAAGAGCACACGTCAATGAGATCTCATCAAGTGCAGAAATTTTTGATGAGGATCCTGAAATCGTCAGGGCATCGATCGATACCCCCAAGTGTCGATCGATGCCGGTTACAATTCTGAAACGGGATACTTCCAAAACCCGTATATCGATCGATACCATATTGGTATCGGTCGATACTGAGGCGATTTCTGAGGAGACAACTGATACTTCGACTGTAGTGCCTAAGGTAGTTTCAGAACGAGTGTATATACCCAAGATTCCGTATCTTATAATTACTAAGCTGACAAGGAAGGAATGGGAGGACGCTAGATGCAAGTATTTGCTGGCTAAGCAGAATGTGGAGCTTCCTTCTGATGATGATGTATCTGCCACGGACGATTCAACTGCACTAGTATCGATTGCTACCCTACCTGGTATCGATCGATGCTCACCCGAAGAAAAGTCGAAGCAAAAAGCCAGTATCGATCGACACTCACCAAGCATCGATCGACACCATCCTGAAAAGCCGATACATATATTCAATATCGCCCTATTTTGGGAAGATAAGAAAACCGAGTATCAGGCAGAGAGAGCTAAGGAAAGAACTGAGAAACGTGCGCATAAGATTAAGGAGTCAAATCCTATTCCTAAACACCTCAGAGATCCCATCTCTCCAAAGCAGCTGCGTGGCTTTGAGAAGAGGGTACGAAGGATTCCCCACTCGTTTACTTTTGAAGAAGCTCTAGAGGACTGACCTCTGCTAAGCCACTTCAAAGACTGCAGAGAAACTGAGGAAGAGATTAAGGCAATCTTCCTTAAGGCTAGAGGTACACCTCCACTGAGACAGTTGACTAAGAGGGAAGACCCAGGGATATTCTCAGTTCCATGCTCTATTTATGGAGTTGAATTCAAAGAATCTCTCGTTGACTCAGGAGCCTGCGTCAATGTCATGTCCAGGGCAATTGCAGAGAGACTAGGAGCTGATATTCAACCTCCAAATACATCTATCACGTTCGTGAACGATTCCACCGCTCTTCCATATGGGGCGATTGCTGATTTGATGATCACAATAGGAGATTGCATGGTTCCTACTTATTTTCAGGTTGTAGAGATGAATGCAAAATCTCGTACGCTGTTGATTCTCGGAAGACCGTTCATGGCTACAGTTGGTTCCATTATGGACACACCCAGCAAGCACATCTCATTCTCATACATTGACAAGGAGGTGTACTACAAGGCCATCCCTAGAGGAACTCCCACATGTATCTCTTGAATCGATGCTGCAATAGGAGCGGCGTTGATATCGTATCCTTTGGAAGAGCCTCCTGATGAGCCTACTGTCGCAGACATTTCAGCTGAACCGCCCATCATCCCCAAGGAAGTTGTCAAGAAGACTAAGGCAACAAAGAAGAAGGCCAAGAGCAACAAGGTCGAGAATCCCCATGTCACTTTAATCCCTCAAAAGAGTGATGGGAATTCGATCGAGTATAAGTTCAAGTGCAAAGGAGCCTCGAAGCCATTCTCTAAGGCTAGAATTCTTCTTACTTCGGAGCTGAAAGAGAAAGGACAGGAGTTCGTGGACAGCATGATGAGCAGAACTCTGACGCTAGCTATGTCAAGTTGTGGAGCCTGTTTTGATGCAAGCTCGCATTCCTATCCTGCCTGAAGGGCATTACAGTCAAGCTATTGACGTTAAACGAGCGCTTGGTGGGAGGCAACCCACTGGTGAGTCTGTTTTTGATTCGTTTTTCTTTTTATTTTCGTTCGTTTTATGTTTGTGTCAGGATAAACAAGGAGCAAAATTCAAAATCGCCTAGTGTCGATCGATACCCCATTGGTATCGATCGATACCCTACGCGATTGAGAAAGGTTCATGTCGATTTAACCCTGGTATCGATCGATACCAGGCTGTGTGTCGATCGATACTCTATGTTCCAGCAAGGTAACTTCTTGTTTTTCCTAATTTTATTCTGTTATTTTGTTTTCTTTCACTGACTCTAGGCTAAATAACACTGGGGACAGTGTTGTTCAAGTCTGGGGGAGGTGTCTGCTGACATTGTGTTTGTTTTTCTTAGAGTCACAAAATAAAAAAAAATTTAGTTTTATTGAGTCAAAATTGTTTTATTGAGTCAAAAACTTGTTGGAGATGATGATCTTGTGCTTGAACCTATTGATTTGATTTTGTTTTTGAGTGCACAGTGTTACAGGATCAGTTCTAGATCGACTAATGAAAAATCCAAAGACTGACCAGTTGACTAGAAAATATCCATGTTTCCAGCAGAGTTCTTCTAAAATCTGAGCCAACTTTTGCACTTCATCGATATGGTTAGTGTTCATAGAGCTTGATTCATCATTCATATCTGATAAAGGAACCAATATGTTTAGAGTTATGGTATCTCTCTCCCCTGTTATAAGTTGATAAATAAGAGCATAAAAGATGAAATGATTTTCTTCTGAGTAGATGGTTAGGAAAATTTCCAGCAATCTCATTATTCTACTTAAGAGGGAATGATCACACAGAGGATTGGAAGCGAGGCTAGGATTTTCCTATGATGCCATTATTCGCCTACATCCTTTGATACATTGAGAGGGAAGAACCGGGGATTTGGTGGCAAACACCATTAATACTCGCGTCTCATACCTTGATGTGTATATGCAAAGCTGAAAAGAAAAGAAAGAACATAATAAGAAATAAGTCTGGGGGAGAGAAATTGATACAAAAAGTGTGAAAAGGGTGGTTCCTTGTCATGATATTGTCTGGTAAAGAGTCTAGAAGGTTCTTGAACGTTAGCTACAGCGATGAAACTGGCGATGAGGGTTTTACTTGAACAATGCTGTGGGACAATGTGTGGAGTTTGGAAAAGCTACGAATGTCTACGGAGAAGTACATGGTGGTTAGATCAAAAGCTGATTAGGTGACATTTGGGTGCTTGGGAAAGGGATCTCTGCGATGGTTCATGAACAGGTGAGTCTCCGCGTTTTCAAACCTCTTTCTCTGTTTAGTCTTCTATTTGCTTGAGGGCAAGCAAAGGCTAAGTCTGGGGGAGTTGATATATCATGGTTTTTACCATGTTTAGACCATGATATAAGTCCTTTTTATAGAGTCTTTCTAGTGTTTTGTAGTATTTTAGAGTCTTTTATAGGTTATAGCACGTTTGGAGCATTATTGGAAGTATTGGAGCTTTAGGGAACAGTTTGGAGCAGAAGCCGAAGTCGTGTTGATGAGTACCTGATTTCATGACAAGCATCGATCGATACCCCCTGGTATCGATCGATACCCATCGCAGCAAGACACGGCCCGCGAGTTTTCCAAGACTTGAAGAATTGCAAAAGTGCCCAGAAGTCTTTAATAATTACAAGAAGACCTAGAACGTGTGTTAGCTTATAAATAGGGATTTTTACAGCCACTTTTAGGCTATTCCTTTTTATGCTTTATTTCTAAACTTTATTTTCTATACTTTGGTTTGAGACAAGTCTGAATCTCCCTTCGGCCGAGATCAGATCTCAAAACCTCTTGTTATTCTTATTCTATTGATGATTTATTCAAACATGTTGATTGTTTCATTCTCCATGTCTGAGTAGATCCACTTTAGGTTTAGGGTTTTCTCATAAGGGTTTTCTCTGAATGCTAGGTTAATTATCTGTTTAGGATTCACTATCTTAATTAGTTCTTCGCCTTAGGTTGTGTTCAAAGCTAATTCTAGGTTGACGAATCTGGAACTTAGATCTTAGGATAATTGATTAGGCACGACATTGCGATTAATTACCTGATAGAACCTAGGTGAGCAAATTGATTATTCGCAAAGAGATTTGGTTTAATTGATTTGTGAACATATCAAACCTGATATTAAAGCTGATTTAGACTCTAGGATTCGCAAAGAGATTTGGAATTCCTAGGATTTAGATTTAGATAGTTTTCGCAACGATAGTTGGTTAATTATACCTTAGTAATTTGAGTTCAAGAACATCGCTAAATCTGAATCATGTTAGTTAGTTTATCTGCATTCATTGATTTCCTGAGAAAAACCATGAGCCTATATTCTCTCCATTGATTTACAACTCTTTTAATTTCTTCATTGCTTTCAATTACATATGTTTCGCTTAGCTTAATTCGATACTATATAATCTATTGTGTGATCTCTGTGAGTCTTTGTGGTTCGACACCTAGCTATATTACAACTACTGCTTTAGTACTGTTAGGGTATTAATTTGAGCATATCAGACGGCTTTTTACGGACGGATTATTTACCGACGGATTTCAGTCGGATTATTTACCGACGGATTTCCGACGGATTATTTACCGACGGTTTTCCGACGACTATTCTGTCGGGAATATTTCCGACGATAATCCAAGGGATATTCCGTCGGTGAATTTACGACGGATTTCCGCCGGCAATTTTGTAATTTTTTAATAGTTATTATATATATATATATTAATATTTATTAAAATTATATATTAATTAAATTAAATAAATTAAATGATTTTAAAAAACTAAAATTAATTATATAAATAAAATCTTACAAAACATAAATATTTAAAAGTTTTAGAAAAAGTTAAAATTACATTAAAAAACATAATAAAAATAGATCCGGCGGCATGTCCGGGAACTTCATCTTGAAGAAATCCATCCACTTCGTTTGCTTGTCCTCCAATACTGTGACCTTCGACGTGAGTTCTTCGTTTTGCCGGATAAGGTCTTCATCCATCGAGAAACCGGCCGAAGAAGAAGCGGTTTGGGTCGCAACCTTACCTAACCCCGGCTGACGACCTTTCCTAACCGGTACCTCCTACAAAAACAATTCAAAAAGTTTAGATTTTCAATTAAAAAATAATTATCTAAATAAATATTATCATAGGTTTTACTTACCGCGAGGACTAGCTAGTTAAGCTCGGCCCGAGTGACTTCGTTGGATCCGGTGTAATCGTCTTGCGAGATCTTGGTGAGCAAATCGTCTTTCGCCTTCTTCACGGTTTCGACGTACTCCCTCACTTCTGGATCTTGAATTTGGCCCGTCTTCTTGTTGGTGTGCGTCATCTCCATCAATGCAAGGTGATCGGGCTCTTCGCCCAATTCTTCCGTCTACGAAATATATAAAACGGTTAAAGAAAATCGTTTTTTATTAAAAAAGAATTAAAAATCGAAAAAGTACTTACCATTTCGTCGACCGTTGTCAAGTAGCTCTTTGCCCCGCTGTTGTGAACGGCTTCTCCCTTCCCGTTCCGTTGACTCCTCCGGTTCTTGGTGTGAGTCTCAGAATCAGCTATGGTCGTCGGCAATTGCCAGTACGGCTCGTACCCCTTGTACACATCCTCGTTCAAGCCTTTCGGCTTATCTTTCCCCTTCTTCCAAGCCTTCTTCCAATCGCAGATGTGCCGAGAGAATTGTCGGGAAGCCTCCTTGTGAAATTCTGCCTCGACCGTCTTCGTGAGCGTAGACTTCCAATTAAACTCTTGCTACAAAAGAAATAGAAATAAACTTTGTTAACAAAATCTCAAAATATAATACAAACAAATAATCAAATTATCACTTACCGCAAAGGTACGAAACCACATATCTTGGTCGTCCGACGGCATAGCGGCATATGTCGGGTACGGGTGTTTGAGGAGGCTGTGCAACATCCTCAAAATCGACTTGGTAATGTCATTACCGGAGAATCCAAACCTATGAAAAAACAAATTAAAAATCTATAATAAATAAAATAAAAAAATTTAAGAAAAGACATAGTATTACCAAGTAGATCTCGGGATGCGGCGTTTCGGGTCGAGAACTGTGAGTAGTTCTCGTCCCGGCTGTTGAACGAGCTCCTCGACGGTCATGATCGTCGGCTGACCTACACTCTCTGCATCGAGAGTAGGTGAAGGCGCCGTAGGCGGGACAATATCCGGGTTCGGATTTGAGGCAGAGGGCCTCCGCCCTCCTTGCCTCGAACCGCCGGCACGGTCACTAGCAAAATGCCCGTAAGACCTACAACAATTAAAAAAAACAAACGAAATCATTTGAAAATTTATATAAACAATCAATACATGTAAAAAAACAAAACCTTACATAAAAAACATTGTAGCATTACATATATATAAAACACGTTTTATATACTTAAATATATATATATATATATCAATTTTAAAAAAACGTTTTTAATATATAACTGTATAAAATTTTTTTTTTTTAAATTTACATTTATATAAAAACCGTTTTATATACATATTAAATATATAAAAAATTTACAAAAAACGTTTTTAATATATAACTATATAAAAAAGTTTTTTTTAAAATTTACATTTATATAAAAAAAGTTTTATATACATATTATATATATAAAAAAATTTACAAAAAACGTTTTTAATATATAACTATATATATAAAAACGTTTTATATACATATATATATATATATTTTACGGTTTTAAACTTGCCCGGGGATTATCTATTTTAGCCGGGGGTTAACGTTTTTGCCGAGGGGATTTACGGTTTTAGCCGAGGGGATTTACGGTTTTAGCCGGGGGGATTTACGGCTTAAGCCGAGGGGATTTACGGTATTAACCGGGGGGATTTACGGTTTTAGCCGAAGGGATTTAAGGTTTTAGCCGGGGGGATTTACTGTTAGCCGGGGGGATTTACGGTTTTAGCCGACGGGATTTACGGTTTTAGCCGGGGGGATTTACGGTTTTAGCCGGGAGGATTTACGGTTTTAGCCGAGGGGATTTACGGTTTTAGCCGGGGGGATTTACGGTTTTAGCCGAGGGGATTTAGGGTTTTAGCCGGGGGATTTACAGTTTTAGCCTAGGGGATTTACAGTTTTAGCCGGGGGGATTTACGGTTAGCCGGGGGAATTTACGGTTTTAACCGAGGGGAATTACGGTTTTAGTTGTGTGGATTTACGGTTAGCCGGGCGGATTTACGGTTTTAGCCGAGGGGATTTACGGTTAGCCGGGGGATTTACGGTTTTAGCCGAGGGGGATTTACGGTTTTAGCCGAGGTGGATTTACGGATTTAGCCGAGGGGATTTACGGTTAGCAGGGGGGTTTATGGTTTTAGCCAAGGGGATTTACGGATTTAGTTGAGTGGAATTACGGTTTTAGCTGGGGGATTTACGGTTAGCCGCCGGGGGGATTTACATTTTTAGTCGAGGGGATTTACGGTTAGCCGGGGATTTACGGTTTTAGCCGAGGGGATTTACGGATTTAGCCGAGGGGATTTACGGTTTTAGCCGAGGGGAGTTACGGTTTTAGCCAGGGGGATTTACGGTTTTAGCTGGGGGGATTTACGGTTAGCCGGGGGGGATTTACGGTTAGCCTGGGGGATTTACGGGTTTAGCCTAGGGGATTTACGGTTAGCTGGGGGGATTTACGGTTTTATCCGAGTGGATTTACGGTTTTAGCCGAGTGGATTTACGGTTTTAACCGATGAAATCTTATTCCCCCGGCTAAAACTTGGCCGATATAAGTTTTAGCCGGGGGAATAAGATTTCCTCGGCTAAAACCGTAATCCATCAGAAATCCCTCCGAAATTTCCGACGGATTTCTGACGTTTTACGGTTTTAGCCGAGGAAAACTTATTCCCCTGGCTAAAATTTTCCGAGGGATTTTCGACGGCCGTTCCGAGGGATTAATTTCCCTCGGAAATCCGTCGAATTTGCCGACGGATTATAGCCGTCGGAAATCCCTCGGAAATTTCTGACGGATTTCCGAGGGAATTCAGGTTCGTCAATATTCCCTCGGAAATCCGTCGGAAAATGCCGAGGGATTTCCGACGGATTATAGCCGTCAGAAAATTCCGACGGATTTCCGAGGGAAATTAATCCCTCGGAATGCGCTCGTTATGCCCTCGGTTTTTCGTTGGAAATTTCTGACGATTTCACACCCGTCAAAAATGCCGTCAAAAATCCCTGTGTTTTCTTGTAGTGTATTGTGGTTTAAATGTATTTGGATAAGCATAGGTTGCATGATTTATAGTAGGAGCATATGTATATGTCTTAATGGATATATATATATAATGGGTTACGACTTCATAGTAGTAATCGAGATATCAGCTATTCAGCTGGCATGATGTCTCTCTAAATCTGCATTTGTTACGAAATTTTTTTTTATAAAAAGCACCCAAAAAATTTTACATAAAAATATCCGCGCTAACGCGCAGGGACTTATCTAGTATTCATAATTAGATAAATAGAGAATAATAGCATAAAGTAGTATTAAATAACTTAAAAATTAAGTGTACCTTTTTCAACACTATTCTACCTAACTATTCACATGAAAAAGAATAATCTAACCTTACCAAATCTAACTAATTTCATTTTTGCATTCTCTCTCATGATTTACTGTTCATGACGGAGAAGAAAAGAGGAGAAGAAAGAAGAAGAAGGAAGAAGAAACGGGGAAGAAAAGGGTAGAAGAAAGAAGAAACGGGGAAGAAGAAAGAAGGAACGGGAAGATGAAAGAAGAAACGGGGAAGGGGAAGAAGAGGTGTCAACGAGGTCGAGGACGGCAGTGACAACGGAAAAGACCGCGACTGTGGCGCCGCCGGTGACGTTGGTGCCGGCGTAGTGGTGTTCATTTTTTCCGGTTTGCTGATTTTTATGTGATAAATACGATGAATAATCAATAACAAAGTTATCCAATAGTTAGATAACCAATAACACATATTTTCTATGATATGATAACCGGATTATCACAATAATTTTTATATTTGCATATTTCACATTTTTTTGCAAAATGATAAATGGATTAACATGATAATTCATGATATGATAATTAGTTTAACATGACAATTTCATAAAAATGAACATGATAACTGGGTTAACATGACAATGTTAACTATACTAATTATATGTTAACGATCCTAACAATGATAATTGGGTTAACATGACACTGTTAACGATGCTAACAATATGTTTTCTGGTTATGAATAGTGGTCATCGAGTTTTGATGAATAGTAACACCGACCGTTAGATGAACAGTGTCGTCGGATTCTTCTGTCAGAAAATAATTTTCTGACCAATGGCATTTCTGTAATTATTAATAAAATAAAAGATATTTTGGATTTTCTCTTTCCTACCTACCTAAATTCTAAATTTTTACTTAATTTTCAACTTATCTATTCATATTCACTTAATTTACTCATAAATAGATAGTACAAATTGAAAAGAAATTTTTAAAAGTAGTAAATCTCATATAGTGTGTGTATAGAGGAAGTTTCAAATGCATCGAACGCAGTCACGTAGATAAACACAAATATGAAATATATTAAATATTAAAACGACAAAAATGCTAATAAATCTATAAAAGTGTATATATACACAGACACATAATACAGAAATGCAAACTCTGACACAAAAAAAAACACACAAAAAAAAAACAGAAATTGAGATGGAAAACGGCAACTCCTCCGGCGACAGGTCTTCACTTAAACCGATCCGTTGCAAAGGTTAGTGATGATGAAAACTCCTCCATAACTATGAATCTATTTCGTTAACCGGCGTTGACTTTATGTTCCTATGGCAGCGGCGGTTAGTAGGAAGGCCGGAGAGCCACTGGTGATGGAAGAAATCGTGGTTGCGCCGCCGCAGCCTTACGAGGTTCGGATCCGAATCATTTGCACAGCTCTATGTCACAGTGACATTACCTTCTGGAAACTACAAGTAACTCTTTCTTCTTCTCTTCTATGATTCATGATTTATGTTTTTTTATAACTGATTTTTCTTGTATTTTATATATTATTTTTTAAATAAAATAGTTAGACAAGCCATTGAACATAAATGATAGATATCAAAAAATGATAAAAAAAAATTTACATGATGTTCTCTTTTTTTTTTTTTGCCAAAGGGTTTGCAATTTTACATGACGCTTTTCTTCAATTTATGATTTTATAGGCGTTTAATATAATGAACAAAACTGGTTTTAATATTATACGATTTTTAGATAGATCCATCGAACATGATTTCTGAACGTATTATGTCAAAGACTCAAATATTTATCCAATAATAGTCTTGGGATGACCGAAAAAACTTAACGAACCTCAACTTATGATTTTTAACGTTAATTACGGCGTTAACAATATTAAATTGCACTCCAAAATTCATTTGGTAAAAGAAACAAAACAGACTCGAGTGTCGAATATTGACAGGTATTTTATTTTATTTTTTTTGCCAATTACTGAGACGACCTAACGCAGACAGATATTTTATTGAGTATTATGTAAAATCGGATATATATATATATATTATTTTTTTTAATCTGTGGTCTTTGATACTGAACAGTCATATTTATAAATATTTTTGTCATTTTGGTGTTTACGCAGGTTCCTCCAGCGTGCTTTCCGAGAATTCTAGGCCACGAGGCAATAGGGTTAGTCCCCTAACCTTTTTATTGAATATTTTGCATAAAAAATTAATTTATGAGCTAACATATTGCAAAATAAATAGCTTTTGCCATTCTGTTTTCCGAAAACATTTGTTCCATCTGTCCTTAATTTGCCTTACCAGTCTCCTCCACCCTCACCTCCTCTAAGACAACCCGTTTTTATTTAATTGAGATGTTATTATCGAGTAAAGCACTAGTAAACCACTCAAAAATTATAAATATTCTTTTATTTTCAAAGATCGAATCTCAAACGTTTTACAATAAAATCAACTTAAAACAAAAACTCAATAGTAACATTTTAAATCAAAAACAAAAATAAATAAATTCCTAAAACTCTTGACCGAAATGTCTATTCATTCACTCATCGAACTCACCTAAAAACAAATGAGAGGGGTGAGTCATTGGGGTTACTCAGTGAATGTAGGTCATGGGGACCCACAAAATCTTTCACAATTCAAACACATCACGACAAATGCAAGTCACATGGTAAACCATTCAACACATCATGTTCGAAGACAACTCAAAAACATAGAATGACCACTAGACGTATATGTCAAAACTCGCCACCAGCCGCACTGGGAACCACGATGTGATCGACACCCCTGGAACATAAGTGTTTCCTCCCTTACATCAATATACCGATCCCCGTATCATCCGCTACCAGCCGCACTGGGAACCACGGCATGACACCCTTAGTGACACCCGCCACCAGTAGCACTGGGAACCACAGTGTGTCACTCATCCTGGATCGATGGTCAGCCATACGCCTCCCAGGTCCATCAAACATCACTGGTCATCCGAGAAGGCACCCGCCTTTTCTCTAGACCTCTTATCGCGGCTTAACCGCCTACAAACCCTTTTCCCTTAGCCTATGCCCACACATACAATATCCTCAAACTTTTGACACATACATTTAAACGCAACAAATTTGGTTTTCCTGGAATGATAGATTTGGAGGAAAACTTAGAAGTAAAATAGTTTCTCTCAATTTATTGATTTGGCCAATAGGCTTATTTATACAAAGTCCTAACTTGTCTAGCAAATTCTTTACAAATATGAGAATAGGAAATCTACCTATTTAACAATAAGGAAATATACACAAATGTTAATTTTCCATTTAACTCGATCTCGTATAATCTATGAGATCTCCTAACACCCTCCCGCAAGCTCATACGTGGTAACATGTATGAGATTGGACAATCCTTAAAATCCATAACGCCGTATATCGCCTGGATCGTTTAGAAACTGGAAATCCTCAAGTCGATTCGAACTAAAGTCACAAGTCTGGGTCGCTCTACGAACTTCTTGTCCATGAAACACCGGATCAGTATATATCCGTTGGAGTCATCATCTTAACAGAATTTTCGTGGCCACCATCGAATTTGTAGTTGATAGATAGTCACATAAAAACCTGAAGAAAAAAATATTACATCACTGAACTTGAGCGAACCCATCAATAGGCTCATGCTCATAGTTCAAAGCAATGTCAGTCACGAAACATCTTTCACAAAAGATAACTTCTAAGTTGTATTAAAAGAAACCTTTTTCTAGTTTTTTGTTTTTTTTTTTTAAGTGAAAAAGAAGAAGACTCGTTCAAAAAAAAAGAAGAAGAGAAAACAATAACGATGAAAACAAAATCAAAGAAAGAAAAACAGAATTTCTGGGAGCAAATCACGATATATATATATTTTAATTTTTCACTTTTTTTTTTTAAAACGCGGAAGATAAATCAATAACAAAACCATAACCCATAGGAATTGGATCTAGGCTCTGATACTATGATAGATTTGGAGGAAACCTTAGAAGTAAAATAGTTTCTCTCAATTTATTGATTTGGCCAATAGGCTTATTTATACAAAGTCCTAATTTGTCTAGCAAATTCTTTACAAATATGAGAATAGGAAATCTACTTATTTAACAATAAGGAAATATACACAATGTTAAATTTCCGTTTAACTCGATCTCGTATAATCTATGAGATCTCCTAACATGGAAAGCTGAGACTCGGGGCTTTCAACGGATAGGTAGAAAGTCACATGTGTCCACACATAATGCCAGGAAATCAATTCATAAGACGACGATGGATTTGGTAACGGGATCCCGGCAAGGCTTTGCCAATGAGGCTTTTTTGTGTGTTAATCATCACACACTTCCCTTTTTATAGAAAAAAAGATGGGGATTCCTAGATTTTAAAATGGTCTCACAGATTTACGGATTTATTAATAATAAAATTTAAAACGGTCCATATCATCGGATCCATGATGTTACATTCTCTCACACTCTCTTTTCCTATAGTTAATTTTTTTTTTGGGGTCAAATTCTCTCCCAAAATAATTTTTGTTTAATAGAGATTTAATGGAGAAATTTCTCCATGTCAATCCATTCGGTGCTTAATTTCAAACCTCACGAAATAGTATTTGGACTTTTTTAGCGTATAACGTTATGAAACTTCCGTTGACTGAGATAAAGATGCGTAGAGAGTAGAGACATCTATTATCGCTAGTCAATTAACACGAACTTTTTAATATATATATATATTTTTTTTTAACACGAACACTAATATTTATTAAAAAATTATATTTGTATTCACTAACTAATTATATACTATATTTTTGCGCATGTTACTTAGCAAAAGTAGAATGAATGCTTTTGAAATAGCATTGAAAACAAAAATTCAAAACCAAATCAAACCAAACTACATACTTTGTAAAAACCAATAAAAAAAAAAAATCAAAACGAAACAAACCGAATTACATAAGTTTTTATTAAACCAATAAAGTAAAAAATGAAAAAAAAAAACAGCCAAATTAAACGATAGCGTGGAATGTCCCAGTCCTATCCTATGATAGTGGCGCAGAAAAATGAGGGAGGGAGAGAAATAAATTTATCATAAGAGATGGAGACGGATATTGAGTGATTCAATGCATCTAAAGTGTGGATAAAATTTATGCAAAAAAAAAAACTGTTATTTAGCAAATATCTATGAGTGAATTTAGTGTATACGATAAGTTGATCAAAAAATTAGGTAATAATATGGAAATTAGGTAGGGAAAAAAGAGAAAATCTAAAATATTTTTTGTTTTTTTAATAATTACAGAAATGTCATTGGTTTGAAAATCATCTTCTAACAGAAGAATCCGGTGATACTGTTCATCAACGGCGGTTGTTACTATTTATCAAAATTCGACGACCACTATTCATAACCAGAAAACATATTGTTGGCATCGTTAACATTGTCATGTTAAATTAGTTATCATTGTTAGTATCGTTACCATATAGTTAATATCGTTAACATATATTTAATATCGTTAACATATATTTAATATCGTTAAAATTGTCATGTTAACACAATTATCATATTTATTTTTATAAAATTGTCATATTAAACCAGTTATCATATCATAAATTATCCTGTTATTCCGGTTATCATTTCGCTGACAAATGTGAAATATGAAAATATAAAAATTATTGTGATAATCCAGTTATCATATCATATCATATAAATTATTGTGATAATCCGGTTATCATATCGTTGACACCTCTTGTTCTTTTTCTTTTTCTCCGTTTCTTCTTTCTTCTTCTTCATCTTCTTCTTCTTCTTCTTATTCTTTCAATTTCCGTCATGATGAGAGAGAAATGGCAAAAATAAAAATAGTTAGAAAAGTTAGGGTTAATTTAGACTTTTTTCATGTGAATAGTAATAATAGAATAATGTTGAAAAAATACACTTAATTTCCAAATTATTTAATACTATTTTGTGCTATTACTCAATATCTAAATGGTCTTACGTCTTAACCAATATATTATTAGTTTTCCAAAAATTTAATGTATTCAAGGATACTATAATATAATTTGTAGATTAAAAAAATATATTATAATTTACCATGTACTTTTCATACATATCTTTTTATAAATCTCTTATTATATAAAGTTGAATGTTTCAAAATTGTTAACTTGTCTGATCGCGATACGTGTTAAGTTAATCGATTAAAATTTGATACGTGTAAAAAAAATTTTAATTAGATTTTGACACATATTATTAAAAATAATTGGAATTTTTATAATTTATTTCTAATCCTAAAAGGTAAAGTCACTAAACAAAAAGGGAAAAATAAAAATTTAGTAATATTATAACCGGTTCCTAATTTTAAAAGGTAAAATTACTATAAAAATATTTATCTTAAATAAAAGGTAAAGTTACTATGAAAAAATTATATTTATCATAAATAAAAAGAAAATTTATAATTGATTCCCAATTCTAAAAGTTAAAGTTACTAAACAAAAAAGAAAAATAGAAAATGTAAATTTATTCTAAAAGCCAAAACTAAGAAAAAAGGATTAAAAAAAAAGTTATAACCGATTCCTAATTTTAAAAGGTAAAGTTACTAATTTTTTTTTATATTTATCTTAAAATGCATAGTTAATAATAAAAAAATTCTTTGTTATTCTGTTACTAAACTAAACGAGGTTTTTAATTTAAAATCTAAATATATGGATTATAATTATCAATAAACATAACGAAAATATTATTATATAAACCTGAATGCGCTCAACGTGATCGTGACATGTATGATAATTATAACTCATGAGATCGTGACATATGTCATTATTAATTTAGATTGTAACATGTGTCAATGTAATAATATAAACTTTCATATTTTTAATTATTTCAAAAAAAAGAAAAAAAGAAGAATGTTTTTCTAAATGAAAATTACTAATATAGAAAAAAATAAAATAAGGGAAAAACATAAACTACAATATAATGACAATTATGTTTTTGTAACCAATATAAATCAATTTTTAATTTTTTAATTGTGAATCATAAAACATAATTTGTGGATAACTTATCATGATCTTAATTTAAAATCTAATTACACGGATCATAATTACGAAGGTTATATATTAATTTTAAAATATAAATATTTCATTATTTTCCTGCGTATACGCGGAGGCTAATCTAGTTGAACTATAAATCCGCGTTTACACAAGTCCTAATCTAGTGTATTATAAGTTACCATGGATGAGCCAAATATTGCTCTATGGTTAAGCATGCTTTCTAGTTTACCCGAATCTACCCAAATCCAATCTGAAATCAAATATCACTGAACAAATATCAACAAAATTTTTGCCACGGATTTTTAAAACCAATGATCTAATTAACATAAAGATTTTGCCTCAAATTTCCTAATCAATTTTAAAATGTATAAACCAATAAGTCCAAAGTTATGCTTCATATATAAAGTTTGAAGAAATCGACCTATATCTAAGAAATACAAAAAAATATTAATGTAAGTAAAATGTGAATAAGCAGAGTTGTAGAGAGTGTGGGTGAAAACGTGAAGGAAGTGGTAGTAGGAGACACCGTACTGCCGACGTTCATGGCGGACTGTGGCGACTGTGATGACTGCAAATCTCATAAAAGCAACTTATGCAGCAAGTTTCCCTTCAAAGTATCTCCATCGATGCCAAGATACGAGAACTCCAGCAGATTCACTGACCTCAATGGCAACACTCTGTTCCATTTCTTAAACGTCTCTAGCTTCAGTGAATACACTGTTCTTGATGTCGCTAACGTGGTTAAGATCGATTCTTCTATTCCTCCTAGTCGTGCTTGTCTCCTCAGCTGCGGAGTCTCCACAGGTAAGTCAATAAATTTGTAAGAAAGATATGGTACCTCTTTGCTTGTAATGAAATGCATATTGGTTTTTGCTTTAGGCGTTGGTGCTGCTTGGGAGACCGCAAAAGTTGAGAAAGGATCAACTGTTGTGATTTTTGGACTTGGTTCTATCGGTCTAGCGGTAAAATCGCATTTTCTTGTAATAATTTTTCTTGTTTTTTCTTAGGAAAAATGATCGCCAGCTACACGAAGTATTGCATATCATATGGCTACACATCCCAACTCTAAAAATTTATATGTAACTACACCAAGTATTGTAATCACATGATGACATGCACCGATTAACATAAGGTATGTTATCAACACCATAATCATCAAATTACAAATTCTTAGTGTAAATCTCTGATAGAATCCGTCTAGATCCGATTAAATCGGGATTAAATCGGTTTAAATCCAACATGATTTCAACCCAAATTCTTAATTTTTAGGCCGGGTCAGATATCAATTTGTATCGGATCGGGTTGAAATCATGTTGGATATAAACCAAGTTAATCCCGATTTAGTCGGATTTAGACGGATTTCGTTAGAGATTAATGCTAAAAAAATTAATTTGATAGTTATGGTGTTGACAACATAACTTATGTTAGTTGGTGCATGTCACCATATGATTACAATATTTGGTATAATTACATATACGTTTTTAAAATTGGGATGTGTAGCTATTTGATATGCAATGTGTAGCTGGCGATCATTTTTCCTTGTTTTTAGTTGCTGAAATTGGTTAGGAATTTGTACATTTCTAGGTTGCAGAGGGTGCCAGACTTTGTGGTGCTTCACGAATCATTGGTGTGGATATAAATCCTGCCAAATTCCAAATTGGTTAGTTATCTTGCTTAAATCTTTGATTCATAAAATTAAGCATACATTG
The DNA here is from genome assembly GCA_030161315.1 of Eutrema japonicum. Lineage (NCBI taxonomy): Eukaryota > Viridiplantae > Streptophyta > Magnoliopsida > Brassicales > Brassicaceae > Eutrema > Eutrema japonicum. Next base: position 30,711,495 of record BSQW01000007.1, read on the forward strand.
CTTTAATATTCATCTTTTTGTAGGCAAAAAATTTGGAGTAACTGAGTTTGTAAACTCGATGACATGCGAAAACAAGCGTGTGAGTGAGGTAATGGCACTTGATAGTTACGTCAATGGAAATGGATAAACATATAAATGTTATCTTTCTTTGTGTTTAGGTGATCAATGAAATGACTGGTGGGGGAGCAGATTATTGCTTTGAGTGTGTTGGAAGCAGTGCTTTGGTTCAAGAAGCTTATGCTTGCTGCAGAAAGGTATAATGCCATTGATCTATGCTTAGAACCAAAGTCGAATTAGATTTATAAATTCATCAAACAAGTCGAAGCAAAATTCGAGATTTTAACTTTTTGGTTTAATCAACGTTTAGGGATGGGGAAAGATAATAACTTTAGGGGTGGACAAGCCGGGTTCGCAGATTTGTTTGGATTCGTTAGATTTTCTTCATCATGGGAAAACTCTGGTGGGTTCGTTGTTTGGAGGGTTGAAGGCTAAAACACACATTCCTCTTCTTCTTAAACGCTACTTGGACAAGGAGCTTGAGTTGGATAAGTTTGTGACACACGAGATGAAATTCGAGGAAATCAACGATGCGTTCCAGCTACTCCTTGAAGGGAAATGCATCAGGTGTGTGCTGTGGATGGGCTAAGTGAGTTGATTTTTTGTTATCTCTTCATCTTTTGCATTAATTTCAAATGTTACATGTTCACCTCTTTTCCATGGTGTGTAATCAAAACAAGAAAAGCCCAAAGAATGAAAATAATCAAAGCCATAAATCAAAGTCTAAACAATGTTCTAATGTTTTATAATAAAGGAGAAGAAAAGGTCTATTCCTTTTATGGTATTATAGTGATGTGGTCATCAAATCATGATTTAATGTTTTAATTCATGTTAAGACAATTATTTAAGTCTATTTTCGTTTTTGGGTCAAATTATGTATTTTATATAATTTATCTTCTTCTACATGCATTGTTTGCATTAAATTCACATTTCCCTAGGTTAAGTACATATAGAGTAGCAGCATACACGCGGGTTTTTCCGCTAATATATTCATTTGAATGCCTGAGTTTAATAAAGAATTTGTTTGATAGCTTTGATAAGTTAGCTGCCAATGATGGCCAAGAAGATTGACTAAAGCCTCAAGGTCATATTTTCAGAAAATGTGCAGAGAACAAAGATCACATCTTATTCATGTTTGAAACTTCGTAAACAAATATCTAGAATTATATGATCCTATAGGATTCAGAATCATTAAGAAATATTACAAACCAGGCCACACTTGTGTGGACCAAGATCTTTCAGGTGCCCAACGCAAACAATGTAAAAGAAAAGAAGATATTCTAGGCACCTAATATCTGACTCAATTCCCTCAAAGTTGCTTTTAACTCCTAATACACCTCCAAGATTTTGACTGCATTTCTCAGTCCGCGAGCGTTTGTGTCCATTCCACTAATATGAGCAATGAACAAGTCTTTAACATATGTACTCTCTCTTCGCCTGTTTGATCAACATTATAAGTTGCTTTATGGGTTTAAGAATGAATGACATAGCACAACACTGAGAATCAAGAAACGCTCTTACTTTTTGGCGTCGAAGTTGAAGCCTCCTGGAGCAATCCCACCATGTTTCATAACAATACAAGACATGAACATATGCTATTATGAGTTTATGACCTTATGAAAGGTTGACATCCACACACTTATTTATGATTTTATGAAGAGTTTATGAAGATACGCTATAAAAATGTTACTTGATAAAAAAATGTAACTAATAGATTGTTTACCTCTAATTGGAATTATATTTTCTAATGAATATTTTTTTGACAGTTCTGAATGTTTTTGTAGCTCTCAACTTACCAGTTAAACACTACAAGAAAACACTACAATTTCCGACGACCTCCAAACCGTCATAAATTTCCGACGGATTATCGAGGGAATACTGGCGAATATAATTTCCTCGGAAATCGGTCGGAAAATTCTGACGGTTTGAAGATCGTCGGAAATTGGTCGGAATTTTCCGATGGTTTTCCAACGAATTTATATTTTCCGGTATTCCCTCGATACTCCGTCGGAAAATTCCGACCGATTCAAAGGCGTCAAAATTCGGTGGGGAATATCCGACCGATATCCGAGGGATATATAGCCGTCAGAAATTTCCGACCGATTTCCGACGGCTATATATCCGTTAATGTAGCCGTTATATAGCCGTTTGAAATTTAAAAATCCCTCGGAAATCCGTCGAAAAATCGCTGAATATTTCTCTCCCTCATTCACAACATACACACAGCAAAAAAAAAACACAATGTCTTATTTTCGATCGTGGATGGACAAACCTCCGTGTGATACCGCGAAGGGGTAATTGACGGAAGAGTTCGCACAAGTTGTAGGGGAGTTCATGAACTTTGCGTCAAACAATAGCATGACAACGGAACACGGTAAAATGTATTGTCCTTGTACTAAATGTCGGAATCATAGATTAGTCACTGTTAGGGAAGTATGAAAGCACTTATATAAGACTGGATTTATACTTGGTTACAAGATTTGGTATACCCATAGAGAAACTGATTCAATGGTGCAATATTATGGTAACACATCGGATAGGTTTGGTAGTACTTTGGGTAGGTTAGAGGAACCAAAACCGGAAGTAGATGTAAACGCATCTACTGTTCAGATGGTGAATGATGCATTTTGTGAAAACATAGCATCGTATCATGTTGAGGATGGTAACATGATAGAGGAACCAAATTTAGAAGCGCGAAAGTTTTTTGATATGTTAGATGCGTCTAAGCAGCCATTATACAAAGGATGTAGAGATGGAATATCGCCTCTATCAACTGCAAGCAGGTTGATGACTATAAAGACATATTTCAATTTAGCTGAGGATTGTGTTGATGCGATAGCTGATTTTGTGAGAGATATCTTACATGAAGATAATATTTCACCCACTTCATACTACGAGATTCAGAAGCTTGTAGCTGGTCTTGGATTACCGTATCAGATGATAAATGTGTGCATCGACAACTGTATGATATACTGGAGAAAGGACGAAAACAGGTTGAAGTGTCGCTTTTGTCACAAACCTCGATATCATGATACATGTGGCAGAGTACCTGTTCCACATAAATGGATGTGGTATTTGCCCCTAACTGATAGGTTGAAGAGGTTATATCAATCGAAGCGCATAGTAGGGGCTATGAGATGGCATGCAGATATCTCACATGGAGAGATTGCGCATTCCTCATATGCAGAAGCATGGAAACATTTTCAAGAGATTTATCATAGGTTTGCGTGTGAGCCAAGGAATGTATACCTCAGGTTATCTATGGATGAATTCAACCCTTTTGGAAAGCATGTGAGGCAATATTTGTTTTGGCCAACAATCGTCACACCTTACAATTTGCCGCAATCTTTGTGCATGAAACGAGAGTTTTTGTTCCTCACAATCCTCGTCCCCGGTCCAGAGCATCCTAAGAGATCCTTTGATATTTTCTTGCATCCATTAATTTATGAGTTGAGAATGTTGTGGAAAAATATTGTTGAAGCGTTCGATGTATCCCTGCAATAGAATTTTATGATGCGTGCAGTACTTATGTAGACCATAAGTGATTTCCCAGCATACGATATGCTATCTGGATGGTCGACGCATGGAAGGTTGGCGTGTCCGTATTGTTAAGATGATAACACTGATGCATTCCAATTGAAGCACAACCGAAAGACCTCTTGGTTTGATTGTCATCGACGATTTCTACCGCATGATCATCCATATCGTTGGAGCACAACATTCTTTAAAAAGAACAAAAAAGTTTTTGATGGTCAACCTCCTGAGTTAGATGGGAATTATATTATGACTCAGTTGAGAGATATTGGTGTTGAGAGGACAGTTTCATGCCGGGGTAATGGGCATTATCCCGTTGACGGTTGTGGCGAGTACCACAATTGGCACAAGGAGAGTATTTTATGGGATTTGCCGTATTGAAAAGACCATTTGCTGCGCCATAATCTAGATGTGATGCACATTGAAAAGAACTTTTTCAACAACATCATGAACACTGTTCTAAATGTGCAAGGAAAGACGAAAGATAATTTGAAGGCCATATTGGACTTGCCAGATATTTGTTCCCGTAAGGAGTTGCATGTAATGGCGAACGGGAAATCACTACCCCCTGCTTTCCGGTTGGATGCGACTTAAAAAGAGGAGTTCTTCGATTGGATTAAGCATAGTGTCAAATTCTCAGACGGATATGCATCTAACCTTCGTAATTGCGTCGATAGTTCAGAAGGGAAGTTTTCTAGGATGAAGAGTCATGATTGTCATGTTGTCATGCATCGCCTCCTTCCATTTGCATTTGAAGGTCTTCTTCCTAGAAACGTGTATGGAGCTATTGTAGGTACGTACATTTACCCTATTACGTATGTTACCATATTTTTATTTGTTAATCTAGAGTTATTTAATTTTGTATGTCTACTATATATGCAGGGTTCGGTGCTTTCTTCCGAGATCTATGCACGAGATCACTTACATCAGCCGGTATCCGAAATCTGGGGGAAAACATACCGGTTCTCCTTTGCAACCTCGAGAAAATATTTCCTCCTGCCTTTTTTGATGTTATGGAACAACTTCCTATTCATCTCCCTCGAGAAGCAGCACTTGGTGGGCCGGTTCAATACCGATGGATGTACCCTTTTGAGCGGTATATGTTCCAACTAAACAAGAAAGTGAAAAATCTTGATAGAGTCGAGGGTTCTATTGTCGCGCAGAGCATTAATGAAGAAACTTCCAACTTTGCCGGCTACTACTTTCCAGCGCAAGTCCAAACAAAAAATAGACGCCCTGCACGGCATGATGATGGAGGGAGAAGAACTAGTTATCCTGTCTATGCCCCCGATATATTTACTCAGATTGGATGAGTAAGTGGAAAAGGCAAGGATCGGCGACTATCAGAGGAGGAGCAAAGACACTTGCATATGTATATTCTGACAAACTGCGACGATGTTTTGGAATATGAGAGGTACCTAATATTTTATTTATAATTAGTTAACAAATTTTACTAATGTTATTTTCGAATGCATTTGTTCATGCACATGAACTTCATGGCCTAAATACGCGATTGATATTCAAATTACACAGAAGATGAGCTTCCTGTCGCCAAGCAAAATGACTTGGTGATTGGTTGAAATATTATGTAAGTGTTAAACGATGCTTTATTTTATAATTAAATATATAAACATTGTGTTGATTATTGTCCACATGCAATTTTTACAGGTTGGTCAGATGACTGAACAAGGGGAATCGTTTTCGACGTGGTGTTGAGATGGTGAAAGGCCCGACGTTTATTGCAAAGTCTTATCCGATTTATTGCACCCGAGGCTATGCTTTTAAGGCTCATCGGGAAGGAAGCTCAAGGACAACTTGTAATTCTGGTACATCGTCTCAATTTGGAGAAGTTGTGTACTACGGTGTCCTTCACGAAATATTGGAGGTTCATTATCCGGGAATGATCAACGTGAGGTGCATTGCCTTCTACTGCGATTGGTATAATCTAGTGGAAGGTCTATGTCAGGACGCATTTGGTGTTACATCTGTCCACTCTCGAAGGCGACTTCATAAATACGATCCTTTCATTCTTGCTTTACAAGCGGATCAGGTTTCCTACATTCGATACCCCCGGGTTAGGAACAAGCAAGACCCTTGAATTACTGTAACGTCGATACACCCATGGGGAAGAGTTTATGGTGTTTTCAAGCACGACCCTTTGCAGGAAAACCCAATTTGTAACTTAGGTTCGATCGAACATTCTCTTGAAATCGACCTCGTGGTTGATTTCACCATGGACGGGGATTACGAGGTATTTGCGGATTCTGAGGAAGAGATCGACGAATTTGACGAGGATTCCGATTCAGCTACGTCAGATTATTCATCGGACTCAGAGTAATTAATTATGTAATAAATTTTATTTCTCTATGTATTTTTTTATATAATTCGAAACAAAATTTGACAAACTTTTTTTTGAATGATTATATCATGTTTTTCAATTTCAATATACTTGCCATTTTAATAAACTTTTTCCCTGCTAGAATGGAAATCCCGGGAAATATATATGATTCCCTCGGAAATCTCTCGGAAATTGCCGAGGGATTTCCGACGGATTCAGTTTTAGCCGGGGGAATATCAGTACGGATCCGGGTTTAGCCGGGGATTCTAAATTCCCTCGGAAATCCCTTGGAAATGTCCAAGGAATTTCCGAGGGAATTTAGAATCCCAAGCTAAAACTGAATCGATGGGAGAAACTAGCAAGTGGTATCGGTTTGAAACCAATCAAGATGTGCTAAAACTTAATCCGTCGGAAATCCCTCAAATATTTTCGAGGGATTTCCGACGGATTAGGGTAATAATCCTCAAATTTGCCCGATTTTTAACATGTTTGTTCTTGATAAATGTAGAAATAACAAATTAAAACTACTTTCTGTGAAATATTTTTAAGAATCAAACATTTTGTAGTTTTTAATTGAAACCTTACACAAACACGTAAGTGTCCTTATATGTTCTATGTGGTTTTATGAAAGCTTGAACTCGTTCGTCGATCGATTGTTACGAAATCCGGAATGACTTGTTTTCTTTGGTTTTGAAAGTTTTTTCTTATTAGTATGTAACACTAATGGTTATTAAACCCTAAATTGGTTGAAATCTTAAAAATCTAAACCCTATACAGTAAAACCGTCGGAAATTCCTCGAAAATCCGGAACGGACCTTGAAATTTACCTAGGAAATTAAACCGCCAAACTAAAAAATTGGGTAAAATTAGGCGGTTTATTAATTCGATTTCCGAAGGATTACCGAGGGCAGGGGTCCGTCGGAAACGAGTATACTTATTTTTGTGATTCATCTTCTTCTCTTTCATTTTCTTCTCTCTTCCTTCTCTCTTCTCCGATCTCTTCTCCCTTCCTTCTCCCTTCCTTCTCTCTTCTCCGATCTCTTCTTCCTTTCTCTCTTTCTCTCCGATCTCTTCTCCTCTCTCTCTCTCTCTCTCTCTCTCTCTTATTTTCTCCTTCTCTTCATCTTCCTCGCCACCGGAGCTCCCCACCGCTCGCCACCGCCGCCCACCACTCGCGGACGCCCACCGCTCACCGCCGCCGCCTGTTTGTCGAGGATGTAAGTAATTATTATTATTTTTTTTCGGTTTGATTGTGGAATTATGTTAAGTTGTGGTTAGTTTTTTTTTATAAATTTGTGGTTAGTTTTGGGATTAAGTTAGATTGTGGTTAGTTTTTAGGTTGTTAGATTAGTAAGTTTTAGGTTGTTAGATTAGTTTTGTGGTTAGATTGATAAAATTAGGTTGCATGTTTGATTAGATTTTTATGTTGTTAGATTAGATTTGTTGTTAAATTTATGAAACATTTTTATGATTTTTTTTTGTATAAACATTTTTATAAATATATTATTTATAAATGTTTTTTATAAATCTATTTTTAAAACGTTTTTATAAATATATTTTTTAAAAACGTTTGTATAAATAGAATTTTTAAAAACAAATCTATTTTTAAAACGTTTTTATAAATATATTTTTTAAAAACGTTTGTATAAATATAATTTTTAAAAACGTTTTTAAAAATTCTATTTTGTAAAACATTTTTTATATATTTATTTATTAAAAACGTTTATAATAAATGTATTTTAAAAATACGTTTTTTATAAATGTATATTTTAAAAAAAATTATTGATTTTTTAGAAAAATATTTATGATTATTTATATGTTTTTTTAAATGATTCGATTTTTCTGTTTTTATTTTTGTAGGTCTTACGGTCAATTCGATCAAGACCGTCCTGGTGGTTCGAGGCAATCAGGGCAGAGGAGCTCTTTCGCAACTTCGAGCCCGAGTACTCTTCCGCCTTCTGCGCCTCCTGCACCTACTATTCCGGACAGTGAGAGTGTAGCTACTCCTCCGACCATGGCCGTTGAGGAGCTAGTCCAACAGCCGGGACGAGAAGTACTCACAGTTCTCGATCCGAAGCTCCGCATTCCGGGATCTACTTAGTAATATTTTTCTCTCTTCTATCTAATTCATAATTTTTTTTGTTTAATTACCGATTCTTAATTTGTTTTTTATAGGTTTGGAATATCCGAGAATGACATTAGCAAGTCGGTTTTGAAGATGTTGCACTCCATCCTCGACAAACCGTATCGCAAATTCTCGGTTGTTCTGTGAGACGAACAAGACGTTTGGTTTCGAACCTTTGTAGTAAGTTCTAATATAATTATTTATTTGATTATATTTTTAGATTTTTAACATATTTAATTCTATTTTATTTGTAGCAAGAATTTAATTGGAGGTCTACCCAGACGAAAATGGTGGAGACGGAATTTACAAAGGAGGCGGCCACGCAATTTTCGCGCAACATGTACGAGTGGAAGCAGGTTTGGAGAAAGGGTGGAGATAAGCCAAATGCTTGAATGCGGAAGTGTGGAAGGAGTACATCCCGTACTGGGAAGAGCCTGAGACCGAAGCTCTCTCTCAGACTAACTCCAAAAACCGGAAGAGTCCCTGAGAAGGGAAGGGACCCGCTGTCCACAACAACGGGGCGAAGAGATTAAAAAAAACCGAAATCGAAATGGTACGTATTTTGGTATTTTTAGTTATTTTCAAATATCGTTTTTAATATATTTATTAGTAACTAACGGTTTTAGTTAGTTTCTAGACGGAGGAAGACGGCGAACCTCCGGATCACCTGAAAGTGATGGTGAGGACGCAAACCAACAAGAAGACCAAACAAATTCAAGATGGTGCCGTAATGGAGATCGTTTAAAAGGTGACGAAGGCGCATGACGAGATCCTGACCCAGAGATCGCAGGACGGCATCACCGATTCCAACGACCTCACTCGGGTCGAGATCAACAACCTAGTGCTTGGGGTAAGTAAAAATTATAGATTATCATTTTAATTTAGATAATTATTTGCTAATAAGATCTAATGTTTTTGTAGGAGGTACCCGTTAAAAAAGGTCGTCGGCCAGGGTTGGGTAAGATTGCGACCCAACCCGCATGACGAATACCGTGGACTAGCGTTGCAGTACTTTGGTGAGAATTTTCTAGACTAAATCCGATTGATGCTTTATGTTGGTTATGGTTTAGAAGGACGGTCATTGAGATTTTTGTTAGTTCCTATATTTTTGAAAACCTCTTTCCGAGTTTAGATTTCTGTTTTGTTTAAGGACAAACAAAGGTCTAAGTCTGGGGGAGTTGATAACACTGGTTTTTGACCATTTTTATGGATCACTTTAATATCATATGCATCTGTTTAACTCCTTTTTCAATGGTTTTCAAGTGATTTCATGTTTTAGTATTTTGAAAGACATTTCAGGTAACTTGGGACAAAGGAGTGCATTTTGGAACAAAAGTACGTTTTTTTATAAACTCGGACCGTCAGAAGTCTTGCCATCAAAGAAGATCATAACCAAGTTTGGACACAACAAAGTAGATACAACCAGCTTTCAAATGCAATTGGATTGGAGACGATCCAATGGTTGGATCCTTAAATATACCCGAAGCACTGAAGGGAGATGAAGCTGCCCCGAAGAGAATTCCACCGCGCCTGGAAGAGCCCGACCCGCGGCCAAGCTTCAGTCTGCCGCACCTGGAGGAGTTCGACCCGCGGTAAATCACCTGTTCATCGCGGCCAAAAGTTACGCACCCGCGGCCAAGCTCTGCTGCGACCAAAACGAGTCTTTTCTTCACCCAAGGTCAAAACCGCCTTTCCACATCAAACCCTAAACGAAGCCAAGGCAATATAAACTTATTTTTAGTTCTTTTACGATAGACACACATCATTAGACATTTTTCTTTCACGCTTTGAGGCAGAAGCAATACTCTTGCACTTTGTTCTTCGATTTGGAGCAAGGATTCTCGATTCGAGTTCTTCGATAGAGAAGCTTTCTTCATCCCTTTTCTTTATTGTTTTCTTTTCAATATATTGATTATGTTTACCTCAACTATGCCTGAGTAATTCTTTTGTTGGGTATTAGGTTTCGAAGGGGCTCTTATGGTTTGATTTCTTATTAAGTTTTTAGACTTGGATACCGATTAGGGTTCTTCGTTTTATCCTTTCTCTTAATGCATGTTTGCTTGATTGATCTCCTTGCAACTGAACTTAGGTATTTTTAAAACTACAAAAGTACTGGATCCATATGCTTGACCTAGGGTAAACGAGCAAAACCATCATAAGATTTCGAAAGTATACTTGTGGAGGAATTGTGAGCGTTAACGACTTTTGAGTATAATCACTAACTTTTTGCGCAGGCGGAGTCGAAAGCTACCGATTGAGTATTAAAGTTGTAGGCGTGTAGGGTGTACGAAAGTAGACTACACATAGTGTCCGTGTTCCAAGTTCAAGAATCCAAAGACGACAAAAAGGTCGCTTTAGAAATCCTAGCTAAGTCTTAGTAAAAATCGGCCATGAACCCTAGAGAATACCTGTTGCCAAACGTTTCGTTTAATTGTTTTATAACCTCGTTTTAATCATTTGCTTGCTTACTTTCTGTTTTATTTCATCGCCTAATTTAGTTTATTTTCCTATCTACAATCGTGACAACAAAACCCATAAAAATATAGCTTACGTCTAGACACAAGTTAGAAGTCGTTAGAAATTAGACAACGTCACACTGTGGATTCGATCCCTAAATACTACTTCGCGTGCTGTACTCTTGCAACCTAGTAAAAGGGTAAACCCATCACGTCGGTAACCATTCCACACGTGTCAAAATTCCGAGGAATTTACGACAGATTTTGATTTCCGAGGAGATAGTCCCGACGGCTAAAATTCATCGGAAATCAGTATGGAATGGCTGTTTCCGACATAATACCGATGGATATGGCCGTCCAAAATGGGTGTTTTTCTTGTAGTGAAAACCAATAAAACATAGAAATACATCAACAAACAAGTCTAGCTCAAAATCCTCGATGTTCTAAAAGACGTAAGTTATACATAATCACAGGTACCAATGCAAGAAATTATAGTGTTCATGAAACCTTTTGGTAACTAATCTAATAATAGTCTTGGCGATCACTCAATTTACCACCAATTCGACATTCCTATTTAATGAAACAAAGATAACAAAATGCAAGAAGGCACATTATTGATAGAAAGAGATGAGTTGTAGACAATTAACTTTCTAGTTAGTATATATTTTTTGGGGATGAATATTGCTAACATAGCTTAAAATACATTAATCTGTCATAAAAATTGTAAGTTTCATTAGTTAACGTATCATTAAGTCTGTTGACTGTACATTAATATTGTAACGCCCGCGTTCCGGAAGAATTGATTATTGGGGGAAATAATTAATTCGGGTTTGTTCCAGGGTAGTATCGATCGATACTAGCCTTGTATCGATCGATACCTGTGGGGGTAGTATCGATCGATACTGGCCTGTATCGATCGATACCAGTCGGGGTTTCCTTTTATCTTCTTCCTCTTCTCTTCTTACGCTGTAAAACCATTCTTTTAGGCAAAAATCAGAATTGGTCGTGAGAGAGAGAGAGAGAGAGAGAGAGAGAGAGAGAGAGAGAGAGAGAGAGAGAGAGAGAGAGAGAGAGAGAGAGAGAGAGAGAGAGAGAGAGAGGGAAAGAGAGCTTGGTGAAGCTTGAATCTTGCGAGATCAAGAGAGTTGATCTTGGTGAGAAGCTCGAAGAAGAGGTGGGAAGAGCGTGGTTTTGGCGTGAGCTAAGGGGGAAGAGAGGAAGGTCTTCTAGAGCTCGATCCATCCGATCTAAGGTGAGTTGTGACCAAATGTTAGCAATTAAGCTTGTGTGTAGCCTTGTTAAGCTTGATTGATGAATTTTGTGGGTTGTATTGGCGATTTCTGGGTTTAGATTTCGTTAAGGTTGTGAGTCGCAGGGGAGTATCGATCGATACCAGGGGTGTATCGATCAATACCAGTCCCTTGTCGGTAGACTCGAGTTGTTTTAGTATCGATCGATACCAGGGGTTGTTTTCATTATCGGTCGATACCAGTCCCTTGTCGGGAAACTTGTGTTGTTTTAGTATCGATCGATACCAGGGGTGTATCGATCGATACCAGTCCCTTGTTGGTTGTCGTGTGTTGTGCTAGTATCAATCGATACCAGGGGGGTATCGATAGATACCAGGGGGGGTATCGATCGATACCAGTCGTTGGTTGTGCTTGAAAGCGTGTTGTGTTTTTACTTTTCAGGCTGTGTGTTAAGATTTTCTAATTAATTCTTCGTGTTGATAATTGATGATTGTTGTGCTTGTTGGTAGCCTGTTGTTGGGATGATCAATCTCACTCAGCGTTTGGTTAGCCAAATGTTGATGCATCACTTTTGTCGATGCAGTAAAGATAAGGCGTGATCGTGGAATCGAGGCAGTGAAGATGGGATGATTAGGACCCTGGTTTTTTCTGTTGTTGTTGTTGCTTTTACTGTTATAGAACTGTTAGCTTGTGTAAGCTGTAGAACTTGTTCTGGTATTGTTAATTAACCCTTGTTTTGTTTAATTAATTCTGGAAGTTTTAATTGAAAAAAAAAAAAAAAAGTTCGGTCGTTTCAGTTTGGTATCAGAGCCCATACGGTTCTAGGAGCCTAGGTGGTTCTAGAATAAATTGGGTGTTGTGTGGGGGTCTTAGAATCATCCTCTTCGAGCCTTGTGAGATTCCACATTGAGTATCTTTATTGTGATGATTGTTTTAGTTTTCTTAGTTTGTTCTTCTGCACGTGTGCAGATGGCTAGAGGGCGTGGTAGAGGTCGTGGCCGTGGTAGGGGTCGTGGCCGTGTGCCGGCGGAGCAGGTCGAGGAGTCGCGTGCGAGTCAGTTTGGGTCTGAGGGTTTGGCCGGTGTGAGTGCCGTTGGGGCTGGCGTGAGCGCCAGTGTGGCTAGTGTTCCAGCGGGTGCTGCGGGTGTAGCAGCGGGTGATGCTCGGGCCCGAGATGATCGCATAGCGGATCTTTTGACGAGGTTATTGGAGCTGTTACCAGAGAGGGTACCGGCTCAAGCTCCTGGGGTTCCAGTAGTTGTGGAGGCTCAGCCTCAGGTGGCAGCTGCGGTTGCTGAGGAGCTCCCATCCTACCTTAGGATGATGGAGCAGATGCAGAGGATTGGCACGGGGTTCTTCTCTGGAGGTGCTAATCCTGAGGACGCTGATGCGTGGCTGAGGAGGGTAGAGAGGAATTTCCTCTCGAGTAGGTGTCCCGCGGGATACCAAGTGGACATCGCGGTCCATTATCTGGAGGGTGATGCGCATCTCTGGTGGAGGGTTGTGGCAGCACGGAGGGTTCAGGCCGCGATGGCTTGGGCGAATTTTGTGGAGGAGTTTAACTCCAAGTACTTCCATCAGGAGGCGTTCAACCGGATAGAGTCGAGGCTTGCGAGTTTGACTCAGGGGGATCGGTCGGTACGCGAGTATGAGGTGGAGTTCAACCGGCTCGGGTCTTATGTTAGACGAGCGGTTGAGAGTGAGTCGGCCCGTGTGCAGAGATTTCTGATGGGTCTTCGAGTTGACTTGAGGAACCGTTGCATGGTGAGGGCTTTTTGCACGGTTGATGAGTTGGTTGAGACTGCAGCTTTGCTTGAGGAGGGTCTGAAAGACGAGGTGGTAGCGGTTACACCGAGTTTTTAGGCGAGACCTGTGCAGCAGCAGTCCGGTCCGAGCATAGGCGGTAAGCCGATGCAAGGACAGAAGCGGAAGCGGGAGAGCGCTTCGAGAGGTAGTCGGGGTGGTCCGGGTTGCTTTGGATGTGGGAGCATGGATCACCGAGTGGCGAGCTGTCCTCAGAAGGGCGGAGTGCGAGTGGATCCTCGAGTGTGCTATTACTGCAAGGAGGCGGGTCACATCAGGCCTCAGTGTCCCCAGTTGCGGCAGAGTGATACCACGGTGGTGCAGCCCGTCAGGCAGGTGGCATCAGCGCCTCGAGTGTACTCCATCACCGAGTCCGGAGAGCCGAGTTCCATGCCGATCACAGGTATTTTCTTACACTCATCTAAGTTCAATTCTGTGTTGGGGAACGTCGTGCTTGTCGGGGTGTTAAGGTTCTCGGCACATGTATATGTGCAGGGACCTTGTGTGTTGGAGGTGTAGAGTGTCATGTGTTGTTTGACACGGGAGCATCGCATTGCTTCGTTTCCCCGGAGTTGGCCGAGAAGGCTAATCTTCGTAGCGAGCCCTGTGTGAGTTTGGGTTTCGTGGAGGTTGCCGGAGGGAAGCTCCTGAGAATTCACGGTCGGGTGCGAGACGTGGATGTTCAGGTAGCAGGAGAGTCCATGCCTGCCGATTTGATTATCTGCTCAGTGGAGCTGTACGATGTCATCTTGGGCATGGGTTGGCTCGGGAAGTTCAGGGCGCATCTGGACTGTCACCGAGGGCGAGTCGAGTTCGACCGAGGGAAAGGGAAGATGGTGTATCAGGGTGTGAGACCGACTTCCCAGAGTCTCGTGATCTCGGTTGTGCACGCGGAGCGTATGATCGAGAGGGGTTGCGAGGCGTATTTGGCTACCATTTCCTTGCCGGAGGCCTCGGAGAGGCTAGGGTTCAGGATATTCGTGTGGTTCGTGAGTTCCAGGATGTGTTCCAGTCGTTGCAGGGGTTGCCACCGTCTAGGTCGGATCCTTTCACGATCGAGTTGGAACCAGGGACGACACCGATATCCAGGGTTCTTTATAGGATGGCTCCAGCAGAGATGGCAGAGCTGAAGAAGCAGCTGACGGAATTGTTGAGCAAGGGGTTTATTCGCCCGAGTTCTTCACCGTGGGGAGCACCGGTGTTGTTCGTGAAGAAGAAGGACGGGAGTTTTCGGTTGTGTATTGACTATCGGGGACTTAACCGAGTCACAGTGAGTCGGAAGTGGGTGGCTTTGGCTCGGGAGCTCGAGGTTGAGTCTTTGGTGAGCGAGATTAGCACATTGCGCTTATGTGTTGTATCTCAGGAACCTTTGGGCTTAGAGGCGGCTAACCAGGCGGATCTTTTGAGCAGAGTTCGGTTGGCTCAGGAAAAAGATGAGGGTTTGGTTAAGGTTTCGAGAGCGGAGGGTTCTGAGTATTGGGTATCTGCGAACGGCACTATCCTTGTTAGTGGGAGGGTATGCGTACCTTTGGATGAGGATTTGCGGCGAGAGATCCTGAGTGAGGCTCATTCGAGTATGTTCGCGATTCATCCAAGAGCGACTAAGATGTACCGCGATCTCAAGCGCTATTATCATTGGGTCGGGATGAAGAAGGATGTTGCTAACTGGGTCGTGCCGTGCAACATGTTCCAGTTAGTGAAGGCGGAGCACTAGGTCCCGAGTGGGTTGTTGCGGAGTTTACCCATTCCAGAGTGGAAGTGGGATATGATCACGATGGATTTCGTGGTGGGTTTACCAGTTTCTCAGACCAAGGATGCTGTTTGGGTCATCGTTGACCGATTGACCAAGTGTGCGCGTTTTCTGGTCATTAAGAAGATCGATGGGGCAGCGGTTTTGGCTAGGAAGTACGTGCAGGAGATTGTGAGACTGTATGGAGTACCGGTGAGCATTGTCTCGGACCGGGATCCTAAGTTCACGTCAGAGTTCTGGAAGGCATTTCAGACGGAGATGGGCACGAAAGTGCACTTGAGCACGGCGTATCATCCTCAGACAGATGGGCAGTCCGAGCGGACCATCCAGACTCTGGAGGATCTGTTGAGAATGTGCGTGCTGGATTGGGGTGGTCACTGGATGGATCACTTGAGCTTGGTAGAGTTTGCGTATAACAATAGCTACCAGGCGAGTATTGGGATGGCTCCATACGAGGCTCTGTATGGGAGGCCATGTCGTACCCCCTTGTGTTGGACACAAGTGGGGGAGAGGAGCACTTTGGGTGCAAGTTTTGTTCAGGAAATCACGGAGAAGATCCGGGTTTTGAAGCTGAACATGAAAGAGGCCTAGGATCGGAAAAAGAGTTATGCCGATAAGAGGCGGAAAGCGCTTGTTTTTGAGGTGGGAGATAGTGTGTATCTCAAGATGGCTTTACTGAGAGGTCCGAACAGGTCCATTACTACGACTAAGTTGAGTCCGAGGTATATGGGGCCGTTCCGGATTGTGGAGCGTGTTGGACCGGTAGCGTATCGGTTGGAGTTACCCGCGGCTATGCAAGCATTTCATAAGGTCTTCCATGTGTCGATGCTGAAGAAGTGTTTGTATAGGGGTGACGAGGTATTGGCTGAGATTCCGTCAGATCTCCAGCCCAATATGACCGTTGTGGCGAGACCCTTGAGAGTTCTCGAGCGGAGGGTCAAGGAGCTTAGTTGGAAGAAGATTCCGACGATGCGAGTTCTGTGGGACTGTGACAGGGTGCAGGAGGAAACTTGGGAGCCAGAGGCTAGGATGGAAACGAGGTTCCGGAAGTGGTTCCAGAAGCAAGCTGCGGCTTGAGTTCCATCGAGAGGTTCCAGTTTCGGTTATAGCTGTATGCCTTGTGTGTTTCATTTTGTATTTCCGTTGTGTGGAACGATGTTACATTATGATGTATAATAAGATGAGTATTTCTTATTATTGGTGACTTTGGGAGTCACGGTTTCGCATTACGTTTGGGGTAAAAAGCGTTAATGCAAGAGGGTAATAAGATGGATGTTCTTATTGCTGTTGTGAGCGTTGCGTGTTTCAGTTAAGCTTGTTCGGATAAATGAGTCAAGTGACGAGACCGGGTTATTTCACTTAGCGGTTCTATGTGGTGGGTCGGATTGCAGGCGTATGGTACTTGTTTGTTTTATTACGTTTGTACTGATGACCTACTGCAGAGAGTTGTTGGGTGTTAGATGTAGCCTAGTCATAGTTGTCTTGACAAGTTTCTCTAAAGCGAGCCGACACTGGAGGGTGCGCAAGGGCGGTGCGATGACCTGGTTATTGGTTATGCACGGCAGAGATTCCGGGTATGGAATATGGGTGATTCCGGTGTTCCCTTGCGAGGATGTACACGGATCACGGGAGGTAGTTCAGTCGAGATGCTTATAGATATATGACTTATTGGTCGTTGAGAGGACTGGTTCCTCTGGTGTCTTGAGAGTGTGACTGGCGATGTACCCAGGCTCGGAAGGTTTATAGCCTAGAGTGATACGTGATACCGTGGATTCGTAAGGAGTATATCCTAGACGTAGGATATATTCCCTATAATTGAGTGGTATGGGGTATCTAGACTCTTTCAAGTTATATTACCGAGTGGAGTGGTATGGCAGATACCCAGAACTCGGAGATGCTGGGGTGTCTTGGGTGCAGTGGTATGGTTGCTACCTTGCGAGGTATGGTGGATATCCTCCGGGATATGGCTAATGCTCGGAACTCGGAGATGTTGCGGTGTCTTGAGTGATGGGGTTGGCTTGTGTTGAGCAATAAGTACATATGATGCCGCGGTGTCATAAGCATATGGACTGAGTGTGAAACCTCGGAGGTTGGTATAGGACCTCGTGTGAGTGTTGAGATGGCCTGGTTGGCCAAGGTTTATGTAATCGTTGCGACGATTAAGGTTCATTGGAGATGAACGGTTCATGGGAGATGAACGGTAACGAAGATTCGAGGTCGAATTTATGTTAGTGGGGGAGAATTGTAACGCCCGCGTTCCGGAAGAATTGATTATTGGGGGAACTAATTAATTCGGGTTTGTTCCGGGGTAGTATCGATCGATACTAGCCTTGTATCGATCGATACCTGTGGGGGGTAGTATCGATCGATACTGGCCTGTATCGATCGATACCAGTCGGGGTTTCCTTATATCTTCTTCCTCTTCTCTTCTTACGCTGGTAAAACCATTCTTTTAGGCAAAAATCAGAATTGGTCGTGAGAGAGAGAGAGAGAGAGAGAGATAGAGAGAGATAGAGAGAGAGAGAGAGAGAGAGAGAGGGAAAGAGAGCTTGGTGAAGCTTGGATCTTGCGAGATCAAGAGAGTTGAGCTTGGTGATAAGCTCGAAGAAGAGGTGGGAAGAGCGTGGTTTTGGCGTGAGGTAAGGGGGAAGAGAGGAAGGTCTTCTAGAGCTCGATCCATCCGATCTAAGGTGAGTTGTGACCAAAGGTTAGCAATTAAGCTTGTGTGTAGCCTTGTTAAACTTGATTGATGAATTTTGTGGGTTGTATTGGCGATTTTTGGGTTTAGATTTCGTTAAGGTTGTGAGTCGCAGGGGAGTATCGATCGATACCATGGGTGTATCGATCGATACTAGTCCCTTGTCGTAGACTCGAGTTGTTTTAGTATCGATCGATACCAGGGGTTGTTTTCAGTATCGGGCGATACCAGTCCCTTGTCGGGAAACTTGTGTTGTTTTAGTATCGATCGATACCAGTCCCTTGTTGGTTGTCGTGTGTTGTGCTAGTATCGATCGATACCAGGGGGTATCGATCGATACCAGTCGTTGGTTGTGCTTGAAAGCGTGTTGTGTTTTTACTTTTCAGGATGTGTGTTAAGATTTTCTAATTAATTCTTCGTGTTGATAATTGCTGATTGTTGTGCTTGTTGGTAGCCTATTGTTGGGATGATCAATCTCACTCAGCGTTTGGTTAGCCAAATGTTGATGCATCACTTTTGTCGATGCAGGTAAAGATAAGGCATGATCGTGGAATCGAGGCAGTGAAGAGGGGATGATTAGGACCCGGAGTTTTTGTTGTTGTTGTTGCTTTTACTGTTATAGAACTGTTAGCTTGTGTAAGCTGTAGAACTTGTTCTGGTATTGTTAATTAACCCTTGTTTTGTTTAATTAATTCTGGAAGTTTTAATTTAAAAAAAAAAAAAGGTTCGGTCGTTTCAAATATTTCTAAATTTTATAGATTTCAGTCCTGTGACAACCTTAACACAGTATTCATGTAATAGTTTTCTGGATTAATTTGCATTGCAGCAATGGAAATAAGTAAAAAAACCTAGTCATTGTGTGAATGTCACAACCGAGGCTAATATTTTCTGGAAATAGTAAATGATCTATTGCGAGGTCCTTTTTGGAGATGATTCCTATGCAGAAGTTATGGCTAGATGTCAACTAGAATAGAAGAAAAAACACTAAGCTTCTTATTGAATGAGATTGATTTCAATATTGATCTTAGAGGAAACGTGTGTGTTATCACCTGTGTCACATTATCATTGAGCTTTAGATTCAAGTCAATAGTTTCCTTGTTAATCTGAATGATATATACCACATCAAGAAAAGGAAAACAAGATCTCGTTAAAGATAAACCCGATCAATGACAAATGCTGCCCTTTGAATCTATGTCATCCATGAATGGTTCTCGTCTATCCTATTCCTAAAATGTACAAGTATGTAACAAACTGAGTATGATATAGTCAATAAGAAAACCAAGGAAAACTGATTCAATGGTGCAATATTATGGTAGCACATCGGATAGGTTTGGTAGTACTTTGGGTAGGTTAGAGGAACCAACACCGGAAGTAGATGTAAACGCAGCTACTGTTCAGATGGTGAATGATGCATTTCGTAAAAACATAGCATCGTATCATGTTGAGGATGGTAACAGGATAGATGAACCAAATTTAGAAGCGCGAAAGTTTTTTGATATGCTAGATGCGTCTAAGCATCCATTATACAAAGGATGTAGAGATGGAATATTGATATGCTCAAATTAATACCCTAAAAAGTACTAAAGCAGTGTTGGAGTATAGTTAGGGGTCGAACACAATGACTTCAGATATCGCCCAATGGATTATATAGATGAGAATTAAGGTAAACCAAAAAGATGTAATTAAACTCAATACGTAAATTAAACAAGTTGTGAGTCAATGGGAAAGAAGATAGGCTCAGGGTATTTCTCAGGAATTCAATGAATGTAGATAAACTAACTAACATTATTAAGATTTAGCGCAGTTCTTGAACTCAAATCACTAGAGTATAGCTAACCAACTCTCGTTGCGAAAACTATCTAAGTCTAAATCCTAGAATTCCAAATCTCTTTGCGAATCCTAAAGTCTAAACCAGTTTTTAGTTCAGGTTTGATTTGTTCACAAAACAACTAAACCAAATCTCTTTGCGAATAGTTATTTTGCTCACCTAGGTTCTGTCAGGTAATTAATCGGACTCTCGTGCCTAACCAATTATCCTAAGATCTAAATTTCAGATTCGTCAACCTAGAATTAGCTATGGGAACAACCTAAAGCGAAGAACTTAATTCAGATGGTGAATCCTAATCAATCAATTAGCCTAACATTCAGAGAAAACCCTTATGAGAACCCTGAACCTAACAAGGGATCTACTCAGACATGAAGATTGAAACCAACAACATGATTGAATAGATCAGCCAATAAAATAAAATAGAAAAGAGTAAAAGGAGATTCAGAATTGTCTCTCTCAGGAATCTCTCCAAAACCAAAGTAGAATCAAGCGTAATTCGAACATCCTTGCCAAAGTGGCTTAAAAACCTAACTTAAACTCATAAAACACGTTTTGGGCTTAATTGTAAATAATAAAGTCTTCTGGGCAATTTTGCAATTCTTAAACTCTTCATAAAAGTCGCGACTTGTGTCTTGCTGCAGTGAGTATCGACCGATACTAGTCAGTATCGATCGATACTGAGACTTCAAATCGGGTACTCAGCACACGAACTTCTGTTTTGCTCCAAAATGCACCAAAAAGCTCCAATATCTCCAATTATGCTCCAAACGTGCTAAAACCTGTAAAAGACTCTAAAACACTACAAAATAGTAGAAAGACTCTATAAAACGGACCTATATCATGGCCTAAAAGGGGTAAAAACCATGATATATCAAATATTGCCTCTATCAACTGCAAGCAGGTTGATGACTATAAAGACAGATTTCAATTTAGCTGAGGATTGTGTTGATGCGATAACTGATTTTGTGAGAGATATCTTACTTGAAGATAATATTTCACCGGCTTCATACTACGAGAATCAGAAGCTTGTAGCTGGTCTTGGATTACCGTATCAGATGATAGATGTGTGCATCGACAACTGTATGATCTACTGGAGAAAGGACGAAAACAGGTTGAAGTGTCGCTTTTGTCACAAACCTCGGTATCATGATACATGTGGCAGAGTAACTATTCCACATAAATGGATGTGGTATTTGCCCCTAACTGAAGGTTGAATAGGTTATATCAATCGAAGCGCATAGTAGGGGCTATGAGATGGCATGCAGATATCTCACATGGAGAGATTGCGCATCCCTCATATGCAGAAGCATGGAAACATTTTGAAGAGATTTATCATAGTTTTGCGTGTGAGCCAAGGAACGTATACCTCGGGTTATCTATGGATGAATTCAACCCTTTTGGAAAGCATGTGAGGAAATATTTGTTGTGGCCAGTAATCGTCACACCTTACAATTTGCCGCCAACTTTGTGCATGAAACGAGAGTTTTTGTTCCTCACAATCCTCGTCCCCGGTCCAGAGCATCCTAAGAGATCCTTTGATATTTTCTTGCATCCATTAATTTATGAGTTGAGAATGTTGTGGAAAAATATTGTTGAAGCGTTCGATGTTTCCCTGCAATAGAATTTTATGATGCGTGCAGTACTTATGTAGACCATAAGTGATTTCCCAGCATACGGTATGATATCTGGATGGTCGACGCATGGAAGGTTGGCGTGTCCGTATTGTGAAGATGATAACACTGATGCATTCCAATTGAAGCACAACCGAAAGACCTCTTGGTTTGATTGTCATCGACGATTTCTACCGCATGATCATCCATATCGTTGGAGCACAACATTCTTTAGAAAGAACAAAACAATTTTTGATGGTCAACCTCCTGAGTTAGATGGGAATTATATTATGACTCAGTTGAGAGATCTTGGTGTTGAGAGGACAGTTTCATGCCGGGGTAATGGGCATTATCCCATTGACGGTTGTGGCGAGTACCACAATTGGCACAAGAAGAGTATTTTATGGGATTTGCCATATTGAAATGACCATTTGCTGCGCCATAATCTAGATGTGATGCACATTGAAAAGAACTTTTTCGACAACATCATGAACACTGTTCTAAATGTGCAAGGAAAGACGAAAGATAATTTGAAGGCCATATTGGACTTGCCAGATATTTGTTCCCGTAAGGAGTAATGGCGAACGGGAAATCACTACCGCCTGATTTCCGGTTGGATGCGACTTCAAAGGAGGAGTTTTTCGATTGGATTAAGCATAGTGTCAAATTCCCAGACGGATACGCATCTAACCTTCGTAATTGCGTCGATAGTTCAGAAGGAAAGTTTTTTGGGATGAAGAGTCATGATTGTCATGTTGTCATGCATCGCGTCCTTCCATTTGCATTTGAAGGTCTTCTTCCTAGAAACGTGTATGGAGCTATTGTAGGTACGTACATTTACCCTATTACGTATGTTACCATATTTTTATTTGTTAATCTAGAGTTATTTAATTTTGTATGTCTACTATATATGCAGGGTTCGGTGCTTTCTTCTGAGATCTATGCACGAGATCACTTACATCAGCCGGTATCCGAAATCTGGGGGAAAACATACCGGTTCTACTTCGCAACCTCGAGAAAATATTTCCTCCTGCCTTTTTCGATGTTATGGAACATCTTTCTATTCATCTCCCTCGAGAAGCAGCACTTGGTGGGCCGGTTCAATACCGATGGATGTACCCTTTTGAGCGGTATATGTTCCACCTAAACAAGAAAGTGAAAAATCTTGATAGAGTCGAGGGTTCTATTGTCGCGCAGAGCATTAATGAAGAAACTTCCAACTTTGCCGGCTACTACTTTCCAGCGCAAGTCCAAACAAAAAATAGACGCCCTGCACGGCATGATGATGGAGGGAAAAGAACTAGTTATCCTGTCTATGTCCCCGATATATTTACTCAGATTGGACGAGTAAGTGGAAAAGGCAAGGATCAACGACTATCAGAGGAGGAGCAAAGACACTTGCATATGTATATTCTGACAAACTGCGACGATGTTTTGGAATATGAGAGGTACCTAATATTTTATTTATAATTAGTTAACAAATTTTACTAATGTTATTTTCGAATGCATTTGTTCATGCACATGAACTTCATGGCCCAAATACGCGATTGATATCCAAATTACACAGAAGATGAGTTTGCTGTCGCCAAGCAAAATGACTTTGGTGCTTGGTTGAAATATTATGTAAGTGTTAAACGATGCTTTATTTTATAATTAAATATATAAACATTGTGTTGATTATTGTCCACATGCAATTTTTACAGGTTGGTCAGATGACTGAACAAGGGGAATCGTTTCTGACGTGGTGTTGAGATGGTGAAAGGCCCGACGTTTATTGCAAAGTCTTATCCGATATATTGCACCCGAGGCTATGCTTTTAAGGCTCATCGGGAAGGAAGCTCAAGGACAACTTGTAATTCTGGTACATCGTCTCAATTTGGAGAAGTTGTGTACTACGGTGTCCTTCACGAAATATTGGAGGTTCATTATCCGGGAATGATCGACTTGAGGTGCATTGCCTTCTACTGCGATTGGTATAATCTAGTGAAAGGTCTATGTCAGGACGCATTTGGTGTTACATCTGTCCACTCTCGAAGGCGACTTCATAAATACGATCCTTTCATTCTTGCTTTACAAGCGGATCAGGTTTCCTACATTCGATACCCCCGGGTTAGGAACAAGCAAGACCCTTGAATTACTGTAACGTCGATACACCCATGGGGAAGATTTTATGGTGTTTCCGAGTACGACCCTTTGTAGGAAAACCCAATTGGTAACTTAGGTTCGATCGAACATTCTCTTGAAGTTGACCTCGTGGTTGATTTCACCATGGACGGGGATTACGAGGTATTTGAGGATTCTGAGGAAGAGATCGACGAATTTGACGAGGATTCCGATTTAGCTACGTCATATTATTCATCGGACTCGGAGTAATTAATTATGTAATAAATTTTATTTCTCTATGTATTTTTTATATATTTCAAAACAAAGTTTGACAAACTTTTTTTTGAATGATTATATCATGTTTTTCAATTTCAATATACTTGCCATTTTAATAAACTTTTTCCCCGCTAGAATGGAAATCCCGGGAAATATATCGGATTCCCTCGGAAATCTCTCGGAAATTGCCGAGGGATTTCAGACGGATTCTGTTTTAGCCGGGGGAGGATCCGGTTTTAGCAGGGGATTCTAATTTCCCTCGGAAATCCCTCGGAAATTTGCAAGGGATTTCCGAGGGAATTTAAATCCCAAGCTAAAACTGAATCGATGGGAGAAACTAACAAGTGGTATCGGTTTGAAACCGATCCTAAAACCGATCAAGATGTGCTAAAACAAATCCGTCGAAAATCCCTCAAAAATTTCCGAGGGATTTCCGATGGATTAGGGTAATAATCCTCAAATTTGCCCAATTTTTTTAACATGTTTCTTCTTGATAAATGTAGAAATAACAAATTAAAACTACTTTCTGTGAAATATTTTTAAGAATCAAATAATTTGTAGTTTTAATTCAAACCTTACACAAACACGTAAGTGTCCTTATATGTTCTATGTGGTTTTATGAAAGCTTGAACTCGTTCGTCGATCGATTGTTACGAAATCCGGAATGACTTGTTTTCTTTGGTTTTGAAAGTTTTTTCTTATTAGTATGTAACACTCATGGTTATTAAACCCTAAATTGGTTGAAATCTTAAAAAACTAAACCCTATACAGTAAAACCGTCGGAAATCGGGAACAGATCTTGAAATTTACCTAGGAAATTAAACCGCCAAACTAAAAAAGTGGGTAAAATTAGGCGGTTTATTAATTCAATTTCCTAAGGATTACCGAGGGCACGGGTCCGTCGGAAACGAGTATACTTATTTTTGTGATTCATCTTCTTCTCTTTCATTTTCTTCTCTCTTCCTTCTCTCTTCTCCGATCTCTTCTCTCTTCCTTCTCTCTTCTCCGATCTCTTCTTCCTTTCTCTCTTTCTCTTCGATCTCATCTCTCTCTCTCTCTCTCTCTCTCTCTCTCTCTCTCTCTCTCTCTCTCTCTCTCCTTCTCTTCATCTTCCTCGCCACCGCCGCCAACCGCTCGCCACCGCCGCCAACCGCTCGCCACCGCCGCCAACCGCTCGCCACCGCCGCCCACCACTCGCCGCCACCCACCGCTCACCACCGCCGCCGGTTTGTCGAGGATGTAAGTAATTATTATTATTATTTTCGGTTTGATTGTGGAATTATGTTAAATTGTTGTTAGTTTTTTTTTTATAAATTTGTGGTTAGTTTTGGAATTAGGTTAGATTGTGGTTAGTTTTTAGGTTGTTAGATTAGTAAATTTTAGGTTGTTAGATTAGTTTTGTGGTTAGATTGATAAAATTAGGTTGCATGTTTGATTAGATTTTTAGGTTGTTAGATTAGATTTGTTGTTAAATTTATGAAACATTTTTATAATTTTTTTTTGTATAATTTTTTTTATAAATATATTATTTATAAATGTTTTTTATAAATCTATTTTTTAAAATGTTTTTATAAATATATATTTTTTAAACGTTCTTATAAATATAATTTTAAAAAACGTTTTTAAAAATTATATTTTGTAAAACGTTTTTTATATATTTATTTATTAAAAACGTTTACAAGAAATGTATTTTTAAAATACGTTTTTTATAAATGTATATTTTAAAAAAAATTATTGATTTTTTAGAAAAATATTTATGATTATTTCTATGTTTTTTTAAATGATTCGGTTTTTCTGTTTTTATTTTTGTAGGTCTTACGGTCAATTCGATCAAGACCGTCCTGGTGGTTCGAGGCAATCAGGGCAGATGAGCTCTTTCGCAACTCCGAGCCCGAGTACTCTTCCGCCTTCTGCGCCTCCTGCACCTACTATTCCGGACAGTGAGAGTGTAGCTCCGCCTCCGGCCATGGCCGTTGATGAGCTAGTCCAACAGCCGGGACGAGAAGTACTCACAGTTCTCGATCCGAAGCTCCGCATTCCGGGATCTACTTGGTAATATTTTTCTCTCTTCTATCTAATTAATAATTTTTTTTGTTTAATTACCGATTCTTAATTTGTTTTTATAGGTTTGGAATATCCGGGAATGGCATTAGCAAGTTGGTTTTGAAGATGTTGCACTCCATCCTCGAAAAACCGTATCGCAAATTCTCAGTTGTTCTATCAGACGAACAAGACGTTTGGTTTCGAACCTTTGTAGTAAGTTCTAATATAATTATTTATTTGATTATATTTTGAGATTTTTAACATATTTAATTCTATTTTATTTGTAGCAAGAATTTAATTGGAGGTCTACCCTGACGAAAACGGTGGAGACGGAATTTACAAAGGAGGCGGCCATGCAATTCTCGCGCAACAGGTACGAGTGGAAGCAGGTTTGGAGAAAGGGTGGAGATAAGCCAAAAGGCTTGAATGCGGACGTGTGGAAGGAGTACATCCCGTACTGGGAAGAGCCTGAGATCGAAGCTCTCTCTCAGACTAACTCCAAAAACCGGAAGAGTCCCTGAGAAGGGAAGGGACCCGCTGTCCACAACAACGGGGCGAAGAGCTTCAAAAAAACCAAAATCGAAATGGTACGTATTTTGGTATTTTTAGTTATTTTCAAATATCGTTTTTAATATATTTATTAGTAACTAACGGTTTTAGTTAGTTTCTTGACGGAGGAAGACGGCGAACCTACGGATCACCTGAAAGTGATGGTGAGGACGCACACCAACAAGAAGACCAAACAAATTCAAGATGGTGCCGTAATGGAGATCGTTGAAAAGGTGACGAAGGCGCATGACAAGATCCTGACCCAGAGATCGCAGGACGGCATCACCGATTCCAATGACCTCACTCGGGTCGAGATCAACAACCTAGTGCTCGGGGTAAGTAAAAATTATGGATTATCATTTTAATTTAGATAATTTTTTGCTAATAAGATCTAATGTTTTTGTAGGAGGTACCTGTTAAAAAAGGTCGTCGGCCAGGGTTGGGTAAGATTGCGACCCAACCCGCATGACGAATACCGTGGACTAGCGTTGCAGTACTTTGGTGAGAATTTTCTAGACTAAATCCGATTGATGCATTACGTTGGTTATGGTTTAGAAGGTCATTGAGATTTTTGGTAGTTCCTATATTTTTGAAAACCTCTTTCCGAGTTTAGATTTCTGTTTTGTTTGAAGACAAACAAAGGTCTAAGTCTGGGGGAGTTGATAACACCGGTTTTTGACCATTTTTATGGACCACTTTAATATCATATGCATGTGTTTAACTCCGTTTTCAATGGTTTTCAAGTGATTTCAAGTTTTAGTATTTTGAAAGACATTTCAGGTAACTTGGGACAAAGGAGTGCATTTTGGAACAAAAGTACGTTTTTTGATAAACTCGGACCGTCAGAAGTCTTGCCATCAAAGAAGATCATAACCAAGTTTGGACACAACAACGTATATACAACCAGCTTTCAAATGCAATTGGATTGGAGATGATCCAATGGTTGGGTCCTTAAATATACATGAAACAATGAAGGGAGATGAAGCTGCCCCGAAGAGAATTCCACCGCGCATGGAAGAACCCGACCCGCGGCCAAGTTTCCGTCTGCTGCACCTGGAGGAGTTTGACCCGCGACAAATCACATGTTCACCGCGGCCAGAAGTCACGCACCAGCGGCCAAGCTCTGCTGCGACCAAAACGAGTCTTTTCTTCACCCAAGGTCAAAACCGCCTTTCCACATCTAACCCTAAACGAAGCCAAGGCAATAAACTTGTTTTTAGTTCTTTTACGATAGACACACATCATTAGACATTCTTCTTTCACGCTTTGAGGCAGAAGCAATACTCTTGCACTTTGTTCTTCGGTTTGGAGCAAGGGTTCTCGATTCGAGTTCTTCGATAGAGAAGCTTTCTTCATCCCTTTTATTTATTGTTTTCTTTTCAATATATTGATTATGTTTACCTCAACTATGGGTATAAGGTTTCGAAGGGGCTCTTATGGTTTGATATCTTATTAAGTTTTTAGACTAGGATACCGATTAGGGTTCTTCGTTTTATCCTTTCTCTTAATGCATGTTTGCTTGATTGATCTCCTTTCAACTGAACTTAGGTATTTTTAAAACTACGAAAGTACTGGATCCATATGCTTGACCTAGGGTAAACGAGCAAAACCATCACATGATTTCGAAAGTATACTTGTGAAGGAATTGTGAGCGTTAACGACTTTTGAGTATAATCACTAACTTTTTGCGCGGGCGGAGTCGAAAGCTACCGATTGAGTATTAAAGTTGTAGGTGCGTAAGGTGTACGAAAGTAGACTACACATAGTGTCCGTGTTCCAAGTTCAAGAATCCAAAGACGACAAAAGGTCGCTTTAGAAATCCTAGCTAAGTGTTAGTAAAAATCGGCCATGAACCCTAGAGAATACTTGTTGCCCAACGTTTCGTTTAATTGTTTTACAACCTCGTTTTAATCATTTGCTTGCTTACTTTCTGTTTTATTTCATTGCTTAATTTAGTTTATTTTCCTAGCTACAATCGTGACAACAATACCCATAAAAATATAGCTTACGTCTAGACACAAGTTAGAAGTCGTTATAAATTAGACAACGTCACTTTGTGGATTCGATCCTTAAATACTACTTCGCGTGCTGTACTCTTGCAGCCTAGTAAAAGGGTAAACCCATCACGTCGGTAACCATTCCACACGTGTCAAAATTCCGAGGAATTTCCGACAGATTTTGATTTCCGAGGATATAGTCCCGATGGCTCAAATCCGTCGGAAATCAGTCTGGAATGGCTGTTTCCGACAGAATACCGATGGATATGGCCGTCCAAAATGGGTGTTTTTCTTGTAGTGAAAACCAATAAAGCATAGAAATACATCAACAAACAAGTCTAGCTCAAAATGCTCGATGTTCTAAAAGGCGTAAGTTATACATAATCACAGGTACCAATGCAAGAAATCATAGTGTTCATGAAACCTTTTGGTAACTAATCTAATAATAGTCCTGGCGATCAATCAATTTACCACCAATTCGACATTCCTATTTAATGAAACAAAGATACAAAATGCAAGAAGGATAAGAAGGCACATTATTGATTGAAAGAGATGAGTTGTAGACAATTAACTTTCTAGTTAGTATATATTTTTTGGTGATGAATATTGCTAACATAGCTTAAAATACATTAATCTATCATAAAAATTGCAAGTTTCATTAGTTAACGTATCATTAAGTCTGTTGACTGTACATTAATATTTCTAAATTTTATAGATTTTAGTACTGTGACAACCTTAACACAGTATTCATGTAATAGTTTTCTGGATTAGTTTGCTTTGCAGCAATGGAAATAAGTAAAAAAAACCTAGTCATTGTGTGAATGTCACAACCGAGGCTAATATTTTCTGGAAATAGTAAATGATCTATTGCGAGGTCCTTTTTGGAGATGATTCATATGCAGAAGTTATGGCTAGATGTCAGCTAGAATAGAAGAAAAAACACTAAGCTTCTTATTGAATGAGATTGATTTCAATATCGATCTTAGAGGAAACGTGTGTGTTATCACCTGTGTCACATTATCATTGAGCTTTAGATTCAAGTCAATAGTTGCCTTGTTAATCTGAATGATATATACCACATCAAGAAAAGGAAAACAAGATCTCGTTAAAGATAAACCCGATCAATGACAAATGCTACCCTTTGAATCCATGTCATCCATGAATGGTTCTCGTCTATCCTATTCCTAAAATGTACAAGTATGTAACAAACTGAGTATGATATAGTCAATAAGAAAACGAAGGAAAACATTCAAAGTATGTACCCCATCATTAGCTTTTCGGATATCGAACTTTTGTTTTTCTTCTTCGTCTTCAACGAGTTCCATATTCTCATTGACTATTGTAGCGTCTTTAAGGGTCTGCTCTTCAAGGACTTTGACGTGGACAACAAGATCACCAAACTTCTTGTTGAATTCAACATACATAACTTGTAAGTCGATAGTTTTGTTGATCATTGCTTCGAGTCGCTCCAAACGAGCGCTAAGTTCCGAGTTGTCTTCATGCTGGTTCAAGATTTGATGAGGAAGACGGTATGAGTGTTGTCGAGAATTGACAAATTGAGACGCAAAAGGCTCGTCTCGGTAGTAAGGAGGCGCGTGGCGTCCTTTAGAGTAGCTGGCGGGGCCGGTTTCCGATCCATGTAGAACGAATCACAGTTCACATGTGAATCGTGAGAGTAGTGAGCACACGATGGGTCGTAGCAACCCGACTCGTAGTAGTCATGTCGCACCAGAGGCTAGTACATGTTTCAAAGCCTTAAACGAAGAAAAACAAAACCAAAAATTAAAAAGAAAAAGTTTGTCTTAGAATCGATTTACTAATCTCTAAGGTGTGGCAGAAGCGGTAGTGATTAACTCCTCGGGCAACAGCGCCAAAAACTTGATGCGCTCGGATTGTTCTCCGAAACTTACTGTTTTAAATTTATAAACCCAAAGGTTCTGCAAGTGCACAGACACGCGTTGTAGTACTTTAGGTATCGATCCACATGGAGAGAGAGCTGTTCTGCGAGACCTTAGACAGAGAATATCAAGGAAGTATAAGACAAGAATAAGTTTTTATAAGAGGCTTTGTCACGAAAATGTAAAGAACGTAAAAACGAGAAATTGCTTGTAAAGAGAAGATGAAAATCGATGGCTTGAAAATAAGATGGGAAAAACGATTTGTAAACTATGATAAAACGGTATTGTCGACATGAATATCTCAGGGTATGCTCGATTCAATCACGATCCCTAAGATCTTAGTAAATGTTTCTAGATTTCAACTCCACAAACTAAACAGAATAAACGGCGTAGCCTATTTTCTTACATCCTATGCACCAATAATCTATACACTCGACCAATAGCTTTCGTTTATGGCCACGCGGAAAACTGTGTTGTTCGCACTGGTTCTTATTAATTCACGGTACTCCGTAAGTATACTTTCAAAATCTTACGACGCACACGCTCTTATGGATAACGATACAGGTGTTTTTAGATACAGCACGTTTAGTGGTACTTAACACCTATGAATCACCTCTAGTTCATGACGCTAGATTTAGCATTAACAACTATCCATAAGAAAGAGCTCTAGAAATCAGCTAAGGTTTTATCTCGTGAAATCCTTATCAAATATAGAATTTCCCTTTGATAATTCCTTTAAACCCAACAATGAAACTACTCGAACATAGATGAACTGAAAATCATGATTAAATAAATTGCAGGAGATCGATGAAGGAACCTCACGAGTTTAAGAACTAAGTCTGGTGAGAACCTCTTCACTAATCTCGAAAAGTAAAGAACAAGAGTTTCAGAGAAAAATCAATAACAAAACTAAAATAAAAATGGTGTAAAAGCAAGCACACAAAATTGGGTCTTCTAAGAGGCATATTTATTGGTCTTTTCTTCTGCTTTCGTTGGTCTTTAGGGTTTTAAGTGACAAGAATTGAATGGGCCTTGCAAATTGGGCTTAT
This sequence comes from Eutrema japonicum, assembly GCA_030161315.1. Taxonomy (NCBI): domain Eukaryota; kingdom Viridiplantae; phylum Streptophyta; class Magnoliopsida; order Brassicales; family Brassicaceae; genus Eutrema; species Eutrema japonicum. The sequence continues at coordinate 30,742,859 of BSQW01000007.1, forward strand.
GGGACGAAAATGGCTTGGCCGTGGGTCTATGGAGTCTTGCTGCGGCGAACCTTCACTTGGCCGCGGGTGGAGGCTTCCTGGCCGCGGCTGGGATGCTTCTGGGAGTGGCCAGCTGGGACATATTGATCTTGATGTATCTTTTGATTGAACCGCTGGATCGTCCTCAAATATGTTAGAATGGAAAGGTAGCTGATCCTTCTTGAATATCATCAAAATTGGGCTGCATCAGACGGTGAGAAGAACCTCTTTGGCAATTGAACTTCTGACGGTTGGACTCTGAGCCGAAAATCTGGGTTTTCTCCAATTTGCAATGCTTTCGCCTAAGTAACATGAAAAGAGTCTTGACACTACAAATATTTGAAAACCATAATAAAAGCATGTAAACCCAAGTGGAACATTAATTAAATTGTTCTTAAATAGATAATAAAACGGGTAAAAATACGGTGTTATAAAGTACTGAGACGGTTGAATCTGTTGCGGCTGGTATAGGTGTTAGTGAGCCTGCCGGATCTAATGAACATACTCCGGGTGTTGCTGATCTTATTGTCAAGGATGGTGAAACGAATCATCCGGGGTAGTCTTTTAATTTGTATCTTTTGTAAGGTCTTTACGACATGTCTTTTCTTAGAACTTTGCTCTAGTTTTTATTTTGTTTCAAACATATGCCTGAACAGATTTATCCACTTTATCTCTTTTAGCTTTTGTTGTTGTTTTAGTGATAATGAAACGATATATTTTAATGATGAAGGGTTTGTACTCCGAATTCAGAGCTTGTCTTGGTTTAAATAGAGCATGTCAAAACGTGTACAAATATCTCATACTAAGTGGAGTATTTTGAAATGATCCACTTAGTTTTATTTGTTAAGATGTCGGAGACCAATGTGGTGAGAAGCGAGGTGATGACTGGGTTTTTAATTTTACTTCAGTTTAGGGCTACGATCTTGGAATTGGAATGTGATGCGTACAAATTTAACTAAGTTTCAGGTCTTAAATTTATAACCCTAAAAGTCTGCAAGTGCACATATGTGCGTTGTACTACTTAGGGGTCGAACCACATAGATTTTGTTGCTTCGGTAAAAATCAATCTGATACTTAAATCAAACTAAGGAATAAAATAAATGAGGTTGTAACAAATTAAACGAAACGCCAGGCATTCGAGAATTCTTTAGTGATCATGCTCGATTATATTAAGCGATTGACTAAGATTTTTAAGACGACTTTCTGTCGTTTACTGGTTCTTAAACTTGGAACACAAACAAAATGTGTAGCCTACTTTTGTACATCCTACACACCGATAACTTATATACTCAACCGGTAGCTTTCGTCTCTGGCCGCACATAAAGTTATTATAATTCACAAAGGTCGTTAACGCTCACAATCCCTCTACTAGTATACTTTCGTATTTTATAGCGGTCTTGCTCGTCTACCCTAGTTCAAGCATATGGATCCATTACTTTCATAGCTCTGAAAATACCTAACTTCAATTGCAAAGACGATTAATCAAGCAAAAGCATTAACAATAAATATATAACGAACAACACTAATCAAAGTCTTAATTCAATGGCATAATAATAAATCGATCCATGAGAGCGCCATATGATCACTATGCCCAACGAAGGAACTACTCAATCATAGTGTAGCAAGACATCATAAAAGTAATAAATGATTGCAGAATTAAAGAGATAAAAAGTGAAGAATGAAGAACATGGGTGAAGACGGAGATCGAATGATGATCCTCTCTTACCTCCTCCTCTTCTTTTGCGTCGCCTTTCTTTCTCCCTCTCTTCTTTTATCTAAAAACGAGCTGATTCCTTGAATGACTTAAAACAAGCATATATAGCCTTCTAATTCGTCGAGAAAATTTTAGGGCTTCACAAAATTTTAGATCAAATTGGGCTTGAAACGGGCCTCGGGATCAGAACAAGAGGTGGCCATAGGTGTGTGGTCTCGACCCGCGGAGAGATAGTATTTGGCCGTGGGAGGCGCTCTCCTGGCCGCGGTGAAACGTCGGTTGGCCGCGGGTGCGACCCCTCTGCCCGCAGTGGCTCTGGCTTCAGGGCAGCTTCATATGCCTTCAGTTCTTCGTGTATATTTAAGGATCCAACCATTGGATCGTCTGCAATCCAATTGCATTTGAAATCTGGTTGTTTCTACTTTGTTTTGTCCAAATTTCGGGATGATCGGACGGTCAGAAGGTCTTCTTTGATTGCAAGACTTCTGACGGTCCATGTTTATCCAAAAACATACTTTTGCTCCGAAATGCACTCTTTTATCCCGAGTTACCTTAAATGTCTTTCAAAACTACAAAACGTAGAAATCACTTGAAAACCATTGAAAACAGAGTTAAATCACCTGAAAAAGATATTAAAGCGATCCATAAAAATGGTCAAAATCGGTGTTATCAACAAAACATAAATCTAACCTCTGAAAGAAGTTTTGAAACGTAGAAATTAACAAAAATCTCAGTGTCCGTCCTTTTAAACGATAACCAACGTAATGCAACAATCGGATTTAGTCTAGAAAATTCTCACCAAAGTACTGCAAAGCTAGTCCACGGTATCCGTCATTCGAAAATCTAACCACTTAAACCCTAACCTTCATCCAACTAGCTCTTAACATGTATTAAAGGTTGTGTGATTCACATCAAAAATACTAACCAAGATAATCGAGGCTAGGCATTAAGGAATTTTTTAGAGGTGAGGTTAAAAGTGTTTCAGGTTACCTTATTTCCGCCGGAAGACGCTAGATATCATGCAAAACAACAAGAGAGGGTGGAGCTGTTGATATCTGATATATCATAGTTTTTACCCTATTTAAGCCATGATATAAGTCCTTTTTATAGAGTTTTTATAGTATTTTGGAGTCTTTTAGAGTCTTTTACAGGTCATAGCACGTTGGTAACATTATTGGAGATATTGGAGCTTTCTGGAGCATTTGGTGCAAAGCAGAAGTTCGTGTTGCTGAGAACCCGATATGAAGCCTTGGTATCGATCGATACTGGCTAGTATCGATCGATACCCATCGCAGCAAGACACGACCCGCGAGTTTTCCAAGACTTGAAGAATTGCAAAAGTGCCCAGAAGTCTTTAATAATTACAAGAAGCCCCAATTTGTGTTTGGTTATTTATAGGGATTTTACAGCCACTTTTATGGCTATGCTTTATTTTACTTTGGTTTAAGAGAGAATTGGTGAGAGAGACAAGTCTGAATCTCTCTTCGTCCGAGATCAGATCTCAAAGCCTTTTGTTACTCTTTCTTATTTTCTATTGAGTATTTATTCAAACATGTTTATTGATTCAATTTCCATGTCTGAGTAGATCTCTTGTTAGGTTTAGGGATTCTCATAAGGGATTTCTTTGAATGCTAGGTTGATTGGTTATTTAGGGTTCATAATCTGAATTAGTTGTTCGCCTTAGGTTGTTCTCAAAGCTAATTCTAGATTGATCACCTGTAACTTAGATATTAGGATAATTGATTAGGCACGACAGTGTGATTAATTACCTGATATGATCTTAGGTGAGCAAATTAATTATTCGCAAAGAGATTTGGTTTAATTGATTTCTAAACATATCGAACTTGAAATTAAAGCTGATTTAGACTTTAGGATTCGCAAAGAGATTTGGAATTCCTAGGATTTAGATTTAGATAGTTTTCGCAACGACAGTTGGTTAATTATACTTTAGTGATTTGAGTTCAAGAACCATGCTTAATCTGAACCCTGATTAGTTAGTTTATTTTGCATTCATTGATTTCCTGAGAAATATCCCTGAACCTATCTCTTTCCCATCGAATTACAACTCGTTTACTGCTTACTGCTTTTGTTTAATTTGAACTGCTTAGCTTGATTCGATTCTATTTAATCTATTGTGTGATTTCTCTGAGTTCTTGTGTTCGACCCCTGATATACTGCAGCAACTGCTTTAGTACTGTTTAGGGTATTAATTTGAGCATATCAAATTTGGCGCCGTTGCCGGGGACTCAATTTCGCCTTTAGATTTTAGCTGTCAAGTTTCGACTAAGCCCGTCTGTATCGATAGATACTACCTAGTATCGGTCGATACACATGCGATTTCTTTGTTGATATCGATCGATACCATCCAGTATCGATCGATACTCAACGTATTTTGTTTGGTTACTTACGTTCTTGATATTTGTGTTTCAGGTGCATGCCTAATCGTGAAACCAGAAGAAACAAGAGCACTCCGCTAGTCAATCTATCGTTAGAGAAGCTAGCACGTTTAGAACGCACAAACAGAGAGACAAAGCAGACATCAAGGATGAACAACCCAGTGGTTTTAAGAGCTGATGAAGCTAGAGTCTTGAGAGACCAAGAGGGTCATGTGTGCAATGACAGAGGGCAGCGACTTGATGAAGCTGGAAACGTCGTTGTGATGAGGACATCGACTCTAAAGCCGACCCAAAAGAGATGCCCATCGCCCAAGAAGGTTCCATGACCCGCTCTAAGGCCAAACAGCTCAAAAGAAGGTTTGGGACAACTATACAAGCTTTCATCAATTCACTAAAGCCAGACAACCTATTTCAAGTTATAGCCGAGAAGGAAGAACCAACTCCAAATGGCCGACCAAACGATCTGATCATCACCAAGGGAGGTAAGTTCTCTCGTCCAAGTGACCATTCTAAGACTAAGAGGACATGTGATTTTAGCCCTACAGACACGGAACCAGTTCTAGCCGAGAGACCTTACTCGAAGGCAGTTTTAGCCGAGAGAAAAGAGCCCATGCCAAATGATAGTCCAAACGACCTGATCATCACTAAGGGAGGTAAGTTCTCTCGTCCAAGTGACCATTCTAAGACTAACAGGACATGTGATTTTAGCCCTACAGACACGGAACCAGTTCTAGCCGAGAGACCTTACTCGAAGGCAGTTTTAGCCGAGAGAAAAGAGCCCCTGGCAACTAATAGTCCAAACGATCCAATCATCACTGAGGGAGGTAAGTTCTCTCACCCAAATGCATATGTTAAGACTAACAGGCCAAGTAGTTTCCTTGTGAAAGATGCAGAACAACAAGTTGCTTCCCATACAAGTCATTTAGCCGAGGAGAATCAAAATGATCATGAAAAAGAGATTGATGCTAATGGATCACAAGAGCTTGAAGATGATGGCTTCTCTGTTCAAGAAGACCTTCTAGAAAACTTCACCAAGCTGCTACACGCACGGAATGCACCGGAGCCATAGTCACCTTCAAAAGCGCCTCAAGCACCACCTTGGACCCCTTCGCATCAATGTAAGCTATTTACATTATACACTGTCCTTGCAGGTACTTCAAGCTCTACCAACGACTAAGGACCACCTCCAAAACGACGCCAAGACAAGTAGTTTAGGTGTCGCGGACATAGTTTCCTTTTCTTGCTTTAAATGAAACGATGCACTTTTGTTTTAGTTAGGGATGCAGATTTTTCCATTTTCTTTGTTTTTTTTGCGTGTTGTTCCTTTTTGTTTTGCGTTTTAATTTGACCTAAGGGTCCCCTAGCTGACGAGCCATTATAAGGTTCCCCTGCAGCTTGTATCTTTGGTTACCTTTGATTATTAATAAAAGCGCCGCACTTCCCCTAGTTCTTGAGAGAAGCGAATTCTCTTCTTGTTCTTGTTCTTGTTCGTGTGATTCGACCAAGACCAAGTTCTTGCACCGTATCAGAGATCTCACCATCCTCTCTGTGTCGTGTATTCACTTCATCAACGCCTCATTCACTAGACTCCACACGAGAGAAGCGACCGCCATCGTGTCAGGTCCACTCCACCTTCGACCATTAATCAGCTAAAGGAGAGGGCGACCACTTGTCTTTAGCTCCACCTCTATCCGCTATAAGCTCTCACCACCGAGGCTTATACCACGTTGTCCCTACTACTGTTGTTGAGATTGTCGCGCCAGCTGGGCGCGCCAACGTTGGGAATGCTGCAGGTGATCGAGCTATAACACTTGGTGAGCACAACAGGCCTGATCAGTTCTATGCCAATCGAGCTGCGATTCGAATACCAACTTTTCAGAGGAATGACTTCGAGCTGAAGCCTGCATATTACGCTCTCGTAAGTCAGAACCCATTCCATGGCCTACCTCATGAGCATCCCATGGATCATATAGATAGGTTTGAGGACTTGGTCACTGCAATGAAGTACAATGGATTGCCCAATGAGTTCCTTTTCTGCAAACTCTTCCCGTACTCTCTTGGTGGGGATGCTGCTTATTGGCTGAAGCAGCTAGCTCCTGATTCGCTAACTACATGGGATGAGACGAAGAATGCGTTCCTGATAAATTTCTATGATGATGGAAGATCCGAGGAGCTCAGGAACAAGATCTCTCAGTTCGCTCAGGGTCCGAAAGAGGCATTCAAAGCTTCATGGATTCGTTTCAAGTCTTATCAGAGAGATTGTCCGCACCATGGGTTCACTCAGGTGCAGCTACTGGGCACTTTCTACAGAGGGGATCTACCAAATGGGTATAGATGCTGCGAGTAATGGGAACTTCTTCACCAGGTATCCGGATGATGCGGTTGTGCTGATCGAGAACTTGGCGTCTAGTAATAGCACCAAGAATGCTGATTTCGAGCGCAAGAAGCTAGCTGGAGGAATTGATGGATCGCAGATTGCTGACGTGCAAGCCAAACTGGATTTCCTGATCGGGAAGTCGAAGAAATCTGTGCACTTTGCTGATGAAGTCGCTAATGTGGAAGAAGAAGAAGAGGATGTTAACTACGTTGGTGGTTCTTGTTTTCAGGGTCAGCGATTTGGGAACAACAACAACCGAAACTTCAACAACAACAATCAGCAAGGTGGGTACAAGTTTGAGGGGAGCCAATCTGGTTTCGGGGCAAAGAAATTTACTTAGAAACCACTTCAGAGCAGCGATTTCACTCTAAATTTTGGGAATTCTTCATACCAACTGATATAAGCCTCGGAATCCACCAAACTTATGATCACACGATGATCGAGAGATTCCAAGCTTTTCGCGGAAGATGGCCGAAGGTAGAGATGGAGATGGAGATTTGTTGAATGAATCCACACTCAACCACGAATAGAATAACTTGAATCCACAAGTTATTAGACCCGCAACTCACACAAGAAAAGTGAATCCACACTAGACTTGAAATGATAACACAAAGACAAATCTTTGACGAAAACTATAAGTTTTATTGATATTGGGAGGAAGCGTGACTTCTACAATGAGCAGAGACAGAGCTTTATAGTAGCTCGTACAAAACGGTAACAAAGAAATAAGGAAAGCAGAGATTACAAATTAATTGAAAAAGCTAGCCGTTGCATGTTAATGCCTTGGGCGTAAAAAAGGGAAGCTTGATTCGGTCTTGATTGATCTTCTAGAAGCCTTGGAGGACGCTTCTTCCAAGTGGGGCCACGGGTTTTATTCTCTAAATCTCGGCCATTGTGAACCCAAGTGTGAACGGGTCCGTTTAAGGCAAGTCTTGGTCCATGTGGCTTTTCATTAGTGTGAACGCGCCAAGTATAGTATGAACGTGATTTCCTCTTCCATGCACGTCTAAGGTGATCTCCAATGACTTGAGATCCTGCAGTAACTCTAAAGTAATGGAGTTCGTCTTTGAACTCATGATACGACTCCCGGTAGGGTCCGAATGGAGTGCTTCGGGGAGCTTCGGGTAGAGCTTGTTCAAGGGGTATTCTTCCATGATCAAATATGCTATTGTAGATGGTTTGTCGATGAATCTTGAAGCTGAAATGGCCTGCTTCATCAGAGTTGAAGTTGGGTTGTGATTTGAGCTCGTAGGATGGCCTAGATGCGGCTTTAGGGGCCACAGAAGGATTGGCTCGTCCAAATGGGATTCTGCTTCGACCATTGGTTCTAGGAGGTGAGTTAGGTCGGTGAAAGTAGTTTCCCTCAGTGGAGATCAGGTCGTTTGGGCCGTCGTTTGGATTTGACTCCTTTGTCTCGGCTAAAACTGTCTCCGAGTAAAGTTCCTCGGCTAGAACTGGCTCCGTGGCTGTAGGGCTAAAACCACTCGTCCTGTTAGTCTTATCATGGTCACTTGGACGAGAGAACTTACTTCCCTCAGTGAAGGTTAGGTCGTCCGGACGGTCATCCGGCATGCGCTTTCTTCTCTCGGCTAAGGCTTGCAAGTGGAAGTTTTGGAATCGGTTGAAATGCAACTGAGGGACTCGACCATGGTCTTCAGCATGGTTGGTTGGTCGAGAGAAATGGTTTCCCGGGGTTGATTTGATGCACGGTTTCCTCAGTTCGACTCCGGTAAGATTTCCCTCAGTTTTGGGGGAAATGTCTGCATCGTCGGTTTTCTTGAATTGGGGCTGAGGGATTTGACCAAAGTGCTGGCTATAGTCACTTTGTCGATGAAAGTGTGATCCCTCAGTTAGTAGCTTAGGCGCAACTGTCCCAACAACAAGAAAGGTCCTGCTGTCGCCAATAGGATCAGGGTCTAAGCCTGCCGTACGCACAGTACAGTCTCTTTATGAGGTGGTAGTCGTTCCAATCGCTTTCTCGGTACCGATGTCCACATCATACCCTCTCTCTTGGAAAAGTTTCGTCCTCGAAACTTCTTCTTTACCTGCACCAAAATAGAGCAAGTTAGTATCTTCGTAAAGAAGTGGGTCTAGAGATTTACCTCGGGGAATTTTTGTGTTGTGGTTCCGGTGGGATTGATGCTGAGCATCTGGTGGTTCTTCTTTGATCAACAAAGAGGCAATGACTCCTCTCCAAGGTGTGTTGCTGATTGTCTTGGACAGTACGGTAGTTGTTTTAGTGAAATCTCCCTTTTCACTTTCGATGTCGCCATTGAGCTTTTGCCGATTTGTCTCTTGTTGCTTCTCTTCGGTTCCTGAAATATTTTCTACACTTTTGACAAGAGACAAGTGCGTTATCACAGTCATAGATTGGAACAAATTAGGTTGGACCGTTTCATTTGTAAGGAGCGAGACAATCTCTTTTTTCTTGTTTTCTTGCCGGACATTACTTAGGCGTTTATCTATTTTTCCTTCGGTACCTAAGTCTACTTCAACATTCTGTTCTTGAGGCAATTGCAGCATACTAGTATTTCGACACAATGAATTATTCTCATTAAGTTCAGAATTAACCTTGTTACTAGCTGAGACTTGAATGCTTTCAAGTGGACTCTCTTGCGATTTAAACCATGAGTTGGAGCTTGGCTCCGGTTCCTTCTTAAAGGCTTCTTGAACACGTCCCATTGGGGCTGGACTGATGGTAATGAGCTCCCTAACCGATCCAGAGGCTGTTGGTCGGATTTCATCACTCACGGGTTCTTGTGGCACACACTTTTCAGCCTGGACTCCGTTTGATGATGTTGCCCTTTTTCTTGGGCAATCTTTTGCTATATGACCCCTGTTCTTACAATTATAACAAGTCAACTCTAAGGGATTTTTAAAAACAGAGCACTCACTTTGATCCTTGACTTGTTTAGAGTCTTGCACAATTTTAGAAGTTGTGCCTTCTCGGCTTGGCTCCTTTGGAAGGTACGTCGTTTTGCTTGCTGGTGTCAGGAGCTGTGGTGAGTATCTCTTATACATAATCCATTTTAAGTTCTCCCACGTTCTGATCTTTGGCTCCTTATAGTACCATCGTTCGTACTCTTCCTTGTCCCACCATTTTAGTGCTTCGCCCATGAGTTGTCCGAGTGCTAGTGGTAGCTTCTCTTTATTGGGAATGGAATAATACCTAAAGTACTTATCCATGTTTCCTTCCCATTCTAGATAGCCTGATCTTTCACCACGAAATTCAAAGAATTCTGGTCCAAAATATTTATAGCCATTGTCTAGAGATAACCTGATTTTTCTCATGTAGGTTCGGGTGAATTGGGCTTGCACTTGGCCTGATCTTGGGCCGTGGTACAGCTTGCCCCCTCCTACTATTCTGGTTTTCAATTCTCCCCTGGCTAGGCAATCACGTCTACCACCTGAAAATCCAAAAATTTGAGGCTCATAATCCGATTCATAATCTGATTCATAAGTTACCATAGGTTCGGATTTGTTTGGGGTTTGATAGGTGCGGCTCCATGTGTTGTCCGGTGGCTTTGGTGAACTCTCTTGGCAGCCTTGTTCGTCCTCAAAATCTGAATCTGAATAAGCATCTTCGTGCCATGGTTCTCCTTCAAAACTGATTTCAGAATCAGTTTCTTCTTTCCAAGAGCCATAGTCGCAATTTCCGACTTCTTCCCATGAGCTGCTCGGTTCTTCATAAGTATAGTCGAATGGATCTTCATCTTCTGATTCCGAATACTCCATTGATTCTCCTTGAGTCTTTCACCTCGCAAAGAATAAAGCAAATAGGAATAATCAGATTCGTAATATGATGCAAATAAAGGAAAAAAAGGAAACAAGGACTTGCGATTTTTAAAAAAATGGAAGGTTGATTCGTTTTTTTTTTTTTTTTTTTTAACTTTTTATGGAAATAAAATTTCGAAATTCAACTCAAATAAAAGGAAATAAATTCTGGTAAATATTTTTATGGGTTTTATGATTTTATGAAATTCAAATAAACATTAAACAAAATTTCAAGAATATGCAAAATTTTTTTTTTTTTTTTTTTTTTTTGTAGTTTTCGGTTTAGATGCAAAAAATATAACAACACAGGAAATTAAAAGATAAAGGTTGGATGAACACAACCTGGGGGATAGGAGCTTTTGAGCTCTGATACCAGATGATATAAGCCTCGGAATCCACCAAACTTATGATCACACGATGATCGAGAGATTCCAAGCTTTTCGCGGAAGATGGCCGAAGGTAGAGATGGAGATGGAGATTTGTTGAATGAGTCCACACTCAACCACGAATAGAATAACTTGAATCCACAAGTTATTAGACCCGCAACTCACACAAGAAAAGTGAATCCACACTAGACTTGAAATGATAACACAAAGACAAATCTTTGACGAAAACTATAAGTTTTATTGATATTGGGAGGAAGCGTGACTTCTACAATGAGCAGAGACAGAGCTTTATAGTAGCTCGTACAAAACGGTAACAAAGAAATAAGGAAAGCAGAGATTACAAATTAATTGAAAAAGCTAGCCGTTGCATGTTAATGCCTTGGGCGTAAAAAAGGGAAGCTTGATTCGGTCTTGATTGATCTTCTAGAAGCCTTGGAGGACGCTTCTTCCAAGTGGGGCCACGGGTTTTATTCTCTAAATCTCGGCCATTGTGAACCCAAGTGTGAACGGGTCCGTTTAAGGCAAGTCTTGGTCCATGTGGCTTTTCATTAGTGTGAACGCGCCAAGTATAGTATGAACGTGATTTCCTCTTCCATGCACGTCTAAGGTGATCTCCAATGACTTGAGATCCTGCAGTAACTCTAAAGTAATGGAGTTCGTCTTTGAACTCATGATACGACTCCCGGTAGGGTCCGAATGGAGTGCTTCGGGGAGCTTCGGGTAGAGCTTGTTCAAGGGGTATTCTTCCATGATCAAATATGCTATTGTAGATGGTTTGTCGATGAATCTTGAAGCTGAAATGGCCTGCTTCATCAGAGTTGAAGTTGGGTTGTGATTTGAGCTCGTAGGATGGCCTAGATGCGGCTTTAGGGGCCACAGAAGGATTGGCTCGTCCAAATGGGATTCTGCTTCGACCATTGGTTCTAGGAGGTGAGTTAGGTCGGTGAAAGTAGTTTCCCTCAGTGGAGATCAGGTCGTTTGGGCCGTCGTTTGGATTTGACTCCTTTGTCTCGGCTAAAACTGTCTCCGAGTAAAGTTCCTCGGCTAGAACTGGCTCCGTGGCTGTAGGGCTAAAACCACTCGTCCTGTTAGTCTTATCATGGTCACTTGGACGAGAGAACTTACTTCCCTCAGTGAAGGTTAGGTCGTCCGGACGGTCATCCGGCATGCGCTTTCTTCTCTCGGCTAAGGCTTGCAAGTGGAAGTTTTGGAATCGGTTGAAATGCAACTGAGGGACTCGACCATGGTCTTCAGCATGGTTGGTTGGTCGAGAGAAATGGTTTCCCGGGGTTGATTTGATGCACGGTTTCCTCAGTTCGACTCCGGTAAGATTTCCCTCAGTTTTGGGGGAAATGTCTTCATCGTCGGTTTTCTTGAATTGGGGCTGAGGGATTTGACCAAAGTGCTGGCTATAGTCACTTTGTCGATGAAAGTGTGATCCCTCAGTTAGTAGCTTAGGCGCAACTGTCCCAACAACAAGAAAGGTCCTGCTGTCGCCAATAGGATCAGGGTCTAAGCCTGCCGTACGCACAGTACAGTCTCTTTCTGAGGTGGTAGTCGTTCCAATCGCTTTCTCGGTACCGATGTCCACATCACCAACCCATCTCTCCAAAAACCATGGAGAGTAAGATGGAATCCATGATGGAACAGATTCTTCGAGGACAAGAGAAGTTGCAGGGAGATTTCAATGGGAAGTTTGACTCTCTGTACATCGATCTGAATGGGAAAATTGAAGCCATCAATCTTTCCCAGAAGAAGCTGGAAACTCAGTTGGCTCAGACAGCAGCAGCTGTAAAGAGGCAGGAAGGTTTTCTTCCAGGGAAAACTGAGAATCCAAGGGCACACATCACCGCCATCACCTTGAGGAGTGGAAAAGAGGTGCTTACAGGAGTGAAGAACAACCAAATTGCAGGAAATCTCATCGATCTTGCTGGAGATGACGATTGGGATTCTGAGAATCCACAGGTATCGATCGATACCAGCCAGTGTCGATCGACACCAGTCCAGACATCTGCCCGAGTGGATCCAAAATCCCGTGTATCGATCGATACCCCTGAAGTATCGATCGATGCTGAGACACAACCAGAGAAGGAGCCCGAGATTGTCAAGGAGAGGGTGTATACACCCAAGGCACCTTATCCTATACTTCCTAAGCTGACAAGGAAGGAATGGGAAGATGCCAGATGCAAGGCTATGCTGGATAAGTTGGTTGTGGAGCTTCCTTTTATTGATGCTATTAAGACTTCTCGAGCTTTCAGGAGATATGTGAAGAAGATGGTCTCTAGCAATGTGAACATAGAGGAAGGTGTTATGATGATCACAGCTGAGTGCAGTGCGATCCTGCTGAACAAAATTCCCAAGAAGCTAACAGACCCATGCAGCTTTGTTTTGGACTGCACTATCTTCACAGAGAGATTTGAGCGAGCTCTCTGCGATATTGGGTCGAGTGTGAACCTTATGCCACACTCAGTTGCCAAACGAATGGGGATGACAGATTTCCAATCTACGAGGATTTCGCTGGTACTTGATGATCGCTCAGTGCGACTTCCAGAGGGACTACTTGAAGATGTCCCAATCAAGATTGGGAATTGCTTGATCCCAACATATTTCATCATCCTGAAGTATGATGCCGAGCCTAAGGATCCTCTTATCCTGGGCAGACCATTTCTTGCAACTGCTGGAGCCTTAATTGACTGCAGGAATGGACAGATCGCTCTCAACATCGGTGACTTGGTGATGTCCTTTCACATGGAAAAGATGATGAAAAGGCCAACCATCGATGGGCATACATTCTATGTGGACACCTTCAGTGACATAGCTGAAGAGTACTTCCTTGAGATGCATCCTGAAGATCCACTGGAGAGAGCATTGGTCTGTTCGGCCACTTCGGAGGTCCGTTCGTGTGACGAAACTGCTGGATACTCGAAGATGCTTGATTCTGCATCACCAGTATCGATCGATACCCCTATGGTATCGATCGATACCCTACGGCCAGAAGGAGAGTTGGTCGAGGGTTCTAAGCAAGCTGCTGGGCTTGGAGAGTACAGAGAATGCTCCTAAGGTGGAACTAAAGCCACTTCCAGCGAATATGAGGTATAGTTTTCTTGGTCCTAATTTCACATACCCAGTAATCGTTAATGCTTCCTTGAATACCACAGAGGTTGCTTTATTGCTGAGCAAGCTACGCAAGTATCGCAAAACTCTTGGCTATTCTCTTGCTGACATTTCAGGTATAGCACCAGACTTGTGCATGCATCATATTCACCTGGAGGACGAGTCAAAGTCTTCGATTGAGTGTCAGAGGAGACTGAATCCGAACCTGAAGGAAGTGGTCAGGAAGGAAGTGATGAAACTGTTGGAAGCATAGATTATCTATGCCATCTCGGATAGTTCTTGGGTTAGTCCAGTTCACGTTGTGCCTAAGAAAGGAGGCATAACTGTGGTGAAGAACGAGAGAGACGAGCTGATCCCTACAAGGACAATCACTGGTCACAGGATGTGCATTGACTACAGGAAGCTGAATGCGGCTACACGGAAGGATCACAGGATGTGCATTGACCAGATGCTGGAGAGGTTAGCAAGTCACCCATACTACTGTTTTCTAGATGGGTACTCAGGCTTTTTCCAGATTCCTATACATCTATAGGACAAGGGAAAGACGACCTTTACATGTCCCTATGGCACATTCGCCTACAGAAGAATGCCATTTGGATTATGTAACGCTCCAGAGACCTTTCAGCGATGCATGATGTCGATTTTCACAGACATGACTGAGGAGTTTATGGAAGTCTTCATGGATGATTTTTCTGTGTATGGATCGTCATTCAAGGACTGTCTGGATAACTTGTGCAAGGTGCTTCAGCGATGCGAGGAGAAACATTTGGTTCTTAATTGGGAGAAGTGCCACTTCATGGTATAAGATGGCATTGTTCTTGGGCACAAGGTTTCTAAGGCAGGGATCGAAGTCGACAAGGCTAAGATTCAGGTTATGACGAGCTTGCAACCTCCACGATCTGTTCCTGAAATACGAAGCTTCCTTGGTCATGCTGGGTTTTACAAGAGGTTCATCAAGGATTTCTCTAAACTTGCACGACCACTCACAGCCCTGTTATGTAAGGAAGTCAAGTTTGATTTCACATCTGATTGCCTTGTAGCCTTCGAGGAAATCAAGAAGGCATTGGTGAGTGCTCCTGTAGTCCAACCACCTGATTGGAGCATGCCTTTTGAAGTTATGTGTGATGCCAATGATTTTGTTGTTGGAGCTGTGTTGGGTCAGAGGAAAGACAAGAAACTCCATGCTATTTATTATGCCAGCAGAACGTTGGATGATGCTCAGCGAAATTACAGCACCACTGAGAAGGAGTTGCTGACAGTCGTTTTCTCTTTTTAGAAATTCAGGTCCTACTTGATTGGGAGCAAGTTCAATGTTCACACAGACCATGATGCTCTCAAATACCTGCTGGAGAACAAGGACCTCAAGCCTCGTCTATGCCGATGGGTTCTTTTGCTCCAAGGTTTCGACATCGAGATCAAGGACAAGAAAGGAGTTGAGAATGGCGGTGCTGACCACTTATCGCGACTAAAGGTCGATGAGGTCGTCCCTATTGATGATTGTTTGCCAGAGGAAGGTAATTACTTCATTGAAGCTCAGCTTCAAGACCTTTATCCCGAAAATCTGCAATTTTCACGAATGCAGACTTTTGGTATCGATCGATACTCACCTAGTATCGATCGATACCCGTCGCGACCAGAACCTGTTTTGTCCGTAGAGCACTTGAACTCCTATGATGTCTATCTAGCTGCTGACTCTAGTGTTGCACGTCCATGGTACGCAGACATCGCCAACTACCTTGTTGTAGAGACTGAGCCAAAGTATCCCACAAAATATGCAAGGAAAAAGTTTATGCGCGAGATAAGGAGATTCTTCTGGGTTGAGCCTTCCTATACAAGCATTGCTCAGATGGTATCTACAGAAGATGCGTTGCAGAGTCTGAGATACCAGCTATTCTTTTTCATTGCCATGGGTCTGAGTATGCTGGTCACTTTGCTACTTTCAAGACGGTGTCCAAGGTTCTTCAAGTAGGCTTCTGGTGGCCTACTATGTTCAAGGATGCTCATACCTATGTCTCACAGTGTGATGTCTGTCAGAGGAGAGGGAAGATCATCAAGAGACATGAGATGCCACAGAATTACATCCTTGAGGTTTAAGTTTTCGATTGCTGGGGCATCGACTTTATGGGTCCCTTTCCATCGTCACACAAGAAAAATTACATCCTGGTTGCTGTGGACTATGTGTCCAAATGGGTGGAAGCGATAGCTAGTGAGAAAAATGACTCTACAGTGGCTCTTAAGCTGTTTAAGACCATCATTTTTCCTCGCTTTGGAGTACCTCGAATTGTGATAAGTGATGGTGGCTCTCACTTTATCAACAAGGTTTTCGAGAGGTTGTTGAAGAAGTATGGTGTGAACCATCGTGTAGCTACTCCATATCAACAGGCAAATCAAGGAGATTCTGGAAAAGACAGTGGGTGCTTCTAGGAAGGATTGGTTTACAAAGTTGGATGATGCGCTATGGGTTTACAGGACTGCTTTCAAGACACCGCTGGGTACTACACCATTTCACTTGCTGTATGGGAAAGCATGTCACCTTCCAGTGGAGATTGAGCACAAGGCAGCATGGGCGACGAAGTTACTGAACTTTGACATCAAACCTGCTGCAGAGAGGAGATTGATCCAGCTGAACGAGTTAGATGAGATTAGGCACCACGCCTACGAGAACTCGAAGCTGTACAAGGAGAGGACTAAGGCCTATCATGATAAGAAGATCATCTCCAGACATTTAGAGCCAAACGACCAGGTACTTCTGTATAACTCTCGTTTGCAATTGTTTCCTGGTAAATTTTGTTCTCGTTGGTCATGTCCCTTCACCATCAAGGAGGTCAGACCACATGGAGCTGTCGTGCTGATTAGTCCTACAGGCGATGAGTTTACTGTCAATGGCCAGAGGGTGAAACACTATTGGGCAAAAGCCGAGATTCCAACAGGGCAGATAATACCTTTGGATGATGCACCAACAACCTGAATGGCGTTACAGTCAAGCTATTGACGTTAAACGAGCGCTTGGTGGGAGGCAACCCACTGGTGAGTCTATATATATATAAGTACTTTTCTGTTATTTTTCGTTTTTGTGTCAGGATGAACAAGGAGCAACTCGAAATTGCCTTAGTGTCGATCGATACCGCATTGGTATCGATCGACACCAATCGCGAATGTACGATTCATCAAGTCAATTTAAGCCTGGTATCAATCGATACCAGGCTGTGTGTCGATCGATA
Organism: Eutrema japonicum; assembly: GCA_030161315.1. NCBI lineage: Eukaryota > Viridiplantae > Streptophyta > Magnoliopsida > Brassicales > Brassicaceae > Eutrema > Eutrema japonicum. The sequence continues at coordinate 30,759,859 of BSQW01000007.1, forward strand.
CTCCATGTTCCAGCAAGGGAACTTCTTGTTTTTCCCAATTTTATTATGTTCTTTTGTCTTCTTTTACCTACTCTAGGCTAGATAACACTGGGGACAGTGTTGTTCAACTCTGGGGGAGGTGTCTGCTGACATTGTTTTTGTTTTTCTTAGAGTAATAAAATAAAAAAATTGTCGTTTTATTGAGTCAAAACTTGTTGGAGATGATGATCCTGTGCTTGAATTGTTGTTTTGATTTTGTTTTTGAGTGACCAGTGTTGCAGGATCAGTTCTAGATCGACTAATGAAAAATCCAAGGGCTGACCAGTTGACTAGAAAGCATCCATGTCTCCAGCAGAGTTTTTCTGAAGCCTGAGCCAAATTTTTGCACTTCATCAATGTGGTTAGTGTTTTTAGAGCTTGATTCATCATTCATATCTGATAAAGGAACCCATGTGTTTAGAGTTATGGTATCTCTCTCCCCTGTTATAAGTTGATAAATAAGAGCATAAAAGATTGAAATGATTTTCTTCTGAGTAGAGGGTTAGGAAAATTTCCAGCGATCCCATTATTCTACTTAAGAGGGAATGATCACAAAAAGGATTGGAAGCGAGGCTAGGATTTTCCTATGATGCCATTATTCGCCTACATCCTTTGATACATTGAGAGGGAAGAACCGGGGATTCGATGGCTAACACCATCAATACTCGCGTCTCATACCATGCAAAGCTGAAAATAAAAAAAAAGAGAACATAATAAGAAATAAGTCTGGGGGAGAGAAATTGATACTAAAAGTGTGAAAAAGGGTGGTTCCTTGTCATGATATTGTCTGGTAAAGAATATAGAAGGTTTTTGAACATTAGCTGCAGCGATGAAACTGGCGATGAGGGCTTTATTTGAACAATGCTGTGAGATAATGTATGGAGTCTGGAAAAGCTGTGAATGTCTACGGAGAAGTACATGGTGGTTAGATCAAAAGCTGATTAGGTGACATTTGGGTACTTGGAAAGAGGGTCATTTCGATGGTTCATGGACAGGTGAGTCTCCGCGTTTTCAAACCTCTTTCTCTGGTTTAGTCTTCTATTTTCTTGAGGGCAAGCAAATGCTAAGTATGGGGGAGTTGATATATCATGGTTTTTACCCTATTTAAGCCATGATATAAGTCCTTTTTGTAGAGTCTTTATAGTATTTTGGAGTCTTTTAGAGTCTTTTACAGGTCATAGCACGTTGGGAACATTATTGGAGATATTGGAGCTTTTTGGAGCATTTGGAGCAAAGCAGAAGTTCGTATTGCTGAGAACCCGATTTGAAGCCTTGGTATCGATCGATACTGGCTAGTATCGATCGATACCCATCGCAGCAAGACACGACCCGCGAGTTTTCCAAGACTTGAAGAATTGCAAAAGTGCCCATAAGTCTTTAATAATTACAAGAAGCCCCAATTCGTGTTTTAGGTTATTTATAGGGATTTTACAGCCACTTCTATGGTTATGCTTTATTTTACTTTGGTTTAAGAGAGAATTGGTGAGAGAGACAAGTCTGAATCTCCCTTCGTCTGAGATCAGATCTCAAAGCCTTTTGTTACTCTTTCTTATTTTCTATTGAGTATTTATTCAAACATGTTCATTGATTCAATTTCCATGTCTGAGTAGATCTCCTGTTAGGTTTAGGGATTCTCATAAGGGATTTCTTTGAATGCTAGGTTGATTGGTTATTTAGGGTTCATAATCTGAATTAGTTCTTCACTTTAGGTTGTTCTCAAAGCTAATTCTAGATTGATCACCTGGAACTTAGATTTTAGGATAATTGATTAGGCACGACAGTGCGATTAATTACCTGATAGAACCTTAGGTGAGCAAATTGATTATTCGCAAAGAGATTTGGTTTAATTGATTTGTGAACATATCAAACTTGAAATTAAAACTGATTTAGACATTAGGATTCGCAAAGAGATTTGGAATTCTTAGGATTTAGATTTAGATAGTTTTCGCAACGACAGTTGGTTAATTATACTTTAGTGATTTGAGTTCAAGAACCGTGCTTAATCTGAACCCTGATTAGTTAGTTTATTTTGCATTCATTGATTTTCTGAGAAATATCCCTGAACCTATCTCTTTCTCATCGAATTACAACTCGTTTACTGCTTACTGCTTTTGTTTAATTTGAACTGCTTAGCTTGATTCTATTCTATTTAATATTTTGTGTGATTTCTCTGAGTTCTTGTGTTCGACCCCTGATATACTACATCAACTACTTTAGTACTGTTTAGGGTATTAATTTGAGCATATCAATATCCACATTTCCCAGTCACTTCCTACTCGCATAAGTGTAGTTACGAATTCTTTCTTTTCCGGTACTTTTCTGTCTTTCACATAACTTTTTTGACATTCCTCCGGACTTAGTTTTTCTCTAGGAAATGATTCGAATGGATTCTTACTTCTCACATACGAAACATGGTTGACTTGGTACAAAAATATCGACTACCCTAAGACTCTTAGGCTTTTGTTTCCTTTCCTTTTGATATTTTTTTTATTTTTTGAAACGGGAAACGCCTTTAAACGTGAGTCTTATGGAGGAAGAAAATTACCAGTGATAAGAAATTTCCAAGGCAATTTTTAAGCTTGATTTGTTGATGCCTACATAACCGAATCCCTAGTCTTCTGTCTTCTCGAGTGACTGAAAATTGTGTCGTTCCTCCCTCTCCGGCGTTTTTGCACATATCTGCACATAAGACAACCAGAGAGGCAAGGGTGAGGTTCGAAAATGATGGTTAAGGTTTAATGTGCTCCTAGAAAGGAACTGCCCTTGATCTACACTCTCTGGACTGAAATGGAACAGATAGACCTTGCAAACAATTGGATCTGTTTCAAGGGATGTGGATACGGATGGTCTCACAAGAGATTGTGGATGGTCTCTTGATTCACCTAGTGATCCAGTAGATATTACACACTAAAGGATCAGTTTGCTTGCGAGATATAACGCACTAACAAGCTAAGATTCTCAAAGAACAAATGATCTTACTTAGAAAAGGTTTTTGATTGAAAAGAAAGATGAATCTCGACAATGAGTTTACAAGGAATATAAAGAACACAATTGCTCTCTAGTCAAAGTATCACACCCTCTAGACTAGAAACTAATTAAGACTAGATTTTAAAACAAGTTTGAATAGATAGAAGATAATTTGCCCTCCTTAGTCGAATTTCTCTTCTTGTGGACTTGGGCCTCGCCATAGCTTAGTGGACTGGATGTGGTGATTCAACCTTGCCTCGTTAAAAACCCATCTCAAGAAAACCCAATGGGACAAAACTTGAGACAGGAAAAAAGAGTACAAGGTTGAATCACAAGTCCACTTAGCCATCTTGGACTTGGATTACAACCAGTGTAGAAGTAACCATCTCTTTTCCATCTTGACTTAGATAACTTTGCTTGATGAATGCTCCAATTGCTTCATTGAACTTCTTAGATTTTGAACGAGTCATTGGACCACTAGGGACAAGGAAAGCATCATTATAATCATCTTGAATTGCTTCATTATCCTCAGCTACAAGCTTTCCATCCTCAGGTTCAAGCTCCATGTTTCCTTTGCAATCCATGATCACATCATCCCCCTCTTCTTGAAAAGAAATTGACCTCAAATCTGTTTCATCTGCAAGAAAAGGAACTAAATCAAAAACATTGAAACTAGGAATGATCTTATACTTACCTTGTAGATCAAGCTGATAGGCCTTGTTGCTGATCTTCCTTGTTATTTCAAACGGACCATCAATTCTCGGCATTAGCTTTGATTTTCTTTCAGCTGGGAACCTCTCTTTCCTCAAGTGAACCCACACTTGGTCTCCAACTTCAAAACTCATCTCTTGCCGGTTCTTATTGGCATGCTTTGCATAAAGCTTAGTTTTCTCTTCTATGTTTAGCTTAGCCTTCTCATGGATCTGTTTAACTAATTATGCTTTCTTCTGTCCATCAAAGCTTAATTTTTCACTTGAAGGAATGGGGGTTAGATCCAAAGGAGATAATGGTTTAAAACCATAAACGATTTCAAATGGAGAAAACTTAGAAGCTGAATGCATTGAATGATTATATGCAAACTCTACATGCGGTAAGCAATCCTCCCATGACTTAAGATTTTTTTTTAATAATGCACGCAACAAAGTCCTAGTAACCACCTCAGTTTGCCCATCAGTTTGCGGATGTCATGTAGTAGAGAACAAGAGCTTAGTACCTAGCTTAGACCATAATGTTTACCAAAAATAACTAAGGAACTTGGTTTCACAGTCAGAAACAATGGCCCTAGGCATGCCATGCAAACGGACAATTTCTTTAAAGAACAGACTAGCTACATGAGATGCATCATCTGTTTTATTACAAGCTATGAAATGTGCCATCTTAGAAAACCTATCTACCACAAGAAATATGGAATCTCTACCATTTATAGTTCTAGATAATCCAAGCACAAATTCCATAGATATATCAGTCCAAGGATGAGAAAGAATAGGTAATGGAGTATACAAACCGTAGGGCTTAACCTTAGACTTGGACTGTTTGCAAGTTACACATCTTTCATAGATTTTTTCCACATATGTCTTCATGTGCGGCCAGTAGAAGTTATCTTGCATCACTTTCATGGTCTTAGCAATGCCAAAATGACCCATAAGACCACCACCATGTGCTTCCCTGACTAAAAGATCTCGAATAGAACAATTAGGAACACACAAACGATTTTTATAAAAGAGGAAACCATCTTTTCTAAAGTAATGATCTTTAGCAAATTTTTCACAAGACTAGTATTTCTCTTTGAATTCATAATCGGATGTATACATAAACTTAAGTTGTTCAAAACCTAATAGTTTGGCATCTAGAGTAGAGATTAGAGCATACATGCGTGACAATGCATCGACAACAATATTGTCCTTACCTTTTTTATACCTGATGACATATGGGAATGTCTCAATGAACTCTACCCACCGGGCATGTATTTTGTTGAGCTTCTGCTGTCCCTTAAGATGTTTTAGGGACTCATGATCAGTATGAATAACAAACTCCTTTGGCCAGAGATATTGTTGCCATATTTGAAGGGCTCGGACCAAAGCATATAGCTCTTTATCATAAGTTGGATAGTTGAGAGTGGCTCCTCCGAGTTTCTCACTAAAGAATGCAATAAGCTTCTTGTCATGCATTAAAACAGCTCGAATGCCTATACCTGAAGCATCACATTCAATCTCAAACGTTTTAAGAAAATCAGGTAGTATTAAAAGAGGTGCATTGGTTAGTTTATCCTTTAAAGCCTGAAATGCTTCTTCCTGTGCATCTTCCCACTTAAACCCTACATCTTTTTTAATAAGTTCAGTGAGAGGTGCGGCCAATGTACTAAAGTCCTTCACAAATAAGGCCGTGGAAGCTCCTCACTTCACCAACGGTTTTGGGACTGGGCCAATCTCTAATGGCTTTTACCTTGTCCTCATCTACTTTGATTCCATCTGCACTCACCACAAAACCTAGAAACACAAGATTATCTGTGCAAAATGTGAAGTTCTTATAATTAGCAAACAATTTTTCTTTTCTAAGCACATTAAGAACATATTGCAGATGCACACCATGTTCATCTAGGTTTTTACTATAGATCAGGATATCATCAAAGTAAACAACTACGAAAACACCTATATAAGCTCTAAGAACATGATTCATTAACCTCATAAAGGTGCTAGGTGCATTGGTTAACCCAAATGACATAACTATCCATTCATATAAACCATGTTTAGTTTTAAAGGTTATTTTACATTCATCACCCTCTTTCATCCTAATCTGGTGATATCCACTTTTAAGATCAATCTTAGAGAATATGCTAGAACCATACAATTCATCAAGCATATCATCTAATCTAGGGATAGGGTGGCGATACTTTACAGTGATATTGTTGACTGCTCTACAATCAACACACATGCGCCAACTGCCATCTTTCTTAGGCACAAGTAGCACAGGGACGGCACAAGGACTCATTCTCTCTAATGTGTCCCTTCTCCATAAGCTCATCTACTTGTCTTTGTAACTCCTTTGTTTCTACAGGATTGGTTCTATACGCTGGTCTGTTTGGCAGAGAAGACCCTGGAATGAAATCAATATGACGCTCAATCCCACGAATTGGTGGAAACTCCTTTGTGTTATCTTCCGGAAACACATCACTGTAATCCTGCAAAAGAGCTTTCATTTCACTCGGCAGCACTGGTGGAAGATTAGTTAAGCTTGTTAAAGCTTCCTTAAACACAAACAATAGCATCGACTGTTTAGATAACAAAACATTCTTAACTTCACTAGCTTTTAAAAAGAAATTAGATGACTTAGCTCTGGGTTTATCCTTCTGTATGAGTTGTTTTTGATCTTCATAAACTTCTTGTGGCGTCATAGGTAACAGGATGGTCCTTTTGCCTTTAAAAACAAATGAATGCTTTTTAGTAAAACCATCATGAATTACCTTGCGATCTGATTGCCATGGTCTGCCAAGAAGTATATGTCCTGCCTCCATAGGCAATATGATACAAATCGTCTAAGGACCGGCTTGCTCGAGTTACAGTGGAGATTGATAGATCTTTGACTTCAAAGAATCCACGAAGAAAGATTCTAAGGCGTGAGTGAATCACTCGAAAAATCCTTAGGCCCAATCGACGATGAACGATTTGAAACAAGGGGGTGGCTTCGATATTGGGAGAATCTGAGGAGAAGGATGATAAGGCGTGGGAGATGAATACCAAAAATACTTATGCCCCTAATCACGAGAAGAACACTCACAATGATCGGATCGATGGCTGCGTCGAAGTGTTCCGGAATACACTCGATAAACAGAAAGAAATTCGATGAAGAAACTTCAAAGAAAATCTAGAAACAAGAGTAAAAACTCTGAAATAATTTTTGATAAAAGATGATAAGGTATTTTCGACAATGGAGGAGAACAGAATATAAAGAAGAAAGCAAAGGGAAAAGTCAAGGCCAATCTCGAAAATGAGAGAAGACCCTCGAAAATGACAACAACAATTAAAAAACGTTTGAATGACTATTAAAATTTCCACCGAAAATTCCCTCAGAAAAATCCCTCGGGAAAGTCCCTCGGAAAATTTCCCCCGCGGAATTCTCGAGAGATCGGACCGTTAGACGGTGTAAGCCGGTTGCCTCGTTAAAACTTCTATACGGAAAACCCATTGGGATAAAACCGTATACAGGAAAAAGAGTACAATACGACTTACACAAACGACCAAACGTCAAGAAGAAGTCGAAGATAGTGAGGTGAGGACCGGGTGCATAAGTTGATCCTCCTCGATCCGGGAATCCGTAAGTAAGCTCCGCACCGCTCCCGCTAGCTTTCGTGCCTTAGACCGGGTGATAGGGCCTGTTGGGATGACCATTGCATCTTCTTGAACCTCATTCGAAGCCTTCACGTCCATGATCATATCATCCCCCTCCACTTGAAAAGGTATTGCCCTCAAATCGATTTCATCTGTAATATAAGGAATAATATCAGCAACATTGAAACTTGAGCTAATGGAATACTTACCTTGGAGATCGAGTTTGTAGGAGTTGTCGTTGATCTTTTCCACAATGGTGAATGGTCCATCAACTCTCGGTAAGAGTTTAGATTTCCTTTCCTCCGGGAACCGTTCCTTCCTTAGATAAATCCACACAAGATCACCGGGTTCAAAAACCTTCTTGTGCCGTCCTTTGTTTGCATGTTTGTGGTATTGCTCCGTCTTATGTTCTATGTTTGCTTTCGCCTTCTCGTGCATCTGTTTGACCATCTCAGCCCTTTTCTTACCATCCACACTTTCATGTTCACTCAAAGGTAAATGAGTTAAATCGAGAGGAGTAAGAGGATTAAAGCCATAAACGAGTTGAAAAGGTGAAAACGAAGTAGTAGAATGTTGTGCATAATTGTAAGCAAACTCTACATGGGTTAAACAATATTCCCACGACTTAAGATTCTTTTTAATAACCATCCGCAAAAGAGTTCCTAAGGTCCTATTGACCACCTCGGTTTGACCATCGGTTTGCGGGTGACAAGTCGTAGAGAAACAAAGCTTAGTTCCTAATTTAGCCCAAATGGTCTTCCAAAAATAACTTAGAAACTTTGTATCTCTATCCGAAACTATGGTTCTAGGCATCCCATGCAAACGAATAACTTCCCAAAAGAATAAATTAGCTATGTTCGATGCATCATCGGTCTTATGACATGGAATAAAATGCGCCATTTTAGAGAACCTATCGACCACAACGAAAATCGAATCATTACCTTTCCTAGTCCTAGGCAAACCTAAAATAAAGTCCATGGATATATCGGTCCAAGGTGCACTAGGAATGGGTAAGGAGAATACATACCTTGATTTTGGCGTTTGGATTTGGCATACTTACAAGTCGTGCACCGGTTGCAAATTCTTTCCACGTCACGTTTCATGTGCGGCCAGAAGAAGTGATCTTGCACGATGTGAAGAGTCTTGGCTATGCCAAAATGTCCCATGAGTCCACCGCCGTGTGCTTCACTAATAAGTAAATCTCGCAAAGAGGAGTTAGGAATACAAAGACGGTTCTCGTAAAACCAGAAACCGTCGCTTCTAAAATATTTTCCAAAAGCGAATTTTTCACAAGATAGAAAGACTTCCTGGAAATCTGAATCTGATGCCTATGCTTCCTTGATCATCTCAAACCCAAGTATATTGGCATCAAGAGTAGAAATTAACGTATACCTCCGAGACAACGCATCGGCGACCACATTCTCTTTACCTTGCTTGTATTGGATTACGTACGGAAACGTCTCGATAAATTCAACCCATCGTGCGTTCCTCTTATTCAACTTTTGCTGGCTCATTAAGTGCTTGAGGGATTGATGTTCCATATGAATAATGAACTCTTTCGGCCATAAGTAATGCTGCCACGTTTGGAGCGTTCGGACTAAGGCATAAAGTTCCTTGTCGTATGTCGGATAGTTAAGCATTGCTCCTCCGAGTTTCTCACTGAAGAATGCTACCGGTTTCTTCTTTTGCATAAGTACAGCACCTATACCAATACCAGAAGCGTCACGTTCGATTTCAAAAGCTTTCATAAAATCGGGTAAAACAAGAAGATGGGCGTGAGTGAGTTTATTTTTCAGAATTTGGAATGCGTCCTCTTGCGCTTTCTCCCAAAGAAATCTCACGTCCTTCTTTATTACTTCGGTTAGTGGCGCGGCAATAGTACTAAAATCACGAACGAATCGTCGATAAAATCCATCTAAACCGTGAAAACTTCGGACCTCGCTAATGGTCTTAGGGCTCGGCCAATCTCGGATTGCCTTGATCTTGTTCTCGTCAACCTGTATGCCCTGAGAACTTACCACAAAACCTAAAAAGACAACGTTATATGAACAAAAAGAGCATTTTTTAAATTACTAAATAAACGTTCCTTCTTAAGCACGTCTAACACCAATCTCAAATGCTCCACATGATCGTCTAGGTTCTTACTATAAATCAGGATATCTTCAAAGTACACAACCACAAAGACGCCTATATAAGACCTAAGAATGTGGTTCATCAAACGCATAAAAGTGCTAGGTGCATTGGTTAAACCAAACGGCATAACAAGCCATTCGTACAAGCCGTATTTAGTTTTGAAATCGGTTTTCCACTCATCACCTTCATTCATCCGGATTTGGTGATAACCACTTTTCAAGTCAATTTTCGTAAACATGCTAGATCCATAAAGCTCATCTAACATATCGTCTAACCTCGGGATCGGATGACGATACTTTACCGTAATGTTGTTTATCGCACGACAATCGACGCATATCCGCCAAGTACCGTCTTTCTTTGGCACAAGTAATACGGGCACGACACATGGGCTCATACTCTCCCGTATGTGTCCTTTCGCCATCAGCTCATCAACTTGGCGTTGTAGTTCCTTAGTTTCCACATGATTAGTCCGATAAGCTGGCCGGTTTGGAAGTGTAGCGCCGTAGACAAAATCAATTTGATGTTCGATTCCGCGGAGTGGTGGCAAACCACTTGGTCCATCTTCCGGGAAAACATCTGAATATCCCTGTAAAAGAGAAGAGATACTACTCGGGATGTCCGGCTCAGGGTTAGTTATGCTTGTAAAAGCATCCCTAAAGACTAATAAAACAAAAGATTGCTGAGAAATGAGAGCATGTTTAAGTTCACTCGGTTTAACAAGTAGAGATTCATTCACGGGCGTTCTCTCACATATTTTGGAACTAACACTCTCGGTTTTAACAGCAGTAGAGGTTGAGGGATCGCTTACCTTGCCTTTGCCTTGGTTTTGTTAATGATGCAAGGGTGATCTTTCGGCCTTGATGTTCAAAGGAGTGCTTGTTCGTAAATCCATCATGGATGGCTCTACGGTCGTATTGCCACGGTCTTCCAAGTAGGATATGACCAGCCTCCATAGGTAAAACATCACACACGATTTCATCCTCGTATCGGCCTATCGTCAAAGGAACTGAAACTTGTCGGGTAACTTTGAGCTGTCTTTGATTGTTCAACCACCTAAGGTTGTATGGCCGTGGATGCTTCCTGGTCTCCATACCTAGCTTATCCACTAAAGTAGTGCTAACAACGTTAGTACAACTTCCACCGTCAATTATAAGACTACATACCTTGCTTTTGACCATGCATCGGGTATGGAAGAGGTTTTCTCCTTGTTCATTCTCAACAACCGGTTCCTGGGCAAGAAGAACACGTCTAGCTACTAATAGCTCTCCGTCAACCGCATGTTCCTCATAATCGTCAAAGATTGGTGCGGTTTCAATTTCTTCTTCCTCGTCGGTAACAATCTCGCTGTTGGCTAACATCATCATGGCTCGGTGATTTTGGTATTTGCTCGCATAATGTTCTTTGCTTCTGCACTTAAAACATTCAATATCACGATTACGCATAGGATTAGAATCAACCTTACCCTTGTAGTCATGACCGGACGAACTCGGCTTATAGTCTGTCTTAGGTTTAAAATCGGTCCGGGGAGGATAAGTTGGTTTCTCTCCTTTGGTGTAGCTCGGCTTTGAGCTAGAAGCAAGTGGTTGGCGTGTGACGCCTTTCCTTTTGAGCTGCTGCTCCACTAAAACAGCCTTGTGTAACATTTTTTCCACGGTTGATATGATTGCGGTTCATGCCGGCTAGGAACCTTGCCATCATGGCGTCACTTGGTTCATCTACATCAGCCTTAAGCATGAGTTTTTCCATCTATTGGAAGTAGTCTTTCACGCCTCTACTACCTTGACTTAACCGTCTCAACCGTTGGTGAAGTTCTCGATGGTAATGGAGTGGCACGAAATGTCTTCGCATTAGCATGATCATTTCCGTCCATGTCTCAACATGGTTCTCTCCATTACGTCTCCTGTTTGTCACAATTTGATCCCACCAGTCAATAGCATATTCATGAAATTCGGTGGCGGCTAACCTGACTTTTTATGTTCCGTGAAATTTTGGCAATCGAAAACCAATTCGATTTTCTTTTCCCATTCGAGGAACGCGTCCGGGTCGTTCTTGTCGTAGAACGATGGAACACGAAGCTTTATTCCACCGAGATCATTGTCGTTCCGTCGTCGCGGTTGCTGATGTCTAGTTCGGTTTCCCTCGGATGAGTCTCCGCGATCGTAAAATAGATTGTCCTCCGGTTCGTATTGTTGCGATCGGGTTCTCCTATGTCTAGCCGGCGCGTGACAACTCCCTCATCCCACGCTCTGTTCGGATCTCAAATCGTCGACCCCATTAGCCATTTGTTCGGCGCCTTGGTTTCTTTCTTCCCGTCTCGGCATCCGGACCTCTAGCGCGGCCATACGATCTCTCATCTCTTGTAACAATTGAGTGATGCCATCCATTTTTTGATTCATGGCGTCTTCTCGTTCTCTCCTTGACCGTGAGGTAGCGGTTTCACTCTCGTCCGACATATTGTTCCTCGCACAAAAATCAAACAAACTCTTTTAGTGTATGCAAAGTTCAGAATTTCATAAAATCACACAAATCTGAAATTTTCAAAATCCCACAAAACCATTTCTTTTTATTTGAATTTTAAAAATTATAATATTAATTCTAAACTACAGATCTATATATTTTTTTGGATAGGGTTTTTAATTTAAATTAAGCAAAACAAAACAAAAATTAAAACAAAAAAAAATCGAGGAAGATGAAGGGGTAGAAATAGGATAGATCTCACCGAGTTTTAGAGCAGGTGTCTCCGATACCACTTGATACGAATCGTCTAAGGACCGACTTGCTCGAGGTACGATGGAGATTGATAGATCCTTGACTTCAAAGAATCCACAAGGAAAGATGCTAAGGCGTGAGTGAATCACTCGAAAAATCCTTAGGCCCAATCGACGATGAACGATTTGAAACGAGGGAAGGATGATAAGGCGTGGGAGATGAATCCCAAAAATCCTTATGCCCCTAATAACGAGAAGAACACTCACAATGATCGGATCGATGGCTGCGTTGAAGTGTTGCGGAATACACTCGATAAACCGAAAGAAATTCGATGAAGAAACTTCAAAGAAAATCGAGAAACAAGAGTAAAAACTCTGAAATAATTTTTGATAAAAGATGATAAGGTATTTTCGACAATGGAGGAGAAGAGAATATAAAGAAGAAAGCAAAGAGAAAAGTCAAGGTCAATCTCGAAAATGAGAGAAGACCCTCAAAAATGACAACAACAATTAAAACAAGTTTGAATGACTATTAAAATTCCCACCAAAAATTCCCTCAGAAAAATCCCTCGGGAAAGTCCCTCGGACGAGTTCCTCAGAAATGATCCCTCGGAAAATTTCCCCTGCGGATTTCTCGAGAGATCGGACCGTTAGACGGTGTAAGCCGGTTGCCTCGTTAAAACCTCTATACGGAAAACCCATTGGGACAAAACCGTATACAGGATAAAGAGTACAACACGACTTACACAAATGACCAAAGCTCAAGAAGAATTCGAAGATAGTGAGGTGAGGACCGGGTGCATAAGTTGATCCTCCTCGATCCGGGAATCCGTAAGTAAGCTCCGCACCGCTCCCGCTAGCTTTCGTGCCTTAGACCGGGTGATAGGGCCTGTTGGGATGACAATTGCGTCTTCTTGAATCTCATCCGAAGCCTTCACGTCCATGATCATATCACAATACATCACATAAGACTTCATCCTCATATGTGCCTATGCTCAAGGGAACCATCACTTGACTGTTTACTTTAATATCGCGTTCATCATTAAGCCACTGCAGCTTGTATTGTCTCGGGTGCTTTCTCAGATTGAGTCCAAGTTTCTGAACCATAAGCTCACTAGCTACATTGATGAAACTTCCTCCATCTATGATGAGACTGCATATCTTCCCCCTGCACAAGACATCTAGTATGGAACCTATTCTCTCTTTGCTAATGTTCCTCGTTTTTACTCTGAACACTCAAGGATCTTCTAGCAACAAGTAAACTCCCAGAAATAGCTGCTTCTTCATGCTCAGAAAGTACTGCAGAATCAACTCCGTCCTCCTCAGATTCTATATCCCCATTGTCTAATAGAATCATAACATTCCTGTTGGAGCATTCATTCGCATAATGACCCCTGCCTTGACATTTGAAACACTTGACATCTCGAGACCTTGCTGTAGAAGCTTCTGCTTTGCTTTGGTGACGAATATTGGCTGTATATGGTTTTGATTCCACCTTTGGAGCTGCTATGGGCTTCACCTCTTTCTGGTAACTAGGTTTAGTAACTGCAGATCCCATCCCATAGCTTGATCTGGTCGTACTCCTCCTCTTAAGCTGATGCTCAATCAAAATAGCTTTATGCAACATCTCTTTTATGTCTTCATATGGTTGCATATCCAATCTATCCTGAATTTCTCTGTTTAACCCTCCAAGAAACCTTGACGCTGTCTTCAGAAATATCAGCTCTAAGGATAAGAGTTTCCAACAGAACGGTGACCTTGAACCAATCTCCTATTCTTTTGATGCAGCTCTCTTTGGTAATGGCTCGGTACAAACCTCTTCCTCATCAAATTCTTGAGCTCATTCCATGATTCCACAGGAAACTCTCTATTACGCCTCCTAGAAGTCACAATTTGATCCCACCAGCTGAGGGCGTAGTCGTAGAACTCAGTTGCTGCAACCTTCACTCTGTTGCTTTCTGTGTAATACTGACAATTGAAAATTAACTCTATCTTCATCTCCCACTCTAGATAAGCGTCTGGATCATTTTTTCCGTGGAATGGAGGAATGCGAAGCTTAACACCTCCAAAACCATCTTGAATCTGAGTCATGTCTTCATTTGTTCGTTTCGGCTTCCTATGATAGCTCCTTGCTGAACTACTGTCACGGCCGTAGTACTCATCAGCTGCTTCATCTCTTGGTGTGGGTTCTTTTTCTCTTTCTGGATTTCTTTCAGGAGATTTTCCATTCTTCTTTCTCCGAGTTTCTTTGTCTTGCTTAGAATCAGACTGGCTTTGAATCTCTTGTCTAAATTCATCCATATGAGCAGCCATGAGTTTCTTCATCTCGGCCATCATAGCTTCCATCATCAGTTTTTTCTGCACAGTACATTTGGATTCTTCTTGAGGATCAGACATCTTCTCCTGCAACAGAGAACAAACAAATCACCAGTACAAGTTTCCAAATCGTTCATAAATCAGATGTGACTCTTCGTGTGACACAAGAAATCATAAACCCTAGATCTATGGATTTAAACTTATGCGCGTAAATGACCAGATCGGTGGAAGGAAAGACCAGATGAACGATGATGATGATTCTGGATTAATACTCAAACTCTCGATCTATCAATCCTAATATGAGATTTATAAAACGATCTAACACAAATTATAATAACAATTGGTATGATTTTCGCGGAAGAACATAACATGAATCGATTAAAAGGAAAGGATACAACCTGATGATTAATCGATGTAGTGCAGAGAACGGAGATCTGATACCACTTAATGTGCTCCTAGAAAGGAACTGCCCTTGATATACACTCTCTGGACTGAAATGGAACATATAGACCTTGCAAACAATTGGATCTGTTTCAAGGGATGTGGATACGGATGGTCACACAAGAGATTGCGGATGGTCTCTTGATTCACCTATAAATCCAGTAGATATTACACACTAAAGGATCAGTTTGCTTGCGAGATATGACGCACTAACAAGCTAAGATGCTCAAAGAACAAATGATCTTACTTAGAAAAAGTTTTTGATTGAAAAGAAAGATTAATCTCGACAATGAGTTTACAAGGAATATAAAGAACACAATTGCTCTCTAGTCAAAGCATCACACCCTCGAGACTAGAAACTAATTAAGACTAGATTTTAAAACAAGTTTGAATAATAAATAGAAGATAATTTGCCCTCCTTAGTCGAATTTCTCTTCTTGTGGACTTGGGCATCGCCATAGCTTAGTGGACTGTCTGTGGTGATTCAACCTTGCCTCATTAAAAACCGATCTCAATAAAACCCAATGGGAAAAAACTTGAGACAGTGAAAAAGAGTACAAGGTTGAATCACAAGTCCACTTAGCCATCTTGGACTTGGATTACAACCAGTGTAGAAGTAACCATCTCTTTTCCCTCTTGACTTAGATAACTTTGCTTGATGAATGCTCCAATAGCTTCATTAAGCTTCTTAGATTTTGAACGAGTCATTGGACCACTCGGAACAAGCAAAGCATCATCATAATCATCTTGAACTGCTTCATGAGCCTTAGCTACAAGCTTTCCATCCTCAGGTTCAAGCTCCATGTTTCTTTTGCAATCCATGATCACATCAAGGTTTGGGGTGTGGTACCAACTAAAGATGAACTGGCCATCTAGGAAAATAAAGAGTGGTAAAAAGAAAAAATGTCCTAGATGTATGATTCGTTGTCTCGCCCAATACAATCGATGATAAAATTAAATTTAGATTAAGTTCAAATAGAGTGAGCTAGTATATCATATCGGAAAGAATCTCTATGGATCAAAATCCTCTGAGGATGTCGCATTACAAGGACTCTAGCTACCGTCTAGTCTAGTACCAAACCATAGAAGAGCTGGCACGAGGAGACCGCGTAGAAGCACGCATGTCTCTATTTTGAAAAACCTGTTTTGAAAAAACCGAATAAAATTGTGCTCCAAGAAAAACAACAAACTCAAAGCAAACAAAATTACGTTAGTAAATGATGAACATCCTCCCCCAGACTTAAATCACACTGTTCACAGTGTGAAAAAATTATGAGAATATGGTAAAGAAATTCAATTTTAATTCGGTATGATGAAGTATACTTACCTTACCCGGATTTTTGCAAACTGATATAGAGCGGTCGTAGCTGATTTTCCGTCTTTGCGATTTTTACTCGTCTTTCATTCATTCTTCGTTTAAGAGCTTGAAATTAATAGAAACAAAAACCAAATAACAATAATCTAAAATGCAATTTTAAAGGAAATAGTAAAAATACCGAGTGTGTTGCCTCCCATTAAGCGCTTGTTTTAAGTCGTTAGCTTGATTTAGTTGCTGGATCAAGCCGTTGGTGGATAGATCAGGGCCATTACTTCTCTCTCGTCTTCTTCTGGTTCAGCAAGGTATGGCTTGATACGCTGTTCATTAACCGTGAATGTATTTACACTTTTATCCTAAAGAACGATGGCTTCGTATGGCTTAACTTCCTTTATTGTGAAAGGTCCGTACCACCTTGATCGTAACTTTCTTGGAAAGAGTTTGAGACGGGAATTGAAAAGAAGAACCTTGTCATTTGTAGCGAAGGATCGGTGTATGATCTTCTTGTCATGGTACACCTTCATCTTCTCTTTTTATATCTTCAACTTTTCATAGGCGTTGTGCCGGATTTTGTCCATCTCGTGTAGTTGGAGTAATGTCCTTTCTCCAGATGTCTTCATGTTTAAATTCATCTCCTTAATAGCCCAAATTGCTTTGTATTCGAGCTACACAGGAAGGTGACAGGCTTTCCCATAGAAAAGATTGAATGGTGTCGTGCCTAAGGGTGTCTTGAATGCAGTTCGATATGCTCAAAGTGCGTCGTCGAGTTTGGTAGACCAATTCTTGCGATCAGCTCCGGTCATCTTCTGCAAGAGCGACTTGATCTCTCTATTGGAGATATCCACATGGCCGCTTGTCTGAGGATGATACGAAGAGGCGACTTTGTGCATGACTCCATTCTTCTTCAATAGGTTTTCAAAAACTTTTTTAATGAAGTGAGATCCTCCTTCACTTATCACGATTCTAGGAACTCCAAAACGCGGGAAGATGATCGATTTGAACATCTTAATAACTACCTTTGCGTCATTTGCAGGGTTCGCAATCAGTTCCAGCCATTTAGAAACGTAGTTGACAATAACTACGATCGATTGGTTCCCGAAAAAAGTTGGAAAAGGTCCTACGAAGTCAATTCCCCTTTCATTAAAAATCTCGACTTTGGGAATAAAGTTTTGAGGCATCTCGTTCCTCTTACTTTTATTTCCCATACGTTGGCATGAATTACAGCGCGAGATGTAAGCATGTGTATCCTTAAACAAATTAGGCCACCAAAAGCATGCTTTTAGAACTTTAGAGACAGTCTTGAAAGTAGAAAAATTACCTGCATAAGATGAGCTATGACATCCAAATAATATTCCATCCATTTCTTCTTCAGTCACAATATCGTGGATATAAATTATCTTCGCATCTATTGTAAATGTATGGTTATTCCCAAAAGTAATGTCTTATATCTCGCAAGAATTTCTTCATCTTATAGCCAAAGAATTGTGGTGGTTTGATGTTTGCAGCGAGGTAGTTGGCAATGTGCCTGAACCATGGGGTGTTGAAAGCGTCTGACCGACGTATAAGAGGTCGTGGGGCTGTTTCATGCGCAGGGAGATGTAGCCTGTCTATTGCGTAGACATTGTCATCTGACAAACTATCATTCAAAGGCACTTTGTCTTCTACTCGTATTCGCGAAAGGTGATCTGCTACTCCATTGTCTGCTCCTTTTAGATCTCGGATCTCGATGTCGAATTCTTGCAGTAGAAGTATCCATCTTATTAATCTATATTTTGCGTCTTTCTTGGACATAAAATATTTGATCGCCGCATGATTCGTATGAACTATGACCTTAGATCCAACAAGATAAGATCGAAATTTCTCAAAGGTGAATACAACTATGACCTTAGTTCCTTTTCCGTTGTCGCATAATTTCATTGAGCTTCGTCCATAGTTCTGCTTGCCTAGTAGATCGCGTGTAACTGCTTGTCTTTTCGTTACCCGAGTACAGCTCCAACTGCAAAATCGCTTGCATCACACATGATCTCGAATGGTTGTTCACAATCAGGTGGTTGCACGACTAGAGCGGAGACAAGGGCGTCTTTGAGTTTATGAAACACGGCTAGACATTCGTCGTTGAACTCAAAGTTTGTCTCCTTGCATAATAAACGTGTAAGGGGTCTAGCGATTTGGGAGAAATATTTTATGAACCTTTTGTAAAATCCGGCGTGTCCTAAGAAACTTCGAATACCTTTCACATTTGTAGGAGGTTTTAGGCTCGCCATGACTTCAATTTTTGCCTTATCCACTTCGATTCCTTTTCCTGAAATTCTATGTCCGAGCATAATTCCATCTCGTACCATTAAATGACATTTTCCCAATTCAAAACAAGATGTTTGTCTTCACATCGCTGTAAAACTTTGCCTAGATTCGTCAAACATGTTTGGAATGAAGATCTATAGACGGAGAAATCGTCCATGATGACTTCCATGAAATCTTCGATGAATTTGGTGAATATCAACATCATGTGTAATACCCCATTTTTAAAGGTAAATTTCGGTCGAGAAATTGAACTTCAAAGAGTCAGCCAAGGGAAGACATAACCCTCAAAATCAAGGCAAGAAAAAGTAGTTTGGGGAACCAGGCGGAGGCGCGTGTCAAGCTTAAAGCGTTTTTCGCCGGTTTGTCCGCCATTTTCAGAGCAAGAATAATATTGGGAGCAGGCCGAGTCATTGATGGACAAATGGCGAGAGGCGGGTGGTATTTATAGAATTTTAAACTTGTGGAGCAAGTTTCCACTCAAACCTTAGCCATTAAGGTCTTAGTGGGAGACATGAGTGTGTAGGGCCTAGCCTAGTGCTAGTGTGGTAGGTAAAAAGGGGAACTTACCTACCACCTGCACTACTACTGATATGCTCAAATTAATACCCTAAAAAGTACTAAAGCAGTTGCTGCAGTATATTAGGGGTCGAACACAAGGACTCAGAGAAATCACACAATAGATTATATAGTATCGAATCAAGCTAAGCAAATCAGATGAAATAAAAAAAATAAGCAGTAAAAGTGTTGTAAATTCGATGGAGAGAATATAGGCCTATGGTATTTCTCAGGAAATCAATGAATGCAGACTAAACTAACTAATTAGGGTTTAGGTTACGCACGGTTCTTGAACTCAAATCACTAAATTATAATTGACCAACTGTCGTTACAAGAATTATCTAAATCTAAACTTTAGAATCTCAAATCTCTTTGCAAATTCCTAAGAATAAATCAGCTTTAATTTCAGGTTTGATATGTTCACAAATCAATTAAACCAAATCTCTTTGCGAATAATCAATTTGCTCACCTTAAATTCTATCAGATTACTCAATTGCACTGTCGTACCTTATCGATTAACCTAAGATCTAAGTTCTAGGTGATCAATCTAGAATTAGCTTTGAGAACAACCTAAGGCGAAGAACTAATTCAAATTATGAACCCTAACAATAAATCAACCTAGCATTCAAAGAAATCCCTATGAGAAAACCCTAAACCTAAAGTGGATCTACTCAGACATGGAAATTGAAGCAATAAACATGTTTGAATAAATCATCAAATAAAATAGAAAGAGTAATAAGAGGGTTCGAAATCTTCTCTCGGACGAACAGAGTTTCAGACTTGTCTCCCTTCAAAAGCTCTCTCACAAAATGATATGCTCAAATTAATACCCTAAAAAGTACTAAAGTAGTTGCTGCAGTATATCAGGGGTCGAACACAAGAACTCAGAGAAATCACATAATAGATTGTAAAGTATCGAATCATGCTAAGCAAATAAGATGAAACAAAAACAATAAGCAGTAAACGAGTTGTAAATTCAATGGAGATAATATTGGCCTAGGGTATTTCTCAGGAAATCAATGAATGCAGATAAACTAATTAACAGGATTCAGATTTAGCGCGGTTCTTGAACTCAAATCACTAAGCTATAATTAACCAACTGTCGTTGCGAAAATTATCTAAATCTAAACCTCAGAATCCCAAATCTCTTTGCAAATTCATAAGAATAAATCAGCTTTAAAGTTCAGGTTTGATATTTTCACAAATCAATTAAACAAAATCTCTTTGTGAATAATCAATTTGCTCACCTAAGGTTCTATCAGGTAATTAATCGCACTGTCGTGCCTAATCAATTATCCTAAGATCTATGTTCCAGATTCGTCAACCTAGAATTAGCTTTGAACACAACCTAAGGCAAAGAACTATTTCAGATGGTGAATCCTAATAAACTAATCAACCTAGCATTCAGAGAAACCCCTTATGAGAAAACCCTAAACCTAAAGTGGATCTACTCAGACATGGAAATTGAATCAATAGACATGTTTTAATAAATACTCAATAGAAAATAAGAAAGAGTAACAAAAGGGTTCGAAATCTTTTTCGGACGAACAGAGTTTCAGACTTGTCTCCCTTCAAAAGCTCTCTCACAAATCCAGAATAAAATAAAGTGTAGCCAACAAACTGGCTGTAAAATCCTGTTAAATCACTTAAATCATGTTTTGGGCCTTCTTGTAAATAATAAAGTCTTCTGGGGTAATTCTGCAATTCTTCAACTCTTGGAAAAGTCACGGGTCGTGTCATCTGCGATGGGTATCGATCGATACTAGGCAGTATCGATCAATACTGATGCTTCAAATCGGGTTCTCAGCAACACGAACTTCTGCTTTGTTCCAGAATGCTCTAGAAAGCTCCAGTATCTCCAATTATGCTCCAAACGTGCTAAAACCTGTAAAAGACTCTAAAAGACTCCAAAATACTAGAAAGACTCTATAAAACGGACTTATATCATGGCTTAAAAGGGGTAAAAACCATGATATATCACAAAACCAAAGTAAAATAAAGCGTAGTCATTAAAGTGGCTGTAAAATCCTATTAAATAACCTAAATCACGTTTTGGGGCTTCTTGTAAATAATAAAGACTTCTGGACCATTCTACAATTCTTCAACTCTTCATTAAGTCGCGGGTCGTGTCTGCTGCGATGGGTATCGAGCGATACTAGGTACTATCGATCGATATTGATGCTTCAAATCGGGTATTCAGCAACACGAACTTCTACTTTGCTCCAAAATGCTCCAGAAAGCTCCAATATCTCCAATTATGCTCCAAACGTGCTAAAACCTGTAAAAGACTCTAAAAGACTCTAAAGGACTCCAAAATACTAGAAAGACTCTATAAAACAGACTTATATCATGGCTTAAAAGGGGTAAAAACCATGATATATCAACTCCCGCAGACTTAGCCTTTGCTTGCCCTCAAGCAAATAGAAGACTAAACTAGAGAAAGAGGTTTGAAAACACGGAGACTTACCTATTCAGGAACCATCGCAAAGATCCTTTTCCCAAGCACCCAAATGTCACCTAACCAGCTTTTGATCTAACCACCATGTACTTCTCCGTAGACCTTCGCAGCTTTTCCAGACTCCACACATTATCTCGCAGCATTGTTCAAATAAAGCCCTCATCGCCAGTTTCATTGCTGCAGCCAATGTTCAAGAACCTTCTAGATTATTTACCATACAATATCATGACAAGGAACCATCTAATTTCATACTTTTTGTATCACTTTCTCTCCCCCAGACTTATTTCTTATTATGTTTTTTTTTAGATCTGCATATATATATTTAGGTCCGAAACGCGAGTATTGATGGTGTTTGCCACCGAATCCCCGGTTCTTCCCTCTCTATGTATCAAAGGTTTAGGCGAATAGTGGTATCACGGGAAATTTTCCTAACCTCGCTTTCAACCTTTGTGTGATCATTCCCTCTTAAGTAGAATAATGGGATCGCTGGAAATTTTCCTAACCCTCTACTCAGAAGAAAATCATTTCATCTTTTATGCTCTTATTTATCAACATATAACAGGGGAGAGAGATACAATTACTTTAAACATATGGGTTCCTTTGTCATATATGAATGATGAATCAAGCTCTGTAAACACTAACCACATCGATGAAGTGCAAAAATTTGGCTCATGCTTCAGAAGAATTCTGCTAGAGACATGAATGTTTTCTAGTCAACTGGTCAGTCCTTGGATTTTACATTAGTCGATCTAGAGCTGATCCTGCAACACTAGTCACTAAAAAAGAAAATCAAAACAATAATTCAAGCACATGATCATCATCTCCAACAAGTTTTGACTCAATAAAACGTTTTTGACTCGATAAAACAACTGACTCTAAGAAAAACAAACACAATGTCAGCAGACACCTCCCCCAGACTTGAACAACACTGTCCCCAGTGTTATCTAGCCTAGAGTAGGTATAAGAAAACAAAAGAACATAATAGAATTAAGAGAAACAAGAAGTCACTGTGCAGGAACATCTGGTATCGATCGATACCAGGCTTAAGTCGACATGATGAACCGTCTCATTCGCGATTGGTGTCGACCGATACCAATGTGGTATCGATCAATACTCAGGCAATTTCGAGTTTTGCTCCTTGTTTATCCTGACACAAACACAGAACGAAAAATAAAAAGAAAAATGACTCAAAAGCAGACTCACCAGTGGGTTGCCTCCCACCAAGCGCTCGTTTAACGTCATTTGCTTGACTGTAACGCCATTCAGGCTGTGGGTGCATCATCCAAAGGCATTATATGCCCTGTTGGAATCTCGGCTTTCGCCCAATAGTGTTTCACCCTCTGTCCATTGACAATAAATTCATCGCCTGTAGGACTAATCAGCATGACAGCACCATGTGGTCTGACCACCTTGATTGTGAAGGGACCTGACCAACGAGAACGCAGTTTACCAGAAAACAATTGCAAACGAGAGTTATACAGAAGTACCTGGTCGTTCGGCTCGAAATGTCTGGAGATGATCTTTTTATCATGATAGGCCTTAGTTCTCTCCTTGTACAGCTTCGAGTTCTCATAGGCGTGGTGCCTAATCTCATCCAACTCGTTCAGCTGATTCAATCTCCTCTCTGCTGCAGGCTTGATGTCAAAGTTCAGCAACTTCGTCGCCCATGCTGCCTTGTGTTTGATCTCCACCGGAAGGTGACATGCTTTCCCATACAGCAAGTGAAATGGTGTAGTGCCTAGTAGTGTCTTTAAAGCAGTCCTATAAGCCCATAGCGCGTCATCCAGCTTCTTAGACCAATCCTTCCTAGAGGCACCCACTGTCTTCTCCAAAATTTCCTTGATTTGTCTGTTGGAGACCTCGACTTGGCCACTGGTCTGAGGGTGATATGGAGTAGCCACGCGATGACTTACACCATACTTCTTCAACAACCTCTCGAAACCCTTGTTGATAAAGTGAGAACCACCATCACTTATCACAATTCGAGGTACTCCAAATCGAGGGAAAATGATGGTCTTAAACAGCTTAACGACCACCGAAGAATCATTGGTTATGCTAGCAATCGCCTCAACCCATTTGGACACATAGTCCACAACAACAAGGATGTATCTGTTCTCGTGTGACGAGGGAAAGGGACCAGTAAAATCGATGCCCCAACAATCGAAAACTTCAACCTCAAGGATGAAATTTTGTGGCATCTCATGTCTCTTGCTGATATTCCCTCTCCTCTAACAGACATCACACTGTGAGATATAAGCATGCGCGTCTCTGAACATATTAGGCCACCAGAAGCCTGCTTGAAGAACTTTGGACACTGTCTGAAAAGTAGAAAAATGACCAGCATACTCAGACCCATCGCAATAAAAAAGAACCGCTGGCACCTCAGACTCTGCAACGCATCTTCTGTAGATACCATATGAGCAGTGCTTGTATAGGTACGGCTCACCCCAGAAAAACCTCCTCATCTCGCGCATAAACTTCTTCCTCGCATACTTTGTGGGATACTTTGGCTCAGTCTCTACACCAAGGTAGTTGGCAATGTCAGCGTACCATGGTCGTGCAGGACTAGAGACAGCAGCTAGATAGACATCATAAGAGTTGAAGTGCTCTACAGGCAAAACAGGTCCAAATCGCGACGAGTATCGATCGACACTAGGTGAGTATCGATCGATACCGAAAGTCTGCATTCGTGAAAATTGCAGATTTTTGGGACAAACATCTTGAAGCTGAGCCTTAATGAAGTAAATATCTTCCTCTGGCAGGAAATCATCAATAGGTACGACTTCATCGACCTTTAATCGTGATAAGTGGTCAGCAACGCCATTCTCAACTCCTCTCTTGTGCTTGATCTCGATGTCAAATCCTTGGAGTAAAAGAACCCATCGGCATAGACGAGGCTTTAGGTCCTTGTTCTTCAGCAAGTATTTGAGAGCAACATGGTTTGTGTGAACAATAACCTTGCTCCCAATCAAGTAGGACCAAAATTTCTCAAAAGAGAAAACAATTCCAAGTAACTCCTTCTCAGTGGTGCTGTAATTTCGTTGAGCATCATCCAACGTCCTGTTGGCATAATAAATAGCATGGAGCTTCTTGTTTTTCCTCTGACCCAACACAGCTCCAACAGCAAAATCACTTGTATCGCACATAACTTCAAAAGGTAAACTCCAATCAGGTGGTTGGACAATAGGAGCACTCACCAATGCCTTCTTAATCTCCTCGAAGGCTACAAGGCAATCCGACGTGAAGTTAAATTTGACTTCCTTATATAACAGTGCTGTGAGTGGGCGTGCGAGCTTAGAGAAATCTTTGATGAATCTCCTGTAAAACCCAGCATGACCAAGGAAGTTTCAAATCTCAGATACAGATCGTGGAGGTTGCAGGCTTGTCATGACATGAATCTTAGCCTTGTCAACTTCGATCCCTGCCTTAGAAACCTTGTGCCCAAGAACAATGATGTCTTGTACCATGAAGTGGCACTTTTTCCAATTAAGAACCAAGTGCTTCTCCTCGCATCTTTGAAGTACCTTGCACAAGTTATCCGGATAATCCTTGAATGACGACCCATATACTGAAAAGTAATCCATGAACACCTCCATAAACTTCTCAGTCATGTCTGTGAAAATCGACATCATGTATCGCTGAAAGGTCGCTGGAGCGTTACATAATCCAAATGGCATTCTTCTGTAGGCGAATGTGGCATAGGGATATGTAAAAGTCGTCTTTCCCTGGTCCTCTGATGTATAGGAATCTGGAAAAAGCCTGAGTACCCATCGAGAAAACAGTAGTATGGGTGACTCGCTAACCTCTCCAGCATCTGGTCAATGAATGGCAACGGGAAGTGATCTTTCCTTGTAGCCGCATTCAGCTTCCTGTAGTCAATACACATCATGTGACCAGTGATTATCCTTGTAGGGATCAGCTCATCCTTCTTGTTCTTCACCACAGTTATACCTCATTTCTTAGGCACAACGTGAACGGGACTAACCCAAGAACTATCTGAGATGGCATAGATAATCCCTGCTTCCAACAGCTTCATCACTTCCTTCCTGACCACTTCCTTCAGGTTCGGATTCAGCCTCCTCTGACACTCAATCGAAGACTTAGACTCATCCTCCAGGTGAATCCGATGCATGCACAAGTCTGGTGCTATACCTGAAATGTCATCAAGAGAATAGCCAAGTGCTTTGCGATACTTGCGCAGCTTGCTCAGCAGTAAGGCATTCTCTGTGTTGTTTAAGGAAGCATTAACGATTACAGGGTATGTGGAATTAGGACCAAGAAAGCTATACCTCAGATTTGCTGGAAGTTGTTTTCATTCCACCTTAGGAGCATTTTCTGCACTCCAATCTCCAAGCCCAGCACCTTGCTTAGAACTGTCGACCAACTCTCCTTCTAGCCGGAGGGTATCGACCGATACTAAAGGGGTATCGATCGATACTGGTGATGCTGAATCGAGCATCTTCGAGTATCCAGCAGTATCATCACACGAATGGACCTCTGAAGTGGCCGAACAGACCAATGCTCTCTCAAGTGGATCCTCAGGGTGCATCTCTAGGAAGTACTCCTCAGCTATGTCACTGAAGGTGTCCACATAGAATGTCTGCCCATCGATGGTTGGCCTCTTCATCATCTTTTCCATGTTAAAGGACATCACCAAGTCACCGATGTTGAGAGCTATCTGTCCATTCCTGCAATCAATCAAGGCTTCAGCAGTTGCAAGGAATGGTCTGCCCAGGATAAGAGGATCCTTAGGCTCAGCATCGTACTTCAGGACGATGAAATCTGTTGGGATCAAGCAATTACCAATCTTGATTGGGACATCTTCGAGTAGTCCCTCTGGAAGTCGCACTGAGCAATCAGCAAGTACCGACGAAATCCTTCTAGACTAGAAATCTGTCATCCCCATTCGCTTGGAAACTAAGTGTGGCATAAGGTTCACACTCGACCCAATATCGCAGAGAGCACGCTCGAATCTCTCTGTGAAGATAGTGCAATCCAAAACAAAACTCCATGGGTCTGGTAGGTTCTTGGGAATTTTATTGAGTAGAATCGCACTGCACTCAGCTGTAATCATCATGACATCTTCCTCAAGGTTCACATTGCTAGACACCATCTTCTTCACATACCTCCTGAAACCTGGAGAAGTCTTAATAGCATCAACAAAAGGAAGCTCCACAACCAACTTAACAACATAGCCTTGCATCTGGCGTCCTCACATTCCTTCTTTGTCATCTTAGGAGGCATAGGATAAGGCATCTTTGGTATATACACCCTCTCCTTGACAATCTCGGTCTTCTTCATGATCTGCGTCTCAGCATCGATCAACACTGGAGGAGTGTCGATCGATACACGAGTTTTTGGATCCTCTCGTCTAGGTGTCGCGACGGGTATCGATCGACACTGGCTGGTATCGATCGATACCTGGGGGTTTTAGAATCCCAATCATCTTCTTCAGCAAGATCGATGAGATTCTCTGCAATTGGGATGTTCTTCACTCCAGTAATCACCTCTTTTCCACTCCTCAAGGTGATGGAATTGATGTGTGCCCTTGGATTCTCAGTTTTTTCTGGAAGAAAACCTTCCTTCCTTTTCATAGCTGCTGCTATCTAAGCGACCTGAGTTTCCAGCTTCTTTTGGGTCTGATTGATAGCTTCAATTTTCTCATTCAGATCAATCTACAGAGAGTCAAACTTCCCATAGAAATCCACTTGCAACTTATGTTGTCCCTGAAGAAGTTGTTCAAGCTTAGATTCCATCTTATTCTCTGTGGACTTTTGAGAGATTGGTTGGTACGAAGAGTTCCCATAATTGCGAGTGAAATCGCTGCTCTGGAGTGATTTCTGAGTAAATTGTTCT
This sequence comes from Eutrema japonicum, assembly GCA_030161315.1. Classification (NCBI taxonomy): domain Eukaryota; kingdom Viridiplantae; phylum Streptophyta; class Magnoliopsida; order Brassicales; family Brassicaceae; genus Eutrema; species Eutrema japonicum. The sequence goes on from BSQW01000007.1 coordinate 30,787,252, forward strand.
GTTTTCAAAACCATATTGGTTCCCCTCAAACTTGTACCCACCTTCTGATTGTTGTTGTTGAAGTTTCGGTTGTTGTTATACCCGAATCGCTGACCCTGAAAACCATAACCACCAACGTAACTAACATCCTCCACTTCTTCTACTTCCACATTCATGACTTCATCTGCAAAGTGTACAGCTTTCTTCGACTTCCCAATCAGGAAATCCAACTTGGCCTGAACCTCAGCAATCTGCGATCCATCAACTCCTCCAGCCTGCTTCTTCTGCTCGAAATCAGCATTCTTGGTGCTATTACTAGACGTCAAGTTCTCAATCAGCACAATCGCATCATCTGGATACCTGGTGTTGAAGTTCCCATTACTCGCAGCATCCATACCCATCTGGTACCTCCAATGAACCCCTCTGTAGAAAGTGCCCAGCAGCTGAACCGGAGTGAACCCATGGTGCGGACAATCTCGCTGATAAGACTTGAAACGAATCCAAGCAACTTTGAATGCCTCTGTCGAACCCTGAGCAAATTGAGAGTTCTTGTTCCTGAGCTCCTCGGATCTAGCATCATCATAGAAATTGATCAGGAATGCATTCTTCATCTCATCCCATGTAGTCAGCGAATCGGGAGTCAACTGCTTCAGCCAGTAAGCAGCATCCCCACTAAGAGAGTATGTGAAAAGTTTGAAGAAAAGAAACTCATTGGGCACTCCATTGTACTTCATACCAGTGACCAAATCCTAAAATCTTTCAATATGATCTATGGGGTGTTCATGAGAGAGGCCATGGAAAGGATTCTGACTTACAAGAGCATAATACGCAGGTTTCAGCTCAAAGTCATTCCTCTGAAAAGTTGGGATGCGAATCGCAGCTCGATTGGCATAGAACTAATCAGGTTTGTTGTGCTCACCAAGTGTTCTACCTCGATCAACCCCATCATTCCCAACGTTGGCTTGTGCAGCTGGCACGATAATCTGACCAACAACAGCAGGAGGGACAATGATGTTTCCAGCTTCATCAAGTCGATGCCCTCTCTCATTGCACACTTGACCCTCTTGGTCTCTCAAGACTCCAGCTTCATCAGCTCTTAATACCACTGGGTTGTTCATCCCTGATGTTTGCTTTGTCTTTCTGTTTGTGCGTTCCAAAAGTTCTAGCTGCTCCAAAGACAGTTCAACTAGCTGAGTGCTCTTGTTCCTTCTTGTTTCACGATTAGGCATACACCTGAAAACAAGAGTCAAGCACGTAAGTAACCAAAAAAAAACGTGATGAGTATCGACCGATACCAAGTGGTGTCGATCAATACCAACCAAAGAAAACGACGAGTATCGACCGATACTAGGTAGTATCGATCGATAACGATGAACTTAGATGAAACTCGACAACTAAAATCTAATGGCGAAATTGAGTCCCCGGCAACGGCGCCAAATTTGATATGCTCAAATTAATACCATAAAAAGTACTAAAGCAGTTGCTGCAGTATATCAGGGGTTACACAAGGACTCAGAGAAATCACACAATAGATGGAGAGAATATAGGCCTCAAATGAAATAAAAACAATAAGCAGTAAAAGTGTTGTAAATTCGATGGAGAGAATATATGCCTATGGTATTTTTCAGGAAATCAATGAATGCAGACTAAACTAACTAATCAGGGTTTAGGTTACGCACGATTCTTGAACTCAAATCACTAAAGTATAATTGACCAACTATCGTTGCAAAAATTATCTAAATCTAAACTTTAGAATCTCAAATCTCTTTGCAAATTCCTAAGAATAAATCAGCTTTAATTTCAGGTTTGATATGTTCACAAATCAATTAAACCAAATCTCTTTGCGAATAATCAATTTGCTCACCTTAAATTCTATCAGATTACTCAATTGCATTGTTGTACCTTATCGATTAACCTAAGATCTAAGTTCTAGGTGATCAATATAGAATTAGCTTTGAGAACAACCTAAGGCGAAGAACTAATTCAGATTATGAACCCTAACAATAAATCAACCTAGCATTCAAAGAAATCCCTATGAGAAAACCCTAAACCTAAAGTGGATCTACTCAGACATGGAAATTGAAGCAATAAACATGTTTGAATAAATCATCAAATAAAATAGAAAGAGTAATAAGAGGGTTCTAGATCTTCTCTCGGACGAACAGAGTTTCAGACTTGTCTCCCTTCAAAAGCTCTCTCACAAAACCAAAGTAAAATAAAACGTAGTTATTAAAGTGGTTGTAAAATCCTATTAAATAACCTAAATCACGTTTTGGGGCTTCTTGTAAATAATAAAGACTTCTGGACCATTCTGTAATTCTTCAACTCTTCATTAAGTCGCGGGTCGTGTCTGCTGCGATGGGTATCGATACTAGGCAGTATCGATCGATACTGATGCTTCAAATCGAGTACTCAGCAACACGAACTTCTGCTTTGCAACAAAATGCTCCAGAAAGCTCCAATATCTCCAATTATGCTCCAAACGTGCTAAAACCTGTAAAAGACTCTAAAAGATTCCAAAATACTAGAAATACTCTATAAAACGGACTTATATCATGGCTTAAAAGGGTTAAAAACCATGATATATCAACTACCTACCAAACCCAACATATGGACCAGAATCACTCAAAACCGTGAGTGGGGGACAAGGAGGATCTTTCCATGAAGCTAGTTAGGGACCCACGGGCTAGGACACCTGCATGGCGAGTGATGATTGCTCAAATATCAGTTAGTGGGCAAGTGGGAGGCAAAGACTTGGGCCGCAAGTCTCGGCATGTGTCGGGACACTTGTCGCCGTGCAACACTTGTCGCCGTGCATGCGAGCCGGGTGACAAGTGTGAGTGCATAAACCGACCTTCCTTGGTTATAAATAGGCTCCAAAATTCTCAAGGTAAGCATCACTCACCAAAGCATTATAAAAAAAAACTTAGAGAGAAATTAGAGCATTTGTAGAGTGAGAAAGTACCTTGTGAGGGAGAGTCTCGGCTTAGATCGCGTGCATCTAAACCGAGAGGAGATCTCGCCGGGGGAAAGTAAAGAACGTAGAAGTGAAGTCTTTCCCGTATGGCCAACACAACTCAGGGTGAGTTCCGGTAGCATAGTTGCTTACCGTTTCTCATTGTTTGGGCGTGAATAAACCGTGTGACGTTTATTCCGCCATTGTTTGATTTTCTAGATTTAAACCTAGGTTGAGGTTAGTTTAGAAATAACATAGTTAATTATTGTAAAAATTAATCTAAGTAGTTAATAATGTGTTAAGACGTTCATGCGTGCATTGGATGGGGTCCATGCATGGCATGGAACGTCAAAAATAACACGGGACGTTAGAAAATGACAAAAAACGCGTAAGGACCAAGGGAGGTTCACGCGAGAAGAAATAGTAGGTTTTTTTTAATTGCTGTTGTGTGTTCAGCCATGGGAAGGTTGTTCCATGGCTTGCTTGAGAAAAGCACCCTTATATGATCTAGGAGAGATCATATAAGCTAGGATAGAAAACCGAAGGTAAGTTTTCTATAGATTATGGGATGTAGTCCATACCACCATTAGGCTCAGAGGCGTTCTTGGGTCGCTCCCTTGGCCGAGTATGCACGATGGTGCATGAAGATCAGATAGTCTAAGTAGACTAGATCACGATGTGTTAAAAATCTATGATCCTTTGTGGTGATTAGATGTGGGGGTCATGGGTTGATTTATGGATGCATCATAGGATTAGAGGCCTCACATTTAGGATTCGAACCTTAGGAAAAATTATTCAAGGGAACTAATTTAGGTTTAGGATAGACGTTGAGAATTTAAGCTTCCGCATTGTGTACTCTATAATAGGTCATTTAGCTATAGCACTTAGTCGTATGCATCACATTGCTTGGTTTGTCTTTGTGTGCTTCCTGGTAGATTTAGGCTTCGGCTATCTGGGGATGGGGGTTGGGGACTAACTTGTAGGGTAAGGGTTCTGAACTCACTAGGCATTTAGTAGAAATGCTCATTATACAATTTTTGTCACATGTAAACTTAGTGGGGAATTTAGGGGGAGCATCAGACATTAGGAAAACAAGAAGTAGATTGTGGTGTTTGTGTAAAATAGAGTTGGATTTATCAAAGGTTTTAGGATAAAAACTACACTAGGCGTATGTAAGGATTATGAAGTTAATAAAATTAAGTGTTTTCCTAAAACCTCGAGTCCTAAGATACTAGGCCATAGTCCGGGGCCGAAACAACTCTTGTCCAGATTTACGGGTTGAAAAGCCTTAGGATGCCGGACGAGAGGTTCTATAGAGATGCAACTGGCCGGGATGAATCTGTTGGTAAGTAGTATGGGATGCCACCTGACTAGTTCGTCTCGACGGTTCTCCCTTCACACTTGTGGCACACCCGGCCCCGTCCCGGGGGAGGATCTCGGGCTGAGATCGGGGGTGCTACAAAAGTTGGTATCAGAGCATGGTTTCCTAATCATGCTCACGGGATCGAGTCTTAAACAATTTTGTTTTTTGAGTCTAAAAATGAGTCGCCCAAACATCATTAGGAATATGGTTGTCCGATTGCTATTAGGTTTTTTAGAATTATGAATTAACCTTATTTGGCGAGCAAATGCAGGATGACGAGACGAAAAGGGAGATATGAGGGAGACCCGGAGTGGACACTTGGTTCTGAGAGGAGGCAGACGCACTGCTACCCAACGTTCTATGGGTCAGGAGGATCCAGTTCGTGGGAAAGTTCGTCAAGTGACACCAGCTCAAGTTCGTTACAAGAGATATACATCTTCGATTCAGATTCATCTTTTGATCTTGACCCAGAGATCGACTCCGAGGCATAACGGCTAGAGACGATCATAATCAATTCAGACTTACTAGAGGGATTTGACATCGACTTAGATATGGAGTCAATCCCGCAATCTCCGGAAGAGGAGGAAGAGATGGAGATAGCAAGATACGTAGGATACGCCTATATGCCAACATAATATTCAGATGTGGAGATCTGGGAATCACCACCACCGGAGATAATAGAGATCTCATTAGACACATCCATGACTAGCTGGTCATGCATGTCCAAATCAAGGGAGGTAGAGAACTCCCAAGCAATCCGTATGCCCCACGTCTACACAACAGGCTGTAGTTACCAGTACGCACCGCAGGAACCGCGTGACGTATGGCTGCGCGAACCAGAGAGGCACTTTGTGCAAAGGGGTAATGTGTCTTCAAGGAGAGAAGAACACAACCATATAGAAACGGGAGAGACTAAAGTATGGGTAGATAATTGCGATCAATCCAAAGAATAGAAAAGAGAGAAAGAAGAGACAACAGCAAAACGAGCTGAGGCAGAACGAATGGTGCGACACAAACACGGCCGTTGGTTAGGAACACTAACACCGGAAATAATAAGAGAAGAAGAGACAAGAGTTCACCGACTTTGGGCAGACAACCGAGCTCGAGTCTTACGTGATTGTGGGTTAAGAAACTTACACCATTGGCAAAACAAGGACGATCATCTGATCAACCAGCACAATCGCGCTTGGAGGCCACACCTTGTGCGAAACATGGCGGAAGAGGAACCATTGACCCTGACACACGAGTTGATTCAAGAGATGATAGCGGAACAACAAGCTCATGCCGAGGCACACCAATGAGCAGACGGTGAAGGAAACGGAAACGCATTGGTCCCTGTTGGGCTCAAATTCTTCACTCAAGGCCCAGCCCGAGTAAACAGGCTCGACAAGGAAAGCTCTGCCCATGACGAGGTCTCATGAGACTGTTCACTAGCTGAAGCAGGCGAGGTCGCAAGGTAGAGAAAGTCAACAAGCCAAAAGAACCGAGCATGAGGAAAGGAAGCAAGCTCGCAGGAAGACATGAGAAGGAAGACGCATTGGTCCGTGTTGGGCTCAAATTCTGCACTCAAGGCCCAGCCCGAGTAAACAGGCTCGACAAGGAAAGCTCTGCCCATGACGAGGTCTCATGAGACTGTTCACTAGCTGAAGCATGCGAGGTCGCAAGGTAGAGCAAGTCAACAAGCCGGAAGAACCGAGCATGAGGGAATGAAGCAAGCTCGCAGGAAGACATGAGCATGCACTTGACCAAATTCAAACCTGGTCAAACATATTTGATACGTATTAAAGGCAAAAGATTACAAATTTAATTCTGTATTTAATATGTATGATAATTAGCCAGTTACGTTTTTGAAGATGGTATATGTTTTGAAGGTTAGCCTCATTGTAAAGGACTGAATTCTTGGCAAACAGAATAATATACAACTTTTCTCTCAAACTCATCTAAGTTTTTTCTAAGAACATTCAACCTAACGCAAGCTGAGAATTAAGGTTGTGAGATTCAACTCTCACAATTTGGTGCCATCTGTGGGGAAAGAGCAAAAACATTTCCTCCTTGTAACCTGCAAAACTGATCATTCGAAAAAGGATAATGTCGGGCACAACAAGCGCAACAGTCATTGCTTCATCCAGAGCTATAAATACCTCCATACCACCATCCCAGCCTGATAACACCGCTCCATTGAGCTCAAATGGAACAACAGACGTTCCCATCACCAACTCGGAAGCGAATGTCACGATTGGGACCAACGAAACTGTTGATCCTTTGGGACCTGCAGTCTTAAACCAGCCTGCTCCGGATCAAATAGCTGAGATCTGGAACTTTATATTAGTTCTCATCGAACAGAATCGCCTAATCGCAGCTCGCCAAGACGATTTCGTAAGAACGTCTCGGGCAGGCGCGACCGGCGATCGACTCTCCAACCTGGGACACTAGCCCCGTTTGCATTAGGACAAGGAGGGCTAATGTTTTCACCTCCACCAGTAACGAGGCTAAACATTTCCCGTATCGATGTGATATATCATGGTTTTACCCGTTTTAAGCCATGATATAAGTCATTTTTATAGAGTCTTTCTAGTATTTTGGAGTCTTTTAGAGTCTTTTCAGGTTTTAGGTACTTTTTGAGCATTATTGGAGATATTGAAGCATTTTGGAGCTTTTTAGAGCAAACAAGAGATCATGTAGCTGAGACACCAATTTGATGCCTGAATATCGATCGATACACTTATGGTATCGGTCGATACCCGTCGAGGAAACAGAAAGATCGCGACTTATTCGAAGATTTGAGAAATTGCAAATTGCCCCAGAAAGCTTTATTATTTACAATAAGCCCCAGAACGTGTCTTAGGTTATATTTTAGGTTTTCAGCCACTTTTGTTGGCTACGCTTTTCATTACTCTTTAATTCTACGTTTAGTTTTGTGAGAGAGTTTTTGAGGGAGACAAGTCTGAAACTCTGTCCGTCCGAGAGAAGATTTTGAACCTTTGTTTTACTCTCTTCTTTATTATTTATTAAAGGATTTATTCAGTCCTGATTATTGTTTCAATCTCCATGTCTGAGTAGATCTCATATTAGGTTAAGGGTTCTCATAAGGGATTTCTTTGAATGCTAGGTTGATTTATTGTTTAGGGTTCATAATCTGAATTAGTTCTTCACCATAGGTTGTTCTCAAAGCTAATTCTAGGTTGACGAATCTGGAACTTAGATCTTAGGTTAATCGATTAGGCACGACAGTGCAATTGAGAAACCTGATAGAACTTAGAGTGAGCAAAATAACTATTCGCAAAGAGATTTGGTTTAGTTGTTTTGTGAACAAATCAAACTTGAACTAAAAGCTGGTTTAGACTTTAGGATTCGCTAAGAGATTTGGAATTCTAGGATTTAGACTTAGATAATTCTCGCGACGAGAGTTGGTTAATTATACTTTATTGATTTGAGTTCAAGAACCGTGCATAACCTGAACCTATTGTGTGTTTCCTTGAGTCTCTTTGGATTTGATCCCTAAGTATTACAATCGACAAAGCTTTAATACTTTTAGGGTATTAATTTGAGCTTATCAAATTTGGCGTCGTTTCCGGAGACTCAATTCGCCATTAGATTTTAGTTTGAGAATTTCGACTAAGTTCGACATGTATCGATCGACACCCTAGTGCTATCGTTTGATACCTGTCGTGAATTTATGTGTTACTTACGTTCTTCACTTTTGTGTTTCAGGTGCATGCCTAATCGTGGAACCAGAAGGAACAAGAGCACTCCGCTAGTTAATCTGTCATTAGAGCAGCTAGCTCTTTTGGAACGCACAAAAAAAGAGCAAAGAAGCCAGCAGAGATGAACAACAATCCAGTGGTTTTGGTTCAAGATGAAGCTGGTGCTTACAGAGACCAAGAGGGTCAATTGTGCAATGAGAGAGGGCAACGATTAGATGGAGAGGGGAACATCATCCCACCTCCTGCGTATGTGGAGGAGATTGTCGATGGGAATGTCGCTGGGAATACGAATGCAAGGCATGTTGTGGCTGATCGTGGTAGAACAATTGGTGAGTACAACAGGCCTGATCAGTTTTATGCAAATCGATCAGCGATTCGCCCTCCACCATTTCAGAGGAATGAATTTGAACTGAAACCTGAATACTACACTCTTGTGGGTCAGCACCCTTTTCATGGTCTTTCCAGTGAACACCCCATAGATCATATCGAGAGGTTCGAGGATTTGGTCACTAGCATCAAGAGCAATGGAGTGTCCTATGATTATCTCTTCTGCAAGCTCTTCTCATATTCTTTAGGAGGAGATGTGACTTACTGACTGAAGCAGTTGCCCCCTGGATCGCTGACTACCTGGGAGGAGACTAAGACCGCTTTCCTGAATAACTTCTATGATGATGCACGATCCGAGGATTTGAAGAACGAGATTTCCCAGTTTTCTCAAGGCCCGACTGAAGCGTTCAAGACTGCTTGGACAAGATTCAGATCATATCAGAGAGATTGTCCACATCATGGGTACACTAATGTCCTGCTGATGGGTTTCTTTTTCAGAGGGATTGATGGGAGGTATCAGATGGCCTTGGATGCTTCGAGCAATGGAAATTTCAACACCAGATATCCTGATGATGCTTACGTGCTGATTGAGAACTTGGCATCCAACAATAGTACTAAGAATGCAGACACGGAGCGCAAGAAGGCAGCCGGTGGCATGGAAGGCTCGCAGATTGCTGAGGTTCAAGCCAAGTTAGATTCTATGCAGTCTTTTGATGGACAAAACAATGAAGGCTGTTTACTTTGCTGATGATGTCGAGGTACTCAATAAAGATGAAGTGAAAGATGTTAACTACATTGGTGGTTCTGGTTTTCAAGGCCAGAGAAATCAATACCAGAATAACAACAGAAACTTCAACATAAGCGCTCAACAAGGAGGATCGAATCAGTTTGGCCAAAAACCTTTCCAGAACAGTGGTTATACCAGAAACTATGGGAATTCGTCTTATCAGCCTATACCTGCCAAAACTCCTGAAAGCAAAGTTGAATCTATGCTGGAACAGATTATTGAGGGACAGCAGAAGATGACAATGGATTTTAATGGGAAAATGGATGCCATGTATACTTATCTGAATGGAAAAATCGAGACTCTCAGTACTCATCAGAAGATGCTGGAAACTCAAGTAGCTCAAACTACAGCAGCTGTCAAGGGAAAGATCTTCGCAGAATGAATACGTCAATGCAATAACCTTGAGGAGTGCTAAAGAGGTCACTGCAGTGGTAGAAAAGGGTTTAGATGCAGAGAAATTAGTGGAGTTAGAAGAGGTTGAAAGCGATTTGGAGCCTTATAAGTCTGTGTCGACCGACACCACCGAGTATCGATCGACACCAGTCCAAATACTTTCTCGAGACGTGTCAAACCCCCGAGTATCGCTCGATACCCTTCCTGTGTCGATCGATACCCACTATGAGGTGGACACCACTACTTGTGTCAATCGACACCCCTCGCAGACTGAGCCAGAGATTGTGAAAAAACCGGAGATGACTGAGGAACGTATCTACAAGCCTAAGGTGCCATATCCTAGACCACCTAGACATCTCATGAATCGCATCACTGCAGAGAAGTTGCTCACTTTTGAGAAGATGGTGAGGAGAATTCCCCATACTATGTCTTTTGAAGAAACTTTTGAAAATCGCCATTTGGATTGTTACTTCCGAGATTGTAGAGAAACTGAGGAAGAGATCAAGGCATTCTTCATCAAGGCAAGAAGCACACCACCACCGATGAAGCAGCTGACTAAGAGGGAAGACCCAGGAAAATTTTCTGTTCCATGCTCTATCTCTGGAGTTGAATTCAAAGAGTCTCTCGTTGATTCATGGTGCTTGCAGAGATGTTGAAAATTGGTGATATTAGATATAGCCCCGTTTGCATTAGGACAAGGAGGACTAATGTTTTCACCTCCACCAGTAACGAGGCTAAACATTTCCCGTATCGATGTGATATATCATGGTTTTTACACATTTTAAGCCATGATATAAGTCCTTTTTATAGAGTCTTTCTAGTATTTTGGAGTCTTTTAGAGTCTTTTCAGGTTTTAGGTACGTTTGGAGCATTATTGGAGATATTGAAGTATTTTGGAGCTTTTTGGAGCAAAGCAAAGATGCTGTAGCTGAGACACCGATTTGATGTCTGAGTATCAATCGATACACTTATGGTATCGGTCGATACCCGTCGAGGAAACAGAAGGATCGCGACTTATTCAAAGATTTGAGAAATTGCAAATTGCCCTAGAAGGCTTTATTATTTACAATAAGCCCCATAAAGTGTCTTAGGTTATATTTTAGGTTTTCAGCCACTTTTGTTGGCTACGCTTTTCATTACGTTTTAATTCTACTTTTAGTTTTGTGAGAGAGTTTTTGAGGGAGACAAGTCTGAAACTCTGTTCGCCTGAGAGAAGATTTCAAACCTTTGTTTTACTCTCTTCTTTATTATTTATTCAAGGATTTATTCAGTCATGTTTATTGTTTCAATCTCCATGTCTGAGTAAATTTCCTGATAGGTTTAGGGTTCTCATAAGGGATTTCTTTGAATGCTAGGTTGATTTATTGTTTAGGGTTCATAATCTGAATTAGTTCTTCACGATAGGTTGTTCTCAAAGCTAATTCTAGGTTGGCGAATCTGGAACTTAGATCTTAGGTTGATCGATTAGGCACAACACTGCAATTGAGAAACCTGATAGAACTTAGGGTGATCAAAATAACTATTCGCAAAGAGATTTAGTTTAGTTGTTTTGTGAACAAATCAAACTTGAACTAAAAGTTGGTTTAGACTTTAGGATTCGCAAAGAGATTTGGAATTCTAGGATTTAGACTTAGATAATTCTCGCGACGAGAATTGGTTAATTATACTTTAGTGATTTGAGTTCAAGAACCGTGCATAACCTGAACCCTGATTAGTTGGTTTATCTGCATTCATAGATTTTCTAAGAAATACCCTGAACCTATCTTCTTTCCAATCAAATCACACCTTGTTTAATTTACGTATTTGTTTTAAATTCCATTGATCACTTAGCATCATTTTCATCTATACAATCTATTGTGTGTTTCCTTGAGTCTATATGGATTTGATCCCTAAGTATTACAATCGACAAAGCTTTAGTACTTTTAGGGTATTAATTTGAGCTTATCACGATGCCACGACCAGCAGAATGGTCGGCTCAGCCACCACCTCGCGGTTCAGCTCGGTAATATCGGACCCTATATTTACTCCTTCCACGATCCAGACCGCGGAAGGAGGGATTCCATCAATTGCGACCTTCCCGTGAGTAGGTCGGGCATCAGACTGATTAGCCAGTCGGGATCGTTCTGGGAGCGCCAATGAAGTTGAAACTCGGGATAATCCCGAGATCGAAACGCGACTTGAGAATGAGGTCGGAAACCTTGCCCAGCTCAATGGAGGATTCCTGCTCCGGTCTTGGAGCAATAACGAGAACGGTTTTGGACCCGGCGCCTTGCATGGGTTTGAGTCAATTAAGAAATAATATGAAGATACTAGTACCGAGCTTCAACGGATGAGATCGCAGGTCCACGCCGCTCTGAGCTCGGCACCTGAAATAGATCGGGTGATTGATGAAGTCAATCAGACCCCGTTCACCTTGCGGATTGCGAGCCCCCAGCTCGGTGATGTCGGGAACATCCGATTTCCCTGATATAACAGAGAAACCGACCCAAGGCATTTATAAGAAGTTTCAAGTTCGCCTTTTCGAGGGTGTGACAACTTCACCCAGCTTCAAGCAGCATTCTTGAATCAATATTCGGTATTTATCCATATCGAGATCTCAGAGGATGATCTGTGGGTACTTAATCAAAAGCCAGGTGACTCGATGCGGAAATACATTGACAGTTTTAAGGCCGTTAAGGCAAAAATCGCCAATTTACATAACCCAACGGCACTGAAATCTCTTCAAAACGGACTGCTAAAAACCTCAAAATTCTTCGAAGAGCTCACAGTCCGGGAGCCGGTGTCGCTAGATGATGCGCTACACCGTGCTTTGCGCTGGATTATTCTCGAGGAGGCAGGTGCAGCTCAATCAAAGCAGCAGGCACCCGCAACCTCATGTGATACGAGCTCACGGCCTAAGGTACAAGGCCGGGTGGTCTAGACAATTGGACTAAGGTCGCTCCTTGTCTTGGCCGGGGGTAGGATGGAAGCGTGGGTGGATTGAAGTTCGCCACTCAAAGATGCGGAAGTCTTTGTGATAAGAACACGAATCAATGTCTATGTGAATCACACACAAAGACAGAGATCCCACTTGTTTTCTAAGGGAATCACACACAATAGAAAATACAAGCAAAACAAAGCATAAAGCTTTACAATAAAATTAATTTCTTTATTTTTCCAAAAATCTCTATATCTTTACAATGAATTGAGAAGTGAGCTTATATAGGCTCAAATTACAAATGATCAAATAAATTAACATAAATGCAAAATAAATCAAATTAATTACAAAAATCATAAAAGATATATTATTGACATAATTTTAGCTATCCCCATTAATGGTGATTGGTTCTTTGTATCAAGACAACTTCTTGATATATCCATGGTTTGATTGTCTTCTAAATCCTCTTTGAGCTTTTGGGCTTGATTCTTTCATATTTTGGCCTCGTTTTATTTGAATCGTTTGTTGACGGGCCAATGATGTGAACTGTGTTTTCAAGATTGCATCATTCTCTCCTTCTTCAAAAGGTTTCGTCCTCGAAACTAAAACCAGATTTTGCATTTTTTTTTTGAATATAGTTTTTTTTAAACCGAAATATTAAATCCGAATAAAGAAGAAGAAGATTTTTTTTTTCTTTTTGAAAATCTGAAAACAAATCAGAAACAAATGAAAAAAAAAAAAAAAAAAATTTAAAAAATTCGTTTAATGAGAGAAACAAATTAAAACTTCAAGGAAAACAAAGAAAACTATTTTTTATGGTTTTTTTTAATTTTATAAAATCAAAGAACAAAAGTAGAAAACTTTTTTTTTTTTTTTTGATAAAAATATGAAACAAAAACGAAACAGAAATGAAAACGATAGAGGATAGGAGCTTTTAGCTCTGATACCAAAATGATACGAGCTCACGGCCTAAGGTACAAGGCCGGGTGGTCTAGACAATTGGACTAAGGTCGCTCCTTGTCTAGGCCGGGGGTAGGATGGAAGCGTGGGTGGATTGAAGTTCGCCACTCAAAGATGCGGAAGTCTTTGTGATAAGAACACGAATCAATGTCTATGTGAATCACACACAAAGACAGAGATCCCACTTGTTTTCTAAGGGAATCACACACAATAGAAAATACAAGCAAAACAAAGCATAAAGCTTTACAAGAAAATTACTTTCTTTATTTTTCCAAAAATCTCTATATTTTTACAATGAATTGAGAATTGAGCTTATATAGGCTCAAATTACAAATGATCAAATAAATTAACATAAATGAAAAATAAATCAAATTAATTACAAAAATCATAAAAGATATATTATTGACATAATTTTAGCTATCCCCATTAATGGTGATTGGTTCTTTGTTTCTAGACAACTTCTTGATATATCCATGGTTTGATTGTCTTCTAAAATCTCTTTGAGCTTTTGGGCTTGATTCTTTCATAATTTGGCCTCGTTTTATTTGAATCGTTTGTTGACGGGCCAATGATGTGAACTGTGTTTTCAAGATTGCATCATCGGGTAAGCAAACTCCTAGGGACCTAAAAAGTTTGGGAAGAAAGAATCCCAAGACCAAAGACAATGTCAGGGGTTACATTCGTACTCGGTAGGAAGCCCACCTCATAACAGATTCAAGCCCTATAACCCCAGCAAGTGGTGTGATTTTCATAAGATCAAGGGTCATTAGACTGAGGAATGCTACGAGGTGAAGAAGCAGCTCGCTGTAAAATTCGCAGCAGGAGAGCTGGGCAACGTCGAGTTTGAGAACCCCCCCCCCCCACCGAGGAGGAACTACTACCCAGATCGAGATGACGAAAGGCGAGATCGCCCGTCTGAGGATGATCGTAAGCGAGAACGCTCATCCGATGACACAATGAGGATATAACGCCCCAAGGAAATGGATACAGATCTACCTCCTCCCAGCACGAAGAAAAGAATTGATTTTATTCATGGAGAATCCCAGTTGTGTCGCAACTCCGTGAATTCGATCAAGAAACATCAGCGGAGGGTGAACACTGACATACATGACATAATCCCGCTCAAGGGACCCGACACGCAAATCTCATTATGGGAAAGCGAGGCCGTTGAGCTAGATTATCCACATGATGATGCTCTCCTAATCATGCTGGAAGTGGGTGGATACGAGCTCACCAAGATGACATCCTGGAGATTGACCTTTGGGAGTTCCCAGCTCGCGCATCATGCTGAGCGACCTTAATCTCATCATCCATAGGAAGGTTGCCACCACCACCGCGGTCAGCACCGGATTCACGATGGTAGTCCTTTTTGGATTCCTCATGACGCGAGGTATCAGCATGGGCAGACTTACAAAGAGCCTCCTTGACCTTCTTGTCGAGAGCACCTGTTGGCGTCGGAACGGGACGCAATCGCATCCTCTCCCTATACCAAAGATGCTCTGGTTTCCTAGGAGGGACCATCTTGTTGGATTCGGTGGAGCTGTCGTCGGAAACCAGGTTAACCAGAGAAACGGCAGGAGCAATATCTTGCACATGGGAATTAACCGGAGGACCAACCACATCGAGAGCTAAGTCCTTGGCAACGACTTCAAGTTTTAGAATGAGAGATGGAGTTGGAGTCGAAGCTTGAGCTTGAGTTAGGACTTGAGTTGAGGGAGATGGAGGACCTGCAAAGCCAGGTGACGTCTATTCACTACAAGAAATATCGGCATTAATAGCACACTGAAAACGCTACCATATGGTTTTCGTAGCGTTTCCATGAACGCTATGTCAGCCGCAGCTATAATAGACCCCCCCTACCATAACGTTTTATTTAATGCTATAATAAATTGACATATTGTAGCGTTATATAAAAGCCATCGGAAATTATTTTATAACACATGATTTGTGCTATCATGCAGTTTTTCATGGCGATATTTCCGTGCTTTAGTATAAGATATTATGACACATTTTTCGTGCTATGATGCAATTTTCCATGGTGATATTTTCTTGTTGTAGTAGAAATTATAATAACATATTTTCAGTGCTATCATGCAGTTTTCGATGGCGAAATTTCCGTGCTATAGTATAAATTATTATAACACATTTTAAGTGCCAGTATCATATGTTTTCGTGACGTTTTCGATTGTCGAATTGAGCACTTATTATAGCATGTATCATATGCTATATGACAATATTAACTAGCACATTTTTCGTGCCAGGATGTTCGTTTTCATGGCTTTTTTGTGCTCTATTACAATGTAAAATGACACATTTCTGGGTCATTTTGTGCTATTATTTTGTTAATTGGAACATTGAATTGCAATAATTTATATACTCATATAGTATTAATACTAAAAATAATTGACTCTAATTAAACACATTTAGAGAGACAAAGTACAAATGCCATACAATGGTAATTGATCCATAGCAAATAAAGTAATGACAAAGAAAACATCATAACAGAAGGTTCAAATGTAACCATCAAACCAAATCAAAAGCAAAAGAATGGTTTTTACAATGGAGTGGTTCGTACCATGCAGTTAGTCTACACGAGCAGCCTTGCCTCGTGAGGACTGTCCTTGTTCCTGTTTTGGGCGTTTTGCTGACTTGCGTGCATTCTCCATCATGTTTCTGATACCTATACGGAACATTGGCTCAATGTCTTCTTCAGGTACCTCAACGCGAATCAAGTTGCCTTGAGAGCATCTAAACTCGGTTTTGCTGATCTCTACCACATCATATTCTGCTTCTTGTGCCTGTTGTTGGGGGTGTTGTTGGAGTTGCGACTGCTGTGGCTGTTGTTGGAGTTGTGGTTTCAGTCCGAAGGCTGGGATTCCGCAGATGATGCCCTTCGTTGCTTCCATTTGAGTTTCTACATGCCAAAAAGAACACAAGTTAGATTTAATGCAATGCAATGCGTGTTATAATGCAACATAACACATATTTGAAGCGATTGAGAAAAAGAAATCGAAAAGCATAACCTGAAGATGGTACAGGATATTGACTCTCTTGTTTATCTTCATATTAGGTCCCCTCCGAGATCTTTAGGGCTTCGAATCTTCCTACGACTTTAGGTATACAAGCTATTTAATTAGAGAAATCTAAGACTTTAGGTAGACAATCTAGTAATTAGAGAAATCTAAGACTTTTAGAATGAGGAATAAAATCTAGGGTTTAGAGCTCGATTACCTGTCCTGGTTTTCTTCGTCGGAGTCGTAGGTGGACAAGTTCGATGGAGACGCAGAGGTAAATTTACGGGACGGAGAGACGAAGGGAAATCGATGCGACCCACAGACGTAGGGAATTCGTGGCGACGGAGACAGATGGGAATCGAGGGGACGGATGAAAATCGAGTCTACGGAGTTACGGAGGGGAATCGACGGGAGTGATGGAAAGACTTGACCGGATATGGATTTGTGATGGCGACAGAGATTGAGGGTTTGAGAGAAAACGAGAGATCTGTCTCTCAGTAACCTAAAAGACCTTTGGATTTAAAATATTAAAATTGGCTAAAATGTTTGGCTCCAAACATGAAATTTTTTGGGTTCCTGGCAAATATTTTTCAGCTTGGAATTTTTTTGGGTTCCCCGGCAAACAAGAGTTTTGGCATGGATTTGTTTTTTTTTATTTTGGTAACAACTTTTATAGATTCAAATATGTGTTTTGGCATGGATTTGGCTTTATATAACACTAATTAATACTTAAATATCATTAATATTGTTAGTAGAACAAGAAAAAATATCATAACCCTAAACCCTAAATCTCAAACCCTATACCCTAAACTCATTAATACTTAAAATTAAATTTTTATTGTTAGTAGATCAAGAAAAATATCATAACACTAAACCCTAAATCTCAAACTTTATACCCTAAACTCATTAATACTTAAAATTATATTTATATTGTTAGTAGAACAAGAAAAAATATCATAACCCTAAACCCTAAATCTCAAACCCTATGTACTAAACATCAAACCCTTCAGCTCTTAGTAACTTATCATTAGTTTGTAAGGTTTGTATATATGTTTGTAATCATTTGAATTTGCAATGATTTTGCAATCATTTCCAATCATTGACAATCATTTTCATTTGTTAATTGACAACATAACAAAAACCCTAAACCCTAAATCATCAACACAGTCTTAACTATAAACGCCAATACCCTAAACCCTAAAATTAAAATAACGCTTAATTCTGTTTAAGTTTTTTCTTACAATATTACAAGGAAATCATATTTCAAATATTAAACATATACATTAATCAAACTCTAAACCATATACTGTAAATCAAACCCTAAACTCTATACACTAAATCAAACTCAATAATTATTCTGTGTTATTTTCTACTGTAATTAAATTATATTTCAAATCTTGTTCATGTTTTGGCTTGGTTTACATTAGTTTTTTGGACTTTGTCAATGAGGCCGTTTTTGTAAACTCTATGTGACAATATAAACAAAAAAACATGAATTGGAGAAGAGAAAATGTTTTAACACACCACAAACCCATGGTCTCATACAAAGGTTGCGCATAGAAAACAAGATCCAAACCAAACAAAGTTTGCACCAAAACAAACCAAGTCATAACAAACCATAAAGCCATGTTCTGAAACACAAAGTTCTGTCTTAGAAGAAGTAAAATGCAAGGTTCTTTCTGGTATGACTTCAGACCTGAAAACAAATATATCCTAGTTTAGTTTCATAAATTTGCCCACTTATATAAATCCAAATAATAACCAAATGACCGAAGATCTCACCATAATCACTTTATCCTCTGGCCAAGCAATAGCACTTCCAAGTGCATCTTCCATATACTCGATCTCAGAAGTTGTCCTCCACACTGCAGCTTCTTTAACTTTCACAACATCCACAAAGACTCTACATGCACCAGGGCCCAAAGGTACAAAGTGGACATGTTGCTCAGGATCATTCGATGACCAACGTCCCTCAGCAACGACGACCTTCTTTCCTGACAGATCCAGGATCTTGCATTTTTGATTTTCCTTGAATTTGGTACGCTACAAGAACAGAAAGCAAAAAAACAGAACCAACGTTCAAACTTCAAGCAGCATACCACAAACAATCAACTTTATCAATAACAGAAATTACCCCTGATCTGCGAAGAGGAGATGCTAGAGTTACTGGTGACTTTTCATTCGTAGACTTCTCTTTCAAACTCAAAGCATGTTTCTTTGTAGGAGCTTATGGAGTTACAGGAGACTTTTCAGTCTGAGAAGTTGGACTAACTACTTTAGACCTGGATGGCTCTACACCAGGAGAATTTGGAGTTCTTCCATCAATTACAACTCTATTTGCAGGCCATGCTACAAAACAGTTCAGATAATCCTCCACAATTCTCTTCTCAACCGTAGGCCTCCATATAAATGCCTTTGGTTTTACTACCTCATCCACATACACTTTTATTGCGTTTGGACCAAGAGGAAGTCCATTAACCAACGCTTTAGGTTCTCGAGTCTGCCATCGGCCTACAACAACCACTTCCTCATTTGTAATATAATCCATGAGTTTGCATTTGTTATTTGCACTTGTAGATGGACTCTGCGGAACAAAGGTGAAAAAAGCCACCAATTACAAAAAAGAACAACTCAGACTCATAGAGATGAAGAGCATCTTTAAATAAGCAAATTTAAGAAACTTAACCTTAGGATTAGTGTCTTCTGGAATGAAACCTGCATTTGGAACAGTACAATAATCGGCTTGCCATGCAATCATTTCTCCAAGTGCATCTTCAATAGTAAACATCTGATGTGCAGGCCTCCATAAAAATGTATCTAGTTTGATTGCAGTTTCTACTAACACCTTCACTGCGTTAGGCCCTAGAGGAATCCCATTAACTAACTCATCAGCATCATATGAAACAACCCGTCCCTCAGCAACATTCTCATCAGAGGAAGACCAGTCAACCAAATAACACTTGGGAAGTGATCTGGTATTGACACTCTGCATGGAGAACAAGCAATTATAAATCAACTCATAATTAGTCATCTACAGTTAGATGAAGCCAGAGAAACTCAATTCTTACCCTGTAAATCGAGTTTTCACCCACATCAGTCTCTTGTCCCTGCCATAGGAGAAAAAATAGATTAGTAACGTATTTCTGCAAATTCATCTGTATAAGTAATTTAAAGAAAGTAGACGAACCTGGTTATTCATTCTGGCAATGACCTGCTTTAAATCATGAACCTCTTTCTGCAATGTCATCTGTTTTTCTTCCATAGCAGCCATACAGTTGTTCTTGACTTGGAGACAAGCCAATTTGGTCATGCTAATGCCTCTACCCATTGCTCTCAACCGGCCAGGATTATCAGGTCCCAAGATCTGAGTTAGCATGTCTTCTTTTGGATTCGTTGTCGTTGAATCTGATGGACCTTCAAGTTCTATCTCTGATGCCTTCCTCTGGAAACACAATGACAATTACTTAAGAAACAATTTGCAAGAATTCCAATTCCTACTAAAACTGAAAATAATAAACAGAACTTACTATCTTTTCAGCCGCATTCACATTGACAGGCGTACCATCCTTCTTAGTACGCGATTTGACCCAAACTCTTAGCCTCGTTACCTGAGATGGTTATGTGCTACTGTTTACCAAATCTTCTCTCAATCTCACCATTCCTTTACGCCCGCTAGTGTGAGGAATCTGCTTATGTCTTCTTTCTTTGTATGAATCACTGACAGCCTAAATTGGAAACCAAAGAAACAAATGTAGATAGTCTCAAGGACAACATATAACAAGTGACAGATAAGTGACTACCTTGAAGGCTTTACCAGTCTTCTCTTTGACAAATTTACGCCATTCCGTTGTATTTACATTCTTCGGACGCAGATTCATCCTATCTTTAATGGTTCTAGCATTCCTGACAGAGGTCACCAGGCGTGATTTGGATGATCTCCATAGACATCCCATTTGCTTAAACACAACAGCCTTTCTGAACTCTTGATCCACGTCAAACCTCGTCTGTATTCAGTTAAAGGATAGTGAGACAGTAAATTACAATTTAAACTTCATATATGTAAAAGTGGATTCAGATTACCTCAATAGAATTCCACAGCACTGTTTTGATATCTTCACTAACTTTTTTCCAATTCTCCACAATGACAGGAACATGTTCACGTACCAAGGGACCTAAATAAGATGATAACAATACAGACCCTGGACCACAAGGTTCTCCCAAGTCAGTGAAATCAACATGTTGCATTTCACTCGGATCTTTGGCAATATGTTTCATCATAGTTGGTCCTCGGCGTCTTTTACGCAGTGGTTCAGTAACTCTATCATTCTGAGGTTCCAATTCATCTTCTATGGTTTCCTTCATTTGGTCTGTCTCAGTATCAACATGTTCATCATCTTCTGCTTCTTCAAAGGTTTCCTTGTTTTGTTCTTCTTCAAAGGTTTCCTTGTTTTGTTCTTCTTCAAAGGTTTCCTTGTTTTGTTCATCATCACCAGATACATTCACTTCTACACCTTTTGTCTGTTCTCCAGAATGGTTCTCTGCTAACTCATGCTCTGCAGTAGGGTTCTCTTCTTCCTCCATTGCTAACAATTCCTTGGGCTCCATTGTCTTTCTTCCACGTTTGTTCTTCTTGCGATTACCCATCTTAGTTCACCTGAAACATGAAAATAAGTTGTCAAAATACAGTTTAAAGATGAACTCGCACACAGAAACAGAGAAACACACAATGAAACCAAAGCAATCAACACTCAGAAGCATTTCAAAAGAATCCATTTTCATTAAAAAGGGATTCATATCACACAAAATTTCCAACATCAATCCAAAAAATAGAAATCATCTCAGACATAAATTCCTTCACAGTCAGGCCGTGAATTAGACGATTCATCAGCCAAGTCATCAACATCCATGGCTACTAATGCTGGCAATGGACCAACATCTGCATTTCCTTCTTCAGCATCTTCTTCACTGTATCTTCTTGTAGGACCTCTCATTGCTACATACCAGCTTGATGTCTTATCTACCCTTGAGTAAAAAAATTGCTTTGCTTGAGAGGCTAGTATATATGGATCTCTTGCAAATGACACTTGACTTTGGTTGAGGTTGACAAGAGTGAAGCCATCTTCTACCTTGACTATGTTACCTCTGTTTGCCCATGGACAGCGGAATACAGGAATGTAGAAGGTATTGTATAATCAAGCAGTAAAATCTCCACCACTCTTCCATAATATGATACTAAGTCAACCATCTGAGGTGAATCTTTTGCACTAGCTCTACACATTGTCGTGTCCTCATAAAAAACCCCACTGTTCTGAGTTTGCCTGTCAACTGAGTTTGTGTGAAACCTCATCCCATTTATTATGTAACCTGTGTAAGACCTTGTGCTAACACGAGGACCGTAGGCCAACCACTTCAGCGTTTCTTCGTGTTTTTCTGAAGTTAGAGGTATCTACAAAAGAACATGTAAAATGTCAATATATACTGAAGACAATTTTGTATCAACCACACAAAATAACTCAAATTAAAAACTTGCCTGATCTTTTAACCAAGATGCAAATTGCTGAATATGCGTACTCCATAACGTTGTCGCATCATGTCTACATCTTTCTCTAGTGTCTTGTAGATGTTGTAGGTGCATGCTTAAATTGGATTAACATAAAGTGTGAACATTCATCAGGAAATACAAATTAAACAAATAAAATAAGAAACTGTGTAGAACTTACTCCACATAAGGTTCCACCATTGCCAAATTCTGAATCACATCAAGATGGGCAATTTTCTTATCCTTCTCAGTAAGATCACATGAAGTGGCTGCGGATATTGGACGACCCTCTAGTATAGAGCTGCTCTCAAACTCAGTATTTCTATCAGGTTTATCCTCAACACTTGTTGTGTTTTTCAAGAACTGACTGCAGAACCGCATGCATTCCTCGGTGAGATACGCTTCACCAATACAACCTTCTGGTCTTGCAGGGTTTCTTACATAATCCTTCAAAACTTTCATGTATCTGCAGGCAAAGTGAATTGAACATTAAAAGCATGATTATTGACTGCGTAAGATAACAACTAATCAGTTATAAGTTGTACCTCTCAAATGGGTACATCCAACGGAAATGCACTGGTCCACATAACCGAGCTTCCTTGCCTAGATGAACTGTCAAATGCACCATTACATCGAAAAAACTTGGAGGAAAGAACCTCTCAAACATGCAGAGAGTTTCCACAATTTCAGTTTCCATTACTGAGATTATCTCTCTAGCAATTACTCGCTGGCACAGATGATTGAAGAATGCACATATGCGTCCAATAGCTATCCTAACACCTTTAGGTAATAAACCTGCAGGGAGAAAAGCATTGGAGATCAAAGACAGGACATCTAATGCTATAACATAAAAAGTTAAAAGCCCCTCAGGTGATACCTCTAATCGCAACCGGAAGAAGCTGTTGCATCAAGACATGGTAGTCATGTGATTTAATTCCTGTAACCTTAGATTCTTCTAGCTTAACACACCTTGAAATATTATAGCAGTACCCATCCGGACCTCTGAAGTCCAATAAACGCTTACAGAATACTTTCTTCTCTTTGTTGGACAAAGACCAAGGAGCTGGAGGTAGATATGTTCTTTTTCCACGGGGTTCGGGATGTAAATCCTTCCTAATGCCAATTAGTTGTAGATCTTTTTTAGCGTTAAGACCATCTTTTGATTTTCCACAGTGCAATATTGTAGCAACAAGGCTTGCAGCAACATTTCTCTCCACGTGCATCACGTCTAAATTATGTCTAACCGGTAGCTCCTATACAAGAAAAACACAGGTAAAATAAAATATTGTTAAAGAAAGCTAAAATAGATCAATTCAAGGAAGATAGATATAAAATAAATTATAAACATACCTCCCAATAAGGTAAGTTGAAGAAGATTGACCGCTTCTTCCATCTAGATAGCTCCTCTTCATCTACTGGTTCTTCCTCTTCCTCTGACTCACTGGATTCATCATCCGTATTGGAGTCTGATCCTACCTTATCTTTCATCTTCCTCTTCCTTCCAGATACTTTCACATTTCCAAAATCATTCTTGTAATTTTTGAGTAACTGGTATATATTATGACCACTGAGAATCCTACGTCTTCTCCCATGCTCAACTTTACCATCAAACCATGCTTTCTTTCCTCTATAAGCATGTGTGGGAGGCAGACCTTTCCGATGGCCCATATATACATGCTTCCTGCAATTACTCAACCACAAACTATCTGTGTGCTTCCCACACACAGGGCAAGCCATTTTGCCCTTTACTTTACAGCCTGCAAGATTTCCATATGCAGGAAAATCTTGAATGGTCCATAGAAGCATTGCTCTTAATGTGAAAGTAGTGTGACTGAATGCGTCATACGTTAACTCTCCTTTATCCCACAGATGGTTAAGATCCTCTATAAGTGGTTCTAAGTACACATCTATATTGTTTCTAGGTTGGCTTGGACCAGGAATCAGCAATGACAACATTATGTTCTCCTCCTTCATACACTTTTCAGGTGACATGTTGTAATTCACTAGCAATACATGCTAAGCACTGTAGTTAACATTCTTCATGCAAAAAGGATTAAACCCATCCGTGGAGAGTCCAAGCCTAAGGTTCCTTTATTCAGCAGAAAATGAAGGGTATTTGTCGTTCATTTGATCCCAAGTAATAGAATCTACCGGATGACGGTTTTTTCCATCAGTGCTCTTATTACTAAAATGCCACCTTAGGTCCTTCGCCATTTCCTCTGACCTGAACATCCTCTTGAGACGTGGAATTAATGGAAAATACCTAAGAACCTTTTGTGGAATACCTTTCTTCACATCACCTGTTCGCGTGTTAATCTTCCATCGTGAAGCGTTGCATTTCGGACAATTGTCTAGCTTCTGAAACTCCTTTCTGAATAAACAACAATCATTCACACAAGCGTGTATCTTCTCATAACCCATTTCAAATGATCTCAGAAACTTCTTCACCTCGTACAAGGATGTGTGCAAGACATTATCCTTGGGTAGCATATGTGGCAAAGTCTCGAGCAGAAGATCGAAGCTTCTATCAGACCAACCACTATGTGTCTTTATCCTAAAAAGTGAAACAATCGCCGAGAGCTTGATGTGGTTTGCACAACTTGGATACAGAGGTGTTTCTGCATCGGCTAGCTTTGCAAGAAACTCATCTTCTTGCTTATCCTCACCTTCATCAACCTCACTTAACTCACCTTGCCTAAGAAGCTCTTCATCCACAAACTCAGCTGCTTGGTATAACCCTAAAATCTCTTGGTTCCACTGACTTGCATTGCTTCTACAGCCAGTCCCTGATATCACTTCTCCATGATGATACCAATTCTCCCGCATCTTGTAACTCCAATGCATTCCCTTTGTTACAAGATGATCAACAACAACAGCAGCTGGGTGACGATCTACGTTGCGACAGTCAATGCATGGGCAAATGATCATCTCAGTTTCTCCTAAAGCTGCACCAACAGACCTCACAAAGTCCCAAGCACCTCTCTCATAACCAGAGTCAACTCTTCGGTTTATAAGACATATGAAAGCATCAAACAATAGCAAATCTTAAACTCTCTTTTAATCACCCATTAAACCCTTAAGTATATATATATAGTTTTTCATTTACCTGTTAAGATGAACCCATGAATTTTCGATCATTTCTATGTTCTAACCCATAAGCAACAGAAAACAAACCCATAAGAATATTTCAAACATCAAACGAACACATTGTCATTCACATTAGCAGCAATAAACAGTCAAGCATTAAATCAAGCAGAGACTTAAAAGCCAGAAATTTCTTTGTGTTCTCTTGCTTATCTTTGTGTAAACAGTCAAGTATTAAATCAAACAGACACTAACACATTGTCATTAGCATCAATCCCATTGCTTAAACAATCAAATACCCAAACAAGACAAAGTAAACCAATAAGCTCCATAAGCCAGAAATGAAAAGTTATATTTGGATGATAATAATTACCTCTATAAGCTCTTGCAGCTTGGTTTTAAGAGTTCAAGACGTCTTCAACCCAAAAAGAAGCCTACAGATCTCCTTATGTTGCAACAAGCTCCAACCTGCAAAGCCATATCATGAATCTATTCATTTATAATGCAAAAAAATTAACAGATTTCAAACGAACAAGAACCACAAATCGATAATGTATAACCTTAGTTTTTCTCTTGCTTATCTTTTTGTCCTCAAATAGATCTCTATGGCTTCCAATCTTGCTGCAATGAGAGGTAATTGAAATTAATCAGAGTAATCGAAGACACTTTGAATGACGAATTAGATCTAGGGTTCAGAACAACAGAAATCATAAGTGGGTTTCACCTGGAATTTTGCAGATGGCGACGACACCGGAGGAATCGACACCGGAGGAAATGACACCGGAGGAAACGACACCGGAGGAAACGACACCAGAGGAAACGACACAAGCTGAGGCAGGAAGAGAGCTGATTTTCAGTTCCGATCTACTTCTACACACCGAATACAGAGGAAAATTTAGTATACGAAGGTTGAAATTATGAGGGGAAATCAGATTTGTGTAACAGATTTGAGAGAGAGAAGTAGATTTGGTGAAAATCAAATTTTTTGTCTAAATGACCTTTGCATGCTCGAGACTGAGAATGGCGGAAAATGAAAAAATGGCTAAGTATTTTTGCCTCCAAAAGCACTTTCCAGCTATAGTTGTCATTTTTATGTTACCGTGTATCGTACTTTTTTCGTAGCACTATGTTAACACTAATTTAACGGTACTAAAAGGTTGGTATCAGATTTTAACAGTTTTAGTAGCAGTTTGTGAATTCGTGCTACCGTGAACTGCTACCAATGCCCATATTTCTTGTAGTGATTAAATCAAAAAGAAGAGAAGAAAAGCCTATGATCTCTTTTTTTTTTTTTTTTAAAGGACAAAATGGATACGAACCTGCGAGCCGGAGAGCAGCCGCAACGGACTGCCTGGGAGCTGGACGATCGCGAAACTTCAGAATCCTGGCAAGAGTAAATTGCTTCCAGTCGGAGTTCTCTTCTTTAAGAATATCGATGAGCTGTCGAACCTCAGCCTTCACAGTCTTCGAGGAATCAATAGACTCTGAAAAAGGATAGTCAACTCAGAACAGAAGAAAAAGCAATTAAGGAATTCCTGAAAAGGGCACACGAGCCAACTTCCTAGGGTTCATGCTGACCGGTAATTTGAGCCCAGGAACGCTAAACTATCGACTCGCCCTCAATAGAATTCCAAGAGATTCTAAAATAGAACCATTGCTCTCACCATTTATCCTCCCTTGCATTGAACCTGAAGACATATCGATTAACCTTTGCCGGAAAATAATAGGTTCCACAAAAATTCGAGTTCGCTTTGACATTGAAGAGCTGGCGAAACTCCTCGGTGTTTAACAAAACTCCGGTTTCTTTAGATCTCACCCATAGTGTGACTAAGTTTCTCATCGCGCTGGGCATGATCTGGGGAAGGGCGAGCCCGAGGTCGCCGACAGTGTCAGAGATGGCCGCCGGGATAGGAAAGGTGAGGCAGCACTTCAAGAAAAACACGGCGTAGCCACATGCGTAACCCTCCAGAGGATTTTCCTGAGAATCACCATACGAAGGAACAAGGAAATCAAAGAAATCAAGTCCGCATAAGGAAGAAATATTCTTGAGCTCCTCAAGCGAGACCGTGCTCCTCGAGTGAGGTCCGAACTGATCGGCGAGAGTGAGTGAAGCACTCGGTTCTGAAGCACTCGATTGTGAAGGGGAGGCCATAATAGAAAACCAGAAAAAATCGGGGATGAAAGGAGCGAGTTTGTCGGAATTAACGAGGGAATAACGTTTTGCAGAGAAAGACAAGCGGTGAAGGATAAATCACAAATATGACTCGAATGAAGACGACTCATTTATACCAACCGCCCACTCGCCCACTCGCCCTGTCACTTCTCTCAAATATCGCACGCTTAATACAAGATCCCTGCAATTTTGATATATCATGGTTTTTACCCTGTTTAAGCCATGATATAAGTCCGTTTTATAGAGTTTTTCTACTATTTCATAGTGTTTTAGAGTCTTTTACAGGTTTTAGCGCGTCTGGAGCATAATTTGAGAAATTAGAGCTTTCTGGAGCATTTTGGAGCAAAGCAACGTTCGTGTAGCTGAGTACCCGATTTGAAGTCTCCATGCGTCGTTTGGGCCTTGACACAGAGCTGGCCCGTTTGCTTGCGAAGATTGGTCTTGGTCAGATGGCCACTCAGTAGCATGATCTTTACCCGGACTTGGTTCGTCAGTTCATGGCGACAGTTCGCATTTACTACCAGGACGAGGTTTTCCGGGATGCACATGAGGGTACTCTAACTTTTATGGCTTGTGGAGTGAGGTACATGTTACCACTCCCTGATCTCTGTGACATCTACGGTTTTCTGCGGGATTGCAGGAAGGTTTCTCTTCCCGTGTAGCATCCTGACATGCATATATTTTGGGAGCATTTCGGGAATGGTGCTTATTACTCTAAGGAGTCCACTTAAATGGATATACGACACCCGGTCCTGCACTGTTTAGTTAGGATCCTGAGCACCACTCTTTTGTGCAAGATGGAACCCAACAAGATGAGGGTGTCCGAGCTTCTACTTATGTGTCTGGCTATCAGAGACATTATTCATGAGGAGGATTTCGCATGGCCTGAGCTTATAGAGGTCAACCTTGGCGCTATTTTTGCGCATCATTTGGTCTCTTTGAAAACCAAACCATTCACATGCACGAGCACGAAGACAGAGACATTTGGTAGTCTCCTCACTCCTATCTTCCAGCACGTCGGGATCAGTACTACGAGCTGCTCGATCGTCACTACGCGTCGGTTTCTGGATGAAAGCCATCTGAAGAACCTTAAGTGGTTGAAGCCCGAGAGGCGTTGGTTATTCACTACATCTGCTGGAGATTTTCTGGTGTCGCTCCCTAACGATGAGCTGACATGCATTCTTGAGGATCCTTCTCAGCTTCGTTTCGAGCCTCCACCACACATGTTGATTCGCGCACCAGCGACTAGACGACGAGCTCATGCGCCCTCACATGCTACTGACATTCCATCTACTCCAGGCCAGGGAGGACGAGCCCAACGATCGCGAGCATCAACTTCTTCTATCCCTGCACCATCATTTCCTTTTCCTTCGGAACTTCCGATGGAGCCCGCTGCCTTTCACAAGGTGATGATAGAGAGTATGAGGAGCATATGGACTGCTATTTCTCGCTGCCGCTGCATGACTGACACAGACGCTGGTCCTTCATCTCGACGTCCTGTTTCACCACACTCACCGTGCACACCTACTGACGTTGGACCATTTGGCACTGCTGGCGATGACTCTGACGCCATTGAGGAGGATTAGTCCTCTTTCTATCTGATTTTCACGTTTGCTGTTCCTTCTCCCTTTTCTTTTTATCTACGTTCGAACTTTTGTGTCTTTT
This sequence comes from Eutrema japonicum, assembly GCA_030161315.1. Lineage (NCBI taxonomy): Eukaryota > Viridiplantae > Streptophyta > Magnoliopsida > Brassicales > Brassicaceae > Eutrema > Eutrema japonicum. Next base: position 30,816,113 of record BSQW01000007.1, read on the forward strand.
ATGTTTTTAAACCTGTGGATTTTTACTTTTGTGATATTTTGTTGTACCTAACTTGTGTTTGAGTGGTCTAACAGTGTTCACATTTAACACCTGGATCGTTTGACACATTTTTGGAGCTACATCTGACCTTAGACGATTGAACACGAAATCACCTGAGTGTCGATCGATACCCTGTTGGTATCGGTAGACACCTTATGACACGAATCGACTAAGGACCGCCGTACTCTAGAATCGGTGATGGTGAATAGATCCTTGAATTCGAAGAGGTTCACGGCGAGAGATGCTAAGGCGTGAGTGAAACACTCGAAATTCCTTATGCCCAATCGACTATGAATCACGATGAACAAGGGGATGGCTTCGATGTTGGGAGAATCCAGGAACGAGGATGATAAGGCGTGGGAGATGAAATCCCGAAAATCCTTATGCCCCTATTCCGAGAAGGATTAACACGAACAACGGATTGATGGCTACGTCGAGTGTTGCGGAAAGACACTACGATAAACCGTAAAATAATTCGATAAATAACCTTCAAAGAATTAGAGAGAAAAGAGTATGAAACTCTGAAAATAAACTTTGATAATATGATTGTTGGTTTTCGACAATGAGGGAGAAAGAAGATAAAGGAAAAATTCAAAGGGTAAAGTCAAGAGTCATTCTCGAAAATGAGAGAAGACTCCATCGAAAATTACATAGAAATTAAATGCAAATGGACTGTCTTTTGGGATTCCGCCAGAAATCCCCGCGGAGAAATTCCCTCGGGAAAGTCCCTCGAAAAGTCCCTAGGGAATAAATCTCTCGGAATTTTCCTCGGAAAATCCCCCCGCGGAATTCTCAAGAAGTCGGACCTTTAGGCGGTGTAAGCCGGTTGCCTCTTTGAAACCTCTATACGGAAAACCCATTGGGACAAAACCGTATATAGGAAAAAGAGTACAACGCGACTTACACAAACGGCCAAACTTCACAGAGAATTCGAAGATAAAGAGGTGAGGACGGGTTGCGTAAGTTGATCCTCCTCGATCCTTGATTCCGTAAGTCCGCTCCCGCTAGCTTCCGTGCCTTAGGCCGTGTGATAGGTCCTTCGGGAATGACCATTGCGTCTTCTTGAATCTCAACCGAAGTCGTCACGTCCATGATCATATCATCTCCCTCCTCTTGAAAAGGATTTGCCCTCAAATCTATTTCATCTGCAACATAAGGAATAATATCAACAACATTGAAACTTGAGCTTATCGAATACTTACCTTGGAGATCGAGTTTGTAGGATTTATCGTTGATCCTTTCCACCACGGTGAACGGTCCATCCACTCTCGATAAGAGTTTTGATTTCATTTCCTCTGGGAACCGTTCTTTCCTTAGATAAATCCATACAAGATCGCCGGGTTCAAAAACCTTCTTGTTTCGTCCTTTGTTTGCAGGCTTGTGGTATTGCTCTGTCTTACGTTCTATGTTTGCTTTCGCTTTCTTGTGCATCTGTTTGACAATCTCGGCCCGTTTCTTACCGTCCATACTCACATGTTCACTCTAAGGTAAAGGAGTTAAATGGAGAGGAGTAGGCGGGTTAAAACCATAAACGAGTTCAAAAGGTGAAAACAATGTAGTAGAATGTTGTGCATGATTATAAGCAAACTCTATGTGAGGTAAACAATCTTCCCACGACATAAGATTCTTTTTAATGACAGTCCGCAAAAGAGCTTCTAATGTCCTATTGACCACCTCGGTTTGACCATCGGTTTGCGGATGACAAGTCGTAGAGAAACAAAGCTTGGTTCCTAACTTAGCCCAAAGGGTCTTCCAAAAATAACTAAGAAACTTTGTATCTCTATCCGACACTATAGTCCTAGGCATTCCATGCAATCGAATAACTTCCCTAAAGAGTAAATCAGCTATGTTCGATGCATCATCAGTTTTATGACATGGAATACAATGCGCCATCTTAGAGAACCTATCGACTACAACAAATATTGAATCATTACCTTTCCTAGTTCTAGGCAATCCTAAAACAAAATCTATGGAAATATCGGTCCAAGGAGCACTAGGAATGGGTAAAGGAGAATATAGACCTTGGTTTTGGCGTTTGGATTTTGCATACTTACAAGTCGTGCATCGGTTGCATATCCTCTCAACGTCATGTTTCATATGTGGCCAAAAGAAGTGATCTTGCACGATATGAAGTGTTTTGGCAACGCCAAAATGTCCCATAAGTCCACCGCCATGTGCTTCCCTAATAAGCAAATCTCGCAAAGAAGAATTAGGAATACAAAGACGGTTCTCGTAAAACAAGAAACCGTCGCTTTGAAAATACTTTCCAAATGCGAATTTAGAACAAGATATAAAAACTTCCTGGAAATCTGAATCGGTTGCGGATGCTTCCTTGATCATCTCAAATCCAAGTATCTTAGCATCAAGTGTCGAGATTAGAGTGTACCTCCGAGACAACGCATCGGCAACGACGTTTTCCTTACCTTGCTTATACTGAATTACGTACGGAAACGTCTCGATGAATTCAACCCATCATGCGTGCCTCTTGTTCAACTTTTGATGGCTCTTTAAGTGCTTGAGGGATTGATGATCCGTGTGAATAATGAACTCCTTCGGCCATAGGTAATGCTGCCACGTTTGGAGAGCTCGGACCAAGTCATAAAGTTCCTTGTCGTATGTCGGATAATTGAGCGTCGCTCCTCCAAGTTTCTCGCTAAAGAAAGCCACGGGTTTCTTCTCTTTCATAAGTACAACACCTATACCAATACCAGAAGCGTCACATTCAATTTCGAAAGCTTTCATAAAATCCGGTAAAACAAGGAGAGGGGCGTGAGTGAGTCTGTTTTTCAGCAGTTGGAATGCTTCCTCTTGAGCTTGCTCCCAACGAAATCCCACGTCCTTCTTGATTACTTCGGTTAGTGGCTAGACAATAGTACTGAAATCACGAACGAATCGTCGATAAAATCCCGCTAAGCCGTGAAAACTCCGGACCTCGCTAACGGTCTTAGGACTCGGCCAATCGCGAATTGCCTTGATCTTGTTCTCGTGCACCTGTATCCCTTAGAACTAACCACAAAACCTAAAAAAGACAACGTTATATGAACAAAAAGAGCATTTCTTTAAATTTCCAAACAAACGTTCCTTCCTAAGCACGTCTAACACCAATCTCAAATGTTCCACATGTTCGTCTAGGTTCTTACTATAAATCAGAATATCGTCAAAGTAGACAACTACAAAGACGCCTATATACGACGTAAGAACATGGTTCATTAAACGCTTAAAAGTGCTAGGTGCATTCGTCAAAACAAACGGCATAACCAACCATTCATACAAATCGTGTTTGGTTTTGAAAGCGGTTTTCCACTCATCACCTTTCTTCATCCGGATTTGGTGATAACCCACTACAAGAAATGAGCTAATTCGCAATGAAAAGTTCCCTTGCAAATACATTATAATCCGTTGCAAAGAAGTCTTTGCAACGAACTTGTAACACACAAAAATCTGTTGCAAATTCATTGTTGCTAAAATAATCCGTTGCTAATTTGTTGCCATTTTGTAACAGGTTTGCAAGGGAATATTAGCAACGGAGTATTGCAATGACGGTGTTGCTAATATTCGCAATGAAAAGTTCCCTTACAAATACATTATAATCCGTTGCAAAGAAGTTTTTGCAAAGAAGTTTTTGCAACGAACTTGTAACACACAAAAATCTGTTGCAAATTCATTGTTGCTAAAATAATACGTTGCTAATTTGTTGCCATTCTGTAACAAGTTTGCAACAAATAATAACAACATATATTAGCAGCATAATATTTTCAAAAATATTACTATTAATTTCATCACAAACCGAGAATTGGAGTGGGTTTACAATAAAAGATAACCAAAGCAATATTGGAGTTGGTTTACAGAATTTTTTTTTTTTGACGCAGAGAAATGGTTAAATTAAAAAAATTTCCCATATCAAATTTTTACAGAAATTTTTTTGACGCAGAGAAATGGCCGTAGAAGTTTTTTTACAGAAATTAATTTTAGAAAAAATTTTTTTTAAAAAAAATTAAAAATTTCCCAGATCTGAGTCTCTGCCCTCTCCGGTGACTCTCCTCCGCCGGTGCTTCTCCTTCTCCGCCGATCAGCTCGCCTCCTGACCGAAGACATGGGATGCCGTCAAGAGTTCCGACGATCTTTTCCCAACTTTCTGTCGCCTCGGCCCTCGCCGGCGACGAGATCTTGACAAGCTACACTCTCCAACCTCCCGTTCTGGCAGTCCCTGGCTCCCACCGCCGCCTCTCCCTATCCCTCAGCTTCTGGTCTTCGGAGATTTCAAGGCGAGAGCTCTAGACCTGGTTTTTGTTTTCACCCTTAGTGGCTGGGCAAGGAATCGCCGGCGTCGTTCTGGCCTTCCGGTAGTTGGGCTCTAGGGTTCGCGGCGTGTTTCTGTTGAAGAAACTGCAGATAAGAGACACAAGAAGAGAGAAAAAACAAAGAAGACGGAGAAGGGAGTGAGCTTACCCATGGCGATTACCCGATGGAAGAAGATTCGTTGTTGGATTAAAGAAAAGAATAAAAAAGAAGTAGAAGATTTGGGTGCGTTGGATTGATATCTTATCAACGGTGGAAAAGCATGATCCTAGTCTTTATTGAGTAACCAATGAGAAACCAATCTATTTTTTTTTGCATTTTGAATTTTTTATTTGTATTTTTTTCGATGAAAGGTCAAATTAATTTCCACGAACAAAATAGGAATATTTACAAACACTCAAAGAGCAAGGAAGAAAAAAAGATTAAAAAGAATTCTTTTTTTTTTGTTAAATTGATTAAGAAGATTACAAGAAATTGAAAACTACAAGATCGAACCAAACAGATTTTTGGAAGGTATAAGAAAATGTAGTGGAGATTTAGGTTCAATGGATAGTGTAAGAGTTTTATTTGTATATTATTTGTAATTGTTTAATTTTTTGTATATTATTTGATGATTAAGGGTTAGAGGTTTAGGGTTAAGGGTTTGTGTTTGGGATTTAGAATTTAGGTTTTATAAAATAATTATATTTTAAAAAAAATTGTAAATGTTTAATTTTTGTATATTATTTGATATTTATGTATAAGATATAGTTTACAATTTGAGATATAGAGTTTACGATTAAGAAAACCCTTTTTTCATTTTGATGACATTTAGCAACATATTTGATATTATTTGATAATTTTTTGCCACTTGTTTTTTTTTTTTTGGAATGTGACATTTAGCAACAGATTTGCAAGGTAACTCAAGAAATCCGTTGCAAAACCGTTGCTATTCCGTTGCAAAACAAAAAAACAAAAATTCCCAATGTATGAAACCGAAAATGGCTAACTATATGTTAGCAATGATCATTTTAGTTGTTATTATTGTTTTCCTTGAAGATTAATGTTTTCTTTGCCCATATTTAATTAGAAAATCCATGGTATGTCAAAAAAATAGTTTATGATCTGAAGAGTGAGTAAGTGTGTATTCATCATAACTCATCCTTACGATGAATGTTCTACTCTTATACATTTTTGATATGAATGCTTATTCTTTTGGTGTTTTCTTTCACTGCACATATTAAATTTACATTGTAGAACATAGTTTGCACCGCTTCGGTATTTATATGAGTACGAGGATTCACACTTTATTTGTTTGGAATGAGACATTTAGCAACGGATTTGCAAGAAAACTCAAGAAATCCGTTGCAAAATCAAGAAATCCGTTGCAAAACCGTTGCTATTCTGTTGCAAAAGGAAAACCCAAAAATTTCCCATGTATGAAACCCAAAATGGCTAACTATATGTTAACAATGATCATTTTAGATGTTATTATTGTTTTCTTTGAAGATTAATGTTTTCTTTGCCCATATTTCATTAGAAAATCCATGGTATGTCAAAAATATGGCTTATGATCATAAGAGTGAGTAAGTGTGTATTCACCATATAACTCATCCTTACGATGAATATTCTAGTCTTACACATTTTTGATATGAATGCTTTTTCTTGTGGTGTTTTTTTCACTGAACATATTAAATTTACATTGTAAAACATATATTACACCATTTAGGTAGTAGTTATATGAGTAAGACGATTCACACTTTATTTTTTGGAATGAGACATTTAGCAACGGATTTGCAAGGAAACTCAAGAAATCCGTTGCAAAACCAAGAAATCCGTTGCAAAATTAAGAAATCCGTTGCAAAACCGTTGCTATTCCGTTGCAAAAGGAAAAACCAAAAATTTCCCAAGTTTGAAACCCAAAATGGCTAACTATATGTTAGCAAGGATCATTTTTGTTGTTATTATTGTTTTCCTTGAAGATTAATGTTTTATTTGCCCATATTTCATTAGAAAATCCATGGTGAAGTCAAAAATATGGCTTATGATCATAAGAGTGCGTAATAGTATATTCACCATAACTCATCCTGATGATGAATGTTCTACTCTTACACATTTTTGATATGAATGCTTATTCTTGTGGTGTTTTCTTTCACTGAACATATTAAATTTACATTGTTAAACATAGCTTGCACTACTTAGGTAGTAGTTATATGAGTAAGACGATTCACACTTTATTTTTTTAAATGAGACATTTAGCAACGAATTTGCAAGGAAACTCAAGAAATCCGTTGCAAAACCAAGAAATCCGTTGCAAAATCAAGAAATGCGTTGCAAAACCGTTGCTATTCCGTTGTTATTAACAATGATCATTTTAGTTGTTAACAATGATCATTTTAGTTGTTAACAATGATCATTTTAGTTGTTATTATTGTTTTCCTTGAAGATTAATGTTTTCTTTGCCTATATTTCATTAGAAAATCAATCAATCCGTTGCAAAACCAAGAAATCCGTTGCAAAATCAAGCAATCATTTGCAAAAGCAAGAAATCCGTTGCAAAACCAAGAAATATGTTGCAAAACCTCAACTGTATAAGTATATGTTGATTTGCAACGGATTTGGAATATACTCACCTATTTAAAAGCCCACGTTTAAATCATTCCCACTTACCAAATATTTGCAACGGAAACTTGTTGCAAACTTTTGCAACGAATATCCGTTGCAAAATATGTAACCTTTTGCAATGATATCTGTTGCAAACTTTTGCAACATATTCCTGTTGCAAAATTTGGAAATGGTTTGCAACGAACATTGTTGCAAAAAAATTACCGTTGCTAAACCATTACAAATATGTTGCAAAATTGCGACGATTTAGCCACTGATTATTTTTGAGAAATTTGGCAACGGAATTGCAACAGAATTTTTTTTGCAACGGAGATGCAACATATTATATTGCAAATATTTGTTACGAAATATTCTGTTGCAAATTTTCATTGCAAATTTGCTACTTTCTTGTAGTGACCACTTTTAAGATCAATTTTCGTAAACACGCTAGATCCATAAAGCTCATCTAACATATCGTCTAACCTCGGGATCGGATGACGATACTTTACCGTTATGCTGTTTATCGCGCGGCAATCGACACACATCCGCCAAGTGCCGTCCTTCTTAGGCACGAGTACCACAGGCACGGCACACGGGCTCATGATTTCCTTTATGTGACCTTTCGCCATCAGCTCATCTACATGGCGTTGTAGTTCCTTAGTTTCCACGTGATTGGTTCGATACGCCGGCCGGTTCGGAAGAGTAGCGCCGGGGACAAAATCAATTTGATTTTCGATTCCGCGGAGTGGTGGCAAACCATTTGGACCATCGTCCGGGAACACATCAGCATATCCCTGCAAAAGAGAAGAAACACTACTCATAATATCCGGCTCGGGATTAGTCATACTCGAAAGAGAATCCCTAAAAACTAACAACACAAAATATTGCCGAGAAACAAGAGCATGTTTTAATTCACTCGGTTTAATAAATAATGATTCATTCACGGGCGTTCTCTCACATGTCTTGGATCTAACACTCTCGGTTTTAACAGTAGTAGAAGACGAGGGATCACTTACCTTGCTTTTTCCGTGATTCTTTTCAAGTTTAAGTTCATCGAGATATACCTCGTGCGGCGATAATGGTGCAAGAGTGATCTTTCGGCCGTGATGTTCAAAGGAGTGCTTGTTGGTAAATCCATCATGAACGGCTCTACGGTCGTATTGCCACGGTCTTCCAAGTAGGATATGACCAGCCTCCATAGGTAGGACATCGCATACTATTTCATCCTCGTATCGGCCGATAGTCAAAGGAACCGAAACTTGTCGGGTAACCTTTAGCTGTCTTTGATAGTTCAACCATCTAAGGTTGTAAGGCCGTGGATGCTTGCTGGTCTCCATACCTAGCTTATCCACTAAGGTAGTGCTAGCAACGTTAGTACAACTTCCACCGTCAATTATAAGGCTACATACCTTACTTTTAACCATGCAACGGGTATGGAAGAGGTTTTCTCGTTGTTCATTTTCGATGACCGGTTCCTGGGCAAGAAGGACACGTCTCACCACTAAGAGTTCCCCGTCAACCGCATGCTCTTTATAATTGTCAAAGATTGGAGTGGTTTCCGTCTCTTCTTCATCGTCGGTCACGATATCGCCATTTTCTACCATCATCCTGGCTCGGGAATTTGGGCACTTGTCCGCCAAGATCATCATTGTTCCGCCTTTGAGGTCGCCGATGTCGGTTGCGGTTTCCCTCGGTTGAATCTCCTCGGTCGTAAAACGGATTGTCCTCCGGCTCGTATTGTCGCGGATGATTTCTCCTCGGTCTCGCCGGTGCGTGACAACTTCCTCGTTCCACACTCTGTTCGGATCTCAAATCCTCGGCTCCATTAGCTCTCTGTTCAGCGCCTTGATTTCTCTCATTCCGTCTCGGCGTACGGACCCGTAGTGTCGCCATTTGATCTCTCATCTCGTGGATTAGTTGTGCAATGTCGTCGACCTTTTGATTAATACCATCAACTTTTTGATTCATGGCTGCGTCTCGCTCTCTCATAGACCGTGAGGTTGTGGTTTCACTTTCCTCGGACATATTGTTCCTCACAGAAAAACAACAAACAAACGTGAGTGTATGCAAAGTTCAGATTTTTCCCAATATCACCACAAAAATCTGGAATTTTTTTCAAAAACCCAAAAACGTTTTGTCTCTTTTTTTTTTTGAATTTTAAAAATTATGATAATAATTATAAGACACAGATCTATATATATATATATTTTTTTGATAGGTTTTAATCTAATAAAAGTCAACGAAAATAAAACAACAAAAAAATCAAAAACAGAAATCGAAGAAGGTGAAGAGATAGGAATGAATTCACCGATTTCTATGGGTATGTGTCTCTGATACCACTTGACACGAATCGATTAAGGACCGGCATACTCTAGAATCGGTGATGGTGAAGCGATGGATAGATCCTTGAATTCGAAGAGGTTCACGGCGAGAGATGCTAAGGCGTGAGTGAAACACTCGAAATTCCTTAGGCCCAATCGACTATGAATCACGATGAACAAGGGGATGGCTTCTATGTTGGAAGAATCCGGGAACGAGGATGACAAGGCGTGGGAGATGAAATCACGAAAATCCTTATGCCCCTAATCCGAGAAGGATTCACACGAACAACGGATAGATGGCTACGTCGAGTGTTGCGGAAAGACACTACGATAAACCATAAAATAATTCGATGAATAACCTTCAAAGAATTAGAGAGAAAAGAGTATGAAACTCTGAAAATAAACTTTGATAATATGATTGTTGGTTTTCGACAATGAGGGAGAAAGAAGATAAAGGAAAAATTCAAAGGGAAAAGTCAAGAGTCATTCTCGAAAATGAGAGAAGACTCCATCGAAAATTACATAGAAATTAAATGCAAATTGACTGTCTTTTGGGATTCCGCCAGAAATCCCTGCGAAGAAATTTCCCTGGGAAAGTCCCTCGGGAATAAATCCCTCGAAATTTCGCTCGGAAAATCCCCCCTGCGAAATTCTCAAGAAGTCGGACCGTTAGGCGGTGTAAGCCGGTTGCCTCGTTGAAACCTCTATACGGAAAACCCATTGGGACAAAACCGTATACAGGAAAAAGAGTACAACGCGACTTACACAAACGGCCAAACCTCATAGAGAATTCGAAGATAATGAGGTGAGGACGGGTTGCGTAAGTTGATCCTCCTCGATCCTTGATTCTGTAAGTAAGCTCCGCACCGTGCCTTAGACCGTGTGATAGGTCCTTCGGGAATGACCATTGCGTATTCTTGAACCTCAACCAAATCCGTCACGTCCATGATCATACACTACAAGAAAACATCCCGATTTCCGACCATATTTCCGACCAATTTAATATGGTCGGGAATTTCCGACTACATACCGACGATTTTTCGATTAAAACAAACCCGTCGGAAATTGGTCGGTAATTCCCGACAATTCTAAGTTGGTCGGAAATTTGGTCGGAAATCCCGACGGATTTCCGACGTATTGGAGACCGACTAACAATCGTCGGAAATTGGTCGGTATTACATACCAATTTCCGACTGTTTTCCGACGAGATATACACGTTAATATACATGTTGCATTAGCCGTTTATAGCCGTTGGCGAATATTATTATAGTCGGAAATTGGTCGGAAATTGGGTTAAATTTCTGACCAATTTCCGACCAGTAATGAATCCGACAAAATTCTGACGAAATATATACGTTAATCTGCCCGTTGCACTAGCCGTTTGAATTTTTGTACAATGGTCGGAAATTGGTCGGGAATCCGCAGAAATTTTAATTATAAATACAACACCACCCTCATTCACAAATCACACCAAAAAAAAAAAAAAATGTCTTCTTCAAATCCAAACACTAGAGATTATTTTCGATCGTGGATGGATAGACCACGGCAAGATCCAGCGACGAATTTACTGACGGATGAGTATGCACAAGGTGTTGAGGAATTCATGACATTTGCGACAAAAATTAGCATGACGTCGGAATACGGTAAATTGTATTGTCCTTGTCCTAAATTTCGGAATCATAGATTAGTCTCTGTTGGGGAAGTATGGAAGCATCTTTATAGGAATGGGTTAATGCCGAGTTATAAGATTTTGTATACGCATGGAGAAACTGATGCAATGGTGCAACATCATTGTAGTGGTTTTAATTATTCGGGTAGAATTATAGAGGAACCAACACCGGAAGTAGATGCAAACGTTCAGATGGTGAATGATGCGTATCGCGAAAACGTAGCATCGTATGTTCCGGATGGTATTAGAATAGAGGAACCTAATTTAGAAGCTCGGAAGTTTTTTGATATGCTAGATGCAGCTAAGCATCCACCATACGAAGGATGTAGAGAGGGAATATCGCCTTTATCAACTGCAAGCAGGTTGATGACAATAAAGACCGATTTCAACTTGGCAGAGGATTGTGTGGATGCGATAGCTGATTTTGTGAAAGATATTTTACCTGAAGATAATCTCTCACCGGCTTCATACTACGAGGTTCAGAAACTTGTAGCTGGTCTTGGATTGCCGTATCAGGTGATAGATGTGTGCATCGACAATTGTATGATATACTGGAGAAAGTACGAAAACCGTCGCAAGTGTCGTTTTGTGGGAAACCTCGGTATCAGGAAACGGGTGGAAGAGTACCAGTTCCACATAAACGGATGTGGTATTTGCCGTTAACATATAGGTTAAAGAGGTTATATCAATCCGAGCGCACGGCAGGAGCTATGAGATGGCATGCGGAACATAACTCATATGGAGAGATTGCGCATCCTTCAGATGCAGAAGCGTGAAAACATTTTCAAGAGGTGTATCCTAGTTTTGCGGCTGAGCCAAGTAACGTATACCTCGGGTTATCTACAGATGGATTCAACCCTTTTGGGAAACATGGGAGGCAATATTCATTGTGGCCAGTAATCGTCACACCTTACAATTTGCCGCCTAGTTTGTGCATGAAACGAGAGTTTTTGTTCCTCACGATTCTTGTCCCCGGACCGGAGCATCCTAAGAGATCCCTTGATATTTTCTTGCAGAAATTAATTTATGAGTTGAAAATGTTATGGAAAGATGGTGTTCAAGCGTTCGATGTTTCTCTCCAACAGAATTTCACGATGCGTGCGGTACTTATGTGGACCATAAGTGATTTTCCAGCATTTGGTATACTATCTGGATGGTCGACTCATGGAAGGTTGGAGTGCCCGTATTGTCAAGATAACACTGATGCGTTCCAATTGAAGCACGGACGAAAGACTTCTTGGTTCGATTGTCATCGACGATTTCTGCCGCATGATCATCCATATCGTCGGAGCACGACATTGTTTAAGAAGAACAAAAAAGTATTTGATGGTCCACCTCCTGAGCCGGATAGGAATAACATCATCACTCAGTTGAGAGATTTTGGTGCTGAGAAGACGGTTTCATGTGGTGGTAATGGTCATTTTCCCGTAGATGGTTGTGGCGAGTACCACAATTGGAACAAGAGGAGTATTTTTTGGGATTTGCCATATTGGAAGAACCATCTGCTGCGCCATAATCTAGATGTCATGCACATTGAAAAAATCTTTTTTGACAACATCATGAATACTGTTCTAAATGTGCAAGGGAAGACGAAAGATAATTTGAAGGCCAGATTGGATTTGCCAGAAATTTGTTCTCAGAAGGAACTCCATATAATGGCGAACGGAAAATCTCAGGCTCCCGCTTTCCGTTTGGATGAGCCTTCAAAAGAAGTGTTCTTTGACTGGATTACGCATAGTGTTCAATTCCCAGACGGATACGCATCTAACCTTCGTAATTGCTTTAATATTGGAGAAGGAAAGTTTTCAGGGTTGAAGAGTCATGATTGTCACGTTATCATGCAACGCCTCCTTCCATTTGCCTTTGCCGGTCTTCTTCCTAGAAATATCCATGGAGCTATTGCAGGTACATATATAATTTACAAAATTATATCTAAATTTTACTAAATTTATCTAAATTGTCTAAATTTTACTAATTTTATTTATCATTTATGCAGGGATCGGTGCTTTCTTCCGGGATTTATGCACGAGATCACTTACAGCAGACGGTATCCAAAATTTGGAGGAGAAGATACCGGCTCTCCTATGCAACCTCGAGAAAATATTTCCACCAGCATTTTTCGATGTTATGGAACATCTTCCTATTCATCTTCCTAGGGAAACAAGACTTGGTGGGCTAGTTCAATATCGATGGATGTATCCGTTTGAGCGATATATGCTCCACCTAAAGAAGAAGGTGAAAAATCTTGCAAGAGTCGAGGGTTCTATTGTTGCACAGAGCGTGAATGAAAAAGCATCCAACTTTGCTAGCTACTACTTTCCATCTTCGGTGAAGACTAAAAGTAGAAGACCTGCACGTCATGATGATGGAGGAGAAAAACCGCTGTATCCGGTCTATGTCCCAAATATTTTTGCAGAAATTGGAAGGCTTAGTGGAAAAGGAAGATCTAGACGACTAACAGAGGAGGAACAAAGGCATTTGCATACATATCTTCTGACAAACTGCGAAGACGTTTTCGAATATGAGAGGTACGTCACTTGATTTTGAATAATGTATTTGTTAAGTAATTACCAAAAATTAATCCTTGATAGTATTTTGAATAATGTATTTGTTTTATTCACAGTATATACATGGAGTAAATAAGGAATTGGTTTCCAAATTGCACAGAGGATGAGCTTATGGTCCGTAAACAGAATGAATTCACGGATTGGTTGAAATATTACGTAAGTGCTCGATTTCCCGCAATTAAACTAAATTTTACATGCTTACACATATTGTTTATGAGTGTCCACAAATTGTACAGGTTGATCAGATGAATACTACCGGGACATCGATTCCCACATGGTTAGTTGAGATGGTGCGTGGCCCTACTTTTGTTCCAAGTGTTTATCCGATGTATTGCACTCGGGGGTATGCTTTTAAGGCTTTTCGTGATGGGAGTTCAAGGACAACATGCAACTACGGTATTTCGTCTACTCCGCGAAATATTAGAAGTCAAATATCCAGGAATGATTGGTTTGAAGTGCATTGTGTTCTATTGCGATTGGTATGATCCAGTGGAAGGTCTACGTCAGGACGAATTCGGTGTGACATCTGTTCACGGAGGCAAGCGACATCGGAAATACGATCCATTTATTCTTGCTTCACAAGCAGACCAGGTTTCCTACATTCGATACCCCCGGGTTAGGAACAAGCATGATCCGTGGATTGCAGTAACATCGATACAACCAAGAGGAATGATATCTAGTGTTTCCGAGCATGACCCTTTACAGGAAATGCCAATTGGTAATTTAGGTGAAATCGAGCAATCTCTAGAGGTTGACCTTGTGGTTGACTTCACCGGCATGGGCGAACTATTTGAGGATTCTGAAGAAGAGAGAGGAGAATTTGATGAGGAATCCGATTCAGCTTCTTCAGATTATTCATCGGACTCAGAATAGGTTTTTGTAAAATATATTTTATATGCATTTATTTTTAAGTAACAAATTTATGAAACTTTTTTCACATGCTTTAATTAGTTGTATGAATATTTTTAATTAATAAGGATTCCTATACATCTATTTAATTTTATTCATCAGTTTCAGAATAAATTTTTAACAATGTTTTTTCATATGCATCTATTTTAAATCAACAAATTTTTCAAAAAATTTCAAATGCTTTAATATGGTCTACGTATTTTTTAATACATTTAATTATATATTCCGACCATTTTCCGACCGGACACGAAGATCGGTCGGAAAATGGTCGGGAAGGATTGAATTATATTTGCTCCGGCTAAAACTTCCCCCGGCTAAAACTTCCCTCGGCCATTCTTTGTTTGGTCGGAAACTGGTCGGAAAATTGAAAATCTAAATGGTCGGAATTTGGTCGGAATTGCCGACTAATTTCCGACTAATATTAATATTTTTCTTTGTATGGTCGGAAAATGGTCGGAATTTCTCGACATTTCCGACCAAATTCCGACCATTTTGGGTTTCGAAACCTCAAACCGCATAAATTTGATTTGAACTATGTTTAATATGGTTAGATATGATCTTTTGAAAGAATTGAATGTCCATATATCTTAACTAAACCAATTTTGGGGCATATCCTATAAAACCTAAAAGAAACCGAAAAGTATAAATATAAAGTGAATGTTTCGTTATGAACGGTTTAATTCGATATACTTTCAATTTATAAAAACATCATATATTTTATTATATGTTTATTTTGCCACATATTTATTAGACATAAGATGTTTACATGTTTATTATACAGTATACAATTTGAAAATTTAGTATTTTATACTCGAAACTCTAAATGGTCGGAATTTGGTCAGAATTTCCGACTAATTTCCGACCAATATTAATATTTTTCTTTGTATGGTCGGAAAATAGTCGGAATTTCTCGACATTTCCGACCAAATTCCGACCATTTTGGGTTTCGAAACCTCAAACCGCATAAATTTGATTTGGACTATGTTTAATATGGTTAGATATGATCTTTTGAAAGAATTGAATGTCCATATATCTTAACTAAACCAATTTTGGGGCATATCCTATAAAACCTAAAAGAAACCGAAAAGTATAAATATAATGTGAATGTTTCGTTATGAACGGTTTAATTCGATATACTTTCAATTTATAAAAACATCATATATTTTATTATATGTTTATTTTGCCACATATTTGTTAGACATAAGATGTTTACATGTTTATTAAACAGTATACAGTTTGAAAATTAAGAATTTTAAACCCTAAACCCTGTATGGTCGGAAATTGGTCGGAAATTGCAAGGCATTTCCGACTAATTTCCGACCAATATGAATCAATTGTCAGAAATTAGTCGGAAATTACAAAGAATTTCGAAAGTTTTATGTTGGATTTATAAACCCTAAACCGTATATGAAATACCAATTTTTATCTTAAGAATCAATCTTTTTGAACATCTAATCCAAACCTTACAAGAAAACGAATAGTGTAAGTATAAGTTATATGTTTCGTTAAGAGAGATTGAATCCGTTCTCTTATCGATTCAGAAAAAGCGTCATATACTATATTTATGTTTACCTTGCCATATTGTTTTCATTCCTAAGATATTTAGATGTTTTATACGGTATTCAAATTTAGGATTTCATACCCTATTCCCTCTATGGTCGGAAATTAGTCGGAAATTTCCGACCAATTTCCGACCAATGTAATTTTTTCGAAACAAATGCCAAATGTTAACAATATATCAATCCGCGTAAATGCTCAGTATGGTCGGAAATTGGTCGGAAATACCAACCGATTTCCGACCATACTGAAATAAAACCCGCGAAAATTAACCGGTAAATGAAATATTTGGACGGTTTTGTATTTTTCGAAAACCGACCGAATTCCGACCATACCTAGATCTAAATGCCTGTGACGCATCGTCTTCTTCATTTCTTCGATCTCTCCTCTCTCTCCGATTCTCTCTCTCCGCCGACCATCACCGCCTGAGCTCTCGCCGGTAAGTGTCCCTCTTCCTTCTCTTCTCTCCCTCTTCCTCTTCCTTCTCTTCTCTCCCTCTTCTCTTCCTCTTTTCTTCTCCTAATTGTTTTTCCTTCTCTTGGTTTGTAGATCGCCGGAGCTTGATCCGTCCGCCGGAGCAGCTGTCCGCCGAAGCCGCCGACCGCCGACCGCCGGAGCCGCCTTCCCTCCTCCACCGCCGCCGACATCTTCTCACCATGTATGTGTTTTTGTCTTCTAGCCGGAACCCATCTCCCAAGTGCTTGATTTTTCCTATGGTTGTAGCAATTAGCAAGACAAATGCAATTAGCTAATCAGAACCTACACCGAAATTGAAGCCTAAACCAAGTAAACCGAAAAGCTAATAACCCACAAAAGTGTATTGATTGTAAGATATAAACATGTATGTATCTTGTTAATGTATAAAAAAACAAACAAACCTGGGAAAGTTGTATATTATGTTCAAGAAGTCATTTGTTGAATTCAGATTCCGCAACTAATCTCATTTTTTACATAAACAGTCAATTGCTGAACTGAACCACAAAACGTGAGGTTTAGAATTTTGGAGTAGTGGAGTTGGCTGTAATGTAGTGTGCAAGTTGAATCCATTAGAATATTTTCCGGCACAAAAATCATAATAGCATAGATTTACAATATTACAAGGTGATCTTAACAAAAGAAAACCACTTATTTGCAAGATAACATATTACGAAAAGACTGAAAATAAGACTTGTTTAACAGCTTTCTTGACGAAACAAAAAAACAAAAAGCTGGAATAGCTCAGTTGGAGGTTCAACCCCTCCTTCTAGCGTAATTACTCTCTGTTTTTCCTTTTGAATGGGCCTTGATTGTTATTACTCCATTTTAGAGTAGTAATGATAAAATAGGATGCTACTGCTTGTTTTTTTATGTATGAATAAAAAGGTAAATTACAGCTTGAATGCCTTTACTATAAATTAGAGTAACAAACATGAAACAAACCCCCAAAATTTTTTTTTGATCTGGTGAATCGTAGTCATCCGTTGTATGATTTGAGGAATGGCTCATTCCCAACAGCTACAAACCTGAAATATATCAGCAAGAGATTAGCTTCACTGAGACATATACACACAATATTTGTCTTGTGCATTTGACATATAAACACAATATTTGTCTTGATCATAAATTTTTTATAATTTTGCGTTTAATATCTAACAAATGTTGCGTTTTTGTTAAGGTCTTACAATGCTTTCGCAAACTTGAGCATCGGTGGTTCGTCTCAAGGGATGCAACAACCTCCACGTACCGGTGGTTCGACTCGAGGGCCAGAACCACCAAGTCCGGCCGCATCGACTATCCCAGAGTCGCAGAGTCAAGCTCCTCGAATCATGACCATCGATGAGTTAGTCCAACAACCGCGCCGGGACTTGCACATCCGGCTTGATCCACATCTCGTTGGAAGATCGACATGGTAAAAACCTTTAGTTCATATATATATATATATATATATATATATTTAATATCAAATTGTTTATAGTTTATCTTTTTTTGTAGGTTTGGTATATCGAACAACGGGATTAGCAAGGCCATTATGAGGATGTTCCATTTGATCCTCGACAAACCGTACAAGAAGTTTTCAGAAGTCCCGTATGATGAGAAGCAAATTTGGTTTAGACAATTTGCGGTAAGTTGTCAATTACTATATTTTTTCTTATATTTATAAGTATTTTACTAAGCATTTTTATTTATGGTTTCGTAGCAAAAGTTTACATGGCATCCTTCTCATACTTTTACTAAGCATTTTTTTAAATATTTTACTAAGCATTTTTATTTATGAAGGAAGCGAGTACGCAGTTCAAGAGACACATGAACGAGTGGAAGAAAAAGTGGAGGAAAGGGGCAGACAAGCCGAAAGGCTTGAATTTGGAGGTTTGGAATCACTACGGACCATATTGGCAACAACCGGAGACAGAGAAACTCTCGAAGACTAATTCGGGAAACCGAAAGAGTGATCGCAACGGGAAGGGCCAATACATCCACAACTCCGGATCGAGCAGCTTCTAGACCCGAGAAATTCAAATGGTAATCTTTTATTGTTTACATTGTTTTCTCTACTTAATTAATTATTAAATTATTTATTCATATTTAAATTTATTTGTTTTTATAGACTAATGAGGCCGGAGGTGTGCGTCCGAATCATTTGGACTTAATGAAGAGGTGCCACACGAACAAGACAACCGGGCTTATTCAGGATCCCCTCATAAGGGATATCTACGAGAACATGATGAAGCAGAAGACCGACATCGAGCTGGCCCAACAGTCACAAGGTGACTCCTCCTCCTCCTTCGAGATGTCGCGGAAAGCGGTCAACCAACTCGTTATGAACGTAAGTTTTTTTTTTCTTATAGTTTTACATTATAATGTTATTATGTTCTAATTTATTTATATTTTATACAGGAATTTCCCCTTGATAAAAAAGGGCGACGTCACGGCGGTTTGGGTACGATCCCGTTTATGGACGACGGGTCTTCTTCTGGTTCTTTTTTCTCTGAAGATCTCATCAAGCAGAATGAAGAGCTCAAGTCCAAAGTAGAAGCTTTGGAGGCGGCGAAAACGGACACCGAATTCAGGTTAGGTGTCACGCAAGATGAGCTTTCGGAGGCGAGGTCAGATATCGCTAGCATGTCGTCTTGGATGAGAGCGAAGTTTCTGGATTTCCCGGGAACGTGATCCGGATCCGAATCCGGATATGCAAATATTAATAATGTTAATGTTTAATGTTTTAAAAACACTTTTTCTTATTTCTAAACTATTTTATTTTCAAATATTTTAATGTTTAATATTAATTTTAATGTTTAATATTAATTTTAATTTTCATTTTCGAATAAATTTATTTTCAATTGAATTATTAATCAATATTCATAATTTTTAAAATAATTTCAAAATAATATATTTTGTCGGAATTTGGTCGGAAATTAGAAATTAAAAACGTCGGTATTTGGTCGGAAAAGGTCATCGGACTTTTGTCGGTAAATCGTCGGGTATTATTATGGTCGGAATTTGGTCGGAACTTAGTCTGGTCGGTATTTGGTCAGGAATTAGAAAGGTCGGAATTTGGTCGGACAGTAGAAAGGTCGGAATGTGGTCGGAAATTATAAACGTCGGCATTTGGTCGGAAACAAGGTCATCGGACTTTTGTCGGTAAATCGTCGGGTATTATAATGGTCGGAATGTGGTCGGAACTTAGTTTGGTCGGTATTTGGTCGGGAATGGGTGCATCAGACTTTAGTCGGGAAATCGTCGGGTGATATTTAGCGTCGGTAAATGGTCGGGAATGCTCTGGTCGGGAATCTGTCGGGAATTACCAACCAATTTCCGACCATATTTGATTTCCGACGCGAGAGTTCCGACGGGCCAAATTGGTCGGAAATTCATCGGGAAAGACGTTTTCCGACCGTTTTCCGACCAATATACCCGTCGGAAATCGAGTGTATTCTTGTAGTGATATCACCCTACGCGAATGAGAAAAGTTCATCGTATCGACTTAAGCCTGGTATCGCTCGATACCGAGCCGTGTGTCGATCGATACTTGATGTTCCAGCACGGTAACTTCTTGTTTTTCACAACCCACTTGGTTCTTTTGTTTTCTTTCACCAACTCTAGGCTAGATAATACTAGGGAAAGATTTGTTCAAGTCTGGAGAGGTAGTCACTGACATTGTTTTTGTTTTTCTTAGAGTCAGTCGTTTTTGAGTCAAAACCGGTTTTATTGAGTCAAAAATGTGATATTTTTCTTGAATCTATTGATATGACCTTGCTTCTAAGTGACCATTGTTACAGAATCAGTTCTAGATCGACTAATGAAAAATCCAAAGGCTGACCAATTAACTAGAAGACACTCATGTTTCCAGCAAAGTTCTTTAAAGCCTAAGCCAAATTTTTGCACTTCATCGATGTGGTTAGTATCCATAGAGCTTGATTCATCATTCGTATCTGACAAATGAACCCACATGTTTAAAGTAATGGTATTTCTCTCCCTGTTACAAGTTAATTAATAAGATGCATTAAAAGATGAGATAATTTTCTTCTGAGTAGAGGTTTAGGAAAATTTCCAGCAATCCCAATATTTTACTTCGTAGGAGATGATCACACAAAGGTGGAAGCGAGGTTAGGAAAATTTTATGTGATACCATTATTCGCCTACACCTTTGATTACTTTTGAGGGAAGAACCGGGGATTCGATGGCAAACACCATCAATACTCGCGTCTCGAACCTTAATATGCACATGCAAGAAACATAATAAGAAATAAGTGTGGGGGAGAGAAGATAATACCAGAAAGTGTGAAAAAGGGTGGTTCCTTGCCATGCTATTGTATGGGAAAGAACCTAGAAGGTTCTTGGTATTAATCACAGCGATGAAACTGGCGATGATGGCTTGATTAAACAATGCTGTGAAATAATGTGTGTAGTCTGGGAAACTGCGAATGTCTACGGAGAAGTACATGGTGGTTAGATCAAAAACTGGTTAGGTGACACTTGGGTGCTTGGGAAAAGGGTCATTGCAGCGTTTCAAGAACATGTGAGTCTCTATGTTTTCAAACCTCTTTATCTGGTTTAGTCTTCTATTTGCTTGAGGGCAAGCAAATGCTAAGTCTGGGGGAGTTGATATATCATGGTTTTTACCCCGTTTAAGCCATGATATAAGTCCGTTTTATAGAGTCTTTCTACTATTTCGTAGTGTTTTAGAGTCTTTTACAGGTTTTAGCGCGTTTGGAACATAATTTGAGATATTGGAGCTTTCTGAAGCATTTTGGAGCAAAGGAACGTTCGTGTAGCTGAGTACCCGATTTGAAGTCTCAGTGTCGATCGATACTGACTAGTATCGGTCGATACTCATCGAAGCAGACACGACCCGCAAATTTAATGAAGAGTTGAAGAATTGCAAAATGGCCCAGAATACTTTATTATTTACAAGAAGCCCCAAAACATGATTTAGATTATTTAATAGGATTTTACAGCCACTTTCATGGCTATGCTTTATTTTACTTTGGTTTTGTGAGAGAGCTTTTGAAGGGAGACAAGTCTGAAACTATGTTCGTCCGAGAGAAGATTTCGAACCCTCTTGTTACTCTCTCTGTTTTATTTGATGATTTATTCAAACATGTTTATTGCTCAATTTCCATGTCTGAGTAGATCTCTTGTTAGGTTTGGGGTTCTCATAAGGGTTATCTCTGAATGCTAGATTGATTGGTTATTAGGATTCACTATCTGAATTAGTTATTCACCATAGGTTGTTTGCAAAGCTAATTCTAGATTGATCACCTAGAACTTAGATCTTAGGATAATTGATTAGTCACGAGAGTGTTATTTGAACAATGCTGTGGGATAATGTGTGGAGTCTGGAAAAGCTGCGAATGTCTACGGGGAAGTACATGGTGGTTAGATCAAAAGCTGATTTGGTGACATTTGGGTACTTGGGAAAAGGGTCATTTCGATGGTTCATGAACAGGTGAGTCTCCGCGTTTTCAAACCTCTTTCTCTGTTTAGTCTTCTATTTGCTTGAGGGCAAGCAAAGGCTAAGTCTGGGAGAGTTGATATATCATGGTTTTTACCCTATTTAGACCATGATATAAGTCCTTTTTATAGAGTCTTTCTAGTGTTTTGTAGTATTTTAGAGTCTTTTGTAGGTCTTAGTACGTTTTGAGCTTAATTGGAGTTATTGGAGCTTTCTGGAACATTCTGGAGCGAAGCAGAGATCCGTGTAGCTGAGACATCAAAATCACCTGAGTATCGATCGATACTCCCTAGTATCGATCGATACCCGTCGAGGAAACAGTAGGATCGCGACTTAATGAAGAGTTGAAGAATTGCAGAATTGGCCCAGAAGACTTTGATAATTACAAGAAGGCCCAAAACGTGATTTAGGTTATAAATAGGATTTTACAGCCTCTTGTTTAGGCTATGCCTTTTTATGCTTTTATTACTTTGATTTTACTTTGGTTTGAGACAAGTCTGAATCTCCCTTCGTCCGAGATCAGATCTCAATAACCTCTTTCTGTTTTATTTGATGATTTATTCAAGCATATTGATTGTTTCATTCTCTATGTCTGAGTAGATCCACTTTAGGTTTAGGGTTTTCTCATAAAGGATTTCTCTGAATGCTAGGTTAATTATCTGTTTGGGATTCACCATCTGAATTAGTTCTTCGCCTTAGGTTGTTCTCAAAGCTAATTCTAGGTTGACGAATCTGGAATTTAGATCTTAGGATAATTGATTAGGCACGACAGTGCGATTAATTACCTGATAGAACCTAGGTGAGCAAATTGATTATTCGCAAAAAGATTTGGTTTAATTGATTTGTGAACATATCAAACCTGATATTAAAGCTGATTTAGACTTTAGGATTCGCAAAGAGATTTGGAATTCCTAGGATTTAGATTTAGATAATTATGGCAACGACAATTGGTTAATTATACTTTAGTGATTTGAGTTCAAGAACTGCGCTAAATCTGAATCCTGCTAGTTAGTTTATCTGCATTCATTGATTTTCTGAGAAAAACCCTAGGCCTATATTTCATCCATTGATTTACAACTCTTTTAATTTCTGCACTGTTTTCAATTACATCTGAATTGCTTAGCTTAGCTCGATTCTATATAATTTATTGTGTGATTTCTGTGAGTCCTTGTGTTCGACCCCTAGCTAGACTACGACTACTGCTTTAGTACTGTTAGGGTATTAAATTGAGCATATCACTGAGCGACCTGGGTTTCCAGCTTCCTCTGGGTCTGATTGATAGCTTCAATTTTCCCATTCAGCTCAATGTACAGAGAGTCAAACTTCCCATTGAAGTCACCTTGAAACTTCTCTTGTCCCCGAAGAACCTGTTCAAGCATGGATTCCATCTTATTCTCTGTGGGCTTTGGAGAGATGGGTTGGTACGAAGAGTTCCCGTAATTGCGAGTGTTGTTGTTGAAGTTTCGGTTGTTGTTGTACCCAAATTGTTAACCCTGAAATCCAGAACCACCAACGTAGTTAACATCCTCCACTTCATCTCCACCGATATTATCGACTCCATCAGCAAAGTGTACAGTCTTCTTCGACTTTCCGATAAAAAAATCCAGCTTTGCTTGAACTTCAGCAATCTGCGATCCATCAATTCCTCCAGCCTGCTTCTTCAGCTCGCAATCAGCATTCTTGGTGCTATTACTATACGAAAAGTTATCAATCAACACAACCGCATCATCTGGATACCTGGTGTTGAAGTTCCCATTACTCGCTGTATCCAAAGCCATATGGTACCTCCAATCGATTCCTCTGTAGAAAGTACCCAGCAGCTGAACCTGAGTGAACCCATGGTGCGGACAGTCTCTCTGATAAGACTTGAAACGGATCCAAGCAGCTTTGAGTGCCTCTGTTGGACCTTGAGAAAATTGAGAGATCTTGTTCCTGAGCTCCTCGGATCTCGCATCATCATAGAAATTGATCAGGAATGCATTATTCGTCTCCTCCCATGTAGTTAGTGAACCAGGAGCCAACTGCTTCAGCAAATAAGCAGCATCCCCACTAAGAGAGTATGGGAAAAGTTTGCAGAAGAAGAACTCATTGGGCACTCCATTGTACTTCGTCCCAGTGACCAAATCTTCAAACCTCTCGATATGATTCATGGGGTGTTCATGAGATAGGCCATGGAAAGGATTCTGACTCACAAGAGCGTAGTACGCAAGTTTCAGCTCAAAGTCATTCCTCTGAAAAGTGGGGATGCGAATCGCAGATTGATTGGCATAGAACTGATCAGGTATGTTGTGCTCAGCAAGTGTTCTACCTCGATCAATCCCAGCATTCCCAACGTTGGCTTGCGCAGCCGGCGCGACAATCTGACCAAAAACAGCAGGAGGGACAATGACGTTTCCAGTTTCATCAAGTCGCTGCCCTCTCTCATTGCACACTTAACCCTCTTTGTCTCTCAAGACTCCAGCTTCATCAGCTCTTAAAACCACTGGGTTGTTCATCCCTGATGTTTGCTTTGTCTTTCTGTTTGTGCGTTCTAAACGTGCTAGCTTCTCTAATGATAGATTGACTAGCGGAGTGCTCTTGTTCTTCATGGTTTCACAATTTGGCATGCACCTGAAAATAAAACAATAGACAAGGCACGTAAGTAACCAAAAAAAAATACTATCGATCGACACTGATGGTATCGATTGATATCAACAAAGAAATCGCCTAAGTATCGATCGATACTAGGTAGTATCGATCGATACCTACGAACTTAGTCGAAACTCGACAGCTAAAATCTAAA
Source organism: Eutrema japonicum (assembly GCA_030161315.1). Classification (NCBI taxonomy): domain Eukaryota; kingdom Viridiplantae; phylum Streptophyta; class Magnoliopsida; order Brassicales; family Brassicaceae; genus Eutrema; species Eutrema japonicum. The sequence goes on from BSQW01000007.1 coordinate 30,840,771, forward strand.
GGCGAAATTGAGTCCCCGGCAACGGCGCCAAATTTGATATGCTCAAATTAATACCCTAAAAGTACTAAAGCAGTAGTTGTAGTATGTGTAGGGGTCAAACACAAGGACTCACATAAATCACACAATATATTGTATAGTATCGAATCAAGCTAAGCAAATAAGATGAAACAAAAACGATAAGCAGTAAACGAGTTGTAAATTCAATGGAGGAAAATATAAGCCCATGATATTTCTCAGGAAATCAATGAATGCAGACAAACTAGCTAACATGATTCAGATTTAGCGCGGTTCTTGAACTCAAATCACTAAAGTATAATTAATCAACTGTCGTTGCAAAAATTATCTAAATCTAAACTTCAGAATCCCAAATCTCTTTGCAAATTTCTAGGAATAAATCAGCTTTAATTTCAGGTTTGATTTGTTCACAAATCAATTAAACCAAATCTCTTTGCGAATAATCAATTTGCTCACCTAAGGTTCTATTAGGTAATAAATCGCACTGTCGTGCCTAATCAATTATCCTAAGATCTATGTTCCAGATTCGTCAACCTAGAATTAGCTTTGAACACAACCTAAGGCGAAGAACTAATTCAGATGGTGAATCCTAAACATATAATTAATCTAGCATTCAGAGAAAACCCTTATGAGAACCCTGAACCTAAAGTGGATATACTCAGACATGGAGATTGAAAGCAACATGATTGAATAGATCATTAAAGAAATCAATAGAAAACAGGAGTTCAGAGTTATCTCTCCAAAAACCAGAGTAAAATCAAAGTAGAATAAAACTTAGAAAATAAAGCATAGAAAATAAAGCATAGCCAACAAAGTGGCTGTAAAATCCCTATATATAACCTAAATCACGTTTTGGGGCTTCTTGTAAATATTAAAGACTTCTGGACCAAGTTGCAATTCTTCAACTCTTCATTAAATTCGCGGGTCGTGTCTGCTGTGATGAGTGTCGATCGATACCATGGGGTATCGATCGATGCTCGACGTGAAATCGAGTACTCAGCAACACGAACTTCAGCTTTTCTCCAAAATGCTCCAGAAAGCTCCAATATCTCCAATTATGCTCCAAACGTGCTAAGACCTGTAAAAGACTCTAAAACACTACGAAATAACAGAAAGACTCTATAAAACGGACTTATATCATGGCCTAAAAGGGGTAAAAACTATGATATATCAGTGCTCCCTCCTCATCTCAATCTCAAAGTTCCTTACCCGGAAAAGCAATACAAAACCCCAAGGAGTATTGCAATGCCATATCCTCCAATGATGATCATCAAGCCGCTGTTAGGGAAATCGAGCTTCTTCTCCATGGTTCACAAGTCGAAGACCTTCCCCCTAGAGAAGTTCCCTTGAAGCTCAATGAGGACATTGAGGAACAAGGTGGGGGTGACCTTTGGGAGTGATGATGACGTGATTTTGAATGAATAACAAGCAATTCCAACGCAAATGGAAGTTGAGAAAGCTCCTTCCATTAGAACTTCTCCATATGAGCCTCCATTTCCATTTACCGGTCGTATTCTCACCAAGGCACAAAAGAAAGTGCTCTTAAACTTCAAGGCCAACATGGACAAGATTGTAGTGCATTTTCCTAGTGTGAGTGACTTGTCTCAAGTTCCACAACACCAAAAGTTCATCAAAAGCATACTTGAGAACCGAGACAAAGTGGAAGAGCTTATGGCGGTTTTTGATTCACCAAGCACAACAAGGATTGAGCCTAAGTCTCTCCCCAAGCTTGGGAATCCCGGTAAGTTCTCCATCACTTTCTCTCTTGGAAACTTGAAGATAGATGATGCCTTGTGTGACTCGGGATCAACCGTGAACGTCATATCCTTGGAAATGGCCAAGAGTCTTGGGACTACTAGAAAGGAAGACTATCCCTCGACCATCACGTTTGGAGACTCATCTTCAAAGAAACCGTTCGACATTGTTGAAGATTATCTTCTCAAGGTTGGAGAGTGTCTTGTACCAACGGACTTCATCGTCATGGAGATGGGACAAACCAAAAAGCTTCCCCTCCTTCTTCGGACTCCGTTGCTTAATACTGCAGGTGCAAGCATCGACTTCACGAGCAAGAAGGTAGTTCTCAAAAATGTGAATGACAATGTCTTCTACCCAATCGTGCCTTCTTCTACCATGGATTGTGGCATGATCACTTGTGAGGTTAATGAGAATGAAGCTCCAAGAGTCGACTATGTTGGTGTCTGTGCAACGGTGGGTTATAGTGATGATAAAGAAGCCCGTGCATTGGACGGTTATTGCCAAGGATCCCTCTTCCAAACCACAATAGAGAATGAGGTTCAAAGTAGCAAGGTTGCTAAGAAGAAGGGAAAGACCAAGGCCAAGGTGAAAAAACGAGCCAAGAATGCTTGATGGATCTAAGTCCGAGTTAAGGCAACCTCCCACAATGATTCTCACCCCTTGGAAACATCAAGACGGGGTGATTGAGTAAAATATGAAGTGTGAGGGATGGTCAAATCCCTTTGCCTCGGTCAAGGCAATCCTCACACCAGAGTTCAAAGAGAAAGGAGAACCCGGTATTCAAGAGATCATAAACACGGTCCTTAGACTAGAGCTCAAGGATCCACCTAGGAGTTCCACCACTTCTCCTCTCTCACCCGCCTAAAAAGGTAACAAACGTCGAGCTTAGTGACGTTAAACAAAGCGCACTTGGGAGACATTCCCATGTCTATCTTTGTAAATACTTTCTCTTTTTTTAAGTTCTTTTTAATGTGTTTGTTAAGCGGTTTCAAGGTTCTTGATAATCTCACGGTCATGACAAGCAACAACGGTGTTCAATGTCGGAGCCCAAGTGCCTCTCCTAATAGATCACTCCACCACTCCCTTTTCTCCCTTCCAAGGTATGAACTACACTCCATTGCATTGTACATTCATCTTTTTGTATTATGTTTGCTCTCTCTTTGACTTTTGTTGCACCGAGACGGTGCAATTCAAGTTTGGGGGAGGGGTTTGTGTCATTTGACCTTGTGTTTTGTTTTCTTACTTTTCTCTTTGCATAATTGAATCTCATGCATAGAAAACTCACAAAAAATTGAAAATTTTGAACATAAAAAGAAGCATCTAGTTGCTCATGTTAAGATTGAATCTAGAGTTCATATAAGATTTGCATTCATATGCATTCGAAGCAATGATGAGTTTGTCCTTGTAAAGTTTCAACTTAAGATTAAGTCGTTAGATGCATTTGAGCAACTCGAAAGTAAGGACTCACCATACTTGGATCATATGCATTGACGTTTTCGTCTTGGTTGAAACAAGCTTTGAATTGAATCCAATCCTAACTATTTTAACCCTTAATTTTGACTTGAAATTATCATATTTATGCATTGAAAAATGGACTCATGGTTACCATAGACATATTTGGGCTATCTTCTTCCTTTTCACCACTCTTGCTAGTCCAAGTAGCAGTTCCCCACCTTTGGGACGGTTATCCACACCCTTAACTTACCCTCCTTTCAAGCCTAATCCTTTTGTGAGTGTTGTGAGGCCATATTTTTTTAATGAACTTAGCAAAAAGTGTTGGGTTTAGAGCGACAAGGAAAGGGTTTCATATAGAGTTCGCTCGTTCATCATCGGACTAAACATAGGTTAGGCTAGATAGATGGGGAGTTTGGGTGGAATGAAAAGAGGAAGTCTTGGGCGTGCAAAGCACTAGGAAATGTGGAAACAAGGAAAAGATTTGGGGAAGAAGAAGGGGAAAAGCTAATGATTGAAATGGTTGGCAATGAATATTTGATATAACTCTAAGTGATAAAAAAAAGATGGTCTCTAGCTATATAAAGAAGAAAAGAAGCCAAAAATGGCTAGTGCATCCAAAGGATGAAGAGAGAGACCAAGTAAGAAAAGCAAAAGATGAGCTAAAGAAGAAAAGAAAATGAGCCAAACTATTTGTTGATCTAAGGTGAAGAAGAAACTTTCACCAAGTGCTTAACCGAAGAAGAATTGATGAGATAATGTGGTTTATGAAAGGCAAATTACCTTGGAAGAAAGGGTAGCTTAGGGGTGATCTTAATGGGGCTTAGAGGTAGGGTCATTTGGGACATTGGGTAGATGGAAGTCTATCCTTGTATGCATCAATTGCTTTTTACCCTTAGCATTTTGCCGAGTTCATTCATTCGTTGAGAGATCCTTTTCTATGGAATTGCCACATCTATTGAGATCAATTTTTTTTATCTCAAAACCTGTGTCCCTTAGCCAAGTGAGTTCATTTGATTTGCATAAATATGATTCATGGTTTCGTTTAATGAATGTTAAAGGATTGGAGGATATGAACGCTTGTGTAGGCAAATTCTTGAACTTGATTCATATTGTGATGAATATGGCAAAATCTTTTGGAGTTGTTCAAGTGCATTTTAGAATCACCATTGAATGGTTTTCTTTTGTTGACATTTTTGGACTCTATCTCATCTTCATTGCTCTCTCTCTCTCTCTCCTTTCCTTGTTTGTTTGCTTGGGGACAAGTAAATGAATAAGTTTGGGGGAGTTGATAGTCATGCATTTTGCATGTTCTAGCTTACATATTAGTTAGCACTTTTAGTTATTTGCTTGCATGATCATAGTTTTGTTTAGCATTCTGGTCTAATTTATAGCTTAGGAAGTTCACACTAGGTACTAGAGTGTCTTGCATGTTTTGGAGTGTATTTAGGTGCTTTGGAGACCTTTGGAGACCTTGGAGGAGTTGGCACTTGGATTGGGATCTTGAAGAATGAGCTAGGAGCCAAGGTGCTTGCGGATCAACTACACCGGCCAGTTCCACCGGCCTTGCCCAGCCCGGTGTGGAGACCTCGCCAAGACAGGCGATCCACCGGCCAGCTCCACCGGCCTGCTCCTGCTCGATGTGAAGCTTCATGACACATTCCACCGGCCAGCTCCACCGGCCAGCTCCACCGCCCTGCTCATGCCCGATGCCAAGCTTCAGGACGCAGCACACCAGCCTGCTCCTGCCCGATGTAACCGTTGAAGATCCAAACGGAGGCAGGGATTCCACCGGCCACCAGCACCGGCTACCTCATGCCCGGTGTGAAGCCGCCGACTACGGAAGACCCAGACCCGAACGGGTCAAGATCCGGTTTGTTTCGGGTTGACCCGGTCGCCCACCTTTTTCTATAAAAACCCCTAAACCTAATTTCTAGGTTCTATCTTATTTTCTAAGGCAAAACCCCCATTTTAGTGATTTGCTAAGTATTTTGTAAGAAGATCTTGGTTTTTATTTATGCAACCTAAGTTTTATTAATCTAGTTTCATCTTTTTTTTTAATCTTTCATTTTCCTAATCATTTAATCATGGGATCATTAACCTCTCTTATGAGATTTGAGGGTCTTATGATGATTAGTGAGTAGCTTATTTTAAAGACCGAAAAGTCTACTATCAATTGTGTACATACTCAGCTTCTTTCTGCAATTCAAACAAATTTTTCTAATCAATACAATTAGTAGAAAGAACAAACCTCTTTGGTCAGTCCATAATTAGAACTTTCATCATCCTAAATTGGGAAAATAAGAACAGCTACATGTGTAATACAATCCATGAAGGAACAATGCAAGTTTATATGAAGGAACAATACCATATAAAAGAACAACTACATGTGTCTCCTCCGGGTATATTTTAGATTCTACCCACCTGAACAGTTCGATGAAAACATAAATCGAATAAGAGAATAGAACTAACTTGTAACATTTTTCAACATAAAACATCGAGTAAGAGAATAAAACTAAACTTGTTGCATCCGAGAGCCGAACACACTTATCTCCAGATGAAGTAGCAACCAAATCTGACATGAAAACCATAAACCATAAATATTGAATTCAAGCCTCCCCAACAAAGGATCGAGAATTATAGAAACTCATAATTCCCCAATTCTATGAAACCCTAGAAAACTACTGATGAATGACATGACCAAAATCAGATCAACCGAAACACAGAGAAAGTAAAATCGCATCGTGAAGTTGCGAGAAATTGACTAACTGGTGAGACAATGACGAGGGTTCTGGAGAGCATCGACCAAAAAAGGATCCACCATAGCTTCCTTCTCGGTCATAGCGGCCATAGGTAGCTTCTCTCTCCTCTGCTTTTTCTCCTAGCGTCTTTAAGAAAATACTTCCTCACGATCTTTATTTTGCCCTTCTCTCACACCGGAGATTAGAGGAGAAAACACATTATCAAGGAAACAAAAAGGAGATAATTTCTGATGAGCATTCTAAGAGAGAAAGAGAGAGAGGCGAAACGATGAGGGTGAAGGAGAGGAAAAACCCTAGAGAGACATGAAGGAGATCTATTGTCTCTCGGAGAGAAAAAATGAAAGAAAGTTATGCCACGTCAGTGATCCATTATCTCTCGGAGGTTAAACAAAAGAAGATAAATAAACGACCTGAGAGAAAGAAAAGCAAAAGAAGAAAGGATTCTACGATGTTAGATTGCGCCATGTAAGCGATCCGAGTGATCTTTTCTCATTAGCTATTGTTTTCTGAACGCTTAATTATTATTTTTCATACCCTAAATACAAGATTTTGTAAAATACTTATTACGTTATTAATTTGGAAAACAATTATATCAATGAGGTTCTATTAAGTTAATCATCTTGTTAATAATATATAATTTTGTAGTTTAGAAAAAACTTATAAACAAAACTATATAAGAGACGTTGTATGATACTTAACTATAGATGAAAGGGTTAGTAACTTATCATGAATTTGTAGGGTTTGTAAGTTTCTAATCATTTGTCTTTCTTTTCCAATCATTTTTGTTTGTTAATTGGAAACATAACTTAAACCCTAAATCAACATAACCAAAGCTATACAATGCCCTAAACCCTAAATCAAGACTTAACTCTAATTTTAATTATTTCTGTAAAACATTATATATTTTAATTATTTCTGTAAAACATTATATATTTTAATTATTTCTGTAAAATATTACATATTAACATTATATACAAAGAAATTATATCATATACCCTAAACCCTAAATCAAAAACAAACCCTTAACCCTAGACATTTAAATCAAACCATATGCCCTAAACCCTAAATCAAATATTCACTAACTTTTCTTTTTAATTTTGTATTTGTAATAATTTGCTGTGTTTTTTTTTTAATTAAGAAATAGAAAAAATATCTTACAAGTCAAAATTCTTATACCCTATATCAAACACTCATTAATCCATAACAAACTATTATATTTTTTATTGTGTAAAATTAATTATTGGAATCAATATATGTAATGATACAATCCTTTAACATTTTCTATAAGATATCCAATGAGTATACATGTTATGTGTTAATTTGTGTTACTCATGTAAGCTTCCATTCATGTCATTAAATTCAAAACTTTGATAGTGAAATACGTGTTATATTGGCATTTTATCTAATGATTTTCTCCAATTGTGATGTTGCAGGTGATAGTTTATCAAATTTAGTCAGTGCTCCCGGTAGTTCATTTCATTCGAGACCCTCCTCCGTTTATTTGCTTCATAAATTTTGAATTGTGTTGTTCACAATGTATAAACCAAAGTTGACAAAGGATAAGATAAGTTTGGTCTAGTATATTCTAATAAAACCGACCATAATAATGCCTCATGAAAATATGGTTTACTCTTTCTTTAATGTGAGTGGAGCTAAGAAAATGTCGTACGACTTCATATGTAAATTGAGAAGAAGAACAACAATAAATAAACCAGTGAACCGGAGGACCAACAATTCCAAGCATTTTAAGCTCATTTGGGATCGACACAAATGTCCCACCACAACTCTCTGTTAGACCTGCAAAAAGTAAAAGTTGTTTCAATAGGAGAAAGTCTTTATTACTAAGATCAATATCAATTTGATGTGTTGTAACGTTCTTTATTCATTACCGTATCCTTGAGGAACATGAGCACATACTACAACTCAAAGGAAAGATTTGATATGAGCTACAAGAGGAGCTGCTCCTGTAAGGAATAGACGCAATCTTCCCTTTCTCCATGTTACTATGTTTGCTGAAAAATGTATCAAAAGGTCTCAGAAAACAGAGATTCAAATTATAAGTCTTTGATTTTTGATCTAACAATGGTAACACTTACAAGATGAACTCGTTTCTCTCGCTGAAACAGAAACATTGATGCACCTTCAAATCTGATGTACAAAACACCCAACAAAAAGGTCAAATCTTGTCTGAACAATCATAACAAAACTTTAATTTTTTTGTGAACAAAACTTTTCAGAAACTCACCATCTTGAGTCACTAGAGGATAATATGAGGAGTTGAGATTGATGAACCAATCCCAATCAGCTCCTTCTGAGAAAAAGAGACTAAGGGTCAATGAACCCACAGTTTCCATAGTTAATTTGCTTGTCATGGCTGTTTCAGCTACCTAACAGTGGTTTTAACACGCGATGGAACAGAAAAAGGCGAGCTTTTTGATGAACCTTAGCTACTTAGCTATCAAAGTGACTAAGTAGCCAACAACTGAAGTGGCAGTTCCAAGCATTCCACCAGCAATGACCTGATGAAACCAAAAGGTACTGACCACAATAAGTCTTTTACTTATCTTCACAAGAAAGCCATTTATAAGTCCCGATTGATCTGATCTCGACTCAATTACATTACACATTTATATGTGGAGGGGTATGGCCGAGAAGTTCACGCAAGGGTCTGCTTTCAGGGAGCGGATGTTCTGCAGGAAGTTCATACACAATCTAATTGAGAACCTGGAAATGAAGCAGACCAAAACCAGTAAAAAAACACATTTTGTGACAGCAAAAGAAAACAATCAAATCAAAACCTCAGGTTGATTCCACAACATAAATATCAGAGAATTTGATCTCATTTTTTAAATTCTCCGAATTTCTAATTCCCAAACAAGTCGTCCCCTTCTGTAATCATAGAACCAAAAAATTGTTCATTGATTTTGCATCTCACAGCTCTAACATCTACACCAATTTGTAAAAAATGGTAATTCATGAACATATGAATGAATTTAGAAGAAACCCAGAAAGATTTAAAGTCAACGAAAATAGTCGTTCGATTAACCTGAGGAAGCATGAACATATACCATTATCGACAAATCTTTCACAATCTGAAGAATCCATACATTTCCATGACAAACCATCTTGGTTCAGAGAAAGCAAAATTTCCCCAGCATGATCAAAGAAAAACACCCGCTCATGACAGACAATCCGCCTTCGTGATCCACGTTACTATCGGAATCGTCGTCCAAATCAAAACATCGAGATGGAGATCGATAGATCGAGAGAAGAGAGAAGAGAGATCGAGAGAAGAGAGATCGAGACAAGGGATCGACAGTGAAAGAAGAGAAGGGAGAGAGAAATAGGAGATTTTTGTGAATATCTAAGTTTTTGTTCACCAATTATTTTTTTGTGTTCATATCAAAAAAATTTCTTAAAATTAATTTGGTACAATTTTTTATTATTTGGGCAGGCAATGATTTTTTTTTACTCGCGGTTAACCTACGATGACGTTTTACAACTCGTATGTGCTATGACAGAGCAATTGGAGAATAAAAAAATTAAGCGCGAACACATTATTTTTTGCCGCCCAACATATCATAACGTTTATCATTTCAGAAACGCTTTGAAAAAGCTTGACATAAGTCAAACATAGCAGAAACACATAAACCGCTATCCTGAAATGCTCTTAATACTCGTTTTTCATGTATTTCTTCCTTGAAGAGGTATATTGAGTCAAGGGACACTTTGCATGCGGCGGATATCAGAAAAGTTCGGAGAGCAACGAAACGGAAAATGGCTGAGAGGTTTCAGAGTCGGCTATCCAAAGTGGAGGTGGGCATCATTACGTTGAAGGAAGCTAAGGATAAGGAACTCGAATTGGCCGAGGTCAACTGCAACTTGCAGCTTATCGAGGATCTTCGCAAAGAGGGGGCTCTGACCCTTGAGGCTGAGGCGGCGAAGTTGACGGGATGGAGGGCTGAGCTGGTCGGCGTGGATGAAGAGTTCGAGAGTATCGCTCCTTTCTTGAGGAACGATCTGAAATCGTCTCCAGTTTCGACCGATTATGCGGGTAGTGATACGTTGGAGTCTACCGCGGCTAGCGTCGATGTCACCGAGCCCACTGGTGTTTTAGATCCTCATGTAAATGTTGAAACGATTCTTGATTAGTAGGTCTAGTGTTTGTATGATCTTATGACATTTGTTTTTCTTTGTTTTAGTTCTTGTTTTGTTCCGAATATATGCCTGTATGGCTTTATCCATTTTATCGATCAGGATTCGATCCTTGTCTTGTCTCTTTAATCGGGATTTTCTCGGTTCGACAGAGCATGTCCTAACACGCTCAAATATCTTATACTAAGTGGTGTGTTTCAAAACGATATGTCTAGTACTATTTGATGAGATGTCGAAGACCAGCGTACTGAGAAGTAAATGATTACTGGGTTTTAGATTTTACTTCGGTTTTAGGACATGCGTTGTAGACTAGACTTACATGCCCGTCTCGGTAGTAAAATTATGAGTGGTTCGGTCGAGGTATATCCTTTTATTCCTCTGGTCTAGACATACCGCCTTTAATTTATATATTGCGCTTTAATCCGCGATGGATTGTAGTAGAACCATAATCCGTATATGATATAGTGGTTGAAATCCGTAAAGGATATGATATAGTGGTTGAAATCCGTAAAGGATTTGTTACGTTCGTTGTTGTGGCCAACAAACAGACGAAATTGATAAGAATGTGTCTGCGAATAAAAATGCATTTGATAAAGATTTTATTTTACAAAGACTGGGAGTATACGCACCCACCCCCCCCCCCCCCTTTTATTTCATAAAAGATTTGGAGTTGACATAGTAAATTTTTTTTTTTTGCGGCCGAGTTTTTTTAAGAGCGGGCAACTCCTTTTCTCAGACATGCCTTCTTTGGTTTGCTTCCGGTTGTCTTTGGCATCGGTTACTGGGTTCTTGAGTTTATGTTCGGCCATAAAGCATATCCTCGATTCTTTCAGATTCCCCTAGATCGTCTCGACTCCATTGAGGGTCGGGAACTTGATGCGAATGTGATAAGTGGAAGGAATAGCTCGAATGGAGTTTATCCATGGAGTTCCCATGATTACGTTGTATATAGCCGGGTGATCTGCTACGGAATCCACGATTTTGGTCACGTCTTTCGCATGGACTGGTAGTCTGATTGTGCCGAGGGTCATCGTCGTGTCTCCAGAGAATCCAATAAGGGGTCTTGGATCGTCTAAGATCTCGGTCAGCTTGATGTCCATTTTCCTGAGGGTTTCTCGAAAAATTACATCGACAGAACTTCCCGTATCGATCAATATCGTGATCTCAGATAGTTAGCATAACGACAAGGGGTTTGTTATGATGCTAATACAAACAATCAATACTAATCCTTAGGTCTAGAACACTTGAATAAGATTAATTCACTCTCATAACACTAACCTCTTTGTTAATCACTTAATCAATATCAAATTCCCATTTATGATTAAATGACCAACAAGCATTAAACTCAAGTTCTATTAACCAAAATACACCTTAGACATTCATTCTCATGAGGTAAGATATGTAAATCCCTTGTTTAGTTCATTGGGGAATTTCATCAAACACTTGATGTGCATGAAATTCCCTTTGATCTAGATTAACTTTCTCAAACCTAATCTAGCACTAAGAACACTAAACAAGGAATGAAAGCAAAGATCTAATACCTAAGCAACACAAATCAACCATCAAACCATCCAAATCAAGCAAAATCCAAAATCCAACAAAAAGGGGTCTAAGGCCTAAACATGAAGAACACAAGGGAAAAAGAGACATAAAGATAAAGAACAAGGATTAAATAAACCACTACAAGAAAACAGCGTTTTAACGACTACATGTGGCGACTAAAACTTTAGTCGCTACGAATTGTGACTAAATAACAACTATTTTATGACTATTTGGCGACTAGTAAGGTTTAGTCGTAATATTGTCGTTGTTTTACGACCAAACAGAATAGTCGCTATAGTAGTCGCTATTTTACGACTATTGTACGACTATTTTAAGTTCAGTCGCCAATTTACGACTACGGTTACGACTAATATTACGACGGGACTTAGTAGTCGCAGAATAGTCGCTAAATTAGCGATTAATATGCGACTAATTGGGCGGGTCGCATAGCAGTCGATAAACAGTCGTGCAAAACCGGTGAAAAACACGTGTTAGTTGTTGTTTGGGTTGGTGCACCGGCTTTATGTGACTACAATATGTAGTCGCCTTTCAGACGCCTTGTAGTCGCTATGTAGTCGGCAAAATCGTCTATATAAAAAAATTTACACCATTTCTTCTCCTCATTCGATCTTAAACACAAAACAAACATATTTATTCTCCTCATTCGATTTTAAACACAAAATCAAAGATATTTCTTCTGCTCATTCGATTTATTAGTTATAAAATTTCGGGAAATTACAATTATAGTAATTTCTGGGAGTGGATGTATAATAGGTTCGATGAAGAGACGGGAAATTTCTCGGAACAGTTCAGAATGGGGGTGGAGCAATTCATGACATTTGCAAATAGCCAGCCTCTAACACAGAGTAATGGCGGTAAGTTTTTCTGTCCTTGTAGTGTTTGCAAGAACGAGAAATTTATCCCGGGGACAATAATTTGGAATCATATTTATAGCAAAGGATTTATGCCAGATTATTATGTTTGGTATAAGCATGGGGAAGAATTCAATATAGCGGATTTAGGATCGAGTTATGTTGATACGACGTATATAGGTGGGAGTGAAGAAGTGGGTAATGTAGTAGAAGATAGATATGTGGATATCGTGAATGATGCATTTCGTGATAACGTGAGTTTTGATAAATATCATCAAGGTGGTACTAGTTATCAGAATGTAGAAGAACCGGTACGTAACCATTCAAAGAAATTCTACGACTTGTTAGAAGGTGCAAATAATCCACTATACGATGGTTGTCGTGAAGGTCACTCGCAGTTATCCTTAGATGCTCGAGTCATGCAAAATAAGGCAGAATATAATATGAGTGAAAAGTTAGTGGATTCGGTTTGCGAAATCTTGACAGACTATTTACCAGAAGGAAACAAGTCAACTGGTTCACATTACGATACAGAAAATTTGATGCGCAATTTAGGTCTCCCATATCATACAATTCATGTTTGTATTAACAATTGTATGATCTTCTGGAAAGAAGACGAGAAGGAAGATAAATGTCTGTTTTGTGGAAAACAAAGATGGAAGCCTAAGAACGACCGGCGTAGAACCAACGTACCATACAGTTGTATGTGGTATCTACCTATGGCTGACAGATTAAAGAGAATGTATCAAAGCGAGAAGACTGCAACGGCAATGAGATGGCATGCCGAGCACCAAACAAAGGAGGGAGAAATGGGTCATTCTTCTGATGCGGCGGAGTGGAGATATTTTCAAGATCAACATCCCCGGTTTGCTGAAGAACCGCGTAACGTTTATCTTGGATTATGTACCGATGGGTTCAATCCCTTTGGCATGTCTCGTAATCATTCGTTGTGGCCTGTGATCTTGACGCCATATAATTTACCCCCGGGTATGTGCATGAATACAGAGTATTTATTTCTTACAATTCTGAATTCTGGGCCAAATCATCCGCGAGCTAGTCTCGATATATTTCTCCGACCTCTTATTGAGGAGTTAAAAGAGTTGTGGTCTAATGGCGTCGATGCATACGATGTGTCCTTGAATCAAAATTTTAATCTAAAAGCAGTGCTGATGTGGACGATAAGCGACTTTCCGGCATATAGCATGTTATCCGGATGGACAACCCATGGTAAATTGTCTTGTCCAGTTTGCATGGAAGATACAAAGTCTTTTTATCTACCTATGGAAGGAAGACATGTTGGTTTGATTGTCAACGAAGATTTCTTCCTCTTGGTCATCCACTGAGGAGGAATAAAAAAGACTTCCTAAAGGGAAAAGACGCTTCGAGAGAGTATTCACCTCCGTCTTTGACCGGTGAGCAAGTTTATTTCGAGCGGTTAGCTGGTGTAAATCCATTGAAAACAAAGGATGTTGGTGGATACGGTCACGAAAAGAAGAATCCGGGCTATGGGAAGCACCATAACTGGCACAAGGAAAGCATATTTTGGGAGCTGCCGTACTGGAGGGACCTCAACCTCCATCATTGTCTTGATGTGATGCATATAGAGAAGAATTTTTTTGACAACATCATGAATACTCTAATGAGTGTGAAGGGTAAATCGAAAGACAACATCATGTCAAGATTGGATATAGAACGATTTTGTTCTCGGCCACACTTACATATTGATAGTGAGGGTAAAGCTCCTTTCCCATCCTTCACATTGACAGAAGAAGCCAGAAAAAGTTTACTGGAATGTGTGAAACATGCGGTTAAGTTCCCAGATGGATATTCGTCAGACTTAGCTAGTTGTGTTGATATGGACAACCAAAAGTTTTCAGGCATGAAGAGTCATGACTGCCATGTTTTTATGGAGCGGTTACTTCCATTTATCTTTGCAGATCTCCTAGACCGGAATGTCCACCTTGCGTTATCAGGTACTAATTACGACTGTTTTTGTAAATATGATTATATATAGTATTGTATATATATAGTAACCTCATGAAATTTTCACGTATATTGTAGGGGTTGGAGCATTTTTCCGAGACTTATGTTCGAGAACTTTGCATGAAAGTCGGGTTCAAATTTTGAAACAGAACATAGTTTTAATCCTATGCAATTTGGAAAAGGTATTTCCACCTTCATTTTTCGATGTGATGGAGCACCTGCCTATACATCTCCCATACGAAGTTGAATTAGGAGGCCCTGTCCAGTATAGGTGGATGTATCCTTTTGAAAGGTTTTTCAAAAAGTTGAAAGGGAAAGCAAAGAACAAAAGATATGCGGCAGGATCGATTGTTGAATCATATATCAATGACGAGATTGCTTATTTCTCAGACCACTACTTTGCTGCGAATATACAAAAGAAATCAAGGTAAATGCTAAAATCAATCACATCATGTCCACTTTGGCATTTAATTTGTATAGACGTCCTATGTATTTTAATGTGAATTACTTTTCTACTAATTTGGTCAGGTTAACAAGATTCAATGAAGGTGAAGTCCCCGTATATCATGTCCCTGGAGTACCTTCTATATTTACTCAAGTAGGCCGTCCAAGTGGAGAAATGCATGAAATATGGCTCTCAGAGAGAGACTATCAATGTGCACATGCATATGTTTTACGAAATTGTGAATATTTTCAGCCAATTGAGAGGTATATAAGTAGGCATCTCTCTAAGATTACGTTTTACTATATTTAATCCTTGTTTAATTTCTCATATTTGTGTTGGTCTTGTGTAGAATGTTCGAGGAATTTATTTCTGCAAAATATCCAGGACTTTCCGAAAAAGAACTCTCTACGAAAAGAGCTGACGAATATCATTTATGGGTGAAAGAATATGTATGTCTAAAAAACATTCATAACTATGCATATATTTATACTTAAATATATTTATGCTATTTTTATATATATGCAGGTTTCTTACTGGAACCCCACGAATCCATTTCCTACTTGGGTTCAAGAGATAGTCCATGGACCTTTGAATAAGGTCAAAACATGGCCAATGTATTTTACAAGAGGCTATTTGTTTCATACGCAAAATCACGGCGCTGGACGAAAGACATGTAACTATGGGGTCTGTGTTAAAAGTCAAAATTACACTAATGCATCTGATGAAGCGGATTTCTACGGGACCTTAAATGATATCATTGAACTCGAGTACGAGGGGATGGTCAATTTGAGAATCACACTTTTTAAGTGTAATTGGTATGACCCTGTTATCGGTAGAGGCACTCGGAGGAGCAATGGTGGTGTTGTAGACGTTCTTTCATCGAGAAAATACAATAAATACGAACCATTTATTCTAGGTACGTACTTATTAATGTCGATATATATATATATACTGTTGTATAACTTATTTATACATTTTTATATTGCAAACAGCCTCACAAGCGGATCAAGTTTGTTATATTCCGTACCCATACACAAAGAAACCGAATAAGTTGTGGCTCAATGTTCTAAAAGTGAATCCGAGGGGAAACATTTCAGGGGAATATGAACAAAAGGAATAGACTCTTTTGCAAACAGAAAATGATGATACTGTATTGATGACTACAATTGAAGATCTCGTACTTGACAATTTCGTACAAGGAGACCAAATAAACCTCGATTACGATATCGGAGATGCAGAACCAGAAGATGAATTTCAGTGTAATTTGTCTTTTATATTATTTATCGTATAATAATATAAATAACTCGACCAGATGAATTTCAGTGTAATTTATCGTCTTGCGATCTTTACGACTAGGCCATAGTATTTAATTGGTATTTATCACACACACACATTTATAACTCGACCAGATGTATTCAGGATAAAAAAAAACTGTCCTCAACCTGATTCGAACCCGGGTTTGGGTGAACATGTTTGCGATCTTTTCCGCTAGGCCATAGTATTTAATTGGTATTTATAACACACACACATTTATAACTCGACCAGATGTATTCAGGATAAAAAAAACTGTCCTCAACCTGATTCGAACCCGGGTTCGGGTGAACATGTTTGCGATCTTTACGACTAGGCCATAGTATTTAATTTGTATTTATCACACACACACATTTATAACTCGACCAGATGTATTCAGGATAAAAAAAAACTGTCCTCAACCTGATTCGAACCCGGGTTCGGGTGAACATGTTTGCGATCTTTTCCGCTAGGCCATAGTCTTTAATTTGTATTTATCACACACACACATTTATAACTCGACCAGATGTATTCAGGATAAAAAAACTAAATCTGTCCTTCACAGGACTCGAACCCGGGTTCGGGTGAAAATGTGTGCGTCTTTACCATTAGGCCATAATCTTTAATCGGTTTATAACACACATACAAATTATTAAGTTGACCAGATTTATTCAGATTAAAAAAAAAAACCTACGAAAGCCCTAAATCCAGTCCTTCTTCGCGAACCCTTCAATTTCATCTTCTTCTCCTCCCGAATCTCTTCTTCTCCTTCGATTTCATCTTCTTCTCCTTCGATTTCATCTTCTTCTCCTCTCGAATCTCTTCTTCTCCTTCGATTTCATCTTCTTCTCCTTCGATTTCTCCTCTCGAATCTCTTCTACTTCTTTTCTTGCCATTCTCTGACGATGCCAGAAGCTAAGAAGGGTAAGAATCAGAAGAGAAAACACGCTCCCAATCTTTCTCAGAGACGCGGAGGTTACAATCCCTCTCCGAAAATGTCGCGAACACCGAGGTCTCTTCCGCCGCAGTACAACATCACGCCGGCTACCCAAGTTCCTCCGACTCAGGCGACACCACCTCAAGTCGCCGTCGACAATCAACCGTCAACCTCAGCACCAGATTTCCGGAGCTTTCCACCGCCACAACAACTTTTCAACAGTGAAGAACGCCGTGCGCCTGAATCGGATCCACTGGAGGCTCCACCGTCACCACATCAGAACTCTCAGGCTCAGAGTCATCCATCTTCTCACGGACACAATTTCGAAGATGAATCTCCAGTGTTGCCGGATCTCCAGGAAGACACGCTAAGGGCTCTCAATGCACTACTTATGGTGCCAGACCGGGATAAGTTTACAACTGTCCTCTCTCCCACACCGACGCCGAACTCGAGCTGGTATGACCTTGCCCTTGTATAATGTGATTATGTGTGTTTTGTGTTAGAATGTGTTTTGTGTTTGAATGTGATTCTGCATTGAATCGTGTATGTGTGTATAATGTGTTTATGGATTTGATTAGAATGTGTTTACTGGATTTGATTAGAATTGTGTTTGTGTTTGATTAGAATTTTGTTTGTGTCTGAGTCTTAGCATAGACACAGTTTGATGTGTTTAGAAATGTGTTAATCTAGCTTAGTTTATAATGTGTTTGAATGTGTTTCATGTCTGGTTTCATGTGTTTATTAGTGTTAGTTCTCTGAAGTCTTAGGTCTTATGTCTTCTGGTTTTAGGTCGTCTTAGGTCTTCTGGTTTTAGGTCTTGGGTCTTGTGTCTGTCTTTGGTTTCATGTATGTGTTTTAATGTGTTTGTGTATGTATTGTGTCTGTCTTTGATTCGAATTGTCTATGTGTTTGAATGTGTTTGATGGATTTGATTAGAATGTGATTGCTTTGATTAGAATTGTGTCAGGTTTCATGTGTTTGATTAGAATTGTTTCATGTCTGGTTTCATACGTCTATTAGTGTTAGTTCTCTGGAGTCTTAGGTCTTAGGTCTTCTGGTTTTAGGTCTTGGGTCTTGTGTCTATCTTTGGTTTCATGTCTGTGTTTTAATGTGTTTGTGTATGTATTGTGTCTGTCTTTGATTCGAATTGTCTATGTGTTTGAATGTGTTTGATGGATTTGATTAAAACGTGATTGCTTTGATTAGAATTGTGTCTGGTTTCATGTGTTTGATTAGAATTGCTTCATGTCTGGTTTCATGTGTCTGTATTGTGTCTGTCTTTGGTTTTATGTCTTAGGTCTTCTGGTTTCATGTGTTTTGAAGTCTTAAGTTAAATAAACGTTTGCTTTATTTCATGTGTGTTTTTGCAGGTTTAATCGCGATATGGGGTCGAAACTGGTTAGGAAAATCACTAAAGTGTTTACCAACAAATTCGATGGTCCCTACTATAGCTGGACATGTGTGCCTCGGGAGAGACAAGAACGATACTTCCTCGAGTTCGCGGTAAAGTTTTCTGTTCTATAGCAGTGTGATGTTTTTTGTCATATAGGTTTGCTTCTTATGTTTTCACTAACATTCTGTTGTCTTTGTATTGTAGAAAACCCACACCTGGGATCCCTTGATAACAGGGACAGTTAAAGATTATTTTGATGAAATCTGTCAACGCCGGATGAAGGACATGGTTAGCAGTGCGAGGACTAGTCGACAGCGACCTAATTGGATCGGTGACACGCTCTGGAATACGATGACTCAGTACTGGGACACTGAAAAAGCAAAGCTGAGGACTCTCACCTATTCCAATGCTCGTCTGTCTGACCGTCAAGGTCTCGGTCCTCACATCCACTTGTCAGGGCCGAAGTCATATCAACAAATTCAACATGAAATGGTAAGTAACTTTTACTTTTTCTTACTCCTTAACAACTTAAAAAAATTTCATACTCGTTCTTTATTTTGTAACATTGCAGGAAGCGGAATTGGGACGATCGGTTAGTCTTGGTGAGGTTTTCATCAAGACGCATACAAAACCAGATGGTACCTATGTCGATAAGAAGGCGGAGAAAATCGCTCAAAGATATCAGGAGAAGCTACAACAGAAGTTGTCTGACCTCGTGACAGAGGCTTCATATGTTTCAGACGGTGCTTCTCGACCTCGAGAGCTAACAACAGATGACTATACTAGCATCTTTCTTGAGGTAAGTAACATTTTCAGTCCACATTTAAATTGTCTTGGCTTTTGTCTACTTTAATTACATTTTTCTTTTACTTTTTCACAGTCCACTGACTTGGATTCGCGAGGAACTCCTTATGGAGTTGGAAGCCTGAAGGAGACTCTTATCAATGGCAAGCGCAAGCAACCGGGAGTCTCTTCCTCGTTTGTTGCACTGCAAGAGCAACTGAAGGAAGCTCAACGGAAAATCGAGGAGCAGGCTGCCTATAATGAACGACGTGATGCTGAGATTGCTGCCCGTGAAGCACAGCACTCCCGAGCTGCGGCTGAGCAAAAGGAAAAGTTCGAGCACTTCTCCTTGGTGGAAAAGTACTTGCGCCAAACTGATCCGAGGTTTCTCGACTTCTTGTCTGCTAATTCACCTCCAGCAACAACCAATATGCTTCCATCAACAGATCAACCATCTACTTCTTAGGTTACCTCTGTTTTTTATCACTTGTGTTACCTATGTTTTTTTAGAACTTGTGTTGTGAACTTGTTATGGAGTTTGAATACATTGGTTAATATTTGTAATCAAATGGTATTTTCAATGAAATTTCGGTTGTTTAGTAATTTAGGTTTGTAACACAGGTTTACAATTGAGAAACAAACAAATACCAATCGTTCATACCAAATTCTAATATCGACATAAAAATAGTCAGTAAACAGTCGCATAGTAGTCGCCAAATAGTCACTAAACAGTCGCATAGTAGTCACCGTATATTTACATCGTCGAAGCTTATGTTCCGATTAGTCGCCGAATAGTCGTCAAATTAGTCATACAATAGTCGGTAAATGGTCACTACATTTCACGACTATATTTGGTGACTACAATTATCCGACTACATCTTTACCGTTCCTATAGTCATTTACTAGTCGCCTAATTTATGCGACTATTTTACGACAACTACAATGTGCGACTATGTTACGACTATTACAATTTGCGACTATTTTACGACTATTACACTATTCATGGTCGTAGTCGGAAAGTAGTCGCCAAATGGCGACTATTTATACGACTACGTTCTTTAGCGACTAAAGATTACCGACTCCGTTCTTTAGTCGCAAGTTAGTCGTACCATCGCTTTTAGCGACTATTTTGCGACTCTTCCTGCAGTCGCCAAATCGATGTTTTCTTGTAGTGAACATAATATAAAGATAGGTTGAAGAATCCTTCACTAGAGTGGCATGAATGATGAAGATCCATCCAAAATCATCTTAGGAAGAGTTTGGGATAAAACTCAACTCTAGAGAACATAAAGCTTAGATCTAAAAATTAGGGTTTTCACTATTTAAAGAAGTTTGGGTCGGACCGGGTCAACCTGGGACAAACCGGGTATTGACCTGGCCGAATCTGGGTTGTGGTCAAGAGCGCCTGCAGTGAATCAGCCATAACTCCTGAACCTGACATCTGAATGTGAATCATAGTGGAAACCCTTCGTCTGGGTTGATCTTTCAGACGTCGTATTTGGAGCAGAACTCGTTTGGATGCCAGACAGACACGTCCTTACTATATTTACCATATCTCTTGAACGGCCAATCTGAATGACATGAAACCACCATGAAACGAAAGTCAGCTCGATTATCTATGACTTTCAAGAAGACCTTAGATTAAACTGGGCACGGAAAGATCTTCATTTGGCCTGATCTTTGAGTCACTTCGGCTGGTATCCTGGATGTTTGGACCGGGTGGAGTTAACCGTGTGGATCATGGTCGGTTGAGACTGCTTTGTTTGGACTGAGCATCATCTGGTCGGTTGAGATAGTATCTTTGGGTCGGTTGTTTTTCCTGACCTAAGACCGACCCAATTGAACCGAGTGGGTGGTGGTCGGTTGAGACGAGCCACACGTTTTCTCGGCCAGGCGGATACGTCTTCAGTGAAACTGCGGTAACTCATGAACCACTCGTCCGAATGGCCTGATTCAACCTCCCCTAGACAGCTAACTCACTCCTATACAACATTAATGAAGGTCATAAAAGCCGATTATGATCGGAAGGTCTCCGTCCATCCACGTGTTTCCGGCGTCTTGGATGGACTTTGCACTCTACTTTGGTCCAACTATCCAAATATGCCCAATTGTCTCCAAATCACCTAAAAACACTCCTTATGCATGCTAGACTCACTAAAACCTAGTGCAAACACCTATTACTCTAATTTAGACCTAAATGCCATAAAAACTATGCAAGACACATGCATGAGACACAAAACAATAACAAGAATGCATGCTAAAAAGATGTAACATATGGGAATATCAACTCCCCCAAACTTATTCATTTGCTTGTCCTCAAGAAAACAAACAAGTAGAGACAGAGGTTTGAAAGTGGGAGATCAAATCCGAGCATATTAACAAAAGAATTCGAATCAATGCCCTTGAGAGGAGTTATATGATGCACAAACAACCTCTACTTCAAAAGATTTAGCCATACTCTTTTCAAAACGAAATGGATCTAAGCCTTAGCATCCACAAGCATTCCTATCATCCAACTCTTTGACATTCATTAAGCGCAAATGGTGAATCATGCTCATACACATCAAGTGAATTCATTTGGCTAAGGGAGAGGTCTTGAGATAAGAGTGATCTCAAACAATGTGGGTATTCCGGTGCAAGGGATCTCTCATGAAAGAATTAACTTTGGCAAAATGCTAAGAGTAAAGAACAACTGATGCATACAAGGATGACTTCCATCTACCCAATGTACCCATTGTGAACTCCACTCCTATTTCTAATCCCACCAAACTCAATCCTAAGCTACCCTTTTCTCAATGCCATTTGCCTTCATAAACCACAATGTTTCACCACTTCTCTTACTTTCAAACATTTAGGGGATTCTTTTCTTCACCTCGTAAACAAATGGTTTGGCTTCCACAAGTTCTTTCCCTTAGCTCTTCTTTTGCTTTCTCTAGTATCTTTCATTTATTTTCTAACTTGAGCCATTTTGGCTTCTTTTCTTTCTTTTCAAGGCTAGAGACTATTTTCTTATCACTTAGAGCTAAACGAACTTTTATTTTGCCAACCATTTCAATCAATTGATTATTCCCAGCTCTTTCTCCCTATCTATTTCCATTTCTCCATACTCTCTTTCCTTTCAATCAATCCCCCAAAACCCAAACCTATCTACCCTAGCCTATGTCTAGCTCAACGATGTGTGAGCTATATCTACATGGAAGCTTCTCCTTGTCGTTCCAAACTCAACACTTTTTGCTAAGTTCATTCGAAATTAGGCCTCACGACATACACTAGTAATGTAGGCTTGAAAGAAGGTTAAGGTTAAGGGTGAGGTGAACCATTCCAAAGGTGCGAAATGGCTATTTGAGCAAACAAGAGGGTAGTAAAAGGGAGAAGATAACTCAAATATGTATATGGTATCCATGAGTTCAACTTTTCAATGTACAAGCGTGATAATTATGAGTCAAGATTAGAGTTCAAATAATAGATAGAGATGGAATCAAATCAAATCATGCTTCAACCAAGACATAAACATTCAAAACGCGAGATCAAAGCATGGATCATCCTTAACTTCGTGATTCGTGATTGCTCAAATGCATCATAGAACTCCTAACGAGGGCATTAAACTAAGCTCTTAAGTTTATATTCTACATGGATCATTCTCCCAATGCAAGTGAGTGCAACCCTATATGCTATGCATCTAGACTCAATCCTATATGAAATGCACAAAAGTTCAAAAAAAAAATTCAAATTTATTGAAAATGCATGATATGCATGAGACTCAAGAAGTAAAAGGTAAAATAAGATCACAAAACACACGGTTAGACACCGGTCCCTCCCCCAAACTTATATCACAAAAAATTCAAGAGAGAGACCAAAAACGAAAGATAAAAATGCAAAGAGACTCAAAAGGAAAGAAGTACTTACAAATGAGGAGTGAGACTAGATGAATGGAGATGAATGAAGAGCTTTCGACATCACCACCAATGAGCCTTGCCACGACCTTGGACCCAAAAGACCCTTATTGATGCTTGTTTTGGGTCACTAACTTGACAAGGGATAGGTTTGGGGAAGTCCCCAAGGGCGCGTTTAACGTCACTAGCTTAACGGTTGCTTCCTCCTTGTCACTCTGACACGATTCGACTAAGGACCGGATTGCTCTAGTACGGATGAGAGAGATAGATCCACGACTCCAAGGAGTTCTCGAGAAGAGATGCTAAGGCGTGGGAGAAATCCCGAAAATCCCTAGACCCAATTCCGACGAAGAACACTTGAAACGAGTGGGTGGATGCGTTGTTGGGAGAATCCGGGGAAGAAGATGATAAGGCGTGGGAGATGAATCCCGAAAATCCTTATGCCCTAATTCCGAGAAGAACTCACACGAACGACGGATCGAAGGTTGCGTCGAGAAGTTGCGGAAATATTCTCGATAAACCAAAGGAAAATTTCATTGACTAACCATCAAGAAATCGTGAAACAAGAGATGAAATCTCTGAAAAATACTTTGATAAAAATTGATAATCTGTTCGACAATGAGGGAGAAGAGAGAATAAAAAGAAAGCAAAGAAAGACAAGTCAAAGGTCTCCTCGAAAATGAGAGAGAGAGACCATCTCAAAAATTACATAAAATTAAATACAGTTTGAATAACTCTTGGGATTCCGCCAGAAAATTCCCGCGGAGAATTTCCCTCGGGAAAGTCCCTCGAAAAGTCCCTCGGGAATAAATCCCTCGGAATTTCCCTCGGAAAATCCCCCCGCGGAACTCTCAAGAAATCAGACCGTTTAGCAGTGTAAGTCGGTTGCCTTGTTAAAACCTCTATACGGAAACCCCATTGGGACATAACCGTATACAGGAAAAAGAGTACAAACGACTTACACAAATGGCCAAACCTCATAGAGAGTTCGAAGACAATGAGGTGAGGACGGGTTGTTTACGTTGATCCTCCTCGTTCCTTGCATCCGTGAGTAAGCTCCGAACCGCTTCCGCTAGTTGTCGTGCCTTAGACCGTGTGATGGGTCCTTCGGGAATGACCATCGCGTCTTCTTGAACCTCCACCGAAGCCGTCACGTCCATGATCATATCATCCCCCTCCTCTTGAAAAGGATTTGCCCTCAAATCGATTTCATCTGCAACATAAGGAATAATATCAGCAACATTAAAACTTGAATTTATCGAATACTTACCTTGGAGATCGAGTTTGTAGGAATTATCGTTGATCTTTTCCACCACGGTGAACGGCCCATCGACTCTCGGCAAGAGTTTCGACTTTCTTTCCTCCGGGAAATGTTCTTTCCTTAGATAAATCCAAACAAGATCGCCGGGTTCGAAAACCTTCTTGTTTCGCCCCTTGTTTGCATGCTTGCGGTATTGCTCCGTCTTACATTCGATGTTTGCTTTCGCCTTTTCATGCATCTGTTTGACCATCTCGGCCCGTTTCTTACCGTCCATACTCACATGTTCACTCAAAGGTAAAGGAATTAAATCGAGAGGAGTAAGCGGATTAAAACCATAAACAAGTTCAAAAGGAGAAAACAAGGTCGTAGAATGTTGTGCATGATTATAAGCAAATTCTACATGAGGCAAACAATCTTCCCACGATCTAAGATTCTTTTTAATAACAGTCCACAAGAGAGCTCCTAAGGTCCTATTAACCACCTCGGTTTGACCGTCCGTTTGCGGATGACAAGTCGTAGAGAAACAAAGCTTCGTTCCTAACTTAGCCCAAAGAGTCTTCCAAAAATAGCTAAGAAACTTTGTATCTCTATCCGACACTATAGTCCTAGGCATCCCATGCATGCGAATAACTTCCCTAAAGAATAAATCGGCTATGTTCGATGCATCATCAGTTTTATGGCAAGGAATAAAATGCGCCATCTTAGAGAACATATCGACTACCACAAATATCAAATCATTACCTTTCCTAGACTTAGGCAATCCTAACACAAAATCCATAGAAATGTCGGTCCAAGGAGCACTAGGAATAGGTAGGGGAGTATACAGACCTTGGTTTTGGCGTTTAGATTTTGCATACTTACAAGTCGTGCACCGGTTGCAAACACGTTCCACGTCGCGTTTCATATGCGGCCAAAAGAAATGATCTTGCACGATATGAAGTGTTTTGGCAACGCCAAAGTGTCCCATAAGTCCACCGCCATGTGCTTCCCTAATAAGCAAATCTCGCAAAGAAGAATTAGGAATACAAAGACAGTTCTCATAAAACAAGAAACCGTCGCTTTGAAAATACTTTCCAAATGCGAATTTAGAACAAGAGAGAAACACTTCCTGGAAATCGGAATCGGTTGCATAAGCGTCCTTGATCATCTCAAACCCAAGTATCTTAGCATCAAGTGTCGAGATAAGAGTGTACCTCCGAGACAATGCATCGGCAACGACGTTTTCCTTACCTTGTTTGTACTGAATTACGTACGGAAACGTCTCGATGAATTCGACCCAACGTGCGTGCCTCTTATTCAACTTTTGCTGGCTCTTCAAGTGCTTGAGAGATTGATGATCGGTATGAGTGATGAACTCCTTCGGCCATAAGTAATGCTGCCACGTTTGGAGAGCTCGGACCAAGGCATAAAGTTCCTTGTCGTAAGTCGGATAATTGAGTGTTGCTCCTCCAAGTTTCTCGCTGAAGAAAGCCACGGGTTTCTTTTCTTGCATAAGTACAACACCTATACCAATACCAGAAGCGTCACATTCAATCTCGAAAGCTTTCATAAAATCGGGTAAAATAAGTAAAGGGGCGTGAGTGAGTTTGTTTTTCAGCAGTTGGAACGCATCCTCTTGAGCTTGTTCCCATCGAAATCCCACGTCCTTCTTGATAACCTCGGTAAGTGGTGCGGCAATCGTGCTGAAATCACGAACGAATCGTCGATAAAATCCCGCCAAACCATGAAAACTACGGACCTCGCTAACGGTCTTTGGGCTTGGCCAATCGCGGATCGCCTTTATCTTGTTCTTGTCAACCTGTATGCCCTGAGAACTAACCAAAAAACCTAAAAAGACAACGTTATCTGAACAAAAAGAGCATTTCTTCAAATTCCCAAATAAACGTTCCTTCCTAAGCACATCTAACACCAATCGCAAGTGTTCCACATGTTCGTATAGGTTCTTACTATAAATCAGAATATCGTCGAAGTAGACAACTACAAAGATGCCTATATACGACCTAAGAACATGGTTCATCAAACGGATAAAAGTGCTAGGAGCATTCGTCAAACAAAACGGCATAACTAACCACTCGTATAAACCGTGTTTGGTTTTAAAAACGGTTATCCACTCATCACCTTCCTTCATCCGGATTTGGTGATAACCACTCTTAAGATCAATCTTAGTAAACACACTAGATCCATAAAGCTCATCTAACATATCGTCTAACCTCGGGATCGGATGACGATACTTTACCGTTATGTTGTTTATCGCGCGACAATCGACACACATCCGCCAAGTACCGTCTTTCTTCGGTACAAGTAGTACGGGTACAGTACATGGGTTCATACTTTCCCGTATATGTCCTTTAGACATCAGCTCATCTACTTGGCGTTGTAGTTCCTTAGTTTCCACGGGATTTGTTCGATACGCTGGCCTGTTTGGGAGAGTAGCGCCGGGGACAAAGTCGATTTGATGCTCTATTCCGCGGAGTGGTGGTAAACCACTTGGACCATCATCCGGAAACACATCAGCATACCCCTGCAAAAGAGATGAAACACTACTCGGAATATCCGGCTCGGGATTAGTCATACTCGAGAGAGCATCCCTAAAAACAAAAACACAAAAGATTGCCGAGAAACGAGAGCATGTTTTAGTTCACTCGGTTTGATAAATAATGATTCATTCACAAGTCTTAGTACCTATACTCTCGGTTTTAACAGAATGAGAAGACGAGGGATCACTTACCTTGCTTTTAACCATGCAACGGGTATGGAAGAGGTTTTCGCGTTGTTCGTTCTCAATGACCGGTTCCTGGGCAGCAAGGACACGTCTCGTCACTAAGAGTTCCCCGTCAACCGCATGCTCTTCATAATCGTCAAAGATTGGAGTATTTTTCCGTCTCTTCTTCATCGTCGGTCACGATTTCACCATTTTCTAGCATCATCATTGCGCGGGCGTTCGGGCACTTGTTCGCGTAATGTCCTTTGCCTCTGCACTTAAAACATTCAATATTACGATTACGCATAGGATTCGAATCACCCTTACCCTTGTAGTCATGACCGGAAGATTGCGGTTTGAAATCCGCCTTAGGCTTAAAATCGGTCCGTGGGGGGTGATTCGGTTTGTCTCCTTTGGTGAAGCTCGGCTTAGAGCTTGAAGCGTAGGGTTGTCGTGACACGTCTTTTCTCTTTAGTTTTTGTTCCACTAGGACAGCCATATGCAACATTTCCTCCAAAGTCGCATACGTTTGCATTTCCATACGGTCTTGTAAATCGCGGTTCATGCCGGTTAAGAACCGTGCCATCGTGGCATCACTCGGCTCATCCACATCAGCCTTTAGCATTAGCTTTTCAATCTCCTGGAAATAGTCCTCCACGCCTTTACTTCCTTGACCTAAGCGCCTTAACCGTTGGTGAAGTTCCCGATGGTAGTGAAGCGGTACGAATTAACCGCCGTCGCATAAGCGCGATCATCTCCGTCCATGTCTCCACGGGATTCTCACAGTTGCGTCTCCTGTTTGTCACAATTTGATCCCACCAGTCAATAGCGTATTCATGAAATTCAGTAGCGGCTAACCTGACTTTTTTGTATGCGGAAAAGTTTTGACAATCGAAAACGAGTTCGATTTTCTTTTCCCATTCGAGGAAGGCGTCCGGATCGTTCTTTCCGTAGAACGGGGGAATGTGAAGTTTCATTACGCCAAGATCATCGTTGTTACGCCTTAGAGGTCGCGGATGTCGGTTGTGATTTCCCTCGAATGAATCTCCTCGGTCATAAAATGGATTGTCCTCCGATTAATCATGTCGCGGCCGATTTCTCCTCGGTCTCGCCGGTGCGTGACAACTTCCTCGTTCCACACTCTGCTCGGATCTGAGATCATCGGCTCTAATGTCCCTCGGTTCAGCACCTTGATTTCTCTCATTTCGTCTCGGCGTACGAACCGCTAGTGTCGCCATTTGATCTCGCATCTCGCGGAGAACTTGTGCCATGTCATCGACCTTTTGATTAACGCCATCAACTTTTTGATTCATCGCAGCATCTCGCTCTCTCCTAGATCGTGATGAAGCTGATTCACTTTCTTCCGACATTTTTGTACCTCACACAGAATCAAACAACACTAGTGGAGTGTATGCAAAAGTTCAGATTTTCCCAAATAACCACAAAAACAGTGATTTCCGAAAAACTCAAAAACGAATTTGTTTTTTTTTTTTTGAATTTTAAAAATTATGAAAATTAAACTAAGACTCTGATCTACTTAGATATATATTTTTTTTTGATTTTTTTTATAAGGTTTTGAATTTATAAAAATCGAAACAAAACAGAAAAACAAAACTTTTAAACCCAGAAATTTGCAAAGAAGATGAACAGTTTAAAAGGATAGATCTCACCGATTTTGGAGCAAGTGGCTCTGATACCACTTGACACGATTCGACTAAGGACCGGCTTGCTCTAGTACGGATGAGAGAGATAGATCCACGACTCCAAGGAGTTCTCGAGAAGAGATGCTAAGGCGTGGGAGAAATCCCGAAAATCCCTAGACCCAATTCCGACGAAGAACACCTGAAACGAGGGGGTGGCTGCGTTGTTGGGAGAATCCGAGAAAGAAGATGATAAGGCGTGGGAGATGAATCCCGAAAATCCTTATGCCCTAATTCCGAGAAGAACTCACACGAACGACGGATCGAAGGTTGCGTTGAGATGTTGCGGAAATATTCTCGATAAACCAAAGGAAAATTTCATTGACTAACCATCAAGAAATCGTGAAACAAGAGATGAAATCTCTGAAAAATACTTTGATAAAAATTGATAATATGTTCGACAATGAGGGAGAAGAGAAAATAAAAAGAAAGCAAAGAAAGACAAGTCAAAGGTCTCCTCGAAAATGAGAGAGAGAGACCATCTCAAAAATTACATAAAATTAAATACAGTTTGAATAACTCTTGGGATTCCGCCAGAAAATTCCCGCGGAGAATTTCCCCCGGGAAGTCCCTCGAAAAGTCCCTCGGGAATAAATCCCTCGGAATTTCCCTCGGAAAATCCCCCCGCGGAACTCTCAAGAAATCGGACCGTTTAGCGGTTTAAGCCGGTTGCCTCGTTAAAACCTCTATACGGAAAACCCATTGGAACAAAACCGTATACAGGAAAAAGAGTACAAACGACTTACACAAACGGCCAAACCTCATAGAGAGTTCGAAGACAATGAGGTGAGGACGGGTTGTGTACGTTGATCCTCCTTTGTTCCTTGCATCCGTGAGTAAGCTCCGAACCGCTCCCGCTAGTTGCCGTGCCTTAGACCGTGTGATGGGTCCTTCGGGAATGACCATCGCGTCTTCTTGAACCTCCACCGAAGCCGTCACGTCCATGATCATATCACACTCCCTTCATGAAAATCACAAGAAAAGTGAAAACATTAGCAACAAAAGAAAATAAAAAGCTCTAGTCTCAAGAAGAATCAAAATCCTAATGATCAATGCTAAACCTCCCCGACAACGGCGCCAAATTGATAAGTAGAATTTGTGTTAAGCTCATATCAATTACTCAAACCTACTTATATCATTGTAGTATTTGAGGATCGAACCAAAGAGGTTAAGATTGAAGCACTAAGAATACATGAAACTTCCTAAGCTAGATGAATTGTTTTTTGAGTTTTTATGTTTTTAAACTAAAGAAAACAAATGCAAGAGGGACAACAAATGAGATGGGTAACAATCAAACAATGAATCATTTGGAAGCAGTAAACACTATCCTAGAAGATGGAATTCACAATTATGACTAATCCACTATAGTGGCACTAATCACTTTGTTAATCACCAAATCAAGAACAAACCATCGTTTGTGATAAGATGATTAACAAACATTAATCTCCAATCCCATTTAGTTCACTAATCATCATATATATCAACTCTCGTTGGCTAGACAAGAAAAGCTCACAAAAGGTTTTGTTCAAGCAATTCATTTAAACTCGGGTTAGGAGTGAAATGCCTAAGTTCAAGACTGAGTGTTTGGTAGCGCCGTGTTGGTCCTTCCTTGATGTGCCTCATTGTCAGCGAATGGACGGGTTGAGTGGGATGACTCGGACGTACGGGCTAACCGCCTATGGCCGAGGGTTATTTGATGGAGTGGATAGCTAGGTAGGATGTAATGGACCAAACGTGCGTGAGGCCTTTATGGCAAAAATGGTAGCGACGTGTCGGTCCTTCTTTGATGTGCCCCATTGTCAGCGACTAGACGTGTTTAGTGGGATGACTCAGACGTACGGGTTAACCGCCTATGGCCAAGGGTTATCCGATGGACTGGATAGCTAGGTAGGATGTAATGGACCGAACATGTGTGAGGCTAACAGCCATTGTGGCGCTAACAGCGACATGTGTAGTTATCCCTGGTTTGGGATTTGTTCGTAGAATTACGCGCTGTGTGATATTTTGGGTTTGGGTGGGGAATCATATTGCTTGTTAGGGGGAGCCATAACTCGCTGAGTGATTAGCACTCAACAACTCATTTGTTTTGAAGTTAACCCGTAGAACCTTAGTCGGAACGAGGGACGTTAGGCCACCAGTAGTAGTATTGTTGCATTTGTAAAATAAGTATTTCAGGAAGGCATTAAGTAATCAGTTTTGGGCAGTAGGCTCGATAAGAAAAATCTCTGAAATGGTGTTTGATGTTTTGTAGAAACCTTGATATAAGATAATAAAAGGCGTATTTTCTATATCAACTATCTCCTCTGATACAAGTCATGTCTGGGCTGAAACAATTCTCACCTTTGGAACGGGTTTGCAAGTCTTAGGCCTTACGCGAGAGGAACGACAGTTGGGGAACGGTCAGGCTCATGTAGTATGAGATGCTTAGGTCTGAGGATCATTCTCCGCCTGGCGGACGGTTCAGACGAAGTGGAATGGGACGCCTTGGCGGGTCCGTCCGCGCTGTCGTTGGTTTGTGGCATCTTCCCAGCGCGGTCGGGGGCGTTAAAACTCCGTCCTTGATGAAAGACGGGCAAAGGGACCCAAGACCATGAATTCCGGTCCGGTCAAAAATGGGTTTCTTGCCTAGAGAAACGCAGTGTGTGTCGACCTTTGACAGCCCGGCGAAGATTGATGGTAGAACCGCCGAAGTTTGATCGTGCCTAATTCCTGAGGCATTGGTCAACGAAGAAAATGCGTTGACACGTGTCGCACGCAGAATGAAACTTGGGCCGGAATTCTTGGAAGTTTGACATGATGGTCAAAGATTATGTGACCACCGCCACCTAGTTTGACCAGTACAAAGCAAGTGAGACTTGCTCCCCAAGACTTAGACCATCTCCAATGTATTGCTTCATTTTTTACTCCAATGCCACTCTATTTTGGAGTTAAAAATGGAGACATGAACAAAAAATGGAGTTGGCTCCAAATATGGAGCCAAGTATTAAAAACTCCATTTTTGGCTCCAAAATTAACTCCAAAATAGAGTTTGGAGCCAAAAATTAAGTTGGGTTGGAGATGCCCTTAGAAAACCAAACCGACTTCCAATGGCTATAAATAGGACCCAACCCCCTTAGTTTAGATCACATTTTTGAGAGTTAGAAAGTTCTAGAGAGAGAAAATGAGTCTAGAGAGAGAAGTGATCGAGGAGTGACCTTTCTCTTTTAAGGCTAAGGCCGCGATCGCAGAAGGTTTAACCGAGAGGAAAGTTTTTCTCGGCTTAAATCGAGGAGGATTTAACCAATGAAAGATGTCTTAGCTAGGAGCATGGTAGTCCAGGAGTTAGAGTCTTCATTTACGTAAAAAAACCCGAGGTGAGTTCTGGTAACATAGGTGCTTGCTGACCATTTCTTGCAGGTTTGTTTGGGAGTAAACAAGGCGTGTTTACTCCATCATTTTGTGTTGCGTAGATTAACTAGATGGAGGGTAATCTACGGTAGTTATAGTAATTACTAGGAAGTAATTTTTATGAGTTAAGCTCAGGCGCTATTGATTTAAGTGTTTTACCACGTAGTCAATTAACTAAAGTGTACACTACTGCAATCGTAACGGTTGTCAATGCAGTACTTTAGGATCAAATCCACAGAGACCAATGTTACACTACAATTCTCACAATTATGAAACTAAGCTAATACAAGAATATGGTTGGTTTTGGAAAAGTAACGAAAGCAATTATATCGATGTAAATTCAATAAAGGAAAAACGTTAGATCAAGGATTTATTCTCGGGAATCCATAGATATCGAATCAAATTGTTCTACAATCTTGATCCATCAGAGGCTCATGGCGAAGTGGAATCAAGTCAAGACCAGTTTTCATTTGGAAGATATTCAATTTCTAATTCAACGAATCCTCGACTTGTTTCATTTGGAGGCTTCAACTTCTCAACGGGTTAAGGAGGATCAACTTACGCACCCCGTCCTCACCTCACTATCTTCGAATTCTTCGTGAGGTTTGGCCGTTTGTGTAAGTTGTGTTGTACTCTTTTTCCTGTATACGGTTTTGTCCCAATGGGTTTTTCGTATAGAGGTTTTAACAAGGCAACCGGCTTACACCGTCTAACGGTCCGATCTCTCGAGAATTCCACGGGGGAATTTTCCGAGGGATTTATTCCCGAGGGACTTTCCCTTGGGGATTTTTTGAGGGAAATTCTCGGTGGGAATTTCAAAAGCCATTCAAACTTGTTTTAATTATTGCTGTAATTTTCGAGGTGGTCTTCTCTCATTTTCGAGATTGACCATTGACTCTCTCTTTTATTTTTTTCTCTTTATATTTCTCTAGTAAGGCAGCCATGAAATGAATCAATCTTTTATCAAATATTTTCTGAGTTTTTAACTCTTGTTCTTCAATTTCTTTGATGGTTAGTCATTGAAATTCTTTTTGGTTTATCGAAGTGTAATTCCGCAGCACCTCGACGCAACCTTCGATCCGTTGTTTGTTCGATTCTTCTCGTAATAAGGGGCATAGAGATTTTCGGGATTCATCTCCCACGCTCTATCATCCTTTTTCCCGAATCCCTCAAGCATCGCAGCCACCGCCTCGTCTCAAATCGTTCATTATCGATTGGGCCTAAGGATTTTCGAGTTCATCACTCACGCCTTAACATCTTTCTTTGTGGATTCTTTGAAGTCAAGGATTATCAAACTTCCACCGTACCTAGAGCAAGCCGGTCCTTAGTCGATTCGTGTCAAGTGGTATCAGAGACACTTGCTCAAATTTCGGTGAGATCAATCCATTTCTATCCCTTCATATTCTTCGATTTTTCTGTTTTTGATTTTTGTTGTTTTTATTTTCGTTTTGATTTTTAATAAATTAAAACCTGTCCAAAAAAAAAAATTATATCTATATAGATCTGTATCTTATAATTATTATCATAATTTTTAAAATTCATAAAAAAATAAACGTTTTTGGATTTTTTTGAAAATTCCAGATTTTTGTTGTGATATTGAAAAAAAATATGAACTTTGCATACACGCACAGCGTTTGTTGTTTTGTGCGAGGAACAATATGTCCGAGGAGAGTGAGACCGCTTCATCACGGTCAAGGAGAGAACGAGACGCCGCGATGAACCAAAAGGTCGATGGTGTGAATCAAAAAGTTGATGGCATCACACAACTACTCCACGAGATGAGAAACAGTATGGCCGCACTTGAGTTCCGGACACCGGGAAGGCTAGCAAGACATCAAAAGGAAGAAGCAGCATATGATTGCTATGGACGTGTTGGTAAATTGTCTTATGACAATCAAAGGAGTCCTAGAGGTGTGATGAAAGGCAGAGAAGAACTCAGCTACAATCCTTTCATCGGATCAATCGATCAAAATCTTCCGGAACCGGCATAAGCAAAAACGATCTATCGATCGCTTCCCCGACTGATCGATCCTCTCGTCCAGAATCCAAAAACTACTTGCACCGCTTGAGGGTTGAGCAAAGGCATAGAATTTCCACTGAGGGAAATCATATTCATCGACCAAGTGACCATTCCCGACGTGCTGGTCGAGCCCCTCAGTCCTTATTCGATCCAAACGAAACTCAAGGTGCATTACTAGATGTTGTAGCCAAGTTCGAAGAAAATTTTTCAAAAGCTAAAGACAGGCCATTCAAGAGTCATGAAGTGACTAAACCAACATCTCTAGAGCCGCATCAAGAAGTAACTAAGATAAGTGTTGATCCATCTCAAATAATTTCTGAAAATTTTGATTCTAGTATCATACACTTGTCTTTTCCAAATGGAATTGATGCAGGTTCAAAGGAGAAGCTTGAGGAGTTGCTGGCCAAGGAATATCTCATCACGGTTAAGGAGTTTGATTTCGCACCTATTTATGACGACTATGATGAGGAAGAGCTTGAAATCGCGCCAATCTTTGACGAGTATGAGGAACATGCGGTTGATGGAGAGCTACTTGTAGCTAGGCGTGATCTTCTTTTTAGGAGCAAATGAAGAAAGAAAGCACTGACTTTGAGGACGCAACTTCAGAAGACAAAAGGACCGATCGTTCCTTAGTTCCCGAGCACCAAAATTACTTGCAACAAATGAGGGAACGTCTAAATCATCGAATTTAGACTGAGGGAGTTGATTTTCATCAACCAAGTGGACCTTGTGGAGGTTCTGGTCGAGGAAGAAATCAATTAGGACATGAGGATTTTACACTTCCTTCACAAATCCTCTCTGATGGCCTTATTGTCAAAATAAAGCCTGCCGAGCCAAAAGAGCATCTAAATGACCGATTCTCTTCCACTGGAGGTAAGTTCACTCATCCAATTACATATTTTGAAACTTATGATCATGGTGTTTTGTTGTTAGGAGATATAGGTTCTATCTTGCTTCACAAATCACTTCTCGGATCCAAAGGAGACCAATTCGGACAAGGAGAAAGAACGGGAGCTGAGGGACTACTGAAACTTGTGAACAAAGACCGTTCTGACTTTGAAGACTCTAGGAAGCATGAGCAACTTCAGATCCCAGCACAGATCGTGTGCAAGACCTACATGAAATGCTTGCAAGGAGCAACCGTTGAGACAATTCCTTGTGGCATCCGGAAAGGTAAGGAATTTGTTGTGCCTAATACAACGATTCAAAGGTTTGTATTTTTTTTTTCTCTGAATCTAAATTGCGGGAATATGAACACATCCAAGAACTTTATTTGTCAAGTATTGATTTTAAAGATGTGATTCATTATTTTGTGAAATTCGAGCATAAAAAGATCTTTATGCATGGAGGATTTCTTTTTTGATAAAACGTGTGAACCAAAAATAAATGTTGTGCTTATGGATCTTGATAGACTCTCTAGGAGAACACAATGCATTTCATATCATGAATTTAGAGAAGTTTCATTTGACTTGAGATCATTCATTAAGATGTTTGACGTGATCTCCATTCTAATCTATAATCAACTCTTTGATGATCTAAATAATAAATTGTTTGCTGAAATAGAGAAGTATGCCTTTGGTGTGTTTGATCTTGTGTTTCAAATTATTGTTGTGAAAGCACATGTTATACATGATGAAGAGCTGAATTTTCATGCACCAAAAACGTGGCTTTACCATGTATGGCTTAAGAAAATTGTTGTTCAAATTGTTCTTGAACCAATGAAGTGTTTACAAGGAGCAAACATCGATATACAAGAGGAGAGCAATGTGAACGTTGAGCATGGATATTAGTTTTGGATTCGTATGAAGTAGAAACATTTTTCAGCCCAAGAGGAGTCCAAACCAACGCTAAGAAGAGATTGTCTACCCCGAGTCATAGAACATATCAATGCCTACAAGATATGTTTGCAAGGTGAGCATATTCTGATTTACTTCAATGGTTCTAACATAGCTTTGTTCTTGACAGATTTGAGGACAAATCCTTTTCAACTGGGGGAGGATGATATGATCCTGTAAAGCATCAAGGAGGAACAGCTTGAACCAGAACTTCATCCAACATGCCACACAAACCGCATAGGAGTCAACAAGGACATATATGCCTTTCTTAGAGTATACGGAATCAACCACGAAGATTCAAAGCATGAGACCACTTGTACAACATTCTCAGCTCACCCAGAGCACACTACGAAGTTGAATCAGTCTATTTGGAGCTCAAACGAAGGAGTTATTGAATTTACAAATCGGGTGATTCCCAGCTTACCCGATTTGGACATACCAGCCTTAATTGGAGGTTTCCCGGAACACCAGGACGAGTTAAGCTACAAATCAAAATTTTCTACAATCTTGATCCATCAGAGGCTCACGGCGAAGTGGAATCAAGTCAAGACCAGTTTTCATTAGGAAGATATTCAATTTCTAAGTCAACGAATCCTCGACTTGTTTCATTTGGAGGCTTCAACTTCTCAACGGGTTAAGGAGGATCAACTTACGCACCCCGTCCTCACCTCACTATCTTCGAATTCTTCGTGAAGTTTGGCCGTTTGTGTAAGTTGTGTTGTACTCTTTTTCCTGTATACAGTTTTGTCCCAATGGGTTTTCCGTATAGAGGTTTTAACGAGGCAACCGGCTTACACCGTCTAACGGTCCGATCTCTCGAGAATTCCACGGGGGAATTTTCCGAGGGATTTATTCCTGAGGGACTTTCCCGGGGGGATTTTCTGAGGGAAATTCTCGGTGGGAATGTCAAAAGCCATTCAAACTTGTTTTAAGTATTGCTGTAATTTTCGAGGTGGTCTTCTCTCATATTCGAGATTGACCATTGACTCTCTCTTTGATTTTTTTCTCTTTATATTTCCCTTGTAAGGCAGCCACGAAATGAATCAATCTTTTATCAAAAATTTTCTGAGTTTTTAACTCTTGTTCTTCAATTTCTTTGATGGTTAGTCATTGAAATTCTTTTTGGTTTATCGAAGTGTAATTCCGCAACACCTCGACGCAACCTTCGATCCGTTGTTTGTTCGATTCTTCTCATAATAAGGGGCATATAGATTTTCGGGATTCATCTCCCACGCTCTATCATCCTTGTTACCGAATCCCTCAAGTATCGCCGCCACCGCCTCATTTCAAATCGTTCATTATCGATTGGGCCTAAGAATTTTCGAGTTCATCACTCACGCCTTAGCATCTTTCTTTGTGGATTCTTTGAAGTCAAGGATTATCTAACCTCCACCGTACATAGAGCAAGCCGGTCCTTAGTCGATTCGTGTCAAGTGGTATCAGAGACACTTGCTCAAATTTCGGTGAGATCAATCCATTTCTATCCCTTCATATTCTTCGATTTTTCTGTTTTTGATTTTTGTTGTTTTTATTTTCGTTTTGATTTTTAATAAATTAAAACCTGTCAAAAAAAAAAAATTATATCTATATAGATCTGTATCTTATAATTATTATCATAATTTTTAAATTTCAAAATTCAAAAAAAAAACGTTTTTGGATTTTTTTGAAAATTCCAGATTTTTGTGGTGATAATGAAAAAAAATCTGAACTTTGCATACACTCACAGCGTTTGTTGTTTTGTGCGAGGAACAATATGTCCGAGGAGAGTGAGACTGCTTCATCACGGTCAAGGAGAGAACGAGACGCCGCGATGAACCAAAAGGTCGATGGTGTGAATCAAAAAGTCGATGGCATCACACAACTACTCCACGAGATGAGAAACAGTATGGCCGCACTTGAGTTCCGGACACCGGGAAGGCTAGCAAGACATCAAAAGGAAGAAGCAGCATATGATTGCTATGGACGTGATGGTAAATTGTCTTATGACAATCAAAGGAGTCCTAGAGGTGTGATGAAAGGCAGAGAAGAACTCAGCTACAAATTTGGATAGCTCAAAAGGAGAGACAAGGAGACGACCGATCAATCCTTTCATCGGATCAATCGATCAAAATCTTCCAGAACCGGTAGAAGCAAAAACGATCTATCGATCGCTTCCCCGACCGATCGATCCTCTCGTCCAGAATCCAAAAACTACTTGCAACGATTGAGGGTTGAGCAAAGGCATAGAATTTCCACTGAGGGACATCATATTCATCGACCAAGTGACCATTCCCGACGTGCTGGTAGAGCCCCTCAGTCCTTATTCGATCCAAACGAAACTCAAGGTGCATTACTAGATGTTGTAGCCAAGTTCGAAGAAAAATTTGCAAAAGCTAAAGACAGGCCATTCAAGAGTCATGAAGTGACTAAACCAACATCTCTAGAGCCGAATCAAGAAGTAACTAAGATAAGTGTTGATCCATCTCAAATAATTTCTGAAAATTTTGATTCTAGTATCATACACTTGTCTTTGCCAAAGGGAATTAATGCATGTTCAAAGGAGAAGCTTGAGGAGTTGCTGGCCAAGGAATATCTCATCACGGTTAAGGAGTTTGATTCCGCACCTATTTATGACGACTATGATGAGGAATAGCTTGAAATCGCGCCAATCTTTGACGAGTGTGAGGAACATGCGGTTGATGGAGAGCTACTTGTAGCTAGGCGTGATCTTCTTTCTCAGGAGCAAAGGAAGAAAGAAATCACTGAATTTGAGGACCCAACTTCAGAAGACAAAAAGACCGATCGTTCCTTAGTTCTCGAGCACCAAAATTACTTGCAACAAATGAGGGAACGTCTAAATCATCGAATTTCAACTGAGGGAGTTGATTTTCATCAACCAAGTGGACCTTATGGAGGTTCTGGTCGAGGCAAAAATCAATTAGGACATCAGGATTTTATACTTCCTTCACAAATCCTCTCTGATGGCCTTATCGTCAAAATAAAGCCTGCTGAGGCAAAAGAGCATCTAAATGACCGATTCTCTTCCACTGGAGGTAAGTTCAGTCATCCAATTACATATTTTGAAACTTATGATCGTGGTGTTTTGTTGTTAGGACATACAGGTTCTATCTTGCTTCACAAATCACTTCTCGGATCCAAAGGAGACCAATTCGGACAAGGAGAAAGAACGGGAGCTGAGGGACTACTGAAACTTGTGAACAATGACCATTCTGACTTTCAAGACTCTAGGAAGCATGAGCAACTTCAGATCCCAGCACAGATCGTGTGCAAGACCTACAAGAAATGCTTGCAAGGAGCAACCGTTGAGACAATTCCTTGTGGCATCCGAAAAGGTAAGGAATTTGTTGTGCCTAATACAACGATTCAAAGGTATGTATTTCTTTTTGTCTCTGAATCTAACTTGCTGGAATATGAACACATCCAAGAACTTTATTTGTCAAGTATTGATTTTAAAGATGTGATTCATTATTTTGTGAAATTCGAGCATAAAAAGATCTTTAGGCATGCATGATTTCTTTTTGATAAAACGTGTGAACCAAAAATAAATGTTGTGCTTATGGATCTTGATAGTCTCTCTAGGAGAACACAATGCATTTCATATCATAAATTTAGAGAAGTTTCATATGACTTGAGATCATTCATTAAGATGTATGACTTGAGATCATTCATTAAGATGTGCAATTCAGAAGCTTGATTTTTTCTTGCATGGTTGTGGCTGAGTAGTTCTCTCGTTTGGCATAGTGGTTTGAAGGGTCTCTCATGGTTCGATTCTTATTAGGTTTTTAGTCTAAGATACCGATTAGGGTTTTTCGTTCTATCATTGTTGTTAATGCGTTGCTTGACTAACCGTCTTAGCAACTGATATTAGGAATTTTAGAGCCACGTAAGTGATGTATCTAATCGCTTGACCTAGGGTAGACGAGCAAATCCGTCGTAAGATTTTGGAAGTATACTTACAGAGGAATTGTGGGCGTAAACGACCTTTGAGAGTATCATTCACTTCTTGCGCGGGCGGAGTCGGAAGCTACCGTCCGAGTACTGAAGTAAGTAGGTGTGTAGGATTACGGTAGTAGACTATACACAGCGTACGTGTTCCAAGTTCAAGAACCCAAAGACAACAAAAAGTCGCTTTAGAAATCCTAGAAATTTCCTCGTAAAAATCGGCCATAAACCCTAGAAAATTCCCGATTGCCCAATGCTTCGTTTAATTTATTTATAACCTCGAAATAATAATTGCTTGCTGCTGTTCACTTAGATTAGATTTATTTATTCGGTTAGTTCAACTTACTTTAGTCTCGTTCGCTTTCTTATTTTCTCGCTTAGTTTATTTTAGTCTAGTTTAGTATAGTTTAGATTCATAGTTTCGAGTTCGTGACAAAACCCTATAAACATATATTCGTCTTAGCTTTATTTACTACACAGTGTCTAAGGTCTCGCAGAACAGCATTCACTCCCTGTGGATCGATACCTTAAGTACTACAACGCACATATGTGCATTTGCAGGCTTTAAGGTTTACAAATTTAAAACCTGAAGTTTCGGAGACGAATCCGATACACATCAGGCTCGATAAGAAAAATATTTGAAATGGTGTTTGATGTTTTGTAGAAACCTTGATATAAGATAATAAAAGGCGTATTTTCTATATCAATTGTTTCCTATAATACAAGTCTTATATGGGCTTAAACAACTCTCGCCTTTGGAACGCGTTTGCAAGTCTTAGGCCTTAGGCGAGAGGAACGACAGTTGGGGAACGGTCGGGCTTAGGTAGTATAGGACGCTTGGGTCTGAGGATCGTTCTCCGCCAGGCGGACGTTTCAGGTGAAGTGGAATGGGACGCCTCAGCGGGTTCGTCCGCGCTGTCGTTGGTTTGTGGCGTCTTTCCGGCGCGGTCGAAGGGATCCCGGGTCGAGGGCGTTACAAAAGTTGGTATCAGAGCATGGTTCATGATCATGCTTCGGGACTCAGTTTTCAAAGCGTTTTAACGAGTCAAATGTGTCACATAGGCAACTAGGAAAACTGGTACGTTCCTTCGTATGTAGATAAATTAATACTTACCCTTATTGATCGTGCATATGCCGATAAGATGAATTTCGGTAAGGGGACACCCTCGCGGGTTGCTATCGGAGAGGAGGGCGGTACGACTTCAGGAGTCTCCTACTCCTTATAGTTTGGCGACGATATCCGATTGGGGAACATCGGAGGACACGGAGACTGAGTTGGAAGGAGAAAGCGTTACACTTTCCGTAGAAGGCAACGTGCAGCAAGAGTCGAGTCGGGATGAGACGAAATGACGAGAGTCGACAGACAGATATGTGGAGCCAAGACAACTGAGGGATGAATATTATGAATCGAGAAGTGGTAACCCAAGATCAACCTATAGTCCAAGACAATCGAGGGAACGTGTGAAACAAGGGAAGAGCCCAACGGTTGTAAAGAGGAATTCCACGCCATCGGAATTTCTACAAATGGTGACCTTGATAAAGAGTCTGGGACTAGCTCACTTCGAAGAAGGAACCAATCTGTTAGACGCGGATGCTTGGTTGCAAAAATTGGAGAAGGGATTTGCGGTCATACGATGTGCATATGAGTACAAGAAGGACGTCGCAGTCTATTACTTCGATAAAGTTGCGGAAAACTGGTGGTCAAGTATCGAGAGACATTACGGCTACATAGAACCCACATGGCGTAATTTTTTACAGGAGTTTACGAGGAAATATTTTCCACCAGAGGCAAGAGACCGGATGGAGAATAAATTCACAAGACTGGAACAAGGAGAAATGATTGTACGAGATTATGAAGCATAATTCACAAGACTACGAAAGTATGCTCACTATGGTTATGACGATGAAGATGTCATCATTAGAAGGTTCATGCAATGACTAAGGACAGAACTCCGTAGGCATCTACAAGCTGTTGAATTCAGATATTTCCTAGACATAGTTGAGAGAACATTGAACATAGAATAAAGCATCAACGATGAGGAAGAAGCCAAGACGCGAGGCCGTAAGAGGAAACAAAATGGAGAAACTCAAGGCGAACCACCCGCAGGACCGACGGATAAAGATCAGCTGACGGATCATGGGAGAAGAAGAGGGAATAGAGGTGAACCCGCAAACACTTCTAAGGATATAGTATGTTACTTTTACCAATAGAACGGACATGTTGTACGGGCATGTCCACATAAAGAGCAAAACCGATCGTCCGCTTCGGCGCACATAACTTGTTTTACATGCGGAGAAATAGAGATCACGAATCAGAAAACTATTCAGGGGGCAACTAAATACAAGTTTCAAACTCAAACATAAAAGTCTAA
This sequence comes from Eutrema japonicum, assembly GCA_030161315.1. Lineage (NCBI taxonomy): Eukaryota > Viridiplantae > Streptophyta > Magnoliopsida > Brassicales > Brassicaceae > Eutrema > Eutrema japonicum. The sequence continues at coordinate 30,883,266 of BSQW01000007.1, forward strand.
GCAATCCACTTTCGTGGTATTGATTACTAAACCTAGCAATCTAAAATCCTAACTTCCGTTGGCATAGAATTCTAGATCATTATTAATGAGTATGTTCAATATGTTCACTAATCGCCTTAACATCAAATTCCGCAGGCTAAGGAGAATTCACTCGCTTAAGTTCTTTCTAGCAACCTACGACACTTTTGTGTGATAGATTAAGTCTTAGTTAATAGACTAAGCGGTTAACTTAAGCCTAAACAATAAGCGAAAACCACAAAAGATAAATCCCTATCTATGTCTAATTCAATGGTTCATGGATCCCCTTGAAACCCTAAACCTAACTATGAGACTAATCGGACATGACAATGGAGAACAAGCAAGAAGATAGAGAGAAACTCATAATAATAATGAAAGAGATGAAAGGGTTTAGAATTCTTCTCACTAGTTGCAGAGATTTTTCTTCTTGCTTACAAAATCAATGACCAAAAACTGAGTAGGATAGAGAGCCGTCAAAAGAGAGATAGCCTAAAAAGTGGCTGAAAACAAAGTATATATAGGGTTCTGGGCGAATTAGGTCAGAATAGGCAGTTTCCGAGGCAAAACTAGAAAGTCAAAAATTTCCTTTTCTTTCTCGTAGGCTTGCATTGATCGATGCACATGTAGCATCGATCGATTTGGGTTCTTTTGTGCATGCTCCATCGATCGATGCACTCCTTGTATCGATCGATTATGGCTCTTCGGAGGGTGTTGCATCGATCGATCTTGGTTCTTCTGGGCATGCTCCATCGATCGATGCACTCTTTGCATCGATCGATTTTGATTCTTCTGATGATGTTGCATTGATCGACGCCAATTGTGCATCTTTCGATTTTGGCTCTTCGGGGCATGCTCCATCGATCGATGCACTCCTTGCATCGATCGATTCTGCTCTTTTTGTACCGTTCCATGCGTTTATGCCCACGTAACTCCAATTTCTTCCGTAAACACCTTTTTAGTTGAGATAACTGAATAAAAGAGTAAAAGACTCTAAAAATGGATTTTGACTCGATAAAATACTCAAAAGAAACACCAAACCATGTGTTAGAAAATGATAAAAACCAAGCATATCAATTCCCCCAGACTTAGTCTTTTGCTTGTCCTCAAGAAAACAAAAAACTAAGCAAAAAGAAAAGGTTTGAAAAACAACGAAGACTCGCATTTTCTTTAGAAATCTGCAAAGACCGTTACCTTAGTAATCCACGTATTACCATACTAGCTCTAGATCGAACCACCACGTACTTCTCTGCAAGCATCGCAGCCTCCTAAATTCAACTTATTATTTCGCGGAATAATCAAAAGCCATCATCGATGTGTCTCATCAAAGATCATGGTGCCAAGAACCTTTTAGACTCTTTCCCTTTCAATATCGTGACAAGACAACAACACAACCTTTGGTACTTTTTCTCTCCCCAGACTTATTCATTTCTCATTTTCTTTCCGTAGGGTTAATGGCGGATGGAACGCGAGTATTGATGGTTTTTGTCACCGAATCTCCGGTTCATTTTAGTGCCACCCTTTTATTCTAAGGTGTAGGCGAATAGTGATATCTCTGGAAATTTTCCTAACCTCGCTTCCGACATTAGTGTGATCATCTCTTTCGAGGTAAAATAATGGGATCGATGAAAATTTTCCTAGCCCTTTACCCGAAAGAAAATCATTTCATATTTTCTGCGTTTTATCTTAAATAAGGGAGAGGAGTATCATATTTTTACACAGGTTATCTTGTCAGATACAAATGAGGAGTCAAGCTCTGAAGACGCCAATCGGGATGATGAGGTAAAAAGAAGAGCTCATAAACTAGCTCAAGCTTTTGAATTTTCTCGGAAACATGGATGCCTCTGTTTGACTGGTAAGCCTTTAGATTTTTCATTAGTCTGTTTTAGAACTATCCCTACGACAATGGTCACTTAGATGCAAAATTAGTTAAAAATTCAAAGGTCGTGATCATAAGCTCCAACAAGTTTTGACTCAATAAAACAAAATACCTAAAAAGAAAACATAAAAATGACTAAAAAGGAGAAACAATAGAAAGAAATATCATTAGTAACGATAGAGATCCTCCCCCAGACTTACTTCACACCGTCTCGGTGTGAAAATTAATCAAGAAAAAGGCCAAACAAACTCAAGAAAAATATAAAATGAAAGAAAAGAAAACATGCAATAGAGAATGTTACAGGTGAATCAGTGGTCCTCCGAACTACCGCTAGCATCTTGTCCTAGCGTGCACTTCCTCCGGGGAAGTCTCTCATCGGGTGGCTGTGAAGCATTGGATTCACCAACAGCAGACATGCGTCCAGCAACGTCAGGTTCGGTCCCAAAATCGTGCATTCCAGCAGCTGGCTCATCATCACGATCATCTTCAGTGGCAGCTGCACTAAAACATGTAGGTACCCAGGGAGTCGGTATCTTAGCAAGTGCTCCCCAAATCTTCATCAGATGTGTCCACATGGACGCTCTCAGGAAAGTCCTCCTGTATGTGAGAAGCAGATGCTCGGGGAGATGATCGAGAAGCTCGAGCGGATGATCCTCTGCATATGCGCTGAGAATGGGAAGTACTGGGCACTAGCTTGTGCTCCAGCGTCATCCAATCGATGTTCGCTTCGTCATCCAGTGTGGTCAATTCCTGATCTGGCAGCTGGAAATGCAAGATCTCTCCATCTGAGTTCTGAAACTGGTAGATGAGCGTTGGTTTGAGGATGTGACAGTTCTGGAAGTACTTCCCGGACATGCTTGCATGTTGTAAGCCACCACAATCTCGCCGTATCCCGAGATGATCGAAGATGGGTGTAAGAAGGCTTCGGGCTTTCTTCCCTACCCACACTTGAGCAAGGATGGCTCCCAGGTTGACGCTGTGAGATCTAGGGAAGGAATATCTGAGTTTATGACCTATATCGGGTCCGATCCCGTAGTAAAATGCTCGCCAGTACGCATAGCTCCAGCTTCGTCAGTACGCATAGCTGATATATCATGGGTTTTACCCTATTTAATCCATGATATAAGTCCTTTTTATAGAGTCTCTATAGTATTTTGGAGTCTTTTAGAGTCTTTTACAGGTCATAGCACGTTTTGAACATTATTGGAGATATTGGAGCTTTCTAGAGCATTTGGAGCAAAGCAGAAGTTTGTGTTGCTAAGAACCCGATATGAAGCCTTGGTATCGATCGATAGTGGCTAGTATCGATCGATACCCATCGCAGCAAGACACGACCCGCGAGTTTTCCAAGACTTGAAGAATTGCAAAAGTGCCCAGAAGTCTTTAATAATTATAAGAAGCCCCAACTCGTGTTTTAGGTTATTTATAGGGATTTTATAGCCACTTTTATGGCTATGCTTTATTTTGTATGCTTTATTTTACTTTGGGTTGAGAGAGACAAGTCTGAATCTCACTTCGTCCGAGATCAGATATCAAAACCTCTTGTTACTCTTTCTATTTTATTGATGATTTATTCAGTTATGTTTATTGTTTCATTCTCCATGTCTGAGTAGATACACTTTAGGTTCAGGGTTCTCATAAGGGTTTTCTCTGAATGCTAGGTTGATTAGTTTATTATGATTCACCATCTGAATTAGTTATTCGCTTAGGTTGTGTTCAAAGCTAATTCTAGGTTGACGAATCTGGAACTTTGATCTTAGGATAATTGATTAGGCACGACAGTGTGATTAATTGCCTGATAGAACCTTAGGTGAGCAAATTGATTATTCGCAAAGAGATTTGGTTTAATTGATTTATGAACATATCAAACCAGATATTAAAGCTGATTTAGACTTTAGGATTCGCAAAGAGATTTGGAATTCCTAGGATTTAGATTTAGATAATTCTCGCAACGACAGTTGGTTAATTATACCTTAGTGATTTGAGTTCAAGAAGTGCGTTAAATCTGAATCCTGCTAGTTAGTTTATCTGCATTCATTGATTTCTTGAGAAATACCCTGAGCCTATTTTTCTCCAATTGAATTACAACTCTTTTAATTTCTGCACTCCTTTCAATTACATCTCTTGGCTTAGCTTAATTCGATACTATACAATCTATTGTGCATCTCTGTGAGTCTTTGTGGTTCGACCCCTAGCTATACTATAACTACTGCTTTAGTACTTTTAGGGTATTAATTTGAGCATATCAAATTTGGCGTCGTTGCCGGGGACTCAATTTCGCCATTAGGTTTTAGCTGTCGAGTTTCGACTAAGCCCGTCGGTATCGATCGATACTACCTAGTATCGCTCGATACTCATCTTTTTCTTTTGTTGATATCGATCGACACCACTTGGTATCGATCGATACTCAACGTATTTTTTGGTTACTTACGTGCCTTGTCTAGTGTTTTGTTTTCAGGTGTATGCATGTTCGTGAAACTAGGAGCAACAAGAGCACTCAGCTAGTTGACATGTCACTTGAACAACTAGCACTTGTGGAATTCACAAACAGAACGACAAAGCAAACATCAGGGATGAATAACCCAGTGGTTTTAAGAGCTGATGAAGCTGGAGTTCTGAGAGACCAAGAGGGCCATGTGTGCAATGAGAGAGGGCAGCGACTTGATGAAGCTGGAAACGTCGTTGTCCATGCTGCTGTTATTGAGATTGTCGCGCCAGCTGGGCGCGCCAACGTTGGGAATGATGCAGGTGATCGAGTTATGACACTTGGCGAGCACAACAGACCTGATCAGTTCTATGCCAATCGATCTGCGATTCGCATCCCAACTTTTCAGAGGAACGATTTTGAGCTAAAGCCTGCATACTATTCTCTCGTGAGTCAGAGTCCTTTCCGTGGCCTACCTCATGAGCATCCCATGGATCATATCGAAAGGTTCGAAGATTTGGTCACTGGTATGAAGTACAATGGAGTGCCCAATGAGTTCCTATTCTGCAAACTTTTCCCATACTCTCTTAGTGGGGATGCTGCTTATTGGCTGAAGCAGTTAGCTCCTGATTTGCTGACTACATGGGATGAGACGAAGAATGCATTCCTGTGCAATTTCTATGATGATGCGAGGTCTGAAGAGCTCAGGAACAAGATCTCTCAATTTTCTCAAGGTCCGCCAGAAGCATTCAAGGTTGCTTGGATTCGTTTCAAGTCTTATCAGAGAGATTGTCCGCACCATGGGTTCTCTCAGGTTCAGCTGATGGGCATTTTCTACAGAGGGATTGATTGGAGGTACCAGATGGGTATGGATGCTGCGAGTAATGGGAACTTCAACACCAGGTATCCAGATGATGCGGTTGTGCTGATAGAGAACTTGGCGTCTAGCAATAGCACCAAGAATGCTGATTTCGAGAGGAAGAAGCAAGCTGCAGGAATTGATGGGTCTCAGATTGCTGAAGTTCAAGCGAAGCTGGATATTTTGCTTGGGAAGTCAAAGAAGACTGTGCACTTTGCTGATGGAGTCAATAATATCGGTGGAGATGAAATGGAAGATTGTAACTACGTTGGTGGTTCTGGATTTCAGGGTCAGCAATTTGGGTACAACAACAACCGAAACTTCAACAACAACACTCGCAATTACAAGAACTCTTCGTACCTGCCAATCTCTCTAAAAACCATGGAGAGTAAGATGGAATCCATGATGGAACAAATTCTTCAGGGACAGCATAAGTTGCAGGAGGATTTCAATGGGAAGTTTGACTCTCTATACATCGATCTGAATGGAAAAATCGAAGCCATCAGTCTTTCCCAGAAAAAGCTGGAAACTCAGGTCGCTCAGACCGCAGCAGCCGTGAAAAGGCAGGAAGGTTTTCTTCCAGGGAAAATTGAGAATCCAAGAGCACACGTCAATGCGATCTCCTCAAGTGCAGAAAATTTCGATGAGGATCCTGAAATCGCCAAGGCATCGATCGATACCCCCAAGTGTCGATCGATGCCATTTACAATTCTAAAACGGGATACTTCAAAAACCCGTGTATCGATCGATACCCCATTGGTATCGATCGATACTGAGGCGATTTCTGAGGAGACAACTGAGACTTGGACTGTGGTGCCTAAGGTAGTTGCAGAACGAGTGTATATACCCATCATACCTTATCCTATGCCTCGTATTATGACAAGGAAGGAATGGGAGGACGCCAGATGCAAGGCTTTGTTGGATAAATCAATTGTGGAGCATCCTTTTGATGATGATAAATCTACCAGGGACGATTCAAGAACAAGAGTATCGATCGATGCCCTACCTGGTGTCGATCGATACCTCTCGCAGAACAAGCCAGAAACTGTGAAAACACCTGAGTTGATCGAAGAAAGAGTTCGCAAGCCCAAGAAGCTGAATCATATTCCTCGACACCTCAGAGATCCTATCACTCCAAAGCAGCTGCGTGGCTTTGAGAAGAGAGTACGAAGGATACCCCACTCGTTCACTTTTGAAGAAGCTCTAGAGGGCTGGCCTCTGCTAAGTCACTTCAAAGATTGCAGAGAAACTGAGGAAGAGATCAAGACACTCTTCATTAAGGCCAGAGGTACACCTCCACTGAGACAGTTGACTAAGAGGGAAGACCCATGGATCTTCTCAGTTCCATGCTCTATCTCTAGAGTTGAATTCAAAGAGTCTCTTATTGACTCATGAGCCTGTGTCAATTTCATGTCCAGTGCAAGATCTCATTCTTATCCTGCCTGAAGGGCGTTACAGTCAAGTTATTGACGTTAAGCGAGCGCTTGGTGGGAGGCAACCCACTGGTGAGTCTATATATATAAGTATTTTTCTGTTATTTTTCGTTTTTGTGTCAGGATGAACAAGGAACAGACTCAAAATCGCCTTAGTGTCGATCGATACCCCATTGGTATCGATCGACACCAATCGCGAATGTACGGTTCATCAAGTCGATTTAAGCCTGGTATCGATCGATACCTGTCTGTGTGTCGATCGATACTCGATGTTCCAGCAAGGTAACTTCTTGTTTCTCTTCGTTTCTTTTATTCTTTTGTCTTCTTTTACCTACTCTAGGCTAGATAACACTAGGGACAGTGTTGTTCAAGTCTGGGGGAGGTGTCTGCTGACATTGTGTTTGTTTTTCTTAGAGTCAGTTGTTTTATCGAGTCAAAAACGTTTTATTTAGTCAAAACTTTTTGGAGATGATGATCTTGTGCTAGAATTGTTGTTTTGATTTTGTTTTTAGTGACCAGTGTTACAGGATCAGCTCTAGATTGACTAATGAAAAATCCAAGGACTGACCAGTTGACTAGAAAACATTCTTGTCTCCAGCAGAGTTTTTTTGAAGCCTGAGCCAAATTTTTGCACTTCATCAATGTGGTTAGTGTTTTTAGAGCTTGATTCATCATTCATATCTGATAAAGGAACCCATGTGTTTAGAGTTATGGTATCTCTCTCCCCTGTTATAAGTTGATAAATAAGAGCATAAAAGATTGAAATGATTTTCTTCTGAGTATAGGGTTAGGAAAATTTCCAGCGATCCCATTATTCTACTTAAGATGGAATAATCACACAAAGGATTGGAAGCGAGGCTAGGATTTTCCTATGATTCCATTATTCACCTACATCCTTTGATACATTGAGAGGGAATAACCGGGGATTAGGTGGCTAACACCATCAATACTCGTGTCTCATACCTTGATGTGTATATGCAAGGCTGAAAATAAATAAAAAAGAGAACATAATAATAAATAAGTCTGGGGGAGAGAAATTGATACAAAAAGTGTGAAAAATGGTGGTTCCTTGTCATGATATTGTCTGGTAAAGAATCTAGAAGGTTCTTGAACATTGGCTGCAGCGATGAAACTGGAGATGAAGGCTTTATTTGAACAATGCTGTGAGATAATGTGTGGAGTCTGGAAAAGCTGCGAATGTCTACGGAGAAGTACATGGTGGTTAGATCAAAAGCTGATTAGGTGACATTTGGGTACTTGGAAAGACGGTCATTTCGATGGTTCATGAACAGGTGAGTCTCTATGTTTTCAAACCTCTTTCTCTGGTTTAGTTTTCTGTTTTGCTTGAGGGCAAGCAAAGGCTAAGTCTGGGGGAGTTGATATATCATGGTTTTTACCCTATTTAAGCCATGATATAAGTCCTTTTTATAGAGTCTCTATCGTATTTTGGAGTCTTTTAGAGTCTTTTACAGGTCATAAGCACGTTTGGAACATTATTGGAGATATTGGAGCTTTCTGGAGTATTTGGAGCTTTCTGGAGCATTTGGAGCAAAGCAAAAGTTCGTGTTGCTGAGAAACCGATATGAAGCCTTAGTATCAATCGATACCCATCGCAGCAAGACACGACCCGCGAGTTTTCCAAGACTTGAAGAATTGCAAAAGTGCCCAGAAGTCTTTAATAATTACAAGAATCCCCAATTCGTGTTTTAGGTTATTTATAGGGATTTTACAGCCACTTTTATGGCTATGCTTTATTTTACTTTGGTTTGAGAGAGACAAGTCTGAATCTCCCTTCGTCCGAGATCTGATCTCAAAACCTCTTGTTACTCTTTCTATTTTATTGATGATTTATTCAGTTATGTCGATTGTTTCATTCTCCATGTCTGAGTATATCCACTTTAGGTTCAGGGTTCTCATAAGGGTTTTCTCTGAATGCTAGGTTGATTAGTTTATTAGGATTCACCATCTGAATTAGTTCTTCACTTAGGTTGTGTTCACAACTAATTCAAGGTTGACGAATCTGGAACTTAGATCTTAGGATAATTGATTAGGCACGACAGTGCGATTAATTGCCTGATAGAACCTTAGGTGAGCAAATTGATTATTCGCAAAGAGATTTGGTTTAATTGATTTGTGAACATATCAAACCTGATATTAAAGCTGATTTAGACTTTAGGATTCGCAAAGAGATTTGGAATTCCTAGGATTTAGATTTAGATAATTCTCGCAACGACAGTTGGTTAATTATACCTTAGTAATTTGAGTTCAAGAACTGCGCTAAATATGAATCCTGCTAGTTAGTTTATCTGCATTCATTGATTTCCTGAGAAATACACTGAGCCTATTTTTCTCCAATTGAATGACAACTCTTTTAATTTCTGCACTGCTTTCAATTACATCTCTTGGCTTAGCTTAATTCGATACTATACAATCTATTTTGCATCTCTGTGAGTCTTTGTGGTTCGACCCCTAGCTATACTATAACTACTGCTTTAGTACTTTTAGGGTATTAATTTGAGCATTTCAATAGCTCGAGCTTCATCCCTAGCAAAGAGCATGTGGCTAAGCATCTTCGCAAACACCCTGAGTGCGGGGTTGTGAATGCTTGACTGCTTCGAGTAAGCTCCATCGTATTCCCCACTGGCTATCTTTGCCCACAAGCTCTTGGCGTTGGGAAATTCAGGAAAAGAAGTCTCCTCGTGGCTTGCCTCGAAACCGTAAAGAGTGCATAGAGCGGAGATTGAGATCTGGCGGAGGATTCCATGGGCGAAAAACATAAGTGTCCCTTCACTAGCGACGGGCTCCCCCGAGTTTTCATATCGCAGCTCAACGGATGCCAAGAACTGGCGAGTGAGATCAGCATCGAAACGTTCGTCTAGAGTGGCCAACCGTCTCAATCCAATACGCTCAATTATTGTCTCAATGTCTTGCCGAATACCCATCTTGACCAATAAGTAGGGGCTTGCAAAGTGCATGGGGCACATCTCTACGGTTAACAGCCCGTTGTATAACTTGCTCTCGTACTTCCCCCATTTGCTGAACATAGTTCGGTTTTTTTGTAGACCTTATCCTTTTGTAACTCCTTCTTGGTCATCATTGGTACTGGAAAAGCTAATTCAGTAGGCCTAGGCCAAGGCGTCTTATGTTCAACTTCATGTGCCTTTCCCTTACCCTTGTCTTTGTTATGTTGGGTAATTCTTGACATTTTCCTGGAAAACGAACAACAGAATTTTTGCAAACTGAGTTCCAATTGCAATGACTAACACACAGATAAATCAAGATGTTGTTTTGCGATAGCAAACATTCATACATTGCGATCGATTGGTCATAGCATATCATCTCAATAACTCAATTCCATGACTCATGACACATATGAAAATTACGAACCGAGATAATCTAAAAATTTGCGAATTCATGGGATCGAGGACGTGCGCTTATGCAAAGTCACAATCAGCGCAGGATAAACATATTCTGTCTACGACACATATAGAATTTTTACAGAAATTAGGCAAAACCCGCAATTCTCCTAAGAACATAAACCCTAGGTATTGAAATTTTCTACAAGATCTCTCAAAAGTAGCAAAGGGGTTGCGAAATTCATACCCTGACAGCCTACAAGGTAAATTACACACCACATCCACTTGTGGATGCATGAATCAAAGGAACAAACCTTGGGTGATTTTCTCACAAAAATCATGACTGTAAAAGGGGATTTCGGAGTTCATACCGTTGCTAATCGAGAAATTTGGGTTGGGGTTTTTGTAGAGCACGAAAAATCGGTGGGGATAGACACCAAAATCGCTCAAATCCGCTGAGAATAAAGAAAGTTATGAGAGATCAAAGGTTTTGTGTTCTTGAAAAAAAAAACGAGCATTGTCGATTTTAAGGAGGAGAAGAGAGAGAAGATCGTGGGGAAGAAGAAGAAAAGGGAAGAACCAGTTCATTTTTAGTGAAATAAACCGGGTTTTGGAGCAGGTTTACTTACCTGGGCGTAAAACGATCGATGCAGAGTGTGGTATCGATCGATTTCGGCGTGTCAGCCTCCCTTCCATCGATCGATGCGTACTATCCATCGATTGATTGCCGGTTCTCGGAGCCTTTGGCATCGATCGATGTACACCTTGCATCGATCGATTGGTCCCCTTTTTTTTATAGAGATTAGAGAATTAAGAAAACAGAAGCCAAAATTTATTAAGTTAATGTTCTAAAACTTAAAACAAATAAATCAATACGTACCGGTGGGTTGCCTCCCATCAAGCGCTTTTTTTAAGTCGTTAGCTCGACTTCTCGAGCGTTCTAGGCGGATGATAGATCTAGGAAGTTCGCACTCCCCTCAGCTCGTTTTGGTCTCCTCCTCAAGGCCCCTTTGTCTTCATCCGTGCTCGGATAGTCATCAAGGGTATTATGTACCTCGCATCCTCTTTTTCCTTCGGCCGTGTAACGAATGCGTTTTGAGGCGAAACCGGGGGGTGCTGCTAGGTAGAAGGTCTCCTTGTCGACGTTCGCGAGACACATTCTCCTATTCAGCCAATCCATAATGGCCCCTGCTGTTGCTAAGAATGGTATTCCAAGAAGTAGGGGTTTATTCTTCATTCCACGGGTTTTAGCCACTTGAATATGACCGGGACAATGCAATTTCCAAATTTCAAAGGAGATTCTCGATCATGCCGGCCGTGGTGGTGGTTGAGCCATCCGCAAGCCCGATTCACATCCTCGAGGGCTTCATGTTATCGATCTTCAACTGTCTTGCATCTGCCTCTGACATAAGGTTTATAGCGGCTCCCGAATCACATAGAGCGTTGTCGAAGTAGGAACCGAAGATTTCGCATGGAACGACGAAGCATCCTGGTTCTTCGAGCTTGTGTAATGTTCTAGGTTTAGACAGTTTCTTCCTAGCTCCTTTGAACAGATCTTCGACCGCGTACCTATCTTCCCTGATGTACCAAAAGAGTTCCCTCATTACTGGGTATTTCTTCCAAGCTTGATCGAATGACATGTGGAATGGGATTTCCTTCACGATGGAATGGAAGTCATCTAGCATCTCTTCGCTTATCAGGCGAGTTTCCCAATCTTCATGTTCTGAGGCCAGAGTTCGCCTCGAAATTGGGGTTCCCTCGCATGGTCTTTTTCTATGATCCTTGCGGTCTGCCCCACCATCATGCATTGATGAACCACTCTCGATTCGGAGGGGTTATCTGCATCCTTTTGGCGCTAGTGGAGAAATCTCCTCTTCGCCGATAGATTTTAGAACATGAATGGTGTCCTCCACATCGGATAAATGCTTTTGGAGCGTCTTAGGTTCCTCAGAAAGATCAGCAGAGATGTCTCCGAGTCCCATGGTCTTACCAACGCTATCACTATGCCTCCCATCCATGTCGAAACGGATATTTCGGAGCATTTCTCCTGCTTGCCTTTCCCCATCGCAGAGGATATGGACGATCGAATTAGTTTCTTTTCCTTGCCAGCTGATATATCATGGTTTTTACCCTATTTAGACCATGATATAAGTCCTTTTTATAGAGTCTTTATAGTATTTTGGAGTCTTTTAGAGTCTTTTACAGGTCTTAGCACGTTTGGAGGATTATTGGAATTTTTGGAGCATTCTGGAGCAGAGCTGAAGATCGTGTTGCTGAGTACCTGATTTCACGGAAAGCATCGATCGATACCCCCCGGTATCGATCAATACCCATCGCAGCAAGACACGACATGCGACTTTAATGAAGACTTGAAGAATTGCAAAAGTGCCCAGAAGTCTTTAATAATTACAAGAGACCCCAAGTCGTGATTTAGGTTATAAATAGGATTTCACAGCCACTTGTTTAGGCTATGCTTTATTTTTGTATTGCTTTGATTTTACTTTGGTTTTAGAGAGACAAGTCTGAATCTCCCTTCGTCCGAGATCAGATCTCAAAACCTTTTGTTATTCTTATTCTATTGATGATTTATTCAACCATATTGATTGTTTCATTCTCTATGTCTGAGTAGATCCACTTTAGGTTTGGGGATTCTCATTAGGGATTTCTTTGAATGCTAGGTTGATTAGTTATTTAGGGTTCACTATCTGAATTAGTTCTTCACCTTAGGTTGTTCTCAAAGTTAATTCTGGATTGATCACCTAGAACTTAGACCTTAGGATAATTGATTAGGCACGAGAGTGCGATTAATTACCTGATAGAACCTTAGGTGAGCAAATTGATTATTCGCAAAGAGATTTGGTTTAATTGATTTGTGAACATATCAAACCTAAACTTTAAAGCTGATTTATACTCTAGGATTCGCAAAGAGATTTGGAATTCCTAGGATTTAGATTTAGATAGTTTTCGCAACGAGAGTTGGTTAGCTATATTTTAGTGATTTGAGTTCGAGAACCGTGCGTAACCTGAACCCTGATTAGTTAGTTTATTTTGCATTCATTGATTTCCTGAGAAATATCCCTGAACCTATCTCTTTCCCATTGAATACAACTCGTTTACTATTTTCTGTTTTCTGTTTTAAACTGAATTGCTTAGCTTAGCTCGATTCTATTTAATTTATTGTGTGATTTCTGTGAGTCCTTGTGTTCAACCCCTAGCTAGACTACGACTACTGCTTTAGTACTGTTAGGGTATTAAATTGAGCATATCACCAGCCAATCTCTTTCATCTCTCTATCAACCTTGAGTGCTCTGGTTGCAGTGGTACTGAGATTTGCGGCTGTAGTCGAGAGACTTTCCCTCAAGTTTGTGAGTTTCTCTTCAAAACTGTTTTCCATGAATTCCATGATTTGTTAACATGATCGATGAAAATCTGGTTCTTCTCAATTTCGTGGGTTTGCTGCACCTGCATTTCTTCCATCTGCTTCACCCTTTCTTCGAGTTTTTGTACTTGGGAAAGAATATCATCGAATTTCCTCCGAGATCATTTTTGTTATGGTCAAACCTTGCATCAAGCTCAAACGAGGACTCTTGCATATTTTTCAACAACATATGCATCATGGTTTCCAACGACTCGTTGGGGACGTGAGTGAAGGCACGAGATGGTGGTTGCGGACGCGGCTGGTAGTGGTGGTGATAGTTTTCATGGCCAAAATCGCTCCAATCTTGGCCTTGGTGCGAGTGAGCTTGGGTTGGTCGATAAGTGTAGGAACTTGGCTTTGGTATGTAATCGCCAACGGGTCCATGGTCCATAGGCGATCACCTCAAAGTTTTGCGAGAGAGGGGTGGTCGATGGCCGTTGAAGTTACCATCGTTTCCCCGGCAACGACGCCAAATTGATTTAAGTGTTTTACCACGTAGTCAATTAACTAAAGTGTACACAACAATCGTAACGGTTGTCAATGCAGTACTTTAGGATCGAATCCACAGAGACCAAGGTTACACTACAATTCTCACAATTATGAAACTAAGCTAAGACAAGAATATGGTTGGTTTTGGAAAAGTAACGAAAGCAATTATATCGATGTAAATTCAATAAAGGAAAAACGTTAGGTCAAGGGTTTATTCTCGGGAATCCAGAGATCACGAATCAGACAACTATTCAAGGGACAACTAAATAAAAGTTTCAAACTCAAACATAAAAGTCTAACCAATCCACTTTCGTGGCATTGATTACTAAACCTAGCAATCTAAAATCCTAACTTCCGTTGGCATAGAATTCTATATCAGCATTAATGAGCAGGTTCAATATGTTCACGAATCGCCTTAACATCAACTTCCGCAGGCTAAGGAAAATTCTCTCGCTTAAGTTCTTTCTAGCTACCTACGACACTTCCGTTTGATAGATTAAGCCCTAGTTCATAGACTAAGCGGTTAACTTAAGCCTAAGCAATAAACACAACAATAAGCGAAAACCACAAAAGATAAATCCCTATCTATGTCTAATTCAATGGTTCATGGATACCCTTGAAACCCTAAACCTAAATATGAGACTACTCAGACATGACAATGGAGAACAAGCAAGAAGATAGAGAGAAACTCATAATAATAATGAAAGAGATTAAATGGTTTAGAATTCTTCTCAATAATTGCAGAGATTCTTCTTCTTGCTTACAAAATCAATGACCAAAAATTGAGTAGAATAGAGAGCCGTCAAAAGAGAGATAGCCTAAAAAGTGGCTGAAAACAAAGTATATATAGGGTTCTGGGCGAATTAGGTCAGAATAGGCAGTTTCCGGGGCAAAACAGGAAAGTCATAAATTTCCTTTTCCTTCTCGTATGCTTGCATCGATCAACGATTTGGGTTATTCTGTGCATACTCGATCGATGCAATCCTTGCATCGATCAATTCTGGCTCTTCGGAGGGTGTTGCATCGATCGAAGCCAATTGTGCATCGACCGATCTTGGTTCTTCTAGGCATGCTCCATCGATCGATGCACTCCTTGCATCGATCGATTTTTATTCTTCTGATGATGTTGCATTTGATCGACGCCAATTGTGCATCGATCGATTATGGCTCTCCGGGGCATGCTCCATCGATGCACTCCTTGCATCGATCGATTCTACTCTTTTTGTACCGTTCCATGCGTTTTTCCCCACGTAACTCCAATTTCTTCCATAAACACCTTTTTACCTGAGATAACTGAATAAAAGACTAAAAGACTCTAAAAATGGACTTTGACTCGATAAAATACTCAAAAGAAACACAAAAACATGTGTTAGAAAACGATAAAAACCAATCATATCAGCTATGTGGCGGGAAGCTCCATAATTTGGATGTGTGGTGAAGTATACTTTCCTGTAAGGATGTATTACGGTTAGGTATAAGCCGAAGTTAGGTTTATATAGTGATGTTAGGGATGTAGTCAACACCACCAGAGTTGATCTCGGAGGGTACATGGGTCGCTCCCATGGCCGAGAAGTGCACGACGGTGCAATCGATCGAGGGCCAGGAAGGGCCAAGATCGTGTGTGACATATACGATCATGTGTGATAAATAGATAGGCGTCACAGTGAGGTGTGTGGTTGATACATCTAGAAGAACTCTAGGTTATTAGTTTTTATGCTTAAGTACTTAGCATGTTGTGTGATGTTTGGGATATGTGGCTAAAAGGTGTTAGCACATATCGTTAGATTGTTTTAGCTTCCGTTGGGCATGCTTGTAATAAGCGTATAGATTGAGTGATTGCTTGCTAGTTAGGTGAACTTGCTTTCTAGTTGAATGTGCAGTTTTCTTTATTAGCTACCTTGAAACTGAACTTAGGTATTTTTAGACTTACGAAATTATTAGATCTATATGCTTGACCTAGGGTGGACGAGCAATTCCGATTCAAGATACAAAAGTATACTTGCGGCCTGGATTGTGAGCGTTAACGAACTTATTTGTTCATCATAATTTTCTGCGCGGTGATGTGGGTAAAGTTTTCACTCAAATTCTACTATCTGCAAGCGCACATCAAATCAAAATAGTATAGGTGGGATCGATCCACAGAGACCTCAAGTTGTACTACAAATTTATGAGAATAAAATCAAGCTAAAACAAAATATTATGGTTTTAGTTTTTGAAAAGATTGAAAACTAAAATGCGTTAACAAGTAAATAAAACGGTGCAAATTTAATAAGAAAAAACACTAGGCGTTCGGTTGATCACAGAAATTTCTAGATTAATAAACCATTTAAATCGAATGATAAGGAAATAATAGAAACCGTTCTAGAACTCAAATCACGGATGTATAATCATTCTACTTTCGTGGCTCCGACCACTATGGTTTAACAACCTAATAGACTCAACTTTCGATGGTTATTACAAGTTGAAAGCATGCATTAATTCGTTCAAGATTCAATTGTTTACTAAACTCCTTAACTCGACTTTGGGAAGGTTAAGACGTTTAGCTCATCAAATAATAGTTCCGGCAATATAACAAGCTTTTGGAGAATATATTAAACCAAGGTCTGATGCTAGATGATCAGAAAAGCATGCAGCATTACGAGCAAGTAAAGCTGAAGAAACCAATAGATATTCCCAATATAATCGATAAAGGCTTAACAATTCATGACTACTTTGATTACCGACAACCAAGCAAGAGAACTACTCACACATGATCAGAGATGAAACACATCAAGTATGCAATGATATCATGATGAGAATATGCGTATTAAAAGAGTAAGGGTGAGAAAACTTCTCTATATCGAAGTACAAAGTCGAGATCTTCTCCTTGTAGCTCTTAGAATCCAAAATCAATGAAAAATTTGTGAAAATCGTGTGTGGTGATAAGAGAAATGTGGCTGTGTATTTTATGGTGGCTCTCTGGTTACAAGAGGTTAAAACAAGTATTTATAACCCTAAAGTCGACCTAGGGTTTCATTAAACCAAAAAGGCAGTTTTTGGGTCGCAGGGGCACAGGGTTGGTCAAGATTCTGGGCCGAGCTCATGGGCCGAGCTCAAGCCCAATTTGGACACGTCGTAAAATCGGTGTATCTTCCTGACCATTGCTCCAAATGTCTTCAAACTAATTGCATATGAAAGATGACTCCAAATTCTATCTTTCCACCAAATTTAATCTCAATCCATAAATGTAAAGGCATCCAATGAAGGTGAAACTTCTGATGCATATGTGTTGTCCAATTGGAGAAATCAGTCTTTCTTGAGCTTTAGGTGCTTGGTTGATCTTTTGGACTTGGAAACATGTCTTGGACGTGGTAAACTCCTTTTTGGCTCTATTTTGCATCATTTTTGATGATTTGACCTATATAGACTTTAAAACTACAAATACAAGAAAACTACCTCAAAAGCACAAAACCGAATGAAAATGCTTAGATAAAATACTAAAATCCGTAATAAAAATAGTAAAATATAGAATATATCAAATTCCCCAGACTTAGCTTTTTGCTTGTCCTCAAGCAAACAAAGAAACTAAGAATAGAAAAGAGGTTTGAAAACGCGTAAATTCACAAATTCTTTAGAACGACGTACTAACCTTCATTGTCATAAACCAATTGGAACATATTTGACGTTAGATAGAAACCACCATGTACTTCGCCGTATTGCTTTTCAACTTCCCAAGTCCGACCCACATTCTCATAAGGTTACCTGAATTCTCCATTGCTAACTTCTTTAAAGTTAAAGGTGTGTGGTCTCACCGAGGGAGTATCGATCAAAGAACATGTAGACTTTCCTCCATCAAGTTTCCTGCTTACCTTGACAGTCTTAATTATTTTGGTTTTTTTTTTGTTTGCCACCGAATCCCCGGTTCTTCTCCTTGGATAAGTTTCCATGAGACGCGAGTATTGATAGTGTTTGCCACCAAATCCCCGGTTCTTCTCCTTGGATAAGTTTCCATGAGACGCGAGTATTGATGGTGTTTGCCACCGAATCCCTGGTTCTTCCCCTTGGATAAGTTTCCATGAGACGCGAGTATTGATGGTGTTTGCCACCGAATCCTTTTTACATTGAAGTACTTAAGTGAAGGGAAGAGAGAGAGAAACCGTACTCACACAGACTTGTCATGGCTGGCTTGAAAAATGTGCCTTGGTTGGTGTATACCAAGCCCCAAGATGAGAACAATTAAGTTCATTTGATTGAAGCCAGCGCTAAATCATTCGGTTCCTTTAGAGAAATGGGTGTTTTTATGGTAGGCCAGTCCACTCACGGGTTTTCCATTAGTAAAAATATGCGGTCAATCTCTGTTAAAACGGTCACTAAAAGTTGGTGTCACACGATTAGTTCCAAGAAATGTTCATAATTTCCAATTAAATTTTGACTCAATAAAATGACTCAATAAAATAAAAAAGATTTAAACAAGACGAACAAACGGATTAATAAGTGACATAACCCCCCCCCCCCAGACTTACTTTGCACCGTCCCGGTGTGAAAGAAAATCAAATTACGGGAGAAATAATGAATGGAGAAAGGAATAACAAGAAGAAGATAGAGAAATGATACCTTGTTTTGATATGAAAATGGGTGCACGCAAAAAATCTGGTCGAGCTCGGGTGGGGACCTAGGGCCAGCAGTTTGGTCGAGCTTTGCCTAAGTTTGAGGCACGAGCTCGGACCATGGGCCCGTTTTCGACTCAGTTTGAGGTGTGAACTCGGGCCTGAAGGGATGGGGCCGGAGGTTTTGTACCCTAGGTCGAGGTTTGCCTCAGTTTGAGGCCTGAGCTAGGGCCAATACTCTCCAGGCCGATTTTAGCGCCCATTCTTCGCCCTCTTCTTGTTTCTTCTCAGTTCTTCGTCAAAAAATTATTTTTTTGTATTTTTAAAATTTTTATGAATGATTCTTAAATATGAAAATCAAATAATTAAGCATATAATAGAGTTATAAAAAATTAAAATAAAATTATGGGTTGCCTGATACATGACTTTTTAGTCTCTAGGAGGTATCAATATCCCCAATATGATGTAGTAAGGAGGTTATCAATCCATAATTGGGATTATTTCAATCACTAAGAATGCAAGGAACTCAAGCAAGTTAAGCTAAACGAGTGTTGTTTGTGATTAACTATCAATTCAAAACAAGTGAATAGCAAAGCAAACAAGATGTAATTCAAATATCAAAAGCGAATCCTAAGATGGGGTTATCGACTTTAGGTAATCCAAGCACAATTCATGGTGTTCTTTCACTCAAATAAGCTTTCCCTAGGCAATAGATCTATAATATTGATTAGTTCTCTCTCAAGCAACTAATCACTATGTTAATTATCAAATCCATTAGCAAATCATCATTTGTGTATTATCAATTAGCAAGCATTAAGAATAATAACAAGATCAACCAAAATACACCATAGACAACTAATCCCTTAGGCTAGGAGCATAAATCTCTTGAATAGTTCATCAAGGCATTTCATCAAACACTTGGTGTGCATGAAATGCTTTATGATCTAGATCTACTTTCTCAAGCTAGATCTAGCATTAATGGCATTATTCAAGAAGGGAATAAAGACAATTTAACCCTATAAACACCCTAAATCATGCATTGGATCACCCAAATCTACCCCATCTCAAGATCCTAAAAAGACTACTCAAGATCCATCAAGAACATCTCAAAATCAATATTGATAGGAGATGAATCCATTGATGGGTGATGAATAATCAATAAGAAAAGAAGATAGATAGAAGAGATTGATAAAAACAAATACTAAATTGCATAAAACAAAGGATCTTTCTTACAAATCTCAAACTCTCTCAAATGTAAGAGTTTTTAGCATAAGAAAAAGCATAAAAACAAAATTAGGTTTAGATGGGTATTTATATGAAAATTGGGCGACATGATTAACATCCAGGCAACTGGTCGATGCTAAGGGCTTGGTCTTCCATCTGGCTATTGCATCGACCTGTGGTCGTGATCTAAACATCCTGAAGCTGAGCATCGAGGTAACTGGTCGATGCAACTGGTTGATGATAAGGGTCTGGTCTTCCATCTGGCTGTTGCATCGACATGTGGTCGCGATGTAAACGTCCTGAGGCGACTTCAGTACAACCGCGGTATCTCTCGAACCACGCGTCCAAATCGCCTGATTTAACTTCCCATGGACATCTAACGCACCCCTCTACAACATTCATGAAGGTCGCCAAGGCTGATTCAGATCGGAAGGCTGTCGTCCATACACATATTTCCGGCGTCTCGGATGGACTTCGCATTTCTCTTAGGTCCAACTCTCCAAATATGTCCAACCGCCTCCAATTACCTAGGAAATACTCCAAAACATGCAAGAATACACTAAACCTAATGCAAATGTCTTAATCTCTAATTGAGACCTTAATGCAAGACAATACCATGATCATGCATGCGAATTACACAAATCTCTAAATGAAATGCATGCTAAAACATGCAATATATGAGTATATCAATTCCCCCAAACTTAAACATTTGATTGTCCTCAAGCAAACAAGAATAAAGTAAGGGAGAAGATTAGAAATGGGAGCTCAAATCCAAAAGTGCCATAAAAAGAATCCGAGCCCAATTTCCAAGTTGCAAACTTCTTGATGCGATCAAACAACTTACTCAAAAGTGACTAGCCATACTTATCCTTGCATGACTTACTTTCGAACCTCAACCTACACAAACTTTCATATCTTCCAACCTCTTGACATTGATTAAGTGTAATAGGTGTGAATCATGTTTATGCAAGATCAAATGAATTCGTTTGGCTAAAGGTAAGGTTACGAGATGAAGGTGATCTCATTATCATGCATGGGTAATTAGGTACAAGGATCTCTCATGAAATGAACAAACTTTAGCAAAATGCTAAAGGTAAAAAGCAACCTATGCATACAAGGGAGAATTCTCATCTACCCAAATGCCTAGAGTATCTCTAACCTAAAGCTTCTAACCCATCATGCTCATATCCTAAGCTACCCTTTTTTATCTTGAGGCATTTCGCCTTCTCAAACCCACATGCTTCTTGTCTTTTCATTTCACTTTCTTCTCATTCGGGGATCACTTCTTCTTCCTTGTTCTTTAATGGTTTGGTGCTCCTTTGTTGTGATCTAGCTCTTCTTTTCTTCTTTTTGGTTCATGCCTCTTCTCATTCTTTGATGCTTTGGCCTTTTTGACTTTCTTCTTTTCCCTTCTATCTTTTGAGGCTATCTTATTCTTTAGAGCTAGTCTTATGATTTTTGCACCAACCAATCTACACAAATCCGATCCCCTTTTTCCTTTCTCCTTTTCTTATTTTCCATTCCACAATCCATTCTCAAACGTTCACCAAGTCTAAAACCGTTCCCCCAAACTTGAACCAAGAACCGCCATCCTAACTAGCCTATTCCTAGATTAACTCCGAGATGTTGGAGCTAAATCTACATGAGAATTCTCTCTTGCCGCCCTAAACCTAACACGTTTTACCAAGTTTATTCGAAAGAAAGGCCTCACAATTCACACACTAATAACAATGGCTTGAAAGAAGGATAAGGTTAGGGTAGGGGAAACCATTCCAATGATCGGATATGGCTACTTGGATAAGCAAGAGTGGTAAAAAGGAGAAAGAATATCAAAGTATGTATAGGTGATCCACAAATTCATTCTAGATTGCACAAACATAATATTTACAAGTCAAATTTATGGTTATCACTTATATGAGGTTGAATTCAAGTCAAGGTTTGTTTCAATCAAAGCAATAACAATAAGACATGAGATCAAAGCATGGTTCGTTCTTAATTTCTACACGAGATCAAAGCATCAAGTAACTAGCAACAATGGCATTGGACTAGGCTCTTAATAAGGCACTTAACAAGGACAAATCTATCATTGCTCCTAATGCTCATGCAAAGCTACCTTATATGATATGCATCTAGACTCAATCCTATATGGAATGCACAAATAGTTCAAAATTTTCAAATTTATTGAAAATGCATGATATGCATGAGACTCAAGGTGCATAAGGCAAAATAAGAACACCAAAAACGATGTTAGATAACACACAAACCCTCCCCCAAACTTAAATTACACAGTCCCTTGTGTAAGAAAAGCTTAAGAGAGAGCTAAGAAATGCTTGAAAGAAAGAAATAAGATATGATTCTAGATGCTATGTACAAAGTTTGGAGTGTTACCTTGGAAAAAGGATGGAGGGAACGAGAGGTATCAAGGGACTCCATATTCCATCACCTCATCCTATGCACTTTAGTCCATAAGTCCATGCCCATAAGACCATCGAAAATCTACGTGCACTAAGAAAACCCATCAAAAGGAACTAACAACGAAAGAAAAGTTTAAAAGGAAATATGTACAAGGATAAGCTTGGGGTGTCTCCCAAGAGCACTTTGTTTAATGTCACTAAGTTTGACGTTTGTTACCATTTTAGACGGGTGATTGGGGAGCGTGAGCACTCCATGGCGGTTCGGTAAGCTCGAGTTTGAGAACTTTACCCATTAAGCCTTGAAGACCGGCTTGATTTGGCACCCTAACCTCCGGTGTGAGGGTTGCTATGGCCTTGGTAAAAGGCTTGGGGCGCCCCCTACATTTGACCTTGTACTCAATCATCCCTTCTTCATGTTTCCATGGGATGAGAGTCACGATCGAAGGTTGGTCTATCGAGGGTCCAATCCCCTTGAGCATGCTCGGTTTCCTCTCCTCTGACCTAGGCCTTGTCCTCTTCTTAGCAACCTTGCCACTTTTAACATCATTCTCCATCGTGGTGTGAAAGAGGGATCTCAAGCAATATCCATCTAAAGCAAGGGCTTCTTCAACCCTTCCAATACTCACTGTCTCACATACGCCCACATACTCAACCTTCCGGGCTTTGGCTTCATTGTCCCCAAAAATAATAGCCCCACAAATAGCGGTGGAAGAAGGCATCATTGTGTATAACTTCTTGTCATCCACGTTCTTAATAACAACCCTCTTGTTTATGAAGTCCAAGCTTGCACCGGTTGTGCTGAGGAATGGGGTCCCGAGGAGTAGAGGGAGCTTTATGTTTGGTGCCATCTCCATCACAACAAAGTCCGTTGGTACAAGACACTTTCCAATCTTTTAGGCAAAGTCTTCAATAATTCCAAGAGGTTTCTTCGTGGAAGAGTCTCCAAATGTGATGGTAGAGGGGTAATCGTTCAACTTATCTCTCCCAAGACTTTTGGCCATCTCCAAAGTCATGACATTCACGGTTGAGCCCGAGTCACACAAAGCATCATCAACTTCCAAGAGTCCAAGTGTGCAAGATATTGAGAATTTCCTGGGGTTTCCAAGCTTTGGGAGAGTCTTAGGCTTGATCCTTGTTGTGCTTGGAGGTACTTTATATTGTGCCTTGTTAAGGAAACGACCGGGAAATGGAAGTGGAGGCTCATATGGGGGAGGTAAAGTGCGAATGGGCTCTCTTTTTGACCCAACAAGTATCTCTACGTTTTTCACTCTAGCCGTGTCCTTGATGGACTCCTCAACCTTGTTATTCTTCTCTTCAACCAACACCATATCATTCTCATGCCCAAGGGTCACCTCCCCACCTTGTTGCTCAATGTCCTCATTGAGGCTAGAGACTAACTCGAGGAACTCCTCAATAATGTGATCTTGCTCTTTAAGAGTGGAAAATGTGTTGCAAGACTCTTTAGAGGTTAGTATGGCCTTCCCATTTGAAGAGCCTTGAGGATGATGTGAAGAAGGGGCGGCACTCCTTTGCTCCATTAGTTTCACCTTTGAGCTCAATGCCTCAAACTTTCTATTAAGATCATTGTAAGAGCAAATGACCTTGTTAGTGGTTTTTGTTTGGCTCTTGATTAGTTGTTGGAACATGGAGGCCAAGTCAAGTTCTTGCGGTTTAAACGTAGGTGCTTGACCTTGGGGCACAAACCCTTGTTGTTGACATTGAAAACCATGTGGGGCTTTTGGTTGGAATCCATTTTGGTTTCCTTGGAATCGGTTCCTTGGGATATACCCTTGTTGGTTGGAGTTAGAAGGTTGACTTTGAGATTGAAATTGTTGTTGTGGAACTCCTTGAGCTTGGATAGATTGTTTAGGGTAGAGTTAGTCTTGTGGATTCATGTAGGTTTGGTTGAAACCTTGTCTTTGGAAGTTACCTTGGTTCTCCACGTAGTGAAGTTCCTCTTGTGTTTCCACGGCTTCCTCTTGATAACAAGCTTGATTGTTCTTGTAATCACCAATGAAATGGACCGCCTTTTTAGACTATTTTGAAACCACAAGAAGCTTATCTAATATGGCGGCTTGTTTATCCAACTTCTCATTCAAGGCTTTCATGTCCTTGGCTCTCTTGTTCTCATCAAAATCACTTGTGGGCCTTGTGGCACGGTCATAATCGTCGCCATAGGTGCCATCACTTTGAGCCAAGTTTTCTACCAATTCCATTGCATCCTCCACGTCCTTAGCTAGGAAATTACCATTCGATGATGTATCAAGTAGCATTCGAATCTTAGGTAAAGCGCCTTTGTAGAGAGTACTAAGAACTGAGGTGTTGGAGAAGCCATAATGTGGGCATTGAGAAGTGTAGCCTCTAAATCTCTCCCAAACCTCGTTGAAAGACTCAATATACCGTTGTGTGAAGCTTGAAATCTCATTGCGAAGTTTGGCGGTTCTAGCCGGTGAGAAGAATTTGGCTAGAAAGACCCTTTTGCAATCATCCCATGAAGTAATAGATCCTTGAGGCAAGCTTTTCTCCCATAGGTGAGCCTTGTCACCCAAAGAGAACGGGAAGAGACGAAGCTTGAAACCATCTTCGGATACTCCATTGATCTTGGTGAGACCACATATCCGGTCAAATTGGTCAATGTGATCTAGAGGATCCTCCATTGACAACCCATGGAACTTGTTAGCTTGAACCATGTTCATTAGCCCAGGTTTAAGCTCAAAGTTGTTTTTTTCAACCGGAGGTGGTTGAATCCCTTGACGTTTTTGGTGAGCATTTGCCGCATCACCTTCTCCTACGACATGCCTAGCTCTAGGCGGGTGGTTAGGACGGTGATGGTTTCCATTTCCACCACCTCCTTGATTGTTGCCGTGTCCATCCCCATTCCCACCGTTCTTTTGGTGGGGAATTAGTTCATTGATGTTCCCAAGTGGAACATTCTCAAAGTGCTCCATGTCGTTACCAACCTCTTCTTGAGCTCTCACACGGTTCATTTTTGCTCTTGAATCCCTCTCAAGTTGATCAATATCGTCCATTGGTTGTATGAGATTGGTATTGCCACGGGAACAGGTATACATACACCTAGAGAGAGAAAAAGCAATGGGAAGTGAAGAAGATTAGTAATTTAGTAGAAAATAATACTTAAGCTCACTAAGAACCTCAATGTTAAAACAAATCCCAATATGGCAACGGCGCCAAATTGATACATGACTTTTTAGTCTCTAGGAGGTATCAATATCCCCAATACGATGTAGTAAGGAGGTTATCAATCCATAATTGGGATTATTTCAATCACTAAGAATGCAAGGAACTCAAGCAAGTTAAGCTAAACGAGTGTTGTTTGTGATTAACAATCAATTCAAAACAAGTGAATAGTAAAGCAAATAAGATGTAATTCAAATATCAAAAGCGAATCCTAAGATGGGGTTATCGACTTTATGTAATCAAAGCAAAATTCATGGTGTTCTTTCACTCAAATAAGCTTTCCCTAGGCAATAGATCTATAATATTGATTAGTTCTTTCTCAAGCAACTAATCACTATGTTAATTATCAAATCCATTAGCAAATCATCATTTGTGGATTATCAATTAGCAAGCATTAAGAATAATAACAAGATCAACAAAAATACACCCTATACAACTAATCCCTTAGGCTAGAAGCATAAGTCCCTTGAATAGTTCATCAAGGCATTTCATCAAACACTTGGTGTGCATGAAATGCTTTATTATCTAGATCTACTTTCTCAAGCTAGATCTAGCATTAAGGGCACTATTCAAGAAGAGAATAAAGATAATTTAACCCTAAACACCCTAAATCATGCATTGGATCACCCAAATCTACCAATCTCAAGATCCTAAAAAGAGTACTCAAGATCCATCAATAACATCTCAAAATCGATATGGATAGGAGATGAATCCATTGATGGTGATGAATAATCAATAAGAAAAAAGATAGATGGAAGAGATTGATAAAAACAAATACTAAATTGCATAAAACAAAGGATCCTTCTTACAAATCTCAAACTCTCTCAAAGGTAAGGGTTTTTGAGCATAAGAAAAAGCATAAAAACAAAATTAGGTTTAGATGGGTATTTATATGAAAAGTGGGCGACAAGATTAACATCCAGGCAACTGGTCGATGCTAAGGACCTGGTCTTCCATTTGGTTGTTGCATCGACCTGTGGTCGCGATGTAAACGTCTTGAAGCTGAGCATCGAGGTAACTTGTCGACGTAACTGGTCGATGCTAAGGGACTGGTCTTCCATCTGGCTGTTGCAACGACCTGTGGTCGCAATGTAAACATCCTGAGGCGAGTTCAGTAAAACCACGGTAGCTCTCGAACCACGCATCCAAATAGCCTGATTCAACTTCCCTTGGATAGCTAACTCACCCCTCTACAGCATTCATGATGGTCGCCAAGGCTACTGTCGTCCATACACATCTGATATGCTCAAATTAATACCCTAAAAGTACTAAGCAGTAGTTGCAGTAAAGTAAGGGTCGAACACAAAGACTCATAGAGATCACACAATAGATTAAATATATTCGAATTAAGCTAAACCAAAAGATGTAATTGAAAGCAATACGTAAATTAAACAAGTTGTAATTCGATTGGGAGAAAGATAGGTTTAGGGTATTTCTCAGGAAATCAATGAATGCAGATAAACTAACGAGTCAGGATTCAGATTTAGCGCGGTTCTTGAACTCAAATCACTAAGATATAATTAACCAACTCTCGTTGCGAAAACTATCTATATCTAAATCCTAGGAATTCCAAATCTCTTTGCGAATCCTGAAGTTTAAATCAGCTTTTAAATTAGGTTTGATTTGTTCACAAAACAACTAAACCAAATATCTTTGCGAATAGTTATTTTGCTCACCCTAAGTTCTATCAGGTAATTAATCGCACTCTCGTGCCTAATCAATTATCCTAAGATCTAAGTTCCAGATTCGTCAACCTAGAATTAGCTTTGAACACAACCTAAGGCGAAGAACTAATTCAGATGGTAAATCCTAATCAACTAATCAATCTAGCATTCATAGAAAATCATTTTGAGAACCCAGAACCTAAAGTGGATCTACTCAGACATGGAGAATGAAAACAACATTATTGAATAGATCATCAAAGAAAACAATAGAAAACAGGAGTTCAGAGCTGTCTCTCCAAAAACCAAAGTAGAATCAAGAGTAATGAAAGCCTAAAGAAAACGTAGCCTCCAAAGTAGCTGAAAAACCTAATTATAAAGCTAAAACACGTTTTGGGGTTTCTGGTAATTATTAAAGTCTTCTGGACCAAGTTGCAGAGTCTTTTAACTTGTAAAATCACGTTTTTTCCATCTGCAGTTGGTGTCGGTTGATACTGGACTGGTGTCGGTCGACACCAGTACACTTTGCTCGCCAGACTGGACTGTCTTCACGAAACCTGGCATAACTTTCGATCGCACCGTTGGAATGGCCTCAACCCACTTTAAAATGAAAGCTACTCCATTGATCTGTCTTGTGTCTAAATTTGAGCTCAATCCATCGGCAGTAAGTTCTTCAAAGAATGACAAACTTCTGACGTCTCTGCATCTCCATATGCTCAAGAATGCTTCAATATCTCCAATTAAGCTCCAAACGTACTTAAACATGTAAAAGACCCGAAAACACTACAAAATAGTAGAAAGACTCTATAGAACGTACCTATATCATGGTCTAAAAGGGGTAAAAACCATGATATATCAACTCCCCCAGACTTAGCCTTTGCTTGCCCTCAAGCAAATAGAAGACTAAACCAGAGAAAGAGGTTTGAAAACATAGAGACTCACATGTTCATGAAACATTGCAATGACCATTTTCCTTAGTGCTCCACATATCACTTAACCAGCTTTTGATATAACCACCATGTACTTCTCCGTAGACACTCGCAGTTTCCCAGACTACACACATTATTTCACAGTATTGTTCAATCAAGCCATCCTCGCCAGTTTCATCGCCGTGATTAATACCAAGAACCTTCTACATTCTTTCCCATACAATATCATGACAAGGAACCACCCTTTTTCACACTTTCTGGTATTATTTCTCTCCCCCAGACTTATTTCTTATTATGTTCTTTCTTTTGTTTTTAGCTTTGCATATACACATCAAGGTATGAGACGCGAGTATTGATGGTGTTAGCCACCGAATCCCCGGTTCTTCCCTCTCAACGTATCAAAGGCGTAGGCGAATAATGGCATCATAGGAAAATCCTAGCCTCGCTTCCAATCCTTTGTGTGATCATTTCCTCTGAAGTATAATAATGGGATCGCTGGAAATTTTCCTAACCCTCTACTCAGAAGAAAATCATCTCATCTTTTAATGCATCTTATTTGTTAACTTGTAATAGGGAGAGAAATACCATTCTTTAGACACGTGGGTTCCTTTGTCGGATACGAATGATTAATCAAGCTCTAATGGATACTAACCATATTGATGAAGTGCAAAAATTTGGCTCATACTTTAAAGAACTTTCCTGGAAACATGAGTGTCTTATAGTCAACTGGTCAGCCTTTAG
The DNA here is from genome assembly GCA_030161315.1 of Eutrema japonicum. Lineage (NCBI taxonomy): Eukaryota > Viridiplantae > Streptophyta > Magnoliopsida > Brassicales > Brassicaceae > Eutrema > Eutrema japonicum. The sequence goes on from BSQW01000007.1 coordinate 30,911,893, forward strand.
ATTTTTCATTAGTCGATCTGGAACTGATTCTGTAAAATTGGTTACTTAGAAGCAAGGTCAGATCAATAGATTCAAGAAAAAGATCACAGTCTCAGACAAAGTTTTGACTCAATAAAACAACGAATGAATCAAAAACGACTGACTCTAAGAAAAACAAAAAACAAATTCAGCGACTACCTCCCCCAGACTTGAACAACATTGTCCCCAGTGTTATATAGCCTAGAGTTGGTGAAAGAAAACAAATGAACCAAATGGATAGTGAAAATCAAAAAATCTTATCTGTGAAGGTGATGAGTGTCGATCGATACAGACTGCTATCGATCGACACATGTCATATGTCGACACACTGATATCAAATCAATGGCATCGAGTTGCTTAACCCAGGGAAAGTGGTCCAATGTTTTAGAAGTTAGCACTGTTAGGAACACTCAAAAATAGGTTAATAGCAACAAGATAATCAAGCATAAATCCATGAGTTCAAATGCAAAAATAAAGCTGACATAGGTTCAAAAGAAACGAAAAAGAAAAAGAAAACAAACGTGAAGATAGAAGAAGACTAATCATTGTTACAGAATCGCCATCAGCATCAGGATCATCAACGGGAGAAGGATTAACCGGAGTCTGCGAGGTTCCAGGCTGCCCGCACGGTGTCGATCGACACCGCATAGTATCGGTCGACACTTCTTGACTAATTCCTGTGATATCTCCGCGACTGTGGTATCGATCGACACGGACTGGTGTCGATCGATACTCCTCCTCTTAATCTGCTTCACGTTAAGACACAAGACACAAAACTAAAAATAAAAACGAAAATACAAACGTATGTACAGACTCACCAGTGGGTTGCCTCCCACCAAGCGCTTGTTTTACGTCACGAGCTTTACTTTACGGACGATCAGTCAGGAGAAGAATGAGAAATTGCGCCGAAACAAGCTCCATAATTAGACATCGCCAGCTTCAGAGTTATGCTCATCATGCTCTCCACAAACTCTTGTCCTTTCTCTTTCAGCTCTGAAGTGAGAATAACTCTAGCCTTAGAGAATGGTTTCGAAGTTCCCTTGCACTTCACCTTATATTCAATTGAATCTCCATCGCAGTTATGAGGGGTTAAAGTCACATGGGGAACACTTTGTACTCCTTTGCTCGTCACCTTCTTCTTTGCCTTAGCTGTTTTGACGCCTTTCTTGGTGATGACAGAAGGACTATCTAGAACGTCGATGGTATTAGGTCCGTCAGAAGACTCTTCCAAAATATCAACTACCAACATCTCTAATGGAACAACGGTGATGCAAGAGATATGTGTGGAAGTTCCTCTAGGGATGGCTTTGTAGTACACCTCCTTGTCAATGTATGAGAACGAGATGTGCCTGATGGGTGTGTCCATAATGGCACCAACCGTAGCCATGAACGGTCTTCCAAGAATCAACTGCGTACGAGGTTGTGCACTCATCACCATAACCTGAAAATCTGTAGGAAACAAGCAGTCTCCTATGTTAACCAGCAAATCAGGGATTGTACCATATGGAAGTGAGGTGGAACTGTTTGCGAATGTGATGGTTGACTTGGGAGGTCGAATATCAGCTCCTAATCTCTCTGCAATTGCCCTTGACATGACATTGACGCTAGCCCCTGAGTCAACGAGAGACTCTTTGAATTCAACTCCAAAGATGGAGCATGGGACTGAGAATATCCATGGGTTTTCCCTCTTGGTCAACTGCCTCAGCGGTAGTGACTTGCTTCTGGCTTTGAGGAAGAGTGCCTTAATCTCGTCCTCAGTTTCTCTGCAATCTCGGAAGTGACTCAGCAGAGGCATGTACTCTAGAGCTTCTTCAAAAGTCAGTGTGTGTTGAATTCTTCGTACCATCTTCTCAAAACCAAGCAGCTGCTTTGGAGAAATGGGGTCTCTGAGGTGTCTAAGTGTTATGGGGTATGGCACCTTAGGTTTGTAAACCTTTTCTGCACTCAACTCGGGTTTCGGTTCAGCAACTGGACTAGTATCGACCGACGGGTATCGATCGATGCTTTCGCTATGGAATCGTCCATGGCAGAACTTTGGACGGGCGTCGATCGATACAAGAGAGTATCGGTCGACACAGGAGTGGTGTCCAAAATCTCATCGTCATCCTTGACAAGATTGACCAAAATCCTTGCGGTTGAACTCTTCTGCACTCATGGGTGTACCTCTCTTCCACTCCTCGAAGGGATAGCAGTGACGTGTTCATTCTGTGAATGACCCACCAGTTCCTTGACAGTTGCTGCAGTTTGAGCTACCTGAGTTTTCAGCATCTTCTGCTGAATATTAATAGCATCGATCCTACCACTCAGATCGTTGTACAGGACATCAATCTTCCCATTGAATTCCACAATTAGCTTATGCTGTCCTTGAAGAAGCTGTTCAAACATAGATTTAATCTTGCTCTCAGAAGTTCTGGGTGGTGTGGGTGGGCATTGATACCTTTGATCTTGAAATCCAACTCCATCAATGTGGTTAACAAATTCCACTTCATCCTTTTCAATAAGATGAACAGCCTTCTGATGCTTGCCCATCAGCAAATTATGCATTGAATCTAACTTAGCATTCACCTCAGCAATATGACTGCAATTCACATTACCAACTTGCTTCTTGCGCTCCATGTCTGCATTCTTGGTACTATTGCTATAAACCATGTTCTCAATAAGCACATAGGCATCGTCGGGATATCTGGTGTTGAAATTCCCATTACTTGCAGCATCTAAGGACATCTGATACCTCCAATCGACTCCTCTGTAGAAGGTACCCAGCAGCTGAACCTGAGTGAAACCATGGTGTGGACAATCTCTCTGATATGACCTGAAACGAATCCAAGCAGCCTTGAGTGCCTCAGTCGGACCTTGAGAAAATTGAGAAATCTTGTTCCTGAGATCCTCGGATCATGCATCATCATAGAAGTTGTTCAGGAATGCAGTCTTAGTCTCTTCCCAAGTAGTCAATGATCCAGGAGGTAACTGCTTCAGCCAGTAAGTTGCATCTCCACCAAGAGAGTATGGGAAGAGCTTGCAGAAGATGTAATCATAGGACACGCTATTGCTCTTGATGCTAGTGACCAAATCCTCAAACCTCTCAATATGGTCCATGGGATGTTCATTGGAAAGACCATGAAAAGGATGCTGACCCACAATAGTGAAATATGCAGGTTTCAGCTCAAAGTCATTCCTCTGAAAAGCAGGAGGGCGAATCGCTGATCGATTGGCGTAAAACTGATCAGGCCTGTTGTACTCACCAGTCGTCCTACCGCGATTAATCACAGTGTTCTCTGCATTCACAGCAACTGCAGGGACAATGATATTTCTAGCTTCATCAAGTCGCTGCCCTCTCTCATTGCACAATTGACCCTCTTGGTCTCTCAAAGCTCCAGCAGTATCCTGAATCAAAATCATTGGATTGTTCATCTCTGCTGGTTTCTTTGCTTTCTTGTTTGCACGTTCCAAAGTTGCTAGCTGCTCGTTTGACAGATCAACTAGCGGAATTTTCTTGTTCCTTTTGGTTTCACGAAGAGGCATGCACCTGAAACACAAAAGTCAAGAACGTAAGTAACTGAAATACACGACGAGTATCGACCGATACCACAAGGGTGTCGATCGATACTCAACGATTTAGACGAAATTCTAAGACAAAATATAATGGCGAAATTGAGTCCCCGGCAACGGCGCCAAATTTGATATGCTCAAATTAATACCCTAAAAGTACTAAGCAGTAGTTGCAGTAAAGTAGGGGTCGAACACAAGGACTCATAGAGAACACACAATAGATTAAATAGATTCGAATTAAGCTAAACCAAAAGATGTAATTGAAAGCAATACGTAAATTAAACAAGTTGTAATTTGATTGGGAGAAAGATAGGTTCAGGGTATTTCTCAGGAAATCAATTAATGCAGATAAACTAACGAGTCATGATTCAGATTTAGCGCGGTTCTTGAACTCAAATCACTAAGATATAATTAACCAACTCTCGTTGCGAAAACTATCTATATCTAAATCCTAGGAATTCCAAATCTCTTTGCGAATCCTAAAGTCTAAATCAGGTTTGATTTGTTCACAAAACAACTAAACCAAATCTCTTTACGAATAGTTATTTTGCTCACCCTAAGTTCTATCAGGTAATTAATCGCACTCTCGTGCCTAATCAATTATCCTAAGATCTAAGTTCCAGATTCGTCAACCTAGAATTAGCTTTGAACACAACCTAAGGCGAAGAACTAATTCAGATGGTGAATCCTAATCAACTAATCAATCTAGCATTCAGAGAAAAGCCTTATGAGAACCCTGAACCTAAAGTGGATCTACTCAGACATGGAGAATGAAAACATCATGATTGAATAGATCATCAAAGAAAACAATAGAAAACAGGAGTTCAGAGTTGTCTCTCCAAAAACCAAAGTAGAATCAAGAGTAATGAAAGCCTAAAGAAAACGTAGCCTCCAAAGTGGCTGAAAAACCTAATTATAAAGCTAAAACACGTTTTGGGGCTTCTGGTAATTATTAAAGTCTTATGGACCAAGTTGCAGAGTCTTTAAACTTGTAAAATCACGTTTTTTCCGTCTGCAGTTGGTGTCGGTCGATACTGGACTGGTGTCGGTCGACACCAGTACACTGTGCTCGCCAGACTGGACTGTCTTCACGAAAACTGGCATTACTTTCGATCGCACCGTTGGAATGGCCTCAAACCACTTGTAAATGAAAGCTAATCCATTGATCTGTCTTGTTTCCAAATTTGAGCTCAATCCATCGGTGGGCAGTTCTTCAATGAATGCCAAACTTCTGACGTCTCTGCATGACTCTACATCTCCATATGCTCCAAAATACTCCAGAATGCTTCAATATCTCCAATTAAGCTCCAAATGTACCTAAACCTGTAAAAGAATCGAAAACACTACAAAATAGTAGAAAGAATCTATTGAACGGCCCTATATCATGGTCTAAAAGGGGTAAAAACCATGATATATCAACATCTTTACGGCCTCTCGGATGGACTTCGCATTCCTCTTAGGTCCAACTCTCCAAATATGTCCAACCGCCTCCAATTACCTAGGAAATACTCCAAAACATGCAAGAATACACTAAACCTAATGCAAATGTCTTAATCTCTAATTGAGACCTTAATGCAAGACAAGACCATGATCATGCATGCGAATTACACAAAATTCTAAATGAAATGCATGCTAAAACATGCAATATATGAGTATATCATTGCCTCCCACACAGCGCTTGTTTTAAGTCGTTAGATCGGCTCCTTTTAATTAGGCGTGAGGTGTATCAGACAAGGGAATGTGTTCCCGGCCACCTTGGTCAGTATCTGCAAGGTAAGGTTTGAGACGCTGACCATGTACCGTGAAATTTCCTCCACTAGGGTCCCAAAGCACAATAGCTCCATACAGTTTTACTTCCTTGATTTTGAAAGGACCGGACCACCTACAACGAAGCTTACCAAGAAAGAATTTTAAACGTGAGTTGAAGTGGAGAACCTGGTCATTTGGTGCAAAGGTTTTTGGTATTATCTTTTTGTCATGAAAAGCTTTAGTTATTTCCTTGTAGATTTTGGTGTTATCATAGGCTACGTGTCGAATTTCTTCTAGTTCGTTCAATTGGATCAAACGTCTTTCAACTGCTGTCTTTATATTGAAATTCAGCTCATTGACTACCCATGCCGCTTTGTATTCAAGTTCAACTGGAAGGTGACATGCCTTCCCGTAGAAAAGATGAAAAAGGGTTGTTCCTAACGGAGTTTTGAAGGCCGTTCTATATGCCCAAAGAGCGTCATCGAGCTTGGCGGACCAATTTTTACGTGTTTTACTTCGTCTTTTGGAGGATGCTCTTGAGTTCTCTATTCGAGATCTCGACATGCCCGCTGGTTTGGGGGTGATAGGGGGATGCAACCTTATGTCTAACGCCATGTTTCTTCAAAAGGTTTGCAAAAATCCTATTGATGAAGTGAGAGCCGCCATGGCTAATCACAACTCTGGTTACGCCGAATCGCGGGAAGATGGACTTGAACATCTTAAGAACTACACTAGCATCATTAGTAGGACTTGATATTGCTTCCACCCACTTAGACACATAGTCGATAGCAACAAGTATATACTGGTTCCCAAAAGATGTAGAAAAAGGTCCCATGAAGTCGATTCCCCATACATCAAAAACTTTGACTTCTAGAATGAAGTTTTGAGGCATCTCATTCCTTTTGCTTATGTTTCCCATCCGTTGGCCAGCGTCACACTTGGAGATGAATACCTGACCGTCCTTGAACATTGTAGGCCACCAAAACCCAACTTGAAGAACTTTAGAAACATTATTGAATGTAGCAAAATGACCAGTATATGCTGATCCATGACAGCCGTGAAGGATACATGCGACTTCGTATTCGGGAACACACTTCCTGAACATGCCGTCTTGACACTTCTTGTAGACGCATGGCGCATCCCAAAAGTAGTATCGTATATCTCTTAAGAACTTCTTCTTCTTGTATCCAAAGAACTGTGGATGCTCGATGTCAGCTGCAAGGTAATTGGCGATGTGACGATACCAAGGAGTTCCGAAAGCTATTCTCCTTGAAGTGGCAGGTCGTGGGGGTGTTGTGATGTTGTTATAAGGTATGGCGTTTATAGCATAGAAATTTTCTTCAGGTAGACGATCATCTATGGGAAGTGGGTCTTCGATCTTCATTCGGAAAAGATGATCCACTACACCGTTTTCTGCGCCTTTCTTATCTCGTATCTCCAAGTCAAACTCTTGTAGCAGGAGGATCCACCGTATTAGAAGTGGCTACTTGAGAGTAGCATGGTCTGTGTGAACAATAACCTTAGAACTCATAAGATATGATCAGTACTTCTCAAATGCGAAGACAATCGCGAGGAGCTCTTTCTCCGTTGTGGCATAGTTGCATTGGGCGTCATCTAGAGTTCGACTGGCATAATGAATGACATGAAACTTCTTGTCCTTCCTCTGTCCTAGAACCGCTCCAAGTGCGTAATCACTCGCATCACACATAATTTCAAAAGGAAGTTCCCAATCGGGTGATTGCACGACGGGTGCGCTAACGAGTCAAAGAAAAGTCAAGAGAGCTCGATCTTACACTAGATCGACTGATGAGATCTTCCCAAAGATCGACACTCAGAAGTTGGTAAAAGGATAGGCTTGTCTCAAAGAAACCGTGAAGTCTCAATGAACAAGGATGTGGAACGAATGGTCGCACAGGAGATGCGGAAGGCTCTTGATATACCGGTGATCCCTTGGATATGACGCACCAAGACAGATCGGGGTGATTGTGGATATTACACAGCAACAATCGAAAATGATCAATGAATATTACACACCATGATCGAAAGAAGAGAATCACTCTCAAAGGGTTTTCCAAAAATATTGATTAAAAATCTGAGTCTCACAAATGAGATTACATGAGTTTATAAAGAGAAAGAAATAAAAAGAAACAACAAACAACTACTAGCATTAAACATCTCGAAAATGAGCAAACATTAAGCTTCTTGTCGAATGACTTTTCAGCTTCCATGCGTGATATTTACTCTTCTTTGCGCCGATTTATATTTGTTGCTGGGCCTTAGTAAAGTTTTGACCAATTGGGCTTTATAACAACTAGGATCCACTTCACTTCTCTTGCAAAAGGTCTGGTCGTAAGTCTTCTTTTCCATGCGTATGACATTTTTGACTTCTCTTGGTCGAGTTCTTCATGATGGGATTTAATAGAAATATTCACGTTGGGCTTGTAAAAAACGTGATCAAATTTGTTGATCTTTTTGCATTAAAATTCAGACTTCTTCAAGTAGCCCACGAACTGTTCGAGCAAGCTTGCTATTATCACATCATATAATACGAACCTCCCAAGGATTCTCACTCGAAGTTGGTAAAAGGAGATAAGCTTTGTTTCTATGAAACCGAAAAGCTCCAAAGAACAAAGTATATGGATTGAATGGTCTCACAAGGGTTGCGGAAGGCCCTTTATATTCCACAATCGATTCTCAAGGATATTACTCACCAAGAGAATCGAAAGTTTTTGTTGAATATTACTCATCAACAAGATCTAGAAATTCAGAAAGGTTTTTGATAAAAAGTCTAGATGATTTTCGTCCATAGGATTACAAGGAATATAAAGAAAACACAAATACTTGCATGAAGGAGAGAGAGAACAATAACTCTCCTCGAAAATGACATAACATTAAAAACTTAGTTTGAAATTTGAAATAGACTCTTGCTCTTCCTCTTGTTTATTCTTTTTGGGGCCACGAATTTGAACTCCTTATTGGGCTTAGAAATGTATCATGGATGCCACACATAAGTCTGTAAACTCCTAAACGAATTGGGCCTTGAACTGGCAATAACTTTGTGGTCCGGTGTCCATTTCTTCTAATCTTGGGCTTGTTAGAAACACAAGGGATCCATTAAGATACTCCAATTGGTTTCATGTCGAGATCGTACCTGAGTTGGTCTGTGCAACACGATCTTTGGCCCAGTCGCGCAATAGGGTTTGAAGGAGATCCATTGAGTTGTAAATTCTGTCACTTCCAAGTCTGAATCGTTTTTGGAGTGAATCAAATTTTCAAAAATGCTCTGATGAATCAAGATTCCAGAACAGTTTGATTTGTAGCTTAATTCCTTCTGGTTTCATTGGAAGAATTCTTTGAACGCCCGTATGTCCGATTTGCGTCGGCTGGAATTCACCTATCTTGGAAGTTGAACAACTTCTTCACCTGAACTCGGAATGGATTGATTCAACTTCGAGGAATGCTCTATTAGAGGTGAGAATGTATTCCAAGTGGTCGTTGGGCCATTCGAGTTAATCACGGACTTCGTTAGGGCTGAACAAAGCACATGGTTCTTCTCGGGTGGTTCCATTATCATATCATACTCTCACTCTTCAAAACGTTTCGTCCTCGAAACTGTACCGTCTTGGATTGGGGAAGATTGAATTGGATCTGGCTTCTTCTCCTTGATCAGCATGGAATATATGACTCCATGATTTTCCTCAATCGCTTTGGTGCACGGTTTATTTTCCATAATCTCCTTGATCGGTTTAGGGATCGTCTTCTTGAGTTGTTGCTGCTCAACCAAATAGGCCTTATGCAACGCCTCAATTTGTAAACTGGAATCTCCAGGCTGTTGTTCTTTCCTTCTCCTCCGAATGAGCTCTTCTCGTGGTTGAGTTGGCTGCAAGTATATTGGCTCATTGTGCTCGAGGCGTGGGGATCGATTGGGCGGGTCTACTTCTCTCCTTTTGAGCAGTCCGAACTTGTAACTGGGTTGTTCCTTCGCTCTTATCGATCTTCTTGGCTGTCTCGAACGAGTTTCTTCTTTTCTTTGATAACTCGGTCGGGTCCATGCCTTAGATGTATAAAATGGTCGATCACCATCAGATCGTGTGTTCTTCCTCCCGAAGAGATCTTCAAAAGACATACTCTTTTTTTTTTTTTTTTTGGTAAGAAGATGAAAAGAAGAAGATGAAGAGATGAGAAGATGGAATAGAAATAGATACCAAACTTCAGAGTGTGCTCTGGTACCAAATGATACGAACCTCCCAAGGATTCTCACTCGAAGTTGGTAAAAGGGGATAAGCTTTGCTTCTATGAAACCGAAAAGCTTCAAAGAACAAAGTATGTGGATTGAATGGTCTCACAAGGGTTGCGGAAGGCCCTTGATATTCCACAATCGATTCTCAAGGATATTACTCACCAAAAGAATCGAAAGTTTTTGTTGAATATTACTCATCAACAAGATCTAGAAATTCAGAAAGGTTTTTGATAAAAAATTTAGATGATTTTCGTCCATAGGGTTACAAGGAATATAAAGAAAACACAAAGACTTGCATGAAGGAGAGAGAGAACAATAACTCTCCTCGAAAATGACATAACATTAAAAACTTAGTTTGAAATTTGAAATAGACTCTTGCTCTTCCTCTTGTTTATTTTTTTTGAGGCCACGAATTTGAACTCCTTATTGGGCTTAGAAATGTATCCTGGATGCCACACATAAGTCTGTAAACTCCTACACGAATTGGGCCTTGAACTCTTCAAGCAAAGCAACAGGTCGACCCATTTAGACAAATTGGCAATAACTTTGTGGTCCGATGTCCATTTCTTCTGATCTTGGGCTTGTTGGAAACACAAGGGATCCATTAAGATACTCCAATTGGTTTCAAGTCGAGATCGTACCTGAGTTGGTCTGTGCAATACGATCTTTGGCCCAGTCGCGCAATAGGGTTTGAAGGAGATCCATTGAGTTGTAAATTCTGTCGCTTCCAAGTTTGAATCGTTTTTGGAGTGAATCCAATTTTAAAAAATGCTCTGATGAATCAAGATTCCAGAACAGTTTGATTTGTAGCTTAATTCCTTCTGGTTTGGTTGGAAGAATTCTTTGAAAGCCAGTATGTCCGATTCGCGTCGGCTGGAATTCACCTGTCTTGGAAGTTGAATACCTTCTTCACCTGAACTCGGAATGGATTGATTCAACATCGAAGAATGCTCTATTAGAGGTGAGAATGTATTCCAAGTGGTCGTTGGGCCATTCGAATTAATCACGGACTTCGTTGGGGCTGAACAAAGCACATGGTTCTTCTCGGGTGGTTCCATTATCATATCATCGACTCATATATGCTAATTATGAAGTGGAAGAGAAAGTGGAGAAACTTTCTAAAGATCATGAGGAGCATGAAGCAACTCTTTATGTTGCTGCCCCTGACCTAGAAGAGAAGCCAAATGATCCCTTAAAACCAGAAAACACCTTTGGAGATGAAGAAGACGACCAACCGAGCAAATCCCCATAGATTTCCCCCACCACGGTCGCGAGCCTCTGACCCACGGCCAGCTGCCCTTTCACCGCGGGTGCGTTCTCCCGACCCACGGCCGACCTGCCTTTCACCGCGGGTGCGCCTTTTCCACTCGCAGCCAGCCCCTGCTTGCTTATCTTTGGACCTTTCGATTCCCGTTCACAGATCTATGAGCAAGCCATCTTCTCCATTGCTACTCAAGACTCAGTTGAGTCTCCAACAAACCTAGAACTTGTTTCTTATGAACCGTATTCATATATTTTACATGTTCTAACTTGCATTTTAGTTAGCATTTTTAGTTACCAGCATGCGTCTTTCATAGTTTTGATAGCATTTTGGTTTAAATTAGAGTATTAGGTATTTGCATTAGGTCCTAGTGATTCTTGCATGCATTTGGAGTGTTTTATAGGTGTTTGGAATCATTTTGGAGAAGTTTAGAGTAATGGAGCAAACGGACCATTCCATAGCGTCTGAAATAACTGGCAGGGCTAAGGATCCCCGATCTGATTTAGCTTCAATGTTCTTCATGAAAGTTGTAGCCAAGAGAGTTATCTGATAACAGGAGGTGGTTTCAGGTCATTCGGACATGTGGTTCGTGAGATATGGCCGTTTTACCAAAGCATTCCACCGGCCTCACCCAGCCCGGTGTGAAGAGCTTTCCGGGACAGGAGATCCACCGGCCCAGCACATCGACCTGCTCATGCCCGATGCCAAGCTTCAGGACGCCCCACACCGGCCTGCTCCTGCCCGATCTAGCCGCCCGGTGTGAAGAGCCAAACGAGGACAAGGACTACACCGGCCACCACCGGCCACCGGCCATCAGCACCGGCCACCTCCCACCCGGTGTGAAGCCGCCGAACCATAAGACCCATACCCAACCGGATCAAGATCCGGTTTGTTCCGGGTTGACCCGGTCGCCCACCTTTTACTATAAATACCCAAAACCTAATTTTTTTGGATATATCCTATTTTCTAACGCAAAAAAACCCCTTTAGTGATTTGCTAAGTGATTTGTAAGAAGATCTTGGTTTTTATTTATGCAATATAAGTTTTATTAATCTAGTTTCATCTTTCTTTCTTTAATCTTTCATTTCTCTAATCACTTAATCATGGGATCATTAACCTCTCTTCTAAGATTTGAGGGTCTTATGATGGTTAGTGAGTAGCTTATTTTAAAGCTCATGGGTGAGGTAGATTAAGTGTCTTCTTGAATGATTAAGGATGTTTAGGACCTAGATCATCTTCTCTCTATCTTATCTAATGCTCTTAATGCTAGCTTAAGTTTGGAAAAACTAATTTAGACCTTAGGGCATTTCATGCACATAAGGTGTTTGATGAAATGCCCCTAAAAGTTAGATTAAAGATTTTACTTGTTTAGCCTAAGGTATTAGTTGTCTATAGAGTATTATGGCCATTAGAATTTGATATTCATGCCTGTTGATTAACTTTTCACAAATATGAATTTGTTCTTGATTAGTTAATTAACAAAGTGATTAAGACCATGGAAGTGGATTGGTCCTGCTTTGACATTCTAAGCCTAGGGAGAAATGCTTGTTTGTGTTAATTAGCATCCTTGATCAATCAATGAAGTCACCTAAGTCAATAACCTCACTCTAGAGCTCGATTTTATCATTTATCAATCTTGATTAGTACTTATTAACTTGTTTACCTATTTGCTTTGCTTGAATTGAATTAGAATTGCTAGAATTGAAACTAAAATCTCCTTTGTTTGCGTAACTTAGAGAGTTTCTTGCATTCTTGTTGCATTGAACAAACCCCAATTGGATTGACACCTAAAATATTGCAATGACATGAGCATATTTAGGATTGATTCTATTTAGGAGAAATCCTAATTATCAATTGACGTCGTTGCTAGTTGGGGTTCTAGTCTAGTCAAGAGGATTTAGATTCTTTTTGAGATTAAGTTTTTATTTTCTTTGTTTGCTAGTATCTCTCTCTAGTCTTCTCTTTTCATATATGTGTATATACACAAGGGCTAGAGGTGGATATATTTTAAATGTTCTACCTGGCATTTTAGTTAGCATTTTTAGTTACCAGCATGCGTCTTTCATAGTTTTGATAGCATTTTGGTTTAAATTAGAGTATTAGGTATTTGCATTAGGTCCTAGTGAGTCTTGCATGCATTTGGAGTGTTTTATAGGTGCTTGGAGTCATTTTGGAAAAGTTTAGAGTAATGGAGCAAAAAGACCATTCCGTAGCGTCTGAAAGAACTGGTAGGACGAAGGATCCCCGATCTGATTCAGCTTCAATGACCGTCATGAAAGTTGTAGCCAAGAGAGTTATCTGACTACAGGAGGTAGTTTCAGGTCATTCGGACATGTGGTTCGTAAGATATGGCCGTTTTACCGGGATCATTCCACCGGCCAGTTCCACCAGCCTCACCCAGCTCGGTGTGAAGAGCTTCCTGGGACAGGAGATCCACCGGCCCAGCACATCGACCTGCTCATGCCGGATGCCAAGCTTCAGGACGCCCCCACCGGCCTGCTCCTGCCCGATGTAGCCGCTCGGTGTGAAGAGCCAAACGAGGACATGGACTACAGCGGCCACCAGCACCGGCCATCTCCCACCCGGTGTGAAGCCGCCGAACCAGAAGACCCAGACCCGGTCGCCCACCTTTTACTATAAATACCCCTAAACCTAATTTCCTTGGATCTATCCTATTTTCTAAGGCAAAAACCCCCTTTGGTGATTTGCTAAGTGATTTGTAAGAAGATCTTGGTTTTTATTTATGCAATCTAAGTTTTATAAATCTAGTTTCATCTTTCTTTCTTTAATCTTTCATTTCCCTAATCACTTAATCATGGGATCATTAACCTCTCTTATGAAATTTGAGGGTCTTATGATGATTAGTGAGTAGCTTATTTTAAAGCTCATGGGTGAGGTAGATTAGGTGTCTTCTTGAATGGTTAAGGATGTTTAGGACCTAGATCATCTTTTCTCTCTCTTATCTAATGCTCTTAATGCTAGATTAAGTTTGGAAAAGCTAATTTAGACCTTAGGGCATTTCATGCACATAAGGTGTTTGATGAAATGCCCCTATAAGTTAGATAAGAGATTTTACTTGTTTAGCCTAAGGGATTAGTTTTCTAAAGAGTATTATGGCCATTAGAATTTGATATTCATGCTTGTTGATTAACTTTAATTTCACAAATGGGAATTTGTTCTTGATTAGTTAATTAACAAAGTGATTAAGGCCATGGAAGTGGATTAGTCTTGCTTTGACATTCTAAGCCTAGGGAGAAATGCTTGTTTGTGTTAATTAGCATCATTGATCAATCAATGAAGTCACCTAAGTCAATAACCTCACTCTAGAGCTTGATTTTATCATTTATCAATCTCGATTAGTACTTATTAACTTGTTTACCTATTTGCTTTGCTTGAATTGAATTAGAATTGCTAGAATTGAAACTAAAATCTCCTTTTTTGCTTAACTTAGAGATTTTCGTGCATTCTTGTTGCATTGAACAAACCTCAATTGGATTGACATCTAAAATATTGTAATGACATGAGCATATTTAGGATTGATTCTATTTAGGACAAAATCCTAATTATCAAACCTTGCAAGGCAATTCAAGCTCATGACAAAACCACATCCTCCTCTTCAACAACACTTCAAAGATGCCCGCCAAGGAGGATTGATATGCCTTATGTCGATTCCTACTACTGTTTTAACAACACATACTCTTATTGTGAGTCCTACTCGGCCTTTGAACATACACCTCCTGCAAGTCCATTACCCGAGGAACCAAAGACACAAAGCATCTCCCGAGAAAGATTGATCAAATTAAACAACTTTGTGAAATCGATCCCGATGTTCATGCCCTTCTCGGACGTGTGGGAAGAAGGTTGTCTACAAGCTTTCTTCCGCTACAACGAGGAGAGTATAGAAGACATTTGTACGTACTTCATGAGAGAAAGGCACTCATTTACACCATATGGTACGTCTTATGCCATTCGTCTATTTCATCCCGAGAAACACAAAAGATACATGAACAAGATTTGTTGGGAGAAGTTAGAGGAATTCAACAGCATGGTTCGTAATCTACCTCGAAGAACCACATTTTCTATAACTGATATATCATGGTTTTTACCCCTTTTAGACCATGATATAGGTCCTATTTATGGAGTCTTTCTAGTATTTTGGAGTCTTTTCGAGTCTTTTACAGGTTTAGGTACGTTTGGAGCTTAATTGGAGATATTGAAGCATTATAGAACATTTTGGAGCATATGGAGATGCAGATTCATGCAGAGACATCAGAAGTTTGGCATTCGTTGAAGAACTGCCCACCGATGGATTGAGCTCAAATTTGGACACAAGCCAGATCAATGGATTAGCTTGCATTTGGAAGTGGGTTTGAGGCCATTCCAACGGTACGATCAAAAGTTATGCCAGTTTTCGTGAAAACAGTCCAGTCTGGCAAGCAGAAGAGTCGGCACAGAGGATTAGTATCGACCGATACTACCTAGTATCGATCGATACCGACTTCAGGAAGAAGGAAACGTGACTTTTTACAAGTTTGAAGTTTGCAACTTGGTCCACAAGACTTTAATAATTACCATAAAGCCCAGAACGTGTTTTAGCATTATAATTAGGTTTTTCAGCCACTTTTGGTGGCTACGCTTTCATTACTCTTGATTCTACTTTGGTTTTTGGAGAGACAACTCTGAACTCCTGTTTTCTATTGTTTTATGGGATGATCTATTCAATCATGTTGTTTTCATTCTCCATGTCTGAGTAGATCCACTTTAGGTTCAGGGTTTTCTCTGAATGCTAGATTGATTAATTGATTAGGATTCACCATCTGAATTAGTTATTCGCCTTAGGTTGTGTTCAAAGCAAATTTTAGGTTGACGAATCTGGAACTTAGATCTTAGGATAATTGATTAGGCACGAGAGTGCGATTAATTACCTGATAGAACTTAGGGTGAGCAAAATAACTATTCGCAAAGAGATTTGGTTTAGTTATTTTGTGAATAAATCAAACTTGAACTAAAAGCTGGTTTAGACTTTATGATTCGCAAAGAGATATGGAATTCTAGGATTTAGACTTAGATAGTTTTCGCAACGAGAGTTGGTTAGCTATACTTTAGTGATTTGAGTTCAAGAACCGCGCTAAATCTGAATCCTGCTAGTTAGTTTATCTACATTCATTGATTTCCTGAGAAATACCCTGAACCTATCTTTCTCCCAATCGAATTACAACTTGTTTAATTTACGTATTGCTTTCAATTACATCTTTTGGTTTAGCTTAATTCGAATCTATTTAATCTATTGTGTGATCGCTGTGAGTCCTTGTGTTCGACCCCTACTTTACTGCAACTACTGCTTAGTACTTTTATGGTATTAATTTGAGCATATCAAAATTGGCGCCGTTGCCGGGGACTCAATTTCGCCATTAAATTTTAGCTAAGAATTTTGTCTAAATCGTTGAGTATCGATCGACACCCTAGTGGTATTGGTCGATACCCGTCGTGAATTTTGGTTACTTACGTTCTTGACTTTTGTGTTTCAGGTGCATGCCTCTTCGTGAGACCAGAAGGAACAAGAACACTCCCCTAGTTGATTTGTCACTTGAGCAGCTAGCACTTTTGGAACGCACAAACAGAAAAGCAAAGAAACCAGCAGAGATTAACAATCCAATGATTTTGATTCAGGATGCTGCTGGAGATTTGAGAGACCAAGAGGGTCAATTGTGCAATGAGAGAGGGCAGCGACTTGATGAAGCTGGAAATATCATTCTCCCTGCAGTTGCTGTGAATGCAGGGACCGCTGTGATTAATCGCGGTAGGACGATTGGTGAGTACAACATGCCTGATCAATTTTACGCCAATCGATCAGCGATTCACCCTCATGCTTTTCAGAGGAATTACTTTGAGCTGAAACTTGCATACTTCACTCTTGTGGGTCAGCATCCTTTTCATGGTCTTTCCAATGAACATCCCATGCTGTGATTAATCGCGGTAGGACGATTGGTGAGTACAACAGGCTTGATCAATTTTACGCCAATCGATCAGCGATTCGCCCTCATGCTTTTCAGAGGAATTACTTTGAGCTGAAACTTGCATACTTCACTCTTGTGGGTCAGCATCCTTTTCATGGTCTTTCCAATGAACATCCCATGGACCATATTGAGAGGTTTGAGGATTTGGTCACTAGCATCAAGAGCAATGGAGTGTCCTATGATTACATCTTCTGCAAGCTCTTCCCATACTCTCTTGGTGGAGATGCAACTTACTGGCTGAAGCAGTTGTCTCATGGTTCGCTAACTACATGGGATGAGACGAAGAATGCGTTCCTGAACAACTTCTATGATGATGCACGATCTGAGGATCTCAGGAACAAGATTTCTCAGTTTTCTCAAGGTCCGACTGATGCACTCAAGGCTGCTTGGATTCGTTTCAGGTCATATCAGAGAGATTGCCCGCACCATGGTTTCACTCAGGTTCAGCTGCTTGGTACTTTCTACAGAGGAGTCGATTGGAGGTATCAGATGTCCTTAGATGCTGCAAGTAATGGGAATTTCAACACCAGGTATCCCGACGATGCCTATGTGCTTATTGAGAACTTTGTTTCTAGCAATAGTACCAAAAATGCAGACATGGAGCGCAAGAAGCAAGCTGGTAATGTGAATTGCAGTCAGATTGTTGAGGTGAATGTTAAGTTAAATTCAATGCACAATTTATTGATGGGCAAGCAG
Source organism: Eutrema japonicum (assembly GCA_030161315.1). NCBI lineage: Eukaryota > Viridiplantae > Streptophyta > Magnoliopsida > Brassicales > Brassicaceae > Eutrema > Eutrema japonicum. The sequence goes on from BSQW01000007.1 coordinate 30,929,423, forward strand.
CAGAAGGTTGTTCATCTTGCTGAAAAGGATGAAGTGGAATTTGTTAACCACATTGATGGAGTTGGATTTCAAGATCAAATGTAACAATGCCCACCCACACCACTCAGAACTTCTGAGAGCAAGATTGAATATATGTTTGAACAGCTTCTTCAAGGACAGCATAAGCTAACTGTGGAATTCAATGGGAAGATTGATGTCCTGTACAACGATCTGGGTGGTAGGATCGACGCTATTAATATTCAGCAGAAGATGCTGGAAACTCAAGTAGCTCAAACTGCAGCAACTGTCAAGGAACTAGTGGGTCATTCACAGAACGAACACGTCACTGCTATCCCTTCGAGGAGTGGAATAGAGGTACACCCAGGAGTGCATAAGAGCTCAACCGCAAGGATTTTGGTCAATCTTACCAAGGATGACGATGAGATTTCGGACACCACTCCTGTGTCGACCGATACTCTCTTGTATCGATCGACACCCGTCCAAAGTTCTGCCAGGGACGATTCCAGAGGGAAATCATCGATCGACACCACCCCTGTGTCGGTCGATACCAGTCCAGTTGCTGAATCGAAACCCGAGTTGAGTGCATAAAAGGTTTACAAGCCTAAGGTGCCATACCCCATAACACCCAGACACCTCAGAGACCCCATTTCTCCAAAGCAGATGCTTGGCTTCGAGAAGATGGTACGACGGATTCCCCACACACTGGCTTTTGAAGAAGCTCTAGAGTACCGCCTTCTGCTGAGTCACTTTCGAGATTGCAGAGAAACTTTGGAAGAGATCGAAGTACTCTTTATCAAGGCAAGAAACAAGTCGCTACCACTGAGGCAGTTGAACAAGAGGAAATACCCAAGGATATTCTCAGTTCCATGCTCCATCTCTGGAGTTGAATTCAAAGAGTCTCTCGTTGACTCATGGGCTAGCGTCAATTTCATGTCAAGGGAAATTGCAGAGAGATTGAGAGCTAATATTCGACCTCCCAAGTGAACCATCACATTCGAAAACAGTTCCACCTCACTTCCATACGGTATAATCCCTGATTTGACAGTTAAAGTAGGAGATTGCCTGGTTCCTACTTATTTTCAGGTCATAGAGATGAGTGCACAATCTCGTACGCAGTTGATTCTTGGAAGACCCTTCATGGCTACGGTTGGTGCCATTATGGACACACCCAGCAAGAGGATATCGTTCTCGTACATTGACAAGGAGGTGTACTACAAAGCCATCCCTACTAGAGGAACTCCCACACATATCTCTTGCATCACCATTGTTACAGGAGAAACGTTGGTAGTTGATCTTTTGGAAGAGCCTCCTGACGAGCCAACTGTCATTTCCGTTCTAGAAAGTCCTTCTGTCATCACCAGGACAGACGTCAAAACAGCCAAGGCAAAGAAGAAGGTGAAGGGCACAGGAGTAAAAGGTGCTCCCTCTATGACCTTAATCCCTCAGAAGTGTGATGGGGATTCGATTGAATACAAAGTGAAGTGCAAAGGAACCTCAAAACCATTCTCTAAGGCTAGAGTTATTCTCACTTCGGAGCTGAAAGAGAAATGACTGGAGTTTGTGGAGAGCATGATGAGCAGAACTCTGAAGCTGGGAATGTCATATTGTGGATCTTGTTTCGGAGCAAGTTCTCATTCCTCTCCTGACTGATCGTCCGTAAAGTCAAGATCGTGACGTAAAACAAGCGCTTGGTGGGAGGCAACCCACTGGTGAGTCTGTACATACGTTTTTATTTTCGTTTTTATTTTTAGTTTTGTATCTTGTGTCTTAACGTGAAGCAGATTAAGAGGAGGAGTATCGATCGACACCAGTCAGTGTCGATCGATACCACAGTCACGGAGATATCACAGGAATTAGTCAACAAGTATCGACCGATACTATGCGGTGTCGATCGACACCGTGCGGGCAGCCTGGAACCTCGCAGCCTCCAGTTAAGCCTTCTCTCGTTGATGATCCTGATGTTGATGGCGATTCCGAGGCGACATAGGATTATTCTTCTTATATCTTCACGTTTATTTTCTTTTTCTTTTTCGTTTCTTTTGAACTTATGTCAGCTTTTTTTTTGCATTTGAACTCATGGAGTTATGCTTGATTATCTTGTTGCTATTAATCTGTTTTTGAGTGTTCCTAACAGTTCTAACTTCTAACACTTCATATCACTTTCCCTGGGTTAAGCATCTCGATGCCACTGATTTGAAATCAGTGTGTCGACATACGACTGGTATCGCTCGATACCATTCTGTATCGAGCGATACTCATCACCTTCACAGGTAAGATTTTCGATTTTCACAATCCACTTGGTTCATTTGTTTTATTTCACCAACCCTAGGCTAGATAACAATGGGGAGAGTGTTGTTCAAGTCTAGAGGAGGTAGTTGCTGACATTGTGTTTGTTTTTAGAGTCAGTTGTTTTTGAGTCATTCGTTGTTTTATTGAGTCAAAACTTTGTTGGAGACTGTGGTCTTTTTCTTGAATCCACTACACCAAAACAGAGTTTTTACTACTGCAAAAACAGTCGGTAATCAGTAGCAAAACACCTTGTTACGACTGATTACCGACTGATTTATGCGGTAGGTAAAAGTCTAGTCGCAAAAAAAATCAGTCGCAAAATGGCTACTGATTTACGACTGATATTAGACGGTCACTATTCAGTCGCTAATCAGTAGCAAAATTTTACGACTGATTAGTGACTGAATAGTGACTGAATTTTGCTACTACAGCCGTAGTCGGTAATCAGTCGTAAAATTTAGCTACTGAATTGCGACTGATTATCTACTACTTTAGCTACTGATTTGCTACTGGTTTGTGATTTTTTCAACGACTGGTTTGCTACTGGTTTGTGATTTTTTTACGACTGATTTAACTATTCAGAAGCAAAATATAGCTACTGATTAGCGACTGATATATTGTTTAAATTAAAAAAAAAATCAATTTATTAATATAAATGTAGACTAATTACATATAAAAACATTCAAGTTTACAAGTCATAATCAAACTTCCAAATCCAATATTCCTAGAAAGCATTTGTGTAACGTATGGTAACTCTCTTCCAATGGCTCTCTTCATAGCTTCACTCCGCTCCTCTCTAATGTAGCAATCACCTCCTTTGCAAGCTATCATTAGGCGTATATATAACTGCACAAAAACGATATTCAATCAACAAGACTATGATACGATAAGCAGACACAAACAAGTAACATTTGAACATGGTTAAGTTTCATGACAGTATTTTGTATGGTACAGTTACCTCATCTGCAATGACCGCGGCTCGAGGGATCTCAATCATCTGCAATGACAATATGACCCGTTTCAGCAAATAATTTCTTTGCAACTTTCCGGATTACAACAACTTGATGACCATATTCCTGTCATATTATCATCTTCTCAGTTAAATGTTTATTCTTCGGTTTCTTAGTTTTGTTGCAAGAGTATAACAATACCAAACGAGTTGTTGATAATTTTTAGATAAATTATACAAAGGAAATATTCACTTACTGTCAAGTACAAAATGATATGGATGTAAGTTAAGGAAGAGAGGAGGTACCTGCACGATTAAATTCAACAATGATTTTGTAAATTTTAGTAGCGACAAAGAAATGCTAATGGGAGAAGAGAGTATTAAGCTAGCTTACCATGCTAACAGTTTCCTGCCTGGTTTGTTGTCTATACTCACTTAGTCACTTGTTGACTTTAAGGAAGACACCATTGAAAATCTGCATTACATAAAGCCCAAAACTCAAACATTATTACAGTTTATGGAAGCCACATAATAAAACTTTTTTTTTTTGTCTATACAAGTAGACACTAACTACCAATCAGAATTACTTAATAATTGTTTACTATCTCAAAATCAAACATAAGAAATAATAATGGTCGAAAGAAAAGAAATGGTATCTGACTCTCATAGTCCAAACCTAATTGACTTGTCTACACAAGTTTAGACAGAAAAAACAAAACAAAAGACAAACCTGTCTCAAGGTCTCAAACGCAAGAGCTGCAGAGTCTTCTTGATCTCAAATGCAAGAGCTGCAAATTCAAGGAGCAAAAGATAAGAAAACTATAACATAATATCTCATGGAAATGCTAAAACTTTCATAAACAGCACACATACCCACGGATGATGAACAAAAGCTTAGTTTCAGGGTCGACATAGAAACCTCCTTTAAGTTGAACAATAGGAAACATAAGTTATAACTCAGAGAACTTGTTCAAGCTCACAAAAACGACTATCAAACTTTGCTGGCCTATAAGATGCATATAAGATGAGAGTAAAAGAGAGAACCTAGTCGTGGAGAAACATGTGGTTGGAAATGCTTCTTGACATCAAGAAGTTGCAGATTCATTAGTCTTCTGCTTTGAAACTCAAGAGCTTTTTCTTCAAACCTCCTTCTCCAAAAATCAGTCAATCTCAAAATCTTTCCAAAAATATAAGGTTCTCACAGATAATCAAAACAGATCTATGTTTCCTTGGTCATTCCGGTTAAAACCTAAAAATTAGAAAGGCACAATCCTAGAAAGACATACTTATTAAGCACAGATAAAACTTAAGTTTGTATAAGTTCAGAATGTAAATGAAACGAGATGGCTCTCGAAATACCTCCAGGTCGAGATCGGAGCATGTTACTTCACCAATTTTTCTGGAAATCAGAAACAACAGATGTCGCCGGCGAAGGTGAGTTGGGGAGCTGATTATTTGCCGATTCAGCCAACAGACGGATCTGACCCAAGCTCTTCATCCCCCGAATCCCTATCTTCTGTATTTTCAGAATCGCCGGCGAAGGTGAGCTGCGGAGCTCGTCCTTTCCGGAAAGCGGAAGGCTCATCGAGAGACGGTGGAGGCTATGATTGGCGGAAGTTTTGGAAGAGATTAGAGCAGGAGACAAGAAAATAGGGGTTTCGAGAGAGAATGGGAGAGGAGGATCTCGAATTAGGGTTTGATTTGGGAGAAAATGTTTTTCCCAGACTTAGAGAAATTAGGGAAATGTCGGAAAGGGAAAAAAAATATGGGTTTCGTCCGTTGGATTTATTATATCAACGGTAGATGATAAATCAAAGTGTAATCCTTGTCTCAATGGATTATTCAATCAGAAATAAGCTTTCATTATATTGTCATTTAGTTAGATTTATGCTTAAAAATAATTATAAATACATAGTTTAAAATTGGTTTTATGTAAAGTATATATGTAAATGGTGTAAAATATTGGTTTTATGTATATATAATGTTTTTATTTTGATTTTATGTTTTATGATTTAACTTCAATGATTAAAAGTTTAAATTTTTAAGGTTTAGAGTTTATGATTTAGGGTTTGGAGTATAGGTTTAAAGTTTAGGGTATGGGGTTTGGGGTTTAGGTTTAAGAGTTAAGGTTTGAAAAAGATTTATAAAACTTGACTTTTTTATAAGTGTTGGATCTTAGTTTTGGAGTATATTATAGTAATTTATTATAAGTTTAAAGTTTAGGGTATAGGGTTTGGAGTTTAGGTTTAAGAGTTAAGGTTTGAAAAAAGATTTATAAAACTTGACTTTTTTATAAGTGTTGGATCTTAGTTTTGGGGTATATTATAGTAATTTATTATAAGTTTAAAGTTTAGGGTATGGGGTTTGGGGTTTATGTTTGCAAAATATTTATAAAACTTGACTTTTTTTTATAAGTGTTGGATCTTAGGTTAAGAATTAAGGTTTGAAAAAGATTTATAAAACTTTATTTTTTTATAAGTGTTAGATCTTAGTTTATGATTTAGGGTTTGGAGTTTAGGGTATGGTTTTGAGGTTTAGATTTAAGAATTAAGGTTTGAAAAAGATTTATAAAACTTGACTTTTTATAATTTGTTGGATTTCTTTTTTTTTAACATGGGATGATCCCATGCCTATGGAAAAGCATAGACTAATCCCCATGGAGAGTGATACCGCTAAGTAGCCCACTCCCGGGTTTTTTTAATGGGCTTAACATGACACCATTTCGGCTGGCCAAATGGAATGATGTGATAATTCCGCGCTTGGGGAGAGTTTTGGGGTATAGTATAGTAATTAATTATAAGTTTAATGTGTTAATTTTTTGTATATTATTTGATATTTATGTACTGTAAGATCTAGTTTACAATATAAGATTTAGAGTTTATGATTAAGGGTTAGAGGTTTAGGGTTTAGGGTTAAAGCTTGTGGTTGGGTTTAGAATTTATGATTTATAAAATGATTATATTTAAAAAATGTGTAAGTGTTGAATTTTTTGTATATTATTTGATATTTATGTGTAAGATTTAGTTAAACAATATATAGAAAATTTCCCGACTGATTCCTGACTGCAAACCAAATTAGGTACACCAACTATCAAATGAAATCCACGTGATTTATAACTACTTTTTTGCTACTGTTTTGCTACTGATTTGCTACTGTTCTACGACCCACCGAATTCAGTAGCAAATCAGTCGCTAAAATTACTACTGATTAGCTACTGCATGTTTCCGACTACAATTCAGTCACTAATCAGTCGTAAAATGGCTACTAATTAACGACTGCAATTTTTAGTCACTAAATACTTACTGATTTGTGACTGTTTGAAAATAGTCGCAAATCAGTCGGAGATCAGTAGCGAAATAGTCGGTAAATTTACCGACTGCCTAATCAGTAGCAACAATCAGTAGCAAAAACCCTGTTTTGGTGTAGTGATCTATTGATTTGACCTTGATTCTAAGTGACCATTGTGACATAATCAGTTCTAGATCGACTAATGAAAAATCCAAAGGCTGACCAGTTAACTAGAAGACACTCATGTTTCCAGCAAAGTTCTTTAAAGCCTGAGCCAAATTTTTGCACTTCATCGATGTGTTTAGTATCCATAGAGCTTGATTCATCATTCGTATCTGACAAAGGAACCCACATGTTTAAAGTAATGGTATTTCTCTCCCTGTTACAAGTTAATTAATAAGATGCATTAAAAGATGAGATGATTTTCTTTTGAGTAGAGGGTTAGGAAAATTTCCACCGATCCCATTATTCTACTTCAGAGGAGATGATCACACAAAGGTGAAAGCGAGGTTAGGAAAATTTTCTGTGATACCATTATTCGCCTACACCTTTGATTACTTTAGAGGGAAGAACCGGGGATTCGATGGCAAACACCATCAATACTCGCGTCTCGAATCTTAATATGTACATGCAAGAAACATAATAAGAAATAAGTCTATGGGAGAGAAAATAATACCAGAAAGTGTGAAAAAGGGTGGTTCCTTGTCATGATATTTTATGGGAAAGAATCTAGAAGGTTCTTGGTATTAATCACAGCGATGAAACTGGCGAGGATGGCTTGATTGAACAATGTTTTGAAATAATGTGTGTAGTCTGGGAAACTGCGAATATCTACGGAGAAGTGCATAGTGGTTAGATCAAAAGCTGGTTAAGTGATATGTAGAGCACTAAGGAAAATGGTCATTGCAATGTTTCATGAACATGTGAGTCTCTATGTTTTCAAACCTCTTTCTCTGGTTTAGTCTTCTATTTGCTTGAGGGCAAATAAAGGCTAAGTCTAGGGGAGTTGATATATCATGGTTCTTACCCCTTTTAGACAACTATATAGGTCCTATTTATGGAGTCTTTCTAGTATTTTAGAGTCTTTTCGAGTCTTTTACATGTTTATGTACGTTTGGAGCTTAATTGTAAATATTGAAGCATTATGGAGCATTTTGGAGCATATGGAGATGCATATTCATGCAGAGACGTCAGAAGTTTGGCATTCGTTGAAGAACTTCCCACCGATGGATTGAGCACAAATTTGGACACAAGCCAGATCAATGGATTAGCTTGCATTTGGAAGTGGGTTTGAGGCCATTCCAACGGTGCGATCGAAAGTTATGCCAGTTTTTGTGAAGTCCAGTCTGGCGAGCATAAGAGTCGGCACAGAGGATGAGTATCGACCGATAGTTTTCGCAACAAGAGTTGGTTAGCTATACTTTAGTGATTTGTGTTCAAGAACCGCGCTAAATCTGAATCCTGCTAGTTAGTTTATCTGCATTCATTGATTTCCTGAGAAATACCCTGAACCTATCTTTCTTCCAATCGAATTACAACTTGTTTAATTTACGTATTGATTTCAATTACATCTTTTGGTTTAGTTTAATTCGAATCTATTTAATATTTTGTGTGATCTCTGTGAGTCCTTATGTTCGACCCCTACTTTACTGCAACTACTGCTTAGTACTTTTAGGGTATTAATTTGAGCATATCAATAACTTGCATGGACCACATGATTGGTCACTTATTTTGTGAAAGCAAAGAATCCATCTCGGAGATAGAAGACCTTTTTGCGAACGCTATGAACGGAAAACCTGTTCGAAGTCTCCATGAGATTCAAGACAAAGGTCAGTTTCTAATCACTTGTAACATCCGAGTAGTCGAGTTTAAAGACATTCATTGTGACTCAGGAGCCTGCTTTAGCAACATGTCAACATCGACCGCCAAACACCTCGGTATTAAGCACATGCACCGTACCTGAACAAAAATCAGCATGGCTGATGAATCTTGTGCTACACCAAAGGGGATCACCTATGACAAGCCTGTAAGGATAGGAGATTGCATAGTTCCAGTCAATTTCTACATTGTCCAAGCGACGAAAATTTGATTCTACACCGGTAATCCTAGGATGGCATTTCTTGTCAACCGTCGGAGCGATCATGGATTGGCCAAATCAACGTGTTTCCTTTGCTAACATCGACAAAGATGTGTTATACGATGTTGTCCCACTCAAGCTCAAGAAAGAAGGATATCTCCATTTTAGATACCCCCGATCCCGACTCACTATGTAGCGATGATATCCATGACGAAGAAACCGAAAGGAAATCGAAGAAGACTTGTCGAAAGACATTGTCCTTCTACGATTGAGCTCATCTCTTTACCAACGTAGAGTTAAACGACTTTAAACAAAAGTACTGAATGGGAGGCAACCCATATTAGGTACATTTTTATTTTTTAGTTTTTATTTCTTTTTCTATTAACGTTTTCTTTTTCCTACTTTAAGCTTTCTAAAAAAAAATTCAAAAAACCAAAAAGACAAAAAGATGGAGACACGGTTCGGAGCTGCTCGGTCTAGCACGAACCGCAAGGAATGACTTGACCGCAAAAGAGGCCCGACCGCAGGTGCAGCACCCTGAGCCGCGGCCAGCCCTACATCCATCCCCGTCGCGATCATCCGACCCGCGGCGAAGCACCCTTTGGTCGCGGTCGCGATCATCTGACCCGCGGCGAAGCTCCCTTTGGCCGCAGCCGCACATCTCCGACCTGATTCCTTTCGATCCCCGATTGATCCCAATCCATTACCAATCACCCCCACACCCATTCCCCATCACCACAACACCATCTACCACCCTCATTCACCATCTACCATCCCCCATTCACCACCATTCCATTCCCACATCCATTTCCCAACACTTCCAGGTAAGTTATATTTTTCCCTACACTTTTTCAATGATTACATACATATATTTCTCGTCCTTACTCGATATATTTCACACTGGGGACATTGTGATTTAAGTATGGGGGAGGATTCCATCTCTTACTAATCACATTTTCTTTCATGAGTCTTTGTATTTTGCATTTTTCTTTAAAATATTTCAAGTTTTTGAATAGAGTAGGAATACATTTTGAGGGAATGATGAAAGAAATCCATAACGATAACCGACCAATGGGCTTCTACGCTATTTCCTAGTAACAAGATCTTTCGTAATTTGGTTCTAGACTAGGCGGTAGCTAGAGTTTCTGTTAATGCGAAATCCCTAGAGGAATTTAGACCATTGAGATTCTTTATGATGGAATATACTAGCTCCATTATATTTGGACTTTAAGTTGACTTAATTTTCTCATCATAGGTTTAGGCAAAGATAACAAATCATACATTCATGACGTTCTTTTACCTTTTACCACTCTTTGTCGTACCTGAATGGCCAACGCATCTTTAGTTGGTACCCCACCCGAACCTTAACCATTTTTCAAACCTCATGCATTCTCTCTTTGTGTCTTATGTGCAGATATGTGCAAAAACGTTGGAGAGAGAGGAACGACACAGTTTTCAGTCACTAAAGACGAAAACTATACACGATCGGTGGAGGTGTAATCAACAAAGACGAGAGCTTAGTTTTGTCTTGGAAATCTCAAAATCACTGTAATTTTTTGTGTCCAGACTCTATAACTCAATAAAAAGCGTTTCCCCTTTCAACAAAAAAAAAATTTCGAAAATAATCGAAAGGAAAAGGAAACGAGAGCCTAAAGAGAGTCTAGGTTGGCCGAAATTCTTATGAGACATTCATGGTTTGTTTGTAAGAAGTTTGTCAATCCGAACCCACCAAAAATTCTAAGTCTTGGGGGAATGACATAAAACTTCTATTTTTGGAGAAAGGAGGAAGTGCAACCTTTTTACGTAAGAAGAAGTGACTGGAATATGTGGTTCTCAATAGGTCATTCCTCTCTTAATGTTTTGCATAATATCTCGCACCCTCCGGTGAAATTACGGTAACCCGAAACACTTTTAACCTCACCTCTAAATGCCTTTAATACCTAGCATCGATTGTCTTGGTTTGATCCTTTTGATGAAGAATTTCACATTTGCACTTAATAAATTTAGAAAGCAAGTTAACCAGAATTTTGGGGGTTGACGTTCTATTTCCCCCCCCCCCCCCCCCCCCGAGAACTTCCATATAATAATACATCCCCACGAAGTTTAACCCTAATTCTATTTCCCCATCATTTAAAAGTTTGAATCCTATATCTCTACGAAATTAAAGTTCTAAACATATTTGCCCACGAATATCGGTTTAATCGGTTTGATATCGGTTTTGAGCGGTTTATAACATAAACTTTAAACCATACTTCTTGATTCAAACCAGACCAAACCCAAAAAGTGACCCATTAACAATCCGACCCGATCCGAGATCTTCTTCTTCATCACCCGATTTGATGGTCGGGAATTGTATAGAAAAACCAAAAAATTAGATCAAAATTCAAAGAAAAATAATCACTTGTGTAAAATTGATCAGCAGAGTAATAACTGCAACGAAAAAACACCAATTACAACAACACAAGACCCATCCTCTCAACAAGAAGAGAATATGTTATTCAGCGAAAACCTAATTAACTCAGTGGAAATGATGAAGCTAAACCCAGAAAACATATATCTCAAAACAAAAAAATGCAAAGTGTAGAGAGACAACGCAAGGACTGAAATTTGACGAAAATAAGAGAGGGGTGTTGAAGAAAAAAACCTCGAATTTGGATTTGGGAGTTGGGGTTTCCATCTAAGAGGAAGACTTCTTCTGGGGATTGTCCATTTTACCAGCAATTTATTTTGTTTTTCTTTGAATTTTGATCAAATCACTTGTCTAAAATTGATCCAAAATGAAACTAAAATTGAAATTAAAATTCAAAAGCAAAAAAAAAGATCGATAATCAACGATCTATTCCCGATCTAGGTTTCGATCTCTCCTTCGAGAAATCCAAATCTCCTCTCGTTAAGGTGACCCGACGGCGACACCACCGCCATCGAACTGCTGAGATCGAACAACATTGAATTATATATATGGACGATCATGGGTCTGTTCGTTTGCCTGCCGCAGGCGGCTGCGGCTTGCGGCCAAACGCTGTGATCAGACGCGGTTGATGTTATTCGTTTGGCTGCCGCGCGGCTGGACTCTGCGACTTGTCGCAGACCTGTTCGTTTGCTTGCCGCGCGGTTGGCCTCTCTAATCGCAGACGCAGCTCTAATCGCAACGCAACGCAGGAGAAATCCAGCGTCCAAAAATTGCGATCGCAGGTCGCTGCGACCAGACGCTGCGTTTGCCGCAGGAGGCTGCGTCAGGTAAACGAAAAAGTTTTGGCCGCAGGCCGCAGCCTCATGCGGCAGGCAAACGAACATACCACATATCTACTCTGTGTGCGTCACCGCCGTTCTATACACCGTCGCCTTCTTCTTCCCATCTGCTTTAGTGTCGAGCCCTCGAGCTCTGCTTCAGCGACTCCCAACCGCGACGGCGACTCTGGTGAACGATCCGCCGATATCTAACGCCCTTATGGCGGCACTGAACCGAGCGCAAGATCATCAGTGCCGTGGATGTCCGGAGCAGCAGCAGCAGTTGTTGGTGGTTAAAGTGGAGCTGGAGCAGCTCATTATCTCGATTTTGGATGACCCAAGCGTTGGGTCGGGTTATGAGAGAGGCTAGCTTCTCTAGTCCCGCCGTCAAAGCCACAATCGATCCAAAACAACTCCTGCTATGGCTGCAATCAACGATCTACCTCACCCTTCATCAACAAAATCAAATTTAATATGGATTGTGTTTGACGTGTCGGTTTTGGGGAATTCATAAAAAAAAAATCAGGTTTAGGGGTTGAATCGGGTCGTTGGTGGGTTAATTTTGGTTTTATTTGGTGTTTAGTTGGTTAACATTTTATTGGTTTACAATAAACCGAGTCAAATTGTGGTATGTGGGTAAATAGGTTTCGAACTTCGATTTTGTGGGGAAATAAGATTCAAACTTTTAAATGATGGGGAAATAGAACTAGGGTTAAACTTCATGGGGATATGTTATTATATGAAAGTTTTCGGGGGGAAATAGAACGTCAACCCGAATTTTGGATTTTGAAAGTTTGGGTTTCGTGGACTAGTGTTACGGAAACTTCTGGTGAGAATTTTCTAGGCTAGGTTGCGATTGATGTAGTTCGATGGTTATGGTTTAGAATGGCGGTCTCCGAGATTTCGAGTTCCCTATGATTTTTGTTTGATTTTTTCGAGCTTTGATTTTGTATTGTTTGAGGACAAACAAAGTCTAAATCTGGGTGAGTTGATAACACCGTATTTTTACCCGTTTTATTATCTATTTTAGAACACTTTAATAATTGTTTCATTTGCTTTTATATTTTTTTATTACGGTTTTCGCATATTTGTAGTTTCAAGACTCTTTTCAGGTTTCTTAGGTAAAAGCATTGCAAATTGGAGAAAACCCAGATTTTTGGCTAATAGTCAAACCGTCAGAAGTTCAACTGCCAAAGTTCTTGTTCTCAAAGTCAAACCTGCTCAGAGTCGAATAGGCTTTGGTTCTTCTCACCGTCTAATATAGCCCAATTTTGGAGATATTCAAGAAGGATCATCTACCTTTCCATTCCAACAAATTTGATGACGATCCAACGGTTCAATAAAAATATACATGAAGATCAAGAAGTCCCATTTCACCACGGACATAAGCCCTCCACCCGCGGCCAAGAGGCAGTTCACCGCGGGCAGGAGCCTTCCATCCGCAGCCAAAGTGTGTTTTACCACGGTCAGAGACCATGGACCCGCGACCAACCCAGTTTCGTCCCGTAAGCCCAATTGCAAGGCCCGTTCGAATCCTGTTAAAGAGAAACCCTAAAGACATACAAAAACAGAGCTCAAGACCTATAATTATGTGTTCTTAGAAACCAAAAACGTGTGTTACATTCGTGCCCTAGTTTTTGTATTACTTTTGTGCTTTCTTTTCTTAAGCTTTGTTCTTTACTTTCAAGATTAGTGAAGAGGTTCTGATGAGGACATCAAGTCAGAAAGTCAACAAGGACCCAAGGTCAAAGCCATGAAAGCTCATGGGATTGCTACTGCCTTTGAAATGGGTTGTACTGAGTGTACGGCAGGCTTAGACCCTCGTCCTATAGGCAACAGCGGTCCCATTCCTAAGGTCGGGACAGTAATTCCTAAGCTCCTCGCCCGGATAGAGCCAACCGTCCCACCACCCAAAAGAGATGGGATTCGTCGACCAACCCACCATGAGGAAGAGAACAGTCGAGCCAGAATTCCCGAAGCTCGACCTTGGTATCACGGTGACCCGATCGTTCACGAATCAAGCCCGACTGGTGAGCTCGACGGCCAGGAGGATCCAAACGTCCCACCACCCAAAGGAGATGGGATTCATCGACCAACCTACCATGGAGAAGAGAACAGTCGAGCCAGAATCCCCGTAGCTCGACCAAAACCGGCACTCACCTTAGCCATGCTCCACAGTGCATCCGAGAGAGCGTACGAGCCGGGAAACATGTGTTTTGGCCCGAGATCTTCAACCATTAATTCAGCCAAGGCCCAACACGCCTACTGGAGCCTATTATGGTCCAAACCAAAGGAAGATTTGACTTGGCACAATCCGAATCCAAATCAGGAAGGCCAATCTCCTACCCGGACCCGTTTGGAGCCAAGTAAGGAAAGTCCGACTTCCGGTCCTTTGCACGACTTCTCCACATGTGTAAAGCGGTCCACCGAGTATACGATGGGGCCTAGACCACCAGAGCACAAGAAGATAAGCCCAAATGCCCTACACGGTCGTTTTGGTGGAAGGATTAATGAACTTGCCATAATTGGCTATGCACGCGATTTGCTAGATCAAGACAAGATATTGTCCTCTAATCTCGGCCATCCAATCTCAGCATCTCATCCAAGGCGTCCAACACCCCAAGGAAGATTCGTCTTCCCATAAACCGCAACAAGAATCTCGCCCAAAGATCACAACCGCAACAATGTCGACATTTCGAAGATTTTATGTTAATTGCTTTCCTTTATTTTTGAATTCTTGTGACCGTTAGGTCTTCTTGTCGAGCTCCTATAAAAGCTCTTTGCTTCTGTACTTCCCATTCACGCAATTTTTAAGATTATTTCAATAAACTTCGAGTTTAGTTTTCAAAGCATTCGTTGCCTTTGAATCGGTTCTTTGTTTGTTCTTAAGTATTGTGCGAGGTGTCCCCCTTGCTTAAGAGCTGTCGAGTCTTCTCTCTCTAGAGCGTGGTTTCCCCCAGGAGAGTTAAGCTTCAACTTGTTTGTCCGGTCCCATCACAACCGAGCCAAGCTTCCGCAACCATCACCTCCGACCCATCCTTCCGCATACAAGCCGCTTTGAATCACTTTGAGGCCCTTGTTTGTAAATCGACCTCGAGTCTTACATCATTGGTATCAGAGCTTCAAAAGCTCCTATCTATCAGGTTACTTCGTTCTTTGTTTAAGTTTTTCATTTGTTTCATTGCTTTTTCGTTATTCTCAATCGAAAACTACAAAAAAAAAAAAAAAAAAAAAAAAATTTTATCTGCTTTACCAGTCTGTTTGTTTCAATTTTCATAAAATCATAAAAACTCATAAAAACATTTCGTCTTTTGTCGTTGCTTGTTAACTCATCATAGAAAAATATAAAATTGTTTCTGGAATTTTAGGAAGTGATTTAATATTTTTAGATCAACAAAAACGGAACCGGAAAATTTCAGTGCAAGAAACAGTCTTTGTGATCTTGTTTGTTCTTAAGCTAGACTTTGATTCCTGTGAATTTTCTTGTGTAAGGTACTATGGGAGAGCTAGCCAACGACCCCATGTCACTCATGGCTCGTAACTTCACTGCTTTCCAAGAAGAGATGAGAAACATGACCCAACGGCTAGAGCAAGGCTTAGCCAACGTGGGAGGAAGGCTTGACCGAGTGGAAGCACGGCCTCAAGGAGCAAACAGGGGAGCTCCACCACAAGCAGCACAGCATGACGATGAACACATGCCCGAGCTTGATGGCGACCCACCACCTGGTCGGAACCAAGCACCGGATCCACAACAAAACCAACAACGCCGGAGAGATCCAATGAACCGAGGCAGGCCCCGTGATGAAGGTCAAGGCCAGTACAATAACAGCAATGATTTGAAGATAACACCACCTACCTTTGCTGGGAAGGTAGATCCAGAAGCCTACCTTGATTGGGAGAGGCGTATGGAGTATATTTATGAGTGCTATAATTATCAAGAGCACAAGAAAGTTGCCTTTGCAGCTGCTCAACTCACCGACCATGCACTTGCTTGGTGGGATCGAGAGATGGCAGAAAGAAGAAGGTATGGAGATGGACCACTCAACTCTTGGAGGGAGATGAAATCACTTCTCAAACGGAGATACGTTCCACCACACTATCATCGAGAACTCCAAAGGAAATTCAGAAAACTTTACCAAGGCCAGAAGACGGTCGAAGAATATTATGATGAATTTGAGATCTTGAGGAACAGGCTAGAGCTAGAGGAGACCGAGGAGACCCTCATGTCTCATTTTCTCGAAGGCCTTAATGAAAAAATTACAAAGAAAGTGGAGATACAACCGTATCATCAACTTCATGAGCTGCTACACCTTGCTATCCAAGTGGAGAAACACCTCAAGAAGAAGTCATCTACCGCCCCTAAGCCGAAATACAACCCACCGGTATGGAATTCTCCAACAACTCAAGCTACGGACAAAGGGAAATCAATTGAAATTGAATCTAGATTCAAGAGTAAAGCGGCCGAGCCCTATAGAGATGCACGACAAGAGCAAGGTAAGTCTTCTACTCCTTACCATACACGTGAGCTCACTTGTTACAGGTGCAAAGGAAGAGGCCACATCTCAAGAGACTGCCCGAACCCGAGAGTGATGATCATATTGCCATCCGGTGAATGTGAATCTCAAGACGAGGCAGAACCGGATGATGACAAAGAGACCATTGAATATGCTGATGAAGGAGAGTCCCTAGTGATCATGAGAGCCCTCAACACTCAAGTGGTTGAAGAGGACACTGCCCAAAGAGAAAATCTCTTTCACACACGTTGTACCGTCCAAAACAAGGTATGTCACCTCATCGTCGATAGTGGCTCTTGTACTAACATTGCAAGCTGCTTGTTAGTTGAAAAATTAGGTCTTACCGCCACGGACCACCCTAGACCATATAAGCTTAAGTGGCTGAACGACAAGGAAGAGCTAAAGGTGTCAAAACAAGTGCAAATTTCCTTCTCAATCGGTGCATACAAGGATAAAGTGGTGTGTGATGTCGCACCAATGGAAGCTGGTCATATTCTCCTAGGGAGACCCTGGCAATATGATAGAGCCGTGTCCCACAATGGACGGACAAACCAGTACTCCTTCCATTTCAATAACAAGAAGGTCACGCTTGCTCCATTGGACCGATCCGACGTCCGAGTGTTGCAAGCAAGAGCAAAGGAGAAAAGACAGCTCAAGGTAAATCTTTTTCTTGAAATTTCTGATAAGCTATCTTCCTTAGAGCCCGTAACACACTTGTCTTTGCCATTCGCGTCGAAAACAGGTTTTGTAGGTTGCAAGTCAACTTTATCCAAGGCAAAATTCACTATAGCCGGGGAGAAAGAAGTTTTAGCCGAGAAACAAAAGATTGCCGAGGCAGCACCAATTTTAGCCGAAGCAAAAGTCATTGTAGCCGAGGAGAAAGAAGTCTTTGCCGAGGCAACTTCAAAGGCTAAACCAAACTTCACCAAGCTCCACATCACTACCAGCACACTCAACGAGCAGAAACAAGGATATCTCTACTCCTTGTTGATCCAAGAAGCACCGCCAATGGTGGCCCACATCCAAAAATCAAGCCAACTCCGAGGTAAGCTCCTAAACCACCTTTCGGGATACAAGTCTAATGCGCTATGTTTGGATGTAGGTTTGAAGATTTCGAGGACGAAATCACTTGAAGAGGGAGGGTATGATGAGGACATCAAGTCAGAAAGTCAACAAGGACCCAAGGTCAAAGCCATGAAAGCTCATGGGATTGCTACTGCCTTTGAAATGGGCTGTACTGAGTGTACGTCAGGCTTAGACCCTCGTCCTATAGGCAACAGCGGTCCCATTCCTAAGGTCGGGACAGTAATTCCTAAGCTCCTCGCCCGGATAGAGCCAACCGTCCCACCACCCAAAAGAGATGGGATTCGTCGACCAACCCACCATGAGGAAGAGAACAGTCGAGCCAGAATTCCCGAAGCTCGACCTTGGTATCACGGTGACCCGATCGTTCACGAATCAAGCCCGACTGGTGAGCTCGACGGCCAGGAGGATCCAAACGTCCCACCACCCAAAGGAGATGGGATTCATCGACCAACCTACCATGGATAAGAGAACAGTCGAGCCAGAATCCCCGTAGCTCGACCAAAACCGGCACTCACCTTAGCCATGCTCCACAGTGCATCCGAGAGAGCGTACGAGCCGGGAAACATGTGTTTTGGCCCGAGATCTTCAACCATTAATTCAGCCAAGGCCCAACACGCCTACTGGAGCCTATTATGGTCCAAACCAAAGGAAGATTTGACTTGGCACAATCCGAATCCAAATCAGGAAGGCCAATCTCCTACCCGGACCCGTTTGGAGCCAAGTAAGGAAAGTCCGACTTCCGGTCCTTTGCACGACTTCTCCACATGTGTAAAGCGGTCCACCGAGTATACGATGGGGCCTAGACCACCAGAGCACAAGAAGATAAGCCCAAATGCCCTACACGGTCGTTTTGGTGGAAGGATTAATGAACTTGCCATAATTGGCTATGCACGCGATTTGCTAGATCAAGACAAGATATTGTCCTCTAATCTCGGCCATCCAATCTCAGCATCTCATCCAAGGCGTCCAACACCCCAAGGAAGATTCGTCTTCCCATAAACCGCAACAAGAATCTCGCCCAAAGATCACAACCGCAACAATGTCGACATTTCGAAGATTTTATGTTAATTGCTTTCCTTTATTTTTGAATTCTTGTGACCGTTAGGTCTTCTTGTCGAGCTCCTATAAAAGCTATTTGCTTCTGTAATTCCCATTCACGCAATTTTTAAGATTATTTCAATAAACTTCGAGTTTAGTTTTCAAAGCATTCGTTGCCTTTGAATCGGTTCTTTGTTTGTTCTTAAGTATTGTGCGAGGTGTCCCCCTTGCTTAAGAGCTGTCGAGTCTTCTCTCTCTAGAGCGTGGTTTCCCCCAGGAGAGTTAAGCTTCAACTTGTTTGTCCGGTCCCATCACAACCGAGCCAAGCTTCCGCAACCATCACCTCCGACCCATCCTTCCGCATACAAGCCGCTTTGAATCACTTTGAGGCCCTTGTTTGTAAATCGACCTCGAGTCTTACATCAGGTTCTCTCCGGACTTAGTTCTTAAATCGAGAGTCTCCTTCATAAATCTCATGTTATTTATTTAATCATGTCTTTACTTTCATTCATGTCCGAGTAGTTCTCTTGTTGGGTAAAGGGATCTCAATGGGCTCTCATGGATCAATTTATCATTAGGTTTTTAGATGAGGATATCGATTAGGGTTCTTCGTTTTATCCTTATTTTTAATGCATGTTTGTTTGATTAGCTACCTTGCAACTGAACTTAGGTAGTTTTACATCTACGAAAGTATTGGATCTATTTGCTTGACCTAGGGTAGACGAGCAGTTCGGCTTCAAGATACGAAACTATACTTATGTTTGTTCATCATAATTTTCTGTGCGGCCAAAGACGAAAGCTACTGGTCGAGTATAGGCATGGGCATTCGGGTACCCGTTCGGGTTTGGTTCGGTTCTTTCGGGTTTCGGGTACCCAAATTTTAGAAGTTTAGGACCCATTCGGGTATTTCCTTTTTTGGATCGGGTTCAGTTCGATTCTGCCCGGATTCGGGTACCCGAAATTTATTCCAATTCTAAAAAAATACTAAATTTTTTTGTTTAATTTAAACAAAATTTGGTTAAATTTTCCAAAAATAAAAATAAATTTTGACAAATATAACTAAAGATTTTCGAATATTTCGAGTATATTTGTTATTTTGGTCTCAACATAACTAATATATTCGGTTTATAATTGTAATTTTTAGTATTTTGGTTATTTCAAAACTAAAGATACATAATATTTTTAGATATATAATTGTATTTTGTATATTTCGGGTACCCGTTCGGGTTTCGGTTCGGTTCGTGTATCCGAAATATTTTATAAGAGGAACCATTCGGGTATTTATAAATATTTCGGGTACCCGTTCGGGTTTCGGTTCGGTTCGGATATTTATAAAATGGGACTCTGATTTTTCCGGGATCGGATATTCTTGGTTCGGTGATCCGAGCTGTGAAGGGCGTTCTTTGCGTTTCCTCTAGCATATGGTCTATCTTTGGTGCTGTGTTGATTGCATGATGAACTTGTGACCGAATGGCTCTCATCTCAGCGTTAGCCCGGGCCAAAGAGGCTCGGACCTCGTTGATTTCGGTGGTTTGGGATCGACTCATCTCACCGAGTTCGTTATGCTGACTTCGGTTCGTCCTTTCCAATTCTTCGCGTTGTGTTTGTTGTACGCAGAGAAGGTTCTCTTGCTCTTCTGTCAAGGTTCCGAACCGAGATGAGCTAGGGATTTCTTCGACTCCACTCCCTTCCAATGCCGAAGCAAACTCTTCGCGCGTGATGTGTCTTGAGGTGTGATCTCTTTCTGTTGGAGTCTCCACGTCGGTGATGGCTGTATTATTTCCACCAAGGTGAAGCTTTGAGGGATCGTCGGTTTGTTGGGTTCGTCCATCGTTGACAACTCCCGGTCTCATGTTCAGCCGAGGCGGCTCGGTCAAAATTGGCCTCGTCCCCACGGGAATCATCTCGTCGGATGGGTTTATGGGTTGCAGTCCCCTTGGGATTCCTAAAGTATATCTTGAGGTGCCTGGGGGCGTTGAGAAGTTGAGGGCGACTTGATTGAGACCAAAATTTCCCAGTGGGAGACGATTTGCCGAGGTGTCTGGAGGCGTTGAAAAGTTGAGATTCGTCGGGTTGGGACGGGATCTCCTCGAGGTTCCCCATGTGTGATTTGATGTCGGGCTAAGGTCTTCGGTGTATAGGTCTTGGGCTCAGCTCTCCGACGCCAGCATCTCGAGCTTCTCTGATAGATTCTTGCTCAGCTTGTGTTGCTCTTCGGTCTTTTTCAGCAACATAGCGAGCATGTCCTTCAGTTCGGTCATGGGAGTCGAGGGTTCTTCTGGGATCATTGTGGGAGAGCCGTTGGGATCGACTCTGTGAAGATTGCCACCGTTGTTGTTTGTGTTGTCTCCGATTCTTGGTGTGTCTCCGACCATCCCTTCAGATCTCATTTTTTGTAATTTCCGTGAGTAAGAAAACTTCTACGATCCCCACAGACGACGCCAAATTGTGGGAGTCGAAACTCGCACAACCAAATTCTTGTCATAGACTTTTAAAGGGAACATAAGATTCAGTGAAGGAAACACAAATAAGAGATCCAAAGATTGTTTTATCCAAAGATTGTTTTTATTATTGCTGTTTAGAAAGCATTTTCGTACAAGATATTGTTAAGTGTCTCTGTTAGGGTCCAAGCGTCCCCTGTTTATGAATAACTATGCTCATTATTTATACAAGTTTTGCAGGCGAGAATCTCGGACAGAATATAGAATATTTCTTTTTTCCTTTGTGCGGCCACCGCCTTCGATCATCTTCAAGGACGATACCTAGTTTATTTGACAGTTTCCGGGTTCGGCCCATTAAGCTTGACCAATGACCTTCGTCTCGGCCCATCAGCCCTACTTCGACTCAGCCAATGAGATGATGGACTCGGCCCATATTACTTTGACCTGGCCTCGGTTCGATCTTGGCTCTGCTTCGACCTTGGTTTGGTCTTGAGTTGTAACGATCTCGCCTCGACTCGGTCACGCTTTGCATGAGGTGAACTGGCCGAGGTGAATCTTGCCAAGGCGAACGAATAGGTTTAGACCGTCCTTTGGCTCGGTCGCCTTCCTTTCCTTCTCAGCTCGGTAATCTTCCTTTCCTTCTCGGCTCGGTAATCTTCCTTTCCTTCTCGGCTCTCCATACTTTTGCAGACGGTTAATTTTGAGGGGGTGGAATCCGACCCCAACAATGGCTAGAAATTTTATATTTCTTGTTGTTAGCAGATTGAACGTTAAAGTTGCAAATTTCGATGAGGCTTATTGATCTCCAAATTTTTGAAGAAGAGAATTATGCACAAAACCTTGTATTGTATCATCATGTTTAAAACTACACAAATTTCTAACATCAATATTTGTAAATAGTACGTATGTAGTTAATCTAAATGGTACAAACATTTTCATCAAGGAATAGAAGTTCCACTCCCATAAGCATATTACTTGCTTTTAGATTTCTACCTTTCCACTTTCGAATAATGCACACAATAGTACAGTGATATACCCTATTTCAACCATTTTTTTTTTGAAATGTAATATTAATTGATCAACAAAACTGAATACGTACAAATGTTTCAGAAATCAGAGCTTCAAAATAGAGCATTGAACTGAAAAACAAAGCATGGAACTGAAAAACAGAGGACTAATTCGAAAAATTTAGAGCTATCAATTTGACGAAAGATCTCTTGTCGGGAGCATACAGATTTCCCTCCAACGGTCGAGGCTAGCACTGTTGTCTTCGTTTCTAGAGAGAGAACGAAGCCGAAAGCATATGTCTTTGTTGACCATATGCTCGAGGAGGAGGGCCGATCGAGATGGCCGTTGGTGTCGACGTCTGTTTCGTTCCTGCCATATCCTGTATATTGTTGTCTGCAGCGCAAGGCGAGCTAAGATGGAGTCAGTCTTATTTCGCCTGCATCTCGACACAGAACGGGGAGTAACTGTCCAATCCAGGTTCGTGCGGCCTAGAAAAAGCCCCGAGCATAGCCAGTTCCATATTGTGAAGGAATACGGGCAAGCAAAAAATAAATGATCTCTCATCTCATTAGGTTCACCGCAGAGCACACACGGTTGAATAAGTCCCCACTGCCTCATCCTCTCTCATGTTGCGAGCTTATTTCTCAGAGCCAACCAAGTGATAAAACCATTCCGAGGGATCGAGTGAGAAAACCAGACCAAATGACTCCACCATATCGCTTGACTTGGCACACGCAGCTGGTCCCATGTTACTTTGCTCGAGAAATGAAATTTAAACTCATTTCGATTGTGATGCCATAGCACCACATCCTACCCAGTCGAAGCATAAAGTACCGGTGACGACAAAACACAGTGCACTATCCTTCGAAATAACGAGTTTCGACAGCGACAGAGCGACCATTGGTGATCCTGAACAGTTGATGCTACTACTGCATTGCGAGCAATACCCAGATTACGAGTGCCCGCCTCCCCCGCGCTAGTCATTAGTCTGCTGGTATGGAGCCAATCATCAAACCAGAAGGAGGTGGATTCTCCGTTACGAATTTTGTGTCGAATAAAATTTGCAGCCAATGGCCTGAGCTTAAGTAATTTTTGCCAAATCCAGGAGCCCCGAGAGCTCACATATACGTCCCAGAAGGAGGAGTGACGGAGCAGATAGTGACGCGTCCACGCCACCCAAAGAGAGCTCGTCTTTGCGAATAATCGCCATATAAGTTTCAGTTAAAAAACCCGAGAGGAATCTTGTAACTTCCGAATACCCAATTCTCCTTCATTTTTTGGTTTCCAAACATCCTCCCAAGCAACATTAGCTCTCGTATAAATGTGTGGTGAGCCCGACCCAAGAAACGCAACGCACATGCTCTCAATCGCAACAAAACAGCGCTTCGAGAGACAAAATAGGGAGCACCAAAAGTTGGTAATGTTGGCTATAACAGACTGGATAAGCTGCAAACGTCCAGCAAAGGAAAGGGACTTACTTGACCAAGACAAAAATCTGCTTCGAATTTTATCTATTAGTGGTTCATAGTCCAAGCGAGACATGCTCTTCGTCGTGAGGGGGAGACCAAGATATCGTATTGGAAGCTTCTCCAAAGGAAAGCCAAGATTCTGAGATGTTTGTAGTACCGTCGGCAATATACGACCAGCCACAAATAGAGAGGATTTTGAAGCGTTTATTGCAAGGTCTGAGTCACGCTCGAAAGCCAGGGACACCTCCATAACCCCGTGGAGATATTTGTCAGTACCATCCATAAAAACCAGCATTTCATCCGCGAAACTCAAATGTGTCACATTGAGATCTCGACACATTGGGTGGTATCCAATATCCCCTGCAATTGCCGCTTTATTAAACATGAGAGAGAGGATATTTATTGCAATTACAAAGAGGTATGGAGAGAGCGAGCAACCTTGTCGAAGTCCCCGAGAGCTTGTGAAGAAGCCTTCGAGATCACCATTGACAAGAACATAGAAAGCCGCTGAAGATATGCAACTCTGAATCCACATCACAAAAATCTTCGGAAATCCCATAGCGCGAAGAGTGGAGAGAATGAAGTCCCAACGAATCGAATCAAAATCCTTTGCAATATCTAGCTTAAGTGCACAACGAGGAGAAATGGAATCCTTGTGGTAGTCCTTGTCAAGCTCAGTCGCGAGAAATACATTTTCCAGGAGTAATCGGCCTTTTATGAACGCACTTTGGTTGGGAACCATACCGTCAGGGAGTACCGATTTTATTCGATTGGCTATAATTTTCGAGATGACTTTGTATAACATATTGCAGCATGTTATAGGTCGGAATTCTCTAATGTTCCGGGCTTCTGTTGTTTTTGGCGCAAGGCATAACATCGTAGTATTTACTCCATTCGGCATGAATCCATAAACAAAGAATGGCTGCACTACAACAATAAAATCGGACCCTATGACAGGCCATGCTGCCACGAAGAACTCCGCCGTAAAGCCATCGGGGCCTGGAGTTTTGTTAGACGGCATAGAGAGAAGAGCCTGTTTGATTTCTGCCTCTGTGACGTCACTCACCAATAAATCAGCCATATCCGGAGGACAGCGGTACGTGATCAGATCCTCGAGAGAATCTATAGAGATCGCTAAAACCTGAGCACTTTCTGATTGAAGGAACGTCCTGAAATGATTCAAAGCTTCAGCTTTGATGTCGTGCAACTACGTAAGAACTACACCATCCCCATTCACAAGACACTTGATTGAATTTTTTGCCTTTCGAGTTTGCGTTATACGCTGATAAAAGGTGGTATTTTGATCATCGTAGCGTAGCCAAGTGATTCTAGATTTCTGCCCAAAAAATTGTTCCTCAATTCCAGCAAGGTGGTTCGAAGTTTCCGAGGCCTCCGAAGCAGCTGCGACGTTTTCCGGTGTAGGAGAGAGCAGCGCCTGATTCTGTTTTTGGCATAAGAACTCGAAAGCTTCTTTAGATTTCCTAGTGATGTCTCCATATATATCCTTATTGAGAGCTCGAAGATGCGATTTAAGGGACTTGAGCTTACGGTGAAATCTATGTAATGCTGAACGAGAGTGGAACAGCGGTATTGATTCCTCCCAAACTCGTGAAACCGTATCACGGAATTGTGGATGATTTACTGTGAAGTTAAAAAACTGGAAATGACGTCGTTTGGCCGGGGAATGGCTGTTCATACGCACCAGACAACGAGCATGATCCGAGATTCCATTAGATTCAAAAGCTGCGAAGGATTGAGGGAATTGTGAACACCATGAGTTGTTGACAAGCGCTCGATAAAGTTTATTTCCAATGGGGTCGTTCTCTCTCTTATTCCACCAAGTAAATTGAGGACCCACATATCCTAGATCCATGAGCTCACATTCAACCACAAGCATCTGAAACTCCTTCATACCCGTCTGGTTTGGTATGGATTCAAGTACCCTAGAGTGCTCCTCGGATGTCAGGGTTTCATTAAAATCGCCAAAAATGATCCAAGGAATATCCCTAATAATGAATGTTTCTCGAATCTGGTTTAGTTCCTCCCATAGTAATAGCCGCTCTTGTCTAAAGTTGGAGGCATAAACACATAAACAAACAAATGACAAACCCGATGGGTAAGCAACGGAGACAGTGATGACTTGAGGACTTTTAAAAAGAGAATTCCACTACGGCGGACCATACCAACCATATTCGTCCCAATCGATGGTAATCGTAGTTTGTGATAGCATTCCATCCCGGGAAAACACTATCAATGATAGACGGACAATTTTCTTCCTGAACACGGGTTTCAAGGAGACACCCGAAAGCTGGATTTGTTTCACGAATCCAAGACCGAACTGCATTATGTTTGCGCGTTTTGTTGAAACCCCTAGTATTCCACGCAAAAAATGGCGTCATAATCATTAGTGCTTCCTTTCGGAAACCTTTTGGTGTTCTTTTGAGAAGCAAAAATCTTATCTTTCTTTGTAATGAGTGATTTCTTTGGGGCTTTTTTTTTTCCCCGAATTCCCGTTCCATTTTTCAGCTTTGCCGGTATCACCAGAGCCTCGTCCTCATCAGATGATTCTCCCGCTACTACATTATTCAAAATTTCCCCTTCCTCCCTTTCATCTTCATCTTCTCCGATATCCTCAAAAATCTTAAAGCTCAAAGGAGAGGTAATCTCGGGCTCTACGCTCCGGTTTGGAGATTTCCGGTTTGGAGCGTCTTTTGCTGGTGATTTTTTACTTGCCACCACTGTCCATGACTCCTCATTTGGTAAAATCGACTGCTCTTCAATCCCTGCATTAGTCAATGTGTTATCCGAAGTAACAGAGTTGCTTTCCTCATGATTAGTCTCCACTTGCTTCTCAATCCTACAATCATCCTGACCCACTTCCGAGTTGACCAAGTCATGCACATCAGAACCATTTGCTTTCAGAATGGACTTGATGGGGCTCTGTCGCACCTGTTCAGCCGGTTTCTCTGCCAGCACCACCGATCCCTTTCTCATTTGATAGCACTCGGAATCTTTATGTCCCCAACTTTGACACAACAAACATCGAGAAGGCAACCACGGGTAAGAGACCAAAACAAAGATTGCTAGCTCAGATTGAAGACATATCTTTTCCACCAAAGGTTTTTCTAAATTCACCACCACTAGAACTCGGGCAACGTCCAAACGGATACATCTCTCCGTATTTGGATGCAGTCTTTGAGCATCACCCAAAAGGTCCCCTAGGAACATCAGACCCTTATGAGAGAAGAGGTGATCCGATACGTGTTTGAAATACACCCAAAGCGGCATTGACGAGAGATTAGGTTTCAAACTCGAAGTGCGAGGGCTCCATTCCTGCACCACAAGAGGAACGTCAGAGATATGCCAAAAATGTCTCCGGAGTACAAGAGATGTGGTTTGGTCATTCTCGATACGGAAGAGGACTGTTTTTGGGTTAAGAAATTGAGAATCAATCTTTGAGGACTTCTCCGGAGACCCCCAAATTTGATTTACCATAGCGTGCACTTTACCAATGTGTGGTGCATCGCCTATGAAGTAACCAACAATGAATTTCGACCATAGAGGTTGTGCATTGAGTAGGATTTTGTCAGGTATTTTTGCGGAAGCAACTCCATCTGACGTAGCTCTCCCTAGATCGAAACTCCAAGGCTGGTGAACTGAAGAATAATCCTTGCAAGCTATTGCTCCAAGGCGTGGGGAATGATTGGTGTTGCACAAAGGTGATGGAAAACCTTTAATATACCGTGGGAACTACTTAGTATATTACACACCTAACTAGATCACCAAGCTTAGATACTACACACTAAGCAGAATCAAAGAGATGAAGAACTCGTCTCTTAGAAACAAACGAAGGTTGCGCCTCAAAATATATTAAAAGGTAGGGTAATGTTTTCAGCGACATTACAAGAGTATATAAAGGGAAAAACGAGCCCTTAAGTTTAAAGAATTGCAAAAATAAGCCAAAAGAAAATAAAATAAAAGAAAGGCACAAAACAGAAGGTCTTTTGTGCAAATAAGATAAAAAAAAGGAAAGATAGAGATAGATGAGGCTATGCTTGTCGAGATTGTGCATCTTGAGCCTCAGGTGTGGCTAGTGAACTAGGTGTGGTGATCTATCCTTGCCTCATTAAAAACCTATCTTTGAAAAACCCAAGTGGGATAAAAACAAAGATAGGGAAAAAGAGTGCAAAGATAGACCACAAGCTCACTAGCCATCTTGTACTTGAATCAGGTTGATTGTTGGAGTTGTGGTGTTGTATTCTTGACTTAGATAGCTTGGTTGCTTCTGAATGTGGTTAAGAATGCCAGCAACAGCTTCCTTGAGCTCCTTAGCCATTGTTCGTGTCATAGGACCAGTTAAGATGATCTTAGGCTCCTCGGCGACAAACTCCTCATCTTCAAGTTCTTCTTGTGTTGATTCAAGCTTCTCGGCTACAAGTTCTTCATCTGTTGGTTCAATGCTATCCATGATCACATCATCCCCTCCTTCTTGAAAAGGATTTGACCTCAAATCTGGATCATCTGCAAGAAAAGGAGCTAAGTCAGAAACGTTGAAACTATGACTGATGTTATACTTACCTTGAAGGTCCAGCTGGTAGGCATTGTCATTGATCCTCCTTGTGATCTTGAATGGACCGTCGACTCTAGGAATTAGTTTGGACTTCCTTTGTTCTGGGAATCGATCCTTCCTCAAGTGCACCCACACAAGGTTTCCTTCCTCAAAGATCATCTTGCGTCGCCCCTTGTTCTGATATTCAGCATACTTCTTCGTTTTTTCTTCTATGTTGGTTCGAGCTTCTTCATGAATCCGCTTAACCAGCTCATCTTTCTGTTTCCCATCTAAGCTTACTCTTTCACTCAAAGGCAGAGGGGTTAAATCCAAAGGAGATAAAGGACTAAAGCCATAAACAATCTGAATTGGAGAATACTTAGAAGCAGAATGCACAACATGATTGTATGCAAACTCTATGTGCGGTAGACAATCTTCCCAAGTTCTAATGTTCTTTTTAATTAGAGCACGCAGAAGAGTCCCTAGAGTTCTATTGACAACTTCTGTTTTTGTCCATCAGTTTGTGGGTGACATGTAGTAGAGAATAACAGTTTAGTTCCTAGCTTAGACCACAATGTTTTCCAGAAATAACTAAGAAACTTAGTGTCTCTATCAGATACAATGGTCCTAGGCATGCCATGGAGACGCAAAATTTCCCTAAAGAACAGACTTGCTACATGAGATGCGTCATCTGTTTTATGACAAGCAATGAAATGGGACATCTTAGAGAATCGATCTACTACTACAAAGATAGAGTCCTTCCCTGTTCTAGTCCTAGGCAGCCCTAGTACGAAGTCCATGGATATGTCAGTCCAAGGATGAGATGGAACAGGGATAGGAGAATACAAACTGTGGGGCATAACCTTTGATTTAGCCTGTTTGCAAGTTGTGCACCTGCCACAGATTGTCTCCACGTCTGTCTTCATGTGAGGCCAATGGAAGTGATCTTGCATCACCTTCAGGGTCTTATCTCTACCGAAATGCCCCATCAAACCTCCTCCATGAGCTTCCCTAACCAGCAAGTCTCGAATAGAACAGTTAGGTACACACAAGCGATTATCATAGAATAGAAACCCCTCACTTCTATAATAATGGCCATCAGCAAACTTTTCACAAGATTTAAATACTTCTTGAAAATCAGAATCAGAAGCATATAAGTGTTTAAGCTGATCAAAACCCAACAGTTTTGCATCTAGGGTAGTTAGTAACACATACCTTCGGAACAATGCATCAACAACCACATTGTCCTTACCTTTTTTGTACTTGATGACATAGGGGACTGTCTCAATGAACTCGACCCACCTGGCGTGCCTCTTATTGAGCTTGTGTTGTCCCTTTAAGTGCTTTAGAGACTCGTGGTCAGTGTGTATGACAAACTCCTTAGGCCACAGATAGTGCTGCCATATTTGCAACGCTCTCACTAGTGCATACAACTCCTTATCATACGTTGGATAGTTAAGAGTGGCTCCCCCAAGTTTTTCACTAAAGAACGCAATGGGCTTCTTATCCTGCATTAAAACAGCTTCAATCCCTACACCAGAAGCATCACACTCAATCTCAAATGTTTTAAGGAAGTTAGGAAGTGTTAGGAGAGGGGCATGTGCAAGCTTCTCTTTCAGGGCCTGGAAGGCATGTTCTTGTGCGGTTCCCCATCTAAAACCAACATCCTTCTTGATGACTTCAGTGAGTGGTGCAGCAAGAGTGCTGAAGTCTTTTACAAACCGCCTATAGAACCCAGCAAGGCCGTGGAAGCTTCTCACGTTGCCTACTGTCTTTGGGACAGGCCAATCTCTTATAGCTTTGACCTTCTCCTCGTCAACCTGTACGCCATATGTGATGAGGACATCGAGTCAACGACCCAAGTCTTACAAGCAACACTAGTACCAAGTGGACCAGTGACTAGAACCAGGAGCAGGGACATGGAAAAGAAGTTCAAAATGTTCATGGACCAGCTCAGATCAGAAGGTTTCTTCAAGACGGACACTAGTCCGCTAAGCCCGTTATCAAGCAGTTATTGGGCCGATTCTTTGAAGCAGGATCCACACATGATCCCGGACGATCCAGAAGGCGATATACTTATGGAATTGAAGTTCTTTGAGTCTAGTTTCCAGAACACTAGAGATCAGCCCAAGACTCCTTACCATTCGGACCAGAACGTCTAAACACTGAAGACATATCGGCTGGATCCTTTGCTGGCCGATAACACTAAGTGGCCACTCATCAAGCCCAGGCTCGTGGCCCACTTATCTATGGTCGATTTCACTTCACCAGAGACGACTTAGGCCCAAGGAAGGTCATTAGTTGGGTTTGTAAGTCGTTTGGTACTCTTTTCCCAACCTTCGTTTTTATCCCACTGAGTTTTGCGAAGATGGGTTTTTACCGAGGCTAAACGGCTTGCAATATTATTGGCCCAATTAATGACCATCTGCAAGCCTTGGAGACCAAGCACACGAGGCCCCCTTTCTATCTCTCTTAGTCTTTTTAATTCTTTTGTAAACGGGCCTAAATTGTTAAGGACCCGTCTTGTTATTTCCTTTTCGATTTATTCCTTTTCTTTTGGGTGTGTGTTTTCTTTAAAAACCCTAAGGATTTGTCCTTTCTTCCTCATGCAGACAATAAGAATTTTCCTTGGTTATTTTCGAATTTTTGTTCTACACAAAAACATTTCCTCTCTTTAGATCGTGAGTGAGTCCGATCCTTAGGGAAAACCCTTGAAGTATCAAGAGACCGTCGCCTCTCTTGTGGTTCTCATCACCCCACCAGCAACATCCATCTTATCCCGTTTACAGAAGAGAGAGACCTTAGTCCAGCTTCTTCAACACTTCAGCACGTATCATTTTGGTATCAGAGCTTCAAAAGCTCCTGAATCTAAGGTGTAAACGTTCCCTTATCATCTTTTAATTTTTCTGTATTTGTTTTGTTTTTGTCTAGGTTGCTAGATTCAAAAAAAAAAATAGAAGAACCCTAATTTTTATCTTTGTCGATTTCTTTGTGTTACCTTAGCAAGATTAATCAAAAAAAAAAAAAAAAAAACTTAGCACTCCTTTAGTTAGTCGAAATTGAATTGTTCCTTTTAGGATTTTAGTCAAAAACAAAAAAAAATAGAAAAGAACCATATCTTAGGATTTTCGATTTTGTTAATTCCTTTTTTTGTTAAGTTAATCAAAAAAAAAAAGGAAAAGAGAGTATTTTAGTTTAGAATTTTTCCTTTTAGATTGAAGAAATATTTTTTTTTACCTTATTAGTTGTTCTTGTCGATTTTTTTTTGAGCCCCATTGATACACTTTGTGAATTTTTTTTTTTGCAAGGAAAAACAATGGAAAACAATGCTGTACCGCAAGAACCTAATGCCATTCTCATGCAAGCAATCACGGTTATGCAACAACAGCTCCAAAGAGTAGTCCAAAGGCTTGATCATATGGAGCAGCCTCAAGCCAACAACAATCCTCTACCAAGAGCACAACGACGAGCCAACAACCTAGGCGAAGATCCGGACGATGTTCCGATAGAGGAACAGCCGCGAGTAAGGAGAAGAGGACCGAGACAAGACGTCTTTGAGGAGGCCGAAGGTGACTTCCCAAGGCACCAACACTCCCAGGACATGAAGCTTAAGGCACCTACGTTTGCTGGAAGAGTTGATCCCGAGGCTTATTTGGAATGGGAGCAACGCATGGAGCATATCTTCGCGTACTACGACTACAACCAGCAAAGAAGGCTGGGTTTGGCCGTTGCTCAACTCACTGACCATGCCCTCTCATGGTGGGATCGTGAGGTAGCTGACAGAAGACGGGCCAATCACCTCAGGTCAGCACTTGGCGAGAGATGAGACATCTTATGAAGAAGCGATATGTTACGAGCTATTATCATCGAGATCTTCAAAAAAGGTTCCGAATATTATCCCAAGGAACCAGGAGCCTAATCAAGGTAAGTTTGCTAACCCAAGCACTTCTAGAACTCGTGACATAACATGTTTTAAGTGCAAGGGCAGAGGACACATGGCTAGAGAATGCCCAAATCCCCGAGTTATGATCATGTTGGATTCGGGTGAGTACGAGTCTCAAGATGAGGCCGATGTGCAAATGACCGAAGCATCCACTGAAGAAGTAGATTGTGAGGCTGAATATGGTGAGTCCCTGGTCATAAGACGAGCATTGAACCTCACGGTTCATCCTGACGAGACAGCCCAAAGAGACAACATCTTTCATACAAGATGTTCCATCCGAGGCAAGGTATGTAATTTGGTAATTAATGCAGGGTCGTGTACCAATGTAGCAAGTGACTACATGGTCACTAAGCTCTGTCTAGAACGCGCTAAACACCCTCACCCATATAAGCTAAGATGGTTAAATGATAAGGCTGAATTACGCGTCACGGACCAAGTGCTTGTACCATTCAATGTGGGCAAGTACTCGGATGAAGTTGTGTGTGATGTTGTTCCTATGCAAGCTGGCCATCTTCTTCTTGGTAGACCTTGGCAGTTTGACAAGGACGCCATTCACCATGGCCGAAGTAACATGTATTCGTTTGTGCATGATAAAAAAAAGTATAATTTAACACCTCTTACACCTACTCAAGTACACGAATTACAAGTTAAGATGTTAAAAGAAAAAGATGCATCGACCAGGACCAATTTATTTATCTTTTTTTAACGCTTCATTTATTATTCAAGAAATTCAAAAGAACTACAAAAGAGAGTGCAGGATAAAACCCAGATAACAAACAGAAGAAAAATGCCAGTAGGCATCATACAAAATAATTAGAAGACCAAACACCAAGTAGAAGGATGAAAATAATCCTGAAATGTGTTGGTAAAGGGAGCAAAGTGGAAGCATCGACCAGTTAAGCTACAACTGCTTCAACAGAGAGGAGGCTTCGAAGCCAAAAAGGGCCATTCCTCGCAACATATGATTGGTGTCTATTGTCCCTCGTAACGCTCGTGGCAATAGCATCTGCAGATCTGTTGCCATTCAACGAGGTGTGCTCGA
The DNA here is from genome assembly GCA_030161315.1 of Eutrema japonicum. NCBI lineage: Eukaryota > Viridiplantae > Streptophyta > Magnoliopsida > Brassicales > Brassicaceae > Eutrema > Eutrema japonicum. Next base: position 30,962,344 of record BSQW01000007.1, read on the forward strand.
AGCTCCAAAAATCAAAGGATCGGAGGTGATCGAAGATCTTCGATACGATTTCTAGAAACTCAGGATAGGTATGGGGATGTAGGAAGACTTCTCTGACCTGAGGAGAGGCAGCTTCAAAAATTACTTGCTTGAAATGCAAGCTTTTAAGACTCTCTACAGCCCACATAAAACTTAATAAATCAGCTTCAAGTGGCGAGGATATCGCTGAGTAGGATCTCCGGCTATGAAAGAGAACAAACCCTGTGTGATCTCTTAATAGCCATGACACTCCACAATCTTGGTTTAAACGATTCCATGATACCCCTATGTTGCACTTTAGAGAAGTTTGGGTTGGTTTTTTCCAAGAGACAGAACCTACTAGAGAGTTTGGCTCCGTTCTTTCCTCCTCCTTCATGTTGACTTTAAACCAGATGTCAGCATCTTCTTTAGCTTTTGAAATGATCTGGGCAGGGTCCTGTCTTATTCTTTCGAATACTAAGGTATTGCGAGATTTCCAAAGATGCCAGAGAACCCAGGGAAAGGAGCGACGCACGTTCTTGTCTATTCTGAGATTTTTGCTACAAGATATGAGGTAATGAAGATTCAGCAACACAGAGTTCGACGAAAAACCTGCTGGAGGAGTCGGGATTTGGGAGAGGTCCCAAACTTCTTTCGCAAATTGACATTTAAAAAGCATATGACAAATGCTCTCTTCTGCACTTCCACACGATGGGCAGGTAGAGTCAATATGAATGCCCCGCGATACTAGTCTCTCCTTTACAGCCAACGCTCTGGATAGTGCACGCCACATGAAATGCTTAATTTTTGGCAGAGTTTTTATCTGCCACAGATTATTCCACAAAGCTTTTTCAATCTGAGGCATGACTCGAGGGTTAGGAGATCGAGATTCTTTAATATTTTCCAGAAGTCTGTAACCACTCTGAGATGTGTACTTAACATCTTTTGAGAAGCTCCAAACTAGTTCGTCACTTTGGTGTCGTCTAGTTTTCATGCTCAGAATTGTTTCAGCATCCTCCTCCGTGAAGGCTTGTCTTACTCGGTCAGCAATCTAGGAACCAGTGTCTTCATCAATTAGATCAGAGACCTTTAATGTTAAATTAACAATATTGTCTTCTCGATACATCGGTGGTCTTGGCTGTATATCAAGAATCTAATTGTCTGCCCAGACGTGAGTATCATGCCCATCACCAATCTGCTTGATGATTCCCTGCTTTAAAACTTCTCTCCCATGAATGATACTCCTCCAAGCATAAGAAGGTCTCGATCCTAACCCACACTCGAGAAATGAACTATTCCTGTAGTAACGGCTTTTAAGGACCCTGGTTAGGAGTGAATCCGGTCTGTTCCAAATGCGCCATGCTTGTTTACCTAGGAGAGCTTGATTGAACTGTTCAAGATCATGAAAACCGAGGCCTCCAAGCTCTTTCTTCTTACACAATTTCTGCCAAGCTACCCATGGAATCTTATTACGATTATCCCCGCTGCTCCACCAAAACTCAGTTAATGCGCTAGTCAGCTTCGCACACAAGTCTTTGGATAATTTGAAACACGCCATAGCGTAGACCGGGAGCGCTAGACCCACTGATTTTATCAAAATTTCCTTTCCTCCATGAGATAGTGCTTTAGCGAACCAACCACGAAGACGACCCTGAGGTTTTTCTCTAATAAAGTTCAGAAGTTTCCTTTTAGATCCGCTGAAACTTTCGGGAAGACCCAGGTAAGAGCCGTCTCGCCTTCTTTGTTTATTCCTAGAGTTTGCTTCACTTCCTCTTTAACGTTCTCTTGAACATTTACTCCAAAAGTGATGGAGGATTTCAGATTGTTGATGACTTGTCCTGATGCATCACCGTAAAGCTTAAGAACCCGAATCAATTCTGCACTTTCCTCCACTGTAGCCTGACACATTAATAGACTATCATCGGCGAAGAGAAGATGGTGTACCGATGGTCCATTAGTGGCTAGTCGTATCCCATTGATCTTACCAGCAGCTTCAGATTGGTTGAGGGAATTTACCAATGCTTCAGCACACAAGATGAATAAGAAAGGGGAGAGTGGGTCTCCTTGGCGAATACCGCGTTCAGGTTTAATAAATCCATGAGATTGACCATTGAGAAGTACCGAGTATGAGACCGTACTCACACAAGCCATTATCCATCGGATCCAAACTCTGTCAAAGCCAAATTTTTCCAACAAAATCTCCAAAAAGCTCCATTCAACTCTATCATATGCCTTTGACATGTCCGTTTTTACAGCCATGTGACTACCTGAAACCATGGTGTTAGTCCTAAGCCCATGTACCATTTCGTGAGCAACAATGATGTTGTATGTGATAAGACGACCCGAGACGAAAGCGCCCTGCGTATCAGAGATAATCATAGGCAAAATCTGTTTGTGATGAGGACATCGACTCTAAAGCCGACCCAAAGGAGATGCCCATCGTCCAAGAAGGTCCCATGACCCGCTCTAAGGCCAAACAACTCAAAAGGAGGTTTGGGACAGCCATACAAGCTTTCATCAACTCCCTAAGACCAGACGATCCATTTCAAGAAATGGCCGAGACAAAATCAGTTTTAGCCGAGGGAGCTTGTGGGGAATCAGTTTTAGCCGACAGATTCTATGCGGATCCAGTTTTAGCCGAGAGATCATATGGCGGATCAGTTTTAGCCGAGAGATCACAGGCTGTGGGAAAATCAGTTTTAGCCGAGACGATTTTCCCCGATGAAAAGTTAGCCGATTAAAACCAACCCGCATCATTTTTTGCCGAAGCAGTTTTAGCCGAGGCAAAAGAACCAATTCCAAACGATGGTCCAAACGATCCGATCATCACTGAGGGAGGTAAGTTCTCTCGTCCAAATGCATATTTTAAGACTAACAGGACAAGTAGTTTTCCTCTTAGAGATGCAGAACAGCCAGTTGCTTCACTCACAAGCCATTTAGCCGAGGAGAACCAAAAAGGGGCTGAAGAGAGATTGAAGCTGAGAGATCGCAAGAACGTGAAGAGGATGGTTTCTCTGTTCAAGAAGACCTCCTAGAAGACTTCACCAAGCTGCTGCACACACGGGATGCACCAGAACCAGAGTCACCTTCAAAAGCGCCTCATGCACCACCTTGGACCCCTTCACATCAAGGTAAGCTGTTTACATTATATACTGTTCTTGCAGGTGTTCCAAGCACCAACAACGACTAAGAGCAGCATCAAAATCAACCTTAAGTCTTTAGTTTAGATCGCGCGGCCAAACTTTCCTTTTCTTGCTTTAATGAAACGATGAGTATTTGTTTTAGAGTCTTTTGTTTCGTGTTGTTTTGTTTCAAACGTCCTGTTGTTTTTGAGTCTTTCTTATCGTTTTGAGTCGAACCCTAGAAGGTTCAAGCTGACGGACTATTAATAAAGTCCTACACGCAGCTTTGTAGTCACAACTTTTACCCTAGATCAATAAAAGAGCCGCACTTTCTTCTAAGTGTTCTTGAGAAGCGAATTCTCAAAATGTTCTTGTTCTTGCTCGTGAGATTCGATCAAGACCAAGTCCTTGCACCGTATCAGAGAGTAACCTCCCCTAAGTGTCGTGTATTCACTTCACCATCAGTTCATCCCTAAGACTCCACACGAGAGAAGCGACCGCCATCGTGTCAAGTCACTTTCATCTTCGATCATCAAACCGGCTAAAGAAGAGGGCGACCGCCTGTCTTTGGCTCCATCTCTATCCCATATAAGCTCTCACCACCGAGGCTTATACCATCTGGTATCAGAGCCAAAGGTTCCACCTTTGGTTTTTCTATCCCTTTTGCTTCAAACTACTTTCATTAGTCTTATCGCTAGGTTGTTAGAATCGTGTCGTCTAAGAAAAGAAAATACAAAAAAAATTGGTTAGGGTTTTATTAGTTCTTGTTCGTGTCTTCTTGTTAGATCAAAGAAAAGCAAAAAAAATTAGGAAGTCTAGTTTAGTAGTCGATTAGTTAAATCTTTTGTTTACGCATAGTCTAAAAAAAAGAAGGAAGATTGTCTTTTCTTGTTAGAGTTTCGGAAAATTACTAAAAGGATTTTTAGAAATTTTCTTGAAGTCTTTTGCGATTGTTAGTTGTTTCCTAGACTACCTAGTAATTTTATTTGAGTCGTAGGTCTTCTTAAAATCCTGGTTGCAAAAATTTATTTGATCCCATTCGGTATTTGATGAGCTTGTTGTTTTTGAGTAAAATTTGGAAGCAACAGATTATCAACCATGGGAGAAGAAGCCAACAACACTCCCCAAGATGCTATCATGCATATGCTTACTGCCATGAGGGAAGAGCTGAGAGGATTTGGCCAGAGACTAGGCCAACTTGAGCAGCCGCAACCAAGAGCAGCCGAAGGAGCTCAACAACAAGCGAGGAGGAATGCTCCTATGAACAACCCACAAGATGCGATGGATGATGATGATGACAGCATGCCGGAGATGGAGGATGATCTTCCCCCTGAACCCCCTCATCACCAGAACCAAAGGAGACGTGACCCCATTAGAGGGCATCGCCTAAGAGAGCGTGAAGCCAATCACGGCATGAAACTGACGCCACCTACCTTTGCTAGAAAATCAAATCCAGAAGTGTATTTGGATTGGGAGAGGCGTATGGAGTACATCTATGAGTGCTATGGCTATGGAGAGAGCAAGAAGATAGCCTTGGCAGCTGCACAACTCACCGAGAATGCGCTTGCATGGTGGGACAGAACTGTTGCCGAAAGAAGAAGGCAACTCTTTGGGCCGATCCAAACGTGGCATGACATGAAATACCTCCTAAGACTAAGGTACGTGCCTGATCATTATCACCGTGACCTACAAAAATGTTTCAGGAAGCTAGCACAAGGCAGCCGGACAGTAGAGGAGTATTTTGAGGAATTTTAGAAGCTGATGAACTCATTGGAGCTAGAAGAATCCGAGGAAGCTTTGATGGCTCAATTCATAGATGGGCTTCAAGTGCGCTTAGCCAGAAAGGTTGAGAGAGCTAGGTATAGTGGACTTCATGAGCTGCTACACTTATCTGTGCAAGTGGAGCAACAAATCAAGAGGAAGACCTCACTCTCCAACAGAACCAGGAGCAATCAGCCTTGGCAAGCAAGTGGCAGCAAACCAATAGACAAGGGGAAAGCTGTTGAGATCGATTCTCGATTCAAAAGCAAGACCAATGACTTCTTTAAGACATCAAGGCCAGAACAAGGTAAGTTCTCTAACACTAGTCAAGCTAGAAATCGTGACATTACGTGTTTTAAATGTCAAGGGAGAGGACACTATGCTAGAGACTGTCCAAACCAAAGGGTCATGATCATCACGGCGAATGGAGGCTATGGATCTCAAGATGAGATGGAAGAAGAAGTAGATGAAGCTGTTGATGACGTTGAGTATCCAGACACTGGTGATCTACTAGTAACTAGGAGAGTACTTAGTGTGCTCACTACAAGAAAAAACAGTTTTTGCGACCACTTTTTGTGACTCTTTTTTTGGTCGCAAAAAGTGGGACGAAAGTGTGACCACTTTGCAACGGATTTGCAACCACTGGTATTGCAGTGGCAAAAGAGTCCCAAATTACCGACTAAAATAATTGGTCAGAAAAGAGTCGCTTATTTGCGACTGTTTAAGGACTTGCAAAAGTAGTCCCAAATTTGTGACTGATTTGCTTCGATTTAGCAACTCCACTCGATTTTTTTTTAAATAAACATCAAATAATATTTTAAAATATAAACTCTAAATTCTAAACCCTAAACCATCAAATAATATACAAAAATTCAAATAATAATAAAAAAAATTCAAACTTACTATTTTTAAAAATATAATCATTTATAAATCCTAAATTCTAAACCCTAAACCTCTAACCCTTAATCATAAACTCTAAATCTTAAATTGTAAAATATATATTACACATAAACATAAATAATATACAAAATATTAAATTGTAAACTAAATCTTACACATAAACATCAAATAATATACAAAATATTCAACACTTACAATTTTTTTAAAATATAATCATTTTAGGGTTTAGGGTAACATGTACACTCATTTGCAAACCCTAAATCTTAAATCATAAACTATAAATCTTAAATCATAAACATCTAACTCTCAATCATAAACTCTATATCTTAAATCATAAACCTCTAACCCTTAATCATAAATTCTAAATCTACTAAGTGTTACATGTGTTTTATAAGAAATAATTTTGAAAGATAAAAATTATCTCAAAATTTACTTATTTTAAGTTTTAACAAATTTTTGAAATGCTAGATATACACAAAATCATTGTAAAATCATATTCAAACCTTATAGGTTCTTAAAGTTTAGGGTTTAGGTTAAATGTTTTTTATTGTCACAAATTGGTCTCAAATTTGGGACTCTTTAGCGACTCCACACGATTTTTTTAATAGGAGTCACAAAGTAGTCTCAAATTTGCGACTACTTTTTAATAGTAGTCACAAAATAGTCCCAAATTTGAGACTAAATTGCAACTCCACTTGATTTGTTTTATAGAAATCAATAAATTCTAAACTCAAACCACAAACCCTTAGCCCTAAACCCTAAACCTCTAACCCTTCATCATAAATTTGATCTAAATCTTAAATTTTAAGCTAAATCTTACACATAAACATCAAATAATATACAAAAAATTCAAAACTTACAATTTTTTTAATATGATCATTTATAATCCATTTTATAAATCCTAAATTCTAAACCATAAACCTCTAACCCTTAATCATAAACTATAAATCTTAAATTATAAATAGATCTTACACATAAACATCAAATAATAAACAAAAAAATATAACACTTACAAAATTTTCAATCTAATCATAACATCTACTAAGTGTTACATGTGTTTTATAAGGAATTATTTTGAAAAATAGAAATTTTCTCAAAATTTATTTATTTTTAAGGTTTAACATATTTTTAAACATCTATATACACATAATCATTGTAAAGTGATATTCAAACCTTATAGGGTCTTAAAGTTTAGGATTTAGGATAAAGATTTTTGATTCTACTCATAACATTTATAAGTAGTCACAAAATAGTTTCAAATTTGGGACTGATTTGCAACTCCAGACGAATTTTTTAATTGGAGTCACAAAATAGTCACAAATTTGCGACTAATTTGCGACCAAATGACAAAAAAATGAAAGCTTCTCATTGGTTACTTCATTGAGACGAGGATTGAGATCTCCACCGTTGATTGGTTTAATCCAACGGTGGATGATTTAAACTGATTTTTTTTTTATTTTTTTTATTGTTTCTTCTTCTTCCTTCTCTTTTTCTCTGTCCTTCCTACGATTCTTTTTCTTCTTCTTCCTTCCTTGTTTTTTTTTCCAGATCTTTTCTCTTCCATTGTTGTGATTAAAGAACAATCCATCTTTTTTTTTCCAGATCCAGGGACGACAGCGCCGGCGAAGATGGGGGAGGAGTAGATCGGCGCGACGAGGGAGAAGAAGATCCAGGCGGAAGAGAAAGAGAAAGAGAAAGAGGGAGAAGAAGATCGAAGGTCGGTGCCGGCGATATCACGGGACTGGTTCACCACCGGAGCAGATCCTGGCCATAGAGGGAGAAGAAGAGCGAAGGTCGGTGCCGGAGGGATAAGAAGATCGAAGAACGGCGCCGGAGAGGGGAAGAAGATCTGCGATCTTCGATCTTCTTTTTTCATTTATTTTTATTTTTTAATTTTTTAATTTTTTTAATTTTTTTAATTTTTTGTAATTAATTAATTAATTTAATAAATAAATTTTTTTTTTTTGAATTTTGGTTTTTGTTTTTTTTTTAATATTTTTTTTATAAGTAGTCACAAAATCAGTCTCTAAATTAGGACTGATATTATAGTCACATATTAGTCTCAAATTTGCGACCGTTTTGCGATCACTTTATTTTGCGACCAAATATTTGCGACTACTTTTTTTGGTCACAAAATGGTCGCAAATGAGTCATTTGCGACCATTTTGTGACTCTTTTGGTGGTCGCAAAAACTGTGTTTTCTTGTAGTGGCTGATTCAACCCGAAGAGAAAGTTCAAAGAGAAAACTTGTTCCACAAGCGATGCACCATTAACAACAAGGTATGTAATCTTGTAATAGATGGAGGATCTTGTGCTAATGTGGCTAGCAAGTTTATGGTAGACAGGTTAGGCTTGGAGAAAACTAAGCACCCTAGACCCTACAAGCTACAATGGCTCAATGACACCACGGAGCTCAAAGTGACAGAGCAAGTGAGTGTTCCCTTTAGCGTAGGAAAATACCAAGACCAAGTGCTTTGTGACGTAGTTCCTATGCAAGCTGGCCATCTCCTGCTGGGGAGACCATGGCAATTTGACCGAGCAACTATTCACAATGGCCGGACAAATTACTACTCATTCGTTCACAAGGAACGCAAGCACAACTTGGCCCCTCTAAGCCCTACGGAAGTGCATGAACTTCAAGCTAGGATGAGCAAGGAGACCAAGGTAAGTGTTTCTAATCTATACATCAATACTGGTGGTTTAAATCGTGCTATGAGTGCCGAGGGCACTATATTACTAATGCTTTTTAAAGAGTGTCTAAGTACAGAAAACAAAGAACTAGCGTTGCCGCCGGAAGTAGATGCTTTGTTAAGCAAATTTAGATATCTATTCACTGAAGAGAACCCACCAGGCCTACCTCCCCTACGAGGAATAGAACACCAAATAGACCTTGTCCCAGGCTCTGCCTTACCCAACAAGGCAGCATATCGAATGAACCCCGAAGAGACTAAAGAATTGGAAAAACAAGTTAGGGATCTACTAGACAAAGGATACATAAGAGAAAGTCTCAGCCCATGCGCCGTGCCCGTGCTGTTAGTGCCAAAGAAAGATGGCACTTGGAGGATGTGTGTGGATTGCCGAGCTATCAACAACATCACCATCAAATACCGGCATCCTATTCCACGCTTAGACGATATGCTAGATGAACTAAGTGGCTCTACTATCTTCTCAAAGGTAGATTTGAAGAGTGGATACCACCAAGTCAGAATGCGAGAGGGAGATGAGTGGAAAACAGCCTTCAAGACCAAGCAAGGGTTATATGAGTGGCTAGTCATGCCTTTTGGCTTGACTAATGGACCAAGCACCTTCATGCGTCTAATGAACCAGGTTCTTCGTGCTTATATAAGTAAATTTGTAGTTGTTTATTTCAATGATATACTTATATATAGTAAGAACCTACAAGATCATCTCAAACACCTAGAACTAGTGCTTAAATCACTTCGCAAGGAAGGCCTTTATGCTAACCTTAAGAAGTGCACATTTTGTACTAACCAACTTGTGTTCTTAGGCTTTGTAGTAAGTGAACAGGGACTACAAGTAGATGAGGAGAAGATCAAAGCCATAAGAGATTGGCCCACACCGACGTCTATAGGACATGTTAGGAGCTTTCATGGTTTGGCAAGCTTCTATCGACGGTTCGTAAGGGATTTCAGTACTGTTGCTGCCCCACTCACAGTTTTGATCAAGAAGAATGTACCATTCTCATGGGGAACAGCTCAAGAAGCCGCATTCAACGATCTCAAAGACAGACTCACTCAAGCACCGGTTCTTGCTTTGCCCGATTTCGATGAGATGTTTGAAGTAGAGTGTGATGCATCCGGCCTAGGAATTGGAGCTGTGCTACACCAAAGGAAGAGGCCAGTAGCTTTCTTTAGTGAAAAACTAAGTGGAGCAACACTTAACTATCCAACTTATGACAAGGAGCTCTACGCTCTTGTTCGGGCATTAGAAACTTGGCAACATTACTTGCTGTCTAAGGAGTTCATCATTCATACGGATCATGAGACTCTTAAACACTTGAGAGGTCAGACATCCCTAAAAAGAAGACATGCCAAGTGGCTTGAGTTTGTGGAGACGTTTCCCTACGTCATCAAGTACAAGAAGGGGAAAGAAAATGTAGTAGCCGATGCCTTGTCAAGGAGGCATGCTCTCATAACCACAATGGAGGCCAAAGTGCTAGGATTCGAGCACATCAAAGACCTTTACCAAGATGATCCTGAACTTGGAGAGTGCTACAAAGACCACGGCAAAGGAATATACGGTTCATTCTATCTCCAAAATGGTTTTCTTTTCAAAGATAAACGTTTGTGTATTCCACAGGGATCAATGAGGGAGCTAGTGCTTAGTGAAGCACACGGAGGAGGATTGATGGGACACTTCGGTGTAGATAAGACCTTAGCCATAGTGAAAGATCACTTCTACTGGCCGCACCTCAAGAAAGATGTGGAGAGACATTGTTCTAGATGCGTCCAATGCCACAAAGCCAAATCTAGGTCACATCCTCATGGTCTTTATCTCCCTTTACCTATTCCTAACTCCCCATGGGTAGATATTTCGATGGATTTTGTTCTAGGGCTCCCCAAGATACGACACAAAGACTCCATCTTTGTTGTTGTGGACCGGTTCTCTAAGATGGCAGACTTCATCCCGTGTGAGAACACGAATGATGCAACCCAAATTACTAATTTTTTCTTCAAGGAGGTGGTGCGCTTGCATGGAGTCCCAAGGACCATAGTATCTGATCGTGACACAAAATTTTTAAGTCACTTTTGGAGAACCTTGTGGTTGAAGCTAGGGACCAAGCTACTCTTCTCCACTACATGTCACCCCCAAACAGATGGCCAAACGGAAGTGGTAAACCGTACACTTGGAACTTTACTTAGAGCTACTCTTGGTAACAACATGAAAACATGGCTTGATTGCATCCCATTCATAGAATTTGCTTATAATACGGCTGTTCATTCGGCCACTAAGCTATCTCCATTTGAAGTTGTCTATGGAATTAACCCTCTATCTCCAGTAGATCTAGTGCCAATTCCACAAGTAGAACATGTTAACCAAGACGGTCTTAGGCGTGCTGAGCTCATCAAAAAGTTGCATGAGAAAGCTAAGGCCAATATTGAGAAGAAAACCGAAGGATACAAGAGGAGCCATGACAAAGGCCGGAAGGAGCTCACCTTTGAGCCAAGAGATTAGGTCTGGCTACACATGAGGAAAGAAAGATTCCCGGACAAGCGTGCATCCAAGCTCGCTCCAAGAGGCGATGGTCCATTTAAAGTTCTAGGCAAAGTCAATGACAATGCCTACAAGCTAGAACTACCAGGTGAGTTTAATATTTCACACACCTTTAATGTTGCTGATTTATCTTTCTATGACGCAGGAGATCAAGTTTTGAGGTCAAAACCTCTTGAAGAGGGAGGGAATGATGAGGACATCGACTCTAAAGCCGACCCAAAGGAGATGCCCATCGTCCAAGAAGGTCCCATGACCCGCTCTAAGGCCAAACAGCTCAAAAGGAGGTTTGGGACAGCCATATAAGCTTTCATCAACTCCCTAAGACCAGACGATCCATTTCAAGAAATGGCCGAGACAAAATCAGTTTTAGCCGAGGGAGCTTGTGCGGAATCAGTTTTAGCCGACAGATTCTATGTGGATCCAGTTTTAGCCGAGAGATCATATGCCGGATCAGTTTTAGCCGAGAGATCACAGGCTGTGGGAAAATCAGTTTTAGCCGAGACGATTTTCCCCGATGAAAAGTTAGCCGATAAAAACCAACCCACAGCAGTTTTAGCCGAAGCAGTTTTAGCCGAGGCAAAAGAGCCAATTCCAAACGATGGTCCAAACGATCCGATCATCACTGAGGGAGGTAAGTTCTCTCGTCCAAATGCATATTTTAAGACTAACAGGACAAGTAGTTTTCCTCTTAGAGATGCAGAACAGCCAGTTGCTTCACTCACAAGCCATTTAGCCGAGGAGAACCAAAAAGGGGCTGAAGAAGAGATTGAAGCTGAGGGATCGCAAGAACGTGAAGAGGATGGTTTCTCTGTTCAAGAAGACCTCCTAGAAGACTTCACCAAGCTGCTGCACACACGGGACGCACCAGAACCAGAGTCACCTTCAAAAGCGCCTCATGCACCACCTTGGACCCCTTCACATCAATGTAAGCTGTTTACATTATATATTGTTCTTTCAGGTGTTCCAAGCACTAACAACGACTAAGAGCAGCATCAAAATCAACCTTAAGTCTTTAGTTTAGATCGCGCGGCCAAACTTTCCTTTTCTTGCTTTAATGAAACGATGAGTATTTGTTTTAGAGTCTTTTGTTTCGTGTTGTTTTGTTTCAAACGTCCTGTTGTTTTTGAGTCTTTCTTATTGTTTTGAGTCGAACCCTAGAAGGTTCAAGATGACGAACTATTAATAAAGTCCCACACGCAGCTTTGTAGTCACAACTTTTACCCTAGATCAATAAAAGAGCCGCACTTTCTTCTAACTGTTCTTGAGAAGCGAATTCTCAAACTGTTCTTGTTCTTGCTCGTGAGATTCGATCAAGACCAAGTCCTTTCACCGTATCAGAGAGTAACCTCCCCTCTGTGTCGTGTATTCACTTCACCATCAGTTCATCCCTAAGACTCCACACGAGAGAAGAGACCGCCATCGTGTCAAGTCACTTTCATCTTCGATCATCAAACCGGCTAAAGGAAAGGGCGACCGCCTGTCTTTGGCTCCATCTCTATCCCATATAAGCTCTCACCACCGAGGCTTATACCAGTTTGAGACGGTCACACAGAATTTTGGAGATGATCTTATATTGAACCGAGCAGAGGCTAATAGGTCGCATGTCCTTCATCATTGTAGGGCTGGTGATTTTGGGGATAAGGCATAGTTGCGTATGGTTCCATCCCGGAGGCAGAATAGCAGAGTTGAAAACCGCCAGAATCTCTTTCGTTAACGAAGGGCCAACAATATGCCAAAATCTCTGATAAAAGACACCGGTTAACCCATCTTCACCAGGCGCACTACTCCCTTTGACAGCAAACGCTGCTCTCTTTATCTCCTCCTTAGTGATTGGAGAGGTCAGCCTCGAGTTCATCTCCATGGAGACGCGTTCAGGGAAACCTTCAAACAGAGTGTTAAGGTCATGTGGATTTGTGCTCATGAACATATCTCTAAAGTATTCCACCGCCACATGACCTTTAGATCCCTCAGCATATTGCTCTCGGCCCATCTCATCTTTTAGCATTAAGACTTTATTCTGAAATTTCTTCCCTTTAACACAGTGATGGAAATTTTTATTATTTTTGTCCCCAGCATTGAGCCATTCCTCTTTACACCGCTGTTTCCAAAAAACCTCTTCTTCTTTGTAAGCTTCTGCGAGGTCTACCTTCAGTCGAAACATCAAATCAGAATCAGGATGGACTTTAGCAATTTCTTTCTCTAGACGATGTGTTAGCCGTTGTATCCTGTTCTGCGAGTTCAAATCTGTAGTCTTCTTCCATTTGGAAAGCTCTCTTCTGCAACGCTCAATACGATCCATTAGAGAAATCTGAGCATCATCATGCACACCGCACCAGCCTCTTCTGACAACCTCTTCGATCCCATCCATGTCAGCCATTCTCTTATCAAAGTAGAATCTACCTCTAGTGGGAGAATCTCCTTCCAAGGCAAAGTGAATCATTAATGGTCGGTGATCCGACCCCCACAGTTTCATGTACTCCATCTTTGCTCGCGGAAAAAGATGAAACCATTCATCATTTCCGAAACTCCTATCAAGGCGACATTGAATCCAAACACGGTCACGCCATCCTGCCCATGAAAACCAGTTACCAGTGTTTCGGAGTTCTCTTATTTTGGTGGTCTCAACCATGTTTCTGAAATCCCAGAAAGTAGATTCATGTCTCTCGTTGCCACCCAGCTTTTCCCCATTGTTCATTAGTTCATTAAAGTCTCCAACAAGGATCCAAGCTTCATCTCTCAACAACCCCAAATCTGATAGTCGTTCCCATACTAGCTGTCTTCGGGCTCGTACTGGATCGCCGTACACACATGACAAAAAGAAGGAAATAGAACCCATTTTGACCTTCAAATCAATGATTCTTTTATCCATCGAGAGGACCTCAACTTCATAATTGTTCTTCCACATTACCGCTAAACCACCACTTAGACCAAATGGATCCACCGTAATCACCTCATCATAACCCAAACTATCTTTCAAGCCCGAAATGTAACCAAACTTCTGCTTCGTTTCCATTAAAAATAAAAAATCCGGAATAATGTTTTACGTAATTCCCGGATACGACGAACTGTCTCCTTGCTTCCTGCACCTTGACAGTTCCAGCTCAAAACACTCATTTGGCTTCCAGCGGCTTCAATTCGGAAGCCACCGTCTTGTTGATTGGTTTTGGGTTCTTGTTGGACAATAATGCAGAATCCTCCTCTGCTTTTCTCTTCGATACACATCATGCCTTCTCTGTTTCTTGAGCAACGCGTACGGTCTCTACACTCTTGTTGATATTTTGTCTGTTTTTCCTTTTCCACACTTGTGGTCTGCGTCTGGTTTTTCTTCCAGCAGTAAGGTTCCCGGACGTTGAGGCTATTGATCCGGAGCCTAAGCGAAAACCCGTCGAAACCTTATCTGCCGCTGGGAAAGTAGAGCTTCGAGCTGACGATGTTTCCGAGTCAGCAAAGGGGTTATGTCCCGGTGCAGAGACAATCGACTTATCATTGTTGATGTTTCTTCTCTTCATACGGTTGTAAGCATCCTCAAAACCAAAAACATGGCCTTTACCCTTATCCACATTAGGGGTGATTAAGGGGAGTTTAGGAGATGATTCATCCGTCGCATCTTCAATGGATTGTTGGACTCTTCTTATCCGAGCCAGTCTCTCTGTCTCATCAGCGTGAGAGACGTATTGCAACGCCATTTGGTTCTCTTCTCTTGATAAACCTGGAAACATAGGAGGAAAACCAGGCGGACCCTCTAGAGGTTTCAATGAGGATCGAGGTTCAACAACTGTATCCACCGGCACACGCCTGTCTTGAAGTTGCGATCTCAAATCTCTTGTGAATCTGGTCTGGGTTTTCCGTAGCAGCGGACACACACTCTTCTCGTGAGTCAGACGTTGACAATGGAAACACTTTTTTCGGAGCTTTTCATATTCGTATTCAATGACCACAGTTTCTCCATGAGGCAAATTCAGGTTTTTGGTGTCTCTTGCTGGTTTGGCAATGTCAAGAATGATTCTCGCCCGAATATACTCCGTTTTTTGCAAAGCCTTAGGATCATATGCGATTTCCTCCACTTTACCAACAGCCTTTGCAAGCTCAAACATTGTTTCAGCTATATAGAAATTCATCGGGATATTGTCAATCCTGACCCATACCTCAAAGGTTGTCATAAAGTCTGGTGATGGTGAGGCAGTCCATCGTTCCAGCAGCATCGTCCAGTGGCTGTAGGACCAGGGGCGATCCTTCAGAACTGTTTCGAGATCTTCTTCTCTCTGAAAAATGAACTGAAACTTATCTTTCGAGAGAGCAATGCCTCTCACTCGGTTGTACACCCGCCATATTCTTGGCATAGCTTCAATCATTTTTGCCATTGGTTGGCAATCAGGATTCAATAGTCTACCTAGGAGACTAGTGGAATTCACATCGAAAACTTTGAAGCGTGGGCTGTCAGGGAGGTTGATGGGTTCGTTATCTTCCAAGGACATAGCTCCAATAGCAGTTTGTAGAGTATCAGCCACGGATAAAACGCCAAAAAGGTTGTGAAGCTTTTGCAATCGCCGGTAAGAGAGAAGTCGGGGAAGCAAATCGATGGCAATGAGGGTAAATTTGCAGTTAATGCTGCAATATTCTCCTACTAATTTAACGGAGATCATATCAATTGACCGAGAGATTGACAAGGAAAAAGGAAAAGATAAAATTTTCCTGTGTGAGAAAAGGAAAGAGACGAAGGTAAAGGAAAGTGAGAAGATTTCGTAGCTTCAATTACCGTCGCTAAATTAGCCGGAGGTGGGCTCCACTCATACGAGAGAGAAAAGGATAATTCCAAAAAGGAGGAAATGAAATCCTCTAAATGGGTTAGAGAGGCCTAAGTCTTACGAGAGAGAAAAAAGAAAATCCAAAATCTAAGGCAATCACTTGCAAAGAACCGGTATTACTAATGATCTTTAAGGAGACTTTAAGTGCAGGTTCTAGTGCGTTGGAGCAACAACTTCCTACTGAAGTTACTCAACTCTTGGACCGATTTGCTGATGTGTTTCCTGATGAGATACCTCATGGCTTACCTCCTATAAGAGGAATAGAGCACCAGATCGATTTTGTGCCCGAAGCCCCATTACCCAATCGAGCCGCATATCGCGTTAATCCGGACGAAGCCAAGGAACTAGAGAAGCAAGTGAGAGAACTTATGGACAAGGGCTATGTTCGTGAGAGCCTTAGTCCATGTGCCGTTCCAGTCATTCTGGTGCCAAAGAAGGATGGGACGTGGAGGATGTGCGTGGATTGTCGCGCAATAAACAACATAACGATCAAATACCGACATCCGATACCAAGGTTAGATGACATGCTTGATGAGCTTTCTGGTTCTAATTTATTTTCCAAGATTGATCTCAGGAGTGGATACCATCAAGTACGAATGAGAGAAGATGACGAGTGGAAGACGGCCTTCAAGACGAAGCAAGGCCTCTACGAATGGCTAGTTATGCCTTTCGGGCTAACTAACGCGCCAAGTACCTTCATGCGACTCATGAATGAGGTTCTTAGACCCTACATTAGTAAGTTTTTAGTGGTATACTTCGATGATATTCTCATTTATAGTCGAACTCTAGCTGAACATTTATCTCATTTAGAACAAATTCTTAAGACGGTTCAACGAGATGGTCTTTACGCCAACTTGAAGAAGTGCACATTTTGCGCTAATAAGCTTGTATTATAGGCTTTGTTGTGAGTTCACAGGGACTTATAGTGGACCAGGAGAAGGTCCAAGCCATCCAAGAATGGCCGACGCCAACAACCATTAGCCAAGTCCGAAGCTTTCACGGTTTGGCTAGCTTTTACCGACGGTTCGTGAAGGACTTCAACACCCTTGCTGCACCTCTCACTACCATCATCAAGAAGGACGTGGCATTCAAGTGGGGAGAAGCCCAGGAAGAGGCCTTCAAAGGCCTAAAGGATCGTTTAACTCATGCTCCCGTTTTAACTTTACCCGATTTTTCTAAAACGTTTGAAATTGAGTGTGATGCCTCAGGTTTAGGGATCGGTGCTATGCTTACTCAAGGAGGCAAACCTGTTGCTTACTTCAGTGGGAAACTTAGTGGAGCCACTCTCAACTATCCTACTTATGACAAGGAGCTCTACGCCTTGGTCCGAGCAATGGAGACGTGGCAGCATTACCTGCTATCGAAGGAGTGTGTAATCCACACGGACCATGAGACTTTGAAGCATCTTAGGGGTCAGACTAACCTCAAGAGAAGACATGCTAAGTGGCTGGAGTTTATAGAGACGTTCCCCTATGTGATCAAGTACAATAAAGGAAAAGATAATGTGGTGGAGATATGCGCTAATATCGACCATGGAAGCCAAGGTTCTTGGATTTGAAATTATTATTCCATTATATGAATCTGATGTTGATTTTTCAGAGATATACAAGAACCATGGAAAGGGAGCCCACGCCTCTTACTATGTCCATGACGGTTATCTTTTTAAAGATAAACGCCTATGCATTCCGCAATGTTCGTTAAGAGAGCTTATAGTCCGCGAAGCTCATGGAGGAGGCCTCATGGGTCATTTTGGCGTTGAGAAGACACTTGGCATGCTGAAGGAGCACTTCTTTTGGCCACACCTTAAGAAGTCCGTCAAAACTTTCTGTGCAAGATGTATCACTTGCAAGAAAGCCAAGTCTCGGGTTCACCCGCACGGTTTGTATCTTCCTTTACCGATTCCTACTTTACCATGGATTGATATTTCTATGGACTTTGTGCTAGGGTTGCCTAAGATCAGACACAAGGACTCCATCTTTGTCGTCGTGGATCGGTTCTCGAAGATGGCACACTTCATTCCATGTGCCAAGACAAACGATGCTACACAAACCGTGGATCTCTTTTTCAAAGAGATTGTCCGACTACATGGAGTACCTAGGACGATCGTCTCCGATCGTGACACCAAGTTCCTGAGCCACTTTTGGAGAACTCTCTGGAAGAAGCTAGGAACCAAGCTGGTATTCTCCACGACCTGCCATCCACAAACCGATGGCCAAACTGAAGTCGTTAACCGTACAATTGGAACGTTGCTTCGAGCAACAATAGGGAGAAATCTTAAAACTTGGCTTGAATCTCTACCTTTTGTCGAGTTTGCTTATAATAGAGCTGTCCATAGTGCTACTCATTTGTCTCCTTTTCAGGTTGCATATGGATTTCATCCACAGACGCCATTGAATCTTAAGCCTCTACCTCAAACGGAGTTCTTAAACCTCGACGGAGCCAAGAAGGCCGCGGACGTGAAAAAGCTACACCAATCGGTCAAAGATCAGCTTGAAAGAACCAATGCCCTACGTGTGAAGAATGCCAACAAGGGCAGGAAGCACGTGTCTTTTGAAGTTGGAGAATGGGTGTGGTTGCACATGAGACCGGAACGATTCCCGGACCAACGCAAATCGAAGCTATCGCCTCGCGGAGACGGCCCATTCAAAATCTTGGCGAAAATCAATGACAACGCCTACAAGCTCGAGCTTCCAGGTGAGCTTAAGGTGTCTGCAACATTCAATGTTTCTGACTTAGCTCGTTTTGATGCAGGTGATGATGTTTTGGGGTCAAAACCTCATGAAGAAGGAGGGAGTGATGAGGACATCGAGTCAACGACCCAAGTCTTACAAGCACCACTAGTACCAAGTGGACCAGTGACTAGAACCAGGAGCAGGGACATGGAAAATAAGTTCAACATGTTCATGGACCAGCTCAGATCATAAGGTTTCTTCAAGACGGACACTAGTCCGCTAAGCCCGTTAGCGAGCAGTTATTGGGCCGATTCTTTGAAGCAGGATCCACTCATGATCCCGGACGATCCAGAAGGCGATACACATATGGAATTGAAGCTCTTTGATTCTAGTTTCCAGAACACTAGAGATCAGCCCAAGACACCTTACCATTCGAACCAGAACGTCCAAATACTGAAGACATAGCGGCTGGATCCTTTGCTGGCCGATAACACTAAGTGGCCACTCATCAAGCCCAGGCTCGTGGCCCACTTATCTATGGTCGATTTCACTTCACCAGAGACGACTTAGGCCCAAGGAAGGTCATTAGTTGGGTTTGTAAGTCGTTTGGTGCTCTTTTCCCAACCTTCGTTTTTATCCAACTGGGTTTTGCGAAGATGGGTTTTTACCGAGGCTAAACGGCTTGCAATATTATTGGCCCAATTAATGACCCTCTGCAAGCCTTGGAGACCAAGCACACGAGGCCCCCTTTCTATCTCTCTTAGTCTTTTTAATTCTTTTGTAAACGGGCCTAAATTGTTAAGGACTCGTCTTGTTATTTCTTTTTCGATTTATTCCTTTTCTTTTGTGCGTGTGTTTTCTTTAAAAACCCTAAGGCTTTGTCCTTTCTTCCTCACGCAGACAATAAGAATTTTCCTTGGTTATTTTCGAGTTTTTTTTCTACACAAAAACGTTTCCTCTCTTTAGATCGTGAGTGAGTACGATCCTTAGGGAAAACCCTTGAAGTATCAAGAAACCGTCGCCTCTCTTGTGGTTCTCATCGCCCCACCAGCAACATCCATCTTATCCCGTTGACAGAAGAGAGAGACCTTAGTCCAGCTTCTTCAACACTTGAGCACGTATCAATATGCACTCACAACAAAGCCTAAAAAGACTACGTTATCTGTACAAAACGTGCACTTCTTAAGGTTGGCATAGAGCTTCTCCTCTCGAAGTACATTTAAAACAGATTGCAAATGTCCTATATGCTCTTCTAAGTCCTTGCTATATATCAAAATGTCATCAAAATATACCACAACAAAAACTCCTATGAATGATATCAGAACATGATTCATTAATCTCATAAATGTACTAGGTGCATTTGTGAGTCCAAAAGGCATAACTAACCATTCATATAACCCATGCTTTGTTTTATATGCAGTTTTCCATTCATCTCCTTCTTTTATCCTAATCTGATGATACCCACTCTTTAAATCGATTTTGGAGGACAACCTAGAGCCATGAAGTTCATCTAACATATCATCTAGTCTAGGAATAGGGTGTCGATACTTCACCGTAATGTTGTTTATGGCTCTGCAATCGACGCACATACGCCAACTCCCATCCTTCTTGGGTACGAGCAGAAAAGGTACAGCACATGGGCTTATGCTCTCTCTGATGTGTCCCTTCTCTATGAGCTCATCAACCTGTTTTTGTAACTCCTTAGTCTCTACAGGGTTGGTTATGTACGCTGGACGGTTTGGTAGTGAAGCTCCTGGAACGAAATCAATCTGATGCTCGATGCCCCTAACTGGTGGCAGTCCCATTGGGTTGTCTCATGGAAATACATCTTCATAATCCTGCAAAAGAGTTTGCATTTCACTCGGTAGCACCGGTGCAAGATTAGTCAAGCTCGTAAGAGCTTCTCTAAAAATAAACATGAGTAGAGGTTGTTTAGAAGCTACAGCTTGTTTGATATCACCTGATTTGGCCATGAGATTGGTTTGTTGGATCTGGTATGAGCTCAGCTCTCGTTGTTGTAGTTCTTGGGAACTTGTATCCTGCTTCATTCTCTGCTTTAGAGTCATCTGGTCTTGATGAACTTCTCTTGGTGTCAAAGGAACCAGAACAGTCCTCTTACCCTTGTAATCAAATGAATGGCGATTGGTGAACCCATCATGCATCACTTTACGATCAGATTGCCAAGGTCTCCCAAATAGAATATGTCCACCAGCCATGGGAAGTACATCACACAGTATCTCATCTACGTATGCACCAATGGTGATAGGAACCAGTACTTGCTTGCTCACCTTCATCTCACCGTCTTCATTAAGCCATTGCAGCTTATAAGGCTTTGGTTGCTTCATCACTTTCAATCCGAGTTTACTAACCATTGTTTCACTTGCCACGTTAGTACAGCTCCCTCCATCTATGATGAGGCTGCAAACCTTTCCTTGGACCAAGCATCTAGTGTGGACCAGGTTCTCTCTCTGTTCTTGGACCAGGGATCTCCTTGTAACTAGTAACTGTCCTTGTGCAGGCTGTTCTTCACACTCAGATAAGTAATCAAGGTTTGTCTCTTCTTCATCTTCTGTTTCTATTTCTCCATCGTCTAACAAAACCATTACTCTCTTGTTGATGCATTCATTGGCATAGTGGCCTCTCCCTTGGCACTTAAAACACTTAACATCACGGTTTCTGGTTGTTGTGGCTTCAACTTTGCCCTTGCCCTTGTTGTCTTGATTGATCATATAAGGTCTCATCTCTGGTCTTGGCGTCACTACTTGCTTGCCATTACGCTGAGAAGTGTTTGCTCTGTCTTGGTTTAGAAACAGCATGTCCACTCCCATAGTTAAATCGTGAAGGGCCTTTGCGTTTGAGCTGTTGTTCTATCATAATTGCTTTATGAAGCATCTCCTCTAGCTCAACATAGTGTTGCATCTCCAATCTGTCTTGAATGTTTCGGTTTAACCCTCCTAAGAAACGTGACATGGTAGCTTCCCTATCTTCTGATATATCAGCACGAATCAGAAGTGTCTCCATCTCTTGGTAATAGTCTTCTACGCTGCTGCTCCCTTGAGTGAGTTTTCTTAGCTTGCTGTGTAGCTCACGGTGATGATGACTTGGGACAAATCTCTTTCTCAAGACTCTCTTCATCTCTGTCCAAGTACTCACCGGTTCTTCTTCATTACGTCTTCTAGAAGTAACAAGTTGATCCCACCAGCTGAGAGCGTAATCACTAAATTCTGTTGCAGCTACTCTCACCTTGTTGATCTCTGTGTAGTTTTGACAATTAAAGACCAGCTCTATCTTTTTCTCCCACTCCAAGTATGCATCAGGATCACTCTTGCAATTGAAAGGTGGGATTCTGAGCTTAAGACCTCCAAAGCTGTCTCTACCTTCTCCACCACGTCTATGCCTCCTCTGGCTTCCTCTGGTTGAATCACTCTCTTCGATGTAGTAGCTGGTTGTGCCATCGTCACCAGGCTGTTCTTGTTGGTGTCGGCCCCCTCTACGAGCTCCCCTGGGCTGATTAACACCTTGAACTGGTTGTTGTTGTTCTTGTCGAAGAGCATCGAGCTTGGCATCCATCATCTGGTCCATACGTGCTAGTATTGCATCCATTAGGAGTTTGTTGTTTCGCATGTTGCTGGTCTCCTCTCCATCTTGCGACATCTTGACCTGGAAAACAGAAGTAAAAAAACCACCAGTAACAGGTTCCTTGCAAAGATGAAACACAAAACAAAGCACACAAGCAAACAGGAAATAACAGGTTCTATGATGAAGTTAAACACGTTTTCTGGCCTTAGCAATGGTAACAACTGAGTCTAGGTGCTTAAACAACTTACTAGAAGCAATTTTAACACAAACATTTTCGACAGACCTAAGAACACAAAAAAAAGAAAGTTTGATCTTCCCCTAAGAACCCTAGGTGCGCCGCGAACAACCTCTTTTTCTCTATGATATATATATATATATATATATATATTATTTTTTTTGCTTTCTGGATGAAACTAACTATCAAAACAGGTTTCTAATGCCAAACTAACAATGGAACTACAAGAAACAAAACTCCCTAAACGCAGAAAATCAAAGAAAACAATGCTGCAAAACTCGACAGAGTTGGAAAGAAAGAAAAAGATTAAGAACAGAGTTGGAATGAAATTACCAAGTGACTTAGAGCTTAGCTCTGATACCACATGACGTAGCTCTCCCTAGATCGAAACTCCAAGGCTTGTGAACTGAAGGATAATCCTTGCAAGCTATTGCTCCAAGGCATGGGGAATGATTGGTGTCGCACAAAGGTGGTGGAAAACCTCTGATATACCGTGGGAACTACTTAGGATATTACACACCTAACTAGATCACCAAGCTTAGATACTACACACTAAGCATAATCAAAGAGATGAAGAACGATGAAGAACTCGTCTCTTAGAAACAAACGAAGGTTGCGCCTCAAAATATATTAAAAGGTAGGGTAATGTTTTCAGCGACATTACAAGAGTATATAAAGGGAAAAACGAGCCCTTAAGTTTAAAGAATTGCAAAAATAAGCCAAAAGAAAATAAAATAAAAGAAAGGCACAAAACAAAAGGTCTTTTGTGCAAATAAGATAAAAAAAAAAAGAAAGATAGAGATAGATGAGGCTATGCTTGTCGAGATTGTGCATCTTGAGCCTCAGGTGTGGCTAGTGAACTAGGTGTGGTGATCTATCCTTGCCTCATTAAAAACCTATCTTTGAAAAACCCAAGTGGGATAAAAACAAAGATAGGGAAAAAGAGTGCAAAGATAGACCACAAGCTCACTAGCCATCTTGTACTTGAATCAGGTTGATTGTTGGAGTTGTGGTGTTGTATTTTTGACTTAGATAGCTTGGTTGCTTCTGAATGTGGTTAAGAATACCATCAACAGCTTCCTTGAGCTCCTTAGCCCTTGCTCGTGTCATAGGACAAGTTGAGATGATCTTAGGCTCCTCGGCGACAAACTCCTCATCTTCAAATTCTTCTTGTGCTGATTCAAGCTTCTCGGCTACAAGTTCTTCATTTGTTGGTTCAATGCTATCCATGATCACATCACCATATCAATGCACTTCCGATGTTAAAACAGGGGTTTTTTGCATCACGTTTTTCTCAGCCAAGACGTCGGACCAGGAGGCAGCTTTGTGGGGAGGAGAGACCGCATGAGCGTTAATTCCAGGAGAGTCAATCGCCTGAGGCGGCGGTTCCTTTGCCAGAGACGGCGAAACTTGCTAGATACGAATAAGAAAAGTTTGCAGAGCGGCTAGGGTTTTTTTTTTCTTTTTCATTTCGATCTAATTTATTCACATTAAATTAGTTTTGATCGATTTTTTGAGTTTTAGAGGTCATGATTTGGTTGTTTAGAATTTGAATAAGAGAACTAAAAAATGGAAGTACACATTTAAAAATTAGAAATGTGTAGATTATTATATAGAGTTTGGTCGTGGTCGTATATTAATAAATTTATTTTTTTAAGTTTACTTTTGTCATTATGAAAATTATTATAAACTTTTAAGTTTGATCGTATATTAATAATTTTCATTTTAAGTTTAGAGTATATATATATATATATATATAATTTTCTTTTTTTAAGTTTAATTGTGGTTGTATATTATAAACTTTTAAGTTTTCTTTTGTCATTTTCCTTTATTATAAGTTTTCCTTACTTATTCTTATTTTTTCTTAACATTTTTTAATATTTATTTTAATTCATTTTTACTTTTTTTTTAATTAATTGACAAATGTCACGATCTAAAATAACCATAACAAATATCACAAACTCGTGAATGAAAATTATCTTACGTTCAACAATCACGTTGAAAGATCCAGTTTTATATAATAAGATATGATTTTCATGGTTTCTAGTTCATCAGCGATTACCGAAGAAAGATTGAGGTTACGAACTTAACAAATTATTCCAAAAAGAACATTTAGCAAACAAGAAACTCCGATTCAACAATATTTTTTGTAAGATAATAATTGCCATTTACACGAGTTTATTGCCCTTGTAAAAATATGAATATTCAATCAAAAGAAAACAGAGCACCGTGCGATCAGTGATTCTTTTTAAAAAGGGAAGAAATCAAAGAAACGACTTTTTAGCAATAGCAATAGTGACAAAACCAAGCATGTCACAAGTACTTTAAATCCCCCATTCACAAGAAGAGATGTTTATTCCTTTTGTTTTTCTTTTTCTTTCTCTAGTCCTAAAGCTTAAAATATTGTTACGCCTTGAAAGCAGCGATTCATTATGCAATTCATATTTTCACTAGAGATATAGAGCAAAGATCCTTTACTCTTTGATCCTTGAAGGCTCTCCAACTGTGTTCTCCATTCGAGAATACCATTCGCCTATGCGTGTGTTGTCCACCATATCCTTACCCGATCTAAGGTATCTTATTGGCCTCAGAACACCAAATACTGCGAGATCAGCTAAATTTGGTTTTGACCCACCTGCAAATTAGAAGCTACAATCATTAACCAATCTAGAAAGTTGTGACTAAGGTTTTGCAGTATTATGTTGTAAGTTGCACATACCAAGGTATGGAAGCTCTTTCAGGGCATCGACCCATGTCTCAGCAGCATCATAAAGAGCCGCACGTTCATCTGTAATGTTGTATTTCTTCTTCAGTTTCTTTGAGACAAAGTACATTGCTGTTGCTCCTGCATACTTTGCCACTAATCTTTCCATGAAACTGAAATTTCCTGCAATATGATTATCTAAGGCATTATATTACGACTTAGACAAGATATACACTCCTACAAAAGCTTTCTCAACATGTTTATGATTATATAAAACTGGGAATCTCAAGAACTCATCTGGTTAAAATACTAACCCACACGTGTATTCCGAAAGGATATAACTACCAAATGAGCATATAATAAAGGGGAAAAAAAACAGAACCAAACTCGACTCTAACTATACCATGGGTGGTGATGTAGTCAAAGGACTCCAGAGCCTCTGAAGTATTCCTGTATATGTTTGGTGACAAAAGATGCACAAGGTGATTGTCAACCCACCTATAACAGGTAGATTCATTATCAGCCTCAGGTCATGTGGTGTCACAAAACTTGAACTAGAAACCAGTATCGGTCACTAAATTAAAAAAAAAAAATGATCATACTTGCGCCATTTCGTCTCTTCTTCATCATCAGACATTGAAATTTCAGGGTGCATCCTTTGGAATAAGCTATCGATTATCACTGCACCATACAAATAAAGATTACTCAGCTAAGCTGAACATTTAGTTCTGGAAAGAAGAATACAGGTTAGAGACAGAAGATGGGACAAACCTGAAGAATCAACCAATTGTTCACCATCTATAGTAAGGATGGGAACCTTCTTGTAATCCGACCATTTTATTTCTTTCTTAGACATGGGATTCACTTCAACAATCTTGTATGGAATCTTATTGAAATCCAAGAACGCTACAGAGGATAAACGAACGCCCAAATATCATACAAGAACAATAGAGACATGGGTTAATCACCAATCTCTTAAGGAATCACACAACTGAATCAATTTTCCATCAAAAATCTCAAGTATCTCAACATATTCGGTAAAGATGGATCAAATCCATTTCCAGAGAAAGATGATCAGATCCAAACATTTCCAGATTAATCGCCGTGAGAGGATTTACCTTTGACCTTATTGCAGAAAGGGCAAGCTTCGTACTGATACAGAACCACTTCTTTAGGGTTGAATTTCTGGGCCAGCCCTGACGTTTCCTTTGCGTGAACTTCCTGACAAAGAGACGATGCCGCAGCGGCAGAAAAGAACACAATCCCAGCCACTCCGCCGGCAATAGACGGCGTTGGTAGACCACCAAATCTCGGGGAGGGTGGCTCCGAGGATGAAATCGTGGTCATCATCACTGTGGTCTGAGCGAGCCGTGGCTGGATGGCGACGGAGGATGAGATTGAGCGCGCAGCGAGTCCGGTAACTCTCCTCATGGCTCGTGGTGATAATAAGATCTGATCAAGATTAGATCTAGGTCGTATTTGATTGTTTGTTTTTCTTCTCTTAGAAGGCGGTTTATTCAACGAAGGGGTTTTTAGGGTTTAAGCTGTATCCACGATTTACTTCCAGCCTTGCAGATTATTCTTCCTTATACATATACAATTTTTTTTGTTTTCTAGTAATCCTTTTATCTTTTTTGTTTTCTAATAAGGGTGATTTAACCTTATACATATACATTTTTTTTTGTTTTCTAGTAATCCTTTTATCTTTTTTGTTTTCTAATAAGGGTGATTTAACTGAGTATGAATGGTTGATTGATAAATCAGGTGACTAGTAATAATAATTTGTAAATTAGCTAAGTATGTGAGAAAAAAATGATTAAACCCAAAATGTCTTTTGTTTTTTTTTGAATAATTACAGAAATGCAATTGGTCTAAACACTCATTTTCTGACTGAAGAATCCGGCGACATTGTTCATCAACGGCTCGACGACCATTGTTCATCACCAGAAAAACATATTGTTAGCATCGTTAACATTTTCATGTTAACCCAATTATCATTGTAAGCATCGGTAACTCATTGTTAGCATCGTTAACATTGTCATGTTAAACCAGATATCATGTTAATTTTTATGAAATTATTATGGTAACCCAATTACCATATCATAAATTATCGTGTAATTAAGTTATCATTTCATAGAAATATGTGAAATATGGAAATAAAAAAATTATCGTGATAACCCGATTATCATATCATAGAAACTATGTGTTATCGATTATCTAACTTTGTTATCATAACAAAAATATACTGATAATTTATTGGATAACATTGTTATCGTCACCGCCGTCACCGTCGTGAATAGTAGCTCATGAGAGAAAAAAAATGCAAAAATGAAATTAGTTAGAAAAGTTATGGATATATTAGATTTTTTATTGTGATTAGTTGATATTGTATAGTGTCAAAAAGTGTGAGTTAACTTTGTTGTTATTTAATAGTAGATGTTGCAATTACTCTTCTAATAATCCTTTATCTTTTTACTAATGCACAAATCACTTCACCAATTAAAGTAAAATATAAAACAAAAGCCATAAAAACAGATCTAAATTTTTCTAAATAATCCTAAAAATCCCTAAATTTTCTCAATCAAATCCACTACTTCAGGATCTCTAAAACGGTTCCAACTTTCTCTATCCTATACTCACGATGAACTACAATTGTCGATCATATCAAACTTTCAAACTGTTTTAGATATCTCTCTTTATCTTCTTCTTCATCGATCCATCTTTTGATTCTAATATTCATCTTTTTCTTTTGTTGTTTCTGATCTCTGATTATGGTTTTTGTTTCAATAGAGATGCTTTCATTGTTATTTCAGAAGTTTGGGAAGAGAGCTGGTGATATGAAGGTCTCTCTCTCTCTTTTTTTTGTCTTTTCAAGCCTGTAACTTCCATGTAACCTCAATTATTCACAAATTTTCTTCTTTTAACATATGTAGATGGCATCACTTGCTAAACACTTCGGACTATGAGATCAAGCGCACATGTAAAATCTAATCGGTACCCTGAGCCTTTTGAACAATTCACATGTTGTTTCAATATGGGACTAAACATCATATGTTTCCCTAGAAGCTTAGAAGATGTCCGGATGAATCTTTAAGTTCTTAAGTTATCTGCAACCTCCGTGGTAATGACGTCTTATCTTTTTGCTAACTTTAATGATTAGACAAAATTGAGACATATTTGACTTGTGTCTATAGTTTGCAAAAGTTGGGTCTATTAAAAATCACTTAATGACTACAAATGCTACAGGTATGCAAAAACTGGAATACATTAGGATGAGTCAACTCCTTCACTCGATCCCGATGATGCCAAAAAAGAAACGTTTTTGGGGGTTGATCAAGTATCTATTTCTACAATCAGTGCAAGCCTGAGAATGAAGCTGTTTCACAACGACGCCCCGCCGCATCTCTGTTGCGATAACTTGAAAGTTCGGTTCCATAAGTATTTGGATCGTGATGGTCGTCCAAGGTTGAATATTGTTATGGATGTTCCTCCTGGTGTATTCAAGATCTTGAACGCATCCGATGATGTTGCACATAATTTATCAATTGACTCAGGCATTAGCTCATATTGGAGGCTTACCATTATGAGGAAGGAAGGCTTTGCCAACTATCCCACAGCCATACTGCAGTAAGTTTTGACTTCACTCTCTAGCCCTTATACATACGAGAAGAGGGCCTACCCTCTAAAACCATTATTATCTGGTTGACAGAATAAGTTCATAATCAAATCAAATCTTTTATCTACTAAAGCACAAGTCGCTTCACCAATTACAAGTTCACATGTGGCAACGAATAAAAAAAAATTTAACGTAAAAGATAAAACAAAAGCCATAAAAATATATCTAAAAATACCTAAATAATCCTAAAAATACATAAATTTTATCAATCAAAGCTACTACTTCAGGATCTCTAAAACGGTTCCAAATTCCTCTACCATATACTCACGAAGAACTACAATTGTCGATCATATCAAACTTTCAAACTGTTTCAGATCTCTATCTATATTTTCTTCTTCATCAATTCATTTTCCATTTCTCATATTCATCTTTTTCTTTTGTTGTTTATGATCTCTGATTCTGGTTTTTGTTTTAATAGATATACTTTCATTACTGTCTCGGAAGTTTGGGAATAGAGCTGGCGACATGAAGGTCTCTCTCTCTCTCTCTCTATCTCTCTATCTCTCTATCTCTCTCTCTCTCTCTCTCTCTCTCTCTCTCTCTCTCTTCGTCTTCTCAAGCCTGTAGCTTTCATGTAACCTCAATGATTCACAATTTTTCTTCTTTTAACATATGTAGATGGCATCACTTGCTAAATAATCCGGGCTATGAGATCAAGCGCACATGTAAAATCTAATTGATACCCTGAGCCATTTTAACAATTCACATGTTGTTTCAATATGGGACTAAACATCATATGTTTCCCCAGGAGCTTAGAAGATGTCTGGATGAATCTTTAAGTTCTTATGTTATCTGCAACCTTCGTGGTAATGATGTTTTCTCTTTTTCCTAACTTTAATGATTATACAAAATTGAGACATATCTGACTTGTGTATATAGTTTGCAAAAGTTGGGTCCATTAAAAAATCACTTAATGACTACTGCTGCTGATAATAGGATTTTGTCGTTTCTAAAATCAATTACTCTAGATGCTATGTACACTACAAGAAAACATGGCCATTTCCGACGTAAATTCGGACGGCAATAATTATGTCAAAAATTTCCGACGGATTTCCGACGGGATTTGGACGAACGTAACATCCGTCGGAAATCAGTCGGAAAACATTACCCGTCGGAAATCCGTCGGGAATTTCCGACGACAACAATCCGTCGGAAATTTCCGACAACAACAATCCGTCGGAAATTTCCGATGGATTTCCGACAAATGATGATGTTGCCGACAGCTTCCGACGGGTTTCCGACGACAGCCATCCGTCAGACAATTTCCGGTGGATTTCTGATGGATTTCCGACAAATGCTGATGTTGCCGACATCGTTACCGATGGATTTCCGAGGACAGCCATCCGTCGGACAATTTCTGACGGATTCCCGACAAATGCTGATGTTGCCGACATCGTTGCCGACATCGATAATATCTTCGAAAATCTATCGGAAAACGCGCATAATTTCCTTATAAAAACGTATCCACCCTTTCATTTACAAACACAAAAAAACTCTCTTATCTAATTCCTTACGAAAATGTCTTCTTCAGATCCTTATAATTATTTTCGATCATGGATGGACAAGTCTCATCAAATTCCAGACACGGGCCTAGTTACGGAAGAATTCAGAGAAGGTCTGCATGAATTCATGGCATTTGCGGGTAATCATAAGAAAGCAAAAAAAAACTGGTAAAATCTACTGCCCTTGTAAGAATTGGGGGAATCGTAGATTAATCGTGATAGAGGAAGTATGGTCACACGTTTATTGTCATGGGTTTTTGCCGGGTTACAAGATTTAGTATTATCATGGAGAAAATGATACAATGGTGGATAATTATGCTAGTACTAGTGACCAATATATTGGGGATAACGTTAGCTTAGAAGAACCCGCAATGGAAGTAGAAAGTATTGTAGGTCATGTTCAGATGGTGAACGATGCATTTCGTGAAAGTATACCATCGGTTGCTGAGTATGGAGATAGAGGAGAAGAACCTAACTTAGAATCTCAGAGATATTTTGATATGCTAGACGCTGCTAAACATCCGTTATATGATGGGTGTAGAGGTGGACATTCCCCTTTATCAACTGCAACTAGGATGATGGGTATAAAGACGGATTTCAATTTGAGTGAGGAGTTGATATTCCCATATTTTGCATCTCTTAGCATGCATTCTTGTTATTGTTTTGTGTTCCATGCATGTGTTTTGCATAGTTTTATAGCATTGTGTTCTTTATTAGAGTTTAGGATGTTGCATTAGGTCCTAGAGAGTTTTTGCATTCATTTGGAGTGTTTCTAGGTGTTTTGGAGAAATTTGGGATGATTGGAGTGGTTGAGCATCAAGAGAAGGAAGAGCTCATCCGATACGCCGAAAAGATGTGGCTAGACGGAGGCCTTGAGATCTGAATCAGCTTTAACGATCTTCATAGCAGTTGTAGAGGAGTGTGTTATCTAGCCACTGGAATTAGAATCAGGGCATTTAAACTTGTGGTTTGGAAGATATGCCCGTTTTACTGAAGATATGTCTGTCTGACCGAGGCAGTTTACTCAACACCGATGTGTGACATCGATATTGAAGCCTCAGGGGAATACACCGATGTCACACATCGGTGTAACACCTCGGTATTGCCTCTTTGAAGTGACCAGGAGCAAAAAAACCTTAGCACCGAGGTCCAACACCGATGTGTGACCTCTGTGTTGGACATCTCTAACCCGAACTAGCCGAGCTCGTCCAGAGTGTCTCAAAGATGTGGTTAGACGGGGACTTTACAATCCGATTCAGCTTCAACTGCCTTCATAGAAGGTGTATAGGAGTGAATACGATTTATACAGGAGTTTGAATCGGGTTATTTGGACATATGGATAGGGAGATAAGACGGATTTACTGAAGGTATGTCTGTCTGGCCGAGAGAAGATGACACCGTCCAAAGAACCGAAAAATGAAGGCCTTCCGATATGAATCAACTCAAACGGTACTCACAAACGTTGTATCCTAGTGTGTTAGCTGTCCACAGGAGGTGGTTTAAGGCCATTGAGACATGTATTCCAGGAGATATCGTAGTTTTACCGAAGGTTCTACAACACCACCATCCGCACAAACCCAGGTCTAATACTGATGTGCAATACCGACCAGTGACCTCGGTATTGAGCTACTCAAGACCATATTTGACCCATTTTGAACCGGGTCGGTACCCGGTTTGTCCCGGTGATATTCCCATATTTTGTCCATTTTATGCATTCATTTAGCTTATGTTTTATCTCATATGCATATAGTTTCATTATATTTCTTATTTATTTTGTCTCAATTAGAGTTTAGGATGTTGCATTAGCTCCTAGAGAATCTTTGCATGCATTTGAAGTGTTTCTAGATGTTTTGGAGAAGGTTGATGATGTTTGGAGTTATGGAGCATAAGAGAAGGAAGAGTCCATCCGGAGTATCCGAAAGAACGGTTCGGACAAAGGGTTTCCAGTACGATACAGCCTCAACGGTACTCATGGAAGATGTAGAGGAAGGAGTTAGCTGTCTATCGGAGTTGGATTCAGGCCATTCGGATATGTGGTTTGAGAGATATGGCCGATTTACTAAGGAGTCTCCGTCTGGCCGCGAGACCATCATTCCATACCGGCTCTATGCACTGGCCCGGCACAGCTCACCTCCCAAGACCTGTACTGAGAGTTACCACGGGCAGGGATTTTACCGGCCATGTGCACCGGCTCCAAGTGGCCCGACATCATCCTCTCACCGAAGACATTCCCATACCGGCCAAGTGTACCGGCTCCATTTTGCCCGACGTGGAATCTCTCGCTGAAGTGTCTGAAAGACCAGGCTGGACGAAGGACCTACGCTCGTATTTAGCTTCTGAAGTCTTCATGAAAGTTGTAGCCAAGTGCGTTAGCTGACTACAGGAGGTGGTTCGTTAGATATGGCCACTTTACTAAAGGTATGTCTGTCTGGCCGAGAGAAGATGACGCCGTCCAAAGAACCGGCAAAACGAAGGCCTTCCGATATGAATCAACTCAAACGGTATTCATAATAGTTATAGAGAGACGAGTTATATGTCTACAGAAGTTGGATTCAGGTCATTCGGATGTCAGGTACAGGAGTTATGACCGATTCTTGACCACAACCCAGATTCGGCCGGGTCAATACCCGGTTTGTCCCGGGTTGACCCGGTCCGACCCAAACTTCTTTAAATAGTGAAAAACCTAATTTTTAGATCTAAGCTTTCTTTTCTCTATAGTTGGGTTTCTCCCAAACTCTTCTTATGATGATTTTGGATGAATATTCATCATTCATACCACTCTAGTGAATGATTATTCAACCTATCTTTATATTATCGTTATTTTATTCTTGTTCTTTATCTTTATGTCTCTTTTTCTCTTGTGTTCTTCCTTGTTCTTCATGTTTAGGCTTTAGACCCCTTTTTGTTGGATTTTGGATTTTGCTTGATTTTGATGGTTTGATGGTTGATTGTTGATGTTTAGGACTAGATAAACATTTGTTCTCATGTTAGGAAAGATCTTAATGGTAGGATTGAATTGAAAACTCATTTCTAGAAATTAGACATTAGGATGCTTTTCATTCTAAGTGATCGGTGGATGCTGACTTTAGGATGAATTGTTGACTAAAATGGAATTGTGGTAAATTATGGATTATCTAAGTGATCGGTGGATGCTGACTTTAGATGATTCGTACAATGATTAGTGTCATGGAAGTGAACTAATCTACTTGAAATTGTTCCATGTCATAAGAATAAATGTGCATTGAAAGTTTAGGCATCGTTAGTTAATTGTCTTGATGGTTAGATGATGATGATTTAGGTTGCATCTTGTTAGAGCCTTCACTTAGGTTGATCTTAAAGCTAGTTTTGGATTGAGAGATCAAAGCTAGAGCTTAAGTATTTCATGCCCGATAGGTGCTCGATGAAATGCTTGAACCAAACCTTTTGTGAGCTTTTCATGCCTAGCCAATGAGATTGATGTCTAGGGTGATTAGTGAACTAAGTGGGATTGGAGATTAAAGCTTGTTAATTATCTTATCACAAACGAGAGTTTGATCTTGATTTGGTGATTAACAAAGTGATTAGTGCCACGAGATTGGATTAGTCAAAATTGTGAATTCCATGTTCTAGGATAGTGTTTAATTCAATCTTTATCATCATTGTTTGTTCATTAATCATCTTCTTGATAGTTAATTCATTTTCCAACACTTATATCTTTGTTTTTTTTCTTGCATTTTACATTCTTAATTTAAAAATATAAAAACCCAAAAGATTTGCTCTAACTTAGGAAGTTTCATGTATTCTTGGTGCATTGATCTTAACCTCTTTGGTTCGATATCTGAAATACTACAATGACATGAGTGAGATTTGATTAATTGATTAGTAAAATCCTACTATCACCCGGGTCGACCCGGTTCGCCCCCTTTCACTATTTTACCCCAAAAACCTTATTTTTCATGTTAAGCTTTCTTTTCCTAGAGTTGAGTTTTATCCCAAACTCTTCCTAAGATGATTTTGGATGGATCTTCATCATTCATGCCACTCTAGTCAAGATTCTTCAACCTATCTTTATATTATGTTTATTTAATCTTTGTTCTTTACCTTTATGTCTCTTTTTCCCTTGTGTTCTATCTTGTTCTTCATGTTTAGGCTTTAGATCCCTTTTTGTTGGATTTTGGATTTTGCTTGATTTGGATGGTTTGATGGTTGATTGTTGATGCTTAGGACTAGAATTGTTGACTAAAATGGACTTGTGGTAAATTATGGATTATCTAAATGATCGGTGGATGCTGACTTTAGATGATTCGTACAATGATTAGTGTCACGAGAGTGTGCTAATCTACTTGAAAGTGTTCCATGTCATAAGAATAAATGTGCATTGAATGTTTAGGCATCGTTAGTCAATTGTCTTGATGGTTAGATGATGATGATTTAGATTGCATCTTATTAGATCCTTCACTTAGGTTGATCTTAAGGCTAGTCTTGGATTGAGAGATAAAAAAACTAGAGCTTAAGCATTTCACGCCCGAGAGGTGTTCGATGAAATGCTTGAACCAAACTTTTTGTGAGCTTTTTATGCCTAGCCAATGAGAGTTGATGTCTAGGGTGATTAGTGAACTAAGTGGAATTGGATATTAAAGCTTGTTAATCATCTTATCACAAACGAGAGTTTGATCTTGTTTTGGGGATTAACAAAGTGATTAGTGCCATGAGAATGAATTAGTCATAATTATGAATTTCATGTTCTAGGATAGTGTTTAATTCAATCTTTGTCATCATTATTTGATTGTTAATCATTCATTTGATAGTTTATTTCATGATCCAACACTTATATCTTTTGTTTTCCTTCTTGCATTTGCTTTCTTAATTCACAAACATAAATAAAAACCAAATCATTTGCTCTAACTTAGGAAGTTTCATGTACTCTTAGTGCATTGATCTTAACCTCTTTGGTTCGATCCTCAATTACTACAATGATATGAGTAGGTTTGAGTAATTGATATGAACTTAATACAAAAATCTATTTATCAGGTGGATGCAATCGCTGATTTTGTGAAAGACATTTTGCTAGAAGATAATCTTGCATCGGCATCATACTATGAAATACAGAAACTTGTTCAAGGTCTATGATTGCCGTATCAGATGATAGATGTATGCATCGACAACTGTATGCTTTACTGGAGAGAGGACGCATACCGTTCGTGATGCCGTTTTTGCCGCAAACCTCGGTATAAAGAAACATATGGAAGAGTGCCAGTGCCATATAAACGGATGTGGTATTTGCCGTTAACAGAGAGATTTAAGAGGTTATATCAGTCAGAGCGCACAACGGAAGCTATGAGATGGCATGAAGAGCATACAACGGATGGAGAAATCGCCCATCCGTCAGACGCAAGAGCATGGAAACATTTTCAATCTATGTATCCCAGCTTTGCGTATGAGGCGAGGAACGTATAACTTGGATTATGTACTGATGGTTTCAACCCTTTTGGAAAGCACGGCAGGCAATATTCTTTGTGGCCAGTAATTGTAACACCTTATAATTTGCCGCCATATTTGTGCGCATGCGAAGGGAGTTCTTGTTCCTTAGCATTCTCGTTCCTGGACCAGAGCATTCGAAGAGATCACTCGATGTGTTTTTGCAGCTATTGATTTATGAGCTGCGAATGTTATGGGACCAAGGTGTTGAGGCGTTTGATGTCTTGTCACCAGAATTTCATCATGCGGTCGGTACTTATGTGGACCATTAACGATTTTCCAGCATTTGGCATGTTATCAGGATGGACAACTCACGGAAGGTTATCGTGCCCGTACTGTCAAGATAACACTGATGCGTTCCAATTGAAGCACAAACGCAAAACCTCTTGGTTTGACTGTCATAGGCGATTCCTACCTAACGATCATCCTTATCGTCGTAGCACGACATTGTTTAGGAAGAACCGTAAAGTATTTGATGGTCCACCTCCTGAGTTAGATGGAGAGTATTTGTTGACTCATTTCAGAGATTTGGGTGCAGAGAGAACCGTTTAGTGTGGTGGTAAGGGGAATCATCCAGTTGATGGTTGTGGCAACGTACATAATTGGCACAAGAGGAGTATTTTCTGGGATTTGCCTTACTGGAAGGACCATCTTTTGAGACATAATCTAGATGTAATGCACATTGAGAAGATTTTTTTCGACAACATTATGAACACCGTTCTCAATGTCCAAGGGAAGACAAAGAACAATCTGAAGTCTATATTGGACTTGCCAGATATTTGTTCTCGAAGAGCACTACATGTGATAGGGAGCGGGAAGCCTCCGGTCCTGGCTTTTCGTTTGGATGAACCTTTAAAGGCCGCATTTTTTGACTGGATTACCGAAAGTGTTAGATTCCCGGACGGATACGCATCTAACCTTCGGAACTGCGTTGATCATGGAGAAGGGAAGTTTACTGGGATGAAGAGTCATGACTGCCATGTGGTGATGCAGCGCCTACTTCCATTTTTCTTTGCATGTCTTCTACCACGTAATGTCCACGAAGCAATTGCAGGTACAATCATTAAATTTATTTGTTAATACTTTACATAATATATACTTTAGTATTTATTTATTCATTTGTTATCCATATTATGCAGGGATTGGTGCCTTTTTCGAGATATATGTTCGCGCTCTCTTACATCAGACGTTCACTACAAGAAAACACAGTTTTTGCGACTACCAAAATAGTCGCAAATGACTCAGTTGCGACTATTTTGAGACTACAAAAATTAGTCGCTAATATTTGGTCGCTAAATTGAATGGTCGCAAAACAGTTGCTCTTTTGCGACTAATATGTGACTAATATATCAGTCATAATTTAAAGACTGGTTTTGCGACTAATTGTAAAAGAAAATTGGAAGAAGAGGAGGACGAGTACATCTTTAGTTAAGAGATTTCAGATCAATTCGTCCAAGAAATTTGTGTAGATTTTAGGAAAACTTAAACCATAAAGTTTATGGGACGGAGTGAAAGAGAAGAAGAGAGTTCGAGAGATGATTGTGAGTGACGGGAAGGGCTCATGGCGGTTCGCTTGGATTAAATTTTCTTAATTCGCCTATCACCCAAATTAGCAAACGGTTTTGAGAATTTCGTAAACCTTAACCACCCACTATTTTGATGTTCATCAATACTCAGAAACTAAATGAACGGAAAAATCGAATTCAATGAAATTGAGAGAACTTACCGAATCAAAATCATATATGTAAATCAGAATTAACGAGGAAGAAGAAGCTGAGGAGGTCAATTTTTACGTTTTCATTTTAAAGTTTTTATTTAATTTGGGTCGGATTTAATGAGTTAATGCGGGTCAGCGTCGGAGTCCGTCGACCAGTACACCAGAAAAGCAAAGAAAGTGATGGTCATGGTATTGGGCACATGACTCATGTTAGTTCAGATGTGTATATATGCTATATCAATAGATGATGTAGTTATCAACACATTATTTTAGTTTGGATGTGTAGTCATGCAATCTCGTATAGTTCGTGTAGCTAACGAACAATTCCGTCGTTGATAAGAATAACATTATGATGGTACGGTTGTTCTAAATCGAATAACGAGTTGTTCCACCTTGCCAAGTTCATGTTGAAAAACATATTGAATAACGTTGTTCAACATGGATTCAAGTGGAGGGGTACGATGTGGGCAATTCACGAGTTGTTCCACTTTGCCATCATAGTGGAACAACATATCAAGAAGAAGACTTTCACTGTCCATAAAGCGAAGTCTAATCCACCTCCTTGGAGTGCACCAACACTGATACGAATCGAATTCGTCTCCAAAACTTCAGGTCTTAAATTTATAAACCTTAAAGCCTGCAAGTGCACAGATGTGCGTTGTAGTAATTGAGATATCGATCCACAGGGAGAAGGTGCTGTTCTATGAGACATTAAACACTGTATATTAAATAAAACTAGAACCAATATATTTTTATAGGGTTTTTGTAACTAGAATTGTAAAGAACGAGAAACGAAAAACTTCTACTAATCTAATCTAAGAAAATCGATGGCTACTCTAAACTACGAGAATTTTAACTACTAAACTAATGCTAAGAGAAATTAAACATATCCTAAGAAAAACTAAGACTACCCTAATGCCTAAGAAAATCGACTACTAACCTAAACCTAATGAAATTGATAAATAAACTACTTCTACGGACTCTATTGCTAAACTACACTACTAGAGACGGTTGTAACTATTCTAAAACGTTGCTGGGTTGAGAGAAATATCTCGGGGTATGCTCGATTCAATCAAACGCCCCCTAGCTCATTAGTAACCGGTGTTTCTAGATTATAACTCCACGAACAGGACAGAATAATGACGTAGTCTACTTCCGTACAATCTACGTCCTACAATCTATTCACTTGATCAGTAGCTTTCATCTCTGGCCGCGCGTAAGATTGTGATATGCTAGTGGGTCCATAGGTTCACGGCACTCCGTGAGTATACTTTCGAAATCTTACGACGCGCACGCCTTGTGGATAAACTTTGCTGGTGATTAGATGCAACACTTTCGTGGTTCTTAACTCCCCCTATCAGCCTCTAGTTCATGACAGAGATTCATGCTTTAACAACTTTTCACAAGAAGAGCTCTAGAAACCGGCTAGGGTTTACCGAGTGAAATCCTTATTGAACATAGAATTCCCCTCGATAATCCTTTAAACCCAACAATCTAAACTATTTGCACCTATTGGAAAAAGACATGAATAAATTAAACATGAGATTGGTGAAGAAGCTTCACGAATTCAAGAACTAAGTCCGGTGAGAAACCTCCTCACCAATCCCGAGAATCTCGATGAAAGAGTACGAGAATGAAAGAAAAACTAGTGTGTATAATGAATTAAGGTTGGATGCCCCAAAAATTCTGTCTAAAACAAGTATTTATAGTTCTTCAACAAGCTTAGGTCGTTTTAGAGTTAGACGGGAAAAGACGGTTTTAGCCTCGGGTTAAGAAATAGATCATCTCGGGCGGAACTCGGCTTGGCCGTGGGTGCGAAGCTCTTGGCCATGGAAAACTGGGCTCTGGCCGCAGGTGGAGTGGCACCAGGGGCGGCGGAATGGTGTTTGGTCGCGGGTCTGGCTCCTCGACCCGCGGTGGACTGCTTCTTTGGGCAACTTCATCGGTCTTCAGTGCTTCGGTATATTTTAGGATCCAACTATTGGATTGTCCCCAATCCAATTGCATTTGAAAGCTGGTTGTCTCTACTTTGTTGTATCCAAAATTGGTGAAGATCAGACGGTGATAAGGTCTTCTTTGATTGCATGACTTCTTGACGGTCCAAATTTATCCAAAAACGTACTTTTGCTCCAAAATGCACTCTTTAATCCCGAGTTACCTGAAAAGAGTCTTAAAACCGTAAACATGCGAAACCCGTAATAAAAGCATATAAAACCAAGTGGAACACTTATTAAAGTGTTCTAAAAAATATAGCAAAATGGGTAAAAATACGGTGTTATCACACCCCAGACTTAAACCTTGTTTGTCCTCAAACAAGACAAAGCTCAAGCTTGGAAATGATAAAACGAAAATCATCGGGAACTAGAAATCTCAGAGTCTGTTCTTCTAAACCATAACCATCGAACTACATCAATCGCAATCTAGCCTAGAAAATTCTCACTAGAAGTTCCCGTAACACTAGTCTCACGGTATCCGTCATAAGAAATATAAACTTTCAAAATAAAAAAATCAGGTCAACTAGCTCTCTTCATTTATTAAGTATAGGCGTGAGTTTCTCATCAAAAGGATTAAACCAAGGCAATCGATGCTAGGTATTTCAGGCATTTATAGGTGAGGTTAAGAGTGTTTCGGGTTACCGTAATTTTTCCGGAAGGTGCGAGATATTATGCAAAACAGCAAGAGAGGAATGACCTATTGTTCACCATAACTTCTAGTCACTTCTTCTTGCGTAAAAATGTTGCACTTCCTCCTTTCTCCGTAAACAGAAGTTTTCTGTCATTCCCCCAGACTTAGAATTTTCTGTGGGCTCGGAATGACATATTTCTCACAAACGAACCATGGATGCCTCATAAGTATTTCGACCAACCTAGACTCTTTCAAGGCTCTTGTTTCCTTTCCCTTTCACTTATTTTCGAAAGGGGGAAACCCCTTTTATTGAGTTTCTAGTTCACTTAACGAATCATACATTCATGAAGTAGAATCTTAGGGGCACGAAAATTTACCATGATTTTGAGTTTTTCCAAGGCATAACCAAGCTCGCATCTTTGTTGAATTCACCACCACCGATCGCGTATAGTCTTCGTCTTTAGTGACTGAAAGATGTGTCGTTCCTCCCTCTCCGGCGTTTTTGCACATATATGCACATAAGTCACAAAGAGAGTTGCATGAGGTTTGAACAAATGTTAAGTTTCGGGTGGGGTACCAACTAAAGATGAGATAGCCATTCATGTACAAAAAAGTGGTAAAAGGTAAAAGAACGTCATGAATGTATGATTCGTTATCTTTGCATAAACCTTTGAAGAGAAAATTGAGTCAAGATTAAGTCCAAATAAAATAGAGCTAACATATTCCATCCTAAATAATCTCTATGGTCTAAATTCCTCTAGGGATTTTGCATTAACAGAAACTCTAGCTACCGCCTTGTCTAGAACCAAATTATGAAAGAGCATGTTACTAGGAGATAGCGTAGAAGCACACTGGTCGGTTATCGTCGTGGATTCCTTTCATCATTCCCTCAAAACGTATTCCTACGCTTTTCAAAAAACTTGAAAAGTTTTAAGAAAAACGTCGAAAAATGCAAAATGCAAAAACAAATGAAAGAAGTGATGGTTAGTCAGGGACGGAATCCTCCCCAGACTTAAATCACACTTTCCTCAGTGTGAAATAAATCGAGAAAGGACGAATAATAAATGTATGTAATAATTGAAAAAGTTTAAGGGAAAAAGAAAACTTACATGGATGCGGTCGGGGAATTGATTTTCGAATGGAATGGGGGTGATTTAGGGATGGTTGATGATGATATGGTGATGGGAATGGATGTGGGGATGTTTGGGAATGGTTTGGAATCAATCGAGGAATAAAACAAATCGTTCGGTATCGGGATGGGGCTGGCCGCGGGTCAGAATTGTGCGGCCGCAGCTATTGGTAAGCCGGCCACGAGTCGGTTGATCAAAACCGCTGCCAAGGGCTAGCTCGCCGAGGGTATGGCTTATGCAGCCGCGGTTTAGCTTCTTTTGCGGTCGAGTCCTTCCTTGCGGTTCGGGCTGGACCTACCAGTTTCGAACTGTGTCTCCATCTTTTTATCTTTTCGGTTTTTTGATTTTTTGGGTTTTTTGTTTTTTTAGAAAACTGAAAACTAAGAAAAGAAAAAGTTAGTAGAAAAAGAAAGAAAAACGTACCTAAAATGGGTTGCCTCCCATTGAGCGTTTAGCTCGACGTTGGTATCGAGGTGAGCTCAGTCGTAGAAAGAAAGTGTCTTACGACATTACGACAAGTCTTCTTTGATCTTCTTTTGGTTTCCTCGTCATGTGATACATCGCTTGTTCGTGGATAGGGATCAAGTTCGGGATCCATCGTGCTATAACATTTTTCTTCTCCTTTTTTTAGTGCTACGGCAGTGTAGAACACGTCTTTGTCGATATTAGCGAATGAAACACGTCGATTTGGCCAATCCATGATGGCTCAAACGGTTAATCAGAACGGCCATCCTAGAATTATTGGTGTTGCATCTTTCTTCATTTTTTGGACGATGTAAAAATCGACGAGGGCTTTGAAATCTCCGATTCTTATTGGCATGTCTCGAACAATCCCTTTTGGTGTGGCACAAGTCTCGTCGGCCATGCTGATTTTTGTCCGGGTATGGTGTATGTGCTTAATACCGATGCACTTTGTGGTCGATTTTGACATGATGCTCAAGCAAGCTCCGGAATCACAAAGAACGTTCTTAAATTCAACTCCACGGATGCTACAAGTGATAATGAACTAACCTTGTTCTTCGATTTTGTGGAAACTCCTAACGGGTTTTCCGTTCATGGAATTGTCGAAAAGATCTTATATCTCCGTTATGGACTCCTTGCTTTCACAAAAGAAATAACCAATCATATGATCCATGTAAGCTCTAGCAAAAGTAGTACC
Organism: Eutrema japonicum; assembly: GCA_030161315.1. NCBI lineage: Eukaryota > Viridiplantae > Streptophyta > Magnoliopsida > Brassicales > Brassicaceae > Eutrema > Eutrema japonicum. The sequence continues at coordinate 31,004,620 of BSQW01000007.1, forward strand.
TCTAGGTAGATTATGGACCACATTGTTGAATTTCTTTAACTTCTCTCGGCTTATCTAGTTCGGGTACTCTCGGTACTTCTCGGGATGGTAGATTCGGATAGCGTGACAAGCGGCATAAGGCATTTTTGAACGTCTCGCTCTCATGAAATAGGCGTGAATGTCTTCCTTGATCTCTTTGTTGTAGCGGAAGAAAGCGTATATAGGTCATTTTTCCCAAACTTCTTCGAAGGAGGTGTACATCGAGATTGATTTCACAAATATATTAAACTCGATCAATCTCTCTCGGGTGATGCATTCTGTCCTTGGCTCTTTCGGTATTGGACATGGTGGTGATGTTGGTGCAAGGTTAGAGTCACTCAACGAGCTGAAATAGGATTCTCGAAAGAATAACCTCGAGTCTTCTTCTTCGGAGTATTGTTCTTCGACTTCCTTGGAGGATCGGTGATATGCTTGGTTTTTATCGTTTTCTAACACATGTTTTGGGGTTTTTTTTTAGTACTTTATCGAGTCAAAGTCCGTTTTTTATTCAGTTATCTCAGGTAAAAAAGCGTTTACAGAAGAAATTGGAGTTACATGGGCAAAAACGCATGGAACGGTACAAAAAGAGCAGAATCGATCGATGCAATGAGTGCATCGATCGATGGAGCATGCCCCGAAGAGCCAAAATCGACTGATGCAACATCATCAGAAGAACCATAATCGATCGATGCAAGGAGTGCATCGATCGATGGATCATGCCCAGAAGAACCAAAATCGATCGATGCACAATTGACATCGATCGATGCAACACCCTCCGAAGAGCCAGAATCGATCGATGTAAGGAGTGCATCGATCGATGGAGCATGCACAGAAGAACAAAAATCGATCGATGCTACATGTGCATCGATCGATGCAAGCCGGCGAGAAGGAAAATGAAATTTATGACTTTCCTGTTTTGCCCTGGAAACTGCCTATTCTGACCTAATTCGCCCAGAACCCTATAAATACTTTATTTTCAGCCACTTTTTAGGCGATATCTCTCTTGACGGCTCTCTATTCTACTCAGTTTTTGGTTATTGATTTTGTAAGCAAGAAAAAGAATCTCTGCAACTATTGAGAAGAATTCTAAACCCTTCATCTCTTTCATTATTATTATGAGTTTCTCTCTATCTTCTTGCTTGTTCTCCATTGTCATGTCCGAGTAGTCACTTAGTTAGGTTTAGGGTTTCAAGGGGATCCATGAACCATTAAATTATACATAGATAGGGATTTGTCTTTTGTGGTTTTCCCTTATTGTTGTGTTTTATGCTTAGGCTTAAGCTGGCCGCTTAGTCTATGAACTTAATCTTGATGTTGATCTAGAATTCTATGCCAACGGAAGTTAGGATTTTAGATTACTAGGTTTAGTAATCAATGCCACGGAAGTGGATTGGTTAGACTTTTATGTTTGAGTTTGAAACTTGTGTTTAGTTGCTCCCTGAATAGTTGTCTGATTCATGATCTCTGGATTCCCGAGAATAAACCCTTGACCTAACATTTTTCCTTTATTGAATTTACATCGATATAATTGCTTTCGTTACTTTTCCAAAACCAACCATATTCTTGCCTTACTTAGTTTCATAATTGTGAGAATTGTAGTGTAACCTTGGTCTCTGTGGATTCGATTCTAAAGTACTGCATTGACAACCGTTACGATTGCGGTAATATACACTTTAGTTAATTGACTACGTGGTAAAACACCTAAATCAATTTGGCGCCGTTTGCGGAGACCAATAGCGTTACCTTCAATTATGAATTTGAAATTTAGTCTAAGATTCACTAACATGTTATATCATGTATTTCAGGGACTTTCTAGGATGGATCACAACTCGGGAAACGATGGTAACTTCAACGGCCATCGACCACCTGATATGCTCAAATTAATACCCTAAAAGTACTAAGCAGTAGTTGCAGTAAAGTAGGGGTCGAACACAAAGACTCACAGAGACACACAATAGATTATATAGATGAGAATTAAGCTAAGCGATCAATGATATTGAAAACAGAACGTAAATTAAAACGGTTGTAATTCGATTGGAGAAAGATAGGTTCAGGGTATTTCTCAGGAAATCAATGAATGCAGATAAACTAACTAGTCAGGATTCAGATTTAGCGCGGTTCTTGAACTCAAATCACTGAGATATAATTAACCAACTCTCGTTGCAAAAACTATCTAAATCTAAATCCTAGGAATTCCAAATCTCTTTGCGAATCCTAAAGTCTAAATCAGCTTTTAGATCAGGTTTGATTTGTTCACAAAACAACTAAACCAAATCTCTTTACGAATAGTTATTTTACTCACCTTAGGTTCTATCAGGTAATTAATCGCACTCTCGTGCCTAATCAATTATCCTAAGATCTAAGTTCTAGGTGATCAATCTAGAATTAGCTTTGCAAACAACCTATGGTGAAGAACTAATTCATATAGTGAATCCTAATAACTAATCAATCTAGCATTCAGATATAACCCTAAACCAAAAAGTCCAAAAGAATAACCTAAATTTTTCTCTCAAAAATTTTTGATGGCGACGGCGCCTCAGGGTCTCTGAGGATATTCTCAGGCGGTTCACGGCATGGAGGTTTTTACTTATCGGACATGTTACACGGTTCAAACAAGGGAAGATTACGGTGGATCCACTTTGGCGAGATTCTGGGCGGATTCGATTTAGATACGACATTTCATAGGGAAGGGGAGATACGATTCGGCTTCGTTGGGTTTAAATTCGGTCAATCCCGGGCTATCTTTTCCCATGGATCTTCGATTTGGTTTCTTTGTCATATCTTGGTGGCAAAGATCGTTACATCGGAAAGGAAAGATACGAGTCAGCTTTGCTGGGTAGAGTTGCGAGAAGGGCGGGATGCGATGGGAGATTTATGGAGACGGATGTTAATTACACAGATGGGATCTCGGGATTCAGAGAAGATCTACGCCAAACTTGCCAAAGGTACTCCAATGGCCGATAACCAAATCGCTTCAAATCGTAAACCAGATTCGGACTCATGGATTCAGTTTAAAGAGAATGCGGATTCCAGGGAGAAATTGAGGCAACTTGGGAAACAAGAGAACCTCATTTGCGGTGATGAGCAATCATTTTCGGATCCTGTTTCACGTATATTCAGGGTGCAAATCATGGAATACAAGACGGGTCACATGGACAAGGATTCATGGATCCAATCAAGGATAATAGAGGTGATCCGGCGGATATGGGTACAAAGAAAGGATCGCTCATTGAATGCGGAAATCTCGCAAAGAACCAGAGGAGTAAAACGGTTTATAAGGGAAACACATAGACATGGAATTAACACAGCTTCATTCCATCTCTTTTCTTTCAAAGGGCTTTCTCGATTCAATAAAAGTTTCAACATGTCTCAGAGCCAACTGGCTAAAAGGGATGGGACAGAGATGAGAATGGAGACGAGCCTGAAGAGGCTCAAGATCCGGGTACCTCATTTCGACAACTCGGAACTAATAGCGGGTTACTCCAAGACTTTGATTGGGAGATGCATGAACCCAAAGAAACATGACATGAAGGTCCTTCTTCATATGCTTCCTCGCATTCTGAATGTAGAGGAACGAGTAGCGGCAGCGGACTTAGGGATGGGTCAGTTCCAGTTTGATTTCGATCGAGAGGAAGACATTACGGAGATAATGAAGTTGGAACCGTTCCACTTCGATTAATGGATGGTCTCTTTGGTCCGATGGGAACCAGTGGTGGACAGTAGCTATCCCTCAGCCATTATGTTCTGGATTCGAATAATGGGAATTCCTCTCCATTACTGGGCTGAACAGACGTTCTGCAGCATCGGTGAAGCCTTAGGAGTGGTGAAAGAAGTGGACATCGACAATGGTAGAGTGCAGGTGACCTTGGACGGTTTTAAACCTCTGTGCTTTGAGACCTCGGTAGAATTCCACAGCGGTGAAGAAACAATTATCACATTAAGGTATGAGAGGTTGTTCGGGTACTGTAGGAGTTGTTTCAGTCTCTGCCATGATCACTCTATGTGTCCTCGCCGGGAAGGAAGAGTAGAAGACAAGGGCCACCAATCAGAGGATCCAAAACAGGGGCTGAACGTGGTAAGTTACAAAGCGGCGGCAATCCACAGAGTGAATGGAAATCAGGCTAATCAACAAGCGGTAGTGCCCGGCAAAGGTTTTAACGGGCAAGACAAGGGAAAAGGGAAGGTGCTGGAGTCCAGAGATGCTGGGGCGGGTCATTATGCGGGAAAAGACTCAAGATACGGATCCTGGAAAGGAGACAAGAAGTACAAGGACAGAGTGCCAAAGTCCACCTCCTCATCAAGTTACATACCACCTTCGGAGGTAAACAAAAGGTATGCAATTTCCAATTCTGGAATAAATGAACTGAGAGTCTCAGGTGAGGGGAGTGGTTTATCAGATCATGAAAGAAAGATGCTAGAAGCTTTCCAGGGTAACAAACACGGTAATAGGCAGGATATATGTTCACATGCGATCTCAGAGACTAGCGGGAAGGCTGAGCAGGCCACAGGAAAGGCGGTTCGAAGGGGTCTTAGTTTTGAGGAAGAAACAACGGAGCCACCTATGACAGAAGAACCTCAAGGTCAGAATTCTGAGAAGTTAGTCTTACCAGAAACTTTGCCTAGTGTTTTAGATATGATAGAGGAATTGACAGCAGATTTTGCGGTTGTAGTAGAGGAAATGGTAGAGCAGGAAAGTGATGGTGGAATTCAAGGGAATACTAATGTTGAAATGGAATTAGAGGAGATATTGGATGTAAGGGCTGAATTGATGGCAGTGGAAGAAGTAGCGGATAAAACGATGGCAATGACGGAGGATAGTATGATGGATGAGGTAGATTCAAGGAAGGCTTTAGAGGGAAAACCAGTAGATGGGAACAAGGGGACTAATGCCAAGAATAGACAGAACCTGAAAATGAAGAGTAAGTTGATTGGTGCAGGTTCAAAAAAGAGGTTGGTGCAAGGTATTATATCACCAAGAAAAAAGGGGATGTCAAGGCTATCGGGCCGGCCATGTGATACTAATCAGACTGCAAAGTCACGGGCTGAGACATCGAACTCAAACGCCGCGATACAGGAATGAAGGAAGTAAGGGAGAAGGTGTTGGAGTGGAGGAATAAGGAGTCATTTCGGTTCTTTCAGTTTTTTATGAGGACGATTATGTCACATTTTAATTTCCGTTTCAAATGTTTTTGGTTTTGTTTATGTAACGCTTTATCAGGTTATAATGGACTTAATAAATCCAGTCATGTTATATTGAATTTTTTGTATGACGGTTCATGCCTTCTCCTTAATAATAATTTAAGGTTTTCTATAATACTTGCAATGTGTTGGTCATATGGTATGATTTTGAAGACAACAGGGGAACGGTTTGATTTCTACCTTAAACACTCAGGTACAATACGGTGTTACTCGGATCCGCGAGGGGGTGTCAATACGGAGGAAGAGGAGGAGATACAGGAGGTACCGGGAGATAGGAACCAGATGGTGAGGACTTTACCGCGGGATGATGAGGAGGAAAAGGTGGTGGTTATAAAGGTTTCATCAAACCCAAAGAACAACTTAGCAATACCAAATTAGTTTATTCATGCGGATTATGAGTTGGAATTGTCAAGGACTCGGGAATCGGTACACAATAGGTTATTTGCGGGAGGTTTGGAAAAAACATAAGCCAGAATTTGTATTTCTTTCAGAAACAAAACAATAATTATCGTTTTTGCAAAAATTTCAATTACATTTTGGTTATAATAAATTATAAACGGTCGAACCGTGCGGTGCGAGTGGTGGACTCGCTTTATTTTATGACGATTCATTGGACGTTAGTATATTATTTTCAAGTAAACGAATAATCGATATTGAGGCAACTATTCAAGGAAAAAAAGTTTTTTGTCATTTATTTACGGTGATCCGGTACCAAAAAACCGATATCAAGTGTGGGAACGGTTAACCCGAACAAGCACAACACGAGACGCCCCTTGGTTTATAATAGGCGATTTAAACGAAATTACTGGAAATAATGAAAAACAAGGAGGAAATTTACGACCTGCATCCTCATTTATGTCTTTCAATCTTATGATTAAACATTGCGGTTTTCTGGAATTTCAGTGTCTCGGAAATACCATGTCCTGGAGGGGAAGACGGAATTCGAAAATTGTTAGGTGTCGTCTGGATAGGGCCTTAGCTAATGAGGATTGTCAAGAAATCTTCTCTCATTCATATGTCGAATACTTGGCAATGATTGGGTCGGACCATAGACCAATTGTTACCACAATTGAGGATAAAATACCGTGGAAATGGGGCCAGTTACGGTTTGATAAGCGGTGGATTGGACGGGATGGCCTTATGGACACAATTTCGAAGGACTGGGAAATTAACACAGGTGGTAACGGATCCTCATTTATAGAAAAATAGCGATTTGCCGGAGGGAAATATCAAAATGGCGGAGAAATAACTTACCATACGGTAAGGAGAAAATTAGAGAATTACAACAAATGCTCGAGGAGGTCCAGAATGATGATAATAGCACACCCGAGGAATTGATGGATATTACAAGGAAACTAAAAGAGGCTTATTTAGATGAGGAGTTATATTGGCAACAGAAAAGTCGCACTTTATGGGCAACGGTGGGGGACAAAAACACAAAATTCTATCACGCGCAAGTTAAGCAAAGACGAGCGCGAAATCGGATTATTGGATTACATAATGCATCATGATCTTGGGTTACCTCGGAGAAAGAAGTGGAACAAGTGGCGGTTAACTATTTCGAGGATTTGTTCACATCAACTTCCCCGACGGATTTTGAGAATACTCTAAGGGATATTCCGGCTTTAGTTTTGGATTTGAACAATGATATGCTTACGGCAATGGCTACGGAAGAGGAAGTTCGCATAGCCCTTTTCATGATGCACCCGGAGAAGGCTCCGGGCCCGGACGGAATGACGGCCTTATTCTTCCAACGATCATGGCAAATTATAAAGACATCTGTAGTAGGACTGGTTAACGGTTTTTTGGAAACATGCTCTTTTGACCAACGGCTGAATATGACTAATATTTGCCTAATCTCGAAGATAGGACGGCCTACTCGTATGATGGAATTACGACCCATAAGTCTGTGTAACGTGGGCTATAAGATCATTTCGAAGGTTTTATGTCAGAGGTTAAAGAGGCTGTTACCGGACCTGATTTCAGAGACCCAATCAGCTTTTGTATCAGGAAGACTGATCTCTGATAATATTTTGATTGCACAGGAGATGTTTCACGGTTTACAGACCAATAAAACATGCAAAAGTAAGTTTATGGCAATTAAGACGGATATGAGCAAAGCATATGACCGGGTGGAATGGCCATTTATTGAACACCTTTTGAGGAAATTCGGTTTTGCGGAAAAGTGGATCTCATGGATGATGTGGTGCATCCAATCGGTACAATATAAGATACTTATTAACGGCAACCCCAAAGGGCAAATAACGCCATTTAGAGGACTGCGGCAAGGCGACCCATTATCACCCTATTTATTTATACTTTGTACGGAGGCCTTGATAGTCAATATACGGAAAGCAGAGAGAGAGAAATCACTTACGGGGTTGAAAGTGGCGAGGGCAGGTCCAACAGTCTCACATCTACTCTTTGCGGATGATAGTCTGTTTTTCTGCAAGGCTACAGTACAGGAGTGTCACGTTATATTGCATATACTTAAACAGTACGAGTCCGTCTTAGGGCAACAAATCAATTTTTCAAAATCTTCCTTAATTTTCGGACATACAATACAAGATGCGGTTCAGGACGAGATAAAACAATTGCTAGGAATCCAAAATATGGGAGGGATGGGTACTTATCTGGGTCTCCCGGAAAGTCTCGGAGGAGCAAAGAGTAAGATTTTTAATTTCGTCGTCGAAAGACATAATGACAGAATTAATGGATGGACATCACGGCTACTAACCAAAGGGGGTAAAGAGGTTCTACTTAAATCGGTAGCATCGGCTATGCCGACTTTCGTTATGTCATGCTTTCGACTACCCAAGTCTATTACCGCAAAATTAACTAGTGCGGCAGCGAGTTTCTGGTGGAGTTCCAATGGACACCAAAAAGGGATGCATTGGATAGCCTGGAAGAAGATGTGTCGGAGCAAATCAGATGGTGGAATTGGATTCCGAACAATAGAGGAATTTAACACGGCACTCCTGGCAAAACAACTATGGCGGCTAATGGAAAAACCAGATTCGTTATTTGCTCGAGTTTTTAAGGGTCGTTATTTTTGGAACACAGACCCATTAGATCCTATAAGATCATATTCCCCGTCCTTTGGATGGAGGAGTATTATTTCGGCTAGACCTCTGGTTACAAAAGGGCTCATCAAAAGAGTTGGTTCTGGTGGCTCCATTTCAGTATGGAATGATCCTTGGATACCATCTTCTCCCCCGAGGTCAGCAACATGTAAGGGGTATAATTATTACCCCAATATCAGGGTCAGCCATTTGGTTGATCCAGCGACACAAACGTGGAATTGGGAGTTGATAAATTCAATTATCGACCCGGCTGATGTGGAAATTATTCGCGGTATACCCATCAGCAGCACATATCGACCATATAATCTTGGTTGGCACTATACAAAAACAGGAAAATATACGGTTAAGTCGGGATACCAGATTGAACAACAGAACCCAGACAATGCCGAAAATTACTTTTTCGGTCCGGATACAAAGATATTACAGGCACATGTATGGAAATTAACATGTCCACCGAAACTGCGACATTTCATTTGGCAAACAATTTCGGGATGTCTCTCGGTTTCAGCAAATTTACGCGCTCGAGGAATAAATTGTGATACACAATGTCCTCGGTGTGGAGTGGAAGGGGAAACGATTAACCATGTTCTGTTTGAATGTCCACCAGCGCTACAAACATGGGCACTCTCTCATATTCTATCGGCCCTGGGAGTTTTCCCGATGACATCGGTTTTCTCCAATTTGGATCATCTCTTTTGGAGACTCCCAAAAGAGGAAAGGAACACTATGTTTCCTTGGATTGTGTGGAATATTTGGAAAGCAAGGAACGACAAGGTGTTCTCAAATTTGGATAGAAACCCACAAGAGATTCTGAGGATAGCGGAAACATAAGCAATAATTTGGGAAACGGCGCAGCAAAGCGAACCAGATTTAACTTCCCAACAAGTTGGTCATAATACGGGTCAACATGATGAAGATAATGGACTGACATGCTATATTGATGGTTCGTGGAAGGAAACGGATAACTATTCTGGTCTAGGATGGTTCTGCTTTCAGGAGGGAGTCGAAGGAGTAATTATGGGGTCCCGAAACCTGCGAAGAAGTTTATCCCCGCTGACGTAGAATTGGAAGCGCTCATCTGGGTGATGCATTGTATGATTGCAAATCACAAGACGGCGATAGCATTTGCAACGGACTGCTCAGAGTTGGTGAAGATGGTGTTTACACCCAAGGAGTGGCCGGCATTTACACTACAGTTGGAGGAGTTAAAGAGGAGCAGGGAGGTATTCAGCTTCTTCTCTATCACACACATCCCACGCACAAGCAACACAGTGGCAGACAAGTTAGCACGAGGTGCTCGCATCTACCCATCAGATTTCACTTATGTAAACTCGATACCCCCGATTTGGTTCACCGAATCGGAATAGGTATTAAGGCTGTTGACAAAAAAAAAAAAAAAAAGAGAACCCTAAACCTAACAAGAGATCTACTCAGACATGGAAATTGAAGCAATAAACATGTTTGAATAAATCATCAAATGAAATAGAAAGAGTAACAAGAAGGTTCAAAATCTTCTCTTGGACGAACAGAGTTTCAGACTTGCCTCCCCTCAAAAGCTCTCTCACAAAACCAAAGTAAAATAAAGCATAGCCATCAAAGTGGCTGTAAAATCCTATTAAATAACCTAAATCACGTTTTGGGGCTTCTTGTAAATAATAAAGTTTTCTGGGCAATTTTGCAATTCTTCAACTCTTCAACTCTTCATTAAATTCGCGGGTCGTGTCTGCTTCAGTATCGATCGACACTGAGACTTAAAATCGGGTACTCAGCTACACGAACGTTGCTTTGCTCCAAAATGCTCCAGAAAGCTCCAATATCTCCAATTATGCTCCAAACGTGCTAAAACCTGTCAAAGACTCTAAACCACTACGAAATAGTAGAAAGACTATATAAAACGGACTTATATCATGGCTTAAACGGGGTAAAAACCATGATATATCAACTCCCCCAGACTTAGCCTTTGCTTGCCCTCAAGCAAATAGAAGACTAAACCAGAGAAAGAGGTTTGAAAACATAGAGACTCACCTGTTCATGAAACATTGCAATGACTATTTTCCTTAGTGCTCCACATATCACTTAACCAGCTTTTTGATCTAACCACCATGTACTTCTCCGTAGACATTCGCAGCTTCCCAGACTACACACATTATTTCACAGCATCGTTCAATCAAGCCATCCTCGCCAGTTTCATCGCTGTGATTAATACCAAGAACCTTCTAGATTCTTTCCCATACAATATCATGACAAGGAACCACCCTTTTTCACACTTTCTGGTATTATTTCTCTCCCCCAGACTTATTTCTTATTATGTTTCTTGCATGTACATATTAAGGTTCGAGACGCGAGTATTGATGGTGTTTGCCATCAAATCCCCTGTTCTTCCCTCAAAAGTAATCAAAGGTGTAGGCGAATAATGGTATCACAAGAAATTTTCCTAACCTCGCTTCTACCTTTGTGTGATCATCTCCTCTGAAGTAAAATAATGGGATCGTTGGAAATTTTCCTAACCCTCTACTCAGAAGAAAATCATCTCATCTTTTAATGCATCTTATTAATTAACTTGTTACAGGGAGAGAAATACCATTACTTTAAACACATGGGTTTCTTTGTCAGATACGAATGATGAATCAAGCTCTATGGATACTAACCACATCGATGAAGTGCAAAATTTTGGCTCAGGCTTTAAAGAACTTTGCTGGAAACATGAGTGTATTCTAGTTAACTGGCCAGCCTTTGGATTTTTCATTAGTCGATCTAGAACAGATTCTGTAACAATGGTCACTTAGAAACAAGGTCAAATCAATAGATTCAAGAAAAAGAGCACAGTCTCCAATAAAGTTTTGACTCAATAAAACAACGAATGACTCAAAAACGACTGACTCTAAGAAAAACAAAAACAATGTCAACGACTACCTCCCCCAGACTTGAACAACACTGTCCCCAGTGTTATCTAGCCTAGAGTTGGTGAAAGAAAACAAAAGAACAAAATGGAACTGTGAAAAACAAGAAGTTACCGTACGTGCTAGAACATTGGGTATCGACCGACACACGGCGTGGTATCGGGCGATACCAGGCTTAAGTCGATACGATGAACTTATCTCATTCGCGTAGGGTGTCGACCGATACCAACATGGTATCGATCGATACCAAGTATTGGTCGACACAAGTAATTCGTTTTCAGCGTCTAAGGTCAGATGGAGCTCCAAAAAAGTGTCAAACGAACCAGGGGTTAAATGTAAGCACTGTTAGACCACTCAAACACAAGTTAGGTGCAACAAAATATCATAGAAGCATAAATCCACATATCCAAAAACACAAAAGACACAAAAGTTCAAATGAAAATAAAAAGAAAAGGGAAAAAGAAAAGAAAAACAAACGTGAAAACAGAAGAAGGACTCATCCTCTGTCGCCTCGAAATCGGCATCAGCATCAGGATCAACCGGGGTCTGCTGAGATGAAGGAGCAGCGTCCGTGTCAGTCATGCAGCGGCAGCGAGAAATAGCAGTCAAGATGCTCCGCATACTCTCTATCATCACCTTCTGAAAGGCAACTGGTTCCATCGGAATCTCCGAAGGAGAAGAAAATGATGGTGCGGGGATAGAAGAAGTCGCTGCTCGCGATCGCTGAGCTCGTCCTCTCTGGCGTGAAGTATATGGAATGTCAGCAGCAGCAAGTGCAGGAGCTCATTGTCGACTCACAGGAGCTCGAATCAACAGGTGCGGAGGAGGCTCGAAACGAAGCTGAGAAGGATCCTCGAGAATGTCTGTCAGCTCGTCGTTAGGGAGCGACACAAGAAAATCTCCAGCAGATGTAGTGAAGAACCAACGCCTACATCTGGTTCAACCACTTAAGGTTCTTCAGATGGCTCTCATCCATAAACCGATGCGTAGTGACTATCGAGCAGCTTGTAGTACTGATCCCGAGGTGCTGGAAGATAGGAGTGAGAAGACTACCGATTGTCTCTGTCTTCGTGATCGTGCATGTGAATGGTTTGGTCTTTAAAGAGACCAAATGATGCGCAAATACAGCACCAAGGTTAACCTCTGTAAGCTTAGGCCATGCGAAATCCTCCTCAGGAATAATGTCTCTGATGGCAAGACACATAAGTAGAAGCTCGGACACCCTCATCTTGTTGGGTTCCATCTTGCACAAAAGAGTGGTGCTCAGGATCCTAACCAAACAGCGAAGGACCAGGTGTCGTATATCCATATGAGTGGACTCCTTAGAGTAATAAGCACCATTCCCGAAATGCTCCCAAAATGTATGCATGTCAGGATGCTGCGCGGGAAGAGCAACCCTCCTGCAATCCCGCGGAAAACCGTAGATGTCACAAAGATCAGGGAGTGGTAACATGTACCTCACTCCACAAGCCATAAAAGTCAGAGTACCCTCCTGTGCATCCCAGAGAACCTCGTCCTAGTAGTAAACGCGAACTGTCGCCATGAACTGACGAACCAAGTCCGGGTAAACATCATACTTCTGAGTGGCCATCCGGCCAAGACCAATCTTCGCAAGCAAACGGGCCAGCTCTGTGTCAAGGCCCAAAAGACGCATGGAGACCCCATCAACAAACCGAGTAGGTTCTATAACTACTCTCAACCACGCGTTATAGTGCAGCGTGTCATAATCATCCCACGCCTCCAAGATGGGTATGTAGGTGCAATCATCACCCAGCGCAACCTCCTTCTCTGTCCCGTTCCAATCGCGATGACAAGGGATCCTGGCCTTCTCGTTCAGCTTAGGCCAAGGACCTCTGTGTGGGGCCACATGAACATCAGGAGCATATGGATTACAGCTCGATGCGTCTGTAGTTCGTGCTCTCTTTGGCCTAGATGTAGTCTTTGCTGATTGAAGAAACAAATGTTGCCCGCACGGTGTCGATCGACACCATATAGTATCGGTCGACACTTGTTGGGAAATTCCTGCTCTTTTTCTCCGCGTGTTATCGATTGACACGGTATGGTGTCGGTCGACATTCCTCCTCTAAATCTGCTTCAAGTTAAGATACAAGACACAAAACCAAAAATAAGAAAAATAAAAGACTTATATGTACAGACTTACCAGTGGGTTGCCTCCCACTTAGCACTTGTTTTACGTCACAAGCTTGACTGTACGGTCAATCAGTCCGGAATAGATGAGAGCTTGCAGCAAAACAGGCTCCACAACTTGACATCTCCAGGTTCAGAGTGCTGCGCAACATGTTCTCCACAACCTCTTGTCCTTTCTCTTTTAGCTCCGGAGTAAGAAGAATTCTAGCCTTAGAAAATGGCATTGAGGTCCCTTTGCATTTCACCTTATATTCGATCGAATCTCCATCGCACTTATGAGGGATTAAGGTTACATGTGTAGCACTCTCGACTCTTCTGTTTTTCACCTACTTCTTTGCCTTAGTCTTTTTGATGACTTTCTTGGTGATGACATGAGGACGATCCAGAACTTCTATGACAGTTGGCTCATCATTAGGCTCGTCCAAAAGATCAACCATCAATGTTTCTCCTGCACCAACGGGGATGCAAGATGGCTGTGTGGGAGCTTTTCTAGAGGGGATGGCTTCGTAGGAGACATGTTCATCAGTGTACGAGAACGAGATGCTCTTACTGGGCGTGTCCATAACTGCACCAGCAGTAGCCATGAACGGTCTTCCAAGAATCAAAGGTGTGCTAGACCTTGCATGCATCTCCACAACCTGAAAATCAGTAGGAACCAGACAGTCTCCTACCTTAACCATCAGATCAGGGATTGTACCATATGGGACCGATGTGGAAGAGTTCGCGAATGTGAGAGCCATCTGAGTAGATCTTATGTTATCGGTTTTCAGCTTCTCTGCAAGTGCTGTTGCCATGACATTGACGCTAGACCCTGAATCAACCAGAGATTCTTTAAATTCAACTCCGGAGATATAACATGGTGATATATCATGGTTTTTACCCCGTTTAAGCCATGATATAAGTCCGTTTTATAGAGTCTTTATATTATTTTGTAGTGTTTTAGAGTCTTTTACATGTTTTAGCACGTTTGGAGCATAATTGGAGATATTGGAGCTTTCTGAGCATTTCGGAACAAAGCAGACGATCGTATAGCTGAGTACCTGATTTGAAGCATCAATATCGATCGATACTGCCTAGTATCGGTCGATACTCATCGAAGCATACACGACCCGCGACTTTATTGAAGAGTTGAAGAATTGCAAAATGGCCCAGAAATCTTTATTATTTACAAGAAGTCACAAAACGTGATTTAGGTTATTTAATAGGATTTTAGAGCCACTTTGATGGCTATGCTTATTTTATTTTGGTTTTTGTGAGAGAGCTTTTGAAGGGAGACAAGTCTGAAACTCTGTTCGTCCGAGAGAAGATTTCGAACCCTCTTGTTACTCTTTCTGTTTTATTTGATGATTTATTCAAACATGTTTATTTCTTCCATTTCCATGTATGAGTAGATCTCTTGTGAGGTTCAGGGTTCTCAATAAGGTTTTATCTGAATGCTAGGTTGATTTGTTATTAGGATTCACTATCTGAATAAGTTCTTCACCATATGTTGTTTGCAAAGCTAATTCTGGATTGATCACATAGAACTTAGATCTTAGGATAATTGATTAGGCACGAGAGTGCGATTAATTACCTGATAGAACCTAAGGTGAGCAAAATAACTATTCGCAAAGAGATTTGGTTTAGTTGTTTTGTGAACAAATCAAACTTGATATAAAAGCTGGTTTAGACTTAAAGATTCGCAAAGAGATTTGGAATTCCTAAGATTTAGATTTAGATAATTCTAGCCTCTAAGACTCCGGGGGAGACGGAGCAGCTTTCGATTGCTGAGGCTGAGTCGATTCCGGCTGATTCCGGCGTCTACGCTGTCTACGACAAGAGCGACGATCTTCAGTTCGTCGGAATATCGCGGAACATCGCCGCCAGTGTCTCTGCACACCTGAAATCGGTGCCGGAGCTTTGTGGCTCCGTCAAGGTAATCTCGCCTCCCGATTCTATAGAGTAGCAAGAAACTGGAATCAATTCACACATTTCTATGAATCATTGATTGATTGGAAGATACTAAATAGGATTCACTGTTTCGTGGTTAACTTTTTGTTTTGTTTATTACCGTTCAGAGATCGAGTCATCGAGATGTCTCTTGGTATTTATATCATTAGGATTACAGAATAGTTTGATTCCCTTTTTCTTTTAGATCCTGACGGTATTTGAGGACTAAAGGGTTTTTGTGGTTTGGATCTGATTTGGATGATAGGGATTAGTGAGTTATTCCTCTACTTCTTAGTGGGCCATTGATTAATCTCTATTGATGAATCTCTGTGACTTGCGTTCCGGGGTTTTCGATTGCACTGTTAGTAGGGTTTTTAAGTTCTATGAGTCCTTGTATGATAGCTTGGATTGTTTCGGTATGAGAGCATCTCCAACTGATTGTTGTGAGGTTTGAAGCTTTCATGCTCTCATTTTTTGTTTATTTTACAACCGTTCTGTAGATTTGTTGTGCTAAGGATAGCTTTAAGTTGAAATTAGGAGGGTAATCTAGCTTGAAGCTTCTCTCTGTTCAATGTCATAGCCATGGATATTATTTCCATTGATAGAATGCTTTCTTGACTCTGTAAAACAGCAAAGGAAAGCATACGATGAGTTTTGTGTCAAGCTAGAAGTGTGAATGGTTATCAATGGTTATGCATTTTTGGTTCATGAATTGCATTTGTAACATTGAGTTGGTTTAAAGTCGTTCTCTTAGTCTCTTCTGGCTGATGAGATTTCCTGGAGTACTAATGTAACTAGGTGGTTAACGTAATTATAATTAATTAAATATAATTATTTGCCAACTCAGATTTCATTAAGCGCGTTAAGTAGTTTGCCAAAATTTCTCCCACTCATTGAGAAACCCTAAAAAAGTGTCAAAATTATTTACTCATCTCCCCCACTGTCTATCAAAACCGTTCTTTTCTTTTTTTCCTTTTAATAGAAGCAATTGGTTTCACGTCAAGTTCAGAGGTGTCATTGGAAGGTATTTCCTCTCTTGAATTTGTATCCCTCTCTTGAATCCATATTTCTCTCTTGAATCCATATTGGTTGCTCTATTGATTTTCAATACAAAGATCAATTATGAGCTGTACACTCTGAGAAACTGATTTTCATGTGTTTTATAGTGCAGATATGGAAGAGCCATTTGTGGATCGTTCAACTTTACCCTTGTTGCATCCTGGTCGTCAAAATGGAGCTAAATGGTATGGATTTTTTCCTAAATACCATTGATTATTTTCATAGACTTATAAATCCGTAAGTAATTTTATTTTATTTCAATGGAACAGGTTTATACACCACACTCAAGTATCAACCGCTGTGAGAAAGATCATTCAAAGTTGTTTTAGAGGACCATGGTATTCTTGGAAAAGAGTATCACCCTTCTACAAACAAACATGGTTTAATTTGTTTAAGGTATTCATACAGGAAATACCAATACAGTTATTGCTTTGTCTGATGTGATGGATTACCATCTTGATGAGAATCGTTCTCTTAACTTGAAAATCTGGTACATACTCTTGGTTTAAACCTGTTGGCTTTTGTTTTTTCAACTCTTATCTATTGCTGTCATTCTTTGGACATGTCCAAGTTGTTTGTTAATTTCACCGTGACATATTTCCTGGTAATGACAATTTCGTTGTTTACAATAGCTATTTGACAATGTTTCTCAGCTTGGTTGTCTCTAATTAACCCATGCTTCTTTTGGTTGTATATGATATATCATGGTTTTTACCCTGTTTAGGCCATGATATAAGTCCTTTTTATAGAGTCTTTCTAGTGTTTTGTAGTCTTTTAGAGTTTTTTACAGGTCTTAGCACGTTGGAGGTTTATTGGAGTTATTGAAGCATTCTGGAGCAGAGCTGAAGATCGTGTTGCTGAGTACCTGATTTCACGACAAGCATCGATCGATACCCCCTGGTATCGATCGATACCCATCGCAGCAAGACACGACATGCGACTTTAATGAAGAGTTGAAGAATTGAAAATTGGTCCAGAAGTCTCTGATAATTACAAGAAGACCCCAAGTCGTGATTTAGGTTATAAATAGGATTTTACAGCCACTTGTTTAGGCGATGCCTTTTTATGCTTTATTTATGTGTTTGATTTTACTTTGGTTTTAGAGAGACAAGTCTGAATCTCCCTTCGTCCGAGATCAGATCTCAAGAACCTTTTGTTATTCTTATTCTATTGATGATTTATTCAAGCATATTGATTGTTTCATTCTCTATGTCTGAGTAGATCCACTTTAGGTTTAGGGTTTTCTCATAAGGGTTTTCTCTGAATGCTAGGTTAATTATCTGTTTAGGATTCACCATCTGAATTAGTTTTTCGCCTTAGGTTGTGTTCAAAGCTAATTCTAGGTTGATGAATCTGGAACTTAGATCTTAGGATAATTGATTAGGCACGACAGTGCGATTAATTACCTGATAGAACCTAGGTGAGCAAATTGATTATTCGCAAAGAGATTTGGTTTAATTGATTTGTGAACATATCAAACCTGAACTTTAAAGCTGATTTAGACATTAGGATTCGCAAAGAGATTTGGAATTTCTAGGATTTAGATTTAGATAATTCTCGCAACGACAGTTGGTTAATTATACTTTAGTGATTTGAGTTCAAGAACTGCGCTAAATCTGAATCCTGTTAGTTAATTTAGCTGCATTCATTGATTTCCTGAGAAAAATCCTGAGCCTATATTCTCTCCATTGAATACAACTCTTTTAATTTCTGCATTGCTTTTCATTACTTCTGTTTGGCTTAGCTTAATTCTTATCTATATAATCTATTGCGCGTTTCTCTGATTCTTATCTATATAATCTATTGCGCGTTTCTCTGAGTCTTCTGTGGTTCGACCCCTAGCTAAACTACAACTACTGCTTTAGTACTGTTAGGGTATTAATTTGAGCATATCAGTATACGTTGTTTAATTTGAGATGAGTATGACTGTATGAACACAGCTTATTAAAGAGCTTATTAAAGAGCTTATTAAAGCTTTGTTTTTCAGTTATTGGGCTCAGGTTCATAACTGTATGAGTTATGAGTTATGTAATCAATCTAGGCAATAACTGTATTGATATTTTGTTTTTGATACTTTGTTTTTCAGAAAAAATTTAACTGGCATCCTTCTATCAACAATCAAGTTGAAAGCGAGTTTAATAAGCTTGCTGCTTATCGCCTTAGGGGAATGATAAGCCATGCCAAGAAAAAAGGAGAAAAACCAGAATGGATTTTGTCTGAGTATTGGACCATTATGCTAGCATATTGGGCAACACCAAAAGCAACAACAACTAGTGAGAAGGCTCGTGCTTCTCGAATGTCTGATCGCAATGGTTTGGGTCTACATTCTCACCGAGCCGGTTCACGTTCTTGTGCCAAAGTTCAAGATGCTTTGGTAATATATATATTTTTTTCATTGCTAATTTCAGTGGTGAGTATTTTGTTTTTATTGTTTCACTTTGTTTTATTATTTTGTTTACAGGAAGCAAACAATGAAGACTACTCTTTTATTGCTGTGAGGAAGAAAGTACATCAGAAGCCTGATGGGACATATGTGGATCAACGAGCTCGATTGGTTGCAGAAATTTATGAGAAGCATGTTCAAGAACGCTTGGGACAACTTGTATCTTCTGGTGAAGAGAATGTGACAGCTGAAAATTTTGACCAACATGAGAAAAATGAAATTTATGTCAAGATAATATTTTAAAACTTTCTTTTTCTCTGTAGGAATCCCATATGGATCTGTGAATGTGATGTACGGTGTTGACAAACATGATCTAGACACTTTTGAACATATCATGAAAATAATCATAGTTTTATTATTTTTATAGTAGTAGATACCAAATAACGGGTTGCAGCCTGGACCCATTGTCTTTTGTGATTTTTAAGCAAGACACCCCCTAAGTAGGTTAGCACTATAGACATTAGCGCGACCTTAAGGAGCCCCCATGCAAATAGCTATGAGGTCATCCCTCAGCTACTTTGGTTTTTTTTGTAATCGACGCCTAAGGTCTCGAAGGAAATACCTAATGTAGCTGCAGAAAGAGTTTACACGACGAGGATACCTTATCCCAGAGCTGCTGGAAAGACTAAGAAGGAGGTAGAAGACTCTAGATGCAAGGCAATTATGGATAAGTTGATCGTTGAACTTTCTTTCATCGATGCCATCAAAACTTCTTCAGCCTTTAGGAGATATGTCAAGCGGATGGTATCCAGCAACGTGAACCTTGAAGAGGGATGCTTGATGATTTGATGATTACTCATGAGTGCAGTGCAATCCTGACCAACAGAATCCCAAAGAAGCTGCCAGACCCATGGAGTTTTGTGCTGGATTGTACGATATTCATAGACAGATTTGAGCTTTCTCTTTGTGATATTGGCTCAAGCGTCAACCTCATGCCATATTCAGTTGCCAAAAGGATGGGCATGCCAGACTTCACAACCACGAGGATCTTCCTAATACTTGCTGATCGTTCAGTTAGACTTCCAGAGGGGTTATTCGAAGATGTCCCGATTAAGATTGGGAATTGCTTGATCCCAACTGATTTCATCGTCCTGAAATATGATGTTGAGCCTAAGGATCCTTTTATCCTAGGTAGACCTTTCCTTGCAACAGCTGGTGCTTTGATTGATTGCAAGAATGGGAAGATCGCTCTTAACATTGGTGATTTGGTCATGAATTTCCACATGGATAAGATGATGAAGAGGCCAACCATCGATGGGCAGAGTATCTTTGTTGACACCTTCAGTGACATAGCTGAAGAGTACTTCCTGGAGATGCATCCTAAAGACCCACTATAGAGAGCATTGGTTTGTTCAGCCCCTTCAGAGGTGCATTCGTGTGATGATCTAGCTGGATACTCGAAGATGCTCGATTCAGCATCCCTAGTATCGATCGATACCCCATTGGTATCAGTCAATACCCCCTTGGTATCGGTCGATACCCTGCGACTCGAGGGAGAGTTGGCCGAAAGTTTTAAGCAAGCTGCTGGGCTTGGGGATTGGAGTGCAGAGAATGCTCCTAAAGTGGAACTAAAGCCACTCCCACCAAATATGAGGTATAGTTTTCTTGGTCCTAATTTTACATACCCAGTCATTGTTAACGCTTCTTTGAACAACGCAGAGATTGCCTTACTGCTGAACAAGCTGCGTAAGTATCGCAAATCTCTTGGCTATTCTCTTGATGACATTTCAGGTATATCACCGGACATGTGCATGCATAGGATTCACCTTGAGGACGAGTCAAAGACCTCAATTGAGCATCAGAGGAGGCTGAATCCGAATCTAATGGAAGTGGTCAAAATGGAAGTGATAAAGCTTTTGAAAGCTAGTGTTATCTATGCTATTTCGGATAGCTCTTGGGTCAGTCTAGTGCACGTTGTTCCTAAGAAAGGAGGGATAACAGTGGTGAAGAATGAAAAGGATGAGATGATTCCTACCAGAACTATCACTGGGCATCGAATGTGCACTGATTACAGGAAGCTGAATGCAACTACACGTAAGGATCATTTTCCATTGCCATTCATTGACCAGATGTTGGAGAGGTTGGCTAGTCATCCCTACTACTGTTTTCTCGATGGATATTCAGGCTTCTTCCAGATTCCGATACATCCAGATGACCAAGGGAAGACAACCTTTACATGTCCATATGGCACATTCGCATACAGGAGAATGCCATTTGGACTGTGAAATGCTCCAGCCACTTTTCAGAGATGCATGATGTCTATCTTCACAGACATGATTGAGGATTTTATGGAAGTATTCATGGATAATTTTTCAGTGTATGGATCATCATTCAAAGACTGTTTGGCTAACTTGTGCAAGGTGCTACAGAGGTGTGAAGAGAAACACTTGGTCCATAACTGGGAAAAGTGTCACTTTATGGTTCATGATGGCATCGTGCTTGGGCACAAGGTTTCTGAGGCTGGGATCGAAGTTGACAAAGCCAAAATTCAGGTTATGACAAGTCTTCAACCACCAAATTTTGTGAAGGTTATTCGAAGCTTCCTTGGTCATGCTGGATTTTACAGGAGGTTTATCAAAGATTTCTCCAATATAGCACGCCCGCTCACAGCTTTATCATGCAAGGAGATCAAATTCGATTTCACACCTGACTGTCTTGCAGCATTTGAGGAGATTAAGACGGCTTTGGTGAGTGCTCCTATTGTGCAACCTCCTGATTGGACTCTGCCTTTTGAGATCATGTGCGACGCTAGTGATTTTGCTGTTGGATCTGTTCTAGGTCAGAGAAAGGATAAGAAGCTGCACGTCATCTACTATGCCAGCAGGACATTGGATGATGCTCAGAGAAATTACAGCACCACAAAGAAGGAACTACTTGCAGTCGTTTTCTTCTTTGAGAAATTTCGATCCTACTTGATTGGGAGCAAAGTGATTGTTCATACTGATCATGCTGCTCTCAAGTATCTGATACAGAACAAGGATCTCAAGCCTCGCCTTTGTCGTTGAGTTCTTTTGCTAGAAGGTTTCGACATCGAGGTTAAAGACAAGAAAGGAATAGAGAACGGGGTCGCTGACCATCTCTCGAGGTTTCGGATCGACGCAGACGTCCCTATTGTTGATCAACTACCAGAGGAATCCATTTACTTCATCGAAACCGAGTTTGGGATAGGTTTCGCAGAAACTCAGCAATTTCCACGAATTGCAGGTCTCGGTATCGATCGACACTCCTATGGTATCGGTCGATACCAGGCGACTCCCGAACCAGTTCTGACTGTTGAACACCTTGGAGTTTCAGAGGAGTATCTAGTAGCTGCAGCCGATTCTGATCAACCATGGTATGCTGATATCGCCAACTACCTTGCTGCAAATGCAGAACCAAAGCACCTCAAGAGCTATCACAAGAAGAAGTTCTTGTGGGACATAAGGCGATACTTCTGGGATGAACCTTACTTGTAGAAGTACTGTTCTGATGGTATCTACAGAAGATGCATTGCTGAATCAGAGGTACCGAATGTGTTATTTCATTGCCATGGATCCGACTATGCTGGACACTTTGCCACTTTCAAGACAGTGTCCAAAGTTCTTCAAGCAGGCTTCTGGTGGCCTACTATGTTTAAGGATGCACATGTTTTCGTTTCGCAGTGCGATGCGTGCCATAGGAGAGGGAAGATCAGTAAGAGACATGAGATGCCATAAAATTTCATCCTTGAGGTTGAGATTTTCGATTGTTGTGGCATTGATTTTATGGGTCCCTTTCCCTCGTCGTACGGACACAAATACATCTTGGTTGCTGTGGATTATGTGTCTAAGTGGGTTGAAGCCATTGCTAGCAGAACCAATGATTCTTCGGTGGTCCTTAAGCTGTTTAAGATCATCATTTTCCCTCGATTTGGAGTGCCTGGAATTGTGATAAGTGATGGTGGTTCTCACTTTATCAACAAAATTTTCGAGAGATTGCTGAAGACGTATGGTGTAAACCATCGTGTTGCTACTCCGTATCACCCTCAAACAAGTGGAAAAGTTGAGGTTTCCAACAGGCAGATCAAAGAAATTCTGGAGAAAACAGTGAATGTTACAAGGAAGGATTGGTCTGTGAAGGTGGATGACGCACTTTGGGCTTACAAGACTGATTACAAGACACCACTTGGGACTACACCGTTTCACTTGCTGTATGGAAAATCATGCCATCTTCCAGTGGAAATCGAGCACAAGGCAGCATGGGCTACAAAGTTGTTGAATTTCGACATCAAGTCTGCTGCTGAGAAGAGATTGATCAAGTTGAATGAGCTCGATGAGATTAGGCATCTTGCCTATGAGAACTCCAAGCTGTACAAGGAGAGGACTAAGGCTTACCACGACAAGAATATCATCTCCAGGCACTTTGAACCAAATGATCAGGTACTTCTGTATAACTCTTGTTTGCAATTGTTTCTTGGTAAATTGCGTTCTCGTTGGTCAGGTTCATTCACAGTCAAGGAAGTTAGACCACATGGTGCGATTGTCCTGACAAATCCTTCAGGAGAGGATTTCACTGTCAACGGACAAAGGGTGAAACACTATTGGGCGAAAGCCAAGATTCCAGAAGGACACATAATGCCTCTGGATTATGCACCCACTGCTTACACGGCGGTACAGTCAAGCTAATGACATTAAACGAGCGCTTGGTGGGAGGCAACCCACTGTTGAGTTTGTCTTTGAGTCTTTTTCTTTTTATTTTTATTTTTCGTTTTTGCGTCTGTGTCAGGATAAACAAGGAGCAATCACGAAATCGCCTGAGTGTCGATCGATACCCTTTTGGTATCGGTCGACACCCTACGCGAATGAGGAGAACATCATATCGAATTAAGCCAGGTATCGATCGATACCAAGCCGTGTGTCGGTCGATACTCAATGTTCCAGCACGGTAACTTCTTGATTTTTCATAATCCACTTGGTCCATTTGATTTTCTTTCACCAACTCTAGACTAGATAACACTGGGGACAGTGTTGTTCAAGTCTGGGGGAGGTAGTCGCTGACTTTGTTTTTGTTTTTCTTAGAGTCAGTCGTTTTTGAGTCATTCGTTATTTTATTGAGTCAAAACCTTTATCTGAGACTGTGATCTTTTTTTTGAATCCATTGATTTGACCTTGCTTCTAAGTGACCATTGTTACAGAATCAGTTCTAGATCGACTAATGAAAAATCCAAAGGCTGACCAGTTGACTAGAAGACACTCATGTTTCCAGCAAAGTTCTTTAAAGCCTGAGCCAAATTTTTGCACTTCATCAATGTGGTTAGTACCCATAGAGCTTGATTCATCATTCGTATCTGACAAAGGAACCCATACGTGTTTAAAGTAATGGTATTTCTCTCCCTGTTACAAGTTAATAAATAAGATGCATTCAAAGATGAGATGATTTTCTTCTGAGTAGAGGGTTAGAAAATTTTCCAACGATCCCATTATTCTACTTGGTAAGGAACGATCACACAAAGGATTGGAAGCGAGGATAGGATTTTCCTATGATGCCATTATTCGCCTACACCTTTGATACGTTGAGAGGGAAGAACCGGGGATTCGGTGGCCAACACCATCGATACTCGCGTCTCATACCTTGATGTGTATATGCAAAACTAAAAAATAAAAGAAATAACATAATAAGAAATAAGTCTGGGAGAGAGAAATAATACCAGAAAGTGTGAAAAAATGGTAGTTCTTTATCATGATATTGTATGGGAAAGAATCTAGAAGGTTCTTAGTATTAATCACAGCGATGAAACTGGCGAGGATGGCTTGATTGAACGATGCTGTGAGATAATGTGTGTAGTCTGGGAAGCTGCGAATGTCTACGGAGAAGTACATGGTGGTTAGATCAAAAAGCTGGTTAGGTGACATTTGGGTGCTTGGGAAATTGGTCATTGCAACGTTTCAAGAACAGGTGAGTCTCTACGTTTTCAAACCTCTTTCTCTGGTTTAGTCTTCTATTTGCTTGAGGGCAAGCAAAGGCTAAGTCTGGGGGAGTTGATATATCATGGTTTTTACCCCGTTTAAGCCATGATATAAGTCTGTTTTATAGATTCTTTCTATTATTTCGTAGTGTTTTAGAGTCTTTTATAGGTTTTAGCACGTTTGGAGCATAATTGGAGATATTAGAGCTTTCTGGAGCATTTTGGAGCAAAACAGACGATCGTGTAGCTGAGTACCCGATTTGAAGCATCAGTATCGATCGATACTCATCGAAGCAGACACGACCCGCGACTTTATTGAAGAGTTGAAGAATTGCAAAATGGCCCAGAAGTCTTTATTATTTACAAGAAGCCCAAAAACGTGATTTAGGTTATTTAATAGGATTTTAGAGCCACTTTGATGGCTATGCTTATTTTATTCTGGTTTTTGTGAGAGAGCTTTTGAAGGGAGACAAGTCTGAAACTCTGTTCGTCCGAGAGAAGATTTTGAACCCTCTTGTTACTCTTTCTGTTTTATTTGATGATTTATTCAAACATGTTTATTGCTTCAATTTCAATGTCTGAGTAGATCCCTTGTTAGGTTCAGGGTTCTCAATAAGGTTTTCTCTGAATGCTAGGTTGATTTGTTATTAGGATCCACTATCTGAATAAGTTCTTCAACATAGGTTGTTTGCAAAGCTAATTCTGGATTGATCACCTAGAACTTAGATCTTAGGATAATTGATTAGGCACGAGAGTGCGATTAAGTACCTGATAGAACCTAAGGTGAGCAAAATAACTATTCACAAAGAGATTTGGTTTAGTTGTTTTGAGAACAAATCAAACTTGATATAAAAGCTGGTTTAGACTTAGAGATTCGCAAATAGATTTGGAATTCCTAAGATTTAGACTTAGATAATTCTCGCAACGAGAGTTGGTTAATTATACCTTAGTGATTTGAGTTCAAGAACCGCGCTAAATCTGAATCATGCTAGTTAATTTATCTGCATTCAGTGATTACCTGAGAAATACCTTGAACCTATCGTTCTCCCAATTGAATTTACAACTTCTTTAATTTAAGTCCTGTTTTCAATACCATTGATTGCTTAGCTTAATTCTCTTCCATATAATCTATTGTGTGTTTCTGTGAGTCCTTGTGTTCGACCCCTACTATTGCTGCAACAACTGCTTAGTACTTTTAGGGTATTAATTTAAAAATATAAAATGGAACTGAAATTTTGAGAAAATTGCCCTGAAAATTATGTCTAAAACAAGTATTTATAGGTCTTCAACAATCTTAGGTCGTTTTAGAGTTTGACGGGAAAAGACGGTTTTAGCCTCGGGTTAAGAAATAGATCATCTCGGGCGGAACTGGGCTTGGCCGTGTGTGCGAAGCTCTTGGCCATAGCGAACTGGGCTCTGGCTGCGGGTGGAGTGGCACTAGGGGCGGCGGAATGGTGCTTGGTCGCGGGTCTGGCTCCTCGACCCGCGGTGGACTGCTTCTTTGGGCAACTTCATCGGTCTTCACTGCTTCGGTATATTTTAGAATCCAACCATTGGATTGTCCCCAATCCAATTGCAATTGAAAGCTGGTTGTCTATACTTTGTTGTATCCAAATTTGGTGAAGATCATACGGTGATAAGGTCTTCTTTGATTGCAAGACTTCTTGACGGTCCAAGTTTATCCAAAAACGTACTTTTGCTCCGAAATGCACTCTTTAATCCCGAGTTACCTGAAAAGAGTCTTAAAACCGCAAACATGCGAAACCCGTAATAAAAGCATATAAAACCAAGTGGAACACTTATTAAAGTGTTGATATATCATGGTTTCTACCTCTTTTAGACCATGATATAGGTCCTATTTATGGAGTCTTTCTAGTATTTTGGAGTCTTTTAGAGTCTTTTACAGGTTTAGGTACGTTTGGAGCGTTTTGGAGCATTTTGAGATGCAGAGTCATGCAGTGACGTCAGAAATTTGGCATTCGTTGAAGATCTTTCCACCGTTGGATTGAGCTCAACTTTGGACATAAGATAGATCAATGGATTAGCTTTTATTTGGAAGTGGTTTGAGGCTATTCCAATGGTGCGATCGAACATTATCCCAGTTTTCGTGAAAACTGTCCAGTCTGGCGAGCAGAAGAAGCAGGATGTCGACCGACACCGCTTGGTGTCGACCGACACCGACTGCAGGAAAGCAGATACGTGATTTTTAAAGCCTGCAGAGTTTCTCCCTAAGCCCAGAAGACTTTATTAATTACAAAAAATGCCCAGAACGTGTTTTAGCTTATAAATTAGGTTTTCAGCCACCTCTTTAGGCTATGCTTTATTCTACTTTGATTCTACTTTGGTTTTTGGAGAGACAACTCTGAACTCTTGTTTTTATTGATTTCTTTGATGATCTATTCAATCATGTTGTTTTCAATCTCCATGTCTGAGTAGATCCACTTTAGGTTCAGGGTTCTCATAAGGGTTTTCTCTGAATGCTAGATTGATTAGTTTATTAGGATTCACCATCTGAATTAGTTCTTCGCCTTAGGTTGTGTTCAAAGCTAATTCTAGGTTGACGAATTTGGAACATAGATCTTAGGATAATTGATTAGGCACAACAGTGCGATTAATTACCTGATAGAACCTTAGATGAGCAAATTGATTATTCGCAAAGAGATTTGGTTTAATTGATTTGTGAACATATCAAACCTGAACTTTAAAGCTGATTTATTCTTAGGAATTTGCAAAGAGATTTGGGATTCTGAAGTTTAGATTTATATACTTCTCGCAACGACAGTTGGTTAATTATACTTTAGTGATTTGAGCTCAAGAACCGCGCTAAATCTGAATCTTGTTAATTAGTTAATCTGCATTCATTGATTTCCTGAGAAATACCCTGAATCTATATTTCTTCCATCGAATTTACAACTCTTTTACTGTTTATTGTTTTTGTTTTATCTGATTTTCTTAGCTTGATTCGATACTATACAATCTATCGTGTGATTTCTGTGAGTCCTTGTGTTCGACCCCTACACTTACTACAACAACTGCTTAGTACTTTTAGGGTATTAATTTGAGCATATCAAATTTGGCACCGTTGCCGGGGACTCAATTCACCATTAGATTTTAGTCTGAGAATTTTGACTAAGTTCGTCGGTATCGATCGATATTACCTAGTATCGGTCGATACTCGTCGTTCTCTTTTTGTGGATATTGATCGACACCACCCACTGTCGGTCGATACTCAACGTGTTTTTTTTTTGTTACTTACGTGCTTTGCCTAGTGTGTTTCAGGTGTGAATTTGGAACGTGCAAACAGGAAAACAAAAAAAAAGCCAGCAGAGATGAACAACACGATGATTCTGATTCAGGATGCTACTGGAGCTCTGAGAGACCAAGAGGGCCAGTTGTGCAACGAGAGAGGACAACGTCTGGATGGAGAGGGGAACATCATTCCACCTGCTCATGTTGTCGCTTGGAATATCGCTGGGAACGCGAATGCATGGAATGTTGTGGATGCTCGCGGTAGGACGATTGGTGAGTACAACAGGCTTGATCAGCTTTATGCCAATCGATCAGCGATTCGTCCTCCGCATTTTCAGAGGAATGACTTTGAGCTGAAACCTGCATACTTCACTCTTGTGGGTC
Source organism: Eutrema japonicum (assembly GCA_030161315.1). NCBI lineage: Eukaryota > Viridiplantae > Streptophyta > Magnoliopsida > Brassicales > Brassicaceae > Eutrema > Eutrema japonicum. The sequence goes on from BSQW01000007.1 coordinate 31,032,955, forward strand.
AGCATCTTTTTCATGGTTTTCCTCATGAACACCCTATGGATCACATTGAGAGGTTTGAGGATCTGGTTACAAGCATCAAGAGCAATGGAGTCTCCTATGACTACCTTTTCTGCAATCTCTTCCCATACTCTCTTGGTGGAGATGCAACTTACTGGCTGAAGCAGTTACCTCCTGGATCATTGACTACTTGGGAAGAGACTAAGACTGCTTTCCTGAACAACTTTTATGATGATGCACGATCCGAGGATCTCAGGAACAAGATTTCTCAGTTTTCTCAAGGACCGACTGAGGTATTCAAGGCTGCTTGGATTCGTTTCAAGTCATATCAGAGAGATTGTCCGCACCATGGGTTCACTCAAGTTCAGCTGTTGGGTACTTTCTACAGAGGAGTCGATTGGAGGTATCAGATGATTCTAGATGTTGCGAGCAATGGAAATTTCTACACGAGGTATCCTGAGGATGCCTATGTGCTTATTGAGAACTTGGTTTCTAGCAATAGTACAAAGAATGCAGACATGGAGCGCAAGAAACAAGCTGGTAACTTGGATTGCAGTCAGATTGCTGAGGTGAATGCTAAGTTAGATTTCTTTATGGACAAGCAGCAGAAGGCTGTTCGTTTTCCTGGAAAAGATGGAGTGGAATTTGTTAACCACATTGATGGAGTTGGATTTCAAGATCAAAGGTATCAATGCCCACCCACACCACCCAGGCCTTCTGAGAGCAAAGTTGAGTCTATGCTTGAACAGCTTCTTCAGGGACAGCAGAAGATGACACTAAACCTCAATGGGAAGATGGACGCTATGTACACAGATCTGAATGGGAAAATTGAGTCTCTCAGTATTCATCAGAAGATGCTGGACACTCAAATAGCAGAGATTTTCGTCAATCTAGCCAAGGATGACAAAGAGACTTCGCACACCACCCCTTTGTCGACCGATACCCTCTTGTATCGATCGACACCCGTCCACGAATCTGTCAAGGACGTCTCGAAGGAGCAAGCATCGATCGACACCCTCCCTGTATCGATCGATACTCACCCAAATACTGCAAAGGAGCTGCGTATGAGTGTTGCCAGACTTCGTAAGCCCAAGAAACTGAATCCTATTCCTCAACACTTCCGAGCCCCCATCACTCCAAAGAATCTGCGTGGCTTTGAGAAGATGGTACGAAGGATTCCCCATTCGTTGACTTTTGAAGAAGCTCTAGAGGGCTGGCCTCTGCTAAGTCACTTCAAAGATTGCAGAGAAACTCTGGAAGAGATCGAAGTACTCTTCATCAAGGCAAGAAGCAAGTCACTACCGCTGAGGCAGTTGACCAAGAGGGAAGACCCATGCATATTCTCCGTTCCATGCTCCATCTCTGAAGTTGAATTCAAAGAGTCTTTCGTTGACTCAGGGGCTAGCGTCAATGTCGTGTCAAGGGCAATTGCAGAGAGATTTAGAGCTGATATTCGACCGCCCATGTCATCTATCACATTCTCGAATTGTTCCACCTCACTTCCATATGGTACAATCCTTGACTCGTTGGTTAAAGTAAGAGACTGTCTGGTTCCTGCTGATTTTCATGTTGTGGAATGAGTGCACAATCTCGTACGCAGTTGATTCTTGGAAGACCGTTCATGGCTACGGTTGGTGCCATTATGGACACACCCAGCAAGCAAATCTCGTTCTCATACATTGACAAGGAGGTGTACTACAAAGCTATCCCTAGAGGAACTCCCACACATGTCTCTTGCATCGATGTTGTTACAGATGAGACGTTGGTAATTTATCTTTTGGAAGAGCATCCTGACGAACCAACTTTCACAGACGTTCTAGGTAGTCCTTCTATCATCACCAAGAAAGACGTCAAAACGTCTAACGGAAAGAATAAGGCGAAAAGCAAAGGAGTGAAGGATGCTGCTTCTATGACTTAATCCCTCATAAGTATGATGGAGATTCGATTGAATACAAGGTGAAGTACAAAGGTGCCTCGAAACCATTCTCTAAGGCTAGAGTTCTTCTTACTTCGGAGCTAAAAGAGAAAGGAAAGGAGTTTGTGGAGGGCATGATGAGCAGAACTCTGAAGCTGGCGATGTCAAATTGTGGAGCTTGTTTTGGAGTAAGCTCTCAATCTTCCACATACTGATCAACCGTACAGTCAAGCTCGTGACGTAAAACAAGCGCTTGGTGGGAGGCAACCCACTGGTGAGTATGTGCATACGTTTTTATTTTCATTTTTATTTTTTGTTTTGTGTTTTGTGTCAGGATAAACAAGGAGCAAACACGAAATCGTCTGAGCGTCGATCGATACCCTGTTGGTATCGGTCGACACCCTACGCGAATGAGGAGAACATCATATCGACTTAAGCCTGGTATCGATCGATACCAAGCCGTGTGTCGGTCGACACCAGATGTTCCAGCACGGTAACTTCTTGTTTCTCTTAATTATATTTTGTTCTTTTGTTTTCTTTTACCTACTCTAGGCTAGATAACACTGGGGACAGTGTTGTTCAAGTCTGGGGGAGGTGTCTGCTGACATTGTGTTTGTTTTTCTTAGAGTCAGTTGTTTTATTGAGTCAAAACTAGATGGAGATGATGATCCTGTGCTTGAATTGTTGTTTTGATTTTGTGTTTGAGTGACCAGCGTTGCAGGATCAGCTCTAGATCGACTAATGAAAAATCCAAGGACTGACTAGTTGACTAGAAAACCTCCATGTCTCCAGCAGAGTTCTTCTGAAGCCTGAGCCAAATTTTTGCACTTCATCGATGTGGTTAGTGTCCATAGAGTTTGATTCCTCATTCGTATCTGACAAAGGAACCCACGTGTTTAAAATAATGGTATTTCTCTCTCTGTTACAAGTTATTAAGATGCATTAAAAGATGAAATGATTTTCTTCTGAGTAGAGGGTTGGAAAAATTTCCAACGATCCCATTATTCTACTTCAGAGGAGACGATCACACAAAGGTGAAAGAGAGGTTAGGAAAATTTCCTGTGATACCATTATTCGCCTACACCTTTGACTACTTTTGAGGGAAGAACCGGGGATTCGGTGGCAAACACCATCAATACTCGCGTCTCGAACCTTAATTTGTATATGCAAGAAACATAATGAGAAATAAGGCTGGGGGAGAGAAATAATACCAGAAAGTGTGAAAATATGATGGTTCCTTGTCATGATATTGTATGGAAAAGAATCTAGAAGGTTCTTGGTATTAATTACAGCGATGAAACTGGCGAGGATGGCTTGATTGAACAATGCTGTTAAATAATGTGTGTAGTCTGGAAAACTGTGAATGTCTACGGAGAAGTACATGGTGGTTAGATCAAAAAGCTGGTTAGGTGATATGTGGAGCACTAAGGAAAATGGTCATTGCAATGTTTCATGAACAAGTGAGTCTCTATGTTTTCAAACCTCTTTCTCTGGTTTAGTCTTCTATTTGCTTGAGGGCAAGCAAAGGCTAAGTATGGGGGAGTTGATATATCATGGTTTTTACCCCTTTTAGACCATGATATAGGTCCTATTTATGGAGTCTTTCTAGTATTTTGGAGTCTTTTAAAGTCTTTTACAGGTTTAGGTACGTTTGGAGTATTTTGGAGCATTTTGAGATGCAGAGTCATGCAATGACGTCAGAAATTTGGCATTCGTTGAAGACCTTTCTACCGTTTGATTGATCTCAAATTTGACACACGATGGATCAATGGATTAGCTTTTATTTGAAAGTGGTTTGAGGCATCTCCAACGGTGCGATCAAAAGTTTGAGGCCATTCCAACAGTTTTCGTGAAGACTGTCCAGTCTGGCGAGCAGAAGAAGCAGGATGTCGATCGACACTGTTTGGTGTCGACCGACACCGCTTGGTGTCGACCGACACTGTTTGGTGTCGGCCGACACCGCTTGGTGTCGACCGACACCGACTGCAGGAAAGCAGATACACGATTTTTAAAGCCTGCAGAGTTTCTCCCTAAGCCCAGAAGACTTTATTAATTACAAAAATGCCCATAACGTGTTTTAGCTTATAAATTAGGTTTTCAGCCACCTGTTTAGGCTATGCTTTATTCTACTTTGATTCTACTTTGGTTTTTGGAGAGACAACTATGAACTCCTATTTTTATTGATTTCTTTGATGATCTATTCAATCATGTTGTTTTCAATCTCCATGTCTGAGTATATCCACTTTAGGTTCAGGGTTCTCATAAGGGTTTTCTCTGAATGCTAGTTTGATTAGTTTATTAGGATTCATCATCTGAATTAGTTCTTCGCCTTAGGTTGTGTTCAAAGCTAATTCTAGGATGACGAATCTGGAACATAGATCTTAGGATAATTGATTAGGCACGACAGTGCGATTAATTACCTGATAGAACCTTAGGTGAGCAAATGGATTATTCGCAAAGAGATTTGGTTTAATTGATTTGTGAACATATCAAACCTGAACTTTAAAGCTGATTTATTCTTAGGAATTTGCAAAGAGATTTGGGATTCTGAAGTTTAGATTTAGATCATTCTCGCAACGACAGTTGGTTAATTATACTTTAGTGATTTGAGTTCATGAACCGCGCTAAATCTAAATTTTGTTAATTAGTTTATCTGCATTAATTGATTTCCTGAGAAATACCCTGAATCTATATTTCTTCCATCGAATTTACAACTCTTTTACTGTTTATTGTTTTTGTTTCATCTGATTTGCTTAGCTTGATTCGATATTATACAATATATTGTGTGATTTCTGTGAGTCCTTGTGTTCGACCCCTACACTTACTACAACAACTGCTTAGTACTTTTAGGGTATTAATTTGGGCATATCAAGTGTTCTAAAAACTATAGCAAAACAGGTAAAAATACGGTGTTATCACACCCCCAGACTTAAACCTTGTTTGTCCTCAAACAAGACAAAGCTCAAGCTTGGAAATGATAAAACGAAAATCATCGGGAACTTGAAATCCCAGAGTCTGTCCTTCTAAACCATAACCATCGAACTACATCAATCGCAATCTAGCCTAGAAAATTCTCACTAGAAGTTCCCGTAACACTAGTCTCACGGTATCCATCATACGAAATATAAACTTTCAAAATCAAAAAATCAGGCCAACTAGCTCTCTACATTTATTAAGTATAGGCGTGAGTTTCTCATCAAAAGGATTAAACCAAGGCAATCGATGCTAGGTATTTCAGGCATTTATAGGTGAGGTTAAGAGTGTTTAGGGTTACCATAATTTCTCCGGAGGGTGCGAGATATTATGCAAAACAGCAAGAGAGGAATGACCTATTGATCACCATAACTTATAGTCACTTCTTCTTGCGTAAAAATATTGCACTTCCTCCTTTCTCCGTAAACAGAAGTTTTCTGTCATTCCCCCAGACTTAGATTTTTTGTGGGCTCGGAATGACATATTTCTGACAAACGAACCATGGATGCCTCATAAGTATTTCGACCAACCTAGACTCTTTCAAGGCTCTTGTTTCATATCCCTTTCACTTATTTTCGAAAGGGGGAAACGCCTTTTATTGAGTTTCTAGTTCACTTAACGAATCATACATTCATGAAGTAGAATCTTAGGGGCACAAAAATTTACCATGATTTTGAGTTTTTCCAAGGCATAACCAAGCTCGCATCTTTGTTGAATTCACCACCACCGATCGCGTATAGTCTTCGTCTTTAGTGACTGAAAGATGTGTCGTTCCTCCCTCTCCGGCGTTTTTGTACATATATGCACATAAGTCACAACGAGAGTTGCATGAGGTTTGAACAAAGGTTAAGTTTCGGGTGGGGTACCAACTAAAGATGAGCTGGCCGTTCATGTACGAATAAGAGTGGTAAAAGGTAAAAGAACGTCATGAATGTATGATTCGTTATCTTTGCCTAAACCTTTGAAGAGAAAATTGAGTCAAGATTAAGTCCAAATAAAATAGAGCTAACATATTCCATCCTAAAGAATCTCTATGGTCTAAATTCCTCTAGGGATTTTGCATTAACAGAAACTCTAGCTACCGCCTAGTCTAGAACCAAATTATGAAAGAGCATGTTACTAGGAGATAGCGTAGAAGCACACTGGTCGGTTATCGTCATGGATTCCTTTCATCATTCCCTCAAAACGTATTCCTACGCTTTTCAAAAAACTTAAAAAGTTTTAAGAAAAACGTCGAAAAATGCAAAATGCAAAAAAAAATGAAAGAAGTGCTGGTTAGTCAGGGACGGAATCCTCCCCAAGACTTAAATCACACTTTCCTCAGTGTGAAATAAATCGAGAAATGATGAATAATAAATGTATGTAATAATTGAAAAAGTTTAAGGGAAAAAGAAAACTTACATGGATGCGGTCAGGAAAATTGATTTGCGAATGGAATGGTGGTGATTTAGGGATGGTTGATGATGATATGGTGATGGGAATGGATGTGGGGATGTTTGGGAATGGTTTGGAATCGATCGAGGAATAAAACAAATCGTTCGGTATCGGGATGGGGCTGGCCGCGGGTCGGACTTGTGCGGCCGCGGCTACTGGTAAGCCGGCCATGAGTCGGTTGATCACAACCGCTGCCAAGGGCTAGCTCGCCGAGTGTATGGCTTATGCAGCCGCGGTTTAGCTTCTTTTGCGGTCGAGTCCTTCCTTGCGGTTCGGGCTGGACCTAACAGCTTTGAACCGTGTCTCCATCTTTTTGTCTTTTCGATTTTTTGATTTTTTGTGTTTTTTAGTTTTTAGAAAACTGAAAGCTAAGAAAAGAAAAAGTTAGTAGAAAAAGAAAGAAAAACGTACCTAAAATGGGTTGCCTCCCATTGAGCGTTTAGCTCGACGTTGGTATCGAGGTGAGCTCAGTCGTAGAAAGAAAGTGTCTTACGACAAGTCTTCTTTGATCTTCTTTTGGTTTCCTCGTCATGTGATACATCGCTTGTTCGTGGATCGGGATCAAGTTCGGGATCCATCGTGCTATAACGTTTTTCTTCTCCTTTTTTGAGTGGTACGGCAGTGAAGAACACGTCTTTGTCGATGTTAGTGAATGAAACACGTCGATTTGGCCAATCCATGATGGCTCCAACGGTTGATCAGAACGGCCATCCTAGAATTATCGGTGTTGCATCTTTCTTCGTTTTTTGGACGATGTAAAAATCGACGAGGGCTATGCAATCTCCGATTCTTATTGGCATGTCTCGAACAATCCCTTTTGGTGTGGCACAAGTCTCGTCGGTCATGCTGATTTTTGTCCGGGTATGGTGTATGTGCTTAATACCGATGCACTTTGTGGTCGATTTTGACATGATGCTCAAGCAAGCTCCGTAATCACAAAGAACGTTCTTAAATTCAACTCCACAGATGCTACAAGTGATAAGGAACTAACCTTGTTCTTTGATTTTGTGGAAACTCCTAACGGGTTTTCCGTTCATGGCATTGTCGAAAAGATCTTCTATCTCCGTTATGGACTCCTTGCTTTCACAAAAGAAATAACCAATCATATGATCCATGTAAGCTCTAGCAAAAGTAGTACCTCTAGGTAGATTATGGACCACGTTGTTGAATTCCTCTAACTTCTCTCGGCTTATCTAGTTCGGGTACTCTCGGTACTTCTCGGGATGGTAGATTCGGATAGCGTGAAAAGTGGCATAAGGCGTTTTTGAACGTCTCTCTCTCATGAAATAGGCGTGAATGTCTTCCTTGCTCTCTTTGCTGTAGCGAAAGAAAGCGTATATAGGTCATTTTTCACAAACTTCTTCGAAGGAGGTGTACATCGGGATTGATTTCACAAATATATTAAACTCGATCAATCTCTCTCAAGTGATGCATTCTGTCCTTGGCTCTTTCGGTATTGGACATGGTGGTGGTGTTGGTGCAAGGTTAGAGTCACTCAACGAGATGAAATAGGATTCTCGAAAGAATAACCTCGAGTCTTCTTCTTCGGAGTATTGTTCTTCGACTTCCGTGGAAGATCGGTGATATGCTTGGTTTTTATCGTTTTCTAACACATGTTTTGGGGTTCCTTTTGAGTACTTTATCGAGTCAAAGTCCGTTTTTAGAGTCTTTTAGTCCTTTATTCAGTTATCTCAGGTAAAAAAATGTTTACGGAATAAATTGGAGTTACATGGGCAAAAACACATGGAACGGTACAAAAAGAGCAGAATCGATCGATGCAAGGAGTGCATCGATCGATGGAACATGCCCCGAAGAGCCAAAATCGACTGATGCAACATCATCAGAAGAACCATAATCGATCGATGCAAGGAGTGCATCGATCGATGGAGTATGCCCAGAAGAACCAAAATCGATCGATGCACAATTGACATCGATCGATGCAACACCCTCCGAATAGCCATAATCGATCGATATAAGGAGTGCATCGATCGATTGAGCATGCACAGAAGAACAAAAATCGATCGATGCTACATGTGCATCGATCAATGCAAGCCGGCGAGAAGGAAAATGAAATTTCTGACTTTCGTGTTTTGCCCCGGAAACTGCCTATTCTGACCTAATTCGCCCAGAACCCTATATATACTTTATTTTCAGCCACTTTTTAGGCGATCTCTCTCTTGACGGCTCTCTATTCTACTAACCTCTAAGGTGTGATAGAAACTGTAGCGATCTCTCCCCGCCAGCGGCGCCAAAAACTTGATGCGAATCGGATTCGTTGATATTTCTATATTTTACCCATTTTAGCATGCATTTATGTTAATGTTTTGGGTCTCATGCATGTGTCTTTCATATTTTTTGGTCTAAATTAGAGTATTATGTATTTGCATTAGGTTCTAGTGAGTCTTGCATGCATTTGGAGTGTTTCTAGGTGTTTTTGAGATAATTGGGATGATTGGAGTGATTGAGCTTAAGAGAAGGAAGAGTTCACCCGAGGTGTCTCAAAGATGTGGCTGGACGAAGGCCTTTCGTTCTGATTCAGCTTCAACGGTATTCATGGAATTTATAGAGGAAGGAGTTCGCTGTCTACTGAAGTTGGATTCAGGTCATTCAGATATGTGGTTCGAGAGATATGGTCGATTTATTGAGGACATGTATGTCTGGCGCGCATACGGACCATGAGAAAAATGAACGATCGATCTGTGCACAAATGATCGACCAGGAGCTTAAAGGATCGACCAGGAGAAAAAAGGATCAACCAGAAGCAAAAAGGATCGATCCATCCTTTCCCATTCGACCTACTTTTGTATAAATGTTAAAGAGACCAAATTAAACCATCCTATCTCTTTTCTTTGGTAAAAATACCTTCCCTTTTAGGGTTCTAAGGGATTCTAAGAGACATCTTCTTTTGTTTATGCAATTTAAGCTTTGTTCCTTTAATTTTTATCATCTATATCTTCTTTCTTAATCATCTAACCATGAGATTTAACATGTTCTTGATGGGATTTGTTGGGCTCTTCATGATTAGTGAGTAGGTCCGTTTAGAGCTCATGGATGAGGTTGATTAGGGGTTTTCTTATTTGATCTATGATGTCTAGTGATTAGATTACATGTTTCCTCTCTTATTTAGGGTTCATAATGCTAGATTAGGCTTGAAAAAGCTAATCTAGATCATAGGGAATTTCATGCACACAAGGTGTTAGATGAAATTCCCCAAGAACTAAATAAGAGGTTTTACTTGCTTAACCTATGAGAGTAGATGTTTAAGGAGTATTATGGCCATATGAATATGTAATTAATGCTTGGTAATCAACTTTTCACAAATGAAAATTGGTTCTTGATTAGTTGATTAGCAAAGTGATTAAGACCATAAGAGTGGATTAGTCTTGTTTAAGTGTTCTAGGCTAAGTAAAACATGTTTGATTGTGTGTTTAGACATCATAGGTTAATCATAGAACTCCCCAAAGTCCATAACCTCATCCAAGAGCTTGCCTTTATTAATTTGTTAATCTCGTTTAAGCTTCTTTAGTCTTGTTCACTTGCTTGCTTAAATTTGAATCATTAGGTTGCTAGATTAAAACCACTTGATTTGCTTAGTTTATATAGTTTCTTGGATTCCTATTGTGTTAGCCTCTCACCTCTTTGGTTCGATATCTTAAATACCACAATGACATGAGTGGGATTTGAGTAATTGATTAGTAAAAATCCTACTATCAATTTGGCGCTGTTGCCAGGGAGGTTTAGCATTAGCCATTAGGATTTAGATTCTTAATAAGACTAGACTTTTGTTTACACTATGTTAATGCATATAGCTAAGTGCATGCATCTTGTGGATATGATGAATGTTATTTTAGTTATTGTTACTAACTTGTATTCTTTAGTTCTATTGTGCTTTCAAAGGTACTAAAATCAAAAGATGAGAAATGGGAAGACAAGATCAATTGAGGTGTTTGAGGTGGTCAATCGAAAAGACATTCTTGAAGTTCTACAACCTCAAGAGATGGACGACCAATGCAACATTTCTCAAGCTCCAAAACCTCAAGAAATGCCACAACTTCAAGAAATACCACGACCTCAAGTGTTGGCATCAAGTCCGACCCAAGATCAAAGGGACAAGCCAACGGTTTGAAGCTTTGACACTCCTTGTTGTCGTGTATTAAGGTATGGAATCCACCCTCCTCCAATAGAAGCCAAGGCCTATGAGATCAAGACAAGCTTTGTTAGGTTGATTCAAGAGTCTAGATTCTTGGGGAAAAAGGTGGAAAACCCTTATGATCACTTGGATTCCTTTGAGAGGTTGTGTGACACGTTTAGAACCGGAGGAGTGCCCCATGATAGCATCAAGCTCATCTTGTTGCCGTTTTCTCTTGGACGAAAAGAAAGCCAATGGGAGAGAACATTGCCATCTCACTTGGTAAACTCTTGGGATGATTGCAATGAGATTTTCCTCAACAAGTTCTACTCCACACAAAGAACAATCCAAACTAGAAGGGAAATCTTGAATTTAGAGCAAGGCATGCATGAAAGCTTTCATAAGGCATGGGGAAGACTTAAAGGATATACTCGAGATTGTCCCCATCACGGGTTCAAGAAGGAAGCCATCCTTAGCATCTTCTATTTGGGAGTTTATCAAGAGGACAAATGGTCCTTATATGCGGCTAGCAATGGGCGTTTTACAAACCTCACCGTAGAACAAGGAGAGCTACTAGTGGAGAACTTTTCCCAAAGCAGAGAGAACTATGGAAAGGACTACTATAGGTCTCCACTAGGGAGTGGAAGGCACAAAGACTAAGGTAGAGAGGAGATGAAAGCTCTACATGAAAAAATGGACAAGCAACTTACCATGATTGAGATGCAATCTACACTTATAGACAAGCTTCTCATTGGTACTAAAAGGTCGGTTCATTTTGTTGAAGACTTCAACGACAACCAAAGGTGTGCCCCTCGAAACCGTGCTCCTCTTATTCCTCCACAACGTTTTGCACAAGGTTTGGTTCCTCAATGATGTAAGAACCCGTGGTGGTTCTCACGTCAAAGGGATAGTGGCGGTGAGCAAGGCAGGTGGTCGCCCTCTCCTTAGCTCCTTTGATGATTGAATGTGAAAGCAATCTGACACGCAGGCGGTCGCCCTCTCGTGTGGGATTATGAGATGATGTGTTGATGGAGTGAGTTCACGACACAGAGATTAGATGAGCCTCTGATACGGTGAAGGATCTAAGCTTGCTTGAATCACACAAACAAGACGAAGAACAAGGTTGTTTACTCAAGGCGGTGCTTGAAGAACTGCGTTATTTTATTGATAGGTAAAAAGGTGTTTTGGACTACAATGCCGCAAAGGAACCTTATAAAGGGGTTCGTCGGCTTGAACCTACTAGGGTTCGACTCAAAAGAGAGCAAAGACTCAAAACAACATGACTTTTGAAAGAAACAACACGCATTTCTAAAACAAACAAAGAAACCGCAAACTCTAAAACTAACAAAGCTCATCGTATCATTTAATCCATAATAGGAAAGTTTATGAGCGACTCTTAAAATAAACTAACGACGATGTTTTGCTGAAGGCTTTAGCCATTGATCACGTTGGAGACACCTGCAAGCACAATAGAATAATTGAAAAGCTTACATTGATGAGTAGATGTCCAAGAAGCCGCTTGCATACCATTTGAAGATGGTTAGGTGAAAGTGTGTCTTTGTCTTGAAGCAGGTTGTAGGAGTCTCCTTTGGTGCTCTCTAAGTCAGAAGACTCTTGATCTCCAAGTTCTTGGTCTCCCTCGGTCGTGATCTCCTCTTCTTGCTCCATTTGGCTTCTCTCGGCTACGAGGGGCTTGTTGTGAAGAGACTTGTTTCCTGAGCTATTTCCCACCAATCCAACTGGACCATTAGTCTTACAATATATGTTTGGTCGATGAAAATTACCTGCCTTGGCGAGACCATCGTTTTGGAGGGTTTCTAAGCTAGTTGAATCTCCCTCGGCTAAAACAGCATCGGCTAATTCTCCTTCGGCTAAGACTGATTTGGCTGCAAATGGGGCCTCGGCTAAAACTGATTCGGCCTTCTCTCTCTCGACTAAAACTGGTTCGATCAGTTTTTCTCGGCTAAAACTGATTCTAAGAGTTCGTTATGCCCAAATATGATGTTAAGATCAGGGAGCAAAGGATCTGTTGGTTCTAAGGAGTTGATATGGGTGTGTAGGGCCTTTTTGTATCTGTTCCTCATCTACTTGATCCTAGAACGCGTCATAGCCCCTTCTTGGACTATTGGCATGATGCTTGGAATGTCCTTTCGGTCTATGTCCACATCACTCAAGGGCAACATAGATTTTCCATGCCACAAGATGTGGATCTTAATGGGGTGTTTAAACAAACTCTCAAAGGTCAAGTTGAAACCTCAACTAAGATAGATTGTGCCTACAATGATCTCAACTCAAGGCTTGAAACCATGACTTATAGGCTCAAAAATTTGGAGAATCAAGATGCTCAAGGATGTCCCCTCTCTAGTAAACCCATGGAGGAACTCAAGGGTAAAGTTGATGAAAGCCTAAGTGAGTATTACAAAGTTATCTTCTCGGATGAAGAGAGCGAAGAGGCTTTAAGAGAGGTTGAGAGAGTTCTCCAGAGCTCCAAAGACAAAGTTCATGTTGAGGAAGTGGCGTTTGTGGGTAGTTATGAGATGATGGATGTTTCTTCACCCCCAAAAGGTTGTAAAAAGAATAAAGTCTCTCATGAGGCAAAAGTTTTGGGTTATGGTAATGTTGAAAAAGCCCTGCATTGGATGGTGATAGCTTGGAATCTCTTTTTTCTACCACTATGGAGGAAGAGAAAGAGAGTACCAAGGGGGAAGGCACTAATACCAAGAAGAAGAAACCCAATGATAACCACCCTCCCACCCTTGACCCATGTCCTCACACAATGACACTCATACCTTGGAGGTATGATAATGGAGCCGTTGAGTACAAGGTGAAGTGTATGGGAAGATCTAATCCCTTTGCCAAGGTTAAAACATTCCTCACCACCGAGCTTAAGGAGAAAGGTCTAAAGGATCTTCGAGAGATCATGAACACGGTCCTCAAACTTGAGCTCAATGACCCACCAAGGAGTGCTCACACTCCTCCATCACCCGCCTAAAAGGGTAACCAAAGTCAAACTTAGTGACTCTACACAAAGTGCAATTGGGAGACATTCCCATGTCTATCATTGTATATATTATCTTTGCTTTCTAGTTTGATTTGTGTGTTCTAGGGCCTTTTGATGTTTTTGTTGAGTGGTTGCAAGGTTCTTGATGGTCTCAAGGTCATGGCAAAGCAACAACGGTGTTCAATGTCAGAGCTCAAGTGTCTCTCCTTAAAAGTCACACCACCACTCTCTTTTCTCCACTCCACGGTTTGAACTACACTCCATTTCATTGTACATTCATCTCTTTCACACATTCAAGTTTGGGGGAGGGGTTTGTGTCATTTGACCTTGTGTTTTGTTTTTTTATTTTTCCTTTTGCATACTTGAGTCTCATGCATAGTAACAAATGCATAGAAAACAGCAAAAGTTTGAAAAATCTGAGCATAAAAAGAAGCATGTAGTTGCATTTTGCATGATTAAGATTGAATCTAGATGCATATAAGTTTGCACTCACTTGCATTGGGAGAAATGTCCATGTGGAATGTAAACTTAAGAGCTTGAATTAATGCCCTCGTTAGGATTTTATTTATGCATTTGAGCGATCACGAAGTTAAGGATGATCCATGCTTTGATCTTGCGGGTTGAATGTTTATGTTTTGGTTGAAGCATGCTTTGATTTGATCCCAGCTCTATCTAGTGAACTCTAATCTTGATTTGGAATATCATGCTTGTACATTGAAGAGTGGACTCATGGATACCATATACATATTTGAGCTATTTTTTCCCTTTTCACCACTCTTGTTAGCTCAAATAGCCGATTCCCACCTTTGGAATGGTTAACCATACCCTAAACCAAACCTTCCTTCAAACCTTCATCTCTTGTGTGTGTCGCGAGGCCTAATTTTGAATGAACTTAGCAAAAAGTGTTGAGTTTGGGACGATAAGGAGAAACTTTCATGTAGAACTAGCTCACACATCAATGAACTAGACATAGGCTAGGATAGATAGGTTGGGAGTTTTGGGTGTTGTTGAAAAGAAAAAGAGAATTGGGAGAAAGCAAAAGATTTGGAGAAAGCAAAAGATTTGGAGAAAGGAATGGGGGAAAGAAAAAGTCGGATTGGTTTGAAACAAGAAAGTGATTTAGCTCCAAGTGATGAATTGTAAGGATCTCAAGTTTGAAAGAAATAAAAATGACAAAAATGGCTAAGACATCCAAATGATGAAAATGAGACAAGTCGTGCAAGCAAAAGAGGAGCTAAAGTAAAAGAAAAGATGAGAAGCCAATCCAATCAAGTTTGAAGATGAAGTCCCCTAAGTGAAAAGTGATGAGAAGTGCGCGTTTAAGAAAGCAAAAACGCCTTGTGATAAAGGTAGCATAGGAATGGATCTTGATGGGTTTGGAGATAGGAGTGGGGTTCATATTGGGGCATTGGGTATATGAAAGTCATCCTTGTATGCATCGGTTGTTCCTTACTCTTAGAATTTTGTCAAAGTTCATTCTTTATTGAGAGATCCCTTTTGCTTCGGAATACCCGCATGATTGAGAACACTTTCATCTCAAGACATTTCCCTAATCCAAATGAGTTCACTTGATTTGCATAAGCATGATCCACCATTGAACTTAATGAATGTTAAAGAGTTGTGGGTTTAAGAATCCTTGTGAATGCTAAGGCTTAGACCAATTTCGTGTAGCAACGAGTATGACTAAATCCTTTAAAGTAGAGATTGTTCGTGCATCATATAACTACTCTCAAGGGCATTGATTCGAACTGTTTTGTTAATATTCTTGAACTTAATCTCTCACTTCAACCTCTCTCTCTTCTTGTTCTTATTTGTTTGTTTGAGGGCAAGCAAAATAGTAAGTTTGAGGGAGTTGATATTTCTATATTTTACTCATTTTAGCATGCAATTATGTTAATGTTTTGGGTCTCATGCATGTTTCTTTCATAGTTTTTATAGCATTTTGGTCTAAATTAAAGTTTTAGGTGTTTGCATTAGGTCCTAGTGAGTCTTGCATGCATTTGGAGTGTTTCTAGGTGTTTTGGAGATAATTGGGATGATTGGAGTGATTGAGCTTAAGAGAAGGAAGAGTTCACCCGAGGTGTCTCAAAGATATGGCTGGACGAAGGCCTTCCGATCTGATTCAGCTTCACCGGTATTCATTGAATTTATAGAGGAAGGAGTTCGCTGTCTACTGAAGTTGGATTCAGGTCATTCAGATGTGTGGTTCGAGAGATATGTCCGCTTTACTGAGTACATATCTGTCTGGCGCACATACGGATCACGAGGAAAAGGATCGATCGATCGATCGGTGCACAAATGATCGACCAGGAGCAAAAAGGATCGGCCAAAAGCGAAAAGGATCGATCATTCGACCCACTTTTGTATAAATGTTAAAGAGACCAAATTAAACCATCTTATCTCTTTTCTTTGGTAAAAATATCTTCCCTTTTAGGGTTCTAAAGGATTGTAAGAGAGATCTTCTTTTTTTATGCAATTTAAGTTTTGTTTCTTTAATCTTTATCATCTATCTCTTCTTTCTAAATCATCTAATCATCAAACCATGAGATTTAACATGTTCTTGATGGGATTTGTTGGGTTCTTCATGATTAGTGAGTAGGTCCTTTTAGAGGTCATGGATGAGGTTGATTAGGGGTTTTCTTGTTTGATCTATGATGTCTAGTGATTAAATTACATTTTTCCTCTCTTATTTAAGGTTCATAATGCTATATTAGGCTTGACAAAGCTAATCTAGATAATAGGGAATTTCATGCACATAAGGTGTTCGATGAAATTCCCCAAGAACTAAATAAGAGGTTTTACTTCCTTAACCTATGAGAGTAGATGCTTAAGGAGTATTATGGCCATATGAACATGTAATTAATGTTTGGTAATCAACTTTTCACAAATGAGAGTTTGTTCTTGATTAGTTGATTAGCAAAGTGATTAAGACCATGAGAGTGGATTAGTCTTGTTTAAGTGTTCTAGGCTAAGGAAAACATGTTTGATTGTGTGTTTAGACATCATAGATTAATCATAGAACTCCCCAAAGTCCATAACCTCATCCAAGATGTAACATCCCGATTATTGGTATATGCGGAGAGGCTTATAAGAATTGATTTGGCTACATATGTCACCAAAGTGCACTTATCTTTTCGATCACTTGTCTAGAGAGAACTCCAGAGTTAAGCGTGCTTGAGCTGGAGAAATTTAAGGATGAGTGACCTACTGGGAAGTGGTTCGCGGTATTGTGCGAGTGAGGACAAAACACGGGAAAAGATCATGTGGTGATTGCAGGGTCAGTAAACAAGTCTTACGAGCCTCCCGGACTAGCGCACCGGCCGTCGGACGAGGGTGGGGCCCACGGGCCGAGAGAGGGCATGGGGCCCACAAGTAGGGGCGGTCGGGACATTACACAAGAGCTTGCCTTTATTAATTTGTTAATGTCGTTTAAGCTTATTTAGTCTTGTTCACTTGCTTACTTAAATTTGAATCATTAGGTTGCTAGATTAAAACCACTTGATTTGCTTAGCTTATATAGTTTTTTGGATTCCTATTGTGTTAGCCTCTCACCTCCTTGGTTCGATATCTTAAATACCACAATGACATGAGTGGGATTTGAGTAATTAATTAGTAAAAATCCTACTATCATTCATCTCTGAAACTTCAGGTCTTAAATTTATAAACCTTAAAGCCTGCAAGTGCACAGACGTACCTTGTAGTACTTGAGGTATCGATCCACAGGGAGAGGGTGTTGTTCTATGTGACCTTAGACACTGTAAAGTAAATAAACCTATAACAAATGTATTTTTATAGGGTTTTTGTAACTAGAATTGTAAAGAACTGTAAAGAACGAGAAACGAAAAACTTCTACTAATATAATCTAAGAAAATATATGGCTACTTTAAACTAAGGGAATTTTAACTACTAAAGTAATGCTAAGAGAAATTAAATCTATCCTAAGAAAAACTAAGACTACCCTAATGCCTAAGAAAATCGACTACTAACCTAAACCTAATGAAATTGATAACTAAACTATTTCTACGGACTCTATTGCTAAACTACACTACTAGAGACGGTTGTAACTATTCTAAAGCGTTGCTGGGTTGAAAGGAATATCTCGGGGTATGCTCGATTCAATCAAACGGCCCCTAGCTCATTAGTAACCAGTGTTTCTAGATTATAACTCCACGAACAGGACATAATAATGACGTAGTCTACTTCCGTACAACCTACGTCCTACAATATATTCACTCGACCAGTAGCTTTCGTCTCTGGCCGCGCGTAAGACTGTGATATGCTAGTGGGTCCATAGGTTCACGACACTTTGTAAGTAAACTTTTGAAATCTTACGACGCGCACGCCTTGTGGATGAACTTTGTTGGTGATTAGATGCAACACTTTTGTGATTCTAAGCTCCCCCTATCAGCCTCTAGTTCATAACACTAGATTCATGCATTAACAACTTTCCACAAGAGGAGCTCAAGAAACCGGCTAGGGTTTACCGAATGAAATCCTTATCAAACATATAATTCCCCTCGATAATCCTTTAAACCCAACAATATAAACTACTCGCACATACTGGAAAAAGACATGATTAAATTAAACATGAGAATTGTTAAGAAGTCTCACGAATTCAAGAACTAAGTCTGGTGAGAAACCTCCTCACCAATCCCGAGAATCTCGATGCAAGTGTACAAGAATAAAAGCAAAACTAGTGTGTAGAATGAATTAAGGTTGGAACCCCCAAAAATTCTGTAACAAGTATTTATAGGTCTTCAACAAGCTTAGGTCGTTTTAGGGTTTGACGGGAAAAGATGTTTTAGCCGCGGGTTAAGAAACAGATCATCTCGGGCGGAACTGGGCTTGGCCGCGGGTGCGAAGCTCCTGGCCACGGCGAACTGGGCTCTGGCCACAGGTGGAGTGGCTTCAGGGGCAGCGGAATGGTGCTTGGCCGCGGGTTCGGCTCCTCGACCCACGGTGGACTGCTTCTTCGGGCAGCATCATTGGTCTTCAGTGCTTCGATATATTTTAGGATCCAACCATTAGATTGTCCCCAATCTAATTGCATTTGAAACGTGGTTGTCTCTACTTTGTTGTATCCAAATTTGGTGATGATCAGACAGTGAAAAAGTCTTATTTGATTGCAAGACTTCTTGACGGTCCAAGTTTATCCAAAAACGTACTTTTGCTCTGAAATGCACTCTTTAATCACGAGTTACCTGAAAAGAGTCTTAAAACCGTAAACATGTGAAACCCGTAATAAAAGCATAGAAAACCAAGTGGGTAATACGTGTTCTAAAATATATAGCAAAACGGGTAAAATACGGTGTTATCAAACACCTCAGCCTGTTGACAAAGGAAAGTCCCTTGAAATTGAATCTTGGTTCAAAAGTAAAGCGCATGACTCCCTTATAGATGAGCACCAAGAGCAAGGTAAGTCTTCTACTCCTTACCACACACGTGAACTGACTTGTCACAGGTGCAAAGGCTGATGCCACATCTCACGTGATTCCCCAAATCTGAGAATGATGATCGTTTTGCCATTCGGTGAATATGAGTCACAAGATGAAGAAGAACCGGTGAATGATAAGGAGACCATTGAGTATACTGATTAAGGAGAGTCTCTGGTCATACTAAGAGCTTTAAACATTCATGTGGTTGAAGAAGACACCGCCTAAAGAGAGAATCTCTTTCAAACTCGTTGTACCGTGAAAGATAAGGTATGTCATCTCATCATTGATAGTAGTTCTTGTACTAACACTTTAAGTTGTTTGATGATTGAGAAGCTAGGTTCCACTACCACAAGTCACTCTAGACCTTACTAGCTTAAGTGGTTGAATGACAAAGAGGAGCTAAGCATGTCCAAACAAGTGAAAATCCCATTTTCAATCGGCGACTACAAAGATGAAGTGTTGTGTGATGTTGCATCAATGAGAGCTCGTCGCATCCTCTTAGGAAGACCATGGCAGTATGACAGAGAGGTGTCACACAATAGGAGGACAAACCAACACTCTTTCAGTTTTAACAAGCAGGAGATCACACTTACCCCATAAACTGTACGGATGTTCGTGTGACGCAAGCAGGGGCCAAAGAGAAAAGACAGCTCAAGGTAATAATTTTCTAAAACAAATATGAGAAAATATCTTCCTTAGAGCTCATAACACACTTGTCTTTGACAAAAGAGTGAAAACAGGTTTACAAAAGCTTGTGGCCGTGGAGTTCATTAAGGAACCAACAAAAGAAGCATTCAGATTTCACTCACGACCAGAGGCCAGCAAGACTAGAATGAAAGAACATGGCTACCTTGAATCCATGCTGATCAAAGAGGCCCCACAACCATCCGACCGACGACCAAAAATGAGTTGACACCGAGGTAAGGTTATAAATCACCATTCATAATACAAGTCTAACTTGCGCTATCTTGGTGCAAGTCATATTGATACGATCTTCACTTGACGTGATGCCAATTGAAATGATATGTTGCGGAAGTTCCCAATCAAGCAGCACTCTAAGGGCGGTGATGGATAATCCTCGACTTCTGATGGCTCCTGAAATTGGATGCTAAGGTGCAATTTCTTAGGCCCCGATCTCTCTTAATACGCTTTCAAAAGAAACTAGGCGGTGGAAACCGTGGTTGATAGAATTCGTGGAGTAAGATGCTAAGGTGTAATTCCTTACGCCCAAAACTCTCTTAATACGCTTCTACGAACGTTGGTCGACGAATGGCCACACAAGTGTGGTGAAGAACACTTGATAAACCGGTTTAAATTCTCGGATATGACACACCAAGTAATCGAAAAGTTCACAAGGAACAAAGGAAAATCACTCTCAAAGATTTTAATAAAAAGATGGTTGTTTGATCAAATGATCTTACATGTGTTCTTAAAGGAAAAACAAATGATGTGGTAAACAAGTCAACAAGGAAAATAAGTGCAAGCTTTGAATAACTCTTCAACTCCTCTCACTTAACCTTTAAGCCTCTTTGGTCGATTTTTATTAATGGGCTTAAGTCTTCTTTAACAAATTGAGCTTAGCAGACTTGTGCAGACTTCAACAAATTTTAGTTTAACACAACAGACTTCAACAAATTGGGTTTAGTAGAATTGTGAACAAGTTTACCTCAATAAAAACCTTGTCATGTAAACCCATTGGGAGAAACCATGACTAAGGGAAAAAGAGTGCAAATGGTCACAACCCCATTTGATGATCTTCTTGGGCTTCGATCATTATCAAAGTAATGTGTTAGTCTTGATCATCCTTCTTGTTCCAAATTTCATCAAGCATTCCACGAACTGCTCCAATAAGTCTCTTTGTTCTTGTCCTCGTCATTGGACCATCATGTACAAGCATTGCATCTCCTTGATCTTCCTTAGCCGTTCCCATGATCACATCATCCCCCTACTCTTGAAAAGGATTTGAGCTCAAATCTGATTCATCTACAACAAAGGGAATCAAGTTAGAAATGTTAAAGCTTGAACTCACATTACACTTACCTTGCAAATCAATCTTGTAGGCGTTGTCGTTGATCTTCTCCAAGACTTGAAATGGTTCATCGATCCTAGGCAATAATTTTGACTTTCTCTCATCCGGAAAACGTTCCTTTCTTTGGTGAATCCAAACTAGATCACCATGCTCAAAAAACTTCTTATTGCATCCCTTGTTTGCTTTCTTTTGGTATTGCTCAATCCTCCTTTCAATATTCAACCTTGCTTTCTCATGAATCTATTTAACAAACTCCGCTTTCTTCTTACCATCAAAACTAACACGCTCACTCAAAGGCAAAGGAGTTAAATCCAAAGGAGTTAAATCCAAAGGAGTTAAATCCAAAGGTGTCAACGGATTAAAACCATAAACCATTTGAAAAGGAGAGTACTTAGTAGCATAATGGACATCATGGATATAAGCAAACTCAACATGAGGCAAACAATCATCCCAAGACTTGAAGTTTTTCTTGGGTGATTGAAACTCTCCCAAACAACTCTCTCTGTGTTAACTTCAATCAATTCGAAGTTCCCAGTATCGCGTTAACTTCAAATAATACGAGATTCATATTTGTCCACACGTAATTGCCCACGTCGATATGAATTTCAGATGTTTAGATTTCTTGTTTTGTTTTTGTTTTTGTTTTTGTTTTTAGATTTCTTGTTTCACATCAAAACTATAGCAAAATAGATCTTAAAATGTTAAAAAATAGAATTATCATTTATTGTTACCAAAATAATTGTTTAACGTTTTTCACATTATAAAAAAGTAGAAAACAAATCAGGTGGGGGTAATAATTATTTTACTCAGATTCTTGATTTTTTAACTAATCCACGACCTTGCATCCATCATTTCCGTGACCATGCGGGGAAATTTCGGATTTACAAATTATGAACAGTTGAAAATGTGCCTCAATAGTCACAAGTGAATTTTTGTAAGAAAAAGACACTAAAGTGACTTTCTATGTAAATCACTCTTTTTATAACTCTATTATATGCTTAATTATTTGATTTTCATTTTTAGTAATTTTTCAAAAAAATTATAAAAATACAAAAAAATAGGTTTTTGACGAAGACCGGAAAAGAAACAAGAAGTGGTCAAAAATTGGGCGCTGAAATCAACCTAGAGAGCCTTGACCCGACCTTGCGCCTTAAATTGAGGCAGAACTCAACCCAGGGAAAGGAACCTACGACCTGATCCCTCCTGGCCCAAGCTTGCGCCTCAAATTGAGGGTAGAACTCGACCCATGGAAAGAAACCTCCGGCCCGATCCCTCCTGGCCCGAGCTTGCGCCTCAGGCTGAGGCGGAACTCGACCACCAGCCTCGACCCAGGATCCCGGCTTGTCCCAGGTAAGTTTTCTTCCCCCTTTGGTTTTAGCTTTCCCCCAAACCGTTCCTAAACCTATTTAAACCGGATTTTCCTTCCACACTTCATTAAAAACGATTTTTAAGTCTTAAAAAATAGATTTTGGATCAAAACACACAAAAAAAACTCATCCATTTGTTCTAGAGAGAGTGTTCTTGAGTCCAAAGACCCAAAAACCTAAAAATTGGGGATCTTGATTAATTTGTTTGGTTTGAGTAAATTGACCAATGAATGTCCATTCTCTTACTCATTCATCATCAAAATCCAAGGTATGTTCTCTCTAAACTCAATATTTCTCAACTTTTCAAGTTTATAAACTTTTTGAATTTTTCATGGATTTAGCTAACTATTGCTAGATGATATTCCTATATTTTACGCATTTTAGCATGCATAATATTTAGTGTTTCGGGTCTCATGCAAGTGTCTTGCATAGTTTTTATAGCATTTTGGTCATTATTAGAGTATTAGTTGTTTGCATTAATTCATGTTGATTTTTGCATGCATTTGGAGTGTTTTTAGGTGTTTTGGAGACAGTTGATGATGTTTGGAGTTATGGAGCAGAAGACAAAGAAGAGTCCGTCTGGAGTATCTGAAAGAATGGGTCGGGCGAAGGGTTTCTAGTCAGAGCCAGCTTCAATAGTGTTCATTAGAGTTATAGAGGAAGGTGTTATCTGTCTACTAGAGCTGGAATAAAGTCATTCAGACATGTTGTTTGAGAGATATGGTTGATTTACCCACTACAAGAAAACAACGAATTAGCTACTGCAGGATAAGTCGCAAAACAGTCGCAAATCTCATTGTTGCGACTGTTTTGCGACTAAAACACGTAGTAGCCAAACACCTCGTCGCTAAAATGTTTAGTAGCCGTGCAGTCGCTAAATAGCGACTGAATAGCGAGTGTTTTTAATTCGCGAATATTCAGTCGCTATGTAGTCGCTAAATTTAGCGACTGTTTTGTGACAAATTAGCCACCAATAAGCTAACTCGTAGCAATTTATGGCGACTGATTTTGCTTCTGTTTTGTGAATGCATTAGCACTAATTTAGTGACTGAATTGCAACAATTTTTTTGTGACTGGTTAACTACTAAATTTTGTTTTGACTAATTTAGCGACTGATTTTTAAAAATTTAATTTCTATATATACATATATATATAATAGTTAAATATTAATTAATATACTAATTATCTACTAATCTATAAACCAAATTAATTAAACAAAATTTATATTAAACATATCATGTTAACAAGTCATCCACATAATAATGGGAGCAAATACAAATATACAAATCAAATGGCGTAAAGAGTTTACAAAAGTAGAAAAACCAGATTTCTACAAGTAAATACTTGATGAGTCTGCAGAAAATAAATGCGTATCCATTCCTCCTCTCTTCTCATTCTTTCTTCTTCGAATCACTCCTACAAGTTCCTGAAACCAGCCTAAACCATTATCTTATGAAAAGAGCTCATTAACAGCCTTTCACAGTAACCAGCAGGTATGTGGTACAGGAAAAAATAATAAGGTCGAAGCACAACATGAAACAATGAACCGCCTACATTAGATCCTAATACTAAAACCGTTTGACAAAGGTGACGTAATCATACCCCATAGTTATCCACTTTAAACCATAATATTCACAGAACAAGGAAAAAAACTTATGATAAGAATCCTACCTCCATGGCAGCAGAACCATCATTAACATCAAATGCAGGCTTCATGGGTTCAGGAATTATCAGACCTGCCGGAACCTGGCCAAACTTCAACGCCTATTTGTCCACAAGCCAAAACAATGGAATACTGCCAATACCAACCAGAAAGCAATGGCACCAGGCATAAACTTGATCAAAAAAACAAGGGACCTGTTCGAGTCTGGCAATTTCTTCAATCGTCTAGGAATTGATAATTGCAGCCTGGAACATCGAAATGAAACACCAAAGTTACTACCACACAAAAAATCAAGAATATGCTTGGCCCTATATAGTTTCAGTTTCTCTCTTCTTCAGACACCCCTAGGAATTAATTCCTGGAGCTTTTGTGGTTTCTATATTGGAAGATCTTATTATATTGGTACCTCCCTGGGCTACTAAGCTGAGAAAACAATTTGACAAGCTTAAGAGGTAATCGCACCTTGATCGCTAAAATTTGCTCTTGTGTTGGGGCCACCACTTTAGGAGTCTCTGGCTGTTATGTGGTATCTGAAGCCTTTTTAACCTCCTCTTGAGAAACCTTCTTAGCCTCTTCTTCTGCTTCTTTAGATGAAAACAAAGCTGCAGCTTCAGCTTCAGCTCTCTCCTGCAAAGAGAAACAATAATTGTAAGGTATATGATCTTCCTTTCAGCATTTTCTTCTTCACTAATTGATATTCTTGTATGTAGAGCAGTTAATACCATTTTCTAATTTGCTAGATATGGAACAGTAGGGTAAAAGGTCAAGGGAGAAACCAAACATTTATCAAACTCAAAGCTACAAGATTCTAGAGAACTATGGAGGGAACTGCATTTTCTCATGGTCACGACGCCATAGAGAAAGCGGTTACTCTTGAAATGCAGGAATAACAGTAGCCAAAAAAGAACAGTGGATTATGCACAGAATAAGGTCCTCACCTTGGCTTTGATTTTGATGAAATCCAGTACTCGAAGTGATTTTAGTTTGTGAATCACATAAAGGCGATAATTTGGCTTTTTGGTGATGTTATTATCCAATAAACTAGTATAATGCAGCTTCGGAATGGAGGCAATCCAGGGAGAGAGCAACCGCTGTGAGCATAACCTATTACCGTATTCTCAAAACTATCACAAAACCAAAAAAATCATAGGTACAAAAAAAAATAAGACAGTAAGATGTACTTACTGTGATTTCATCTCAGGGTTGATGGTTTCTCTCACAAACTTGAACCTGCAAAGTTAACCTTGTAATTAGTGCATACCAACTTAGAAAATACATAGACATCAGAAAGTGAAAAAAAAACTGGTCCTTGAAGACTTATTCTAACCTCTGAAATTCCACGGTCATTAAGAAGATGTATAAAGAAATAAAGAACTCAAATCGAACAAGAGATAGAGAGGTATTCAAACATGAAGAAGAAGAAGAAGAAGAACACAAACCCAGCCTACGTCCCTTGGTATTAAAGGATTCTTCGACCGGGTTTACACGCGCTGGGTTCTCCTTCGCGTGTAGTATCATGCTCCGCCGCTTCAGTTCCTCGTCAATGCCTGCATCGTGCTCTTCCTTGTTCAGAGTCTCGATAGGCTCATTCTCTGCCTCGGCTGTTTCTGGATCCGACTCAAGAAGATGAAACCCGTTCCCAAACCAGATGCCATCTCTGATCTCGAATTCGGCCACAACAGTTTCTTCTTCCCCCATGGTTCCCGTTCAGATCTCTGTGTTTCTAGAGAATTTGGGGAGAAATCGGGAGAGGTAAACTCTGTCTAGGGTTTGTGCTTTGTGATATTTTGGGAATAATCGGGAGAGTGAGAGAAATCAAGAGAGCAATGAGAAATTAAGGTTTGATTTTGGTTGATTTTGTAAAATCTCGACAGACAATCGAGAAAGAAGAAAGGAGAATCGAGAGAGAAATGGGGAGAGAAAATGGGGAAATAGGGTTTGGTTTGTTAATTGGAGAATTTTCGACACTTAGGCTGCAAGTCTTTCTACCAAACTAACAAAACGAATAAAAATTAGTAAAAATTTTCTCTTCTTTGTTCATCTAACTAATCTAGAATAAGTTGGAAAAATAGATTCCTAAAGTTTCATTTTCAACCTAAATGGTAAAATTTTAGAGGAATCTATTTTTCCTCTAAAGGTGCAACCAGTTGCAGCCTTAAAAAATTTCAAGAAAAAATTTGGTATATTTTGAGCGGGCTTACCAAATTTTACAACAAAAAATTGGGCGGGCTAATCATGTTTTTGGGCCGCGGGTTTAATTAACGAAAAATTCAGCAAGATTTGTCTAACTAGTCATTCTTTAGTCTCTAAAGAGTGGTATTTTGTTTCAAAAATTTCACATAATAAACATTTAACAATTTAAGAAATCTAAAATTGATGGAAAATAAAAATTAAAAATTTAAGAAATCTATAACTGATGGAAAATAAAAACATGGTGATTGAAGGACATTAGTTCAGTTCTTCATCAATTTCATCGTCATCTTCAGAAGCCGATAAATTACACTTGAATTCGTCTTCTAGTTCTGCTTCTCCAAAATCGTAATCGATATTGATTGGGTTTAATCCTTGTACCAAATTATCGACTACGAGGATTTGGGTAGAGATTGAGAGAAGAAATTGCAATTATGAGAGCAAAATTAGGAATTAGGATTAGGGATTTACTTTTTTCGTAAACATTTGGAACGAAATTAGTTCGTTGGGTTAAGTGAAAATTGGGCGGGTTAAAACCAAAATTTTGGGCCTAAAACATTTGGGTTTACATAATTAACAATGATATTTCTTACTCTCCTTGTTTAGGGTTTAGGGTTTAGTGCCTAAACCTAAACCCTAAACAAGGTGTAAGGGCGTAATAGAATTCACACATGCTCTAATATATAGGAAACCCCTCGAACGCCTTTTGTTCAAATTTCATTGTTTATATCCTCCACTTTCATGTTCAAGTACTCTTTTAATTCCGTTTAGATAGCCCACACATCTAGCTAGAAATCATAGATTAGCTAAAAGACTTTACGATTTATGCTCCAAATTTTGTATATAGTCTTGAAATCATATTTAAAATGAATGAGGGCCTAGCTAATATCTATATTCCACAAGCACATGCTCTCATATGGGCAATCCCATTGATCGAACGCCTTCTATTCAAACTAGTTTACTTGTTTTGAGTTGATCACTCTCTCACAAATTAAGCTTTACAATTCATGTTAAAGATGTAAAATTTATGTGAAATATCAACAAAACAAGGGTACAAACTTATAAAGATCCAACATTTCATTTTCCATATCCACATGCACCACTCTCGAGGTTGCTACTCACATATGAATGAGAAAGTTTATAAAGTATTACTTTTATCTACATTTAAACACCAGAAGAGGACATAAAATAGAATAAATTAACATGTATTTGATCAATGGTTGAATAAATCTACATACGTACGAATCTATTCTGATTCATGAGTGGTCTGACACATATAGGTAAGTGAATTCATCAAGGCAATTAGATATAAGGATTCACTCATATCTTCAACAATTCATCAAAAGCTCAAAACTCTGGGAGCATCAATGGGGGGGGGGGGGGGGGGGGGGGGGGGGGGGGGGAATCTTTGCTCTCAATCTAAATTTTGAGCCCATTTGTACGTAATTGAATCCATCAATGCAATTATATATAGATTTTTTGCGACTGTTTTGCTACCAAATTGCTACTGATTTGCGACTAATTTGCGACTGCGCTTTGTAGTCGCTAAAAACTGGTACACCAACCCATAAATGAGAAACACGTGTCTTTGTACATGTTTTTAGCGACCCACCGAATTTGGTCACAAAATTAGTCACAAATTTAGCGACCCACCGAATTTAGTCGCAAATTGGTCGCTATTTATGCGACTGCTTGGCTACTGATTTAATCAGTAGCTAAATAGCGACTGATTGGCGACGAAACATGTTTGGTCGCAAATGAGTAGCAAAATAGTCGCAATTCAGTCGCAAAATTTTGCTACTGCATAATCAGTCGCAACGCGCAGTCGCTAATTCCCTGTTTTCTTGTAGTGACCATAGACAGGTCCGCCTAGCCAAGACAGTTTCTTTTGAACACCGAGGTCACAAGTCAATGCAACAAATCGGTGTGGAAACAGAGGGAAAATTCCCTTAGCACTGATATGCAACATCGATATGTGACATCGGTATTGAAGCTTCAGGGGATTACACCGACGTCACAAGTCGGTGTGACTGATCGGTGTAACACTTATCTCACCCAAACCTGCCGAGCTCACCCGAGGTGTCTGAAAGATCTGGTCGAAAGAGGGGTCTCCAATCCGAATTAGCTTATGGTGTCTTCATGAAAGTTGTATCCTAGTGAGTCAGTTGTCGAATGGAAGTGGTTGAAGGCTATTCGGACGTGTATTCCAGGAGATAAGGTTGTTTTACCAAAGGTTTCACAACACCACCGACCGCACAAACCCAAGTCCAATACCGATTTGTTGCACCGATTTGTGACATCGGTGTGAAGCCACTCAAGACAAGATTTGACCCATTTCGACCGGGTCGGTACCCGATTCGCCCCCTTCACTATTTAAGCCCAAAAACCCTATTTTTGGGGTATCTCTTTTCTTATCTCTTTTCTAAGTGAAAAACCTTGTTCTTGTGATTTGTAAGAGAGAGCATACATTTTTTATGCAAGTTTAAGTTTATATATTTTGTTCTTTCTCTAATCTTTCCCATTCTTATTCTCTAATCATGATTAACATCACCTCTTTCATGAGATTTGGTGTGTTCTTCATGATTAGTGAGTAGTTCTTTTTAGAGCTCATGGATGAGGTAGATTAGGAGAATTTCGTGATATATCTACGATGTCTAGGGATTAGTTTACATCTTCCCTCTCTTATTTAGTGTTCATAAAACTAGATTAGGCTAGAGATAGCTAATATAGATCATAGGGAATTTCATGCACACAAGGTGTTCGATGAAATTCCCCAAAGAACTAAATAAGGGATTTTGCTTGCTTAGCCTATGAGAGTAGTTGTCTAAGGAGTATTAGGGCCATTGGAACCTATGTTTAATGCTTGCTAATCATCTTATCACAAACAAGAGTTTGTTCTTGATTTAGTGATTAGTAAAGTGATTAAGACCATGAGAGTTGCCTAAGCTTGTTTAGGTGTTCTAGGCTAAGGGAAATGCTTGTTTGTGTGTATTGACATCTAGATTGAAATGAAAGGATCCAAAATCCATAACCCCATCCAAGAGCTTGCCTTTATTATCTTTCTAATCTTGTTTTTAGTCTTTTCACTTGTTGAATTGTTTGATTTGAATTGAATTAGGTTGCTAGATTAAATCACCAAAACCACTTTGTTAGCTTGAATTATAGAGTATCTTGCATTCTTGTTGCATTGAACTAGACCGTAAATTGGATTGACACCTAAAACACTACAATGACATGTGTATTTAGGATTGATTCTTGAGTAGGTAAAATCTTATCTATCAATTGGCGTCGTTGTCAATTTAGGGTTCTAGTTTATTCAATAGAATTTAGATTCTTTTTGAGATCAAGCCTTTTATTTTCTTTGTTTACTAATCTCTCTATCTAGTTTTCTCTTTTCATATAGGTACAACATTCATCTCTTGAACCGTGGGAATAGAGCAAGAAGGAAAGAGAACATTAGAGAGTTGTGCGTCTAGCGAGGTTGTGAATCACTATGGATCAAGCACCTAGAGCACGGAGACCAATAGGGGCTGGTGATGCACCAAACCGGTATGGGAACAGGAATGGTATACATCCACCACTCTTGGAGAATGTCGATTTTGAAATCAAGGCAAGCTTGATATCCATGCTCCAAGGAGACAAGTATCATGGGTTGCCCGTGGAGGATCCACTTTATCATCTAGATAACTTTGAATACGTGTGACTTGGTAAAGATGAACGGTGTTTCGGAGGATGCACTTAAGCTTAGACTTTTCCCTTTCTCTCTTGGCGACAAGGCTCACCATTGGGAAAATACATTGCCTCATGGAACCATCAACTCTTGGGATAAGTGCATGGAGGTCTTTTTAGCCAAATTCTTCTCCACTTCAAGGACAGCCAAGATAAGAAACCAGATTTCTAGCTTCACTCAAAGAGGAAATGAGAGCTTTTGTGAAGCATGGGAGAGATTCAAGGGCTATACAATGGCATGTCCACACCATGGGTTCTCCGATGAATCTCTATTGAGTACTCTATACCGAGGTGTATTGCCAAAGATGAGAATGATCCTTGACACCGCAAGCAATGGAAATTTCATGGGGAAGGACGTTGAAGAAGGACAAAAGCTTGTTGACAACCTTGCCCAAAGTGATGGGACTTATGGAGAATGCTTTGAAAGTTCTTCAAGAGGGGTTAGAGATTATGAAGACTAAAGTACAAGAACGATTAAAGCCCTTAATGAAAAGATGGACAAGCTTATACAAACTACCCAAAAGTCCATCAAATTCGTGGGAGAGCTTGATAGAAACAAAGAAGAGATTCACTTTATGGGAGGACAAGGCGGTTACAACAAGATTGTCAACCCCAATCACCAAAGCTTTCAAGACCAACGACCTCAAGGTCAAGAGTATAACTTCCCACCTAAAGGGTATGGTTCCAAGAACACTTTCCAAGGAAGCCAAGACTTTGATGTGAATGGGATGTTTCAACAATTACTCAAGGGTTAAATCGAGATTCACACTAAGGTCGATTGCTCGTACGATGACCTCTACAAAAAGTTTGAATCCATGTCATCAAAGATCAAACACTTGGAGGAACAAAATTCTAAAGGAAGTTCCCTCACTTGTAAGCCCATGGAGAAACTCAAAGGAAAAGTTGACGAGAGCCAACGGGAGTATTGCAACGCTATATACTCAAATGATGAGAATGAAGCCGTTATTAGAGAAATTGAGTTTCTACTTTATGGTTCACAAGCCAGAGACCTTCCCCCTAGTGATGTTACCTTGAAGCTCAATGGGGACATTGAGGAACAAGGTTAGGGGTGACCTTTGGGAATGATGAAGACGTGACCATGGTTGAAAACAAGGGTAGTGTTGCTTGCTTTGATTCACAAGGATTGACAAAGGTCGCGCCTAAGACTATCCCCAAGCTCGGGAACCCCGGTAAATTCTTTATAGCTTGCTCTCTTGGAGATTTGGAGATTGAGGATGCTCTATGTGATTCCGGTTCAAGTGTAAACGTCATGTCCCGTGAGATGCTTAAGAGTCTAGGGATAAGAAACATCACATCACCCATCTCCCATCACTTTTGGAGATACTTCTTCACGGAAGCCACTTGGTCTCCTTGAAGATTATCCGCTCAAAGTTGGGGATTGCATAGTACCAACGGATTTCGTTGTTATGGAAATGAAGAAGGCCAACAAGCTCCCACTCCTCCTTGGAACCCCATTCCTCAATACTACCGGTGCAAGCATGGACTTCAAAAACCAAAGGGTAGCTCTTCTGAATGTGAACGACAAGGTTTACTACCCAATGAAGGTTTCTTCCACCAAGCTTTGTGGCACAATTACTATTGAGGATGATGAGTTTTCTATTGAGGAAGTGAAGTATGCGGGTCGTTGTGAAATGGTTGATGAAGCTCTGATACATAGATTTTGTGTTAGTGTTATATCAATTACTCAAACCTACTTATATCATTGTAGTATTTGAGGATCGAACCAAAGAGGTTAAGATTGAAGCACTAAGAATACATAAAATTTCCTAAGCTAGAGCAAATCTTTTGGGTTTTTAAGTTTATGGGAAGTGAAACAAATGCAAGAAGGAAAACAAAAGATAGAAGTGTTGGAGAATGAATTAACTATCAAGAAGATGATTAATGAACAAACAATGATAATAAAGATTAAATTAAACACTATCCTAGAACATGGAATTCACAATTATGACTAATCCACTCTTATGACACTAATCTCTTTGTTAATCACCAAATCAAGATCAAACTATCGTTTGTGATAAGATGATTAATAAGCTTTAGACTCCAATCCCAATTAGTTCACTAATCACCCTAGACATCAACTCTCATTGGCTAGGCAAGAAAAGCTCACAAAAGGTTTGGTTCGAGCATTTCATCGAACACCTATCGGGCGTGAAATGTTTAAGCTCTAGCTTTGATCTCTCAATCCAAAACTAGCCTTAAGATCAACCTAAGTGAATGATCTAACAAGATGCAACCTAAATCATCATCATCTAATCAAGACAATTAACTAATGATGCTAATACACACAATCAATGCTAATCCTTAGGTTAAGATCACTAACTATGACTAATCCTCTCTCAAGGCACTAATCACGTTGCTAATCACTAAATCAAGATCAAACTCTCATTTGTGATAAAATGATTAGCAAACATTAAGATCAACATTCAAATCAACCAATAAACACCTTAAGCAACTACTTTCATAGGTTAAGAATGTTTATCTCTTACTAAGCTTCTAGGGGAATTTCATCGAACACTTGGTGTGCATGATTTTCCCTATAATCTAGATTGACTCTCTCAAGCCCAATCTAGCACTAGGATCACTTAGAAAGAAAGGAAAGTAAGGATTAAGAACATAAGCAACACAAATCAATCATCAAATCATCAAAATCAAGCAATTCCAAAATCCAACAAAAAGGGGTCTAAAGCCTAAACATGAAGAACAAGGGAGAACACAAGGGAAAAGAGACATAAAGATAAAGAACAAGAATAAAATAAAGATAATATAAAGATAGGTTGAAGAATCCTTCACTAGAGTGGCATGAATGATGAAGATCCATCCAAAATCATCTTAGGAAGAGTTTGAGATAAAACCCAACTCTAGGGAAAAAAAGTTTAGATCTAAAAATTAGGTTTTTCAATATTTAAAGAAGTTTGGGTCGGACCGGGTCAACCCGGGACAAACCGGGTATTGACCCGGTCGAATCTGGGTTGTGGTCAAAAATGCCTGCAGTGAATCAGCCATAATTCCTGAACCTGACATCTGAATGACCTTAAACAACCTCCAGAAGACAGGAAACTCAATTATCTACAACTTCTATGAAGAACACAGAATCTGAATCGGAGTGGAAACCCTTCGTCTGGGTTGATCTTTCAGATGTCGTATTTGGAGCATAACTCGTTTGGATGCCAGACAGACATGTCCTTGCTATATTTGCCATATCTCTTGAACGGCATATCTGAATGACATGAAACCACCACTAAACGAACTTCAGCTCGATTGGCTATGACTTTCATGAAGACCTCAGAATAAACTGGGCACGGGAAGGTCTTCATTTGGCCTGATCTTTGAGTCACTTCGGCTGGTGCTGCATCGATCAGTTGCATCGACCTGTGGAGTCGATGTAACTATCCTGAGGTGAAGCATTTAGGTAACAAGTCGATGTAAGAAGGGGCTGGGTCGATGTTAAGGGCCTGGACCTCCATCAATCAGTTGTATTGCTCCGTGGCGTCGGTGTAAGTCGAAGCTTACTCGGCAGACGGACATATCTCTGGTTCAATGGACGTAACTCCCTAACCACACGTCCGAATGGCCTGAATCCAACTTGGATAGACAGCTAATTCACCTCTCTACAACATTGATGGACCTTGCACTTTACTTTGGTCCAACTCTCCAAATATGCCTAAATTGCCTCCAAAAACCTAGAAAGTACTCCAAAACATGCAAGAACTCACTAGACCTAATGCAATATGTCATAATCTCTAAATGAGACCTAAATGCAAGACAAAACCATGATTATGCATGTAAATGACACAAAACTCTAAGTGAGATGCATGCTAAAACATGCAATATATGAGTATGTCAACTCCCCCAAACTTATTCATTTGCTTGTCCCCAAGAAAACAAACAAGAAGAGGAGAAAAAGAGATCAATGAATGAGATAGAGTTCAACAAATGTCAACAAAAGAAAAACCATTCAGTGGTGATTTTAAAATGCACTTGAACAATCTCTACTCACAAAGATTTAGCCATACTCATCACACCACGGATCAAGCTCAAAAACTAGCCTACATAAGCGTTCATATTCCCCAATCCTTTAACATTCATTAAACGAAACCATGAATCACATTTACGCAAATCAAATGAACCCACTTGGCTAGGGGACAAGGGTTTTGAGATAAAAACGATCCCAATAAATGTGGCAATTCCATAGCAAGGGGTCTCTCAACAAATGAATGAACTTTGGCAAAATGCTAAGGGTAAAAGGCAATTGATGCATACAAAGATAGACTTCCATCTACCCAATGCCCCAAATAACTTCA